>OX101820.2:17927200-20577200 GCA_944452925.2 Chrysolina oricalcia
AAGCAACATAGAGAACTATCGCCCATTTGCCCTCCCTAGCATTTTCTCCAAAATTATTGAAAAACTCGTTTGCAAGAGAATTGCAAATTTCTTCACAAACCGTAAAGTACTCACACTGAGAAAACAGTTTATTCATAGTTAACTAAATTAATTGACACCTAATAAAAAATTTATTCGAATATTGCGGAATAAACTTTTATTTATTAGAAACAAATGTTGCATTCAAATTATTTAAATAAACTTCATTAACAGTTGATTCAAATTTATTTCCAATCAATATAGGTCTCACTATGTTTAATTTAATGAGATATATGGAATATGGAGATCAAAGGAATACGATTTAGATCTCGGAACACCACAGGGCACAGTTCTAGGTCCCTTTGTTTAACATGAACGACTTATGGAAGAGTGTTCATATATGCTCATGACACTTCTATTGTGGTATCTGATCCTGACCGCCAAAAGTTACAGCAAAAAAAAAACTCAGTTCTGAAAGATTTTGTGGATTACTGCATGCAAAATACAATTATAACAAATCACGATAAAACAATAATAGTTAGATGAACTATTTCTGGAAAGTCTGAAGCTGAGTGCAGGAGTTGTTTTAATTATAATTATAAGAGATGAAAATCCAAAGATTTTTGTGAAATTTTGTTAATTATCTGGAACAGAGGATATCTAGCAATTAATAATCAGGGACATCTGAGAAATGGAATGGAGAAACCAGATGACGGACACTGTTTGATTTCAGTGGTTAAAAACTTGCCAATTAAAAATGTCATGTTAACCTGGGAGAAATCAACTTGAAGAATAAAATTTCAAATAAATTTTCTTTGAAATGTAAAACTCATTTTCTTTCTACAAAAACCAAGTCCTGCTGCATATATTTTTGGAGGTTGAAATTCAAGAATTGGTATTAGTAATTTTTTCACGAAAAAATCAAAATCACAATTGGATTGGGCATCCCCTCGAATGGTTGTGTATCGAATTTCATGCATAAGAAATTCGAAATGTTAGAGATTGTGTAGCACTACAAAAAGATCTTGATAGAGTACATAACTAGACAATTGGAAATAGATTGTACTTCAATATTGATAAATATAATGCTGTGAGCTTTTCTTTGAAGAAAAATTCTTTGGAATTTCTTCACGAAATTGGCGACTTTACACTTAACAAAAAGAAAGAAGTTGGAGACCTGCGAGTGACTTATGATTCCACCCAGTCATTTTCGAATCATTTTAATGAAATCTGCAAAAAAGCAAATAAAATGTTGGGATTCATTATGAGAAGCTGCTCCTCTTTTCCAAATGTATCCACGATTAAATGTTTATATGTCACACTGGTTAGACCAAGAGTAGAATTTGGTTCTCTTATTTGGAAGTCCCAACCATAATCCCGCTTCTGTTTAGATTACTTATGACAAGCAAACGAATTACATATTCAAGTCCCCTCTGAATCATTTACCGAATGGCAAATGATATCAATGCATTGAAAAATTTTGATTTCAGCAATACCTCCTCAGACTTCAGGTATACAGTTGTCAGTCACCTACTAGAACTATAGCATTATAAATTGTAACTACATAAAACTAAATTTATCTACAGATACTTCTCATAATTTTCAGAGTGTATGTAGTATTATAATTTACCTACTGTATTGAAGATTCCACTTAACAAGACTTCCAAGTCTGTATGGAAATTAAAATAATGGAATAAATAATCAAATAGTCTGTTCCACAGTACAGGTTTTCGAACTCTCCAATTCGAAGAGAAGTTTGTCGAAATAGGAAAAAAAATGTTTGGGAGGTGTCTCCTTTTTAAGTGGGTCACACTGTATATATAAGGAGAACAATGAGGTAAATGATTGACGAAATCATTTATTTTCATCACTATTGAAAATACTACCTTTTACCCACCCACCACATTCCACATCCAGCGAAAATGTACGTTCATCAACAACATGTGATCTTTCCGAAACGATCTCAATATTCGAGTCATTACACCCAAACTCAATTACGTTTATAGTTCGAAAACAAATGGGCTCTTCTAAAACTACAAATTATCAACCACGATGACAATTTATTATGGATACATGCTTGAGTTCCGCGTGCTCAGCAGGCAATGTGGTGAGTGGTTGAATAGTTAACTATTCGAGTTGGAAGTGTTTGTTGTAATATGCATAATATAATAATTGAAGTTGTTGCGGCAGACCATTGACTGCATACAATCCAGATATTATGCATTTGGGGCAGGATTTCGCCATTCAGATGTATGCACATATTGGTGGAAACTGGTCAGTCTGAACTGATTCAATGCATGATGCGAGAGCTATTCAAGTGGTAGGTAGATTTGAACATAATGGAACTTATAACACAATACAACAGTTCCTAGAAAAACTGAAGCTTGGAGATGAAAACGTTGAAAATTTCTTTCACATGATCAACCGTCAAATGCAATATTATCGAGATGCCAAAAAGAAACTTTATCAAACATATGAAAGGAATTCCAAAAATCATATCGTTGTTAAACTAGAATCGCCAAACACAAATTTATTTATTTATTGTCTAGGCATTCCAACATAATGATTAACCATTAACATTTATAGGAATACACATCCAAATTACATTTTGACGAGTTCCTTATCAAATCATGAAGGTTAGTACTATCAATAATAATTGTGACCGTAGAGATCACAAACTACTGCTGAGAAAGCTGCAACAGTATGTATTCAGCAAATTGACGTTGAAATAGTTCTCATCTTACTTAACACGACGAAAACAAATGGTCAAAACAACGGAACTTTCAGAGGAAAGGAAAATTAGTTCGGGACTTCCACAAAGATCTGTGTTGGGTCCTACCCTTTTCTTATTGTATGTGAATGACATCACCAATTTCCATATTCCAGGGAAGTTCACCCTCCTTGCTGATGACACAACTATACTCTGGACTAGTAAAAACCCTTGCGAGTTGCATAACATAATATCAGCCAATTTGAAAAAAAAGGGTAAGATTGGTGTGATGCAAACAAGTTATCTCTCAATTCACCTGAAAAAAATTCAATATCATTGAGATGGTCGCTTATAAACTAGTTTTTGAAGAAATATCCTCGGAAAATAAAGATCACACTAAATTTCTAGGTGTGTTGATTCCCCAGAGTTTAAAAAAAATCAAACTGAAGCACACTAGGAATTAATTCATTTAGTTATTGAAGTACACTCATTTCTTACTCGTCAAAGTTATTTTTGTTTCCATAGCATACCATTCATTTACCAAACAGTGAGAAATCTGCGATGAGAATGGGAATTAAAATATAAAATTGGGTTTTCCATACTGAGTAGATCTACATGAATTTCTATGCGACAATTTACAAATATACAGAGTGTGTTTCCAAGAATTGCCAAGTTTGATTGAAATATGACCAAATAAGGTGACTTCGAAATATTTGACTTATTTAATAATTGATCAAATCACACAATAATGTGAAGTTTTTGTTTTGATGGTAAAAATTAAGTGATGAATTCTTTTTTTCGTTCAATTTTGTATCCATAGCATACTTGATAAGCGAATCTCCCCAATTTGCTCATTATTTTTCAACAAATCAGTGTACCAATTAGGATTGTTCTCCATCCGATTTTCGATTCGAAACCATTGATGTATCAGTTGTGAATATTAAAATCTGAGAAATGCCTGTCTAAAAGACGTTTTCATTAGAAAAAATTTACTTTTCATCAATTAGTACTATTAAAATTTTCAAACCACCGTAGAGACTCAACTTGGAGGAAAAAACTATATACAATATTGTTAACTCATTTTTCATTTCCGTCACAGGTACCTAGATTTCCTAGATACAATGAAATTGTTCGGACTGCTTCAAGTTAATTGACTACCAAAAATTCAATACAATTATTTTCTCTCTGCCAAATAAAGGTAGCCCAGATGATGTGGACACACTTTTCCTCAAGAAACGTTTTCGTAATATTGCCCAGCCTCTGTTAAATCTGATCAATTCATCCTTCGAAACCTGTAGAGTTCCCAATAATATTAAATTATCTACAGTTTTGCCAATTTCCAAAGTACAAAACTCTACCAAAGCTAATGACCTGAGACCAATCAATATCCTACCCATTATAGAAAAAGTCTTAGAGAGGGCCGCATATGAGCAAATTGTAGACTTCATAGATCAGAACAAAGCAATAAATAGTGTGCAGTCCGGTTTTCGGAGTGGTCATAGTTGTGAGTCAATCATACAGTGTGTCCTGGACGATTTAAGAAAAAACTCAGGTGAAATCTTATGATTGGTGTAATCTTTCTTGACCTCCGAAGAGGTTTCGAAACTGTGGTTAGAAATAGATTGATAATAAAATTAAAAAGCATCGTTATTATAGGTAATGCATTGGCATGGCTAGTGGATTACCTGGAGAACACAAGGTAGAAAATTAAATATTATTTTATCTGATGAAATCTCCAGCCTACAGGGAGTCCCCCAAGGTAGTGTACTTGATCCTTTATTATTTCTTATTTACTCGGTTCACTTATTTGCAGATGACGCTCTGATTCACTTGTCAAATCCAGAATTCTTGACAGTGGTAGAGAAAGTATATAAAAGTTTGAAAAATGTATACAAATGGTGTTGTACAAACAAACTTAAGATGAATACAAGTAAAATAAAATTTATGGTAATAGGTAATAACAAGGAAAATATAATAAGTTTGGAGAATGTGATGGTGAAATAAATGTGAAGTAGTGGATATTTTCGAATATCTAGGAATCATTATCGATCAAGAATTGAAATTCAAAAATCATGTTAGTAATACCATTAAAACAATTTCATTTAAAATTAATTATTTATTCTGATGTTCCAGTTTTCTCTCGAAATGGCCAAAAACTATTGTATACAATACGCTGGTACTTCCTCACTTCAACTACTGCTCAATAATTTTATATTTGCTACAAAAAAATGAATTGAGCCGTTTACAAAAACTCCAGAATCGGGCCGTGAGAACAATATTATCCTGTTCCAAAGGAACACCTATTTATGAAATGTTGTGTTTATTGACTAAATAAAGGATTATCATATCCATAGGTTGAAATAAGGCCAACGTACTCTAGAATTGCCCCTATAACAAAAAAAATATATATACAGGGTATTCCATTAATAGCGTTAATCAAATACAAATTTCCCGACCGTAGAATCAGTTTTTTGCAAAAACCAATGATTTAACGAAAGATTTCATTTATATGGACTGGGTGTTTCGGAAATCTCTCAATTATTACTATATGGAGTACCGCAGGGCACCGTCCTAGGACCAACGTTGTCATTATTTATATTAACAATTTACCAAAAATACAACCTAGCGGTACAGTTCTGTCTTTTGCTGACGACACCGCACTCATTTATGAGACAGACTCTTGGATAGAAGTAAAAGAAAAAGTCGAAAACGACCTAATTAAAATTTTCAGATGGTTCAAAATGAATTTGCTCACAGTTAACCTTAGTAAAACAAAGATCTTACCTTTCACTTCGTACGAGTCAAATTTGCCGAACTTCTCCATAACAATAAGCCAAGAAACTATTACTCTTGCAAACAGTATCAAGTACCTTGGAATTCACATCGATTGCTTCTTAAAATGGAACATCCACATTACTGAACTTTCGAAGAAAATTCGAGCCCTCATCTATAAATTCTACCAGTTAAGACATTTTCTCCCTGTCCCAAAACTTAAAATAATATATTACGCTCTCGATGAATCCTTACTTCAATACGGAATCATAGGTTGGGGGAGTTCGACAATACCACCTTCATCCTTTAGAAGTCCTTCAAAAAAGAATTCTGAAATTAATAATGAGAGTACCACTAACATACTCATCTGACCAACTATTCAAATACGCGGACATCCTGGACATCAGACAGTTTTATGCAAAAAGTACTAAGAGCTATTTAGTCGAAGAAAACTGAATATACAAACGGTACCCCACACTTACAGCACGAGGAGAAAGCAAAAAATATATTTTTCGAGAGCAAGAAAAGCAATAGGGCAGAGATACTTTGCATATATTGGACCACGGCTTATGGACAAAATTCCGGAACAGCTGAAAGACCGTTTGTTTTCTTCTTTCAAGAAGCATATAAAAAATGGCTACTCTCGGTTGAAAGACAAACAATTCACGCTATAGTTAACCCCGGAACCCTATGAAGAATATTAAAAAATAATCAATAGTTTGTGCTTTGTTCTCTTCATTTTGTAAGAAAAAAACAAAACAAATATCCTCATAGACAAGTTCCTCGGAACTTTTTTGAGTATCTCCTATTATTATTATATTATTATTTCTATTAATCATTTCGTATAGTTTTTTTCTCAAGAATCATAAGCAAAAATCACTGAACTTCCCGAATTCACATAAATGCGTTGAATCATTCGCTCTAACAATGAAATCGTTAAAAAAAACTGAAGGCATAAAATCGATTCTCGTCTCATCAAAGTAATGTTTGCTCTTAATTTATTCTTGTCATCGAATATCTACAGTTGTTTCCCAGAAAGTATCGAGTGAGGTAACACAAACCTTTCCAATTATGAAAATTGAGTTCGGAAGAAAATTAACCGTATCACAATTTCAACCGAGGCCATATTTTATAGCGTTCGTGAAAGGTTTCTTCTGAAAGAACTCATTTCCCTCGCTGAGATCAGTCTTCATCCCCATCTGAAACTGAAATTCCCGACTTTTCCTGAAAACATTCACCATCACTCGAATACAATATCCGCACGTGATGCAATGATTATATTTCCAACATCTCATATTGGATTTCCTCTCTTATTACTTCATCGCTCTGTCCCAAATCCAACTCTTCGCTTGCACCGCCGTGTCGAGGTATGAGTCTGAGAATTTGTATACAAACATTTTATTTATCTTGTAAGGAGATCAGGCTGAGCTGTGATGCGAAGTTACCAACATACAGAATCGGTTTTGCATCATTGTAGAGCTGATGTGAATTTGATTGTAGCTGATACTTTAGTCACATGATTCGAAAAACTATGAACTACACCTTTTCGAGTAGTGTAATGTTAATTTCGGAAAGCGTAAATTGTAATTCAGAAAAGTGATTTGTATTTCAGAAAGTATAAATTGAAATTCATAATAGTAAAGTAAATTTTAGAATGCGTGAATTGTGATTAACAAATGTGAATTGAATTTCAAAATGTATAAATTGAAATTCAGAATAGTGAATTGAATTTTAGAATGTGTAAATTCAAATTCAGAAAAGGTTATTTGTAATTCAGAGACAATAATTTGTAAATCAGAAAACATCATTATTGTGGATTCCAAAAATATATAATTTGCTAATCTTTCATATGTTTGAAGAGTTATTATACACGACCATGTATTTTTATCACACAAGACGAAGATATCTTTCAGTAGAAAGTTTTTCACAGATTTTTCATAGTTACATAGAAACCTCCTTCAAGTAATAAACTTTATTTAATTCATATGGATATTTCAATTCGTTCATCCTTACAAAAATATAATTATGAAAATTTAGCGTCCTACTTCCAAATCGTGCAATGCTATAATAGCAGCCTCATTAAATGTCTCATGCTGTGCAGCACTTCCGCAATCTCCTCCGACTATTCTATTCTTTATTTCTTCAGGATATACAGGCTTCTGTTAACCAATAGATAAAACAACGTGACATTCGACGAAGTGAAAGAACATTTTCGTAGGGAAGCCATTATCGTTTCTCTGCAGAAAATGTTTGTTTTCAGAAATGTTTATTTAGTTACTAAAGATACATCTATGTATATAAGTTGAATATAATAAAGACGTTTATTATTATTATTAATTCAAAAGAATTCAACTTTATGAATAAATGCATACATATCGATAGTAACGAGTTTGTTTGGTGTGAGGATAGGCATACTTTGATTAAAAATTCGATGGAAAATTTCACACCTCACTTTTAGAGAGAACCAAAACATTCGTTCTTATTTAGATGCCATGGCAACCCAAAAAATTTCCGGAAATTTTTATCCTCCTGGGTACCCTGGCCGAAATTAATAAGTGGAAATTTTTCTGTCAAATATTTGACAGGTGATAGTTTATATTTTGCTTTGATGTACAAATGAAATTGTATTTTTCATTTGAAATGAGATAATATTTCATATTATTAAATATTTCGAATGTGTCTGAATATTTTCTTCACGATAATCGCAGAATTTGCAAATTCTGAAATCAAATTTCAGAAACACTTCAATACACCAGTTGTCTACATGTAAATCAAAGGCCCCGTGGCGAGTCGGTAAAATGTCCGCCTCGTGGTCGTGTGGTCACTAGTTCAATTCCCAGTGGAGCAAGAACTTTTTTTTAATTAAATTTAAAAAAATCAAATTGAAATTTTGTTAATTGTGTTTTACATATCAATATTTTCATGCATCTTTTTTGTACTATGCATATAAATAGTTCAGGTGAACCATAGTTAGTTATTTCTTATGAATTGTTGGATATATTTTGGTGTAAAATTTTCTTACCGAATCCTCCGCGTGCTTGAATTAATTGCAGGAAATATATCTCGTACATGAATTTTTTAAGAAAATTACCCTCGTCGCTGCGCGACTCAGGTAATTTTCAAAAAATTCTTGTACTCGAAAAATTTCCGGCAATAATTCAAGCACTTGGGAGATTATAAGTGAAAATTTTTGGGCTCATAATTTCCCACTTTCATCTCAACTCATGGATTAGCAATATTCACCTTGTTGATGAAGTTTTTTGTATACACAATTCGCATCTGATTTACAAGTTACGCTTTCTGAAAATCAATTCACATATTCTGAATCTCAATTCACAGTTCTAAATTTCAGTGTACACATTCTGAAATTCAATTTACCTTTCTGAATTACAATTCACGCATTCTGAAATTCAATTCCCTAATCTGAATTTCAATTTACACAATCTGAAATTCGATTCACCTTTCTTAATTGCAATGAACATATTCTGAAATTCAATTCACTATTCTGAACTTTAGTTTACACATTCTGATTCACATCTTGAAAAGGTGTAGACATTCTGCAATTATATTTCAAAAAGTGTCAAGTTCATTTGAGAAAGCATCTATTGAATTTTAGAATAGCCAGTTTCGGAAAGTATCAATTTTATTTCAGAATGGTGAGTTGAATTTCGGAAAGGGTCAGTTTGTTTTCAGTTGAATTTCATGAAAGTCAATTCGAATTCAGAAAGCATCAATAGTATTTCAGAATATTCAGAATAATCAATTCGATTTCAGAAACCATCATTTGAATTTTAGAATAGACAATTGTATTTCGGAATTCAATAATTCCCATAACTTTTTACGAAATTTATATTGTCATAAAGAGACTTCATAAGGAGTATTATACTACGGTTCTCTAGGGTCTGTCTGTGTGTCTGTAGCTCCGTCCGTTCGTCTGTTGTACGCAATTCAACCCTTCATATTTCAAATTTTGAATTCAGTATGTAGAAAAATATATGGCACGTGAGTTGGCTGAAAAATTCTTTGCTAAACGATGATCAAAAATGATTCTTTTTGAAACATTGCACTCAGTAGTTTAACATACAGAGTCAACTGCAAAATCAGGTGTTGAAACGGTTCCCTCAATATTCTCAAATGATAACCTTTCAAAAGATGTATCTTTTATTTCATGGTCTAATAAAGTATCTGCTATTTAGGATTAGGTTGTCTTCTGAAATATATGATGGTATTTTCTCATAAAGAGACTTTTCGAACTGGTTATATTATTATATGAAACTGAGCGCAATTCAGAAACAAGTCGAGGAATATTTTCTTCATTTCTTATTTTTCAAAAAATAACCAAGAGCTTGTGTGTGATAATAATTCTGCATTTGATTTTCATGTTGTTTGCATCAAACATAAATGATTTTCCATGATTTCTGAATACGTGGAAATTATATTTATTGAAGGATGCAAGTTTTCCTTCATAGTTTTCTCTTATGCGAGCGCAAGATTTTTTGTCTGTTTTCTATAAAAGAACATGTGTTTATCGTTTATTCCATGGTTATGGCAAATAAATTGGCAAGTAACAAATAATGTACTCATACGTTGATACAACTCAACGCTATTTAAAACAATATTCACAAACAATTACTTTTTTATGTCAATTATTTACGACTAGATGTAACCTTAAACGCAACTAGAACATAATGGCATGAATGTGAAACCACAACGCTAAATCGCAGGAAGTTTACATTTGCCCAAACTTAATTGTACATATCATCTCTAAAATTAATATATAAAATGTATTTGAAGGTCTTCAATTCCAAAAATATATACAGATATATGGGTACAATTGGAGAATAAACAGTAATTCCATTGTACTTCATCAACAATACATAATTTGGTATACAGTGTGTCCCACTTACCATGCTCACCATGGGTATCTTTTTAATGGTGAGAGATACGAGGTCGGTTAAATGACACCAAATGTGGAGTTTATCAAGGCCATCTATAATGTGAAAAAATTATTTGATAAAATCTATTCGTTTTTGTTTTATAAGCAAAAAATAGATTTTGATCATTTTCATGTCTCTTCCGTAACTTCTTTATTTATGAAAATATTTGAATAGGAATTTCACATTCTCGTAGCAGTTTTTCAATGAGATTTCGAAAAAAATATGAAAATCATACCAACTCTTCTAGAATTTGAGATATCAGTACCAACTTTCATTTTTCAAATGTAGGTCACTATAACTTAGTTATGAATAACTTTTTTTTCTCTTTCGGATGATATGTCACAGTAATAGTTTTTGCTGATAACAACGGAGTTATCGTCATTTATACAAAAACAAGAACTATTTTGAAGTCGCCATCTTGAATTTATAAATTTTAACAAAAAAAATCATGATCTCCGACCTCAAAAACCCCCACATACCAATTTTGATTGGAATCCGACCATAATCACAAATCTCGTCCGCCATATTGGAGGAGCCGCCATTTTTTATTTTTTATTTCAATAAAAATTTCATAGAGACATGAAAAGGATCAAAATTTGTTATTTGCGTATAAAACAAAAATGAATAGATTTTATCAAAATATTTTTTCACATTTTAGTTGACCTTGATAAACTCCACATTTGGTGTCATTTAACCGACCTCGTATCTCTTACCATTAAAAAGATACCTATGGTGAGCATGGTAAGTGGGACACACTGTATACGATGATAATGTACATGAAATTTGAGCAAAAATCACGGAAATTATTTTTTTGAAGTCATGTAATTTTACAAAAAATGTTTTCAGTGTGTATTGGTCTGAAATGGTAGGTGGTTTAAATAATGTCTTGACGTGAAATTTCGAAATCAATACTACGTTTTCAAAACGATCTTGAAGCAATTTCCAAGCAACAATAATTTTCGCTTGTTACCGGTATACCTGACAGTATTTTCTCAGCTGGACATATGAATCGCAAAATTGCTGTCATTTGTCATAGTCTCCATAAAATATTATCAACTCAATGGAGAGAAATTTGTTGAAATGAAATTCGGACTACCCAAATAGTGTGATAATGAGTACCATCTATAATTGGAGGATTGTGAGAAACTCTATTCTTTTTCGATTACCTTTTTAATTAATTGTAACGTTTTCTGTGATATATTGTATTACCGATTTTCAAAGGTATCGATTTTGTCAGTATCTGATTCATTTTCTTCCATGAAATCAATTTCCACTTGTGAAAATGTACAGAATCTTGTTAAACTTCCCTTTCGCAAACTCCTCGATTCATCATGTGCATCTGATTGGTTTTCTTCTGGAGGATTTATTTTGAACTGAAACTAACGTGATGCGTTCAAAATCACACCTATTACTAGGAAGAGAATGCTTGATTTGAAATATATCAAAATATTGTTTTCACTAGTCCGTCCCTGACTGTTACCAATATGCTCGTCTCGAATTCCAATAACGTAACACCCACGCACAGGAATCAAGTTGAGGAATAGATAAAGGGACCAGACAGACTCACCGGGATTCTTCGTTCTAGCTTTATCGCTGACAGTTGTTTTGCGATTTTCAACAGCTCTCTCGTAACTTGTTGAACCATAAGTTTGCAGAACCATGATGAATGTTGATTCGATTCTATTACCATTATATCTATATATATATATATATAGAAACTTGCTTCTATCCCCGATAGAAGCAAGTTTCTTTAAGATAAGACGGTCGATATAATTTCCTCTTTATATATATATATATATATATATATATATATATATATATAAATAAATAAGGATGGATTTAGCGAGGGGCAATATATGAAAATATAAGTAGAAAAGTTATTGGGTATAACCCTCAAAATGTTCTGCAACCGTAGACACGTGTTGACTTCCTTTGTTTCTATTTTTACATCCAAGTGTTGTACATCTTCGCACTTGATTTTACCGTACTGATGAGAGCTTAAGCTCGAAACACGTGTCTACGGTTGCAGAACATTTTGAGGGTTATACCCAATAACTTTTCTACTTATATATATATATATATATATATATATATATATATATATATATTTACATCTCACCACGCACAAGGGATATTTTTGTTAATATTCTTTCAGTGGTTTTTTTCCCGTTTATTAGTAAGAATGTGTGAATACCTATACTGTATTATTGATTACAAGAGACTTTCAATTTTCTACTTATTTCATTCGTTTTAAATAATTTCTGCAACAAATACGTTCAAGTTACAACTCGAAATTAAGAAAAAAAAATATCGATTGTCCGTTCTACGTCTTCGTAGTTTGGTAAGTGGCACTTCATCGAAGGATAAAGTTGGTAACTGTTGATTTTTTTGGTTTTAGTTTTTGAATTTGAATTGTAATTACGTCATGCTCAGTTGAAAACTAATTTTTTTTTAATGACTTTGCTGAGATTTCAAGTTGAGAATAATGGTCCGTAGTTATCTGGAAGGTATTCATTCCCTCTTTTTCATGTTTGGCAAAAGTTTCAGCTACATCAATATCGTTGGTAATGTGATCAATATTTTCGTTTCTCAAACAATTGATCCGAACGACTTGGTATTAAGACCAAGCAAAATGCATCTGATGGTTCTTTGGCAATGGGGGTAATGTTCTGGGGTTGTTTTTCTAACAAATTTAGTGTAGAATTAGCACCAATTATATGGACCAAAATATTGGCTTTTTCCCAAACGTTCTTTGCTCGTGTTCCATGTTCCTTGCTCAGGGAAAGAAATGAGATGGAAGTGAAATTACTTTCCACGGCTTTAGCAAAAGATCAAATGAAACGGGATTCTTTAGGACAACAAGAATTTATAGTGGCTAGGCGTTGAAAACGTCTTTCAATTATTTGATTGTCTCCTAGCATATATTTCTAGCTTCAACGTATTGTGATCTGGTCTCGAAGTCCCAAATTTTGTTCCAACGAGGGTATGCTTGCCTGAAGGTGACAGTTTCGGAGCAATTTCTGCTAAACGAGAATTTATCAGATGATGTTTTTCTCGTGTTCTGTATACAGGCCGTTTCTTTTATCATGTGGTAACATTGCTATATTCTAAACCGTAACAGATACGAAGACGATTGAATGGGAGAAAAGGTAACTATTGTGGAGAACAGTACAATGGTCAAAGGAAATTTACAGGGAGTCTCGCCCTTCCCGAGTTATACAGGGAAAACCAAAACTGCTGTTATTTGTTTTTTACGAATAGAACTGTTATTTCTGAAAATATAAAAAAATTTATAAGGAAAGTTTTAATGTATTTAAAATGTACTATAAAAATGTAACAATGAATCTTTGATTAAACGTTTCGTGTCAACACGGCCACCATCAACATTTTTTTTTCAAATACGGACCTGTCTATTTTAGTACAAATATTGATAAAGCGATAAAATCACAATTCAGTGGTATATCACACTTGGTATTTTCATAACGTTTCATTTAAAATAACTAGCATCCTCAGTGACAACAATTTTTAATTACGGTCCTGTCGTTAGTTCTTTTGTAAATTATTTTGATTTCTTCAAAACCTATTCAACTATTGGCATACTTCAGACTTCACCCAATAATTTCGATAAGAAGATACCCCAACACAACGAACGTTCGTATTTTTCCTTCTTGGGCATTTTTGTATTACAGAAATCCTTGTTTCAAGGCTGATTTCTTCTGAATCAATTATCATACTGAATATTTCTATAATTCTCAATCCTGGAAATAACGAAAATATTAGTTTTTGGTCAAAATACGACTATTGTGTGATATGGTACAATTAAATAGCATCTCACTTCATTCACCATTTTTAAACAAGGAGGCTTTGCTTGGTTTCTATGGCAGGACAAATAAATGAGTTGTTGATACGTGTTAAGAACTGTCAGTCGTTTATACACTCAGTCATATCAAAGATGTATTCAAATGACGAAAGGACTGATATGCTATTTGCTTATGCAAAATCAAATAGAAATCCTCTTTTGGCAAAAAATATGTATGGTGAGCTATACCCAAATCGTCGTATTCCAAACATTCAAATGTTTAGACGATTAGAAAGAAATTTGAGAGACTGTGGTGCATTTGCTAGAAACAAAACTAGAAAATGTGCTGTTACTGAAAGTATGCGGAACCGAATAAATGTTTTAGGTAAGCAAATATCACTTCATAAAGATTAACAAAGTGACGAAAATATTTTTTTTCAATTTAGGATTGGTCAGTTACAAATTCAGTTAGAAATTGCCCACGAACTAGGGATTTCTGTAAAATCTACCAGAAATATTTTGAAAAAGAACAAAGTTCATCACCTCAATGAAAGGGATTACGGAAGGAGAGTACGATTTGCGATGTGGTTGAGACGTAGAAATAGGGAAGTTGGAAATATTTGTAATAAAATAATATAGACGGACGAATCAAAATTCACCAACAATGGTTGGTTTAACAGAAACATCCATTATAGGTGGAATAATACAAATGAACATTTACATAGAGAAACCAATTTCCAGGAAAGGTTCAGAATGAATGTTTGGTTGGGAATTTTGGGAAAAAACATACTAGGTCCTTTCTTTTACGACGAGCATTTGAATGGTGGAATGTATTTACATTTTTTATCCAATGAGTTTGATGGCTACTTAGATGAATTGCCACTGAACATCCGCCGTGAAATACAATATTTTCAACAAGACTTTGCCCCTCCCCATAATGCAGCAATAGTAAGGGAACATTTAGATGCAATATTCCCAAGAAAATGGATTGGAAACAATGGACCAATTGCCTGGCCAGCTCGATCCCCAGACCTGACTCCTTTAGATTTTTTTGTTTGGGGATACATGAAGGATAAAGGTTTTTCGACAACTAGTACAGATATCGACCATCTCAAACAAAAAATAAGAGATGCATGTAATAGCATTACACCCATCATGCTAGAAAATTGCCACAGAAATTGTATGGACAGACAACTTATGTGCATTCAACAAAGAGGTCGGCAATTCGAGCATTTAATGTAGGTTATCATGAAGAATTCATTTTCTGTATTGGTTTTATTTTCACTCAAAAATTCAATATGAAATAAATTGTTTTCTGTTTGTTTGATTTCTTCTACTCTTAAGTAAGTTTATTTCCGAGGTAAATTGCTATCGTTCGTCTCTGAAACTACAGATATCTTTTATTATAGTGTAAACATAATTTTAATAGATACATTTATTCAAAGCGTCACTGATAATTTTTATATCGGAGAGTTAGGTTTTGTGGAATCCATAAACGACCTAACGACAGGACCGTAATTAAAAATTGTTGTCACTGATGATGTTAGTTATTTTAACTGAAACGTTATAAAAATATCAAGTGTGATGTACCACTGAATTGTGATTTTATCGCTTTATCAATATTTGTACTGAAACATACAGGTCCGTATTTGAAAAGAAATGTTGATGGTGGCCGTGTTGACACGAAACGTTTAATCAAAGATTCATTGTTACATTTTTATAATACATTTAGAATACATTAAAACTTTCCTTTTCCATTTTTTTATATTTTCAGAAATAACAATTCTATTCGTAAAAAACAAATAACAGCATTTTTAGTTTTCCCTGTATAACTCGGGAAGGGCGAGACTCCCTGTAAATTTTCTTTGACCATTGTACTGTTCTCCACAATAGTTACCTTTTCTCCCATTAAATCGTCGTCGTATCTGTTACGGTTTAGAATATAGCAATGTTACCACATGATAAAAGAAACGGCCTGTATATGAGCATCCCCGTATCATCTCAAAAATTCACCCGGCGCATTGTGTTGGAACTCCAAAAACTTAATCAGTCTAGATCATTGGAAATTGGTCTATGAATCTTCAAAGAGCATCGAGAAATGTAGAAAACGCTCGGGTATTTTTTCTAAGAATCCAAAAAGCAGACATCGTGTATAATATTGCCTGAATAATGGGAAATTCAACATTCATTACATGATTCCAATTCTTCAAAACAAACTACCCAACTACTACAAATAACCCTGCGAATCGTAGTTTATCTGAAACCTCAGTTGAAGTGTTCATGTAGGGAAAATGAGCCCGTCACTGTCTTCAGAAAACATACAACCCCTATCTTGTTCTTAATTAACGGTTTGGAGTACAACTTGTTCGAGCTGTCTTCTGAACCAACCCTCAGTATTGCGTTGGCAAATATATGTTTATGGTTCGGTAATTAGTACCTAATTGGTCTTCGTCGGTGAACACACTACACCGTGATATAATGACGTATGAAAGTGGAGTTGTTGAAAATTGCCTCTTGAAAGGATTCAACAATGTGTTATAATTATTACTGAGAACTACACTCAACGGTACAAATGATATATCAATTGCGCATATGTTTAGTGGCATTTGAATAGAGATATGAAAAGTATTCTGAAAATAACCTTACATGAGAATATTCACCTTTTCGTTTATTGAATACATTTTGATATACTTTGACATAGTTTTTCGAGTACAAAACAACAAAATAAACTTTTAAGTTTTGGAACCTTCCGTTTCCACGTCTTGAACAGATTAGATCCAAATTTGAGTTTTTATCAAATATGTATTGGTTTATTTACAAGTAATAAGAGTATATTCGTTTGACATGAAGGAAGTGATAGATAGTTCTTCAATAATAACCAGAAAAATAGTGTTGCTATCTTAGTTTTCATTGACCATGTTTATAATAATAATAATAATAAATCGTCTTCATTTTCTTCGGTACAAAGTAGGCGAAGTTTAGCTTAGGGCTACTCTTACACTTAACCTAAGTGTACAGAGACAAAATATAAGTAAATGATAAATATATTCATGAAGTAAAGCGAGAAAAAAAACATTGCCATTACAAAGCAATGGTATTTCATCAAACATATAACTAAGAGTAAATAATTTTATAGTATGGGAATTTACAAAATTTGGCTTTCAAAAACTTCCTAATGAGTGTGATTGGAAAAAAAAAATTGTAGAGTTTAACAGCTCGATAGGTGAAAGATCTCTAAAACATGGCAGAACAATGACGAGGAACATCAAAGTGACGTTTACTTCTCACTTCCAAAGAATGAAGAGATGACCTACGATGGAGGGCCAAAGGAATTTTGTTCTTTAATATTTTGTACAAAAAGACATAAATTGTGCTTAGTACGATTAGCCATTGTGAGCAACTTCGGTTCCCTTATTTTATTGGAGACCTGGTCATATTTTCTAAGTGAGAAAATTAATCGACAACAGGAGTTCTATACTTTCTGGAAACGATTCTGCTCAAATTTAGTGAGTAAATCACCATATACAATATCACCGTAATTGAACCTGGAGAGGACCAGTGTTGCACAGAGTAACTTCCTCATGGATTGATTGAGGTAATGCCTATGTGGATAGATCATTTTCAAAGAACCAAAGGATTTTTTCAGCAGTCCATTAATATGTGAAGTGAACGTAAGATCTGAATCAAACGTAATATCTAGATTTTCCGTAGATTCTACAATAGGTAATGAGGTACCATCGATTTCAATAGATATATCTTGTGAAAGACTTCTTCTCAAAATTTTGTTACCAAATAAAATGAAATGGCATTTATTTTTGTTTAGTTTTAAGTTGTGTTTGTCAGCTAGGCCACTTATTCTTGAACTTCGCAATATTTATTTGTATATATAATAATGAAGAGCAGCGGCCCTAAAATGGCCCATGGTACGCCATAATATTGTTAACAGAGACTTTTTGACTGCGATTCGACAGGTAAGAGTTGATGAAGAATATGGCATCATTAGAAAAACCTAAATATCTTAGTTTGTAACAGAGTAATGTGTGATTGATCGTATCGAAAACCTTCGAGAAGTCGAGTGTAATTAATGCTGTTCAATCCTTACAATTGGTATTTCTGACGATATCATCAGTTACGTGTACTAACGCTGATGATGTATTGTAGCCAGCTCCGAATCCTACTTTGCAATCTGGAACAATGTTATTTTCGTTAATATACAACGTTAATTGCTGATGAACGGCTTTTTCTAGAATCTTTGATATTGCAGGTTAATTGGCCTAGATCTGAATATTCTAGAGGATTCTTCATTTTACCAAGAGGTTTGATTACAACCCTTTCCATAAGTTGGGAGAATTGTTTTTCTCTATACAACAATTCAATATGTGTGTTAGATAAATATCAAATGTTGGATTACAATATTTCAACGTGTTAATAGTTATTCCATCAAAACCTAATAACATTAGATTTAATACTTGGTAAAAAATTTCTGACTTCCATAACAGAAATAAAGCGTATTTTGAAGGGAGAATCATAATTTCTCAGTTTAGGAATTTTTTCAGTATTGTAGAATTTTTAGAGATCATTGTCAACTTCTTGATCAATAAAAACGGTACCGAAATAATTGTTGATTTGTTCAGGTCTCTGCAGATTGATTGGCAAATCATAATTGTTTCGCTTTGGATACATTTTTTTTAGGGCACTCCATAATTGTTTTGAGTCGTGTGAGTGGAAAATACTATCGTAATAAGCCTTTTTTTTCTCTTCTGATTGATGATAGTGTGTAGTTTCGTAACTCCTTGTACCTAGACCAATCAACGGGTGATTTCGTTCTTATGAATTTAGCTAAAGCTGCATCTCTCTATTTCATCATCATTTTGATCGAAAAAGTCAACCAAGGTGCAGGTTTTTTTTGTCATACGAGCTGTTTTCATAGGTGCGTGTTCATTATATAATGATAAGATCAAACTAGAAAACTAATGAATTTTTTCTTGAAGATGTCATAAAAACGTGCATTCATTCATTAAGTCATCCTGAAAAAGGACATTATCAAGTGACGGTCATCCAATGCGTTCAGCACAGGGATTGTTTGACTATTCTTTAGGCAATTGTCGAACCTTGTGAGATTTGGCGAAGGCTGTAGTTAGAGATTTGACGGAGGCGCTTTTCGATGATTTGGCGTAGCAGCACAGTGCTATAGGAGTGCCTTCATGATATAACAGACAGGAAACTGTCTGTAAACGCCGGCCGAAAATTTCGGCGTGGTTTCGATTCCGAGCCGTGCCTTCTGCGCTCAGCAATTGGCTGACGTAGAGCACGAGAATTCCTGCAGCATCTGTCCATACTATGAGGTTTTCCTGTGTAGTTGTATCTACGCTTATTTAATTCATGATGAAATAGTCCAATCAGAGACACCACCATTTTTCGAATATATTTTGTTTGAATAAGTGATTATTTCACAAGTGCTGTTTAATCGCGATTATATTTTCGTCCTCCGAGTTGGTTTTTGTTGTGTCGTTTTTCAGAGATTCTTACCATTCTTGGCAACAGTTCATAAAAAAACAATAATTTCTTAATCGTTTGAATGACCTAATATTGATTTTCATCAGTGAAAACTCCATTTTCGATATGATTTCTAGACAAATATTTTGACAAATGGCAACGAAAATACGTCAGAATTTGAAATGTTAACATGAAAAATTCGCAGCAAAGGCTTCTTATATAATATAATATATAAACGAACATCATCAACGAAGCGTTTGATTCTGAAACGTATCGTATTTAAAACTTAAACAAAGATATTTTTTAAAAAAGAAATTGTTAGAAAATGTCGGTGTTCATTATCAATAAAATTCTTTGTTATTGGTTTTAATCTACGAGGATGTATTGATATCTAGTTAGCCTAGACCAGTTCCCTGCATAAACAAAATATTGCGTTACCATAGCAAAGAACAATAACTTATTAAAAGTGTCAGTGTGAAGTTTGGCGTCAAAAAAGTAAACCAGAGTTACGCAATGAATTAATAGAAAAAATATGTAATGAAATTGTGAAACTCGAAAAATTGGAGAATCGAGCCATTATCAAGTACCTGTATTTAAAAAGGTTAAGAGGTAAGCAGATTTACAAAGATATGCTTAATACCCTTGGTGATCAATGTCCTTCATAGGCGATCGTGAAAAATTGGACTGCAAGCTTCAAAAGAGGTAAATTTTCCATTGAAGATGATGACCAATCGGGAAGGCCAGTTTCTATGTCAGTCCCCGAAAATATCGATGCAGTTCATGACATGATTTTAACAGACCGTCGAATTGGGCTAAAACGGATATCTGAAGCACTGAATATTTCATACGAATGCGTTCATCATATAGTTCACGTCAATTTGAACATGAGAAAAATTGCTGCAAAATGGATCCCCAAATGTTTGAATGTTGACCAAAAGCGTGCAAGGGTAGTAGCATCGCGTTCGATCTGTGCTCGATTTGAAAAAAATGTAGACTTCTTGAACCGAATTGTTACTATGGATGAGACTTGGGTACATTTCTACAATCCAGAAACAAAGCAACAATCGATGGAATGGCAACACTCCGGTTCTCAAGACCTAAGAAGTTTCGTGTCCAAAAATCTGCTGGAAAAGTTCTTGCTTCAGTTTTTTGGGATTGCCATGGAGTAATCATGATTGATTTTTCGGACAAGGGTAGAACAATAACTGGAGATTACTATTCGACATTACTGACCACTCTACGGGAAAAATTAAAGAGAAAAGACGCGGAAAGCTATCCAAAGGTGTTTTGTTCTTGCAGGACAACGCCTCTGCACACAAATCACATGTTGCCATGCAAAAAATTCGTGATTTAGGGTTAGAATTACTAGAACACCCCCCTTATTCACCAGATTTGGCTCCGTCCGACTATCATCTCTTTCCTCAACTGATAAAAAGTTTAAAAGGTCGTAAAATTTCTTCCAACGAGGAGGTAATAAAAGCTGTGGAGGTATGGTTTGCAGAGCAAGATGAAACATTTTTTTTGAAAGGTCTAGAGACGTTGCAGGTTCGCTGTAATAAATGTATCCAATTAAGAGGAGAATATGTTGAGTAATAAAATATTTTGACATTGAAATTTGTTTGGTTCTATGGTAGGCTAAGAATTTTTCAATATATCGTCGTACCTCATTCAAGAAATAATCTGGTCGTATATCACATGACCTATAAATGTTAATGGAATGAACTATCAAAATATTTTTTGCATGATTGTGCTTTTTGATAAATAATTTCATGCACAATAATTTCGAAATAAAACTAAATTATTGTGAATTCAACTATTTTTCAAGAAAAATCAGGCTCAAAGGCTCAAAGTATTTTGATAGTTTAATCGATCACACCGCTCCTGTGCAACGAACCAAGGCTATCAAACTTATAAAATCGCTACCAGTGTTATGTCTGTTCCAAAGAAAATCTGGCAAAAACAGTTAATGAACCTGAAATCTGGATATGGGATAGACCGATAATAAACAATAAACATAATATTGGTCTAAATATGGAACCCTGAGGAGTTACTATACCAACGAAATCATCCCTTTCCGTACTTGTTATTTCCCTATTATGTTTTGAAATGTAGACAAATAATTATCTAATCTTAAAAGTTTCATCGAAACACCACAAGTCTTGTCTCCCACCTGAACACTAACCAAACACTTCTTCCTCGAGACTCTTTCTATCAGCGAAAAGCAAAAATCACTTCGGAGTTCACTGATACTTAGGAAGGATTTTCCCGAAGTTCACAACTTCTAACATTTTTAAAATAACTTCGCTTCCTATTTCCGCAACAGAACGTAACAGGACTTTTCTTTCGATGGTAGAGTAAAACAACCTTTCATCGGACAGGGAAATCTAGACTAAGAATATTCACAAAAAACTAAGCCAGGTTACCAGAAAGGCCAATTCAACTGTAAAGGTTTCGAACACAATCTCATAAGATATATTCTCCTCTCGATTCCCTGAAAACCGGAACGCAACATTCTTCATATCGACGATTCAATTTCGTATTCGATTGGTACAATTGAAATCCTGACGTTCGGAATAGCGAGTTGATTTTTATCGATAATTGAATTTTGTACTTGATTGAGTCAATTGAAATCTCTGGATTCAGGATATTGGGTTCTTCATTATGATTCAGGAGGCAAATATAACCACAATCAAATTAGGAAACATATCAATGATATGAAGTGTCAATAAACTGGATCAAGGAAAAACAGCACAGGAATTTGAAGCAGTGTGATGTTTAAACTGAATAAGAAACCTCTTGGATACGAGATGACATTTCCATTATGCTCTCATAATGGACAGATACCATCGTATAAATAGAGATGATAATAACAATAATACGTCTTTATTCTGAACCTAAGTTACATGAAAAGTTGAAGTATCGCTCAATATTACTTGAAATGTTTAGAAAGCAATAAACCTTTTATTAAAAAACAAATACCATACAGCATCCTAAGTAAATCCTACATCATCATAACCTTTTGTAGCGTAATTTTTCAGTTGCTTCTTAAAATTGGCCAGAGAGTAGTTAGAGAAATCTGTCGGCAAATAATTGTAACAAATACAGGCAATGTATGAAAAGCTTCGTACCTTGAGTGCCATAGCGGTCATTATTACCACTACGATACTTTCCTGTGGTACCAAATCTCCTGTGGTGACCGCCCGATTTTGGATCTCTACTGTGGCTGCTCTAAACACTTTTTCTACCAAAGGGTCGTGGTAATCAATATGAATACTTTCGTTCTTAGATCAGTATTTCTTCAAACTCTGTCACTGCACCGGGTGATATAGAATATAGGTCATCATATTGAACTGGTAATTTTTGTAATTTATGAATTGGGATAAATCAACACAAGAATCGTTTTGATTCGTGAATATGGTTCAATATGAGGATGGGATCGATCTTTTTTATGCATCAAATAGAACACAATCGACTACGAAAACTGAAATGGAAAGTTGATTACATTGCACATCATTGAGAAAGTATGATCATTCTCTATTCAATTTATTAGATATGCATGGTGTGTGTAAGAGACAAAAAATTCGAAATTAATTAAATAGACTTCCTCGATAGCAATGTGGTTTCGAATAATGGACGTTCACCAGATAGATCGGGATTACAATGTGGAGAGATGTCAAGTCTGGTTGCAATTTTGATTAAATTGAATTATAACCGAATATAACTTACGGGAATTGTACCGGCGCGGCGTAAGGTGGAAAACTCCAAACGGCGTGGGTGCCTCTTCTCAAGAGCTCTCTTGCCGGTTCTTCTTTCTTCGTTCTTCTATGGCCTTTGGAGTTTGAATTTGAACAAATAGTCACCACCGACGTGCGAAAAATTTACCGAAAACCGATTGTAACATTTACGAGTCTTTTTTCTGAACTGACTGATTGGCACTGATTTATGTTTGAACCGATGAATCGCCGTAAACTCCCGAACACCTAGATATAGATTGGATTGATTCAATATATTCCAAGGTGAGTCATGAAGTTGGTAATTAAAAATAAAACGTTATTCGTTATTGCAGGCCTGCTGGATGAAAAATATTTTATTCGAATTGGATCGAATTACTTGTCAATTAACAATATGTGTTTTTTGAACACATCTGTGTTCAATTTTGAAATTTATAATATCAAGTTATTGTAATAATCCATTTCCATTTCACCTTCATATTGTTTCAATTCTATCTTTGTGGTTCAAATATTACAGGGAAAGAGATTTTGACGAACACTGTATATATGATTGTGAACTTCACGACACAATTATTAGCAGAGATGGGGAGGTAATGGTATTTTCATCGGAGAGTATGTTACACCGTATTGTAAAGACAACGAATTCACTTAAAAAAAGACGCAAGAATAATTTCCCATACCAAGAACTAGGACAAGACTATGATTATGAGGATTGTGAGGAATAAGCCTATAGTCTGATACTGATGACACTTCCCTACAGAAAAATTGAGTAGAGCAGACGATGGGCTTTCAAACATTTCATGTATCTGTTGTGATTTTTTGATAGTCTCTTTTTATTTCAGAATAAATCCAGTGTGATTCACTAGCATTATATCGAAAATGAGTTGTATTGCATATTTTTTGTACCAATGGTGCTTTTATAAGGAAGAAATTATAACACGGTCCATCAGAAACGTCTACAGAAGCTTGACTTTCAAGTTGTTTCTGTTTCATCAATTGCATATCTGAATGATGTCGAGGGTATAGGTACTCTTTCTGAAAAATTATGATTCAGTGAGTTCTTTCACCAACAAGTTTGGTAGCCAGCGAAACACTATAAAAATTATCAACCATTGTTGATAATTTATCTTTCTCTTTCTCTGGAATATAAAAATTCATCAGACAATTAAAACACAAAGTTTGTTGCGACTGATGTATCAGGAAAACGTTCATTCTCAAAATGTATTCTCAAATTCCAAGTAGGTAGGTATATTCATAGATATTCATTTATACTCAATAGGTGAGCTTGAGTTTCCTGATAACAGATGGCAAGGCGGATTTAACCTGAGATATTTGTTATCGGCAATAAGAAAACTGACGATAGAAACAGTCCAGTCCCAAAAGAAATGAAATGAATACATGGTAAAATCGTTTCGATTTAAGCAGCTGTAACTTGTTGGATGACTGCCAAAATTCAAACATACGGTTTCATTTCTTGCATGCGTTTTCAAAATACACGAATTTTGAGAGCATTTCCACAGATTTATTTTTATTAATTTGCGTAGAATTTATTGAAGAGAATAGCTCTAAGATGAAATGCCACGCTTGTATTGAAAAATTGTCTGAACTCTTCATTTTGTTCTGATAATATTCCCTAGTAGTTTTAGTTATAATAATATTTATTCACGTAAGAAGAATACAGTACAATATAAATGAGAACATACAGGTGAATAAATGAGTACTCGATAAGTGTTTTTCAGACTTGCTTCGAGAAATACTCCCATAAATAAAATGGATGAATAATGAACACACTGACTGACAATACGGAAATATGTTGAAAATAAACTTATCTAAATATAAAGACAAATATTTACAAACAGATTCGCACACACTCACACACACATCCACCCATACATGGATAACTAACTATATTATAATACAAAGGTCAATATGTTAAAATTATAATATTGATAATTAAAAGTAATAATAACATTGTTCATTCACATATTGATACACATATTGATATTTACATACTCGCATATTTGATTGCATAAAAACATGGGAAGAGCTCAAACATTAAAAGAATATAAGTTACTTGAAATTATGACAATTATCGAATAAAATCAGAATAAATATAAAAACTTTGTTTAAAATATTTTTTTGTCAACAAAATCAGAAATCGTTTGTCTTGGCTGACTGAATATAAATTGTCTCAATGACTTTTTGAAATTTGTTTGAATGTTTTAGACGATGTAGTAACTTGATTACTTATATTTAGGACGTCCATCATCTTAATGGTTGAAAGATTTCTATCTCTTTCAAATTTTTTCACAACGTTTCAATTGCTTGAATCCGCAATCGTCTTCTGGTGAATAGTGACAAAATCAGATGCTACGCGACCTTTTATAGATCTATAATTAAGTGTAATTCCCTCCAAAACGGTCCATGAGCGGTTTCCATACGTTTTTAATTTCCACGCTGGGTTGACTGAAGGCACCATTGTAGGTGGTTTCCATAAATTTCCGTTTGAACCAATGTTCCTCTCTATGAAGAACACTAGCTTCGTCCCAGAGAATTCGGTGGTGTTTTGTCCAGGCGTGGTCAGCAATTCCCGATTTTGATGTTTCCCCTCGTTGAGTCCACTTTTTGTGTTCGGCTATTCTTACTGATAATGGCCTCTTGGTCTCTCCGATATAGGAATCTCCACATTCACATGGGACTTTGTAAATGTGAAAGCTAAAAGAACAGACACTGGAATCCTCACCTCTGTTTACAGGAAGAAGACACACACAGGGCAGTACCTCAACTACGGCTCTAATCACCCAAACTCCACAAAGAGGAGAATCGTAAGAACGTTGGTGGAGAGAGCATTGTCTATTTGCAACAACCAGGAGTCATTGGAGGCGGAAATCAACCAAATAAAAAAGGACCTACGCCGAAACGGATACTCCGAGAAGCTCATAGGAGAAGTTCGGAAACAACTCGAAAAGACCAAGACAACCGAAGAAAGACCACAAAACCCCGTTCTCATTCTTCCCTATATCAGGGGTATCTCCGAGAAGATCAGAAGGATCGGAAATAAATACAACATCAAGAGTTGCTTTCAATCCGGCAGTACCTTACGAAGCTTCCTCATCAAGACGAAACCAGAGAACACAACAGAATCCAGCAAAAACTGTATTTACAAAGTCCCATGTGAATGTGGAGATTCCTATATCGGAGAGACCAAGAGGCCATTATCAGTAAGAATAACCGAACACAAAAAGTGGACTCAACGAGGGGAAACATCAAAATCGGGAATTGCTGACCACGCCTGGACAAAATACCACCGAATTCTCTGGGACGAAGCTAGTGTTCTTCATAGAGAGGAACATTGGTTCAAACGGAAATTTATGGAAACCACCTACATAGAAGCCAATGGTGCCTTCAGTCAACCAAGCTTGGAAATTAAAAACATATGGAAACCGCTCATGGACCGTTTTGGAGGGAGAAAAAGTGCAAAACCACGCGCGTCACAAGACCGCGCGTAATTACACTTAATTATAGACCTATAAAAGGTCGCGTAGCATCTGATTTTGTCACTATTCACCAGAAGACGATTGCGGATTCAAGCAATTGAAACGTTGTGAAAAAATTTGAAAGGGATAGAAATCTTTCAACCATTGAGATGATGGACGTCCGAAATATAAGTAATCACTTTTTGAAATGGTGGAATATGTCAATGTTTTTTATTGTAATAGGAAGAGTGTTACCTAATTATCGTGTTTTTTCATCACTTTATAGATCTTTTTCAGTTCAAGTTGAAATAACTGTAATTTGAAAAGGTGATCTCATACATTTTGACTAAATTATTTCATTTCATATGTAGTACATCACTATATTTTTATTGCTTGAACGAATTGGTAATTTTATTTTGTTAAAGGTTCGCATCGTTTGAAAAAGGTGAAAGCCAGTGCAGCAGACATTCGTCTGAGCAAAATTCAACATCAACTTCATCGATAATTTCAGGAACCAAGACTAAAATTTGCGTATTCTGTCGTTCTTCATCTCCTCAAATTACAGTTCAATTGTTCACGTCCGCAGACGAGTATTATTGATCGCCAAGGGTATCAAATATATTTTCCTCCAAGCACAGAAACTTGTTGATAGCTCGATTCTCAAACTTTTCCAATTCCACAACATGCCTCTCCGCAACTATTCTTTCCCTCTTTCACGCGATATTCTACCCTTGCTATTTTGTTCAGGTATTGTTTATTGCTATGGTATTAGGACAGCTGAAATACGATATAAGAAAAAATTGGATTGTTGAAACTTTGTTAAAACATTTCATATAGTGTGTCCCACTTTGAGCAGCCACACCCTCATATTTCGTTGAGCATGAAATAATTCGAAATTTCTTTGACTCAAGTTGTAGTACTCGGAAATACCAACCTTTATGTTTACGTAACCTTTGTATATCCATTTTCCACGGCTAACTACGACCAAATGAAAAGTGAAAAATTGGGAAAAACATACTAGGCATTTTTTTTATCGCAAAAATAACACCAGATTCTGTTTCAGAACATCTTGAAACCCCCAAATCTCAATGCTTGAATCATTTGAATATATAGGGTATCATTCATTCTGATCAGAGTTAGCCTTGGAAAAGTGATATTTGGCTATATTTCAAAGTATTAATTAAATATTTTTGGGAATTCTGTGACAAGAGAAGACATTTTGGAAATTTTCCAAGCATTATATATGGATTAGAGTTGATAATGCTAACAGCTACAGATGATACTCTGTATATTCAAATGATTCAAGCATTGAGATTTGGGGATTTTAAGGTGTTCTGAAACAGAATCTGGTGTTATTTTTGCTATGAAAAAATGCCTAGTATGTTTTTCCCAATTTTTCACTTTTCATTTGGTCGTAGTTAACCGTGGAAAATGGATATACAAAGGTTCCGTAAACATAAAGGTAGGTATTTCCAAGTACTACAACTTGAGTCAAAGAAAATTTTGAATAATTTCATGCTCAACGAAATATGAGGGTGTGGCTGCTCAAAGTGGGACACACTGTATCATGAGAATGAAAAAGAATCGAAAAAGTCCATTATAATGTCTAAGGAGAGAAGTCTATTTTTTTTATTTCAAAAATTTTTACCACCTGTCACCCTAAAGGCTAGATGAAGAACGCGTAGGAATTTGAAAAAAAATCCGACTGTGCAAAGGTGGTTGTGAAAATTGAAAAATTAGGTATGGAATAATCTAGACAAATGATGCAGGTTTTTTGATTTATGCCAGTTATAATAGAAATAAAAGTAAGAAGATATAACCACCATGACTGAATATTATTATACTCGCTATTACAGACGAAAAAACATTCATTTAAACGTTTTACCATTGGGGGGATTGCAAAATTCCTAAATTGAATTATTAAATATCAGAATACAGTACGAAAAATAATGAAATAAGTTAGGCAGTACTGAATAATAAAATTATTGCGATTTACAGTTCAAATAACAAAGAACAAGTTATGAAACAGGGTAGGTAGGTAATCCAATTTATGATAAAGCATTAGCATTCACAGTAACCCTCAGAAATCAATTATAAAGAGTCTATGAGCATTGGTCATCTACATACAACCCCACTCTTTTGCAGCTGTCTTGTGTTTCCACCTGTTTCGCTCATCTATAACTTGGATCACGTGCTTGACCCCTATTAAATTTTATCCTAATATTTGTGTTCTGTCTCTGTCACTTCAATTCTTCGAGATTGGAAAGATTCTAATAGCCTTCGTTCAGTGAGGAGGCATCAGGAAGTGTGATTCGTACTTGATAGACGTTAGGAATTATTGAACTTGTAGCACTCCGATTTTTGTATTTTTTTTTTTGTTTTTAAGAATCTCCCAGGTTTTTCGATAAAACTCTTCAAAACTAGAACTTGTGCGAGCAAGGGAGATCTGGGACCTACATCTCACATAAAAGTGGATTCCGAACCACTTCAGCTCCGTGACAGGCGCTGGGATCGAACTCGTGCTGCCTGGGTGGAAGGCAAACGCACCAACACTGTAGAAACAGATTCTCAACCTTTCTGGTCGCTAGGCAGTATTCAATTTGACCTCTTACAATAAGGAATTACACTCCAGGAGACGTGTGCCTTGTATAATAATTATTTGGCTGCTGATTCACCTCAGTATTGTAAGACACATTTTCCTGCTGAATACATTCGAGTTCTATCTATCCCAATACTAAACCATAATTTTTTACAACTCAACTAAAACCTTCTTCTAGAGAAAAATTTCCTTAATCTTCCTGTAGCACGGGTTAGAATAAAACTCCAGTATATTCATTACAACACCGAAGGTGCAAAAACCGCAGTTCACGTACAATATTATTGTCATGTTAGCAGAGTTTATTCATCAAGTATCCTACAAATTCGGACCGATCTTGTATGGTTGTCCTGACATGAAGCTGAATGACCTCAAATACTTCAGGCTATCAGTCTGAGAAAAAGAAAAAACTGTTCAAAGCATATAACTCGAATATATTCTTGTTGATCGATGAAATTTCGTTCCTGGAAGCCTTCAAATTATGGATAGCGCCTAAAAATTTCTTCATATTGCCGGAGTTTGTTCCCCAAATTATCCAGATCAACTCGAGGAACGTCGTTCCATGTGTCTGCTTTCAGATCTCATTTCTTTATAGTTGGTATATAGTTTATATTTATCCTTTGATTGTTTGAGTGTATTTGTATCACACTTTCGAAATATGATTGCAATGAGTGCGATATGTTTGGGCCAATGGTAACTTTCAATCATATTCCCATCATTTTTACATATCAAAAATAAAACGGAATTCGTAGAACCCCAGGAACCCATGTCCATTGGAATGAAACTTGAATTTTAGGTGCAAGATTGAATGGAATTATCTGAGTTTCATTCATGTAAGATATGGGTGATGATATAGTTCCAATCTAAAGGAAAGGAAATTTGCCAAAAACCGAAGGATCATTACCAAGATGGGTAGCAATACTAATTGTATTCACCGATAAAGTAGTTGATCGGTGATCTTCCGTTGCTTGACTAAATCTCCTTCCAAGTTCGTTTTAGAATGACGGAGAATCAGGACAATACACATCGAAATTTTGGTTCTGAAAGAAACTGTTACAACAAATGTAGCTTGAAATTACATGATTATGATTTCAAACGATGGAACTATCCTATTCCTTCCGTTAGGTGAGTTAATCGTTTTGAAGCCGGTTCAAGGAGAACAAAAAACCGTTCTTTTTGTCAGTCGCGTTTATCTAGGTCAAGTCATTTCTTCCAGAAAATAAATCGAACCAATATATTCAAACCCTCACTCTTTTCAAGTCGGATGACCTTTGGAATAACGACCATCCTGCATCCCAATCCTTCACAAAAGGAAGGAGCATTCTCAGGTTGGGGAACTCTTTGTTATACTTAAAAGTAGGAGATAAATATACCGACATCTGGGGATTCTTGTGCCGGAAATTACTTCCGGTGGGAATAGTCCGGGTGCCGGGATTGTATTCAACACTTGTCGTCAATTTCAATCGTACGTTCGGGATCAAGTGTGACTAGAGGAAATGGAAGATATCATAAGATATTGTCCAGTAGTTTATAGAGTCGGAACTTTTCCACTGATACAAATCTGTTATGATTGAGAGAAAACGTGCAATGGTTTTTGAACCAGAATTTGTTCTGCTATTCCAAGAAACACGGAAATTAGATATGAAAACCGACAGATAGCGTGACTTGAGTATAATTTTGAAGAGATCACTGTTTATTTATCAATCAAGGACACAAAATTACAAAACAATAACAGAATCATAATGATTCGTAATAACAACCTAAATACAAGATATACCTATGTATAGATTGTTTACAGAGATAGCACCAAAGGTAATTGACACTTGTATTGTTCTGTGGAGGAATATTGATTGATTCAAAGGAAAAATTATTACAATTGAGAGCAAAGTAGTGCAAAAACAAATATGTAATGTATTTGCTGATGTTCCAATATTTCGATAAATTCGGTTATTTTCAAAAATCAACTAATTCGTTCATTCATTCATTCATTTTATTTCCTTTTTTGACAAATATACATTGTATTGGAAATGTCACAGAAAGAAGTAATATTTATACAAGAGTTGATAGACGAGAGAAAGACACTATTTACAGATACAGTTTTTACAACTAAAATGCACAATGAACAAACGGTTTTCACAACGACACAAATTCATTAATGGTATAAAAACAGTTTTCAGTCAGGAATGTTTTCAGGCTTAGCTTGAACGAATTAAGGGTTTTGATGGATTTTACGCGGTCTGGTAGTTTGTTAAACAGTTTCAAACCCATGTGATCTGGCGAACAGTATATTATTTTATTCCTCGACAAAGGCACACGAAATTGATCTCTTTGTCTGGTATAATAATCATGAAAGCATTCATTGAGTGAAAATTGCAACTTATTTTTGAACACATATATACATAGCTCATAGATATAAAGACAGCTTAATGATAAAATTTTGTATTGGGCGAACAGATTTCTACATGACACCATTTTCGAAACTTTTGCTATACAACTGATAGGGGAGAGGAGGGTAAGATGACGATGCTAATCAGAATATGATAATTTTTTGCAAATATAGGCATGAATCCAACTCAGGTTCGATGCAAAACAAACTTCATCATATATATAAACATTCTATTTAAAAAATTTGCACAAGTCTCCAACTAAAAGTTCATTATTTTAATTAACAAAAGAAAAGACATATTCGTCGTTTTACCCAACTAGTGGGGTAAGATGATAACCGATATGGGGCAAGATGAAACTGGGGTGGGGCAAGATGAAACTGGGGTGGGGCAAGATGAAACTGGGATAATGCAAGATGACAACTCAATGGCAGTTATCACAAAGAAATTTTTTCCAGTCCTTTTCTCCCCAGCATGTCTGGTGAGCCCACTCAAGGCATCTAATGCACCTTATCCATGGTTCACCTGAAGTATCAGTGCTATACTGCTGAGAACAATATAGACAAAGTGTGTCTTGATTTTCTTCTTCGCTAGAATCCTCATTATCGGTCGAAACGTAATTGGGTTCTGATAGTGAAGAATCTAAGGATTCAGAGCTTTTACCCCGTTTGCTATCGAACATATTCCTCTTGACTTTTTTCTGTTTTTTTTCCTTCGTGTTCTCTTTCTTCTTTGCTTCTCGTTTTCTCTTAGCATCTTCTTTCTTTTTTTGTGCTGCAATTTTCTTTGCTTCTTTTTTTTCCAAATAATCTTTGACAGGTGTGCCAGTTATCACCATAGAAGGTCCTTTTTTCTCTTTCTTCTGTTTTCTTTCCGAATCGCAACCGGAAGAGATGCTATACGAACTAACTTAGTTTTACGTTCTTCTGGTTCGATGGTAAACGAACAGCTTGCAACCGGTTCATTATTGTTATTAGAATTATTTTGAGTGTCATTATTATTCTGATTGATTGTTTTCGTTGGAGTTTTCGAACCGTCATTTGGACGATCCTCTACATTCTGATCCACTTCTTGCGAATTTTCAGAAATCATTTCAACTGGCTGTACAGCCTGGTTGAGTTGTCGTTCCTTGGGTAGCTCTTTTGGTGGCTCTATTGATTCCAACTCCCTATCGGTAGTTGAAGAGGCGGCAAAGTCTGCATCTGAGAAACACTGAGAATTGAATGGCTCAATTCCGCAAGATTCGAATCCTTTGACAGCATTTTCGTAAGTTGCAGCTCTTGCGTAAGCTTTTCCAAATATTCTACCTAGATCTTTTTCAGCTATTACTCGTCCAGGATTTGACACCATAAAATCATCAGCGAACTGAGAAAAATATGTTTTGAGGGGTCCATGAAGAGCGACATCTAAGGGCTGCACACAATGACTCGTATGAGCGGGAAATCCTAACAACGTGATATGGTTTCCACGACAGAAGTTAATAACTTTCAAGTTGATATGACTAGCGTGATTATCAAAAAGAAGTAGTATCGGATTAACTGCACTAGGTAAAGCATATTTTGCAAAATGCTGCATATAGCTATAGAACAGGTCCGCTGTCATCCATCCACTATCACTGCAAAATCCAACAGTTCCGACTGGAGTCCCTTGAATCAATTCTGGTTTCGTCCTCTTTCTGGGAAAAATTAGAAATGGGGGAATGTATTTTCCTGTTGCACTCATGCAACATACTGCAGTGACATTTTTACCTCTCTCGCCTGACACAATTTTCGAAACTCGACGAACTCCTGTAGGAGAAATAGTTTGAGGCAATTTTGTCGGTACCGTCGAAATACCAGTTTCATCTACATTAAAAATCTGGTGTGGCTCATATGGTGTTTTTTGTCTTATTTCTCTCAATGTAGAAAAAAAAGCAGCTACATTCACTTTAATGAATGCCATTAATCGGCCAATTGAAGTGGCTTCTGGTTTTCTCAAGCTCAGTTTGTTTTTCTTCATGAAATTGAATAGCCAGTCCTTACCAGCCATTTTCAGTTGCCTATTGAACCGATGTGGTATGCCATTTTCTTCTGCAAAGTCATATACTAAGCGCCTACATTGCGTTCTTGTTAGACCAAATGCCCTTTTATCATTATCAATTATATATGTTCTGAGGACTTCCAATTGTTCCATACTGAATGTTTCGCGAAATCTCCCTGCATGAACCGCATATTCCTGGAAATTGAAGGATCTGATGAAACTCACTATATAGAAAAAAATCAGGATTACACTTACAGGCTCAGTTTTTTTCACATATCGTCTCAAAGTTGGCTCTGGGATATCAAAAGCAATAGCGGCTGCATTGCAAGAATTACCATTATGAACACTCCTAATCGCGGCTTTTAAATTTTCCTCCGACCAATTGCGTCTATTGGTTTTCCGTTTATAATTCCTTACCATTTTTTTTCTTCAATAAATCTGGGTCTGGAATTCCAATAACAGAATTACACTCTGAGAAAAACAGTGGGGCAAGATGACGAATTCGCCATCTTACCCGAACCATCTTGCCCCACCATAGCATTTCAGTTAAGAAATATAATTTTTAAAAAATGGATGGATATAGTGTTACTGAACTGATACGATTACAGTAGAAAGAAGCATAGTTGAATACTATAAGGTTTGTATATAAATAGTACTTACCAATAGTCGAAATTCTCTTATTTCCGATACTCGCAATATTACATGACAGTATTCAGTAACTGACGCTCGAGATTCGATAAACTGTTAACATCAGAGCGCCGCATTCATGGAACTAACATAACGTGATACAAGGTCAAATATAGGAACGTCCGATGTTGCCACCTATTAGCAAAACAATAAAACATGCAATTTGTCATCTTGCCCCATTCATCATCTTACCTAATGCTCTTCTGTGCAATAAATACCTGAGAAATGGCTGTAGCATTACCCCAGAAACAAATGCCATAACGTAATCTAGACTCCACTTGTGCGTAATACAAATTAATGAGTTGATTTATTCCTAATACATTTCTCAAATTTATGAAAAGAAATTTCAAGAAAGATAACTTCGATGTAAGTTTTTCACATTGATCTTTCCAAGCCATGTTTTCTTCTAGGGTAATGCCCAAGAATCTTACAGAGCTGTGACTATTTTGCATTTGACTATTGTTAATAGTAAATTTCAAATCATCTAGATGTTTTTGACCAGTGTGAATTCTAATTACTTCTGTCTTCTGTGTGTTAAAAAATAAACAGTTATCGTTGAAGAAATCTGAAACATTAGTCATAAATTCAGTACACTTGCTCTCAAGTGTAATGTTGTCTGCTACCGAGAAAACGATCGAAAAATCATCTGCATATGCAGTATAAAGATTATCACCAATAAAGTTATCAAGATGATTCACATAAAGAATAAAAAGCACAGGTCCCAAAATTGATCCTTGTGGAACCCCCATATTTAAAGTTAAACTATCCGAGTTGAATTGTTGAATTTCATTATCTACATCGAATTGTATTGATACAAACTGTTTGCGGTTTTCTAGAAATAATGATACCCAGGATAAGGATGCACCTCGCAAACCATACAATTCTAATTTCGCTAACAGTTTTTTGTGATTAACGGAGTCGAATGCTCTGCTCAGATCGCAAAATATCGCAGCAGGACACTCGCCTGCAACAATATATTCTACAATTTGTTTATAAAATGAGAACATAGCAGTTGACGTAGATCTTTCCTGTCGAAACCATGTTGTTTGGAGGTTAAAATATTATTGTTTTTCTTGAGGAGGCTTTATGAAATCTCATGTTTCATTCTTAAGGATAGAGTATTACAAATTTTTGGTAATGTGTGAGGTATGGTTGGTTGGTTGGTTGGTTAAAGGCTGACGAGCGAGATACCGGGTTTACCTTGAGGTTTCCCTCAACACTGAGACCAGCTGAGGTCTATTGTATTGTTCTGTCGTCAGTGGTTTCTAGTTAAATAGGCCTGTGTTTTTCACCAGGTTCAGTAGTCTATTTACTTTTACTAGGTGTTTCAGATTCATGCCTGTTTCTAGGTTGATCTGTCCGCTTGTTGTTGCTGTTGCGCTTGTTGAGCAGCGCGTAGCATTCGAAGATGATGTGAGAGGCTGTTTCCTCCTCGTCACCACAGAGCCTACAGTACACGGTTTCTCTATTTATTTCCATGGTGTGTAGGTGTTTGCTAAGGCCGTAGTGTCCGGTTAGTAAGCCGGTGGTAAGTTATAAAACGATGATAAACATTTTTATATAATTTGGAAATGGGAAGCATTTTGTTTGTTGTTGAATGAACTGTGGAAACAGACAATATTTTATTTTTGAATGCATATACAGATTATACAACGATAAGCTGAGTTGACATGTATATGGAAAGCTGTATACAAATTTTCAGAAAAATATTCCCCGTAGTTTCCCACATTCATTTCGGCTCAGATCATCGTGGTATACCCTGTACACATAGATTATGAAAATATATTGATCGGATATTACTAATATCTTCTCTGTATATAATGTTAGTATGAAAATATATTTGTTTCTTGAAAATAATTTTCAGGTTATCGTTTTGTATTATGTTTAGTTTTTGCAAATGATTCTTATAAATTCTTATTATAATTCAATGAAAGACGATACTACTTAATCACTTATTCATCATTTCCATGCTTATCTGAACATAATTTTTAATTTCAGATCATGATATAATTTCTGGTTTTTACTTCCAAGCACAGCAATGAGTTCATATAAGCTTGAAAAAGTAAGTATTGAGCCAAGAACGTTCCTTTGAGGAATCCCGTTTTTTACAGTCATGCTTCCACTTGCATCAGTACTTCCGGATTCATAATGTGCTCATGAAAATTGCTATGGACGAGAGCCCACTGTTGAGATTTTCTGTTTGAATGTACCAGCTAAATCACGAATTATATCGGTTAATCAGCCCTATGCTGTATCACTTCCGTTATGGTTAGCGGTCAGACGTTATCCCAATTTAATGGCAATTGCCATTAAGTTGGGATAACGTCTGACCGCTAAACATAACGGAAGTGATACAGCATAGGGCTCATTGCTGGAAATAATCAGCTTTTGGGATTTATCGGCATTGAGTTGCAAAAAGTTGGCAGCAAACCAATTTTCAGCAGTATAAATTGATTCATAACTACATTTTTGATGTACAGAATGTCAGAAGAATCGTATAGTAGCAGTATCAAATGAGGAAGAGGAGGGGCCCAAAGACCAAACCCTGAGGTACTTCTAGTGTGATGGTTCTGAGGTCAGATGTTGTGGCCTTTATTTCAACAAGTTGTTGCCTGTCCGTGAAAGTGAATTCAGCGGTATTCCCCTGATTCCGTAATTCGTTACCTTCTGTAAATGAAGGTCATGAGAGACACAGGCAAATGTCTAGGAGAGATAGGTGTTTGTTTTCCAGTTTGGAAAACACATTAATTATGGATATTGGACAGAAATTGTTAAGTAACTCAGGGTTACTTTTTTTAACAGAGTTTTACACCCTGGAAATGTTCAATGGTTCTTGAGAAATGCAATCAACAAAACATTCATTTATGAGAGCAACCAATGGTCCAAGCAGTGTATCGGAATTTTCCTTTATAAGTGAGACATTTATTTATTATTATTTTATTCAATTCGGCTATGGAAGTGTTGAATAAAAAATATACATTTTTCTATTTTGCGCGTAAGGCTAATGAACTCAATGTCTGTATACTTTTGAAAATAATCGACCATAATTAAGGTCAAGTTTGCATTGTAATATCCAAAGAGGGGTCTTCATCACTAATCGTTTGTAATCTGGTCAAATTACCTATAAAAAACAGGCTAGGAGTCGGTAAACATATTCAAATGATTTCAGCGCTCCATTGTCAAACAATCGATAATTCGTTATTGTCCGAAGGATGATATTCTCGTTGACAAAGTATAATCAAATATCAATGAATTTTGTGTAAGTACCTGTACAATCACATTAAAAATTGACAGGAAGTATTGAATTTTTTCTTTCTTATGTTTTGGATTCCAGAAAAGGAAAAATCCTATAATATTCGTCTTGCGCGACGAGGGAAAGTGGACAGGAATTGATGACTTCCTTCCCCCAAGGCAGTGAGTTCTAAAGTTTTGTCATTCTTTGGAAAGTCGAGCCCTAGAAGAGAGAGAATGGACATTGATGACATTCCAGAAGAGCATCGCCTATGAAAATATCTATAAAACAGAGACAGATCGCCAACCTTTCTGCAGTGTTCCATAGGAGTGAGCGAGCTTGTTAGCTTAATATCACCGATGAGACGAAAGGTACCATTTTGGAAAGAATCTAGGTTTTAATGAGTGTTAGGGGCAGTACAGGTCGGATTTGTGTCTCATAAATCATAATCAATAGACGGGAAGTGCAATATCTCTGAGGACGAAATAGAAATCCTCCTCTTCTTCTTCTTGAGAGGCACTTCTGGCAATTGACCTCACATGGCTTTTCTATGAAAGGGGGCTGCTGAAGTTAATACGGAGTTCCAAAGTTTTCCTCTTCACGGCTATATTGAAGTTGTTCATTCACATTTTTAGTATGTGTAGTCGGCAGGACCAGTTGGTACATCACGGTTGCTGAAACTAGGCTCTCCCTTTCTAGATGCAATGGGCCATCACGAACACAAAGAAAATTTCACTGAACCCAGTATCCCTTGGCATCTGTACCAAACTTGGATACATTCTGCCACTCAGAGGTCTCACTTCCATGAATCAGTCCATGAATCAGTTTCTTGAGGCACAACTTTTGTGGTGGTAGCTTGCAGTATTTCCTTGCAATGGTCGTCAATGGTTGTTCGGAATTTAAATGCCTTCCTCGACATAGTTCATTGTCTGGATTTGCTTACTATGATTTCTCATGAAGATTTCGTTAGTATCAACCCATAAAATTGTTTCTCCAATATTCTGGATGGAGTCGTTCTTCTCCATAATATCCAGGCCCAAAACACATGTTTCGAATATTCCCACAACCAACAGAATAATAATAATAATTTCATTGCTTCTAAAAACGGGTTTACAGCAAGAAGTATGTGTGTGAGAATAATAATAAAAAAAATTTAATATGCTTAAAAATTAAACAAATAACAATTTGCTAATAGTCGATTGTACAATCATGAGAGCATTACAGTATACTAAAATAAACATCATTCACTCAATATAAATGAACGTAGCTTGAGAATATTCCTGATATATTCTGAGATTTCCTTGGCTACAGAAATAGTTATATTCTCTAAGGCATTCATTAGTTCTTCCAAATTTAGGAGGCATTGTTTATTTTGTTTCATAACAGTGTAAATTGGGCATTCGAAGATTATATGAAATGAAGTTTCCTTTTCATTACTATTGCAAACGGAGCATATTTCATTTGGATCAATCGAATACACAATTCCATTCAATGTGAACTTGATCTTGAAATGATTGGCCATGCGTAACTGTGCAAGAGTGCGGGTGAACTGTATGGGTAGCTTTCACAGCAGATATGAGCTTGGTTCCTGTGAGGTACTCAGAGCTTTGTACATTGACATGAAAGGGTAACGAGATGCCATAGCGACATCGTTGTTGGACAGATAACTGTAATACTTACTGAGTATATTCCTTCCATTTGTAATCAAAGTATGACCAGTAATAGCATCCTAAATATCCAAAGATCCGCTATAAGTAAAAAAATGTTTAACTTGAAATGCCCAATTATATTTTGCATCAGTCGAGTTTATCAATCGTATTTGTTGTTCAAAACAAAGTCTTGGTAACGATCATTCTCCATTGTAAGCCAGTTTAGGGTAATTTTAAGAATATTATATGCAAGTTTAACTCGTCCCGTTTCCAAACGAACTATTGCATCAAGTGTATTAATAGGCACCAAAAGAATTATTTTTAAGAAACTGAGATGTACTCTTTCTAATACTTCCAAATATCTAATGCCCCATGACGTAATAGAGTTGAACATAACACTCATTGCTAATGACTCGAATAATTTTATTCGTGGATACCAGGTGTCAATTTTAGTTTTAGATAAAATAGGGAGTACTGAACCAATAGCCTGTTTTCCCTTGACGTTAGCAACTGATGACATTTCGTTGAATAGTCCTGAAGAGGTGATAGTTATTCCCAGATAAACATATTTATTAGTTACATCTGATGGTTGTCCGTTGAAATAGAAAACAGATTCAGGTCTACGATATCCACCTCGAGCAAATTGCACAATTTTAGTTTTTCGTAAATTAAGGTTCAAATCATTACATGCAGCATATTTCTCTAAAATCTTCAATTTTTTTACGTCATCAGTTTCTGAGTGTGCAAGAATCACCAAATCATCTGCATATAATAATGCCAATACGTCATTCCTATCATCAATGTTCACACCCTCAGCCCGGCTTTCATAGAAAAATGTTTCTGTATCAGCTATAAATAGAGCAAAGAGGAGGGGGCTCAAAGGTTCACCTTGAAATACACCAGTTGTTAACTCTAATAATCTAGAGAGGCCATCAGAACCTTTTATTTGTATTGTTGCATTAGCATACAATATTTGTATTATCCGAAGAATTTTAGCTGATATTCCCAGTTTTCGTTTTCTATGTCTAATATGGAAATTTATTACAGAGCTCAGAGTATAAACATTGTCTACACATCCTCGACCTGGGCGAAACCCAGATTGGCACTCTGGTAATACTTTGCAATCATCAACCCACATCGAAAGTCTGTTGAGTATGAGATTTGTGAATAATTTGAGACAACTGTTTACTAAGGCAAGCCTCTATAATTATCGGGATTATTTATCGGACCACCTTTGTACAACATAGTTATTATAATATTATACGAGCTTCTGGGCATGACAGATGAATCAAAAAATTTATTGACTAAGGTTGTTAAGTAAAGTACCCACAACCAACATAGAATGTTCCATAGTAATAGGACCTATCTGGATGTGTGCGAGCTTTTCTCCAATGAATGGTACGGTGTGTCTCGTAGCTGCCTCCAAAAACATAATTCTATCGGCTTCGCAGATTTTTGTGTAGACAAAAACTGAAAACGATCTGAATAATTTGAAAGATTGGTTTGATAGCAGACTTCTCCCAATTAATTTCAGCAGAACTCACTACCTGCCATTCAGTAGTACAGAAACGTCTCTTCCAGATTTCACCTTAACCGTTCAACAAAATTTGCATATGAGATCTGTCAAAAAAATTAAATATCTTGGTATTTTCTTGGACCTTCACCTGAGATGGAATCAACATATTATATACCTCACTAAAAAACTACGCTGTATTCTGTATAGATTTAAGCAGGTAAAAACATATCTTGATTTGAAGCAAAAAAAAATTGTTCATCAAGGCTTAGTTGAGTCTCACTTGAATTATGGGATTCTAGGCTAGGGAGGAGTTTCACGAACCTACTTGAATATGCTTGAAATCTCGCAAAAAAGATTTCTAAGAATGATATTGAATCAAGACTACAGATACCCTAGTGACTCTCTATATGCTGAAACAGAAATGTTCGATTTAAGACAGCTTTATTCCATTCAAGTACTGGTTATGCAACACCTGTATTAAGCACAGCTGAATGTTCTGACCCATTGGTATTCTACCAGACAAAAACATGAATATATTACCTCATTTATGAAAAAGGCAATAGGCCAAAAAAGCTATAATTATATTGCTCCAAAGCTATACAACTTCCTACCTGACTCTCTGAAGACTGAAACTTCATTCTTGGTAATCAAAAAGCAGTTGAAAAAATTCGTAAAGGAGATTGAAAGAAAGGAAATCGATAAAATGATTGAAGGCTTAATAATAATAACACGAGAAATATTTCAGTTAGCATGTAAAGAAAAAAAAGGTACCAACAATCGAAACTATCGAAATATACATTTTTATTTCATTTTGATTTACATTCATTATCATTTAATCACATTATCATTTTTATAAGTAACTAAAATATTTTATACCTGTTTTTTGTACGTAGACAGTATTCATATTTTATATAGTGTTTTATACTATTTGTTTGTACTACTTCTTTATACTACTTGTCATATGTTCTACTGAGAAAATCCGAGAAAACCTTGAAAAGGAGACCATTTTTCAAAAATTCCCAATTTTTTATAAATCTGAAGGTGGATAAACAAAATTGCGGAAACTGATTGATAATAACATGTGTTTCAACTATGAGCGAGATGGTTTCTGTTCTATATGTTTTTTTGCACAATCGCCTTATAAACAATTTAATGGCATAATTTTTCTAAAAGCGCCGATTTAATGAAAATCATCTTATTCAAGTTTTAAAGAGAAACATTGTCAATTGAAAATTGAATCAATACATGACTCCACTGGAAATGGAAAAAACCCTACGGTAAAATTGAAGTAACTTTTTTGTAATATCTAACAGAAAACAACTACTTCCCCGGCTAAAGCCACGCTGGACATTGAACTACATCTGATAGATATTGAGAAATACCCTATATAACTTGAGAGAAAAAATCTGAAAGTGATTGTTGATTATTTATTAAATGTCCAGTTTCCATTGGAGATTTTCATCTATGAATGAGATAAGGGAGAATGTTATTCAGAAGTATCACTCACAGAAAATCGCTCATTCCATTGATTCGTGAATTGCATCTTTTTCTGTGAGCGACATGTGGAAGTAGAGATCAATAACTACAATTTGGATTTTCACCTGAGAGGTGGGATATGTGTTGAAAATGTCACTGGAAGTTACTATAGCATTGAGAGTAACTTCCAGTGACATTACTAAGTGCACCCGAAGTCGCTCGTATTAACTTCAGTTCGACTTCGGATGACTTCGGAAGCGTTTTGATCAACTTTCAGTGACATTCTCAACACATTTCTCACCTCTCAGGTGAAAATCCAAAATATACAAATTGTAGATATAGATCGCTACTTCCAGATGCCGTTTACAGAATTTGAATACGCCGATTTTCCTTAAATCGGCGCATCTTGCAAGATGTGCCCTTAAATTGTTTATAACACGATGGTGCAAAAACTACACATCGGATCTCTTTTTCGAGGTTTTCTCGGATTTTCTCAGTGGAAAATGCACCAATTCAGTGGTATGAAAATTCATTTTGTTGGTTTTATAAATTTCTACAAACGTTTTATCGACTGAAAAACGATTCCTTTAATAATCTTTAAGATATTCCCAAAAAACCAAAAAAGTTGTAATTTTTATCACTATTTTTTGTTTAAAAAATTCCACAAAGCGATTTTGCTGGGACGAAAACCGGGGTTTTCATTCACGAACTATCTTATAAAAAGTAGTATAGGCCTTTCCGTCTTTTATTTTGTGGAGGAAAAAACCTCTACAGCTTGGTCTATGAGCTTATGAGTTCCATATTTTTCCATTTTGTCTATTATATCTCTACCATCAAGGAATACCCTGGCATGTAGCCTGAATGCTACTTCTATATTGTTCTTTCAAAAAACAAAAAAATTTTCTATAATACATTGAGGTTAGCAATTCATCAGTTTTTGATTGTTTGTCCTGGGGGTATATTAATTTGTAAACAAAGTCGAGGCATCGTTTTCTTTATAACTTTCAAATTGTGACTGCCTTGAAACCATTATTTTGTCCTATTTGTATGATCGTTTTAATTCCCCTGTCTATAGTATTGGCAGATCAATTTATTAAAACTATACACCCACCCAGTTTGTTCGTTCACTTTTTTTTTTTCATTCAACCAACTCTGTTCCGATCAAATATTTGCCTTGCAGGAAAGGCTATTTCAATTCTCAAAGGAACAACATTTACTTGTACTTTTCCTGGAAACAAATTTACTTTACATTTACTATTCTACTTTGAACTGATGTCTCATACAGCTTGCATACAGAAGGTTCCATCGGGAGATTCAAGATAAAAATCCAATATTCGCCATCAGTTTAGAAGACACTCATAAACCAGTATTGTATCGAATAGAATTACATTGCTACATTCGCATTCACTATCTAGATAACCTCAACCAGACTCCTTCTGTCTGACGTTGCTCCTTCCAGACAATTCTGATCTCGGAGGAAATGAATTCCATTGAAAAAGTGATATTCCACGAATCTCATCACGTAATGTAAATTCGAGTCGATAAGTGAAAACGTGCATTGGATCGTCCTCCCAAGAGAAATCAACAGAAATAACATTATTTTATATAGGAAGTAGAAACTTTCTGTATCAATATGTATTCAATTGCTGACATAATTTTTCTTCTAGTTCTCCATAAAAATATTTTTATAGAATCAAAAAAGTCGATAGACATTTCTATGGCGGAAAATAGTTTTTTTTTGTAGGAAAGGAGCAAAGGAAAGTGCAGAATTTGAAATATTCATTTTGATTCAATCTGAGCAAGTGACGCATGTTTTTTGAGAATTTTTTGTAGTTAGTTTTAATTCATTTATGTATCAGCTTAGAGACACGTACAGACTAGTCCAAAAATATTATTCACTCAGCTTGGATAAAGTGATTGGATGGTGTTTTTGTAAATCGTTACAAATATAATATACAAAGAATGATAGTGAATGACAGTGAATGAACTGGGGAAATAGTATTTTAGATTACAAGTGCGGATTTTTCAGAAGGATAAGAAATGCTGTTGCGTGAGGCGCATGCGACGCAAGTAATTTACACTATTTTTCCTACGACCGTAATTTTACCAACTAATACTGATGTTATTAACAGGTGAGCATGAGGGTCGAACAAAAAGTGCTGGCTACCAGAAAATGTTAATCTTTAAAGAGGTTGGTGAATTGCAGAAATCTTTCGTTGGACGCATCAGATTTCTAAATTGCCAAACAGTTCATAGGGGAGAAGAAAAACTAGGAATTTTAATCATGAGTAAAATATTTTTCCATAATATTTTCCTTAATACCAAAAAAGATTATTCAGGGTTTATTCAGGAGAGTTATACTTACTATTTGGGCCCACAAAGAGTACCTACTCGTATCTCAAATACATCTTAGGGATCTCCCTACCATCACTTTGATAGTATTTCGAAGCAGAATTTGGTCCGATTTATTATTATTATTATAAGATTATTTTACAAAAACCAACATTTGATAAAACCAGAGGTGATTGTTGCTACAGATGCTCTTAGCAGAAGCTGTCAAACAATACAGTTTTATGTCGTATACAAATTCTTCAAATTTCATTCTATATTATCTTCAAAAATAAAAAAGTAATAGGGGCGAGCCACCTACCGCGGACACCCAGTAAACCTAAATCTGAGTCGGCATGTGGTAAATAGTAGTTTTATAGGACTGTTTACCAAATAAAAATCACTTTGTTTGCCCCTTATCGGAATTTTTATGAATTTTGCAAGTAATAGTGATTGATGTACTTATACTGCTCGGATTATACTACTTCTATAAACGATTTTGAACATGATTATGCCCTATAACCTCATTTTTGACCATTACTGCCCTTGTCATAACCACATAGAAGGTACGAATCTATATATTTTCAAAAACGTGGGGTGAAAATGGATTTTGAAAAAATGGCAATTTTCAACAGCTTAAAACTAGAAAGCTGTTGGGGACAAGAAGAAAATGAATACAAATTTCTTTAACTTTAATTCTATTGATGAATACGTTTTTACTAAGACCGGTCATCATAGAAATTTAAGGAAAAAAGAGGATACTTCTCGCTAGGTATGCCTTGTAGTTAGCTCCACTTGAAGACCCCAAACACATCCGAATATTAATCTCTGAGATCTAAAGTAGAAAAAATGCAGTCAGAGGTCCGTCCACATTCCATTCACAAACATTTGATAATTGGATTATCACCACTTTGTAAATTGTGTTCTTGTACCATTATATCAATGGAAGTATTAGTCAAAAGTATAAGAGAATCAATAGTATAAGGAATATAGAATATCCGAAAATACTTACAGAGTAACAAAAAATTATGAAGCATTTTTCACGTATCCTCGTGATTGTCAAATATGATTGGCCTGCATAGTCCTTCGCTGGGGGATGGGCCTGGTTGTTGACATGATAGTCCAGGTTCGCAGGTCCCGCTGAAACCCAGGTCACCTCCACATGGCTCCCCTTCAGTCTTCGCACACTCTTGGCAACATCTGAAAAAGAAATATAACATGAGAACTCGTTACTTTTCCAACCTCATAACCCTTAAAAAATATGGCATCTAGGTGGCCATGATCGGACGTAAACTAATATAAGGACCTCAGGTGATGTCATAAAGTAACAAAAAATATCAAATTTGCATTTTCAGGCCTAACTATTATTTTTCAAATGGCGACCAGTTTTTGTCAAGCACTTTCCGAATAAAGTTTTTTTTGATGAATTCAACGATACTAATTTATTTGCGATTGGATTGAAAATAAGAATATAAATTAAATATCACAAGGAAAGTACTGGATAATACTTCATTTACTTTTGTCAAGTGTGCCATGAAAGAGAATGATGTGTAATATTTTGCAATTATTTTTATCAAGTCTTCTTTCGAAAACAAATCACTTAGTTAGGTAATGACAGAGACATAAGTTTTATGAGCAAACATCAAACGTTTCTTAATTTTCCTTAAATTTTAGTTTATTTATCCGTCAAAATAATGTATACTCAAAGTGAAAATATGTTATTAATATATGTTATTAATATTTGGAAAATGTCACAGAAATTCAAGGAATGCTGCTGAGTTGAATGCTCAGAGATTTTCTAATCGGCAACATCCAGCTCATCAGTAATTTCCGTGTGTTGAGAATCGCTTTAGGCAAAAAGTAGGTCGAGGGGTCATAGAGTTAACCCAAATTTAAACAACTTTAGTTTTTTTTCCGACGAATCACTATTTACAAATAATGGTATGTTTAATACGCAAAATAGTCGGTACTGGGCCCAACAAAATGAACATGCAATGGGAGAGGGCAATTGTCAAGAAAGGTTTGGCGTCAATGTCTGGGCTGGTATCGTTGGAAACAGAATAATTGTGCCACTTTTGTTTCAAGGTTAGTAAACAGGGGTAGGTACTTAGTATTTCTTCAAAATGAAATCAAGGATCATCTAAATAATCTATCTTCAGCAGTTTTACGGCAAATTTACTTCCAACAAGATGGAGCACCCCTTCATAATACCAGAGAAGTTCTCAATTACTTAATAGAGCATTTTAATAATCAAGTTATTGCAACCAATGGTCGAGTACGGAGGCCTGCCCGCTCACCGGATCTCACTGTGCTCGATTTCTTCATTTGGGGATATGTTGAAGTAAGGGTCCACTATTCAACAGTCCCAGCATCTCTTGAAATCTTAGAAGACCTAATTCTACAGGCATTCAGAAGTATAATGCCTCAAATATTAGGAAACGTGTTGAGAGAAACAATTGAACGAGCTGAAATGTGTCTTAAACAAGGAGAAATGCGCTTTGAAAATTTACTAGGAAATTAGAATATTATAAATTTTTAGGAAATTAGAATATTGGACTTTTAAATTTAAGTGAATCGCTGAAATGATTAGTTAATTTCGTTAAATTTTTTAATCCAATCACAAAAAAATTATTATTGTTAGATTCGTCAAAAAAAAGATGTTTTCGGAAAGTTTTCGAAAAACAAATAAAGTATTATCCATGGCACACTTAACAAACGTAAAATAAAGTATTATCCACTATTTTTCTAAATAATACTCAATTTATGTTCTTATTTTTATTCTAATCGCAAATGAATTGTTATCGTTAGATTCGTCAAAAAATACTGTATTCGCAAAATGCTTGTCAAAGGTCGCCATTTGAAAAATAATAATTAGACACGAAAATGTAATTTTGCCAACTTGTCTTATTCTTATCTACCATACTAGTCACTGAAACTTTGTGATTGTAATTTTCTGACATCACCTGAGGTCCTTAGATTAGTTTACGTCCGATCATGTTCACCAAGATGCCATATTAAAAGTGACTTCAAAAAAATGTCACTTTCTGATCCAGAATTGTCTCAGAAATCCAAAAATATTACAATATACAGGGTGTTCAATTTAAAAATTAAAAACCGGAGCCATTTCCTGTGAAATCAGAATTGACAGGAAAGTGAAATATATGCGAAAACTCTCCTCTTTATATACGATTTACCTATATCAAATCTCATTTTGATATTCCTAATATTTCAGAAGTTATGACTTGTCCAATAGATTCGTGGAAACCCGGTTTACATAACATTGGCATACTCTTGTAGTACAGAAAATTCGCGAAAGGGTTCAATATTATCAATCTATTTTCACTTTCTATTTTCATGTTCAAGTGTTCTTTTATCTATATGTAAACTTTTTATTTTTTCATACATGTACATTATTAGTCTTGGACATAATGGATTGATAAGTATTTAATAACTCACACAGGGCGTCCGGTAAACCTTGTACCATATTGAAACTGGTAATAGACTAGGTCATGACTGTTGATAATATCAGAATTCCATCTCAGTGAAAATCTCATCGTTTTCGAGATAATGGGCATTTTTGAAATTCTGGAAAATCGCTACCTCACCTTGGATTTTTGATCAATTCAAATATCCTTGCTGCTGAAGAATACTGACGTGATGTTTTCAGGTGTACAGAACAGTTTTTCAGAAAGTGATACCATCTTTCAAGAAATGATGGTTAGAAATTGTTGTTAAAATTGTTATTTCCGTTAACCAGCTGTCGTCCACTTACGAACGGCAGCCCTCGAAACTTGTGCGAGCCAAGGATTAACGAGGTCTTACCTTTTTACGTGCGATTCCTAGCACTTTCTCGGGCCATCAGAAAAATGTCTGCACTCGCCAGGGTTTGAACCATCGCCGACTGGCAGTCAAAGTGATTTTAACAAAAATTTGACCTTATTGTCTGCAGCAGTAGCACTGATTCCACATTCATCATAAATATAGTGCATTTGCGCATATTCTCGGGGAGTATAACGTGTGTACGAAATGATGAAGAAACAAATAATACCGACTGAAACAACACAACGTGACAGTCATCTACTAAATTTCTTTCGATTATATTGATAAAAGATGCGTTCGTGCACAATGATGTATTTTATTTTTTAATAAGGAAACTGACACAGAACAGACACAAAACACGAGATAAAATATTTTTGGAATCAATTGTTCTTCGCAACACCTATTTTTAAATGAAGGAATTGAGTTTTGGTAAAAAGTTCTGGTTAAAATGGAATAGGGGATGTTGTATTTCACCCCTATCAAAGATAACAACACAATTAAAAAATATTCATAGGTAGCCTTGTTATTGGTAGAACATGCCCACAGAATGTAATTCCTTTAACTTTTCAGCAATTTGGAGAAAAAGAAAATATTTTTTCTCATTTTTGGAAGCGTGTAACGTTTCAAGCAAAGGCCTAAGAGCTTTTGTTTACATGAAAGACTCCCTTTAATATTCGACAAAGATCCGCCTCCTGAAAACTATTGCACTTATCCATTTGTATATTTATATATCTTCCGACCTCTGAAATTTCGTCGTGACCTGGAAGTTAGACAATTGCGACATTTATCACACGAATTCGTTTATTTATCGGTGCCATATCGGATAATAGACAATTTCATTTCGATAATAATTTTATTAGAAAAAAAGCTAATATTATTGACATACTATTTCTTGCCACCAAGCAATTCATTGTTTCATATTAAAAATTATTTCTACATTTTATCTTGATAACAATAACGAAACAAAATACTTTTTGGGCGTAAGTATAAAAGTCAAAGTCAAAGCATGCTTTATTATCTAAAGAATAGAATTCTTATTGACAAAGCCTCTAAATATTGTAGGTACATTTATCCTAACTGCTTACAATGGGCAGATGGTAATGGGAATCAAATAAAAATTAAATTAAAATAATGCAATCAATAAGGATTGTCAGATAATAAAGTAGAACTTACAAATATATGTATACAGTCATAGTACTATAAAATATAAAAACATAGTAAATTAGGTAAAACAGATATTAAAATTTTGACAAATATATTCTATATCAGTTGATTATTCAAAACAACTGGAGAGAATAATTGTCAGATGATAAAAATATTATCGTACCACATACATATATCCACCATAATATTCTTTATGAAATATTTTGATTTTTAAAACTTACTAATATTAAGTAAGTATATATATATATATATATATATATATATATATATATATTATATATATATACAGGCTGATTCACGGTGGATGGCACATTAGACGTTTCTGGTGAACCATACAACGGATCACTTTGAAAATTCAATGGAGGGCATATTCGGACATTCTCTAGCCAACTAAAATATTTTCGACAGTGCGGTGTTGCCGCTTCTATTAGAAAGCAGTAGCAACTTTGATTTTTCAAATGGAACACTCTGTATATAATATTATTTTTGGAATCTCCAACAATTGCCCGACAACTTTTCTTGATATTTCCCTATACCTATCTGTTACCGTTTTCGAAATAAAAATTAATTTCAATTTTTTTCTTCGAAAATCATGACTTCTAAAAATGCCGATATCTTTTAGTTAAGAAGTACTATGATATCGGAATTTGGTTTGGAGTTAGGTGATACTTGGACACTTCCCACACGTCAGCCTAATCTCCGTTACTTCAATACAGGGTGGAAAAAAAATACAGTTTTTTCGTTTGCTTGAAAAAGTTGCTGAAATTTGATTATTTTAAATGGAACACCCTGTATATCATTAAAAATTCGGAAAGCTGCTGAAATTTGCTTTCTTTCTATGTATATCATACCTATACCTAACTAGTCAAGTTTCGGACTTATGAGCATTTATTTGTGAAAATGTCCCTTCAGAATGGTATTTCCATTCGGTATTTGGTAAGCAGGCCATGATTACTATTTGACAGTAGCGTTGTGACATTCTCCTAATAATATCGACATTTCCGTCACTTCAGAAGTTGCAAATACCTTCAAAACGATGGAACAAAACTATTCAAACGAAGTTCTTATGAATTTGTTTATTATTTTTGGACAGTGTGATAAAATTATCAGCAGAACATGTAGAAAGTTCAATGAAATGTATCCGAATCTACCGCCAATGAACCTCAAGAAATTTATACGAATTCAGAACAATTTCAATGCATTTGGATCAACTTTCCATTCCGAATAAATGTGATAGCATAACACCCCGATGATAATTTCTTTATCATTGACATAATATGTTCATTGAATTCCTAGTTATGATCCAATACAATGCCTAAGAACCTGAGATTTTCAGAGTTCGTGAGTGTGTCATTATTTAGTTGTATTTTGTCAATGTAGAACGAAGCCTATCCCTTTTTGAAAAACTGTTCTGTTCGTCTGAAAGCATCACTCATCAGTATTCTTCAGAAGCAATGATATCTCAATTGGTCTCGATTTGTAGACATGGCACACAAAAATCCAAAGTGAGGTAGCGATTTTCCAGAATTTCAAATATGCCCATTATCTCGAAAACAGTGAGATTTTTACTGAGGTGAAATTCTGATATTCTGAACAGCGATGACCTGGTCTATAACTAGTTTCAATATTGTACAAGGTTTACCAGACACCCTACCCTGTATATTAAATTAATACACTGTTTCTGTTTTTTAGATCTACTAGAAAATACTCGCATCAAATACAATTCGTACTTCAAAATATTCAGTGCTTCATGATAATTCTTGAAAACACGCGAATCTGCAGGTGCGATACTCTCATAAATCCGTTTCAATTAATATTAATTTCAAGATGAGGAGAGGTTGAAAAAGCTTCAATTTATCTCTCTGCGGTGATTTCATTAGTGCAGTGCGAAAGAAAATCTTTACAGGAATACATCCATTTGCCGGGAAATCTTCCGCCAAGCCTTTCATTAATTTTAATCAAGTATCCGGAGCTTTTCCATAAACAAATCCGCATAATTTTCCCATGGCAGTCAGGATAATTAATGCCTTAAAAGATCCCGTGACCGTTAAGAAAATAAAAGAGCACCTTTTATTCTGAATATCATGAATTGTGGGATACGCAAATGAGGGTTTTACCGAACAAAATCGTGATAACAATATGAACAGGTGTTCGTTTCCAATACTTTTTCCGTTATAATTGGATGAGACGTGATTCGGGTGGGAATATAGTGTATTTCAAGAAAAGGTGCTGAAGGGAGCTTTAATGTTTTTTTTTTCTCTGTTTCCCACGAAAACAAAAATCTTGTAATGTTCAGAGAACATCGTTGAACTAGAGGGGGGTGAGAAAGGAATTAGTGTTCTGTAGGCGAATACTTTAAGTCTCAGGAAAACCTCCCGAAACAGTGAGTTCAAGAGTCTTCAAATGCCCATAAAGGGGTGTGTAAACTGAGCTCGGCATCGTACATGGAAATATAACTAAAACACAGAGAGATCGCCTACGTTTCCGCGGTGTTACAGAAGAGTAAGCGAGGTAGGAAGCGAAGCATCACCAAAGAGACTAAAAAAATGTGTTCCTGGAAATGAACACTCACCATAAATACTACTAGCTAATTTTGAAATGTTACAGATTAATACCCTTTATTTGCCTCTTCAGTTATGCCAATTGAATTTTTCACGAATGGGTGGAATATAAGTTCATTATCATAAGTTTGTTGATCAGTAATCCCAAGTCTATCTACAATTTTTCAGCCTCTACTTCCTTCTGGACCTATTTCCATACCCAGTTAACTGGCAGTTCACTCGTCAATGATGTATTATTTTATTGAATCGTTTTCTCTGAGCATACATAGTCAGATTCGAGTACTATAATTGAATAAAAATTGCCACAGAGAAAAATACATATACTTCAAATCATTTCAAAATATGAAGTAGTCTAATGACTATCATTGACTATTAACTATGATTTTGTACAAGATTTTCTCCTATCTTTGTCCTATCTTCAACAGAAGTCCTCGAGACAAAAGCTTATAACAGTTTCAAGTTTTCTTCTTACTTTTTGACAATAGTCCTAGACATACTAGATTATTTCATGTTTCTAATCAGGAAGTATAATTGTCATACATACTCACAATTTTTATCCAATAACACTAGACATATTTGCAAATGACCGCATAGGCTACTCAATGGAAAATATTTTACAAATACTAATGACGAAGATTCCATTATTATAAACATATATTATGCATAAATATGATGACAACAATCACACCCATATCCTGAATGCTACATATAGAAGCAATGAATCAAATGACGATATGCATATTACGCCGTGATGCTCGCTCCGTTCAGTTCGACTGTTTCCGCAAATGGTGAATGTCGCGGAAACACCCGATCCAAAAAAGTTACCTATGCATAAGTGAATTGATAACTACCCCAATCGACCTGATCGATCAACTTTAATGAGATTGCGTATCCCAAGTGAAGTTGTTTCTGATAAACGATTCAGTACTGATATTCGACTTCCGGCAGCGGTTGAGGTCAGACGGCGGCCTTGTGATGGAAGTCAGGTTAATGTGTGTAATGTCCGCCGTCTGAGGACGTGCATCGACCAAAGTTCAAAGTGTTTGTTAAAAATTGAAAAGTGTAAATTGTATTGCCTAGAGCAAGACAACTGCGTCCCCCCGATACAGCTTTGCTGTCTACGCCGTTTAGAGGCCGGATGGGAACGGATTTCTCGCAGCAGGGCATGTCCTAATGGTGCCGTATGGAAGCCGAAGGACAATAATTGAAGAGAGACAGAGAGAGATTCAGTAATGGTAGGTATCAGTCTACCCACAATAAGTTTAGTGTGCACTCATAAAAATGGAACAAGGATAATATTTCGATTCCCTAAGTATTCTGATCAGTTACGCTAGGAACACAATTCCAGAAACATTGTTTCGCTTGCTCTGAGTATCTCCTATTCCCAAAGAGGGTGAAAATTCAGTAGGTACCCACAATTGACTCTTTTTCAAGTAAACAATTTACTTGGCCGAGTTTTCTCTGGTGGTGTGAAAAAGAAGCAAAGAGTGGAGAGGAAATTGTGATCAAAGTTCCCAATTGGAGCACAAACTTCTGTACCGAATAGATCAGGAATGGTGGTGATATAAAGTCAAGTGTATTGGCATACAACGTAATGTTTCGATTAGCGGTTCAAGCATTCTTGGATGGACTCCGTGACTAAACATTGATATAAGACCGTTCAACATTCCTTGTAGAAGCAATGGCACACGCTTTGGAATTTGAGGCTTCAAAACAATCCTCCAAGAATCACAGCAAGATTCACAGGAGCCTCCTTCTATTGAAGCTGCCATAAGAGAAGTGATAAAGGAAGTGATGCCTGAGAAGTGACTCATACGATTCCGGAATTGTATGAAAATTTGACACATGATAGCAAATGCTCAGCATTAAAAAAATCGAAATCAACGAATGTCGATGAGACGGGCTAATCCTTGGTCAAGCCCTGGTCAAAAACGCATATGTCGCTATCCTTCAAAGGTAAAATGAAGGTTTAATCCTAAATATACTCATCAACAACGACCCTTACAACATGCTGCTAGACGCAGGTGCAACTAGGATGATTCTTGGGCCTAACTGTGCCAAAACACCGACAAGAATTGAACCGTCAATATGGAAGATACGTACAGCAACAGGGTAGCCATCCATTGTATATGGTGAGCTACCAAATGAACTGGTTTCAGGCAGAACTAAACTGAAAGACTACTAGCACTAGCAGCGGACATTGTCCTGTTGCCTGGATAGGTGAGTGTACGTGAGAGGGCTGAAAGCATTCTTGAGGCTCTCTTGGACGGAGGTGTGAGCAGTGCAAGCGTGGTCATGTTCTATCCCAAGCTTAATGATGAGAAAATTGGACGAGGAATTGCACTAGACAAGATCCTGACAACTATTATCCGGTGTTCTTGAAGAAGAGAACAATTTTGGGGCACTGCTCGTCAATTGGCTCGGTGATTCGGAGTATACGCGGTACTGCGAGCAAATTCAAGAACTGGTAGCCATCTCTTTCAAGGACATAGAACCAGCTCAGCCATACAAACTGAGTGTTGGAAAACACTTTGTATTTATATATGAACAGTTGTCAAGATGGACAGTTGTCAAGATGACAGTTTTAATCTTTGATGTTTTTATGTCACATTATCTTGCTATTAAAAGTTATCGATTTTTGAATTAGATTTGGCTATTATTTGAAAAGGTGTGTACATACTGCACAGTAGTGAACTCTACGAGACTGAAGAAATAGCAGTTTCAACACTGAGAGATCTAGTCAAAAATTATCGAAACATCCATGATACCGGACGAGGAAGAGGGGGTCGAACAAATGTGGTTCAGCACAAAATTGAAACTGGGAATACCCAATCAATTTCATAATCAGCTGGTAGAATTCATTTTGCCAAAATAAGCAGCGTTATGAGGATAGAAAGAGTTATCGAACCAACCAACAATCCCTAGTCATCTCCAGTTGTTCCAGGATACGTTCAGGAAGCTGAAAGGAGCTTTAATCAGTGCACCTGTTTTGAGCCGAACGGAAGATTCATTGTGGACACGGATGCCAGCAACGTGGGACTTAGAGCTGTCCTTTCTCAGATCCCCAGGAGGGACAGGAGAGAATTATTGGTTACGTCAGCAATCCCCCAAGCAAACTGGAGCGGAATTACTGTGTCACCTGGAGGGAGCTGTTGACTGATATTAAAGAAGTGGAGCAATCCTACAAGTACATGTATGAAATAATATTCCTGTTGAGAACTGACCATGCAGCACTCAAGTGGCTCCTACAGTTCAAAAATCCTGAGGGTCAGGTAGCACGCTGGATCGAGAGACTCTATGAATTTGAGTTCGAAATCGAACATCGAGTGGAGACTAGATAAAAAATGGAGAAAATGTCAAATAAAAACCACTAAACTACCTCAATGTGACTCGAAACAATACAAACGATAGGAACTTAAATCTTTTATTCACCAACCAGACTTCATATTGACTTCTGAACAGTCAAGTGCTTTCGATTTCCTTATTGAATTTCAGGATGGCTTAGCATTTCTGCTTTATCTGTCCGTAACAAATTATTCGATAAGAATCAAGAAATGCCCCGTCTCACCAAGGAATGTCTGGATTCAAGTATATCAACGAAACTACGAAGCAACTTTGTTGTGTACAACAGGAGTTCGCAGTCATCATTGTCCCATTTCGTATTCAGTATAAGGGCTGTCAGTCCCATTTCCGTACCATTCTATTCAAAGAAAACTTGTAGACGTATTGTGGGTTGCGGCGTATTGAAATGGCATTCCCATACACACAACTTCGCAAACGGAAATGCATAGATTGCCTGTATTATTTAGCATAAATCGATAGCTAATTTGGTCAGGAGGAATTGGAATTGCACGAAGTTCTATGGAAATCTAAATATTCGAAGTGAGTGCCGGATTTTTAACTTCGTCTACTTTATGTAGTTCGGAGTTCACATTTCTATTCATGAACACGTACGAAGACGCATATGAATTCGAAAGTATAGCTCGGTGATGAGATTTTTTTATACAGCAATCGGTTTTCCACATAGATATTTATGTTTACCAAACATCAATCGTCTTTCTAAACATATTTATTTGTTGTACATACTTCTCAGAAAACGATTCGAACAAACTTTATTTAATCAGACATGTTTCGCTTTTACAGTGAATGTACACAACAAGCTAAATAAACATTTGTTTACCCCTTTGTAACCATTATCAATAACTACTTTTTCCAGGTAAATACTAATCATACTTACAAAGAGTATAACCTCTATTATTTTTACAATAATAAATTGACCTCATTAGTTGAAATTGTAATAAGCTCTACATCCAAGAAAATAAATTCAACATAATGAGTTCTTCAAATCAAGTTTGTCATTAAGCGATTTGAAGTTTTGAGTACTTAACTTCTAATGATTCTGAATGAATCAGCTTCAATCCTTCGTCATAAATTCGTCATGAAAAGTGTTATTTTCTTCTAAAGGATGATTTGAATATGTTGTCATTTTCTTGTTCTTTTAATTCAAATAATGTTCATTAGTGATATTTTCAAGTGTTCCACCAGTTTGACCAATATACAGTGTGTTTCAGTTCTCATGGAAACACCCTCGTATCTTCCATAATTTTTGGCGAAGAACCATGAAATCTTTAGGATCGATAGATACACTATAAAAAAACTCACTGCACGAAAGGTATATCCTACGTGATATATACTGCACGCCAGCAGTGATAGAACCACCCATTTTTTCGGAGAGTAATATTAGGGGGCAAAATTGGCCCAAACTTCTTTCGGATTCGTGTTCAGAATCCCCAAATTACTACTAATACACCTCTCTTGAGAAATGTTCAGTCCTGAAAAATTCTAATTTGTAGAAGCAAAACATTTTTAGGATCGATTGATACAATAGAAATGAACTCACTGCACAAAAAGGGTCAACCTACGTGATATACACTGCACGCCAGCAGCGATGGAAAAATGGGTGAAAATCAGGAGTATACGAGGATGTATTGATATCTAGTTAGCCTAGACCAGTTCCCTGCATAAACAAAATATTGCGCTACCATAGCAACGAACAATAACTTATTAAAAGTGTCATTGTAAAGTTTGACGTCAAAAAAGTAAACCAGGGTTACGCAATAAATTAAAAGAAAAGATATGTCCACCGAAATTGTGAAAATCGATTAATTGGAGTATCGAGCCATCATCAAGTACCTGTATTTAAAAGGGTTAAGAGGTGAGCAGATTTACGAAGATATGCTTAATACCCTTGGTGATCAATGTCCTTCGTACGAGACCGTGAAAAATTGGACTGCAAGCTTCAAAAGAGGTAAATTTTCCATTGGAGATGATGACCGATCAGGAAGGCCAGTTTCTGTGTCAGTCCCCGAAAATATCGATGCAGTTCATGACATGATTTTAACAGACCATCGAATTGGGCTAAAACGGATATCTGAAGCACTTAGTATTTCATACGAACGCGTTTATCATATAGTTCACGTCAATTTGGACATGAGAAAAATTGCTGCAAAATGGATCCTCAAATGTTTGAATGTTGACCAAAAGCGTGCAAGGGTAGTAGCTTCGCGTTCGTTCTGTGCTCGATTTGAAAACGATGTAGACTTCTTAAACCGAATTGTTACTATGGATGAGACTTGGGTACATCTCTACGATCCAAAAATCTGCTGGAAAAGGTCTTGCTTCAGTTTTTTTGAGATTGCCATGGAGTAATCATGATTAATTTTTGGATAAGGGTAGAACAATAACTAGAGATTACTATTCGACATTACTGACCAATCTGCGGAAAAAAATTAAAGAGAAAAGACGCGGAAAGCTATCCAAAGGTGTTTTGTTTTTGCAGGACAACGCCCCTGCACACAAATCTCATGTTGCCATGTGAAAAATTCGTGATTTAGGGTTTTAATTACTAGAACACCCCCCTTATTCACCAGATTTGGCTCCGTCCGACTATCAACTCTTTCCTCAACTGAAAAAAAGTTTGAAATGTTGTAAATTTTCTTCCAACGAGGAGGTAATAAAAGCTGTGGAGGTCTGGTTTGCAGAGCAAGAAGAAACATTTTTTTGATAGGTCTAGAGACGTTGCAGGTTCGCTGTAATAAATGTATCCAATTAGGAGGAGAATATGTTGAGTAATAAAATATTTTGACATTGAAATTTTGTTTGGTTCTATAGTAGGCTAAGAATATTCCAATATATCCTCGTATAAGTTACATTGTGGAACTTGCCCCAAGGTATACAGGGTATCCGTGAAAGTGAATGAAATGAAATTTGGAGGATCTGTATGCGATATAAAACTGCATTTTGGCCAAGTAAGTCAACTTTATAATACATCTTCCGGGTTCACCGGAAGTGACATAAACTTTTGATTTTTAAATGGGACGTTCAAATCACTAATATCAGCCCCAATTTTTTGGTGGAATTGCAAATTTACTATTTCTGGTCGAAATGTATGTGCTTCGTGGAATTTAATTTTTAAATTGAAATTACTAATTTTTTCAAATGGCAACATGGTTGCTCGTCGTGTTGAGATAAAAGATAAATTTATTACGATTAATTGGATACCGCACACTATTAGGTTTTACACAAACTTCCGTTCTAAAACTTAGAAAGATTTCGTTAGATCTAGCAACATTTGGTAGTACAATTATGTAATCATTGGAGATTTGTTATAAATTCTAGGAATAATGATTTTCTATCATCAGCTGTGATGCTTACAGGTCACTAGTTGCAATTGAATTTTATTTTATTCTCAACAAGTGCTTTATTTCAAGAAATATCTAACTGTGACACATGGTCGTATTCAGTATGTCATATATGGAGACAAAAGCAGTGAAAATGCCAGGTGTGCCGGAAAATACCAGATGTACCATTAAAAAATCGAAAGGTAATGTCACTTTCTGTGCCAACATATTCAGTTTTACCTCGTCCATCAAATTTCTGTCCATTATCTTCAAAAACAAAAAAGTTATAGGGGCGGACACCTAGTATATTGGTCAAACTGGCAGAACATTTGAAAATCGCGGTAATCAATTTGAGTTACGTGAATAAGATGACTGATTCAACATGTTATTCAAATTATCTCTTAGGAGAAAATCACACACATCCAAAACTGTCCATGTACGGCCTACTTGATTCCTGATATTTTATTGCAATGGGTTCCTTCATCAATCCTAACATAGATGGCGGGCAAATCATTACAGATTTTTTATGACTTGACATAAAATGATGATGGACGCTGTCAATCAGTGATGTTCTTGCTATTACAATCGTAACATTTCTATTACTATTCGATGCGTTCTGTTACCCTATTACTACGATGGAAAAAAAGCATGAAATCTATTATAATTGGTGAATTACTGTTGTATGGGAGTTTTTTTCTTCGTTAAATAACCACAAATCATCGACAGAAGGTTATGTCGATGCCACAAATCCTCAATGTGGTTCTGTGCAAGATTCCGTGTAGTTTAATGCAAATATAAATTCACCTTTGTGATTTGTACTTATGGGTATGCTGAGCTATACCGCTTTTGATAGGTGATAGTGACTTTGGCATATAGTCTCTTGGATTTTCCTTTCTCCACAATTTGTTTGAGGATAATATAGAATTATTCTGATGATAGGATTGATAAAGAATTTAAATTTTTACATATAAAACATGAAGGGTTGGAGCTGAATCAAAAGTCAATAGACTCAAAAATTCAAACATATCGTCAAACGACCAACTTGATTTCAATACCCCACCTTGAATTTAATTTCTTGGAAGTAGGGCTTATTACAATCTTATTGAATCAAATGAAACAATCAAAAAGTCTAGTAAAGTTCGGATTATCGATAATACCGAACTTGACTCTTGACTCTGATTGGTCTGTCAAGTTCGGTGTTCTCAGCTTTGTATATGTGACAGTTAAACGTCAAATGAGTAATGATGCTAAGCAAGCATATGAAAACGAGCAGATTTGGGATAAATTCTATCGAAATAATCAATGTTTCCTGTTTATTGAACTTTATTAACCTCTCAGATTAACTTTTTTTGCTAATTTCGTCTGATTCTGCCAAACTTCAGATTGTTTACCTTCCACTTTCGTGAAATAGTCTAATGAAATTCCACTCGTGATTGAATTTATCTCATAAGTCCGTCTTTTATTTCTGAACTCAACTGAATTGCTTCGAGAAAACACCACTCGTCATGTCATTTTCGTTCAGAAATGAATCGACAGACTTATCGCAAGAATTATCACTCATTTCATTATTACCGATAACTCTGGAGTTCGAGCCCCAGTTGCGGCTGGGATTTTTTAATTTAATTTGACCGATTAAATTATTCAAATCTCGTGGCTGGACTGGGGTGAGTCCTGCACAATTCACTGTTGCGTTCCAATTAACAGTGCTGCTCCTAAGGTGGCGCATGGAGTTAGTAACAAGGCCTATCCAGAACACGTGGCTAATTTATTTTTCAATACGTTATTGTATTACACAATTTTAACACTGATACTGATGATATTGATGCTCATTGTTTGAGTGTGTCACGCACGTCATAGTGCTTCCTGAAGAGACCAAAAAATAGTTCCCCAAGTGTTCTCCAAGGTAGAGAGTGGAATGTTTCCACGGTTGGCAAATTCATCTCAATAGAATGTATGTGAAGAAGAAACAGGTCAATCAGTTTGAAATGATGGTATATTCATCAATTGGAAATAATTATACTTTTCAGAAGATTTTCCTATTCAGAAGTATATTCGATTGAGGATCTTTTTTTAGCTGTGTAACCCTGAAGAAGAAACTCACAATCCACTTGCTGCAGTAAAAAACTTCTAGGTCGGAAACGACCAAAAAATCCTGTCATAATGTCTCAAATACCGATGAATACAGCCCCAAGTCTTTGAGGTTTTAAGAGAATTGATATAAACACCACAACTTTCCTCGCCATTTAATCCAGTGTTCCGTCAGCTACTTCCATTAAATCCAGTCACGTTCCGCAGAAGCGCCCCAATGACATAGTTGAAGTCGTCTTGACGATTTTTTTAATGGCCCCAATTAGATTTAGCGCGGAATTTGTTTCAAGTGTAAAGAATATCAATGACTGGAGGGAATTGCGACGTCTTGCGTACGTTGTTCGGTAGTAAAAAATGTATCCAATTTGACGGGAAAGTAACTTTATATAAAAAGTGTACGAGAATCGAAAAGTTGATTGAAGTTTATGGAGACCTCGCCGTGGAATTCTTGCAATTGCGGAAGAATTGAATTTTTACTTTTCATTGATATACCGTACGTCGTAAATGAGCTCTGGTCAGGATGGTACTTGAGTTTCCAACAATTCTCCACAATTTCCAATCAAAGATACCCCTCTTCCAAATACCCATATAATTGTTTAAATAGAAGTAAGATAGTCAATGCCTGTGGAAAAGGTATTGGACCCAAACGCGAGTGTCATCTAGCGTGATTAGTTACAAACATGAATATTTGACGTCTTTTTAATGCAGGGTTCTTCTAAAAACCCTGAATTCAATACTGTCCCATTGTTTCAATCAAGTTACGACATGACTTGGAGGCCAGATCACTGTCGCCATCTACATGTCGCATCCATTTGAATCCAATATTGATCCCATAAGGTTGGTTTACTATCTTACTTCTATTTAAACAATGCCCATATTCATCAGACCTTGCGTCATATCTGGTAGTTCTGATTTTTTGCTGTGTCGTTCGTGGAGTTGGCAACACAACATTGTTAAAAATCCAAAAAACTACGATATTATCTACCTCTGTTGAGTTTTTGGCAACTTTAACCTTGAAGGTCTAATTTTCGATTACAATTTCATAGTACTTTTTCAAAGTAGTTTTGAAGTTGCTACAGCTTGAGCCAGCTCTGTAGACCTGACAGTTTCTAATACACAGCATTTCAAATTTTATCTATTTTTTTGAGCTCGGGAATATTCAACATTATTTGGTTGCTCTGTGGGAAAATTTTTTCAGGAAATGCCACCCCTCCCATAATCCAATGGACGCTGAGAAGGTTTGAGTTCACCTTTGGATAAATAATCCCTTACTTTTTTATATTTCTCATTACTAGCCTTCTTCATGTTAAATTATCGAAGCCGTGTCTAAACGTTTCATGACAATAAACCCTTTTCCTCCCATACAGGTCAAAAATCCTGAAAGAGCGATATTTTACTAATTTTATGGGGTCCATGTGAAAAAAATTAGATCATTTTAATTTTATTTTCAAAAAGTTTATTCAAAATTCAAATACACTTCGTACAAAAACGCCACAGCACAAAATGTTTGAATTTATTGTACACAGTATAATTACAATACAATATTGTTGAAAATGGAAATATACAATGTGAACTAACTGAAAGCAGGGCACCCCTCTGAAATTGTTATTTATTATCCGATTCAGAAGCTTTTTTTTCTTCAATAGGTAGATTATCAATAGGTTTGATTCAGTGCAATAATTTATAAATTGAATTCAAAAGTTCAAGGCCTACTTCGAATTTACTGCATCGCCAAAAATGCGCAAAAAATATGTTAGCAATTTTTTTAAAGAAATCTGTTTACGCCACTGGATTTGCATCACTTTCAAACGGATGCTACCAAAATTGCTTTGAATGCATCTTCTGTTGTTTAAATATGCTTGAATTAAGGAAAGAGCTGTTTTTTATAATTATCTCGCATCCCCCAGAGGGGCACATATTCAAACAAATTTGTTGACTTTTTCTGAATTTTTAATATGATGCAGTTAAGGTAATTCTGAATTAATTGGTTGAGAATCCCAAGAAATTAATAGTTTTGGTGCTAGGAAGCGTTAAGGTCATACCATGCTCAGACTATTTATTATTATTAGCGGGAACAACATTTCTTCGTGTTCCATTTTAGGTGATGTTGAATGATAATTCAAAAATTAATTTTAATCCTCACCTTTACCTCCTATTGCTATTTCAAAACACAAAAACACTGTTTTCTCGACTACTCGTAAATGCGTTAACAAAATATTTTGATAAGTAATTAACAAATACATAAAAATTACTTTTTTTATAAATAGGGTTTGAGAGTAAGGTGGAGGTTTTATCCAACAACTCGTAAATAAAATCAAATTTCATGACATGGATAAATGAGAAAACGAACTTGATGAATTCAACAATAACTTTTTTCGTCGACCTCTGCAAAAAATGACATTTTACGTACTAATTTCCGGACGAAAAATCGACTATTTTTGAAGGCAAGTACTTTTCGTCCGCAAACACTTTTCGTCCGCAAACTCTTTTCGTCCGCTGTGGTCACTATGATACGGCACGGTACGAGAGCGGCGATTGAGTCATTTTCGTAAATCCACGTTTTAATTAATACATAGGCGCCTTTGACAATAACTGTCATTTGCTGTTGTCAAATTAATTATTTACGAAATCAAAACCCAAAATCAAAACTTGTCTCTTGCATCTTCTTCGACAGCAGGAATTAATATCAATAATTGCACAAACTGTACGTTCAATATTCATCTTCGAGATTGATTCAATTTTGTAGTATAATTGAAATAGAGAGTTGTTACACTTCAAATACATTTTGTTTATATTCATTAAAATTATGATCGAGTCTGCAGTTCGAAGAGTTGGACGTAGCTGAGGCCAGCAAACATGCGAGTACTTACTTTCATAAAGGTATGTAGAGGTCGACGAAAAAATGTAATATGCACCTCGGCGAAAAACTGTCTACTGTCTCGCCTGCTTGCTATTCTCGGCTGCGCCTCGGCTATCAATTTGCAGGCTCGACTATAATAGACAGTTTTTCGTCCTTGGTACATAAATAACTATTTCGTTATGATAATCCAATGAAGAATTGGCCGATTCACTCTTTGAAAATAATTCTTTTGCGTGATTCTCTTTCATTCAATCAACGTGTTGCAAACCTTAGAACCCTAAAATTCACGATAAGTTATTTTATAAGAATAAAAAATAAAAAAAGATTACTTACGATAGTGAAAACAAACAATTAGAAAAACAGAAAATATTCTAAGAAAATGTATCTGTCTATGATAACCTAAGAAAAAAATTGGAAGAGAATAAATGCCTTGCTATATTATTCTATTAGCACCAAAAAGAAATTAAAAACATAATTACAAGCAAAATGAAAATGAGTGTTCTTAGTGATATATGCGAGGAAATTGATAATAATTTTGTAACCATTGGGCCAAAACTATCTTGATCATGTTATAACTTAATATAGTATTGCTCAAACACAAATATTTTTTTTGTATGAAATGGTCGAATATGTAGAGCTGTTGGTTGTTTTTCTTGTTATGACTCACTATCACCAGATACTGAACTAACGTTTATATCACCAAAAATGAAACATTCACGATCAATATTGTTATACGGTTCACAAGTACTATCAATCAAGTGTTGATTTTGCACTCAATGAGTCGAAAGATATTGATGAAGAAGTCACTCGGAAACTTCCAATGAAAAGTTCTCGTGAATTACCACTCACAATGACTTCCAACCAACTGTTGAAATAGGTCATCAATGTATTTCTCCTCTTATTTTCCACCGTCATGAGAACTCCATCCCCAAAAATAACAATCCTATAAAGTATCTGTCCACAACGGAAACAATCGCGAAATTGGAACAATTGTTTTGGAAACCCTTGAAGCTTTCAGGAATGTCTACGAGCTCGAAAAACCATTATTTTCTTGCAGTCGGTCGCGAGGTCCGTATTTATCGGAGCAGAAAACCATCATGACTTTTTCTCGAATTCTTTATGACATATTTTTTCAATCAGATGTGTTTGGTTCTGAAATGAACAAGATCTGTTCCCACAAAATTATATCCTTTCTTTTGTCATTCAATCAAATCTTTTTTTGGCAGAATTCACACATTGTATCGATCCCACCAAGCGATAAAAGTAGACAGCACGGTCGCATTTTTCGTCACACAGAGTTGATAAAAAGTGACGAGTAAATTCAACGTCACGTGAAATATAATATCTGATGGTGAATCCTCAACCTCAATTCAACCACCTTTTTTATTGAAATGGATGGAGAATCACGGTTTTAACAAGATTCCAACCATTTCACACTCGACTGATGTATATCATTTTAGTCCAGTTGGCGGAGGTCATGAGAACAAGTAATTAGCAATCTCGCTGATTTTTATAATTAGTTTAGAGTATATTGGTTGATATAAGAAAAAGTTCATTTGTCAATCGATTTCCTAAGGTCAAAAAAAATTTCAAAAAATATTTTTATTTTAAAAATCCTAGAATATTTTGGGATGGGATGATCATAATAGAAAATAAAATATACCATCTTGTAGGGAAAGTTTTTTTCTACCAGAAATATTTTTTGCACTATTTTTGTTAGAGTTATAATTTGTCTGCAAAAAAATAATTTCGGAACTTGTGCACACTACGCACGGGATGCCTGGTCAGCCGCGTGAGGACCTATTTTTTAGAACTGGACTTACGAGTATGTATTGATATCTAGTTAGCCTAGACCAGTTCCCTGCCTGAACAAAATATTGCGTTACCATAGCAACGAACAATAACTTATTAGAAATGTCAGTGTAAAGTTTGACGTCAAAAAAGTAAACCAGAGTTACGCAATAAATTAAAAGAAAAAATATGTCCACCGAAATTGTGAAAATCCAAAAATTGGAGTATCGAGCCATCATCAAGTACCTGTATTCAAAATGGTTAAGAGGTAAGCAGATTTACGAAGATATGCTTAATACCCTTGGTGATCAATGTCCTTCGTATGCGACCGTGAAAAATTGGAGTGCAAGCTTCAAAAGAGTTGAATTTTCCATTGAAGATGATGACCGATCGGGAAGGTCAGTTTCTGTGTCAGTCCCCGAAAATATCGATACAGTTCATGACACGATTTTAACAGATCGTCGAATTGGGCTAAAACGGATATCTGAAGCACTGAATATTTCATACGAACGCGTTCATCATATAGTTCACGTCAATTTGGACATGAGAAAAACTGCTACTAAATGGATCCCCAAATGTTTGAATGTTGACCAAAAGCTTGCAAAGGTAGTACCATCGCATTCGATCTGTGCTCGATTTGAAAACGATGTAGACTTCTTAAACCGAATTGTTACTATGGATGAGACTTGGGTACATTTCTACGATCCAAAAACAAAACAACAATCGATGGAATGGCGACACTCCGGTTCTCCAAGACCTAAGAAGTTTCGTGTTCAAAAATCTGCTGGAAAAGTTCTTGCTTCAGTTTTTTGAGATTGCCATGGAGTAATCATGATTGATTTTTTTGATAAGGGTAGAACAATAACTGGAGATTACTATTCGACATTACTGACCACTCTACGGGAAAAAATTCAAGAGAAAAGATGCGGAAAGCTATCCGGAGGTGTTTTGTTTTTGCAGGACAACGCCCCTGCATACAAATCTCATGTAGCCATGCAAAAAATTCGTGATTTAGGGTTTAATTACTAGAACACCCCCCTTATTCACCAGATTTGAAAAGTTTAAAAGTTCTTAAATGTTCTTCCAACGAGGAGGTAATAAAAGCTGTGGAGGCGTGGTTTGCAGAGCAAGTAGAAACATTTTTTATGAAAGGTCCAGAGAGGTTGCAGGTTCGCTGTAATAAATGTATCCAATTAAGAGGAGAATATGTTGGGTAATGAAATATTTTGACATTGAAATTTTGTTTGGTTCTATAGCAGGCTAAGACTTTTTCAATATATCCTCGTATTACATTATTATCTGATAGTACTTACGAGATCTTAGATTGGAATTTCAAATACTCTAGTTTCAAGTAGGATATCTGAACTTTCTAATGATATAGTTTATATTTCGTTTTTAACAAAACATTGCATAATAAACGCGTATACCAGGGTATACCAGGGTATACGGTATATACAAGGTATTCCACGATGGCCTATTAGACGTTTCTGGAGAACGGAACTATGGATCATTTCAAAAATTTGTGGGCATGGATAATTGAACATGCTCTACCCGTCTAAAATGTTTTCGTCAATACAGTGTTGCCACTTGTATCAGAACGTAGTAGATACTTTGTTATTTTGAATATAATAAAATAAATATTATCATTTTTGGAATCCTTATGAGATTCCTCACAACTTTCCTAGATAATTCCCTATACCTATATGTGTACAGGTTTTCGAGATAAAAATTATTTCGTCAATTTTTTGTGTAAAACCTGATCATTGAAAAATAACTATTTTTTTCACAACGCAAATTAAAAAAATATTTCAATTTCGGTCATAGCTGCATAACACCATTGAGTATTCTGGCGAAGAACTGGATCTCAGTCAGTTTCAGCATACAGGGAACTCAGAAGTAAGTTTCTTTCGGAGACTCATGAAAATGATTGAAACTCAGTTTTTTTCAAATAGAACACCCTGCATACTATCTAATTGTTTAATACAACTTACCAGTTTGAATAAGTTTCATCGACTATGTCCTATACCTATCTCCTACCGTTTATGAGATATTGATGATTTTATGATTTTTGATGTCTGTGCAAGGATATACAATTTCAAGTATAAATTGTGGAAAATCTATCGAATAACAGATAAGACCTTCATCTTTCTTGAAAAAGGTGTAATTGAATACATGAACTTTCCATCATACTGGGTATACGATAAATATGGTTATGTTGACAATTTAAAGAATGAAAAATGAAATTGATTAAATTCATTCGACACAAGAGATAATATTACAAAATTCACTTAGCAACAATTATAACACATTTGATACTGTAAAACAAAATTTTAGTAGCTAAGATGCTAAATTTCAAATTAGATAAAAATGTTTCAAAGGAAAGCTTTTAGTAAATGGCACTGAGGAGTAAAACACAATTTCTTCACATGTGTGACGTAAGTTATTCTGTGAGTAACAGATTCAAAAGCTTTCCGTGCAAAATTTTCAGTTTGAATGCAGAAGCGACAAGCTTTTGTATTTGTAACTCACAGAATAACCTATGTCACACATCTGAAGGAATCATTTTTTACTCTTCAGTGCATTTGGATAAAAGCTTGTTTTTAAATTTATTTTTAATCAAAAACCCTCAGCGAAATATCAATAGAATCGCACCTTAATCACATAACTCGTTCTCCATCTTACAGCAGCCTTATTGAATTTACCAATTTTGAAAAAACTTCATAACCTCCGACCCCGACAACCCCCATATCTCAATTTAGAATTTAATCAGATCATGATTACAAAACTCGTCTTGAGTTTGAGAAATGTGACAGAGAATTCATAATCTCCGACCTCAAAAACCCCCAAATACCAAATCAGAATCGGATCGGACCATAACCACAAAACTCGTCCGCCATATTGAAGCCGCCATTTGTTTTTTCCATCGAATCAAAATTTTATAATTCATTGTCACCGGAATAATGGACATTTGTCCAATTTCAAGGTAATCGGACAACTAGAAATGGGTCATATTTCAGTTGCAGGATTTGACTCTTACATACGAACTAACTAACCAAGTAACTGACTGACTGACTAACTGGCTAACTGTCTAACTGAGTAACTGACTAACTGACTAGCTGACTAACTAACTAACTTACTAACTTACTAACTAATTAACTAACTAACCAACTAACTAACTAACCAACTAACTAACTAACTAATCAACTAACTAACTAACTAATTATCTAACTAACTAACATGGCCAGTTAAACAAAAACTGGTAATAATAAAGTGAACTATAATAAATCGTTCAAATAAATTCGTATGATAAATGAATTTATTCACCTTCCATTGAGAAAACCGTTCACAGGAAAATGGCGAAAAGACGAACGAGTGAATTCCGTACTGAAACACAAACGTAGCTACCCAAATAATTTTTCGTCAATTTACTCGCTTATTCAACTTGACGGAACCCGCTCTTTTTTCAGAACACTCCACTTTATTATCATAAACTCCGCACAGGCCCTGAAAATGCTATTGTATTTGCATTATAAATGTTCGGCAAAGTACACTCTAAACCCGGAGGGCAACGGAAATTTTATGTTTTATAACTGAATCGTGAAAGGGAAAGTTTTAATGGCCCTGTGGGAATAATTAATTACATCTGGATTGTCATGTACCGCGGATGGTTGAAGATTTGCATTCGAAGAATTCCGTATCCTCAGAGAGGGAGAATCTACTACGAATATACAAGGTGTCAAAAGTAATCTAATTGATCTATACAATAGGTATTTTCGTAGGCAACAATCCAACAGAAAACAACTACTGCTCCTGCGAACATTGAATTACATCTGTTAGATACCATGCAAAGTTTTCTACAAAAACTACTCTAAATCTCATAGCTATAATTACATTCTGTTCCGAATCGGTAATCAAAATGAGGTGCTATTATCGTTTTCACAGTCTCAATTTTACTGTTAATCATTTCAGAGGTCAAAATTAGTCCATTATGTCACAACCATGTGGAAATATGATTTAAGCCCTCATTCATTCATATTTTGTCTGGTTCACCTGCGAAGTATATCAATGAATCATCAGCAAATAATTTCAGTTGGCAATTTTTACACTCGATTAATAATATCGTTGATAAACAAAGTAAATAATATCGGCCCCGAAAAGATACCTCGAGGAACTCCATACTGAATTTCTAATCCAAAAAGACAACGCCTATTACATAGTTATTGCTAATATTTGTTTTCCACAGGGTTATAAAAATAGTAGGGAGGTCTCACATGAGTGAGATTGTCGAAATTCTGATTGTTGTTTCCGAAAAATTTGAGCAGCTGATCTTTGACCACTACTTCCAGTAGTTTTTCATATAAGGTGTATAAAGGTCGAAATTTACAACACTATCAAGCATTGAACACTTTTCGAATTGGTACGACTGTTTATAGTTTTCAGGCACCTGTAAGTACCAGTTCTCAACGAACTGTTTATAACATCCAATAAGTAGTTTTCGAGTGCCTGAAAAGCTATCCTAACTATACGAAGATCAATTCCGTTATTTCCTTAAGTAGGGTAATTTTTTTCCAATCTTTTATTTTGATCATTTCAAATGCAACACAATAAATTTTAGTTTGAATATGATATATAACCCAAACCCAATAGGAATTGCAATTTATCAAATTTTTCATAATTTCTATTGGTAGTAATGGCATTTTTATTTAAAAGAATTTTTATTCTTTCTATTCTTTAATGTAATCAAAAAATTAGAATTATCAGATACGTTTGGGAAATCTGTAATTATAAGGTCAACATTGATCTCATCAATTACTAGGTAATCTATAAGTGTAAATGAATCCTTCGTTTGCCTTGTGTTTCGTTTCCTGAATTGTGTCAAGCCTAATGATTGTAGTAGGGTATTAGGCCTATAATGTTTCGGCTATAGGTAGAATTCAAATTGATTACTTGAATGATATGAATTAATAATATTTGAAGTTTTATTTGTCGATTCGAACTACCCGAAAGTAGGCTCCGGTTTTGATTTCATTGGACCGCTCTGTATACCATACTTCATTCAATTATTGAACTTATCGTCCACCTTATCGACTCTCTTCCATCATGGTGATATAAGGCCATTCAGACCATTTAATAGACCAGTTTGATTTTCATTCACAAATAAAATATTTTCCCCTATTCGATGATCGATCACGGTTTGAAGAACATTCCATTTGGGAAATCATGTTTTTTGATTTCAAAGCACTGAGAGCTGTTTTATTATTCACTACTGAAATCTGTCGTAACGAATTGGCAATAAATCAATCATGTTTTCGTTTTATTGACTGTTTGAAATTTATGGCGTCCAGAGATAGTGCCAGCAGAAAATAGGTTTATATCTAGAGTTTATCACGTTTCTCAGTTGCGTCGGTTTATGGTAACGAATGGACTTCACTCTTACCACACTCTCCTACACTTACAAATAATTCCTTACATGAAACATGAATGTTGCAGTTCTCGAACACTTATGCTCTGACATTGTTATGTAATGTTCTTTGCTCGTAAACTAACTTTTGTTCATGAGGCACAGACGTGTTCCTATGTATGTTAGGTTAGGTTTGCTTTTAACGTGAGTGGGCCCGTATCTGGCCCTCCACTGCGGCCAATGGCCGATTGTGGCTCACCCTATGGTTACATTTCTCTTAGAATATCTCTTAACGAAATTAAGAAGCAGCATCATGCTGGAGAGCATAATAGCTCACAATATTCTCGGAATGCCCTCAGACATCATGCCTAAGACTATCAACCATCATACGTCCTACACTGTGGTCTTTTCTGAAAGAGGAGACTGGGTCCGGAATGAAACTGACCCATGTAGGGCAAATGAACCTTGGTTTATAAACATCGTACACGAAAAACGATAAAAATATTTTTAGATAATCAAGCAGCACTGAAAGCGCTTGAATCCGACTGCTTCAAATCTAGAGCAGTATGGAACTGCAGAAACACCTTAAACCGACTAGCACAATGCAACAACGTTAAGCTAGTCTGGATACCAGTTCACACGGGCCTAGAAGGAAACGAAATAGCAGAAGCCGTAGCAAAAGGGGGGGCCGAAACAACGTTCACTAGACCAGAACCGGTAATCGGTTCAGCATATAGCACTGCCAAGAATGTCATAACAGCCTGAGCGGACAAAAAGAGACTCAAGTATTGGAGTAGTCTACCGGACCTAGCCCATTCCAAAGCATATATCGCTTGTACAAGGAAAAAACAGGACTCTGCAGAGTGCTAGAATTCAGTAGAGCACATCTCAGAGGTATAGTAGGTTTGCTTACTGGCCACTGCAAACTCAAACATCACATGCATAAAATCGGACTTGCACAAGATGCAGAGTGCCGGCTGTGCATGGAGAATGATGATACGGCTAAACACATCCTGTGTACATGCCCTGCAGCGGCCAGAACCAGATTTTCAATATTTGGCAATACACGCAGTAAGGCCAGAAACGAATCATGTTTTTGTGGTCATGTTACTAGGGCACTTAGTGCTCTGACCAGTTCATTTTCGTGATAGTTAATTTTCTTTTCACCCAGTTAATTGTTTATATCGATAAACACCTACTTACGAAGAAGTTTCGATAAGTCGTAAGTTACTTACGAGTATACACTTCCTTACGTTTCTGGAAAACTTGCTCTCGACATAGATATCATCAGTATGTTTTCAGGAATCACTAAATTTGAATCTGTTGAATAGTGCAAAAATCACCTTTGTTAGTAAGTTACGCCTGAGAAAATTATTTCATTACTTTAAGACCACTTGAAGAAATCGAGTTGTAAAATAGTTTCAATTTTGATATACAAACACCAACGTCTGTTATATTCACCGTCAACATTGGTATTAGATTAGAAGACAGTGATTATTCAAGTAATTCTGATTAAACCACTCGTGTCCTTGTCATTTGAAAACATCTCCGAACTTCCATTGAAATAGTTTAATTGACAAGGGTTGGCACTCTGAAGAGTTCATACCAAGAAGTTGTCAAATACTGGGCTTATGTAGCAAGGAGAAATGCAGGATTTGTTATGACAAACAATAAATTTGCATCGAGTTGAAACGTCAGTTTAGTTGAAACATAAATATTTTCTCGAATCGAACGGTTTTGATAAGTAGTGCCAGGATGCAACGGTGTTATCGGCGAATGCCTGGCTGGTGTCCTGAAACAAAATATAGCCGACAGAAACGAAAACAAAACGTTTTCGATTGGTTGCCCGCGACTCTTCATTTGATAGTTATTAAATTACATTTTTTCTTTGAATATCATTTTCATGTAATTTTAGCGTAAACCTGTTCTTTTTGTCACTTGGCTTTGGAGTTTTTTTTAACAATAAATATTTTTTTTATGAATCGCTACCAACGATAAGAAATATCCTGTCATATTCAGAACGTATCGTATCGAGAGCCAAGGGAAAGTAGGTAGGAATTCATTCTTGAATTCATGTAAGCTGTATGCCACAGGAAACACCTTCTTACGCAGTGAGTTTCAAACCTTTGCGTTCGTTGGAAGAATGAGCCGTGGGGAAGAGATGTTTGGCATGTCACTAAAGTAACGACAAAAGAATGTGAACACTGACCTCGATGAAGTGCTCTACTCCATTTACAGCAGCCACCAGCTCTCGCCTGGTGACACAGAAATTGCGCTCCGGTTTGCCAATTGCGGTAATCAATGACTTTCTCCTCGAGGCTCCAAAATTGCTGGTATACCTGCTGAAACCAGGGCACGCTTGATGAGATAGTTTACCTTGGAATGTCTTGGCAAACGGCTCCCACTTTTTTGGCAGTTCAAACCATGAGTACATTTATCGTCCACCACACTTCCTCGAACACATGTATGAAGAGAACCAACAAATAACCCCAATCAGAATCCAACAGCAATTCTGAATCTTTCGTTATCCAAGAGTTCTCCTGGTAATGTGCTGAACCATGCTCCTGACTCTTTCAACATAACTGTTTTGATTCGAATCTTTCCGGATATAAATACTGCTAATTCAAGCCATTCGTTAGAAGTTATTTCAAGTAAGGGACGGTCCCAGGCACTTGGAATTGCTTGATAAACGAATACCTGATTGTGAATGTCACATGCTTTTATCTTCAACATGAAACAAATCTGTGCAATTTTAGGAAATTGAAGAGAAAATTGAATTGATAAAGGAGGAAACACCGTTGAAAGACGACAAAAAATCAGGTAAAGATAATGAAGATGTTGAAGACAAACCAAAACCACCAATATTCACCAAGAAGTGTAGCTTGTTACCGCGACGCATTTTCAATATTATTATTGGTAACTTCTTCAACTGCAGCTGATCATCAGATTCTTTGAGTTCATGTCGTCATTTCCAAGATGGGTAGCATCGAATGGTTAACATTAATTTTGATATTGCCAAACAAATTTTTAATAAAAAAAATTCCCGAGAGGTTAAGACACCTAAACATACGTACGTCCAAGGGATTCCGTTTTGTTTTTAAAAATTTCTGACAGAGCTTCTAAAGAAAGTGGTGCACCTAAAAGTGACCATACTGATTTCCTAAGGATTTTCATTTCAGGAGCTATCTTACTGAATTTTGAAGAAGAATCTGATTCTAGACAGGAAATTTAATTACAGCCCAATTTCTTTAGATTGCTGAATAATTTTCTTGAAATTTTCCAAAGTATCATCCACATCTGAACCTTTGACTGAATACCAACAATTATATTCAAAAGTTATGATTATAATGAGATCCTCTATTGGAAGGCAAAATAGTGCAATGCCCAGATGATCGCCCTGTTGAATTCCTCTAACTGAATCGATAACGTAATCAGCAAACATCAAGTATAACAGGAAATTGCTTCAGGAAGGGGTGTGAATTGGAAAGCACTTCACTTTCCGTAACATTGACACTCTGTTTATCATGTTGAACGCATTTTTGAAGTCCAGTTCAAAAAAAAGCTTGGAAGACATTGGATTTTGACTTATATATTCACGAGCCGAGTAAACACCTGCCTCACAGTCTCCTGAAGTACCGAATCCAAACTGAATACGACGTAAAGTTCCATCAATTCCTTCTGGAACTTTGACAAAACAAATTTTCATTAAACAGCAATAATTATTGAAAAGTACCAAAAATATGTTCCATCATTCCTCGAGCTCCGAGATGCTTGGTTTATTTCTATTTTTATTAACTTGGTAACGTATTTTGCATATTCCATCATTGCCAAAAATAAAATCAGGATATTCCATATACTCAACTCCAACGATAACAAAATGTTGCGACATGGGTACTCTATCTTATCTCTCAGTGTAGCGCCCCATTATATGCCCATTCCCTGCTCTCCGAATTTCAATTCACTAGTTAAATATCAAATGGTTTCAGATAGCTGCTATCGATTTGTCTTCAAATAACAGAGAATGTCACACTATTCCCAAGATAATACGTATTGAGTAGCAACTGTTGATCACATATATCTATCGTATTGTCAATTGAATGAAGCAGCAGGGTTTGATATTAATGTTCCATATCCAGAACTGATCTATTCTTGAACCCGAGCATATGGAAAATAGCAAATCCTGGAAGGACATCGGTTTAGTTATCGAATATAAATTATTTATAACTCATATGCTGGCCTGATCAATACTACAGCATCGGTGGTTATGCATCTGCCCACAAAAGGGCAGGAGCGGTAGGGAACTTTAAATTCCGCTCCATTGAATATATAGTATTCCGTAACTTTTCCCATTCAACACGAGTACGACAGATCTTGTTATTTTGGAGTGGAAATCTTCGGTCAACAACAGTTTTTATGATTTCTATTAAGTGCCGAAACGATAGTATTTTAGTCTACAGAACGTAAATAGCTATTATATGATACAAGTGTTGAGAGTGTATTTTCAATACACGAGTGTGAGTTTTTGAGGAAGTATGTCTTACAATATTTTTTGTGACAGAGGTAATAGTTAAAAAAGAAGTCAACATGCCTGGTATATCATTGAAATTTTAGATAAACCTATTCATAGAGTAGTAGTCACTGAGGTAATGATGTTGGTAGCTTTGGTTTGTTCATGAACAAATATTGTTTATTTGTATTAATTCAAATCTCATAAAAGAAATGAGGTAAAGAAACTTTTGACCAAAATACTGCACCCCGCTGTCAGGTCTGTTTCGTCTATCACATTTTCTAATTGTTGTATTTTTCTGACTTGAGTTTCTTCAATTGTTTAAATTGAAAGCTCCAATTAATCCATATATCTATCTCATGCGAGCCAGAGCTTCGCAATAAAAGTGTATGTGGGAGCTTGTTTCGTCCTCCTCATCACAGAAACTGCATAATATGGAGCCTTGAAGTATGCCCAGAAGATGCAGATGTTTTCTTCGGTGGCTGTGCCCTTTCAGGAACCCTACCTAAAAGGGTTTCGACTCAGCTGGAGAAGGTATCTTGATAGCCGGTCGGTTGACCCGATTATGATAATTTTTTCGTGAGTATTGCCAGAGGCATTTTCGCAGGAAAATCGATAATGATTTTCAACTAATTTTTTCGTGTCCTGCTCAATGTCTAGAAGCAAGCAACTGACTTGGCCGTGTTATTGTCATATAATCGAGAAATCATGCAAAAACACGAGATCCAAAAAGTGCTTATATTTATTATATCAAAACTGTATTTCCATTGGGAACATCCTGTAGATCTTGCACTAGAAGAAATTGTCCTTGATACATCTTTTCACTCATATCATATCCAAAATCCTCAGAAGTCTTCGAGAGACTTGTGTGGGCTAGGAAAGATGCAGTCCTTACCTTTTAACGTGTGATGCCATGCACGAGACCGGTGAATCGGTGGATCGAACCCACGACCCCACGCGAGGCGAGGCGTACGCTTTTACCAGCCGACCACCACGGCAATTACTTTAAGAAATTCCCGGAAAGAGTCGGTATTCAACTATACAATATGCTACCCCATGAACATCAAATCTATTGAATCTACCAAACGTTTCAAAAATAAACTTAAGGCTTGTTTAATAGCGAACTGCTTTTGTAACCTCGACGAATTCAATGCTTATTTGATATTCACTATCATGTGAAGTTACTGACAACGCTCATACATTACATTGTAATTGGCAAATAGTTAATAAATTAATTAATGAACGCGTTTGTTAATAAAAAGAGAGTTCAAACAATTGAAAATATCCACAAACAAGATAATTACTACAAGAGTTCGGTTCATCGCAAATACTTCTAAAATCTACTCTGTGCCGAACCGGGCTTTTTATTTTTTAGGGGTGAAAACTTCTCTTTATTGCAAAAAAATTTAAAAAGAAACGTAGATTTTAGCATATATTTGTTTAAAATAAAGTTCAAATTAATTATTTGTAGACTACTTGATATTCTCCAACGAGTTTATAATTAATCAGACAGATGTAAACCCTGTAAATCATCCCCTAAGGGAAGATGTTTATTATAATTTGAAACCATTGAAAATTGCGTCATTAAATTCGAATTATTGTTAGAATGAAATTATTATTTGCCAAAATGCTTTAACTCTTACAAACCAAACCCTTGGATTATGAATTATTGAAAAATAATTATTTCAAAGATTTTTTTTTCATAATTGGAAATAATTTTAAACTGCATTTATATTGAATTGAGAATAATTCAATGATGATATAAAATTAATATTTTCAACCCTTATAAAAGCTACCCCTTGAGACCGAAAATGTTAAACTTGGGGTTATAATTTTTACGGTTACTTGTACTGGGTTGGTCCATAGTATTTTCAAATCAACACACTATTATATGATGCAAGAATTACACATTTACACATTTATCAATAGTAGATTTTTTTTTAATCAGTCGGTGTTTCGATAACTCACAGGGAGTGACTTTATTTTGGTCATAAGTCAGTCAATTCTGATGCAAAAAACTCTTACCAAAGCTCGTTTGGAATTTCTTTTAATGTACTTTGAAAAATGTCTCCTGAGTTTTCCCCAAAAATTTCACCATATTCGAGTTATTTGAGATTGAAGGTTCTCAATTTCGGGGTTCTTCGAAAATAACCATCCTACAAAGAGCAATAACTCTGTCGTTATTGGGTTTACATAGGTTTCTCGGACACGAATCTCTTCGTTTTTTTATCAGCTACAATTTTGTTCGATTTGATTTTTTGATAAAATATTTTTTTTTAAGTTATTCATGAAAAACGGTTAAAAAACGTGTGGTTTTTCAATTAAAAATGCATAGTTTCAATCGCTAATAAGTATCAACTTAAAAAAAAAACTTTATAGAACAAAAGTTGGTTAGAATTGGTCAATTTATCGACTTCCGTGGTTATTTTGGATGAAAAAATGTTCATCTCCTTTGGGGGTTGTTTTCACCCCCAGGGAAAAGCCCGCTTTGACGTAGGGTATATTTTAAAAAAGGTTATAAATACTACCCAAATCCAAATGTTCAAGGAAATCCACCTTTATTCCTAAAAATTCCACGGGAATCTGGCTGTTCACTAAAAGGACAGGAATGTATTCAAACAACCCATACATACAATCTTATGACATCCTGGAAATCCTGGATACTCATACTACCGCTGAAATCAGATTTGTCAATTTTTTTAATGTTCTGGGAAGTAGGTGCCTATCTGCTTTCCCGAACCGACGCATTGTGAGTATAATCCATAAACTATTATGGAAGTTTATCGAAACTGAAACGATAAAGCGACGTCTATCTACGTTTATATACTGGAGTATCTCTAAGCCATAATTCTAGCTATATCAACCCCTGGGAGTATTGTAGGGTGTGTTATAATGGAGTTTCAAAGGGAACCTGAAAATACAGAATGTTCATGAATTTGTTGAACTTGTATTGTTGTAGTGTAGTGGTAATTATACAATTTGCTGTGAATATTAGAATTTTGGAAGGCTTTTGAACTCTACAAATTGGATTTTAATTTCATTCCCGGAGTCGGAAACGGCCCATCGATTAACCAAGGGTGAAAGATATCTAAAACAGATCCGAAAAAGGAATCCTATATTGTTTCACTAAGAAGTTGAAGAGGAATTTGGGAAAGTAGATACTGTGAGAAAACTTGTTATGCGACTATTTTGAATAGTTACCAAACTGTACAGTCAAGTATCTATTTAGTTCAGATAAGTAGATTAAATATGAGAGAGCAAAAAGTTTCGTCGTCAAAACCTATGAGAGAGCAAAAGGATTCAAGGTCAAAAGCTATGGGAGAGCAAACGAATTCAAGGTCAAAACTTTTGAGACAGCTTTGGGGGCAGTGCAATAGTCAGATATCGAATAACTTAGAATTCGCTGACTCCATCGTTCCGGTAACAGATAGGTCAGCGAAATTCGATACGGGTTCAATGTCCTTTTTCAAGGTGAATGAATACACGTGTCAGATATCTAATTACCTGGAATTTGATGTCGCCGTAGTTCCGGATACAGATAGGTCAGCGAAATTCGATACGGGTTCAATGACCTCTGTTCGAGTATTCCTTCAAAAACATAGAAATATATTATATACTTAATCTAGAATGCTAATCTCATATGTCAAAAGTGTTGTAAATCAGTCCGCAATGCGCTTGTGCGTCATTAGTGTTTTTTGTAACAGTTCCGGTTTTAGTAAAATATTATGGTACTGGTGAAGATTAACAAACGTTGTTAATTCTGAATCTCGAGGAAGGTATTGGAAAACTCAATGTACTTATACCTGCTATTTAGCCGATTTGATGAATACATCTTTTCACATATTTATGATCCCAAATATTCAGCAATGGCCATCAAAAAGTAGAGTACGGTTATTGTTATTATTTATCGCTCTGATGTGACTCATTGATTTTTGGTATCGCAATCACTTCCCAGCTATAGATAAACTCAACAAGAAACTACAGAACCAACCCAAGTAGTCGGTGCGAATTTCAAGCAGGGACTAGATTGGAAAATAAATTGAAAATACGAGAAACTATACAAATTGATTTCACCTAATATAATGGATAATTTCAACTCAAATTTGTATTTATAAAATTGGATGCTTCCATATAGAAGCTCAAAGTTTTCTTTTTATAGAACGATTCATGTCAAAATACGTAACTGCATTTAATTTTGATTAAAATAATTTGAAGAGATTAACATGCTATTTCCACGATTACTTCTGGTTGTGTTACGTTAGTGCAATTTCCATAAAGGGAGTTCATGAAAAAGTGAGGCCAGAAGCAAAGAAAAGCACTTCCATATTGATATTGATTTTCTGAGGAGACTTTATTGAGTTTAGTACTTTTTGTAGGAATCAAGAACTAATTCAAGAATAGTCAGAACTTAATACAAGCGGCGTGGCTAACACTTGAAATTTGTTTGCAAAAAGTTGTATCACTCGCCATGCTCACGCAGACACAGTGTTGGTACGGCCTTAGGTTTGACATAATTCTATTGCCTTTTTCATATAAATTTTCATGGGGGAAATGTCTGCGACGAATTACAATTTTCTCACTCAAATGTTCTGCATTGGGGTCTCTTCCTAAATTCATTTACCAGAATCATGCCTTTTGTATCAAGCCATAATAATAATAAGCTATTTTGTATTGCTATTTTCAGCAAGGCATTAAAATGTCATTATCCACCAAGAATAATTTATTTCAGGTATTTTTCCTTCACTTCCACACTACAACACTTAACAGTTAATTTTTTATCTGTAGGAAGAAACGGTTTTATTAGAAAATATCTTAAAGGAACAAGATAAATGCAAATTCAGGAATTATGAAAGAACCAACGACAACAAACACTACACAAAACGACAAGACAAAATTTGAAATTGTAAAAACCGACTCTGATCTCTGTCAAGAGTGACAGATCTTAGTGACAAGTTTTCCTGTTGATGAAAAAGCACTGCTACACGGTCATTATTATTACAGTAAGATACATTATTGTATTAAATAAGTTTCTTTCGCGCCTTAAATTCGGAGGAATCTATCTCTAAAAGTTTCTTTCGGTTTAAAAAGGTCCTGAATGAGCTTACAAATTTCTCTCTTTCAAATGACATGGGTTTTATTGCCTCATGACATAAAACTCTGAATTGAAACACCAAATGATTTTCAAACTTGGCAACAATCTACCCAAACTATACTGATGACGAGCATGCGCAGAATCGTGAACGGGTCACATACGCGGCATGCTTTTCGCCGAGAAAATTGGCTGGATTAGCATACTAGAGTAATTATATAATATATATTTCTATGTTCGAGATGCATAATTTTATTGTGATCTTGCCTGTCACTCAAACTCTGCTGCTTTACAAAACACTACTCGAGCGAGCTCTCTGGTACACAGTTTTCGTGATAGCAAGGTGAGATTTTTTTCTTTATTCTTCATTTTGTCTGGATTTTATTACTAAGAATTCAGAAAACGACTTCCAAATAATTCCAGATTGCGGGCAATTTTGTCATTCCCAAAGTGCCCCATATTAAGGCTATAACGCTCGTTGCATATTTCAAGATTATGTATTACGAGGTGGATAGTATTTTGTGAAATATATCCGACTCATGGAAAATGCAGCCGTGCGTCGCGCATATATATCTTTCCTTTGCTTTGCTTGTAACAATTGTCTTGGCCAAGGGTGCTGCACGTTGCATTTTCATGAAGACGCATTCGCATGGGATAGAATAAATTCTCAGAGTTAATTTACATTTTCTGTGGAGATTTTGCTCTTTCGTTCGGATTTGATGCAAATGTTGAAAAGTGTAACAAGGCAAAGACGACTACACTGGAATATCTATTATTGGCTCCTATTTCTGGAAAGTCCCTGGGAAAACCTTCAACAAAGTAGGGATATATGTTATCCCAGATCCCAGTTTTGGTGACTCAACAAGGAGAGAGTTGCAAGGTAGTTATCTTCGGCCGTACTCAAAAGCTAGCTAGCTATCTTCGGCCAGAAATACAAAAATGAATTTTACTCTGTAGAGTATATCTGGAGGCGAAGTTCAAATAGGCTCCGCCCACCAGTGACTTTGCTTCGCCATTGGCTGAAGTAAATGTACGGTTTTACTATAAATTGAGCTCAAGTTGACTGGGAAATCTAGACAACGACATCCCTGAAGAATTAAGACGGAAGCGAAACCTTCGGCGACGCCAACGTCTACTTCAACAGGCTTAAATTTCGATAATCATGCTTTTATGTTTCAGATTCCAAGAAGAACCGATCAAGTAGTAAACTTAGTAAACTCAATAGATATATAGATAGATAGATAGATCGTTTATTTGCTCCGGTTATATATAATGTACACATATAAACTCCGTGGAGTGCGGAACATGTCAGTAATAAATAATAAATAAAACCTGTTTATACATAGTCAACATTATCACAGAAGTAGATTTAACACATGAAACAAAAGTATATAATTAACATTCATAAAGTAAGCATACTATCATTTGAAAATTTCTGTCATACACAACACTTGGCCCTGCGCCAAGTGTTTTTCATGCATGAGGAACCGCTTTAACGAGCGGGGGTGGTGGATAGGGGGGGGTAAGCTTTCGAGTGCGTACGAGTGCTGGGGCGTTCATCAATCTGGGCCTCAACCTTACGGGGTGCATGGTGGTGATGGGAAATCTAGTCATCCGAGAGCCACCGAAGTGCTCGGATGTTGCTATGGAGTAGTTCTCCTGAGTGGTAGCCCGGGTGGCTCACTCAATTATTATTGTTTTGGAAGCATTTTTGGCCTGGGTCTCTTAGCAATCTACAGCCTGGCATATGATCTAAATAGAACCTTGTTAGTGTTGGGAACACCAACAATTAAAAAAAGAATTCGTACTAAAATCGACGATACTGTTCCTGACTGCTTCAACCTAAGGAAGAGTTCCGGAATTGTTGGAAATTTGCGTCCTATCTAAGAGATTCTGAGCTAAGCCGGAAGAGGCGAAACATCCTTCATTTCCAACTGTCCAAGTACAAGCATTTGTTGACAAGGCTTTAATTGCAACCCTTAGAGATCGTGGAATACCGGCTGCTTTGATAGTCTTTACACTTCAAGGTGAAACAGTAAATCAACAAATGTCAGCGTTTATTCGTAAAGAGCTTGGAAGTTGAAGGGCCTAGAAGTTTCAAATACTACGACCCAAATGGTAATACTACGACTCAGACGTAATTACTACAACTTTTATGGTGCCTGTCCAAAAATTACTACAATTAATCGTTAAGCTTGATTGAAACTATAATTCGTTATTTTCCTAAAACTCCAAAGTCCAACTGAATATTATTTTAAGAAACTATTTTGCATTAGCTCCCCACCTTGTGAAAGATTCAACCCAATATTCAGCCATTAAAAAACTTAGAGCCTTTGAAACATAGAAAAAACTCGAATAAGTATAGTCTTGTGACGTAGAATGTCTTCACTAGATTCTGGTATTTTTTGTTGACCTAAGTTGATGGTACTGATATGAATCTGACAATAGTGGAACCGCTGCCATTTGCTGACACTGTTTATGTTGTTATTGTCAGTGATTTGTGAAAATAGAGAGGAACTTTTTCAAAGCTAGCAGTGAAAATATGCTACCCCTAAACTATATAATGATTCACAAATTTTTATCTCGCGATCCAAACTATTTGAGTGTGGAAATGAAAGGATTGAAGGATGTGAAGTAAGAACTTTCTGACAGTTCGTACATTAAATGACAATAGTGACAAACGACAAATGCCTCCACGATTCCAACGTTGTCGGATTGTGACAGTGACGTAGAATGTCTGTGGAAGAACATTTCTGCAATCCGAATTTTCCATACTAAATACAGGTGAAAAACGATATGTAAAAATCAACAAATATCTATTTCGATATGTTTGAGATATGAAGATTTCAATGATATACATTTTGAAATTTAGGAAATTAGCAAATTGATAGACATCAATGATTGAATATTACGACCGGTTATGGCTCTCGATGTATTCCACTTTCGGAAAAACTGTAAAAATTTTCGAAAGAGGGTATCCCAATATTTCGTTTTTATTGAAATATTTCCCGGCATATTGATATAACGGAACAAATGCATCCACATTTTTTGAAGATTTTCAGGCGGCAATCTGAAAAGTTATTTTTTTGAAATTTTCAAATCTGCCGCGGTGGGTTCATAAAACGTCGCCCTCAGGGCATAAACATCTATTTATACCCTTGGTACATAAATAACTATTAAAATTTTTCAAGTCATCACGAAATGCTCATTCCTTAAAGTTTAATAACTTTTCTCGAGTTTACTATTCAAGATATGGAAAAAGTCATCGGGATTTTTTTAGAAACTCGTTCAAGGACTATCAAACTATTCCTGTTTCTTTTTGTGATAACTCGTTTGATTTTTGATGTTTTTGCGTTTAAAAAAAATTTAATTTTCAGAGTTTTCTTCTTCAAGATATGGAAAAATCTCATCTGAAATTTTTCTAGATCTGTTCGATGCTAATAAAACTATTTATACAAATTGTTCCGATATCACGTACCGTTTCCGAGTTTTTGGTGTTTATAGAGAAAAAAATTATTTGCTATTTGAATGACTTCGAAAATGAATTAATTCGGGAAATTGGCAAAGTTTGTATAGACGTATGCAGTGCGAAAAAAACTACTTTTTCATTAGTATTTGCTGGACTATTGATGTTACAGAAAATAAGTTGTCGTGGTGAATTGTAAAGATAATAACCGTTTCGGAAATATTCGCTATTCTACAAAAATGCACATTCTCAATTTCAGTTTTAAGGGATTTCTACCATTACGATGGGTTTTTTGAAAAATGGTTTTTTGTGATTCGTTCAGTCTTCGGAGATCTATCGATTCCAATTTTGAAATTTCATTTTCGTCTGTCGGTTGCCACATTTTGGGTTTTAGCGAACCGAAAATTTCACGAAAATCGTCCGGAAAAATGCTTAACATTTTCAGACCATTCCCAGAATCTACTCACCTGATTTGGGTGTATAGAGGTATATCTTGACGGACTTTGAAAGCGAACGGTCTTGAGGGAAACTAAGAAAGAATAAACGTCAAAAAAAATTGGAAAAAGAGTAGTAATTTTTTTTCAGTTTTCCTATCGAGTTGAAATTGGAACAGTAGTTTTCTCCTGTTGGGACAATGACACGGTGGAGATCGCTGTTTCGAGCCAAAAAGTCGGTCTTGAATATTTCCTCCCAAGCAACTAGTGGTCTAACTCTAAAGATAAAAAAGTTAGGGTCTCTTTGAGGAACTGTAGGATACTAACCCTAAAGGGTCATCGATAACAAAACGGGGAAAGTACAATAGGAATCTTGAATTCTGTTTATATTTATTTTTTGGAAATTTTCAGTTTGCTAACAAGTGAAAAATAAATAACTGTTTTAAACGTTTCTAAATACTTCGTGATCTGGATTGCCTTATATTATTCAACAGCTGAACACTAAACAGTAAATGTTTTATGAAATGGATCAACCATTCATTTTCTGTTATTCTTTACGAAACTCTCCCCCGATAACAATTTCAGATTTTAGAACCGTATATAATTTCATGGTTCACAGTACACTGAAGACGATAAATTATGTGAAAGTTCACCAATAAAGTTCATCTGGCAATGATGCTTAGGTCTACCTCTAATAAAAGCAGTGGTGTGTGCAATCTATAAATTATTTGATCAATAAGCGTAGCGTATCTATCGGAGCAACGTGAGGTGATAAAGTAGGTACCTTAACCAGTTTGAATTACTCCAAATACTAGAAAGAGATACAGCATCGAATGAAAGGGAATGGATTTCAGGTTGCACTTAGCTATAATTATCGAGAGATAGAACATATTTCAACTAATTAACTAGGTTGCACTACTGCCGCCTAGTGGCAAGAATCAGTGCCAAGTGCCAGTGTGCCAAAATCAAAGATATGTAAAAATTAACAGATTTCTGATGGGATTGGGATATTTATAGGAAAAAATCTCCAAAGAATGATTGAACTATTTGACTACTTCAATCTTATACTGCTGTCGAAAATATGGAAAAAATGGAGTAAAAATGGTTCAAATCAAATTAAAATATGCTTTGTCAGAAGATATTATCTCATGGACAAAGTTTTAGAAAATGTTTAAAGGTTAAAGAGATAAAAGTAAAACATAAAGAATATAAGACTAGTCAATAAATAAAATACAACACGATAAAATACAATCACAGTTTGTTAAAATTAAAAGTGAAAACACAAGAATACATGTAAATATAAATAAATAATCAATCTTAATATGAAAAGATGTGTGACTTGTTTATCGATAAAATACAGTCACAATAGTTGTTAACAAATACGAATACAATAATATATGCATTTATATATAAATTTGGGCTGAAAGACCTCGGTCCATGGCCTAGTCTATTATTTTATTATAAAAATCAATGTTAAGGAGCCTTTAATTTAACATTGGGGAATTCGTTTGCATCGTAAAATGTTCTCTCGATAAGGATCAGCTTGAGTAATTTTCTGAATAAAGATAATGAGTCAATGATTTTAACTAATGTTGGAAGATGGTTATATATCAAAACGGATCTTTTATTAAATTTGAAGAGTGAATAAGAAGCCTCAAGTCATTATTTTAGCGGGTGGATCCATGAATAGTATCATACAATGACTTATTTTTATGTATCGAGCATGCTGTTTCGAAAATAAAAAGTGAAGGAAGTGTAAGGATTTACTGTTGTTTAAATATTATTTGCAATGCAATGCTCAATTCTTGAATAATAACTTCAAAATGTCATAATGTTGAGAAACTTGAAATAATAATTGAAATTGCCGATGATGTCTACAACGTTAGCGGACAGTTGACAGCAAACTCCTGACCAACACGGTCGTTATCAACAATCAATTCAGACATACACATAGCAACATACATAGATGAGCATTTTGTAGAAATGTGCCCAAGCCCAAATTTGCTTCAATGCAGAATTCCTATAATCAACGAATAAGCTGAGATGCTCAAAGATTCCTAACGCTCTCCGACACCCTGAGAAGGAGATTGAAATGCATAGTTGGTGGAAGTGATTCGGCTAAACGTTGTAGTGAAAACCCTACGGTAAATTGAAGTAACTTTTTTGTAATATCTAACAGAAAACAACCACTTGCCCGGCAGAAGCCACGCTGGACATTGAACTACATATTATAGATATTGTGAAAAGAAACTAACTTGAAAGAAAAAATATTTATAACTCATTTGAAAATCCACATGTAGACAGAATTTCAACGATTTTTTTTTATTTTTAGCTTACTTCGTAGACTCATGAATGAATTATTCTGAAAAGGTCAAACAGCTTTGCCTAACGAATATCATATACAAAAATTATGAGAAAATTCGCTTTTTTGTAGCTCACCCTGAAAGTTGCTTCTCTTGATCACTAGTATGATATATCTGAACAAAAAAAATCTGATTACCCATAGGCTTGCATGTATCCAGCACCATTTCCTTCACTAATTTTCTGTAATACACTATAATCCAAAGAAAATGCAAAGTTTCGTAGATGAAATCAATCTTTTCTCGGAAAAGTAGAGGAGTCAAGGATTTGAAAATTCTAATAAATAAATGTGTATGTAGCGTGCCAGAAATATCAAGCAATTGCGGTTTAATCAAACTGTCTCAACGTGAGTCATTTTTAGTATAGTTCATTTCAAATTATGTGAAACAAACTTCAAGACCCTTTGATGAATCTATTTGCCGTGAGCCACTGACTCAAGTCCTCGGTTAATTAATGAGAGAGATTTTGTCGAGATTCGGTTTGCCCAAAAAGTCTGCACAGGCAATGGTCTAACTGTTTTAATGAATTTGTACAATTTCGTAAAATCCAGTTGTTTGAAATATTTCAGATATCCAGTACCTACTTGATTAGATGTAAGGAAATATAAAGGACATTATCCTGATCTAAAATTGATTTTCAGCATTGTTTTTGAAGTCACGATGAAGGCATTATGAAAATCAAACTCGTTGCGCGTGTTCTGAAGGTTCACTCGTAAATTTGCATCATAATAGACTATTACCGTTACCCCATATCATCCACAGAGTAATGGGCAAGCGTAATCGGCTGTCAAAATTATAAAGCGATTTCTATTTTTATTTTTTGGATTGACGTGGCCTTTACTTGATGGAAATTCATAGTATATGACACTAAATTTAATCGTGTTTACCTTAGTGTCATATTCTATTTTTATATCGAAATACCGAATATAGTACCACCGGTGAAAGTTCAGCCAGAACATTAATGAGCGAAATTTTATTTCAGATCCAGAAACAAACAATTTTGAGACAATTTTGTCCAACGAATTTGTTAGAATGGATGACCATATGTTACATTGAGGGTGATGAACCGGATGAAACGAAAAAAATGTGGAATAAATTTCTTATAATTATATTCAGTTTTTGCATGAACAATATACAAAGGATGAGTCGTAAAATCTGATTTAAGGTATTTGGAACGGTACGGTATGCGACAAAAGTTTTCTATTTGCGGCCCTTTAGACATACGTCGATCATAAAAGTAAATTTGGTGTTCCGACTGTGTGATTTCCCCACCATTTCAACCATCCAATCTAGTGTCGGAGACGCTAGGCAACACTACTCTGTCGCTAGTGTCAGTGTCAGCAACTTTTATAGTCCCGGCGATCAGATTGCTTAAAAGTGACTGAAAACTGATAAAATATTAACGCAATGGCTCGAACCAATTCAGTTCACAAGGGAAGGTTCATTAAAGAAAAATTAAAAATAAAATTTTAAAAAAATTACGCAATGCAGTCGCAGCAATGTTGGCTGCAAAAAAAAGTTAAAAAGCTGAAAATGGAATATCATATGATGATCGTTCTTGATTTATGCAAATGTGCAGAACTTCAGGAAAAAGAATTATGAATTCCGACGCAAATGGAATCGGACCAAGCGCCAAATTGTAATATTGAGTAATGTCTTGATAAAGTCAAATCATTTTCATAAACTGTACAATAATTATTAAAATCTATAGATGGTTCCACGTTCAATACTTCACTTGGACCTTTTTACATTGAGCAGGTTCCATATTTTGAAGTCGAATAGTATCCCCATCTCAAATTTGACAGGTTGGCTCTTGGTACCCTCTTGTTAAAGGCTATCCAAATATACTACGAAGACAAAAAAATTAATGACAAATTTTCTCTGACCATTTTGTTCAGAAAATTACTCCAATTCCACGTCTAATCTTTTCCAAAATTCCCATATAATCATATGCTGACGACAATATGGGCAGGAAGGATACCCAGAGTTTCAAGTTCCTGGTCTATTCATTTCGGGATACATTGCTCTTGACGTGGTCATTTTTAAGCTCTCATCGATCAAAACATTGCCGATGGAAGCTTGTATTTCGATAATTAGATGGACGAATTTTTCCATATTTGGTTTTTTTTTTCTCTTTTCTTTGGTGTCTTGGCATCGACTGCTATGATCATCAGCCACGTGTTCTGGATAGGCCTTGTTACTAACTCCATGCGCCACCTGTGGAGCAGCACTGTTAATTGGAACGCAACAGTGAATCGACCCAAAATCGGACGCTCTAACCACTGCGCCACGCCCCGACATTCCATATTTGGTTATTAGCATTTTTATCAAGTTTATCGACACGTGTCAGTTTTTCATCAAATTCGTAAGACGCGTTTCTTTTGTACAGCGTGTTATTCGAAACAATGATTGCATTTGGCCTATGGTGCTATGATTTTAAAGTCCATCGGGGAGCAACTTTGAGTACAATTATCTCCGATTCTAAATGGAAGAAAATTCTAAAAAAAAATCATCTGATGTAGCCACTGTCGAGAAATATCATACCAAATTTTCATTGTATTTGTAAGAAAACTTCAAATTCCTAATGATAATATTCAGTAGTTACTGAATAATGGAATATACTAAATTATAGAAATTACAAGTTTCATTTCCGAAAATATAGCAATTTTCATTACTGACTTAATTTTATAGTGTTAACCAAATTTCCCATTTTCGAATGAATTGTTTTAAATGCTACAAAAGTCTTAATTATTGTTTGATCTCATTCCTTATTCAATTTCAGAAGCTCCGCGAAACTTTCAGAAAATGAATATTTCCATTATTTCGTTCATCCTAAGTTTGTTTATCCGAGAAGTTTTACGAGTGCCTAATGGAAGATATTTCTTTTCAACGCGTCTGAGCCATTTTGGAGTAATCCCGATCAGGAGCGTTGCTGAAAGAGGATTTTAAAGATTTCGGAAGAAAATATTTCAACTGTATCATGAAAGCTTTTTTATTATTGACCGAATGTAATACTCCTATGGGATGCAAAGACAATACGAAACCTTTCAGTTGTCTGTGAGGAAAAAACGCATCAGTTGAAATGTTTCGAAAGATGAATACCCAGTGTATGAAAAATGAGTAGATTATCAATAATAATAAGATTTTCCAATAATTCATTCACACAATTTGTGAAAAGAATACATCATTGTCAAAATCCTGGCCTACATCCTGAGAATTCGACAAAATTGTTACGACTTTGTAATGGAAGAAACTTGAAATGAACCCATCATAATATGAGTATCCTATGAGTCCGAGAATCATGTGTTCACAAACTCGAAAGTTCTTGGTTTCCCCGTTCTCAGGACAAAGTATAATAATAATACCTTTATTGACACACAAAAATTAATACGAACAAGATATGATGGAATAAATTAGTTTGGCGATAAGTGCAAAGCACTTGTTTTGCGAAGAAATATTACATAAAAATATAAATTTAAACATATATCAAAGTGAAAATATAAAAGTATAAAAATGTAGAGATTATGAATGAAAAAATATAACAAAATTAAAAATATAAATGAATAAGTAAATATAAATATTCAAAAATATAAAAACATAGTAATATAAAAATATAAAAGCTTAAAAATGTAAAAATGGAAATGTGAAAATGTAAAAATGTGAAGATGGTAGAATGTAAAAATGTGAAAATGTAAAATTGTGAAAGTGTTTGAATATAAAAATGTGAAGATGTAAAAAATTTGAAAATGAAAGATATAAAAACACGAAAAAATAAAATCAAACTAATTTTGAATATATATATATAATGTAAATGACGTTTTCATAGATATCGATGCAATTCTAATTAGTAGGTATTTATTATATCAGTTCATTTTCTTTGAGATACGATTTCAACAATTTTTTAAATACGAACAGACTTGTGATATTTTGTAAGTGTATTGTATAAATTTGGCCCAATGTAATTATATAATCTATGGCCAAGGGACTTCAATAAACGATGAACGAAGAAAGGGTATTTTGGATGAAACTGGAAAAGCAAGTCTTCTAGAGTAGCTTCTACTATTCAATGCATATCCCCATTAAATCAAGTACTATATCTGACCGGCAGAATGCGATGTTTTATCGAATGTGAAACTCATTCAGATCATCTAAATGTCATGATTGTTTGTACTGCAAGGCCTTCGTTATACATCTATCAACAAGCAGGTTTCTCCTGCAGCCAGTGACCTCTTTTAGGATTTGAATTTGGAAGAAAGCGTATCTAAAAATTTAACTAGTTTATTTTCATATTTTGGCGAAAGAGCACGAGACCGAAGGAGGAATGCTCATTTACAAATTATGATAACCGAGTGAAATTTTTATAAGATAACGCGTTTGAATGTAAAATTATCTGGCCATTTTCATGCACGAGTGTAGTTAATGGGAATGTTTCACGAATATGGAAATTTTGATTTTTTTTCCGAGAAATATCATAGATATGACAAAGACTATAAATATAGTTGTGCTTGACGTTTTTTCACTTTTTGAAGTTTATCTGACATTTTTCAGCATTGTTTGTGGTGTCATGGCGACGGGATGTTTTCGCAGTACAATTGCTCCACAGTGCAATTACCGGGGGTAATACCACAAGTGCATTGAAAATTACCGATAATTCTGAAAAAAACGTGTTTTTTTAAAAACTGCACGAGTTTATTTTTTTCGTTGTTTCAAAGCATAAATTGCCCGACTCCGAAGGAGGAGGGCAATTTTTTGAAACAACGAAAAAAATAACCGAGTGCGGTTTTTTATAAAAAGAACACGTTTTTTTCAGAATTATCTGGTTAATTTTCAATGCACGAGTGGTATTCGATAGGAAATTTCACACCTCACTCTTTAGGTAGATGACACATTTGAAGTCTCACTTCTGACATTAAAATCGCGCGACTTCACTTGAATTGACATCTAATGCGATAATTGCACTGCCGTGACGCGAAACGCGTCACTACAGTGAGCCAGCCAGCGGTAATTGCATTCCTCTTATGGACGTTTTTACACGTGAGGGAAATTTCCGGGGGTAATACCACAAGTGCATTGAAAAATACCGATAATTCTGAAAAAAACGTGTTTTTTTTTAAACTGCACGAGTTTATTTTTTTCGTTGTTTCAAAGCATAAATTGCCCGATTCCGAAGGAGGAGTGCAATTTTTTGAAACAACGAAAAAAATAACCGAGTGCGGTTTTTTATAAAAAAACACGTTTTTTTCAGAATTATCTGGTTAATTTTCAATGCACGAGTGGTATTCGGTAGGAAATTTCACACCTCACTCTTAGATGACACATTTGAAGTCTCACTTCTGACATTAAAATCGCGCGACTTCACTTGAATTGACATCTAATGCGATAATTGCACTGCCGTGTCGCGAAACGCGTCACTACAGTGCAATTATCGCTGTGAGCCAGCGGTAATTGCATTCCTCTTATGGACGTTTTTACACGTAAGGGAAATTTCCGGGGGTAATACCACAAGTGCATTGAAAATTACCGATAATTCTGAAAAAAACGTGTTTTTTTCAAAAACTGCACGAGTTTATTTTTTTCGTTGTTTCAAAGCATAAATTGTCCGACTCCGAAGGAGGAGGGCAATTTTTTGAAACAACGAAAAAAATAACCGAGTGCGGTTTTTTATAAAAAAACACGTTTTTTTCAGAATTATCTGGTTAATTTTCAATGCACGAGTGGTATTCGGTAGGAAATTTCACACCTCACTCTTTTAGCCAATCAAAAAATTCGTTCTTGTTTAGTGAAAATTTCAAGAATGCACAATGAATTTTCATTATTTAATGTTATAATAAACAGTTCAATTATTATAAGTAACATTATATCCCAAGCTTCCCATACCATATTTCTGGAAGTATTCTTCCATAATCATTTTGGCGGTGACATTCCAAATAGTTTTCACGGTGCTTTCTTTGTACTCCTCACCATTATTTTTCTTCATGTTATGAGCCCAGTCCTTCAAGATTTTCACAATTTCGCATACTGGCGTGTCTTTTTCTAATTTATACCCTCTTGCTTTACAAAAATCCATGAACTGATTCTAAATAAACTTCTTACTTTTCTTAGTATTCGCTGGAGTCGTTTTTGCGATATTCTTATCGATTTCGGCTTCATTAAAAGTTCCGAAACGGTTCATTTTAGACGAGAAATATGAAAACAATGATATTTGTTTACTTCAGATTAGCGTTGCTATGTCCGTAAGCTTCTCAGTTACTTCCGTAGCAATCGCGATATGAATACTTGTAGGTAGATGACACATTTGAAGTCTCACTTCTGACATTAAAATCGCGCGACTTCACTTGAATTGACATCTAATGCGATAATTGCACTGCCGTGACGCGAAACGCGTCACTACTGTGCAATTATCGCTGTGAGCCAGCGGTAATTGCATTCCTCTTATGGACGTTTTTACACGTGAGGGAAATTTCCTCTGCAATTTTTCGATGATTGCGTTCCTCTTATGAGGAATATTATAAATGAGGGAAATATTCGACACAATTGACTATACCTATATATCCGTGTATCATGACACAAACTTACATTCCTACATTCCTCTAATTATACTGATGACTGAGTGATTGACTGTCAGACCAAAGGTTGTAGACAGTGGAGTGCAAATAATTGTATACCCTGCTCCACTATTCTTTCCTCTGTACCACTCACTCTGCAGCTTGTCACTTTAAATATTCATCAATCAGCAACTGCCAACTACTGTACTACTGTCAAATATCACAATTGCATGGCTTATATAGTAAAAAAATTACTAGTATTCTCAATAAGGCGGGTTGGACAATTATTTAATCGAATATCAGTCAGAATGGCCACTCTCGTACTATTGCTCTGGATATTTTCGAGGCGTGTACACCATTGATTAAATATTAGTTATTTACATATAATTCATAATGCCGGTTGGCCATTAGCGTGTTGATTTTTCAACTACTGTAAACTAATGTTGTTCTATTCAAAATATTCCCATTGAAAGAACATAATCACAGAATAACACCTTGTTATCGTGATTAACTCAGCTATAAACCTCTCATATGTGTTCCCAATTATAACAATAATCTTACTTAACGCATAATCAATCTTGACTTTCTCTTGGCAGGTTACAGGGCCGTTTCGAAGAATCAACATACGCGAAGATATCCATACGCACTGGTTCACTAATATTCTCAATGACTCGGATAATATTGGTCGCTTTGACTGGATTCAAATTCTACTAGATTTTCCAAAATACGTTACTTCACGACTTGCTAACTATTTATTTAATGAATGTTATTGGTCAGATCGAGACCAGGAGGCTCGATCACTATCTCAAATATCAACTTACTCATAAAGAGATGGAACATCAACTGTTCTTTTGTGGATTCTCAAAACTAAGCTGGACTAACATTCCCACCTCTGGTGGTGACTAAGTTTTCTTACCGGCGCGCGTCTCCGATTGGTTGTCTTGTTTGTCCCGCCCTTATGCTTAGTCGTCTGCGAGGGTTTTGGTAAAGAGAGAGCGGTTAGTGTGACAGAGCTTATGAAAAATAGACTTCTCCATATGACAGTTTCGCGTTGGTTGGACATATATACTTATGACATCCGTGAATATTGTATACTCATTCAGGAAGAAATGTCCCCAAAACCTTTCCATATTATTTCGGATGTGCTTCCATCGTTGCCCCCTAATAACTAATAATAATACATTGCATTCTTATAACATATCTATTCAGTTACGTTATTTGATTCATTATATTTCCAAGTTTCATATTAGTAGAATCTGTAGCAAAAGTTTTTTGCTGTTCTACAGTACCCTGAAGATTCTAGCCAAATATCCCTTTCAAGGGTTGAACTATTTCTTCCATCTATTCTGTCTACGTCGAAGCCTCTTTTTACGTTCTCACAATTGCACTGTAGATACCAGTCTCAAAATAGACCAGTCGGAAATGTTTACTGGACCTGATGTAAAGATGGGTAATTGAGGAATTCAATTGTTCCTCAGAACTCTCAATTTTGTTACAAGATCTAATTTTTTATAAATTCTCAAATAATGAAGAAATTCTCAGACTACCATGAAAATATTCGACTTCATGACCTATAACATAAATTAGTGCTTCTTGACCATTCTTTCCATTGATTTCATCGAAGGTTTCTGAATGTTTCTAGAACAATTCACTATGCTTCCATCGAACACAAGGTTCGTAAGACTAGCAATACATTTCAAATCACCAGATAATCACTTTCCTACATCGATTTACAAGTTTAACGCAGGCAAGTATAATGCTCGCAGGACCAATTCATTTTTCCGTTCGACTCCAGAGTTTGATCTCAAAACTCGATAAAACATTCTTTCATCCTTTCAGGCTCTTCCAACTCGTATGAAAATTCCATTTGACGCCAAGAGCCGCGTATTAATCTGAATAAAAAGCGAGAGGTGCATTAATGTGTGGAGTGGGGATTGTTACGTGTCCTTGGTTCACGCACGTGAAAATTCTAGCCCCGGGAGGCACGACATTTCTCAATCGGACGTCGATTCTTTAGTTCTACAACCTCTGATCACGAACGTCTAATGCAAAGTTAGATATACGACCAAGTCGTGCAAGTGAGAAGGGCTGAATCTGGAGAAAAGAAGAGGTAAATCTTGTTTCGAGTTTGCTAGTTTTTATTTGAGTTTGATTAGTTAGAGTTTCGGCTAGGCAGATTTTGTCGAAGGCGATAATAATTTCTCACGCGATTCGAGTTGAAACACAAGGACTTGATAAAGTAGCACAAGCTGCAAGGCTGTAACCTCAATAGGTAATACATGATAAAAGAATTTTCAAAAGAATGTCAGACTTTCAATATTAATTTTTTTTTTCAACCGGTCGGTTCAAAGCGTGACACTTTTCTGCACGCTATGGGTCGTTTGGTCATGCAGTACGTACCAAGGGAAGAAAACAGCGATTTTCTTCCCGCGGGTAGTTTAAAACCCGGCGCGAATAAAATGCGTGGGAGGAAAAACATTTTTCTCCTGAGGTATGTAACAATTACTTACGTAACCAGTTATAAGACTAATTTGTTACTAATTTCACATTATATGTTAAAAAATTTCATTTCGTATTTTTGAATCTACAAATTTGTTTAATTTAGCAATAAATTAGATAATACCGAGTAAGTCAAGGAGCAAGTGCGAAGAAGTATACAGGGTATATCTTGACGAGTTAACGCGCTCTATACAGGGTGTTCCAAATTAAATCGGTACCGTTATCAACTGCGTTATTATTGATGCAACGAATTCGGTTAAATTGGCAAACTAGTGGCATTTTTAAAGGCCTTCCCGATGCTAAAGACAGAAAAAAATTGTTAGTAGCATTTTCTAAATATTTCATGAAAATATCTCTTTTTAATCCTATATTTATCATGAATTTCGATTCGTAACTATATTCTCGACAACAAAGCTCATATGACTTTTTCCTAAATTTTAAAATAAGACAGTTTTATTTATAGGATTTCGGATTTGATAAAGCTATATAAAACATGTTGTGAATGTTCAAAAAGACTGCCTTCCTGTTCGACACATATTTGCGCCCTTTTCTTGACGCTACGTGTTGCATTCAACACAGTTTGGCCATCAGTTCTATTAATAATAGTTTCGATATAATTTTTCAATTCATCTATATTATTATGTTTTATTTTGTAATTATTGCTTTTGCAATGGTGTCAACTTAATTTAGAACACCCTCATTTTTAAACTTTCCCTATGGTTTCAATTCTAATTCGTGTATCATACCCTTCACCCAAAATGAACCGTATATTTTGTTAAAATTTTTTCAGAAAAGTGATTGATGCAGCCTCTCGAATACACATAACTTTGAAGTAAATCATCAAAAAAAAATTGCAGTAAGTGAATCATGAATATTGAAGTTTGAACGAATCACTTGCCATTTTCACGTCCACTGTATAATCCACAGGATTCGCGAAAATGAGGGTCCAATAAGTGAATTAGAAAAGTAAAAAAACTCAACTTTTTCAAATGTGAACCCCTTTTATTCTTCAAGGTTCAAGTCTGTTCAGAAAATAAGCCCTATACCCAATAATTTTGGAGATATTCGGCAATAAAAGTAATTTACAATAGAGGATTTACGTTTGTACTCCCAATTATGATCGATAAATTTTTTTTCTATTTTCTAATTTTCATTGAATATCTCATGAAAAAATAATCTCGTATTCAAGAAAATAATCATGATAAGAATAAACGAAAATTTCAAATTTAGTTTCATTGCTGAACAACTCTGGTAAACTGATTTTTTATTGCAACAAATGTTCAAACATATTGTCCACAACTTTACATCTCCTTGTGACGTCTCCTATAGCTCGTTTTATCATGTATTCACTCCGTTTTCCATATAACCGCATATAAAAAATCCATTGGGATTGAATCGGGCGATCTCGATGGCCATAATTGAGGACCGTCGGTTCCAAACCATTGGTCATCAAAAGTTTCATTCAAATACATCTCCACCATATGCCGATTATATAGAGGTGCTCCATCATGTTGTTACCAAATTTTTCCATGGTCTACGAGTGTCAGTCGTTCCAAATGATCCGCATAGAGATCTTTCAAAATATCTAGGTATCGCTCACCTAAAAATAAAAATACCTGATGGTCTGTTATCTATTTTCTATATGCTATGAATGCTCATTGCATAGCTAATGGAATAGCATTTTCCCGAGTGATATGGTCATTTATTACCTATTGAGGTTACATACTTGTATCTTGTGCTACTTTGTGGAGTGCTGCCTGTAGGTTTCAATACATTTGGATCCATACCAAAATTAATGCCCAACATCGTTTTTTGTGTCTTACTATTAAAGTATTCTCCCCAAATGAAAGCTTCTACATTCAGCCATAACATCATTGATAATTTTGATAATTTCTATTGTTTTTTATCATCGCTGTGATAGTCCTGTAACTATGCATGCATTTCATTGCTTCAAATTGAATGAAATATATTTTCAGTAGTGGGGAAAGCGGAATGAAACTCTCGAAGAAAAGAATGTGCACTAGAGAGCACAGAATCTATCCAACCTGCCGCAGGACAAAGTGGAGACACATTTTGAAGATGGCGATGTTGGCACGCGATACATGGAACAGCCGGTAAGTTATCTCTCATCCAGAGAATATTCACTAAACGAAATCAAACACCCACTACTGGATCAAATGAAGTCTGAAACTTCAGCAAATATATGTTCACTTCCACATTTCGCTGATTCTGAAACCGCACCCACAGAAATATTAAACATCTGTTCGAAGGCCTCAGAAGAAACGTAACAAAAATAATATAAAAGAAAGGATAAACCCCTCCAATTTCGCGTCTCAACAATTCATCACGGACGAAAGGTCTATAAAATATCGATATAAGTCCTTCTCGAATTCGCGAACAATATTCGGGCAAGTTCTTTTATCCTTTCAATGGCTCTTTAGTTGATTAGGTAGGGATGAAGGGACGGAAGCCATAGGCAGCACAATGACGATACTTTTATAGTAATTCAAGTATTCGCGAATAATGGAAATTTCAATTATTATTTTCTACCGCCGGCGCCGCCTCGCTGGCGCTATATTAGGAACAAAGGAGTTGGAAGTCTTTGAGAAATCAGATATGTGGAAGTGGTTCGAAATAAGCCACTGCAGATTTTCAGTATGTACCTTATTCAGACTTAGAGAGATTCATAAAATTAATAGAAGATTAAATATATCCATCTTCGTTTCTAGATGTTCAATGAATGAAAAGGAGAGTTTTGTACGCCTACCGAAATATGGAATTGCACTCATCTATAACTTATACTGTCTACCCAAGTAACAATTTCACTATTGAGAGGGTTCCGAATACCACAACAATCACAGCTACGATAGAATTGTTTTGCTGTATCATCATCCATAAAACATCTGTGAAGCTGCTAAATCTACGAGGGTCCACTCCTATGAAGGTTCTCATGGCTATTTTAAATGCAAGCATAAACATTCCTGCCTTATTCGCAGGAGACTTTATAACCTCCTGAGAGTCATTATAAAACACAACAGGAAATATGGCTACCCAACCTATATTCTAAATAGTTGCACATATTGCCGTTATAAATCTTATCAACTCAAAATGAACCACTTCAAAACCATTTTCTCCCATAAAGTATACTCAGTTGAATTCAATCCAATTTCGAAAAACTACGGATAAATCTTCAAATCAAAAATCATGTCAATCCTGCCTCATATTCGTATTCATCAATTCGAGATGGACGAGATCCGGATGATTCTCAGTGTACCTTGGACTGTCATTCTGGACCTCACTCCTCTCCATCTCATGGTGAGGAGAACTGCTTGGGGAGCAGACCTGAGGTTGGCCAAAGTCGGACTCAAAGGGACAGCACACAGTGTAAGGGGCTCAACCCCCACCGGAAGTACACACCTTGCCGATCTCCCAACTGACGAAATTACCAGGAAAATTAGTTTCGAGATTTTTTTTCGAACGGAACTAAATACCAAGAAACAATGGAGCACATATTCCATTCGAGCACTGGGTAAGAATACCATTACATGGTACACGGACGGGTCTAAAACTCCCGACGGAACTGGAGCAGGAGTATTTGGACCTTGTACCAAGTACTCCGAACCCATGGGACACTTCCCCAGCATTTTTCAAGCGGAAATTCACGCCATAGCAAGATGCATTCATTTCAACCTCGACAGGAACTACCGGAACAAGGAAATTGCAATCCTTTCCGATAGTCAAGCAGCGATCAAAGCGTTGAGCTCATATAACATCAACTCGAAGATGGTCTGGGAATGCCTAGAAAAACTTAATGATCTAGGCAGGAACAACAAGATGATCCTCCTCTGGCAGACACCCTGGCACGAAATGGGGCATCAACGCCACTGATCGGGCCAGAACCATTCTGCGGACTTGGAAAATCTCACTTCCAAGAAGAACTCAATAAAACTGAAGAAGCAATGAGAGCAACATACTGGCAAAGACTTCCAGGGCTAAGGCAGGCCAAAGATCTCCTCGGCAATTTCAACCGAGCAAGATCGAAAACACTGATTAACCTCAGCAAAATTAGTCTAAAGACAATCAGAGGATTTCTAACGGGGCATTGCAGACTCAAAGAACACCTAAGGAATCTAGGCTTGGAGGAGGACAACACCTGCAGATTCTGTGGGGAACATCCAGAAACACCTCACCACATATTGATGGAGTGTTATGCTGTACACCACAAAAGATTAAATATACTGGGATCACACCAGCTGACTGTGGAAGAAGTACCACAAATGGACCCCCTCAAAATCCTAAAATTCCTGAAGGAATTGAGGCTTGAGGGGCTGCTGTAAACGAAAACACCTTGAGATAGCAGAAGAAGATGGGGCACAATAGATCTAATTAGGTCGCAGCGCATCAGTCACCATCCACACCTACCAATAACAATACCTTGGACTGTACTTAGTCTTTAAGCTCTCTCGAAACGTTTAATTACCATTTATCTGTCCCAGTTATAATTTTGACTTTTGACATTTCATTACTTCCGTTCAGTTCTATGATGGCCTTAGAAAAGATCATTTGTATGTCTTAGAGCCAGTTTCACAGGTCCCAGTTAACCTTCAGATAACTAACTGGAAGTTTAGACGGTGAATGACAATCTTTCAATGTCGTTGACAGGTTCACAATCTAACCATTACTTAATTGATCTGGACTCTAACTGGAACCTGTGAAACTGGCCCTTAATGATCTCATAAAACTTTTGCCGCTATTTTGATTTATTTATCATCATTTGGAGAAAACTACGGGCATTTGAGTAGAAATAGTTTCATGCTTTGAGTTTATAACGGTTCTTGGGAGTGCATCACGAATTCTTAATTAGTGAGGAGTGCTATAAAACCATTATAAAACTAAATTTCTATTTGGATCATTAAAATACCAAAAGGATTGATCGTGAAAGTGTATACTGTCATTGTAAAACCATCATAAAAACAAATATACGTTTCTACGACAGTGCGTAAAATAAGCTTTTACGCACTGCTGATAAGGTAATACTTTTTCGCACAAGTGCTTAAAGTAAGTGAAAGTAAAGTTAGGGAAAGTTAGAACAAATAATGATAACGTATAATAATAAAAATCTTTATTAGCATCATCAGCTCTCAAAGTACAGTACAGAGTAGAAAATAGTATAATAAATAAATAAAAAAAATAATACAGAGTATAAATAAAATACAGAACACACATAACTTACAACACACGGACAATATTCTAACTAAACGAACCACAAATAAAATCGAAAAACTACGAGTAGACATATTACCATAATGGATTATAAACCTTTTATATATTTTACACACTGGCTTTTGAATTTATCCAATGATGAGCATTCTTTTAATTATTTTGGTAGTGAGTTGTAAAGCAGTAAACCTTTGACGAACACTGTGTTTGTAGCAGCATTAGCAGTACTGATATAAAAATCATTCGAAGCATGTGATCTGGTATTATGACTATGTATTTCTTGAAGATAATTTGTTTCTTCTGTTAGATAGGTTGGTAAGCATCCTGACTTTAGTTTATACACAAACTTGAGCATATTATAAGTAGCTCTCTGTCGAACATTCAATAAATTCAAGGCTTCCAATATGTACGCTATCGACGTTCGTTTTCTACATAATAAAATGGCTCTCACAGCACGATTTTGTATTTTTTGTAATGTGTCAATTTGTTCACTATTCATCAGGTATATGAATGTTCCACAGAAATCAAGATGGGGAGATATTGTTTTATACACAGTTAACTTAGTATGCAGCGCCCTTAAGTGCTACATAAAAATTAATACCAGATTTCGATTTCTCACCTCAAAAAAACCCTGTTCACTTAATTTAAAATTAGTTTTTTTCAAAAGACACATGTTAATTTGAACTTTTTATCTTGGAATTAGTCAAAGATTTACCCTTTAAAGTTTGTACGAGTACCTAATAAACACCCTGTATACTGCAGCTTTTGAATGTAGGACTGCGAAAATCTACCGTTAAATTTTTAGGACAATGTGACCATTCAATTATACAAACATTAAACAAGCAACGGTACAAAAATCAAATGGTTAGTAATGATTTTTTATGACCTTGTCACTGATACATGTTGGGAGTGGAGGACGCTTTAGTTCTACATTTCGTAGGACAAAGGTTTACTCGAGTACTTCATCAAATTATCTCGAGGTTCAACTAAAAAACTAACTGTTAGTAATGAATTTTTTGAACTAACTAAATTGACATGACTTACACCTGCGCAGTTTATTAGCTACCACTATCGAGAATTTTCGTAGAGAGGAAAGTTTGGCGTCTCGTCAAAATGAAGCTACTCACGAAGATTCAGCGTGTTAGTAATCATTTTTGAATCAGGGTCCTATTCTGCAACTTTTGAGTGTAGTACTGGGAAAACGTACCATCCAACTTGTAGAACAATATGACCATTTGATTAAACTGAAAGTGGTGTCAGCTAGAGTGGAAAATTCCCGTGCAAATCAATTTGTAATGATAAGAACAGTTGAAAGAAATTGGAACAAGCACATGAGAAATCCATTTTACACTGCGAAGAAAAGATACAGGGCGAAAAGGAGAAATCTTACAAGGAAATTTGAAAAACTTATATGCTCAAATTTGCCACAGGAAAAGAGAATACAGGAATAATGAAACAACTCTTAAGAAGCCCTTAGATAGCCAGTGTTACTCTAGAATGGAAAGATAATTTAAATTAGCCGCCAGGAGTTTTTGATTTCAGTGAAGAGTCCTGCAGGAATTGATACAGTTGCCCTATCAGGTAACCCGGAAAGAGTAAAGGTTATGCTCAAGTGAGATTATTTACCATCACCGAAAAAGACAACGAGCGCAAAGGAAACCGATAGGAAATTGAAATGTTACACGGTATCTCATAAGAAAACTCGAATAGGAAAAGCTAGTGAATGTTTTACAGCTCAGGATGAATCTGAAGGTACTTTTAACAGGGGGGGGAGCTATAAAAAGCTGCACTCTATGCCACTCTTGAATATCAGTTTCATTATGTTTACCTAACTATTTTCAATAATTAATTAATATTAAAAAAATTAAATGATTAATCTTAAGGAATGCGAATCACTTTGAATAAATAGGGAAGTTTGGTTATATAGTGAATATACGGCCAGCCATCTGACGATCGTGAAAACAATATGAACAATATGAAAGTTTCATTCAGAGATTCTGTGAAACCACTATTTTAGCTTTCATTATTTTGTAGTCTAAATAGTTATTTTCATTCCAGGTGATGAACTAATACAGTTTCAGGTCTTGATATATTCGTGAAATTAACTGTCTATGCAGAAAAAAACCGCAGTGAAAATCTATACTTACAATAAATAATTCATGAAGCTTTCAATCATGAAGAGGGCGGTATGACCATAAACAGACATGAAACTGACATTACTATGCAGAAATAATCGTCACTGCGTGTTTTGACAAATTCATAATGACAATCGCATTAGATCGTGAAAACAAAATTCATATTTTTCACAACACAATCTACAGAATATGTGAATCTTCATGAAAAAAATTACCGTCTGTTTGCACGAATTTTAGTTAAATTGTATTAAAATACCTTTGCACCACATGGTTTGATCTATAGATACCATGTTGATTTAATTATCAGTTAATAGGTGATCCTTAATTAGTTAAGCCAAATTTAATTTCAAATTGGTGCAAACGGCCGTAAGAAATAAGAATAAATGGCAATAACTACTACACAAAAAAAATCGTTACAGAAATAGAGGAGGCTGGAAAAGTTTCCATAATCATACGAAATCTTTGCAGTGGTCGAAGAGAAAAATATCTTGAAATATACCGCGGCCACGTCCTTCAATCGACAGATATTTTTCAATTCAGGAAACCAAGTGCATTGGATATTATCGTTAGTTTAGAATGAGTACCAAATGAATAACGTGGCAATGAAAATAGTTTTGACGAATTACAAAGTGTGCAGAGATGTAAACATAGGAAAACAAAATATTAAAGCACAAATATTCCACTTGCACATGAAATTAAAAATGACGAGAATTATGACGACCCCATCAGAGCCGATGGGAGAACAAATACACAGGGTTTTCCAATTCTTCCGACCTCCCTGATGATCTTAGAAGAGTGAAATAGATTTTTGTCGACCAAAATGTATTGAAGGCCTAGCGAAAGAGATGCAATCCACGCGTCAATGAAATGAGCGATTTTCTGTGAGTGATACTTCTGAATAACATTCTCCCTTATCTCATTCATAGATAAGAATCTCCAATGGAAACTGGACATTCAATAAATAATCAACTATCTGAATGAAAATGCAAATTTTCACTTTCAGATTTTCTCTCAAGTTATATAGGGTCTTTCTCAATATCTATCAGATGTAGTTCAATGTCCAGCGTGGCTTTTGCGAGATCGAGGCATTCCCGGGCACTAGTATGACAAGAATACATAAGATATTGCATGAACATTCGGCAGTTAGAAAGATTTGTTCTCGTTGGATTCCGCACAATTTTACAATCAATCAAAAAAAGACTCGTGTAAATTGGTACAAGGAAATGATTACAAAATATGACCGCGTTGCATCAATCAATCTTGGATTTATTGTTATGAGCAGTCGACTGTATGGGTCTTTCAAAATGAAACAAATCCAACAAAAGTTGTTCGTGCTCGCAGCACTTCGAAGCAAATGGTGGCCTGTTTCTTCGGCATAAATGGTCATGGGGCAACCGTGCCTTTAGAGCAACGTAGAACGGTAAACTCTGAATGGTACACTACTATTTGTTTGCCAGAAATCATTAATGAAATAAGGAAAACGAACTGTCGACGAAGGATAATTCTCCATCATGACAATGCGAGCTCACACACATCGGCTCAAACAACCCGCTATTTGAGCACTCGAAACGTTGAATTGATGGATCATCCGCCGTATACAGCCCTGATTTAGCACCCAATGATTTCTATTTGTTCTCTCAAGTGAAGAACAAATTACGTGGTCAACGCTTTTCGACGCCGCAAGACGTTGTTTATGCATTCAAAAACCATGTTTTGGAGATACCTACTTCGGAGTGGAATAACTGCTATGCCGATTGGTTTAATCGAATGCAAAAATGTGTTGATTTGAAAGGAGAGTATTTTGGAAAACAATGAAGAAGTTTCTACACCCCAATTATCGTGTTAGTTCTTCATTCTCAATACCTTAATAGCATCCCTCGTACTCTTGTCTTGCCTTGATTTTTTTCTGATACTCCTTTTTTGATACCAAAACAATATCAAGATAAGATCAAGAGTTACTCTTGTCTCATGAAACTCTAATAAATATTCATGGTGTTCAGTGGATTACTTCCTCTATTTCCTCTTGATATTCGATAAATAAACAATTCGATCTTTGAAGCAGTCCATATATTTCAAACCTTCATCAGACAGGGATGGCATTCAGGGATTACATTCTTCGACTAACTGACAAATAACATATTTTTTATGGACTACCTAGTACCTACGGACCGTGACAGCTGCCGTCTTTATTCCCCATTATCGAGTTTATCCTCGTTTCAGTCCTCATCGTCAGAAATGTTATGTATTTTCTATATAAAAAGTTTTCTAATAAACGGAGGTATAGGTATCGTACTTAAAAGATTCGTAGTCTGAATAGTCTAATCGAAAATGTCATTAACTTTTTCATTCAAAAACCGCTCCCGTTCACGGTTTTCTTCATGTATATGAAATTTTATTAGAGTTCCATTGAAAATTTTCGATTAACTCTTGATCTTTATGGGCTATTCTGCTGAGTAAAAATGGTATCGGTATAAAAATATTTCTGGAAAGCATCGTTAGGAAGTTGTAAGTGAATTTTGCCAGAGTGGAACTAATAAAAGAGAATTTTCCACTTGCTCTACCGCGAACCAAATTAATTGGATTTTCTACAAGGCTCTCGTATCCGTCGATGTACGTTTTATTTCACACCATCCGTGGCTTTGGTAATTAATTGATTTGATCGTCATGATATCTGTAAGTCTCTAGAGATATACTTTTGCTATCCATCATATCGATATTGATTATCATCCAAAAGCACTCACAAAAATGTTCACAGAGGAATTATAAAAATATACATATGAACTTTAGAAACTTGGAAAAGAATTAGAGAAAACTAAAATTCATTACTACGGTAAACAACTAGAATGGTGCCTATAATTTTTGTGAAAAAAAAATTTTACTGGCAAGGACCAGGTGGAAAATATTGTTGAGGTTCCAACTTTAAGGAAAAAATTAAATTGAGATTTGCGGTGAAACGTGACTTTTTAGCGGAAAATGTTCAATGAAAAAGTAGATAATAAAAAAATCAAAAACTTTTGTTCCGAAAACTTTTCGACATAACCTAAAATCAACTGTCAAACGATGTAGACTTCTTAAACCGAATTGTTACTATGGGTGAGACTTGGGTACATTTCTACGATCCAGAAACAAAGCAACAATCGATGGAATGGCGACACTCCGGTTCTCCAAGACCTAAGAAGTTTCGTGTCCAAAAATCTGCAGGAACAGTTCTTGCTTCAGTTTTTTGGGATTGCCATGGAGTGATCATGATTGATTTTTTAGATAAGGGTACAACAATAACTGGAGATTACTATTCGACATTACTGACCACTCTACGGAAAAAAATTAAAGAGAAAAGACACGGAAAGCTATCCAAAGCTGTTTTGTTTTTGCAGGACAACGCCCCTGAATACAAATCTCATGTTTCCAAAATTCGTGATTTAGGGTTTGAATTACTAGAACACCCCTCTTATTCACCAGATTTGGCTCCGTCCGACTATCATCTCTTTTCTCAACTGAAAAAAAGTTTGAAAGGTCGTAAATTTTCTTCTGACGAGGAGGTAATAAAAGCTGTGGAGGTCTGGTTTGCAGAGCAAGAGAGACGTTGCAGGTTCGCTTAAGGGTTAAGCTCGCTTAACACTTCAGTTTTGTATACACCGTATACACAAACGCCTTTAAGTTCGCTTAAATCTAAGCGGCCAAATTCGGCGGCTTTATATGTAAAGCCAAGCTTATGTAGATATCAGAACCTCACTTTTTTGACTTTTTATTCTCTAGTTTTGGAAAGTATGTAAGTCTCGTTGTGGTGAAATGTTGAGATGTTAAATTTAAATCAGTTGTTGCAGAATAATGGAACTAGAAGATGAAATCCTGCTGGAAGACGATAATGACATTGTAGACATAATTGATTTTGGATTTCCAAGAAAAATATTTAGGAGCCCGAACTATTTCGAGGAGATGGATGATATGGCCTTTTACAGAGGAATTTACAATGAATCTCACATTCGCACCAGAAATGCAGTAGAAAGAACCATAGGTGTGTGGAAACGAAGGTTCCCCTGTTTATCCTATGGCTTACGATGCAAATTTGAAACTGGTTTAGTGGTAGTGGTAGCAATACTTTATAACATTGCTCGAATAATGCACGACGGTGATCCCCCACCTCCAGTGGGCATTAATATGGAGGAATTTGAATATTTAGTCCAACAAGGAGACATACCTCCCATTCGTCCACAGGAAAATGTATTGTATGATTTTAGAAATGATATTATAGACAATTACTTTGCAAATCTGTAATAAATTTTGTGGAATTAAACATTGGTCTTTATAATCATGCTGAAAGTGTAATAAAAGAAAATGATGCATTTCCCAGTCAAAAATGGAGGACATTAAAGAAGGTTCACAGAGCTATAAAAAATATGGAATTACCTGTTGGAACTAGGTCAGTTCTCCCAGTCCATTATTGTTTGTGAAGAAAATGAAATGCATCATGAAGGCACAATACAAACCACTAATATTTATTTGTACTCAACTCATACATAATAAATTAACATGATAAATTACTCTAATATATTAACTGATATTAATACTATTCTAAATTTTTCTTTTTTAAACGTAAGTCTGTTTCCAATATTTCTATCTCTAATTTGCGTTGTCTTGTTCTCAGGGCATTTTCTTGTTCCATATGAGTCAACTGCATTTCGAGTAACATCAATCTCTTATCTAAGAGTAGGTCATACTTTTTGGCTATCTCAGAAGATGTTAAGCTTTTTACCACAGTTGTTGGTCTTCTACGGCTTTTTGATGCAGATTTTAAATGGTCGGGCACCTGTAAAAACATCAGAGTTATGTACTAGAACTCACAAACTTTCACAATGACTGAAATTTGTTTTACTTGTATGTCATTTCTTGTTAATTTCACAAATCATCATCATCATTGATTTCAAAATTCTTACGTTTTGTTTTATCTTGTTTCAAGATTGCGACATTTATAACTAAAGCTGGGCTGATAGGATCTTGTAGTTGTGTCGCAATAAACTTTCTCCAATTAACATCATCTTTCTCAGTTTAAAATAATTGTTCTTAGTAAGTTTTAGTGAGAAAAACGACCCAAAAGCAAAAAATTACAAGTCAACCTACCAGGCATGTCTCCCTTCCTGTGTGTGTGTTTTCTGTGCTGTCCTCGTATACTCTCTGCAATTTCACTTCATTACTTTCATCAGGGTCTCTACACACAATAGAGCTTTCATCTGCATCATCATCGAATTTGTTGTGAAAACCCACTAATGTATTTTTATTGATAATTGAGATAACTAGTTCATCTGTCTCATCTCTTTTTTGTATTTTTGATGGTGGGCCTCCGCCAGTAAGAGTTACTTCCTTCTTTTCATCAGCCAAGGTTTTCCGAAGCTCTTTTTTTCTATTTTTATAGCATTTCTTCAAAGAAGCCTTACTACGTAATATACCAGTCGAAGAACTAGCATTGAAGTCAACTGTGATCTGCTGCCAGGTCTTTTCCTTTTTCTCTGCAGAAGCCCTATCGGTTTTCTTATCCTCTAGTATGAATGCATATTTGTGCGCTATAATTCGTAACAAGTGGAGCTTCTCCGTTGAGGTAAAGTTTGGCACTCTTTTTTCATTCATTTTGCATCATCAAAACCACAATTTTTATAATCGCATATTCATTCAACTAACATTCGATTAACGGTTGTCGTAATTTGACAATTGACGCGTAAACCGTAATTATCGCCAAGTTATTTTGGCGCTTGGCTAAGCTAAGTTTATTGTTCTACGGTGAATACAGCAAATATTTAAGCTTGGCTTGAATTTTAAGCGGGTTTACGCAAGCTTCACTTTACAGAGGAAACGGCGAATGCGGGCATTATTGTTCACTAATAGATTATTTTCGTGATGTTGAAAATACTATATTTGACGCGATGGAATTAAAATATAGATCAGAACTAGTAAATCAGTGTTTTTTTTTAATCCATCAATAAAGGACTGAGACATTATTATTTGAATTTACGTATTTTACCGCGGAACGTCTTTGGTCTCCGACTCGTCTGTGACGTCACGCCACATTTCTGAGATCGCCACACCACATATATTTACGTATTAGATCCTTGGCCGCGCCAAGGCACACATATGTAGTACTTTTAAGTCCAATTAGATCACGCCTCATTAGTTTGCTCCACTTCTTTCTTTTATTCTTGTCATTTGGTACATGAAAAAACACTGTATTGGGGTTTTTAATTGTCGTGCTTTTACACATAGGCACAATACAATATTTTTAGGATATTTTTTTAATTTCAGCCATCGTGTAATGAACAATACACGACACGAACGGCGCAAGTGATTGTACACCGATAAATTTGTAAGCACTCTGCGAATACCAGTCGCCTCGTTCATGTAGCGTGACGTCACACACCAGAGCGCTGCCTAATATGAAATTATTCTTCCAAGCGCAACTTCAAAGTCCCATAACTTTTTCATTTCTAGAGATATTTGAATGATTCCTTCACATTTTTGTTTCATTTCACTAGAATTTTTAGAATTAATCCATAATGAAAAAATTAAAACTAGTCTACTATAAGAACGTATACATACATGTCCTAACTTTTGAAATTTCTCGTTATCCATTCCTAATCCATCTCAAATATCTTACAACTAACTGGAAAACTCCTTTGCCACAACATACGCATTATCAATTATTTATGGCAACAATGTGTACTCGATATCTGTGACATGGCAAGAGCAGATTCGGAATGAAACGACCGGCTATTTTTCAATATGGAACATTCATTCAAGCGGACATAGTGATACTTTCAGTCCAGTCTTCAACAATGATTAATCGGTTCGCGTAGGTGAAACGGTCGTTTATCAAAAGAAGACCCAGATACAGAGCACCTAGAGAATTCTGTGACTGATGAGGTTTTAGGAAGTTTAAACAGAATGGAACAGATGGGTCTATTACCATAAGTAGGTGAACTTTTTATCACGCCGAAAGAAAAAAGTTTGTTATGTCTTTGTCTTTTATATCGAGTCAAAGAATGGCATATTGAGAACGACAGATTATCATGAATAATTTATTCACGAATATGATCATTCATGACTATTTTTTATGAATATATGAAGTTAATTCGAATAGGAATCCCATTGTATAACTACACAGAAAATGATTCGATCTACACAAACTTCCTTTAATCACGATATGTTTCGCTAACACAGTGGCTTCTTCAAGTGGATATGCAAGATAGATGAACATTTATACACTCCTTTGCAACCAATGGATCTTTACATTTATGAAAATAAATTGCAAAACTCTTTTAAATCGATGAATTCTAGTCTGAAACGTACCTTCAACAAAGAGTTCCACTATATTTTTTTCATGTTGAAAAAATATCTCATTTGAAAGTGTGCCGCTGACGTCACGTTCATCGGAAACAACCCCCACCACAATCCACGTTCCGAAACATTCAATACCGTTCTCCTCAAAAATATAGATCTATCTTGGTATAAGCCATTGAGAAATAATTAAAACTTCGTCACTTGATCGACTCATAGAAAAAATTCCACATTTTAGCTACTTTTTATTGTTTTTGTAACTTTCAAATTTCCTGATCCGACCATCCTTTCGATGAAGAACGAGCATTGACAACACTGCAAATCATTATGACAGTTCTCATGCAACAAAAGTGATCTCGAGATTTGAGGTTAATGTTTGTTTTTATTTACATTCAACATTTAATTGATACATTCATTATTACTGTAGCGAGGTGTTATTATGATCGATGTGGTGTGAATTTATTTGTGTATCAAATATGGAAAGGCTTCGTGAAGGGAAGTTCGCATAATTTACCGAGGGTAGATTATGAGATGGTTGACAAATATGAATTTATTTTTTGCAATGACTAAAATTTAAAATCATTCCTTGAACGCTGCTTGAATACAGTAATGTTCAGTTGTAAATGTTCTTCACAAAAACATAATTATATTCACGCTTTTATACAAGGTTTATTCATTGCTTCGAACCACATTTTACAATGCGCTTCGTATTTAGGAGCATAAAAAATTGTTTATTAGAATATTCACTGGTGTTCAGACAACCGGGTACAATGAAACTTTTTTACATGTTCACAGTTATTGCAGGGATACAGATAAAGGAATTTAGAAAAAAATTTAGAGCACAAACAACAAAAACATTTCAAAACTTTGAAAACCGCATTAACCTCAAAAAAGAAATCAAGTAGGGCCTGTTCGTTTGCAGCATACATATTTGATGGAACTGCTCTACTTGTAGTAAATATTGAAGTAGGCAAACGAGTTAAACAGACAAACGATTCCGATTGATGCTCCGTGAAACAGACGAACGAACCCATCTGCTATCGTACGACACAATCTAGTGTAATGAGAATTTAGGATTCCATGGTGCACAAGTTTAATAACGTTGCCAAGTCTAGTTTTGATGAACGTGACGTCACGAAACCACTTTTCTTCTGATTAAAGAGGAAGTAGCGGCCAGAAAAAATAAATAAAAAATCCCGAGTGATATTAGCGTATATACTTTCTAATTACAGTGTTCTCTCATATGTCTTGGAAAGGTCCATTATAAGAACTACCCTTTCCAGGTGACTGATCAGAATTAGAGAAAGTATAAACTCCTTTTTTATAATAATAAAATTACCTCAAAGATTGAGATTCTAATAATCTCTACTTCTAATAAAATGTATTCAACAAAAATGAGGTATTCGAGTCAAGTTGGTCACTAAGCAATGGGTTTGAATTTTTGAGTCTATTGCCTTTTAATGATTCTAAATGATTCAACTTCAATCCTTTATTGTCTGTAAGTAATATTTCAAATTCTTCATCAAAAGTGAGACTTTCTTCTAAAAGCTGATTTGAATATGTTAAATAAGTGTTCTTGTTCTCATAACCTATATGATGTTTATGAATGCGATTTTTAAATGTTCCAAATGTTTGAATACGGAAGTTCTGTCTCTATTGTTCTTGATATTCCTTCCCAACGTATCATCTGTTTCACATTCAATTCTTAGGTCTTGTTTACAAAACTGTGAGACTGGTGATTTTTCACAAAAATTCAACCTGAATGTAGACATAATTTCAGGTCTTTCAAAAACTTGTCTTTTTTCTGAGAAATTATTTCTGGCTGGTTTTGTACTGATGGTGACTTCAGAATACCTTTCGAAGACTTTTTTTTGTAAGAATTCAATTTGTTCATCAATTTCCGAGATTTCTAAATACCTTTACTTCCGTTATTTCAGAAAGATATGGCATAGGGTTTATCTTTTTCAACGCCGTCTGAGACGCATAATCTGACCAAAGAGAGAAATCCTCATTGTTCATTTCTTTCTCCAAGACTGGACCAGAATTAGCAGTTCCAATGCAATCACGAAAATCAGGAATATCATAAATCTTTTTTGCCTCAATTGCCATCTCAACTTGCATGATGATGAACACTGTAAGTGGGCATGAATGTATGGCCTTTTTCGAAATATTTCAAGCATAGTTCTTCAGTGTAAACTTAAAAAAACTGATGGAAACTGCTGATAAAGTCCTCTTTTTCTTCCTGCGACAGCTCCGTTCCGAATAGTGGCAACAGGTCAATGTTTCGAATGGGTTCTCAAAGGTACGAAACTTTCATGAAATGAAATTATCCGTGGAATAAAAAGTAAACATTATCGGTTTGAACATATCTAGACATCCAGAGCCAGCGCAGAAAAATTAGTTGATAACATGCAGGTCCTATAAGTACAAATCGCAGAATTTAAATTTTTGTTGAATAAAACTCATTTTGGATTAAATAGGTCTTCACTTGATAAAAATCCATTCTATATAACACTGAAGCAAAACTCAATTAAATTTCCACGGAATTTCGTAAATTCTACAGAAATTTAATGGTGTTTCACCTTATTGTTATATGAATAAAACTAACATAGACCTAAACCTCACAAAATTTAGCTCTGTTATGAGGTGTTCAAGTCTTTTTGGAAAAACACGATTTCTTGGATTATTTATTGACTGTAACCTTAATTTTAAGGAACGCATAGAAAATATCTGTATATCTGAAAATATATTTATTATGGGCTACAGAGGCAGCTGTCGCAAGATAATTAAAAACAACGGGAATTTAAACAAATTCTTGTCGATAACTTAAAAAAAATACGCTGAAAATCAGTAATATAAATGGCTTCAACACTCGAAATGCCCAGAACTTACACCAACCAAAGTACAATCATACCAACTACAACGAAATCACCTCTCTATGCTGGTTCCTTCATTTATAATAAATTACTACGAGCCAACATTATTATTTGACTGACTATCTGGTTCATCATGAACATCAGAGTTGGATCAAGATTCTTCTTTTTCTAAGTATATTCCTCTTCTACATTATCATATTCATCCTCGTCAGACGACTTCATTCGTTGTTGTGAACATATCAATATTATTATTATCACATTCCGTATATTTTTGAGGCGGCACCAAGTTTTCATCTATCACGATCATTTATATCAACATCGAAACTGATTGAAGAACCTGCCTTCTGCATAGCAGTGCGGAAACTCCCGGGCTATTTTAGTGTTGTTCTCAACACTTTGGACAATGCCTGGACTATAATCGGTTTCAACATCAATATTACGACCATCTACCACAGCTGAAATATCATTTGTTTTTATAGTTCTGATCGGAAAATGTTGATTTATTGACATAATATGCTCCTGTTTGTTGACTTTGGCATCACCATTCTTGCTATGCGTGATTCAGCCATGGCAAATTATTCATGAAAAACTTGGAGGTTATGTTATTACGTTTTCCAATTTGGAGAATAACCGAAACACAAACAAGGGAAGCAAATATAGGGCCATGAATATTGGCAATCATTTAAATATACTCACTGCTCATGAAGAATATAAACACATTCATTGAATGGTACTATACTCATACTCACTATACTCATACACCAGCTCGTTTTGCCGTTCTTCAACAAACGAATGATTATTGAAAGAACCGTATCTCAGCAGAGCTGTCCCAAAGCACAGTGCTTAGTGCTCGTGAAAGCACTCAAAGCACTTTTGTGATCGTAAGCACTGTGCTCCCAAGCACTTTCTTGGACCAGTGCATAGTGCTCAGAAGCATTTAAGAAAGAGGGTTAGTGCTAAGTAATCCCGAAAAGTGCTCGGGAGCACTTCAGTTCTCGGAAGCACTTTTCATCTGATAAAGCGGAAGACAATTTGGTTGAGGTGCACAATTTTGGGACCCAAAATCGATCATCACAAAAATTCGATTTCTCATATATGCTTTAATTTGTGTTCCTTCACTTGATTATGGTCTTTACTTCAGAAAAATCCGAGTGGAAAACTTTTTTAGTAGGGCCCAGCCTCAGGGATGACTAAATAAAAAAATTGAAGCGTGGGAGCGGCTAAGATGAACAATTGGGTTCAATCTTAGCTTCTAAATGTTGCATGAATCACTTTCAGAGGCCAGAAAACTTTACTTCCAAAGGAAAGACTTTTGGTCAACTTTTCACCCCTTCCCACCACTTCTATTTTCTTTGTTTATTCCTGGTGATCTTTTTCGTGGGTGGGAAAGGGTGAAATGTTGTCCAAAACGTTTTCCTATTGGAAAACACGTTTTTTGGCCCCTGAAGAAGCTCCAAAATTTTGAAGTCTAAGATTGAACCCAAGTACAGTTTTCGATTTTTCAACTTATCCGCTCCTGCGAGTTTTTTAATTTGTTTAATTGATCAACCCTGAAGCCGGGCCCAACTGAAGAAGTCTTCCAGTCGGATTTTCCCGAAGTAAAGACCATAACAAAGTGAAGGAACACAAAATTAAGCGTATATGAGACTTTTGCGATGTTCTATTTTGGGTCCAAAAATTGTGCGCCTCAACCAAATCGTCTTCCGCTTTGTCAGATGATGACTAGTAACTTCCTAAACAAAATCATCATAACGGATCATCGTACTGGAGTCGGTCCTGTCCGATTTCAAAGATATTTGGCATTTGGGATTTTCGAGGGATGGACTTTCACCTCACCAAACGGAAGACGTGGGTGGGTCATCGCGTCTTAGAACCCACGGCTTCTAACTATAGGTTAAAAACTAGACGGAAAAAAATTTATAAACTATTTCTTACTCATCGTTCTGCCCATTAAATTGGTTGAAGTGCGTCCAATTCAGTCAAGATACAAAGTTTATTCTTCTGAAAAATCAGGTGTGAAAATATTTTGTCTTCAACCTATGTGATCGTACTCAGACTCGTCCCTAGAATCCAAACAAGTAAAAATATACAGGGTGTTCCACTTGGAATTTCCAAGTTGAGGTCGTTTCTGGTGAAACCGGAAGTGATAGAGGGGGATGAAACATTGGAAAACTTCCCAATTCTTGAATCCAATTCCCCTTCCAAATTTGTATTGCATAGACTTGGAACTCTGGAAACTATGGCTAGCCTAAAGCAATTGTTCACACCCGGTATCAATGAATATCATTTCAATCAAGTTTTCAGAACAAACACAGTCAATGCAACAGAGTAAACATGGAATCTATCAGAAACAACAGAGTAGCAGTAACATACAGTAACTGAAATAAGAAGCATGCAATTTCGCAATTATCTAAATGATGACACACCAAAAATGTATATATTTCTTCAATGCCTATGTTGTTTCAGTGTATATCTCCACGGAATATAAAATAAATAATTCATATTCCGCTCCTGAATTACCTTCGCTTTGACTGCCTGCCTGTAGGTTATAATTTATTTTTCTCCGTAAAAACAAAAGTAATGAGAAATATCTAGGGAACATAAATATTGACTTGACTGAAGTTACTTTGTTCCTTATAGAATATAGAGCAGCTTGTTTATGTTCATCGCATGAACTTCTTCGGAAACAAGATAAAAGGACTGATTATAATTGAGTCTCATTGTTACGGTTCATCTGATTTTGTATGTCGGCTTCGGGCTTTTATAATTTTCCGATTGATATTGGGCATCAGCTGTATATAGCATTATTTATGTGGTTCACACAGTTACTTTCTCTATCTGATAACTGATATCTTCTTATTCAGGTCCTAATCTAAAAAAACCAAACCAAATTGTAACTATGACATCTTGGCGGAATTTTGGCTAATATACGATTCCTCAAGTGATATCTGACAGAATTGAGGAAAAGTCCAGAGTTTTTTTCATAACCTAGGCAGGTATAGAAAACGTCCTTCGGCATATTTTTTTTTCGATAATCAAAATATTAGAGGAAGGGAAAGTGGTCGAAGGATAATTCACTGACCACTCAATGAATAAATAAATAAATAAATAAACAATAAAATACGAAAATAATAAAAAATACAAATATAATGTATATGTTTATTCACAGATCAAGTACATGCATATACATTGGAGTGTTGTTGAGTGTGTAAATAAACTGTTCATTTTCACAGAAGCTGATTTAATGGTCAGCTTGTACGTGGTACTCTACCGTGAAAGTTTGAACGTTGTTAAAAATTTATATATAAAAATAGAATAGATTAAATAGAAAAGTAGGTTAAAATACAAATTTACTCTATTGACGTCTTCATGTAGACCCTCTAACAGGAATCGTAAGAACTCTTGAGCATCTTCCTGGGCAAAACCGATGAAACGAGGAGCGATTCTTTCGATTTGACTTTCCAAAGAAACTGTATTAACAACTCTACCAGACGAATCATCTGACCAAAGTTCCTTGATCACCTGGGCAAATACTTTGATCAAAGCTCCCTTCCTAGATATGTTAGTGTTTAAAATAACCATCTTGTGTTCGATAAACACCGGATAATACTGTTCATGAAGCATGTGTTACCAATATTTTTCAACCCATTGAGACTTAGAATTTTGACCGTATGGGCAAGTTGGAGCTGAAGCTGTTTTTACTGCGTATGCCACTGCTATCGTCTTCGGAATAGTCTATGATGTGCTGATTGCCCCTATCACTTGATCGGTGAGATGAGGTATTAGAGTTGAGACTGTTGGATATTGAGTCGCTTGAACTGGAACACTGATTGATGTTATCTGGTATTGGGTTAGGTATAGGAAGGTGCTTTTTAGACCGTGGTATGTTGAAAAATTCATCTAAATGACGATCGACAGGAACTGTTCCCAATACCGAACCAACATTGACTCTTTGAATGGCGATACTGATGCGTTGAAGAAGGAAGCTGGTGGAACGGCTATCATTGGTCACCTAAGAGATTTCCCAAGTTTTGATATTTTTAAATCTTAACTTCTTCTTCAATTTCTGCAGCAGCACCCTGACGAATCAGGTGGAGTTTAAATGTAATGCGGCCATAGTATCAAAACAAGTGAAATTCCATACGACTGGTTTACCAAATTTCCAGGGAATCAATGACATTCCATCCGGTCTTCACGACTAACACCTGATGGCTCTTATATTGCTGGAATTTTAGCCGTTATCAAAACTCCCTTTAACAAATCATCAACTGCGTCATGGCGAGATCTTCGACCAACGCTGAATTTGCAACTCAAACCATGGACATTAGATTCATCAACTTCAGCACCACATTTACGAGGAACACAATTGGAAGAACCCAGTCGAAGTCCAACAGAAATTCTGAATGTCTCATCGGCGAGAAGATTACCCAAAGAAGAAACTGATAGTGCATTGAGCCACGCTCCTGATTCCTTTAAAGACACTGCATTGAGACGAGCCTTCTGAGAAGTAGATTCAGCTGATTTTGAATTAAAACTTCTGAGAAGTATCTATGGTAGTATTATAATTTGCAGGGCCATTATCAATTTCAAGTTTTGCTTCGACTCCACAAAAACATCTGTAAGCTTCATATAACTTGCTTTGCTTTACCCATGCACTTATACCTGATGCTTGTGATGTACTGCTTCTTCCGGCTTTGATTTCTTGTCCAACTGCAAGAGAGCGAAGCTAAGAAGCCGTAGACATAGAAATAGTGAGATTTCACTTCATACTTAAGAAGACTGTTGCTTTTGGGTGAATAGTTGTTACACTTGATCACTTCAAGAGATAGAAACTACCCAAACACCAAAACTACGTCACAATCACACTCGAAGTTAGCATCTTCAGGATCTAAAAGCTCACTGTTCAGTAAACGCGCGTCGAGTGTGATTGTGACGTAGCTTTGATGTTTGGGTAGTTTCTTTCTCTTGAATTGTATTCACACCAAAGGTTCCAAAATATTCATTTATTTGACTTGATCACTTACCTGGGATGACTTGATGATTGATGCCTGCTTTAGAAATAACTCCAAGTATCTTTCCATTCTTAATGCACACTCCCTTTTGGGGCGTAGCCATAGCTTGAGTTTTTCCATTCCAGTAGATCGCTCATAGTATATTTAGCTTGTAGATCTGTGAACTTTTGATATCAATAACTGAAGGGAATCTAGGTAGATATACTTCATTGTGAAAGGTTAGGTGATATGATATCATTTGACTGATATGATATGATATCCCATTGAGATTCCCACCAGAGGGACATTCATTACCTGAAGAAGCACCTGAAGATCAACCCCCATCGTACTATAAAGATATTGATACCCCTGAGTTGGGTATCAACTGACGTTGTAGAGTGACTCTTAACAAAACAACGTTTCAATAGTTTTTCTTATAAATTTCCTTCTTCTTTTGTTCACAAAAGCTTTTCGAAACAACTGCCTTCTGTTCCTCATCACAAAGGAACCGAATTTCTTTTCAAATAGACAAATTACACTTCACTGTTTTGTTTGTATAAATTTTTTAAAAAATTAATTTTTTTTTGACAAACATATTTTGTCAGTATGTTCTTTAATTATTTCGAATCGACCCGCAGGATAGAGTAGTAATAAAATTTAGATTTTTTCAAATTCGCTTCATAACAATGTAGAAAAGCGAATAACGGGATTTTCATTGAGGATATTGTCAAATATGAAAAATAGTAATAAAATAATTAAAATCCATTTAAGCGAATGCAAAGCTTTATTAAGCTATGGCACTCGAAACAAATGGGTAGAAAACAATAATTTGCAACTCTCATCCTTCACCCATAAAAGTCATGGTCGGGCCGGGCCGTCAGAAGGTGAAAAGAATTTTTTAAAAAGGATTGAATTAGGGAATCACATGATTGTTTTCTACCCATTCTTTTCGAATGCCATCGCCTAATAAGTTTTCAGTAAATAATTGGAGTATTCAAAAATTTCGGTACCCCTTTTGACGGCCCGACAATCACTATTGGGGGTGGAGAATGAAAGTGAGGATGCGAATGATTATTTTCTACCTATTCATTTCGAGTGCCATCGCCTAATACATTTTAGGGAAAAAAATTGGAATTTTCAAAAAATTCTGTACCCCTTCTGAGACGGCAATGACTTTTCGGGGTGAAGGGTGAAATTAAGGATGCAAATGATTGTTATCTTTCCATTAATTTCAAGTGCTACGTTTTCGGTAAAAAATTGGAATTAAAAAAAAATCTGCACCCCTTATGACGGCCTGACAATGACTTTTGGGGGTGCGGTTTAAAAAGATGTTTTTCACTTATTGCGTGCCATGAACCGATTATTTTTCAGTATGAGTTTTACATTCTACCTCATGAGCCAAACACCGCTGCCTCATATTATCTTTTTTTTTTCGTGATCTGTAACAATATCCAGTTCGAGAATAACATACGAGGATATATTGAAAAATTCTTAGCCTACTATAGAACCAAAGATCTCTGAACCTCAACTTCGACATTTTAAAATTAAAACACTTAGTATTCACAATTCCATAGCGTAATTTTCCAAGTTCATAGACATCAAAATTGACACAATTACCGGTTATAGAAATATAAAACTGCTCAAAATTTACAAACTTGCTCGGATATTTTAATATACGTTACCTGCACATTGTAAGTTATTTTTATGTTTTTATTTTCTAATAACTATTCGGTGTTTTTCTTTCATTCTCCAATATGTTTCGAAACGAGTTATTACATTATTTGGATGAATGTGGGTTGGGTGAATACAGCATAAAATCCTCTTGGAAAAAAGCCAAGCGAGTACTGAGTTGCGACAAAGTTTTGATTATTATTACTTATTAGTTTTACCATAGTTACAAAAGTATTCAACACTAGAGGAATATATTACTCAGCCGTTGAGTTTGGATATGCTATCAAAACAAGAATGTTTTTAGTGCCTTTTCTCGAAATTGATAATATTTCTGTTGAATCATATACTTTGCCGTGAACCAAAATTTCGAAACATTAACATGCCTCGCCTTTCTTCTTTATTACACATTCCACACATATCTGCATAATATACAACGCTTTATTTCTCTTTTCGTGGATCATTGGCATACAGACCTATCATCAATCTGGCACGCTAGTCGCTCATAAAGTTTATGTAGATTTCGCGATAACCCCTGAAATTGTGCATGCAACTTTTTTTAATCATTAGTTAGAGGCATGTAAAGAAAAGAAAAACAACACTAACCGAATCATTAACAGTAATTGTTTCATTCATTATATACTAGAATTGAATATTGTCAGATTAGCCACTAATTGTCGTAATTATGATTACAGGTTATGATGGCATTTATTTACATGTTACCATCCATAGAACCGAAAATCAAGAATAGGTTTTCATCATAAGCTTGCGAATCAGTTCAGCAAGTTCAGAATGCTGCAACAAAAGCATATGAATTCAGCTGTCCTGAGAAACAAAACAGAGGACGTGCCTTGGTGGAATACGGAACTAGTCAAACTTCGGAAACATGAATACTTTTCATCTAAGAGTCTGGGACATAGGGAAAATTTCAAGACAGCTCTTCCTGAGTACAATAAAGAACTCAGGAGATCGAATAAGAGAACAGAGAGAAAAATGTGCGATGGGCAAGTTTCACAATATGGTTTGAGATGAACTAAAAAGTTCAAATTCGAACCAATAAGCATTCACATGTTCTTCAAACAATTATCTAGGAAGTGATCAAACACTAATCTGATATATTCATATAAATATTTAACAAATATGTAATATGTGAGCATAATTTTTTAAAACTTCATCATTTTTCATTCATTCATTCCAAATAATGCCAACCCAGTCTTGTCAAATGAAATCAACAAGAAATCCGTTTCCAAAGAAGACTCGACATTCAAAATGATTTAAGATGTGAAAGTAAACAAGTAGGAAAGTAGGAAGTAGGAATCACAGAGAATAGATCAATGCACCGAAATACAATTAATAGGGTACTGGATGTTGCATGAAATTGTTTTCTGGATGAATCATGAATCTACTTTGCAACGACAATTGAGGATAGAAAATTTCAGCACATTGGAAAATCCACGATTAATGATCTAGAATGTCTGATTGAAAGCATTGAAAAGATATACGTGACAACAGAGATAGCTCTTTGTCCTTTCATGATTTTGATAACACCTCACATGCCTCCATAACCAGATCACTACAGGAGAAAAACATAAATGCCTCATTAATCAGATGGATACAATCAATGCTGAAAAGGATGATTATTGTGGCAACTCTTTGAAGGGGGGGCGAGAGACAGTGAGAATGACAACAGAAAAAGGTTGTCCCCAAGGGGAAGTTTTGTCGCATTTGCTGTGGTCACTGGTTGTCCAAACCTTGATAGTTCTGAAATTACACGACGCTGGTTGCACGACTCAAAGTAACGCTGATGATTTGGTCGTCACCATCATGGGCAAATTTCTATCCGCTTAACGAAGTCAGACGCTGTTGTGCAATGGATGGTATTACACCACATATGCGTTGACATAAACCCCAACGCATAACAATTTCGATGCATTTTATTGCAAGGGGTTACAATATGAGAAGTCCATGTGAGTTTATGACCTAATGTGAGACCCATCATTTTTGTTGTATAGAAAGATTCCACCTGCCAGTCGTCATTCTCATAGATTTGGAAATTTTCTGGGACATTATGCAGAGTGAATTTCATTAACGCTGATTTGGATATGCTGAGTGATAGTATTACCTAATAGACTACAAGCCCAAATAACAATTTTGGAGGGTCATTTGACCCAGCATGAAACATACTCAGAACGATGCTGCTATATGGAAAATAACTTTAGTCACTATACCGTCAATTCTTGGTGGTGCAAATGACTGTAAAATTATTATTATTATTTTTCATCTGAAGATGAGTTTTTCCGACAAAATAATCATGTACGGCGTTCCTCACTTTGGTAGATTATGAAATATTAATCTCCTAGAACCTACTACCGTACAAAAATAATGGGACTGGAAGCCAGGAAAAGTTTTCAATTTCCGAAAATAAAAAAATAAATCCTGGATTCCGGTCCCCATTATTTTTGTAGGGCAGTAGGTTCTAGGAGATTATTATTTCATAATCAACCAACGTACAAGAATATTTTGTCGGAAAAGCACATCTTCAGATGAAAAATTAGTATTATTACAGTCATTTGCACCACCAAGAATTGACGGCATAGTGAATAAAGTTATTTTTTCATATAGCAGCATCGTTCTGAGTATGTTTCATGCTGGTTCAAATGACCCCCCAAAATTGTTATATGGGCTTGTAGTCTATAATCATAGACGGTTTGTGTGAGTTCTGTGAGAGCTGCCACATTCTGCCCTTTACGAGAAAATTGGTATCATCTGCAAAAGCGATTACATGAATTTCTGAAAGATTATTGAAATAATTCATCAGATCATCAGTATATAAAACGAAGAGTAAAGGCCAAATTATAGAGTCTTGAATGATTGCCAGTTGGATCCTGCCTTCCATGTATGCTTTCATCAAATTCAACGCAATTCCTCTTTCACCACATCGCTCCATTCGCAACAGGAGGAGTTTATGGACAACAGTCAAATGCTCTAGAGAAATCAAAGACAAGTTCACAGATATAAACTTTTCCATCGAGAGCATTTATCACGTGCTTATTGAAATCGTATAGCAAATTAACAGTGCTTTTGTTTTGGGTGAACCCATATCGATTTGTTGAGAGAAGCTTGTTGGCAGAGAAAAAAGACACCAATTATTGGTTTTATACAGGGTGTTTCTTAAGTACGTGTAGAAACTTCAGGAGCTTGTTGCTGATGTCGAAATAAGAAAAAAAGTTCCCATAAACACATGTCCGCAAGTTATTCGTTTCTAAGATACAGAGTGTCAAAGTTTAATTCTTATATTTGTTTTTTGTGAATAAATTCCAAAATATTTGTGATATTCGAGTAAAGTTTGGTATCTGGGATGATTTTTCAATGACAAAATCAAATGTTATGTTAATTGTGAAAAAACTGATTTCTAATTGAATTTATTTTAAATTTGAAAATCTTGTCATTCAAAATCACTTGCATCGATTAATTCAAATCTCAATAACTCAAAAACAGTTGCTCGCAAGAATATATTTTTTTCACAAACTAAATAATAAATATTCCTAGATCCCAAACTTTACCCAAATATCAAAATTATTTTGAAATTATTCACATAAAATTAAAATAAGAATTCAACTTTGACACTCTGTTTCTCAGAAATGATTAACCTGCGGACATATGTTTATAGGAACTTTTCTTCTTATTTTGATGTCAGCAACACGCTTCTGAATTTTCTACACGTACTTCAGAAACACCCTGTATATTGAGATCTACAATCTTGGAAATACTAGAGAGGAGACTGATTCCTCTGTAGTTATCATAAATATATGAGTCACGTTTCTTGAAAATTGGTTAGGAAACAGCAGTTTTTAATTCATCTGGAAAAATTCCCTGTTCCATAGAATAGAATAGAAATATATGCCACCTCATAATATGTATTCAATAAATAATTAGGCAAATAATAAAATGAAAATTAAATATATAAAATTGGTTAGAACATACATAGAACAAATCAACAGATAAAATTAAACATTCACAAACAGAAAAACATTGTTAAAACCTATTATCAAGTCGTAATAGTCATAAAATAGTTAATAAATAAGCGGACAACATAATAAAATGAATACTATATAAATTACATACAACTTGTTTAAAACATACATGGAAATTTCAATACATAAAATTACACATTTACATCAGAAAAACATCTGATATACTGTAAAAACAATTATTGACAAGGAGATTTTTCACAGCGAATTTGAATTTGAGTTTGTCAGGAATTTGCTTGATTTTTAGTGGGAGCTTGTTGTATAATTTGACTGCATTATAAAGTGGTGATCTCTCATAAGCCAGTGTTAGATGTGTAGGTACCATCCAAGTTTTGCTGTTGCTTGTTGTGTTGATGTGCATTTGAGAGAGTGGGTAGATATTTTAGGTTTTGTCTTGCGTACATAATACACCCAAGAATATATATACAGGGAGCACTTAGGAGTTCATTCTGAATCATAATTGGTTTACAACTATCCATGTATCCTATTTTGAAAATCAGTCTCATAATTTCCTTTTGCATCACAAAAACTTTTGAAAAATGTGAGGCTCTACCCCAGCTCAAATTTTTTTGTGGGATGTGTGAGTAAGCCATTGCATGATATGTGGTCAACAAGCCAGCTGTGTCAAGACCAAACTTCATTTGAGAAATTGCGAAGTATGATTTATTAAGTTTTTTCATTCCAGGTTAGCCGACTTTCTATATAAGACCCCAAAAACTTCACATCCTCAGATAATTTAACATCTAGATCATTGCTTACCATATTGGGAATAGGGCGCCTTAGATAAAAATTCACTGTAATTTTTTTATCTACGTTCAGTATTAACGAATCACGTTAGCACCAGGATCCAAATTGATCAAACAACTCTTACTTATGCTTTCAATTCGTCAATATCACTGCTAGCGATTGTAATTATAGTATCGTCAGATCGTCAGCATACATAGTTATGTGAGCCTTCATGTGCTCAGGCAAGTCATTAACATAAATACTGAAAAGGAGGGGTTCCAGTACTAAACCCTGGGGAACTCCCAGTTTCACAGGTTATTTTCTGGAATTGACATCATCACTTCTCACCATCATATGGTAATGCTGTCATGTATGAGTTTAATCAGTTTATCACATGCTGAGGAAAATTTAGGGCATTCAGCTTAGGAACTGATTTACTAGGATCTACGGTATCGAAAGCTTCTGAAAGATCAAACAGAAGAGATACAACATAATCCCATCATCAATCTTCTGCAGAACATGGTTAAGTAGATAGCAAGAAGCCGTTTCTGAAGATCTTTCTTTTCTTAAACCATTTTAACCATTAGACAAAAGGTTATTAACTTCGGGGTAGGATGTAATACGATTTGCTATTATTTTTTCAAAAATTTTACTCGGCGATGTTAATAAAGATATCTGCCTATAATTTAATTCCACTTCATTTCGAAACATGCCAACTGATCATGAAAAAAGTTCAAATCCCTGCTATCTACAGCAAAGTTTATGTCAAGATGTATAGAAACCATGGTTTTATCACTGATTCGCTTTTGTTTCAACAAAGTTGTTGAGACTGTAATTGCACTGATACCGTTGGCTTCATTCGTCGATGGATGGCGTATAAGTCGAAAATAGCGAAGGTTTCAACATTCCAAAGTACTGAGTCATAATTAATTGATTGAAATTTGAATGTTTACAAATTATGGTTAATGAATATCACAACAAATAAAATTCAATTTTGGAAATTACATAACATGACACTTGTCCAAGCGTCATCATGAATCTGTAATTTTGCCGCCATCTGTGTGCTAAAGAGGTGAAACGGTATCAACGCAGTAAAAATATCACGAATCAAGTAGGCCGTACCTTAACACTTATGTATGTCGGTTTCACAGCTATAAGAGATCACACCAGGGTTTCTATGTATCTTGGTTTATGTGAAAGTCCTCACCTAGTTAGTAATCCGTTAAAGTGATTTAAAAACGAAGTGAAATTAACCGATGGAAGTTTATAATTACACACACAAATGAAACTGTTTTTTCAGAACACCACAACATTCAAAGACTCTCTCTACAAAGAAGCTCGTCAAATCAACCACATTCCCTTCTTTTCAAATATCTACCGATTTGGATTCACAAGGACCCGACGTAGTTCCACTATTGAAAATTTCAAGAAGTTCATTTTCATAATGAGTTCGGTGTTGGTGGACGGGAATTTTATTTCTGAAGGCGTTTGTTGGCGCTCAAGGGTCGAGGTTCCCATTAAAACTATCGTAAAAGCGTAAAATCAATCATGTTAATGATAGATCATTCCGAGAAGGAATCACAAAAGAAAATCAGAAACCTCGATGAAACACCTTTTTTACAAACGATCGATCAAAGAAAATTACATTCTATTTTTAGGCAAACGCGATGTTGGCGGTGCACGTAAATTCTGAAGAGAAATCGCGAGAGGTCAAAATCCTTTATGGGTTGTCTCGGTACTTCCTGGAATGAGACAGTAATTGACGACAACATGGGAATCTCAAAATAAAATACGTTTTATCATTCTGAAGTTGGTAATACTTCATAAGGAACAGTGGCCTATCAGAGGAGGTTTTGAATGTAACACATTTTCAAATGTCATGAAAAATACGGATACAGTACAGTACAGTTTGTAATAACAACTTTTTGACAGATTAAATTATTAAAATTTCATTGCTTGACTAGGGTGAGCTCTATGGTATATTGGCCAGGAAGGTCGTATTCAGACACCTATTCATGTGCTACTACTTCTTTAGAAGTGAAGGTGATACATTACTACAGAGATACCAACTGTCAGACATTCGAAAATCACCGTTTTCCAAACTATCTCTTTTATTTTTTTTTTTATTTTTGTTTCACTGAACACATAACTGATATTTTTAATTTTTTTTTTTTTTTCACTAACACTACTGAAATTAAAACTTAACTTATAATTTCATGTATATTGTAAACGATGGGGCGTTTTTACAATTCTTCCTCTACTAGTACACGGTGGTTCATTGAAGGAACTCAAATTTTGATGTGAATTATCACGATTTACCAACATACTATCATTATTTTGAGAATAATAATAAACTTTTTCAGCTAGCCTATATTTTGTTTTTTCTTCAAGGTATTTCTGATATACTCTCCTAATTTCTCCCAATTTTTCAGAATCATTCAGTTGCTTTGGTACAATCTGTATGAATTTTCAGTTTTTCAAAAAATTCACCTCAATTTTCATATTCTATCTTTCTCATTCACTTATTGTACCGACATTTTTCCGCATCCTGTGAATCATTCAGTGAGTGTGAAAATTGAAATATTCAATTATATGTTCAGTGACATTTTCCTTTATTTTAAAAACATGCTTACTAGAACATATTTGGATATTATTTAATTACTAGGTAGGTAGAAAACTTACAGTCGAACTCTACCAAATAAATTCTTCACTACTAATGTGGGTGTAGTCAGAGGACATTCATCAGCACATCACGAGATGTAGTCGGAAGACTTACATCAGCAGCAGGACATGTTTCGAAGGATATATCCTTCATCTTCAGCGAAAGAAGTTACAAAGTTAAGATCTACATAAAAGAGAAATATTACATTATTGAGAATAACAGTAATAAAATTTGAACACACCATTTGTGGTGGAAGAAATCAACTTATGAAAAATATAGGAAAATTATTAAAACTATTGATGTCAACGTGACGTTTTCCGCACCTATCCCCAGCATAGATCCGGAATATTGTCTGATGTTGGTTAGTCAACTTCTCTTTTCCAATTCAAACTTACCTACTTACCACATATTGAACTTATGTTCTCTTGTGGATTTAGTTCTCAAACGATTTTGGAAATGGAATCAGACAATAAATTACCCTTTCTTGATTTAATGATTCACAAATCAATACCAATAATAATTCAAAATTCTCTATTTCTTTCAAAACTTAAAATAATTTAAAACATTCCATGGTAAATTCAGAATACAAAGATCCAATGCTGGACAATTCAGGAGTTTATAAATCAAATTGCTCTAATCCAGATTGTAAAGTTTGTAATATTGGACAAACTGGTCGTAAAATTAAAACTCGGTTAGCAGAACACGTTAAATTAATAGAATCCAATTCCGATAAGGAAGAAATCAACTCTATCTAAGTTTTTTTAAATTATATTATTGACAAAAAACATAATATCTAACTCAGATTTAAAATTTTCACATATTTGTGAAAGAAGCTCAATCTACTTGAGGCCCTGGAAATAAATGAGGCAATTAAAAATTTAGAAGTTCAAATCAACAGTTCCGCTCATGTTGCGGTAAAAGTCATGTTGATAGCAATAGTTTTAATTATTTTTCGTAGTTGCTTGTTTCCACCACATATGGTATGTTCAAATTTTATTACTGTTATTCTCAATAATGTAATATTTCTCTTTTATATAGATCTTAATTTTGAAACTTTGTTCGCTGAAGATGAAGGATTAATCCTTCGAAACATGTCCTGCTGCTGATGTAAGTCTTCCTACTACATCTCGTAATGTGTGTGTGTCCTCTGACTACACCCACATTAGTAATAAAGATTTTATTTGGTGGAGTTCGACTGTAAGTTTTTTACCTACCCAGTATCATCTCACCTCCACTGTATGTTATGGATCGTCTCTGTTGGGTATTATTTAATCAACCATTTGAGACAATCAGTCATTCGTGAAAATTATAAAAAAAAAAACTGAGTTCAAATCTCTGAAAAATTGAATTTTCTGTCCTCGTTGAATGTAGCATTTCATAGCGGACCAATAGTCATAAATCAAGAATCACATGAACGATAAACCAGTTACCAATAAAGCAATGCAACTATCTTGTTTTCAAGGTATCATTATAGCATGAAAATCAAACCATACAATTTCCCATCAATGCAGATGACTGAATGCCTATTCACAAAATCGAAACAATTATTCAAATTTGAGTGAGTTGCCTCTCGATACACGCCTCGATTCCAGTATGCAATAATCAAAAAGCATTGTGGTGTTTCTGTATACGAACAATGCGCGAATACATACCGAATGATCATTTTAAAAGGAACAAAACAATAAATCGGTTCATTTCAACTTCAATTCAATTTGTTTCAAATTATATCAAAAAGTATTATCATATAATGATTATAATAAAATGACAAGTTTTAATCTTCATCACAGGTAGGACCATTCACAGAAAACATTTTCTGTGCTTCATTTCAACTCATCTTGTATTATTGTAGTGACAATGATGAATGATGACAAGACAGTTCACTCAAGACCTGTGAAAAAAAATACAGATAGATAAATGGATACATCGTTATTCAATTAGGAGGAGGAAGTACATTATCTCGTCTGTCATAAGGAATATGAAAAAAAATTGGATTAATGTTATATGGTTTACTTTGTTGCCTATATCAAAAATATTTTGCAATTTACAAAGTGTTTCTTCAAAGCGGGGCAATTTTTCAAATGGACCACTCTGTAAATTTTCTTACCATTGAACAGAGCAAAACATTTTACATACAAAGGAATTTCCTTCTTTCAACAATTTTGCGGGGTTGTCAAGTTATTGCTGAAAGAAAGAAAATCTTAGGAAAAACAGACCATCACAAATGCCATCATAAAAACTTTACGAGTAGATATTAAGCAAAAATATTTGTGACGTGTAACACCAAGAGGGAGAGGAAATGACAGTATGGACTGAAAGTTCAAATTCACAAACAGGAGATTTTGTACAGAGGCATAAACTTGACAAACTTCAAATATCATGAATTCAGCTGAATAATTGAGTTATATACTGTGATTTTAGACTCATTTGACAAATGTTACGATATTCGGGTGGAAAAAATAATATTTTGAAATTTCTTCATAAATATAATCGAAGTGATCACTGAAACATAAACAATAATCAAGAAAAAACCTCAAGTACTTAACGTTTGAGATAACTTAGAACCAACAGCATATTCCAATTTAGACAATAATATTTCCCTTTCAATCGTCCCCTAAACTCTCTCCAAATCAAGAAACACAGCAATAACATATTTATCATCATCCAAATGACTTTCTTCGTGGCTTAATTCATAGTAATATGAATAATGAATGATTTTTTTCACATATTTTTTACTTAATTTTTATTTTATAATTGCGTGTGATTCAGAATATTAGTCATTTATCTTAAATCCGATATTTTTAATCTAGATCCATTTCCTATCCTATTTGAATTTATCACCCTGCATCCTCTAAACCTATAAAATAATTCAATTTCTTACAGACATTTCCATTTCATTGAAGACGTTTCAGGTTTTCAATGTAACAATAACAAAGTAAGAATAAAAAAATTGGCCCTATGGGGTGGCCTATAGTATGAAATGACATACATTTCCCACGAGTAGGTATATGGGTCATTTCCTGCTCATTGTACACTATACTTTTTCTACGACAATCTGAATCATCAACAAATCTGTAATATTTTTAATAATCCTTTTTATCATAAACTCTCCTGCCGTTATTTTTACATGGTTTAGATAATTTTTTCTTTCTTCACCCGTTGAATGATATGAAAAAAAAATGTGGCTGCGTGGATTTGAACCCTCGGTCCCACCATCCAAAGTCCACGTGTCATCTGAATCAACACTCGTCGTTACTAGAGCACATAATGATTTGTTCAGATTAACTGCTATATATAGAAAGTATCTGTCAACTATTCAAAAATATAGAATCCGATTGTAATCAATCTTTTTCAATCGAATTTTGTAATTATCTACTGATGTGAAATGTCAAATTATTAGACAGACGTAAACAAACTTGATTCGATATTATTTATGTTCATAAAATTCGTTAATACCTACCTATAATGACAGTCTAGTAGTTCATGAAAGTCGTAGGAAATGAATATTTTGATACAGCTAGCCCGTGGGAAATGAAAATCGGTGTTACAACGTGGTAGGTTTCCTTATCGAAGACGCAATTGAAATGTTCATTTTTCTTAATGGTCGTCAATTCTGTGGTGCATTCGCTTTTACAGCTGCAGGGAAACCCGTAAAAACCTGCAACACCACATTATCTGAAGAGTTGGAATTGGTTAAATAATAACTCCTGAAGAGGTCCGTCGAATTTTGAATATTTGCCTTCCGGTAAAACAGGACGTATGGGGTCTCCAAAGGGTCTAAAAGATCCAATTCGAAAGAAAACATTTTATTCACGCAACTGTCATCAAATTTCCGTTCTGTCCTTGGCCAAGGTATAGTAGTGGCCAGAATCAACTCCAGAACCACAGTGAACGATAACTGCGTGAAGCACATAACGGCAGTCGGCTAGATAGACGTGTTCCTCCAGCTTGACACGTTGAAATAATTTAATACATCTGCGACATGGTAACTGAAGAGCTTCAAAGTCAGGATCGAATTTGCAGGAGTTTCAACAATACTTGTCATTTCATCCCTATCGGTTGTTTTAGCGCATATTTGGCAATTCAGTTGTCTATCATCTGTTAGGTGTTCGGTTCTCAAGTGATGATTGAGTAGGTTCTGCACAGTGTGGATTTTCAAAAGATTGGGGAACGCGAGCTCTAATTAAAAAAAGTTACTGCAGTTTCTACTCTTCATTCCGCATCTGCTGCAACTCAAAACTGTAAGAATTTTCCCTTCGATAGATGTTTGTACTGAAGAAGCGATAGTATATGATTCAACAACATCAGGGCTCTCTCGGGAATTGATCAAACTTTTCTTCTGCTCGTGAAGTGTACTCAACAGAAATCCCCTAAAATTCAGTACTGTCTTGTTATCCTGAAGAAAAACTAGTTGGCCCCAAAGACTTCATGAACGGATTTGTTTGGGCAGTAAAATCTTATTATCCTTTGATTGTTAGTCGGAATTCTTCTGAAATATCGTTACAGTTTCATCGAGTCTAATCTAATAAGTTCAGTTTCCTTCCATTTTTTCCAACCCACTTCCTTTCAACCTCCGTAGAAAAAAAGTGAGCTCAACTTCCATTCTCACCCATAGTTCTACAATATCTCCTAAACATTATAGAATTTTTCTTTAATCTACCTAGTCACGAAGATTAAAATTAGAAAAATACGATTTCGTCGATACCACCCTCAGCAAATTGGCAAGATTCCTCAGGCGGCTAAATGAATTTATAATACTTCTTTCACTTCATGCACCACATTTAGGCGTGCTTGACTTCACAAACCATTTAATAACTCTAGCACTAACTCCTACCTAATTTAAAACTCGCTAACTTCTAAGGTGCCCGAAATAATTACTAAAAGATGCGTGCTACAAGCTTCCGAACCTTACATGAAAACGTTCGTGCCGAGAAAACTGGAAATTACAGGAAATCTTTAATTGTAGTTGTGAGATTACCATTCGAACACGTTTTCGTTTTCTCCGCATTTTCGGGTGACGGAATGCTCTATTGTTTGACTTTTGCTGCCTCGTTGGGCCGAAGATTGATTGTTCATTTATTTCGTGTTGTGAAACGTTTCGCTACTTTTAATTGACCTTACGCTATAATTACAAAAGAGTTGGAGGGCCACAAAAGGTCAAAAAAAGAATTTCCGGAAGAAAATCGAAATTTCGAGAATTGAGTTGAAATTTCTAAAAAAAAAAACTTATTTTGTTATTATGACTGCTTAAAATAATAATATAAGAGACAGATGTCGGGGCGTGGCGCAGTGGTTAGAGCTGGATCGAAAGGTCCGTAGTTCGAGCCCCAGTTGCGGCTGGGATTTTTTATAATAATAATAATAATAATAATAAATATACTTTATTGTCAAAAAAATTATCAATTTTGTAGACAAAGCATCGTAGGTAGACAATAATTGCGATATGACGATATACACGTCAGTCAAAATTTAAAAGATATAAAAATATGGACAATAAAAATAAAAATATATATATATGAAAATGTAACGGTGTACATAACAGTCAAAAAAAAAATTATAATAAGTATAAAAACATGGAAATATCTATATACACATACATATATATATATATATACACATATACACATACATACATACATACATTGTATACACATATAAAAATGTACGGTGCACATATTTGTCAAAAACTAAATGTAAAAAACATGAGAACATTAAATTAAAAAAATGTGTATATATAAAAATTATTTAAAATGGATAAATGTAAATATAAAAAGCAATGAACGTATATCAATAATAGTATAGTTATCAAAACTCCTCCTCAAAAAACTCCTGTATATTATAGTATGGTCTGGAAGAGAACAAATCTTTTAGGGCATGTCTGAAGTGATCATATTGAGCAATCTCTCTTATATGTTTTGGTATATGATTGTACATTTTACGTCCATTATAGAAAATTGAATCTTTTACCAGTTTCGATTTTGGAATTGGAAGATTCAGTTGGTTATTACTGGTTTGACGTGTAACATGATGACCCGGATTACTACAGAACTTACACTTATGTTTGTGTATGAGAGACACAGTTTCCATTATAAAAATTGAAATAACTGTGAGTATTTTGTTTATTCTAAAAAGCTCTCTACACGAATCTCTAGGGTGAACTTTGCATATGTTTCTCACAGCTCGTTTTTGTATGATTAAGACTGAACTCATCAATCTATTATTACATGCGCCCCAAAATGGTATACCATACCTAAGGTGGGCGTCCACTAAGGCATAATATGCCATTTTTGCGGGCTGAAATCCCAGTTCTCTTGCAATCACTCTAACTGCGTAACATCCAGATGATAATTTATTATTCAAATTATGAATGTGACCTTCAAATTTCAATTTGTTATCCAGGAGGAGTCCTAAAAACTTCGTACACTCCTTATTTTCAACCATATAGTTGTTCAATGATATGTTGTCTAAGGTACATTTGAAAGATATAACATTCGTTTTTTTTATATTAAAGGAGAGCGAGTTAGCATCACACCAATCTTTGATTCTATTGAGATCTATTGTCATTACATTATTCAAATTTTTTTCCGTTTTGCTATGCCACATGATAGTTATATCGTCCGCAAAAAGAGTGAGTTTTCCTGTTAAACCAAGGACATTAATATCATTTACATATAAGAGGAACAATAATGGACCTAATACAGATCCTTGCGGAACTCCAAAGTTCACCTTCATTTCTTGCGAGTGTGATGTTGTTTTCACTATCTGTTTTCTATCAGCTAAATATGATTTGACCGATTAAATTATTCAAATCTCGTGGCTGGACTGGGGTGAGTCCTGCACGATTCACTGTTGCGTTCCAATTAACAGTGTTGCTGCTAAGGTGGCGCTTGGAGTTAGTAACAAGGCGTATCCGGAACACGTGGCTAAATAATGACCAGAGCAGTAGATGCCAAAACACCAAAGAAAAAGAAATAAATAAGAGACAGTGTCGGTCCAATTTCTGGAAATAGTTGGCAAATGTCATCATTGGTAGGGAACAGGCATGTGTCCCCGTTCTGAAATATTATTATTTGCACACAAACATTAACATCCAAGAAGCTAAGTGACATGCTCAGAAAAAAATATTTTTTGTTTCTTTTTCTCAAATTACTTATTGAAAATGTTACTTTTTTCATCCCATTTGAAAACGTACTCCTAGCGACTCTGACGGACAAATGCATCGTTACTTCACGCAGTTCAAACTTTCACCGTTAGAGGGTTCTTAAAGGCTGTGTAAATTTTTTTTTTAAACTGTCATTATTACTCAATGTTCCAGAAACAACCACAAGGGGCGCTAGTGTTTGGGGAAGTTATTCGAATCAAGGTCAAATTTTGTTTAAATCGAAGAGTAATTTCAAATGTTAAAATTTCAGAAACAAATGAGATTTCAGGAATTCTTTTCACTAAATATAATTTTTGATACCCAAATCTATGCATAAAACTCAAAAAATAAAATCATGCGTGTACCCTATACGCGTGTTTCGTATTAGATGAAAGCTTCTGTAATCTATTCCTTCTATAAACGAAAATTCCTCGAATGAAATATGGAAAAAATAGAAGTTCTCTGCCCATTCCTACGACGAGCAGTAGGTTGATTTTACGTATTTTAATGTAAATATGAATTGAGATTCAAACGATAAACCAGAAATGAGCAGGGCACGAATGCAAGCTTACCTTCGGAAGATGTACGAACAGTTCCAATAAGGAATTAATGAAGAAGGAGCTGTTTTCACTAACATTCTCTATAATTTTTTCAATCGTACCGAAAAGGAAAACCTTTTCATTGAATTCTTTGAAACCTCATTTGAGGAGGATTTTTGGTGGTTCGAAGGTCCGACTCAAATCAATTCGTGATCAGACATATGATCAACGAAAACAGTCGCTTTATTTTCAACTATTCTATTCTGGATGGACGTGTCGCTCGTACTCGTGAACAAGCCTGCATCCCTTAGAGTATTAGGTCATTCTGATATTAGTCTTCACGCTTCTACAAAAAAGCGACATCTAGATGAGAATGGAAGTAGTTCCAGAACTATCTAGAGAAGAACCCTTCGTGTATATAAATATCACGCCACGAGTGAAGAGTTTAATACAGTAAGATACAGTTCGATCATTGACAGACTGGTTTGAAATTCAATAGAGTGAAATAAATTAGACTAATTTGATATAATGAACAAATAAATTACTTAAAACCTTTCAGACTTTATATTCATTACAGTGGAGTCAGAAGCAGGATTTTTAAAATAAATAGTGTATAGTGGACAATCTCCGTGTTGCGGAAAATACTTAATAGACCTTTTTCAGGTAAAATAGACTGGTGGCCGGTAAAAGAATTTCGAAACAATAAACTGATAAACTTTTTGAGTAAAACGGATATCTCGCAAAGACACAAAATACAAAAATGTGTTTGAGGTAAGTGCGCCTTGTGGAATTGAAGGTCGCGGAATTGAAACAGTTATTGGAGGAAAGGGATCTTGAAACGAGTGGTAAAAAGGCTGCACTCCAGAAGAGACTTACGAAGGGATTAATCCAAGAGGGCGAATATCCTGAAACTTTTTCATTCGAATTTTCTGGAATCGACTTGAATTCGAATAGTTTGAAGGAAGAGCTTTCGAAGATTTGAAAGCACTCCTACGAAATTCAAGGAGTTTGGAAAATAAGCTGCTAGAAATCTCGAATAATCTGGAATCAAAACTTCAAGAAAATTCAAGGAGCCTGGAAGAAGAGCTGCAAGAAAGTTCAAATAGCTTGAAAGAAGAACTTCAGGAGAAACTTCTGGAAAATTCGAATAGTTTGAAAGAAGAACTTCAAGTAAACGCAAGGAATCTGAAAGAGAAGCTCCGGGAAAACACAGAAGGTTTGAAAAAAGAACTTTGTGCTGCGGCGAACCAATTTGAAAAAAGAATAAAAACCGTTAAGAGAGAGATAGTCAAAAATACTGAGAAAATGAACAAGGAACTGGAAAAGATCAAAGGAGGAATCGACAAAATGAAGGAAATAATCAGTAAGTTGATACTGTGCACACCATAGAAACTGTAAACAAAAATTCGATACTGGACCTGAGTTTGAACCTGCACGAAGTTCAAAAGGGAGTAAAAAGGTCAGTTACCCCTGTGATAAGAAGTGCGCGCGGCACTGTTAGTCAAGCCAGCAACTTGTCTGCGGAATTGGAAAATTTGGTTGTCACTTCGCTCGTTCGTCCAGCTCAACGGCCCATATTGGGAGAATTCGTCAAGAAGTATCAAGAAATCTTTGTTACCGGACAAGAAAAAGGGGGTCGAACGAATGTGGTTCAGCACAAAATTGATACTGGGGCTGCCCGACCAATTTGACAATCAGCTAAAATATTTTCCGTTACCAAGAAGGAAAAGTCTGCGATGTCTGAAAGAAAGGAGTTATTGAACCATCCATGGTTCTCTCAAATCGTACCGGTGGAGTAGAAAGATGGATCAACGCTCTTTTGCGTAAATTGTCGTCAACTGAACAACGTAACGAAGAAGGACAGTTACTCTCTCTCGATAATACACCCTAGACACGATGGCTCCACGATTTTTTTGACCCTTGATCTGAAGAGTGGATACTGGCAGGTACTGAGAAACTCTGGATCGAAGCTTAGCGACAAGAAATGTATGAAACTTTGGCCACGTTGTCTCTGGGGACAGAGTAGCATTGGATGAACAGAAAATCCAAGCAGTAAAGGAGTGGCCTTTTCCAAAAGATGTATACATTCTTCGAAGTTTCCTTGATTTGTATACATACTATCGCCAATATGTGATGGAGTTTGCGAACATCGCTAAACCACTGATCAGGCTCATAAAAGGTCAAACAAAGTTCAGATGGTCCGAAGAATTCCAAGATTCGTTCAGGAACCTGAATGGGGCATTGATCAACGCAACAATTCTAAGCTTTCCCTTTCCGACCGGAAAATTTTATCTTCAGACCGAATTAAACATATAATAGATACATTTATATATAGATTTATTTCCCATTAATCTGATATCGAAAATGGAAGTTATGCAATTCAGCTCTTTTTTGCATGAGGGACAATAACTGTCTCTAAATATATACATAAACATGCATACCTACATTACTCACAGATAAATTACGCCCTTCGGTTTGCTTCAAAAGTTTCCCTTTATGTTTGTGAAGCAAGCAGTCTCTAAAATGGAAATTTTGAATATTGTTAGTAATCTGTTGTTGCAGAAAAGTGGCTTCTAATATTATTCACAAAGCTCTCTCCTGAATAACGAAAATACTTTACATCAAAACCTGGCAAGGAATTCTATACCGGAGATGACTATCCAAAAGTGAATAGAACACATTTATTGATGCTGAAAATCCGAGTTCACGAGATACGACATTTACTGCGAGGCAACCAGAGTTATATCATGGTAAAATGAATTTCTAATTCTCCGAAGTATAATTATGAATATATCCCTGATATAAAACACTTTAGCTGCCGGTCCCAATTATTTGAAATTTTGAATGATTATCTACATGATTCTCTACTGATAAGTTTGAAAATGAGCCTTCGCTTTCTTCTTTCCTCTGAAAGTGCCTTATAATTCCCTCTGCATTCTCCCAAAAAGGCAATATCATATCCAAGTGTACCATGAAAATAAAATAAACAACAAGTGATATAAAAATATGTTATGTTTTCAAAATTATCAAAAAGAAAACATTTTCCAATATAATTTTATGGTCCTGTTCATCAAAAATTAATTAGATTTTATTTTTCTTTCAAAAACATGCACCGATTGGCATCATTCAATATTGTCGTTCAATAATGAAACACCTTGTATGGCTTGTTCCAATAAATTTCTGAAAAAAATTTAGAAAATGTTTTTTATTCTTCATAGTGCATGATCTACACTTTTTGTGGATAACATCAGACAACAGTTGACATTCAGTGATTTCAACAAGTATTGACAATTACTACTATTCACAATAATATTATCTGTGATTGTTGAAGTGTTCATAGACATTCATGCAGATCTGTGAATTAGTGAATTGAATAATTTAATTCGAATGGTAATATCTCGAAATCGATACGATTGGGGGTCCAAATCCATATTCTATACAGTTTTTTTTTTGTTTTTTGAGTTTAGTAAGTCATTCGTTCATATGTTGCAATACCCCTAACACTTCTGAGTTCCTGAAAATATCAAACAGTTTCTTCAGAAAAATAGTTATATTTTCGGAAGAAAATTATCACTTATCATATCCAAAATATCTGCCACACATATTATTAGATCTTTAATAAATGTCTGTCAGAATCATTTCTAAATAATGTTTTATGCACTAGCGGGCGGTAAAGTACACTTTACCGCCCGGTTCGCCGGGCGTAAAGTGGCACTTTCCGCCCGTGGGCGCATTATGGCCCGGCGGGCCGTAAAGTAGACAAAATTCTCAAATTGTCTATACTCACACATCATTTCATGCAATTCCTAACACGAATTAGAATCATTTCAGTTCAATAGAGCAATACTCTTTCTAACATTTGTTCATAATCGTTGGCAATTTTTTCGGTGATGATCTATTTATTTGAAATAGATTCTCCAATATAGCACTCAGCTACTATAGTTTCACATTCCTCATATTATGTTACCCTTAATTATTGTATGCATAACGTATGAAACGTGTAGACCATTACAATTCAAGTCAGTATTTGTGATTCGCGCTATAAAACCACTAGTGCATAAAATTTTGTATGTATCACATGCGTAAAATGCGTTTAAGTCCTTCGGCGTGTGATGGCCCTCTTCTAACGCCATCGGGCCATCATCCACGCCGCCGGCCATTAACGCCTACTTTACGCCCTTGATACATAAATAACTATTATTGCTCTAATGATGAATAGAACAAAATAGTAACTATTCAATGAGTTCTGATTGATGAAATTATTCATTAATTTTGAAAGTTTGTTCAATTTTTTTGGTGAAGAAACCATCCTATCTAATTCATGGTGGGTGGTTTTCAACGTTCCAAATTTGTATTGCATCAAACGATTTAACTTTTTTGATAGATTATGAGGTAATTAATTATTATATTCAATTCTTTATAGTTTTCAATGTAACAATGACAAAGTAACAATAAAAAAATAACTGGCGCTACGAGGCGGCCTAAATTAATTCGGTGGCGCATTCGCTTATTTTACAGCTGTAGAGAATCCCAGAAAAACCTGCAACACCACATCATCTGGAAACTTGGAATTTGTTAAATAATAACTCCTAAAGAGGTCGGTCAAATTTTTAATATCTGCTCTCCTAATGAAAAAAAAATCATTCAAATTGGTTGCAACATATATATTTTATAAGTGTGCCTTCATATTAAATGGGCCACACTGTATGTACATAAAATTTTATGTATTTGAAATTTTAAATTATTCTACTGTTTTAATACTTATCAGATTTTTATATTTCGACTAACCAAAGCTTTCAAAATGTAAGTAGTATTATTACTTACATTTCTGACATCCATCACCCTAATGGATTGAATCATCAAATTGTCTAATCTCTTTCATTTTGAGAAACAAGGAAAAATTCACCTATTCACATTGTACGCCTATGTAGGCCTTGTATCATTTTTATTCGGTATATCCTCCCGGATTTTGTGTCAGGTAAAATCATGATCCAACGAAGATAGGTGCACTACATATAATTATGTGAAACCTGACCCTCTCTAAAATTAGATCATGAAATCCCTGTCTGAATGAATCCGGTCGATAAAGGTCTACTGTTCACCCGGTTGAAAGGAAACGGAATTGTATTAACGTGCAAACTATCCTGTTAATTTTAAACAAAGGCTCTAAATGCCGTGTATGCTCACAATATGCCTAAACGTAAGCACAACATATTTTGTGTGCCAAAGGATATGCGTGTGAGTTATTATAGTCAGGGAAATACAAGCAAATCTTCATGTTTGGGGTGCTTTCATTACTGAAAGCAAGCAAAACAATTCTTTTGGTTGATTTATTTTACTTTTTTCAATATGACAAAAAGAGCCGAGGAAATCACCGAGTACATCTGTGATGCTCTGATTGGCATGCTTATTGAAAATTTGTCTTCCGGTGTTTATTTTTCTCGATGATTGAAAGTTTGCAAAAGTAATACTTATCGTGTATGTCAAAAGATAAGGCCCTCATCTTCAGTAGCTCTTAGATATCTGAGGTTAGTTCGAAAGAGTGCCGCAGTTTGAAGGAAAGAACAACTTCTGAACAAAATAATCAGGGATTCTACAGGTTCATTTAACTTACTTTTGTACTTTCAGAGGTCTCAGAGGTGTTTGAATGTTTTAGACGATGTAGTAACTTGATTACTTATATTTCGGACGTCCATCATCTTAATGGTTGAAAGATTTCTATCTCTTTCAAATTTTTCAGAGATTTTGAAAGAGATAGAAATCTTTCAACCATTAAGATGATGGACGTCCGAAATATAAGTAATCAATATACAGTGTGTCAAATTTTGAAGTTTCCAGTAGGAATATCTCGGAATTGCAAAAAGATTTCCAGAAATGCTCTAAACTATTTCGAGGCAAATTTAGGAGAACTAAAAGAGCATATGAGCCAACTTCGATACTCTCACTCCTCAATCCCCAACGCCAATTTCGTTCAAATGACAACCCAACATGTGTGATACATCATTGGAAAGCTCTTTAAACATACTCTTCAGTGGTGTGGAGGTGATATTGTCAAAAATACTCAAAAAAATCCCAATCAGCAAGCAATCCTGTTTCGCATACAATGAATCCTTTCTTTCACTAAAGAAACAAACCAGAGTCATGAACCCACAAAAACTGCATCAAACTGAAAAATTAGGAATACAATTTTTCAACGATATCTTTGGTTGAAAACACGAAAAGGTCTCTTAATAATATTATGACACTCCATGAATGAAGAATTGATTCAAAATATCGCTATTTGAATCATTACTATTCATTTCTTTCTGCAATAGCATTTTATGAATATCTGACAGATAAACTAATATGTTAATAAATGGAAGCATTGTATGCTTATTTGGAAGCATCGAAAGCAGACTGAACTCAATCTGTGGAATAATTCGCTACCTGAGGGTTCAAGTATCAACCAATAGCTTAAGAATATATTACTTTTCTCACGTGCAATCAATCATATCATATGGTATAATGTTCTGGGGCTCATCAACAATAGCACAGAAAATATTCATAACCCAGAAAAAAATTATTAGATGTATATTAAAACTGGATCGAAACACCTCTTGTAAACCATATTTCACTGAACTTGACATTATGACTGTGCCTTCATTGTACTTCCTAGGTCTTGTATGCTTTGTGAACAAATATTCTCACTTGTTTCCAAGGAACAGTGATCAATATTCTGTGAACATGAATGTGAGGACTAGATATTGCAATGAATTGACGATACCAAACCACAAATCTACTTATTATGAGAAAGGCCCATACTACCAGGCAATCAAAGCCTATAACTCCCTACCCCAAGAATTGAAAAGCATCAGAGATACAAAGAAATTTAGAATCTCCGTTATTAAATATCTGAAACAAAAATGCTACTATTGCTTCAACTGTTGGTGGCATTAAAACATTGCTTTTAACATTTTATTTTTATCTTATTGTATTATATTCAAATTCATTACATGTATATCTTACAGCTGTGAATGTATTAATTGTATTAATTAATTGTACTGTAATTCTGACGTTTGCTGTGTCCCTAGTTGATCGTACGCAATAAAAGTATTATTAAAGATCGATGAAGCTGTATGTTAATACAATGCAATACGAGGAATTTGTAAATTGCAAATATCACAATATGCGGTCCCATATTCTTTGTTAATCTGGTGGTAGAAGATCATCCAACATCATCCAAATATCATCCAAAATATTTGCATTAAAATTTTCGATTGGATTGTATACGGACTAAAAGTCCTAAAGGATCAAAAATCTTGGCGATATGTCATAGCACAGTCATTTTTGTAGAGATGACTATTTTAGGAGAATCTGTAACTTCATATAGTAGCATATCGAAATGAAAAGTCCAAGTCAAAACCAAGGTTTTGGAGTATGGATTCTCACCAAATTTAAGAATATTAAAGTCCAAATCCGACCTATTGAGTCCTAGCGTATTTGGCTCATTTGAAAACCATTTGCGTATTTCAAAACAATCATTTGCAAGGACTTGTTTGATATCTATGCATATGTTGGAAACATACTCCGAGTTTCCGCCAGGTAGCAAATATCATAAAAATCTTCTCATATAATTTTTGCTATAGTAGGCGATAACAGTTCACATTCTTTTTCAAACAAAGATAGGTACTACAAAGCGTTATTTCCGAATTATAGAAAATAAATCATTTTATATGACTGGACCAACTAGCTGCAAGTCATTGAGTGATAGACCAGAACTGGTAGGAGCAAAAGCATTGTGGGCCTGTTCATCAGGTTCCAGTTGAACTCCAGAATAATTAACTAATGGTTAGAATGTGATCCTTCAAACATCATTTAAAAAATGTCTATCACCATCTGAAGTTAGTTATCTGGAGTTTAACCTGAACCTGAAAAACTGGCCCTGAATACTACTAGAAGCTAAGTAGTTAAACTTTCTTCACGTAGAACACCATGGTGAGGCATGAAATATTTGGATAAAAGTATATTAGAATTCGATTGCGACCTTATGAATCAAATTGGCTTCGCTTAGAGAAAATTCGCACACTAAAATCTTCAGAAAATCACTAAAATTTGTAATTGGGCTTTGATAGTGCCACGTTTTCTATTTACAGATTTCAAACGATTTTCAAACATTTCGAATTGGACTATGCTTTTTCAATCCGTCTCGTGTGGATCTTCTAAAACTTGTGCGGACTGTAATGACTAGTTTTTTAAGTTTTGAATTAAATTATCTAATAGAAATTGATTTTTTAAATTATTGTGAAAATTTCACACCTCTACTTTTTAACCAATAAGATGCCTTAATTTTGACTAGTTACCATGGCAACTAAAAAAATTTCCGGAAATTTTTTCGTGGCGCCACGATATTTAAGTGGAAATTTTTTGACAGTTGAAAAGGTAAACATATGATCATTTTACTTGTATAAAAATATTTCTACCAGCTTTAGTTACCTAAAATTACCAAATGGCGATAGACTGAGCTAGTACCCATCTGAGTTTCAGCATTTGTTTTAACTAAAGTTGGAAATATTTTTTATTTATCGAAACATGGTGACTTGACAAGCAGTGAAATTAATTTAAAATGTCAGATGGGGTTAATATTTTTTTTCCAAGTTATGGTGTGAAATTTTTTTACCGAATACCACGTAAGCTTAAATTATTCCTGGAAATTTTCTTTCGGGCACGAATATTTTAAGAAAATTTCCGGAAATAAATTATGCTCTTGTGACAATTCTCTTTCAAAATTATCTATTGAGTTTGTCAACATGACACCTCCATGAAAGCAATCTCAATTACATTATACGGAAACACATGAACGTATAAAGAATACATCGATCTTGAATTGTTAAAATTGTTTTTTCCGTTAACCAGCTGTCGTTCCCTTTCGAACGGCGGCCCTCAAAAGTCGAAACTTGTGCAAGCCAAGGATTAACGAGGTCTTACCTTTTTACGTACGATTCCTAGCACTCTCTCGGGACATCAGAAAAAATTCTGCAGTCGCCGTGGTTTGAACCATCGCCGACTGGCATCCAAGTGATGTCGCTTTAACCATTCGGCTACCTGGCCCCGTATACCGTATACCGAATACCTCCATAAGTTTGATAAGTGTGCAATAATATAAGAGTATTTCGACTTTGTTGAAATTTGTTTCATTGACTCCGGCACGCATGGAGGTAAGTAACACACGGCATCGCCATTCGGGAGCTAGTTCGTATTTTTGAAAGTAACACGCGGGCTGGCCAACAGACTGGCGATATCGAGTGCTACTTTGCGCTCGACTCTTTCCCGCTGCAATATCCAAAAATGCACAGTCACTTTGTCTTCGTGATTTGACAAGGGTAGCATTTATTGTATTATCTGATAAATAATCATGGATTTGTCGTAGTTACCAGATGGCTATTGTTATTAAAAAAATAATAATAAAAACGTTATAATTATTTAGTTGCATTGTGTAGGTACGTCAATTATGTAGAAATACTAAATTGGTCTAACAAAGTTCCGAAATTATCTTTTCAGATTCAACTGGCAATTGTGATGTAGATAACCACAAAGTCTATTTTTTTGCAACACAACCTCTGATTGGTGGACTTTCTTTGGGTTGTCTTGTTTCAAGCTCCGAGAAAACTCTCAAGTATTAAGTTTATTGCATACTTCTTTTTAAAACACGGAATATAAGTCATCCACCAACAACTAGGAAGGGAAAGAACATTTATCAGTGCAGCCCACAGCGATAGCAAGAAAACATTCGAAATATTCAGGTATGGCTATTAAAAAACCAAAAAGATGTTATTGCTAATTTTTATTTACAGGAGTAAGTACAGGGTTTTCTTTTATTCAAAGTTGAATTTTTTAAATATACAGTGACAGTTCAGAATTGAAGTGTTAAAGGTTGGCAACCCTGACTTTAAAATAGCTATTTATGATACAAGTTCGTAAAGTAGGACTTTCTTTTATGAGCGTGAAGTTTGTTGAATGAGGCGCAGTCGAGTTCAAAAAACACGCGAGTACAAAAAAGCCCTTTTCGAAAGTATTTCATACAAAGTTTTTTCTTCGACAGTTATTATATTGCCAAATTGTAGCTATTATATCATTAATTTTAATGTTTAGCTTAGTTTGCGCACTGTCGTAGAAAAACATACTATCATACACTGACTTTTACATAAACATTCTGTATTTGTTGGAAGCTATTATAAATGAAAGTGAACTAAAACCGTTCAAGACATAGATAAACCCCTGTTTTACCTTTTTTACCACGGAATAATTGCCGAACATCTAAAAAAAATACATACAGACAAATTGAGAACCTCCTCCATTTTTGAAGTCGTTTGAAAAATGGTTTTATTCCTGTTCAATTACTTAGGTACCTATCTCTTTTTTTGTAAATTGAGCAGCAAACAATAAACAGCGATTCTAGTCATTAAGATGTAGGTAACGCCCATCCCACAGATTCAAAAGTATTAGGATCGTGCGACGCCGAACGATACCGATTGGCGATGATACCGCGTGCTACTTACCTCCATTATTAATCAGATAATACAATAAATGCTACCCTTGTCAAATCACGAAGACAAAGTGACTGTGCATTTTTGGGTATTGCAGCGGGAAAGAGTCGAGCGCAAAGTAGCACTCGATATCGCCAGTTTGTTGGCCAGCCCGCGTGTTACTTTCAAAAATACGAACTACGAATGGCGATGCCGTGTGTTACTTACCTCCATGCCTACGGCACTCCTATCGAACTTTGATCGAATACATTCTCTTTTCCTGGAGTCTGTGCTACCGACGCATTCTTTCCATTTATTTGATTCTCTTCGTCACACTATCAAATTATTCATAACTTACAAAGTTACGAATTATTTCTAAATATTTTGTCATTGTATTAACGCCTAAATTTGTTTTTTTACGAAACTCCCAGGTTTTCGGAGAAAACCCCTCAAAAGCAGAGCTTGTGCGAGCAAGGGAGATCCGGGACCCACAGTTTAAATAAAAGTGGAATCCGAACCACTTCAGCTCAGTGACACACGACCGGGGATCGAACCCGGACCGTCTGGGTGGAAGCCAAACGCTCTAACACCTCGACCACCTCGAATACTTCACTGTTCATTATAAAATGAATATTTATTTTTTTATCATTGGCTCCGTCCGAAGAAATTATTATTCATATTTTGCAAGTTTGTTCAAGTTTTTGGTGAAGGGTCATTTTATCTAATTTATGGTGCATGGAGTTAACAAAACTGTGCAACAATCATTTTTCACTTTTTGGCGGAACGATGGTTATTCTATTTGGTGAAGGCACTACTCTTTTCCAATTTTTTTTTTCAGTACATTATGTCAGAAGTTAACGAAGTGTTCTCATTCTGTGGAGTATCAAAAATTATTATGAAATGTTATTAACTGTTCGTTCCATATGTCATTGCATAGCTTTGCAAACACATCAGTAAATATAGGTCGTTCACATTCAAAAACAACAAAAAAGTCGCTTTTACTTGGTTAGTTCTCCTTTTTTTTATGCAGACTGTGGTTCATTTTTCATGACTTATGACCAGATGACTGAATATGTAGCAGGTTTGTTTATTTTGTATAGAAACTCGGTGTTTGGTAGATTAAGATTATTGATTGTATTTTTCTCATTTAACTAATTCCAACGCTTGGAAAATTAATACAAAAACTAGTAAAAATCAGACTCATGGAATTTTTGACATGCCACAAAATTTTGAATGCCCATCAATTTGGTTTTCAATCTATTAAGGGTACAGGAGACGCTATCTTCCACTTCTTGAAAAATCTGTATTCTAGTTTAAATTCGAAGGAAGTAAGCGCAGCAGTATTTTGTGATCTGTCTAAAGGCTTTGACTGTGTCATTCACCAAATACTGTTGTGAAAGCTCCACCTTTACGGCTTCATAGAACGAAGCCTCAATTGGTTTGAATCATATCTGAGTGAAAGAACTCAAATTGTAAAAAGCGAGAGTATCTCAGATATTGGGTTTAATAGGAATGGTGTGCCACAAGGATCTGTTCTTGGGCCTATCCTGTTCCTGCTATAGTTCAATGATCTCGCAAATTTAAAGATAGGAGAAATGTTCACTATTTTCGCGGACGACACAACTATTTTATGGCATGGTAAAGATGCACGTGATATCTTGATTGTGTAGGAGTGGAGTAATTCAAATATGCTTTCTTTTAATATAACAAAAACAAACCTACTGTCATTCCACTGCAACATACCTGATATACCTTTCGGGAATAACATAATCTCATCCTCCCACACGAATGAATTCTTAGGTATCCATATAGACAGTGACCTCAACTTTCAGAACCATGTTGTCGCTCTCAGTAAAAGATTGTCCTACAGCTGCTATGCTCTACGAGTAGTATCAAATGAATTGGGTGTGGCGACTGCGAAAATAGTGTATGTATCATGCCCTATTTGAGTCACACGCTAGGTATGGAGTAGCATTTTGTGGAACATGTAATAAACAACATTGCAAAATGATCTTTACTCTACAGAAGCGTGCGGTTCGATATCTCTGCGAAGTTGGGCCTATGGTTTCTTGCAGAGAATTCTTCAAAGAACAGAAAATACTAACACTTCCTTCCGTTTACATTCTAGAAACAGCAAGCTTGGTGCATAATAACAAATCAATGTATGACATTATCCATTGCGACTTCCTATTCCCTCTACAAATCTTATAAAAAAATCGCTAATGTATAATGCTGCCCTGCTATATAACCATCTCCCGACATCTTGCATCCGACACATTTTTTTAAAAAAATTTCAATTGTTTAATGTTTTAAGTACCCCATGTTGCACATGAATTTTGTCTTTTTCAATTCTGTAACATCGTTGTTAAGCGACCAATCTCACTAACATTGTAAGTATAGGACTCTCATACTCACCATTTTACCATAGTTTCATCCATTTTTGTAGCTCCCTGATGATGACAGTAACCACTGTCGAAATATTGGAAATATAATGTTATAAGAGTACACTTGCGTTTTGCTGCTGTCCCAAATATTGTCAAGTTGTTTCTAACTAGTCAGCAATAGACTACCTCTCTTCTCTATATATATATATATATATATATATATATATATATATATATATATATATATATATAGTAGAAGGGTAGTCTTTGCTGACTAGTTAGGATACAAAGCAGGAAATTTTTTTTGGGTATGGCAGCAAGCAAAACGTGTACTCTTTTAACACTATATTTCCGATATTTCAACAGTGAATACTGTCATCTTCAGGGAAGCTACAAGTAACAAGCAAAATTGTACGATTAATGGAAAGAAAACTTTGAAGAAGAACCACTTACTGTGTTGATGAGAATGATTGCTATGGATGTAATATATATATATATATATATATATATAGAAATCTCAAATTTGATTAAAAGAAGGAGTCGATGAAAATTCAGGAAGTGAAAAAACTCACTATACAGCTTTCCAGTTTGGAGAGTTAATATTTCAGACAGTCGATGGCTAAACTTCACCCTACCTTTCTCAATTAATTTTACTGTTCAATAACTGTTTTTATAATATTATTTTCGAAAGAATCCACCTTCGCCGTTGTGGGTGTAAAAAGGACACCACTGACTGTTTCGAGAAAAAGTTTATACAAAAGAGAAAAAACAAACTCGATGAAACTCAGTGAATATATTCGGAGAGCATTTCTGGAAAACAAACTGTACTTTTAAAAACGTTTCCATGCCAGAAATTCATCTTAAAAAGTGCTTCAAGCCTTTCAGTGTTTTTTCAAACTCTCTCGGGAGCAAACTACGCTCTTTAAAATTTCTTAAATTTTCGCCGCTATTATTTTTAACTTTGAGTAATCGTGTCAGCTCCAACATTGTTCTGACTAGGTATACCGAGTTTAGTCGGCCTAAGATAAGACGGTGCACATTAAATATATTGCTTGTTTCCCAAACTTGGAAACTCCGAACTTCCTGGGAATTTTCAAGGATTATTACCATATGGCGTGGACTAGGATTACTCCTGTTGTCAGTGTGTAGTAGCTAAGTAATAAACTTGATAGACGGCAAGAGTGAAATTATATCAAAACGGCTAATGATCCACATCTATTTGTTGATAAGATGAACTGAGTTGTTTTCGAGTGCTCCGAAAATAGTTTGGTTCCCCAATATTCAGTGTGAGCAAGTAGGATTTTTTAAGTATGAGAATTGCTAATATGAAAAGCACAAATAACCCGTTATGTATTCTTTTAGACCGGGATCTCACGGCTATTTTCAAAAATGATTTATAACAGGCAGAATCTTCCTCAATAGCTTCATTTTGTCGAGACGCCCAACTTTTTCCTTTACGAAAATTCTCGATAGTAGTAGCTAATAAAATGCGCAGGCGTCAATCATGTCGATTTGGTTAGTGCAAAAAAGTCATAAATAACAGTTAGTTCAGTGATCGAAACTGTAAACATTTCTCTTGAAAATGCCAACCACTCGTGTTGGCGAAACGTCGAGTTTTTCTCTAAATAAACGTTGGCCTAAAAACCCGAAAAACCATCATTCATTCAACGATGGCCGCGAAAGCCTTTCACAATTTGTAGAAGATATTGTATTTTACGGGGGTCAACTGGCCAAGTAGTTGAAGTACCGATCTTTCATCCACTCTGTTCGCCGGTCATGGGTTCGGAGCTCAACTTTCTTGAATCCATAGGTACACAGTATTTATAGTTCACTACGATGATTTTACAAACAACATCTTCTTTGCATCTGTAAAAATAATTGGTGTCTTATTTCAATAATTATTTTCCAAGACCATCCTGAACGAACGGCTTATCGACGAAGATATTTCCACTGTTTACTATGACAGAGAAAAACATAAATCATTTCAAATAGTCGATCAGAAAGAAAGGCGAATGAATATACGCCATTCGTATCAAATATCACCGACAAAATATTAGTGTTCGGTCATAAAACAGGTAAATTTTTTTAAATATTGCGTGAAAAACATAGACATTTTTTAAATTTGAATATTTTCCTAAAAGCTTTATTTCAAGTGTAATGACCTTTTGCCTCAAGCTTTTGAGAATATATTGATTTTTTTTTATTTCCATGTTTTGCACTTAATTACTGTTTACTTTTTAGTTGAACAGTTGATTAATAAATGCTTGTTTTCAAAATAGTTATTTATGTAACAAGTGGCTTTTTTTTTGACGAATGTGAATATTGTCACATGACAATAACATGAGTAAAAAAAAAAGCCTTTACACACGAATTACATACAATATTTTTTCTACTACCGTACATAATTTTTCACTGAGATTAGAAATACAAAATTTACTCAACACACTATGGTAATGAATGTACATTTTACGAACATAAATTTGTTTGACGATTAAAAATATATTTCACTCTTACATAACAAAATAACATTAACAAACAAAACAATGGTCAATAAATTAGATTTTTAGTTGTTAGTTGTTGGAAATATAAATATTGAAGGTGGAACTATTACAGCTTCCAAAATTTATGAATTTGGCCTTTTCCATTACAGAGTTTAAAACATTTTGTGACCTTATTTCTGTAATATTGGTATCGAGCGGTTCTTCAAATTCTCTATTATCGTCTTCAACAGTAAAACTGTAGTTTCTAGAAACGCTCTGTTTGGAAGTAGATGGCATACTGTCATCCGTCAACAGTTTATTAGAAATGTTATTCTTTTGGGTAATTGTGCTATCCACATAGCCTTCTGCATCAGCAGATGACTTCCAACCTCCGTGTTTTTTTACAGTTAGAAGGTCACCTCCATAATTTGATAATTTGCTAGCTCAGTAGCTGAAGACCTCCTAAAGCAGTGTCCTGTGAAAGCTGTTGGATTGGGCAACTTCAGATAGGTTGCTATAACATATGCCATTTTACCAAATATATTTATCCCCACAGGCTGTTTAGAACATTTACCATTTGCGTATTTTAAAAACAACCTATTACAATTTATATTTGATGGTCTTAGTGAGGTAAATTTTTTTATGAAAGATAGATAATCAACTGAAGAATTATTAGGATTTAAAATCGTAAAAATGAGTTTCCATTCCATTTTTTGTTCCTGGTATTTTAATAATATACACTGTTTGTTTATCTTCTACATCGTTAATTGTCATTTTACATAATTATTCTCGACGACAAGCTCCCGAAATTCCAATTATGAAACAACCTAAAAAATAACATATTGCAATGGTACAAATAGCTTAATTGAAGATGAAAACATGAGAAAATATCCTGACGTTTGGAATGTAAAATTGTAATCAAAAGCGAATGGTTTTGTATCATATTGCGTATGATGTGTTGCCTAACTAAGCCGGTGGCCTTTGAGGATCGGCGTAGTTACGCAACACTACATACGAACACCACACATTGCAATAGCGTTACTCATAACATAAAAAATATTTAGATTTTATACATACTCAAGCGTTTACTTACTTTGATCATCAAAAACTGGGAATCTGGAGCATTCAAGAGAAAGTTAATTAAATGTTCTCTTTCAAAAATTTTAGATTTTCTTGCTTTATATCCTTTATTTTTTTGTTTGATAAACGCTATTAACTTGTTGAAGTTCGAAATATCAACGTTGTTTTTATATTTTAAGGTGCTCTTCAACATAGAATATATCGACCATAGTGTATAAGGTTTCCTCAGCGAAATAGGCCAAAATGGCGTTTTCTGAGTATTTTGTCACTTTATTCTTCCTGCACCATCCTATAAATATATTGTATTTCTGTTCATAAATGTGTGCAGATTTTTCTGGTAATATGTTTTCAGTGGCTTTTTGAGCACTGTTGAGTATATTTGGAGAAGTATTGTCAAATTCGCTTGATGAATTTGAATCCATATCGGTTGTCAGATAGGTAAAACAGATAAACTGCAATAAAATTTGAATGAAGAATTATCAGGTATACAAACATCATTGACAAAAACTTGTTACCTTGTGTGATTTGATTAGATTTTAGATAATATAGTAAATAAACTTCATAAATCAATCTATAGCAAATACTTTTGCTGTATTCTGTGCATATATCTATTAACTACGAATATGGATAATAAGGATAGCCTATGTGATGCCAAAAAAAATGAGCATCGACTTCGAATTGGACGCTGTTGAATTAATGCACTTGCGCCAGAAATTCCTATTCAAAGACACGATTTTGTTTTTTCATCTCTTTCTAGTGTGCATGATTCGGCAGCAACAATTATCGAAGATATGAGAAGCAAATCATTTCAACATAACCTCGTATTATGGATTAAGTTTACAGAGAGCAAGTGTAGATTGTGCTAACTATAAGAGGGCGGCACTATGTGGGTTTTATTCCGGAGAATATAACACATTTTATAAATTTCTACATTTCTAGATTCATGCCTGAAGGAATTTAAGATCACTGCGTTTTACTTGGAGTTCGTGTTCAGGAGGCAAAAAATACATCACTACCATCAAACAATTTTTCTCGGCGGTTATGAGGCCGATGTGGAACGAGATTTCGCTTTTCAAACAACTGTCTGTCACATACCCAATCCATATTTCTTCAAGTTTAGTGAGTTTTATCCGCTTTTGGCAGAAAATTGATTGATGAAACACTAGTAGCAGGTAACAAACATTGTGTTACAAATGGATCAGTTAATCGTTTTTTTAATGACACGAAGTTTAATTGACCGTCTTGCATAATTCTCATTCTTCATTTACCCACATTATAAATATGTTAGCCCATTTTCAATATGGGACGGTTGAAAATGTCAAAAGAAGCATAACCTTAAAAATGTATGACATTTCTCGTGATTCAGAATTCGGCATGCCAGGAATGCGCAATAGTTTCCCAGCCCCCATTTGAGAAAAGATATTTTTGATTACATTGCGTCTTATGGCGTGTTATCAATATTTGTAGTTAATAGATATATGGTTCTGTGATACTTACACATTTTCAGTTCATCCAATTCTCGTAACCACACAGCCTACTTACTTTTTGAGCAAAATCGACATCCACGGTCTGTTTACATTTGCAGAAAATTATGATCAAAATAAAAAACATGATAATTTGTTGCATACTAAACATAAGCAAAAATTATTTTAATCGTAGAAGAAGATACCATAAGTGGCAATTTGAATCAAAACCTTTTATTTGGTTGCTATACACAATTTTTGACATATTTTACTTTACGCACTAGTGCGTAAAGAGTTTTACTTTACGCGCTAGTGAAAAAAAGTAGCATCTTTAACTTTATTGTCAAAAAAAATTAGAACTCCTTTATTTCAACATGAGTGAGGTAGACGGAAAATTTTTGTAATCAACTCTTATAATAATTATGACCTTGAAAATTAACGCGCTCTCTTCGCTCACGCGTTAAAATATCTCGATCATTAATCGCCTTCATTAATACACTAATTGATTAAAAAACTATTCATGTTTACCATATTCTGTTTTTTTAAGCATTAGAAATCATTCAATCGTCTGTCCTAATAGGTGTGAGCTAGGGAAGGCGCAGCCCTTACCTTGTAACGTGTAATGACCATATATCTATTAACTACTAATATGGATCAGCCTGTGATGCCAAAAAAATGAGCATCGACTTCGAATTGGACGCTAATGAATTAATGCGCTTGCACCGGAGATTCCTATTCAAAGACACGATTTTGTTTTTTCATCTCTTTCTAGCGTGCATGGTTCCGAAGCAATAATTATCGAAGATATGGGAAGCATATCTTATGTGGTGCTAATCTGGCAAATTCCAACATAACCTCACAATATGGATAAAGTTACAGAGAGCAAGTGTAGATTGTGCTAATTTTAAGAGAGCGGCACTATATGGGTTTTATTCCTGAGAAAATGACACATTTTCTAAATTCATGCCTGAAATGATTTGAGATCGCTTCGTTTTACTTCGAGTTCGTGTTTAGCACATCACCACCAGCAAACTATTTTTCTCAGCGGTTATGAGGCCGATGTGAATGAAACGAGATTTACCTTTTCAAACAACTGTCCGTCACATACTCAATGTATATTTCCTCAAGTTTAATGAGTTTTTATCTGACTATGGCAGAAAATCGACTGATGAAACTCTGGTAGCAGGTAACAAACAAGACATTTTATTAATAGAGTTAGAAATGGATCAATGAATCGTTTTTTTAATGATACGAAGTTTAATTGACCGTCTTGCATAATTCTCATTCTTTATTTGTCCACATTATAGAAAAATGTTAGCCCGGACTATTGAAATTGTTGAGAATGTCAAAAGAAGCATAACCTTAAAAATGGATGACATTTCTCGTGATTCAGAATTCGGCATACGAGGCATGCGCAATAGTTTCCCAGCGTCAGTTTGAGAAAAGGTAAGATATACATTTTTTGCTCCAATTTGATTACATTGCGTCTTATGGCGTGTTATCAATATTCGTAGTTAATAGATATATGGTAATGCCATGCACATTGAAGGTAAATGTGAGTAAAAACGATAAACTTCGATCGTCGATACCAATGTACTCTCGTACACTGATAACTATTCAGACTCCTTAAATTTCTGTGTGTGCCATTTCTAAACTTTCATTCAATCCCCGCAATAAATAGAAGCCACCTCCACTACTGATCAGTTTCGTCAAGATTTTATCGAGGGTAAGTATTCATAATTGCCTATGTAGCTAAATTGTACGATGAAATTAGTGTCACGCTCTTGTGTATGTAAATGTTTGTATCTACCTTCTACGCTATAATATCCTCAGACCCGATTCAGACCAAACTCCATTACTGAAAATTTAATTCTACGAAATTTGCATAAAAATCCAATTAAGCCTTAATTGGAAAGGTGGGTCTTCGCAGTTTTTAGTGGAATCGGTATAAGCTTTCGAAAAGTGTTGGCAAAGATATATGCGAATAGCTGATACAAATTTTGAATACGCTGAGCTAGGAAAAGAAGTATAGAATTTTCGTGTTCTCAAAATTTTTTGAAGAATTTATTTGGAAAATGAATGAAGGTGATGTTATGGCGGCAGTATCTTATGACTTCTCCAAGGCTTTTGTTTACATCACCCTTAATACCGCTGCAAAAGCTGCTTGAGTATGGATTCGGTTTTTGAAATGACCATAAACTACAAATCAATTGACAATATTCAACGGGCTATGGGTGATCGGTTTTATGCTGTCAGGTTGGTAATAAATTTTTTTTTCAAATGTCTGAAACACTGAATTGATAATAAATAAATAAATAATTAAATAAAATTTTATTCCATTCAGATCATTTACACGATATTGGAAAAGTCAATAGAGAAAATGTAATACATAAAATATGTTGTTATACATACATAGGTAAATATACAGGGTGATTCAAAAGTACTTTGACAAACTTCAGGAGATGATTCCTCACAATATTCTAATATGAATTGCCCAAATAAATATATGTCCGGAAACGCTTCGTTTCCAAGATACAGGGTGTTGAAGTTTTATTTTTATTTTGGTTTTTTTCAAATAACTATTGAAATACTGAACTTAATTAAACGAAACTTGGTAGTAAGAGGTTTTTGAGGTGTCGAATACGAACCTGATGTTATTATTTCTCTTACTCGTAGGGGGCGCCACCTACATGTCTTTTTCTTTTTTGAAGATTCATAACTTTTTTGAGCGTACTTCTAGCACATTTTTCACTAAAAAAATCGATTCCTCTATCATATCTACGTAAAAAAGCTACCCTTGTTAAAAGTCGCTGTAAGCAACCGTTTTCTAAATATTTGGACTTGAAAATTTCAAGTCAATTATTTGATAATCGATGCATGTTGAAGTTATTACCAATATTTTGCATTTTTCACAAGAATGCTTTGGAAAAGAATTTGACGTTTAAGTAAGTAGTTTTGGTAATTACATATTTTGTGACAGTTAAACGTTTTATTGAAGTTTCCGTAAGTAGAAGTAGAAAACACTAATTTTGAAGAAGTGGATTATTTAAACAATAATGCTCATTTAGCCGATATGCATGGCCTTGCGGATGGCAATGCGCGCGAAACAAGATGTATTTACCAGGAGCGATTTCCTAATCGAGTACTGCCTTCAGCTCCAACATATGCTAGTCTCCACAGTCGTTTGGCAGAAACAGGTAGCTTCAAGAGGGCAGCTGATATTATTGGAAGACCAGGAGCAGTCCGAACCCCAGAATTGGAAGAAGCTGTTTTGAACGATCTTGAGGAGAATCCAGAAACAAGTACAAGAATAATTGCTGAAGCTGTCAATTCTACTCAGTCCACAGTTTGAAGGATTATCCACGATCAACAGTTTTATCCATACCATATTCAAAGGGTACAAGCTCTTTTGCAATGAGACTTTCCCCAACGCATTACTATGTGTCAGTGGTTTTTGAGAAAATTGGCTGGAAATCCTCAATTTTTAAGATATGTACTCTTCACGGACGAGTCAAACTTCTCCCGAAATGCTATCACAAACTTTCATAACAACCATGTTTGCGCTCTCGAAAATCCGCATGCAGTTAGTGAAAGGCATTATCAGTATCAATTTTCTGTAAATGTATGGGCGGCAATAATTGATAATTACTTGATAGGTCCTTTCTTTCTTCCGCTCCGACTGAATGGCGCAACTTACAGAAACTTTTTAGAAAATGAATTGCCGGGACTACTTCAGAATGTACCATTAGAAATTCGTATCCGCATGTGGTTTATGCATGATGGGGCTCCGGCCCATTTTAGCGTTGTAGCTAGGGAATTCCTTAACACAGTCTATCCAAATCGATGGATCGGTAGGGGTGTAGAAGAACCTAACCAGCCGTGGGCACCAAGGTCCCCAGATCTAAACCCGATAGATTTTTATTTTTGGGGACATTTGAAGTCACTAGTTTATAAAACTCCAGTAGCGAACGAGGAAGATCTTAGAAACCGAATAGTAGACGCATGTGAAATAATAAGGAACACACCAATAATTTTTGAGCGAGTACGAGATTCAATGACTAGACGACTGACTGCCTGTATCTTCGCTGAAGGTGGATACTTTCAACAATTTATTTGAATACAATTTAGTTTCGTTTATTTTAGTTTATTCTACATATTCAAAATTTCCTGAAATAAAATGTTGACATTTCTTGCAAATTTTATTACTATTAATTATTACTATTGAATTATCATTATTAAATTACTATTTCGCTTAAGGATGTCATAAAGGAACGTACCCAACAGTAATGACCTCTTCAAGCGAGTAAAAAGTAATAGAATAGGTGGCGCCCCCTATAAAAAAACCAAAACTGCTTACTTAAACGTCAAATTAATGCAAATGCAAATGCAAAATAAAGGTAATAATTATTACATGCATATATTATCAAATAATCCACTTGAAATTTTCAAGTCCTAATATCTAGAAAACGGTTGCTTACAGCGACTTGTAACAAGGGTAGCTTTTTTACGAAGATATGATAGAGGAATCAATTTTTTTACTGACAAATGTGCTAGAAGAACACTCAAAAAAGTTATGAATCTTCAAAAAAGAAAAAGACGTGTTGGTGGCGCCCCCTACGAGTACGAGCAATAATAACATCAGGTTCGAATTCGACACCTCAAAAACCTCTTATTACCAAGTTTCGTTTAATTGAGTTCAGTATTTCAAAAGTTATTTGAAACAAACGAAAATAAAAATAATACTTCAACACCCTATATCTTGGAAACGAAGCGTTTCCGGACATATATTTATTTGGACAATTCATATTAGAAATTTGTGAGGAATCACCTCTTGAAGTTTGTCAAAGTACTTTTGAATCACCCTGTATAAATAATAAAAAAGTTTATGTCAAAACTCTGATGTTGAGTTCCATTTTCTATGTTCAAATTCGGAATTTGAAAAAACACTTTCCTTTCTAGACCCCATTATCTGAAAATGTTCCCATCACTTCAACCAAAGAAGGTGAAAGAATAACCGACGATTCTGCTTCTTGTAACTCTGGAGTTGGTAAGATTTTCTTTCGTTACTCTGATGTTGGTGAGTTAACTAAATTTGAGTCATTTTCTGTTAGGAACAGTTAATGAAGAAAGTAATACTATTGGTTATATAGAGGAAGATAGCCCATATCACACAAAACCCATGGATGGAACTGTTGACTGTTGTCTTTCTGAACATGGTTATAATTGTGCAGAGTTACTGTGTAGTTGATCCCAGACGCTGCGTGAAGCACACAACATAGAAAATAGAACAAAGTGCTTCTCAAATTTGGAAACGAAACGAATGACAAGGATTACATTTTCCAAACTTGGACCAATAATTATAATCAAACAGAAGGCCTGAATGATAAATTATAGCAGCCATGAAAGCTGGGTTGGAGAATGAGGATGATGTTGCAGCTAAATATGAAACAGAAAATGCAGATTTCACATGATTCTCATGTGGACTTCTCATGTGGTTAGTAACCCAGGAATCCTTTTTTTGTCAACGTCCCCCGACAGAGTTGTTTTTGATACCAGTACCAATATCTACCATTTGTTGGAAATAGAAACATTTGTAACTAGAGGATTAAAAAATACACACACTGTTGTAACGTAGTCAAGGCTACTTTTATTGCCCGGGTGGCTCAGCAGAGAACGGTGTAGGTTCTTGGGACTATATTGCCAGTTTCTGATTTTTTTTGTGGCAGACAAGTGTTTCAAAATTTGAACGTTAAGAATTTGACTGGCTTGAGCGCCAGCAGTTTTTAATTTGACAAGGAAAAAAATACAAAATACCTATAAAAGATAAGTAGATAATCAGCACCAAATTAATTTACTAAATAAGATTAAGATTAAGATTATTAAGATAAGGATAATCTGATAATTGAGATAGAGATATTTTCCTTCTGTAAGCAGATCAACAAAAAAACAACATATTCATAACAAATATATATTAACAATATAATAAAATAGTTTGGTGTCCAGGTGACACAATAAGAACTATGCGTTTCCACAAGAAAAACTAATGTCAGGTTTTTACATTTAAATGAATTTGAAAGTTATTGAGAGATTTTCATGAGATGAGTCAAACACTCGATTAATGAATTTGTCACCATTTAAAGAGTTTCCCTCTAGTCCAGTTCGTGGTGAACTCACGGGTCAGACAACCTTGGAAGGACGTGTCTGGGAAACGACTGAGTCCTGGTGAAATTGTTGCACAGGTGATTTTCAACGAGGTTCAGATTGATGGATATGCTGTCACACTGGGATCGTCCTGTTCTCCAAACTTCAGGAATGACGAGGAAGTGTTATTGATTTTCTCTCGAACATAAGTGTGGTCATGAAAAACATTACGTGAACATTAGCGAATGAAAGATTATAACTCAGATACACACTCAATATCAGTGTTTCAATATAATTTTGACAATAGATGGAAAACAATTCGCGGAATCCCCAACACACAAGTAGAGATTTCACGCAACTTAAAGGTTAGCTAATATTAACATATTTAACTAAAATGGTGCACCATGATAACATTATTTTCATTTTGAAATCAAAACTGAACTTGTCATAAATCGAATATTAAAAATGTTACTTAGTTTGAAAACAACTCGGAAAAAATCACACGATTAATTGGACTTCGTCTTTTCGACATATATCCAGCTTCCAGTTTTCTGGATCGCAGTTGTCTTGCTCTAGGCAATACTGCATCCCATATTATAAAATCAAGTAGTTTTAAATAGCAGTATGCCCCTAGCTCCGACAAATCCGTTGTCATCCGGCCTGGATACCGGCGTAGGAAGCTAGAGAAGTAGACAAATTCACATAACACTCATAATTGATGCACAATACTGCTAATTTTCAACAAATTTTAACATTCACACACATTTACTTGACTTCCAACTAAGGACGCCGTCTGTCCTCCACCATTGCCGGAAGTCCCTTTCTTCTAGGTTATATGATGACTTTTCTAGAAGACTTTTGTAACCTTGATCTGTCTGTTGGTACACCTCACACTTTGGTGGATTTGGACAGTGGACAACTCCACCAAAATGGTGTCCCCTTCCGGTGGACAAACAGAATTTCCTCGTGTTCAATAAAATATGTTACTTGAGACTCACAGTAATAATCCAACGTGATATCGGCTACCGCCATCTTCTCTTCTAGACATCGACAATCGACATTTCTCATATCTCCAATCGGAGTAATTATCGAACCAAACTATGGATCGCAGTTTCTCGATGAGTTAATTCTGGATCGGCTACGGCTGAATTTCACTAATTCCCTTTAATGATTACACGGAAAAATTCAGATTTACGAAGGAAAATTTTGAGCACACTTGTTGACCGTGCAACTGTTGGAAAGGGAAAGAGAGCAGACCTTTATCAAACATATTACCCTCGAATAACGTCTCTAGCGCCCTCTCTGTGATAGAGGTCAAAACCTCAGTATGATACTATAATAATACCTCTACATTGCGCCACTCGCCATCAGATGTCGCTGCATGAATACTTTTACATGATCAATATTATAGATTTCATTTCTTTCACGATTGCACTATTCGATATTAAATGACGCTACATGTCTTACGATGAAACATTAATGATTTATCGTTACACTGTACAACAATGTGTGGAACGGGTATTTCTTGACAACAATAAGAGAGTGTTAGCTTTAAAAAACATCAATTATTTCCAAATTCTAGGGCAATTAGCTCTAATGGGGTTTGTTGTGGACTGGGCTTTGGATCCTGTACCAGTATCAACAAGATTCTATTTTGAATATTTCAAATCCAATCATGAGTTTTATACAGTCAACGTTCACTGTGGTTTTGGAGTCGACTCTAGCCACAACTTCATACTTTGGCAAAGGACAGAACAGACTGGTACAAATTTGATATCAGTTGCTCAAATAGGATGTTTTCTATCGAGACCATACATCCTTTTTACTGAAAAGCAGCTATTCATAATTCAACAGACCTCATTAGGAGTTTTCATTCAATTAATTCCAACTCTTCAAATGAATTGGTGTTACAGGTTTTTCCGGGTTTTCTACAGCTGTGAAAGCGAATCCGCCACCGCATCAATTCAAGCAGCCCCGGAGCTCCGATACATTTTTTTTCATTATTGTTTTGTTATTGCTGGATTCAATATTTTAATAAAAGAACTTTTTTTTTACTTTAGTCCCAAATACTGATTTTCATCAACTCCGTAGTTGAATAGGGAAACAAAATTTTTTCCAGTTTTCAATAACAATTTGTTGAATTTGACAGATGACAATTATAATTTACCAATATCACCAATATCCTGTGGAATATTGTCAATTACTGTTTGAAATCATCCCTAAAATGAACTGCGTACTTCAATGAATTTTATTCGCTTACTTCAAAACTTTCTATTTGAACTATTTCAGCCCAAGTAGCGTCAATTTATATAGCCAAAAGTTTAATGGGGGAAGCCCCACGAATCGTTCCGGATATTAATTCCCAGAAATTTTGCGGCGGCGTCTCTGTTGCCATTATGTCAGCAATCCAAGGCCACCAACAAGAAGACAGTAGCGTAGGTATTCGTGACACTCCCTACCCCTCTTATTTTGATCGTCCTAATTAAAATCTACCGTTTTACCATGATATTAAAACGAAAGAGGTCATAAATTAATCTTCAATTCTATAAAGATATGCAGAACTATAGAAGAAACCTGAATTTTTTGCATACAAATTCAATAACAGTACATTCAAGGGTGTGAGGAAAACCCTAAAACAAACCAATGTTGTCGCTCGAAAATCAGCCAATGTTCCAGAAAATCTGAAAAACCCTGAAGCAGTATTTAATTTTTTCAGACACTGCCGCCTCGTTAATTCAGAATTCCACTTCAAAGAAGTAAATGACTTTTAGTAAGGCGTGATACCATTAATCACATACTTTTACTTGGGGACTTTCGGGTACAGCTATTGGAGAATTATATGATAAACCGATTTCAGAAAGTTTCTATTGACAACATATATAGAGTCTGATTATCTCCCACTCATATCTGGAGTGCCACAAGGCTCAATAATAGGTCCCGTGTTGTTTGCTCTTCACCCCGGGAATCATCTCAGAAGTATTCAGCAATGTGAATAAATCCTTTGTTATGCGGATGATAGCAAATCCATATAAATCTTCCACCTCAAAAAACGCACGATGCAAGCCTCATAATCAACAGGGAACTCGATATATTCCTAAAAGATGCTATAGATCGTTGTCTAATTATAAACCCCAAAAAATCTAAGGCAATTTTATGCGGATCCAATAACAAGCGAGTTGATGTTCTAAATTCAGTGAATGTCAAAATTAATGATGAAACTATCGAAATAGTAGACGAAACTAAAGTTCTAGGAGTATTATTGGATTTCAACTTGGGGTTTAAGAAACATGTTAAAACATTAGTACGACGAACAAACTTATCCTTACGAGTTATACAGGGTGTTTCTTAAGTACGTGTAGAAAATTTAGGAGCGTGTTGCTGACATCAAAATAAGAAGAAAAGTTCCTATAAATGTATGTCCGCAAATTATTCTTTTCTGAGATACAGTGTCAAAGTTGAATTCTGATTTTTATTTTTTGTGAATAATTTCAAAATAATTTTGATATTTGGGTAAAGTTTGGTATTTGGGAATATTTATTGTTAAGTTTGTTTAAAAAATATATTCTTGGTAGAGGTCACTGAGAGCTACTGTTTTCGAGTTATTGAGATTTGAAATAATCGATGCAAGTGATTTTGAATGACAAGATTTTTTAATTAAAAATAAATTCAATTAGAAATTAGTTTTTTCACAATTGACATAAAATTTGATTTTGTCATTGAAAAATCATCCCAGATACCAAACTGTACTTGAATATCACAAATATTTTGGAATTTATTCACAAAAAACAAATATAAGAATTAAACTTTGACACTCTGTATCTTACAAACGAATAACTTGCGGACAAGTGTTTATAGAAACTTTCTTTCTCATTTTGACGTCAGCAACATGCTCCTGAAGTTTCTACATGTACTTAAGAAACACCCTGTATATGGTGTGCGTCATTATCTTCCTATTAAGTTGAAATCCTTACTCTGCGAGACCTTGGTTTTATCTAATTTTAAATATACGAACTCCGTTTATGGTCCAAATTTAACAAACCAGTATAAACATAAATCCAGAAGGTACAAAATTCTTGCCTTCAGTAATATAAGGAATGGTGTGGAAGAATTTCCAACAAGATTTGTGAATCTGGTTGGTTGAATATGGAAAACAGTTCCACATTCTGGAAACCTCTTCTATTCAATAATTCTCACTGGAAGACCTTCCTATTTACATCGGACGCACCGACGTTCATGATGTCAACATTAGATGCATTGTTCGGAGGACTGCTCATTGCTAATATCCTATACAATAGGAAAAGTTGGATCCATCAGAAAACAACTACTTTCCTGGCTTATGCCACGACGAACATTGAATTACATCTGATGAAATTTCCGTGCAGAGTTCCTACAAGGTTATCTCTGCAATTGCTTGTTGCATGGAAATGTTCATCGAAACATTCGGACCACCTATATATCGATTTCGGGGTGTTGTCCCTCATTAGTATAGGGTAGGTCTAGCAGTCAATAACTAATGACTGCAACGAATGAATCGATAACCAAATCCATTTCAAGACCGAAACTGAGATCGCGCCCGCACAGTGGATACCTCCAAAACTGCGAGCGCCATCCCAGCGCCGACCACCCAACTAAGCAATACCCATGAACCACGATCGTCAAGACCGTATAAAACGGAGAAGAAAACTGTAATTCACAAACAATGAGCTTATGACTTGAGGCATAAGATGTCCGGAGGACTGCTCATTGCTAATATCCTATACAATAGGAAAAGTTGGGTCGAAAATCCATCAGAAAACAACTACTTTCCTGGCTTATGCCACGACGATCATTGAATTACATCTAATGAAATTTCCGTGCAGAGTTCCTACAAGGTTATCTCTGCAATTGCTTGTTCCATGGAAATGTTCATCGAAACATTCGGACCACCTATATATCGATTTCCTATTGTATAGGATATTAGCAATGAGCAGTCCTCCGGACATCTTATGCCTCAAGTCATAAGCCATTGTTTGTGAATTACAGTTTTCTTCTCCGTTTTATACGGTCTTGACGATCGTGGTTCATGGGTATTGCTTAGTTGGGTGGTCGGCGCTGGGATGGCGCTCGCAGTTTTGGAGTTATCCACTGTGCGGGCGCGATCTCAGTTTCGGTCTTGAAATGGATTTGGTTAACGATTCATTCGTTGCAGTGATTAGTTATTGACTGCTAGACCTACCCTATACTGATGAGGGGCAACACCTCGAAATCGATATATAGGTGGTCCGAATGTTTCGATGAACATTTCCATGCAACAAGCAATTGCAGAGATAACCTTGTAGGAACTCTGCACGGAAATTTCATCAGATGTAATTCAATGCTCGTCGTGGCATAAGCCAGGAAAGTAGTTGTTTTCTGATGGATTTTCGACCCAACTTTTCCTATTGTATAGGATATTAGCAATGAGCAGTCCTCCGGACATCTTATGCCTCAAGTCATAAGCTCATTGTTTGTGAATTACAGTTTTCTTCTCAACATTAGATATTGAGGAATATTGTTTCGACCTCCATTCAGAACATAACTATTCAGGAGAACGTTTAGTTACCAGAATTTCAAAATATATAATTTCATTTCACCAAATTTCAAAACAGGAAGTATCCAAAATTTCAAATCTCAACTCAATAACTTTTTGTTCATGACTTATCAGTAGGTTTTCATTCATAATTTTCACATACTGAGGCCAGAAACTGCTGCTATCACCATCAACCTCACAAAATCTGCATTCTTCAACTAATCCAAGGAGTCCTTTCAACCGTTAGTATTCTGAGCTTGTTTTTACTCTTGATGCTGCAGTAACTTGATCTCCTCTGGTTGTAGTTTCCTAGTAGTATCTTGGCCTGCCTCATTTAGTTTGATTCTATCCAGCATTGGGATCTTTTGTAGTGTACTTTTCCAAGTTCATGAAGTATTGTGCTGGTACATATTCCGCAGAAGAGTTAAGGTTCCTAAAATGGTGTTACAGCCCTTTTTTGCCCGGAACCCAGAACAATCTAGTTTATTTAGTTTCCCTAGGCACTCCCACATCATCTTGGAATTGATTACATGGGAATTCAGGGCATTAATGGCAGTTTGGCTATCTGTCATGATGATAATCTCGTGTCTTCGGAAATTTCTTTCTATATTGAACCAGACTCATTTTCCGGTGTCGTAGATTTTCGCTTTGAAAATGCTAGGAGATTTGTCTAGACTTCCGGAATATTCAGTACCAGGCCCATAATACCCCTTTTCCAGTTCCTATGCTTTCATTTATACAGGGTGACCCAAGGTTGAACCTCCAAACATTTAGGATCGGTTCTTTAGGCAAAAATGGAATTTTTGTCAAAGTGGGTGTCAAAGTTCCTTGACCTGCACGATTTCCTATGGATTTTTGCAAAGGGTACGGTACAGTAAAAACCGAAGTTTATGCTGAGCCTGTCAGCGACGAAGGTACTCTCCTGGAAAAACTTGTTCAAAGATCACACCATTTGAGTACCGTGCAGCTGCAGAATATGTCGTTCGTAAGTGCAAAATTTTAAAATGGTGGTTATTTAGAGCAGTTTTTGTGAATTTTTGTTTTCCCTTTTTCTAATAAATTAAAATGAATAAATGTGTCCTAATATTGATGACTTGGGTAGTTTTTTACTGTTACATGAAAGAAAACAGTTTTTGAAATTGTTCTCAAAAATGGAGTGAGATACGAAATATATCAAAAAGGCAATGAAATCATTTCTAATTGCCAGAAAAAAATTAAACATACAAAAAAGTGGAGAACAATGATTTTTGTCCTAATATCAATTAAATTACCCTTTCGGACGCCACCGTAATTTATAATTTTATTATAAGTGCATTGAGAAGAGGCCCGTATTACCACAAATAGGCATACCAAGTTTCATTGAAATCAGCCCGAAGGTTTTTGAATTATTGATAAAAAAATGTTTTTCTCTAATTTTTTCTTAAAGCTTTGAACACTCTATATCTCAAAAAAGAAGCAATGGTAATAGTAATGGTAATGGGTGGGAGACGCAAGCGTCAGCGACTAGGCCCCAGTGGGCCCTTTTCGCAATCCCCGGCATCTTCACTCATCCCATGTCGGATACCTGCTCGAACCTCTTCGACCTTCTTATGAAAGTCGAAATGTCCTTCCATTGCAACGAGTGCAATTCTTCCTACTTAATAGTGACAGCTCCGAAGACGTTTTGTCTGAGCCTGTCATAAATACCACATTCGCACAGGAAGTGGAAGGAGTCCTCCTCTTCCCCACATTCCGTGCATAGTGGGTCTGCTTCAACTCTGATGAGAGCCAGGTGCCTCCTGAGGCCGCAGTGGCCGGCTAGAACTCCCACCAACAGTCGGAGTTCTTTGCGGCTTAGCTTCAGTATCTTGGCCGTCCTTGCCATGTCGGGCCCCGATATTATCTGCTTTGACTGCCTGCATCCGTCTATCCTTCTCCACTCTTTTCCCAATGTATCAACGGGCCACTCATTCAGTGCCGTTGTTACTTGTCTCCTTGTTATGCCGAGTGCGGGTTCGGGCCCGTAGTAGGGTTGTCCGGCTCCTTGCTTGGCTAGCTGGTCCGCCTGCTCGTTGCCTTCAATCCCTGCATGGCCCGGGACCCACATCAGCGTTATTTCCTTTTCAGTTGCAAGACTCTCCAGGGCATCTCTGCACTCCTGAACCAGTGATCTGGTTCTGGTTGCATTCAGAGCTCTGATGGCGGCCTGACTGTCCGAGCAGACATATACATGTCTCTCTGGGCCGGACCTCACCTCTTTCATTCTGGTTGCCTCCAGGATGGCATACACCTCTACTTGGAAAACTGTTGTCAGAGAACCTAGCGCATAGGCTCTTTCCTCTCCGTTTTCCAGGTAAACTCCTGCTCCGGCTTGCCCTTCCTCCAGTTTGGACCCGTCTGTAAAACAGACCAGGCTTTCTGGAGGAAATATCACCCTTTCCTCTTTCCACTCTCTCCTGTCTGGGATCTCTAGCGAGATCGTCCTTTTCCACCTAATTTTATCCTCTGCCTGTATCACTTTGATAGCGGATAGTGGGATTTCTTTCTCCGCTACCACAGCGATTTCGGTATGCCCTGTGTAACCCTCTCCTCGTCAGCTCCCTGAGTCACCCATTCTCAGATAGGACGCCATCGCTTCCTTCTTTATACAAGTTGGAAGCGACGGCAGACCCAGCAGGGCGTCTAGGGCTGCCGAGGGTGTCGTCCTCATCGCGCCGGTTATTCCCCTACAAGCTAGTCTTTGAATCGAAAAAGAAGCAAGTTAGGACACGTGCGTATAGGAAGAAAATTGCTAATTTTCATCTAAAAAAATCGATCCCAGACGTTTGGCGATTGAACTCTGGGTCGCCCTGTATACTATTACTAAAAAGAAAGAAGAAAATTCAGTGTATGAAAATAAAACTTTTCAAATTGTTAATATTTTCTTAAACGCTTGTGGCGCATTTTTTCAACGGTTTATTGATAAAAGCTTATTTTGAAAAACATGTTTACGTTTTTTTTATTCAGCTTTTGTTCTACATGCTCTTGTTTTTTTTCAGCCTTCTATCCTCATACCTTCCACTGTTCGAATGTATATATTTCCTTCAATAGAATCATAATAATAGAGGAACTTCCTAATATATGATGAAAGTTGAAAAGGCATTTTCTTCTTTGCTGAGCACACACAATTAATGTTCCAGTACTCATCTCCTTTCGTTTTATGAAACGTCATCTATTATTCCGAATTTATGCAGTTTCTCATTTATTTCAGTATGAAATGCAGGCTTGAAATTAATGCACCGAGTTATCATGTTCTCTTTGCTCTTCCTCTTTCCTCCAAGTTCTGGTGCCCTATCATGAAGAAAGGTGGAAATAATGACATCTCGATTCACCGGGGAGTTGTGTACCAGAGTTAGTTAATTATTTGTGATGCGATTTTCTTGAAGTCATGAATTTTATTAGCAATATTTGCATTCTGTCGCGTATTCATCAATGCCCTGAACATTCGAAATCTGCGCACAGATGGTGATAGGGTATATTCTAAATGAAATAAGATCAGAAAAGTTCATGTGCATGTCTTGTATAGTGGTAACAAACAGTATTATGTTTGTAAAAAGTATAATCTAGTATTTGCTTGTCATAGTTGTGGTGAAATATAATTCAATATACACGGTCACCTAATTTGGAGATCTGGATAGAATACCTTTCTATAGGGTTTTCCAATAAGATGTGTTATTTTGAATAGCCCGCTAGATCGGCAGATGTAACTTTTGGAGCTGTCATTTTTTGACATTTGGCAAGTAGCAACTACGCCATTAATAAAAATGGAACGATACACGCTTCAACAACGCATTGACATTATTAAAATTCACTATTAAAATGGTGAAAATATGGCAGAGACTGTTCGTATTACTCGAACATTTTTGGGTCGTCGTGAAGCACCTTGTCGAACCGCCATACGCAAATTGGTGGAAAAATTCGAGCTGTTGGGACAAGTTAGTGATGTGAAGAATAAAACCCGTGCACGTCGCTCAAGAACAGCCGAGAATATTGCTGCTGTAGCCGAAAGTGTTGAAGAAAACCCAGGTTTGTCCATTCCTCGTCGTTCTTTGGAATTACGCATTCCAAAAACGTCATTACACCGTATTTTGCGTAAAGATTTGGGTCTTAAGGCTTATAAAGTTCAGTTAACATAAGAACTCAAGCCAGCCGATCATCAACAACGTCGTGCATTTGCCGATTGGGTCCTTGAAATGCATGAAAATGATCCGGAATTCCATCGAAAAATCATCTTGACTGATGAGGCCCATTTCCAACTCCGTGGCTTCGTCAACAAGCAAAATTGTCGCATCTGGGGCTCGGAAAACCCAAGAGTTATTGTTGAAAAGCCTCTCTATCCTCAACGTGTGACTGGTTTGGTACGGTTTATGGTCCGGCGGGGTCATTGGACCTCACTTCTTCGAAAATGAGGCTGGAGCACCAGTTACGGTGAATAGATTGCGCTATCGGCAGATGATTAATGATTTTTTATGGCCGGAACTGGATGGTATTGATCTGGACAACGTTTACTTTCAACAAGACGGCGCTACGTGCCACACAAGGAATGAAACCATTGATCTTTTACGGGAAAAGTTTCCGGACCGCGTTATCTCTCAAAGAGGTGATCACAATTGGCCACCGAGATCTTGTGATTTAACTCCTTGCGACTTCTTCCTTTGGGGCCACGTGAAAGAGAAGGAGTACGCCAACAGCCCAGCGTCGATTCAAGAACTCAAAGATGGAATTCGTGAGGCTATCGAGGACATAGGGCAGCCACTTTGCGATTTCGTTTTGGAAAATTTCATGAAAAGGATATGGTCTTGTAGACGTGGTCGTGGTGGTCATTAGGCTGATATTATTTTCCATTATTAACGGCACACTTTCCTCTTTATAATGAAATAAACATCCGATCATTTATCTCACAAAATGGCATTTTCCTTTGAATATCAAAATAACACCTCTTATTGAAAAACCTTTCCCGAATACGATAATTGACACAGTCGTGTGAAGAAGGTAAAATCTACTGAGTCGCACAAAGACCAGTAATGGAACAATCGAACATTTTAATCCATAGGAACCGTTGAAATGGAAGAATTATGTGGAAAAATACAAGTTGTTTCTCCAGGCCCATGGAATTGATAATGATAAGAAACGGGTAAAGGTAAGTTTATCGGGCTCTTTCTCGAAAGAGAAAGAAAAGTGGTGACACTCACGTAGTTTTATCTCCTGAACACGAATCCGAAAGAATTTCGTGGGGGTCATACTTTTCTAGTTATGAACTTTTGAATCTTGAAAATTGATCATGAACAAATGTCTCCTTCTTTTTGTTGACACTTTTTCGAGACCCTAATCAACTCATATTTTACATTTACAAGCACTAACACCAAACGTGTTATACAAAAAATCAACCTTCTTCTAAAGTATACATAACCCTTCCCACATCTCTAGAACGAACGCCAATAAAGAGTGAGGTTAAGAATAGTGTAATGAAAGAAGGTTAAATTTTTCCGTAAAACATTTGGTTGTGGTGCTTGTAACTGTGAAATGAGAGTTGATTAGGAAATTAAAAATGTGTCGAGAAAAAAAGGAGGAATTTTGTACGACTTTTAACCGAAAAAATCGTGTTTGAAAATGGTCAACTTTCAAGATTCAAAAGGTCATAACTCGAAAAGTATAAGAGACCCCCACGAAGTTCTACATAAGTGACCCCACTTTTTTTTGTTTCGAGAAAGAGTCCGATAAAAGTGCTATTTTCCTAAGTGACTATGGTCCATCTACGAAAAACTATCAGAACATTTTTCACCAAAAGCTTCTACAATAGTTAGCAGATTGATCACACTCACGATAAATATTATTATTATTAGGTAATCAATTAATTCATATAAATACGACTGGTTCAATTACTTCCGTTTAATATTCCTAGAGATGAAGAAAACCTGCTTATCGCACCTAGGAGTAAAAAGATTTGTGTGGGAAAGGAACGAAATAGTTTTTATTCTCATTGAGTGACACCAGAGGTGTCCACCATTCCATTTGCGTTAAGATGAGTTCTTATTTATTATTTGATTCAACATACATTTACACTTAATAAATAAATCATCAATCGGAAAAATGTAATTGTTCCATACTTATGTTGTTCATTTTGTATCAATAAAAACGATTACAAAAGCTTTTACCGAAAGTAAATATGATATAACTGGTCATAAAAATAGAATAATGTACAGTTGCGTGCATAAAAGAGTTATAGGCTATTGCGAGACAGGCTTGTCAATCTTATCTATTAAACTTCTTATCGACTTTGACAATTAATTTCAAAATTCGAACAATTTTTTCAGTAACACTCTTTTAACATTTTTCTAGTGCAATTTTTGCAATGTCTCAATTAGTGTCGTACCTTGTATGACTTCTTTATGCACACAACTGTACAACTGGAACGGTTTATTCAGTGAAAAGTGATTGGGAACAACAAAACTGAGGTTTGAATATTTTATGTCGAAATATTTTTCTCAATACAGTAAACATCGATTCGATTGAAAGTGCATGCAATGTTCCATTTCATGAACAAGAGCTTTTATAAATACATAGTGAACTTGCATACACGTCCATTCATAATCCATGCATATTGTCTCGTGAACATAACAATAGAATAGGACACTTTTTCTTTCTTTTCTTTTGTCGGTAATGCGAGGGACAGATTGAAAACAGGAAGTAAATTGAGCTCTCCTCACTGAACTGGTAACATGTATTGATGTCTCTTTTCGGCAACCTTTTGAACTGGTAATATTTATAAAGGTCCCAGTATCAAATAGTGATTATATATTTTTTGTCACAATTTTAGTAATAGATTCAACTAAATCTCGATTTGATGCCTTAATTAATTTTCGTTGTTAGTGTTAAGTATTATTATTATTTACGGTACTCTTACACCCCAACTCATTCTGCTTTGTAATTTAATTGTTAGTAGATCATATTTAGTGAACAAAATCTTTTTTGGTAACGGTTGTCTGATTGGGCAAATTCAGTGAGTTACATGTGCAAAGACTTTAATACTGAAATCCATCCAATAAATTTGACTCGAAATTTTCATTTTTTTACGACAATGCATAAACAAAGCTTTTACGCACTGCTGAAGGGCTTTTTTGTACTTTTTGTACTGCGCCTCATTCAACAAACTTCACGCTCATACAAAAAAGTCCTACTTTACGAACTTGTATCATAAATAGCTATTTTATCACATCAGAGTGATTTTCAAATAACTACTTCTTGTATTGTTGCTTAATACATGTTTGTTTATCAATTGATTGTTTTGTTCTTTACATGTGCATACAAGAAAATTTTCATTATCCTATCTCATTTTCTTGTATTGATAAGGTATTTTGTATTTTTTTTGTCATTTGAGTCACCTTAAATTTCTGGCGTCCAGCCAATAAAATTCTAAAGATTCAATTTTTGATACACTTGTCTGCAACCAAAGAAAATCAGAAACTGCCAAAATATTCCAAAGAATTCACACCATTATCTACTAACTAGCCTGGATAGAAAAAGTAGCGTTAACTTCGTTACAAATAGGACAGATTTTTCTTGTTCCACAATGGACCCAATACAATTTGAGGCAACTGCTTCGTCTACACCCAATGAGTAGATAATACAAGTAATTCATTGTTTTTTGGAACTACAAATGTGTTTTCATTTCCGTTTTTGAATAAGGAATTTTGACAATTATATAGGAATGTTCCCAATATTGTCATTTTAGAAAGTTCGTCCTGGCGACAAGCGCCTGACAATCCCATAATAATAATAATAATAATAAACTTTATTCACGTTAATTAAATTAAATATAGAGAAAAAATCGGCTCAAAAACATCGTGAGTAAAGAAAGAAGAATGATAAGTGCTAAGCACTTGTTTCACAAATATACAAACAATAAAAATTGTATAAAAATGTGTAAGTAAGAGTATGAACAATTTTTATAATGAATAACAGTAATAAATAAATAAAAAATCAGACACACACCTATACACGCATATACAAATAATAAAGTTAAAATGTTCATTGTGATTCAATATAAAATTATAAACATAAACAAGCAGATATATGAGCTGGGTACATAGAGTTGATAAAAATGGGTAAAAGTCAGAAATAAATATAAAAGTAAACAATAGAAAATTAAGAACAATAGAATGGTATAAAAATATTTTAGTGAAATTATTAAAAATGTATTCAAAATAGTGGTAAGCAAATAAAAGAACCAGTCACACCCCTATACACACATATACAATAATACCTAAAAAAAATTCATCTGCAGCATCAACCGAAAAACTAGTTGCCTCTTCTCTCTTGAAAACGTTTGCCTTTTTCAGATATGGCCAGCACTTTCTCTTTCAAGAAATGTCTTCTGTAACAAATGCTGATTTTATAATTAAATAGAGCTTTATCACAACTGATTAGACCGAGCGGAGTCGTTAAAAACATAATAATAATTGAGAACGTTGGGCTCTAATTTTCTAGCAACTAGGAATCATACCTCACAGCATTTTAGATTTTCAACTCACCTTACTTTTTCATCAGATGATCTCGACTTTCTCTACTCGATGCTAAATTTGTTCTTTCTTTCTGATGCTGGATTGAGAACTCGTTGCGGAACTCACTTTAGCACTCAAATTTACTTACTCTGAAGAAGAAGAAGATAGTTTATTCAGCCACATTACAGAACAGTAAATCCATTTGTGGTAGGTCCAGGACATAGCATAATACATTAAAAAAATTTGTTCAAAACAATACAATACTACAATACTGCAGTTTATAATTTAAAATTTTAAAGTTAAAAAAATATATATATAATTTTAAATTAGGTAAAGAGTGCTCCTCAATGGCTTGTGTTGCAGTGATATATATACACATATATATTATGACTTATCTGTAGTTTCCCATGAACTCATACCAGCCTCCAAATACTCCCCCTCCGAGTAGAAGCACTGCGACAGCAAATATCTTCGAATTAGTATCTTGAACTTATGAGTGGGTAATTCCCTAATGTACACTGGCAATTTATTATATAACTTTACGTCTAAGGTATTGCGTTCAGAAGTCAATAAACGATGTCTAGTAGGTCGAATCAAATTACAATTTCTTGTGCTATAATTGTGAAATGAATTTCTACTTTAAAGTTTTTCTTTATTTCTATGAATATCCAACAAACAATTGAGAATGTAAATACATGGTAGGGTGAGTATTTCTAGGTTTTCAAATATGGGGCGGCAGCTGTCTCTAAAATTGGCTTTAGATATTATTCTTAAAGCTCGTTTCTGGAGTCTGAAGATTCTCACAGAGTCTACAGCGTTTCCCCATAGAGTTATACCGTAATTAATGTGGGAGTGAAATAAGCCAAAGTAGGCTGTTTTCAAAACTGTAAGGTTAGCAAATCTGCTGAGTTTCCGCAAAATGAAGAGAGTTGAGTTCAACCTTTTACTCAGGTGCTCAATATGAGCTGACCATTTTAATTTGTCATCCATAACAATTCCAAGTAATTTAACTTCTGAGCTGTTGGCAATCGTATTGTTGGTTGAGAAAACAATATTTTGAGTTTTGTTTTTATTGAGTTTCAAGCAATTAGAAACGAACCATGTTTCGGCTTTTCTTGAAAAATCCTGTGAAGTTTCTTCCAAGTAATCTAGTTTCTTATCAGATGCATAAAGGGAGCAATCATCTGCATAACAAATGCATTTGGTTGGACACATGTAATGAAATATGTCATTTATATAGACGATGAATAAAAGTGGACCAAGGATAGAACCTTGAGGTACCCCATAATGAATGTTCTCGATTTCAGAATAGCTGTTGTCTATAAGTACAGCTTGTCTCCTACCATTCAGGTATGATTTGAATAATTCCCATGAGGTACCGCGTATACCGTAAAATTGTAGTTTATCTAATAGCACTGTGTGAGAGACACAGTCGAAGGCTTTGCTCAGGTCACACATAGATACCACCGTATGTAGACCAGCCTCAAAACCCTCGACTATGTCAGCCACAAGTCTTTGTATCGCTTGAACAGTGGAACAGTTCTGTCTGAAGCCGAACTGACCTACATGTAGCGTTTTATGTATAGTAAAGAACGAAATTAAGCGGCTTTTTAGAATAATTTCAAAAATTTTACCGAAAATTGGTATTATCGATATTGGTCGGTAATTATCAATGGTATTTTTGTCACCTTTTTTAAATATAGGTATCACTTTAGTTAGCTTGAACTCATCAGGGAATTTACCATTGGAGATACAATGATTGAAGAGAATAGTCAAAGGTTCTAGAAGAAAAAAACAAGTGCTTTTTATTATTTTACTCGTCATTTCGTACATATCAGGACAAGATGAATTTTTCAGTTTTAGAATGGCATCAAGAACTTCACTTTCAGTTATTGGATGGAGAAAAAGCGAGTCTTTAGGAGAATTCAGTGGGTCAAGAAAATTTATTGCATTCTGATCGCAATCAGGTAGTGAACTTATAATATGATTTGAAATATTTATAAAAAAATCATTGAACTCGTCTGTTCAACTCTACTAAGTAAAATAATTTTCTCTCAAATCAAAAGGATTTTTGTAGACTGAAATGTGAGAATAAAAAGCCATAATTCAAAACACTCATATCTATTAAACAGAACAATAAGGAATAAAAACAAAAGATGTTTGGGACATTTCTCAAATTATTTGATAAAGCAACTTCTGATTTTAACTGATAATATAACTTAAACCGAAAAAAGGGAATAAGGCCAGACAATTTACTAACAATTCAAAAAGATAAAACGCAAAAGACTCAAAATAATTCATATGCAACAAATACTAACAGTTGATTAGGAGAATCACCTTTTTAGAGACAGGTGGAAAAGATCGACTTTATATATATTAAAAGAATGAAATTTAACGATAGTACCCAGATTGAATATTGTGTTGAACAGAGTTGAATTATGAAAATTACAATAATTTAAGCAGACTAATAAAATAACTACGCGACCACATGTTAACTTCAACGAATGAAACGAAAGAGTAACTAATTTTCGACCCTAATTTCAAAGTTGGCCTGGTTCGCCCTCCTTGAGAACTTTGGGTGGTCTATGAAAATATAAGAATCTGGGTCTCTCACAAGAACATAAATATGAGGAGATTATTCAAATGTTTGTTTCTCTCTTATTCTGAAATGTCTCATTTGGAAATATTCGTACACACGGAAACACTTAAAAATAATCAATAACATCGTCTATTTTAAGAGGACCCTTGGTAACCATGTATTTTTGAGAATATTTACTGGAATAATATAAGTTTTCGAGGGGTTGAGAGAATATTTCAGATATTTGCATTCGGGTTTGGGTCTGATTTGAATTATTATTTCCGGTCATAAAATACGTTTGGTTACACTTCACTTTGGGATATATATTTTCTTGTTAACATGTTAACATTTTGTGGCACAGATGACCCCCAGAAACATATACCATAGCGGAAACGTGAATTCACTTGAGTAAAGTACAGACTGCACAACCGATTCATATCTAAGATGCTTCTTAAGACTCCTGAGTTGAAAACAATTTTGCTTTATTCCAGGTAAGACATTTATCAAGATATACTGGAAGGAATTCAACAACTTCCCAGTTTGTATTTAGCCACACAAAAACTCAAGTTGTTATATTCTCTTTGTATGGTATGGAATCTAACCGACGAAGTAATGCTGCAGTCAAGAAATAAGTCGTTTGCAAACCAGTCCTAGGATAGATAATGTATTGTCCCTTTTATTGATGGTTCTGATTCTACTTCATCAGATATCATTATCGAGATGTCATCAGCGTAACAAAGTTACAGATGCTGGCACATTCAGTCTGTGTCTATCATTAGTATAGTGGGTAGTGAATATCGAATCTATGATAGATCCCTGCGGCACTCCCAAACTTATCTTTGTGGAATGTGATTGAATATTCTTCTAGGAAACAAATTGTCCCCAACTTGAAAAATAGTTGGAAATCCATGCAAGAGTATTTCTCTTTATTACGTACCTGTACAAACTTCCTGCAAGTATTTTATGATTCACGCAGTCGATATTCCTGCTCAGCTCTATTAAAATTCCTGCGGGGCATTCTCCTCATCCAAATATTTTCCTATTTCAGTATAATATGCCTGAATTACTGTAGAAGTTGATTTTTCTAAGGTGAATCCACGCTGGTTATCAGAAATAATTATGTTCTTTTTTATGAAACAGTGAAGTATGTAAACGAAAACATCCTAAAATCTGATTGGCGATATAATCGAGAACGGACAGGTGCTGTGTTGCCCATGTTCATCGAGTTCATTATCTTCACTCCCATTCTTGATAAGTATGCCTACAAACCTTAGCTGAAAGGAATGAGGAAGAAATTTGACTTTTCGGTGTGACGCGCTGATGGTGGCTCTGAATTTGGAACCACTAAAAACTGCATACTATGGGACAGTCTACCCTTTTCTGGAGTATGGAATCTTAATATGGGGTGGAAGTTCTCAATTAGAACGAATTTTCATCACACAGAAAAGAGTCATGAAAACCATGTTGAACATGAAATACACAGACTCCTGTCGTGGTATTTTCAAGTGTCACAAAATGCTCTCCGTATATGCCATCTATATTTATGTATGTATAGTTTTTGTCAACAAAAATAAATCAAAATTTGAATGTGACACATACAAACATAAGTACCACACCAGGCACAAATCTAATTTTAAGGACCGCACTATGCGGATATCAAATTTGATAATCATATACCCTCGAAGATCAGAGAAGACAGTACAACAAAAAACACTTTAAAAAAATACGTTTTTGATCTATTGTGTGACATAGAACCGTATTCATTACAAGAATTCTATGACAAATCAGATTTACTCTCCTGATAATATTTTATTTATGTTCTATATTAAGTATACAGTTTTTTTTAAGTTCAGTTAGAAGTTCCTTCTTTTGACAGTGATATTGTACTAAATGTTTTATGCTAATGTAAGTTAAGTTTAGAAATTGCAGTTTTTAGGACAATTTCTATATATAATTTACTGTACTCATTTGTAATTTGTACTTATGACTTGAGTTATTCAACTGTTTCAAATTGAAAGCTTCAATAAAAAATGTATCTATCTATCATCATCATCATCATCGTTCATTCACATAAAGTAGTACAACAAGCATAAAAAGACTGTATATTCTGCAAATAAACATTGGTAAAACCTCAGAAGCAACATCTCAAATGGGAGTCTATTAGAACTCCTAAATATTTTATATTTGTTGTTGAAGATATTCTGAATGTATTTTGAATAGTTAAGAATTGGAAGTGAGGAAAGGAAGATTTATAATTACAAAAAGGTAAGAAAAATGTTTTTTTGAAGTTTAAGGAAAGTTCTCTATTATAATGAAACTATAGTTCAAATAATTTTCACATAAAGAGGGTTTACAAAACCACGACAATTGTTTCGCTTTACAAAAGCTTCTTCAAGTGGTGAAGATATACTAAATTACATATTTGCTATGTTACTTTAAATACTTATCCAAAATCAATTAGGGTTCGGGTGTATACCCCAATAAATTCCCGATAGGTACTTTTATATTTCTATTAATTAAATCTAACCTTTCCAGGAAAACAAATTGATTATTGGTGATGAATTTAATTCGAGTTGGTCATTGAGCAAGTACTGAGAATTTTTCCATTTATTAATCTCCATACTTTCTAAAAGATTTATCTTCTTACCTTTGTTTTCGACATGAAGGATTTCAAAATCATGGTCGAAAGTATGGTTTTCAATTAATAAATGGTTAGCATACGTGGAATTTGTTTTCCCGTTTACAAAACTACTTCTGTGCTCGGCTAGGCGTTGTTTGAAGGTTTTATCAGTTTGGCCAAGATAAAACTTGGGGCAACTACCACAGTTCAATTTATAGACTCCACATTTTTCTTGATTATCCACCCTATCTTTGTTATTTTTAATATGTCTGCCCAAACAATTGTCTGTCTTAAATGCAATATTTAAACCTTGCTTTTTCAAGAAATTACCTATTTTATTGCTTGGTTCACCGATATATGTAATTGTTTTGAACCTTTGAACTATAGTTTCATTATATAGAGTATAATGGATATTCATCAAGTATCGGCTATATCAATTCAAAATTTAAGGAAAGTTGTTTGTAATCAAACCAATCTTTGATCATTTCCAGATCCTTCTCTGCTTGTTCTTTGACCTCATGCCAGGTTTCTACAGAATGGAGTACTGTAGTGTCATCTGCAAAACTAGTTATTTTGCTGGACGATCCTATAGAAAATTTTTGGTTCACATATATACAGAATAGTACTGGACCTAAAACTGTTCCCTGTGGTACTCCACATTCAATTTTCTTTTCAGTGCTCTGTATATTTTTGATTCTCACAATTTGTTTCCGATCTGTTAAATATGATTGTAATAAGTTGAATGCATTCTCTCTTATTCCGATGTTCTCCAGAGTGGTTAATATAATGGAGTGGTTAACTGTGTCAAATGCTTTCGATGGTTTGCTTTTATCTAGGGCTTTGTATGTGCTGTCAGTTAACTGCAATAGGGCATTTTGGGTGCATTTTCCTTCCTGAAAACCAAATTGTGATTTTGATAATATTTTGTGTTTTTGGATGAATGAATTTAGTCTGATTTTAATTAACTTTTCTATAATTTTGCAAAGGTTTGTTATCAATGAAACTGGCCTATAGTTAATCACTTCATCTTTACTTCCACTTTTATATATTGGAGTTACTATCGATACTTTTAGACACGATGGGAAGTGTCTCCACAGTGTTTCCACAGCCTTATTGAAAATGTGTGTTATTGGTTCAGCGATGAAATCAGCAACTAGCTTTAATGTTTCACCCTTCAAATTGTCAATTCCAGGTGCTTTGTATTTTTAAGTCCTTTTATAACGTTTGAAACTTCTGTTGGGGTTGTAGGACTCAGAAATATAGATTTTTCGTTCACGTATTCATTGTATTTATGGTTTGATGTTCTTTTGATTTTTTTTGCAAGATTTTTTCCTGTGGTAATATAGGTACTATTAAAAATGTCTACAATTTCATTCATATCATCAATCACGTTTCCATTTTCAGTTTTTACCAACATCATAGAACATCTTCAACAAGTGTTTTGAGAGTCCGGCTTGTAAGTTTCTGTTAGGCGATGATTCGCTTTTTTATGTAATGAAGATATTGGTGGAGGTGAATAAAATAAATTTTAAGGAAATGCTTATACTTTCTTGAGACAGACTTATTCATTTCATAGAGAATTGAAAGAGATAAATATATAGTATAAGCATTTGCTACATTTTATTCACCTCACCCCTTTCCAATTTTTCAATATTCTGGTAATGTCTCTGTTTCGAAACAATAATTTATGAGATATGTGACTAGTTTCAGTACTATACATCTAGATTTTTTATCAAAATCAATGTGGGAATTTTGTCATTTGACAAAGTTCAGTTTTTATTTTAATCCAATAGATTTTAGTCCAATAATTCGACTTCATTGAAGAGAGGGTCACATGTAATGAATCTGTTACCTGGTCAATATTATGCAAGAAATCTTTTCCAGATAAATTTTCTGTTTCAGTAATGGTTTCGAAAGGAGCATTGTGGAATAATTCACTTAAATTTTTGGAAATTTCATTTGTGTTTACTATTATTCCTACATTCTTATGAAAATTGATTTGTTCATTGTTTGCCAGGCTGTTTTGGATTGGTTCTCAGAACTACATTTATAAAAAATCGAAAAATTTTTTTTTCAAAATATCAAGACATTGCTGCCACCACCAATTTGCAGACAAAGTCGACGAGCAAAATGAAAAAACCGAATAAACTCCTCCGTTTCACTCCACGTACACTCCAATTCCTACAACGCGATCTTTCTCGCTATCCTTGCGGGAAAATAAAGGTCGACAAATATCCCGGAGAATAAATACTACTAAAAATCAAGAAACCTATCGACTCTATTTGTTTAAGCGATTTCCGATACGATGAAAAAGAATCAGACGGCTCTCTCTCAGTTTGCGTCAAATAGAGACTCTTTTATATGGTTGAATGTGATCGTATGTTTGTCTTTGGGAAAATTATTCTGTTTGCAAAACATTGTCTATCGATTTGGAAACGTTAGAGGCGGAATATTAGAATAAGTGACAAAAGTATCACTTTGTATGGGAGGTGAGGCCTAATTCTGATTTTTCAATAAGTTGCATAAATTATAATTGTTCGTATTGAAGAGAATCTAAGGCAGTTCTAGGCCCCATTCGAAACGTTGGTACAGTCCAAACTCAAGAATGGAGGAGAAATAATCGAAAACCGGAAAAAAAAAACAAATTACTTCAGAGGTGGTGGGCGGGAGACGACCAACTTGGAGAAACCCTGTCATGAACTCTTAGTTTTGTATCATGGTTATTTTTATGCCTCGGACCTTGAAAGTATGCATTAAAAAATCAATGTTGAGAGTGAAAATGACGATTTGGTTGCAAAAAAAACATGTTCAATTGAACTAGGTCTCCCCCAGTTGAGTTGGGTACTATATAACTCTACATATCAAGTCGAGCCCATATGCCAATTTTTATTCACTGCTAGGTTTGAGAACAAAGAAAGAAACAGACCGTTTGTGGTCACTGATGATCTTGAAGAGGGAAAGTGACATCAGTGATTACTCAGATTTTTCCAAAATTATAAAGAGTTGGATTGTTGTCTGGAAAATTCATTGAAACCCATAAAAAATAGTTGAGTTGGACACTACATACATACCATGTCAACGAATAATAGGAAGATAACGTTATTGTGATGATATTTGTTATTTTTGTTGATGATTTAAATATTTTTATTTCATTTTGTTTCATTCGATTCCCAAATTAAAAAGCACGTGGAAAAACGTTGTTTTTATAATCTTCATAGGGTGACTAATTCGTAAAATACATTTTTCTCCTCGGCTGAGACCTGTTCTTACCATTTTGAATCTCTATTAATAATATACATATTTGTTTAGGTGAGTATAGAAGATGGATAAGCTTTGTAAAGTGATATTTTAAATAATTTTTTCTTTCCTTTTTTGGTAGGTATCCTATTTGATTTTTCCACGGTCAAGTGAGAAAATGCTTCTTGAATAACATTCAAACTTTCCATTGGTTGCTGTCTGTGATTCAATGGATAGAAAAGGATGAGATCATGTACTCCCATTATCTGTCGAAAAATATTCGAATATACTATTGTTTTATTGATTTCATTGAAAATATGAACAGGATGTTCATAAAGTCAGTTGTGGAATCATCTGCGACTGAAAGTTGGAATTTAGTCGCTGTTTTCCATCGTACAAGATAACCTCTCTTGGAAGGAATTCATGTTTTAAAGAGAAACATTCTCAATTGAAAATTGAATCAATACATGACTCCTCTGGAAATGGAAAAACCCTACGATAAAATTAAAGTTACTTTTTTGTAATATCTAACAGAAAACAACTACTTCCCTGGCTAAAGCCACGCTGGACATTGAACTACATCTGATAGATATTGAGAAAGACCCTATATAAATCTGAAAATGAAAATTTGCAGTTTCATTCAGATAGTTGATTATTTATTAAATTTTCCAGTTTCCATTGGAGATTCTTATCTATGAATGAGATAAAGGAGAATATTATTCAGAAGTATCACTCACAGAAAATCGCTCATTCCATTGATGCGTGAATTGCATCTCTTTCGCTAGGCCTCCAATACATTTTGGTCGACAAAAATCTATTTCACTCTTCTAAGATCATCAGGGAGGTCGGAAGAATTGGAAAACATTCTCTTCACAGGCAATTTCACACTGTAATGAAGAATTGTTGGACTATTTCTTGTGCGGTGAAACTTTGAAAATATTTTTCTGACATAAAACCTGTCATGGATATGGCATGTTGATTTCATTGAAAATATGAACAGGATGTTCATAAAGTCAGTTGTGGAATCATCTGCGACTGAAAGTTGGAATTTAGTCGCTAAACTGGACATTTAATAAATAATCAACTATCTGAATGAAAATGCTAATTTTCACTTTCAGATTTTTCCTCTCAAGTTATATAGGGTCTTTCTCAATATCTATCAGATGTAGTTCAATGTCCAGCGTGGCTTTAGCTGGGGAAGTAGTTGTTTTCTGTTAGATATTACAAAAAAGTAACTTCAATTTTATCGTAGGGTTTTTCCATTTCCAGAGGAATCATGTATTGATTCAATTTTCAATTAAGAATGTTTCTCTTTAAAATACTATTGTTATTAAAACATTGCACTGAAATATGATCTATACACATTAAAATAAAAACACTATCCAAATTAAATTCGAAAATTATTACTAAATCAAGTATCTCTTCATTGGAGAGGCTGCAAAAATCTTCAAAATACAGCCAATTATTATGTCCGAGTACTTCTTCCAGAAGCTATGCTTGAATTTAATATTTCAAGTGATAAAAATGCAGAAAAAAATCAAATTTCATGATTACAAAATAAATTCAAGCCTTTTTAAAAATTCCCAGAAAGTTCAACACACTAATTATGTCGTTCCTAATCATAAATATTATGCAGGATTGAGCACAAATCTTACAGCCGTATGCATAGTCACTTCCAGCGACTCGCCAGAGTTTCGCCGCTCGCTTCACAAGAACTATAATGCACAGTCGAGCTCCAAAAAAGTGGTACATCGCCAGCGTTTCGCCAAAATGTGACTTATCGCGTAGTTGTCACTTTTTTGGAGCTCGACTGTGCCTTATAATCCTTGTGTAGCGAATGGCGAAACTCTGGCGATTCGCTGGCGATTGACTATGCATACGGCTGTTAGAGTTTTTGGGATATCCTTTAGAGAAGAAAGGGTGAAAATATCGGTGGGCAACGATTATAGTTGATAAATATTATGGTTTCGACAGGAATGTGGAATTTTCTTCATGTGTCATGTGCGAGAATTCTCACACTATACTTTATAGATACATCTTCAAATGTGCAAAAAGTAATTATAATCATTTCTGTAACTCCTTTACACTTCTCCCCTATTCAGAATATAACGTGTGTTTATGTATTGAATATATTTCGTTAATTATTACTGATCTAGGATTAAATGAATCATTATTATTACTATTATAGTACAATGAAGGTTTCTCCTCTTCATAATGAAGTCATTAGTCAATAATCCCAAGAAACGTATGTCATTAATTTTCAAGAATTTATTTCAGCAAATCCAAAACAAATAACGTACCATATTAATTTAGAGCAGGTTCCAAAAAGTAGGTACACAATAAGAGTAGGCAATTTGATGTGGGCGATGATAATGAGTGCGCTTAACCACTCTGATAAGTAGCAGAGTAGGTAAATTTGAGAAACTAGTCTCACAATTAGATTAGATAATATGATGTAGGCGGGAGAATGAGTGCGAATATCCATTATAGGATAAGTAGTATAAATATGATTAGCATAGAATAAGGGTAGAATAAGTAGTTTAGTAAACTTTCAGACCCTGAAAATGCTTAGTTGGAGAAAGGGGTCTAATTTGGCGTAGTTTTGGTGTTTAAGTAGTTTTTATTCCATGAATTGTATTCACAGTTCTTCTTTGAGTAATACTGCTATATGTTATGCCGTTTCTATATTTTCAACTGTCCTCGTATACGCATGAAATAATAGAAGTTTGACGGGTGCATTATAAGTTCAGAAAGGTGCAAACTTATGATGATTTCAGTCTTCCAAATAATTATTTCTCCATGTTTGTTTCAATGTGAACGACTATAAGTATCTATTCGGATTTCCTATTCTTCTAAACTATCTAAATTTCTGGTTACACGACGGCGACGTTTTAATCGAAGAAGATTGCTGATGTAACTATTTGAAACTTGAAAACATTCGAAGTTTTGATTGAAGAACATTGCAATGAAACTCAAATACCAGAAATTCAATTGATTTATGAAACGACAAGAATGTAATCAAACTCGTTCGCGTGTGTAAACAAAAATCTATCAGCCACAGTGTATTCGTTTCAAATTTGTTATCCTTATCCTGGTTATATAATAATAATAATAATAATAATAATAATAATAATAATAATAATAATAATAATAATAATAATAATAATAATAATAATAATAATAATAATAATAATAATAATAATACGTCTTTTTTCAGCATAAAATAAAATCAGTACTAAAATAAATGAGATGTAGGTGAAAAGAGTTAGTGTGAGCTGTTTTCAAACTCAACCTCATATTCCTGAAGGCAGGTCTGGTAACAGGATTCTCGGGCCCCTGGGCAAAGAAGAGATCCAGGCCCTCTACCCAACTCTCCAATCCCCCCCCCCCCTTTACCAACTGAAACTTAACTAAGATTGAGATTCGCCTACAATTGCGAAACTTCACCATATTCAAAAAATTAAATGAATATTATCTGTTTCGTACTATTAAAATGTATATATACGCATATAAATGTATTTAAATACAAATATTTTGAATCATTAAAAGTACAACTAACAAGTAAAAATTGGTCTCCAGACCAGGATCCGGATTTACTGCTTGCCTGGCAGGTCCCGGTCCAGACTTCAATTTTTGTTGGAGATTTTAAATTTTTTTGAATCTTCTAAACAGTTTTTCAGCATTTAACCCTGTTAAAATGTAATACACTTTATTGATTAGTGATATTTTAAGTATTTGAGTATTGTATTTTATCGATGAATAAAGGTTATTTTTATTATTATTATTATACACATACTAAATACCAAAATACTCCATATTTTCTTGAAATAGAAGTAAATTTAAGCAGAATGGTTGGTTAGTAAAAAAAATAAAATAATTTCCAGTTAAACATTATAAAATTTATTACACGAAAAAATGTTAAAGTAAAGTAAAATTACATCTTGAATTGTCAAAGAAATAAATGCATAAGCCTGTTCGTTTGTCATGCTCACATTGATATAATCTGATTTGAGCAATAATTATGGTCGTTCGTTTGTTCTGAGCAACTGCTCAGAGACCGTTCGTTTGTCAGGAGCAAGTTGCCGCAGATCACATAAAGTAAGCTTTATCTGCTCTTCCAATTTTCAGAGAGCAGAAAAATCATAGCAAAGTGATCAGGAAGTAAGGCGGGTGGTGACTTCACTAAACTATGATAAAATAATTAGGTTATGTTTTGCCAGTGTTCGTTTGAGTTTGAGAAATAAATAAATACTGATATTGGACCATAAAAATCAAATCAGTTACGTCACAATCGGGTGATCTTCATGATTTTTTGGGCATGCTGAGCATTTCAAACGAACAGGTCTTATATGAAACTTAATAAAACTCTACTCTTCGTACTCTCTTCCTAGCGAAATCGTGGAAGGACGTAGGTGGAACCTACACCTACACCGTGTAGGTGAAGAAATAATAACGGTATAGAAATGTCTCGTATTGCGAGACTGCAACCTGTGACTTGAAGGAACTGAAAGGTGATGATGAGAACGGGAATGTGGGATGGTTGGTCTGACACTACAGCAACAAGGGTAAGGGCCGGGCAGCGTATTACCATTGTTTACTACTATACAGAGCAACTGTGCTCCGAAGCGTAGTGAACAATGCCTTAACAAATACGCGTATTTTAGATTGCCATTGTTTACTGCGATTCAGCACATCACCCAAATCGTAATACTCTGAATCGTAGTAAGCAATAGTTTTCATTTCACGGCGTGTTGCCATTGCCATTGCTTACTGCATAACAGTGCAGCTACGCCTTGCAGCGATATATTGTCTTGTCATTTAGATAGTTTCGGGAATCAACTAAATATATTTGTTAGACATGTGCTTTCAGATGTCTTTGCTATTCATCGTTAGTAGTACTTTCGTTAATATAATTTTCTGTTTCAATGGATCATAAAAATATTTAATATGTGGTTCATCTAGTTTAAAACTATACCAGTTTCAATGTAATTCAACTGGAAACGGTTTTGATGCCTGTGTATAGTACCAAGACTTGCACTAATTGGATTGTGCGTTACACTCACCCCTCTGCAAAAAGATATATTCATCGGAAAATATTTAAATGTCAACCTAACAGTTTTGACAAGGTTAATGATAGGAAACAAAAAGAAAGGATAAAGAGTGCAATACCACGAAAAAGCATTGCGGAAAGATGCCAAATCACACAGTAGAAATTAATAGTATTTTCAAGTATCACAGCATAATACCTGAACCTTTAAAATGAATATAACTCGTTTCAACACTGAATACATTTTTAAGTAATAGTATTGACAATGTTTCAAATACATTCCTTTTAAAAACAAATATTTTTATTTTTGTAGGTTCATTTTGGTATTTACAAGAAATACATATCTCATCCCATTATAAAATTCATACTGTTGTTTGTTCCATTTTGGATCTCACCTTTTCTCTTTAACGATTGATGCAAGTTTTTTTTGAGTTATACAATATTCTAACTAATAAAACTTAACTAAGTAGCTGGAGTGCAGTAAATATTGGTCTTTAAGTAGGCCATCTATATTATTGCCAACATTTACTGCGATTCAGAGTATTACGATATGGGCAATGTGTCGAATCGCAGTAAACATTGTCAATCAGAATATGCTCGTATTTGCTAAGCCATTGTTGACTGCACTTCAGAGCACAGTTGCTCTGTATAATAGTAAAAAATGGTAATACGCGGCCGGGCACGGCATTACTACCGTACTACACACCGCCTGCCTGCCGCTTGCTTATCCTATCTCATGGGAATTGGAGCACCACGCCCGCTACAAACATTTGAATTCATCACTTTTTATGTTTAATTCAAATGTTAAAACAAACTGTATTTTTTTTGTCTTCTTTGCTATATTTTTCAATTTGTTTTAGCCCGAGCCTGGAGGGAAAGAAATAAAAGATATGTAAATAAGTATGTTAAGCCTATAATGGGAATTACTTTAATTTGGCGCACTATTTTCAAGTTTATGTGCGAAGCGAAACGCTAATGCAGGATTATCATCGAAACTTGATTTTAATCAGGAAATATGATGTTTCTAGCTTGCCATATTATCAAAATAGTCTTGGAATTCTGATATAACTGTTAGATACGAACCAATGTAACAGCGAGGGTTCTGGCGAAAATATTTTTTTTAAATTTAGAGCCATCTGGTGCGGAGAAAATGAAAGAGTTATGTCATTATCATCAAAATGCAAATTTTCCACAACAATCAAGCTATTCAGAAAAAAAACTGTGATTTTTGTAAAGGGATCGGAAAATATTCAAATATGTAAAATTGAATTTTCAAATGTATTGCTTTAAACTCTGTGTGTGAGTATGAAATTGAATCCAAGCAACTTTTTCAATTAACTTTTTTTGGTATCTTGCCATATTATCCCATTTTTGGCCTCTTCATGGTATTTTTCCCAATTTGCCGCCTTACTAGTGGTCACGTGACATGCACAAACTTTTTCCAAGAAATGTTTTTCTAATACTCCAATAATAAACTTTTTTCTCATATGGTGCATAGTTTTTGGCGGTCACTTTATATACAGTGTGTCTCAACTAAATTCCACAAAACTGAATACCATTTCTATTTGTAACCAACGTCTTTGCAGTTTCGTCCTATTCGGATATTATCAAACGAATACGAATAATATCCATATAGGACAAAACTGCATTGACGTTGGTTGCAAATAGAAGTGGTATAAAAACTCGAAAGTTTTATTTTTTATTTTTCATGCACATTTATTTCCTCTAAGTTTCGGTAAAATATTAAAAATTAGTTGTTTGAAGTTTCAATATATTTGTCAAATGAGCGGGTCCCCAACTTCTATAAAGAATTCCGAATTGAAAAGTTTCATTTCACTAAGCGGTCGACACATATTTACGAAAACTCACCATCGGTTCGAGATTGCCCCCCACAAAAATACCTGACAAACCCTAATTCATCAATTATCAACAAATCGTCCCCAAGAAACCCATTCCCTCGTACAACTTCCAGACATCACCTCTCGAATTCGACCCCAATCCAATCCCAATTCTTCTCGCAAACGCGTTAAATCAAACACCGCCTCTTTATCCCCGACCTCATAAAAAATTAAAACCTCACTTACTTGCAGGGATCCCAAACGACGATACCCAATCCAGGGCAGTCGATCTCGTTGACGATTTCGCACTCCCTCCTGTCGCACACGCAAGCAGGGGCTGTCAGACCCCCGCAAAAAGCAATGATAGCCACGAACGCCAAGGCAAATACACTATTCATCTTGTCTATGGTTCAATGATGCTGTGAAAAAGTTACATAATGCCGGACGCTTGGTTCGCTGGGCTGGACGGGTCTCCTTCAATGTACGATGTCACTTTTATGAATCACAAGAACGTTAGATGTCGAAAGACAGCTCTCAGATTGAGGAATATCACTTTAGGGTTACGGAAAGTCACTTTTTAAGCACGGCCGACAAATTCATTTATAGGTGGTCAGTTTTAAATGATGGGATGTTAGTTTTATTTAGAGGGTGGTCACTATCATTGAACAAATGTCAGTGCTCGTCAGACGCATTCAAAGTCCAAGCAAATTTAAGCACTAATATGAATTATGGCCGCAGAGCTTTATTAAACGCCTCCGTGTCAGAAAGGAGTTATATTAATTATGCTGCAACTTCGCGAAGTTAGATGTAAGCAGAGGATAGTGAAGTTTAAAGCCGGTGGTTTTCAGGCCAAGGATTTAGCGGAGATTTTGAGGCTCACTGTGGAAATCAAGGCTGAGAGTAGAGACCAGGGATATATTAATAACGTTTCATGTGTGTTCTGATCATAGATTTCTAACATGTTTTCTATGTAATCTACATAATCTATATAATGCTGTTCTGGAAGTTATTGATTAGCTAACAACAGCTTTCCTCAATGACATCAACGAACATTATTTATATGATGTCATTGAAGTTTTCGAAAATAAGTTGTGATGTTTCTAGTATAAAACATGTACAATAAAGATATATCAACTACGTGTCCCCCTATTTTATTGTTGTTGGGTCAGATATACCCACTTGAAATCACTTTATATACTGAAATAACTTGATAAATGTAATAAATACATTTATTATCAATTATTGTGCTCTGATGATTAATTATCTTTCTTCAGAGGTATGTATCACACGCAAAAACTTATATTCCTGAAACTGTAGTTATCACAGTGACTGATAGTGTATGCAGAACATTGCTGAGAAATCAAAGTGTGCCCAGTTTTAGTTTTTTGTAATATCCATTATGAAAGGTGAAATAATCATTAAAATCAAACGGTTAAATGTTCTTCTACCGTCGAGGTAATATTCACTTAAACTACGTAATTTTTCTAATCAATAATTTACATTATCCTAAAATGATCTCATTATACATCAATCAATCATTCAATACATATATTCATGATAATTAGATTAACGTAATATAAGTGTGATGAAAAGCCGTTTTTATTTTTAATTCAAGAGAATTAAATGATCATCAAAATAATTCAACGAATTCAAGGTTTTTGGTTACCTTCTAAGATTCACTGTCAAAACAAATTAAATTCTAGAGAATAGATCAAGAGGATGAAAAGGATATCATCTCAAAGAAATGGACTTCTTTCTTAACCTTACAATGGACATTTTCTTCAGAAGTGTTTATATTCTTCCAATACATGAACATAACCTAAAATAGAAAGCTGTACTGATGTAAAAATTATCACATGGACTTGAGCCTATTCTCATTTTCTGCAGTTTTTATTACTGGATTCGTGATTCATAATGTAATCCGTATTCTCAGGTGGCCAACTTGAATTCATTTGAATGTCTTGTCCCTTTGAATTATTCACGCGTGTTTCTCGAAGTGAAATCTACCTTTTATCAGTCAAGAACAAATATTCGAGAACCATCTAATTTTCCGATAGTACTATAGTTCACTGTTATTAAGTATGAGTAAAAATAGACTTAACATTTTTACAATAGGACCTCCTTATAAAGAATCAAAAGGCCGACTAACCCCAAATTACTGAGTTATCTGAAATTAGTCGAATCAGAAATTAATCCCTTACTTATATGAAGATGACTTCCAGATTGTTATAAAAATGCAATCATTTTAACCTCATTTTCAAATTCTTCATAATTATTAGCATCAGTTTCTTTGTATAACTACCGACCATAATACGCTATAAATGTTTGAGTTTGAGTAGTTCTCAATCCTTTATACGAATTATTTACAGAGCAGGTCCATACTTATGAAAAATCTAATCAAATCCTCAAGCCATAATTCAATATGTTGATAATCCATAGACAAACATATATGAGAAATAAGAATTCCAAATGTACTAAAACATAATTCCAGTCAATTACTTTTTCTGGCGTCCACCCCATCGTGACTCCGAAAGCACCGTACTCAAGAAGGCTTATTGTGCTCCCAGCAATATTTATTCAATAATTCTCTATCTCTGAACGTCGTACTTGTTCGTACAATTCAGTTGGCGGTGTACTCTAAGATACTAACGTCTATACATGGGTCTCTCATTATTGTTATTATTATTATTACTTTCTCTGGAAATATCTCAGAATTATTTTTGATACAAAGTTCCAATTGTGTTTGATTCTTGCAATGAAGTATGTTCATTTTGTTTTCGAAAATAACAAGCTGATGTTATATCACGTATTTGACACTAGTTGATATACTTCAACTTCGAAATATTTTGAAATAACCCTACTACTTCCCCACAAGTCAGAAACAAATTGAATTGCTATCAAAAAAAAATTCAATGTCCAGGAGATCTGACATTGTAGTTATTTATGTATCAAGGGCGTAAAGTAGGCGTTTATGGCCTGCGGCGTGGATGATGGCCCGATGACGTTAGCCGAGAGCCATCACACGCCGAAGGCCTTAAATGCATTTTACGCACGTGATACATACAAATTTTTATGCACTAGCGGTTTTATAGAGCGAATCACAAATACTGACTTGAATTGCAATGGTCTACACGTTTCATACGTTATGCATACAATAATTAAGGGTAACATAATATGAGGAATGTGAAACTATAGTAGCTGAGTGCTATATTGGAGAATCTATTTCAAATAAATAGATCATCACCGAAAAAATTGCCAACGATTATGAACAAATGTTAGAAAGAGTATTGCTCTATTGAACCGAAATGATTCTAATTCGTGTTAGGAATTGCATGAAATGATGTGTGAGTATAGACAATTTGAGAATTTTGTCTACTTTACGGCCCGCCGGGCCATAATGCGCCCACGGGCGGTTAAAGTGCCACTTTACGCCCGGCGAACCAGGCGGTAAAGTGTACTTTACCGCCTGCTAGTGCATAAAAGTATATTTTGACTTTAACTATGACTATTTAAAATTATCACCAGTCCCATTAGCTCTCCCTTATTATTGTCCTCAGCTCAAAATTAGACACTTATCGCTGAATAATTTGGCCAAACCAGTTTTAATCAAAAGTTATCAATTGAATGGAATGTAGGGCATTCTGAAATTGATATTTTCACTGGATACACCAACCTGACCTTTATCCACTATTTTATCGCTGCCGTGCTAAATTGAGCATGAAAAAGTGCTCCACTCCATTTAATGTTTTGAAACGTTTTATGACAAAAATAATAAAATTGAAATCGACTTGTTCATGTTGATTGCCAGTTTTCCTATCAAGAAATTAATGTTCGCCACATTAAGCACATGATGTTTAAATGGATATACTTTTCAAATATCAGTTTTCGTTCTATAGTTTTCTACAATAGTATCAACAATTTCTTGGGAGCTACCTCATGCCCAGTACATTATCTTTACGGATGATAGTACCCTTCATACGATGCTCGGTATTACCATCAGCAGTACCCTGTAATAGGAAAGCCATGTGAGGTACTTTTGTCAATGCCAACGCTTTACCAGCCGACCACCACGGCCCATATGCCGAACAACTCTTTCCCAGGGCTTGTACTTCCACCGAACGGCAAAGCTTTAGAACTCACTGCCTCGGGCCGTGTACCCTGAGGCATATAGCCTGCAGAAATTCAATGAGAACACCAATTCCTACCTACTTTCCCTAGGCGCTCGTGTTGTTCTCTGAACTTTACAGGAATTTCTCTTACTGAGAACCAAAACACAAAAAAAGTGTTTCAAACGTCTTTTTAACAACGAGTGTATAATAAAGGAGTGTCTAGACTATTTTATAATAGACGAGGAAAGTGATGACGTCAAATGTCATTCTTATCAAAAAACTGATTCCAAACAAACCTCCATCAGCTTGTCCGATATTGTTTCCGTAAAAGTTTCTCATCTTCTTTTGCTTAAGAAAACAAAATCGAAATACCTAAACACAAACTAAAAGCAAAGCAGCAAATAATCAACAGAGAATGTCACCTGAAATTCTTTGTTTGGAATCAGTTTTTGACAATAATGACATTTGCGACGACACACTTTCCTCGTCTACTGCGTTGCATACCGTACTTTTTCTCTCACGTCAACATGACAATTTCCATTGACAGACCAAAACTTAGTCTGCCAGGCAGGTTTTCACCCACTGAAATGAAACATTAATCAAAAGTTAGGCGGATAACCACAATTCATTGGTATTTCCCGCAGATATATCTTGGGCTATGTTCCAAAACTTACCCTGGAGTAAGAGTAAAAGTATGTCAAGGTATTAGCTAGACAGAGAACAAGCTGGGTTTTGGACAGTGTTTGTTCTTATGACGTATGACAGCGACTGAACCTTTAACCGTTTCTCGTAATTTCATCATTTAAGGTTTTCTGATAATCTTTATGAAAATCACTTTTCTGGTTCTATTTGAGCGACCCAAAGTTGTTGTCCCCCACACTTAGATTTGTCGGGGCTTTCCACGATAGTAATATCTGAAGCAAACATTTCTGAATAATCATTGGAAATAGGGAGTTAAATCATTGAATCATCTAAAATGTATTTTGAGAATTATGTATCTACGTCAATAAAACCATTTCATTTCACTCACTCCTGGATCCTTCAAAGGAATTCTATCACCATCTATTTTGTAAAATGTATAGAAATCTATTTTATTGGACAAAAGCAGCCAGAACAATCAATTTGAAATTTGTTATAAGGTACTTTTGTTTTATTTTACGTTACAGTTTGAAAAAGAAATAAAAAGATGACAGAATAACTGTCAGAGTACTATTCTACCCTTTTTTTTGCTAGGGTACGGTTGACTAAGCTCTGAGGTAAACCCCACTGGTTTTGGAACGTTTGACAAGCGTAAAATAATTCTTCAGAGTAAGTTTCGGAACAGTGAGAGTAGACTCCGGGTAAGAGAGTAAGGTTTTGGAACACAACCTTGTCTTTCATTACAAACGTCATAAGTGACGTTAACGTCTACTTTCGCCTAAATTTTTTGGTTTAAACTCTGGTTATTAAATTATTAACAAAAAGAAACCTTTGTTTTTGTTCTGCCCTGCTTCTGCCTTCTTCGTGTGATTAATCTTTTTTAATTTTAAATATTCTGGTTTTTCGTATGTTTGTATACTCAGTTGTATTTAATTATTGATGGATAACTTTACTAGTGTGGAAACAAAATTAAGGTTTGTTTGCTCCTATTCGATGAAAATGAAGTGTTGCTTCTACATTATTGACGGCTTCAATTCTCGTCTGAAATACTAGGGAGTATTTTTGCTTTTAAAGAGAAGTGTATCCCTCCTAATAAAATGCCGTCAACAGCAACAGAACCATGGCTATGGAGAAAAATACTTTCCACAAACTTGTAGAAGTTTTAGGTAAAGTTGACACCAGCAACGTTTTGTCCAGGCGATACACAGGAGGGTACTACTCACTGGACATAAGACCCATTTATTAGTTTTTCTTGGGTATATATGGCTACTCCAGATTCTTGGGAACAAGGTCTAGATTATGCCGAGCCACAGTAATGACGGTTGTAAATAAAGTGTTATACTTGATATTGAAATTTAAACTAAATATATTCGCTTTCCAAAATGAGAGCAAAAAATATTGGATGTTTGCAATGGTTTCAAAAAGGATCCAGGTAGTGAATTTATTTATAAAAGTAGAGATAGTATAGGTAAATTGTTTCTTTACCTCATAGGTTGCCTCCCAACATAAAAGAAAAAATAAAGCATTACATACCTATTGGACTAATAAATATGTTGCCGCCATATCGTGAAAAAGGATCAAAATTAAAAAAAAAAAACTATCTGAAATGAGGTTAGTTTTGTTTACTATAACAAACGAAAATTGAATACAACTCGGGAGTTGGGTTATTACCGCAAAATTTTGGTGACAACCTTGACAGTAAACAGCTGATTCGTGACGTCATTGGATGAAAACCAATCTAATAACCAAAAGCACCTAAACATATTGCTAAGTTCCAATTTGAATTGGAAAATATTGAAACATTTTGGTCATCTGCCTAAATTCGATAATTTAACTATAGTATTTGAAGAATGGAGTCGCCATGGTAACGTTTTTAAAAATTTTGCTAAAACACAGATTATGAATCTGTGATTGATCGATCATTCCTCTTGAATAGACAGAGAGAATTTAATGGCAAAAACAGCAAATATTCAATGTTCTATCACATGATTCAAAACATGGTGTTCTTGACTAAATTTCACTTGAAACACTCTGTGAATAGTTCTGTCCTCTTCTTGAGACTCATATTTGGGCTGCTCTGATATTATCATCCTTATCAGGAACTTGATCCTCATATTTTTTATTTTAATGACCCCAAAACTATTCAGAATAATATCGATTTTGCATCTGCCACATTTAGTAATGTCCCAACGCCCCTGTTGAAAGGTATGATCAAGATCATCACCTATTTCATGTTGCACCTTGTGTCCCAAAAATGATATTATTTTTCAATAAACCTTTATTTTAGTAGGCAGCAATTCATTTTTGAGCAGAAACTTGTTGACTATTTGATTTTTTGCGTTCGATATAATTTGTATGCAGTTTCAGTATTAAAACCAGTGGTGTTCACTCCTCTCATAACCTTTCACACAATGTCCTTCCCCTCGAAATGAAAATTAAATTTTGAAAAAATTGTTTGATATGTTTTTATTAACTTTCACTCCAAACCATTATTTAATCCTACTCGCGTTTTCCTCTTGAACGACAAAAAGTTCTGATTCTGAATTGGATCATAAAAAATCAAAAATCCGATACGAGATTATCCATAATCTTTCGCAGATAATCTTCCGTCTCTACTCCCAGCTTACCTACAAACTACACAAAAATATCCTACTTTATTATTATTATAAACATGAAACAGTTAACATCTTTCACTCGCTAAAAACCATTCGCAACACTTTCCAGGCGGCGACGAAAACTTCACGTGTTTTCTTTCAATTTCGCGCCGCGACGTCGACGCCAAAGCGCTTGTTGAGAAAAACGGTGCCCTACTGGGTTTTCGCGACCGTCACTTCTTGCTCCAGAGCACGCTTCAGCTCTGTTGGAAAATAGATGCGCGCACGCGTCGGACGCGCGCCGCCACTGTGTTTGCGCTTCAAGAATTGTCGGATTTTTTCATGAAATGCAGTCGATAGTTCTTCAGACGGCGATATCAATATTGATTGAAGTTATTCACCTACTCAAAATCGATATGAGAATTATGAGATGAATTATCGTTGTTTTGGCATCGACTTCTTAGGTCATTAGCCATGTGTTCAGTGTAGGCCTTGTTAATAACCTTTTAAAGTAAAGTGTAAAGTGTAAAATATCTAGGTATTTATGTTAACTGCAATTTAAAATGGGACATTTATGTCAATTACATTGTGAAAAAAAACTAGGTTTGTACTATTTAAAATGAGATATTTTTGCAAAATATTCGATTTCAAATAATTACTGATTCTTTACTCTGCACTCCTTGAAACCCACCTCAATTATGGGATAATCGCGTGGGGAGCTACAACACACAGCTACAAATTATAGAGATTATCCAGAGGATGGCAATCAAAAGCATCTATCAAAAATCATATACTTACCGCAAGAATACCTACATAAGGAAACCAAAATCATGGATATTAGACAGCTATATTTTTTCAAACAGTAACTAGACAACACCTTAATAAGCATGAATCAACGCCAGTTGACCACACACATGCTACTCGGTACAGAAATAAGTCAGTATGTGTACCAAAACCAGAAAAAAATAATTTGCGGATATCTTATGTTTACTTGGGACCAAAACTGTATAATGCAATATACCATCAGAATTGAAGGAAATCAACTCTATTTCACTCTTCAAGAGACATCTAAGGAATTGGATGACAGAAATAGAAAGATTAAAAATTCACAAACTTGTTGATCCGACTGTAAGGCTACATTTCTGATGAGAAATTGCAGTTTTCTAGATACAATGTTATATGTGTATACGTCTGTGAATGTGTGTGTATATTTATGTATCCATGTATTAATGCTTGTAAATATTGGTGATGTTTATTATTTTCTCTAATGATATTATAATTTTTCCTGTTTTCATTACTTTATCATTATCGATTTTAAAATAAGCGTTTCATCCAAAATGAGAAAAAAAACATTTCATTTATCTTTAATATTTTTGTATTTTTATTATATAATTAGTTATTAATCTTATCCCCCATATGTTGTCATGTATCATCGTTGTTTTTGAAACAACTGATGTATTTATTCTATTTTCCCCATACCCATGCTCGAGGGCAACCTTTTATGGGTTCACTAAATTTGTTTCCTTTCTTTTTTACCAATACTATTGTAAAACGATGAGAAATAAATATTATTATTATTATTTGATTTGAATTGAAATTCTCCAGTCGGACCCAGTCTCCGATGCTCCGATACATTCGGAGAGCGCGCTGGCAACATCATTACCCCAATAACCACTCCCCAAACTATGGGGTAAGCAGCTATTGGGTCCGGGAATCGTGTACCCTGAGCAGACGTAATGAACCGAGGAAGACAGCCTTCTGCATTCTTCCGGCTATGATTTCTGACATCTTCCTACATGCCGGAATGATTTTTAGGTTCGAGAGTAATGAATTCATCACACCACCAAGGGACTCTATTATCAGAACAACCATTTTCACATGCGGAGTTCGAAGAGTAAATCTCGATATTTCGTCCGTTCATCCTCCTCCTTTCGGACGATATTCGTTTCGCCAGGAGCCGAAAACTCAATGACGAAAATCGTCTTACTTCCATGGTCGAGGAGTACTACATCAGGCTTATTGGCCTGTATTTGCGTGAGGGTGGGAAATTATTATTATTATTTTCGTAATCCCATACTGTTATTTCATAAATAATAACATCTGCGCAACCTGGTTTTCGATCACAGCACAGTGTACTACTACAGCATTGCTTTCCATAACAGATGATATTTTCAAAGCAGTAAAGCATTTGACACTTTGAAACATAGCATACTCATCGATAAATTGAGATTTTTTGGCTTAGGGGATCAATCCGTATCGCTCATATAAGCAGCTACTTGACTAGACGTACTCAAAGAGTTTACCTAGAAGAGCAACAATCAGATGAACAACTATCAGTAAGATATGGGGTGCCTCAAGGTTCAATTTTAGGGCCTTTGCTATTTACAGTATACATCTGAGATTTTCATCACTATATTGAAAAATGCCGAATACGCCATTACGCTGACGATCCACAAATGTACATTTCTTATTCTCTCGAAAACTTACTCTCGACTATGACTGATATGAACAACGACCTACAATCATTGTGCGATCTATCAACAGCTCATAATCTTAAATAGCTCCAAGTCTCTCGTAATGCTGTTCGGTCCAACAAAGAAAAGAGATTGCGTGGATCATTTATTGAATGTCCAACTCAATAACGAATCACTAAAATTTGTTCACGAGAGTAAGCATGTCAAGCTTTCTACAATATCTTGAGACAGCTATTTCCAAACAAAGACATCCTCTCTAAAACATTGAAACTGAAACTTTGTGAATCTCTTATTTTTTCCAAATTATCATATTGCGACAGCATTTATGGACCTGCACTTCTACAAACCGATTCAAATCGCTTGCAGAAAATACAAAATTCCTGTATTCGCTTCTCGTACGGAATAAGAAAATTTTACCACATCAGTTCAAAAATGAAAGAATCAGGCTGGCCGAGTTTGGAAAAATAACAAAAGTTACACCTGTTGACTATGGCTGAAAAAATTTCAAAAACGAAAAAGCCGGAGTTCTTGGCTGAAAATCTTCGTATTTTTCAGACCCATAATAATGCAAATACTCGAAATAAGCACATTCTTGTGATTCCTAAGCACTCGTCCTCCGTTTTCAGACGCAGCGTCTCCTATAATGCCTCCTCATTATATAACAATCTTCCCAGTGAGTTCAGACATACAATCTATAACTTTAAGAAAAAACTGAAACGATATCTATTACGTAATTGACCATTGTTCTTATAGCCGACTCGCTTACGTTAAGGGAATATAGTTAAGTTAATCAATTTCTCTTTAACGAATTTTGTTTGTTATATTACTATTTAAATACATTTTTGTTCCGGGTTGAGTTGTAAAACAGCATATTGCTGACACTCCGCCCATTTTATTTGAATAAAGACGATTTATTATCATTATTATTTTGATTTAAAGGTATTTAAAGGCCGGCGGCTTACAATAACAATAATTATAATAATACTTACTATTTATAAATTTGAAAAGTAATTTGACAATTGCTATTATTTGAAATTTATATTCCATCGATGAGAGCTTCGCCATCTATAGCACCAGAATTTGAACTTGTTGTCGGTGTGGCTCTCAGATCAATGTACTTATTGATCTGAGGTGTGGCTCTTCATTACTATGAAATAGTTGTCTCGTTATCTTCATTCTCTTTGAAGCTAAATTTTCAATATATGACTCCGCCACCGTAGAGGAGTTCCAACCTCCAAGTTCTTTTACCGATAGTAGATCGCCACCATTTTCTACAAGCATAGTAGCCGAGGATCTGCGAAACGAATGCCCTGTGTAGAGATGATGATTTTCCAATTCTAAGAATGCTGCAATTTTCTTTGGAACAGCTCCAATAGTATGAATGCCCACAACTTGTTTTACACATTTACCATTCCTATAACCAATGAAGAATCACCGATTTTCCAAATTTGAAGGCCGCAAATAATCTACGTATTTTTTGTATAAACCATAGGCATCAGAAGGAAGTACTTCTTTGGGAATGAAATACCCTGTTCTTTTTGTTTTTAGTATACCTCAGTGAAACCAAAATTCTGGTACTGGTGCTTTCAAAATCATCCACGGTCAGCTTAACAAGTTCGTCACGTCTACAGGCGCCAAAAATACCACTCATTAATACAACCTATTCAAGCAACCCTGTATGATCATCTGCCTCCAACAAAAACTTAGTTACTTCTTCAGACAAAATTTTTGCTTTCTTTGGTGTGTATCCATCAGACTTTCGTCTCGAAAACAAAAATAATTTTTCAAATCTGAAAACACCATTTCTGTAGGTAATACTCTAATATGGTGTACGATTCAAAATAACTAACCTTGAAATGTCAATGTTGTCATAAACTTTCAGAGCAAGTTTCAACATTGAAAGCTTGGTCCACAGCGAGTTAGGAAAATAAACCTCTGATTTTCCTTCCGTATAGGCTAATAATATATCTTCATCAACCACCTTTACATTCTTGCTTTTACGCCACTCTTCAAAATTTTCATATTCTTTTTAATATCGCTCTTGAGTTATTTTTGGCAGTAAATCAACACTCGTTGCACATTAATCTCCCAATTTTTCAAAAGAAATTTGATTGTGTTCCTCAATTTCTTGAATTTCATCCATTGTCGTTGTTAAAGCGAACTCGCGAACACAAAAAACTGACGTTGTTTATAATATTGTGTTATGATATTGTTAAGCTGTTCCATGACAACACGATGTGGGGATTTTTCTGTAGAATTATGAGGTACGTGGTTTGTTCTTTCCTTGGATTCAAAATGTAATCTTTCAGCGGGATTACGGAAAGGTCTTGAACGACACACGGTCGATACGCTAATAACATTGCTAAAAAAAATTCCAGCTCCAACTAGGGCTTGAACCCTGGACCTTTGGCCCAGAGTAGGGCGCTCTTACCACTGCGCCACACCCCGATAAATATACATTCTTACTCTTGAGTTAGAATATTTATTCTGAAACATTATTGTGTTTCACATGTATTTTCATTCCATAACAAGGAACGGTGTGAACATTCTGTAATCGAACCAAACGACATAGATTGCCGTGGATTTCAAAACTGTCAGTGACTGATGCTAATGGTGGCGTCGTGATAATCTTTGTCAGAAAAGCTTCAATTTAAGTGATATTCAAATAAATATCGTAATATTCATTATAAAGATTAGATACTCAAAACATGGTTCTCTCTGTTTTTAATGAATATTATAAATAATTTTGTGTCAAGAAAATCAAAAAAAAATCAATAACTTTTCCAAATAATAAATCTAAATTCCTGTGGTGATAGATAAGTATCTTATACTCAATGAAGAAAAATTGAAACCATCCTTTTTTAGTGAACTGAAATTGCATAGAAATGAAAGATGAATAAGGCTTACAACCTATAAATGAATGTCTGTAGAAAACTCCCAATTTAAAAGTTACGGAATACTGCACCAGGTACAGTTCTGATCAAAATTACTGTTATTAATGTAATTAATGTTTCGTGGTGGAAAATGAAATTAACTTTATTTATGACACGAATAAACAGTCTTGGAGGGTTTATATGAAAAAATCTTGCACTGACAAAGTTTTTATTATGCTGTGTGCTAGCTCGATCAAAACAGTATAAAAGTTTGGAAATACCTGGTTTCTGTGGTAGTTTTGGAGAAAGTCACCTTGTCTTTGGGATTATTTTAGTCTAACATTATGAGGTAATTTTCTTGAATTGCAAGGGTTTTGATTAGTTATATTCTGGTATAACATACCTTTTATTCTTGTTTTTTCCCGTCTTAATTTCTTCTCTTCCTTAGTTTTTTCAATGTACTTTAAAAGATTTCTTGGCTTTATTTAAAATTCACCCTGGTTGCCTGCATTTTCATTTTATCCCAATGGATAACTATTTCAGGCAATTTAAAAATTAGTAGAATAATTTCATATTATTATTAAACATTTAAATTCATACATATATACAGCATGATTTACGTAAGCCGTGCATTAGAAGTTTTTCAACTTGCAGTTGAACTAGAAACTTGAATTTGGTATGCTTCAATATTCAATTTTTCAATAAAATCATAATGCTATCCCAAAAACCACAAAGTACTCCCCAATTTTGTTTAGAATCAGACCATAAATGACAAACTCATCTGCTATCATTCAATTTTAAGAAAATATCATGATCTGCTACCCCAGGAACCCTGCATTATCAGTTTTGAATATAAATCGGACCATAATTCGGAAAACGCGCCCACCATATTGAATTCTCAAATGAATATGATATTGGGCCCCAAAAACAACTGGGCCCCAAAAACAACTAAAAAACTAATTTGAATCATAAAACTCGTCCACCATCTAGTTTTTTTTCTTATAAAAATGGCTACGCATTTTGTTACACCCGAATATGAACATCTACCAAATTCATTAATTCTCAGATTTTACTTGAATTCTCTTTTTTATTTTTCAACAGCTCAGAGTTACCTAAACACTGCACAATTATCATTTTTTCTAATTTTCTATATGCCCACTGCAATTTCAATCGACCGAAGTTTTGCGAGCAGTTTATATCAATAGTTGATATGTTGAGCAGTTTAAATACGGTGTGGTTCGACTTGGGATCGTAGCTATGGATCGTAGGGACTGTAGCATAGAAATATATATAATATATATCTATGGACTGTAGGGAGAAATGTCATTACTCAAATACTCATTAATGTCAATGTTTGCAGCATTTTAAAAAATGAAACTCCCACAAAATATGTGGGATATTTTATGGAAACTCCCGGACACCAACATCAAATAAGGTACCGACCATAGAAATCATAATATATATAAAGTATGTGTAATTTATATCTATGGTACCGACGCTAAGTCGGAAAACTGTATGTATTTAAACTGTGCCGCGGTGTTATTTTTAAGTGGATAAAAAACACAACTTGAATTGGCAACATTGTCATGTTTTAGTCTTGTTTTGTTTGACTGCAAAACGTCAAAATACTCTAAATTGAGGTTAGGTTAGTTGCTAGCTGGCAAGATCGGATGTAGTGGGAACTGGGAAAGTTACAAGTGTATATTGAATGCTCGGTAACATCGTCAGTTTCCGCGTTCTGTTTGATGAAGATTTTTCGACCTACTTATCTGTGAAAGTAATTTGCAATTACATCAGTAGTTGTGTAGTTGAGCGACAGCGAAGATGGCTAGCACCCAAGATATTTACAAAAAACAGAAAACTTGCATGCAAGTTGCTACAAATGTTACAGAACAAAAACATCATGTATCCAGAGCGAAACGAGGACAAATCCTTGGACATTTAAGAGGATTCAGAGGATGTACAGTATGGTTCACTGGCCTCTCTGGTGCAGGTAAAACTTCAATAGCTTTTGAACTAGAGGCATATTTGGTATCACACGGTGTACCAGCTTATGGTCTAGATGGAGATAATTTAAGAACAGGTCTAAACAAAGACCTAGGGTTCTCGAAGCAGGATCGAGAAGAAAATATCCGAAGAGTAGCTGAGGTAGCCAAACTGTTCGCTGATGCAGGCCAGATCTGCTTGTGCAGCTTCATCTCTCCCAATGCTGAGGACCGAGAACTAGCGAGACGTATCCATCGAGATAGTGATCTCATGTTTTTTGAAGTATTTGTTGATACGCCTTTGGAAGTTTGTGAACATCGAGACACAAAAGGGTTGTACCAAAAGGCTAGGAATGGGATTATCAAAGGATTCACAGGTATCGATCAGGTGTATGAGGTCCCTGAACATCCTGAGCTAGTAGTGAAAACCATTGATTACACTGTTGAAGAGTCGACAATGCAGGTCGTAGAGATGTTAAAGGAAAATGGAGTATTACCATTCGTGGAAGAAGATGAAGAGTGTGTTTCAGAACTATTCGTGCCCAAGCATATGCTTGCTAGTGCCCAGGAGGAGGCCTTTTCATTGCCGAAATTGCAAATTACTGTACTAGATTTGCAGTGGCTACAGGTATGTTTATGAAAACAGGTCAAAATATATGAAAAAATAGTATCCTTCTCAGTTATTGTACCTAGGTGTACAAAACTTATTACACATCTGATTGGTCTTATCAGTCAATAATTTATAAAAGTTTACTTGACAAATGCCTCACATTTTCTGTCAGTTCAGTTGTCTCAAACGTTACTGAACTATTTATTTATTTATTCTACATTAATACAAAGGTTCATAATGATAATAAAACAGACTAACTACAAACAGCTTTATAATTATAAACAATAACAAATTCAAAACCAAAATCAGTCTCATTTCTGAAATAAAGTGAGTAAGTAAATTTGAAGGGAAATAATAGTAATAAAAGTACTTTATTGGTTACCCAATAGGCTATTGACCAATTTTAAGTGAATTTAGTACTTTAACAGTACAAAGTACAATATTCTTTCACTAAGTAATTCAGTTGTTTTGGAAATATCTACTCTCTTTTCATTGTTCTTGATTGTACTTACTAGAAGTACCAATTTTAATTTTCACTTACCAAACTTACCATTCTCACAAAATAATGTTTGATAAAGTATCAGGTTTTTCAACAAACATCAGGAGAAATTCCTATTCTACAATACATTATATAGTTTAATTCAACAAAAACCAAAAACATCAGCACTCAAAAATAAGTATTTTGTTTATCCTTTGTTAGCAAATCAAATGGCCTACATCAGATACCTTCTTATTTCAACTTTCTTCAGTTACATCAGATCCATGCAGTGCAATGTACACATTGTCTTTTTCACTCATCAATGAGTTTTCTTGTGCAAATAACATGCTTTCTCCACAGTGAGAGTTTTGAATGAATGCAAAAAAAAATTACAACTATTATGCAAGAGTTTAGTAAGGTACACCAATAAATGAAATTGTTGTGGTTGTGCACTTTAAACAGTAAACACAAAGTATAATTTATTTATGTAGGATACCTTCTTTATCATCAGGGTAACTATAATCATGAATGATGAATAAAATAGTTTACCACTGAAACAATACTTACCTAATTCTCTAATACTTTCTATTCGTCACTGGATCTTTAATTTGTATTCTTAATTTTTCATTCAAATGAACAAAAGATAAAATAAATATTTAATATGAATAATATGGAAATTTTACTTATTATAGTAGTTTTTCACAAAAAATTTATGAATATTCATTATAATTCAACACCTCTTGGTACCCTGATGCTTGGTATGACACTTTTTCATTCCTCAGGACTCTCCAATATTAAAAAAAATAAATATAAATGAAGTGTTAAAAGCCCAACTCTTGTAAGTTTCGTTAACGTCAATATTAGGTCCATGTAAATATGCATTCATTGTCAAGACATTCTGAAAGGTTTAAATCGTAGTTATCTAAATCTTTTGGAGAATTTTACTAATTCAGCATGAAAACAAAAGTAGTTAATGGGAAAAACAATATTTTAAATAAACATTGGCATTAGTGGTGTCATGTTGTCCTACCTAGTAATGACGTTGGAGTCTCTTGTCTTATCTTTTGATTGTATCAACATAAATGGGTAATAATGATACTTTATAGTAGTACAAAAATGTCGCTGAAAAGTTCCTAATAAATCATATTTACCAGAAAAATATTCTTAATTAGATGTTTCTGGCCAACCATAGACAATGGATCAATCTGAAAATTGCATCTTAAATTAGCATGATCTATACTCTCAAATATTTTTGACGATGCGACGTTGCCGGTTCCACCATAAAGTAAATAATATAATTTTATGATTCCTTATCACTTTCCCAACAATTTCATGTACTATTTTCCTATACCTATCCGTTACCATTTAGGAGATAAAAATTAATATATTTTTTTTACCAAACATGTACTTTAACAGGTGAAACAATAAGGAGAGAAAATGTGAAATAATATGAAACAGTTCAAACCCAAGTTTATTTATACCTTAGAAGAATGTAATAATGAAAAGAATATGGAATATAGTTTATGGGTTTAGGGAAAACATCTGAATGGCAGAAATTTTCTAAATTAAACTTTGTTTATTGATGAGTCAATATTTATAAACAATGGAATGGTTAATTCTTAGAAGGTTCTGTAAGGACCAAATTGTGGAAGACAGTTCCACAAAAAATAATCGTTTGAAGGCAAGTTGAATGGCCAAAATTTTCTACATTTTTTGAGGAATTGGAATTGATTTGTGGAAATTTTAGAGTAGCAGATTAATAGAGTTTCCTCGGAAATATCACCAAACCAATTATCAAAATAAATGTTATGGCCAACATTAAAATTTGATATGATGAAATTTTTCGAATTAACTAGGGAGTTTTGTTGAAAAGTGCAAAATTCAGTGAGTTTGTCAGTGTCATGTCAATTAATTGTATTTTTTATCTTATATTATTATATAAGTAGTTGAGTATCTCATAATTAATTTTTGAATATCTTGGAAAAGTAGTAATTTATATGGAAATATTAGTATTAATTATTGTATAATCCTGCGTATTTTATTTCATGGAAAACTTCAAATCCTGCCTAATAACCCTAGGAAAAATTTTGCAATCCAAAACTGGGGTCTGAAAGAGCACTATTCACAAAATTATGATTTACAAAATGACATTCAATAGATTTTGATAACAAAATAATATAATTTTTAATATTCTATAAGTATCTAAGTACCTGTGTTACTAAATTATAATTTTTTCGTGAAATTTCTGTTACTCCCATTTGGAAGTATCACAAATTCAGTGTCAGATTTAATTTTAAAAATTGAAAATCATTTTTTTTATTTGTACTTTGAAAAAATTAGAAGAAGGTCTTGAAATTTTAAATTTTGCAGTTTGGGATATTCAATTACATTTCATCAAAAAAAAATTCAAATGGCAAAAAAACAAATAATACGATTATACAGGTATCAGCTTGATGAATAATATTGAACAAATACTGTTCTAGTTTGAATACTTATCAGCCATATAAAATCTCTATAATCTGGTATTTGTCAATTATAAACTGTTTCATAATAAAAAAAGTTTAAAATTCAGTAGGTATGACCAAGTCTGTATTTTTTCCTTGGTATGTTCCCTGAACTTGAATTTCAACAATGCCCTGAATTTTTTTACATTATGAATATATTTCAAAATTTGCTACAATACATGCTTTCTGACGAATATACAAAGTGAACTACGACCGCTTATGGAAAATTATGCAGTGGACTCTCCCCACCAAAATAAGTGAAAAAGTAAGTAAAATTTGGGAATTTTTACCAAAAAATTACCCTTTGTAAGAGTAATAACGCGCCACCCCTGAATGTACACACGTGAAAAGCCAGAATCCTTTTCTCTTTTCCCATATCAAACGTGGGGCTGAAGCTGGTTGTTTGAAATTAAGTTTTAGCATGGCTCTCAGTAAGAAATTGCAAACACAAATGATTTTTGCACAACACAAATCAGCACCAAACGAAAGTTGAAGTAAATTTCTGAATGGTGGTGACTGATCTGCAATTATATCACAATATTTGAGGGAGATAAACGCTGGCAAATTGAACGTTACCGATTTAAAAAATAATAAAAATCAAAATAGGATCACTGTGGGTTAAAAAAAATGCTTATCAAATATCTAGGACTACTAGGGTTCTCAATTGAATTAGCTGGAGGAATTGGATTATCATAGGATGATTTTGTTGGTATCTGGGGGTATTCGTTGTGCAATGGGTGTACAACCAAGACAAATCAAGAAAAACTGACTCATCATCGATTCTTTTCGATTCTGCAGTGGCAATACTGCAACAGTGCATATAGTGACTCATGACTACCTTATACATGTGCGTATGGCTGTGTTTAAATGATCACGGATAAATCTCAAATTTCACAGTTGCTTTAAGACATGACACACCATTACACAATTTAATTTTCCGTAAGTGGCCGTAGTGTTACCCTGTATACTATTACATTCACTCAAGGTACTGTGAAAAATCGTTTCAGTTCGAAAATATTTTTAAATTCTTGTTTTTCTCATCCTTCAGAATATTGTCAATTCCAGTTTTTTGAACAGCTTATTTTAATAGATTCTCAGCGAAGGTTGGGCATATCCCCTCAAAGGCTTCATGCGGGAGGACCAATTCCTCCAAACTCTCCACTTCAACTGCCTCCAAACAGAAGGAAATGCCATAAGTCAAAGTATCCCTATTGTCCTTCCCCTAACCGCTGTAGATATGGAACATTTACGTGATGCTTCAGCCATTTCTCTCTATTACAATGACACTTGCTACGCAATTCTCAGGAAGCCTGAGTTCTATTTCCACAGAAAGGAGGAGAGAGTGGCAAGACAGTTTGGAACAACCCACAAGGATCATCCCTATGTTAAGATGATTTATGATTCGGGAGACTGGCTTGTAGGAGGTGAGTAATTGTTAGGAGCACGTTGGAATATCTGATTAGTTTCCTTCAAAACAGCTCTTGTCATATGACGCTTTAAATTTAAAATGTTATAAAAAAAATTAACGATGTTGTAAGATATTAACCATTGCAACAGAAAGAGTCATTGTGAAATCCATTTCTTTTAAATTTTGCTCTAGCATTTGGGACCATAGCTGAAAGATGTATTTTATCAATTGAGTAAGTTTATAATTCAAAAAAATAATATAAAGGTGGCAAAGTAAACACCATTTATTAATGAGAATTTTTTTTTCAAATATACTGTAATTTTCAAGTATTGTTGATAAATATTCGAAATTTTGCATATGGGTCTAAAATCAAATTGTTAACACTCCATCGGTCGCGTCCCTTGGCCAAACACAATAGGTTGTAATCTGTGTATGTTCTTTACAAATGGGTAATAAACAAATAAACAGATTCCACACTGACTTTGTGTAAATCGATTTTTGATAATGGGGCAAAATTCACAGCTTACTTTTCCGTGGCGATTTTTTGAAGGTAGTGTTGAACTAGATGGTTTCCCTATAACGTTGGGTATTTTTTGTGGAAGAGGAAGAGATAGCATAGTATTCGAATGTCAGAACGATTATAGATAACACCTAAATCCAACTACTACCTTAGATATTTTATGCTCTTCTTTACCTTGAATCATGGCTGCACGTCCTGAAAATGTCCCTGAGAGCAATCCTGGAATTTTTGCGTGTATGGTCAAAAATTGGGGATAAAATTTCAAAAATGTTATAATTTTTCTAACAACGGGACCGATGGAAGGTTAAGAACTTTTCAAATATTTTTTTTTTGCCTTACATACGTCAAAATCGATTTTTAGGTTTTCCTATATGCAGAAACGATCCCCAACAGAAATTTGATAATAATTTTTTTCCATATGTTGCAAACATTATGACCCACACTTTATAATAGATGCTATTTTTCACTAAATAATATTGTTTTTGCATGAAACGCCTATTCAATGTATTTACTGGTTCGATTAAAGTAATAGTAGGTTGTGTTTACCAATCGCCGATATTTTATAATGGTTTAATGTCAAAGTAACACTTCTGCTTTCCGATCGATAAGAACTGTCACTTACCGATCAGAAAGCAGTAAGTAATTTTCCGATCGATAAGAACAGTCACTTACCGATCAGAAAGCAGTAAGTAATTTTTCGATCGGAAAGCTGTCACTTCGACATTAAACCAATAAAATGGAACGATAATTCACCCGAAGCCGGACCTGATGTGTCTAGGCGGTTCGCCGGCATTCGAGAGAAATCTGATATTCGGCGTCGCATCTAAGAACGTTCCGGAGCTTTCGGCGAAATGAGGTGTAGATATAAAAAGCAACGCGCCAGCGGACGCGAGGAGTTAGTGAAGCGAAGCGATAGGCAGTTTAGTTTTAAATAAAATATTGAGATATAATTGTTATATAAATTACCTAAGTACTTATAGTTTGTATGTGAAACAAATAAATTAAAAACATTTAGACTCTAAATATACTACATTGAAATAAAATCGTTCAATTTGGTTTTTGAAAAAACGTAAAACCATCACAAGCGGTAAGGCCTACCGGTCTCAGGAAAGATTGGTGTTCATGATACCCTACTGCTTGATGCTTAAATAACTATTGTGGCCATTCACGATTTTTTTTTTTTTCAAAAATCAATCACTGTAAAAATCCTACTGATGAAGATAACTTGGTTTTCGAAATGTGCATCTAGGAATGTGTTCACAATAATGAGAACAAATAATATGTTCACCTTTACTGGACACTTTTTTATACATATTTCTAGATGCGCATTTTTATAACCAACCTATCTTCATCAGTGGTATTGTTATACTATCAATAGGTAAGTAAATTACACACTACATCCGACAGTAGAGTGTTAATAAATAACAACCACCTGATACCTCGTTCAATTAGTTATTGAATTAATTTCAAGGTTTATGAGAATTTGTGTAAATAACGGACTTTTCAAACAATCTAATTTTCTCAAGGTTTTACTGATTTCACATTCCGAAGAATGATTTCATGGTGTATTTCCAATAAAATGCCTGCTTCGCTAGATTTGTTTTCTCGTAACGAATATCTTGATACCCTAGGTGAATTCGGTTTCGTATCTCTTATAAACGACCACACGCGTACACAGGGCACATCAAAAAGTTGCATAGACCACATATTTATCAGGAGCAGAGAAATCGAGTTCGAAAAAAGTGTCTGTCAGTCATCCTGGATACAAATATAACTGATCATAAGGCAACAATAGCGACCATCCCGATTAAATTAGATAAAGAACGCACGAGAGATAATCTAAAAACGTTTATAAACTATGATAAAATATTTACTGACTTCACTTCGCATGACTTTTCTAATTTCTACCAGACGCAAGATCCAGATGCACTGCTGAAATACCTCACAGAACTTACCACTAAAATAACTGAAAAAAACACGAGAACTATCAAAACCAACTGTAAAAACAATAAAAAAAAAGAATGGATAACAAATGGGCTAATAAACTCAATAAACAGAAAAAACCTTCTTTACACTAAACATAAAGCAGATCCAGACAATGAACAGTTGAAAAATGATTATCTAGTATTTCGAAGACAGGTAAACAAACTGATAAGGATTAGAAAAGCAAACTACTATCGATCACAAATTTACAAAAATAATGGTGATCCAAAAAAACTTTGAGAAGTAGTCAACGGAATCATGGCAAAGAAACCTAAACAAAAAATTGATAGTGTATACAATACAAGTAATCTAATAATCACAAACGAGAACGAAATCGCGAATGAGTTCAACAACCATTTCATTGGTGTTGGTGAAAATTTGGCAAATAGAATTAAAAAACCCGTCACAAACGCACCATCTAGGGAAAAAGTATGTAACTCATTTTACCTTACTCCTACCTGTTCAAATGAAATAATTACTCTAATAAGTGAAATGAAGTCCGGTAAAGCCCCAGGATGGGATGGGATAACCGCCGAGCTATTGAAAAAAATCAACGCTGTGATAGCCTTACCCCTCTCGCACTTAATAAACTGTATTTTCACCAGTGGGATATGCCCCGTTGGATTCAAGAGAGCAATAGTTACACCGATCCATAAAAAAGGCGACCGGAAAAACATCAGCAATTACCGACCTATTTCCCTAATAACGAGCTTTTGCAAAATTTTCGAAAGAGCGTTTAAAAATCGACTAACAAAATTTATAAAAAAATATACTATAATATCGGAACAACAATTTGGATTCAAAGAAGGAGTCTCCACAAACGATGCTATCTCCGCTATAATATCCAATATTTATAAAAATATTGACGACAGCAAACCCACCCTTTGTGTATTTCTAGACCTGGCCAAGGCTTTCGACACGGTGCATCATCCGCAGCTGTTGGAAGTCTTGGAGGACGCAGGGATACGTGGAAACTCGCTCGAGTTGATGAGAAGCTATCTATTGGATCGTCTACAGGTAGTTAAAATTGACCAACAAATAAGTAAAGAACAAACACTTAAATATGGAGTACCACAGGGTACCGTACTAGGGCCATTGTTGTTCTCCATCTATATCAATAGTCTACTTACTCTTGAATCCTGTGGAAAAGTCTATAGTTACGCTGATGATACCGCAGTCGTTTATTCATCAACTTCATGGGAAGACCTGAAAAATAAAAGTGAAAATGATATTTCCCAAATTATCACATGGTTCAATCACATGCAACTTACTGTGAACTATGATAAAACGTACTTTATGCCCTTTGCAAGTTACACATCGTCATTACCAACATACCAAACATTGACAATTGACAATCAGGGAGTTATGATAGACGTGAGATCGGCAAAATACATTAAGTATCTGGGCGTAACGATTGACAGACACTTACGATGGGACGAACATGTCAGCATCATAACAAAAACTCTGAGATGTACGCTTTACAAATTCAAAAACATCAGAACCTACTTAGACATTCACCATTTAAGAACTGTTTACTATGCTCTTGTTGAATCTCGAATTCAATATGCAATCCTCAGCTGGGGTGGAATCTTACCTACTCACCTGAAAAAACTGTATATCATACAAAAAAAAATTATCAAAGTAATGTTCAATAAAAAATTTACGTACCCAACAAATAGCCTATTTCAAGAGGCAAGCCTATTGAGCATCAAAAAGTTATACATATATAGCCTAATCACATACCTTTATAAAAACAAAAACAAAATGACAAAAATAGGACACGACTACTCAACGCGAGCGAAATCTAATGACTCCGTAAGATTAAACCGAGTAAAAAAATCTGTAGGCCAGAGGTGTTTTACGTACGAAGCAGGCATAATCTATAATTTCCTACCAGAGATGTACAAAATATACTTACACTCCTTAAATTCTTTGTCGCTGTTGAAAAAAATATTCAAAAAATTCATACTTGACATGGATCCCAACACAGTAGATATGCTGCTCGAACATTAATAAAATATTTAATCAATTGTTTTTCAAAATAAAGGCACTATTACTCATGAAACTTGAATTTATACTGTCGAGTGGTAAATCTATTATTAGACAAACTACTATATTTAATTTTATATAGGAGGTACTTTATACTTGCACTATATACTAGAACATAGGTCAATTACTTTATTTAAATGTATCTTACTTAAGAATTTATTTGTTTGCGAAACAAGTGCTTGCACTTATCGCTTTTTTACTTTGTTCATAATCATCTCTGTTTTATGCTGTATATTTATCTATTTATATTCAATGAATAAAGTTATATATTATTATTGTAATTAAGCATGGGCCAAATGTTCACGAAACCTTGTATTTATTGATCTTTCCATTTAACCATAACGAACTTTATCACAATTTTGACAACGAATTTTGTAGATTTCTGATATTTTAATTTTTTTATATTTCGATCCTAAATTATTTCTACTATGTAGAAGCTGAAGACTAGCATTTCAAAAAATACTCCTCGCTCGTCGATCGGGAAGGCCAGTTTCTGTGTCAGTCCCCGAAAATATCGATGCAGTTCATGACATGATTTTAACAGACCGTCGAATTGGGCTAAAACGGATATCTGAAGCTCTGAATATTTCATATGAACGCGTTCATCATATAGTTCACGTCAATTTGGACATGAGAAAAATTGCTGCAAAATGGATCCCCAAATGTTTGAATGTTGACCAAAAGCGTGCAAGGGTAGTAGCATCGCGTTCGATCTATGCTCGATTTGAAAACGATGTAGACTTCTTAAACCGAATTGTTACTATGGATGAGACTTGGGTACATTTCCACGATCCAGAAACAAAGCAACAATCGATGGAATTGTTAAAATTGTTTTTTCCGTTAACCAGCTGTCGTCCCCTTACGAACGGCAGCCCTCAAAAGTCGAAACTTGTGCGAGCCAAGGATTAACGAGGTCTTACCTTTTAACGTGCGATTCCTAGCACTTTCTCGGGTCATCAGAATAAAAATCTGTAGTCGATAGGATTCGAACCTATTCGACCAGCAGCGTCAATGGCTTTGAACGCGGCCGTCTTAACCACTGAGCTACCTGACCCTGGCGACACTCCGGTTCTCCAAGACCTAAGTTTCGTGTCCAAAAATTTGCTGGAAAAGTTCTTGCTTCAGTTTTTTGGGATTGGGATTGGAAGTAATCATGATTGATTTTTTGGATAAGGGTAGAACAATAACTGGAGATTACTATTCGACATTACTGACCACTCTACGGGAAAAAATTAAAGAGAAAAGATGCGGAAAGCTATCCAAAGGTGTTTTGTTTTTGCAGGACGACGCCCTTTGCACACCAATCTCATGTTGCCATGCAAAAAAATCGTGATTTAGGGTTTGAATTACTAGAACATCCCCCTTATTCACCAGATTTGGCTCCGTCCTCAACTGAAATAAAGTTTAAAATGTCGTAAATTTTCTTCCAACGAGGAGGTAATATAAGCTGTGGAGGTCTGGTTTGCAGAGCAAGAAGAAACTTTTTTTTAAAGGTCTAGAGACGTTGCAGGTTCACTGTAATAAATGTATCCAATTAAGAGGAGAATATGTTGAGTAATAAAATATTTTGACATTGAAATTTTGTTTGGTTCTATAGTAGGCTAAGAATTTTTCAATATATCCTGGTATACAAGATATAGTAGTCCGACTCTAGCCAAGTTCTGGTTGGAATTTTGATTACACAGAACCAGGAGTAATACACAGTGAGAACAAAAATTATTTTACCCCTTCACCACACAAGTAATTCAATTCCTAGATGCGCATTTCGATAATAAAGTTATCTTCATCAATAGGTATTACTAAACTAACTGTAAATCATCATACCAGTCTTATTTATATCACATAATTAATTACCTGATGGACAGGTACAACCCCACCCACTAAACAATACAACAAAGGCACTTAACTATTCCTTTACTGGTATCAAATCAAATAGTTTGGAATTTAATGGACCTTTATCTTTATTAAGCAAGTTGGGTTTCGAACCCCTTTTTCCTATAGCAATGCTGGATGTAATTAAAAATAGTTTCTTATTGGAGTTGATATTGAGTCTCAATGATTAGTACCACCATTTCGTATGGTTAAATCCTATTTGAACTATATTGGAGAGGATGTTCTCGAAATTAGAAACCTGAGGCGCACAATAAGAAAGATTGATCATAGAATAGACGAACATTCACTTTGGGTTGAAGAGCTGAGAATGGTGATAGATATTCTTAGTTTTCAAAATACAACTGTCCGTTAATATTTCTTTCATGTTTCAGGTGAGCTGGAAGTGTTACAGAGAGTAATTTGGAACGACGGCCTAGACCACTACAGACTGACTCCTAATGAATTAAGAGCAAAGTTCAAAAGTGTAGGTGCTGATGCCGTTTTTGCTTTTCAACTCAGAAACCCCATACACAATGGACATGCTCTCCTGATGACTGATACAAAAAAACAATTGCAAGAGAGAGGATATAAGAAACCTGTGTTGCTGCTCCATCCATTAGGTAATATTAATATTCTTCAAATTTCAGTTGAATTACTGCTTTGTATTGCAACATTCCTTTCCCTGATTTATATTTCCTATTACTTCCACTGTCCGGTTTACCAAAAATAAATGAAAAATCAAGAAAATTTCAGTCTAAAATCTCCAGTTTTTGGACTGCCTCAAGATTATCATTTGGGATGTTAATAATTTTATTTCCGTTATGCAATTCAGGTGGCTGGATCAAAGATGATGATGTCCCTCTACCTACCCGCATCCTCCAACATCAAGCCGTCCTAGACGAAGGTCTGCTGGATCACTCTTCCACTGTTCTTGCCATATTTCCCAGTCCAATGATGTATGCTGGTCCAACGGAGGTCCAGTGGCATGCTAAGGCCAGAATGAATGCCGGAGCTAACTTCTACATAGTCGGAAGAGACCCAGCGGGAGTCACTCACCCTTCTGGCAAAGAAGCCACGCCTGATGGTAACTTATACGACCCCACCCACGGAGGTAGAGTTTTGAAAATGGCTCCAGGTTTGAAATCTTTGGAGATAATTCCCTTCCGAGTTGCCGCTTACGACAGTAAGCATAAAAAGATGGACTTTTTCGACGCTACTAGGAAAGATGATTTTGAATTCATATCTGGAACAAAAATGAGGATGCTTGCTCGGAATGGAGCTACCCCACCTGACGGGTTTATGGCACCGAAGGCTTGGGAGGTTCTAGCTGGGTACTACCAAGGACTGAGCAAAAGTTAGAGAGATTGTATAAATATTTTTTATATTGTGATGTTTTATATATCAGTATTTTGACGCGTCTCGTTCAATATTCTGCCATTGACATGCATTTTATTATGTTTAAGTTTCCATGAGACTTCACGAGAATTAGAATGAAGCTTAAACGAATTTTGGCTGGTTAATTATCCGCCAAAACTATAAATAGAAGTAGAAACATACTCGAAATATTTACATTTTAGTTCTATGAAGAAAAACTATTGAAAGATACTTTTTCGTTTTGTTACTTAAATATATAGGTGATATTGGAAAAAAAATGAATAACGTGCTAGTTGGAAAAGCAATAATTTCCAAATTCCATTGTAATTTGAAACGTTTTGTTTCAAATTAATTACAGAATTGATTTCCCTGGTAGGCTAGATGCTTAAGACCGAACTTTGAGAAATAAGGCTCTCGTCTTCCATCCCTAGCTGGCACTAGTCACGCGAAGACTTCTGAGGTTTGCTCTTAAGGGAGCAGCCGGTTGTACGGAAGAACAAAATATAGGGATAGCTGTATGTTGAAAGCCAATATGCTGCCAAATTGAACGACAAAAAAAAATGTATGAACTGGTCCTGTATTCTTGATCAACATGGCAGCATCTTTCTTATTTTATCAGAAATTTGTATATTTATGTCTATTTTATATTTTCTGTTGTATAAAAATTGATGGCTTTTTATCTTATACATGTATACAATTAGTGAATGTTCTGTTTTAAATATATTTTATATTGTTACATTATGAATTTTCATTTTTGGTACAATATAGAGACATTCATGGTGGAAAACTATTGGATGGATCAAATTTTTACTCCTATACATCTACAATGTAGGCTGTTATGGTAAATACCTATCAGAACAACTACTCCCCTGTCTCTTTCCTCGGCGATTGATTTATATCAAACAGATACTTGTGCAATGTTCCTTAGAGATGAGGAATTAATTGCAAGAGCTCTCTGTAACCAACTAACAGAATTTCAGGGGACTAAATAGTTGTTTTCTTACAGGTATTTGCCATAACAGCATACTTTGCAGGTGTAAGGGAGTAAAAAACGGTGAAATATCGGTCGTCATCGATTATCGTTGTTATTATTATATTATTGTACCGTTCTGAGATATGTTTAAAGGTTCATGGTGGATTTATAAACTGAACTGAACCAAGAATTAAATCAACAACTAATAATTATGAAAGATGAATACAAGGAAACACCATCGGATATTCATCTGTCAATAAAATTAACAATTAGCAACTAATGGTGGATTTATGCCAAGAACACTAAAAACAAGGAGTGTTTGATTCCCATAAGACAATGGGGACACTAGTAGAAAGAGATGAAAGAACATTTGTGACGAAATGTGACGTAGTTATACATGTCATGGCCGCCGTTCTCTATAGACAGTGACGGACTAGCTCTTGGTATATGAGAGTTACTGCTGACAATATTGTTGCTTGATTCGAGTTCGACTCTGTACTCATACCCAAGTACGTCACTATGACGCGTTGATGATACAAGTTTCTGATTGGCTAGAGCTTATTAAACCCTCCTTGTTTTTAGTCTTCTTGGATTTATGCAGCAGTCATAAGAAGAATATTCATCAATGATTGGTTGGAATTTACGGATCAACCAATCATTGAAGAATATTCTTACTTATGGCTGCTGCATAAATCCACCATAAGATGTCCCTGATGGCCGCACAAGTATAAATTTTATTGCCATTTTTGACATTTGTCTTCTGCTAGTTCGGATTTGAGGTGCGATTCTCAAATGTCTACTAGCCTATGTCGCATGCGACAAAATATCTCCATCTCTTTTGGAATTCATATTCGACAAAGGCGATGTACATATTTTGTCGCATGCGACATATGATAGTCGACATTTGAGAAAAGGGCCCTGGGTGAAATTACGAACATTCGATCCGTAGTGAGTTTGACATATGTCAGATTTTAGCAATTATGAAAACCAATACAATTCAAAATATATCGCAACTTGAGTCGATATCAATGGTCTATATGGTAGATATAATTCCATTCTATCTCAATTCAAAGAAATTTCGATTTCGTTTTATCGAGAACATACGTCGTTCTAGCCTACGTATCGAGTGTTCATAATCCCTCACTCCTGAACCCGAACGCATTTCTCAATTTTTTAGTTGAAGTTTATAAACACCTTCTAAATTGTAAATTGTTGTACACTTTTTAAAAACGTAAGACTGAATCTGATTATCAGAAAATTTCACAATTTTGAGACTTTCTGGTAGATTCAATAGAGAATAGCCTTTATAGTTTTTATTTTTGTTGCTTATGAATTTTTATAGAATTCAAAAGTGTCATATTTGTTGAATTAAATTTTTAAAAATATTCTTTTTTATATTTTACAAGTCGGTGTTAATTATATTATTACTTTAAGTATTTTTCGCGAGATCCCGTTGATCTGAAATCTGTAACAGAGCGGTTATACCCCCACCAAAGAAATTTTGAAGGTTATTATCGTTCACGTTCATGATCTCTCGCGAAAATGAACCGGTTAACCGGATTTCATAAACAAATAAACATAACCTCAATAAAAAGATAGTTGCGGATAGACGAGTTACATGTTTGAAGCTTCTTTCTCATTCAGATCAAATTAAAAAATGTTTCCATGAGTTTTATCAATAATGGACGATTTTTTTATACTACCCTGCTTGTACTTGTGTCATCACAATCACAAGTAACGTTATAGAGTTCAGTAAGGCTACGATGATTTTCGGATAATTATTTTCACCCTAGGGTGAATCAGATGGACTGGTTAGACAATAGAATGAAGTGGTGTTTTTTCAGCTTTTCAGAATGAAAAAAAAAAAAGTATAGACGTGGAAATTTCCCGTTTGCTCCATAAAACGTATTCATATTTTTGTGTTATATTGTCAATCAACAATAATGTGAAAATTTTCTCTTCGACTATTCAAAATCAGTTCTATTTGTTCCAGTTTTTCCATTTTCTACTTTTGATTTTCAAACGTCACTGCTGTCAATTCAATAGACGAGGAAAGTGATGACGTCACTATTGCCATTCTTGTCAAAAACTGATTCCAAACAAACCTCCGTTGAATTTAAATCAGTTTGTCCGATAAATCCGATATTGTTTCCGTTAACGTTTTTTAACCTCTTTTGCCTGAGAAAACAAAATCCAAACAACCAAACACAAACTAATAAGCAAAGCAGCAAATCATCAACAAAGAATGTCACCTAAAATTCTTTGTTTGGAATCAGTTTTTGACAAGTATGACATTTGTGACGACACACTTTCCTCGTCTATTTCAATAACCGCCAGTAACCTTACTCATAGATGCGGGAAGTGAAACAGTTTCATTAATTATGGCGTCATCAATGACGTCATTAAACACTTCCCCTATTACCGTTCTGTCGCGAAAATGCAGCGGGAACTGAACTTCAGTTCCCGTTAGATCAACGGGATCTCGCGAAAATATGCTTTTTTTGTAGCTGCAATAACCCCTCTGATAAAAACAAAATGAATCAAGAAGTTATCTACTTGGAACTCTCATTATAAATCTAGTACTTGTTAGGATACAATCTAGTACGAAAATTTTCACCTTATAAACACTCATTCATGTTCGTGTGTTCTGTGGTCCGAATGGCGAACAGTCCAACCAAACCATCTACATGACATGACAACGAAAACGCTCCAAACTTTTCAAATCAAAACTTGAGGTTATCTCAATAAAATGTACCTTAAAACGGTTTTGGAAAATAAATTTACGATATTATCTTCAGTAGCTCTTATTTGTATACCGTACTATACATGGAAATCATTTTATTTCAGTTACAAATCCCTGAAACGCAAGTATGAAGAAGAAATTTTATTTCATAAAAGGCATAATTGTGTGGTGATGTACACTAGCAATAAAGGCATGAGTGGATGGCCTCCTCACAAAAATAGAATAGTTGCAGATATCAGTATTGAAGATTGGTGTGACAAGCTGTATGAACCAATTATTTACTTTGTAGATACAGCAAAACATACTTTAGACATTGCTGTTATGATGATAAGTATTGAGAAAATTTACCAAGCTCTAATCAATGCACAGAAAAGGGGCGTCAAAGTGAGAATTTTGCTCAATTTCGAACATTGTGAAAACATGTTAACCAAAATCAAGAAATGCATTAAAGAAGGTGAGTTCTGCAAATCTTGATTTCCTGCTTCATCCATGTGACTTTAAGGTATGGAAATACAACTGTATATCTCACAGAAGCTCAACCAATCTAATATCATGCATTACAAATATATGGTTAAAGACTACTCTGGCACTGGCGGATTTGTGATGGTTGGTTCAATGAATTTTACTGGAACAGCATTTTTAGAGAACTATGAAGATCTAGTAATTTCCTCAAATCAGTATCTTGTCAGAGGTTTCCATGATAATTTTGAGAAATGCTTCAACTTCGTGAAAGAAGACAATCAGACTCTGATCAATAAAACTATCCTTTTGGATGTGAACCTTGCATGAAAAAAAGTATATCTTGTAAGGTAGCTTTCAAATACAATTTTTTTTTTATAAAATAAAGATGAAGTCTACCAGAATTGAGTTATGAATAAAAAATGTACCTAAGTAAATAAAACATTGATGAAGGCATACTGGTAATTCTTTGGAAATGAATATTTTTATCCACAAGTCGGGATTGGATGGTCAACAACTTTCCTTACTATTAGTCTGCATCCAGTCTTAGAACATCGCCAATTTTCAGTATTAATATACAATTTATCTCCTTTCAATATTTGTAGCCACCAAAAAGAAGTATTTACCACCGTTTTTGTGAATCAATAAACTGCGTTTTCAAAAATCTCATTTATAAATGTCACGGGTTCCTAATAATATTTACCATCGCTAATTTCATTAGTCGAGTCGTTACAACATGGTGTTTATTTTACATCGCTTTTTTATTGCCAAATAAAATTTATTACATCGCTATATTCCCTATTTATTTGTTTTTTTTATTGTGTCTTGGCATCGACTGCTATGGTCATTAGCCACGTGTTCTGGATAGGCATTGTTACTAACTCCATACGCCATCTTAGGAGCAGCACTGTTAATTGGAACGCAACAGAGTGAATCGTGCAGGACTCGCCCCAGTCCAGCCACGAGATTTGAATAATTTAAACGGTCAAATTAACTTTAAAAATCCCAGCCGCGACTGGGTCTGGAACTCCGGCCGGACCTTTCGACCCAGAGTCGGACGCTCTAACCACTGCGCCACGTCCCGACATATCCTATTTATTTGTTATGGTGGATTTATGCAGCAATCATAAGTCATAAGGAAGAATATACGTCAATGATTGGTTGGAATATACGGACCAACCAATCATTGACGATTATTCTTCCTTATGATTGCTGCATAAATCCACCATTGCTCTCTATTATGGTAGGTACAGTTGTGTGCATAAAAAAGTTGAACAAGGTACGATACTAAGGCTGAGTCAAGTCTCCGGTCTGACCAATATGATTAGACCAGCGCGGTCATTTGGTTGACTTGACGACCTAATTAGAACTGTATGTATGTGACCAATATTTTCAATCATCTGATCGGTCCGACTCATTGTCATACTTCATACTGAACGCGCGTGCCTTGTCCGACCGGTGACTTGACACAGCCTAAATAACGAATTTCATTGGTAAAACTAGTGTTGAACTAGTTTTGCACCAGTTTTCTCCATTATGTGCACTAGTTCATTCTCAATGAAATACGAAATATTTTTGACAGACACATGAAACTTGTCAGTTTTCGTTTTCACAAACTATCATAAAAGAGAGGTTACTAATAAATTGCATTGGAAACTGGAAAATGAATAATTCATGTTCGTGCCATAATCCGAAAAAGGGATGACTGAGATATGCCAAACCTCTAATACAATTCTCTAATATAGTGATGAAAAAGTGTTATAAATTAATTATTTATCAATACTTCCTCAAAAAAAATTTCATGATAAGTCAATCTGCTTGAGGACAATATTTTTAATTTTCGAATAATTATCTCCTTGTCTTTATATTACACCAATCCACTTTGATGAGTCCATGGTGGTATAGGATACTATTCCCATGTTAGATGCTTGTTGAATAAAACTGTGATGTTCTTAAAGTCATTAATCATTTTATAGACAGTGTCTCATCTTCGCATCCTAAAGTTATTTCGGAAATGCAAAAACATGAAAAACCACAATTATAAATATATTTTTTTCTGACATCACTGAATCTACGGAAAGCATGTTCTACAAAATTTGTAATTTTAGGATGTCGTCTCACCTCCTTCAATATTCCGTTCATGTCTTCATCACTACTTGCCGACGATGTGAACAAAAATGCTACTAAAATATAAGTAGTCTGTCTTTTTAAATTTTTGAGCTTTCCGCCATTTTCACAAATGCACTGTCTTCACACGAGCTCAAAGAGCTCGTGCTAAAATCATTGCACTGAGTTCAAAACTAAGTGCACCAGAATCAAGGAGACTAAATTAAAAACAAGGAGTGTTTGGTTCTTATAAGACAATGGGGACACTAGTAGAAAGAGATGAAAGAACATTTGTGACGAAATGTGACGTAGTTATACATGTCATGGCCGCCGTTCTCTATAGACAGTGACGGACAAGCTCTTGGTATATGAGAGTTACTGCTGACAGTTTTGTTGCTTGGTTCGAGTTCGACTCTGTACTCATACCCAAGTACGTCACTATGGGTTCGTTCAGACGTGCTCAACCGTTGAGAATAATCACTAAACTTGTTGAGTCCGTTGTTATTCAACGAAGGTGCCCGGCTGAACGTTCTGAAGCAGCGAACAGCGCTTTGCGTATATCTCAAAATATAAACATAACCCTAACAACATAACTGTTATAAGTTTTCAAATCGTTAAACTTACTTTAACTGTTAGAAGTTGATTTCTGTACCATTAATATAGTAGGGATAGATTAACCAAAGTATATAAGTAAAACTAAATGTGCACTTTACCAGTATAATTTCCAATACACAACGAATTGCACATTTTTTCACTGAATTGTCTGTGTTTTCTAGTTCAACAATTTTTGTTTGAGTGATTAAAAAGTCGCCAGGCAGATTACTGCGAATACGGAAAAACTAAAGACTTGCGTAAATCCGGACTATTATAAGAATTGTGAAACCGAAATGGCTATTGGATATACCAGTTTTATAATCTAATATTTATATTCTGTAGTGAAAGTTTTTCGTTTTCAACTATAGGTTTGCCTTCCTGTCCTACTACCAAAAAATAATGTTGGGCGTTATACTCCATTAAATTTTTCATTTACTTCTCACAGCTCTTCATAGGAAAAAACTATAACAACTATATTTTCACATTTTCCTAACCTATAATATTGATATTTTGACAGAACATAAAGCGCTGGCAGCGTAGTTTATTTCTGCTGCGAATGCTGCTCAACGGTTGAGAGTAATCACTGGTGCAGCGGACCGTTCAGCCGAACACGCTGTCTCATCACTCAACTGTTGAGCACGGCTGAACGAACCCTATGATGCGTTGATGCTACAAGTTTCTGATTGGCTAGAGCTTATATAACCCTCCTTGTTTTTAGTCTCCTTGCACCAGAATCCCAATGGAATACAAATAAGGAGCTCATTACCCCAAATCACTCCAGGATCAGTTCAATTGACAGGAATACATGTTAATAGAAAAATGTTTTTTCGTGGTCTGTGAGATCACTTCAGGAGCTCCTCGGAGCTAACCACTGGGTCAACAGGAAAGCGGCTCAGAACTCTACACCAGTTTTACCAATGGAATACAAAAAATGCACTCGTTGCGCACCAGTTTTACCCAAGTGGGGCATTGTCATGCACTAAAAAAGCGCGTTACTGACAAAAATAGTTTGAATTTCGACTCTAGTCTAAAGTCAATAGGAAGTTTAATAATAAATAGATTGACAAGCCTGACACAATATGCTATATAACTGCTGTACGACTTCTTTACTTCATGCACACAACTGTACATCGCCCTAACAGTCTTTTAATTTTGTTTGGCCGGTTCGAAGACGTATGTAATTTTTTGACAAAAACAAATTGATGTTAACCTACGCATTGGCTGCACCTAGTGGTTGTGAAAAGAGGTGCTAAAATGATGAAAACAGTAAAGAATATCGAAAATAGTGCACGCGCCGGAAAGATGTAAGCAGTAAGGACCCACTGGAAACGACTAAGGGCGAATTTTCATTCATGCGATATCCGTCGATCCGATGGTAAGAAAATGTTTTGTTTTCGCGCCAATTATCATCAGAAGCATTTCAATTTTGACTGTCGAACGAGTTGAAATTTTTTCCAAATTAGTGATCTTTTAATTTTTGTAAACAAACGCAACAAAAGCATTTTCGGACGAAAAGATCCACACATGAAAATTGGAAAATATTCAGATATAGGATTTCAAATGCATGAAAAACGCCCTCAAACGTTAGAACAACGTCACTCTTGTCACATTCTCACATGCGGGGAATGTAAATAGATTAAGTTGGAATTCTATGTTAATCGTTAAAAACTGAATATACATATATATTTGAATTTAGTAGTAGGTAAAATATTGTACAATATTCGTATTGGAAATTCATTTTACGATAATCGATAGGCCTCGTTTGACAAATTGTCCATCACATATGGTAATATGAATCTTTAAGATACTCATATCGTAAATATCCATAAGAAAACAGAAATATATCACAAAATCCAAAACAAATGCTTGGAAGAGTAGAGGACTTCATTTTGGCTATTTACAACTTTACAAGGTTTGTCAGACTCTGAACTCGTCCACGTCTTGTGGTTTGGCAACGCTGCTTGTGAGTCCAGGAGAAATAAAGACGAAGAAAATTGTCACTGTAAACTATAAAGTGAGGTTAGGAACCAAGACAGTTTTTTGTGGTTAGGACGTAACGTGTGTACGTCTAGCTAACGAAGGAGACTATGGCTGCACAATTCAGTGAAAATGGTAAATATTTTGCAGAAATTTCAGCAGATGGAAAACTGAAAGTATGGAATACATTAAGCAATTCTTTCGAACAAGAATTTACTCCGGATTTTCACTTAAGTTCGCCATGTACGTGTTTACATTTTATTGAAGCAGATTCCCTCAAATATAAGGTATACATGTGCCATGAACCCAAATTCTGGATTTTTTTAGTTTTGTTATTTTTAAGGGCGCATCTTCGAAAAAAAAGAAACGGAAATACAGTGGCACAAATTTTGGCCCTTATATTGTGCTAGGAACAACCTCTGGTTTATTGTTAGTATATTCAGTATCAAAAGCAAATTTGGAATATACAATAAATAGTGAAACAAGTCAGGCATTGACTTGTTTATCGTCAGTTAACCACAGTGAGGTATATTCTGGGTCAGAACAAAATGTATTTGTATGGAACCTTGAGAAAAGAAAATTTGTTAGGTAACTTGAAATGTTTACCATATTCAAAATGATTCTAATTAGTTGTTTTCAGTAAGTGGAAAGTAGGTAATGAAAGGGTTTCTGCTATCTTGGCAATTCCAGATAGCCAACATATAATAACAGCAACTAAAAATATTACTCTATGGTGTGTGGACACTAAAGAAGTACTTAGAACATTCACTGGACATAGTTCGGAAGTGATTTTCTTACACTTCATTGCACCTCAAGACAAAGGAGATTCCTATTTTATATCAGGATCAAAGGTAAAAAAAAAATTAAAGAGATTTAATTGCTTACTTACATATTCTTTCATTTAAGGGCGACAGGCTTTTAAACTGTTGGAGTTTAAATGAAGACTCAAAAGATAAAAATGCTATCACAAATTTTCTCATGGATGACATCGTTCAGAATATATCGATTCGAGTTGCAGCTGATGGATCTACAAATATGGCTGCTACAGTAAGAAGTGGTGTAGTGCACATCTACCAGCATACTTTGAATGGGTGAGTGACAAATTTCACAATTATCAATCTCATAACTATTTTTGATTGTTATGTGTAGTAATGAAAGAAATCGTGATTGTTATAGTTACATTGGAAAGTTAACAAAAACTTACAAAGAGGAAGATTACATTTTCACAATATTTGGAAAAGTAATTTTGTTCCTGTACAAAAATAAATCAAAACGTAATCCAGTTGATATTGCTTTGATCCAAGCTTCATCTTTTGAAATACTTCATAACATTTCTCCAGAACAGTATTATATATTAATTTAATTTTTCAGTAAATGTAAACCACTCAAACCTAAAACAACAATCCAAGTAGTTACAAATACAGGTAATTTGAAAGATATTGTTACCCCAATTAGAATTTTTGGTGCATTCTACAAGGATGATGAGAGCTTGTGTATTGGTCATGGAACAGAACTTTTACTGACCTTTGAAAATGTGGTAGGTTAACAAGCATATTTTCGTCATGGATATGGTAATAATAAAAAAGAATTGTTGATTTTTAGTCAATTATTTCTCACAAGAAAGTCCAGTGCCTAGTACGAAAAGATCCCAGAACATTATCTGCCTCTAAACCTGATCAAGATTCCAAAATTATAACTCCTATTGTAAATAATGATGTCCACTATCTAACTTCTCAAACGTACAGTGTCTCCAACAAAAAAAGAAGGAATGATGGTCAAATGGAGATCCCAATGGAAAAAAGGTTGGAAAATCTGGAGTTGAATAAACCAGATGGTGATTCGAAAGTACCAAATTCCAATAACTTTGCGCAGTTGTTGATTCAGGGATTGCATAGTAAAGATAAAAATATACTCAAAACTGTTCTGTGCAAGAGAGAGGAGCATGTTATCAGGAATACCATCAAAAGACTGCCCATCACTGCGTTGGACCCTTTGATAAGGGAGTTAAGTGGATACATTAGTGGGAAAACATTGTTGTAAGTAATAAATTGAATATGAAATTGAAGTCTCCTGCTTTCACCTGTCCATTTTTTTAAGATTTCATTATTATCTATGTTTTGAAGAACCGAGCTGTTGTTAGTTTACCATTGTTGTTTGATTATTTATATTTATTTTTCCAGGAGTCAGATAGGACAATTATGGCTGAGGCACATTCTACAAATTCATGCTAGCATCCTTATGTCCAATCCAGACCTTCCCAATCTCATGGGCCCTATTCAGAGAACTATCGAAACAGGGACAGCTCTTCAGGTGCCTCTTAACAACGTAAAGGGTAGGCTGGACTTCTTACTTTCTCAAGTTGGTGGAATTTCGCAAGAAACAAATGAAAATGAGGAGCCTCTGCTTGTGTATAATGATAAAGGTGAGAATAGCATTGAAGACTATTAATTGAATTTTTCATGAATGGATGAATTAATATTTTCTCTGGCTCTTTTGACAATATATAGAGAATAAACACGTTTTACCTTTCTTCGAACTTGAGCATTCATTTCTATGGCTGGCCGACATTTAAAGTATCCTATAAATGTCAAATATAGCTAACGTTTCGTTATTTCCTGATAGATGGCGTTGGAAGAGAGGTAAAATTCGGTTTACATATCTAATTTGATTATTTTGACCAATACAAACATTTCTAACCATTTGTATCATATACAGAGGGACCGAAGATAAGACTACAAAAATGAATTTTGTAGTTTTTGTTGGAGATTTGTTTACTTATGTTTTTTTTTTTAATTTTATTATAGAATCCAGTGATTCAGATGAAGAAGATTTGCAAATGGAAGCTAATAGTGAGAGTGAAAACGAATGGGGAGAAGATAGTGAAGGTGAGCAACTGGAAGAAAACCACTTAAATTCCATTAAATCCAGGGATTCAGATGAAGAAGATTTACAAATGGAAGTCCTTAGTGAGAGTGAAAATGAATCGAAAGAGGATAGTAGCGAAGGGGAGCAAATTGGGGAAAATCACGTGGGTTCCGGATTGGAATCAGATTCTTCATAATGGTTTTAATTTTTTTATTGTATATAATGAAATATTTCATTGTAATCATCTTTTTTTTAAATTTTTTGACATATTTGTTACATTTTTCAAGATTCGGATCATAAATATGTATGATATATTTATTGTGTTGTCTCATTGATATACCAGTTATTATATGATGGATATGTAATCTATTTTGATAAATACAGATGATTTAATAAATATTTACTCAAAAATTTCTACTTTCTGAACAAACAATTTCTAGGGTTGAAAACAAAGAATATTATGATTTCCAACAACATTTATTATTTAAACCCCAGCAATGCTGGTTACAACATTTTCCTACTTTTCAATTTTCACATTAGATTAATTTGTGCTTAGAGAAAAATCCTTACACCCTAGAGTAATACTGATATAGGCCGATGTCAATGTCAACTATGTTCTTCTATGCATTTCACAAAGAGTTTGACAGTGAAACATTAAAAAATGTACTTATGACCTGGCAATGAAGTTTAAAATGACTTGAAATTTATTGTAGATGCAAAAATATGTACAATTCAGTAAGTATTAAAAATTGTTGACAGCTTATAATAAATATAAAATTTTAAATCACATTTCCAATGGGTATAAAGTGGCCCTTGTTACTTTGTTTAGAATAGAGAAACTGTGAAAAATTACATTTTTATTAGAAAATTGTGTTTATATTTCATATTGGAAAAAAGTTCAATTTTGATTAGTACACTTTCAAATCGATTACTATATAGAATCATTTCTAATACAATATTTTTATTCAGATCATTTCTCAAGAGAGGTAAATATGAATTAATTTTAGTGTTTTTTCAATCCTTGTTATCCAGTGCTATCATTATGTGTGAATATTCTTAGGTTCATATAGAGTGACGTTTTGTCTGGTATTGAAAACTTCTTTATTTTATTTAGATTTTATAATCTAAATTAATATACTATAAATGCCTCTTGGCGATATTCTCTTGTTATGAGTGAAGTAAATATATTCACTTTCAGTTGTTCAATTATCCCATAACTTTTAATATGATCAAAGTTCATCTCCCCCCTGCCTTTCAAGTACACAGATCAAAAAATTATAAAAAAAGACAAATAACCAGGTGCCTATATGGAAGACCTCAGAGGTGATTCCCAGAAACTTCTATGAATAATAGTAAGTCCTACATCACCTTCAAACTAGAGCTAATCAACTATTAGTTCCCGAACTAAAAGTCCATAAATTCAGTTTATTTTCAAATTCTTTACAAAAAGGCTTGCCAAATTTTAAATGTGAACGTAAAAAATCTATTCTTTTGTTTCTGACTTCAGAAAGATCAGAAAAAAAAAATTAGGTTTGTGCCAGCAGCACGTTGCAAACTGAATGATGATGCAAGTAGCATACATTTATTTTCAGTAGAATCAAGCTTTGTTGTTCAACTAAATGTTTTGTAGATTACTTACGTTTAGGACATCCATCGTTCTAATGGGTTGAAAGATTTTTACTTATTTTGCTTTTTCTCAACGTTTCGATTGCTTGTATCTTCAGGTGAATACTGACAAGTGAAGGTGTGCTACGAGGTGTTTTACAGATCTGTAGTGTGGTGATATGGCGCGTAAAATCTCGCACTTTTTCGTCATCAAAAAACGACTAATGAGCGGTCTCCGTACGTTTTTAATTTTCACGCTTGGCCCTTCCATTTCGATTCTCGGTATTACCAGCAGCAGTACCCTTTCATGGGAAAGCCATGTTAGGTCTTTGCCAAAAGTGTCTCTCAAAAAACTTCATTTTCTGTTACAGTTGTTTATGTTTTAAAAGGCACAGATCCGACCTATCCAGGAAAACTGTTAGCAGCCCCTAAACACACACAGAAACTTTCAGATTCTATCCAAAAAAGATCTATTCGTCTCGTAGGTGATGCTGAGCTTACAAGCTCGTTCACTTCTCTAAAACACCGCAGAAAGGTTGGCGATCTGTCTGTTTCATAGATATTTTCATGGATGATGATCTTCTGAAATATCAATTGTTCCACCGTTAGCGGTCCGATTGAGACCGACCCGTCAAGCTCAGTCTTCACATCCCCTTTTTTTTCACTTTGGAGACATGTCGTTCCCAAGGCTCCCTGAGGCATACAGCTTACAGAAATTCAAGAAGAACACCAAGTCTTACCCACTTTCCTTCGACTCTCACGATATTCTTTGAACATTACAGGTTTTTTCTCTTCGTGAGAAGCAAAACGTCTTTCTTCCAACGGTGAGCAGGGACCAGAAACTTGTTTAAGGTGCTGGAGTGAACGTAGTAAAAATCCTGGCGTGTAGGAAGTGAGCCGAAGAGAGGGGGAGCAAAGAATGTCCCACTTTTGGGATTTTCGCTATGATCTCGAAATCAGTGCGCCGCAGAGAAAAATTTTCTTACACCAAATTAAAGTTCATAAAATTCTACACAATTTTCAATCTTTACACTCTTTTCCAATCCACAACCGTTTCCGAACTACACGCTCAGGAAAAGTGATTTTCACCCCACATTAGGTACCTCAAACATTCCTTCATATCTTCTGACCAGGGTTTCTCAAAGTGTGGTACGCGAACCACTAGGGGTTCGCCATTCGACAACGGGGTTCGCGACAAGATTTACGTAATGGTGGCTTGATGTTTTCCTCTTTTATATGAATTTATCACGACGAACGCCTTATCCGGGGATTCAAGGGCTAAAATTGTTCTTCATCTTTCTCAGCTCTCCGACGAATTGAAAAGGTATTTTCCGGATATTGATAATTCTAAAGATGGCTGGATTCGTAACCCATTTGCGGGCACGAACGAGAGCATAAATTCTAGCTTGAGGAGTAATTATTAGAAGTGTCCGTAGATGAAACTCTTCGAACTGATTTAAAAAGGATGTCTTTGATAGATTTTTTGGCAGCTAGACAGGAAGAGTATTCCGAACTCTCACGCAAAGCGATGAAATTCCTTTTACCCTTTGCTACAACATACTTATGTGAGAGTGTGTTTTCACTCCTGGTCATGATAAAAACTAAATACAGAAATCTACTTGATACCGAGTCAGAATTTAGGTTAAAATTGTCCAAAATTACTCTTTGTCCTGACTCCATTTTCGACAAGAAACAAGCACACCCATTATATTAATATTAAAAAGATATTTCTTTTGACACTTTAACTGTTGCCTTTTATTGAAATAAAAATCTTATTTTCTTCAACAGTCAATTTAATAATTTTCTTTGGGGGGGGGGGGGGATTGATTCAGTCGGTTAAGGGGTTCGCTGTCACCTGGAAACTTTAACAGGGGTTCGTGGAGCCGAAAGTTTGAGAAACCCTGGTCTAGAATATTCATCTGAGAAAGAAATTCTCTGATAGTAAGTTGTAGAGAGTTATATTTTCCAAACTATCGTTTGTTACAGCCATGTATCGTCTAATTTTTTTGTCACACACGAAAGCGAGTTATTAAATGTAGACGAAAATCATGTTAGTTGAAAGATGGAAAATCGCACTTGATTTGATATAAATTTGATTTCAACAATTCTCATTGTTTGCTCACCTCAATCATTATCAACTGTGGATTAACGTTTTCATCTTCTTTAACCGTGATGGTTCGGTCAAGGGTTCTTCGTCCATGGCATTATTATCCTCAGTGGTGGGTGGTTCTTGCTGAAGGGCCTCTAGGTCGTCGTCCTCTTCAACAGGCACACCGTTGAGGCTTCTACGTTGACAATAGAGGCACGCCGTTCAGCATTGCTTTACGGCATCCACATTTGCCACTACCAAAATACTTGCTGCAGCTGCAGAATATCATTTTCAATAGAACCTCCCGTAATCCTTCCATATAGACAAAAATCTCCTCCATAGCATGTGTGACATGACTGCGTTCCTGAGGATCTCAGCTTTCGGAGTTGGGAAACTGATAGGCTTAACAAAACTGTGGTAACACACTCCTTGTGGTATACTGCGTCCTCAGCAACAAGATCGTTAATGGAGAGTAGGCGACCAAGGACTTCATCACCTCAGAAATACTTCCTCATAGAACATGCCTCCTTGATACGACATTGAACAGTTATAGAACAGCTATACTCAACTGAATGTACAACTCTCCTTTTGCCCAAAGGCTTTTTGGTTTCTTCCTTGGCACATTGTGAACATGAAAAACAATTGATCTTGAACTTGAATTTGGGAGCTGAAGATCTGAGCTGAGACGACGATGCCCCTTCCTTGAATGGGGATTGTACTTAACATTTTTGGAACATGGAAAAATGTTACAAGTGAAAAATATTACATCTTGCAGGAAATATCAGTATTGCTTATGCCATTCGGTGCATAACACGCTGCTAGAGCAAACCTAATACAATATCTGAACATTATCAGTTTCAAAACGTTTTGATGTTCTCATTTTTAAGCTACCTAATCAACTGAACACTTGATTTTTCATATTATAATACATTTCTTCAACCATTTACTAGAATAATTTGCTGTTAGATGTTTATCCATTAGATCATTTGTATTGAAAGTATTTTGCAAATGGATTTGAGTAGATCGAAAAATAATCCATTCAATATTCTCTAATTTAGTGACTACTTTTCCACTAAATTATATCGGTTTTCTATTAGACACAACCATCTCTCAGACAATACCAAAACTGACTTTACTGAACTTATGGAACGTTTAGCTGCTTATGGTACTTATTTGATCCAGACGTAGTTCTCGCATTTCAGTGCAAGAGTCCGAATTCAATAATGGAATACTGTCGGATGAGCCTCTCCTGGAAACATTGGCAGATGCAGTGATAATGAGTTCTTGTTCTTTCTCGATGACAATTTCGTTCATTTCTTCTGGCAGGTCACTCAGAGTGGGCATTAGGCTTTTTCGTTTGATGAAAATGTACCAGTTCTATAAAATAAAATGAGATAAATTTATTGGTCTTTTGAAATATAATACACATTCATTCGAACAGTACACCCCAAATAACTCAGAAAAATAAAGAGTCCCTATCGAATAGCCCAAAAATCAAGTTTTTTAACGTCTCACCAAAGTTTCTAGAAACAAGTGGGCTTATATCAGGCCTTCCACTGCGGCCCAGTATATCCAATCTCTCAAAGAAATTGATGAGTACATTGGTAAAACAATTTGTCAGATTTCCTGGTATTACTATAGAGTTGTTGTTCCGCTTTTAATGAATACACCCTAATATCTCAATTATTAACAGTGAAATTTTTTTGAAATTTTGGTGGCGATTGTATGTTAGAAAAATTAAGTATTTGGCATAGTGGATATTTTCATTTACCATTGGCGTGCGGTGTTGGAGGGTTCAAAAAAGCGTTTTTTGGTGATATGACATCAGAGCTTATTTCAGGAAAGTTTTCCTATCAGATTTAGAATCAGAGCACCCCCAAAAACCCCTTAATTTATATTTTCAAAATCTCAATAGCAGATACCTTATGAAACAATACACTTTTCAACAATTCTTCTCAACCGTAAGTACATTCCTCTTCATTACGCGGCCGAGTTACTTTATTTGTAGAAAAAAGTCACAAGGGGTAATATCCGGCGATCTAGGGGCCATGGTTCTAAAGGCGAATTTCTACCTATCCACTGGGGAAAGTTGGATTTAAATAGTTCCTAACGATCAGAGAATTATGTACGTGGGCACCATCTGATTGAAAAATTATGTTTTGTCGCTGTGCTAAAGACCCTTTTGCAAAAAATTTTGAATTTTTTTCTGGTCAGGTTACCCAGGAAAAAAGGGCCAACAAATCGTTCGTTAAATATGCCACAACACATGTTGACTTTTTCACTGTATTGGTTTTTGCAATTAATTACCCAATTTGGATTTTCTCCAATTGTAAGAACTAGAAAAAGAAATCTGATAGAAAAAGTTATCTAAAATAAGCCATACAATATCCTTTTCTCAAAAAAAACTTTTTTAACCCTCTCAACACCGCTTAATAAAAATGCTCCTCAAACCAAAAACTGAATATTTATAACTCATAATCACCACCAAAATTTCAAGAAAATCGCATTATTAATAACTGAGAGATTAGGGTGTATTCATGAACAGCAGGACACTCTGTCTTGCCAAATATGGAATATCTGATTCTGTGCCTAAAATATGTTTAGCCATTTCGTCATCTCTTCCACGCATAGTCGGCACTCTGCATTCTGTGCTAGGCCGATTTTATGCCTATGGTGTTTGAGTTAGCAGTGGCCACTGAGCAAATCTACTGTAACTCTGAGATGAGCTCTACTGAGTTTCAGTAGTTTGCACGCATGCCATGAACACTTTGGAATGGACCAGGCCCGGTAGACTGTGCCAATATTCGAGTCTTTTATTGTCTGCCCAGGCTGTACTATATGCTAAACCGATTACTGGTTCTGACCCAGTGAATAAGGTTGTTTCGGCCTCCCCCTTTGGCAGGGCGTCCGCTATTTTGTTTCCAGACACACTACGGCATAGTTTTTCCAATATCAATTGCAACAACTCGTGTAGGTTCAAAGGAAACGGCGCGGTCCACGAGACCTTAATTGACGTGCGGCCAAATGCAAAATATTTGGCTGGAGAGTCATAAATCATCATGCAAATGAGGTGTCGGCATTTCAAATGAAATTGTCGGTAAGGCTTTGAAACGAGTTTTTTATGGTCTGCAATTGATATTGGAAAGACTATAACACATCAATGTTGCGCTGCGCTAGTCTGGTTAAGGTGTCTCTGCATTTCCATACAGCTCTAGATTTACAGCAGTTGGATTCAAACGCTTCCAGGGCTGTCTGACTGAAATATTTTTATTGTTTTCCGTGTGCTGCCGAATTTACTGAGCTTTAGTGCTTGTCTGAGCTCTTTTGTGCTCATGAGCACTGTGCTTACTAGCACTTTTTCATATCTGTGCTTAGTGCCCTAAGCAGTATTTCAAAATATGTGCTTCCGAGTACTTTATAAAATGGCTTAATGCTCTTAAAAAGTGCTCGCAATAAGCACTCAATCTCTGATCTCTAAAACTCCAATATACTAATCGGGAAGAAATATCATAAAATCATCTCCACAACTTTAATTCGAAAACAAGTATCAAAATAAGGGGGAGATACATGTTTCGGATCCAGCAGAATGGTTACCAAGAAGTATCCCAAGATAAACTGGAAGAGCCTCACCCAACTGAGAGATACGATGGTGGACCAGAATCTTGTGGATCTGGCAATCCCAAAATTGTCCTGTGGTATTGATAGTCTGGAATGGAGAGTTATAAGAAGCATGTTGTAGACAATATTCAGATCCAGCGGCGTCAAGATTTTGGTGTATTGTAACCATTTTCCACTACCGAATATCAAGACTGTGGGGTGTAACTTCCATCGAACTTTACGATGCAGATATGGAGAATCATGGAGGTATCGACACACTCCAATGACGAAATATCTCTTAAGAAGGGCGCAATATGTAACCTGGCCGCTTGTGAAAGATCCACCACCGAACTATTCTGACCGTTGTGACAACACGTTAACGGAGTGTTTGATGTCATCGCTTTGGTATGCCAGTTGGCATTTCTAGAACAGGACGAGAGCCATCTAGAAACCGTATAGGCGAAAAGCAAACGAACAACTTCAGATCTCCTGAACAATCTCGAAAGGAACCAACTTGGATATAAATAGACAGCCGAGATCATAGGGGGCAGATACATTTAGAGTTAAACATAGACAGTGATTTGAAAATAAATTAAATCTTACTTATAATCCTAAATCGTTCACTACTTTTATATTATTGAGCTTCATTCAACAACTTACCAAAAGGCAAGACAGGATAGCATATATGATAGCCATTCCGTTACTGTCGTTAACGTTCTCCAAAGCTAAGACAACTATAAACCAAACAATGTCATACCCAGTCTGTATGATGCAAAGCGATTTTAGGCAAGTCTTTGATTCCCTCAGACTAACTATTTCCTCGTCCATGCAGTCGTCTTTCTTATCTTTAAGAAATTCAAGTTCGTTGCGTAGAGCATTCAGAGATTCCGCAGAACTGTTAAATTCCAGTTTAGATAGTTCCATATTGATTTTTCTGATGCCGCTGAGAGAGTATATAGTTGTCAACACTATAAGAACAGATACTGGCAGCATGTAGTTCAAAATCATGCCTTTTTGTACTGATATGAAGCAGAATCTCTTCGACTCGTAGCTTTGAGGTGCTATGAAATATGTAGCCTAAAAGAGAGTCTGTTGGAAATCGGCAGATTTGTATCATATATATATTATTATTACCAAAGTCAGGAACGTAGGAATATCATAAGCAGCTATGTTGAAGTATCTTACTTTGAGGTGTCTTTCTTTTACAAATCCGTTGCTCGAAAATCGTTTGTATATGTAGAAACAGTATAAGCAAACCCATACTGCTGTCATTAGATGTAAGAAGTATAAAATGAGAGATATTATTAAACATTTTGTAGTGCTTTTTGTTGCCTGAAATTAAAAAATTAGTAAACAGGTATTACCTTTATATGAAAGGCAGAAAAATAAACTTTAGTGTGGAAATTTCATCAGTTTAAATTTCAATAACACACATTAAGTATATGATAAAGGTCTAATCTAGCCAGCAAATGATATATCACAGTTTCGAACGATCCGAAAATATGACTTTCAGTTGATTGACTATGAAAAATTAGAGGTGCAAAATTATGGAATAATTTCATTTTTTCGAGTATAATGGGCGACTGGTGGCAAATCCCGAAACAGGTCGATTTTTATTTTTGAATTGTGATTTGGTGGCTGATATATCATACTACTAACGTTATCCATTTGGGCGTGATGACGTAATCGATTATTTTTTTAAATAAGAATAGTGGTCGTGTGATAGCTCATCTAAAAGGGTATTCAATTCTCTATTCAGTGATATAAACATTAACATAATTACTTATACACGGTGGCCAAAAAAATATTTATTTTCAAATTAAATTAATTTACACAACAAGAAATATGTAATTTATTTAATACAAAATATATTTTACTACTGTCAGAAAATAGAAGAAAAAAAAATTTTTATTTGACATATAAAAATAGCTTTTCGCTCAAATTAAATGTCCAAATTGCCACCCACCTGCCTCTTGGCACATGAACCCTGTCATCATTTAAAAAAATCATCGATTACGTCATCACGCCCAGATAGATAACGTCATTACACCTTTCCAGTAGTATTTCAGAAAGCGTCACTTGAATTTTAGAATAGTCATCTATATTTCGGAAATGATCAATTGTATTTCAGATTAGTGAGTTGATTTTCGGAAAGCGTCAATTGTATTTCAGAATAGAAAGTTGGATTTCAGATAGCATCATTTGAATTTCAGAATAGTCAATTGTATTTCAGAAAATATCATATGTATTTCGGACTGTGTCATTTGTATTTCAGATAACGTAAAAAGAATTTCAGAAAGCATGATTTATATTGCAAAAATCATAAATTTCAAATTGTATTGCTCGATTTGGTAAATATTGAAGGAGTTGGCTGGTACTACATTATTGATTCTATGACTACACAATAAATAGTATTGTCAAAAAGTTCGAGAAGTAAAGCTCATTATTTATTTTCGTATTTTGCTAAAAAAACTTTTTCATTATAATGAATTTATTAGACAATAATTGTGCTATTTGTCGGGTGTCCCTGTTGAGACGTTATTCCTTGTCAGTTGTTACCATGATAGATTTTCAATTTTAGAAAAGTAAGAATAATTTCAGAAAAAAAAATAGAATTCCGTAAAGAGTGATTGATATTGATAAATTCCGAAATACAAATGACTCTTTCCGAAATACATATGGCATTTTCTGAAATACTCTTGACTATTCTGAAATTCAAATAATGGTTTCTGAAATTAAGTTGATTATTCTGAGATACAATTGATACTTTCCGAAATCAAATTAAATTTTCTGAAATTCATCTTAAACTTTCTGAAATTGAACTCACTATTCTGAAAATCAATTGACGCTTTCTGAAAATCAACTCACTATTCTGAAATACAATTGATACTTTCCGAAATATAAATAACTATTCTGTAATTCAATTGACGCTTTCTGAAATGAACATGACGCTTTCTGAAATACAACTGGAAAAGGTGTAGTATGATATATCAGCCTCAAAATCATAATTTAAAAATAAAAATAGTCCTGTTTCGGGATTTGTCTCCAAAGTCGCCTATATCAAAAAAATTTATTTATTTCATAATTATCGATGGGAAAAATTTTCGAATGAAAAAGATTACCAGGAATAAATACAGTAAATAGAAGAAATTCAAAGGGCTCGGAAGTGAAAGTTGACCGAGAAGTCTTCCCTTTGGAAATTAGATTTTCTGAACCCTGAAATACTCCATGCAAAATTTGGAAGCTTAAGATTGAACCCAAGTGCAGTTTTCGATTTTTCAACTCAGCCTCTTCCGCGAGTTTTTCAAATTGTTCATTTGGTTGATCCTGAGTCCGGACCCTACTAACAAAAGTCTTCCACTAAAATGTATCCGATGTAAATTCCATAACAAAGTAAACGAACACAAAACTAAGCATATTTGAGATGTCGATTTTTTGCGATGATCGATTTTGGTGCCTAAAATTTTCAAAAATTGTTTTCGAAAAGTGCGCCTCAACCAAATAGTCTTCCACTTTGTCAGATGATTACTATTCACTTTTTAAACAAAATTGTCATAAGGGAAGACATATAGAAATCGTAGAAAAACTTGATAGACATTTTCACTTCGTACTGGACCCTGCCTGGTTTCAAAACTATTTGGAATTTGGGGTTGTCGAGGGATGGGCTTTCACTTCACCAAACGGAAGACATATATGGGTCATCGCGGCTCTCTCACTATATAACTTGATAAAAGTATTTACATCTTGCCAAAATTCCGTCAGAAAAAAATTTAAAAGATTTATCGAAATTTCGGTTTTTCTGGTTATCTGAATTTTTCCTAAATACAAAATAACAATTTTGTTAGGCATGAAATTGCTCAACTTTGTCATAATTTTACCGACTCTAGCTGCATCTCTTTCCCTTTCCGAGATTCCAAAATCACCATGTACACATATTTGAGTAGACAGATTGTTAATAATTTCTTGGTATGGAACATTATTGTCTCTACATATCAGGTAATACTTCATCAAGTTCAACTTACATAAACTCCCAACATAAAAATAAGATTGGATATGCAGAAAGTTCCCATTATTTGAAAAAATATGTAAGTCATCATTCTCTCCCCTCTCTGGTTCTTCTTGAGCAGCACGCAAAATATGGTTAGTAATTGCGCCGCACAACTCAGTACCGACCCTATGATGATTATTTCTGGGCCATAAGTTCCAACATTTCTGTGGTGCGATCCGTAGTAAACGTACATTATATTGTCGATAAAGTCGTGGTCTCTCAAATCTGAATCTGCCAACGAGTCCTCAGGCAGCTCTATGTTCGGTAGCATATCGATGGTGTATTTGGAATCTAAACTCTCTGGATTTGGAAGGATCAATGATTCCGATTTGAATTCTATGTTTACTGAGTTGTTGGCTATTTCGTAGTCGTAGTTCAGGTAATAGTCGTCGTCAGGAGATTTTTTAATATTTGTGGCATTTTTGCTACCTAAAAACAAGATGTAAGTATAGCAATATAAAATTGACACCCTTCAAGTCAATTGAAAAACTGCATTTTTTGTTCATATTAATCACAAAAATGTATCGTCATTCTACCATGTGCGAACTTTTTATATGAATATGAATGGTAAATTCATATATGTAGAAATAGTGCTATCACTTTTGAAACCTAGAAGTAAGTCTCTAACACTTCAACATGTTATCCTTCCAGATTTGTTATAGAGAGTTAAATTAGGCTGCCCCAGCAATCTGAACTTTTTTTATTATTATTTTTTACATTTCCATTTCAAATAACTATATCAGCATTATACCTATAATTTACCAGTATTATATAATCGTTATCTAAATGATTTGTTTTCATAAAAGGTCAACGGAGGCATTAATGGGTTAGTAGTATATTCAAAGCACGAAAATTTAGTGAGCTATCCGAATTCTGTAGTACTTCCGGTTTCATCTGAAAGTTTTGTAAATGGAGCAAATTCTGAACATAATGAGCTAGTTTTTTTCTATAGTGAGAATTGAATTATCATTTTGATTGCAATACTTTGCCATACTAGCAATGTTTCAAAATCAATTTTTTGAGCTATCTGTTTTTTTTTTCAAATGGCATCTCTATGGCGCCTCCTGTATGGCAGAAAGTTTTGAACTAGACAAATCGAATGAAATGATACCAAAATTTTGAATATATGTCAATAATTTTCAGAGTAATCGCACTACTATAAAAAATGTACCAAAAAGTAGTGTGGCTGCTGGACTAACCAAAATCCTCGAAAATAACAAATTTTAATACTCAATTTTTATAACCAATAATAATGACTGGTAGTAGCATGTCTCTATAATAACCGCACCGCTCTCTTCTCTATAATGACCATTCTGGTTTGCCACCAGCAGATATTTAAATATGTCTAAAATTCTCATTTTGTGTCTTGGTTAGGCCAGTAGCCACACTAGTTTTTGTTATATTTTTACAAGCTTTTATTTAACTTGCTTTGTTCGTATATGTCTGTCTGTCTTTCCGGTTCAAATCTTGCAATCCATTTTTCAAACACTGCAGGCATCAGGGGCGAATCTAAAAAGTGCATAGGGTGGGGGGAAAATTAGAGTTGAAGTTTGAAGTGACCGAAAATGAGGTGGTGACATAAAACTAGTAGGTGGGAGACGTATCAATATTCCTTTCAAGGGGTGGCAATTTTCCTCATTGCCCACACCCCCTTGGATCAGCCGTATTAAAAACCGATCATTTTAAAAAAATCCCCCTTCAAGTATAAATAGAGAATGCGTAGGAATTTTAAAAAAATTCTCGCGGTTTTGTAGGTCGAAAAAAAAAAGTCGGTGGGCCTCGGGTCGGAAGTTGAGAAAACTCGAGAAAATTAAATCGAAAAAATTTGTATAAATAGTGAAAAGCTAAATAGGCTAAATAGGGAGTAGAAATTCGGAACATTTTCCGACGGTTTCGGATGTGAAAAATTACGACATAAAAAAAATATCAGTCGGTAGGCTCGGACCTCATTTCTCCGCGAAAGCTCGCGAAAATAGAATCGGGAAAATCAATATAAATAGTGAAAAACACCGGACAGTCGAATACTTCAATTTTGTTCAATTTTACCCCCTACCCTTCTGAAGGCTTGATAGAGAACGCGAAGGAATTCTGAAAATTTTTCAACGGTTTCCTACGTAGAAAATTACGACGTTAAAAAAATATAAATTGGGGAGCTTTTCGAAAAAGTTGCAAAAACTTAGGAAAATGAAATTGAAATAACCCTTAAAAATAATGAAAAACATTTCGGACTTTCCAATAATTTTGTCCCCTCTCTCTCTGAAGGCTAGATGAAGAAAGCGTAGGAATGCGGAAACATTTCTTACGGTTTCAGACGAGGAAAATTACGTCGTAAAAAATATGTCAGTCGGAGGGCTCGGACCCTTCCCCCTCTAGAAAAAAGGTTGCAAAAACTCACGATTTTTTTTTTTTTTTTTAATCCAAGCTAGATGGCAAGTGGTAGCAAATATATAGGCATGCCAATAATGTGTAAAAAATAAAGTAAACATAAAAAAAACAAGCTTTTATTTATTAACTATAGAATTAAAAAAGTACAAAATAATATTTAAGCTTTTAAGATAATATTGAAATTTTGGAAAATTTATTTTCTACATTTTAGGTTATACTAAACTGTTTGTTTTTCAAATGATTTTTGACGTTTTTTATTTATAATAGTGATAACTCTGAAAATTATTGATAATTTTGGTGTTTCGATTGGTCTCTTTCAAAACTATCTTTCATTCAGATATACCGCTTGAAAAAAAAACTGATTTTGCAACATTCAAATTCCAGCTAGTGGCAAAGTATCGTAAAAAAATGCTCATTCCATTTTCATGGACAAAATGGCATCGGAAAGGAACTTTTCACAGGAGAAAAATCATAAACAATAAAAAAAAATATGAAAGCTGAAAAATATAACAAAAAAGGTAAATAAAAAACTAGCACATTTTGTTGAAAATTTGCTCTTTAGATTACAAAAATGTTAAAATGTACCTGATGTTACATAAAAAAAAACTAGAACTGGGACCATTTCCGATGAAACAGGAGAGCTATAGAATTCGTTTTCATCTCAAAAATCATATTTTAGTACTTCAATAGCCCCCTACAGTTTCGTGCTTTTAATACGATCAATTCTCTCAAAAATAGGTATGCGCCATCTCTCAGACTCACTCCCCAAGTAGCACACCTATATTGGTAAAATATTGATACAATATTGTGAACATATTGGCGAAATATTTGAAATGCAATATTGGCGAGAAAAAAAATGTGAACATTCGGCGATATTGGTCCAATATTACTTGAATAATATTGGCGAAATATTCTTGAACTAATATTGGCCTCAAAATGTTCGGCGATATTGGTACAATATAGCTGATACAATATCCTGACAATATTGGCACAATATTCAAAAGTTATATTGTCGAGAAGTAAAATGTGAACATTTTGCGATATTGGTCGAATATTGTTTGAATATTTTAGAAATAGTTTTGGTGGAATATTCTTGAAGCAATAATGTCCTCAAAATATTTATCGATATCGGTACAATATTTATCGATATCGGTACAATATTTATCGATATTTGAATCGGTGGATGTCAATATACCTTCGTAAATTATTAAATGTCCTTTAGTTGATGAAGGTGACACCAGAGTCTGCCTTTTGATCGCCATAACCGCTGAGTGAGCTGTCTTGAAAACAAGCTAAGGGAAGTATTTAATATACTTTCGTAGGTTTTAGAAGACGTTCTATATGTAGAGCCACCTAGCGGATTTTTATCCAAGTTTGATCATGATATAATTTCAATATGTTTTATTGAATATTCGGCCAATATTCAAATTTCATCTCAATCTAGATGTTGGAAACAATATAAAGACAATATTGTTTTAACGATATCGATAAATATTATTGAACCAATATTGACCCAATATTGATTAATAAGTTTTGTTGAATATTGGCGAAATGATATTCAACCAATGTATAATCACACTTGGAGATACAATATAGTTTTTATTCCCAGAATCGATATTAGGGGAGTATTGGGATTGCGATATTTATTCTAGATGTTAAAAACGATGTGAAGACAATATTGTTTTATTGATATTGGTAAATATCGTTCAACCAATATTGACTCAATATGAGTTATTACAATTTCTCAAATAAAGTGGAAATGATATTCAACCAATATTCTAACAAACTTGAAAATACAATATAGTTTTTTTCCCCTATAATCGATATGACTGGAATATTTGGATTGCAATATTAATTCTAGATGTGGAAAACAATATATAACCAATATTGTATTATCGATATTGGTAGAAATTATTCAACCAATATTGACCCAATATTTCGTGTGAAAATCTACATTCAAAACTAGTTCAACCAATATTCCACCAATATTATTAATATAATATTGTTTTTTGAATATTCACCCATATTGGACCAATATTGATTTTTCATTTACAATATATCTATATTGGCCCAATATGGAACCAATATTCAGCCGATATGATGTGCTACCTGGGTCGGTGTAATGATGTTATAATGGATACTATTATTTCCGAGAGTCATTGCAATTATGGGCAAGCGAGTTGTATTTATCCCAGGGGAATAAAATTCATTATAGCAAGTTGTATACTACACTTTATCTACGAACTAATTGGAAAAAAAATATTCAATTTTATTTTACTTCCCACCAAAATGAACAATAATATTGCTAAAATTGATACAGACATGATGGAATGTTAACTTGAAATTACTGTACTTTATCTACGAATATATAATGGAATTAGAAAATATCTGCTGGTTCACAAGAAAATTCATCTTAATTCATATCACTTTCCTACATTTTCCACAGTCTTCATCATTGACTCACAAAATGAACACCCTTTTGACAATTATTTATTTATATTAACAGTAAATAATAATTTGATTGATGTTCAATTTTTTCACAATTTCCTCATCATTCTTTCCGCGCGTGAATAATAAATGGCTATTGCAAATATCATGCACCTATATAATAAGTATATTATATATTAGTCGTAGATAAACTCCATTATTGGTGAATTGAAGTTGAAACAGCTCTTGACCTGTTTTAAATTTTGAACAATTCTTGCAGTATTGACAATAAAATCGTCTTCGAATGAGTGACATTTTTTTATTGTCGCTAAAGCGGTAGGTAATGACTATTGAATAGCCTTCGTTCAAAAACAAATCCTTGTGGAATACCACATCGAAAAACTTTCTTGTCAGTTTTGCTTTTATGTTTCACAACCTACCCTAATTTTTTTAACCATATATTCGGTTCTAAGTAATAAGTCGATTTATTGAAAAAAAAAAATTAATTAAAGTCTCACTAATTGTCCAACTGAAAACGGGATAAAAATTGTTAAAGTTTGTAACAAAAACACGTTTTTTTACTTCTATTAATTATTTTTAATTCTAGAACCCAAACAATTTTTATTTCGTTTTCTGTTGTAGTTTTATTACATTTTTTTACAGCAACACGACTCATTATGTATCAATGAAACTGTTATTTATTCTAACAAACTGGTATTCTGCTTATTTCTCCTAAATTTCAAATGATAGATCTGCATATAAGACAATTGCTAAATGATGTTGATTAAATAAAATATTATTATAATAACAAGTAATATAACGGTTCGATTAAAATATTTAACGAATTGAATTTGTAAGTTTATATTTTAAATAATACCTACAAGAGAATTTATCAGTTTTCTTCTCTTTGACTGAAAATAGTTGGTTGTCATCAAATATAAAACTTTTTCTATAAGTTTTTTAGGAAACTGGTTATAAATCTGTTTTCTATTTGTTGAGGAAATCAACGTACACAAAATATATTATATTTAAACCACAATAATTTATAGTCTTATTTATCTATACAACACTTATATCAAAGTTGAAGTTATTTTTAAGCAGGTGGAGGTATAATTTTTTGAATTGACTGATTATTTCATGTGTTTATCGAAAACAATTTTCCTTCAACAGCACGTATGACATTATTTGTTGGGGCTCATTTTATATTTTTTAATCGAATTTTCTACACACCATAGACAAACAGTATCGTGATTTTATCAGTTGATTGAATGCAAAAAAGACAAATTGCTTCACTTCATCGTTTCCCTGGGAAATTTATATTGATTCCGATTTTGAATTTGAGAAAAACAAATGGATTTTATATTCTAATAGCGATTTATAAAATTTCACTTACCTAAAATACAATCACTAACACAATATAACAAGGCAAAAACGAAAAATAACAGGTTCATTTTCAATTATATATAAAATCAGGTTTTCCTAAATTGCTCCATTGGGATGCTGCATATTGGCCCACTTGAGTGAATGTCAATTTTTTTCAATTCATTTCTAGAGAAAACTATTGGGCTACTATACCGAGGAAAACAGAGTCGCCCAATCGAAACTAGGAGTAGAACCTCCGGAGAAGATGTGATGAGTATTCATCTGGACTCTCTGAACACGCATGCGCGCTGTTCCAATCAATAAAGCTAAAAACGAAAAGGCCACAAATCTTAAAAAAGAACAGACAATTAATGGTTGCAGTTTAGCATAACCTTAAAGTCTTCGGACGAGTCTGGGTACTGTATTATTGACGATGAGTTTATACGGTGACAGCTGCAATGTATGCCAAAATTTGTAGATGAACTTGAAATTATCACAAATTCTTGTTTTGTTCCAATTTTTAAATATGTCAGCAAATAACGCCATTTTTTCAATGAAATTACTTTTTTATTTTCAGTTTTCGAACACACAATAATTAATCTATTGACTCCTTCCTGTGGATGATTTATTTAATAAAGTGATTGACATATTGAAATCTTATGTCTTCCAACTTTTTTTTTTAATTCTGCCCACAGTATCAATGAACTGAAACGTTGCCGTTTTTGTTGAATTATGGAGCAAAATGTTGATTGGATATATTTTGCATTATTTTTTCTCATATACTCATCTCATATGATAAAAAGTATAAAGAATGGAAAAAAAATATTATACATTTCTCAGGAAATGTTTTTTGTAGCTCCGAATAGATTTTCTATCACTTAGAAAGATGTTAAGAAGACAACTTTGGTAAATAATTCGGTTAGTGTCGATCTCAATCAAGCCAATCGTAAACGCTTGATATCACACTTTAAAACGTAAGGCCCTCGTCATTCCTATCTCGTATAATTGTGTGTAGTAAAACACACGCACAAAGTAGTTTCTTATATTATTTTCAAATAAATTTCATGATTTGTTACTTTGGAAAGGTGTGTTAAAATTTAATGAATGGTGTGTTTTGAATTGTCTATGGACAAAAACGTTCTCAAATATCAGTGTTAATTTTTCAGCAGAATGATGAATTATTTGAATAAGATATACATTACAAGACGCAATGCGCTTGTCTGCTTTCAAAACTTTCAAACCCAGTTCAAAAAATTCTCATCATTGACCAAACCTCTTCCGAGAGCAAACTTATACCCTTTGGGGGTACCGTAGGGTTTTGAAACAATGGACCTTTACATTTACGGTAAATAAATTACAAAACTCGTTTAAATCGATAGTTGTTAGTCTGAAAAGTCCATTTAACAAAAAGTTTCATTATTTTTCTTTCATTATAAAAAAATATCACATTTGAAAGTGTGCCGCTGACGTCACGTTCATCGGAAATATCTCCCACCATAATCCACGTTCCGAAACAGGCAATACTGTTCTCCTTAAAAAAAACTTCTATCATGATATAAGCCGTTGAGAAATAATCAATACATTGTCACTTGATCGGATCATAGATAAAAATCCACATATTAGCTATTTTTTATTGTATTTGTAACTTTCAAATGTTCTGAACAGACCATCCTTTTGATGAAGAACGAGCATTGACAACACAGCAAATCGTAATGACAGTTCTCAACTATCAAGAGTTATATGAAGATGTGAGGTTAATGTTTATTTTATTTACATTCAACATTCAACTGATAAATTCGATAATAGTGTAGTGAGGTGTTATCATAAATGATTTGGTTTGAATTTATTTGTGTAATTGTGTATTAAACATATGGAACGAGGCTTCGTGAAGGGAAGTTCGGATAATTTACCGAGGTACAAAGCCCCTTTTTGACATGTTCAGTTATTGCAGGGATACAGGTACTGGAGATACAGGAATTAATAACAAATTTTAGAACACAAACAACAAAAGCTCTCAAAACTTAGAAAACCGCATTAACCTCAAAAAATAAATGAAGGTAGTGTTCGTTGAAGTTTAGATCTGATGGAACTGCTTCACTTGTATCAAATGGGTAGGCAAATGAGTTAGACAGAGACAAACTATTCTTATTGATCGCACCGTGAAACAGACGAAAGAACCCATCTGGTATCAAATGACAACTGTCATACGACACATTATATTTGAATGAGAATTTGGTGCACAACTTTAACAACGTTGCCAAGTTTAGTTTTGATGAACGTGACGTCACGAAACCACTTTTCTTCTGATTATAGATAAACTAGCGGTCAGAAAAGAAAAATAAAAAATCTCGAGTGATATTAGCGTATTTACTTTCTAATTTCAGTGTTACCTCATATCTCTTGAAAAGGTCCATTGTGTTACTCTCCCTTTTATATATTGATGATTCATATCTTCTCATATAAGTCAAGTTTTCACTTTTAGCAGGTAAGACCATGGTTTTGTGGGACAGTAAAAATGTTTCTGATATGAAGAACACCATTCAACATGACCCATACAATGTGAAGGAAAGGTGAGTTGAAGAGTTTACCTGAAAGTAATTCCCTTTATCCGCGTTCGAAAGGCGATTTTTCCAAATTGAAAAACTTCTTTTTGATTGACGTGACTTTATTTATTTTTTCTTGTCTATATTTTTTTTACAACCGTTTTTTGTTTCCAGAAGTTACTGATATTCACATTTAGAAATTCAAATAGATAGCAATATACAATGTGTGCCAATTAAAGGCAAAATACCTATAAATTACAAAAAGTTCAACAAATTATGTAACAAGGTGTGATTCGAATTATTTTGTTTTGAATATTAGGAAACCAAAAAATTCTAATTTTCAAATGCTTTGTTCATCTTTTAAAAATTGCACCACCAAATCTTTAGGTTTAATTGTTGATGAACTGAAATTTCACGAGCATCTCATAGCTCTTAATTGGTAAAAAAATAGCTTGTTTCTGGGAGGTATGTGTAGTTAAAAAATGGCATCCCAGAGAGATTGGCAGTGAGATAGGCGAGGTAGCCATACATTAAGAGCCCCCGCAGACTACAGACTTTTTATCTGACGATAGTTTGATCGGGTTGGGCTATAAGCGCGCACACCGACCCAACTAAACTGTCGGGTTGATTGTGGGTGCGCACACCAGACAAACAGTCGGCCGACTGCTTTGAAATAATTTTCTAGTTACTTTTCGGACTTTCGGTATTTGAAGAGAACAGTCGCATAAGTTAGCAGTAATCACGTGGTAATGAAGATGAATAAAACATTTCATAGAACTATTACTATTGCTTTTATACAACGGAGGAGAACGACCAAGAGGAGAAATCGGGAGTATTGGGTGCATCCCATCTAGCGATAGATTTTTTAAATTTGAACGAGGTGGTTGAAACCAGTCATGGTCACCTTATCAGGCCTGTTTCACACATCTCATAAGGTGGTGTGGGAGTCCCCTGAGTCCGAATTGAATCCCCCTCAGGTATACCCACTAATCACTCCACCTCGTGCGTGGTAGGCTCGTACTGCCACCCAGGCTGACCCTATGACACGTAGGCTGAGATATCCATTGTATCTTACCATACCACTTTCTCGGGCCAACAAAAAAATTCTGCAGTCGCTAGGGTTTGAACCAGCGACCGGCTTTAACCACTCGGCTACCTGGCTCTACAGCGATATATTATCACATGGACAATTTTACACATTCCTAATTACTAGATTACCGTACATATGCAGTTTTAGTGAACGAGTCGGCCGACTAAACCATCGGCAGTGTGCGCGCGTGACTTCCACGCCATACTGATTAAGCAGTTGGCCGCTAGTTTGCCGATTGTTCAGTTTGAACCGTAAAGCCCATCAAACTTATGTCGGCCGATACCAAATCGGTATAATGTGCGTACTTTCATAAATGTTCATACTGATTAACAGCCCGATTAAACTGTCGGCCGATAAAAAGTCGGCAGTCTCCGGGGGCTCTTAAATGAGAAATAAAACTTTCTGTTTTTATATAGTATTGTAACCTTAGAATAATATAGTTAAATTTAACAAGAACTTACTGTTATCATTAATGCCTAAGTGAATTCATTATTAAATTTTATGTTCAATATGCTTAGAAATGTAAGAGGTTGCGACGATTACTTTTGTATTTTTTTCGTTTCTCCTAGTAAACAGTTACTGTGTATTTCCGAAGTTTGTCAATTAACTTGACATTTTCAGTGTATATGGTGAAATGTTTTTAACGAAATCCGAAAAAATTTAGATTGTTGAATAGATAATTGAAAAAAAAAACATTTTGAATTATTTTACCGATACTTTTTAAAATAGAAGACTTTGTGGTCAAATTTCACATTGTTGAAAAGTGAATTGGATTCTCTTTTCAACCATATGATTTTCGTTCATACGTATTTTCACAATTTCGATATCTTTGCCTTTCGAAATTTTCGAGTTGATGTGGCCCCAACACCATCTGTAGAGTAATTGCAATGTATATTCTCTCAAAAAGTAGTATCGATAATACTATACAAAATATTTTTTGTGTCGGCTATGCATGATGAAACGGATAAACACATTCTGTGTACATGCCCTGCAGCTGGCGATACGACAGTAAGGCCAGAAAAACTGGTAAATTGTTCTACCAATACATTTCTCAATTTCGTTAAGAGATTGGATATACTGGGTGAAATATTGCCATATGGTGAGCCACAATAGGCCAAGGGCCACAGTGGAGGGCCTAATATTCACGTTCAAACCTAACCCAACCCATGCTATTTGAAATTTTTAAATTGATGTGCCCCCCGACCCCTCTATCGAGCAATCATGTCTTTTATTTTGAAACGCAGAATCGGTGATACCATTCAAAATGGTTTTTATTCCATGATTGTACGTCAAACCATCATACTAAATTTAACAGGAGGGGAGTTTAAAAAAAACCATACTGTATAGAAAGTCAACTTACCTCATGCCTCTTCCAAAAATTTCTTGAAAAATAATGTCACTACATTCTAATCAAATTTAAGTGTGAAATTATTCTCAAATTTTTTTATTGACCTGTAAAGGATTCAGTGTTCTTCAATAGTAACAACGGTAAACTTGTCAAATTTTATATTCATATTTATTTTATATTATTCTTCACAACAAAGAATATCATACCAAATTACACAACACTGCTAAGATATTAATTTTCAAATGGACTATTTCTGAGTGTTTCTTTTTTCCAAGATAAAATATTTAGATCTGAAATTTCTCAATGTTTTTCAAGGCCTGATGATATTCACCGCTTCAATGTCACTACATTCTGATCAAATTTTAGGGCCTGATAATTTTCACAATTCGCAGATTTCCTAAATTTCAAAATGTATGTCATTGAAATCTTCATATCTCAAATATATCGAAATATATATTTGTTTAATTTTCACATATCGTTTTTCGCCTGTATTTAGTTATGAGAATTCGGATTTCAGAAGTGTTCTCCCACAGACATTTTACGTCACTGACACAATCCGACAACGTTGGAATCGTGGAGGCATTTGTCGATTGACTATTGTCAAGTCACTAGTGTCATTTAATGTACGATCTGTCAGAGCTCACTGTTGATGAAAAAAGCATTGCTGATATTATATTTACTATCGATTCTTGAATAACACTTCACCGATGTGGGACTCTTTTTATCGGTTCGACAGAGATACCAGTATAAAAAAGTGACAGCAAAAAATCTATTTTGTATGCTCGAAAACGGTAATAATCCGAATCTTACCTTGGGATGCTACACAACATTCAAGTAACGATTTTTTATTTCATCATTACCGTCGTCAATAGTAGCTACAGCAAAGTATGGTTTGCTTCGTACTTTGGGCTCAGGAACTATTCGACACTTAATACAAATAGAACCCTACCTTTTCAGCAGCATATAACCCAAGCATCATCATCACAGCCTGATCTGGCAGCCCTATAAATGAACCTTATAAGTAAAGGATATTCATGCCATCAGAATGAATTCCAAATAAACAGAACTTTCTTCATCTTTTTCATATCTTTCATCGCCACTCTCAAATAGTTTGGATTGCGAGATAAAAATGCATGAATCGTTATATAATTTACGGGTGGCATATTTCCACTGGTAGTTTTAAAAAAGTTTTCCTCCATTTTCACAAGTAAAAGTAATCTTCCAATAACAATTTCACGACAAGAACAACATAAACATTGGTGCGTTTTATTGTAGACAGAAATGCTCTACTCACAGGAGTAGAATCAGACACATCTGTTTTTTTTTGACACCAAAAATATCTTCTTTCTCTACTTTCGCTACGATCAAATTTGAGGGTAGGAAAAGTAGATAATTGGTTGAAAAAAGAAAATTCCTAAATCTTAGCAGAAATTGACACTATTGACATGGATAGTAGTTTGAAATATATGGACTTTAGGCTGAGTCAAGTCTCCGGTCTGACCAATATGATTAGACCAGCGCGGTCATTTGGTTGACTTGACGACCTAATTAGAACTGTATGTATGTGACCAATATTTTCAATCATCTGATCGGTCCGACTCATCGTCATACTTCATACTGAACGCACGTGCCATGTCCGACCGGTGACTTGACACAGCCTTAATTTCTGTTCATTTCAGTCTGGTTGTATTTTGAAGCTCAAAAATCTTCATTTACTCACATTAAAACGATTTTCGTAGTGAGCAGTCTCTAGTTGAAATAAAAATGAATATGAGTGTTATTGACGTGACAAAAGTTATAGATGGAAATGTTTGAATACGTATAGGTTGTACAACGACTTTTATTTATATAATAAAGGTGGGTTCATAGTGATTCTCAATTCATTGAAAACCTCTGTTGAACCTTAATTTTAAAATCATATCCCAAACAAATATACAAATGGATACCAAAAAAGAAAATGGTGACCCTGAAAGTAGCAAAAGTTCAAAACATCAGTGGGATGATATAGAAACATTGTGTCAAATCGATTTATGTATGATTAATTGAAAAAATTGTCCAGGTAAATATCAAAGAAATACTTTTCAGTTCCTATTTGTTCCCAACCTACAAATATGATCTCATTTTTTAAAGATAAATCCGGCTTATTTGCTAGTTCACTCAAAGCTGCTTCGAAAGTGGAAGGTTTAGGAATCACTTCTTCATAATAATTTTCACATTCTGAAAAAGTTTTCTGAGTGAAAATTATTCAAGGAATTCGAGGAATGACGAGTTTATTATTGCATTTGAACATTCCCGCCTAGATCTATTCCTCGAATAGATATAATACTACTCGCGCCTTCTCCCATCGACTATTTGGGCTGTGGTAGTTTTTAATGAAAGCAAATTATTCATATTGAATGTATCATTTATAATAATGGAATGAGTTTCAAACTTTTTACAAATATTCAGGAAATTTAAGAATTATCTGACTTCTATTGGAAACCCTGATATTACGTTTTTATGATACTCTACTTCTTCTACTAGTAGATTGTAAACTCTAGTAGTCAATGAAACGCGGCTAATGTCAGCAAATGTCAGCGCTTCCACTGTTGTCAGATTAATATCAGTAGTATCAACTTAGGTCAACAAAAAATACTAGAATCTAGTGAAGACATTCTACGCCACAAGAGTATACATATTCTAAGTTTTCCTATGTTTCAAAGGCTCTAATTTTTTTTATAACTGAATGTTGAGTTGAATCTTTCACAAGGTGGGGACCAAATGCAAAATGGTTTCTAAAAATAACACTAATTTCGATCTAGAAGTTTTAGGAAAATAGCGAATTATTTCAATGTCACTACATTTTTATCAAATTTCAGTTGAGGTTCACTTTGTGAAATAATTCTTAAATTCATTTGTTGACTTGTTAAGAATTCAGTGTTTTTCAATAGTAACAACAGTAAACTCGACAAATTTATTATTTTATATTATTCTTCATAACAAAGAATATCATACCAAATTACACAATACTGCTTAGACAAATTTTCAAATTGATTGATAAAATATTTTGACCGGAAATTTCTCAATGTTTTTCAATGCCTATTGGTTGGAGTTCACTTTGTGAAATAATTCTTAAATTCATTTGTGAGCCTGTTGTGAAAGATTTAGCGTATTTCGATATTAACAACAGTAATCTTGGCAAATTTTGTGAAGTATCAGAAATTAATTTTATACGTTTATTTCTCAAAGACAAGTGTATTTTGAGTCGTGCACCACAATATGAACACTAAATAATGAAGAACACAATTTATTCATATTTCTCATTCATTTATTTAATTATTTTTTTCTTTTATGACCCAACTTTTATTGAATACTGCAAAATGATCAGTAGCTACAGAAATACCAAAACCTGAAGAAAAAAACTCGAATTGGGGAAAAGTGAATTTTATTTAATATCTCAATTAAGATACATATCAGAAATGTTTATAAATTCAAATCCTAACCAACTAAACCCACTTTGAAAGAATAAAATAATTTTGATCAGTTTCCCCATTTTAATAAATTATTCAACAACTCACTGAAATCAGTTGTTCTTAAAAAAACATTTAACAGCAAATAAAAAATTCAATATTCCATTTTCACAAGGAATTCTGCATGATACAACAAAAACTTGTAGTAGCAGCTTGCCAAAGAATGGCGAGAAAGAAAAACGAATATCAAAAATAAAATAATTTTCATCTGCAGATGACTGCTTAAAACTCCTTTCAAATGTCATAAAATAAGTATTACAGAGTGAAATAAAAAATCTAATACATATTTACACTGAGTAAAATATTACCGCAAAATGAACATAAACCTAATTCCATTATGTACAGGGCAAACTAAAAAATGTGCAGAAATTCGTAAGAAACAGACACTTGAAATTAAAAACATAACAGTAAAACTTGACATTAAAGAATATTTTGACTTTTTTAACAGTTACCAAACGTTATGTGGTGGAACATAATCTGATTAATTTTCAATTTTTTAATTACTCTCATTTTATTTTTCAATATCTATCTCGCCCTTGAAATTTCTGATCAAATTCTAGACCAACCCTGCATACAACTCATTGAACGAAATAACCTATTTTAAGATACCATACATAAAAGGAATAAATAAACTTTCGTATTAAATGACACAAACTAATATGAATTATTTACAGACTAAAATAAGTATTTCATCTACACTCATACACACCAAGACATACTTTTACGAATCCTTAAACAATACACATTGCACTATTTGCGATAATATTTTACCTCCAAATTATTGTTTTGGAAATTATTTGAATACGTACTTGAATTCAACTCGGCTTTATCCATCCATTAACCTGAAATGAAACTGGAAACACTGACAATTATATTTTGATAACAAGCACCCAATGAAGCATTTATTATTGGAAGTCTTAGTGAAAATTATAGTGAAAACAAATGCAGATCAATTTCAAGATGTTAACTCAAGTTAACTTATGAAAGAATAAACAATGCGTGTAATTGATGACTTGTTTATTTTGTGGAAATTCGTGATCACTTTAATGGAACGAAAGTAACACATTTTTGTCTTATTTCCACTGTTTTTTTTTTATTTTCACGACCGGTTTCGGGTTTGATCCCATTATCAACTATAAAAAATAACTAATACAATTGAACTCTAAAACCTAGTTATAAAGGGAATTTGCAGGTAAACTGGATGGAGAGGTAATTAAATGAAATAAATGAACAGGGGTGAAATGATATAAATTCAATACTGGAGGTTGTGGAAATTACCTGGGTTCTCAAAATTATAAATTCAAGAGTGGAGATCTACATAAATCGAGTTGAGGGTTCTATATTTTGGGGTTTTTTAATTGTTATTGTTGTTATTTCCGTCAACCTATTGCACTCATACGCGCAACCCTCGGAAGTCTTCGAGAGACTTGTGTGAGCTAGGGAAGACGCAGCCCTTACCTTTTAACGTGTGATGCCATTCACGAGACCGATGACCATACGAGGCTTTGAACCCTCGACCCTTCTCTCCAAACGCGAACGCTCTGCCACCACGGCCACCACGGATATATTAATTTCCATTGCTTCCAACAGATTCATTTTCTTCTCTTTATTACATGTGTGTAGGATTTTGAGATTATCTTTACTCTTTTATATCTTAACACATTAACGACCAAAGATGCTATGTAATGGTTGATCCACCGGACCAAACTTCAAATTTGGTAAAATATGGATGTGTGTGATGATTGAATAGCACACTAAAGTAATTTTTGTAAATTTTAGTTTGTTTTTAGTGTTTATCCTCAAAAATCATAAGCGGTCCCTAGGGACCGCCTTGGTCCCTAGAGAAATAGTTCTAATTTAAATTGTCGCGGTCCCTTGTCGGTCCGTTAGGAAACCCCCTCTCCTGCTAACATCGACCAGCGTAGATCGTTTGTTGATTGTTTCTGCAGGTCAGTGCAGGTTAGTACAACTTAGACGGTCTATTGTAGTGTATCAGAATCTTGATGAAAATGAGTAGTCAACGTTCAAAACGCATAGTGATGATGGCCAGATTAGCAAAAATTGATTGGGATGGTAAGTTACAGTAATTATAATAATATTTGTTCAGTAATAATTATCAATGTATTTTAGAATCTACTGACAGTGAATCAGATAAAGAAAATTTGCTACCTGACGGTTTTGATAGCGACATTTCACATGGTAGTGATCCAGATTTTGTTCCCAGCGAAATAAGCGGGGTAAGTCTCTGATTTATATAAAAAAATTATAAATAGGTATAACATTTAGGAAAATATTGTAGGCCCAGAGCTGAACGTAGAAAATAAAAAAAATTGGTACTTGGCTCGATAAATCAGTAAGTATTTATTTCATTCCAGGATGAAATTGATGTACAGCCGAATGCAGAGGAAGTTATTCTGGGATCAAATTTCCAAGAGGTTTCTTCTAGCACTGATTCTAATGATGACGAAGTTTTACCACAAAATATAAATACTCAAACAGCAGAATGGGGCAATTGCATTGGGCATCAGTTGAGATATGAACCTACTTATAAGGGAGGAGTAGATCCACTTTATGCGGCGGCACTAGTTGGTAGTGATCCTTTTATCTTTTTGAGGACATTTATTGATAATGAGGTAGTTGACATTATGGTTGAACAAACAAATCTTTATGCGACACAAGTCCTCTGTTCAAAAGATGTTGTTGCTGAATTTTCGGTTCTACGTAAATGGCAACCTACTACGAGAGCAGATATGATTCGTTTTATAGGCTTGGTAGGGTATATGGGCTTAGTACGAATGCCATCAATTCGGCATTATTGGAGTACAAAACGTCTATTTCGAAACGATGTTGCATCTGGCGTCATGAGTCGCAATCGCTTTGAAACATTACTTCAACTATGGCATTTCAGCGATAATATGACATGTCTGCCTGGAGATAGATTATATAAAATCCAACCTCTTATTGACTTACTAGTTAGTAAATTTCAGAAAGTGTTTACCCCAGAAGAAACATTTTGTATTGACGAATCTGTGATACCATTTCGAGGAAGGTTAGTTTTCAAGCAGTATTTGCCTAAGAAAACTCACAAATACGGAATAAAAGTTTTCAAACTTTGTTCATCAGATGGATATACTTGGGCCTTGAAATTATATAGTGGCAAGGAACAAGATGCAAAAGCAAGTGTTCCAACTAAAGTTGTTTTGACCCTTGCAGAAAAATTACTTGGCCACGGAAGAACGGCCATAACTGACAATTACTATACCAGTTTGGGTTTAGCAAATCAGCTCTTAGATAAAAAAACTCATTTAGTGGGAACTCTTAGGTCCAATAGGAAAGGAAATCCCAAAGCAGTTATAACAAAAAACTGAAAAGAAATGATATAATTGCACAGGAAAACGCGAGAGGTATTACTGTCATGAAATGGCGAGATAAACGCGATGTTTTAGTTCTAACCACCAAACACACAGATCAAATGGAAGAAGTCCGAATAAGAGGTGAGATTAAATATAAACCGAAAGCTATTTTAGATTATAATAAGGGAAAAGGTTCGGTGGATATGTCAGACCAAATGTCGAGTTATTCTACAGCATTACGAAAAACGATAAAGTGGTACCGAAAAGTAGCCATAGAAATGGTCCTTGGTACTGCACTGGTAAATGCACACTTTCTATACAAAGCAATTAATGATAAAAATATTTCAATAAACGATTTTCGAGAACAAATATATGAGAAAATGATTGAATATAAAGACATTCAAGAAAATATTGATCCTGAAGTTTCGGAAGCCACTAATCAAGTAGGCAGAAAACGAAAGTCCAAAAGTACCCACCAATTTTCTAAAAAAGATGGTCCTTGTCATCAAACTCGTAAATATTGCCGTGGTTGCTATGCAAATAAGGTAAAAGGGGATATAACGAAAAATCAAGTAAAAAAGGTAAACACATTTTGTAGCGATTGTGATGACCAACCCCATTTTTGCCTACCATGTTTCAACAGTAACCACCAATAGATGATGTGAAAATGATTATGATAATTTACAATACCTTATGTTTTGTTTTTGTACTGGTTTCTTCTGTTTTTATATGTAACAGTCAATAAAAAATCTTAAAATGTATACACACTGTGTTAGCATCATTATTACACTACCTATGTAACAATTATAAGGTCTAAACCGATCAACTGGACCACGCGGTCCATTTTATATAGCAAAACCTAAAGAAATAGCGGTCCTATGGTCGCTACCAATACATTTGTAAAGGAGTGTATAACATTTTTAAGCGGTCCCTAAGGACCGCCTTGGTCCAGTAGGCTCATCAATTAGCAGTCCCTAGGGACCGCCATGGTCGGTAATGTGTTAAGAAAATATACAACTTCTATTGAGACCTTGTACTGTCAAAATTTGTTGACTAGCCTGATAGGGTATGCTGTGCAATCAAGTTCTTGTTTTGTATATGTATATGCCTCATAGGTGAATAAAGTGCTATTCTATTCATTCTATTCTATTCATCTTGTGTTTGGATTCTTGCAGATTTTCGTACAGTATTGATTTTTTGTCGAAACAGACGTGTTCACGTTAAAATTTCTACCGGTTTGGCCTGTATATACTGCAGAGCATTCCCCGCATTCTAATCTATTTATCCCTGATTTTTTCATTATATCTCGTTTAGGTTTTGCATTGAACAGAATTCTGCCTAAATTATTATTACTTATGAAAGCTGTAGTTATTTCGAATTGAAATATTTACATGTATCGTGTTCTTCGATATTTGGGTATAGTTCACTCATAACCTTTTTATTAGTTTTACCTGATATTAATTTATCTATTAAAGAAACTGGTACTTAATTGTTTACCTCAATTTGTTTAATGATGTTTAGTTCATCCTGGAAATTCTTATCAGGTAAAGGGCTTGCGAAAGCTCTGTGTACGAGGCTTGTTTGGTAAGTCCGTGACTTTTTAAGTTTCCCGCGCAGTAACTTTAAATGCAACACTGCTGCTGTCAACCACCATCTTTCAATAGACTACTGTCAAATTTTGAGCAAGCTGCGACATTTGGTTTGTGTTTGACAGCAATTAGAAGCAGACAACCTCGTGAATTTTAACAAAAATGGAAAAAAGTGAATTTCGTGTGTTGATTAAGCATTATTTTTTGCGTAAAAAAACCATAACTGAAACCAAGGAAAGACTTGATAAATACTATGGGAACTCTGCACCATCAATTTCAATGGTTAAGAAGTGGTTTACTGAGTTCCGTTGTGGTCGTACCAGCACAAGTGACGCCGTACGTTCAGGTCGCCCAAAAGAGGTCATCACGCCAGAAATCGTCGATAAAATCCATGGAATGATATTGGACGATCGGAGAATAAAAGTACGTGAGGTAGCTGAGGCTGTAGGCATCTCAACTGAGCGAGTACATCACATTTTACATGAATATTTGGACATGAAGAAGCTATCCGCGAGATGGGTGCCGCGATTGCTCACACTCGACCACAAGCGCAACCGTGTGACCACTTCAAAGGAGTGTTTGACAAAGTTCAATCGCAATCCGGGCGAGTTTTTACGCCGTTATATAACCGTAGACGAAACATGGATCCATCACAATACCCCAGAGACCAAGGAACAATCAAAACAGTGGGTGTCAACTGGTGAACGTGCACCAAAGGCTAAGGTGCGTCTGTCAGCCAACAAGGTTATGGCCACAGTTTTTTGGGATGCACGCGGTGTCATTCATATAGATTACTTAGAGAAGGGTAGAACGATCAACGGCGAATATTATTCAGAGCTTTTAGACAGATTCGATATTGATTTGAGGCAAAAACGACCACATTTAGCGAAAAAAAAAGTGCTGCTTCATCAAGACAATGCACGAGTGCACACGTGTGTAGTCACTATGGCAAAAATTCATAAATTGGGCTACGAACTACTACCCCATCCAGCATATTCTCCAGATTTAGCCCCTTGCGACTATTTTCTTTTCCCAAACCTGAAGAAATGGCTGGGTGGTAAGAGATTTGGGTCGAATGAAGAGGTTATAACCGAAACAAACGCCTATTTTGAGGGCCTTGAGAAAACCTATTATTTGGAAGGAATAAAAAAACTGGAAAAACGCTGGACTAAATGTATTGATCTAAAAGGAGATTATGTTGAAAAATAAAACGCTTATTTGCCAATTTTTTTTTTCTTTATTCAAATAGTCACGGAGTTACCAAACAGCCCTCGTATCATTGACCTAAAAGCGGATAATTTAATGACATTCGACTGAAAGAATCAAAGGGAATTGTACACTCTGTGAAGGTCTTTTCCGGTAGATATTAAATTGAAAACTATTACTAACCCTTGAAATAGTCAAATCTAAGAAGTTAGAGCTTCTTGTTTAGTTCAATTTCTACTGTGAATTTAACTTTGTTAGGTAGACTATTTAGGAAGTTCAAAAATTGATTAATTTGTCTGTTGGAACCATCAAAACCTGCTAATACGTCATCAACGTATCTGAACCAAAACACAATGTTTCTTAGAAAGGGGGTTGTTAAGGATGAGGGTATTTTCTAGGTTGTTCATGAAAATATCTGCCAGAATTGTGAGCCCATTGGGAGACCTGAGTTTTGTACGTAAAAACTATTATATTTGAAAAAAAAATGTTTTAGGCATATATTAAAGAGATTGCAAAATTCGTTTGTTATACAGGGTGTTAATTAAGTACGTTGAGAAACTTCGTTGAAAAGCATGGAGAAAATACTGGATGGGCACATAAGGTGTGGGGCACTAACAAAGCACCCCCTCAATGTTCACCAGTATGCCTACCAGGCTGGCAAATCAACAGAACTTGCCCTCAATAACCTTGTCTCAGGAATAAGCGACGCCCTGGAACGCCAGGAAATAGCAGTCGCTGCATTCCTGGACATAGAAGGAGCATTTAACAATGCACTACCTCACTCCCTATATGAGGCCACTGTCTCTAGAGGGATTGAACCGATACTATGTGACTGGATAAGAACTATGCTTCACAACAGAACTATAACGACCTCTCTACAGGGGGAATGTGTCAGCTTCAAGCCAGCCAGGGGCTGTCCCCAGGGGGGGTCCTCTCCCCACTGTTATGGTCACTGCTGGTGGATGATCTGCTGGCCATTCTCTCGCTGTGGGAGGTTGATCTGCAAGCATATGCTGACGATCTGGTCCTAGTAATAAACGATAAATCCGAAGAGACGATCTCGTACGTCCTTCAGGATATATTGGATACCATATATAAATGGTGTGAGAGGGAGGAAATGTCCATTAACCCCCACAAAATGGTCATAGTACCATTCACCAGGAAAAGGAAGCTGGAACATTTAATACCTCCTTCCATCAATGGTGTAACAATTCCTTTTGCGAGTGAAGCAAAATATCTAGGAATAACCCTGGTTAAAAAACTTAATTGGAACTCGCACCTGGAAAAGACTATCCGGAAGGCTAGCCTTTCATTATGGACATGCCGCAGAATATGTGGCAAAACATGGGGCATGTCACCAAAACACGTATACTGGTTGTACGTAACCGTCATACGTCCAATGATAACGTATGGCTCTATAGTCTGGTGGAGCAAGGGACATAAAAAAATGGCCATTGCTAAACTTAACGGACTACAGAGACAAGCGTGCCTGGCGATTACTGGAAGCATTCGCTCCACGCCAACGGCAGCAATGGAAGTCCTCCTTGGATTACTTCCTCTCCACATAGTTCTGGAGAGAGAGGCAAGATGGGCAACATACAGACTTTATCAAGCGGCCATTAGTCTACCGCAGGCATGTGTCATGAGAGGCAGCGGCATGCTGGAGGGCATAATAGCTCACAACATTCTAGGAATGCCCTCAGACATCATGCCTAAAACTATCAACCTTCACACGTCCTACACTGTGGTCTTTCCCGAAAGAGAAGACTGGGTCCGGAATGAAACCAACCTATGTAGGGCAAATGAACGTTGGTTCACCGATGGTTCCAAAACTCAGGAAGGCGTCGGAGCCGGAATATATGGGATGAACCCAGTAGTGAAACGCTCGTTCAGTATGGGCAAACTAGCTACGATATTTCAGGCAGAGGTATATGCCATTGAAATGTGTGCCAGGGAGCTGGAAAATCGGCTCCACACACGAAAAACAATAAAAATATTTTCAGATAGTCAAGCAGCACTTAAAGCGCTTGAATCCAACTGCTTTAAATCTAGGGCAGTATGGAACTGCAGAGACACCTTAAACCGACTGGCGCAACGCAACAACGTTACCCTAGTCTGGATACCAGGTCACACAGGCCTAGAAGGAAACGAAATAGCGGACGCCCTAGCAAAAGGGGGGGCCGAAACAACGTTCACTGGACCAGAACCGGTAATCGGTTTAGCATATAGCACTGCCAAGAATGTCATAACAGCTTGGGCAGACAATAAAAGACTCGAGTACTGGCGTAGTCTACCGGGCCTAGCCCATTCCAAAGCATTTATTGCTTGTACAAGGAAAAAACAGGACTCTGACAAACTGCTAGAACTCAGCAGAGCGCATCTCAGAGTTATAGTAGGTTTGCTTACTGGCCACTGCAAACTCAAATACCACATGCATAAAATCGGACTTGCACAAGATGCAGAGTGCCGGCTATGCATGGAGGATGATGAAACGGCTGAACACATTCTGTGTACATGCCCTGCAGCGGCCAGAACCAGATTCTCAATATTTGGCGATACGACAGTAAGGCCAGAAAACCTGGTAAATTGTTCTCCCAATGCATTCCTCAATTTCGTCAAGAGATTGGATATACTGGGAGAAATATAACCATAGGGTGAGCCACAATAGGCCATTGGCCGCAGTGGAGGGCCTGATACGGGCCCACTCACGTTCAAAACCTAACCTAACTTCGGGAGGTGATTCTTTGAAAGTTTTCAGGACGAAAAGTTCATGTAAACATATGTCCCAGCTTGGTTTTCGAGATACCAAGCCGTTTGGGACATATGTTTATATGAACTTTTCGTCCTGAAAACATTCAAAGAATCACTAATCCTAAAAAATTAAGGCACTGTGTGTACAATGCCTCCAACTAAGACGACTTCTTGTAGATAATGTAAAAGTAATATAACAAAAAAACACTACAGCCTCCTGTGCCATGGTGCTTGTGGACAATGGTACCACAAAATTTGTACAGGGTTGACAGAAAGGAGGTATGCATCATTTGAAAAAGGAAAGGACAAAGGATCATGGGTGTGCAAGAACTGTAAGCAGAAGAAGGAAGCGGATAGTGAATCATCAAGTGACTATGACTCTGATATGAAGAGACCACAGCCAAAAAAGGGCCGCAAAAATATAAATATCAAATACAAAATAAACAATCTTCCCATAATTTAGACAATATATTATCAAAGGAAACCCTTCAAACAAATATATTGTTTTTATAATAACCAAGAAATTAAAGAAATGGAGGCATCCTTGAATTTCAACAGTCAGATAATGGATGATTTGCAGATATCACTGAGAGATTTGCGAGAAGAAAATAAAAAACTAAAAAAAGAAAATGATACTATTAGAAATCAATTGAATGAGTTGCAAAAGGATGTTCTTGACATAAAATTAGGTCAACACAGAGACAATATGGAAGAGAGAAATAAGAACCTCATTATACTAGGTACAAATGCTGGGAAAAACGTAGATGATGAAATGGAGAAAAATCACCCCCTGAAGTTTGTCAACGTACTCAATTAACACCCTGTATATATAATGCCTCCCCCTTGTAAAGGACATATTAGATAAACAGCTTTCATAAGTAATGATAATTTAGGCAGAATTCAGTTCAATGCAAAACCTAAACGAGATAGAATGAAAAAATCAGGGATATATAGATTAGAATGCGGGGAATGCTCTGCAGTTTATACAGGCCAAACTAGTAGAAATTTTGACGTAAGACTCCGTGAACACGTCTGTTTCGACAAAAAATCAACATCTGCAAGAATCCAAACACAAGATAAGTAAATATAATCTCAAAATCATACACACATGTAATGAAGGAAAGAAAATTAATCTGTTGGAAGCCATGGAAATTAATAAATCAATTAAAAAATCCGAAATATAGAACTTTCAACGAGCAACTCGATTTATGTAGGTCTCCACTTTTGAATTTATTATTTTGACAACCCAGGTAATTTCCATAACCTCCAGTATTGAATTTATATCATTTCACCCTTGTTCATTTAATTTCATTTAATCACCTCTCCAACCAGTTTACCTGCAAACTCGTATATAACTAGGTTTTAGAGGTCAATTGTATTAGTTAGTTTTTATACTTGATAATGGGATAAAACCCGAAACCCGGTCGTGAAAATAAAAAACTAGTGGAAATAAGACAAAAGTTTCTTTCGTTTCATTAAAGTAATAAACAATGCCATAGCAAAAGTTCTGTACGTTTCCTTTCATTTCTTGGACTGTGTCTATAATTTTATGCAATGCAAACTCAAATATATTTAAAAATTATTATTATTATTATCATTTTTTATATTGTTCTTCATAGCAAAGAATATCATACAAAATGACACAAATTGCAAAACACTGCTTAGACAATAATTTCCAAATGGATTAGTTCTGAGAGTTTCTTTTTTATTGTAGATGAAATATTTTGAGCTGAAATTTCTCAACGATTTATGGATAACTATCGTTTTGTTATAAATACTTTCCAGTAATAAATACGATTCACACATAAATGCCAAAAAAAATTGATCATTCCCTTGTAGATTTCTTACTTTGTTTCAAGACGACAAACGCACTTTGAGAAAAGAGCCGCATTTTAAGATGTCAAGTACACACAGCCTCTGGTACGTTGGAACTAGGTGGCGGAAGGGTGGGACTAACAACTGAGAGAGCACTCAAATTGCCATCTGAATCTGCCAGGCTGAAGTTACTGTTTGAGTCGTTGTTGATCGAGTTGTTCGAACTTTCGTCATACTGTGGAAATAATAAACACATTTTTTCAGGAAAAATATTTTATGTTTCTCGATTCATTCATCTCAAAACATTATGAGAGTTTCAATTTGATGACCTTTTCATTATTTGAAAGTTTGAACTTTATTTATTTCAAATAAATATATGAATTAGAGACAAATATATTTGATTCATGAGAACATGCTATGATTCACACGATAGCATTTGTAAATTTTTCATTCGCAAGTAATATGGAAAGTGTTGTGAATTGATAATGGAAAGTGCGGTGAACATATAATGGAAAGTATAGTGAACCGATATGAAATAAATGGTGAACCGATATTGGATAGTACAGAGAACAGATAATGGAAAGTGCGGAGAACGAATAATGGAAAGATCGGATAACGGATATTGGAAAGTGCAGAGAACGGATAATGAAAACTGCGGAGAACCTAAAATATAACGAATGATGACAAAGAGATGTATATAATCGATTTCTCGCGTATAGTGTAGAAGTTTTTTTTCAACAATTCTACAATAGCAAACAACAAATCTATAAATTTCATAGCAAAACTTGTCTCAATTCAAACAGGCGGAACATCTACACACCCGTTTCATAGTTAATGCCAATCATCACTGAAAGCTAGCTCACTAGATTGAATCAAAAATAACTTTGGCTTAAGATAGGATGTCCTAGAATAAACACTGCAATAATATAGTAATTTTTTTTACAACACCATATCGAAAGCCCTTAATTTACACTGTTTTCAATTGAAACAGAAGTTTGGTTATCTATATAGTTCTTGCAGAAACTTCGAAAAGACTCTAACAGATATAAATCAATGGTCGTAGGGGTCAGTACTTTCCAACAATTCCATCTTCATGGAATGGGGTCTTTGTTTCATAAAGGATTGTGAATAATTATAATAAATTGCTACATTTGAAATATAGTTGAGAGTTCAAAAATAAACTCGTAGATTATATTGAATCACTTCAACATTCGTGAATATTTTTTTCTGAATCATTATGCTTATTTGTAAAATACTTGTGCAATGTAAATATTAGGAAGTTCTAGATGTTCTAGAAATATTATTATCTAATCTAGTATTGAAAATTTGAAGATTACCTGCATACAGAAGAAAACTGCAAATATTTAAGCAGATAGATACAATATTCAGAAATATTATTAAAAGTGGTCCTAAACAGGATCCCTCCTGTGGAACACCAGATGTCATTGATTAGGGAAATGATTTGTACAAGCACAAATTGGATAAGTAACATTTAAAACAAAGAATCACTTAACTTAAAAAGACAGTATGCTTGTAAATATATAACCAGTTACATGCTCAATGGTAATGCTTGAAAAAATATCTATATAAAAAAGTAAACATAAAAAATGAGATGAGATAAAAGGAGTATGAGATGTGATATATTTCATTGAATGGTTTCCAAGTCAGTATTTGTAATTGAAATTTTGAAAGTATTTTTCAGCCAATGGACCTCTTTACTAATTACCTAAATAGAAAGTACATCCCTCAAATAACCCTCCTGCAAAAAAGCAGATTTTTTCTCTAACTCCTACTAGCCGAAAACGATGGTTTAAAACAATGAAGTCGAAACGTATGTTATATATTTTTTTAGGAATAATGATTCATTCTCTCATGCCAAATTTCAAATCCAGGTTGAGAGAGATATTGAAAATTAGATGTTTCAGGAACTATGAAACAGAGATATTCATCAAAAACGGGAACAGCTCAATATGGTCCAGAGTTTAACTAATGACATTTCTCAGAATACAATGAGCATTACTTGTCAAGAGACAGAAAGTTGCCATAAAAACTAATACATTTCTATATAAACCACTTGTGACATTAAGAGAAAACTTAGTAAAAGTACACAAGCATCATCTAACCAATAATCATCTCACAGTGCAGCAGAATTGAAAAAAATATATATGCCATTGGAGGTCTCAATGTTTTAATTCCTGGATTGAACAGCTGCAGAAGGAGCCATAACTGATGACCCATAGACTTCACTTGCCAACACTTGTAATTCATGCACAATAGTAATGGATAACTAACCCCAAATATGGAAACAATTTAGGCACACAGAATGGTCACGGAGAATGGAACCTTAGAAGTTGATGTGGTATAAATAATAATAATAAAGAAACATCCAATGTTACAAATGATTCAAGATAACAACAAATATCTAACAATACGACCCTTGCACTGTAGTACTCTTAGGAACAGTCTTAAATCTGACTATGAAAGATCAGATTAGTTATTGCTAGATAATAAACATAATAATGTTTTTAATGTTTCTGAATTTATGTCATGTGGGATTATGGAAATAAGGATGTGTGTCAGAATTATTTGATTTGTTTAGAAGTTATGTTCTTGTTCACTTACTTGAGCTGGATTAACTTCTTCAGAAAGCCTAGTCTTTTTATTGGGAGTGTCACCTTCGGGAGTGACCTCTGAGGACAACCTCTTTCTAGTGTCATTGCTAGTATCATTCTTGGTAACACTGGATTTCCTTTCTCTTTTGATGAGACCTGGAGCCAGATATTGCGACAGCTGTCGCCTTTTAACGTGCCTTGCATCCAACGTCATTCCATCTTTGATAACCTGAATGTTCATTGCATGCTTGATAACCTGATCCATGAACGCTTTTATATCCCTCGTAAGGTCAATACTTAAGTCAGTTTTTGCGAATTCTAGACCGATAAACCACATTGAACATACTATATTGGGTTCTTTTTGAGATTCCAACATGGAGTAGCTCTCGGGATTGATGTGTGCCAAGGTTATGTACTGATTCCTTTCCAAATTTCCTAAAATTGTCAAAATGGAAAATATCACAAATTTATATATTACTTTAAAACAATTTCTAAACCAGTCAAAAAATGAGATCTTTGTTAATGGAAAAAAAACTATATGCCTCACATTAGCAAAATGTGTTGATGATACTCAGTAATTAATGTTTTCAAAATTTTCAATATTTAAATCAAAAGTGACTCACCTACAAGAAGCCTAGCTTTGCTCTCAACCAATCCACACCACTCCAAATGGTCATTTTGGTTTCCCGCCATCACCAACAAAACTATAAAATGCTTGTACTTTGTGAAAAATGCCGGCTGTTCAAACAGCTTGTCCCAAGTGCTCTTTCCTAGCATAATATCATCAGTAATAGACAGGCCTTGTTTGAATTCTTCTATCATTATCGTTCTCGTAGAGAGGGAGACGTTAAATGTTGAATTTTGTTGAGGATATGCAGGAGTAATGATTGGCATCAGATGGTATCGATCTTGGATGTTAACCTGTTCAAATATGAATTTTCTTAAGTTATAATGAATGGTAATCTTGAAACCAATGAGTGAATATGTGAGTCTTACCGAAATATTACCAACCTTATTACACTAAATACCCTGGAACTCATAAAAGAAGTTAAGAAGAGGTATAGGGTTTTCAATCAAAATAAGACCTGTCAGTTTTTCAGTAACAAGAATCAATAGCTTAATGTGATGGAAGAAAACAGTTTGTTCAAAAGTAATACACAAGATCATGTAGGTAATAAAATTATGATAAATTACTTTTACATTTCACTGTTGTTGGCCTTTCTCAAAAAGATTGCCTCAATTACTCTCAATAAAGAAGTAGAAAAATGAACAAAGAATAATACCAACAGAAACACTATATTGAACTGAACTATCAAGTCCTATTGATATAATCAAGTGCAGTACCATTAGGACATAGAATTTAAAAATGTGATACATACCCTAGGATCCCATACAGCAAATCCAAGATTGGTGTTAGAAGGTTGCTTGAGTAAAACAGGCTGTGGCCACTGCCACTTTGAGAAAATTAAGAAAAACTTGTGAACAAGGGTTGATGGTGCTGCATTTGGATACAGCTGACATGTCCTTGCCACCAGCATAGCCCATGAAACACCACCCAAATATCCCAGAACGTTACTGTATATGCCATGTTCTATAAACAAATAAGAATTCATCAATAAGTTGGGTTTTCACTAAAAACCTTTTTAGTGAAAATCATTCCAGTTGTAGATTCATTGAAGATATTAACATGGATTTTCATCGAGTATCGGCAACATCGTTAAAAAAAATCTTTTTAAAAATTTGGTGAAAAGAACATTGCTTATTTCAAAATCAATTCGAAAATTTCGTCAAAGAAGTCTGAAAGAAATAGTCCACAGGACTAGGCAGATCACTAGGATTCAACATCGTTAAAAAAAATCTTTTTAAAAATTTGGTGAAAAGAACATTGCTTATTTCACAATCAATTCGAAAATTTCGTCAAAGAAGTCTGAAAGAAATAGTCCACAGGACTAGGCAGATCACTAGGATTCAACATCGTTAAAAAAAATCTTTTTAAAAATTTGGTGAAAAGAACATTGCTTATTTCAAAATCAATTCGAAAATTTCGTCAAAGAAGTCTGAAAGAAATAGTCCACAGGACTAGGCAGATCACTAGGATTCAACATCGTTAAAAAAAATCTTTTTAAAAATTTGGTGAAAAGAACATTGCTTATTTCAAAATCAATTCGAAAATTTCGTCAAAGAAGTCTGAAAGAAATAGTCCACAGGACTAGGCAGATCACTAGGATTCAACATCGTTAAAAAAAATCTTTTTAAAAATTTGGTGAAAAGAACATTGCTTATTTCACAATCAATTCGAAAATTTCGTCAAAGAAGTCTGAAAGAAATAGTCCACAGGACTAGGCAGATCACTAGGATTCAACATCGTTAAAAAAAATCTTTTTAAAAATTTGGTGAAAAGAACATTGCTTATTTCACAATCAATTCGAAAATTTCGTCAAAGAAGTCTGAAAGAAATAGTCCACAGGACTAGGCAGATCACTAGGATTCAACATCGTTAAAAAAAAATCTTTTTAAAAATTTGGTGAAAAGAACATTGCTTATTTCAAAATCAATTCGAAAATTTCGTCAAAGAAGTCTGAAAGAAATAGTCCACAGGACTAGGCAGATCACTAGGATTCAACATCGTTAAAAAAAATCTTTTTAAAAATTTGGTGAAAAGAACATTGCTTATTTCAAAATCAATTCGAAAATTTCGTCAAAGAAGTCTGAAAGAAATAGTCCACAGGACTAGGCAGATCACTAGGATTCAACATCGTTAAAAAAAATCTTTTTAAAAATTTGGTGAAAAGAACATTGCTTATTTCAAAATCAATTCGAAAATTTCGTCAAAGAAGTCTGAAAGAAATAGTCCACAGGACTAGGCAGATCACTAGGATTCAACATCGTTAAAAAAAATCTTTTTAAAAATTTGGTGAAAAGAACATTGCTTATTTCAAAATCAATTCGAAAATTTCGTCAAAGAAGTCTGAAAGAAATAGTCCACAGGACTAGGCAGATCACTAGGATTCAACATCATTAAAAAAAATCTTTTTAAAAATTTGGTGAAAAGAACATTGCTTATTTCAAAATCAATTCGAAAATTTCGTCAAAGAAGTCTGAAAGAAATAGTCCACAGGACTAGGCAGATCACTAGGATTCAACATCGTTAAAAAAAATCTTTTTAAAAATTTGGTGAAAAGAACATTGCTTATTTCAAAATCAATTCGAAAATTTCGTCAAAGAAGTCTGAAAGAAATAGTCCACAGGACTAGGCAGATCACTAGGATTCAACATCGTTAAAAAAAATCTTTTTAAAAATTTGGTGAAAAGAACATTGCTTATTTCAAAATCAATTCGAAAATTTCGTCAAAGAAGTCTGAAAGAAATAGTCCACAGGACTAGGCAGATCACTAGGATTCAACATCGTTAAAAAAAATCTTTTTAAAAATTTGGTGAAAAGAACATTGCTTATTTCAAAATCAATTCGAAAATTTCGTCAAAGAAGTCTGAAAGAAATAGTCCACAGGACTAGGCAGATCACTAGGATTCAACATCGTTAAAAAAAATCTTTTTAAAAATTTGGTGAAAAGAACATTGCTTATTTCAAAATCAATTCGAAAATTTCGTCAAAGAAGTCTGAAAGAAATAGTCCACAGGACTAGGCAGATCACTAGGATTCAACATCGTTAAAAAAAATCTTTTTAAAAATTTGGTGAAAAGAACATTGCTTATTTCACAATCAATTCGAAAATTTCGTCAAAGAAGTCTGAAAGAAATAGTCCACAGGACTAGGCAGATCACTAGGATTCAACATCGTTAAAAAAAATCTTTTTAAAAATTTGGTGAAAAGAACATTGCTTATTTCACAATCAATTCGAAAATTTCGTCAAAGAAGTCTGAAAGAAATAGTCCACAGGACTAGGCAGATCACTAGGATTCAACATCGTTAAAAAAAATCTTTTTAAAAATTTGGTGAAAAGAACATTGCTTATTTCAAAATCAATTCGAAAATTTCGTCAAAGAAGTCTGAAAGAAATAGTCCACAGGACTAGGCAGATCACTAGGATTCAACATCGTTAAAAAAAATCTTTTTAAAAATTTGGTGAAAAGAACATTGCTTATTTCAAAATCAATTCGAAAATTTCGTCAAAGAAGTCTGAAAGAAATAGTCCACAGGACTAGGCAGATCACTAGGATTCAACATCGTTAAAAAAAATCTTTTTAAAAATTTGGTGAAAAGAACATTGCTTATTTCAAAATCAATTCGAAAATTTCGTCAAAGAAGTCTGAAAGAAATAGTCCACAGGACTAGGCAGATCACTAGGATTCAACATCGTTAAAAAAAATCTTTTTAAAAATTTGGTGAAAAGAACATTGCTTATTTCACAATCAATTCGAAAATTTCGTCAAAGAAGTCTGAAAGAAATAGTCCACAGGACTAGGCAGATCACTAGGATTCAACATCGTTAAAAAAAATCTTTTTAAAAATTTGGTGAAAAGAACATTGCTTATTTCAAAATCAATTCGAAAATTTCGTCAAAGAAGTCTGAAAGAAATAGTCCACAGGACTAGGCAGATCACTAGGATTCAACATCGTTAAAAAAAATCTTTTTAAAAATTTGGTGAAAAGAACATTGCTTATTTCAAAATCAATTCGAAAATTTCGTCAAAGAAGTCTGAAAGAAATAGTCCACAGGACTAGGCAGATCACTAGGATTCAACATCGTTAAAAAAAATCTTTTTAAAAATTTGGTGAAAAGAACATTGCTTATTTCACAATCAATTCGAAAATTTCGTCAAAGAAGTCTGAAAGAAATAGTCCACAGGACTAGGCAGATCACTAGGATTTTTTTTCAGACCCAACAAGGACAAACAAACAAGTAGGAACAACTTTGAAAAGGGGTTAGATTTTGTAACACACATATTTTACGTTAACTGTCAGAGTTTATTGAAAAATGTAGATAATAGTATATTGTACAATGAGCATGAAATGACATACATTTCCCACGAGTACTACAAAATTTCATATACCTACGAGTGGGAAATTGGTCATTTCATGCTCATTGTACACTATACTTTTTCTACGACCATCTGAATCATTAACAAATCTGTAATATTTTTAATAATCCTTTTGATCATAAACTCTACTGCCGTCATTTTTACATGGTTTAAACAATTTTTTCTTTCTTCGCCCGTTGAACGAAACATCTATTTTTTCTTTTTGTACACGTACCTACCTACGTCGTGAAACAAATAACATTCAAAATTTTCAAATTTTGACAACTTGGAAATAAAAAAACTTTATGCAGAAAAAATCAAACAGTAATCGATTTCATAAAATGAAAAAAAAATGTGACTGCGTGGATTTGAACCCTCGCTCCCACCATCCAAAGTCCATGTGTCATCTGAATCAACACTCGTCGTTACTAGAGCACATAAAAATTTGTTCAAATTAACTGCTTTATAGAAAGTATCTGTCAACTATTCAAAAATATAGAATCCGATTGTAATCAATCTTTTTATTGAAATTATTCTGGTTTTATGAAAAGAAAATCATACCTTTGTCAGAAGATATGCATTATCGGGAGCTTCTGATATAAATTTATTAATTAGATTGTTAAATCATCCTCACTATCGCTAATCATTTTTAATAACTTAATTTTTTCAATCGAATTTTGTAATTATCTACTGATGTGAAATGTCAAATTATTAGACAGACGTAAGCAAACTTGATTCGATATTATTTATGTTCATAAAATTCGTTAATACCTACCTATAATGACAGTCTAGTAGTTCATGAAAGTCGTAGGAAATGAAATATTTCGATACAGCTAGCCCGTGGGAAATGAAAATCGGTGTTACAATAACGTGGTAGGTTTCTTAATCGAAGACGCAATTGCAATGTTCATTTTTCTTAATGGTCATAGAAAAAATAGTTTACTGTGTTAATCGGTATAACCCGTGGCTCATTTGTTTATCTGAAACTCATATAACCAATGAAATTGATGGTCATTGACATGGACATTGACAGTTATAACTTAGTTTTTGCTAATAGTAGACACACTCGGGCAATCTACATAAAGAAGGGATTGCAATTGAGACAGATTCTCAATAGATCAATAATAATTGATGTTCTTTATCGGAATACTAAGGGCCAGTTTCACAGGTCCCAGTTAACCTTCAGATAACTAACTAAAAGTTTAGACGGTGAATGACATTATTTCAATGGCGTTGACAGGTTCACAATCTAACCATTACTTAATTGATATGGACTCTAACTGGAACCTGTGAAACTGGCCCTTAATAGGCCATCAACCGAGGTCCTTCAGCCTGTTACAAGGTTGTTTATATACTTATTTGTTTTAAACAAAAAAAACATAATAGGATATTTCATATTTGTCACTTTTTCCCTCTAATTGTTGAAGTGCTGAATGTGTTCCCAGATGGTATTTAGTGGGATTTTCTGTGGGGTCTTCTTTCTTGGTTCAATAGATCATATAATAAGAATCTATGGATATTTGGAATCAAAGTGCAATTATTAGAAAACTGGACAAACATAATATGTGTTCGTTTCATTCTCCAAATTCTTCACATGCACAGTTTATTGAAGAAATTATTGAAGAATTGGTATCTGATAAGTCAACTGTCATTATTGTTGGGGATTTTAATATTAACCACAATTTAGATTTTACCTATAGCCGAAAAATTATAGGCTTAGCACAATCATTAGGCTTAAATCAATTAATAGATCAAAACACAATGCAAACAAAAGATTCAGCTGCACTTATAGATTACCTACTAAGTAATGAGAATAATGTTGACCATATAATTAAGATTTCCCAAACATATCTGATCCTTATATTTGTTGATTACTTTAAAGAACAGAGAATACAAGTCTTAAATATAAAATTTAATTGACTATCAAAGGAAATGATAAACAATTTGATGAATTGCAATTCCAGTTGGGTTTGTTAGATGCTGAATGGAATTCATCCACCGTTGACATAGACTATATATTATAACCTGAATAAAGCACCCTTCAAATAAAATAAAATATTCAACAATTTTAAATTGAATGTTTGGTATTCAGAGGTTGTTAAAAAAAATCAAAGAGAGAGATGTCTTATATAAAATAGCAAAACAATCTAGATTAGATCATGACTGGGTAGAATATAAAAAATTCGAAACATTATGAACAATTTGATAAGAACAGAAAAAAGAAAATATTATGAAAAATGTATTGACGAAAATAAGTATGATAATAAGGCCAAGTGGAAATCATGAGAAGATTTACTGAAAGGAAGAAACAAAATGTCCTACAAGTATCAACTTTGAAGGTGTAGTGATTGAAAATAATATCAATATAGCAAATTCTTTCAAGTTTCTTTGTTCACAGCATTCAAAAAGTTGTTCACAATATAAAACTACTCAACGACTTTTATAATATTATATGCCATATTCAACCAGCACAATCTATATTTGCTACATTTGAATTAATCAAAATAATAAATTTGAAAAAAATTCTAGAGTAACTTAAGAAAAATAGTCCCGTTGATAATGGAAATGATCTTCATATAGTTATATATAGATTTATTCAACATCTTACTACACAATATAGTCTGCAAAACAAAGAATACCAATTGAATTAATAAGAAAGGAAATAAAATATGTATAAAATATGAATACATTTTTTTAATAAAATATAAATATGAACTATAAATGGTTTTTATTGGAAACTACTTCTTGGATGTTATAAACACTTTGTTAGGAACTGGTACTTTTCCAGGAGCCTGTAAACTATCAACAGTCATATTCTCCCATAGTCTGCTCAAATTTATTGGAAACAACAATATAATCATCAAACAACAATCAAGATTTCGACAATTTCACTCATGTGAAAAACATGTAATGAGTGTTTTATTTTTGGATTATAAGCGTGTTTTTGTAACTGTTAACACAGATTTGTTGTTATTTAAACTTAACAGATATTAACAAGCAATTTATCAAATTGGTTCAATAGTTATTTACGTCATAGATCACAAAAGCTGAAGTATAACAATGGATCTTCTCATGAATTAGAAACTGAGTATGGAGTTCCTCAAGGTTCCATTTTGGGGCCGGTATTATTTATCTTGTTCATCAACGATATTATTAATAGAGTGAAAAAATGCCAATTGAAATTATTTGCTGATGATACATTGATATACTTCGCAGATGAACCAGACAAAATAGAATCTTCATTGAATATTTCCACATGGTTGTGTGATAATGGACTAATGTTGTATTTTGAAATGACCAAATGTTTGTTCATAGTGAACAGAAGCAAACTTAAAAAGTTGAATGATGATGATTTTCAAATGACCTCTATGATTAATGACAGTAAAATTGAGACTGTGAAAACAATGAAATACTTGGTGTAGTTTTTAATATGTTGTATTGTATTTTAATAACTTTTGCAATTTTTAGTAGATACTATTAGTTATCTATAATATTGTGTTGTCTATTTGTGGATTTTATCTTTTGTATGTTTCTTTCTGTAAAGAGCAAATTGTGAGCTAATAAAGAGTTATATATTAACCAAAAATGCATAGTATTCAACATAAGAGAATATGTTTATTATGTTCTACGAGAACTATCTTTTTAACAAATATACATAAAAAATAATTTCATAGAGTGTCCCCAAAGTATTCTTGTAAATTACAGTATCACATAAGATTTTTTTTTGTTTTTTGGTAGCCTCAGATTGGGTACGTGAACATGTAAAAAAACTTACTTTTAGCCCATAATTTGATAGATCTTAAAGCAAGTCTGAAGTTCTCTATGTTGGGTACTAATCGCAAAATCTCATCAGTTACCCTACAACCATTCAAACTGCGTACACATTTTTCTTCCAGATGTTTTAGTAACATATCATCACCCAAGTCCATTGAGTCTGGAATTTCTTTCAGTGATAACTGTGCGAATAACATATCAATTTCGATCCCATCAAAATTCATCCTAATTAATGGAACAAAAGCTTCCTCTACTGCCTGAGAAAAATTGGAATTAAAATAAATAATAAATTATTACATTTGTTATACTTACCCTAAGTTCGGATACTTCAGGTTGTGCCTTCAGTAGCTCAACAAAGGAAGTAAAGAAGTCAACCCTATTAATGTGCCTAGGAGCAACACAAAGAGCATCAATATCTGCACCTTTACTATGAACCTGAAAACATATTAATGGATATGTTGAAACTTATGATTATTTTCTCAAAAACTTACCTAACACAATGTATACAAAAATATTTATTATGATTTAGCAAGCAAGTTAAAAAGTTTTATATTACGAAACATAACTTGTCCTCAATCTTTTTTTAACAGAAAAAAGATAGTTCAATCGGGGCCCAGAACTTATAGAAAATGGGGGAAGTTGAGAGTATAGAAGATAAGTACATAGAAAATGTTCCAGAAAGTTATTTGTAGTACATAGTAAATATGAGTATTTCCATCATTTATTTTATAGTTGTACTTAAGTGCTTATGTTCTATTCAAGAAACACTATTAGATATTGAAAATTATTAACTGATATAAAAACATTTGAAAATTTTCCTTACCCCAAGTCTGTAACTACCGAATGTATAAACTTTTCCTCCCACTTGTTCTGCAACACTTTCTGGCATATTGTGTCTTATGGAAACTTCTTTGATCCACTGCTTAACTAAGTTGTAGAGCTTTCCCAGAATATGCATTCTTTGATCAAGTTCTTGTTTGGTTTCGAACACATCAAAAGGTTTCAAGGATTCTTCCAGTTCTTTTGTCTTCACCAAATCCGATAGTTTTGGACCAGCAGCCGATATTGCAGATGTCATCCCGAGCGTTGTAAGCTTTTCATCGTTTTTCTGTGCATTATTCTCCTTATTTTGTGCAGTGTGATTTGTTTGAGTTTGCCACATTTTTAAAGTGTCTGTTAACCTTCTCTTGTTCTTCTCAAATGTTGATCCTGAAAAAGTTTACAAAAATATATATCTTCAACTAGAATTTAGATGAGTGATGTACTACAGTAATTTCCTTCAATGAACACAGCAGGTAAAATAAAGAAAACATCTATTTCCTGTCCTCGCAGAAAAAACAATGAAACAAACCTTGGGGTTATGATGTCGAACATTCGATATTTGTTACTTACAACTTATAATAAACTATTAAAAACTGATATTTGTTAACTTTCACAGTTTCTTTTTAAAGACATAGTTGACAATATACAAGAAATAACGAAGATGTGAATAAAAAACTAATGGGTTCTACCCTTTACAAAATGACTGACACCATTGAAATTCAGGATTGCCAACTTATCACAGTATAAATGATACTGTGGCAGTCTGACAGGTGACAGTGCTGACACAGTATGCAGGATTAAGGCGAGAACATACTTGATGAATATAGAAAGTATTCTTCTTGTCCAAATACTCCAAATACGCTTACTTTTCTTCGAACAAAATGACTGTCAGACATACGGAAACACCCTGGTGTAACGCACACTTTTCTTCTTTCGAAAACTCATAATAATGAATTTTCTCTCGGATTTGTTGCTTTTCAGTTGTCACTGCATGATTTTGTGATTGTTTATTGTTTTTATTGTTGTGTTCCTAATTCTCAAACTTCCGAACTTGTACTCTGAATATACTGAATATTTTTCTACTGCATTACCAGAAAAATGAATAAAGTTGCTGCAAAAATCAAAATCGGATGTGACAGGTGACAGATCTCTAAAAAGATAGTTCGTTAATTTTGGCTAGTTTACATCTGTGATCGCAAGTGGTACACATCGAGATCCTGCTCACTTGGCTCGGAATTTCATTAACCAAACTCAGCTACTGTACCCATGTCCAAGTACGTTACTATGACGCGTTGATGCTACAAGATTCTGATTGGCTAGAGCATAGACTCTCAAGTAAGTTTACTTTCTTTGCACCAAACCAATAATTTTACAGATTTTCAACTTGGTTAAACTTCCCGCTACACAGTGACTAATCAGAACACGCGTCCCCAGTGAATTTTACTGCGTGTTTTAGTCATTCAGAAGGTACACACAATAGACAAATAAAAAATTAAGGTCACTCCTAGCTCATGTTCCGATATTACTGAACAGTACTGACACATTAGGTAATTTCGGAACGCACAGTAACCTGAAACTGCCATCGGAAGTCAGACTGTCAAATGTGAGGCGGGAACATATCTAGCTTAAAATTATATCAATACTATTGTGATACTGATTGATGGTTGCAATTAGTCAACTAATAATAGAGGAAATATCAGGTGATGAAGATTCCGAATCATTAGAAAATTCGGAGAGCTCAAGTACCTCAAGCTCTAACGGAGCTATGAATGTAATATAGATATTATTTCTTTGTTATAATGATCAGATGATTCATTTTCTTGGCCAGATGTTTTGAATTCATTGTCGAGTTGTCTTTTAAGGGCCTGCATATATCGCCTGGCATGATTTTGATCTGAAATATTTATTTTCATACATCTACATGGACAAGAGAGGAGAGAGAGAGAACAAAGCTCGTAAATTAGCGGCGGTTATTTTGGCATCAACCTCTACTAGCAAGTCTTCTAATACCACTTGATACATTTGTACTGCTGTCTTTTCAGGTGAGCTTTTCTGTAACAGTAGCAACTAGTAAATTTCTAGCCTCTAACAAGGTTCCTTGAAAAGTGGCGCGAATCAGTAAAATCGGAACGACCAAAATTACTGGGCAGTTCTGTTCGGGAATATCGGAACATGACCCTAGTCACTAGTAAAGTGACAGTGACAGTCTGACAGATGTCAGTAATTGTTTATTATTTTGTAATTTGCACCATTTGTACCATAGAAAAAATAAATTCAGTAAAATTTAGAGATGGACGAAGAATGGGATATAGAATGTTCAGATGACGAATTCAAAGACTCCAAAGGGCCATGGGAACCAAATCCTGAAGAAATAGATAGGTTATACACGATGTTGGAAAATGGTCAAATGCAGGAGCTGCAGTGGAAATGTCCCGGCTACAAATCAGCTTCTCCGGAAGTAAATGAAGAGCCTGAGGAGGAACATGATTCGAAAGAGTAGGAAATTCCGTTTAATAATAGTTTTGAAGCACATTTATATTTCTCAATTTTTAGACCAGAACAATCAGATTTTGATTTCATGGATGAAGTCACCTCACCAAAATTGAAAATTCGCAATAAGGGAGAAGAAACATTGAAAGGAAGCGCAAAGAAAAAAACTGCTTCCTTGGATGGTGTTCTAAATAATATGAGGAGACATAATTTGTTACCATCAAAAACTAAATAGGGAAATGTAAAATTGTTCATGAATACTTAGAATGGAAATAGTCTGCAGCACTGACAGATGTACTAACAATTCGTGGTTGTTAATGAAATATTTTCTTCTTAATCCATATTGTGCTTTTCCACTGCTCATAAGAGTTAGTCACTGTTTGGGTGTTTCAAGACAATGCAAAGCCAAGCAAATTTGTTGGCCAAGTCTCAAATCATCTGCTTCAGATCATATCAGGTTCTGTTGCTACTGTAGATAGACAGATAGAAGAACTTTTAACCTTGAGTGGCATACAACAATTTGTCATTGTCAAAATTAGGAAAAACTATCAACAACATCACAGTCTCTCAAGCAATCAGTTATTTGCTACAACTGAAGAAGTCATGTTTTTGAATACTCTTTTTTTTGCAGTATCTTAAATTGTTCAGTGTGTTACCCAGTTATCTTTGAATTAAGCCTAAAATATACACAATATTTTCTCCTTGATATTGATGCATCCACTGTATCTCTAAAAACCACAAAGGCATTTTGGTTGGGCTTTTCTGTTAATGCTGGCAGATTTTTTATTTTTCTCTTTATTGTTCTTAGACTAATTTTAGTTTTTGATCATTTTTCATTGATTATTTTGAGACTAATCTATTAAAAATTGACACAGGCTGACAACAAATAATTCTTGTTTCTTCCATTCCCTCACAATTTTTGAAATGTTACAGATTCTGTGGAAGACAGTTTAACATATTATAACACACTAGTTTATAAGTGTTTACAGAAAGATCTTCACTCAATCTGTGCCAAAGTGCGAGTCCAAATGAATACTCAAAGAATTCTAATTACTTTATTTTCAAAAGAAACTTTTCTAATAGACCTTACATATATTTTTTTTCCTTATAACTACTTGATGAAGTTTGAAGAACAAATTTGTTTATTGCTGAAAGATCATCAGTCAAAATACATATACCATGACCCATTCAAAACATTAAGCGTGTATTCATAATACTTCCTCATATATCTATCTTTGGGGAGCTGGCTTTGGCTTGGGCATTTTACCCAACAGTCCTTGAATTTCCTTTTTCTCATCATAAGTTTTCCACAATTCAAACAAGTTAATGATGTACCTTGCTATCTCCTGAATTTTTTCTATATCTACATTTAGTTCTGCAAACCATGCTTTGTGGTCTTTTTGTAGTATAACACAGGCTATTTGAAGACAACCTATTGCTATTTGATATGGTGGATACAGCAGAGAAACGTCTGTTCTTAGAGAATCATTAACAATTCTCCATGCTAGAGTGAGGAGTTGTTCTTCATGACCAATATCTTGTACCAGCTGTAGAAGAGGCCTATATGGTTGATATACTATGAGACAGCAGTCCAAATTTTCTAAAAGGTAGAACTCACATTCAAGAATATGATTGGTTCGATAGGGGAATTCTTGTGAATAGGCATAGCCAAATTTATTTTTTACTGAAAAAAAAAACTAAAGTATTGTAAGGTTTTTGTCAAGAGTAGGTATAGTACTTACTGACTGTTTGGCATGTTGTAATGAGTCTATTGTTTGATATGACTCCAAATTCTTCCACCTTTGATGCTAGAAAAATACATGTTGGGGCCAACAGCAGGGGATCAATACACTTCAAAGAGTTCCTAGCATAAAACCGTTTGAAATATACAGTTGCTGTGGCTATAACTTGTTGTCTAAGCTTTAATTGTTCACCTAAAGTTTGTATTACTGAAAATAAAAAATTCAGTAAGTTTTTTTACACCAATAACAGGAAATGTTATTAGTGTAGAGGCAAGATGGGCAACATACAGACTCTATCAAGCGGCCATTAGTCAACTGTTATCATTTCAAGAAAATCATAAGCAAAATATCAGTTTTTCATTGTCAAATGAAAAAAAAAAATACTCAATTTCAAATGATAAAATTAGTTTTTAATTTAATACCAGAACTCCAGTAATGTTTATAAAATGTAAAATGATCCAATGAAGCACATGGTAAGATTATTGTGAACTGAGAAGGAATTGATTTACGTTCATTTATTTGCATTTAGAAGCCTTCAATATTTTCATATAATGAAAAGCAAATTTTTCTCAGGAAACAAAGAAATTAACAAATCATGGCCACCACCACTGGCACCACTGCAGAAATTGAATCAGTACAAATTGCTATATATTCTAACAATCCTCATTTCAAATGTAAAATTGTTATTTTGCTTACCAATCATGTTGAATTTATTTAAGAAATAGATTGCATTAATATTGATAATGTTTTAATGAATTGAGAGTATAAGAATGAATGATGTTGCTGCTCACCACTAGAAAAGAAAATGAAAATTTTCTGATATTCGTCTTCTTGCAAAATGGCCAAATCGTGTTGTCTTTCTCTTATTAAATCTTGCTTATCCAAAAGCCATTGTTGACTGAAATCGTTAAAACTTTACTTTATAAAGGGGTCATTCCAAAGAACATGATATGTTAGGTATAATAATGAATTATGAAACTCACTGATGAGAACTTTGCCAAAAATTACCAGACATTTCTGAAATAGAATAGATAAGTGCTCAAATAGTCAAATACTATAATTTCGTAAAATCGTAAATGAAAACAAATAACCCATAACCTAAAATCTACCCTACCGACACAGCACAAACTTCATGACAGTTCTAACCAAAGACTCAAAGAGTACACCAGTTAGTTGGTGTACTCTTTGGTTCTAACTTGATGACTTGACCTTGACTTTACAACCTGTGGCGCTTTCCAATGTTACCCCTGTTACGAGGAAAGTGATGACGTCACAAATGTCATTCTTGTCAAAAACTGATTCCAAACAAACCCCCTGACGAATTTAAATCAGCTTGTCAGATAACTCCGATCCGATATTGTTTCCGTTAAGGTTTTTCAACTTCTTTTGCCTGAAAAACAAAATCCAAACAACCAAACACAAAGTATAAGCAAAGCAGCAAATCAACAGAGAATGTCACCTAAAATTATTTGTTTGGAATCAGTTTTTGACAAGTATGACATTTGTGACGACACACTTTCCTGGTCTATTGAACTGAATATATGGTTTTTGATTGGAACATGATATTTTGTGGCCTGTAAGATCACTGTAGGAGCTACTCGGAGATATAGGGACAATGGCGTTACGGAATAAATTGGTGGCACATTAATTTTTTCTGTGATGGCATCTATGAATATGAATGTCATATGTTCATGGTTGCCAAAACGGTAAAAATTAATGTGCTACCTTCAACGAATATGGTCCATTGGAAAGCGGCTCAATGGGATTTGTTGGAGATAAATCTGCATTTTCTTATTCAAGAAAGTTATTTTAAAATACAGAGTTTTGACAATGAAACATGCAAAAAATACAGACTTTTGAAAGTAAGCTATAGTTACACGTTGTTGGGTTCTTGGAAATATCTTTTTTTGGGTTTAAATCATTATTATCAACAAGTTTATTTATTTTTATATTTAGTAAACACATTTAGAGTGGATGCCCATATACATTCAAGATCGATTTGAAACACGCACGAAACAGAAAAGGGCGGGGGGACAATTTTATGAGACATCATAAAAATCATTATGATGAAATAAAAGTCATTTGAGAAAAAGTAAATATATTAAGAAATAATTCATTATAATGGTAAAAAATTCATTATGATGAGAACAATGTCATTATAATGAGTTTTCAAAAAATTGAAGTGTGCGTTAGAACGGTGCTTTCGTACATATTAAGCGTGTTCCGTTTCATGCATTCATCGCATCACTGTTGCAGACATAATCAAGCGTTCCGTTTCAACTAACTTTGACGTTGGTGGGTTGAATCGGAACGAATTGCTTGCGTGGTGCATGCCGTTTCCCGCAGATTTTGGCATTTATCACTTTATCAGTTAACCAAATTCTTATGTCACGGAAACAAATCTGTTAATCTAGTAAATAAATTAATATGGGTAGAACGAAAGTGTTAATAGCAAGAGAGGAAGCGAGCTTTGTGAAACTGAGAGTAGCTCAGATTCTGATACAAGTGATAGTTATGAGGATAATATCGTCTGTCCCAGGCCAAAACCACGAATATGCTAATTCCAGGGTTCTGACTTCAACATGTAAAATACTAATTTTCTACCAAAATGTTCATTGCCAAACCCACGAAAGTGCTATCAGGTTGTCTACTGTGAACGAGAGTGAATTCGCCAATGTGAAAACTTACCTAGGTTTTCAAAGCAAGAAGCACGAATATTCTTGAAACTCTCCTCATTCGAAATGACAAATTGCACATTCGTGGTTTTGGCATGAGACCGACGATATGATGTTGAATGAATTGACGATTTTTTCTTCGATTGTACGGTAAATCAGGTAAATGTGATAATGCACGATACTCGACACTTCATTAAATATCAAATTTAAACTTTTAATTCGGTTTCTGACGTTTCTGTTTGAACGTGACTTTTGAGTTTGACAGATCTAATTTGGATCGCATTGATCGCTGCTAGACGAACGGCAGTAGCTCATGCACTTTCGATGTCTCAACGCCAAAGAGGGGAATATAAAAGTGGGCGTGTCGATGCGCTCCCAATGTAGGAAACGGAACGGTCATATGCGCATTATGTCCTCAATGCATGAAACGGAACACGCCTATTATCTGCCACTTCGTCAACCGGCCAAGGATGAGACCTGAGATAAGTTTTGAACAAAGAAGCGGACTGCTCTGATAAGGGGTCATCAAATTCAGTAATAAAAAAATATAAAGAAGTTACGGGGGCGTTTCCATGACATGTGCGGTACAAATTTGGATTTTTTGGAACTTATTTTTTTTTCAGTAACGGAAGTGAATCACCAGTAGAATGGTAGGTCTGACTACGATTCCAAAACATTTTCGACAAATTTTGCCTCCTTCTATAATTTTCCGGAAATGTTGGTGGTTCCATGCATAAAGTTGCTGGTGTTCACAGTGTACAGTGTAGTCTACATTAAAATGACCCTTCGAGGTGAATTTGTACATTGTTGGTGTACCAATCGATTCTGCATCAAATCTGTTTGTATTTTACATTCCTCCTTCCCACTAACATCAACGAAAAATCTCAAATTGAGAGAATCAAAGAGACAATATTCTTGACTGAATGGTTACATTTGGCTTCGGTGTCACTGGTGTCAGAGATGTCACCGCTGCAGCAGTCATTCTAAGGATCGTCTAAGGATTCCGACTCCGTAATAGTAGTCACTGCCAAAAACAGTCACGTTGGAAATATTCACTTATTTCAAACATCAAAACTGTCAAAACTGTCAAAACAAAACTTTAAAAACTAAAAAGTCAAAAATTTCAAAAGTCAAATTTCAAGGGCAGTGTGTTGGCAAGTAATTTGGATTTGAACTTGTAAATAAACAATGGTAAATCAGTTCTATATTCCATAATAATTGATCCAGTTCTTGTTACAACCCCAAGATGTCTTGGCTGAAACTAAACGAAGGTTTGAACAGTCTGAAAGGGCAAATTACAAATTTTGCTAGCAATGTTTTGGCCGATGATGACGATGTTTATGAAGGTACAAATCATCTGTTTTATTAACTGTGCTGGAAATGTCATAACATACTTGATTCGAGGTGTAACCAAGCTTTTGTTGACTGTTTACATTATCCATTTGAAAGACTTTTCGATAAATTTTTTTTAGGAGGAGCGGTAAACAACTACGATTATGATCAATTGAAGCATCTCTGTTTGGAACAGGAGTTACAAGTAAGTTTTTACCAAACGATTCATTGTTAAAAGCTACCATCAAGCTAGATACGATGTTTTTGTTCATTCATAATTTTGTTCATTCATAATGTTGTTATTCACTCCTCAGCTACTATAGGGTAATAGTGTTATAAATAGTCGAATTAAGCTTGACTAATACAATAACCAAAGTTTGATTTTGTTTCTATCAGTATTTTTCAGAAAATAAAATTAACAAGTCAGTAATCCATCTAACCAAACCATACAAAAATGCCATCTATTCACATATTGAACCTACTTCTATTTTATATTCAACTCACTGAATCAACTGATCTGAGGTTAACCCAAGGCACTCTGCCAGCTGTAGATGGTTCAAGTCGTGTTATTTTTGGAAAAGAACTGTATTTGAAAAGAATCAGAAAGTTTCTACCTACCATATAATTCTACAATTTTCAAGTGTTTTCTGTATGTCCTGTATGTAACAGTAAAATGTATAATTCATTTGTAATTCAAAGTGAATATGGGCTCTAACTGATGTTCTGGTATATTTTCAGATAAAAAATTTGAAAAGGATTAATGAAGAGCTGAATCAAAATAGAGTGAGTAAATTCATACTTTTACCTTAGGAAATAACCCACTTTTTATGAAGATTGAATATTTCCTTATGAAGTTTCCAGCTAGTTTTCAAAAGAATGGAAATATTTTTTGTTCGGTGGTCTTTCTATATTTTTTGCGCAATTTTGATGGGGTACATCCTGTCATGTTTACATTTCTGCATTGATTTGAAATTGTGTATTTGTGTACAACTATCATAGTAATAATAATATGCTACAGTTGTAATCATATTTTAATTAATCAGTTTGGAGCTGCCATCTATATTCAAAACTATCAACTAACGTTTTTGGCTTCAAAGATTTCTGTTATAATTCGTATATGTTTTTTAGTTGGGGCTGCTGTTGGTAGATGGTTGAACTAGCTATTAATACTTTGAAAAATAATTACTTCAAGTTCATGTCTTCCTAGAATTTAATTATAGGGGCTTCACCTGAAATTAAGAATTTTTTTAGTTTGTTCAAGTAGTTAGATTTCCTAATGGTTGCCAACTTCGATTTTTGACATTTTTGTATAAAGCTCATCTGATTGGATTCTTCATACCTTTATTAGTAATAAATTGAATTGTGTAAGCCAGATATTCAATACAAATTTCCCTGGATAAGGAATAAATGAGTTATTCCAATCTGAAATAATTACCATTACCATTATTCCATATCCAGGAAAATTTTCTTTGAATATCTGGCTTCTAAAAATCCATTGCTTACTAATAAAGGTATGAAGAATCCAATCAGAGTTTCCTAGTTTTCATACCAAAATCGAAGTTGGCAACCATTAGAGAACTCTCTCATTTCGTTTTGCGGAGTTTTTGTCTTTTTCTTTTTTTGCGATTCCTACTAAACAACAATTTTACATATTTTAAACGGCTGAGGATTTTCCTTCTTTTGAACACGAGCGAGACAAATTACCACAAGTCAAGCGAGTGTGCAATTGTGCAAAAGTGCATTGTGCAAAAAGGTTTTGAAACTAGTTCTTTACGCAACTTTTTAGACGACTAGAAACGACACTAATTATGTTTTTCGTAAAATCCAACATTTTCGTCAACAAACTTTGGAAACAACTTTTTTATGGTCATTCTGTGTCGTTACTATAGAAACGTTTTTTTGGCACACCGCGTGTTTGACTGAGTTTGCTCGTAGTTGCTTCAATTTCAAGTTATTTTCAAGAAAATGGATGTTGATTATGATAGTGGTAGTTATACCCCATCAAATATATCTGATTAAGCAAATGCAATAGTATCTAATATGTTACCGGCCAAATCCAAGTTAATATATATATGACCAATTGCGTGAATGGTGCGACAAGAAACATGTAAAAAAGGTTTCTGAAAATGTACTTTTCTGCTATTTTGAGGAAAAATCATAAGTTATAACACCTCCTACGTTATGGAGTGTCTACTGAATGTTGAAAAGTACATTGAATGTTAAGGAAAATATTGATATAAGAAAGTTTTCAAAATTGGTCCCGCTCATCAAGAACAAAAGCGTCGGATAACGAGGAAAAAATTTAGTTTGCAAATATAAGCACGTCTCAAGAACACTATTTTACTTGTTTTTAGAGTTTGCAAAACTTTTGGAATTTTCTTCGAAGCATTTGGATTGAAAATATTTTTTTTATACAACAAACATTTCCATTTTGATTGAATGGTTGCAAAATTATCACAAGATGTAAACTGCTATTTGTCAACACTTTGAAAGTTTGCAGAACTTTTGCAATTTTTGTGCGATATTAAAGCGAAAATTCATTGAATCCTGGTTTCCGTCCAGAAGAAAGTATTGCAAAATCAGACTTGGTATCTAGTCCAAGAAACGAGGAAGCGGCCCAATGTTAAATGTGCAAAAATTAATATCCGAAAAATAAAAATATGTGCGTATAGGAAATTAAAATTCAGGATGAGTTTCTATTTCATGCGACTCGGTTTTTTGTTGATAATTAAAAAACTACAGCTCCGATCAAAAAAAGTTAAATTAGGAAATTGTAGGTATTAAAAAGATCTATCAATTCAATAAGCTATAATTTTTTTGATATCATTGATACTTATCGAGTTATATCGGAAAAACCGTAAAAAATCGGGTTTTCTATAATTCGTTTATTGTAAGGTATTGAAAATTGTTATTTACAGTTTTATGTAGCCTATGGCAAGCCAAAAAAGCCTTTTTCAAAAAAATTGATGGATATTGATTATTTTTCAAAATATATGAAGTTTTCTCAAAAAAGATGCTCTCTCAATATGGCCACTCTTGCTCGGGGAAAGATGCTGCAGTAACGATTCAGGGCTTATTTTTTTCTGTAAGAGTTGTACTTTCATATTATCGAATAAGTATATTGATTTTATTTATTTTAAGTGTCAAAAAATTACTTAAAAAATTGCACAATTTTTTTACTTGTTTTTTCTGAATAAATTTCTTAATTTTGTTTTTATAGAAATGACTTTTATGGAAATAGATTCTTCACATGAACAAAGTGAGGTGTGCAGGCGCGGAGCGATGCAATTTTAGCGGATGGCGCAGTGGGGATACAAATACTGTTGACATTAAAGACACTTTCGTCCTGACAGTGTTATTGAAAAAGAAAAGAAAAGTTATTGGTTCAATTTCAAGTACTAGTCTACATTGCAAAAGAAAACGTACGTGAACAACAAGCCGAGATACTCAATATTTTTCAAGCACAAGCCACTCTAAACGCACGAAATAAGTTTTCAGTGCTATCCCCACTCCGCCACCCGCTACAGCCATCGAGATCCGCGCCTGCACGCCTCACTTTATAAATCAATTAATAATACTGCAAATGAACTAGACATATCCTAGTATTTTTTTATTGAAAATATAGGTATTCAACCTTAATATCCATGAAGGTGACTGCTGTATAGTTGTCGTCAAACATATAAGATAAATAAAAAAAGACGCAAAAAATGGTCTTATCTTGTCCATCTCTGCCTGGAAAGGACCGCATAATGTTGGGGGCAAGTGGTGCAAGAGTTTGAAATAGCTAGTGCATTATAGGTAAATTCGCCATTTTTCAATTGCATTGTATACTAGAGATCGATACTGAGTACAAAGATTCAATTTAAAAAATTTATGCAGTATAATGATTCGATTTATCATTCATTAAAAAGTTATTCAACAAATAGAATAACTAAGAAAAAAATTTAAAACATTCTCGTATATACAGAGTGTTCATTCAGCACTGCATTCTTCACGACTCAACATCTGGATTGTCAGGAATTTAGATATTTTTGTTCAGATAATTCAAAAATAATCTAGAGAAGAGAATTCTCAAATAAGTGCATATACCAACATGGTCTTCCATGAAAATAAATTCAACTTTCCAATTAATCGCCCTGTGTTTTATTTATATGAAATCTCTGTAATCCTATATTTTCAGATCGGATAGTGCGTTGCCACGTTATCATTATTTATACAGATTTTTTTGCTAAAAATTACTTCACTTTGAACTGGAATAATACTTTCGCGGTTGAAGATATTCTAATAGATGATTTGCACCCTGTGTGAATTTTTCTGATGGAATCTCTCAGTATGGTATGTCAATGATCAATTGTGCTAAAATTCAAAAATTATATTGATCATATGGGTGTCTTGAACGGACTTTTCCTCCGACACAATTACATTCAATTTTGGTGCCGAATATGGTTTTCTCGATTTTTATTGGTGACTTCTATCAAGTTTTAATGCAATCATATCTAAAGGGTCCAGTGGAAAAACGATAAGGTTCCATTTTTTCCGAAATCGACATTTTAGCGGCATCTGTTAGCTTATAGCTCGAAGTATCAACATACCAAACCTTACTGGGGACAAACAATTACATTCCATAAAAAACTGCGGTCGAAAGTAGGCAGCACAGTGTAAAAACGATGACACTCCCACATTAGATTTCGCTTTTTTCAACTTTTTAAAAAGAGGAACCTCATCGTTTTTCCACTGGACCATTCATTTATTTCTTGCATAAAATTGAATGTTCTTTCATATCCTAAAATCAAATTCGGGAATATAATCAATATTGGACACTGGCATTCTGTTTCGTAGAATCATATTTTTATTCTGCTCTTGGGTATTTTGTGATCCTCCAGTAATTAAAGTAAATTCAATATTAATTTTCAACTTTATCGCCCTGCATCTCGAAAACGAATTGTTGCCTTTTACATGTTCACCTATAGACATTATTTTCCTTGCAATGTGAGAAATTAATGAACAGACCGGTCCACCTTAGGAATCATTCTGTATAAGCAAACATTGTGCTAGTCCTCACATGACGCGGAAGATGTAAAGGCCCGCACAGCAATTAGGTATGTTTTTTCCATGCAGGGTCGGGCGTAGTCATAATAGAAATCGCAGCTGTTTGCGGTACGCGCAGCTATTAGCAAATTATATTTCGACGGGGCAGTTGTTTACCTAATCTTAGGATATTAATAATTACAAAAATGGATTATTCTGAATACAAAAGTTACAGCTCTTGTTAAATTAACTTGATTAATCTGCACGCATCACAATATTTAGTGGCATATGTACTAATCCGACCCTGGTCGGCGGCATGGGAATCAATTTCATGCTAATCGACCATTTTTTGCGCCTTTTTTATTTATCTTATATGTTTGACGACAACTATACAATGATTATTGCATCTTCCAGATTCTTTTGAAATAAAAAAATGATGTCGGATCGGATCGTAGGAATTCAATTTTTTCTCTGAATGCTTGAAATGATGCTAGAAATCCATATTCATGAAAGTCATTCATATAAAAACAAAATTGAGCAATGTATTTGAAAAAACATGTAAAAACATTGTGCAAGTTTTTTAAAGACATTTTTTTACCCTTAAAATTTAAAAAATCAATATACTCATTCGATAATATGAAAGAACAACTCTTACAGAAAAAAATAAGCCATGAATCGTTACTGTAGCATCATTCCCCGAGCAAGAGTAGCCATATTGAGAGAGCATCTTTTTTGAGAAAACTTCATATATTTAGAAAAATAATCAATATTTATCAATTTTTCAAAGAAAAACTTCTTTGACTTGTCACAGGCTACACATAACGGTAAGTAACAAGTTTGAATACCTTACAGATAACGAGTTATATAAAACCAGATTTTTCACGGTTTTTCCGATATAATTCGAAAAGTATCAATGATATCGGAAAATTAAAAGTAATTCAATTGATAGATCTTTTTGATACCTACAATTTCCTAATTTGACTTTTTTCCTATACGCTCATACTTTTTGTTTTCGGATATTAATTTTTGTACGCACTTTTCCCAATTGCTTGGACTAATCATGTGAACGTACTCTTCATTCCACTAAAGTTTTACAACTTTTATGATTACAAAACAAAATCACGTCTATATCTACTAACTATATTATCTAATAATTCGAAAACAACAAAAACTTATTTAAATAGCCTCCTTCGATGTGGAATTTCGTTAAAATTTACATTTCTCATGATTTCCAAGTAATCGTTGTGATACGAGTTGGAAAAATCACCAATATAAATAATCCGCTGGCAGATAACAATTTTTTTTATCTATCCAAAAATAATCCTCGTTTTTACCTGTGCAACAATCGGCGTTTTCTGGGAACCGACTCCACTGCTGGTATAAAATGATATTTAATTTTGGAGGGTACGTTATCACATACGTTTCGGTAAATAAAAACATCTGCCTGTTTGCTCTCGATAACAGTGTTTGATATTGTTACAGTTATACGTTGAATGTGTACATTTCGTTGATCCTGTGAAAGATTTTCACCAGCGGAAATTACTTTTCGTTTTATTCTGGATCTATAATCACAATTTCAAATCCAGACAATGTGCAAATAAAGAACAGCCATATCAAAAGAGCATTGAATTTAACGAATTTGTGTGAGATTATAATCACAGTTATAATCATTCACTACTTTTTCTTATGAATTCTTCTGTATAAAGTGCGGTTTTTTATTGCCCCCCTGTTAACATTTGAACCTTACAAAAAGTTGCTGTAACTTTTTTTCTGTCGAAAATTCCTTGTTCCTATAAAAACATTTCCATGGCACTTTTTTACGTAGAATTAATGATGTAAGTTATTTATTTTTTCAAATAACGTTTCAATAGTTATTCATGGAACATAAATGTTTTAATGAAACACCCTGTATATTCCTGCATATTTCAATAGAGCTTAAAATTGCCTTTCCAAAAATATAGCACACTTGATTTTGCTAGAAATACAGAGCTTTTAGATTTTTTCATCTAGAATTTAAAACACACATTTTGAACAAGCAGGCTTTGGACGACGCGGCTATAAAACAAAAAGCAATTATTCGCTAGTAGCTATCAAATGTTGAGAAAGCTTTTCATAGTAGTAATTAAAACTCGCAGGCGACACCTTTTCTGAACGCTTTTTGCCAAATTAATTAGTTCATTAGGAGTGAGAGAAGCAAAACTTTGCATCACTGCCGCTTCCAATTCATATCTAGAGTTGGTCGGCAATTTATAAATAAGATCTTTCAACCTTCCCCAGAGGTAAAAGTCCATAGGCGTTAGGTCCAGTGACCTGGCCGGCCAACGGTTGGGTGCTTGGTTGGCTATCCAATTATTACCAAAATTTGCATCCAAAAATTTTTTTGGCAATTGCAGTGTTGTGAGGGTTAAGCCCCATCTTGTTGAAAATATATTTTCCTGAGCTCCATTAGTGGCAATTAGTGGCATTCAACAAGGGGTTCAATATTTTGCCGTAAAATTTCTAAATACCTCTGAGATGTGAGACTGCCATTATAAATGAACGGTCCGATAATTCTACACCTGAAAACACCTGCCCACACTCTAAATCCAAATCTTCCTTGACTTTGCTCCACACAATTGAATGAGGATTATGTTTTGCCCAACTATAAGAATTGTAGCGGTTGAAAATGCCGGCACTGCTTACATGAGCTTCGTCTGTCCAAATACAATTTAACGAAAAATCACGTTCTTGGTTACAATTTTCCAGGAACCACTAGCAAAAATCAATGCGGCGTTCAAAATCATCTGGTCTGAGTTTGTGAACTTTTCTGGTCCTGTATGGCTTGAATTTGTGCTTTCTCAAAATCCTCCTAACGTTAATTCTTGGTAGACCTGTTTATATTTTCAAATTTCGCGTTGACGTTTTGGGATTATTTTCAACAGCTCCTAAAACTACTATTTCTTCCAACTCCGTATCCCTATTTGATGTATATAATTTTGGTCTTTTCTTTTCAAATTGACCACCATCAATTATTGTGTCGCAATCTTCCGAAAATGTATCCAAAAGGTTGTCTTCTCTCTGGATACCTCTCGTGGTGAAAATTGCTTGCTGCTTCTGCATTTCCCCCGGTTTGTATAAAACAGACTAACATATCCCATTTTTCATAATTCTCATACTTCATTGCGAATGTGTTTGAAAATTGAACAAAAACCACGAATTGAGGAGCGTCTTCACTGCCCAAATCAAAATTTGACAGCTACCAGTAAACATTTGCTTTTTGTTTTATCGTTCAAAGCCTACTTGTTCAAAATGTGTGTTTCAAAGTCTAGATGAAAAAATCTAAAAGCTCTGTATTTCAAAGATGACTCTAGCAAAATATCAAGTGTGCTATATTTTTGGAAAGGTAATTTCAAGGTCTATTGAAATATACAGGAATATACAGGGTGTCTCATTAATTTTTTTTTTCATCAATAACTATCGATATGTTATTTGAAAAAGTCAGTCACTTACACCATTGAATTCTACGTAAAAAAGTGCCTTGAAAATGTTTTTATAGAAATAAGGAATTTTCGACAGGAAAAAAGTTACAGCAACTTTTCGTAAATGCACATTTCCGAAAAACACGCTGTAACTCATAAACGATGATAAATATTGATATGCGTTTTTCACCATTAAGTTTGTCATAAAATTTGATCCTCAGACACAGCCCGATAAAAGGGGTGGGTGGCACATTAATTCTAAAAATTCAAATTGCATGGGGGGTCAAATTTACACATCGTTGAAAAGAAAATTGAAGTCTCTTTTCAACCATCTATATTTTTTTGATTCTCGTACCTATTTTTACAATTTAGATCTCTGCCTATCGAAATTTTCAGAAGAAACAACGTTAACATACTGACAAGGGGTGACGGTGCGAGCATTTTTTTTATTTATTGGATTGGTTTCTATGATGCTGAAAATAGAAATAAATTTAGCTTTCACTTGATAATTTATTTTTTAGATATTAGATACTCCACTAATTATTGTCCAAAATCACTTTAATAAATTTATATAAAACCGGTTATTGAGAAATACTGGGATTGATTTTCTAACAATCTGTTAGTAACGTACTTTCTGGAAATTGTTTTTACACTCTGAACTTTTGCATGAGCATTTTGCGAAACAGAAATATAAATTACGATAAGAAGCGGACCATTTAATGATCCCTGTGGCACTGTACTGTCTGTGTTGAGATTGCTGGATAAGTCTCGACTCAAAATCAATCTACAAACAAGTAGTTTTTGAAAAATTTTCTTTGCATTCACCATGAATTACAAGTATTTATTCAGACGCGACATGAGAATGTAGAATCTATCATCACTAAGAAACATTATTAAATATCTAGTTGTTATCAATTGAGTCCAGTAAAACATCAACCAAATTCAATAACGTTGATCAGAATCAGAATATGCTTTATTGTCAGAAGATTTGTATCCTTTTGACAAAGTCTTGTATGTATAAATATATAGGTACAGATAACAACTGTTAAAATATTACGAAAAAAAAAAAAAAAAACAAGTATAATAATAATAAAATGAAATAAAATGAGTTCCACGTATTATTGAAATGATTCGTTAAAATATTCTTGTAAGCTATAATAGGGTCTATCAGCTAGCAAATTTATCACTGTTTTCTTGAATTGTCCGTTGGTCAGATCTGCAGACCTTATACAGGGCTATTCAAATTCGTTTCTGTACATGGCGATCTCGTAAACGATAAGATATAGAGTGTCGGTTGAATTGTGACAAAGTTGCGTATTTTAGAGACCTATTCAATGATGTAAAAAAATCGAATTTAGCTCTTTTGGTTCTGGAGATATACATGAAAAACCAAAAAATCCCAAATTATGTTTTTGCCTGTATCTTCTTTATTCGCAAACATATTGAAAATCTGTCCGCATTTTGCTATTGGCACTTTGTGTGGGCTATCAGAATATGTTCATGAATCTTTTATACAGGGTGTTATCTGACTTGGGCCACCCCCATCTTTGAAATTTTAAATACGGACCTGTATTTTTTGTTGTAGTTTTTGGATCGTTCGACGTTATATTTCGGGATGTTTCGGTAATATTTTATTATAATTGGGTGAATTATTTCGTTTTAAATTACGGCCCTGGAAATTGGTTGACTGAGTTAAATAAAAACACAATAGCAACTTTCACGTCTCCCCATGTACCATTGTGTTTTTCGATAGTATTTCTTTCATTTTTAGGTACCAATTCATATTTCTTCACATTTTCAATGCCCTTTGAGCGTTTTCTACAATGACCTTCGAATAGCAGAACCTTTTATGATTATGTTAAACATATCTACAACAAAAATATATATTTTGATAAGCTGAGCAATAATTACATCCGAAACGAACACTATAATTGTAATGAAAATTGAAATGAAGTAATTTATATTCACAAAAAAATTAATGGCGCAATAAATGTTCGAATTGGAATCCTTCCATTTCCAGACATTTTTTAACTCGTTTTTTCATATTATTTATTTCCCTTGATACACTTCTTTGCTGCATTGTTGCGAAAGCATTCAAAATCCTCAATCTCAAGTCTTCCACATTTTCTTGCACCATAAGTGATTCTTGGAGATAGAAATATTATAACACCACACTTTCGCTAGTTACTATAATACTTACCTATAAGTTGCTAATGTCATGTTTAATACCGATGAAATCTCAGTAGACTATGAGAACAATTGTCGATATGAGACTATGAGACATTTGTCATATTTGTTGTATATCTTTGAGTTTATTGGTGTTTTCCGCTTCAGAAAAACGGGACATGATGAAAATTTATTATGAAAACCATAGAAACAGTTATGCTACAGCCCAATGGTATATGGAAATTTATCCCGAAAGGCGTTAACCGCATGAAACTTTCGCAACAATGCAGCAAAGAAGTGTATTAAGGGAAATAAATAATATGAAAAAACGAGTTCAAAAATGTTTGGAAATGGAAGAATTCCAATTCGAACATTTATTGTGCCATTAATTTTTTTCTAAATATAAATTACTTCATTTCAATTTTCATTACAATTATAGTGTTCATTTCGGATGTAATTTTTGCTATCATTTCTTTTTCAGCTTATCAAAATAACTATAATCTATTTTTGTTGTAGATATATTTAACATAATCATAAAAGGTTGTGCTATTCGAAGGTCATTGTAGAAAACGCTCAAAGAGCATTGTAAATTTGAAGAAATATGAATTGGTACCTAAAAATTAAAAAAATACTATCGAAAAACACAATGGTACATGGGTTTTTATTTAACTCAGTCAATTATAATAAAATGTTACCGAAACATCCCGAAATATAAAATCAAATTCAATTCCTCGGTATGAAGGGAACGTCGACGAACCAAAAACTACAACAAAAAATACAGGTCCGTATTTAAAATTTCAAAGATGGGGGTGGCCCAAGTCAGATAACACCCTGTATAAAATATTCATGGACATATTCTGATAGCCCACATCAAGTGCCAATAGCAAAATGCGGACAGATTTTCAATATGTCTGCGAATAAAGAAGATACAGGCAAAAAAATAATTTGGGATTTTTTGGTTTTTCCTGTATATTTCCAGAACCAAAAGAGCTAAATTTGATTTTTTCACATCATCGAATAGGTCTCTAAAATACGCAACTTTGCCACACTTTAACCGACACTCTATCTCTTATCGTTTACGAGATCCCCATGAACAGAAACGAATTTGAATAGCCCTGTATATATTGGTAAGTGATTGAATAATTTACCACCATTATAAAATATGGAATCCTTGATTAAATTTGAGTGAGATATGGGAAGTTTTACATTAAATATGATCTTACGAGTAGCATAAGGAGAAGAAACAAAGTCAAACTTTGTTTTATGTTTGTACACCAAGCATACAGTCTCAAGAATAAATAATGCAACGACAGTTGAAATCTTATTGGCAGCGAAATAATGTCTGCACGACTCCCTAGATTTGTCTTTACAGAGACACCTTACAGCCCTTTTCTGTAATATCAGTACAGAAGAAAGAAGGGCTGCACTGCATGATCCCCAAAAAGGTACCCCATATCGTATTTGGGATTCAATTAAAGCGTATAGTAAACCGTTTTTGCTGTGTGAAAGCCCAACTCGTTAGAAACCACCCTTACCGCATAACATCTGGAGGAAATTTTACTCTTGAGTTGTCTGACGTGTTCATCAAATCTTAGCCGATTATCAATAAATATACCAAGAAATTTTGTGTTCAATTTGTTTCGCATGATATCATTGTTTATTGAAAGTTCATTAAGTAGGCATTTAAATGTTATTATATTTGTTTTCGAGATATTTTAGGATAGTAAATTAGCATCACACCAACTTTTCACTTTTTCTAAATCAGATGATATCATTTTAAGCAGCTCAACTGAGTTATTTTCCTTCCCAATATTGTATCATCCGCGAAGAGAGTGAAACTGCCAGATATATCTATCATAGTCAAGTCATTAATATATAATAGAAACAGAACAGGACCCAACACAGAACCCTGTGGTACTCCAGAATTAATTTATTTGCTTTCTGAGAGTTCCAATGTTCTCACCATTTGATTTCTCCCTGAGAGGTACTATTCAAACCAATTGTACGTAACCCTTCTGTTACCATACCGCTGAAATTTTTTGAGTAATATTTCGTGATTAACGCAATCGAAGGTTTTCGAGAGGTCACAGAAAATTCAATCATCAATGATCTTCGAGCAATGATTGACCGAATGGCAGAAGGTAGTCTCGATCCTGCTTTTTATTATTAGCTGAAACATTTTTGAGATAATACATAATATTTGAATAGTCCATTTCAGTTGATGCCAAGTGACTAGAACTCGGAAGCCCTAAGTCAACAATATATACCAAGGTATACTTTTTAATAATCTTTGCCAGAATTTTTCTGTCACACGTTAGAAAGCTGTTCAAATACTTGACAGCAGATAAAAATATTAATCAATATTCAGACTAAAATAATGATGCCATATATTGCTATTATTATCGCTAGATTTAATTGGTGTTCTTATCGATAGGGGGTGTATCTATGGCAACCAAAAGGTATGTATAAAATCAGTTTACGCCGATGACTTTAGTCTTTAGGTGGTGAAAAGTACCAATATCTGCTTCAATTGTGACCTGGTGAAATATTGGTGAGTAGCTGTGTTTGGATATGTCATAAACCTTTTACACAGATAATACTGAGGAAGTTCAATGAAAACGCACCAGAAATACTTCGTATTGCGAATATTCAGAAGATTCATTATTCAGGAAATTACGGGATTTCTACCAGTGGAAAATAAATTTACCGAAAAAAAAAACTGTTTGTGATAAAAATACCCGCATCGGCTGTGGAACAAAACTCCCATGCAAAAATAATTTTAAATAATATTTCAAACATTGCACTACTCTTTTTCTGTTTACAAAATCGTCAATTTAACAAGGCCACCTTCTCTATTCAGTTAATATAAATTGTTGTATTACAGTTATTTATGAAAAGGTCCTGCTCCAATGTTATGGAAAAGTGATCTATGTGGGAATAGCCGGAATTTTTTATATTTTTCAGTGGAAATCTTCCAATGTCCAGGTGATCGTCTACAGCAATTTTAGTATTTGAATTATGTACAAAACCACATTTTTATGTCAGTTATCACTTTCTGGATAAAATAAATCAGTCAGTCTTCATTCGAGAATTTTGCAAAATTGTTATAGGTAGAGTTCTGGTATTTGTCAGGTCTACTCGAAGCTATCAATCTTCAAAAATTGGAAAATAATACTGTTTTTTGTATGAAATTGACTATGAATAACACAACTTGTACACAACTTGAAAAAACACCAATTCCTGATATAACATAACATGTAAGAAATAAACTTTTCATAAAACGGTAATAATCGTTATTCTATACAGGGTGTTTCTTAAGTACGTGTAGAAACTTTAAGAGCATGTTGCTGACGTCGAAATAAGAAAAAAAGTTCCCATAAACACATGTCCGCAAGTTATTCGTTTCTAAGATACAGAGTGTCAAAGTTTAATTATTATATTTGTTTTTTTGTGAATGAATGCCAAAATATTTGTGATATTCGAATAAATTTTGGTATCTGGGATGATTTTTCAATGCCAAAATAAAATTTTGTGTTAGTTGTGAAAAAACTAGTTTCTAATTGAATTTATTTTCAATTAAAAAATCTTGTCATTCAAAATCACTTGCATCGATAATTTCAAATCTCAATAACTCGAAAACAGTTGCTCGCCGTGACCTCTACCAAGAATATATTTTTTACTCAAACTAAATAATAAATATTCCCAGATACCAAACTTTACCCAAATATCAAAATTATTTTGAAATTATTCACAAAAAAATAAAAATAAGAATTCAACTTTGACACTCTCTATCTCAGAAACGAATAACTTGTGGACATACATTTATAGGAACTTTTCTTCTTATTTTGATGTCAGCAATACGCTCCTTAATTTTCTACACGTACTTAAGAATCACCCTGTATAACAAGTATACCAATCCATTGAGATTTTAATGAATTTTAACATTTTCATATAACAGTAAAAATCTAAAAATATGAAAATATTATTTTCCCTGGTTGTATCAGAAAATGCTATTATCGATTCTTCAACTAGTTGAAAAAGAATAAATAAAATGCAGACGTTGAAGTCCTTCTGATTCATGACTTGATTCAACGACGTTTCGTTTCATTGTTTTTTTTTTCGAAACTGTGGTGATGCATCAAACACATTTTCGAGCGGACATTTTGTCATAAATGAATCGGTTAGACCCAGGATTACAAAATCAGTTGAGTAAATAACAATGACGCACATATAAAAAAATGTTACTGATAAAATTGTGTAGGTACATGTTGAAAAAGCACATTGTTTTCCTTGAAAAACTGAAAGAACTTGATTTCAATTTATTTTCCTCCTTGCACGTGTGTTCACATTTCTTATAGCTAATACATTTAGAATATTTCTTCTCAAATTCCTTATATCAGTGATATCTTTGAGGGTGATCCTCAGAAAAAAAACAAGTGTAGTGAAATCTGGGCTTCTGGATGGCTCTATCGCTACTTCACGATCTGTCCAAATCATCAGTTGGTATATTTCAAAGCTTTTCTTTTCGCTAGAAAAGCCGATATACGTTTCCCTAATTATGTCAGGAAGTCTGCAGGTGATTCTCGTTTCCGAATCAAAAGAAAATTCTGCTGGTTCGCTACAATGAGCATGAGCACTTACGATAATTTTTTCTACAATGAGGAACATTGCAGTAGCTGTTTGGTAAAATTCAATGCCGGTCGTGGTATTAGCCAGGGAAGTAGTTGTTTCTGATGTATATTTTTATAATACCGTAAATTGTAAGTGGTTGGGAGAAGAAGTGTCTGCAGAAATAAGAAAAAACACCTATTCCATCTTCCTTTGGTTCTTAAGATGTTCTCTGAACATTTCAAAAGAATTCTCATTTTAGTGGCAGCCAGACGATAAAAAAAGAATGCTATTGCTCATTGTTGAATGTTTATGCGTTTTGTTCACCAGGAATCTTAACGGTCAAATTGTATTTTCCTGTTCCAAATTGTTTGCGGATGTGTGTTCAGAGACAAGAAAACCGTGGCTTTGTAAGAAACACCTGCAACAAAGCTAAGATATAGATACGTTTTATCTATTGGACGATACACGTGGTACTCACAATAGATTAATCATCAACATACCTATGTATACAATATCATAAAGCTTTTGAGAATTTCATGTCAAACCTGAATCTAAAAACTGTATCTATGTATGTAATTGTATCTTAGAGGATATATTTTTTAATTTAATTCACATAGTAATACACTTCATTATTAGAACCATCTTCTTGACATAGAAAATGTTTTCGGTAAATAAAACAACAGCAAAAACTATAGATTTAAATGGTCTATAAACGTCTCAAAAAAAAATTATGCATGTATTGATTATCTTGAGTTTTGGTTGATAGCCTTATCATGGAGGATGTGGTTTTGTTATTTCCAACTGTTGAAAACTAGTATTTATATTTTTCTATGAAATCGTCTTTTCAATCTGAACTGAGAAAAAGTTGAAGGACGGATATGGGGTGTCATACTTTCTCGTTTGAACGAGTTTTTATTCTTTAGAAACCAACAAAAGGGTGGGTGATTCAGTACAGAGATCTAATCCACGCGAAGCATTTTCCTCCAGACGATAGTTATTTTCCTAAAAAGTGTGGGAAGTGGCACTTTTCTATTTTGCTCTTGTTGGATAACTGGATTGACTCTAATTTTGTTCAATAATTCTCTGACTGAAGTTGTAATATCATCAGGAGGTATACTACGAAATAGATTCTGACCATCGAAAAAAAGAAACTTTGCGTTATCTGGAAGAGTAACATTTTCTATTTTAGTTACAAAGTCATATGAGTTCTGCAAACTGAATTTACGTTGAACAATGCAATGGTTCCTGATGATAGCGATCAATTTCTCTGATAGTTTGTTTTACTGATGATGCAGTGACATAGAAAACTACAGGTCTAATAGGGTAATTTTGTTTGTGCAATTTTATAAGTGAATTAATTTAGGAATTTGAGGGGTTTATTGAAGTTAATTTGAATTTTTCTCTTTCCCCGAAAAGTAATTTTGAATTCTTCAAAAAGTCTGTCACTTGATTTTGGTAAGAATTAGCGGGATCACGCTTTAGTATTTCAAACTTTCCTGAATTCAAGAAATCAACAGTTTTCTGAACGTAGTCATTCCTATTAATAGCAATAACCATGATACCTTTATCTGCTCTAGTAAGTGTAACATCAGTATCGCTAATTTAACTTTGTATAGATTTAACAATCCTCATTTGATTTATAGAACTATACTGTCTTTCTGGAATTGGAAAAACCTACGATAAAAATGAAGTTACTTTTTGTAATATCTAACAGAAAACAACGACATCCCCGGTTAAAGCCACGTTGGACATTGAACGACATCTGATAAATATTGTGAAATGGCCCTATACAACTTTACAGAAAAAAATCGAGAGTGAAATTTTGCATTTTCATTCAGATAGTTGAAATGAAAAGAAGCTATTTTTGTAATATCTAGCAGAAAACAATTACTTCCCCGGCTAAAGCCACGCTGGACATTGAACTACGTCTGATAGATAGTGAATTTTATTACATATATTTTTTTTCGGACTTCTAATAACCTTCAGCTATACAGGGTGTATACTAAATGATGTCACTAATTTCAGGTGGTGATTCCTTGTCATATCTTATGAAAAAAGTTCATATAAACGTATGTCCTAACTTGCTTTGTTTTCAAGTGACGGAGTGTCAAAGTTTTAATGAAAAATCGGTTATTTATTAATTACTCAGAAGTCTTTTCGCCGATTTTCATGAAATCTGGTGTGTATATTGGCAGTTACAAGGGGCTTGTTCTCATGTGTTTAGATCTCAAATTATAAGCAGCGAATGGTCACCTGATTGATAAATATGGTAAAAATCATTGTATAAGTTTAAAATTTTTATCAAATTAAACATTTAAAAATACAACTCTCTTATAATGCCGTGGATTTGAAATAGCAACACTTTATCAATCGATAGATTTCCTTAATTAATTTATTTCTACCTGAACTCTTTTATTGGTTTCGTCGTTGTTTGTTCCTGGGCCCATTATTGTCAACTGTTTCTATCAAAACTGAACAATTCATTTGTGCATAAAATTAATTAGAATTTGAAGGAAATATGGAGTGAGTAACTGAAAAAAAAGATCATTCACACAACTTTCTGAATTTTGAATTTTGGTGAGTAACCACCATTTCTACGCCAACGACTTTGATTTGAAATTCACAGCATTATAAGGAAGTAGTATTTTAAATTATTTTTTCTGCAAAATATATGAGACTTAGGGAAAAACAGTGGCATACAATGATTTTTACTATACAGGGTGAGTCAGAATAAGACCGACAAACTCCGACTACAGATTCCTTGCCTCATCAGATGAAAAGTTTCTATCAAGGTATGTCCTAAAATACATCCCCTCTGAGATACAGGGTGTCAAAAGTGCGAAAAAAATTTAGATTAATTTGTTTTTCTCTAAAACTCCTGGAGAAAAAAATGTCGAACTTGGTGCACTAATCAAGGTTTATCAACGTGATAATTTGAAGTTATAATTTTCAATTTTCTTAAACCAGTGACGTAGTTACGATGGTATGTGGTCATATTTTCCTTCATATTTTCTTTGGACAACTGAATTGACAAATGAGCGTTTGACATCAGTTAGGCTCATCCATACTCAACCTAAAAGTCATAACATTCCATTTGCCTAAAAGAGAAGGTTACTGAGATATTTGCAAAAAACTGAAGATATGTCCTGAGAAGAGACATAACATGCTGTGTGCTATAATCGCATAATGCAACTTTATTATAACTATATATAACTATAGGAATAATTGTCATCCTCTTGAACGTTTTTTAATGTTGGGAGTATTCAAAACAGTACAGGTAAGTCAGAATGAGAGCGACAAACTCCGTTTTTTTATTCGTCATAATATTTGAACGAATCGATTTCGTAAATTCACCGATATGTGACCATACATTGTTGCATAAGGATTATTCTGAAAGATCCACTGACAAACCCAGCCTCAAATTATAATACTCCTGTTAGAGGAGAGTTAAAGCCTAAAATAATATTTGTGAAAAACTGTAAATACCTACTTTTAAATTTGTTAAATTTTATGTTGGAGTATCATTATCAAAGTCATTTCATACTGATTTATCTAGGAAAATATTTTCCAATCATCATGTTTTTGGTGAAGAAAAACAATTATTGTGTATTTATATCTACTCAAATAATAGAAACGGTTTATAGGGTGCACAACATAAAAACAAAAAAGGCTCAAAGTAAATGTTCAAATGGACCACCATTTTGTTCGATACACAATTGGCATCTCCGTATCATTGACTGTCGCACGCTTTGGAATATTGCTGGTGTATCCTGTATTAACGTACATGCTGCTAAAATTCTTGCCGTTAAATCTTCAACAGATTCTACAGGTGTCGAATACACCAGGGATTTAAGGTATCCCCACAAAAAAGGTCTAGTGACGTTAAATCCGGAGAACGTGCAGGCCAGTGTATGAGGACCACGTCTACTGCTCGCTCGATCGGGCTTCAACTCAAACGTAGCTCTAATGTAAGTATCGATATATCAGTTTGTTTCTACCGGAAACAATGACTGTCTAATTCAGACTCGTCCGAACCATCTTTTCAATTCTTCCAACATTAGCTTCAGCTTTTAGCTTCTGAGGATGCTTACTATGTCAATTGACTGTACTGTTACTAAATTATTTTCTTTCGATTCGTGATAACTAATTGCAAAGTCGAACCTTCCAGACTAGTTTGTATACCATTGATCAATGCATAAAAAATACACAAATTTTTTTTCTTGTTCTTTTTCAAAACCATATGCTGAATGAATTAATTTTCCTCGATACACCAATTAGAAAAGGCTCTAAAAATGATACTCCAACATAAAATTCAACAAATCAAGAGTACTTATCTTCGGTTTTTTTTCTTTTGATTATTGCACATAGCAAATTACGTTGATACTCAGGACAAATCTTCAGTTTTTCTCAATTATCTCAGAAACCTTCACTTTTAGACACATAGAATGTTATGACTTTTAGGTTGAGTATCGATGAGCCTAACTTATGTCAAACGCTCATTTATCAATTCAGTTGTCCAAAGAAAATTCGTTCAAATAATATGACGAATAAAAAAAAGGAGTTTGTCGGTCTCATTCTGACTTACCTGTACTATGTCATGAATACTCCCAACATTGAAAAATGTTTAGGAGGTTGACAATTATTCCTATAAGTTATAATAAAGTTGCATCATGCGATTATAGCACACAGAATGGTATGTCTCTTCTCAGGACATATCTTCAGTTTTTTGTAAATATCTCAGAAACCTTCACTTTTAGGCAAATGGAATGTTATGACTTTTAGGTTGAGTATGGATGAGCCTAACTGATGTCAAACGCTCATTTGTCAATTCAGTTGTCTAAAGAAAATATGAAGGAAAATAGGACCACATACCATCGTAACTACGCCACTGGTTTACGAAAATTGAAAATTATAACTTCAAATTATCACGTTGATAAACCTTGATTAGTGCACCAAGTTCGAATTTTTTTTCTTCAGGAGTTTTAGAGAAAAACAAATTAATCTAAATTTTTTTCGCACTTTTGACACCCTGTATCTCAGAGGGGATGCATTTTAGGACATACCTTGATAGAAACTTTTCATCTCAAAATATGGCAAGGAATCTGTAGTCAGAGTTTGTCGGTCTTATTCTGACTCACCCTGTATATATCAATCATCTGACACTTATGATTTGAAATATAATTTCATGAAAAGAAGCCCCTTGCTACTGCTAATCACCACACCATAGGTTTCATCAAAATCGTCAAAAAGACATTTGTGTAATTGATGAAATGCCGATTTTTAAATGAAACTTTGACACCTGGTATCCCGGAAACGAACCAAGTTAGGACACATGTTTATATGAAATTTTCTTTATAAAATATGACAAGGAATCACCACCTGAAATTAATGACATCATTTAAATTACACCCCGTATAGTACTTGATTTTTGTACTTCTCGCCGTTTTGTCCGCCGTAATCTGCTGAGATAGAATAGAAATTTATTGACCATTTCAGGTACAGGTAGTACATATGGCACGTCATAATATGCATTCAATAAATAATTAGGAAAATAATAAAATAAAAATTACTTAAGATATAAAATTGGTTAAAACAAACATAGAATAAATCCTATTATAAACCTATTATAAAGTAGTACATAATATGACAAGTCATAAAATAGTTATAATAAATAAGCGAATAATATAATGAAATGAATACTATACAAATGACATAAACTTGTTAAAAACATACAAAAAATTTCAACTTATAAAATTACACATTTACAAACAGAAAAACATACTTAAAACCTATAAGACACATAACTGGGTAGCACCCAAATATTCTGATATACAGTGTCCTTCATAAAGTTCGCATCATATGGGAAAAACTTTTATTAATGATTTATTTTGAAATTCGATTTGGGCGTTAAGTTGTGCTTTGAAAAATATGAAAAATGACCTACTCGGATGTAGTCACGTGACTTTCGCTACCTGTCAAAAGCATCATTTTTTCAAAGTAATCGCTGAAAATAGGCTTATTTATTCGAATTTCCAAAAATTTTAAGGGAAAAAGTTGTTTCATTTTCGATTTTACACCTACATCTCGAATTTGAACGTTCAATTGCAACTTTCACTTTCTGCCATTTTTTTAATAATTACAAAATTTCTGGAACATCGTAACTTCGACAAAACTGTTTTATACCAGTAGCTCTAATATGCGACTAACTTTCAATCACGAATCATCAAAAAAAATATGTTTTTCTCAAGAAAATGAGAATTACTGGTTAACATTTCTGTTATGTTGATGCAAAGTTGACGTATCTTCATAAAACTTCTTTACTTATCTAACCAAAGTTTATGACTTTTCACGGTACAAATCTCAAATTAAATTCTTACTAATTCGGCTATGAAACTTTCATCAATTTTGTGAAGTAGGCTTTGTAGACAATTGAAAAGTGTAATCTATGATGAAAATTAAATATATTTGAACAATTCAACAAAAAAAAATATTGTCAACCTCACTCAATTAAGAATTCTATGTAATTATCAAAAAAATGGCAAAAAGTGAAAGTTGCAACAGAACGTTCAAATTCGAGATGCAGGTGTAAAATCGAAAAAGAAACAACTTTTTCCTTTGAAATTTTTTGAAATTCGAATAAATAAGCCTATTTTGAGCGATTACTTTTGACAGGTACCGAAAGTAACGTGACCACATCCGAGTAGGTCATTTTTCATATTTTTTGAAGCACAACTTAACACCCAAGTCGAATTTCAAAATAAATCATTAATACAAGTTTTTCCCATATGATGCGGACTTTATGAAGGACACTGTACTGTATAAACAATTATTTACAAGAAGATTTTTCTCAGCGGATTTTGAATTTGAGTTGAGTTGTTGAAGAACGTCTAAAATTATTTGTTCGGAAAAATCCCATTGTTTATTTTTTTCAGATATAACATGACTATTGTGTAATTTTCACGATGATGTGGTTTCCCTTATCTTCGGTATTATCAAGTGTGATTTTAGTAAGTTCCGCTCTGCGGCAAGATCCGCCCAGACCGAAATGGTAGCCACGTTGCACATAACATACAGAGTGTTAAATTCATGCAAAAAAATTGAGGAGGATACTCCTCGTAAATCATGATAAAATTTCTTCTCAGTCCTTAACAGATACCATACATACATAATCAGAGAAAGCATTAGTCAATCATATTCGATGATCGATGCAGTCGCACAAATACATGTTGAAAGATACCTCGCTCGTAGTTTGTCACTGGGGTACTACTTTTTACTTTTGTACACCGTTTAAAGCAGAGAACAAGATATCAGCTGATGAATCTGGATGTCATGAAATATTATCTATATTTATATATTCTACAAGACAAAAATAGAAAAAGTCTATAGACAGCTGGCCTGTGATAAACAGCCTCAAAGGAAGAAGTATCCGGAAAGTTGATACTTCGATATCAGCTGATATGCCAAATAATTATTACAGTTCTATTGCTGAAAAAATAACAGAAAATATATCTCTACAATTTGATCCATTAGCTCACTTTCAAGATCCTTTTATAGCGAATTCTCTAGTACTATGACATCGACATACATGAAGTGAGAAATGTTAACATCTTTCAAAAATTGAACTACATCAGGCATTGACTATATCTCTGTAGGAATATTTCGAAATCTACCGGAATATGCATGGTCATGGTTCATTTACTGAATAAAACTTTTCACGATGGCACTTTTCCTGATTTTCTGAAAATATCTGTATTACCCTTGCATAAGGGTAGTGACATTGACGATTCATCCAACTATAGACCCATCTCTCTCATTCCTATATTAGCAAAAATTATTGCGTTGGTGAAGATCAGATTATCTGCATTCTTAGTTAAAAACAATATCATCACAAATGCCCAGTTCGGCTTTCATGCGGGAAAAGGTGCAATCTTTTCATTTTTGTATGTCGTGAGATAAATAAAGGTGAAGTTACAGCGGCGGTATTCTGTGATTTATCTAAGGCATTCGACTTCGTGAACCATATAATACTGTTACGAAAGCTTTACCACTATGATGTTAGGGGTTTCTCTCAGCAATGGATATAATCATAAGTCAGCTCGAAGCCAAGTTGTTAAAACGACAACATACTCCAATGAGTTGTCTGTAGAGTGCGATGTGCCTCAGGGGTCAATACTTGGACCAATTCTCTTCCTTCTCTACATAAATAACTTGGCAGGAAAAATAACCCTATTGGGGCATGATACGAGTTTATTCTGGCACAATAAAAGTTCTGACACACTTCTTGAAATTATCAAGGTGAAATGTGTGAGGTGAAAAGATGGTGCGACTCAAATCAGTTAGCTATAAAAATGACAAAAACGAATATCATGTTAAATTGTGGAAGGCTTTCGCGGCCATCGTCACCTACATGGTGGTTCTTCGGGTTGTAAGGCCGACGTATGTTTACAGAAGTTCTCGACGTTTCACCAACACGAGTGGTTAGCATTTTCAAGAGACATTTATTCAAAGTTTCTTGTTTCTTGACAGCGAATTAAGAAACAAGAAACTTTGAAAAAATATCTCTTGAAAATGCTAACCACTCGTGTTTGCGAAACGTCGAGAACTTCTGTAAACATACGTCGGCCTTACAGCCTGAAGAACCACCATGTAATATCATGTTATTCAAAGGTGGATTAGATGAGCTGGTCATATAGGAAACACTAATAATAAAAGATTTATAAGTATTCAAATAGATTGCAGATTAAAATTCGATAATCATGTTTTAATTTTGAACAAAAAACTGTCTTTTGGATGTTATGCGGTAAGAGTCACATTTAATGAAATTGGTCATTCTTCCTCCAAGGTTATGTACCAATCTTTAGTAGAATCTAACTTGAGATATGGAGTCTCATTCTGGGGGGTGTGTAATATGAATCTGATATACTTGGTTTTTGTACTACAAAAGCGCTCAATATAATATACGTGCAAAGCGAACATTCGTGAATCCTGCAAACCCCTTTTCATTAACAATTTTTGTTATGGATACGGTATGTCTAAATAAAAAAACATCTTCACAAATTTGACACTGCCTCTACACATCACGCCACCAAACTGGCAAAATTAAACTCCCAATTCCATCACTGACCGTGGTTAAAGATTCGGTAATTAAAGGAGGCTGTAAGATAATCAATCACTTACCAAAACGCATCAAAGAAATAAGATCCCTAGAAAAATTCAGAAAGGCATTAAAAGCACTCCAGTTGGATAAACCCTATTATAGTTTTCAAGCATTTTATGATGATACATTTTGACTCAAACCTATTTTTGATATGATGTAAAGTGTTTCTCATGTGCTAACTTTTATGCTGCTTTTTTAAGACATTTTAATACTAGTTTACCAACTGTGATTTTACAATGTTGTTGGTGTTTCTTCCGATTTATTCTTTATTTATGAATTTTTTACGTTAATTTAAAGTTAGTGTTAGGCTCTTACTTAGGCACTTATACACTTGTATCATACGTTATTTTTCATTACTCTTACATCATGATTCATAAATAAAGGTAGAAATTAATTTTAATTCATAACAATATTTCTTTTATTTTTTTTATTAATTTAATACATGGTAATATTGTTTGACGGATTGTAAAATCAGTGAAATTCATTGTTGAAAATCGCTGCAAATCAATGATAACTTCCACTCTAAATTAAAAAAATTGCCGCCGAGGTTGATTTGAAAATACCTAGTTCCATAAAAATCCAGACATTCCGATTAGTATAAAAAATGCAAATTAATCCTTTCTTGAAGTTGCAACTTGGCAACACCGCGTGTTTTAATCCTGAGATTTCGAACGCTTGTTATAAGTAATAATAAAACTGTTTTCAACACTATGCTGTGCAAATCTCCAAAAAGTTTTTTTTTAACGCTACATCCTCCAAACCTTCATGAATAATGTTAGCAATAACCGTCTTTTTCAATAAATTGATAGATGTAGCCGTGAAAAATTAGAAGTAGAAGAAGAAAGAAAATTTCATTTATCATTTTTTAACATTCTTTTTCTGCAACTTCTTTTCTCTCCATATTTTCATTAGTTCTTAGCATATTTTCTTTTGAAGTACTACATTGGCTATTCTTTTTTGAAATACTACAAGGGATTTTTCAACTTTTCCATGACTCTCACGGGAAGTTCGTTCTGAAACACATCTGGGTATCCTATCGTAAAATGAAATTATTAAATATATTTCTTCTTTATCCAATTATTTTCATCTTGAAGAGTAAATAAAATTCAACCGATTTTGAAATAGACTATAAAGTTGAGACGTACTTTTTTAGCTCCATTCTTTACACCCGGCATATTCATTGTTTTGTGAGTTGCCTATAAGCTTTCAATGTTGATTTTGAAAATAATGTTATATTAAATATAAATTTATATTCCAAATAGATTGAAGATCGACCCAGATTCAACATCCCCTCAGGAAACGATCGATAAATAAGATATTCGCACTTTCGTCGTGATCTATTTGCCATGGCCAAACAATTCTACTTGGGCTACACCTCTTCAAACGAAATTAACGTACACACCTAAAACGCGTACATAATTCTTCAAAAACGTCTCGGAAATCGTGTTTCTATTCAAACAACCGTTTCCTCAGATAAGGCGTGCCTTTTTTATTTTGAATAAATATCACAACCAGCCTGCATATACGAAGTTAGCGGGGGACTGGAAGATATGATAAAAATATCTATTTTGCACTCATTAAAGGTAATTATGCATTTTTGTGTCACTTCCAGGCAGTGGCAGGAATTTCAATTATTAGCTTTCATTTGTGGAAAACTCAGCGTTACTATTGCTCCAGTGGCGCACTCAAGTATCCACGACTGTCAGAGTTTTATAATAGTTATTCATGTAATAAGGATCATATGGCGATCATTATGGTAGTAGCCGTGATATTACGGCGTACACCACATATTATTGTTATTATTATAATTGTTTATGATCCGAATTACATACCTACAAGACTTTATCTACTATGGCATCAATAAATATAAACCTATACAGGGTGAAATACCATCATTTTGCTCATTCAATCGATTTAATATATTAAACAATAACGTAGTTGTAGTTGCCTATGGTAGGTACTCATTTAATTTGGCTCAGCTTCTTTAGTTTTGAATAAATTACATTTTCACTCTTTCCACTCTAGGAGTACTTGGCACATGAGTGATTTCTCAAGTTCAAAGAATAGGGAATATGCAAGTGATTTAAATTTACTTGATTTTTTTACCTCCGATACTTTATTGTCTTGACATTACACCTACACCATTAGTTTTTCATTTAGTTTGTATTTAACTCCATTAAACTTTAATCAAATAGTGCATAATAAGCGCGCGTAATTCAAATTTGCGATACGCATCACCATTGGTCGAAACGAAGAATGACGTCACATGGCACGTTATGACATTTATCTTTTTCATAGAAAATTTGTTTTTATTTATATATTTGTAGTGTTTTCCATTACGTAGTGCGATTTTGTTCTAGCGACAATTGTAAATTATCAAGAGCAATGACTGAAAGTGGTTTTGTCAAAGCACAATCCGACAATACCTGAACTGATGAGTAGTAATAGTTTATCAAATGATAGTTTTCCTTTTGTAATTTAGGTGAGGCAGGTATAAACAGAGTTATCTCCCGCTTGATATACAAAACATTTATGCATACAAAACTTACTCCTGATCAATTCACTTCATGTTAACTATCGAAATAAAATGTACTCACATTGAAATGATCTTCACAACAATGTAAATGTGATATTGGAGATACTTCGCCTCTTCTCATAACCTTACACCATTGTTTACGTATTTTCGCATCTCTTGGAACAGACAAAAATACTTTATTTGGTGTACTTATAATTTTGTTTTGTCATTCCGGTACTAGACAATACCTATAAAATGGTTTTTTAGCATTTTCCATTATAGTAATAGCGATTAAAACTGCAAATCCCTAACCTAATTGATAACTGTCAATAGTGTCAATGGCCATAACTATAGAAAGGCTTGTTCATTGAAGACTGCTCTGGTTGATCGAGATCACTTTCACATATATTCATCTCTCTCTAACACTTGTACTGCATTTGTCTTACTCTTTTATAAAATATCAATTTCAAGCAAGTAGAGCAATCAGAGTACGTCTCAACGAACGACACTGAAGAAGAACAACACTGATCGCGCCATGTGACGTTATCCACAGCGCGCGAAAATGGAGGCGTTCAGATAGGTCAAATTCAATCGGTATTTTATATATTATTTTAAAAATTTATTCCAAGACTTTCAACCGTATTTATATTTTTTACTGTGTTGTAACGAAGTAAAAAATTGATTGAACAAATAAAAAAAAAATGCATATTCCCTATTGAAAGGTACTTCTCTTCTTTCAAGAAACATTAACTGTTCGGAGATTATATCTGTCTTCGCACTCGAATCTCTATTTTTATTAGGTTTGGACGTAACAATATCTTTTTTTGACAAAGTCAAATGAATTCTTTCAAGAAATTCTTTAGATGACATTTGCTACCTTGGTACAATCAATCAATCAATAAATCGCCATTCTGCTATTTCCTGATAAGAGGTAATATTTTTTCCATGTTCAGACTGTGGAAGGTTACAATCCCATAAAACCGTGTCAAGAAACGAATTTTCACTTATAATATCACAAGAGCTTAGATTATTTCCGGAAATTTTTTTGAGGGCACGAATATTTTGAAAATTTTCTTAAAATATTTGTGCCCGAAAGAAAATTTCCAGGAATAATTTAAGCTTGCGTGGTATTCGGTAAGAAAATTTCACAACATAATTTGGAAAAAAATTATTAATCCAATCTGACATTTTAAATTAATTTCACTGCTTGTCAAGTCCACCATGTTTCGTTAAATAAAAAAATTACCAACTTTAGTTACACCAAATGCTAAAACTCAGAAGGGTATTAGATCAGTCTATCGCCGTTTCATAATTTTAGGTTACTAAAGGTGGTAGAAATGTATTGTTGTTAAAGTAATCCATAACACTTCTAATTAAAAAAATATAATATTAACATGGTTTGTTGCAGTAGGTGGCCGTGATATAGGCGGCCATGCTTGTGACAGGTGAGGTTTATATTGGTAAATTACATTGAGTTACTGTATAGTAAACCAGCAAACAAAGATATTCTTATGTAAAACATTTCTTGTAAGCATTTGCGTTAAACAATTTGAGATAAATGAAATGCTTTGAAAAGTAGAATTTATGTAAATACTGCAAAGAATTTAGTCAAGTGCAAATATGTCATCCAAAATTAATATATTTAACGAATTTAATGGAAGATAGCGACCAGGAAGCGTTAGATGTCAAGTAAATATGGCCTTTTGCGTAAAAGAGATTTGAACAAAATTGTTTCAAAATATTACACACGAGGATATATTGAAAAATTTTTAGCCTACTATAGAACCAAACAAAATTTCAATGTCAAAATATTTTATTACTTAACATATTCTCCTCTTAATTGGATACATTTATTACAGCGAACCTGCAACGTCTCTAGACCTTTCAAAAAAAATGTTTCTTCTTGCTCTGCAAACCAGACCTCCACAGCTTTTATTACCTCCTCGTTGGAAGAAAATTTACGACCTTTTTAACTTTTTTTCAGTTGAGAAAAGAGATGATAGTAGGGCGGAGCCAAATCTGGTAAATAAGGGGGGTGTTCTAGTAATTCAAACCCTAAATCACGAATTTTTTGCACGGGTACATGATATTTGTGTGCAGTGGCGTTGTCCTGCAAAAACAAAACACCATTGGATATCTTTCCGCGTCTTTTCTCTTTAATTTTTTCATGTCATGAACTGCATCGATATTTTCGGGGACTGACACAGATACTGGCCTTCCCGATCGGTCATCATCTTCAACGGAAAATTTACCTCTTTTGAAGCTGGCAGTCCAATTTTTTACGGTCTCATACGAAGGACATTGATCACCAAGGGTATTAATCATATCTTCGTAAATCTGTTTACCTCTAAACCCTTTTAAATACAGGTTCTTGATGATGGCTCGATACTCCAATTTTTCGATTTTCACAATTTCGGTGGACATATTTTTTCTTTTAATTTATTGCGTAACTCTGGTTTACTTTTTTGACGTCAAACTTTACACTGACACTTCTAATAAGTTATTGTTCGTTGTTATGGCAACGCAATATTTTGTTTATGCAGGGAACTGGTCTAGGCTAACTAGATATCAATATATACTCGTATATGTTTTAAAACACAGACATCTAATTAATTCGTCACCTTCCTATTCACCATTAAGAAGAGGTTAGAATTCAAGCAACATTTAAATCTTACTATGTTTGTAGATCCTACGTTTTTTGAAATATAAATTGTTAATGCATAATAATTATACAAATTTGTGTTTTCTGTTCAATGAAACTATATATAATAAATAATAATGTTAATTCTTATAGAAATTTTGCATTATTCACAGGTATATCTACAATATTTAATGGTTGTAGATCATATGTATACCTTTTCAACTGTCACAAAATTTCCACTTAAATATCGTGGCGCCACAAAAAAATTTCCGGTATTTTTTTTAGTTGCTATAGTAACTAGTCAAAATTAAGTCATCTTTTGGTTAAAAAGTAGAGGTGTGAAATTTTCTCTATAAAACCAAATTTTCGATTAATTAATTTGCAATGTACTTTCTCTAATTTTTGCATAATATAAAGGACACTTTTCAAAACTGATGTGAATGTCAGAACATCCTACCTTTCATCACCAGTTAGGAAATATTGTACTTTTCCTAACCGGTTAGGAAAAGTTTATTACATAATCAATTGGGAAAAATAGTCAGTTATCAAAATGAAGAGCAGTGAATTTGATTGAAAATACGATACAAGTTTATAAGAACATTTTGTAAGTATATTAATTATAAACGTTGACAATGCAGTTTGTGCACTTTATTAGGTTAAATGTATCAGTAAATTAAAATCGAGTAAATAACGTTTCTCAATTTTGACATTGAAGTTATGTGTTAGGATCATCAGTAACAGAGGTAACTATGGAAACATACCTACACAGATATCTACTTCATTTTCCATCCCGCAAACATCCACTCGTTACACAAAATGATGCTTTTCTTAACTAGTTAGATAAATAGATATTTGAGTATCCATTTGGATACGCAAGTCTATCTTTGGATACCCAGTATACATGAAATAGATTAAGAAATTTGAGCCTTAGCCCTTACTAAGTAATTTCAAAAATTGAACTGATACTAGTGATAAGGAAAACCCAAAAATGTCTTAACCCATTGCGGTCTAATTATATTTCCATAGCTTGTCTTCCTGTCGGGGCTGCAGCAACAAAGGACCGCAAAGGGTTAATACAAAAAATGGAATAAAATACACGTCAAATATAAATTTAATACGACAGAAACATAAAACTCAATTAAAATCAAATCTGATACAACAAACAAACAAAAAATAAATAAACAAATGAACAAGATATGCTACTAGTCTGAAAATGTAACTATAATACTTTTGCAAAATACCCGAGGTGCAATCCGTAAGTTTCCTCAATTTATTATTATTATGTCTGATGCCTTCATCGGTTGTATCAATGTCCTCAATTTTCTGAATCAAAGACCAGGAGGAAATAAAGGATCAGTAATATTCACATGTGTACAGTGAACATCAAAACTCAATAAACTGAGTAGTGAAGGGGATGAAATAATAAAAAAGATTCAAAATCAAATTGCTCAAATCAACAACAATGAGTTACGTAGTATGATAACAAGAATGAAAATATACCATACTGGTATCTTGTTCTCTAAGTTTCCGAAGCATATTAAAATAAAAGGCATTGTTGTATATTTAAAGTCTAAATAGTTTTTAATTAATTTATTTCACGAACAAACTATAATTACTAGGTAATTTATATGACAATTGTATCTAACTATTTTATTTGAAACCAAAAATGTCTACTTGGTTCACTGACCTCTCTAGTTCTGTCCCTCGTCGCGAGGCATAGAGGCATTTACTCGAAGAAAATCTCCCCGGAAAGTTCTCGAGCCACCACATCTACTCGCATCTAGTTGTCGCACGATCAAGATGCCGGAAGTAGACGATTCTCGAACATTCCTTCGGATATCCAGCTTGTTCATGTGTAAAGGCGACAGGTCCGGCCTCAAAAATATTACAGTATTATTTAATCGACCATGAACATTTCACTAGAAAAAAAAGTTAGAACATTTCTGAGTAGCACAAAAATCGGACAACGAAATATATTGCCTCATTCCAAAAATCTGTAATTTTCTGCCCAGTGAACAAAAATTAATGTAATGAATATAAATTCTCTTCATTTCCATCAAATGTTTTTTCACATGCGTAATTGTTATTATTTTAAGTAAGAATACTGTGGTGGTTGAAAGCTCTTGAAGTAGCCCAAACTTAACTCTCGTTTGAATGTGATTTACTCAAACTCTATTTCATTATGTGCATTATAAATGAATAGTTTAGTTTGCTAAGCGCGGCTTCTGTATAAACATCAAAGCAAGTCATCTATATGGAGATAATCAAACTGTTTTAGTAAGAAACTTATAATCATATACCTAAATTAAATAACAACTTTTCGGTATCAAAATGTTGTCGATAGTTATGCTATCATTCTGGGCAGTAATCCAGTAACCTTGTCATAATAATAATAATAATAATAATAGCTTTATTGTCCAACAGTTTAACCCATTTACAGGACAATATGAGTTGAAATTCATTATTATCATTTACATACTTTTAACAATTTTACCAATACTGAAGAGAAACCAAATCATTATTCTAAGTCTAAGAACACAAGATTAATCTTATTCTATATGTACTCTAGCTAATTTTACTATTTTAGCAACAGAAGCAAAGTGAATATCGCAATAGTTCGATATTCTGTTGAAATTTTGGCACATGGCATAAATTGGTGCTTTGAACAATATGTTCGTTCTGGCTATCGGAAGTCTCTATATGTCTTGCATGAAAAGTAGGTACATTGAAGTTGATTTGTTCAAGTATTTCAATACTATTGATTTTGTTGTGTAATAGTTTATGCAAAAAAACAATAGATGCACATTTTCGTCGTAATTCAAGACTGGAAAATTGTAACCTGTCACATAAAATACTATATTCAATACCTCGATCTGGATAAACTCCATCAATTTTAAATGATAACCACTTTAAAAATTTTCGTTGCACTTTTTCAACAATGTTTATATGGATACTGTAATACGGTGACCAAATTATAGATGCATAATCCCATTTAGAGCGCACAAATGAACAGTATTAAGTTTTCAGTGTATGAACATTTGTATCATCTTATGAGGTCGGATTGCTCAATGTTGTAGGGAGAGTAGATAGTAGACATTTTTCTAGTGTAGCTAACAACCTTACGTTTACTAGCATTCAAGTGCAGTCGATTAACTACACACCAAGATTGAACTAGATCAAGTTGTTCCTGCAACCTTATGCAATCATTCAAATCACCAATTGTTGAAAATATTTTCAGATCATCAGCAAAGCAAAGTTTCCTACCTTGAATAGCCTCACACAAGTCATTTATAAATAATAAGAAGAGTAGTGGTCCTAGGTTTGAACCTTGAAGGACCTCGGATGTAGCATGATATGCATCAGATATGAATCCATTGTAGCTCACATATTGCTGTCGGTTGTAGAGATAAGATTTTAGAAATAGTGTTGTGTCACTACTAAATTCAAAATAAACTAATTTATTCAGTAGAACTTCATGGCCAATGCGATCAAAGGCCTTAGAGAAGTCTGTATAAATTACATCTACTTGACAATTTGCATCAAGATTTTCAGTTAAAAACTGTGTTATAATAATAAGGTTTGTGACAGTTGAACGGTTAGTAAAGAATCCATGCTGATACTGCGACAGCTGATTACAAACTAAGGGATAGATGCGGTTATAAAACACAATCTCAAAGACCTTTGAAAAGCATGAAGCATGAAAAGCATAGGCCTAAGTTGCATCAAATGGTGGTAGTAGTTTTTTTTTGTATGGGATGTGACTGAGGTGACAAACCCAAGTTTTCGACCTCGGCAGACCCCCGGATCACTTTTGAAAATCCCAAAAACTGTTAAATTTTTGCACTTTTTTTGGTTTTGTTCCATTTTGACCATGAAGGGGCATGTTTTTGATCAAGACCCATCAATACGTTTTTAAACTAGAATAAATTTTTTGTAAAATGAAATGAAAATGGATTTGGTAGCTCTGATAGGTACCGAGATACAGCTTTTCAAAGTTTGGCAGATTTTCCATAATGGAAAATTTTAAGCTAATTAAGCAAAGTTAGCATCTTCAGGAGCTAAAAGCTTTGTTGGCGAAATGCGCGTCGAGTGTGATTGTGGCGTAGTTTTGGTGTTTGGGTAGTTTCTTTTTTCTTGAATTGTATTCACACCAAAGGTTCCAAAATATTCATTTATTTGTGTAACAATATTGTCTAATCTTTCTGAACGCCATTTTTATAAGGTTGTTTTGTACCCTGTCCTTTGATTTCTGAAACAGTTTCTGTAAAGTTTCAAAAATAATTATATCGGCCATCAGATCTGTAAGCAAAATTTGTTGACTATCAATTCTCCATGTGTCAAGCATACCCTTTTGTCGCTGCTTGTTCTGTGGTGCTGGCTTTAAAATCTTCCCAATCATTTGGAAAATCACACTTAAAAATATTCAAGAAAAGCTATATATGATATTGTTACTATGTCAGACGATATTATTAAAATGGACATTCTGTAACAATAAAGAAATGTGTATTTGATGTCGATGTGTCTTAGCAGCTATAATATTTCTGGTGTTTGGTGAGCGATGAGATTAATAGGGCGTTTTGAAACACCACTGGATTCTCAGTAAAACATGACTAATAGGTGCTTTTAGAATGTAAGTATTCAGTGTGACTGACTTCTCTGATTCTCTTCAAATTCCAAACTAGAGTTCAACTCGAATGGGTATATAATTTGTACCATCAACGTTTTTTTTGTGTTTCATAATCGGTACTTTCTAGATCTATCCCCATCCGACTTTTCCTCTCAAGCGGAGAAAACAAAAAACCCTCGTACCCACGACCACCCCCTGTTACGCAAGCCAGGAATATTTTCTACGTGACTGAGCGTTTTCCCGCCTCGCCCGCACTTCTTGCACCACACTGGTCGCTAAGGTACGTGTGCGCAGGGCGCGATAAAGGTACTGAGTCAGTACGACGCGCGCTGCTGCCGCTTGTTTTTTGTTTCATTTCCCATTCAATTAGTGTTAGGTACCCGGTACGGACGTTGTTGCTGAGTATACGCGTTTTTTTTTCAAATGAGTTTTTCTCGATAATGCGGGAATATGGCGATCGAAAATAATTGCTGGCGTTACACGACGGTTTTTTTCAGTTAGTCATCACGACAAGTAAGTTGCATTGATTCATCATTTTTTTATGACTGCAAACGGCGATAAGTTCGTATGTTTTGTTGGTTTTCATACATATTCATTTTCATTATATGTTTAATTTTACGAATAAATGCAGTCGCGTAAGTGCATGACGCGTTTTTAACTTGAACGTATTTTCCCTCCAATTTGGCCAAGATGCCGAAAACAATGTTGTATGCATTTATCCGCAACGTTCTAAATTCTGAAGTGTCTGTTTTATGCTATTTTTGAAAGGAAAGTTTCTTTGTGTAAACTACCGGCTTTCTGTAGGAACTTATCAAACAACTAATAGAGGTTGATCATACTTAGCTTTGAGAGGAACCAATTAGATTAAGGCGCATCTATAAACCGGGTAATTAGTCTTAATCAGTGATACTGATAATACATCGCTTACTCAAAAGACTGTCAATTTGACACCCTTCATATCTACCTTTCAGAAAATGATATGAAAACTGAAAAGTCACGTCAATTTCATTTTCAAGGGAAACACTTATAATGAATATTTTTAGCCCTTGTGGTTCAACCCCATAGTAGGGGTTGATGTTACCCTTACAAACTTAAATGGGAAGGAGGGTCAAGTGGCTCAGTATTCAAAGAGTGTTTAATTTTCTTTCCAATTATTATTATTTTTTGATATGCAGTTACCGAAAAATAGCTTTCTAAACAGGAGTAACTATAACTTGCCTACAAGCAGTGAGATGCATTATTGTTTTGACTCTCCTTTTAATAGAAAGGGTTAGAATAATTCTACACCTGTGATTTTTTATTTGTTGGTTATTTTCCTTTTACAAAAAAACTTTTAATTTGCGAGAAAGAAATTTCAAACATGATATCTACTTACCCCTGTCTTATAAACTATTCAAAATGTTGTCAATTTTGCTCTAAACAGTAATGAAGTCTGTTTTCGAACTCCTCTCTAACATTTCGGAAAACGTCACCGGGAATTGACCGGTATGTTGCTGTAATTCGTCTTTTAAGTTCGTCAATATCAGCAGGTTGTGTTTAATAAACAACGGATTTGAGATGTCCCCAAAGAAAGAAATCAAGGGAGTTAAATCCGGTGATCTATCTATCCTGGAATCTCACTTTTAACCACTGTCGTTCGGGGAGAAAATAATGAGGTGAAGCATCGTCCTGCTGGAAGTGTAACAGATCCTCCTGCAAAAGTACAATACATTCTGCTTCAATTGGAGTTATAAGAGGATCGATAGTATCAAGGTACAGATTGCCAGTCAAGTTTTCTTCAGGAAATAAAGGACCAATAATGGCATTTCCACGAATTCCAGCACAAACATTAACTTTTTGTTATGTTATGTATGTCCTTCTCGAAAAATATGCGGGTTTTCGTCACTCCAATTGCGACAATTTTATTATTAATATTGCCATTCAGAAAAAATTCACATTCATCGCTATTCTTCTATCATCCTCATGGAGCTCTTGAAGAATCTGCATTTTATATAGATGAAATTTAAGCATTATCTCTGCTTTTCCTTCAGTCTCGCGTGACATTTCCGTCTGTTCTGTTACTGATCGTAGCTCATGGGTTCTGCAGCAAATGTTCCCAAAACTCCAGTTTGAGCTTCTTCATTTAGTACGCTGGGGTGAAAAAGCTACTTCTGTAAGTTGAGAACGCTATTTTTCGGAAACTATTCATAAAAAAATAATAAGTCAGGGTACCATTGGAAAGATGGAAACGCCCATCAAAATGATGTCGCACTTGGCCCCCCTTCCCATTTAAGATTGTAAGGGTAACATCTACAATTCCTAGGGGGTTTAACTACGAGGGCTACAGATATTCATTAAAAGTGTCCCCTTAAAAAAATTGACCTGTTCAATTTGTCATATTATTTACTGGAAGGAAGATATTAATGGTGGGAAGTTTTCAAATTGACACCCTGTATAAATAGAGTTTCTAGAACCAGCCAAATCCTTGATGGGCTCTATATAAGTATACCTACCCGCTGAATAATAGATGATCTGCTTGGTTATGGATTTGGTTATGATTCGACTATAAGTAGAAGAGCGGTAGACAAAAAAAGTGTGTTACATCGGAATCGGTCAAAACTACTCAGGTTTTGACGTTTTTTTCAAATGTCTGTAATCAAGAGTACTTAAATCTTCATAGATTTAAAAATTGACGATCTAGTTCTGAAGTTTGTCAAAATGACAAAAAATTACATTTTTGGAGGTAATTTTCTTAATATTTCTATCGAAAAAGTACAACCAAAAATTAAATGAAACGAATACAAAAGCTTTCGATATGATGAACCGTAAAACCCTTATATCAGTATCATTTTCTTGGTTTCACAAATAGGTAGTGTTGAAATCTTTTTGAATTCATTCTTAACTGATAGGTTTCAACAAGTTAAAGTTTGATGGAGAATATCTTCTTCAATTGATGTGATCAGTATCAGGTGTTCCTCAATGGAGTATTCTAGGGCCTTTATTATACACCATGTACACTTCCAATTTCCAAAAGTCGATGCGTCATTGCAATTATCATTTTCCATGTGATGACACTCAAATATATTATTCATTTACAGATTGTAATTCAATTGAATCGGTCCAAAAAATTAATCATGATGTGATGTACAATACTTCTGATGACCATTCATTAAAAATGAATCCAAGTAAGTCGCATGTGCACTACTTTTCAGCAAAGATACCACTCGTGAATTTATACTGGATACCTTACAATTATTGTAAATTGGCAATGAAAAAAATCCATTACTTTGAATATGGAAAAAGTCTGGGTCTCACAATCGATAATAAACTCAAATTCAAGCAGCACATTTAAAAAAAATTGCAATAAGCCTACAGTACTGAAAATGATATTGTGGGCATAAAACGTATACAAAAATTACAAAACTTATATACTTATGGCATAAAACACAGTCACAGGATTTCTCACAAATTAATGGAGTCATTGGCTTGATATTGTAATATATTTTTAAAGTCTAATTTATTTTCATTTCATTTATTTCACAAACAAGTATAATATGACAATTATATCCAACTATTTTTTTTGAAACTGAACTGTCTATCTGGTTCACTGACTGACTCTCTTCGCTGCGTGATGCTTTTTATATCTACAGTTCATTTCGCCGAACGCTCTAGATATTTCTAGTAAACCTTAGAACTTTCGCGTGCATTTCGACTAGTCGCTTCGATTTGTTTCTCGTCGGCCGGCGTAGGAAAGCGATCGCGACGTAAGCACTAAAATGAAATTATATGATAATTTCATTTCAGTGGACGCAAGCCACGTCGATGAGGCGTCAGGTCCGGCCTCAGAAATATTACAATATGTTTAACCGCCGGAAATTACGTTTTGCGTGTTTCTGCTTCAAATTATTGAAGTTCAAGAAGTGTCCCCCTCACTTGCACGAAAAATTAAGTTATCGTACCGTAATAATTTGAATATCAGACTACACAATATTCTCACAATAAAAAAGTATTCAAAAGACCCTTTTCCAACATAAGTGCTATACTCGCAGATGAGCTGATTGAACTTCACTTTTTTACTTTCGAAATGACTCCAAATGCTTTCAAACGCACCTTATAGATATTTGCCATACAAGATACAAGCCTACACTGAAGAGGTAGTTAAAAAGGTCAGTACAACCATCCTTGGTTAATAAACTGAATGTGTTTACACTCTCTTCTGTCTGTCTCGTTCTGTAGCCGAATAGTTTTTGGAAGGATTTTACTTCATAGCATCTAAAAATCTAAAAATAATTAGAGTTAATTTTATAAAACTACTCATAAAGAATGGAGTATTTTTCATTACCATTATTTTATAAAAAATTAAATTTTCATCATTTACCTGTGCATGACGTATTTTCGACATAAGGTATTTCCGCTCCAATTTTGCCGGGAACACAGAAAATAATTATGGATGCATATATTTACAACGTACCTACTTACTGAAATCTCAAACGTCCATTTTAGAAGTTTATGTTAACTGCTTTGAAATATATCAGAAAACCAATTAAGCTTGTTCATTAGTTTTGAACGCTACCAATTTAGTTCAGACATCAAATAGATAACGGAGTCATTAGTCTCATTTTATCTTTACCAGAGTTCACAGAAAATATATAAAACAGTGTTTAAAAAATAAAATTTGCAAAAAAATAGCCAACAATGACTATTTAACCAACTCTAGCAATAAATTGCGAGATAGCTGGCTGTTAATGAAATTCGAATGGATTAAGAACAAATCAGGTAAAAACTTTAGTGAACTATCTTCAGATGATGTCCGACATTTCCAAGGAATGTCATTATAAATATCAAAAAGACTCAAATTGATGAAGTAGGTAATGGTATTTTACAAAAAGATCTTTTATATCTCATTATATATTATTAGCTATTATACAGTGCGTTCATAATGTGTGAAAACGCTCTATTATCTTACGAGGTGATTATTTTCGGAGGAAAAGCTCGGACAGGTCGATTTTGTATTTTAGTTTTCCACCTTTTTTTTAGAAAAAAAATATTTTTTTCCCTACCACCTTTCAAGATATGACGTCATCGATATTTTTTTTAAATTTAAATGGTATATTTTTATGTCAAAAATTGAATGCCCATATTTTTCTGAGTTCAACCATACCACATACATCATATCTTACAGTTCGAATCACAGTATACTGAGTATAAAGAAAACCAGTGGGGCATATGCAATGATAACTAAGAACTTATTGTCTGGTTGCTAAGGGCTTTCATATGTTTGCTTAGCCTACTATTCAAGTGTAGCAACATACTCGTACTAACTACTGTGTAGTTCTTAGGTTTACGTGGCAAAATGAATAATGAAATGAATGTTGAGAAATATGAACACTGGTTACCTTTATACTCAGAATACTGTAATTCGAAGTGTAAGATATGACGTATGTGGTATGGTTGAACTCAGAAAAATGTCGGCATTCAATTTTTGACATAAAAATATACCCTTTCAATTTAAAAAAATATCGATGACGTCATATCTTGAAAGGTGGTAGGGGAAAAATAATTTTTTTCTAAAAAAAGGTAGAAAACTAAAATACAAAATCGACCTGTCCGAGCTTTTCCTCCGTAAATAATCAACTCGTAAGATAATAGAGCGTTTCCACACTTTATGAACGCACTGTATATCCAGCAGGACGATGCTCCACCTCATTATTTTCTTCCCGACCGAGATTCCCGGATATATGCCGGTTAATTGCGTTTGACGGTTTTCGAAATTTTACAGAGCAAAAAAAAATTACTGTTCAAAGTATTTAATGAACAATATTTCTCGAACAGTTTATAAGATAGTGGGTTTGTACAGGGTGTTCCAAATTCGAGCCTCATTATTGGGATCTCGGAAACCAGAAGAGATACGAGGTAGGTTAAATGGAGGCAAAGTTGCGCAATTTGGTGCTCATTGTAACGCCGCTTTCATATTTGAAAAATTCCGAATACTTCCGAAGATTTTTGGAAAAAACCGATTATTCGCGATTTCATTTTTATTTTTTTGTGACTCTATTTGAATTTCTGTTCTACAAGATGGTGTTATCAGATTTTCAAACAGACGTTTCGTATTTGAGCTGCAATCATCAACTTTGTTTTTGTAAATACGGCCCTGGATTTTTTATTATAGATTTTTAAAGTTTCTAATGTCCCAAAACAAATGATGTATCGCACTTATTCTAAAAGTTTATATTAATAGCATTTTTCATAAGAACTCATGAGTTAGAGAGAGACAAAAATTAGATTTTTAATAGAGCTAAAACAAACTTTTTTTGCAAAGACGCACTGCATAAAACTCAAAAAATAACATTAAAGTGGGTGCGGTTAATAAATAATATAATTGAAGTGTCATCCCTCAAACTCTAGGCCCTAGGCTACATTTACAAAAATAATTGCATTTCATCAAAGTGGCTGTGCATCGTGCATTCTGGCTATCTTAGTTCATTTGTTAATGTTTAAATTATCCAATATTTTGACAGTTCACTGTTCGTTCACTAATCGTTAACGCTTATTAAACGAAAATGACTTTTTCTAACGAAGAAAAACGAGACATGATAAGGATTTATTATATTTCGAATCGAAATTCAAAAACGGCTTGTGAGCGCTATTTGTTGGAATATCCAGAAAGACGGCAGCCGTATTATAGTTATTTTGCTAATATTGATAATAATTTAGCTCAATACGGAAGTTTTGTTAAGCCAAGGGTTGAATATGGAACACGAATCGATCCAGAAGAGGAACAAATTATCTTGAACACTGTAAATTTGAAAACTGTTACAAAGTAGAAAGTAAAATGAATAATTTTAAATTATTTTTTAAGGCCAATAATAATCCTCGAGCTTCAGTTAGAGTTTTCTCAGAAGAAGTAGGATTACCGCAAATGAGAGTTTGGAGAACTTTAAATAAGCGTGGATATAAACCTTACAAAATCCATATTAGTCAAACACTAAGACCTGGCGATGCTGAGAGACGATTAGAATTTTGTAACTGGTTGCAAAATAAAATTAATGAAAATGATGACTTCCTAAATAAAACTATATGGACAGATGAATGCAGTTTTTCAACAGGTGGACTATTTAACAGACATAACGAACACTATTGGTCAATAGAAAACCCAAGGCAGAATCAAGAAGTAAGACCTCAGGAACTAACGTATGGGTCGGTATGTGGCACAATAAAATTATCGGCCCGTTTTTTATTCAAGGAAAATTAAATTCCGATAGATGTGCAGAATTAATAAGGACCAATATATTGGATTCCTTAATGGAAGAACCTTTGGGCGTATTACGTCAACTATGGTGGCAACAAGACGGTGCACCACCTCATAATGGGAGATGTGTTGAAAATTTATTAAATGAATTATTCCCTAATAAATGGATTGGAAACCAAGGTCCCGTACGTTGGCCAGCTAGAAGCCCCGACCTAAACCCTCTAGACTACTTTCTTTGGGGATTTCTCAAAAACCGTCTTTATCGAAACACGCCACAAAATCTTGAAGTATTACGACAAGACCTAATAAGGGAGATCAGGGCTATCCCTGCAAGGACCATTCAGCGTGCCATCCATAAACTTCACAGACTGACACGAAAATGCATTCAAGCAGGTGGATTACAATTAGAAAATTTGCTTTAACTTTCATTGGGTATTCAATTTTATAGTTTTTGTTTGACTTTTTTTGGAATAATTAAAATATCATGCCTATAGTTGAACATCACACATTGTTTTATATCAATTTTTAGGAGCTTCTGAGGTCCTTAAAACAATGATGTATCGTTCTTTTTCGAAAAAATTATTTTAACGATGTCCTGCTAAGATCTTACCAAAAATCTATTCTCTGTCTCTCTCTAACACATGAGTTCTTATGGAAAATGCTATTAATATAAACTTTTCGAATAAGTGCGATACATCATTTGTTTTGGGACATTGGAAGATTTTAAAATCCATAATAAAAAATCCAGGGCCGTATTTAAAAAAACAAAGTTGATGATGGCAGCTCAAATACGAAACGTCTGTTTGAAAATCTGAAAACACCACCTTGTAGAACAGAAAAATTAGCAATGAGAATGTGAAATTTGTTTTGTTATATCTATTCAAATAGAGTCACAAAAAAATAAAAATTAAATCGCGAATAATCGGTTTTTTCCAAAAATCTTCGGAAGTATTCGGAATTTTTCAAATATGAAAGCGGCGTTTCAATGAGCACCAAATTGCGCAACTTCGCCTCCATTTAACCGAACTCGTATCTCTTCTGGTTTCCGAGATCCCAATGATGAGGCTCGAATTTGAGACACCCTGTACATCAGATTCGTTTTATTTTTGAAAATTCTTCTTGGCAAACTAAAAGTTATCATTGTCCACATCAAATGGTTGTAACTTAAAGAGAATCAAATGTAATACTAGATGGGGCCATGTATGATCGTTTTGTCATCACGGGATCAAATAAAGGTAGTATCATCCACCTAACGGACTCACACTGTTGAAAAAAGTCATATTTATGAATGATAAATTATAGAGTGGCCACTACACAGCCCTGAGCTACACTATCTCAAAATCCTTGAACATAGGTAGAGTTTGAAGAACTGATTCGGGGGATGATAGTCTAAAGACTCACTGAGATTGAACATGGTAATCGATGTGTGGTCATCTTCAAAACCCTTACAACATTAGTTCATGTTTACCATTTGCCGATTTTGAGAGATAATATCAATTGAAATTGGAAGATAGTCCTTATTTGAAAACAATAATATTGTGTTAGTTTTCTTGAAAACTCCAGAAGATCCCTGATGGCATCTCACGTTAAAAGACAAGGACCTCGTCTTCCCTAGCTCGCAAAAGTTTCTCGAAGACTTGTGAGGGTTACTCGTAAGGGCGCAGCCGGTTGCTCGAAAAAACAAAAGAAACAACCAATCAATAAATGGAGGAGGTTCTGAAAATTAATCAATTATTTCCTTGGTAATTTGGTAACATTCACAGTTTTTTATTTTTATTTATATCGACATCATCTGAAGATAGTTCACTAAAGTTTTTACCTGATTTGTTCTTAATCCATTCGAATTTCATTAACAGCCAGCTATCTCGCAATTTATTGCTAGAGTTGGTTAAATAGTCATTGTTGGCTATTTTTTTGCAAATTTTATTTTTTAAACACTGTTTTATATATTTTCTGTGAACTCTGGTAAAGATAAAATGAGACTAATGACTCCGTTATCTATTTGATGTCTGAACTAAATTGGTAGCGTTCAAAACTAATGAACAAGCTTAATTGGTTTTCTGATATATTTCAAAGTAGTTAACATAAACTTCTAAAATGGACGTTTGAGATTTCAGTAAGTAGGTACGTTGTAAATATATGCATCCATAATTATTTTCTGTGTTCCCGGCAAAATTGGAGCGGAAATACGTTAAGTCGAAAATACGTCATGCACAGGTAAATGATGAAAATTTAATTTTTTATAAAATAATGGTAATGAAAAATACTCCATTCTTTATGAGTAGTTTTATAAAATTAACTCTAATTTGATATTTATAATGACATTTCCAAGGAATCCTTCTCAAATATTACCTTTTTGTGGCCGTTATGTATACCCTTCTCGAACAATATGCTGGTGAATAATATAATAATAATTTCATTTCTCTTGTTTAAATGTATAAAGTAGAAAGGATTTCTATAAATACAATAACAAGGAAAGCATCATGAAATACTTGCTATGAATTACTTACATATAAAAAAATATCGCAAAAAAAATACGAATTAACATGATAAATATAAAATCTGTCAAAAGACAGAATTGAACAAACACACATATATCATAAAAATAAAATACGAATATGAACGATATGAAAAATACGAATTAACAAAAATAAATATAAAATCTGACAAAAGACAGAAATGAACAAACGTACATATATCACAAAACGTTACTGGTCTGATATTATTGCGGTGTTCAGGTAACTCTTATCAGTCAGTGGAAAACAGTTCCAGGAGAGATTTCATCTCAACCCGGTTTTCATTTTGATCCAATCTGTTCTTTAAGATGATGAAAATTGAAAAATTTAATTTGTTAATAGATTTTTCGAAAAATTGTTAAACATTTTTTCTGGCAATGCTCGCTTCCATGAATAGTTCTCGGTATATTTATTTTTTAAATAATTTCTTTTTATTCCTCCCCAAATCACATTGATGTTCAATCTGAAAGTATCGCTGGCTACAGAGCGGTTAACATTAAACGGAAATTCGAACACACACAAACATTCATTCATAAACAGAAAATTTCGTCAGTGTGAACTGTATGTTATAAAAGTTGAGTCATGTTTGCTTTTCCAATCAACAAACAAGTATGCAACGCAGCCAAGACGATAAAGTGATTGCAACACAAGAATTGTCCTATGTTGGTGTTTCCTTATTGAAGACCTCTGCCAACACTAAGAAGCGATATAGATTTATAAAATATGTAGTAATAACCAAAATATTATATAAAATTCTGTACTGGTTATACGGAAAAGAATGGGACATTGTTTGAGTATAGATTTCTACGGTCCAATGTTTCATGGGTCTGACGGGCTTTGCTGACAGGGTGTTGAAGTTGGATTTAATTTATTTGTGATTATTGAAAGAAGTTTAGGTAACATGATTGGGTTTTGGAAATATCCTACCAGTATTTTGGTGGTCCTGCAAGAAACCCCGACCTGAATCCATTGGATTTGGTAATTGGGGAACGAAAGATATCGTTTATGACTCCGTCATAATGAATAAAAACGAAAAATTGTGGGAAAAATCTACACTGGTGATGTTATACAATTGTCGGTGCGTGAACATGACAATGAACTGTCACCTGACAAATTATGTATATGTTTGTTTCACTTCGAAATCTTGAACTTGAAAATGAAACATGATTTGAAATCAGACGGGAAAACCTTTTTGTCTTGGAAAAAATTGTGTATTTCTAGGTTCAACACATTCAATATCAATATTGTCCAAACTATCAAATATGTTGAATCTTTAACCCTGAAGAAATATGACCGACCAGCGTATGGGGTGACTAGTACCCTCTACGTAAAATTGAGGTGAATTTTATGTTCCATTCATATTAAATTTCATTGAGGAGTCATAAATAATTATGAGAAATTTGAAAAAACAACCCGGCTGTAACACTCTGCATTTCACCAACGCAACGGTGAAGATTTTGTTTCTGAAATGTACAGTTGTGTGCATAAAGAAGTCGTACAGCAGTTATAGAATATTGTGAGTCAGGCTTGTCAATCTTAATTATCAAACTTCTCATCGACTTTGACAAGTAGGGTCGAAATTCAAACTATTTTTGTCAGTAACGCCCTTTTAACATTTTTAGTGCAATTAGTGCAATGGCTCAATAGTTAGTGTCGTACCTTGTACTACTTTTTTATGCACACAACTGTACATATGAGCGATGTCTCATTCTTTTTCGGACATCCTGTGTAGCGTTGCATCTTCAATAAGAAAGCGGCATCGTCAGACACATTCAACGAAAATGTTTGCTCTAAATTATTATTTGTTCAAACAGAAGTTGAACAAATACCTTGTATTGTTTGAACTGGTGCAATTAACTTATGAATCATATTTTGGCAAATGGATTGCGAGCACAATAACACAGTAGTAATCACATACATGTGTGAGAGGAATGAAAGTATTTCCATTACAGGTATACTGAACTTTTGTTATTTCATTTGGAATGTTTCAATTTTTAAATTCATCATCAAATTCCATCGTCATAGAATATGACGACGAAAACAATGGACTTTAAGGAATTGGGCACTTATTCGTATCCATAGTGTTCTGACATTTCTCCATTTGCAGAGTCTCTAATCCATCAAGTAGTCTTTAGTAATGCACTCGTCTAATTAATCTTGAACCAGTGATGGCTTTTTAAACAGCGTTGGTCAACATTCGATTTCTGTGGTTTCATATACGAGGGTATATTGAAAAATTCTTAGCCTACAATAGAACCAAACAAAATTTCAATGTCAAAATATTTTATTACTCAACATATTCTCCTCTTAATTGGATACATTTAGTACAGCGAACCTGCAACGTCTATAGACCTTTCAAAAAAAAATTTTCTTCTTGCTCTGCAAACCAGACCTCCACAGCTTTTATTACCTCCTCGTTGGAAGAAAATTTACGACTTTTTAAACTTTTTTTCAGCGGAGGAAAGAGATGATAGTCGGACGGAGCCAATTCTGGTGAATAAGGGGGGTGCTCTAGTAATTCAAACCCTAAATCACGAATTTTTTGCATGGCAACATGAGATTTGTGTGCAAGGGCGTTGTCCTGCAAAAACAAAACACCTTTGGATAGCTTTCCGCGTCTTTTCTCTTTAATTTTTTCCCATAGAGTGGTCAGTAGTAATAGTAATCTCTAGTTATTGTTCTACCCTTATCCAAAAAATCAATCATGATTACTTCATGGCAATCCAGCAGATTTTTGGACACGAAACTTCTTAGGTCTTGGAGAACCAGAGTGTCGCCATTCCATCGATTGTTGCTTTGTTTGTGGATCGTAGAAATGTACCCAAGTCTCATCCATAGTAACAATTCGGTTTAAGAAGTCTACATCGTTTTCAAATCGAGCACAGATCGAACGCGATGCTACTACCCTTGCACGCTTTTGGTCAACATTCAAACATTGGGGATCCATTTTGCAGCAATTTTTCTCATGTCCAAATTGACGTGAACTATATGATGAACGCGTTCGTATGAAATATTCAGTGCTTCAGATATCCGTTTTAGCCCAATTCGACGGTCTGTTAAAATCATGTCATGAACTGCATCGATATTTTCGGGGACTGACACAGAAACTGGCCTTCCCGATCGGTCATCAAAAAAATTTACCTCTTTTGAAGCATGCAGTCTAATTTTTCACGGTCGCATACGAAGGACATTGATCACCAAGGGTATTAAGCATATCTTCGTAAATCTGCTTACCTCTTAACCCTTTTAATTTAAATACAGGTGCTTGATGATGGCTCGATACTCCAATTTTTTGATTTTCACAATTTCGGTGGACATATTTTTTCTTTTAATTTATTGCGTAACTCTGGATTACTTTTTTGACGTCAAACTTTACACTTCCAATAAGTTATTGTTCGTTGCTATGTTAACGCAATATTTTGTTTATGCAGGGAACTGGTCTAGGCTAACTAGATGTCAATACATACTCGTAGTTGTTCGATAATTTTTTGTTCCCAGATTCAAATATAGGGGTGGTTACGGATTCTTTGAAAGCAGATGGAACCGTTCCCTTATTTAATATTAAATTTAAAATGTGACATAAAGGGTCAACTAGATGCAGATGATACTTGTTCATTAGTAGGGATCGACCGATATAGAAATTTTAGCCGATACCGATAATCGGCCGATACCGATATTTCAAATACCGATATATCGGTCGTTAATTTTTTTTCCATCGTTGTTCGTACAGTTGTACTAACATAGCTGAAACTGTAAAAACATGTACGTCCATAATTCGCATTCGTCGTAATATATCCAGTGATAAGGCACTCAATATGAGCGTTCACGCATTTAATGAGAATTTCACATATTCAGCTATGTGGGTAGAACTTTACTTCATTTCAGCTCCAGCAATACTTCCATTTCGTTCTTTATCATTTTGAAATCAGAATTTTCCAAAAAATATTCCTTCCTAATTCTTTCAGATATTTTGGTAGAACTGAACTGTCTCGCTTGGAAATTTCTCCGTATTGCTGAATGCACGTGTTGTGCTACCGTCGTCGGACGTTCCTGCAGGTCCTAACTTGTATTCGTCTTCTGTCGTTTCATGATAATTTTAAGTTGTGCCTTATTTTAGTTGTGTTCGAAGTATAGAATAAAGTAGAGGCCAAAGTGTTTACTGTTTAACTATTTTTAAAGTATTTTATTAGTGTTTGAAGTAAACTGAGCGGTGGAATTATTATTATTGTATGTTGTGACAAAATGCCAAAAACAAGCCCTTTATGGCAATATTTTGAAAAAATATTGAGAAACGATGAGAATAACGAAAGTGCAATTTGCAAAATCTGCCAAAAATCTGTTTCATTGGGTGGCAAAGGAAAAACGGCCAACACGTCTAATATGAAATACCATCTGTTGAAAAACCACCCAGTAGAATATAGTCAGATAACTGATTCGGGTATGTAGCAAAAACTTGTAAAAATAAAAAATATGTGTATGTTAATCTTTTCACTACCTTTTAAGGTAAAGTTGCTGGAAATTGTGCCCCATCTACATCGAATCAGTCTAATATCAGAATTCAACTTCGTCAACAAAAACCACAAATAATAAGTATTAAAACTGCATTTGAAAATATTCGACAATGGGATATAAATTCAGAAAAGGCTAAGGAAATTCATAAATTAATTGGTGAAATGATAGCTACCGACAATCAACCAATTTCCATTTGTTCGGATACCGGTTTTACACGCTTATTAAAAAAAGGATTTCCTTTATACCATCAGACAAATATTTCCGTGAAACTGTAGTGCCAGACATTTTTCAAAAGTGCAAATCTCGTGTACAGAATGATCAGATGATCGGAAAAATGTCACGAACATCAGATATATGGACTTGTCAACACAACAATTGTTCTTTTATATCATTGACGGCTCATTTTTGGAATAAAAATGTATCTAGTCACCGAGAGTCATTTGTTCTAGCTTGTAGAGGTTTTCCAGGCACCCATACAGGTGACACCATATCTGAGATGCTTCAAGATCTATTAGACCAACGGAAATTGAAAAAAAGCCAAACTCACCTCTTGTTGGCAGATAACGCCTCCAATATGAAAAAAGGGATCGTCGGCGCTATAATGATATATCACACTTTACAATTAACAATAAAAGACTCCATTGATTGCCAAAGGGCAGTAATAGATGTTATTGCCAAAGCAAGGAGAATTGTGACTCATTTCAATCACTCTGCAACTGCTTGTGATAAACTCAAAAAGCTACAAAAACAAATGAATGTCCCAACAAAAAACTTATTCAAGATATACAAACCAGACGGAACTCAACCTATTACATGAACTCAACGATTACTAGAACAAAAAAAGGTTATCAGTATTTATATCTTGGATAATCCAGATTTGACAGACCTAACATTCCACCAATGGGATTTGGTTCAAAAGCTTATCAACCTTTTACAACCCTTTGAGGAAATAACTAAACTCTCAAGTAACAGGGAGGGTTGCATAACAGAGGTGATACCCCTAGTTAAAACATTAGATTCGTACTTGAGCAATCGTTCAAAAAGTGCCATATTTTCTGGTGTAGACACATTGAGGAGTGATCTACAAAAAAACTTGGAAAAACGATTCAACCATATTTTTACTGAAGAAAGTTTTTCGCTGGCCACGTTGTTGGATCCACGTTTCAAGAACAGTTTTTTTGACAATGAAGGCGGACCAATCTATGAAATATTAAAAAGAAAAGTTACTGTTCAAGAGGGAGGCAGTGGCATAATCGAAACTATTACGGATGGTGAAAGTGATGGGGAGGACAATATGCCACTAGTAAAATTGCTAGCTATGGAAAGGGATTCAGGTGCATCAAAGACTGTGCGTGATTTATTTTGGGAATCTTACGAACATTTTGCTGGTGAAGGCACATCAGGAAGTTCGAAGTGAAAACGGAAACAAAGGTCTGCTTTTGTTGAGGTACTGGATGATGAAATTAAATTATATCAAAGTCATCCAATAATTTCCAGAAATGAAAATCCCGTTCAGTGGTGGAACGACAATAAATTAAGATTTCCCAATCTTTTTCCGCAGGCTGCCATATACCTGTCTGCACCAGCTGAAAGTGTCCCCAGCGAACAAGTTTTCTCTGAAGCTGGTAATATTTATGATGCAAAACGTAGCAGGCTAACTCCTGATAGGGCAGAAAGCTTATTGTTTTTCATCACAACCTACCAAAACTAAATTATCAGTATTAATCAGATATTTTTGTATTTTAGTAAGGTGAAATAATTTTACCTTATAGTTGCAATCCGCATAGGGTTTTATTTTATTAATTTTTAATTACTTGTCAAAGAATTTAGTTGATTTTACGTTACATACTTTTTATTGGCAATAAAGATGTATTTTTGATGGAAGTGAATTTTTTCATTCATTTTTCAAATTGAATTTTTTTCCCAATAAAAAAATATATCGGTCTATCGGTTTTTGATATCGGCCGATACGAATCGGCCAATGAGGCCGATATCACCGATAGACCGATATAAATATCGGTATCGGTCGATCCCTATTTATTAGCTCTAGTGAAATTTTATCAGGTCCTGGTAAGGTATTAATTTTTAGTTCTGATATGATTTCCATAACTAATGATATTGACTATTGACATTTGAATTACGTTCATAAAGCTTAGGCTACTTTTCTTCTAGATTATATCTAAGGTTTTCTGCACGATGTTATGAATATACCGTGTGACATTTTTGAACGAGTCTTCAACTCATTAGTTCAGCCCTTTGATAAATTATAGGATCAGTGACAGCATGCATGAGAACGTGTTGATTTTCTAAATTTCTTCACGAAACTTTTTAAATACACCCACGTGCATCTCGTTGAGTATAAATTTAACGACCGTTACAGCCGAGAAATCAATTAAATCATCGGCACTTTTATCGACTGCAATATTACAATATGTCCAGTACGTGATTGTAACACAAGAACAATGCATCAGTCTCTTTCTGTGTGTACGATGAGAGAGATTGGTTACGAATCCGCAATAATAAACTTACCTAACATCGACCACAATTAAACTGCGTGAGTCTTTTGTTTTACGACCCACTCGACGTTTTATGGCCATTTTGGACTTTTTCTGTCATGAGCTTTTTTGCCAACAAAACCCAAGTATTTAGGTTTCAACCGCCTTGGGAGCGAGCTCTTTTGGTCGAATAAAATTCACCATATCTTCATAAAAAAACGGATTACAGTAACAGATCATGTAAAGGTCAAAATTTGTTTTTTGTTTAAAAAAAAACAGTTGATTTGTGTGGATTGATTGCACATTAATTGTACTTTATATTTTGGTGTAATTTTTTTTACACGTATACTGAATCATAAGATTTTTTTAATCAAAGTTGCGTTAGTGTAACATTATTTGAATCTTGAAGTAGTGTTGAATAAAATTCGAAAATAAGTTTATGGCATATCAGACGGGAAAATGAAAATCAGAACTGAATAAAAAAAAAGTGGATCAACCGGGATTCGAACCCGGGTCTCATTGCTCCGGCAATGTGCGGTAGTCTGTTACGCTTTATTGAACCTCATTAAAAAACCGGCGATTCTCACTTCAAATTCAGCTCTTTGTTAGTATGAGGGTTAAATGAAAAGATGGAAACACTTTCGCAGACACACCCAGTGACATCATATATAGGATTATCCACCGACTTGATCTTGATCCACATTTTTTTAATTCAGTTCTGATTTTCATTTTCCGTCTAATATGCCATAAACTTATTTTCGAATTATTTTAATCATGTGGAGTGGACGAAAAAGTCAAAATCTCTGACCCAAAGAACCCCTAAATTCAATTTTTTAATGGAATCAGTCCATAATTACAAAACTCGTCCATCATTTTGTACCGGTCTTTTCGAATGATCACATATTGTCAAAAAAATCATGACCTCCGACAACAAAAATCTCTACACCTATACCAGAATAGAATCGAACCATAAATCAGATATTTCGTCTGCTATTTTGGAGCCGTCACGTTGAATTCTGAAATGTCAAAAAAAATCATGATAACCCAAACAAAGAGCTCATATATATCAATTTTGAATGGAATCGAATCAGAAATCACAAAACTCGTCCAAGATTCTGGTTTTTTCTTAATACAAAAATGTCATGAAGTCCCCCAAGTGATGAACACCTGTCAAATTTCAAGTCGATTGGGAAATATTAGACTTGTGAGATTTGACATAAACGTGTATACACACACACATAAACACACACAGAGCAAGTTGAAAAAAAAGCTAGTGATTGTAAAAATTATAATATTTCAAAGTTTCGTTCCACCAGAATGAGTTTTGTGTATTCGTGTTCCCGATCCGACCCTGTGCCAGATTTCACACTGGCCATATGACACTCTCCCTTTTCCTCAAAAGCCGAGTGGGAGGAGCAACCTGAGGGGCGAGTTATTTGAAAGAAATTCATTTCCATTTCTGAATGCTGAATTGTAAGTAATTATTAGTTTTTGCTAGTCGATAGCTAAACCAAATATTTATTACTTGGCTTTGATAAAACGGGATATTTCCCAATCCGAATGCAATATCCAGTTTTATCATAGTCAAGTAATAAAGATTTGTTAGTTACAATTCGAGCCACAATAAGCCATTGGAGGGCCTAATACGGGCCTAACCTAACCTACTTACAATTCAGGATTCAGGAATTCATTTTCATTTCTGAATCCTGAATTTTAAGTAATGATTAGATTTTACCAGTCGAAAGCTAGACCAAACCTTTATCACTTGACTTTGATAAAATCGGATATTTCCCATTCCAAATACAATAATGCAAGGGAATCCATTTCGCGAAAACAACACATTCTTGTAAAAATTTTCACAAAAAAAGGAAACATCGAGAAGAAAAATGAGAAAGTCGTTTAACTAAGTAAATGATGGACTTCAATACTGAAATCAAGCAACACCAAAATATACGTTCGTTTTGATGGTGGCAATGATAAAAATGCCCGAAAATTAGGAGAAATGTCTTTTTCATTCATTTAGTACTTGAAGAATACTTTTTAAATCATTTTTATCTTTATACAATCATAGATACAACCCTTCATCAATCAGAAGAAAAAAAACTTCAATGTTCATTCAATCAGCTACTTTTGAAACCTGAAGTCTAGAGACATATTTTTCCTGTTGAATAGGTCCAATTCGTTCTACTCTTGTTGAATGATGATTAATGTTGTTTCAGTGGATCATCAATGAATTAGCTCTGGTACTTCGATTGTTCAGTCTTTTTCTAATGCCTTGTACATGAAGTGCCTGTTGCTTGTTAATTTTATGATACAATATGAAGTCCTTTGTGTACTCGTTTGTGAACGCAATAACTGGTGGCAGGTGTTACGTTTCATATTTATTGATATGAGAAAACGGCACACTATGTGGGTAAAGTTGCAGTTCGTCGAATTACTGCGTGTATAAACACTGGCGGGTGTGGGAGTTCTACGATAAAAGTACGTGTAAAATGCTCTGCTTCTCGCTCTTATCGCATTCGGAAACTATATCGACATGCATTAAAACTTGTGACTACTTGTTTGATGTTTCTCAAGTGCGTTTACAATAGATATTCGATTGTTTTTCGGGTGGGTACTCGTGATACTTTTAAATCCGGATTGACCTAAATCAAAAGACTTTTGGGCAAACTACTAATCAATGTGATTGATTGACTTCCATTGTCTAAAATACCTCATAGGCTGAATCTTTCAAAGAAGGAAAATGCAAATGGAGAATTTGAAAAATAAATTGAGATATGTACATAATAATGCTCGATACAAAATGTTATGTTATATCGACACATTAAATTGTCTCCTTTATACAGGGTGTCCCAAAACTCAACGTCACCCTTTGGAGGGCTGATACTCCAGCTCATGACTGACCAGAATTTCACAATATCTTCACCATAACTCTTCAGCTAATTCTTCACTAATTCTTCACTAATTTACCGTCGACTTCTGTCAACATGGGTTTACGCCTCTCTGTAATTCTCTTTAAGTCCTCATGCAAACCATCCTGTAAAAATCGTAAGAACTCTTGAGAATCTTGCTGGGCGCAACCGATAAAACGAGGTGAAAACCTTTGAATTTCAGTTTTTAATAAGAAAGTGTTGACAGTCTGATGTATCACCTGACCATATTTCCTTGATCACTATTGTAAAGGCTATGATTAAAGCTCCTTTCAGTTACATTCAATATTTATCTAAGGCAGAATTAGCAGCAGCTTTATGATGTAGAAAAAAATAAGTATGTACTCTTTCTGTTTTGAATGTTATCTTTTACCAAAAACTCGGTACACCAATGGAGAGTATGTGTGAAACCACATGATTAAAGTTATATTCCCAGTGAGCAACTCCTTCAAATTTATATTTTTCATTTAACCACAATTTTTTATCACCATCTTCTGAACACTCCTTTATTCTACATCGATCAATCGATGAACTTACAATTATTCATTAAAAAGCCACAAAACATCATTCACATTTTGAGTATTGATTTTTTACGACTCTAATTTATTTAATGGCGCCAGTAGCGCGCGGTTAGATTTATGAAGAATGGTATCTTATGAAATTCATGCTTGAGAGAATATCCCTAGAAATCCAGGAGTTATTTCTGAAAAAACTAGCGAAAAATTTTGCTGTTCAAGCCAGAGAAGCATATGGAAAAGAGATTAAGTAATGGGAAAAATATTTTCACGTTTCCATCTGAGACCCAATTTTTGAAATCGTCGGAATTGCTTTTCTCATAAAACATTTCTCTAGATTAAATTCTCACGTGAAACAATGAATTGAGAAAACCGCTATTTTTGAACACCGTAGGAAGTTATTTCCTAGGAGCTTAGTTTTGGGGCGTATGTCTTGCATGCGATCATAGGAGAATTTTGTTTGACCAATTAAAATATAGGATTTTTGGGAACACGCATTTGAATTTGACGTTTGCAGATACGGTTTTTGTTAGGTTTTGATATAACTTCCTAGAAAGAGACGTCAAAAGAAGTTTCATAAGCAGAACTAAGAATTGCTAAATTTACGAATAGTTTTACTCATTAATATCCCAAAACAAGGGTGGGATATAGGTAATGCCATTAAATTGAATGCCATTTCTGGTGCACGTTAAACTGGGGTTTGCTAGAAAAATGTATGTAGGTTGAATTATACATTAGAGATAAAATGAACTAAAATTTTCCTATCCTGGAGTTTGCAAGATCTGAAAAAAACAAAAAAAATACACCAATAATGAATGTATAATAAATTGAAAAAACAGAGCGGTCCTTAATCTCATCTGCATGGGCTATTTGAGGCTTTTAAAAGTTTACTTTCTTTTTTTTCTGCGGAAGGGAGGTTGCAGGTAATTATCAATTTCTAGGAGAATTTTCGGGTATTGGGAATTTCATCTGTCAATATCAAGAGAAATATTTCTCTTGTGACATTTCAAAAATAGGTATTGCTCGAAATTGAGAGAAAATTACGTCATATTTCTCTAGAGGACCAATTCCGACAATTCAAAAATTGGGTCCCTGCAGACGTCGTTAGTGAATACTGATGACGATTAACATTCAAGTAATTTTTTTTTAATCCATTGATATGAACGATGGTATAGAGATTCACACATATTTATTTATTTGCTAAAACTTTATCAACAACAAATTGTCTCAACTCGTTATATGCCTTCTCAAAATCATCGTTAACTATAATTGTGTCGAAATTTCCGGGAGTAATGCCATACTCTAACTCTTCCCCAGCTTTACTGAGCCTCTTCTGCAAACTCTCTTCGCTTTCCGTTTTCCTATTCACCAACCGTTCTTTCAATTCGTCCAAAGATGGAGGCTTTATGAAAACGCTCCACGGATTCAGATCGGTGTTTCTCACTTGTTTTACGCCTTGTACGTCGATGTCTAGGATGCACACTTTTCCTAAAAGAGAAACAGCCATGTTTATTTTTGGCTGACAATTACATTATTATTACTATTGAATCATTGCCGCGTTGCAAATTTTACATTATACATTGACTTCTCAATTATTTTCGTGTATGCACTTTCTAATTCAATGAGATTTATTTGCACATGACTTATACCTATATTATCCACTAATTCAACTAATAATTATTCAAAAAACAATCAGGAATGTCACAGAAATAGAGATATATTCTTAAAAATAATAGGAATAAAAAAAATTGATATAGTGAGTAGATAACCCTCCACTAATACGGTCATTTATGTGATTTTTGTTTACCTTGGTTAGCAATATCTTCCACGGCCCCCTTGCTGGTTCCGTACATGTTTCCACCGAAAACAGCGCTTTCAAGGAAATGCCCCTTTTCGATGGCTTCTTTCATGCTGTCGACGTCTGTGAAATAATAGTGAACGCCTTGCTTTTCTCCCGGTCGAGGTTGTCTGGTGGTGTGGCTTACGGAAAAACCGAATTTGTCAGGGAATTCTTCCAACATTTTGGTCACCAAAGTGCTTTTCCCGGATCCAGATGGACCGCATATTAGCAGCGGTCGAATAAGGGAAGACATCCTGGAGAACGCTGTAAAAGAAAATAATATTTCTGATATATAAATCAAATTTGGTGCATTTTTCTTGGAGCTATACGATCGCAATATTTGTGCATACAGGAAACCACCTAACCGTCTACAGTACTTTCACCCAACCTGTTTCCATTCAAATGCTACCGATAAATGGAATACTTCAGTGTCTACGTCCTCCATATCTCTAAGCTCTTAACTACTCAGTAATATTCTTGTATATTGTATATTCTCTTATAATTGTGAATTGAATTTCCTTATAGTAAGTCGTTTAACCTCTAATTATACTTAAATGGCCTCGTCCTCCATATCACTAAGTAGCTACTCAGTAATATTTTCGGACGTGGGCATCTCGAGTAATTGAGGATTGAAGTTCCTTGAGGTAAGCCGTTTAACCTCTAATTTTGAGGGCGGGTCGTACAAACAAGTTCAACTAAATAAGGAACTATAAATTTCATTGGCTAATCCCTAGCAACTGAAGCGAGTTTACTTAAACTGTTGTACAACCTGCCTTGATGGATCAAGGCAACAATCTTAACGATAGTAAAGATGCCAGGAAGAATGAACTGAAGAATATTGAGAAGTACATGAAGTGATATTTCGATTGTTTCGAGAGAACAGTAAAATAATATAAAAAAAGAGCGCAGAGGAGGCCCACATCGAAGAAATCAATGAAGAACCCTCTACATACCTTAAGTGAAGGACGTTTTGGAATAACTGAGGAGCACCTGTTACTAGTGTAACCTAAAGACAGATTGGAGGAACTTCTATACGCTAAGGAGCAATTTCACGAGTACAAATAATTATGACCAACCAATCAACGACACTAAATACGAAATTTACCAGTTAACATGAGGATGTGGACAATCCAAGTTTAGTCTACAAACTCTGCAACTTACGAACATAAAGAACTCGACACAAGTGAACAAGGGAACAATGTAAAAATTGAGCCACGCCCATCTTCCGACTAGCGTACTAGATAATACTGCGATGGGAAGTGGTTTCTATACCTATCTTTATCGCTACAAAGCTTCTTATACCAGTTATTTCAAGACGTATGTTCGAATCTGTATACCTTTGTTCAAAACTTCGACGTCAGCTTGTAAAACCAGAAATGGAAGGAATGTAAACACTATAATCAAAAATTGAAATTTAAAGCAAACAAAATCCAATCATCTCTTTTCTCTAGTGTCATGTGTGGTTACGGCAGCAGTGATCAATCATATCGAGGGCAATATCACGAATGCTCGCAATACTATCCATAGTAGGTACCTAAGTCTTGAACGATTTCGTCTTCCCTTATCCAGAAAAAATTCCCTAGATTTTTGTCTATTCAATATTCTACCTCAAGATTTCAAAGAGCTCAGTCTGAACACTTTCAAGAAAAAATTTAAAAAATATTTGCTTGGGCAATGCTTCTATTCTATCAATGAATTCAGAATTCACTTTTGTACTACTAATAAACATCTCACTGCTTCTCTTTGATTTGAAAGGTTGATATATTTATATAATTATACAATTTTTTTGTGTCTGTGATTGATGTTGTTTGTTTGTTTATTAGTTCATTTGTTAGTCTTCCACAGTCTTTCTATTGTTATTTTTACAGTTTTTACACCATTTACGTTACTTTCAGAAGTTAATCAAACATGACTTGCTACAAACATTATATTGTGTAACGTAGTTAAATAAAATATTCTATTCTATTCTAATTTTGTCAGAAATCAACGAGTTCAAATTGCTCATCCTAGCGGACTCGTGGTGTTACCTCAAAGCGATTTGATCGAGTTAAAGATTTCTGACAGAATTTTCGATAGTATTGTGAGCACGAATTGTACTCATTGAGAATATTTCCCTCCTATATAAAATTTATCATAAGAAGAATGCAATTATCGAAAAATTACTGCGGAAATTTCCCTCACGTGTAAAAACGTCCATAAGAGGAATGCAATTACCGCTGGCTCACAGCGATAATTGCACTGTAGTGACGCGTTTCGCGTCACGGCAGTGCAATTATCGCATTAGATGTCATTTCAAGTGAAGTCGCGCGATTTTAATGTCTGAAGTGAGACTTCAAATGTGTCATCTACCTACAAGTGTTCATATCGCGATTGAAATTTCCTACCGAATACCACTCGTGCATTGAAAATTAACCAGATAATTCTGAAAAAAACGTGTTTTTTTTTATAAAAAACCGCACTCGGTTATTTTTTTCGTTGTTTAAAAAAATTGCCCTCATCCTTCGGAGTCGGGCAATTTATGCTTTGAAACAACGAAAAAAATAAACTCGTGCAGTTTAAAAAAAAAACACGTTTTTTTCAGAATTATCGGTAATTTTCAATGCACTTGTGGTATTACCCCCGGTAATTGCAATGCGGAGCGATAATTGCACTGCGTCGGCTTGACTCCAATAACAACAACACTGACTGACAATACTGATAAATGTCGGATATACTTCAAAAAGTGAAAAAATGTCGCGTTTTGGTGAGTGGTCCATACAATCTATTGAGGAAAATGTAGTTGAAACTGAAACAGCGGCACATACATTTTTTTTCAACTCCGGAAATATTCTACCGAATTACACTCGTGCATCAAAATAAACCTGATAATATTCCATTCAAGCATGTTGTCAGTAAAAAACTGCATTTGGTTATTTCAATATTTTGTCGAAAGAAAATAAACTCATGCAGTTTTTAGAAAAATGAAAAATGATCAGTAATTATGATGCACTTGTGTAATTACTTCCGATAATTTCACGAACCAATAAAGTCGAGAAAGTTACATTGTCGTGAATTCTTCAGTAGTTATATAATGATTAATTAACATGAAGTCTGTCAAACTGTCATTTATGTTATACTAGGAAACAAGATAATACGATACTCTCAATTGTTGTTTGGAATCGTGCTTGCCAATGACGACGTGGTCTTGAGGACTCGAAAGGAAGGAATTGTGTAATATCAAGGTACACCGTTTTGATTGGTCGGTATATTGTCCATTTCGATGGTCATTATCATTATCAATACTCCATTTCCAAAATGCAAGTTCCTTACGATTCATTTGGCGTAGATTCAACAGGCATAGTTTTTTAACCCTTTCAGTCATGAATTATTTTTAATGATAAAAATAATATTTTACCAGTACTTTGCTACACAAATGGACCCCAACACACGATTCGGCGATAATTGTAAAAAAATCAAGTCCTCATTCGACGACGAAAGAATTAAGAGTCCTCATTTGAAGACAGAAAAATTAGAAGTCCTCATTTGAGGACAAAATACCTGGTGCTAAGAATAGACAAAAAGTAAACGTTTTTCTTATCGTTTATTCTAACTCTTCTAGTTACTGTTTCTCCTTCAATAAGTTTTTGGAATACATTTCCCTCTGAAATGAAAACAAAAAACAATAGATTCATTCCTTACATGTTTTGAATAATTTCATTTTAGCAATAATGTCCTCATTTGTGGACATCAAATTTTAGGTGTACCTAGAAACTAAAGTTTACCGTATTTTGAAAAAATACCACAGACATACACTTCACCTGCCTCATCTACATCATACATTTCTATCATTTTGGATCAGCACACTTGTTAAAAATTGAGAACTTCACAAACAAAACTGAGAACTATATTGAATTAACCGTGCTGCCATGAGCCATCTATGCTAATAGTAAAAATACACGTTTAGGATTTCAGATATCAACATAGAAAAATTGTTGTACCGTTCTTGTGTTTTGAGGACCCAACAAAATATGCGTCCTCAATTGCGTACGCTGTGACTGACAGGGTTAAGCAGCTAAACCTCAACAAAACCCTTCAGATTCCGTCCAGAATACAGGAATTTGACCCGTCGGTGATACTTCTGTCACAAACTCGCTTATTTCTTTGGAACATCGCATGAAGTTGGCGAGCAATCCCTATCGTGATTGAGATCGCTACGTTCTGTTGCTGAAAAATTTGAAGGTGTCCCATAGTGTTGAAACTAGATATTATACGTTAGTCGAGGGGTTATTATCACTGGGATACAAACTAGTTTCGTCAAACAATTTCATCCCCTCTGCCTTCTTGCTGATAATTTCTGTACAGATATTGATTTTCTGAGGAGATTTGGTAAATTGTGCCGCATAACAACAATTTTGGCAATTTATATTTTCAATTGGAAATAAAAGAAATATTTTCCCGGTCAGTTTGTTCATCAGCTCACAAAATTTCATTATTCCATCTGAATTTTACAGATTATTCTTGAATCTTGTGGGTGATATTTTTCCCTCGGTTTTCCCTCGGTGCTGGAGTCAAAGTCATAATCAAATCTGACCTTCCTGATTTGAATGTCAGCTCCAAACACTCTTGTTACATAATTTTTTTCTTACTATATAGATCTGAATATTGGTGTCATATTTCCAATTGAGAAACTACCAAACATCATGGGTTTTTTCTTTATCATCGTAAATTCATTTATCTGATTATCTATCCATTAATCGCAAAATTTAAGTTATAATAGTCCAGGAGCCCGGTAAAAATTTGGTCAGTCATTTCCTCTCAAGCGATATTTAGTGGAATGCATCAGAGAGTCGTATTATAAAGATTCGTGAACGTCAGCTGCGATTCCGTTGGTGGGGGGGGGGGGATGATCAGCACAGTAGCTTCCTACGCACGAAGAAAAAAAATATATTCAATTATGTCCTCCTTCCCGGAAACATGTTAAATTAACGCAATCCGAATATAAGGTAAAATTTTATTTGAGAGGATATAGAAGGTAGAATTTTTTTTGTGTTCGACCAACTAGCTGTCGTATAATACACCATGCTATAGTCAGCTGATTTTTTTTTTCTTCAAGATATTGCTTTAGCGATAATTTAACATGTTTTCAGGTAGGAAAACAAAATTGAATACATTTCTTTTTCTTTGTGCGTGGGAGGCTACCACCGCTCATCCCCCCACGGAACCGCAGCTGACGTTCACAAAGCTTTATAATATAACTCTCTGATGCATTCCACTAATTTTCGCTTGAGAGGAACTTGGTCATGGAAATCTGTCACTGGCTCCCGGACTATAACAAGATTCCAACGTGATGATCTACGACACTTTGAAATCAATGGGGATAATGAAAGTTGATCGAAGTGACTTGTTTCATAATTTTTCCTGAAATGGCAGTATTTATGATTGAATTTGTTCCTTCTTTGTCTACATGCCTTCACAACACTAGGTGATAAAAGGCATCATTGTTTTTAAGGAAATCATTTCATCACAAAATATTTGAATCACTTAAGAATTGTTCTATTTTCGGCGTGAGTATTGCGACTAGAGTTTCCATACAATGCCTCTCTGAAAAATCCATTTTCATCAATTATTTCAAAAAGTGCTAGAAATGAGTGGTACAAAGGTTATAATTGTCTCTTTTGGGATTATCAAATGAGATACTGAAAAGGTAGAGTTTGTACTACTTTTCTTTTAGTGGTTGCATGTTTCATTTCACTTTGCACATAATTAACTCTTTATTTCATTCAATAAAAACATCAATTTAGGTCATCAATTCAAGCTTTCCTATGAAACAAACGCTCATGGATTAGTGTGTTGTAAGTTGTAAGGATGTTTATTATATTCGCATGCCATGTTTTGTTTAACTTTGCCTAACCCTGTTTTCCCGGTGCTTTTTTTCTAAGAATTGTTGCAAAAGACCAACTTCCCGCTTATTCATTATTATGCAAAATAAACTCGATAACCAAACTTAGAATTAATTCGATAAACCCATTTATCGAATTGCAATTACATCCGTTACTTAAATATTCTAATATTTAGGATTAGCTTCCTCTCAAGGTATTACCAAAACCTTCTTTTGTCGGTACTCTTTTTTTAATTACTTATGATATTAGAGCTTTTGGTGTGAAAACAATTTCGGGACATAGAAAAAACTGTCCAAACCCCAAAAATATGTCAGTTTTTTTTCACAGCTTTTCTCGACCATCGTTTCAAAATGTTAAATGCATTTAACACAAAAAATAGTCGAATTATTTTCTCATCAGTTATCAACAGTAAAAACGTAAGATTTTATACGATAATTTTCTTTTTTCTACGAAACAATTTTGTCAGTCAGCAATTTCAGGAGAAAAACTGAATTGAAAACTGAATTGAATTACAGATGAAAAAATGGAGTAGAAAGAAATTTATCTAATAAAAAAGTGTTTTTTCTACGACCATTAAGAAAAATGAACATATCAATTGCGTCTTCGATTAAGAAACCTACCACGTTGTAACACCGATTTTCATTTCCCACGGGCTAGCTGTATCGAAATATTTCATTTCCTACGACTTTCATGAACTACTAGACTGTCATTATAGGTAGGTATTAACGAATTTTATGAACCTAAATAACATCGAATCAAGTTTGTTTACGTCTGTCTAATAATTTGACATTTCACATCAGTAGATAATTACAAAATTCGATTGAAAAAATTAAGTTATTTAAAATGATTAGCGATAGTGAGGTTGACTTAGCAATAAAATTAATGAATTTATATCAGAAGCTCCTGATAATGCCTATCTTCTGACAAAGTTATGATTTTCTTTTCATAAAACCAGAATAATTTCAATAAAAAGATTAATTACAATCGGATTCTATATTTTTGAATAGTTGACAGATACTTTCTATATAGCAGTTAATTTGAACAAATTATTATGTGCTCTAGTAACGACGAGTGTTGATTCAGATGACACATGGACTTTGGATGGTGGGAACGAGGGTTCAAATCCACGCAGCCACATTTTTTTTTTCATTTTATGAAATCGATTAGTGTTTGATTTTTTCTGCATAAAGTTTTTTCATTTCCAAGTTGTCAAAATTTTAAAATTTTGAATGTTATTTGTTTCACAACGTAGTACGTGTACAAAAAGAAAAAAATAGATGTTTCATTCAACGGGTGAAGAAAGAAAAAAATATCTAAACCATGTAAAAATGACGGCAGGAGAGTTTATGATAAAAAGGATTATTAAAAATATTACAGATTTGTTAATGATTAAGATGGTCGTAGAAAAAGTATAGTGTACAATGAGCATGAAATGACCCATTTCCCACGAGTAGGGATGTGTCATTTCATGCTCATTGTACAATATACTATTTTGGCGTGAAAAATTAATAACAAAATGTAAATGCACATCAATAAAAATGACCTTTACTGCTTCAAATGCTTAAACTTTAATGAGACATAACTTATTCATTTCATAGAGAAATGAAAGAGATACATAATATACAGTATGAGTATATGCTAAATTTTATTCACCTCAACTGTTTGTGTCAAAAATTCTGAATAAACATAGCTGACATGACAGAATTTGAAGTGACAGTCGCTTACTCGATGAAGTCGGGTTCTGAGAAACAAGCATCAAAATGACTCATCGTTAATTGACTTTTTTCTGCAAGATTTGATTTATCAAAGTTAAAACTGAAGTTTCTAGGTGACAACCATAATATAATGAAAGCAAGCTTCTTTGATTAAAAATAACAGATTTTTCATCGCACGTTTTCCTATGGACATTAAAACAGAATATTCAAGGGTAATATAACAAGACCTTGATAAATAGTCGACTATTTTTATTGCATCTAAATTTCGACTGTATTTTATAATAATTTAACGAGACATTATTTTGGCATTAATAATCTGATGAGAGCCCGAGAGCGAACCTCGAGGGCTTTCATCTCGATTATTAATGCCAAAATAATGTCAAGTAAAATTAATAAATACAAGAGAAATTTAGCAGCAATAAAATAGTCGACAATTAATCAAGGTCGTGTTATATTTGTAAAGATTATTTCTTGAATCTACTTCTTTATATCAGTCATATGAATGAATGAAAATTAAACAATTTGGAATAATTTATTCAAAATATCAAGAACAAAGCACAAAATCTAAACAAAAACAGCACCATCTTTATAATTTATCAATTGAAATTAAAAACACAATTATTGTATGTGACATTTCCACCATGCGTAATTTGTGACATTTGTTCAGCTTTTGAAGAACTTGCAGTATTAACCGTAGAAGGTCCACATTCATTCTCTTGTACAGCTTCAACACGATTGATTTTATTTGACGTTTAATATGTATTTATTTAGAGTCCTGTCAGATGCTCAGGCTCCTTGATATGAGTATCATGCTGAATAGTCGGTGACTATTGTGCATCATGTAAATAGTCGCTAATAGAGCGTGTTGATTGGTCCTGTCAAACAGGAAACAAACGTATGATTGATTGATGACTGATATTTAATAGACGAAAGAAATAATCAGTCATATTTTTCACGTATTAAACAAACCTATTAATCTACTGAAGGAATAATTCTTGATATACATAACACCAAGAGTTTTATAATGTTACAAGACTATACGTGTAAAGTTTCGATAAGAGGATCTGACAATTATTACTATGCAATTCGTAATATTTCATGATTTCCAACACTAATCAAATTGTCATCCAATTATGGTAAATTGATATAGCGTGCTGAGACGATATTTTATCATTCACATGCTGCATTAATTTAAACTCGAGGGGTTCTTGAGCGAAAGTACTTGTACTGAATTGATTGATTGGAGATTAATTAATATAGGGAGATCTTTAAAAGCTTCTTTTATTGGATGGAAAAATGTAACTAGGGGTAGTGTGAAATCAGTAGAAAAAATAATGAATCGGGTTATTTATCGAAATGACGATTTTTCAATTAAATCAACATTTTTACTTATTACCAAAAAAAATATTCAGATCTATTCATCCTTCTGTCATTTAGAAGTTTTGTAAAGTGAGAAAACAGAAGAAGTATTCGTACATTTAACAGCAAATTTTCCAAGTACTAGGAAATAATGTTCCAAATGTTCTGCCAAATGTTGATAGGCCAAAATACCAAAAAAAATTCACTATGTTACAAAGTTAAAATCGATTTCGTGCAGAAGATAAAATTCTTTTTTTTTCATCCTGTGACAAAAATCGATCTAAAAGGTTTTGTCAACCAGATAAAAAATAAGAAAAGCCCAGGTTATGATGAATTACCGATATCAATTGTCAAAGAAAATGTAGATTTGCTGAAATTCTCACTCACTTTTCTCATAAATCTGCCATTACCAGTGGAAGGAAAAATTCCCTACTATTTTCAAAACTGCCAAAATACCACTTCATAGAAAAAGAGAAATAATCAGTATCAAATTACAGGCCAATTTCTCGTATTCGAAATCTCTCGAAAATCCTGGAAATAGTTGTGGGCAGGCAATTTAGAGTTTTCTTGAGAATTCGAATACATCTGATGATGAAAAAACATCTGATGATATTATTATAACATCAATTGTAAATATCAACTCCACCTTAGAGATGAGACATTACTATCCAGGCTCTGCGTGAATTTACAAAGTCTTCTTCGAAAACTAAATTATTATGGGTTTAGAGGTATACATGGTTCCAATGATATCTTGAAAACAGAACAATGTTCATTGAATTACAAGACTGTCTTGGAAACGAAACGAAAAACATCAAAACAGAACCGGTTAACGTAAAATGTGGAGTACCCCAAAGATCAATTCTGGGTCCTGTTTCTGATTTAAACGAACGATTTGGTTTGCAATTTTCCTCAACACAATTTTTTCTTATTTGCTGGTAGCGAGAACATAATATTAGACAATTCAACTTCATCCCCCTAACATATAACCTTATCGACTGGATTTCTTCAAAAAATTATTACTCTGTCCGAATAAAACATATTGTATATTATTCTATCCCTCTCAATCGTCCACAGAATTCAGTTTTGAGACAGACTAGGGAACGATAATAACTGTAGATCATATTGAATTTTTAGTGATGGATGTGCAATTTGAACTAGAATCACCAATTATCTGAACTTAATAAAAGATTCTCAAAGTCATTTTAACGATTGGAAGGAAAATCGCGGTTTCTTCTGCAAAATTTTTGTAATTCAGCCGTTTTCACAGTATTCTTCAATATGAATTGGAATTCTAAGGCAAATTTTTGCTGAGAGTATACCGGGTGACACAGCAGACATGTAGCAGCCTGTAGTTTTTTTATTTGAAGAGATGAAGATTTGAAATTTGCAGAAGTTACGTAATCAATGATTTGATTCATTTGATTCTAACGACAACTTTTTTCAACTACTTGTTTGATCGGCAGTAACTCCAACTTCTTTTTTTTTTAATGACACCCTGTATATTTATCCAGCCTATCTTATTTGTCTTGAAATTCTCTATTCAACCGTGTATCACAAAGTGGCATTCGTTTCTCGATTCGCAGATGAATTGCATTTTATTGAAAAACATCAAGTTGGCTGTTACCCGAATTCGACAATCTTTCGATGCTTATTAGGCTTGGAAATCCAAAGAGTATCAGTTAAACGATATAATCTCAGTTTTTTCCATACCTGATCACTTCCTACAGATTGTCAATAATTTCTTCAATTAAAAGAAAAAACATCTGAAAATAACTCACGATATTGCGAAAACTTAGATAGGAACATGTTTTTTTCAATTTGGCTACTTGTGAAGGAACTATCTGTCTTTCTCTTTGGCCATGTAGCCATATCATGATCTTTCCATTTGGAAACAAAATTAAAATTGTTCCTCTCATCCACCAATTCACAAGTCTATTAGTCTAGATTTTTGCAATAATATTTTGCCTAGTAGGCGGTGTACACATAATGTTTTGTGTTTGACAGGTAAACATCATTAGATTGTACTGATTATCTCAGTCAGTTTTATGCTGATTAAAATTACATCGTTTAATTAGATACTAAATATGTATTCAAATAATAAAAAGGTCGATTTGTTGTTGATATTCGGAGAGTGCAAGAGAAATTGTAGACAGGCTAGAGTAGAAGAGCAGTTCAGAAGAGAACCGGAAAATCAAAACAATCTCCAATACATTGTCGACGAAGAAATGGAAGTAAACGTTTTGGCCATGGAACATGCAGATCCGACGATATCACTGAGACAAATTGAGGATGAAATCGGAGTGAATCGAGAGACCGCTAGAAGAGTTTTGAAAAGAACTGCTCTGAACTGATCTACTCTAGCGAAATTATTATCAGGTGGATGGCGTCTTTCCGGAAATCTTTCGACATACAATTGTTCAGCCTATCTACAATTTCTCTTGCACTCTCCGAATGTCAACAACATATCGACCTTTTCGTTCTTTGAATACATATTTAGTATCTAATTAAATGATGCAATTTCAATCAGCATAAAACTGACGGAGATAATCATTGCAATCAAATGATGTTTACCTGTCAAACACAAAACATCTTGTGTACACCGCCTACTAGGCAAAATATTATTGCAAATATCTAGACTAATAGACTTGTGAATTGGTGGATCAGGGGAACAATTTTAATTTTATGTTTCCAAATGGAAAGATCATGATATGGCTACATGGCCAGAGAGAAAGGCAGATAGTTTCTTCACAAGTAGCCAAATTGAAAAAAATATTTTCTTATCTCAGTTTTCGCAATATAGTGAGTTACTTTCAGATGTTTTTTCTTTTTATTAAAGAAATTATCGACAATTTGTAGGAAGTGATCAGGTATGGAAAAAACTGAAATTATATCGTTTAACTGATACTCTTTGGATTTCCAAGCCTAATAAGCATCGGAAGATTATCGAATTCGGGAAACAGCCAACTTGATGTTTTTCAATAAAATACAATTCATCTGCGAATTGAGAAACGAATGCCACTTTATGATACACGGTTGAATAGTAAATTTCAAGACAAATAAGATAGGCTAGATGAATATACAGGGTGTCATTAAAAAAAAAGGAAGTTGGAGTTACTGCCGATCAAATAGGTGGTTGAAAAAAAGTTGTCGTTGGAATCAAATGAAGCGCTATCATTGATTACGTAACTTCTGCAAATTTCAAATTTGTATCTCTTCAAATAAAAAAACTACATGCTGCTATATGTCTGCTGTGTCACCCGGTATGTTGCAAAAAATTGCAGTTCAATCCTTATGTGTTTTGAGGAAGTATGACTCATGCATGTACTTCAATGACCTGAGAATTATGACAGTTAGCTAGCTTGATGATTTTTAAAAACATATTTTATCGAATAAATGAATATGGCGAACCTACAATTCAAAAAATAGAAGCTACCAAAACTATATCAATTTACACACTAAATTGACATAGTTGTGGTGTTTGCGTAGTTTATATTTTTCGAAAATTATGTTAGTAACTCTGACATTCAGTGATACAATACTCGAAATATGTATTCATACATTCTACCAAACTCCAAAATGAATTTAAACCGAAATAACATCTTCCATAAAGGTATTTAGTAAAATGTACAGATGTCTTCCTACCACAATTACAAATTCAAATAGCATTAAAATGTTCAATCATAAATTGAAATTTCTCATCCTTCAACATGTTCTTTTCTTAATGAATAATTTTTGCAGGTTACCCATAATCCAATTTTATCCAAACAACTTTTCGTATACTTTTGATGGAAATTAAATTTGATTGATTGATTGACAGGTGCTCACAAAATCTTATGAAATAGTGTCTATCTGCTCGTACATTACAAGATCCAATAATATATCGAGGACACACAAGTACAGCCTAAAGAAATCCACGAAATACCTCACATCGACTACAGTACGAAAACACCCTTAGAAGAAGTTGGAATGTTACTATACCGCCAAATTTTCAATTGTGCATAAAGCTCTCCCTTACATTTGATATAATTGTTTCATCTGTTTTACTCATTAACAATGAGTTTTATGATCAAATTTTTCATGTGAGACAGAAATGTTGCCATTCGAATGGGTAGGAATCTATTATTTCTTTACGAAAAAAGCAATACAGTAGATATTCAGATGATTCTGAAATCTTGAATGAGGCCTAACTACCTTAAAGCACTACAAAATTATGCTACATTATTAACTAGCGTTTACTACTCTTTACCTAGGAGAGGATAATCGTGCACTTATTGCAGTTGGGAATGAAACTGGACGCCCATTTCTCCTCTCCTCTTCGGAGAGTAACTCATTCGTTCGATTACATTCTGGCTTTCGTGTCATGCGCTGTTTTCCATGGAACACCGCGAAAACAACTTGGTGCGAATATCATTATACTAAGGTGACATTAAACGGCGAACAAAAATGTCGATCGATGAATTCTGTTTCCAACATTGAGAATCTCAAAAGGTCCTCTGACGGGTTTATGTTCATTCCCAATACTGGTTGATTCCTGTCTGACAAGCCTCTCAATTACCTATGAATTAGTTGAAAATTTTGAGATCTGAACTTTTTTATTCATGCTATTTGCCATAAAGTTACAATGTTTAAATGTTCACATTTTACTTGAGAGTGACCCAATGGTGGAATATTCTTCCCGGACTTGATGTTTTAGAACACCTGTAGAATAATAGCCTTCGTTTCCGCTATTATTTAGGATCGGTATTTTAAGGATGTTTTGAAGTTACCTTTAATTTTAACAGTCAAGTTAACTTCAGATTGAAAATATCAGTTTAATAAAGGCCCATTTCTAAAATAAAAGGAAGAAGAAGACAAGGAGGTAAATTTGCTTCAATGTTCCCTATCAACAAACGTAGGTAAATACTCTCTTGATAATTTCACTCGCCTTATGAAACCCTCCTTTCCTGCAATATTAGGACCAATAAGGGGCAGTTCCTAGCTTTCGAGCCGGTAATACCACTTTGTCATGGCAACTACGTATCCAAACAACAACGGAGAACTTTATCATATTGCTACTAATATGAATGTCAGTCTGACAGACGTCATGTCTATCAGGCATTATCTAACTATTGAAGAATTCACGATAATGGACCTTTTTTTACTTTGTTGGTTCGTGAAATTATCTCAATAAATACTACTCGTGCTCACAATACTATCGATAATTCTGTCAGAAATCTTCAACTCGATAAAATTGCTTTGAGCTAAAAGACTCGTGGTGTTACCAAGCAATTTGATCGCGTTGATTTCTGACAGAATTACTATCGATGGTATTGCGACCACTCGTGGTATTATCCCCGATAATTTCACTCGCCGTATGAAACCTTCATTTCCTGCAATATTAGGACCAATAAGGGACGTATGCCTCGATAATACGCAGTTCCTAGCTTTCGAGCTGGTAATACCACTTTGTCATGGCAACCACGTACCCAAACAACAACGGAGAACTTAATATCATCTTGCTACTAATATGAATGTCAGTCTGACATACTTCATGTCTGTCAGGCATTATCTATAACTAGTGAAGAATTCACGACAATGGAACTTCTTTTACTTTGTTTGTTCGTGAAATTATCTCAATAAATACTACTCGTGCTCACAATACTATCGATAATTCTGTCAGAAATCTTAAACTCGATCAAATTGCTTTGTGTTACCAAGCAACTGATCTCGTTGATTTCTGTCAGAATTACTATCGATAGTATTGCGAGCACTCGTGGTATTACCCCCGATAATCTAAATCGGGTTTTAAATTCTGAATAGGAGGTCTAACCGATTTCTAAAATTCCTTTGTCGCCGAGGGCCTTTTACAATATTCATCTTCATCGTCGGTTAAAAGTTCCTCAAAAATAACGTGGATATATTTTCTTGACATTATTGAAAAAAAAAACACAAAGAAAACAATAAAGTTGATGCTATATGCTAAGTTGAAGATATTGACAGAAGAACTATTGAAAACCACTATTTTCTACAAGGTTAACTCAAACAGATACCCCTTCCTCCCAATAAAGTTCCGATAAACTTCTACATTTTGGAGTTAACTGTAAAAAGTTACATCATTCTACATAAAGTTAACTCAATTGGCGGAAAGTATCAATCAAATGATAGAATAAAATCGACAATGTCGAAGTTCCCTTCTTTCCAAATATATCCATCAAGTGAAAAATGAGGCAAACATCTGATAGGAAACGACTACTTCTCTGGCTAATACCTCGACATACATTGAACTACCTGTTACAGATATTTGTGCAAAATTCCTCCAATAGGATCTAATTGCTAGTGCCTGTTGAAATTAAAATGTAGATTATCCTTCATTTGGCTGGGAAGGACCACCTGCTGATATACTTCGAGGTTATTACCTTTCCTCACTGCTAGGGTGGGTGGGACAATATTAAAGTCGTCCTGACCCTGTCCAACGAATGACAAACAACTGTTCCAACTATTTCCTCACTAATGAAGCCGTAACTTCCAATAAGGGCTGGTATTATAAACATCTTTTGAAGTTAACTTCAATTTTAACAGTCATGTTAACTTTAGCTTTAAAATGGAAGCTTTATAAAAGTCCCATTTCTTAAATAAAAAGAAGGCAAATAGGTAACCTAGAATGTATTGCAATTTCTCGTGTGACATTTCTAATAAATTATAGTACTGCTAGCAACAGACTTGTGAATACCTCCAAAATCTGCAACTACTAAGAATTAACCTGTTGCATGAAATTTGAGAGTACTGAAAATACTTACAATTCTACAGTAATTGGGAACTAGAAAAGCTGACTTATTAGTTGGCTTTGCCAATTTACTTCACTATGTGCCCCATTAACGAGCGTACAGACTTTCTTGATGATTCAAATTTGATTTTGTTCTACAAGATGTAATGGTTTAACCGATTTCTAAATATATTTTGTCGCCGAGGGCCTTCAACAATAATCACAGCATCTTCTTCATTGTCGGTCAAAACATCCTCAAAAATAACCTGGATTTCGTTTGCCAACATTTGCGAAAACAAAAACAAAAACAAAACAATGAAATTGAACTGGGAGGGTGAACAAACTTTCAGTCTAACTCCACCAAAAATATTTATTTTTGGTGGAGTTAGACTGAAAGTTTGTTCACCCTTCCAGCTTTAACTCACTTCCACTGTATGTGATGGATCGTCTACGATGGTTCAATGAAATTGAGGTTATATGCTAAATTATTGATAGAAGAACTGCCAAAAACCACCATTTTCTACAAAGTTAACTTTAACTGATACCCCTTCCTCCCGATAAAGTTAACTGTTATATAATATATGTTCGAAACATGTCTTGTTGTTTGAGATAGGATTTATATCCTGTGCTCTATTAAATTTCTCGTGAAGATGACTTCGTGTTCTTTTTCCAAAAAAAAAAAAATAACTTTTACATTTTGAAGTTAATTATAACTTGTGGCGGCGTCATTCCACAAGTTAAATTTTAGTAAATCTGTCATAATAGTTTTATAATACGTAGAACCCGCTAGGAAAATCAAGAAGCACACATCGGAAGCAAAAACTCCAGGAAGAGTAATTGTGATAAATTTGAACAATGTTCGTAAGGTTTTGCCGGAGAGTATCAATTAAATGATACCTTAAAATGTCGAATGTTGGAAATATTTGGATAGAAGGGTACTTCGACATTGCAAATTTTATTCTATAATTTATTGATACTCTCCGGCAAAACTTTTCGAATATTGTCCGAATTTATCACAGAACTCTTCCTGGATTTTCTTTGCAGGGGCGTTGCGACTGAATTATGGTAAGTCGCGGCTTCATTTGTTAGGAAATATTGGTTAAACAGTTTATTATCATTCGTTGGGCAGGGTCAGGAAAACTCTAATTTTGTCCAACCTACCCTAGCACTGACGAAAGACAAGAACATCGAAACATGTCAGCAGGTGCTTACCTCCAGTCACTATTTAAGTATTTAGTTACAACGAGCACTTGCAATTAGATATTTTGAAATTGTCTATTTTATTCTATCATTCTAGTAATCTGCCAAAATAGCTTTTCACTACCCGGCCTCATACTTTTAAATCATGCTAGTTTATAGGTTTTGTTTTGGTAGTGCTTGGGTTTCAGATGTTACCATAGAAACAGTGGGATGAGAGTTTTCTGGAACATCAAGGAGTTTCAAATTAAGTGGTGCTCTATTTGTTGAAATCTTAGGATTATTTGTAATGGGAAATATGTTTGTTTGAGTAGGAATGAGTACTGATTAGAATTCAAATAAGTAATGTTAAAATAATTATTTAACTCCCCAAACAGCCCACAGCAAAGCCTTCAATCTGTTCTAGTTTCTCGTCAGTATTTCATCGGGACTAATCCCTACTGCCAGAAGGTAAATCCAACTAGTAATTCTGTCAGTTCATTTGAATAGGTAAGCCCGAGTGGTTTTTATCACTTTGCTCGAGATTTGACACAAGTTGCGGATACCTATACACTTTGTCTTCGAATATTATGGTTGCGTAGAGAAATTAAACATGATGAATAGGTACATGCAATGCATGTGACTTAGACAACAATAATAGATAGGCTAACTAACCGTAATTAAGTTCACTACAATATCTTTTTTATTCTAGTGACCTTTGAAACATACCTGTAACTATTCCACTTTTACGATTTTGCTATCGTTGACGAACTTTGGAAATAATCGTGCACTTCATTCAGATTGAGAAACGTCGGTAAATTCTATTGCATCTTGCAACTAGTTTTGCGCATGATCGGATACCATATCGTAGAACACTCAAGGACTCATTTTTGGGAGCAACGTAACTATACTCCACATAGTAATGTTTCGTTCAATTTAATATTGGAAAGTACGTGATGTGTCGTAAAAGTGAAAAGATAAATGATATTTTAGAAATGATGGTGTCGATTCAAATGAGCGGAGACGTTCATATTTTTTCTGTAACAATACATTGGTTACTACTTTTTTTTGATATTTCGACAAATGTTTGAGGCACCAAGTGACCATCTTCTGGAGGAACATTAGAATAAACCTATTTATACAGAATTTGATTCTGAATAAATCTTGAATTAGAAGGATAGTTGTGTTCACATCATTCAACGAATTTTGAAAAACTAAAATCGACTGATCCGTTCTCAAGATCTGAGCAGTTTTATGATCGAAAAAAAAATTGAAAACATCCTGTTTACTTTGGTTACTTGAAACAAGGACAGGGTATAATACTCTGATCATTTGTTGATATTTCGTTGGGTTCAAGACGCTACACAATTTTGACAAGTTATAAGGAGATCGCATGGTTAGGAGATGCTATAAAGGGCAAGAAACTTGAATAATTCAAAATGCATTGTTATGGTATTTTCCATAGAAAAATCATGCTTTATTTGATTGCGATACATTTTTTATGCAAAAATCTTATCAAATCAAGGGTCAGTACCTATTATTCAAAACAGTGAACACCAAAACTCAATATGGAATGAAATGATAAAAAAAGTTAGCAATTATAATACTCAACTCAATAACGATGAGTTTTATAGTGTAAGAACATGAACGAAAATATAACAGACTCATACACTTGCACAAGATGCAGAGTGCCGGCTATGCATGGAGGATGATGAAACGGCTAAATACATTCTGTGTACATGCCCTGCAGCGGCCAGAACAAGATTATCAATATTTGGCGACATGACAGTAAGGCCAGAAAACCTGGTAAATTGTTCTCCTAATGCATTCCTCAATTTCGTCAAGAGATTGTATATACCTACTGGGAGAAATATAACCATAGGGTGAGTCACAATAGGCCATTGGCCGCAGTGGAGGGCCTGATACGGGCCCACTCACGTGCAAACCTAACCTAACATACACATGGCAAATCGCTAATAATTAGAAAGTCGAAAAGTAATTCGTTGAAGTAAGTTCAAGTCATTCTGGAAATATATGCATTTCTTCTCGAAATTAACAAGATTTGAAAGTGGAGGAATGTATACTTGTTTGCATAAACATGCGATTCAAAAAAGTAAAATCCATTATTACAGGTGTCCTACAAAATAAAAGAAACATTTGAAATTGAAAAACCCGGCGAAAACCTATGCTTATCTCCAGAAGTGCAGCTTAACTGACAAGATTTTGATGAGTTGAGAAAAAATAACTTTTTGTTTTCATTTCGGTGGGTATATGAATATAACAGCCGTATGCATAGTCAATTCCAGCGACTCGCCAGAGTTTCGCCGCTCGCTCTACAAGAACTATAATGTACAGTCGAGCTCCAAAAAAGTGGTATATCGCCAGAGTTTTGCCAAAATGTGACTTTTCGCGTAGTTGTCACTTTTTTGGAGCTCGACTGTGCATTATAATCCTTGTGTAGCGAACGGCGAAACTCTGGCGTGTCGCTGGCGATTGACTATGCATACGGCTGTAAGTTAGGAACTTTGCCTCGTGCCTATTTTCAACAATAAAATAAACCTAATATCCTCATTAGATACTAATTTTGAACAAAATGTAATTTTTATAAACACGCACACACAAGTGCCGTACATTTTTAAGTAAAAAAGAAATTGTCGTACTCATGATCTAAATTATTTTATTGTAAATATTTAGAGCGTAATAGAGATTTTAGGCATAGGTAAATCTTTTTTAGAATTTCATTAAACTTTAGACATCAAATTTTAATGCCATATTTGATAATTTTACTGTATTTAAGCACTTTTATTGTAATCATCCCTATTATTACTATTCAGCTCATCAAACTTCTGGAACTTCTGACCCAACCGGTAATATCCAATCATCGTCCTCTTTTTATTTCAAATAATTGTAACAAACAATACCTGTGAACGAAGCAACGCCAGTTTCTTCAACCCAGAAAGTTTTATAAGCTATCAAAAGTATCCTCGAAGCCTAAACAAACATGCAAGCGTCTGCGATACGGAGACGTATGTTAACAAAACTCATGGCAACTGAAGAACATATTACCAAGCAGAATGTGAACCAGTGGCGGTAATGAAACTGTTGATAATAAGAGTTCAGTGATAAAAAATGCCGAAATTACCATTTTTCATAGTAGTCGTAGAAGTTTTTAGGCGTTTTCGGAACCAAGAACAACTCTAATGTAGATTACTTAATATAGATAACTCACAATATTCTACAGGGGCTTCGACACGGAACATACCCGCAAGTATGAGAGATAATACAATGCTGAAAACACGGTTAGATGGGGAGCAGCTGTGCTTTCAATTTGGCACATGAGTCTATATCAAATATGGAACTGCAGTGCAAATAATTTGTTCTATGGCAGAAACATTAACATTTAGTGAATTTAATATACGATTCAATAACTGTGAACAATTTTTGCTTTACAAGAGATTGAGATTTTCAAGAAATCATTTTCGGGATTCAAATCCTTGTAAATCTTTCAATATAGGTCTAATAACTCAGCGTAACTTTCTGAACATTGAATTTTATTAGAAAAGTTCCAGTGTTTTTTGGCAGGATAAATCAACGACAATAAAATGCACAGCAACATCTTCACTAATAAATTGTGAAAGGCTTTCGCGGCCTTCGTCACTTACATGGTGGTTCTTCGGGTTGTAAGGCCGAAGTGTGTTTAGAGAAGATCTCGACGTTTCGCCAACACGCGTGGTTAGCATTTTCAAAGTTTCTGGTTTCTTGACAGCGACTTAAGAAACCAGAAACTTTGAAAATATCTCTTGAAAATGCTAACCACTCGTGGTGGCGAAACGTCGAGATCTTCTCTAAACATACGTCGGCCTTACAACCCGAAGAACCACCATGTAAACATCTTCACTGTCACAATTTTCACTCGGGTTTGAAGGACGTCGTTTTTTAGAATTTCTTCCTAACGTTTCGCTAGCGCGAGTGGCTAGCTTCTTCAGAGGCTCATGAATTATCTCAGATGACTGGAGATTCCGTCTGCGGAGATTGTATTTATTCTGACTTGACTTGTGCGTTAATTACCGTAATCATTTTAAAATTTATAAACACTACTTTAGCCCCAACAGAAATGCCAAAATTCTACATAAAATCGATAAGAAGAATTTCCTCAGGATTGGATTTGTTTGAAGAACTGGAAATTTCAATGGTTACTGCCTGAATACCCAAGTAAACTTGTACAGAGATTTTTTTCCCCTTCATCAAAGAAAGGATCACTAACTTTAATTAAAACATGTCGGCTATCCTTCAATAATTTAAAAAAAATCATATTGGATCACTGTTCAAGTTGGTACCATTATTTTCTCTATGACACTTGACTTGACACACGATGGCACAGGTTGTTTTTCATTCACTTGAAATACACACATGGCCTTAAGCTCTAACATGTCTTTTCGTTAGATGTTAGACTAAATTAGTTTCATTCAAACGTAAGTTTTACAAATTTTGATACTTCCTGTTGCATGACTGGTAAGTACTCATTATCATTTTCTAAATTTCATAACCTCAAACTTTTCACTTCTCAGTTTTTTTCAGAGTATTTACTTTCAGGTGAGCACTGAAGTTGACGCAAGACGAAAGCGGTTTGCAATAAATACAAATTTATACACTTCTATACAAAAAATCTTCGCTTCATTTAATAGTAACAAAGTTTTCCATGTGCAACGAATTTTATGCAGAACACTGTATAAGGTGTCTACGTGTTTTTTTAACGACAGCCCAAAATGTAGTGTTTTATGTTGTTTGCTCGCCTTGTTTCATATGATGTATGTCGTACATGAGCATCTGTTCTTTCATAAGTTTTGGATTGAAAAGTCGAAACCATTCCCAATCCGATAAATATAATTCTACATGTTATCAGATAAAACAGGATTCCGTTTTTCGCTATTTTCAAATTTATGAATTTTGGAGAAAACAAATAAAAATATCGGTTCGTATTGTTTGATTTACAGTGCGGCACTTCAAGAATTCCTTTTTTACTTTTTGAACCGGTTGGTTTAGAAAATGAAAATTTGAAAAATATCAATGATAGCACCAAAACTATATTCACTGACAAAATTATTGTTATGGTTTTTTCTTATGGAAAATGGGATCTTGTGACTCATTTGGCAGATTTAGTTGAGTACTTTGTATTCCTACAGTAGCAAACCGAACCTACCGGTTCAAAAAATAAAGGAAGGGACATGTATGTATTTGTGTATCTATATCTCAATTGAACTGTGAGCAGTTTCTCCATTTAATCGACAGATCACAAGATACCAATGCTGACAGCGAAAAAACGGGTTCCTATTGACTAAGGAACGGTAAATACAAACCCGGAAACCACTAGGTTTCCATTTCTCTTTGAAACAAACAAAATTGACCTCATTTAAAGCCCGTCAGTTCAAGTGTCTTTACTGCGCCACTGGTTCAATTTCGAGAACCCCTCGCTCTATTTGCTTTTTACACGTAAAACGGTTAATATGACGCCTGCTATTTCTCTGTTCTATACCGGAATAGATAACATTCCATATCAAGCACACAAACACAACAGGAGATTAGAAACGGTTGTGTAAATAGCGAGATCTCTTTCTGGAGTGTAAGGTTTCCGAGTAAGTCAAATTTGATAGTGTTATATTTATTTATTCCCTTGTGCAAACCCGGTAACGACATCAACCGTTTTATTAACAATTTTAAGAGACACTTTCAGTTGTCCAATTGAACTTCATAAGCAGAAGAAAGCAGAGTGATTTTTTTATGTATTCAAACAGTAACGATCAGTTTTGCACCATCAGGAAATTAGAAATGTCCGTTTCCGTTAGAAAGTTACGTTTATAAATAATTATCTTATCGGTAACTTACTACGTGTCGGAAGGTGATCACTTATTAACTTTTTAGGGAATTATTTCATGAATTGATATCGGAAATTATACAATGAATTGTTAATCAAGATTAAGAAGTACCTACTTGAGTGTCATTACGATAAGCACAAATACCAAACGCTACTTTAAAAAATTTAGGAAATCATTAGCATAAGTAAGAAAAGGTTCTAAACTCATTATTTGGGGTGTTTTCGACATTGAGACTTATTTTTCAACAGGATGTAGAACTCATCAAAATAAACCGTTGTAGTAAAAAGAATAACGGAGATGTCATCAATCGAAATTGTGAAAAATCCAATTGATTTTACCCTAATTCAGAATTTATAATTTTTGGTGAATTTATTTATTTTGTTGAGTTTTACATCTTGTTGAAAAAAAAACACCTCACCATCGAGGTGAATAAGTGATATCACCAAACCAGAAAAACTGCTAATTGAAAATTGTGGAAACTTTTGAAAACTTCGAATTCGGTAATGTTGATAACTGCCAATAGTTTTTGTAAATTACCGTGACCGTATTTTTTTACTTTTATACAGAGGATTATTCCTCACCTCATTCCAAGGTGAAAAGTTCTATCAATGTATGTCATAAAATGCATTCTCTCTGACATACAGGGCGTTCGATGTGCGAAAGAAGTTAAGATTTTTTTCTTCTTCAAAACTCCTATAAACATTTTAAATGGAGAAGGGTAGCATGTGATATCACGTTGAGTATCAATGAGCCTAACTGATGTCAAACTCTCATTTGTCCATTCACTTGTCCATAGAAAATATGGCCACAAACCATCGTAACTAAGCCGCAGGTTTATGAAAATTAATAGTAATGACTTCAAATTATCACGTTGAAAAACCTTGATTATTGTACCAAATTTCAATTTTTTTCCTTCAAGAGTTTTGGAGGCAAAAATTCTTATTTTTTTTCTCACTTCTGACACCCTGTATCTCAAAGGAGATGCATTTTAGGACATTCTGACTCACCCTCTATACTTACGTGATCTTTGGTAAAATGATCTATTTTGATGAGTTCATTCTGTTATAAAATATGCCTCACCTTTGAAAACACCCTGTGTTGATTGTACCTCAATCCCCAATAAATATGTAATCCGTGACAGATGAACGATATTGTCGATATTAGTTGATCTGTCCAAACTGGCAGTGCAAGTGATTTTTTTTTCAATCATATTTTTTATTTTATAAAGTTTTGCAAAATATTTCCTGAATATACATTAAAAGTTCCTACCTACTACTTATACTTCGCCATTACTCTAAAATGAAACTATGCTCAATAAAGTCGATTATCTTTATTATTTATGACGAAACAAAGGGTATTTCATGGTTTTTGCTTCATAATGTACATTCTTGATTTAATGTTTTCTTCTCCACGAATTTGACCATATGTACGATTGATTTATTATGATACTTATACCGTAAGATAATGGTATTCAAAAGATCATTCATGTTTGAAATCACCTATGTTACATTCATTGTTGTTTTTGTCCATTCGACAAATTCAATAATTAGAGGAGATTGTGCCACGATCTTGTCTACGGTTTCCCTTACACAGCTCATGTATGTCTGACAGAATTAAATAAGAATGTGCACTTATTCACATTGCAAACGCTTCACTTTTGTCACTAAAGATTTCATTTTACCGACATGACTAAACACCAACTAACAATTAATGTGAAAAAATTTAAGTCATTGCCACCGAAGTGTTCTGCTTTGCATCCATTATTATTCTTTATTTCACGTGTCTGTCAGTCACCTCTCCATACCAGTTTTTTGTTTATGGAGTTTGGAAGAAATGAAACAAGTTTGTGTTGGAAATATGTTAATATGTAAACGAAATATGTTTATGCTTGTTATATTGGCGAGGCAAATATTTGTTTACAGCAAGAATTTCGTGTATATTCAATAATTACTCATTATGAAAAACATTACCCATACTGATAATAATATTACCGGATGGTAAACCAAAAATTCGGAAGGAAAAATATGAAATATTATAAATGAAAAAACAATGTGCTAGCTACATAGGGCGAGGAGCGGAGGTTGTCAGCTGCCCTAGTTAATATGAATGAAAAACACTTGAACATTTGTTGTTTCAACAAAGCTGAAATTCATTCTTATGACAGTTTTCGATATAAAAAAAAAATTAAAAAGTGTCAGCTCTTAATACCCTCGGACAAAACCTGTCAGCTAGGTCTTTCAAGGATTCTAGGAAATAACATCCTCAGAAGTTAAATCCCCGGGAAAAATCCCCCAATATAAATCTCAAGGAAAGTGAATCCACATCACTAGAAAAATCCTTAGAAAACGAATCTCCAAAAGTGTAAATTGTACTATAATTTTTATTATTCACAGAACTATTTATCGTATGTACATCTAAAAAAACCCAATACCAAAAAATCCGTTAAAATTAGGAGTAATTTTTTTAGTCTGTTCTAACCAGAACGAACTAACCTTACGTAGACATTTGAGTGCGTGAAAGTTGAACAAAAAAATTTATTTAGAGTAATTTTTTTTTTTAGTCTGTTCATACCAGGGACCGTATACCTACCTGAATGTCAACTAATCTATGTCCATCGCCTTTCTCAAATATGCATTGAAGAGAGATGGAGATATTTTGTCGCATTCATAGGGTAGTAGACATTTGAGAATCGGACCCCAGAACGAACTAATCTTACTAGACACATGAGTACGTGGAAATTGAACAATATGTGTGTATCAATCAATCAAAGTATGAATAGATTTTCCGTTAATGATTTTTCTCCCTAATGATTTTGTTTGCAGGGGCTTTTTTTCCGTGTTATTTTTTGTGGGGATTTATGATCCGGGATTTTTTTTTCAGTTCTTTGCTCACCGCGCGTGGTATCTTCAATGCTCTAGTTAATAACGTTGAAACTTAATCATAACTCGTATCTTCCGTAACTTTTGACGTAGAAACATGAAATTTTCAGGATCGATAGATACACTAAAAATGAACTCACTGCACCAAAGGGGTCATCTCACGTGATATACATTGCATGCTAGCAGCGATGGAACCACCTTTTTTTCCGGAAAGTTATATTAGGGGGCAAAATTGGCCCGAAATTATACGCTGCACGCCAGCAGCGATAGAAAAATGGGTGGTTCCGTTGCTGCTGGCGTGCAGTGTATATCACGTAGTGCAGTGAGTTCATTTCTAGTGTTTCTATCGATCCTAAATTTCAGGGTTCTACGTCGAAAATTACGGAAGATACGGGAGCGTTTCCATGAGAAGTGAGACAAATAAGAATTTTTCAGGACTGAAAAATTTTAAGAACGAATAGACGAAATTAAACTTTATCCGTTTTGCCAAAACGGTTGATTTTGCGTGTTTGGCGTCTTTTAGGCGTCAAACTGACGTTCCTCCTATATTTACTGTGATTGTTAGTTTGTGTTGAGAGAAACTTGAAATTATTCATGAAATGGTTAAAAAACGTTAGTTGGAGCATTAAGGGTCTTCATCCCTGAAAAAAGGGGAGTAGAAACGATTTTTTTTCTGAGTGGTGAAGGGTTGTATGATTGTATGAAGATAAAAATAACGAAAAAAAATTCTTTGAGTTTTAAATGAATGAAAAGGATGTTTTCCCCCATTTTTGGTCATTTTCGTTCAGTTCCACCATCAAAACGAACGAATATTTTGGTGTTGTTTCATTTCAGTATCGAAGTCTATAATTCACTTAGTTAAACGACTTTCTTATTTTTCTACTAAATATTTAATTTTTTTTGTGAATAATTTCACAAAAATGTGATGTTTTCGCGAAATGGGTTTCCTTGCTTTATTCCATTTGAAATGAGAAATCTCCAGCTTTATCAAAGTCAATAAAGGTTTGGTTCAGCCGTCGACCAGTGAAAACTAATTATTACTTACAATTCTGGATTCAGAAATAGAGCTGAATTTCTTTTAAATGACACGCCCCTCAGGTTGCTCCTCCCACACGACTGGTGAGGAATAGAGAGAGTATCATATAGCCAGTATGACATCTGGTACAGGGTCGGATCGGGAATGGGAAAAAATAAAACTCATTCGGGTCGATCGAAACTATGGAATATTATAACTTTTACAATTAATAGCTTTTTTCATCAACATGTGTTTATCACTTGGGGGACAATACTCCATAACATTTTTATATTAGGAAAAACTAAGAGGCAGCTCCAGAATGTTGGACGAGTTTCGTGTTTTCTGATACAATTCCATTCAAAATTGATATATAGAAGCTTTTGGGTTTGGGAAGTCATAATTTTTTTTTAATAATTCAACGTAGCTGCTCCAAAATATCGAACGAAATTTTTGATTCTTGGTCTGATTCTATTTTGAGTTGGTATAGGTATAGGGATTTTTGTGATCGGATAACATGATTTATTTGTCAACGTTTGATAATTCGAAATGACAGCTACAAAACGGTGAACGAATAATTCAAGATGGCGAGATTTGAGATCAGATTCTATTCAAAATTTGTAGAAGTATATTTATTTTGTGCTGCATACATGTCATGTTTTATTTGACATTACCTTTTATCTGATATTTCAGACGTCATTAACTATATTTTTTTGCGATATACTTCATATTAAAATTCACATTCAAAACATTTCCGAGATATTTCAAACAGATTTTGCTGAAATATTTCTAATTCTTGATACATTGTGTGACTGGATTCCATTATATTTATTCATTTGAAATTTTTGTGCAAACTTTCAGATTACTATGAAAACAAACAGGTTTTAATCAGATATGTAATTTGGAAGAACGAGCACCGAATTATCTGATTCGGACCTGTATCTTACGAGAATCGCCAAGTTACAAGTGAGGCGGAGTTTGTATTTATTTCGTCGGGAGAGCACGCACTGCCATCTGACGATATACGTTTCTTATTTAGGAGGCTAAAGAATCTTAAAGATTTCGCGCGCGATGAGCGCCTGGACGTTGCGCTACACTTCAAAGGCCTAGCTGACCGAATATTTTTCAGATCTCAAATTAACATGGTAATCAATTTGTCGATACTTGAAACATCGCCATAGCATATTTTTCTGGAAAGTGTTTAATCACGCCAAAAACTAAGGGAACGTCATTGTCTAGATATATCCAAAAACTAACCCCCAAAAGTTATCGTCGATATATCGCCGGTACATAAAAGCGTTGGTCAGTTGAGACTGTTTTCAATCGACGCTTAAAATAAATAGAGAACTGACCAGTTTTTAATGTTAACGTTTTAAATAAAAAAAAAACTCGTTTGACATTGCCATGCTAATAAGTGAGGAAATGACGGAAAATTAAAACAAGTTTATTTCAATAATTACATAATTCTGTCCAGCATTTTTAACGTAAGATTAACATAATGTAGGGAAATTTCAGCAAAGTAACTATATAAAACAATCCAATAATAATTATTGTTCAAATGATGTTTTAATCATATATTATCTTAATGCCTATTATATTGTAGTTCAGACCAAAATACTGAAATGGAATTGAATTTTGAGCTGCTTCATTGTCTGAATGAAGCCCGCTTCCAAAATGTGTAATGATTTTATAACGTATGCCCTTTAGGGTTTTGGTAGTTATAAATACAATGATGAATGAACAAGCAAAATTATCGCTTGCAGGTGGAACATAACAATAATAATAATTAATATTATTATACTTTATTTTCTCAAAGACATGCATACACACGTATAGATTCAACAATGCCCTATTTCTCAACACATTTGAGGGCATGTGGTGACTAACTCGACACATATGCTGATCGGTTTCCGTCTGATTTTTTTTTCGAAGAAATATTGTTTGGTATGCTTGGTTGGTATACGCTAAACTATCATTAAAATACGTGATTTCTTTATGCAATCAACAATAATCAACGAGTTTCTGATTACAAATTCCATACGTATTTGAGAAAAAAAAAGTGTTATTTTTTTTCTCTTTGGTGTTTTGCCATCGACTGCTATGGTCATTAGCCATGTGTTCTTTATAGGCCTGGTTACTAACTCCATACGCCACCTTAGGAGCAGCACTGTTAATTGGAACGCAACAGCGAATCGTGCAGGACTCACCCTAGTCTAGCCACGAGATTTTAATAATTTAATCGGTTAAATTAAATTAAAAAATCCCAGCCCAACCAGGGTTCGAACTCCGAACCTTTCGACTCAGAGTCGGACGCTTAAACCACTGCGCCACGCCCCGACATAAAAAAAGTGTTATTATTAATATTATTGTTATGTTCCACGGGAAAGCGCTAATTTTGCTTATTTATTGATCATTATATTTATAACTACCAAAATACGTTATAAAATCATTACACATTTTGGCAGCTTCCGAGAAATAATTTCTCAACTAAAAATTGGTTTTAGTATGAGGTTGACTTTTATGATTCACGACGAAGTAACAAAAACAAATGTTCCGCGTTGGAAACATTGTTTTCCAAAATATTCTCACTGATATTTGATTCATTTCTCTGTACGCTGGAACAAGTTTTCATAGCACTTTTGCCATAGCGAATGAGGTATCTCCTTGGTATCTCCAATACAGAGGTTTTATATGCGTCAACAAAAATAAATCATTGGTTACCAAATCAGGACCGCGAGGCGGATGACCCATCAGTTTTTTGAGTACTCGAAAAGGCAGTTGCGATGTTTCGAGCGCAATCGACTTTTGTTGAGTTTTGTTCGTCTTGGAAGACCGGCTCAGAGTGGACTTTTGCTTAGGATCTGTATAAAACGCATAAATCAAAGATTTTTTACCTAAGACGAATTGTATGCGGTGTTCGAAGCATCGCGATTATATATCTTGTTTATTGCTTTTGACAAATTAATCAACGCGAGTCTTTTTTAAGTGATTGTCAAATTATGAGGAATTCAAGGGATATTATATACGAGGATATATTGAAAAATTCTTAGCCTACTATAGAACCAAACAAAATTTCAATGTCAAAATATTTTATTACTCAACATATTCTCCTCTTAATTGGATACATTTATTACAGCGAACCTGCAACGTCTCTAGACCTTTCAAATAAATGTTTCTTCTTGCTCTGCAAACCAGACCTCCACAGCTTTTATTACCTCCTCGTTGGAAGAAAATTTACGACCTTTCAAACTTTTTTTCAGTTGAGGAAAGAGATGATAGTCGGACGGAGCCAAATCTGGTGAATAAGGGGGGTGTTCTAGTAATTCAAATCCTAAATCACGAATTTTTTGCATGGCTACATGAGATTTGTGTGCAGGGGCGTTGTCCTGCAAAAACAAAACACCTTTGGATAGCTTTCCGCGTCTTTTCTCTTAATTTTTTTCCCGTAGAGTGGTCAGTAATGTCGAATAGTAATCTCCAGTTATTGTTCTACCCTTATCCAAAAAATCAATCATGATTACTCCATGGCAATCCCAAAAAACTGAAGCAAAAACTTTTCCAGCAGATTTTGGACACGAAACTTCTTAGGTCTTTGAAAACCGGAGTGTCGCCATTCCATCGATTGTTGCTTTGTTTCTGGATCGTAGAAATGTACCCAAGTCTCATCCATAGTAACAATTCGGTTTAAGAAGTCTACATCGTTTTCAAATCGAGCACAGATCGAACGCGATGCTACTACCTTTGCACGCTTTTGGTCAACATTCATACATTTGGGGTTCCATTTTGCAGCAATTTTTCTCATGTCCAAATTGACGTGAACTATATAATGGACGCGTTCGTATGAAATATTTATTGCTTCATATATCCGTTTTAGCCCAATTCGACGGTCTGTTAAAATCATGTCATGAACTGCATCGATATTTTCGGGGACTGACACAGAAACTGGCCTTCCCGATCGGTCATCATCTTCAATGAAAAATTTACGTCTTTTGAAGCTTGCAGTCCAATTTTTCACGGTCGCATACGAAGGACATTGATCACCAATGGTATTAAGCATATCTTCGTAAATCTGCTTACCTCTTAACCCTTTTAAATACAGGTACTTGATGATGGCTCGATACTCCAATTTTTCGGTGGACATATTTTTTCTTTTAATTTTTTGCGTAACTCTGGTTTACTTTTTTGACGTCAAACTTTACACTGACACTTCTAATAAGTTATTGTTTGTTGCTATGGTAACGCTATATTTTGTTTATGCAAGGAACTGGTCTAGGCTAACTAGATATCAATACATCCTTGTACAGCTTATTCACGGCTGAATGTTCATGCATTGATTTAATTGGATTTATTTTCAAAATCAACCATCGAAGAAAAGTATTCGATTCCATTCTAGAAGCTATGGACAAAATTAACTTATTACAATATTACGTGAAGCTTATGACTAATTTGGATTATCTACCTTATCGTTCAAACGATCTGTAAAATTACGTATACGAATAATTTTATAGCTTTTACTGTTGATTATATACCGGGTAATTCGAATTCGAGGGCTGTAGCAGATAAAAATATGGTTTAGTGGTGGCCAAGTTCTGTATTCATGTGAATAACGGCCGTTTGCACGAATTTTATTTAAATTATAGTTAAAATTAAATCCAGAATTGAATCTTAATATTTTTGCACCACATGGTTTGATCTATAGTTATCATGTTGATTTCAAGATTAGTTAATAGTTAATCCTTAATTAGTTAAGCCAAATTATAGTTCAAATTGGTGCAAACGGCCGTAAGTAACAATATGCCGTTGGGAAAATCTGAGTAATTCCGGGTATTATTTGCTGAAGGCCATCAATTTGAAATGCACATTTATTATATTGCCATTTTCTCCCAGCTTTACGATGACATTTTAAGAAAAAAACAAAAACAATGTTTTTCTCATTTTTGGAAGCTTGTAACTTTTCAAGGACCAGCCTAATAGCTTTTATTTCCATGAAAGACCCCCTTTAATTCCTGACTAGGAATCACCTCCTACAAACTTTCTCACTTATTTGGAAACGCCCTATGTATTACAAGTGAGATAATTCCCTACATAGTGTTTCATAAAAAATATACTCATAGCAATCTAGATGATAGACAAAAATTCCAAATTGTAATATTCTTGATTATTCTATCTTGAATAAACAGAGAATTATTTTAGATCCTAACGGAGATATGGCTACCATTCCATGCACAAACACGTGTGTATAATATATACAAATTCCACCCTTCAATGAAGGAAGTGGCCGAAACTCGAACAAATTAAAATAGATTGTTTACGAGCACCTCGTAGTTCGAACGATAAAGCGACCTATTTAGCAATTCAGATATAAGGAAGTTCTATTCGTAACAACCCCTTTATGGAGTCAAGAAAATACAAGGCCATCAATTCACTAGCTGATTAGGTGTGTTTTCGATAAACTAGGTATATAATCACTGGTTGAAACATAAAATGTTTCTTGTCAACGGTTTCTTTATTCTTGATTACTCGTGATTTAAACAGCCGTATACAGTGAGTGTCAAAAAGTGTTCACCATATGAGAAATATTTTTATTAAACATTTGTCAAAAATATTAGTTTTCAAAATAATTGGTGTATTGAAAAATTTTCATTTGAGGCATCAGATGTCTAAATTCCCGAACGTTATACAGCTGAGAACAAATAAACGGAAATTTGGTCAAGAGTAAAGTACCCTTATTTGCAATAACTCGAAAAGGTTTATTTAATAATAATAATTTTATTGCTTCTAAAAACGGGTTTACAGCAAGAAGTGTGTATGTGAGAATAAAAAAAATTAAATCTACATAATGAAAAGCCAAATAACAATTTGCTCACAGTGGATTGTACAATCATAAGAATATAGTAAAATAAACATCAATATGGACGTAATTTGAGAATGTTCCAGATATTTTCTGAGATTTCTTTGGCTACAGAAATAGTTATATTCTCTAAGCATTGATGAGTTGAAAAGGTTTATTTAAAAAAGTTCTTCATAATTAAAAACAATATACAGATTTGCAATCACAGCCCCCTAAACAACACACTTTAGTACTACGTTCTGAGTTGACACTACGAATAAATTGATCGTAAACAGATTTCAATTGTTTAATTGTTTAGTTTGAATGAGTTAATTATTTCTGCCATTTTCTTCAAACTAATTATAACGGTAGTTCTTATTTGCGTACATACAGAGTGAAATATAAAATTTGCACCAAAAAATATGCACAAATCACAACCATTTTCAACGAACGTGGATAATCTTGTCCAAATAATAAATTATACCAATTTGCGTCGGCCTGTTATTGAAGTGGTGGGAAAAAATCGCTAAGGTTTAAATTTGAGTTACTAGTATACTTTGTGATGCCAAAAACATTTTAAAAAAGTGAAAAAACATAGATTTTGATTTTAATTGTAAACAACTTTTGTAAATAAACTTTTATCGAAAATACGGGTACTTTACTCTTGATCAAAATTCCTAGAAGGTTGTGATCAATTGTTTCAAAAGCTCTACTAGAATTAAATATATAATGATATAAGTTGTTGTTTACAATTTAGTGACTCATTAATGTTTGTCACAATTCTTCAATAGCTGGGATTTTCTGTTCACCTAAAAACACATTCAGTCGGTTGCTGTAAGACGCATCAAAAATGTTTGCAAAATCCCTGAAGACAAACATTCCGATAGTTTGTCATATCACCTCGAGAACCTTTATTTTTGTAAATTGGAACCGACTTCGAGGTATTTAAAATATCTGGGTATTGCCATTTTCAAAAAGGATAATGTACTTTTTCCATAAATTCCGATCAAAAAAGCATCACAACAAATACAAGCTTGGAAAAAGGAGGATCAGCGTGCAATTTAATATCAATATCAATGTTGATGAAATGTCTGGGGCTGATAGTTTTTAGATTAAGATATCAGCAGGGCGGAATAAAGAGAGGCACTTTCTTATTTCAATAGGTTTGGTTCCTCCCAGTAGCGGATTGTTGGATCCGCCACTGGTTTTCCAATTTGTTTTTACGCATAGTTGAGTGGAAGTGGTTCTTTATTTCAAATGGTATTTTTTCAATTTGTTTTTGGGCATAGTTGAACGAACATCTGGGAAGTAATGAAAATCAGATGAACAATTTCAAATAAAATAACGAAAAATCGAAGAATTTAACCGACGAAACTTTGTAATATACGGTGATTTCAATGAAAAACCATATTTTGGCATTTTCATTTGCTCAATTACCCAGTATGAGTTTGGAAGTCATCAATAATTTCTCAAGGTTTGATCATCATATTCTGATATATGTTTTATTGAAAAAAATTGTCGAGACCTAATAAACCATGTTTATTGATTGAGTTTATTATTGTTCAAATGTTGTTTTTGATAATATGAATGAAAACAGCCAGAAAAAAAGTATTGAATCTTCTAATTGCCTAAAAAATAATGACCACTTTCAACAACAACTTCTTAGGATCCACGCACACTTTCGAAAAGATGATCGAAAACGACATTTTTCATAAAAGAAGTGCGGGGTCCTTTACCATTTCAGCTTCAGTGAGAGAAGACTAAAAAGGCCAGCTCCCTTTTCCCAAACGCTAATTTGTAATTTCTTCTACATAGAAACCGAAATATGTATTACAGTATTCAATACTATCTCCCTTTCCTTTTCCAAGGAAGTCGATATGGGGGTGGGTAATGGTGGTAATTACCCCCCCCCCCCCAAGAATAATTATTCATTAGTATTTTCGGTAGAAGTTCTATGTTACAGTATGATTTTTTTTCATTACCTTAACCAAGCCTTTACCCACCAAGAAAAAATTTAGCGACGCCCTTGACTTTTCCATACCAGTTATTTATTTTCTGTTTGAGCCGACTGTCATACTGGTTTCCTATGGAAAAGACGGGGATGCAAATATTTAACCTTTGTTAACACTTGGCCGTCGAATTTCCTGTGACCCGTATATAATATGACCGTGTGCTATGAATATGTATCCGACCAAATGAAACAGAAACGACAGACCCCCTTGTAGTAGTGAATACCCTCATCGTTTTTTAATTACATGTGTTTTTCTTCTTTCGCATTATTACACCTGCAGATCAAGACGAGTAGAGACGGTTTGTTGGTGGGCATTTACGAGCTTACTCGTTAGAACTGTTATAAAAGCGTGGTATTTTCTTTCCCATGTTTTTTTTTTAAGTTCTTAATATGGCACTGCAATTTACTGTGAAAAAATTCAAAACTCCTTTCGCGGTCACCTGAGCAGTGATTGAAATGATTGGTAAATGAAATGAATGACAAAGATTTAAAGGCGAAGGAACTACAGGGTTGTGTTCCAAAACCTTACTCACTTACCCGGAGTCTACTCTCACTATTCCAAAACTTACTCTTACGAATTATTTTACGCTTGTCAAACGTTCCAAAACCTGTCGGATTTACCCCAGAGCTTACTCAACCGCACCTTACCAAAAAGGAGGGTAGGAGATTACTCTGGCAGTTATTCTGTCACATTTTTCATTTCTTTGTTAAACTGTAAGGTAAAATCGTTTCAAACTTCAATACGAAAGTCGAAAGTACGTTATAACAAATTTCAAATTGATTTTTCATTCTACTTTTATATAATAAAATGGAATTCTATACATAATACAAGATTGTTGATAAAATTCTGTTGAGTGAAATGAAATGTTTGTATTGACGTAGATACATAATTTTTAAAGTAGTCAAAGTACCCTTTAGGTGAATCAGTGATATAACTCCCTGAATCCAAGAAGTATTTAGATATGTTTTCTTCAGAAATTGTTGAGGTGGAAACTCCTGAGAAATCTTGTAGGTTTAGGTCGTTCAAAAAGAACCAGAAATAATATTGCGGAATGATGCAGCTACCACAAATTGCCTGATATATTTATATGAAAATAATGAAAAAACATTCGATGATAAAACAATGAGAAATGATTAAAGGTTCAGTCGCTGACCTAAGTCATAAAATCGAACACCGTTTCAAAACCCAGCTTACTCTCTGTCGAGTTAATACTTTTACATTACTCTTACTCCACGGTAAGTTTTGGAACATACCACAGGAAAACAAACATGAGACTACTATCAAAACATAAAGAAGTGTTAATGAAAGTTTGGTTTTGGGGAGGATATTCGTTTCTTGGCATAGCTTTTTTTGAGAATTATGACTTTCCACAGACTGAAAATGAAAAATTCTCAATTCAAGGAAATCTGTACAAGTGTAGAAAAGCAATTCAATTTGCCGCGATACGTTACTGCGTTAAATAGACTGTTTTCTTTAAAAAAATCATTTAACTAGTATATCAAAATCTAATCATATCTCAAAACCTAATTAAAAAGTAGTTAATTTGAACTTATTTTTTCAGATAAACAAATTTCAGAATAGTAAACTTTACCAACAAAATTAAAGAATTGTTTTCAATACAACAGTCTTCTACACGCAATAACTTAACAGGACAAATTTGTACAGATTTAGTTGAATCAACATTTGACTGGCTGGAAATTTTCATGTATCATTTTAGTATCATTTTAGTATCATTTTAGTATAATTTTAGTAGATTTATTGAAAAAACACAGAAACACGTTTTTGTGCAACTGTCAAAACAATTTTTGCATTTCTACCGTGAAAAAAAATGGGTCACTGTCGAATTAATTTACGAAAGATAAATTCTATTTCATTCAAATTAGAAAGTTTTTTGTTCTTATTGAAAAATCAGCCCAAACTGAAAGGGTAGATATTCGTAACATTCTTTAAAATTTTGAAAATTTGACTAACATGATTGAAGTATAGAGCTAACTTACGTCTGTTGACATTTAATTTTTCTTCACTTGTTTCGGTAATTAGTATCGTGATATTAATACTAATTGTTAGGTTGTTCAAAAATCAATAGTTTTTCTTCAGTGCAATAAAGTTCATAATTTCAAGGCCTTCTTCGAATTTATTTTTTGTATCAGCAATTTTTTTAAGAAAATCTGCGCCACTAGATTTGCAATAATTTCAATTGGATGTTACCAAAATTTCATGAAAAAAATATTGAATCCTAACACAAATATAGCATAATTAAAATGAATATCGAAATATTTTCGATAAACGTCCTGTATATCACAAGTGTGAAATATTATAAATTACAATGCTCCATTTGTTTGTTTGATTGATTTTGAAATCTGTTTCTGTCACAAAGTAACTAAAAATGGAGGATTTAGAGTGTTCTGAAATATAATCTGTTTTTGTGAGAAATAAAAGCCCCAAACTGTTTTTTACTTTTTAATTGGTCATAGCTGTGGAAAATGGATTTATAATTATTTCATTATTCTGAAGTAGTTATTTCTGAGTATGACTGCTGTATAAATCCACCATTACTTGTTCGATTGCCTAATATTTACCCCAATTTTGTAACTTGTCATAACTGAAAATGTTTGGGTACTTTTTGACTACAGAAGAATGTTTTTAAATCAAGTAAACACCAAGTATGAATAAGAGTTCATAATTTTGCGGGCTACAGATGGTTACTTTTGAGCTGAAAAATCATTAACGAGTTTTCCCCACTTTTTCACTTTTCAACTGGTCGTAGCTAGCCATGAAAAAGTAATATTTGCTTTATTTCGACAGCATTAATTGAAAATTTTTAGGTACTTTGTGATTAGAGAAAAAACATCAAAATAAACCAAACTTAGGGATGGATAAAAATTCAAAATATTGGTAGTTACAGATGACACCCTGTATATTTTAATGAATGCAGTGTTGAGATCTGGGGGCTTTAAGTTTTCTGAACCACGATCTGGTGTTTGTTTTGAGATAAAAAAATCCCTATAATGTTTTTCCCGATTTTCCACTTTTCAGTTGGTCGCAAGTAGCCATGGAAAATAGATATACTACGCATTTTTCATCCACCTGAAGAAATATGTTTTCGAGTACTATATAAAGAGAAAAAAGAGATTTTTGAAAGCAGTCTATTCTCAAGAAAATACGAGGGTGTGGCTGCTAAAAGTGGGATACACTGTATATACTCCGATTTTTTGCTGAAATATTCAAAAGTCGCCTTACTTTCAACGACCAAACATTGTTAGATGTAACTTGATATATCGTTGAACACATATGTAACATAATATGCCACTTTTGTGTTAGGACGAATATTGCTGATTGCTATGTAAATGAAAACTCGAGTCATTTGATAATAACCTCTTATCATATGCATGAGCCTAAAGTTAAACAGGCGTACATTTTATTGTAATACCTCGAAAAATGTATACAGGAAACCGTTAGACTCGACGCATAGGTAGGTATTATTATGGTGTACTTTTCCTCTATCAATATTATCATTATACTACCACAGTGCATGTGATTGCTCATTGTTGAACGTTACTGATTAATTTTCTCAGACTTGACGTCATTGCTATCGTTAAGGATTATTTGATAACGTTGCTGGTAAAAGTATTATTTATTTCGGTTTTGTTTCAGGATCAACAAGATGGTCACAATGAATCGAATGAAAGCTGGAATTGGGAAGCGACAGAACAAAAAACGTCTACTCCCTCAAAAGATTGTTCATCCGACTTGAAAAGTAAAATATCATCACTCGAAACTGAGAGAAATGACTTATTAATTCGGCTTGAACAGCTCGATACCGAAAATCAAGAGAACCTGTCAAAAGTGGTGGATATGAGAGATAAGCTACAAGATGAGTTGAATGACTTGAAGGAAGACCACCTCAGGGTAAAGCAGCACAATAAGAACTTCACTGTCAAAGAGGAAAAATTAAGAAACGAACTGAAAGAGCTTCAACAACAAAATGTACACAGCGCCAATGAAGAATTTAAAGAAAAATGCATAAATCTTGCTAATGAAAATAACGAACTCAAACTGGAGTTGACTAAGACGAAGAATAAAATCGATCTTCTCCATACCTCGACAGAAAAACTGAAGGTTCTGGAAGGCGAGAAGAAGATAATTTATGCTGAACTGCAGAAAGCAACAGAACAGATAACACTCTTCGAGAAGAAGAGTTTGGAGTACGAAGATAACTGCCAAAGACTTTCGGCTATTGTAGAAAAATATCAAAATGAAGTCAGCAGTCTGAAACAAGAAGTGGCAGATATGAATGTACAAAATTCTGTGAATGGATCGAAAGAAAATTTGGAAAAAGAAGAACTAGACCAACAAGCAAAGATAATGCAAGAATTGCAAGAACTCGTTGTGAAGCAGCAAGATCAATTGGAATTTCTGAAAAATGAAAATATTGTGTTGAAGTCAGAAAATGATTCGTTACAATTAAGAGCAAATGGAAGAATGGATTTGGAATTAGACAACGAACTAGAGAGCATCAAGAAAGAGCACGAGGCCCAACTCGGATTTCTACAAGAAGAACTGGACTCTTTAAGAAAACAGGAAGACAAAAACATCGCTGATAATCAAAAGGTTGACATTTTGCTTGACCAAATACGAACTCTGGAGAGAAAAACCGTCGATATGAAGGACCAAATTGAAGAACAAGATGTCATTCATAAAAAAGTATTGCTGGAACTTCATAACAGATACATTAAAATAATTAGTGAAAATATAGAAAAATTCCAAAGCTGCGACAAACCCTCCGACCTCCAGCAGTGTTCTTATGAAGACGATGCCCAAGACGCCGAATTCAGTAAACAAGTAGAAAATATTATGAAAATTCTGCTGGAACTCAGATACAAGTGTGAATCCTTGGAGAAGAAAGTCATCGACCTAAATGAAGAAAAGAACAATATTCTGTCAGAGAAAAACCACGAAATCGAAAAGCTGTTGAACAACTCCGAAATACTCAGTCAAGAGGTTTTGAATAAAACTCGTTCGATAAAAGAATATGAAAACGAGTGCAGTGAACTAGCCAAAAATAACGATTTGCTAATCAACGATATCGAGGCGTACAAGAACAACTCTGTGCTGCAGACGATATCGGAATCCAACGAAGACAACATTATATTGCTAGAATCCCAGCTAGAAAACGCTGACAAACGAATAGAAGATTTAGAAAGGATAATACACGACTACGAGAGGCAAGAAATGAATAAATCCGCGCTGAAGAAAGGAGTTGATAGAGATTGTGACACAGACGTTGCCGAAAGTGGGATGACGAAGATGGAAATGGATCATCAACGCCTATTGAACAATTTTGACTTACTTCGGATTGAACACGATTCTTTACAAAGTGACCTTGAAGCAGCTAGGGATTACCTGAAGGTCGTTACCGATGAGAATCGAGAAATGAAGTTTTCTTTGGAAAAAGTCAGGGCTGACTATGAAAATACAGAGTATCAACTCAGTGAATTGAACTTCAACACTGACGGCTTGAAAGAAGAATTGGAAGCATTCAAAAAGAAGGCATTTTTTCTCTCCCAGGAAAGTAACGAATTGAAATCGGAGAATGAAAAAAATAAAGCCGACTGCGATGATCTGAAGGGTAAACTAATTGTTGCTGAGGAGAAACTAGTGGCAGAAGAGGTTGCTAGGAAAGATATGGAACTCCAAGTGCGGAACTTAACAGAGAAGCTGCAATTTTCGAAAATGGCGGAAACTAGCCTGAAACTGCAGTACGAGCAGAAGAGCAAAGAAGCAGTGGCGCTTTCGGAAGCTAAATACAACCTTGAAATGTCACTGAATCAAACCAACCAAGATTTGGCAGAATTTCAAAATAGCTTCGGGGAACTTCAGTCACAGAACGAAGCTGTTATTGAAGAGAGAGATGAACTGAAAAAAAATGTTTTAGAAAGGGAAGAACATATCGAAAGTCTCGAAAAGATGGTTGTACAGTTAAATGAACAATTAGCGAAAATGAAATATCAAGAACTTCCGAGCAAGTCGGTTTCAAAAGACAATCTTGACGGGGAAAGCGTGCAAGAAAAGTTTGAAGATATTGTTTTGGACAAACTGTCTACTCCTGAATTAGAGAGCCAACAAAAAGTAGATGTGGGAATGGAAGATTCTAATGATAGTATGGAACTGAAATTCAATGAACTCGTCACAGAAAACAAACGTCTACAAGCCGAATTGGACAAACAAGCACAGCTTCAAACCCAATTGAGTGAGACTATGAACACTTGCGCTGCACTCCAGCAACAGCTTCAAGAAATGTCAAATTCCAGGAACGAACTAGTCAACGTAGTAACTACCAAACACCAAGAGAGCGTTGCATACCACAATGAAATACAACGATTGACTCAAATTCTGACAGCCGAAACTGAAAAAGTTCGAAATTTGGAAAGTTCACAACTGAAAAAAGAAGAAATCGAAAAACTCAGCGATCAGAATAACTTCCTGAAAGAGAAATGCGAGGTTATGGCCAAAAATTTATTGGAGGAACAGTCGAAGGTTCAACAACTGGTATCTGAGAAGTCCGCTCATTCAGAAAAGGAATTAGTGCTGCAGAAAAAACTCGACAGGCTGCAAACCCACCTGGTAGAAATCGAGGAGCACTATACCCAAGAACTGTTACAGTTAGAACAAAAGAACGCTTCTCTGCAAGCCAGAGCATCTGAAATAGAAGAACGGGAGAAGAGTTCCAGCACAATGTACACTTCGGTTAGTATCAGAGCCAACCAGCAGGTGGAGTCTCTTCAGAAGCAGCTACAGACGGCGACGATTGAAAGGGATTCATTAAGGAAACAAATATCTGATGCAGAGGATCAAAACAACAAGCAAGCTGCAGCGTTGGCGAATTTACAGTTTGTTCTGGAACAGTTCAGAAAAGGTAAGCAATACTACTTTATTTACAAAAAGGGTGTTACACATTGGCTGGTAAATTAAATTTTCTTAAAATTTCACTGGTCAAAAGCGACTCCATAGTCACTGAGATATAGAGGTTAAAAGATACGACAGATTTCTCAAATTATAAAAAATAGCTGAAATTCCAGGTTTTGCCTTATACAGGGAGTAAACTAAAAGATGTCGTTAATTTCAGGTGGTGATTCCTTGTCATATTTTATGAAAAAAAGTTCATATAAACGTATGTCCTAACTTGCTTTTTTTCAATTGACGGAGTGTCAAAGTTTTAATAAAAATTCGGTTATTTATCAATCATGAAACCTGGTGTGTTTATAAGGGGCTTACAAGGGGCTTGTTTTCATGAGGTTAGATTTCAAATTATTGTGCTACTGATCGTAAAGAGCTCGTGAGTTCTGCAGCAAATGTTACCAAAACTCCAATTTGAGCTTCTTCATTTAGTATTCTGGGGTTATTTCTTTTTTAATTTTTCACCGAACCAGTTTCGTAAAACTTTGTCTCCAAATCAGGCACATACTGGTGACTCACATTACAATTTGGACTTCTTTCATTAAAAAGAAATTCCGCCCTTCGTGCGCACTTCCCAACCTCTCCATAAATCAAAATCATAATAAAAATTCGGTTATTTATCAATCATGAAACCTGGTGTGTTTATAAGGGGCTTACAAGGGGCTTGTTTTCATGAGGTTAGATTTCAAATTATTGTGCTACTGATCGTAAAGAGCTCGTGAGTTCTGCAGCAAATGTTACCAAAACTCCAATTTGAGCTTCTTCATTTAGTATTCTGGGGTTATTTCTTTTTTAATTTTTCACCGAACCAGTTTCGTAAAACTTTGTCTCCAAATCAGGCACATACTGGTGACTCACATTACAATTTGGACTTCTTTCATTAAAAAGAAATTCCGCCCTTCGTGCGCACTTCCCAACCTCTCCATAAATCAAAATCATTATTTTCAATTCTTTCTTGAATCATGTAAACCATTTTCACACGTTTATACACTTATTAAAGTTATCATTACTAAACAGCCCAACAAGTTAAATTGCATTAACAACTACCACATCATTAACATTTGCTGACCTATTTTTTGCTCAAAAATTGAAGTTTTTTAGAAGTAACAAAAAAGGAAGGCTATCTGTGGAATTTCAGCGATAAAATCCAGCATTTAATGAACGCAACTTAACTACTACCATCTACATTTTACTATTATATTACTACCTAGAGGTTGAATCACGAGGGCTACAATTATTGATCGAAAATGCCCCCCTTGAAAATAAAATTTGCCTATTTTTTCGATTTATCATATTATTTATTGCAAGGAAGATATTAAGGGTGGGAAGTTTTCACAGTACAGTAAGTATAGTAGGATTTTTGTACAAGTTATCTTCATCAGCTAACGAACAGTCGTTACCGACCGATGATGAACCCTTTACTCCCATAAACACCTACTGCGTAGGCTTATTATGGCAAGTACCTGTCAGAAAACAACTACTCCCCTGGCTACTCCCCAGCTACTTGTGCAACGTTCCTCAAAGCATCAGAGGACGCAATTGCAAGTGCCCTCTATGACCAACCAGCAGAATTATGTTTTGATTTGGACAGGGTGACCACCTGCAGACTAGTTTCGAGGTTGTTGCCTCTCATCAGTGCAAGGGCAGGTCAACACAGACAGCACTGAAGCCATCTGTTCCCCGTCCAAACCAATACACACTCCGCTGATTAGTCAATTCTGGTTCACGAGATGGAAGCAGTTTCTAGGCCGCTCCACCTAGTGAGCAGTTGAAGAACACTCCGAATCTCCGGGTTAAGAGATTTAATCGAAGAAAACAGAAATCTTTGGGAGATCGTTTGCTAACGAACAGTCGTTATCGACCGATGATGAACCCTTTACTCCCATAAACACCTACTGCGTAGGCTTATTATGGCAAGTACCTGTCAGAAAACAACTACTCCCCTGGCTAAGACCACGACGGGTATTGAATTGAATCTAACAGCTACTTGTGCAACGTTCCTCAAAGTATCAGAGGACGCAATTGCAAGTGCCCTCTATGACCAACCAGCAGAATTATGTTTTGACTTGGACAGGGTGACCACCTGCAGATTTAATTCAATACCCGTCGTGGTCTTAGCCAGGGGAGTAGTTGTTTTCTGACAGGTACTTGCCGTAATAAGCCTACGCAGTAGGTGTTTATGGGAGTAAAGGGTTCATCATCGGTCGGTAACGACTGTTCGTTAGCAAACGATCTCCCAAAGATTTCTGTTTTCTTCGATTAAATCTCTTAACCCGGAGATTCGAAGTGTTCTTCCTCTGCTCACTAGGTGGAGCGGCCTAGAAACTGCTTCCATCTCGTGAACCAGAATTGACTAATCAGCGGAGTGTGTATTGGTTTGGACGGGGAACAGATGGCTTCAGTGCTGTCTGTGTTGACCTGCCCTTGCACTGATGAGAGGCAACAACCTCGAAACTAGTCTGCAGGTGGTCACCCTGTCCAAATCAAAACATAATTATGCTGGTTGGTCATAGAGGGCACTTGCAATTGCGTCCTCTGATGCTTTGAGGAACGTTACACAAGTACTTGTTAGATTTAATTCAATACCCGTCGTGGTCTTAGCCAGGGGAGTAGTTGTTTTCTGACAGGTACTTGCCATAATAAGCCTACGCAGTAGGTGTTTATGGGAGTAAAGGGTTCATCATCGGTCGGTAACGACTGTTCGTTAGCAAACGATCTCCCAAAGATTTCTGTTTTCTTCGATTAAATCTCTTAACCCGGAGATTCGAAGTGTTCTTCCTCTGCTCACTAGGTGGAGCGGCCTAGAAACTGCTTCCATCTCGTGAACCAGAATTGACTAATCAGCGGAGTGTGTATTGGTTTGGACGGGGAACAGATGGCTTCAGTGCTGTCTGTGTTGACCTGCCCTTGCACTGATGAGAGGCAACAACCTCGAAACTAGTCTGCAGGTGGTCACCCTGTCCAAATCAAAACATAATTCTGCTGGTTGGTCATAGAGGGCACTTGCAATTGCGTCCTCTGATGCTTTGAGGAACGTTGCACAAGTAGTTGTTAGATTTAATTCAATACCCGTCGTGGTCTTAGCCAGGGGAGTAGTTGTTTTCTGACAGGTACTTGCCATAATAAGCCTACGCAGTAGGTGTTTATGGGAGTAAAGGGTTCATCATCGGTCGGTAACGACTGTTCGTTAGCAAACGATCTCCCAAAGATTTCTGTTTTCTTATCTTCATCAGTTAAATTCACATTTACAGTGCAAAAAGTGTGTGGTAGGATTTTGTGCACTACATTCTAAAACACCAAGATGCTTCCATCCGCCGAAGTTGATGTTTTTCGTAGTAGAAGGAACAAGCGACCGTTCGAGTCGCTTCGAGAATTGGGAATACAGTCGGCACGTGATTAGACACCGTGACAATGTTTCTGTTTTGTACTTTCATGAAGCTTAGGGGATTGGGGTTAATTCTGACTTAGGAATCTTTTAACATATTCGTTACTTACAAATGGATACAAATATTTTTCCATCAAGTGAGGAGTTATGCTCAAATGGTTCTTTTATGAAGATCCGCCATTCACAAGGTGGTGGCTATACTATTTCTTCATCAAGTGAGGTGTTATGATGCTCAAATGATTCAACAATTATATTCACTCCTGAAGATAATAGGGTTCTATCTCAAGCAATTAGCAAAAATATATCTTCAGTTCAATGCTAATTTCAAAGTTCATAAATGCAGTTATTTCTACAAGTATCAGCTAATTTTGGTATCCTATCTGAATCACACTTTTTCGACTTCGTAAACGAGTTGGAATAAACACACAATTATAGTTTAATTACAAACAGTAGCGATTTGTCTGCTCATTAAATTGTTTATTGATATTACTGGTACTTTTGACAGATAAAGAGAAAGATGTTTTCAAAGAAACCGAGCGAATACGCAGACACATTGTTGCCGAAAAGCAAGTTCAGGAGGAACTGAAGAAGGAGATAACGAACCTGAAATCGCAACTGGAAGAAAGTAATCAAGGTTTGTTGGCGGCTTCAAGACTTTCAGACCAATTGGAACTTTCACAGAAGACAATCTCGATGTTGAAAGACGAAGGTAAAATATACTTTTGACTTGTTGCAAGTGGCATGCGTCATACATAACATTATTAATTATTTGAAAATTTTCAGTTTCATACCCAATGGTTGTCCGTGAAATATCAGCTGGTAATTCTGGGTGGTTGTGATCCCAGAATATCAGTCGATATTGTCATGAACTTCTATCTGTCGACTTCCCAATAACTACATATTTTCATTTAGGCATTAATGGTTCTGGTTATTAACTATCAATCATAATTTCGATGTTGAAGACCATTGTTTGAAGTTGATCCGAATTGTCATGTTATGGATTTTGGTATAACTCTTGTCACGCATATGTTGCTAATTTTCATTATAACGTATGAGTATGATGCTAGCGATGAGGTGACACGTTGAAATAATCGTGAGATTTACAAAACTGTCACTTCGTTTGTTTTTAGTATGAAAAGAACTTTGGGACATCCGACTCATTTTAGTGAGAGTATTTATTCAAAGAATTGATTTTTGAGAGCAGAATTGAAGCATTGTTCAGAGTTCATAATAATAGGTAAAAAACAAGGTTGACTCTTACCACGTAATTATATACAAACGACCACTCTCTTAGCTAATACCTTGACGGCCATTGAATTACATATGTTGAGATGACCGCACAAGAGCATTCTAGGTACAACATGAAATAGTTCTCAGATATGGTTGTCCTTCTTATATTTATACAGTGCGGCTTTTTTTAGTCCCCCCTGTTAACTTTTGAACGGTTCGACGTACAAACATAAAAAAAAACGTTTAGAGGGTTTCACTTATACTACTTTTTGAATTAAAAAATATGGTGATTGCTCCACAGGGGTCGCGGGGGGGCACATCATCTCAAAAATTTTGAATGGCATGGGAGGTCCAGTGTCACATCGTTAAAAGAAAATTCAATTCTCTTTACAATCATCTAAATATTTTTGAATTCAGGTGAGAAATTTTTTCCCAATTTCGATTTTTATGCCTTTCGAAATTATCTAGTTGATGTGCCCCCAGCGCCATCTGTAGTGTAATTGCAATGTTTCTTCTCTCAAAAAGTAGTATCGAATACCCTTCAAAATGTTTTTGGTTTCATTATTCCACAACAAACCGTTCACATTTTCAAGTTATGACTAGTTTTCAGATCCGCATTTATATTTGATATTTCGAATTTGAATTGCAAAAAAATATTAACGAAATTCAAAAGAAATTAGATGGTTGTAAGGATAATTGAATTCTCTTTTCAACGATGTGACACTTGACCCACCATGCCGATTAAAAATTTTGAATTGATGTGCCCCCCCGCGCCCCCTGTGGAGCAATCACCACATTTTTTGTTTCAAAAGGTAGTATCGGTGAAACCCTCCAAACGGGTTTTTTTTTCATGTTTGTACGTCGAACCGTTCAAAAGTTAACGGGGGGGGGGGACTAAAAAAAGCCGCACTATATAGTTTTGAAAGCATTGAGGTCACAATATGTTGGACCTACGTCCCGATAGGTAATTTTTTGTTGTGTTTAATTAGGGATTACAAATGGTATTTATTGATGTTAAAAAAACTGAAACCGTATATCAATCAATGATTTATTTGCTTATATCAGTTATAATTTAAACAAGTCACAGTTTTGAAAATGATATGTTGAAACATAAAAAGGCAAACCCAAAAACATTTCAAAAGTAAAATATATAACGAAGATGGGGGCAACTGAACTTGCTGAAGACTTACATTACTTATTGCTTAACTATGTATGGAATTAGTCTCCAAATGAACGAAACGTTCAATTTTCTATGTACTACTTCTTTAAATTTTACGAAATATTTTTTGTGCATTTTATTTAATTCCACTTCTAAACATCAATTTTTTGTTGAGCCCCGCGCTATTTATTTTTTTTTGTTTGGAAACTCGAATTTAATCTGTAATATTCTGTTGAATAAATAAAAATTGTAATTAGAAGCATTAAAAATTTTTTTGATATGCGAGTAAGTACGCAGGTGACAATTTTAATTTTTTTTAATTTTATATGAAATCGTCATTGGCTTGTTGGTTTTGACAGTATATGGTCACCAGTTTCAAATTCAATAGAATATCACTATCTCTGTTAATAAACACTTCCAAAGTTAAATTGTGAAAGGCTTTCGTGGCCATCGTCACTTACACGGTGGTTCTTCGCTGTCAAGCATTTAACAGCGACTTAAATCGCTGTCAAGCATTTGACAGCGACTTAAGAAACCAAAAACTTTGAAAATATCTCTTGTAAATGCTAACCACTCGTGTTGGCGAAACGTCGAGATCTTCTCTTAACATACGTCGGCCTTACAACTCGAAGAACCACCATGTAACTTCCAAAGTTATCCTCTCCTGTAACAAATGTAATACAATCGTCGTAGTATTATTAGCCAGTGAAGTAGTTTTAATTGAATATTTGCTACCGCATTTACTTTGGTAAAGAATTATACCTGTTTATTTTTCTCTAATAATCTTATATAGATCTATTTCGTAGATTGGTTTCAGTTTTCAGTGGATCAAAATTAGAAGATGAAAAACATGACAGTAAATTTTGGAACGATTTGATGATTTACGGAGTCAAAATTCTTGGTGACAAATACTCTTGAAATCGGATGTCCTTTAGTCATTTGATCAGTTATGGCTCGAACAAATCACATAACCTGGTTACTAATTTTTGTCCGACAAGGCATGATTTACCCATTTCAGTAATGACTGATTTTAGAATATAATGAATTATTATTTTTTTGTTTAGACTGACTTGGTATATAAATCATTTTACCTACAACAAGCTGAAATGTAATAGAAATACTTTGTTTTCCTAATCTAATCTATTAAACTTTGTGGGAATGCAAAACATTCATTGATTAGTTGAAATGTTCACGAAATTACTTTCCGAAAGTTGCAGGTGCTAATAAGCAACAAAGAACAATTACAAGTAGTCATGAATGTGTATGATTAATGTACGTCATCTTGTAATCGTAATGAATTGAGGATGAAATGGTAACTTTGAGTAAAAATTATAATTACAAATGAACTAAAATTATGAACTGCTAAGTTAGGATACTAATGCAATGTTTCAAAAGGCAGAATTTAAAGCTAGCTCCCTCTGAGTTGTGAGCGAAGATTCTCAATTAGTTGTGAACAAACTTAACTAGATACAGTAGTTCCTGTTTGAAAACATGCACTATGAGACCCAGTTGTCCACTTTCCATAATTGTTGTGCAAAGAACACCCTGTTAATATTTTCAAAAAAAAATCAAAATGTCATACTCATGTCAGGTTTTATGTCAAAAAACATGTTTGCTTTCCAATTTTTGCGACCTCCCCGATGATCTCCGAAGAATGTAATAGATTTTCGTCGACCAAAATTTATTGGAGGCCTAGCGAAAGAGGTGCAATTCCCGCATCTATGAAATGAGCGATTTTTGTAAGTGATACTTCTGAATAACTTTCTTCCTCATCTCATTTATCTACATAAATGTCCAATGGAAACCGGATAATTAAAAAATCAACTATCTGAATGAAAATGCAAATTTTCACTTTCTGATTTTTTTTCTTTCAAGAGAAGGTCTTTTCACAATATCTGTCAGACGTAGTTCAATGTTAAGATGTCTAAAAACACTGGTGTGTCGACTCATACCTGCAAAACTGTGGGCTGAAACGGGAGACAATTTGCTAGCTTGATTATGAGAAAACAAATGAAATCGTGGTATAATAATAATAATAAAGTTAATTCAAAATTCAATTAAAAAGCATTACATCAATTTGTATAAAAAGGTGAATAAACGGTTCAATTATACCCGCGAACTTGAAAACTTGTTGCGAGAATTACATGTAGGTATATGTTTTCCAAATATTCCGCATTTGCGTGTACCGCCACGGTCGGTTTTCTTGTTAGGGTAAATTTACAAGACAAGAAGTTTTCAAGTATTGCCGACGAATGAAATGAATAAAGAAATAATTTACTGAATCACTATCACCAATCAGTTTTATTTGTTACATTTTCGACTTATTTATATATTTTTTTTTACTGAAATGCAATTCACTACAATAATAACCACGCATTTCATTTAGATATATTGAAATTAAGCTTCATGAAAATTCACCATTAGAACCTGCCAGTCTTGTGCTAATACAATAGCGGGATGTGTGATATATTCGTGCCATGATTTTCATTAAAATGTTTTCTAATAATACAAGATACTTTGTGATAATCTTCATAATATGGTAGTACTCACTACTCACTTTCGGTACTGGATATAGATGCATTATTTTGTTCGTCTCTCTGGATTGCCCACAAATGATACCAAAACGGAACATGATCAAATTATTATTGTACAAACTACACAGAAAACGATGAGATATTCACAAATTTTATTTAATCAGACATGTTTCGCCTGCACACTAGCTTCTTCACTGTCCGATTAAAAAAAGTTTGTGGAGATCGAATCGTTTTTAGTGTAGTTTGTACAATTACTATGGATCTTCTTCAAGTAAATGCCGAGTCAATCAGAAAAATTAAATTATTATTGGATGAATGTCTAAGAAAATTTACAGCAAAATGAAGAAATACATTAATAGTAGTCATCAATACAATGAAATTGCAATATGAAATTTAGATTCCGTCACAATTATTCACTTTTGAAAATTATTTAAAGTTTGTTGAAATTCCATAAAATTGACAACAGTCATCAATCACCATATCCCTGGAATATTGACAAGACTAAAATTCTGTAAGGACGCCATGTCTGGAACCGACTAAAGAAGCAGACCACTATTTCATTTGTTTATTTGTCTTCTGAAAAATCTAAACAAAATCGAATCACTCGACACACCAGGGTTTTTAGGCATCTTATTCAATGTCCAGCGTGGCCTTAGCCGAGGAAGTAGTTGTTTTCTGTTAGATATTACAAAAAAATAGCTTCATTTCATTTCAACTCTCTGAATGAAAATGCAAATTTTCACTTTCGGATTTTTTTCTTTCAAGAGAAGGTCTTTTTACAATATCTATTAGATGTAGTTCAATATCCAGCATGGCCTTAGACGGGTAAGTAGGTAGTTGTTTTCTGTTATATATTACAAAAAATAGCTTCATTTTTATCGTAGAGTTTTTCCTTTTCCAGAGGAGTTCATGTATTTTTCAATTGAGAATGTTTCCCTTTTCAACTTAAATACCTTCCAAAAGGTTATCTTGAACGATGGAAAATAGTGACCAAAATTTGTCTATATGTTGCAGAAGATTCCATATCTGACATTCTGTTCATATTTTCAAAAAAAAAACAAGAAATTTTGTGTTATCCATATATTTTCATGTATTTTCGAGTGTTCACAGACTCACAGTTATGTAAATTTCAACGTGAAAAAGATTAATGTGGCGTATTCGAAAAATAAAGAAATTATAATTGCCATCCTATATAAACTTTTCTGGCAATACTTCTCGTACTGGAAATGGAGTTTTCAGAGACAATTTTATGGGTAATAATATCCAGAAGACCTATAGATACTAACTTAGGTACACTAAACATTTTTGTCAAAACAAACAATCAACAATAGAACTCAATTTGTAGAATTTGGTTTGTCGCAGGGGACCGTTTTGGGGCCACTTCTGTTTACTATATATCTCTACGACCTTTTTTACATCGATACTAATAGGTGAAATTCATAGTTTTGCCAAATATGCCATTCTCATTGTATAATAAAACCCTACCAGACTTGGATTATTCTGCCCTCCTAAGTTATAACGTCCTATCTACATTTTTGGCTGTATTGTTTATAATATATTATACTGATCAAATTGGACGATTCAAACATTTGTGATAGTAGTATTTTGTATTCAGGACATATTTCTAAGATACTGTAATGGAATACTGATGGACTTAGGACGTTGTAGTTAAGAAAAATAGACGAATTGACAAATATAATATATTATCAACACTATAGCCAGAAATGCAGATAGGACGTTATTACTAAGAAGGGCAGTATTTTGATTCTTTCTTCTCGAAGAACATTTCTTCTCATACAATTGAAGATTTCACAGCTTGTTGTAGGTAAAGATACTTGTTTATTATTTTATTTTTCAGCACGCTATTTCAGCACATTATTTTTTGTTTCGCACCGTTGCACGCTTCACCTATGTTTTTTTAATCTCATTTGGTAACTGTGAGGTTGTTGGAATCCCCAGGTACTGAATGGGATAGACAAAATGTAGTGTTTGAGTCACCGTTTTTATTTTTGCTAGTTCCTCACCCTTTTTCTCCTTAATCGTCGACCGTTCGCTTGAATACCAGTATTATGTACCTTTTTTGTTTATTTTTAGGTTTGTAGCTTTGCTGATTTGTTTTCATTTTATTTTATCGTTATGGAAAAGTATTTCTTAGAGAAATTATCTCACAAGAATTATTATATTACTTTGTTTCAAGAATAACAAGTGAGGTGATTTTTCTATGATATAATTTCATTTTGTTTTTTAGACTAAATAATGTTTTTTTACAGTTATTTTCTTTGAATTCAAGAGGCATGGAGCATGACTTGCATCAGAAAGTGCAGGAATTGAGTATTACATCAGGTACTGGTAGGATTATGAAAATACCAGTCCCTGGGTAACACTTACTTTCTGGCTTTTACCATCAACTTTGTTGCCAGTTTGTATTAATTTTTTTTATAACTATATTTACCGTGTTACAGATGATATGCATTTTCACGATTCTTTTTATTGCTTGTACTACTTGTAGAAATGGAAATGTTTCTTGTATGGTCACTAAGGATAACTATTTCAACAGATTTTTTCCCTCGTGCAAAAATTTCAGTATTTTAAATGACCCCGCACGTTATGGGAAATGGCTTTCCGTGAATTTGGCTGAATTTTGAATATGTTGTAGTTCTTGATGTGCTGATCACAACCACAAAGCTCAAAATTGAATCAATTTCGAGATATGGAGCTTTGAAAATGGATATTTTCCATTTTCTATTCATCAATCGAAGGGTTCTCATTTATTGCTTGGCCTAATTTTTCATACACTGCTCCACACCGGCCGTGGAATCAGATACAAATTTCGAGATCTTTCGTACATCTGTTCATGCTACAAAGTAACTCTACAATAATTTTTATTTTCGAGATACTACACTAAACATTTTGGGTATATTTTGAAGAAATACTCTGATTATTTCCCTCATTATCAATAAGACCTAAGGCGATGATAGTTCATCAGAATTTGAAATGTTTACATTCAAACTTCAATGCATATTCTTGGGATGCCCACAAAATATAAAATTTGGGATTAGTTGTTAGTAAAAAAATTGTTAGAAAATGTCAAAGCTTTTTATCAGGATCATTTCAAAAGTAATTCTAGAAAAGTAAAATGTGGTGTTCCCCAAGGGTCAGTTCTAGGACCTATTTTATTTTTGATTTATATCAATGATCTGTTAAATACGAAAATTGAAGGAAAGTTGTTTTCTTATGCTGATGATAGGTACAGTTTATATAGGTAGTGGGAATACCTGGGAAGAAACAGTATCAAATGCTGAAATTGATTTATCAATTTTTTTTTTAAATAATCTCAATCACGATTTATTAACTTTGAATTTGAAAAATTCTCATTTTGTGACATCCACGTTGCATGAGAACATGCAACAAAAAAATTGAAAAATTAAAGATCCATACTATTTCATGCCTAAAAAATGAAGAACTGTGTAACTGTAGCGAACATATAAGTTGATGTTGTAAAGTATCTAGGAGTTCATTTAGATTACAACCTCAAGTGGCATAAACAAATTACTGAATCGTTAAAAAAACTGAGGAAAACACTTTATAAATTTAGATTGTTGAGAAACATTGTCAGTCATAAATTAATTATAAGTTTTTATTATAGTCTCTTTCAGTCTATCTTGGCCTATGGTATAATAGGTTGGGGAGCTACATATAAACAAGTTTTAAAACCACTTACTTCAATTCAAAAGAATACCTTGAAAATTATTTTTTAAAAACCCTTTGATTATTCTTCTAAAATTATCTTTGAACAATATAAAATTTTATCTGTCAAACAACTATTTTATAAAGCATCGACATAAGAAAAAATTTACAAATTGATAATCATATACAACATAAATATGAAACAAAGAATAAAATGGATGGTTGGATATCAGCTGCAAAGTTCTCTACAACTTTGATGCAACAACATGCCATTTATATAGGTAAAAAGAGTTATAATAATTTGCCAGTTTCTTTAAAAAAGACTAGTTTTAGGGATTTAAAAATAAAATCAAATTCTGGTTGATTGAGAAATCTGAAAAATGGGAAAATTATTTGTATGTAAAATAATTTCTAATTTTGATGTTTTAATTAGTATCTACTTAGTTTTTTGTTATTGTTTTTATCTATACAAAATGTGATCAATGTTATTCAGGCATACATTTAAGTTCATTTTGCTATTTTATTCTTTCTTTATATGTATATATTATGGATATTCATCATGTGTAATTTGATATAAGATTATTTCATAATTAATTTTACATGATCATGGACAAGTTTTTTACTTATTTGATCATGTTTTCATGAGAAATTTATTTCTATGTATTATATATTGATATTGTATTATTAACAATAAATAAATAAATTGATGAGCAAATACAGCAAAAAATGGAAAAAGTCTATTTTCAAAGCTCCATTATCTCGAGAACTGTCCATTTTTGAGCTGTGTGGCTAAGGACACTTTTGATCATCACATCAAGAAATACTACATATCGAAAATTCAGCAAAATTTAAGGAAAGCTATATCCCACAAGAAATGTGCGAGGTCCTTTGACACCTGTATCGGAATAAGGTTTATCAGGAAACAGATTATCATTGAGTCATGTTAATTGATCAATATTATTTATTCTCTTGGATACTTGGGTAGCCGGGTACACTGACAAACTTTTTGACATGACAGTTCCGCTTTGACAGAATTAATGTTTTACTTTTAGAGAATGTCAGATAGTAACTTATTGAGGCAATGCAACTGTTCTGAACATGGTTAACGAAGTGTGAATCAAATCTTGACAAATTCAAAATGTATTTTGAACAAAAATTGAAATGCTAATTTTAACTCTGGCGTAACCGTTGAAAGCCTGACTTTGAATCCGAATCTTGGAATACTGAACTAACAAAGAAGTCTTTTTTAATTGGTTTTGGAAAATTAGTTTATGCTATTCTCATGTAATGGCTATTGATTAAAACCATTATTCTTAATAATTAATTTTTTAAGAAGCTGTAATTTCCATTTCTACTTGTTATGAAGGAAAATGTGAATATTTTTTTCTGTGCCTTGAAAGCTAGTGTTTCTACATATCTGAATTACTTTACTGTGCAGAATCAATAGTATAGGATAACTATAACTCTAAGAAGGTCGTAAATCAATAGAGAGATATTGCAATAACGCCAGTCAGTATTTAAGGCAACTTTATTTCGATACTGACTGCCACTATTCTGTGATTAAAAACAGAGATATTGCAGGTTCCATCTGTTCGTCCGTTATTTACTCGAGATTGACAAATGCGTTCTTAACCTAAATCAAATTTGTCTCTTGGATTCTTCTCTCTGCATAATTAATTTCAGAATTAGAAGGAATTATTCTGATGATAGAATTTCCCAAACGAACTTCTACGTCTACTCTTGTTGAAAATCTGATATATTTATCAGTCAGAGCTATGTTTTATCCACTGATCATGTCACGATAATTTACGATCTCGCCCGAAATGGAAATAAAGGAAGGCATTTAAACGTCCACTAATAAAGGCAGGCAGTATTTTAATAAAGTTGTTCTTATTCCAGATTCACAGTGCGCGTGCGTACATGTCAAAATAACGTCGACTTTATTACTGCCCGGCGTTATTTAGTACTGCAATATCTCTCTAATATTAGCCGACGACCCTCATTATTACCTATTGTTTGAAATAAAGATAAGGAATAAAAGTGTGTGTCCCTTAAAGGATTCCCAGGTTCGGTTTGAAGTATACCATGAAATAGTTTGGCATTTTAATAATAGTGGGCTATTTAACCGAATATCATACCTAAAATTTAACGGCCAGGGCAGGTACAACTCTGTGTAGAATCGACTGCTTGACAGCCTGATTATACCTTAAGTGGTTGGTGATTTACGACCTTCTTAGAGTTGTGGTTCTACTTTAGTAACAATATTTGACATTTCAGCAAGTAAAATAAATTAGTATTTCACAGTTGGATTTGGGCTCACTTGGCAAAATGCCATAATTTCATCAACTTAAAATGAATTATTGATAATCCAGCCTTTCGCAAATTTCCTTTACTATAGGAGTTTCATCGGCAAGCATTGAACAGATAATAATCCTACAGCCCCGTATTTCTGTTGATGCTTGACTACGAAACTCCTAAAGTATTTATAGGAAATTAGTGAAAAGCTGGATCATCAATAATCCATTTTCTTATGATGGGAATATTTAACAATTATGATTCAGAATTTCAGTGTTGAGTGACTTGTATAAGGAATTCGATAAGCAGAAAAAATGTATCACATATTCTGAAGAATTGTTTTTGAGGTTTATTTTTTTGTTTAATAAAATATCACTTTACATGAAAATGTTCACAGTTTTTCCCCAACTATTTAAAGATCCATTACTAATTTATATACATTTTACAGTATCTCAGCTCCAGAGTAAGTTATCAAAAACCGAGGAAGACTTGAAGAGCGCCACCAGTCAAACAGATGGGAAAGTAGACAAATCTCTTGTTAAAAACCTAGTTATCGGCTTTGTATCCTCGAATAACAACCTGAACAAGGATCAGTTGCAGATTCTGAAGATCATAGCCACAGTTTTGGATTTCAACCAGCAAGACCACGATAAGGTGAACTTGCACAAGTCGCAGCAGGGCTCTTGGCTGAGCTCGTTTTTGGCGCCGTATCCTGGGAATCCTAACAAAATGTCGGAAGAATCGCTCTCGCAGGCATTCGTAAAGTTTTTGGAAAACGAATCGAAACCCAGGGTTCTCCCAAGTTTGCTTACTTCTAACAATTCCGAAACGACCAGAGCAACAAATAGCAAATCAGCAACGCCACGACAGTCGCCCATAGTATTGAGTGAAATTGTTTTGCCAACTTTTGCAGATTTCGCTCAAAATCGAAATTCTAGCTCAATTTTGAAGGATGTTTTGAAAGATAATAGTTGATACTAGAATAAATGTAAAGATGTACATTTTATATATACTATTTATTGATACCAGTGTTGTACCGGATCACGATATCACTAGCACTCTCTTTTGTCCTTTGTTTTCCAAGATATCAAATTAAAACTAGACCCGCTTGATATAAACGCCGAAGGCAATATTTTGACGTCTTTGAAGGTTTTTGGGACTTCTGGTTCATATTTGTAAATAGAACATCCTGTAAATTAGCGTCTCTTCAGAATTAATGGAAAATTTCTGAATAGTTTCCAACCGTTTTAACGGGTTTTTACAGTCACTTGAAGGTGGTGGTGACAATTAAAATAAAATGGCTTTTTGCGTACGAGGAGGAATTTGTTCGTTATTTGTATTTTTCAATGTTTTTTATACATTTATGATGATTTTATGTATTTTTGAATAAATCAAGTTGCTGTAAAACACACTAAAATATTCCTAGGATTCTGAAAATGTGATAATTATCAGGATGTTTACTAATCATGGAATGCTGTCAAACCAGAAGTACAAAAAATCCTCATAGACCTGCAAATGTGACATTCAGTGTATGAGACCAGTTGTATTTTGATATCTTGAAAAAGAAATGGTAAAAGATGGATTCTAGTGATCCTTGTCATCCGGTATACTGTAATATTTGTTGATATTTTTTAAAGCTTTTTAAAATGTAAATAACGAGTTAAAGGATATATTCAAAGTATTAAAGCATTTACATAAAGAAATGTGTTTTTTTGTTTATTCATCTGAGGTCTACCTTAACCGACTGGTAACATATCCTTGAAATAAGTAAAAATAAAAAACAATTTACACATTGATACATTTTTTGAATTGATACAACAAAATAGTAACTGTCTTCTTGCAAGGAATACCCGGCAATAAAGACGCAAATTGTTGGAATCCAAAAGTAGCCTTTAACGCTTTCAAATCTCAACGCAAAGTTGGCGTTTTCCGAGAAATGTCATTTTCTGACAATATTGGAAAAAAAAAACGGTGGATCTCCACACCGCTTTTGTTGGCAATTTTACTCATATTATACAGGGTGTCCGGTAAACCTTGTACAATATTGAAACCGGTGATAGACCAGGTCATGACTGTTCAGAATATCGGAATTTCACCTCGGTAAAAATATCACCGTTTTCGAGATAATGGGCATTTTAAGAATTTCTGGAAAATCGCTACCTAACCTTGGATTTTTGAGTGCCATGTATACAAATTGGGACGAATCCAAATATCTTTGCTGCTGAAGATTACTGATGAGTGATGCTTCTAGACGTACAGAACAGTTTCTCAGAAAGTGAAAAAAAATTTCAATAAATGAGGGTAAAATGACAGATTTGAGTTTCATCAATTTTTTTTATAAAGTTTGTATTATCTAAAAGAAACATAACTAATTGGAAGTGGACGTTCATTTCAAAAGAATGCTCATTTTGTCCAGACTCTACCACGATATAAAACAAACTACAATTATTTTTGGAAGAAGTGATTTCCATTGAAAAAAAAGGAAACTACCCAAACACCAAAACTACGTCACAATCACACTCGACGCGCGTTTCGCCAACAAAGTTAGCATCTTCAGGAGCAAAAAGTAAGCTTTTAAGATTGTGACGTAGTTTTAGTGTTTGGGTATTTTATTTTTTTCTTGAATTGTATTCACACCAAAGGTTCCAAAATATTCATTTATTTGATCAACTTTTATACTTACGACCAAAAATTATTTTATTGAGATTTTATCAAGATAAAATGTGGAAATAATCATTAATAATAAAGAATAGACTACTTGGTAGCATTAAATAGTATGTCAATAAAATTAACTCATCATGTAATAAGGCCTAATAAAATTATCGAAATGAAATGTCGATTATCCGACTTGGCACCGATTAATACGAATTCTTGCGATAAATGTCGCAATTGTCCAACATCCAGTTTCCAACGAAGTTTCAGAGACCGACAGATATACAGGGTGTAACCAAATAAGTGCAAACTTTTTTAAGAGACGAATCCTTGTCGAAAATTAAAAACGTTTGTTTGAACAACTTGTGACTTCTGTCGTAGTTTTTTGAAATTATTCCGCTTGTTTCATTCAGTGGTATTTATTTCTTTGTCATGCCGTACATACGTTATACTCACCGAGACTATGCGCATATGCACTACATTTATGGTGAATGTGGAGGTAGTGCTACTGCTGCAGCAGCGATTTATGCAAAACTATATCCGATTGCACAATGCCACTCATAGAATCGCTGATTTGGGGGCTATACCCTATAACGCATTTGAAAAGGTTCTTCTTGAAAATATGTCGTCTCTGCGTACGAGCGTACGAGTGGATGGAAAATAACATTTTTGTAATATTATTCAGTGCGATGTTGAATAATCGTTATTGTGGTTTATAGTATGTGTTGATTTAAAAAAACGTTGAATTACTTCATTACATCTCATTGAATGCTTCTAAGCAGTTGATTCGTTATTACTCATAACTATTTAATCATTTCATCTTGACAGGATCAAAATAAAAGACATTACTGACAAAGTCTAATGGAGTTGATTTTAGCTCAGAATAACATCACACTCTAATATTATCGAAATTCTACTCCTTCCAAAAATAATGATCGTATGTTTTATACCATAGTAGAGCCTGGTCGAAATGGGCGTTTTTTTGTAATGAATATCCAGTTCCACTTGGTTATGTTTTTTCAAACAATAATGTCAAGCTGTTGGTGAAACTCAAATCTGTCATTTTACCCTCATTTCTTGAAAAATTGTATTGTTTTCTGAAAAACTGTTTCGTACATCTGAAAGCATCACTCATCAGTAATCTTCAGCAGCAAAGATATTTGAATTCGTCTCAATTTGTATACATGGCATTCAAAAATCCAAGGTGAGGTAGTGATTTTCCAGAAATTAAAAAATGCTCGTTATCTCGAAAACAGTGAGATTTTTACTAAGGTAAAATTTCGATATTCTGAACAGTCATGACCTTGGATATCACCAGTTTAAATATTGTACAAGGTTTACCGGACACCCTGTATAAACTAATGAAATGTCGTCAATTTCTCAATCTAAACCAATAACAACAAGACTCTTTCCGAAAACACGATTCTTGATTCCTACATTTCCATAGTTACAACAATCACGGTAAATAAAAAAACGTCAGTTCGCCTGAAAGAAGCCAAATACGCAAAATGAACCAACCGTTTTAGCAAAAGGGATAAAGTTTTACTTTGTCCATTCATTCTTGAAATTGTCTGATCGAATATCTCTTCAAAATGCTGAATTTTCAGTAGTAACATCCCGTCAAATTGCTGAATTTTCAAACAATACTTTCACCTTGCTGTCACGAAAACTGTGTTGCTCAGAAACACCGCGAGAGCTTGCTCGAGTGGTGTTTTGTACAGCAACACAGTGAGTGACTCGCAAGGTGAAAGTATTTTGAAAATTCTGCATTTTGAAGGGATACTCGATCAGACAATTTCACGAATACATTATATTATTATGAAATGCGTATTGCAGGAACGGTTCATCTTTACTGTCTGATTAAATAAAGTTTGTGCAGATCGAATCGTTTTCTGTGTCTTTTATGAATGGATCTTCCTCAAGAAACGGCCAAGTCAATCAGACAAATTGAATTATTATTGAATGAATGAAGAATTTCTAAGAAAATATACAGCAAAATGGAGAAACACATTAATAATAGTCATCAATACAAGGAAATTGCACAATGAAATTTAGATTCCGTAACAACTATTCATTTCTGAATAGTATTTGAAGTTAGTTGAAATTCCATAAAATTGACAACTGTCATCAATCACCATATCCCTGGAATATTGACAGGACTAAAATTCTATAAGGGCGCCATCTCTGGGACCGACTAAAGAAGCAGACCACTATTTCATTTGTTTATTTGTCTTCTGAAAAATCAAAACAAAATCGAATCACTCGACACACCACGGTTTTTAGGCATCTTACGTCAAACTGACGTTTCTAAATTTACAGTGGAAACATAAATAAGGAAGAGGGGAAACACCGATTAAAAAATACCACAGGCTGGAGACAGTGTTTTCGAAAAGTCTTTTTCTCATTGGTTTGGATTAAAAAAATTATGGCAATTGATTGGTTTGTACAATATGAGGGAAATTGTCGGGAGTAATTACACAAGTGCTTCAAAATTACCGATAATTTTCCATGAAAGCATGTTGTCTAAAAACTGCATGAGTTTATTTTCATATTTTGTCGAAAGTGCCCGACTCCGAAGGAGGAGGGCTCTTTTAGCAAAATATGAAAATAACCGAATACAGTTTTTTACTAACAACATGCTTGAATGGAAAATTATCAGGTTTATTTTGATGAACGAGTGTAATTCGGTAGATTATTTCCGGAGTTAAAACAAAAATGTATGTGCTGAGTTTGAAATTTTATTTAAACGTGACATTTCAACGTTTAAAATTCAGTATTTATGCCTGTCAAGATGACAAATGTACATTTTAACAGTCGTTACTATAGATACACGGACCGAGCGGGTAATTTTCGATACCTACCGGGTAATTTTCAGCCTGAAAATGTCCCGCCGGGAATTTTTCGCTGTAATTGATCGAAAATGTCCCGCTTCATATGAGATTTTTAACATACGATGGAAATATTCAAAATAATGTCACCTTGACTATCCCTCAAACTATGTTGATGCACAAAATACCACTCAGTGGAGAAGATATCTTCCCCACAATCTATCATTTTGCGCTCTGAATACATAAATAGCTATTATTCAGCCATATGCTGTATCACTTATGTTTAGCGGTCAAACGTTATCTCAACTTAATAATTGTAACAATTGTCGTTATACAATTTATGTTAAAACTTAATCCCTCTATAAACAGAAATGTTTCTTGGGACAAAATAAATAAATAAATATTTGCTATTAAGTTGGGATAACGTCTGACTGCTAAACATAACGAAAGTGATACAACATAGGGCTGATTGGCCAGAAGACTTACATCTTGTGTTATAGCATTGTTTAAATAGAACATAGTTAGTCAATGCCTGTGGAAAAGGTATTGGACACAAACTCGAGTGTCATCTAGCGTGATTAGTTACAAACATGAATATTTGACGTCATTTTAATGCAGGTTTCTTCAAAAAACCCTGATTTTAATGCTTTTCCATTGTTTTAATCAATTTACGACATGACTTGGATGCGAGCTCACTATCGCCATCTACATGTCGCATCCATTTTGATCCAATTATAATCCCATAAGGTTGACTAACTATCTTCTATATAAACAATGGTTATAGACAAAGCTTCATTAACTATACAGAGTGGGCCATTGAAAACGAAACAGCGGCTCTGTAGGTCGGCAGAACCGAGTTATATAAAAACGCTTGGACACGTCAACAACATTTTCGAGGGGGACATCGTTGGCGATGAAATTCACCCGAAATACATTCCATCCCTCGGAGCTGTGACCGCCACCCCTACATTTTTTAATGGCAACATATGGCAAGTGATACCTCATTTGAAAGGTATTTTCCTTCTTAATATCAAACAACAAAAATAAATTAATTCTATCGATTCGTTTTCGAGATGTAGGAACTTGAAGTTGGAAAATCACTTTTTATTCACTCCATTAATAAAAACAATATCTGATAAAGCCACTGTCGCAATAATTATTATTGTCAATGAACTGAATGTTCAAACTATCTACCACCCATTTCCATACAATAGTACAAGTTCTGTTCAAAATGAGACCTCACATTTCGTAGCATTTCCGGCGTTATTCGACGGCATTCTTCAATAATTCTACGTCGTAAATCTTCCAGAGATTCTGGTTTGGTTGCATAGATTTTGTTTTTCAAGTGACCCCACAGGAAAAAGTCGAGTGGGGTGAAATCTGGAGATCTGGCTGGCCACTCTATAGCGCATCTTCTTCCAATCCAACTTCCAGGAAACATCTATCCAAAAACGCCCTATAAGGCTGTGCATAATGTGGAGGTCTTGTCAAAATTTCAAGTGGTCTTCATGGAAACGATCGTCATTTTCAATGATGTCTACTAATTGTGAATGAACAAATTGATTCAATAATTCCAAATAAGTTTCTCCTGTCAGGTTACCGTCGAGAAATACTGGTCCAATCAAACGGTCCCCAAAAATACCGGCCCAGACATTGAGTTTTTGGGGAGTTTGAGTATGGAGTTCGTGGAAAACATGTGGATTGGCTTATGACCAATAACGACAATTATGACTATTCATGGTCGAATTCAAAAATAATGTAGACTCTATTTTCGTAGTCATAATTTCACAAAATTCATGTCGCCTATCGAAATCATCTTCATTCAATTGGTGTACCAAATGTATTTTGTGGGGGTGGAATTTATGATGTTTCAGGATTCGGCGGATACTGGTTCTACTGATATTGATAACACTAGCCTTGTGCTCAATGTTGGGTCTGCATGAACTTGTCCTAAAAGTGCAACTTCAACAGGTTCATTTCTCACCGGAAATTCACGTTCTGGGTCTCGTTTCTTGTTGGCTACTGATCCAGTTTGACGAAATTTATGCACTAATTCTAGAACGTATTTTCTAGCAACAAGTCATTATCTGGATGCGTTTCATTGAACAAATTAGCTGTACAGTTACCGCACTCATATCATTCTTAAAAAAAATTTCTTTCTGCGATCGAATAGACCATTATTGAGAAAAGATATTCAGCAGCTTTAATCAAGTAATTCACTCTAATGTCGTTCAATCAACGATCAGTTTGACACTGATAGACGTCCACAATTGCGATTTGGCGGAAAAAATTATCTCATACATGTTTTTGTTGTACGCGCATTGGAGTCGAATTCGAGAAAACGTCTTTTTATCGATTCTCAAGACCCTTAAAATTTTTTCGATCAAAAGTAATTGAGGAGGACATAAAAATTTGAAACAGAATTGCATGTTATTTGTTGGTCAACAGTTAGATCGTTTAATTCCTTGACAATGATAATTATCTTTAAACAGTTGCATTGTTAGATCTTATTTTTATTGATTGAGTGAATAAAAAGTGGTTTCCCAACTTCAAGTTCCTATATCTCGAAAACGAATCGATACAATTAATTTATTTTTGTTGTTTGATATTAAGAAGGAAAATACATTTCAAATGAGGTATCACTTGCCATATGTTGCCATTTAAAAATGTAGGGGTGGTGGTCACAGTTCCGAGGGATGGAATGTATTTCGGGTGAATTTCATCGCGAACGATGTCCCTCTCGAAAATGTTGTTGACGTGTCCGAGCGTTTTTGTATAAATCGGTTCTGCCGACCTACAGAACCGCTGTTTCGTTTTCAATGGCCCACTCTGTATAGTAATATATTAAAATTAATTGAATTACATTATACCACACTGACCGAGTACAATGAATGGAACTTTAAAACCAAGAGAAATTCCTGTAGGAAGTTCTGCGGAGAACAAATAGTATTTTCCCGTGTGCCACACAGTCACAAGTATTTTCACTCTTAGATGCGCATTTCGATAACCAATTACCTTCATCAGTAAGCATACTAATCTAACAGTAAAAATCCAAACCAGTCGTATTCATATCAAATAATCAATTACTAAATTAATATTGATATGGAACTCTAGTGTGGTCAGGTATGATTTTAATTGATAAATAATAGGTAATAATTCCTTTATCGGAATTATTATAATATAGTTCATAATTTAATGGGCCATTTGAACTGTTCTGTACTTTCATAACAATTCAATTTCATGTAATCATCAACTGGTTTTACCAATTTTGAAAACGTAACTTTGCGTTGAGATCTGAAAGCGTCAAAGGCTACTTTGGTAAGCGGTAGTAGAAAAACGAACTGATAATGCTCACTCAAATTTTCGTGATTATTACCATTCTATCACTGTTTGGTAAATGAAAAGTGTGCTACAAAAACAGAAACAAAAGTACATGTGGGAATTGACATTTACAGAAAACCAACCAACACTTAACGGCCGTTTGCACCAATTCGAATTATAATTCGGATTAACTAATTAAGGATTAACTAATAATTAAATCAACATGGTAACTATAGGTCAAACCATATGTGGTGTAAAGATATTTTGTTTTAATTGTGGATTTAATTTTAACTAGAATTTAAGTAAAATTCGTGCAAACGGCCGTAACATATTTATACCCGTTGATTATAACCAACACATTCAGCACAAAATTGCTAATTTCAATTTCATTCTCAATAGGGCTTATTTGAGCTCTCCACTCAGTGATGAACGTTTTCGGAAAGAAATAAAAACCATCAAGAAGATAGTTATCAACAATGGGTACTCCCCAAACATAATAGATAATTTGCTGGAAAAGAAAAAGTTCAAAATGTCAAAACACAAATAACCAGACAAAAACAAATTGATAAAAATTACACACGATACACGGCTCACGAGAGGTCTCAGCAGTTCTATCTTCACAGACGCAAACCTTTAGGCATGGATACGTAGCAGTACTAACAATCTCCAAATGTTATTATAGGTAATTCGAAAGACAAAATCCTAACTTTAGATAGATCATGAATTTACGAAATTTGCTGTCAACTTTGGTATAAAGTTTACGTGGCCAAACCAAGTGATTACGAATATCCGGTTCCGTGAACATTTGGCCCATGCTAAATAATCGCGAGAAAATACATTTTTGTGGCAGCTTTTACGCTCTAGAGCGAGAATATTGAAAAAAACGCTCGATCTCCCTAGCTTTTGTTGGAAACAAACCTATTCCTGCATGGTGGAAAGTAAAGACATTAAGGACATGTTCCGGATATTGGTCTGGTTAACCGAAAGATACCGAACTCATCCACATATCGGAGTTTTGACGTTTACGTATCCTAAATTCAAAGCTTTTCAAGGAACTGCGATGGTGTCAAGGTTAGAGACTCTGCCTACCAATCTGGCTTCGATCTCGGAGTCCAGTATTTTTTTTTTGTTTTGTAGGCAAGCTATTTTCCTTTTTTCCTTTTGTTAGAGATGTAAATTATGGGATATTTGGATAGCTTATACATTTGGGATTACTACTGAGTGTTAATTTTTTCATAGGTAATATGTGCCTATGTTAAATGAAGTATCGATCGTTTTTATATCTAAGAACTGCGTTTGTAGAAAAAACCATGTGTGTATTCCGAGCACAAAGTGTCATTGCCGCTCTCCAAAGATTACCGCGCTTCGCGTCGCGCGGTAACTCTCTTTGTCGAGCGGCAATCAATCACTTCGCGTTCAAAATACACAAATAGCTATTCCGATACTGAGTAGACCTACAAGGATTTCTTTGAGGAATCAAAAAAATATACTATTATACAGAGTGTTTCATCGATAATTCCAAAGTTTGATTCAGTTACGAGTGAATAAGCTAGGTACCTTCGAAATATTTGACTTATTTAATCATTGGTTAATTTACACAATGCAAACTTTAAAATTGAAGTTTTATGACTACGGTTTCGTTTAATTTTGTATCCACAGCGAATTAACCCAATTTCCTCACGATTTTCCAACAAATACTAACTGTATTAGGATTATTTTTATCCATCCGATTTTCGAAATAAAACATGAATGGATTCGTCGTGAAAATTTTAGAATCTAAGAAATGCCTGTCTAAAAGATGTTATTTGAAAAAATTGATTTTTTCAACAATTAGTGGAATTAGAAATTTCAAACCACCATAGATACTCAACTAGGCGAAAAAACTGTATACAATATTTTTTACTCATCGTTTATGTCCATCACGTTGGTTGAAGTGCGTCCAACATACTCTTATATTAGATTAAATTTTTTTTCTGAACCTTAATGTGTGTACCTTTTTTGTCCCAAAATTATGTGATCGTACTAGAATAAAAAAAGTAAAAATATCCAGGGTGTTCCATTTGGAATTCCCAAGTTGGGGTTGTTTCCAGTGAAACTGGAACTGATGGAGGAGTACAGATCGACAAGCGTAAGGATGCCTCTGAGATGCGCAAACGATAGAAAACGTGAGTAGATGTGCGACAAAGATCGACTACTGTTTAATAAGGATTGAGCTCCTGCCCCACTCCAGGGTTTTGTCTACTGCGCAACCAATTCTCGGAGGCATCCTTACGCTTGTCGATCAGTACGAAAAATTGGAAGAAGAATTCTATTTCTTGAATCCAATACCCCTGCGAAGTTTTAATATAATCTCGTACCTACCCTCTGGAAACCATGGTTTATCTGTTCTAAAAAATCCAAGTTGACACCCGATGATAATATAAAAGTATTTTCTGTACTCTACCGAAAAACACGCAAAAGTTACAAAAGTCATTCACTTCACGTGTAGGTATTATTCAGACTATGAAATCTGGTTTGTTTTTTTTTTTAAACTTCTGAGTGGTTAGAAAAAAAAATTGTCCTTACAAAAAATTAGTTTTAAGTTAATTGTTTAATTTGAATTGCCGAACTCCGCTAAAAGTCGATAATTTTTGTACTATATAGCGAAACAAAAATAACTATTTCATTATACCTATCTGAAAACACTATATTTAAATGCTTATTTAGTATACTGAAAAAGGATTTTTTCCATGCGCTGGTGTCATATATATGTATATAGGATACAATTAATACTTACCAATTTTGAATGAGTCAACTTCCGTTCTTTTGAAAATGGGTTTCACGCCTTCAACCCAAATCTTGTCGCCGGTTATGATTCAAAGAAAGGATCTGAGGAATTTTTCTTTCCTTCTAGCCAACCTTATAAATGAAAACTATTATATTGACTTCGATTTTGTAAATGCCGTAAATAAATTTTATATCAGTAAATTGTATTTTTAAATGAGCCAGGCAATAATTTATTTCTGTCTCAACAACGAAAACTGAAATGAGTTCTAATTCTGAATAATTCCACAACAGGGATTTTCTGTTTTTATTCTTCTCTCCTAGTCGCTTGGTACTGTTGGTAGACTTGTGTAAAAAATGGCTGCCGTCAGAGCATTTGCTGTCAAAGTCAAATTCACGTAAACATTTTATTTTATTTTCAAAGTACAATACGTACAATGTAAGCAGACGAATTGAATAAAATGGCTCAAGGGGTATTGAGCTCGGATATTTCCAGAAGAAATCCACAGGATGATTACGAATTAATTCAAAGGATAGGGAGTGGGACTTATGGAGATGTGTATAAGGTACCTACTTCGAATAATTTATTTGTTGGTACTCTTCAACATTTGTTGTTTTTTTAAGGCAAAAAGGATATCAACAAATGATTTAGCAGCGATAAAAGTCATCAAGTTAGAGCCAGGTGAGTTTTAACTTAAACCTTGCCCGCGGTTTCAAAAGACATTTTGCTGTTTAGGAGATGACTTCGCTATCATCCAACAAGAAATTCTTATGATGAGAGACTGTAGACACCCGAATATAATAGCTTATTATGGTAGTTATTTACGAAGAGACAAATTGTGGATTTGTATGGAGTACTGTGGAGGAGGTTCACTGCAGGATATATATCACAGTGAGGTCTAGTTTTATCTTGTTAGTTCAATTCAGACCAAATTTTTTGTAGTTACGGGTCCCTTAAGTGAAAATCAAATAGCTTATATGTGTCGAGAAACGTTGCACGGAATACAGTACCTTCATAACATGGGTAAGATGCATAGAGACATCAAAGGAGCCAATATTCTCTTAACTGAAAGTGGTGATGTCAAGCTAGCAGACTTTGGAGTTTCTGCTCAAATAACAGCAACTATTAATAAAAGAAAGTCTTTCATTGGAACTCCATACTGGATGGCACCAGAGGTGAAGATATTTTCATTGATTTTTACTTTCTAAACCTAGTAATTTTCAGGTTGCAGCTGTTGAGCGTAAGGGTGGCTATAACCAGCTTTGTGATATCTGGGCTACAGGGATTACAGCTATAGAACTGGCTGAGTTACAACCTCCAATGTTTGATCTTCATCCTATGCGGGCATTGTTCCTAATGTCTAAAAGTGGATTCAAACCTCCTACGTTGAAAGACAAGGAAAAGTGGTGAGTTGTAAAATTTTTATAGCTTGTACTTATTTGTATCAGTTTTCACTAGTGATTGAAAACTTATGGCTCTAGTTATTACTGTTATTGTTACCTTCCATAATTATTTCAGATAGTTGAAAATTTTGTAGATGGAAGAAATTGAATAAGTACCTGTTGATTGATTTTTATGACTTCTAATGATACCTTTTGAGATGAAGTTATCTCTATCTCCATTAGAACATCTAATTGGTATTATTTATTATCAGGAATATGTAAATTTTTTATTGTAGGTATCTGCTATTTTCAGCTAATATGCTGTGACCTTATCTGATTATTGTATTGATGGTAAATAAGAGATAAAAGCAAAGCCTTTATTTTGACTGATGAAGTTATATTTACATGAAAATAATGGACTGGATCAAATTTATAATAGAAATCTTTAGTATCCAAGAAAATGTCGATTTTGAATTTATCATTATATTACAATTTCCAATAATTACTTCACTTATATACTTTTTTCTGGCCAACCTCAAAATTATTTACCAAAAAAATTATAATTTTGTGAAATTGCAATTGTGAAATCACAAAAACCTATGTTTTGGTAAGAGTATTCTGTAGATGAGGTGAAATGCAATGAATAATGATAATTTCAAATTGTTACTATCATTGATTGTATTATTTGAATAATAATTCAGTAATTTGAACAAAGTTTGTGAAAGTGGGTATTGACAATCTCTCAAGATATGGTGTAAGAGGATCATCACTAACCTAACCCTTACTGAACTCATACCTAGATAATGGAAAACAAGTTGAGAATTGAGAAAAATTTTAGTTCTGAAAAAAATATTGAAGATTGAGTACCTCAGGGATCTATACTGGGGCCTTTCTCCTATCTAGTTTTTCACTATAAACAATACAATACACTTCCCAATATGATAAATTCAAGAAATGTATACATGTTCAAATCCACAATCAAGCAATTACTCTTAATTCCTATAGATGACATTTATTTTATTAATAACCTTCTATTGTTTCTTACGTGTTTTTCTACCTATTGGTTGAATACTGTGAGACATAACAGTCATGTCATGATTTTACTGTTATTTAGTAACATCAGTTTCATTTTAGTATAGTGTTGATTTTAATCTTGTATTAAACTGGCATTTTCCTCTTTTTGTATGTATATCAGATATTTGTCAGAAAACAACTACTTCCTTGGCTAATACCTCGTCGAGATATTAGCCAGGGAAGTATTTGTTTTCTCTCAGATATTTGCTCCTTTTTTTCTGCTTTGTGGGAATGTGTTGAGAGAAGGTCATCTACCCTAGCATTGATGAGAGGCAATAACCTCTAAACACTGGATGTGCAAGTGGTTAACCCCAGCCAGATGAAAGATAGTAATGTTGTAAACTATCTGTGATATGTAGTTCAATTTCACGGATTGATTCATCATTACAAGTATTTTTCTCCAGGTCAACCATTTATTATGTACCCAGTTGAAAATATGGTTTGAATATTATTTACCTCTACTGATTTAATGATGAATGTAAATTTTTGATTCACTTTGAATATAATTTGCCCCCATTGCAAAAATAAACTATATAAATTGAGGTACTCATCAAGTAAATTCTTACTAAGCGGATTTTTGAATTACGAACTGTTATCAATACCCAAAGTTATCCTGTTTGATTACAAATTATTTATTGAGAATTAAGTGTTATTGAATTAGTAAAGATTAACAAATGGAGAATGTTCCTGTTTTCTCGCTGTCTCTATTTTACAGCTTCAATAGAATTAGGTTTTTGTAGTTGACATTACTTTTAGATGCACACTTTGAAATTATGATTATTTAAAACAATTCTTATCCCAAACTACAATAATACTTATTTTTATTGATTTGTAATTGGTTCACTTTTGCATTCATGTATTGACCACATTGTTAAAGTCATCAGTATTAGTTATTTTGTTATTTTCTAGGAGTCCAACTTTTCACAATTTTGTGAAAGTAGCTTTAACAAAAAATCCAAAGAAAAGACCTACCGCTGAAAAATTATTGCAGGTACGCAGTTCATTAAAAGTGTAAACATGAATTACTCATCCATTTTTTTAGCATGCTTTTTTCCAAGGGGATATGCACAGAAGACTGGCTTTAGAATTGCTGCAGAAAGTTAGTAATCCTTCGCACATGTTCACAGATGAACCTGATGAAGATGGGGTAAGTGATGCCCAGATTTTTTCTTATCTCTTCTAATCTAATTTCATACTTTCTTATGATTCCAAATAGAAACTTCCACGAAAAACATTAAACTTGATTTTTAATAAAATGTTTGTTTTTAGGCTATTCCAAATGTGCCCCAAAGAATCCCATCACGACTGACTTCTAGACCAAAATCACAGAATGCTGTCCTTTCAAATACGGACGTAGATCGAATAGATGAGGCTAATAATACATTACAGAGAACAGGTAGTATTTTCCAAACTTGTATGAATTTAAATTGATACTTTTTTCCAATATCAGAACTGCCTAGTGTTATAGTTGAAGAAAAGTCGCAACCCTGGGATTTGATGGATATTATGAATAATGTGACAAGTGTTCACAACTGTGTAGAGCATCAAAATCAAAAATGTGGTATAGGAACCGCATTCGACTCACTGAATAGAGAGAAGTAAGTTCATAAAAATATGTAAGAATTTGGTTTGGTTGTAATTTTCAATGCGTTTTAAGAATTTCTGTTTTTATTGAAGAGAAACTTGACACTATTGCTTTTTATGCTATGCTACAATGTATTTACTGCTGCAGGCTAGAGAAATCGGTGTTTCTATGATTTGGAATTTTGTCCAATATACAGGGTGAACTAAGGCCAATTACGGAAAATTATTCAGTGTGCTTTATGCACCAAAAGAAGTGGAAAACTAAGTGTGTAGGAACGCCGGCCCTGCATATCAACATGTGGACAGTCAGAATCCCTGTCCCTCCTTCATAATATGTGGGACTGATGTTGGTGATTTAAAATGAAGTTTTAGCATGACTCCCAATAGGAACTTGCAAAAATACATGATTTATGCAGGCCACAACAAAATACCACATGAAAGCTCTAGTAAATATTTGAATGTTGTGTCGACTGAGCTTTTCATGAACGCAAACAACGTCCTTTTGAACACTAATAACATTCGAGCCATAGGTATCAATGCCTCTTGAACTATCGATCGAAGAAAATACGTTGAAATAGTGCCTCATCAAACACCGGACTGACTACACGGTTGTCATGTGCGTGAACAATTTTAGAAAATTGATCATAAACCATTGTCAATTTTTGCACTCGCGGATCGTAGAAAGAGAACGTGATGTCATAAAAACAGGTTTATTGGCTTTAGTAGCGCACATTCGGAAGTTGACGAACAAAAAATGCTTTGAATCATTACGGATTGCTTTGAAATTTTACAGGTGTTTTTCTACATTTTCACCATTTTATTCTCAGTAATTGGTCATAGTAAATCCTAAATCCTGGATATAAACCTTTACTCATTTCTGATACCTAGTTCGTGTCAAGAGTATAATCAATCTAAGAATGTGTATTGTATGTTCTATGTCTCAACAATTTTGACCTGTTTCAAGCGCATTGTGCAAACTTGTCTCTGCATCTTGTATAATTAACTTGAAATAAATGATTTTATTATTTTCTTCCTAAAATTTCCCCAGCGCCTGTGACTTCTTCCATCTCCGATGTTGGTAGTAGACTAACTTGGTGCTGATCATGAGGTGAACTAATACTTCATGTGGTAGTGCCGGACTGTCCGAAGGCTATTTCATCAGTCCCTGGTGGCTTATATACCTTTCTTCCTCAAACGTTTTACGTCAAAAACTTGGAATCTTCACGACTCTCACAGAACTTACCCAAGGAGTTTGTGCGCTAGTAGCTCTAAAAGAAGAATTGAATCATCTTAAATCATCCTTTCGATTGAACAGATACAGTACAGCTGAGATTGAGAAGGCTAAAGCTTGAATGAACTACAAACAGTTGCACTGGCATACCTACACTATATCATTAGGGTAACGGAAAGAATCGGAAAATTCTTGAAAAAGCACAACGTCAAGACTTCAAACTCGCTGACAATAGGAAAGAAAAAATGATAGACATGATTCGTATTTACCATTATAGTGCCAGCTAGCTTTCAAAGAACAACCTCGTATTTTTCTAGCTTTCACCAATAGTCTTTACTTACTAATTATACAGTGTCTTTCAAGTCTTCCCACCCTTCTAACATTTCAACCATACAAGGACAAGATAGAGACTTGAAACAAGATGTGGGGTGAAAAAAGATTGAATAAATTATTTTATCACTATCAATTATTCAATTTGTCCTGAAAAATACTTCAATCCTATTTTACCCCCATTTGTTTCAATTAGCTAACCTTTACAGTTTAAATGTTATGAGGGATGAGGGAAAAACTTCTGACAAGCTCCACATGCTATCAGTGTTTTCTTTTATAGAAAAATGATGGGGGTTTTCTCATTCTCAATTTTTTTAAATCATTCTTTTTAAACGTATGTTTTCAAAATTTATAATACTTATGAGTGTTCCCTTATGCAGCTTTTTCTTAAAATTAATTACAATAATTTTTATTATATTAAATTCTCTATAGTGTATTATCATTTAAATTTGTTTATTCTCGAAAACTTTTAAATTATTTGGAAATGATTTGATCGATTATGGTTCTGTTTTGCTAATATTTTCTGGGTGGCTTTGTGAAAAAATCAGCTTATTCCTTTCCATTTTTTTCTTAGCCCTGAAAGAAAAGCTATGACTGGATCACAAATACTGAAAATGTCTTTGAGGTTAGGTTGTATTTTTGACGGATTGTACTTGTTTTCATTTTGGGTGTTTTTGTTCAGCTGATTGCAATTTTGTTCTGGAATTTTGATTTTGCAGAGTATTTAGACGCTTTGAATGACAAAAATAAACTTTGCTAGCTAATATTAACTTAACAAGGTTTAACTAAGCTTTTTAATTTTTAGAACAAAATGTTGTGGTAGATCCTATGAATATGTGATATCTTATTGAATTTGATTTTTTTGATTAGTTATTAGTTGCACCTGTAGTCGTTAAATCTTTGGTGTATGATAGCTTGATGGTTTATTTAGGATTTTAATTTGATTTAACCCAAGTCCAGACATTGGCCTGATGGTTCTATAAGTGAATATACATCGCAACCATAAAGTATGGAATAAATTCATTATATTTGAATATGTAAATAGTTTGGATAAATCCTCGGATAGGTCGATTTTCTTTTCCGAGGGGCCAGTTTTTGAATCCTACCCAAAATATATATGGTTTATTTATTTATTTATTTATTTATTTGCCATTTTAGGTTGCTAACAGAACAAAGTTCTAGAAAACAGCATCCACTATATAAGAATTATTCTAAGCTATTTCCAAAATTATACATAAACTTTACTTATCGGTATAAAATTATCTGGCAGTAACACAAATACGTGACTTAAAAATATGGTGTGAAATGTTTTTATATTGATAATATAGTCAAATAATAGAACATAATAGATCATAAAAGAACAAGTACAGGGAATAAGGAACTATACCTATTGATCTGAATTGAGAAACATTAAAAAAAAAAAATTGAGTATTTGAGTAAAAATGATATTAATGAAATTTTTAAATGGGATTCCCTGTATGTTTTGGTTAGGTATCTTCATTACGAATCCAATGAAACCAGGGCTATGCTCCGTTTCCAAAGTTGGTTAACCGGTTGGTTCATCGAAAATGACGCAGTGATAACCACGGTCAACATATATACATGAAAAATTCGGTTGATTTATGGTACGCAGATTGTTTATCATTTGTCAAAGAACTTTCAGAATTCAAACTGTAATTTCGACGTTTGAATATGAGATTTTGTGAGAATGGAAGATTCTTTTGTTTGAGAACTGCTGTTCACTTCACAAAAAAAAATGTTTATATTTAATAAATGTTCTTTTGTATGGCATTTTTTCATTATTACATTTTTTTGCCTTTTTTTCGTTAATGTATGGCAAACCTTATTGGCCCGGGGCACCAAATCTTAAATTACGCCAAAAATCAACGTTATTTACACGTTTTAGTTTCCTTATGCCAAGTAACACTTGGTGTGTGATTGTGTTTTTTGTCTTAAGCGTTTCGTTTGGTATTGCATGCTTCCAAGCTTTTATGGGCAGCCATTTTCTTGTTATATCTACCAAAATACAAGTAAGGAAGTACAGAAAAGAGTTCGGTGTATAATAGCCTTGTTGGAAAGCATTCCCTTCTTTCATTTCAATTTTCAATAAATTATATATTTTTCTCTATAGTTTTGTGTTATCATTGTTCTTTCTTCCTCATTCAACCTTTCTCTATTAAATTTGATTTGGAGTGATTTTTAGTAATTTCACCTTCCTATTTTATTCTTTTTGAAAGTATGAAGTTGCAACTAGCTTGATTTATAAATTGACAAAAAGGTTCCTCTTAGAAATTATTTAGATTTATGAGACATTTTTAGATCAATCATTAATATGAGTGCCAGATGAGCTGTGCCAAGCACAGTGTTTAGTGCTCTAAGCACTTTAAAAAAGGGCTTAGTGCTTGTAAAAACTGCTCGCGAGCACTTGATATCTGTACCCAAAATCTCCTACGTACTAGTTTTGAATAGAATCAGATCATGAATGACAAAGCTCGCCTACTAGATTGGAGTCACCATCTTGTTTTATTGACCATATAAAAAAGCCATCACGAATTGACACCAGAATGATGAACACCTGCCAAATTTCACTGAAAGTGGTTCAAAATTGAAGTGAAAGATTTGACGCAGGTAGATACATAGATTGTGCCTCACTTCTCATGGAAAAACCCTTATAACTTCCGTAATTTTTTATTCGAGAAACATTTTTGGAAAGACTAAATTGGTTTTTAAAATTCGCCGAAATGTTGGGAACCGCTTTCCAGTGAACCTCACCTGTCTGGATCAGAGCCATAGGTCAACACTGACTGACTTCTTTCGGCTCTGATGACTGACTGAGGGAGGTTTAGTGGACGGGTGCGTTGCGTTTTGCCCACATTTCATTACACCCAAATTGCGCTGTGCCCAAATTTCGTTACGACCACATTTCGTTGTGCCCACAGCCTCCGAGTGTAGCCGAATGAAGCGCTGTTGCCAAATGTTGACCTGCGTTCCTGAATTCTCTGAAACAGTTATTGTGAGCCTATCGACACATTGCGTTACACCCACATCGGCGTCGAGGGTATTAGACTTAAATTTACAATATTTGTCATAGTAAGCGTATACATATATGCAACATACTATCGAGAAGCTTTTTTGTGTAAAACTAATATCTTATAGTCCGAAAAATATACCTTGATTTTTGAAAAAGTGATTTGGCGTCAAAACGCTTATGTGAGCGAAACATATTTGGGCACAACGCAATTTGGGTGTAATGAAATATGGACACTAGTGCTCGCGAGCACTTTTTGTCAGTGCTCGGGACAGCTCTGATGAGTACTCTGGTCAAAATTTATTCTTGGTTATGAGCATGATATATTTTTTAGACAATTTAATTGAACCATTGTAGTTCGTAGTTCAGTAGTATATTTATTGTCGCTTTATTTTTTCATGGATTACTTTTTTAATGCTTTATCATATTCCAGAAACCATTTAAAAGTTTATGTCATAAATCATCATATTCTAGAATCTACCAATAGAGATACTGAGAGTCAATTAAAGATGTGTTATTCATTCTAGTCATTATGAATAATTATCTAATTTGCTACCCTGTCTGGATTTCCATAAGAAACCTAACAAATATAATAATAATAACGTTTTGAGTTAAACAACTAATGTTTTAGTGAGACAGTTTGATTTTTCGACTTTTCTACTTGGACGACGTAATTTTAATTCGTTGTATGTTATTTAGGAGTCTATTGCAGTACATTGACGAAGAATTAATGATGAGGTAATTTCAAAATTTTTCCATCAGCTAACTAACCCCCCCACTCATCCTGCTTCGTTTTTTTTTTGTTTGCCGCACTTTTTATTAACGCTTTCACACGGCTTTTGTTTGACACTGGAAAATGGGAAGTGGACATTTACGGCAGAAGGGTTATTGATATGTTTGATAAGTAGTTCAAATGTTATTTGATTATTCTAGGGGAGGCTACAAATATCACCAGACGGAATACGAGCAACAGTAAGTTTTATGTTGTATGTAGAACAGTGGTATTGGGTAGTAGATGTAACATTGGAGCATCAAAAGTCGTTGGAACATGAAATCATTTATATCTTCCATACTGCAATGTGGTATATGCATGAATGTTGATATGTTATTTAAATTTCTGTTTGATGAACTAGTTCATAGCCTCAAGTAACTGCTTGTCTCTTTCAATTATTTCACAATATGGTAGCCGCATTATTTAAATTATTTTTTTCATACTCTTCTGTCATTTTCATTGTCAATATCAAGGTATATATTTGTAATTAGAATAGCATGCTCAGTGTATAGTTTAGAAGCTAGAAACGATTTAAGATACAATTAGTTTGCACTTTCTTATTTCAGGTTCATTTTAATTATCCAATCTTATCAAACATTTATTACTGTCAATTTTTTCTATTTGTTAAAAATAATTCAAGATGTAGTCATAATCAAAATATACTTTACAATGGTAATAAGCCCCACCATATACTCATCAGTCCAGTTATAAATTATCTATCTAATGTTGTCATCACAATTCTCATTGTTTTGAAAAAACTTAAATTTTAACTTCTGGGCAGACATACATTTCTCATTACAGTCATTACTATTGAATAGATATAATAAGACTTAGAAATATATAATAAATGGAAACTATTTTATTGTGAAATGAAATGAAATATTTATTAGTAGGATATATCCTAATATACAATAAGATAATTATTTTTTACGCTTAAGACAAAAAAAATATAAACGAATAAATATAAATAAATGTAAGGTTATATAAATTAATTATAATAATGGTATAATAACATTACAACACAACAATTGGCGAGTACAGCATTATTGAGATAACAAAATTTAAAAATAAATATAAGCAATAGTGATGACAATATATGATAGATACAATAATTTCACAACCTAATATTGAGGTTCAGTTTTAATATTTGAAATTAAGCTATTCTTGAAGTCCTTCAATGATTTCGATTCTTTAATGGAGGTTGGTAATTTATTGAACTCCTTGAGGCCTGAGGTTGTTGCTTCTCCTCAGAGCAAGTGGGTAGACCTTGAAACTAGTCTGTAGGTAGTCCTCCTGTCTGAATCGCAACAAAATTCTGCTAGTGGGGTACAGGGTATAGTGTCCTCTCACTAAAGAACATTGCACAAATGTTTGTTTGAAACAGTTCAATGTCCGTAGCGGTTTTAGCCAGGAAAGTAGTTTGTTTTTGGGCAGATATTTGCTGTAATCACCTTCACTGTAGGTGAATGGGAGTAAAAAGGGTAAAACGCGGTCGGTAACGACTATCGGTACTTTACGGTCTCCCCAAAAAAGCTCAGAGCTCTGTGTTGAGAGGTCTGATGAGTTTTGTAGATATTTGAGCGTTCCCATACTTATGTTCCAGTACTTATACACATATTTACAAACACACAAGGGTTGAACCATGTTTCAACCCTTTCTTAGGAGAACTACGGAGAACGGTTTTTTTTTGTAACTTATTCTCAAACAATTTCTTTAACTTATTATAAAGATATAACATACTTTTCATGAGATAATTGAAACTAAAGTACATTGAAGAATAATATTTTTAACAACTAGATATGCCTTTCTCCTCGTTTCTATATTAAATTGTTCAATCAAAATATCTGCTGCCTTACATGCAATTATTCTTTGACATAATTAACTAGTCTATGATGAGTAGAAATTGAACCATCTGTTCAAACGCTGTAGTAATAATAAATAGTGCAATTCACAAGGTCAAATTTTTAAGTGGCTGACGAGAGCAAGGAATTTGTTCAATTTGTTTGTTCTATAGACCAGTTATTTGATCAAATTATTTTACCGGTATTTTCCAGATAACAACATTTATTTATTTACTGAATAATACAAATATCAGTTCTCTTTTTTGTGTCGATACTCGATACTAGACATACATATTTTGAAGTACTTTTTTAGTGCCAGACAACATGGAATATTTTCCTTTTGAATAAGTTTGATTATTTTCCTCGCCAAGAAGCTTTAATATAACTGGTTAAATTTATCAGGTTGAAATTAGGACCAGTGTTGACTCTGTTTACATTAGTTGAAAAACATTACTGAACTTTTAGGGCATGCAGCTTATCCAGTTAACCAATTTCCACTCAGCTTCTTAAAGTAGGCTCTGTGACTGGTCTATTGGTCGACCTTTAAAATGAGATTTGTTTATTATTAAATGTGTTTCTTTAATGATAATGACAATTTCGATCTCCATAGTTTGCATAATGTGATATGAACTCATGAGTTTTTCTTCACCCACACAATGCATTCAGAGCAGTTTGATGAATTTGTTTTGGTTTGTCTTCATTTATTCTGTGAGTATTACTTCTGCTCATGTTAGAATTGTTGGATGCTTACATGATACTTTATTTAGTGCAAACTATAATTTTTCAATAAAGCTTGAAACTCGCCAATAATTTTGTTTTGTGGCTTTATCTCTAAAGGGTATTTTTATTATTGAAACCAAATCATGTAATCTACAATTTGAAATCTAAAATTATTATTTTTGGGTCACATACATCTTCCTGATAAAACGTACCATGTCTTATTGTTATCAAAATTATGAATGAAGATAATTAGTTCCCAATACTTGATAAGTTCAGAGATGCTATGGGTTATTTGTAAAGAATATTTGTTGTGATACAGATAACTGTCACTAATAAATCATAAGGTCAGATGCGCGTTATGGAAAGGAGAGGGCATAAGTACTATAAGATTCTAGGCACTTTCCCAAAATTAAAACAGAAAAATATTTGTTGTAACAAGAGCGTCGCTAAACTATCTTGTTAGAAAAAGCAAAAGAGTGATTAATTATATTGAAAGTGTATTGTTTAGTGAGTAGTCCTACTTTTTGCATTCTTTTAGCACATTTATCACAAACCATGTGATAGAAGATATAACTTTTGATTTATAAAATAGTTTGATAATGAACCAAGGAAATTTTTTTTTGTGGTTAAAGTACTAAGTTATCGGGTCACATTGATGAATATCTTCGGAGAATGACTCATTTCAGAACTAGACAATGCTATGTAATGCAGTAAGAATAGAAATAACATTTTATACACATACATACACTCATACACATAAGACACTCTTTTTTCCACTAAGTACCAATTTTTTAAAAATCAATAATAAATATGTGGCTTATTATGTATCATTATAGAAAATAACCCATTCAATGTTTTCAAAAATATGCAAGTTTCACTATTGTCATATGCGTTCAAAATAATGCAAAGAACATGTTTTTTGTGCCACGGTCACATCAATGTCCTTAGTTTTTATATCATTTCCAAACAACTACTTTGCCACGTTATTAGTAAATTTTTTGGTATCTAGAAAAAAGAAAAATGGAAACATTTTAGAAGTTTCCCGTGATTTACAGCGATTTAATTGAACTTATTTAATTTATGTGAATATTGTTTAGTAGCATCTCTGGTTACTAAAAAATACGCCCAGTGCATTTTTTGCAGACCTAATTTTGAGCTTGTTGACTTTGTTCACAATTTAACATTTGAAATTGTTATATAATTAACATATTATGTTCTACTGTATTTACCCTCTACAATTTATTCTTTTTCAGAGCCACCCTGCCAGTACAGGATCCAGAAAATACAGTGAAATGTGATATCCATACCATCCCTTCAAGTCCCACAAATGAACAGGCTGCATTCAATGGTTCCCCTCGTAGACATTCCTCGGTAGACGAAATATTCGGACTAGTCAACTCGATGAACCTCAACGGTCATAGACAAAGGTCGCTTAGTGATAGTAGCAGAACTGGTAGGGCTAATAGGGAGAATAGGGATAGAGAAGTGAATGGTAAGTCAGACATATATCGACAACAAAGAGTAATAGATTCGTCCAAATTTTATAAATATTTGATTTCATTCTATTCTATTTTTTTATCATATAGTCACCTTTAAATGAGTGAGAGTTTAAAATAAATATGAGTTGTGTGAATAGAATCGGGGTCTTCTGATGAGTATTATTTCCAATTTTCTATAACCTGGTGAGCCGAGTGTTTCAGTTTAAGTATTTTGAAGTTGAATACTGTAGAGTTACCAGACGATTTACAATTTTTTAAACATAAATATCAACAGCCAGGTCTTGGTACTTTCAATAAGGGCACTATTTCAATAAAACTGAAGTCAAATATAGCAGTAAACCCAAAATGTCTCCGAGCTAGGCAACGTCCATTTGCAATGAGAGAAAAAGTGGAGAACGAATAAGAACGACTTTTAAAATGTGGAGTCATTGAAGTAATTGCTTATTGTGAATGAAGAACTCCAATTGTTCTGCTTTTAAAGTCTAAAGGGTCAGTTATAATTTGTGGAGATTTCGAAGTTACAGTCAACCCATTTATTAAAATCACATCACCATACTTCGTGATTCAGTTACTGTTAGAGATTACAGAAATAATAAAAAAACTTGGGTTAAAGCAATAATATCAGAAAAAATTGGTAAGTCAGTATATATTGTGGAAGTTCCTGAACTGAATAATCTAAAGTGGAAGAGGCATTTGTATCAAATCAAAAAGTCGTTGAATCAAATCTTCAGGAAAACAATGGTCTAGGAACTTCTCATAATGAGGAAAGTTTAGAGACAGAATTAACTGATAATGGTATGAAAACGTATGTTGCTCAGGAGGCTGGTCAGAATGATATTGAAAAAATGAATTATTCACCGAGACCTGAACGCACCATTAAACCTCCAATTAGGTTCTCTGAGAATTTAATATCAATATACCAATGATAACAAGATTCAGTGAAGCATAAGTATTGTTATTTTATTCTTATTTTTAGGGACAGATGACAGGACCAACAATCATGAAGACGGTACTTCAGATAGGGTAACATGTCCACCAGTACCTCCTAGAAAACATCGTAGGAGACACACACCTCCGCGACCTCCCAGTAATGGCTTACCTCCTACTCCTAAAGTTCACATGGGTGCTTGCTTTTCAAAGGTGAATGATGGATGTCCGTATCATGAATTTTATAATAAAACTTTTTTTCAGGTATTCAATGGTTGTCCACTGAGAATCCACTGTACTGCTTCTTGGATTAATCCAGATACTCGCGATCAGCACATTCTCATTGGGGCAGAGGAGGGTATCTATAACCTCAATCTGAATGAGCTCCATGAAACTTGTATTGACCAGCTGTACAATAGACGAACAGTGTGGATGTATGTTATAAAAGACGTTCTTATGACTTTATCAGGTAAGTTACTAGGATTAATATCTGATCCGCATCACGCTTTCTTTGGATCAAGCATTGACAAAACATCGACAAAAAATTGGAAAATTTCAACAATCCAGTGTTGTAAACATTCGTCCACATTCCTTAAGGATATTTATTTATTTCCACGGGATAACCCTATTCACAATGAATAACAAAAATTAAGTAAGATAAAATTAAGATTCACCTTATTTACTGCTACACTAAAATTATAGAGTATTTGAGTTCTGAACTATAGAATATCAACACTATAAAAAACCATTTCAAATGTACAAAAATTATATTTTTCTCAATGATACATAGCCATTTCAGAAAATTATGAAACAATTTCCTCAGATCATGAAAATTAGTCCAAAGTTGAATAAGTTTAACGGCCTTTAACGAAATTTTAACAGCCATATGCATATTCAATCGCCAGCGACTCGCCAGAGTTTCGCCGTTCGCTACACAAGCATTATAATGCACAGTCGAGCTCCAAAAAAGTGACAACTACGCGATAGGTCACATTTTGGCAAAACTCTGGCGATGTACCACTTTTTTGGAGCTCGACTGTGCATTATAGTTCTTGTGTAGCGAGCGGCGAAACTCTGGCGAGTCGCTGGAATTGACTATGCATACGGCTGTAACTGTTTTGGATATTCTTGATATGCTTCAGTAGAAGATGTATTGATATGGTTTCTCAGGCTGTAAAAAGTGTAATGAAATTTCACCCAAGCTGTTGAAAATTTTAAATTGCCATATTACTTCAAAAGAAGGCTGAAAAAATTTAACCTTTTTTTTTGTTGAAATAGCTATTAACATTGATTGAAAATTTGATTTTGTGGAGGAATTTCGTTTCTTGTCGTGTATTTTTTTGAAGAAGTAAGAAATAATAGTGATTGACTAATATCGGACACCCTATAGCTGGATTTATAGATTGAGTCGCAGTCGTTGCAGTTGACGTTGCCGTACGAAGATAAATGTGCCGTTGCTCATGCATACGTTTATAGATCCGCTGCCGTTGCAGTTGCTGTTGTCGCTGCCGCCGGTAGTTAACCAACTTTCATCTCGGACTGCATCGTCAGCGAAAAATAACATGGAACTCAAAATTTTCGTGTCAAAAATGAACGAAATGTCACATAATTCAGGTTATGTATTTGTTTATATAGTTTGAAAGCAAAAATTAATATTATTCGGAAATATTAGAATATGAGGAAAGTATAGATGTTGATGTAGGCGTATTCCTAAACATACTAGAAGGATTTCCACATCTATACAATACGAAGGGCAAGAATTATAAAAAAATATTTATGAAGGAAAGCAGTTGGCGCTCAATGAACACAAAATAAAACTATAAATTGGTCATAATTTTGCCAGCGGCTACGGCAGCGGAAGCGGCTGCGACACAATCTCAGCTATAGAGTGTCCGAAATTAGTCGATCACTATTATTTCTTACTTCTTCAAGTGTCAAGATAGCAAATGTCACCTTAAAGAATTTCTTGGTACATTTCGTATAACTTTGACTCAGAAAAATTTTATTATCTCCAGATATAATACAAATAGAGTTTTCAACAAGTTTTTGTTATCATATAGACAGATATAGTTTTCGAAGTATTTTTTCAAGTTTTTATTTAACTTGCTTTGTGTATTTGTACGTTTGGTTTAAATCTTGCAAGTGAATTTTGACCCACTTCTAATTCATAATTCTGGTGACAAAACATTTAGAATTTTTTAAAAATAAAATCAAACTGTCTGTTCCAAAATGGCGGACGAGCTTGGTGATTATAGCCCAATTTTTTTCAAAATTGATATGCGTTGGGTTTTCGGGGTAGGAGAATAATAATTTTTTGTAAAAAAATCATCATTTTGTGATGTTGACTGAAATACGGTGGACGAGTTTTAATTTCTGATCATATAGTTAGATACAGAATAACCTACATCACATATCTAAGGCCATTTTTGAATTTTTAGCTCATTTGAATAAAAGTTTACCTTTAAAACTTTTTTTACTTTTCATTTTTAGTTATTTCGAACTAATTGTTTCAGATAGACAAATTCAGAATACGATGAGTTACTGACAAAATTAAATATTTTTTTCAAAACAATGGTCTTGTAAACGCAGTACGTTAGGTTAGGTGTTAATGAGGCCTTTCTACCTGATTTAATTTTGTAATTTTCAGACTGTGGGAGGTTAAATTCCCAAAAAAAAAACATGTATAGCCTATGAACATAATTTTCAATATTGGCTGATAAGATCAACATAAAAATAATGTTGATAAGTTATTATCACGAAATTTTGTTTTTTCAGGAAAAACTCCGCAGCTTTATAGGCACGATCTCTTAGCATTACAGAATAAGCAATCACATAGGTTTAGTTTACATATGAATCGGATGCCAGAGAGGCTCGTTCCGAGAAAATTCGCATTGACCACTAGGGTACCTGATACCAGAGGCACATTAAAGTGTTGCGTCGCTCGTAACCCCTATAACGGATACAAATATTTGTGTGGTGCTACGACAGGCGGAATTTATTTAATGCAGTGGTACGATCCTCTCAATAAATTCATGCTTCTAAAGGTGAGAAACGTGATTTCAAATAATTGAAAACAAATAGCTCTGATAATTTGATGAACGTGCATGTTGTTCTCATAGAGCAGGGTTGCCACCAACCTGGAAAACCTGTAATTGTCAGGGAATTTAATTTTTTCAAAAATGTGTTGTACAAGTCATGGAAGTTGCAGTTTTCCGTTGGCAGTCAGATAAATCAGTGATTTGAAAAAATTATCAGTAAATATAATTCATTTTCGGTTTCGTTTTTTTGTTCATTCCCTGTATTTTTGTACAACTGTATGAAGTAGTATCAGTCAAGTCAAAATATACTTCATTGTAAGAAGTTAAACAAACTCATAAACTAAGCTTCGTCAACTTAATGATGATGGAAAAATTAATTATAATTATTATTACTCTTTATTATTAAATAATTACTGAATAAATAAATATTTTTTCATATTCTATGCCTTCAAATGTTTCATATAACCGTCCGATTCCTCAAATCAATTGGATTAAGTCATGGAATATGAATTTGGTCTGCGAAACCCTGGAAAAGCCAGGGAATTCACAATGAAAAACTTGGTGGCAACCCTGTAAGAGTGAACTACCAAAAAGATTTTTTTTTAATGGAAATTAGTGCTGTCAGTAGGTTACTTCTTGTAGCCATATTGAAACAGCAGAACATAGGTTGTTTAAATTTGTGAATTGGTGGCTGTGATTTTATATTGAATACCTTCATTTAAATTGTGGAGATGATCCTCTTTCAATAATACTTTAGTTGTTTTCATATTTTTTACCATTCGTTTGAATGGTACATTTTGAGTTTGAAAAATGCAGAAGATAGATAATTTATTCATCATTAAAGTCTTTAAAAAGTCTTTTAAAGTATTTACAATAACTTTTCAGGCTAGTTACAAAGAAGAGAATTTTTTTAAAAATTCCAAATAAAACTACCCGTTTTCATCCTTAAAATATCTGCTAGTCAATGAGCTGTCTCTGATTTTTTTTTTCTGTTTTAGCAAGTAGAATGTATCCTCTCAAATCCATTACATGTTTTCGAAATGATAATAACACCAGAGTTGGAATATCCGATGGTTTGTGTTTCGATTAAACAGGCTTACCAACCGAATCGTTTCAAGCTAGATTTGATCAACATGAATTCAGGTATGTTTTGAGTATTCACTCGAATACGCTCTAATAGCCATGACGTCCGCTTTCAATTGTGGTTGGTGTAAGTCAGGTTATAGTATCCAAACAACGTGGTTGCTTATGACGTTTTACATGTGATACTTTTTTGGTGGTGATTTTGAGAACTGTGTAAAATTTATAAGCAATTTTTCGTGTTTTTGGGAAACTCGAAAACTTAAGTAACTAAGTACTGTAAAAGTTTATTTGAGTATGAGTATGATTACTACTTCATTAGTGTACGTGTCAGTAATAATCATCAGTGTTATCAATAGTAAACAGCTCTCAAATTCAGTACCAAATCAAATATTACCCTTAAAACGTCGATAATAAACACATTGTTTATAACGAATCCTGACTCAAACCCACCAAATCAAGCGTCGTGACGTCACACTGATAGTGCGTATAGTTTAGTCACAGCCGTCTTAATTCTCCGAGCTGTGAGAAAATCGGCAACACCGCACGGTAATCAAAATGACAATCGACTCATTTATGAACTAGTAAAAAACATAGGAGAATTATAGTAAAAGTGCTGCCTATATGATTGACTGACAGGTAAGGAAACCGTCTGCTTGGCATGAAATATTATTCTTGGTGTCGCCCCAAGTCGCCTGGATGTAGTTTTAGAATTTCTCCAGGTCAAGGTCAAGGAGGGGGGGGGCGTTTGAAAACCAGTCAGTTTGTGACCGTTTGCTGGTTTCACATTTCGGTAGATATGGTGCTGAACATAACTTCTGCCGAGTTTGACCTGCGAACGAGGTCAAAATACAGAGTTATCTCGAAAAAACCATGACGCTTTCTTTACCTGGCATTAAATCATATAGGCAGCTCCCTAACTATAGAGAACTTACATGGTGGTTCTTTGGGTTGTAAGGCCGACGTATGTTCAGAGAAGATCTCGTCGTTTCGCCAACACGAGTGGTTAGCATTTTCAAGAGATATTTTACAAATTTCTGCTTTCTTTCTTAAGCATTTGACAGCGACTTAAGAAAGCAGAAATTTGTAAAATATCTCTTGAAAATGCTAACCACTCGTGTTGGCGAAACGTCGAGATCTTCTCTGAACATACGTCTGCCTTACAACCCGAAGAACCACCATGTAAGTGACGATGGCCGCGAAAGCCTTTCACAATTTATAGAGAACTTGTTTACAAAATGTACTATATGCAACATTTATCTCTCATGTAATGGTTATTTCTATCCTTGTCCACAGTCGCATTCCATTTGTGGTTATCTGAAGATGAATTGGATCCAAAACTTAGTGAATTTTATTTTTCATTTTCAGGTGCGAGTTGGTTCCATTCTGATGAACTCCAAGACATGGACGGCACAGCAACTGTCATACCTCGAAGAGAAAACCTCGACATTGCTTGTGTCACCCAAATTGATAAAGACTCGATTCTAGTGTGTTATGATAATATTATAAGGGTAGTAAATCCACAGGGAAAGTTGAAAATGAACAAAAAACAAGTTTCTGAGCTGAGATTCGACTTTAAAATTGAAAGTATATGTAAGTAACGTTATTTAGAGACGTGCCTTCGGAAATTAATAGTTTTTGTTTCAGTATGTCTTCCGGATAGTGTACTAGTATTTCATAAGCATGGAGTGCAAGGACGATCTTTGAAAAATGGGGAAATTACTCAGGAGATTGCAGACCCCTCTAGAACGTACAAACTATTGGGATCGGATAAGTGAGTTAACAAAACTTGCCAAAAAATCATTGTTTTTTTTTAAGTTGTTCTTTAGTTAGTAGTAATTGCCACTATCACAAATATTAAAAAAAAAAATTAATCCATATTATTTTTTTAGAGTTGTGATGTTAGAAAGTAATTTACTTCGAACCGGGACTCTGACCAACGAAGAAGGTCATGACTTATACATTTTGGCAGGACATGAAGCCAGTTATTAGGAAATGAGTAAGTGGAACTTGACTATGAGATTGATTACAATGTTAATACTTCTCTGTTTCAGAAATGCTCATCATAAACAGAGTTTTTGCTTTGCTTAAGAATCTAGACTAATCAAAAACTTAACTTATTGTTAGACTAGACTATAGTTAAGTCAGAAAAGAATACAGAAATCATGATGTTCTTAGAGAGAAAAGAAATTAAAGAGAATCTGATTCTCGTGAACAAAACAGTACCTCATTTCTCATTTAGAGGGAAAATATATGTGGTATTTAAATTATTTTTAGACGCCAGAATAATGAATTTTTAGAAAATGAAGTACCTACATTGACATATATATTATATTTTCGTGATTGAAATTGAAATATATTCTATTTGAAACTTGAAGAGTAATTTTTCACGTTAGATATTTTGAAAATTGTAGAATATAAGTTCAATGTGTGTATCAAGTAATGGTTTATCATTTTCACAATTTTTTAAAACAAATTATTTGAATTTGAGATTTACTGAAAGTTCAAATAAATTCGACAATATTTTAAGGATACATATACAGAAAAAATTACAACATACTTGTTTTCTATATTAAATGTGTTAGTCGGTGAATCAGAATTTTTGAAATGTTACATCACAAGTGTTCATTATAATTGGACGACAGATATATAATGGTTAAATTATATTTAATTTATGGATACAAGCTTTTTGATGTTCAGTTAGTAGAATAATTGTGGAGCTATTTTAGTATTATGAGATTTACTTTGTTGAATGTATTTTATATTTTCATTATTTTCATATTAATTTTAACTTTTAAGTGCCAAAAAAACGATTTCCGTACTTTGTTGAGTTCATCACAGCAAATATAATGCTTTCGAAAACTGTTGTTTTCAAAATCGTTTATTTTAACAAGAAATACTCTGCTGGATTTCTGTATTTTTCTGTATAGTCAACAGCATTTTTGGCTGTGTTTATTAACTATTATGTAATTATCGTGAATGTTATCTTGTACATATTGTAAATTCCTAAAATATAAATCAAACATACCAAAAATTAATTTATTATAGGTTGATGGACTTTTTTTATTGTGACCAAGGCAGTAGGAAGAACATTACTTTGTATTAATTTGTTTATCAACAGTAACTTTTAATGAACCGGAATTGTCAGCTGCATTGTAAAATATTTATTTGATTGAATAAAATATTTTCAATTGTTTATCGTATTTGTTATAATTTCCTGGTTTTTGGAGTACAATAAAGTGTATTTCTTCAGACTGATCAACAGAAGAGTCAATTTAGGATACACAATAAAAAACTTTTTGTCTATTTTCCATGATAATTTTATATTTGTTGACTAGTTAGACAAAAAGTATTTTTTTGTGTATCCTAAGTGAACATGAATTTCCACAACATAAACAAGTCGTCAATCAAAGAAGAGTCAATGTTATAACCTCTCCTGCAGTGCTTGAGTAACCAATCTTATAACTGTGTACAGTGCACACACATATTTCATTAAAATAGTTGGCAAGTATGAATACAGGCTGAATCACAATGTAGTCGAGTTTGTAGATGAGTCCTATAGAGAGAGAGAAAGAATATATTTTTATTGTACATGAGAAAAACTCTTGTTAACAAACACATGTATAAAAATTTACAGAATATGGATTAACATATATTATATTATAATAATAACATACTAGGGTGAGTCCTGCACGATTCACTGTTGCGTTCCAATTAACAGTGCTGCTCCTAAGGTGGCGTATGGAGTTAGTAACAAGGCCTATAAAGAACACATGGCTAATGACCACAGCAGTCGATGCCAAAACACCAAAGAAAAAAAAATAATAACAATTTATTAATAATAATATAATATGTTACTGCCAAAATCAATGAACAAATCACATGATAAAAATAATAATAAAAACATAAATATTGAGCCTTAATTGAATACTTTTACAATCCGTAATTTCAAAAATATGAAAAATGTATCAATAAGAACAAATTTAACAATAAAAGTAAATGTAAACATTAACTTAAAGTGTATCATCGTGAATTCTTTGTGTGAATGGGAAGCTTCAAGTGGATTTCGTCCTGGCGAGTATTATAGGGGATGTTTTGATTTCGTACTCCAATCTATTTTTATGAATTATAGAAATTATAGAAAGCCAGTTTTTTATTTAATTGAGTTATGTGGTCTTCGAATTTTAAATTACTGTCCAAAACTATGATTTAATTCCAAATCATATAAAAGGGATCAAGTCATTATTCTCATTAAAAAAACAATTGAAAACATGGATGGAACAGTCTCATCGAAATTTATTTCATGATATCTTTCACTTCAATTAACTCAGGTAGTTTATTTTTACTATCATTTTGTTGAATTTTGTTGAAGTTTACAAAACATATACATACATGTAAGTCTTACCTAAAATTTCTCGCAACAAGTTTTTGACTTCGCGGGTATAATTGAACCGTTTATTCACCTTTTTATACAAATTGATGTAATGCTTTTTCATTGAATTTTGAATAAACTTTATTATTATTATTATTAATCCCAAAAATTTTGCTGAATTCTTGTTTTCTATCGATTGACTTCCTAAATGCACATTTGATATACATTGGAATGCAATAACACTTGTTTTTTTAAAATATGTATTGGTTGGTATGTAGTGGACACACTATTTTTAATAATACAATCAATGTCATTTCAATAGACGCTCAAAGATGCCACCCTTTCTGGGAGAACAAATGACTCAGTCGCGCCCCATACAATACAAACATAGTGAAAGAGGTCCTCTTTTACAGGAAGGTAGAATGGGTTATAGCAACCTTTAGTCAATTCAAATCAGCAGGTACAGACGAAATCCAACGTGTTCTACTACAGCGAGGAGCAAATCTACTGACTCCTTATCTAGTTAGAATGTTCTACAGCATGCCCTACAGATACATACCTAACACTTTAGACCGTCAGATAATGGCAGATTTTGGTGACTGTTTTTCTCTTTTCTGGGATTTTAGCCACTGAAAATTATGTCAGTGATGAAAATTTAGCGATCGGTCATGTGCTAGGCATATGGAAGATTCATTTTCCGTTTGCAGAAAAAAAATTGTTTTTATTTAATCTCTCGTTTAAGGCATTTTAACACAATAACATACATAACAATCTAATAGTGAAAAACCAAAGCCATAAGATTTGGACGAACTGAAAGGGTTGAAATAAGGGCGTGATCTTGTAAAAAATACTCGGTTGCTGATGCATTTTCTCGCTTATGGTAATCGACAGAATTCAATTCAATTTATTTTCCCAAGAAACACACAGTTTATAAGAGTGAAAAAATCACATAGCAAATAACATGAAGCTAAATACAACATTAAGAAACAATTATTAATAAATAAAATCATGAAATCAGAATTAGAATGGATTCAATGGAGTAAGTACTTCTTTAGATTATTTTTGAATAGCAATTTACCATACGTTTTTAAACAATTTGGAAGTTCATTGTCCAATTTCACACCATCAAAAGAAATTGATTTCTTTCCAATATTTGTTTTAATTTTGTTAATATATAAATTTTGGGCTTGTTGGGTGAGGTGATTGTGTTGATCATTATTAATTTTGAAAATTAAAGTGGAAATTTTCATGTTATTAACAAGATGAATAAATATGCAAATTTTGATATCGTTATAGGAACCCGAAAAAAATTCCCAACATCCAGTGCTATCTGTAATTTAAGCGGTCGACATGAATACTGCTCGCCAAACAGGACACCCTGTGACTAGTTAAAAAGAATTTTTCAATTGTTATTCATTGGGCTATAAATAGACAAAAGTTTTTCATTTATTCTGATGGATAAGCCAATTCGCAATCACCGCAAACGGGTGCGATATCTTTAATTTTTTGGTTGAACTGATAAAGGATTCCGGTCTTTCCTGCCATAAGCTGTAGTATCTATTTAACTATTTTGTTATTGTTAAAATTGTTATTTTCGTCAACCGGCTGCACCCTCACGCGTAACCCCCAGAAGTCTTCGAGATCCAGGAAAGACGTATCCCTCAAATTTTTAAGTGTGATGCCGTGCACACACTGGGATTCGTACCTATATGCACCTACCAATGATTGGGTTAAAAAACGAACGCTTTATTTACCCAAGCGCCACCACGACCATTTTCGCATTATTAATTTATTTTTGGGCAACAAATTGTGTTTAGTGATATTCTTTAGTGTTCGTAGTTTTAGAATAAGTTGACTTGTAATGGCGGCAGAAGTCAAAAGTTTCATTACTGGGCGTATTAGCTCAGGGGACCAATGCTGACTGCATTTTCAATAATCACAGACGAAGTTTCTTTAAATTATCTTTCAATCAAAAACAAAGACATAAGTATTGAGGAATTCATCAAAAAGCAGTCTGATAAATTCTGATGAATACCTTCCTTGAGAGTCTGTTGACTAGGAATGTAACAGCAGTCCGAGCCCACCATATAACAGGTCTACAAAGTATTGTAGCCTCATTTTCCACGCACTGGATATTTTAATAGGAGCACCCAGAAGACGAGAGATAAACCACTCTAAATAATTATGATCTAATTTATAGATTTTCGCTGCTTTTCCTGGAAGGTGTGGAAAAATCAATGATGAAACATCCAAAAACCTCAAGTCTGACATAGAAGAAAATGAAATCCTTCTCATAACTTGGAGGAAGCGGGACACAACTCAAGTTCAGGACTTAACACTTGAAGCATTTTTGCCGACATAATATCGCCTATAAAGGCCTATAAAGGCCTATAAAGAACACATGGCTAATGACCACAGCAGTCGATGCCAAAACACCAAAGAAAAAAAAATAATAACAATTTATTAATAATAATATAATATGTTACTGCCAAAATCAATGAACAAATCACATGATAAAAATAATAATAAAAACATAAATATTGAGCCTTAATTGAATACTTTTACAATCCGTAATTTCAAAAATATGAAAAATGTATCAATAAGAACAAATTTAACAATAAAAGTAAATGTAAACATTAACTTAAAGTGTATCATCGTGAATTCTTTGTGTGAATGGGAAGCTTCAAGTGGATTTCGTCCTGGCGAGTATTATAGGGGATGTTTTGATTTCGTACTCCAATCTATTTTTATGAATTATAGAAATTATAGAAAGCCAGTTTTTTATTTAATTGAGTTATGTGGTCTTCGAATTTTAAATTACTGTCCAAAACTATGATTTAATTCCAAATCATATAAAAGGGATCAAGTCATTATTCTCATTAAAAAAACAATTGAAAACATGGATGGAACAGTCTCATCGAAATTTATTTCATGATATCTTTCACTTCAATTAACTCAGGTAGTTTATTTTTACTATCATTTTGTTGAATTTTGTTGAAGTTTACAAAACATATACATACATGTAAGTCTTACCTAAAATTTCTCGCAACAAGTTTTTGACTTCGCGGGTATAATTGAACCGTTTATTCACCTTTTTATACAAATTGATGTAATGCTTTTTCATTGAATTTTGAATAAACTTTATTATTATTATTATTAATCCCAAAAATTTTGCTGAATTCTTGTTTTCTATCGATTGACTTCCTAAATGCACATTTGATATACATTGGAATGCAATAACACTTGTTTTTTTAAAATATGTATTGGTTGGTATGTAGTGGACACACTATTTTTAATAATACAATCAATGTCATTTCAATAGACGCTCAAAGATGCCACCCTTTCTGGGAGAACAAATGACTCAGTCGCGCCCCATACAATACAAACATAGTGAAAGAGGTCCTCTTTTACAGGAAGGTAGAATGGGTTATAGCAACCTTTAGTCAATTCAAATCAGCAGGTACAGACGAAATCCAACGTGTTCTACTACAGCGAGGAGCAAATCTACTGACTCCTTATCTAGTTAGAATGTTCTACAGCATGCCCTACAGATACATACCTAACACTTTAGACCGTCAGATAATGGCAGATTTTGGTGACTGTTTTTCTCTTTTCTGGGATTTTAGCCACTGAAAATTATGTCAGTGATGAAAATTTAGCGATCGGTCATGTGCTAGGCATATGGAAGATTCATTTTCCGTTTGCAGAAAAAAAATTGTTTTTATTTAATCTCTCGTTTAAGGCATTTTAACACAATAACATACATAACAATCTAATAGTGAAAAACCAAAGCCATAAGATTTGGACGAACTGAAAGGGTTGAAATAAGGGCGTGATCTTGTAAAAAATACTCGGTTGCTGATGCATTTTCTCGCTTATGGTAATCGACAGAATTCAATTCAATTTATTTTCCCAAGAAACACACAGTTTATAAGAGTGAAAAAATCACATAGCAAATAACATGAAGCTAAATACAACATTAAGAAACAATTATTAATAAATAAAATCATGAAATCAGAATTAGAATGGATTCAATGGAGTAAGTACTTCTTTAGATTATTTTTGAATAGCAATTTACCATACGTTTTTAAACAATTTGGAAGTTCATTGTCCAATTTCACACCATCAAAAGAAATTGATTTCTTTCCAATATTTGTTTTAATTTTGTTAATATATAAATTTTGGGCTTGTTGGGTGAGGTGATTGTGTTGATCATTATTAATTTTGAAAATTAAAGTGGAAATTTTCATGTTATTAACAAGATGAATAAATATGCAAATTTTGATATCGTTATAGGAACCCGAAAAAAATTCCCAACATCCAGTGCTATCTGTAATTTAAGCGGTCGACATGAATACTGCTCGCCAAACAGGACACCCTGTGACTAGTTAAAAAGAATTTTTCAATTGTTATTCATTGGGCTATAAATAGACAAAAGTTTTTCATTTATTCTGATGGATAAGCCAATTCGCAATCACCGCAAACGGGTGCGATATCTTTAATTTTTTGGTTGAACTGATAAAGGATTCCGGTCTTTCCTGCCATAAGCTGTAGTATCTATTTAACTATTTTGTTATTGTTAAAATTGTTATTTTCGTCAACCGGCTGCACCCTCACGCGTAACCCCCAGAAGTCTTCGAGATCCAGGAAAGACGTATCCCTCAAATTTTTAAGTGTGATGCCGTGCACACACTGGGATTCGTACCTATATGCACCTACCAATGATTGGGTTAAAAAACGAACGCTTTATTTACCCAAGCGCCACCACGACCATTTTCGCATTATTAATTTATTTTTGGGCAACAAATTGTGTTTAGTGATATTCTTTAGTGTTCGTAGTTTTAGAATAAGTTGACTTGTAATGGCGGCAGAAGTCAAAAGTTTCATTACTGGGCGTATTAGCTCAGGGGACCAATGCTGACTGCATTTTCAATAATCACAGACGAAGTTTCTTTAAATTATCTTTCAATCAAAAACAAAGACATAAGTATTGAGGAATTCATCAAAAAGCAGTCTGATAAATTCTGATGAATACCTTCCTTGAGAGTCTGTTGACTAGGGATGTAACAGCAGTCCGAGCCCACCATATAACAGGTCTACAAAGTATTGTAGCCTCATTTTCCACGCACTGGATATTTTAATAGGAGCACCCAGAAGACGAGAGATAAACCACTCTAAATAATTATGATCTAATTTATAGATTTTCGCTGCTTTTCCTGGAAGGTGTGGAAAAATCAATGATGAAACATCCAAAAACCTCAAGTCTGACATAGAAGAAAATGAAATCCTTCTCATAACTTGGAGGAAGCGGGACACAACTCAAGTTCAGGACTTAACACTTGAAGCATTTTTGCCGACATAATATCGCAGAGTCTGTCACAAGGCAGGCGTGTGCTGGTTTGCCTGTCCAATTATGATTGATGAAAGCCTTAGTAGGTCGGATTCAAACCCATTACCTCCATCCCTTACCCTTTCCTGTGGTATTATATCTTGATAGTTTTCTTGTCTTTATATATTTAAATGTTGTGAATGAATCTCTTTTATAATTTTATGTCTAACATAAATTGATATTGATATTTCATTGAATATCTTATTTTAATACAAGTTGCTTTTACAGAAAAATATCTGCTTTTAAAATTTGAATTTTATGTTTGAAATAAATTATTTTATAATACCGGGTTGGACAAAAAAATTATAGAAGGGTATCCTCAAATCTAAATATTTGATATTACATAGCAGATACATTTTTAATCGAAAAAAGGGAGGTGGTGTTTTTCCGAATATTTCCCTCATATATAAAATTTCTCATAAGAAGAATGCAATTATCGAAAAATTACAGCGGAAATTTCTCTCACGTGTAAAAACGTCCATAAGAGGAATGCAATTACCGCTGGTTCACAGCGATAATTGCACTGTAGTGACGTGTTTCGCGTCACGGCAGTGCAATTATCGCATTAGATGTCAATTCAAGTGAAGTCGCGCGATTTTAATGTCAGAAGTGAGACTTCAAATGTGTCATCTACCTAAAGAGTGAGGTCTAAAATTTCCTACCGAATACCACTCGTGAATTGAAAATTAACCAGATAATTCTGAAAAAAACGTGTTATTTTATAAAAAACCGCACTCGGTTATTTTTTTCGTTGTTTCAAAAAATTGCCCTCTTCCTTCGGAGTCGGGCAATTTATGCTTTGAAACAACGAAAAAAATAAACTCGTGCAGTTTTTAAAAAAACACGTTTTTTCAGAATTATCGGTAAATTTCAATGCACTTGTGGTATTACCCAGGTAATTTCACAGAGCGATAATTGCACTGCGAAAACATCCCGTCGCCATGACACCACAAACAATACTGAAAAATGTCAGGTAAAATTCAAAAATTGAAAAAACCTATCTATCTAGACATTTCGTTCTTTCTTGAAAAGTATTTTTAAACTAGTATAGATGGATATAAGTTATTGAGTTTCTTTGCAAGGTCTTAGTTAGATTATTCATTATCAAAAATGAAGTATTTATTTGAGGAATAAACTTGTATTATTATTATTACTATTATTGTTCCAGTAAAGCCAAGTATAAATAGCCTGTTAAATTATAAACTCTATTTCGACGAAGCAATTTGCCAAAACGTGGAATTGTTGAAATATAAATGGCAATGTTAATTTTCCACCTAGGAAATTTATTTTAGAAAATAACTAAAACGAATGCCAAAAATCATTAAGATATTTTTAAATGAACTCTTGCAATTTGCCTTGTTCTTTGATAAATTCTGTAACTGAATTCAAGAGTGACCTTTCCATTAACTTTTCAAAATATTTTACATTCCTACTTACTTTTACATCAATACCTTTTTTTAACGCATACAAATGATCACTTATTATATACTCAAAATCAAAATGTAAGTACACCTACCTATTAATTGACGGACATAAGTTATTCAAAAGTTATAGTCAAAATTCAATCATTGGGCAAAAGAAGGGTCATCTCAATAATTCATCATAGGTATCTTTCTAATTTTATTTCGGCTGCTTTCTATAAATACCTTAAACTGAGCTATGATTAAAAATAGATCCACTTTGAATGCTAAACATTTTGCTGCTGTGTGCGGATGTTACTAATGAAAAAAATATATAAAAAGTAAGTACATTTCTGCACTATATTATTTTTCTACAGTAAACCTTCGAACTTTCTTTTGGTTGAACTTATAAATGATTTCTTGAAATAAAAAATCTTAGTCTCTTGAACTTTGAAGCATGTAATATATCATACGTTGGCGAGTTTAGGTGCAGTAGATAGGATATTATCAGTGCAAAATGTTCTAGTAGAATCCTAGAATATCAAAAAAATCAGCTGATTCGAAATATATTTTTTCTAACCTAACTTCCTATGATCTGTCCCGGAAGATTTTTTCTTCTTTTGAAGTTGGTAAACTATGAACATTATAACCTCAAATTAATTTTTGCCATGATCTTTTGGATGTTTTAACCTTCCACAATCCACAGTCTGAAAATGAAAAAAATGTGTGAATTTAAGGAAATCTGTAGATGTCTGGTATAGAAGGGCAAATGAAAAAATAGTGATTTTCTCCACAAAATCAAACTTTCAATCAATACCCATATGAAATGTTACATTTATGTCCATACAGAGTGTATTCAATACAATATTTGGAGGGTTGATGTGGTTGTGCCTCCCCTAACGTTGAGTTGAGAAAACGTTGGAAACCATAGTATGTGCATCGAGCAGGTTTGCTGCATTTGCTGCTCATCCCGGCAGAACCAACATATGGTTTCCTTTGCCAGTTCGATGTTATTCCTGTATTTTTTATCCTACATCAGAGTCCTGTTTGGATGTCAATATATAACTATGATTCTATTCTCCCATTCCGGCTTGGTAAAACCAATTGAGTATAATCCTTATTATGTAATTAAAATTTTCCCAAATTTTATTTGAACGTTCTTCTGTAACTTTATATGGTAGATATACCAAATAATAATTAATAGCACAATATCCAACTTCTATGATGTGGGTAAAGTGGGGAAAGTGAGTTTTTAATGAACTTAATTTGTTTATTTCCCAATTTCTTTGTATTCCATTTTAAGATTTCAATGCTTCCGGAGTTACTTTATTAATGTGATCCACGAATCAACTTCGAGTCGTATATGCGATAATACGGTCTTTGATACTTTATATTGGTCTGTTTTCTATATACTTTCCAATATATGACTTTAATTTTTTGTGATATGCGAATATGTATCAGTTACCTGTTAAATCTCCTTGTATAGCTAACAGTTTTACATTATGAAATATTCGAAAGTATAATTTATTATTCTCGCACCAAGTTTGTATCAAATTAATTTTTTTTTTGGAATTTATAACAATCTAAAATACCAACCTACTCTCTATTTTCGAATAAATTTCAAGTCATCTGCAAAACATAATGGGCCATCAATAACATATTCACATAAATATTGATAAAAATAGAAAAATATCAGAGGTCCCAAGTTCGATACTTGCAGAACTCCTGAGGTTGTGAAATATTTATTAGAGTTCGTGTTATAAGCTACACATAAGATACGTATTATAAATAATAAAAATGAAAATAATCTTATGGGTTTTGTGATAACCACCACAAAATATTTGTGATAATCAAGGCATACACAAATATTATATTTTGTCTATGCATAAAACATTACTAGTGGATCCAGTCCAGGATCCGGATACCGGATATGTTTTGGTTGATTTCGTTGATGTGTGTCAAAAGGAGGGCGAAAGCGGCAAAATTTAAAAAAGTTCAGATAAAGTTGGCAACATTTGTACTGCATAGATTTCAAAAAATCGAAGATTGTTTACCTATGTTTGAAAATGAAGTTTACATTATTATAAAATTATGTTTTCATTTAATTTCAGAATAAAATAAGTCCTCCAGAATGGCTGAAGCCGAAGGGGGCTCCGAACAAGATGATGTTTCATTCCTACGAACAGTAAGTTTTTAAGGTTATATTGCAGAAAAATTATTAATTTACATAATTTTTTTCATGTATTTCAATAGGAAGACATGGTATGTCTTTCATGTACTGCAACAGGAGAACGTGTCTGTTTAGCAGCTGAAGGTTTTGGTAATAGGCATTGTTTTTTGGAAAACATAGCTGACAAGGTACATGAGTGAGATTTCTAGATTTCGATTATCATACTACTGTATTTTTATTATAGAATATACCTCCAGATCTTTCACAATGTGTATTCGTAATAGAACAAGCTTTATCTGTTCGTGCCTTGCAAGAATTAGTTACTGCTGCTGGAAACGAAACTGTAAGTGAACATTTCCTAAATACTTGATATACCTATGTTTTGAAGACACCTTCAATGATAATACCTTCACAAGAGACTAACATTGTATGAGAATTGTCCAAAATTAAAAAAGAAAGTTGAAAGAAATACTAGAAAAGGAGAAGGGAGTATCACATATACAGGTCTCCCAAAGCAGATCTTCCTCTAACTATTCGATGCACACTAGACAAACCTCAAGCTCATTCACAATTGATAGTAGTCGATCATTATTTTACAGTTACAGTTGTGTCCCAACTCCCAACTGACTAGCAGAGCTGCTTTGGGGTAACTATACAAGATGGCCTAAGAATTGTTAAAAGACTATGAATGTGTGATGAGTGTTTCTAATAGAAAGGCTCTCAGCATTTTTTTAATGAGGATGTTCTGCTGCCCTCAACTTTTCTGGTCCTAAATATATATTTATTTTATTTATTCATTTCATAGGTTACCCTACAGAGTATTGAAACTCCAATTATAGGGTTACACATTTTACAAAAAAGAGTGTACACATCGAAAATAAGTTAAGGAAACTAAAATTATATACTATAAAGCACTTAATAATAAGAATAGTAATATGCTAATTTGATTATTATAATACATTCGAAATGGAAGTGAATAACAAAAGTCATATGGAAACTGAACAATTTAAACATTTATAAGTATGAGAACTGCAGAATTTGGTACAGGAGTTAATTTAAAGCGAATACGAGCCTAGCTTCATTTCTGATTTTATAAAGGGTGCTATTGAACAGATCAATGTGGCTGAAGTACTGTATATAAGATTTCTGTATCATATATAGTGGTGAACTTCTGGCATAGTTGGTTGGATGACTTGGTAGATAAAACAGATTGGTGCACATATAAAGTCACTCTTATTCTGGTAATTGGCCTTGTGTTTCATTCTTGTATTTTTTCAATACAAGTTTACACAATTATTAAAAATATATAAGTTTGCAGTTACAGTCACTAAGTTAAAAAAATGTACTCCTTGAAATTTCGTGTCTGAAATATTGGATGAATTTGTCTGTGTACAAGTTGCAGAAATATATATACCTACCATACCTCTTATATAGTCTTTTAGAGACTTTGTGATAATTTTTTTTGGAAAGACTGCTCCCCTTTATACACTAATTATATTCTGTTCTGCCATACATTATTTATATTTTTGTAGTAGGAAAGTTTTTGTTGCCTAAAAAGATAATGTGGAATGAAATTGGTGATTATTATTTTTATTGATATGTATGATTTATATTTCAAATGCTTTTATCAGCATTTTAAACTTTAATTCGGAAATTCAAAGGAAGTTATTAGGAAAAAAACAAAATTGTGCCTTGTAATCATCCTAAATAATCCTGATTTAAATTTTCAATATTATGAAAATTTCAATTTTGGGTAACACATTGAAACGATGTTTAATTTTTCCTCTGTTTCTATTTAACATGTTACTCACACCTATTTTTGTAATTTTTATGTCTATCAATTATTTGTGTCGATTTTTGTTTAACCACCCCTCTGGTTTTCCTTTTCACCTGCTTCATTTTTTGCTTTTCAGGGCCAGGAAAATTTAGTAAGTGAATTTCTCATACTGTCCATATTGTCAAGTATCGTATTACATTTTAACATTTCTAACTTTGTAGTTACTAACCTATGTTTATCAATTGGTATATAAACTAGATGGTTGCAGCTATATTTTTTTATTTTTTCAATAACCACCTCTCATCCTCCCTAAAACAAATTTATGATTAGTTCATTTGAAATCATTTTTTTTTTCTATGCAAACTATTGATAACTTCTTTTTTAATTGGAAATGTGATGTTAATCCTTTAAATTGGGATATTGAATATTCCACCAATTCATGGCAACAACATAGGTTTTAATTAATTCAATCAACTTAATTCACATTTCAATATATAAATAAACTCTGCATTCTAGGTTGATGGCAACAACTCAAGCATTGCTTAAGTAGCTCAGCCACAATTTTTAGTTTTTGTAGATTATACTTCCCTGAATTAATTAACAATTATATTAGGACCCTATGACATGCAATTTGTTTTTTAAGGCTACTATTGGAATAGTGACTAAAACTTGATTGGGGTTAGGTCAAATAACTGAAACCACTATTGATTCTTTGTCGACGTTTCGACTTTTATAAAGCAATCTTCAGGGCACTAAAAAACATCATATAAGTAAAATTTGAAAGAAGGTATAGTTTCAAAATAAGAATTGAATTAAAACAATATCAGTAACTACATAAAACACGGTAGAATTAAAATACTCAAAAGTGATTAATTTTTTTATGAACTAAAAGCCATGTATGGCACACTGCAAAAAAAGTATTAAATAATTTATTTAATACAAATTTGCTTCTCAACAAAAAAATTGTATAGTCCCCGTTTTCCAGGAAATGGGCGTGGGCTAACTTTTAAGTAAAGCTGCACCACACTCTATTTTTAAAAAATAAGTAATTACTGGTGATTGAAAGGCTCCTAAAATTTCTTAAGAATTATTGACATGTTCAAAATTCCCTAAGGGGCTGAATAATAATAATAATATTTATTCATTTCATTTCCAATTAAAGATAAAAATTGTAAATAAATATAAGGTATTTGAAAATGGTCGGTCGATTTTTTTTCTTGATACAAGTTTTGTCATGTTTGCACTTTAGCCAATAGCTAGACTGTGATTCTAAACGTGAGAACTTAGGTCATTTTGAAATATAGAATGATTATAAATAGAGATAAAAATATAATACAAATAGATAGAATAGAATACCATAAAACATATAATACAATATTTCTTATTTATACAAAATTCCCTAATAAATAAAGATACCAACGGGACAAGTACCAGAATTGTTCACAAGATTGTTTACAATTTTTCAGCCCACTTTCGAAGTGTTGAAAATTACACAATGAAGGCCTCCCCAAGGGATTGCACACCTCCAAACTTTTGAAAATTCCTATTACATAATCTATCGCATTGTCCGTATTTCCAGAAATTTTTGTTGAATACCTAGCGCATAAACCTATTTCAATGCATTTCAACGTAAACAATTTCAGATTTTCTCAAATTATACCATTAAAAAACCACGGTATTTTTTTTGGAAAATTGATAATGGTTCTCTTCCGGTCGCATAAAGGTTTCCTCATACCAACGCGGGAACGCGGGAGCGGGAGCTGGAACGAGATGAATCCGAGACTAAATTCAATAGCGGGACATACCGGTGTGATCATTCGTATTCCGAAATACATACAAGCAACGAAATGTATATGGTTTGCTACGTGTATTGTTTTTCTAGCAATTCGCACGGTTCCAAAGTTCCGTTCCCGCTCCCGCGTTCCCGCTTTGGTTTGACGGAACCTTAAAAGATTTCACTGGTCGCTACATCAGAACTTCCAGGGCTATTAGTATGAAAAACCTAACTCAAATATTTTTGAAAGGTACTACGGAAGATCGGACATGATCGGTACTTCATTGAGTTCTAGAATTCTTTTGGTGCAATGGACTCATATCAAACATGTATATTGAAAATTTGAAAAGTAAGATGTATTAATGAATTTTTGAAAGGCAATATGACAGAAAATCCGACGAAATCGGTATTTCTTCGAGTTTCAGAATGTATTACAGTGTCCCTCTTCTGCATGCCTTTTGGTGCGCATGGACTATATCAACCATGAAAATTGAAATTTTGAAAATCGAGCTAGGTTAATACATTTTTGAAATGCAATATGATAGAAAATCCGACCTAAACTGTATTTCATTGGGTATCAAAATTCATTACAATATCTCACACGCTTCTTATGTGTGTCTTCTGGTGCGCAAGAACTATATAATAAGCTTACTGCAGGACGCTTCGGCAGCCTGAGCACAATGATCTGCGCAATCCGATAACCACGGAAGAAGTTCGAGGGGCCCTCAAAGGCTCAAAGAACTTTGCTGCTCCAGGCCCTGATGGGTTGAATAACTATTGGTGGAAAAAGTTTCCAACAACCCACCGCCATCTGGCTAGAGTTTTTAACTCATGGCTAGATGGGCATCAGCAGATTCCGGAGTGGTTTGTCGAGGGGCGAACCGTGCTCATCCCCAAGAACGGAGATTTGTCTGATCCAAAGAATTACAGGCCGATAACATGCTTGAATGCGTGCTATAAGTTGTTTACGCGCATTTTATATACGCGCATTCTCTCCGCAGTTGATCCGGTGTATGAACGGATATATGAGCAAAGAGGGTCAAAGAAAGGGGTCGCCGGCTGCAAGGAGAACCTGCTCATTGATAGATGTGTCATGCAGGACTCCGTGCAGTATAAGCGTAACCTTTCGATGGCCTGGATCGATTACCGCAAGGCATTTGATACAACATCGCATGAGTTAATCATGCATTTGCTCAGATGTCTTGAAGTACCCGATCAAATAGTGGGATGCATTGGACAACTGATGCCACTCTGGAGGACTCGCTTCACCATAAGATCTGGTAGAGACATAGTCCAAACAGAGCAGGTCATCATTAGAAGAGGCGTGTTTCAGGGAGACTCCCTCAGCCCTCTTCTCTTCTGCATCTCACTATTGCCATTGTCCGTTGTACTCAGGAATACCCGTGGGTACAACTGCGGCACCCCCAGCAACCGGAGGCATAAAGTCACCCATCTGTTTTACATGGATGACCTCAAATTATATGCCTCTGGAGAAAGGGACCTACATCAGTCCCTTAGGGTGGTGGAAGAATATACGCATGCTATCGGTATGGAATTTGGGATCGACAAATGTGCCACGATTCATCTCAAAAGAGGACGATGCGAGGAATACGGAGAGGATGTCCAGCTCGTAGACGGAAGCATCCTACATCATCTGGATGCCGGAGAGACCTAGGGGTGGAGCAACGCCACTCCCAAGAGGTATTCACAGTTAAGAACTCTCTCCGCGGCAAGTACCAGCATAAACTCCGACAGATCTGGTCATCAGAACTGTTGGGGAAGAACAAAGTTGCTGCAACCAATATGCTTGCCGTTCCGATCCTTCTCTACTCTTTCGGAGAAATGAAGTGGACTAAGGAAGAGCTGCGACAACTCGACGTTAAAACTCGCAAAGTGATGCATCTCAATAGGAGCTTGCATCCTAAATCGTCCGTTCCACGGTTATACTTTCCCAGACAACGGGGAGGCCGTGGACTTTTGAGTTTGGAGTGTATGCATAACAGAATGGTTCTGGATGGGGCCTGTAAAGTCATCAGGAGTTCAGATCCCCTTCTCTGCATGGTCCGCGACCATGAAAAAGCAGGGATTGGAGCATTTCTTTTTAAGGCAGCAACCCGTGCTTGACCTTTGCCTTCCTCAGGTCGAGTGAGCTAAAGTCGGAGACCGAGGGATTCATAATGGCCTGCCAGGATGGTGTCTTCAACACCCTCGTCTACCGTAGTCGCGTGATGGGTATATACGTCCCTGACACCCGATGCAGGGCATGTCGTGGGGCACCTGAGACCGTAATGCATTTGCTATCAGCATGCCCATCTTATGCGGTCTCAGCCTATATCCACAGGCATAACGCGGCGCTACGAGTGTTATACTACCATCTACGACACTCGTACGGTATAGACGAGACACCGGTGTTGCCTTATGTTCCGGGGGATATTGAGTCCGTGGTGGAGAATGAGAGGTGCCGGATCTATTGGAACTACTCATTCCCCACCCTCAGGCAAATACAAGCCAATAAGCCTGATGTTGTCCTCCTCGACCACCAAAGTAGAACGATATTCGTCATGGAGTTTTCCGCTCCAGGCGAAATGAATATCGTTCGAAAAGAGGAGGAAAAACGGACTAAATATCGAGATCTTCTCTTTGAACTCCGCAGGTTATATCCGGACCATTCTGTCAAAATGGTGGTTCTGATCATAGGAGTCCTTGGTGGAATGATGGACACACTGCTCTCCAACTTGAAGATAATACCTGCTTGCCGTAATATGGCAGAAATCTTAGCAGCGCGAATGCAGAAGGCCGTCATCCTTGGTTCGCTCCGTCTACTCAGGGCACATGATTCTCGGACCCAATAGTCACTCACCCTACGGACGTAGGGAGTGGTTATTGGGGTTAACGACACCAGCGCGCCCTCCGGATGTATCGGAGCACCGGAGACAGGGCCTGACTGGTACATTCCCAACGGAAAAAAATAATAAAAATAATAATAATAATAATAATAATAATAATAATAATAATAATAATAATAATAATAATAATAATAATAATAATAATAATAATAATAATATTAATAATAATAAATGGTCTTTATTCATCATAATTACAAGAATTTTGAAAAGGTGCAAAGCATTATCAATGAATTATGATGAAAGGGCGAAGTTCAGCTAAAGCTGAAGTCAACCATAGAAATTGATATGTTGAATAGTGGGCTGTGTTAATACATTTTTGTATTGCAATATGATAGGAAATCAGAGTGGAATAGTATTTCATTGAATATTAGAATTATTTACAGTATCCCACAAGCTTCTACTGTGTGTATGTTAATGTATAAATCTTGGCAGCCTTCCGATCACCGTATTTTTTCAAAAATACAGAGTTTGTGGACAGCTTTACTTAAAAGAGCCCACGCCCATTTCCTGGAAAACGGGGACTGTAAAAAATGTTTTGATTTGGACGTAAATTTGTAATAAATGTGGACAAAATTATATGCTAGTTTTTTTGGAGTGTACCATACTTGAAACTGAGTAAATAAATACGTAACAGGTGTAGAGAACAAAAGGAGACATAACATAACATAAGGTTCCGTTGTCGATAAAAAAGATAACGACATTTACATATAGGTGATACCTATGTTTCTAACAAACTCTTTATGTGCATGAAATTTGGTTTGAGGAAAAAACATAGGAATTACCAATATGTAAATGTCCTTATCCGGATTTTTTATCGACAACATAACCCAATGTTCATGTATGTATCCCGTTGTTTTCTACATCAATTACGTTTATTTATCAATTCAGTTTCAATTATATAGGGAAACAATTGTACTTTAAAATTATTTTATTCTACACTATTTTATGTAGTTACTGACCGCATTTAAAAACTACACATTCTTTAATTTTTACTTTATGAAAGTCGAAACGTCGACAACGAATCAGTTACATGGCCTAACCCCAACCAACTTCCAGTCACTATACGCAGTAAGGTCACAAAACATAACTATTGAAGTGCTTCAGCGGTACTTTTCTTCTGTTTTCAATTTTCATATTATCTGTTCTCTAAATTGTGGATCCTTCTATGAAAAATTATTGGAATTATTCATCTTAGTATTGAAATATTTGGGATGCAGCTTTCCATCAGTATTCCAATAAGCAGTTTCAATCCATCTATACTATTTTATACACTAAGTTTTGAGGCTTTTTTCACATCCAAAAAAATTAATAGTTTTATGGTACAATTAATTGGACCTATTGATCTTGTTTTCATTGCTCCAAAAAACTTTGGGCCCTTTTTCTGTAATAACTTTTTAATGGCAGTAGAATCTTCTAACAGAATTATTTGCAGTGGTAGAATTTGGAAATACACCTACTAAAATCATAAGTTAGAACATAAGTCTTTTCATATGTCATTAGTATACGATTTTTTAATTCACAATTTTTAGGGCAAGGGAACTGGATCAGGACATCGAACTTTATTGTATGGCAATGCTATTCTTCTCAGACACCAGAACAGTGATATGGTATGTATTTATGCATTTAACTGCAAATATTGATCCAGGTTTATATATTCTGTCTATCTTTAGTATTTAGCTTGCCTTTCAACAAGTTCCAGTAATGACAAATTGGCGTTTGATGTTGGTTTACAAGATCACAGCCATGGAGAGGCTTGTTGGTGGACGGTACATCCAGCCAGTAAGCAGAGGTCTGTATAAATACTCAAATATTGAAATAATTGGTGTGATAAATGAATTATGACTACTTGTAGATCTGAAGGTGAAAAAGTGAGAGTGGGGGATGACCTGATCTTGGTTTCGGTCGCCACTGAGAGATATTTAGTAAGTCCTAAAGTGTTTTGTATGTCACCAGAGTATAAATTTCATCTCATATTTCAGCACACAACAAAAGAGAATGAAATATCGATCGTAAATGCAAGTTTCCACGTTACCCACTGGTCTGTGCAGCCTTATGGTACAGGAATATCTAGAATGAAATATGTAGGTTATGTTTTTGGAGGTGATGTACTCAGATTTTTCCATGGAGGTGACGAATGCCTTACCATACCATCTACTTGGGACATGGAACCAGGACATAAGTACGGTTTCATTACAAATGTTCATGAGCTCTTATAAATAAATATTTTTTTTTAGTATTGTTGTGTATGAAGGAGGAAGTGTTATGTCCCAAGCTAGGTCTCTATGGAGATTGGAGTTGGCCCGGACAAAGTGGGCGGGTGGATTTATAAATTGGTACCATCCTATGAGGATCCGGCACATTACAACTGGAAGATATTTGGCTGTGAATGAACACAATGAATTATACCTTGTTAGCAGGTTAGAGTTATTATTATGTAATTATTATAACTTTGAATGAATGATTTGTATTTTCAGAGATGAGGCAAATACTGCTACAACAGCATTTTGTTTACGACAAGAGAAAGATGACCAAAAGGTTGTTTTGGAAGACAAAGATTTGGAAGTTATCGGGGCCCCAATCATCAAATATGGTGATTCAACAGTTATAGTTCAACACTCTGAATCGGGACTCTGGTTATCGTATAAGGTGAGATTTATATTTTCTCACATAACCATGTAGGAATTTTTTGAGTCTATATGGATTAATATGTTGCCATATGATAATGAAAAGTCAATTATTCTTATATATTTACGTTTTATTTATCTTTTGATATGTATATTAAATATTTATGTCTTTATTGTATTTTTTCATCTATGTCTTAACTTTTTACATGTATAATGAATGTATATTGATATTGTCAGTACTGTTTTATATTAATGTTTTCTTTTGATAAATGAATATTCATTCATTTACTCTTTTCTAGGCATATGAAACGAAAAAGAAAGGTGTTGGTAAGGTAGAGGAAAAGCAGGCAGTCCTACATGAAGAAGGAAAAATGGATGATGGTCTGGATTTCAGTAGAAGTCAAGAAGAAGAGTCAAGAACTGCTAGAGTCATTCGTAAATGTAGTTCACTTTTCACACAATTCATTAAGTGAGTTGAATTTTGTTTATTGATTTATATCAAGTCTAATGTTTCTACATGTTAACCCCCTCTGAAAAATTGGTATAAATGTGTGTCAATGGCCAGATAATGGTTTACTAAGTAAATATCAATCTGGCATTAGGTATAAAAACTTATTTGAAATAGCTTTACAGATTGTTTTCTTCTATTGCATTCGAAGATGGGAAAATAATTTGTGTAGTTTGACTGTAAACGTGCCTTTCAAAAAATAAACAGAAAGTTACTTCTGCTTCAGTTAGAAAAGTATGAATTAGGACAAGTGATTTCACAATGGTTTGAAAAATAGTTGAATGGTCATACACAAGTTACATATTACATTGAAACTTCAAGTGAAAGGGAGTCGGTGTTTGGGTTACCCTAAGGGCCTGTGCTTGGCCCATCACTTTTTATGTTGTACACAAGTGATTTGGTGAAAAAAGGTTCAGAACCGTACAATCCAATTTTTTGTAGATGAAACTATCCTGTCCATATCAGGTGACATTATTAATGAAATAATAATACAACAATTGTCTCCAGCTGGGTACGAATAAAAGTCATGTTTATTAGAAATGAGAATTGAAATTTTTTTAATAATTCGAATTTGAATGTAAATATTAATAATGAAAAATTGGAGATTGTAATAGTTTCAAATATCTTGATTGTGTTATAGACGAATATTTAACATTTTCTGAACATTATAAATATATTACAAATAAAAATGCAAAAATAATCAACATGTCAAAAAACTTAACTTTCTGGTTAATCATTTTAGTTTACATTTGCGGAAAACATTTCTCAGTTTCATATGATTCTTTTGTGAATCAGATGGTAATGCAATTTACCGTATTCCTATTTCCAAATTATTAGGGGATATCATTGCCAATATTGATTTTACTTAAATGACTCAAAATTACACTTGATAAATGTATTCTTACCTGATATTTATAGCCAATCTACCCTTCTGGGTGAGGCTTATCATCTTCAAAAACCAAATGATGTTCAGATAATTTTATTAATACCTTTAGTTAAAAATATATTCATTCATACAAAATATCACAAAAATAAAAACAGAAGTGCCCAAAATAATAAATTCTGTTGGTCATAATTATGTATATTAGTATTACAGTTGTCTTTAGAATAATTCTGTACATGCGCCAACACATCTGGGAGAAAAATGTTTTAATAAATACATTTTATAAGTTTAGGCTCTTAGGTGATGGGTAACTAAAATACATCTTTATTTGAAATAGGAAACTTATATACACGTGAATAAGTATAATAATATAAATTTATATAAAATAGAAAAATAGCATGCTGCTCAAAGCACATAATTTAAAATAGCATAATAGGAAACGTAGATACATTGTTAAAATTACATAATTGCAACAATACAAATTATTTGGTTACAGTTTGTTTACGTCAATCGATTAGGAGTTAAACCTGTGTTTTTATGTTATTATCTAATATTTAATGCTAATGCATTACAAAATTTTAGTGGCCTTGAACAACTCCAATCGAATCGCCGACACTCAATGTTCTTCCAAGTAGTTAATCTAAATGAGATGGTAATGTGTCTAGAAGATTTGATCAACTATTTTGCACAACCTGAAGATGAAATGGGTAAGAATTTGTGTATTTTCTGAAGACCATTTTTTATATCTTCATTCATTACAGAGCATGAAGAAAAACAAAACAAACTCCGAGCTTTGAGGAATAGACAGGACCTGTTCCAAGAAGAGGGTATTCTCAATCTCATTTTGGAAGCAATTGACAAAATCAACGTGATCACTTCACAAGGATTTTTGGCAGCACTTGCTGGGGATCAGAGCTGGGAAATGATTGGGGGGTACCTCTACCAACTGTTAGGTAACTGAGAAACTTTAATGTATTGGTTAAAGACTTGTCCAGATAATAATAATAATCTTTGTTGACCTTTAGATGTCATATAAAAATGAATAAGGAACGTCGTTAATAAATAAATGAAATCGGCGTCGTACAATACAACAAATAATAGAAAATAACGTTAATCTGACAATGACATGACATGATAATTTATATAAATAAAATATTCAAGAGAAATCCAATATATCAGCTGCTGGACACATGTTCTAAATTATATTTATACATATTTGTTTGAATATTTATTCACTGGATTTAAAAAATTTCAACTATGAGTCATCATTATTTTCAAATTCTTATTAATGAATAGAAGCACAGAACTAAATGACTTCACAGCCAAAACTCTAAGGCAAATTTACAACTCATCGACAAGTATTTACATTAATATATTGTAAATTGTGAAGGTCATTCCTCCAATAAGAACATCAGCCAAGGTGAATTCATCATTTCAACTTTAGGAAAATCTGTTACTTAGGAGTTAGAGATGTAAGAATGATGGCACGAGTTTTCGGCTCCTGGCGAAACGAATATCGTCCGAAAAGAGGAGGAAAAACGAACTAAATATCGAAATTTACTCTTTGAACTCCGCAGGCTCTACTCAAACCATTCTGTTCAAATATTGCTCTGATCATAGGAGTCCTTGGTGTAATGCTGGACATACATACAGAAAATGATTTCTACATTACTCTTTGTACTTCAAATTTAACATATTCTCAATGCTCTTTTCTAAGAACACCTCGTCAATGTCTCCACTACTTCCAAAACATATCAGACTATATCGTGTAATCGTTTTTAACAAGTAAATATGCCAACCTTGAAGGAGTTATTAATGATGTTGACACCAACGGCTTTTTTCAATTTATTCGAGATCTCGTCTACACCACTGCTAAGTTTATTTTTCATGTTTTTGACAATATTGATAATTCACGTTCTAATTTCAGTTTATTAGCCAGTATTGCATAAAAAATATCGGACAAGTTTCAATAGTTGACTGTATTTTTTTATGTAAATAATTATCTTATTTGTTATTAATTGTCCTCATAACGCTAATTAATTTCTTAAAGCTGCAATCATCAAAGGAAATCATACCAATTGTGCCCAATTTGCCAATTCAAATCGTTTAAACTGGCTATTCTCAAGGCTGGGATCTCAAGCTTCCAGTGAGGGCACAGGAATGTTGGACGTCTTGCACTGTGTGCTGATAGATTCTCCTGAAGCTCTAAATATGATGAGAGTGAGAGACACATCATTCAAGGTTTTCCGTAATGTTTTAACGCTTTAATTTTCCAGGACGAGCATATAAAAGTTATCATCTCCTTGTTAGAAAAGCACGGTAGAGATCCCAAAGTTTTGGATGTTCTATGCTCACTTTGTGTTGGTAATGGTGTAGCAGTACGAAGTTCGCAAAATAATATCTGTGATTTTTTGTTGCCTGGTAAAAATTTGCTATTGCAAACTCAGCTGGTTGATCATGTAGCAAGGTATTTGATTAAAATTAAACTTAATTTGTAGTTTAAATTTCGTGTTATTTTCAGCGTTCGACCAAACATTTTTGTAGGTAGAGTAGAAGGTAGCGCCATATACCAAAAGTGGTATTTTGAGGTAACGGTAGACCACTTGGAGCAGAGTACTCATATGGTGCCACACTTGAGGATTGGTTGGGCCAATTCTAAGGGGTAAAAATGTCCCAACTTTAGGTGAGCACTTGAAAACGTATTCTTTTTTTTTCAGTTATGTACCCTACCCTGGAGGCGGTGAAAAATGGGGTGGAAACGGAGTCGGTGATGACCTGTACTCTTATGGTTTCGACGGTGCGTATTTCTGGACGGGTGGTAGAAGCACCAGAGTGGTATTTAGCAATACAGAACCTTTCATAAGAAAATGTAAGTAATGCAAGAGTTACCTGCTTACTTACTAATTGAAGTTCTCATTTTCAGCTGACGTGATTGGTTGTGCCTTAGACTTGACTATTCCAATAATTAGCTTCACTTTTAACGGAGTGCCAATCAAAGGTAGCTTCCGAAATTTCAATCTGGATGGCATGTTTTTTCCTGTAATCAGTTGTTCTTCCAAGCTGAGGTAAATTTTATTATTATTTCAATTGAAACAGTGTACTTTTTCGTATGAACCGTCTATTATCAAATAATAATAAACATTTCTTCAATGAGGTAAATGAAAATTAATAATTTCAAAATATGTGCAAATACCCTTCTCTCTGACAGAATACAATCACTTTCCTGGCTAGTACCACGACGGACATTGAACTGCATATGACTCAAACATCAGAACTTATCCTTTATTTTTATTAATAGTTCTGTCAGATGATATAATTTTCTTCCTATTTCATTGCTCATAATATTTCATGTTGCTTTAGTTTTATTTAATTTAAGAGTTTTGCGATGTTTTGTATCACGAAACGATTTTCTTATTTAAAAATTTACAAATCATGCAGGCACTTCAATCAAAATCATTTTATTTGTCACAAAAACACACCTATGTATTAGTTAAGACAGACATATGCATACTTATCGGATAATTCAAAACACAGAAATTAAATATTCGATACAAATTGAATTTGAGGATGGTGACAGGAAACATTGATTTTGTGGCCGTATTTAGAGTGTATAACACTTTTACAAAGGATAGATAGATATAGGTGTATTTAATCATATCAGGTAATAGTATATGGTATAATGAGCATGAAATGACATACATTGAAATTGGTCATTTCATGCTCATTGTACACTATACTTTTTCTACGACCATCTGAATCATTAACAAATCTGTAATATTTTCAATAATTCTTTTTATCATAAACTCTCCTGCCGTCATTTTTACATGGTTTTCTTTCTTCGCCCGTTGAATGAAACATCTATTTTTTCTTTTTGTACACGTACCTACCTACGTCGTGAAAATTATTATAAAAATCAAACACTAATCGATTTCATAAAATGAAAAAAAAAATGTGGCTGCGTGGATTTGAACCCCTGAATCTGAATCAACACTCGTCGTTACTAGAGCACATAATAATTTGTTCAAATTAACTGCTATATAGAAAGTTTCTGTCAAACTATTCAAAAATATAGAATCTTTTTCAATCGAATTTTGTAATTATCTACTGATGTGAAATGTCAAATTATTAGACAGACGTAAACAAACTTGATTCGATATTATTTATGTTCATAAAATTCGTTAATACCTACCTATAATGACAGTCTAATAGTTCATGAAAGTCGTAGGAAATAGTAATTTACGTAACAAGTCCAGAAAATACTGTTTTTTTGGACGAGTAGACCAAATTCTAGGACGAGCGTTAGCGAGTCCTGGAAGTCTACGAGTCCAAAAAAACTGTTTTCGGACGTGTTGCGTACACTATTTTTTCGGCAACCATGTAGAATAACAAATCAATGAAACGCATTTAGTCTAAGAGACGAAGAGAGGTCGACCTTCATCCATCTGTTAACCGGATGACACATACTTTTTTTTCAGTTACATAAATATACGAAAACGCCTAAAATGGGTTGCCTATGAAAAGGTGGTCATGATTATATATAGTGAGTTTAAAAAATTTGCACCATATGGAAACTTTTTTATTATCGATTTGACAGAAAATTTTATTCTTAATAAAAATTGGTGCATTACGAAATACTTATATCAAACTTTTAAATTTCCCAACGGTGTACAGGGGGGAACAAAAAATAGAATTATGATCAAGAGTAAACTACCCTGGCTGTGATTCCAAATTTGAATATTTCGAACATTTTCGTTCTCATTTGTATTATATATTGAAATTCGAACAAGAAACAATTTCTTTAAAGATATCGTGCTTAATTGAATTATATCTAGAGGTAAAATATTATATTATTTGATATCCAGAGAATTGCATATACCTAGACATTATTCTATTTACTGAAATACACCATTTTCTAAAAAAAAAAAATTGTAGTTGCCGTTTCTTATTGGGCGGTGATCATGGAAAACTGAAATATCTTCCACCAGAGGACTTTTCGCCTCTAGTAGAAAGCCTGCTTCCTCAACAAGTTCTCATATTAGAACCTTGTTTCTACTTTGGAAATATGTCGAAAAATGTCATTGCTGGACCGTTATTTGTGGAAGACGACACAGCCTTTGTACCAAACCCTGTGGATACTTCCATGGTCACGTTGGCCGGCTACATCGAATCCATCAGAGACAAACTAGCTGAGAATATACACGAAATGTGGGCTATGAACAAAATTGAAGCCGGCTGGCAGTGGGGGGAGTACAGAGATGACTTGAGGCATGTCCATCCTTGCCTGGTACCTTTCGACAAGTTACCTGCAGCCGAGAAAAGATATGATTCACAGCTCGCAGTACAGACATTAAAGTAAGTCTGTGATAAACTAATTTTTACTTGTGCTGAAGTAGTTTGGTTCTAGGACTATCATTGCTTTGGGATACTATATAACAATGGATAAACCACCGTCGAGAATAAAAACTATTCGTTTACCAAATGAACCTTTTATGCAACCGAATGGTTACAAACCCGCTCCCCTTGATCTAGGAGCTATCACCCTTACAGCTAAGCTCGAAGAACTAGTGGATCAGCTAGCAGAGAATACCCATAATCTCTGGGCCAAAGAGAGAATTCAACAAGGCTGGACCTATGGCCTCAATGAAGTGAGTTGACTCATACCCCAAGGGTACAACCTGCTGAAACTATTTACTTTCAGGATCCTGATATGTATCGAAGCCCTCACTTGGTGCCTTACGGTAAAGTTGACGATGCAATCAAGAAGGCTAATAGAGATACAGCTTCGGAAACTGTAAGAACTTTACTAGTTTATGGATACAACTTGGATCCTCCTACTGGAGAGCAGCAAGAAACTCTTCTGGCTGAAGCAAGCAGGTTGAGGCATTCGGAATTCAGGACTTACAGAGCAGAAAAAAACTATGCAGTCAGCAATGGAAAATGGTACTTTGAGTTTGAAATTTTGACAGCCGGACCAATGAGGGTGGGATGGGCCAAGGCAGATTGCGCAGCAGGATGTATGCTGGGCTCAGACGAGAATACTTGGGCATTTGATGGCTATAATGTAAGTAGATAATATTAGAGCTACAATCTGGTGACTGAAAATACTTGACATGTCATTAGTTGAGACTTTTAACTAGAAAAATTAATATGCCAACTCTGTTTCTTTAGCAAAAAAAGCATCATGGGGGATCTGTAGAGCCTTTTGGCATAAGATATCAGATAGGAGATGTAGTTGGTTGTTTTATTGATATAACAGATAAAATTATGAGTGAGTTGCTAAGTATTTTCGAGAATGACACTTGTATTGTTTGATTTGAAATCAATATATTGATGAAGGTGATAGTTTAGATAATGCATTTTCATTTCTGTAGGAAGAGAAAGTTTACAGTAATTCTGCTGAATCGTTTGGTAAACAGTGGCAAGTAGGCGATGTTGTAGGGGTTTTTCTTGACCTTATCGATCACACTATAAGTAAGAATCAGAAATTTGCTATTCTGACGCTTGCCATATATTTTATTTTTTCACCTTTTTTTAGTTTGATATTATTTGCCAACAGAATTAGTGCTTTTTTCTCAAACGAATGTAATAAATTATACTTTGTCTTTTCCGCAGAATTATTTTATTTGTTTTTGTTCAATGTGTGTTTTGTTTGAAATATTCAGTATAGTGTATCAGTGATGCAGAATCAAAGAGCGCACTATGATTGAGCCTTTTTTGGAAACCAGCTTTTTTACAAAGTTCGTAGGAAGTTTACTACCTTCCCTAAGATTTATCTCTTAATCTCCCTAATTTCAATTATTTCTAATTTATATTAATTTCTTTTTTTTGTGGGAAACTGATCCAGTAGATATATTTAAATTATTTTAGAAATTTCACTTTAAGTTGTTTTTGTTTCTAGCTTGAACTGATACATTATAGTGAAGTGGGGACAAATTACAGTGTACAAGGTTTACTGAGTATTCTAATACATTTTTAGATATGTCCATCGGTATTTGTTCTTAAATTTTTCCTAAGTGCGTTGAAAAAATAAACCAATATCATGATATAACAGTTCAACACGTTTTTTGAATACTTCACAGCTGAGTTATGAGAATAACCCACTAAAATCTTTCAGAATACTTATGGACCACACCCTGTATACAAATTTCATGTTAGTCATTGTATTCTAATAATTTACGCATGTTGAGTTTTTTGTGCTATGTTGAACTTATGTGTAATAATATAGTTAAGATATTTCACTGTTGTCAAGGTTTTTCTTTGAATGGTGAGTTGCTCATGGATGCTCTTGGTGGGGAAACAACTTTCGCAGATGTTCAGGGTGATAACTTTGTACCTGCCTTCACGTTGGGTGTCGGCCAAAAAGCTAAACTAATTTTTGGACAGGACGTGACACAATTAAAATACTTCACAATGTGTGGTTTACAAGAAGGCTACGAACCTTTCTGCGTGTAAGTTCACGGAAAAAAAAACTGAAGTAAATTGTGTACTACTTGATTTTTTCTTTTAGTAATATGAATCGTGCAGTTACCTACTGGTACACCAAGGATCAACCTATTTTCGAGAACACTGACGACATGCCAGATACCAAAATCGATGTCACAAGAATTCTACCAGGTTCTGAAACGCCAGCCTGTTTGAAAATCAGTCACAACACATTTGAAACGATGGAAAAGGCGAATTGGGAGTTTTTAAGGCTCAGCTTACCCGTAATTTGTCACTCGCAGTTCATTACGTTAGTACCGTTTTTTATCAAATTGAATTTAATAATAATAACTTTATTATTCTCAAGAAACATATGCTGCTTATATTAGGGAGATATCAAAAATGAAATCGTAAATAGATCGTAAATAGAACAAACAAACAAAAAAAAGTAATAATACATCAAATTGTCAAAACAGATTTATTTTTTACGATATTGTTTCAATTTATACTTGAATAGAAAACATGTGCTTGGTAGCACATTATTAATGAGTATACCATCATGCATTATTATTATCATTTTTTAAATTTCAATCCTGTCACAATTGTGACTGCAGTTCCGTAATTATGAATTGGAATGTCGTGGTTTATTTCTTTTTAATTCTGCTAAGATGAATAAATGAACATACTCCCAATTTATAAAGTGAATCCAAATTCAAAAATTGTTTTGGTCTGTTCAATAAATTTTCAGTAGGTTCTAGATTAGGTAATTTATGTATAATTTTGATTGATATGTGCTGAAGTTTTTGTAGTGGTTTTAAAACAGAAGCTTTGGCAGGTCTCCATAAAGAACCTGAATACTGCAATCTGGAATATATGAAACTGAAATAAATGTTCATCAAACTTTTTTTCTAAGTACCTTCTAATTTTGTAAAGAATACCGATTATGGTTGACATTTTCTTTAGAATCATTTCTATTATGTTTTTGCCAACTGAGGATTTCGTCATTATGAAGATCCAAAAATGTTATACAATTTTTGTATATCATGATTATTTTCAAATTCTATTGGTGGAAAGGTATGAGGATTTATAACAATAATTTAATGTTAATTTTTAATATTGGAACCATGAGATGATCCTGGAATTTTCATACTTCAAATCACTTTCAATGAATTTCAGATCGGGCCCAGAATAAATGATTGTTAAATCACCTGCAAATAATTTGAGAGCCCCTTTCAATGTCAAAAGAGAAATAGAATTGATATAAACCAGGAAAAGCACAGGTCCTGCCACAGATCCCTGTGGTACACCTTCAATTACTGACTTTTATTTTCTCCAATGCACACATATTGTTTTCTATTGGCCAAAAAGTTTTCTAACCAGTTATAAACGATCCTTTTGACACCAATTTTTTCTAATTATTATTATAAAATCCCATGGTCAACAGAGCTTTACAAAAATCAAGAGACAATATGGCATATTTTTGACCACCATCAACTGTTTTTTTCACAAATAATATAATATCTTGTGCCGCTCTATCTGTATCTCTGGATGTACAAAATCCATATTGATATCAAACAAAATATTTTTCTGTTCTAAATACTCGTACAGTGAAGAGGAGAAGATGCGACGGTGGAATGAAATCAAAATCAGGCAGCACAGACTGAAAGTGGAGGCAGATCAGCAAGGTCCTCCTGCCCACATAGAGAATATCATGAGGAGTGGTTTTTCCATGAGTGACATCAAAGGTCTTCATCGAAACTATTCAGAAGATGCAGTGGAGTCAGATGAAGTTATGAAACAGCAAACCAATAAGTCAACAAGAAACGTGCCACCAAGACCTCCTAGGAAAGGATCATTGTCAAGGGTGAATGTTAACGGTTTTGATGAAAACAGTAAGTATTGTAAAACAGGTGTCAAGTCAGGTCAACATGTCGGCTCATTCATTTTAGCACTTGGTTCAAATCTTGGCAGAATTGCTCACCGTTCCAGCAGCGAATTAGACATGAATAGGTATCACGATATTGCTCCTTCAAACCAGGAAAAATTCGACGATAAGAAAAAGAGGGGGAGATCGCCTTTCAGGTAAGTTCTTTAAGTAAAATTCTGTTTTTGAAACAACATAATGTTTTCTTTTTGCATTTTGAGCAGTGACAGTGTAATCAGGTAAAACCAGAAATAAATACGTTTAATAATGTTTTGCTATGTCCAATTTAGGTACATGACATTTTTTTCCAGATTTTTTTCAAAGAAAAACCGCGAAAATTCCAGCGGTGATAGGGTGAAGGGTAAAAAAGCGAAATCCCCTGACTCAGTTCCGAGAATGACCGGTATGAGTCCTCAAGCAAGGTCTGTGGGTCTGTCAAACACCATGTTGCAAAGACAACCTACTGTAAAGCAGTCTCAGGTAGTAAGAAGCTTTTGGAATTTCTTCGAGGAATATTTTTGACAATTTGTATTTACAGAATGATTTACAACCGCAGTCAGTACCTGATCGCCAACAAAAACAATTGACGATCACCCAGCCATCTGACATTGAGGCAGTTGGCAATGAAATTTACGATGCGGAGTGTCTCAAACTCATCAATGAGTACTTCTATGGTGACTATCATTTTGTGACAACAATTTACAACTCTCATCATTCCTCTATTAATTTTTACAGGTGTTCGTATCTTCCCTGGTCAGGACCCAGCACACACCTATGTCGGTTGGGTGACAACACAGTACCATCTTCACAGCAAAGATTTTAACCAAAATCAGGTGCTCAAAACTTCCGTGGTGATAGTTGACGACTTTGACAGAATTGTTGACTGGTAAAGCCTCGCTATCAAGCAAAAATTGAGAAATATAACTTTTTTCATATTCTCAGTGTTGACCGACATGCTTGTTACATGGTTAGAGCTGATGAGTTGTACAATCAAGTGACTCAGGACGCATCAGGAAAAGGAGCATCTCAAGGCATGTTTATAGGTTGCTTTTTGGATGTTGCTACAGGAATCATTACATTCACTTGTGATGGGAAACAGACTTCACATAAATTTAAGGTAAACAAGAAAAAGGAACTTTAATAATGATAATACAGTTTATTCAAAATTAAATCAAACATAAAATTTTTTACATTTAAATTTTTTATCGATTGTAATCCCACATAATTTACTTCATTTTTTATCTTCATTTAAGAATTCCATTTTAATATATATGTCCTGAAGATGAAACAATACAGTTTCGAAACGTCGACAATTTGAAATTTGGATTTCCTCAACATCCCGACCGAATTCCCGCCAACTCAACAATGTTTATCATAATTATCGGTCGCTATCTCTTTCAACATTAATAATAATCAAATCAAATCCATCAATCAAAATATACTTTATTACACAAAGAATTACATTCTCATTGGCAAAGCGTAGCGTTAGGTTAGGTTACAATTGGTAGCATAGTCATAATTAGATAGTGTAGACCCATCCGTAAATATAACATAGTCAATAAATTATACATACACAATAAATAACAAACATAGATAAACACATGAAAAGTAGTCTTGATAATAGTAAGCTCCACAATACATCATTAGGTAGACCTAATTATACAATAGTGTACATAAGATTGTGAATATACATTTAAACACAATTGACTTCTTTTCTAAAAATAACTCCAGATACCACTTCTTTTATATTACCCGGCAAGTGGTTGAATATCTTACATCCATTATATATTATTGAGTCTTTCACTAGAGAAGATGAAGGAATTGGTAGTTTCAACTGATTTTTTTGTCGGGTGGAATAAGTGTTTATTCTTTGGAATTTGGATTTATTAAATCAAATCAAATTTTATTGAGCCCGTTTCCTATTCACAACAAACAGTTTGGATGGGTCATAAAATAATGGTTTTTAATGACAGTCTTCAAAATACACATAGGCTTATATATAAATTTATATGGACGGGTCAAAAGGCAGAGTTCTGTCTAGTAAGAGGTTACATGAAGTGGCCTCTAAAAAGCCTGCTCTTCCACTTAATAATAACTTTATTATCCCCAAGGAACATAGGCTGCTTATACTAGGGAATATTTAAAATTAAAAATAGTAAATAGATAAACAAATTAAAAAAAGTAATAATTTAATAAATTCGGATTCATTCTTTAAAATACTGTTTCAATTTACAATTGAATTTCAAGGAACATTTTATGTTTTTCAATGTGCTTGGTAGTTTATTATAAAAGAGTATACCATTATGAATTATACATTTTCTTCCAATTTCAGTCCTGATTCTATCAGTCTGCATTTCATGAATGTTTCTTGTTCGCGATTATGAATTGGAATGTTGTCATGAAGATTTAAACTTGTATATTTCTTTTTTATTCTGCTAAGATGAATAAATGAACATACTCCCAATTTATAAAGAGAAAACAAATTCTATATATAAATGTAGGTTCTAGATGAGGTAATTTATATATACATTTGATTGATTGGTTCTGCAGTTTTTTAAGTGGTTTCAATTCAGAATCTTTAGCAGATCCCTATATATGAACTAAATACTGCATTCTGGAATATATGAAACTGAAATAAATGTTCATCAAAGTACCCTCTAATTTTGTAAAGAATACCAATTATGGGTGATATTTTTTCATCAACATAAAGACCCAGAAATGTTATACAATTTTTTATATATTATATGATTGATTATTTTCAAATTCGATGGGTGGAAAGATATTTCTCATTAATTTTGTGGATATGAATATGTATGAGGATTTAGAAAAATTCAGTGTTAATTTATGAAGTTGTAACCATGAGAGTATTCTAGAAATAGCATACTTTATATCACTTTCAATGAATTTTAGATCTGGTCCAGAATAAATGATTGTTGTATCATGTGCAAATAATTCAATTTAAAAAAAAGAAATGGAATTGATATAAATCAGGAATAGCACAGGTCCTAACACAGATCCCTGTGGTACACCATAATTCACATTTTTATGCTGACTTTTATTTTCTCCAATGCACACATATTGTTTTCTATTGGTCAAAAAGTAAAAACGTGCCCTCTGACACCAATTTTATCCAATTTTCTCAATAAAATCCCATGGTCAACAGTGTCAAAAGCTTTACACAAATCGAGAGACAATATCAATTTTTTTTTGTACGAATGATATTACATCTTGTGCCGCTGTGTCTGTGTCTCTGGATCTACGGAATCCATATTGATGATCAAATAAAATATTTTTCTGTTCTAAATACTCATAGAGCCTACAATCATTGTTTATATAGAAGATAGTCAACCTTATGGGATTATAATTGGATCAAAATGGATGCGACATGTAGATGGCGATAGTGAGCTCGCATCCAAGTCATGTCGTAACTTCAGTGATTTGGCCTCCAAGTCATGTCGTAACTTGATTGAAACAATGGGACAGCATTAAAATCAGGGTTTTTTGAAGAAACCTGCATTAAAATGACGTCAAATAGTCATGTTTGTAACTAATCACGCTAGATGACACTCGCGTTTGCGTCCAACACCAATTACACAGGCATTGACTATCTTACTTCTATATAAACAATGCTATAGTTGTCGTCAAACATATAAGATAAATAAAAAAAGACGCAAAAAATGGCCTTATCTTGTCCATCTCTGCCTGGAAAGGGCCACATAATGTTGGGGGCAAGTGGTGCAAGAGTTTGAAATAGCTAGTGCTTTATAGGTAAATTCGCCATGGGTTCAAAATTTCTGAATTGCATCAAATTCATTATTGAGAGACGATAAACGAATATACTAGAGATCGATACTAAGTACAAAGATACAATTTAAAAAATATATGCAGTATAATGATTCGATTTATCATTCATTAAAAAGTTATTCAACAAAAAGAAACAAAGAAAAATTTTTAAAACATTCTCGTATATACAGAGTGTTCATTCAGTACTGCATTTTTCACTACTCAACATCTGGATTGTCAGGAATTCAGATGTTTTTGTTCAGATAATTTAAAAATAATCTAGAGAAGAGAATTCTCAAATAAGTGCATATACCATTAAAATAAATTAAATTTTCCAATTAGTCGCCTTGTGTTTTATTTATATGAACTCTCTGTGATCCTATATTTCCAAATCGGATTTTTTTTGCTAAAAATTACTTCACTTTGAACTGGAATAATACTTTCGCGGTTGAAGATTTTCTAATAGATGATTTGCACCCTGTGTGAATTTTTCTGATGGAAGCTCTCAGTATGGTATGTCAATGATCAATTGTGCTGAAATTCAAAAATTATATTGACTTTTCATCCGACACAATTACATTAAATTTTGGTGCCGAATATGGTTTTCTCGATTTTTATGGTGATTTCTATCAAGTTTTAGTGCAATCATATTTGAAGGGTCCAGTGGAAAAACGATGAGGTTAATTTTTTTCCGAAATCGATATTTTAGCGGCATCTGTAAGCTTGACAAACAATGACATTCCATAAAAAACTGCGGTCGAAAGTAGGCAGCACAGTGTAAAAACGATGACACTCCCACATTAGATTTCGCTTTTCACAACTTTTTAAAAAGAGGAACCTCATCGTTTTTTCACTGGAACCTTCATTTATTTTTTGCATAAAACTGAATGTTCTTTCATATCCTGAAATCAAATTCGGGAATATAATCAATATTGGACACTGGCATTCTGATTCGTAGAATCATATTTTTATTCATCTGCTCTTGGGTATTTTGTGATCCTCCAGTAATTAAAGTAAATTCAATAATTTTCAATTTTAACGCCCTGCATCTCGAAAATGAATTGTTGTCTTTTACATGTTCACCTATAGACATTATTTTCCTTACAATGTGAGAAATTAATGAACGGACCCGTCCACCTTAGGAATCATCCTGTATAAGCAAATATTGTGCTAGTCCTCACATGTCCTTCAAAAAAATTAAGCAGGTTATCAATCCAAAAGTATATATTTCTGCAAAAAATGCAAAGTACCACGCCATACACACCTTATATGGTAATCACATGAGAATATTGGCTAAATTCAGTGTGAGTCATTATCAATACTTACATAAGTTCAGGAAATTACCAGGAAATTTATTCCTATTTTGTCAATAACCAAACACAGTTTTTCAGACAAAAATTGCAATCAATCAATAAATAAAATTATTGACATCTCTAACTTTATTCAAATTATTCCACCTATCGCCCCCACGTAACACTTGGCGCGGAAGATGTAAAGGCCCGCACAGCAATTAGGTATGTTTTTTTTAAAGCAGGGTCGGGCGTAGTTATAATAGAAATCACAGCTGGATGCGGTACGCGCAGCTATTAGCAAATTAGATTTCGACGGGGCAGTTGTTTACCTAATCTAAGGATATTAATAATTATAAAAATGGATTATTCTGAATACAAAAGTTACAGTGCTTTTGTTAAATTAACCTGATTAATCTGCACTCACCACAATATTTAGTGGCATATGTACTAGTCCGACCCTGGTCGGCGGCATAGGAATCAATTTCGTGCTAATCGACCATTTTTTGCGCCTTTTTTTTATTTATCTTATATGTTTGACAACAACTATACAATTAACGCCTTTTTCTAAAATTTAGGAAAAGATGAAGTATGGATATGGCCTAAAATTATTTAAATCAGTTTTTTTATATTTAGTGAGTGATATGTATATTATGTCTTTCCAATATTCACCACATCCTTCTTACTTTTATTTCAATACTAGCGATTTTTTTATATTAGGATATCATATTTAAATAATTATCTATCTATCTGTAAGTATCTTTGACTTTCAATATTACAAATCTCCTAATCACATATCTCAGTACTCATGAATAATGGTGGATTATCTCTGTTCAAATATTGACCATTCTGCTATTTCATGTATTGTCCGACTACAAATATATACAGGGTGCAATGTAACCTCTGCACTTCCGTGAATGACGGATGTAAAATATCGTTTTATAAGGAATTACAGTGGATAAAAATTTGAAAAAAAAAATAAAATGTTTTGAAAAATTGGTTATTCCTACGGCTTTAATATCTTAATAAAATGTAAGTAAATCGGATCCAAGCATTTCTGATAGTACTGAAATATTTTTGCTGGTAAATTTATCTAATTTTATTGTAGATGGAGCCTGAAACGAAACTATTCCCAGCCATTTTTGTTGAAGCGACAAGCAAGGAAGTCTTACAATTCGAATTGGGCAGAACATCAACTAGTCTTCCACTGTCTGCTGCCGTTTTACAAAACAGTGCCAGACATGTCATCCCTCAATTCCCCCCAAGACTAAAAGTCCAATGTTTAAAACCACACCAGTGGGCAAGGGTGAGTTCAAGGTTTCTCTATGGCCGTACCTTGCATTTGTTTTGTTCTTCAGGTTCCTAACCAGAGCCTTCAGGTGCACGCCTTGAAGTTGTCCGACATCAGAGGTTGGTCTATGCTGTGCGAAGATCCGATTTCGATGCTTGCTCTCCACATACCGGAAGAAGATCGTTGCATCGATATATTAGAGCTAATCGAAATGGATAAGTTGCTGAGTTTCCACGCGCATTCTTTAACTTTATACGCCGCTCTATGTTACCAGAGCAACTACAAAGCAGCGCATGTACTCTGCAAGCACGTCGATCAGAAACAACTGCTTTACGCTATTAAATCTGAGTACATGAGTGGCCCTCTTCGACAAGGATTCTATGATTTGTTGATCGCTGTCCACTTGGAATCCACTGCTACTACAATGTAAGAAGTAAGTAAAGTTGGTGAGTGATTTTCAACTGATTTTTTGTGTTCCAGGGAAGTATGCAAAAACGAGTACGTTATTCCTATAGGCCAAGAGCTGAAAGAAATGTATGAAGATCCTGAAATGGGGCATAGCTTGAGAAGGTTGAAGATGGAGTCTGTGCAGCCTCAGATGAAAATGTCGGAAATAACGTTAGCATGTCTGATTATTATTTGAACTGCTCATTAAGTACTGTCACTTTTCAGGGAAAATATCGAGAATATCAAGAAACTGTATTCACCACATTTTCCTCTGGATGTCGTGAGAGACTATGTAATGATGGCTTTAGCAGAATCTGTTGAGATCAATCAGGTTCATAATAGAGATCCAATTGGAGGATCAAATGAAAATCTTTTTTTGTAAGTTGTTTTATATTGTATAATTTTTTTATATTTTCGTTAAATTCGTTAAACAATGATTTCAGTTCTTGAACAGGTATAGTTTCCAATGATAAAACTATAATTTCTATAATAATAATGTTTATTTTCTGTTTAATTTTTTACAATAAGATCAACATATATAAAGTAAAGAGTAGAAAATAAACTGTAGAAAAATGCTAAAGCACTGAAACCACTATCAGCCGTATTGCAATTAATCATTTATCAGCGATATGCTTATAGAAAGTTATCTAGTACATCATGGAGCGAATAAAAACAATATTAAAAAATGTCTTCAATATAATTTCATTAAATTCTGAAAATTTTTATTATGTTAATAATGTACAGTGTGACATTTAAGATGGAGGCACCCTTATAAAATCTATATTTATCGACCGATTTGAATGATTCTTTTTCCATTAGGTAGACATTCAAAAAGTCTACTGGACACCAAATTTCATGAATAAGTCTTCATTTTCAGGGCCAACTGTTCTTATTTTTTCAAGACAAAAAAAGTAAATTAGCTGAAATGAAATCTGACATCACACTGAATTCGCGAAGTTTTTAAATGGTTCATGTCAAAACTTCTCAGAAATGCACCCATTACTTCAATTTGAGAAGTTTTATCAAAGTTCTGACTACACCACTGAATTTAGGAGGTCTCGGGAAATCACTGTACACAATTTTGTCCATCAATAAAAAAGTTATAAGGGAGAAAGATTTGAAAAATATGCCGTTTAATGGAATTTGAGCAACATTCTGACTACACCACCGCTCCCATTCCACGTTACTTTTTTGTTTGTCTGGCACCCCCAAAAAGAGTTACTGTTATGCCACTGATGCGTATGCGCAACATGTGTGTTTACCCCGAATTGTAGTACTTTATTATTTATTTATTTCACAAAATAAAACGGACAGTGAATAATATTGACCTTATTGAAGAACATTTCGATACATTGAAAATGGGACATTGGACGCCTGTGGTATCACTCACCACTCAGTAATTTAATTCCTAGAAGCGCATTTCGATAACAAAGTTATCTCCATCAGTAGGGATTACTAAACTAATTGTAAATCGGCATACCAGTCTTATTTATATCACATAATTAATTACCATGAAGTAATCTGTGTACTAAGAAGTGACCCTACCTGATGGCCAGGTACAACCCCACCCAATAAACAATACAACAAAGGCACTTAATTATTCCTTTACAGTTTGGCAAACATAGCTGAAATTGTGAAATTCCCATTTCTTGCGCGAACAATCACGTGATTATCACAGGATAGTCCGTCATACGACTAATGCGCATCATGGGCGTTCATATTCTCACAATTGCAGCTGTTTACCAAGCTGTACTGGTATCAAATCAGATAGTTTGGAATTTAATGGACCATTATCATTATTAAGCAAGGGTTTCGAGCCCCTTTTTCGAGTAGCAATACTTTCATGACAATCTAATTTGGATATTAATTTTGTGATGAGTTTCTAATAAATGATCCGCAACACTCACGTTATTTTCTAGCGAATATTTAGCATGTGCCAAATGTTCGCGGAAACGAACCTTTCGTAGATCTTTTGGTTTATTGGCCATAATATACACTATCGCAGTTTTGACAGCTAATTTCATAGATTCCTGATCTCTCTAAAGTTGAAATTGTATCTTTCGGATTACCTAACAACATTTGGAGATTGTTCGTACTGCTATGTACTAGCTGAAGGTTTGCGTCTCGGAAAATAGAGTTGAAACCTCTCGTAGGCCGTGTATCGTGTGTAATCTTAATGAACTTTTTCCTGTCGTTAGGTTGTTCTAGTGTGGATATTTGTCTTAAGGACGTTCTGAACTTTTTCAACAAATTGTAAACCATTTTCGGCAAATACCCATTACTAATGTTAAAACCATTCAACACTGAGTGGAAAGTTTAATGCCTTGTGAACAAGAAAATTGAAACTCGCCATCTTGTGTAGCGGCTCATCGAAAATTGATTGAATATTTATTGAAAAGTGTTTCCTGAGATTTAATTTTGCATAATTTCATATATTGGCGTATTACTCCAGTGTGTATCTTCGTTTTTCTGAATTTTTTTCCAGGCCTCTTTTAAAACTCGTTGACCGTTTATTGTTAGTCGGTATGTTATCTGATGAGGATGTAGAAAAACTACTCATAATGATTTGTCCAGAAACCTGGGATCCTTTTTTCCAAAAAGATGGAAAAGACGAACATCGAAAAGGGCTCCTTTCCATGAAAATGGCCGAGGGTGCCAAACTTCAAATGTGTTATCTTCTACATCATTTGTGCGATATCCAATTGAGACATAGGGTCGAATCAATCATAGCTTTCAGTCATGACTTTGTGAGCGAGTTGCAAACAGATCAGCTGAGACGTTATATCGAGATCAAACAGTCTGACTTGCCCTCTGCAGTAGCTGCCAAAAAGACAAGGGAGTTCAGATGTCCTCCTAGAGAACAAATGAATGCCATTTTGTGTAAGTTTAAGCGAGTAGCAGGTACGTTGAAAAGAAATTGGCAAGCGTATGAGTTGGTGATGAAATGTTGCTTGCAGGTTATGTCAAAATTTTAACAAACTGATAGTTGGGTTGCTAATACTCAATAATGTCATAAAAATGTTTACTAAATATTCTTACAATCAGTTGGTGGCTTTCAGTGAATAGACTAGTTTGTTAACATTATAATATTATAATAATAAAATTTTGTTTTTTGATGATAATTCTAGTGTAGTTTTCAGTCACTAAAGTGTAAATGCTATCAATATAACATTATTAATGATTTTCTAATATGTCCTGTTGATCTCAGTACAAGTAAAATACTCACTCTATTGGCCCAAATTTGTTTAGTGTATGACTGATTATTTTATACTTTTTTTGAAATTCGGTCATTACATTATAAATATTTTCAAATTTTATAAAAGGAAGTTAGCGTCTCAAAATTAGGTGTATAATATTTCAGTAAGTGAAGATACGTGTGTCAATTTTTTTGCAGCTCTGGATAGTAGTTGTTTTTTGATTGATGCTTTTTTCCCGAGTTCTGCAATATATCTTTGTAGGCATTTTTTCTTTGCTGTAGTAGATTTTGCAGAACCTTGCTTTGCGTCTTATTTTAAAAGTAGTAGATAATACGTAGTATTTGTAGGCAATTTATTGTAGAGTTAAAAACGTAGATTATGTTAGCTCACACTTTCCTTATTTTTGTTAGTAGGTATTCTTAGGCTCAGAATAATAGAGTTTGTTGGCTTATTCCTTCTTTATTTTTTTTAGTAGTAGGCAAATTATTTTCTGATTGGAAAAGTAGACTTTGTTGGCTTATTTCTCTCATTTTTCAATTGACACAGAGTAACATGTTGCTCTTTGAGGCCATTCATATTAGACCATCTGGCCTATTTCTACTTTATTTTTTCTTTTGCAATATGTAGTATTTCTTGTACCTTCTCAGTGTTTTTATGCTACTTGTGTGGAAAAGACAATTCTCAAATCCCCCGTTTCAGTTTCTGAACATTTTAGGCTTCAAAAACCTAGAGGAAGAAGACAAAGACAACTGCCCTCTAGGCGAAGATCTGTGTGAAAGAATGAATAATTTCCACGACAAGCTCATGAGTCACGTCTCATTGCAAGCTTTGTTAGCCCCTCAAGAAGAGGAAAATCCCGATGACTTGATAAAACCAGGGCCGATAAAAAAACTATATAATTTAATAAATGCGGTAAAAGAGTTAGAAGAGGAACCTAAAGAGAAGCCTGGGCCAGAAAAGAAAACGCCAGAAGAGAACTTCAGAAAAGTTTTGATAAGTACCATAGTCAGATGGGCTGAGGAAACTCAAATTGAGACATCAAAACTGGTTCAAGAGATGTTTAGGTAAGTAATCAACCTGTGAATGAGTGCTGTGAGCTAAATTATTGTATCCCTAGTTTACTGGTGAGGCAATACGATTCAGTTGGCGAACTGATTCGAGCACTAGAAAAAACGTACATCATCAATATTAAAACGAAAGAAGATGTTGCCGAAATGTGGGTAGGGTTGAGCCAAATAAGAGCTCTACTACCGGTTCAGATGTCCCAAGAAGAAGAAGAATTGATGAGGGAAAGGCTGTGGAAACTCGTCAACAATCATACATTCTTCCAACACCCTGATCTTATTCGAGTATTGCGGATCCATGAAAATGTTATGGCAGTGATGATCAATACTTTGGGAAGGCGGTCTCAGGCACAGTCTGATGCGAGCACTCAACAGCAGGCAACTGAAGGAGAGATTGTCATCAAGGAAAAGGTGCGTTGAAATGGAAAACTTTATTAGATAATTTCAATTTTCAAGAATGAACATTATTATAAAAAAAAATCAGGAGATTTTTTTATCCAAAGAATCTGCTATTTGTTAAATATTTCATTTGGCATTGAAATTAATTGACTGCCTTATTTATCATTATATTTTTCTCAAATCCTTTGCCAAACTAAAAATAAATCCTATAAATTTCATTCCTATATTTTAAATATATTATGGAAGCTTCCTGTTTTTTTTTAGAGTTAGTGATTATATTCATGACATAAAATACGATTTGCACCTGCATATATCGGATAAATCTGAGAAATAGTGCAACCCTATTTTTGAGAATATAATCCGATTCGAAGCACGAAAATAAAGGCGGCTATTGTAGTACTAAAATATGATTTTTGTAGATAAAAACACTTCCTGTTTAACCAGAAATTATTCTAGTTAATTTTTTTTTTAAGGGAACATCTTATTATATTTTCACAGTTTTTGAAATCTAGAGCAAACTCTGAACTTATTGAGCAACTTTTTTATTGATGATGATTTTTCGCTTTTGGAACATTCTTTTCCGATGATTATTTCTATGAGAGTGGCCTTGTCAGTAAAAAAAAAATATTACTTTCCTTATCACAAAATTATTTATTATTATTTCAGGGCAAAAGAACATTGATCATGTGACGAAACTCTAAAATTATTCTGTTTATATTCAGTTTTTCAGTTATATTATTTGCAGCTGCTGAATGAATGATCAACAAATTATTCTGTTTATATCCAGTTTTTCAGTTATATTATTTGCAGCTGCTGAATGAATGACCAACAAATTATTCTGTTTATATTCAGTTTTTCAGTTATGTTACTTGCAGCTGCTGAATGAATGACCAACAAATTTGTTGGAAATGTTTTTTTCATTGTGCGGTCTTTTATCATGGGATTCGATTTTCCTTTCAACTAAAAATAGGAGAGTTGAAGTCAATTATTTTTTTTTTGTTTTTCACTTATATTTTTGTAGTGTTTCTTAATGATTACTTGGCTAACTAATCAGAATCTGGTAATCTCATTATAACATTCACCCCAATATCCAGTTTGGAGCAATATTTAGATTTCTTCTTAATAGGCAACCAATGTTTCATAAGTAATTGTTTCCTTATTCGACTCTTAGTTATTTTTTTGTGCTCTTTATAAAATTATGATCCAATCAACATGGACTGACGTCACTTATCTACTGTGTTCATCATTGAAAAACATGAAAACCAATTCTACTTGAAATAATATTATGTTCTTGTTATAAAAATAAAGCACATATAACCAATATTGAAGCTGTGCAAAATAGGTTTCTTAGATACACAGCCTTCAAATCTAACCTTTCTTTTATTCAGACATAATCAATTTTCTGAGCATTGAAAATCCATTTTTTCTAAGAACAAACATTGATCACTTAACACTGCTGAAGGCACATTAAGGTAAATTCAGGAGACAAAAATTGTAAAGATTTGTTACGTTACATGAGCTCTCACTACAAGTGCCTCTTCAACAAACTAGAAACAATATTCATTTCTCTCTAATCACTGGACTAACTACAGTTACTACTCTCCCATGTCGAGGTTCATGAGAGAAGCCAACTGTGGCAATGGTGGGAATCTGTCAATCAACTGTCTCTTCTTCAAATTTGCGGAAGTTTGTTCAAGTAGACCAAACCCTGTAATTCAAATTTTAATTTTTTTCAGGATACATCTCATGAAATGGTTGTAGCTTGCTGTCGTTTCCTGTGCTACTTCTGTAGGACTGGGCGACAGAACCAGAAGGCTATGTTTGAACACTTTGACTTCTTACTAGACAACAGTAACATCCTGCTGTCCAGACCCAGCTTGAGAGGTTCTACGCCACTGGATGTCTCATATTCGTCTCTCATGGAGAACACAGAACTAGCTTTGGCCCTTCGTGAACATTACCTGGAAAAAATCGCTATTTACTTGTCCAGGTGCGGCTTACAGTCTAATTCAGAGTTGATAGAAAAAGGTTACCCAGATCTCGGGTGGGATCCGGTTGAAGGAGAAAGGTACCTAGACTTTTTGAGGTTCTGTGTTTGGGTAAACGGTGAAAGTGTGGAGGAAAACGCTAACCTAGTTATCAGGCTACTGATTAGGCGTCCGGAGTGCTTAGGGCCTGCCTTGAGGGGTGAAGGTGAAGGCCTTTTGAGAGCAATAGTAGATGCTAACAAGATGTCCGAACGGATAGCAGACAGGAGGAAAATGATGGATGAAGCAGAAGGAACAGTTGTTAACTGTACTCAGTTTACCCATCCCTTGCCTGAAAGTGAAGAAGATGAAGATTATATTGATACAGGTGCCGCAATTCTCAACTTTTATTGTACTTTAGTGGATCTGCTTGGTAGGTGTGCTCCGGATTCGTCAGTTATAGCATTGGTAGGTAAAAGCTTATACTTTGAATCAATATTATTCTAATGGAATGGTTGTAGGGTAAAAATGAATCATTGAGAGCCAGAGCCATATTGAGATCTCTTGTTCCTCTGGAGGACCTCCAAGGTGTATTGAGTCTAAGGTTTAGCCTTCATAACCCTGCAGCTGGTGAAGAGAGGCCGAAATCAGACATGCCCTCTGGATTGATACCTGGTCATAAGCAGTCAGTAGTTTTATTCTTGGAAAGAGTGTATGGAATTGAAACTCAGGAGTTGTTCTTTAGGCTATTGGAAGAAGCTTTCTTACCAGATTTGAGATGTGCCACCATGCTTGATAGGGTAATTGGAATATTCAATTCTTTTCCAATTCCATTACTTTTCTCTGTTTCAGAATGATGGTAGTGAGTCTGATATGGCTCTTAGCATGAATCGCTATATAGGAAACTCTATTCTCCCACTACTTATCCAACATAGCAAATTCTATAGTGAGGCCGAGAATTACGCTTCGCTGTTGGATGCAACGTTGCACACAGTCTACAGGTTATCAAAGAATCGAATGCTTACTAAAGGGCAAAGAGAAGCAGTATCGGACTTCTTGGTAGCATTGACTAGTGCACTGCAACCATCAATGCTTCTGAAACTTCTTCGAAAGCTGACTGTTGACGTTTCTAAACTATCTGAATATACCACTGTTGCTCTTCGGTTGTTAACTTTGCATTATGATAGATGCGCTAAATATTACGGTACCACTAGTGGACAGGGAATTTACGGGTCATCTAGCGATGAAGAGAAGCGCCTAACCATGATGCTGTTTTCGAATATCTTTGATTCTTTGAGTAAAATGGATTATGAACCAGAACTCTTTGGCAAAGCCCTGCCTTGTTTGTCCGCTATTGGTTGTGCCTTGCCACCAGACTACTCTTTGTCAAAGAACTATGATGACGAATGGTACACCAACAAATCTGCAAAAACAGGTCCTGATGGTCCCTACAACCCTCAACCTATCAATACATCTTCAGTAGTTCTGAACAACGATTTGAACAACATAGTACAACAGTTTTCTGAACATTATCACGATGCTTGGGGTTCCAGGAAATTAGAAAATGGCTGGCAGTATGGCGAATCGTATTCCGGTTGGGATGGAAATAAGACTCACCCCAGGTTGAAGCCTTATGCCATGTTGAATGACTATGTGAGTTGGGCTCTGTCAGTTATTTATATGGATTGTATAATCTGTTTTTTTTTGCAGGAAAAAGAAAGGTATAAGGAACCCGTTAGAGAATCCTTAAAAGCTCTGTTAGCTATAGGCTGGTCGGTTGAGCATACTGAGGTAGATCTACCCTCAAATAGTAGAAATTCAGGGATGAGACAATCTGGTGAACATAGTTCAGCTTTCAATTATAACCCCCACCCTGTGGATATGACAAACCTCACATTATCAAGGGAAATGCAGAACATGGCTGAAAGATTGGCAGAGAATGCACACGATATTTGGGCAAGAAAGAAGAAGGAAGAACTGAACACTTGTGGAGGCGGTATTCATCCACAGCTGGTTCCATATGACTTATTGACAGATAAAGAGAAGAAGAAAGATAGGGAGAGGTCACAAGAATTTCTCAAGTACCTTCAATATCAGGGTTACAAATTGCACAGGTTGAGTTTCATGAAATTTCGGTATGTAGCAAACTGGTTTTATATTCTTTATCTTTTAGGCCAAACCGTGGTGGTCAGTTAGAAACTGAACAATCAACAGCTGGCCCATCAGTGGAACTTCGTTTTGCCTATAGTTTACTGGAAAAACTCATTCAATATTTGGACAGGGCTACAATCAACATGAAACTCTTGAAACCGTCTCAAACTTTCAGCAGAAGGAGTTCTTACAAGACTTCATCAAGAGACATCAAATTTTTCTCAAAAGTCGTCCTTCCATTGATGGAAAAATACTTTTCGACGCATAGAAACTATTTCATAGCCATAGCCACAGCTACGAACAACGTTGGGGCAGCCAGCTTGAAAGAAAAAGAAATGGTGGCAGCTTTGTTTTGCAAGCTAGCCAACCTCCTGAGATCTCGTCTGGCTGCTTTCGGAGCTGATGTCAGGATTACTGTCAGATGTCTGCAGGTTTTGGTGAAAGGAATCGATTGCAAGTCGTTAGTGAAAAATTGCCCAGAGTTCATCAGAACTTCCATGTTGACATTTTTCAATAACACAGCTGATGACTTAAGTCATACAATCATCAATTTACAAGAGGTAAGCCTTATAGTATATACGTTTATAAGGAATAATCTTTTGGCGAAAACCTAATTTTACAGTGAAACTCTGCTATGATTTTATTTTTCATTTCACATTCATTCACTCATTTTTATATGATATGGAATCAAATACTAAAATGAAAAAAAATTGAAAAATTTCTGAGACCTTGTTATTTTAACATTATTTTTTTCCTTTGTATTATAAATATGATTATTGAAGTTTAATTCAATCGAGACGATATAAATGAAAAATAAGGAGGGGTGTTTGTGTCCATAAATGTTTTGAGATACTTGAATTTTGATAATAAATTTCGAATTTCCTCTACAGGAATACTATTTTTTTTGTTTATCTCTTTTCAGATATCTGTCAAGTATAATCCCAAAGTACTTGATAATATATGTTTCTTCCATTCTATTATTTTCATTAAGTACTAGTAGTTCTAGTCAGGTAGGGTATTATTATAAAATGTGAATGATTTGTTTCGTTTTTTCGAAGTTTATTGTGAGTAGGTTATGATCAAACCAATTTTTAATCTTTTTAAAATCTGATGTGGTTTCAGTCTGTATTTCAATCCGGTTTTTGCTCCAAATAATATTACTCTATCATCTGAAAAACTTAATTTCACAAAGTATTAATATAAAAAAGGTTATTGAGATAGATAGTAAAAAGAAGTGGCCCCTAAACGCTCCCCAGTGGCACACTAAATTCAAAAGCTTCTTTGTTTACCAAATAATTTTTGAGAAAATCATGAATTTTGCCGCAAAATCTAATATTCGTTAATTTCATTAATAGTGTTTTATGCTCAACCTCAACCACATCAAAAGATTTTTGTTAATTCCAATAAATATGGCACACTTTTTATTGAGGATATAGGTTGGACTAGGCTTTATCTTTACGGTTGTGTGAGTGATTATCTTCCATATCTTTCTTTAGCCCTTTCTCAAAATTATAACACTGTTTTTCAGTAAACATAACCTATTCATCCACAATATAATATAACATAAACTATCAACAACAAATGCAGTTACCCTCTTACTTTATTATCCGTCTTTCCAATTATTTCACTTTAATAATTAAAAAAAATCGTTGAAAACACTTGATGTGAAGAAATATTTCAACAGTCGCATATCATGATTTTCCTACATATGGTGTCAGGTATGGGATTGAAAAAAGCGCGATTTAAGGAGAAAATTAATAATAATTAATAATAATTAATAAAAATAATTATTTGTAGGGGAAATATAGCCATCTGAGAGGTACCCACTTGAAGACTTCAACTTCTTTATCCTATGTGAATGCAGTGATTTTACCAGTTCTCACTTCGCTTTTTGATCACCTGGCAAATTGTGAATACGGCAGTGATCTTTTATGTAAGAACAAGATTTTATTTTCAATAGCCGTATCTAGATATTTTATATTTTCAGTGGATGAGATTCAAGTAGCATCATACAAAATTTTACAGTCTTTATATACTCTTGGAACAGACCCTACTCTATCACACGATAGAAAATATTTGAAAACTGAAATGGAAAAGTACAAACCAGCTTTGGGGTCTTGTATGGGAGCTTTCAGTTCTACTTTTCCAGTAGCCTTTTTGGAACCACATTTGAATAAACATAACCAGTTCTCTCTTTTGAATAGAATTGCTGATCATTCTTTGGAGGCTCAAGGTATGACAATTATTCAAATTGTCGAGTTGAATATAACTTTACTATTGTTTTTGTATTGCAGATATCATGGCAAGGATGGAGAATTCAATGCCGACTCTGGAGGCAATACTATCGGAAGTAGATCAATTTGTAGAAAGTGAGAAAACATATTCAGATGCTCCTCATGTTATAGATGTTATCATGCCAATGTTATGTTCGTACTTACCGTTCTGGTGGTCACAAGGTCCTGACAATGTCAGCCCTACGGGAGGGTAAGTTATCAAATGAAACTTACTGTTCGAATTTTTATATATCATGGTTCCGTGATAACTACGGATCTATAAAAAAAAATTGGCAAATAAAAGCTCTGTTGAAAATGTTTTTCCAGAACTCATGTTTCCATGGTGACTGCTGAACACATGAATCAGTTACTTAAAAATGTCCTCAAGCTCATCAAGAAAAATATTGGCAATGACAGCTCTCCATGGATGACAAGAATAGCTGCTTATACCCAACAAATAATTATAAACAGTAGTGAAGAATTGCTCAAAGATCCCTTCCTCCCTCTTGCTGAGAGAGTGAAGATAAGAACTGCAAACATGTTTCACAAGGAAGAGAGCTTGAGAGGGTTCATAAAAAGTTCGTCTGAAGACACTTCACAGGCACGTAGCAAGTTGAAATTCCAAACGAGTGTGTTTGCTTTCAATACTATATTTTTTTAGATTGAAACACAAATACAAGAAGACTGGCACCTCCTGGTGCGAGATATATATTCATTCTACCCCCTCCTTATCAAATACGTCGACCTACAAAGAAACCATTGGATGAGACATAATATTGCAGAAGCTGAAGATTTGTACAATCACGTTGCAGAAATATTTAATATTTGGTCGAAATCTCAATACTTCCTCAGGGAAGAGCAGAATTTCATTGCAGCAAATGAAATTGATAATATGGTTCTAATAATGCCGACAGCAACAAGAAGGACAGTGGTTCCTGATGGCAGTCAACCCACCATAGGAAAGGTGAGGAAAAAAACGATACTAATAATAATAAATCGATCCAATCTTTTAGCTGTTTTTTTTTTTAATTTGAAATGAATTTGTCTTGATTTTTTTGTCTTATAGAAAAAGAAGAAACACCGTGACAAGAAAAGGGACAAAGATAAGGAAATTCAAGCTTCGCTGATGGTGGCCTGTTTAAAACGTTTGTTGCCCGTGGGCCTCAACCTTTTCGCAGGACGTGAACAAGAACTGGTGCAACACTGTAAAGATCGGTTTCTCAAGGTCAGTAAATTACCGAATCATTCGCAATATCCATCATCTATGTTTACATAGAACGGTAATTTATTCTAGAAAATGCCGGAGTATGATATTATCGATTTTGCCAAAACTCAACTCACCTTGCCTGATAAAATAGATCCTGCTGATGAAATGTCATGGCAGCACTACCTTTACAGTCAGTTGGGTAGTAAGAAGAGTGTTTCAGTTACCACAGACAACAACGGCAAGAACCAACTCGAGGAAACTGTTGATAGAATTGTTGCTATGAGTAAAGTGCTGTATGGACTTCATATGGTGAGTTGGAATATTGGATACTTAATCTTCTATGAATGCATATTTTTGGATTCCTTTTCCGTTGATACATTTCTCTAGCAATTTTTTTGCATATATTGGATTATCTACTGCCATTAAAATACAGGGTGTAAGGTGCAACATAAAAGTAATATAGAACTTGAGTTCTAATCTTGATTGTTCCAAGATTTTCACGTGGATTCTCCAATATAAAACTTGAGTGGTCATTTTGAATATTAATTTTGATCCTGAGAATAATTAGTATTTTCCTAGATGCAAATTTTGATAACAAAGTTACTTGTGATCCTGTTGTTAAAAGGACACATAAACATGTTTTTTCTATACATATATTAGCTCTATACTTAATTTATACTTGATATAGAAATCCCAGGAAAAGGACATAACATTTTTACGTTTAAATTTGCCAGTACAAAGTCACTTCACTTTGACCTAAGGCGTTCATGAATAAAGCCACAACCCTTTGTAACATTGATCAAAATCTATTGTTTATTTAAATGACCATAACTTGCAATGATTAGATAAGGGCCCATGTTTTATAAAATGTTATTTTAGGGCGAGTGTCAAAAATATGTTTTACGGATTTAATATCGTCTCTAAAGTTTAACTTTTTTGGTCATATTTATTTTATAGCCGCATTTACTTCAAATTCATTATGAAGGTAGCCTACTAGACACAATTTGATTATTTGAGATGATGTGAAATTTGTTTAATTTCTAGCAATTGACTTCATTTAATTTCAAGTTGTACAAGATTAGATGATTTACTGATTCTGTCTACCGACTCATAGAGTTGAAGTTTTTGTACTATGACTGTTATGGGAAGAAAAAATATTGGTAAAAGGAAAGATAGGAGACATAACAGTCACCAGTTTGTTTCATCACTTTTCAGCGTAGTTGGTTCACCAAAACATTAACTTTTTATGGTTTTACTCACTATCTCAGCTCAACATGACTGTGTCCATCTGAATACATACCAAGGCACTGTTACCTTTTTCGAAGTAAAAGTAAAAAGGTTTCACAGGCCTTTTTTTGCTATTCCAAAATACGAATATTAAACCGTAGAATAAGCAGCATTGCCAAACTTTTTTATTTTTATTTCTATATTATGGTATTTCTAGGTGTGTTTGATAATTGTATTTACTGCTGCTTGTAGGCGAAATGAACTTAGAAAAATGTCTATAAATGATACTCAAGACAAAGGAAACGTATTAGTTATCACAATTCCGAAGACAAAAAACTGGAAAAAGACGAAATCCATAACTGATGACATAATTGAAAATATACAGCTCATTCAAAAATACTTAACTTTACGACCTTTCAATGCAAGTCATCAAAGGTTTTTTTAACAATTATCGTCATGGACAATATTAATGTTGTTGGTTGGTGTTCATGCAGGAGGGAAAGGAACTTCAGGTTTGCGTTTTCCTGTCTAAAAAAATTTCAGAGAATTTGGGTTAGATGATACTTTATTGAACAGCTTTCCAGTAAAGACCATTATTCTGTTTATCATACGTTTTAGTAATTCTGTTCCTATCTTCGTTACATAATAATACATTTTTCATTTGCTTAATAGAGATTTGAAACTACTCTTGCATCTTCGTCTCGTTTCAGAAAAAAATGTAAAAAAACTGAAATGTTGTTATGTACTTGATGAAACACTCGCCTAAAAATGTTATGTGCCTCTCGGCCGAATTAACTTTTTTTGGTTTCTCTTGAAATTTGCTTGGCCTCTGCTGCAAATTTCTGATTCATTCAGCAAAAAAGATCAACTTTACAGCATTTACTATCCCTTCAAATTTCGCCCATCGTACGGGCATGTTTTTATATTCACTGGTAGATCCACAACTCCACCATCTTCGTCCTTATGTTCTCAAAATGAATAAAAAAACACGCCCTACACCTCTGCACCCTGTATTTTCTGGATATATTAAAAATCTGGCCATTTTTGGTAGAATCTTTTGGTCAGATTAGTTTTGTAATTTTTCACCGAATGTTCTTACATTGTGAATAAATTAGAGCCTTATTTTGATATTATTTAATCTCGCAAATCAGTTCATTATTTTACGTTGCCGTTTCATTTAACTTCATTTGTTTTGCATTGCATACTAGATCGATCACCCACAACAGCAGCAGAAAGGTGTTTATAGAAGCGTTGTCTCAACCCAAAGGAAGCGTGCGGTACTTTCTTGCTTCCGGCAAGCTTCTTTGCACAGTTTGCCAAGGTTCGTTGAGTGGCTTGGTTTTTGGTTCTTGTTTTCCTACTCGCTTGAAATAACTGTGTGTAATTCTAACTATTTGACATTGTTGCTCATCATGTACTAACAGGCTTCCAAACCAAAGAATAACCGCGATGGCTGGAAAAGAATTCTAGGAGCTGCTAGAAAAAGAGCTGCATTGGCTTGCCTCAGAATGACTCCTATTTACAAGTTGAGCAGGTGTGTTTTGCTATTTTAAGGTATTTGGAACGGTACGGTATGCGCCAAAAGTTTTCTAGTTGTGGTCCATTAGACTAAGATGTCTAAAAACCCTGGTGTGTCGACTCATACCTGCAAAACTGTGGGATAAAACGGGAGACAATTCGCCAGCTTGATTAAGAGAAAACAAATGAAATCGTGGTCTATTTCCCAAATATTCCGCATTTGCGTGTACCGCCGCGGTCGGTTTTCCTGTTAGGGTAGATCAGAAGTTTTCAAGTATTGCCGACGAATGAAAGAAACGTAATTATTGAAATTTACTGAATCACTATCACCAATCAGTTTTATTTGTTACATTTTCGACTTATTTATATAATTTTTTTACTGAAATGCAATTTACTACAATAATAACCACGCAATTCACTTAAAAATATTGAATCATGAAAATTCACCATTAGAACCTGTCACTTGTGCTAATATAAAATAAGCGGGAATGGCAGGATTCCGTGTATGATATATTCGTGCCATGATTTTCATTAAAATGTTTTCTAATAATACAAGATACTATTTGATAATCTTCATAATATGGTGGTACTAACTACTCTTCGGTTCTGGATATATAGATGAATTATTTTGTTCATCTCTCTGGATTGCCCACAAATGATACAAAAACGGAACATGATCAAATTATTATTGTACAAACTACACAGGAAACGATAAGATATTCACAAATTTCATTTAATCATACATGTTTCGCCTGCACACTAGCTTCTTCACTGTCTGATTAAATAAAGTTTGTGGAGATCGAATCGTTTTCAGTGTCGTTTGTACAATTACTATGGATCTTTATCAAGTAAATACTGAGTCAATCAGAATAATTAAATTAATATTAGATTAATGTCTAAGAAAATATACAGCAAAATGAAGAAACACATCAATAATAGTCACCAATACAAGGAAATTTAGATTCCGTCACAATCATTCACTTTTGAATTTTATTTAAAGTTTGTTGAAATTCCATAAAATTGACACCAGTCATCAATAACCATATCCCTGGAATATTGACAAGACTAAAATTATATCTCTGGAACTGACTTCAAAAGGTCAAAAGGACTGATTCAAAAGGCTGTTGGGGAGCAACTTTGAGTGCAATTATCTCCGATTCTAAACGGACGAAAATTCTCAAAAAAATTCAGCTGATGTAGCCACTGTCGAGAAACATCATTCCAATTCTTATTGTATTATAAGAAAACTGCTCTAGCGTTCCAAATACTTTAATCAATGGCATTGTTTATCTTTTCAACTACTTGATGCGAGTTTTTTGTAGACATCGTGCTATCAATATCTTTATCCGAACCTACCGCGATTTTTGGCTTCAAGACGAGAACATGGGACAAGAAGTGATGATAGAAGACCTCACGCAGAGTTTCGAAGATTCCGAGCTGAAAAAGAAAGATGCTGAGGAGGAAGAAGGAAAGCCTGATCCTTTAACACAGCTAGTTACAACTTTTTGCAGAGGAGCCATGACTGAGAGGTCAGGAGCTTTACAAGAAGATCCTCTCTACATGAGCTATGCTGAGATCATAGCCAAATCTTGTGGTGAGGAGGAAGAGGAAGGTGAAGAGGAAGAAGGTGGCGGAGAGGGTGAAGAAGGTTCTTCTTCCATTCATGTGAGTATGACAATAATACCTGGCCTTTGAAGTTGTTGAATAACGTTTTCGTTGAATGCTAACAGAGGACCATGAGAAAGTTGATGGTAAGATTCTGTTGAACAATAATTTTTTCTATTTTTGATGAATTATCGCTATGAGAAGTAGCGAATTTAAATGAAAATATTTGACTGCTATTCAATTTTATAACCTTTATTTAAATCAAGATATCATAGAATTGGCATTTTAAAATTTGAAAGATGAACATATTTTTTTGGGAATTGTTAGCAAATAACCTGGTGAACCTGATGTCAGAAAATTCAGTTGTCCTATTTGTAAATTTTTTAATAAGTTAACAATTACGAGGGTAACTCTGAAAATATTTAATAAATGCAAGAAAAAATTAAAGGTTATTAGAATGAATGGCCTAGTTTTTCAAAGTATTCGCCTTCAAGATCTACAGAGTGACCTATTTTAAAGAGGGGCACGACGGTAACTTTTTCAATAATTATTATTGTACAGTAGCACAAAAGTTAACAGAAAAAAAATCCCCAAAACAAGATCGCTTAAACTATCTCAGATATACGCTGACGACAATCTGATACTTTATGACCGATTTTTTTTTAGTATTTTTATGGATATTTTTGGATTTTTCTAGAAGTATACCATATTTCTATTTATTTAGCTGAAATTTGTTTCATGTATTGTGTTCTCTGAACATTTCTAAATTTATGTATCACAAGACTTAGCAACAAAATGTGAATCTTCATACAGTAAATTATATTTAGAATTTATTTGAAGACTGCTATAAATTTTTTTTTAATATGTATCTGAGGCATGTTCAGAGGAAGCAAAGATTAACAATATTATGAATAAGTGTTGGTGAGGAATGTTTACCTACAATTCAGACTGATAACGGTCTAATCGAACATTGTAAATTACAATATTTGTCATATACATATGATATACAGGACGATTAACCGAAACATTTGGGTAACGTAATTTAAATTTTAATTTAGCGATGAAATAAATTCGAAGTAAGGTCTTGAAATTTTAATTTCATTTCGATTTATGGCACTGAACTATAGCGATTGATGCTATATCTATTAAAAAAAAAAAAGATTTTTTCAATCTGATAATAAATAACAATTTTAGAGGGATACCCCGCGTTCAGATGGGTTACTCTGTTTACACTTTTGCGCCAGAACCACTTTTTGGATCCACTTATTCTACTCAAAATTGGGTATCTCATGACGATTGGTCGCAAACTTAGTATGTACAGTGTCAGATAGTGCGGTTTCTCAATGATTACTTTGTGGGCTAGCATAACAAGAGCCCTGCATTGAAAAGCCATTTGAACTTTCTACACCAATACGTGTAGTGAAAACCCATTGTGGATCAGATCCATTGCAAACACTGAAACAGTCTTCTGTTACTAGGAACAAGAAATGGAAAAACAGAAACTTCTCTTTAACCAAGCCCGACTTGCCAACAGAGGAGTGGCTGAGATGGTTCTCCTCCACATATCTGCATGCAAGGGAGTTCCTTCAGAGATGGTGATGAAAACTTTGCAGTTAGGTATTTCTGTTCTGCGTGGTGGTAATTTTGAGATACAGATGGGCATGTTGAATCATCTGAAGGAAAAGAAAGATGTAGGGTTTTTTACTAGCATTGCGGGACTAATGAATAGCTGTGGAGTTTTGGATTTGGATGCATTTGAGAGAAACACAAAAGCTGAAGGTCTTGGTGTTGGTTCTGAAGGTACGAATCTGATGTTGCTGAATGAATTCAAATACATTTTTGATGTTTGTAGGAGCTGCCGGAGAGAAGAATATGCATGATGCAGACTTTACTTGTGCCCTGTTCAGGTTCATTCAACTGACTTGTGAAGGCCACAATTTAGGTAATTTCATTCAAGATTTAACTTGAAAGGGGCATATTATGTGGTTATGGTACTGTTGTTGATTTTGTAAAAATATTTACTTTTTAGAGTGGCAGAATTATTTGAGAACCCAAGCTGGAAATACAACCACAGTAAATGTGGTTATATGTACAGTAGATTACCTTTTGAGACTACAAGAATCCATTATGGACTTTTACTGGCATTATTCCAGCAAAGAACTCATAGATCCAGCTGGAAAAGCCAATTTCTTTAAAGCAATAGAGGTTGCTAGTCAGGTGTTTAATACACTCACTGAAGTTATTCAGGGACCATGTACCCTCAACCAGCAAGCATTAGCCCATTCCAGGTAATTAGATGATTTGAAGACTGATTTCTGAATACACATAATTTTTTTTATAGATTGTGGGATGCAGTGGGTGGTTTCCTGTTTTTGTTCTCGCACATGCAAGATAAACTTTCGAAACACTCCAGTCAGGTAGATTTACTCAAAGAACTGCTGAATTTGCAAAAAGATATGATTACGATGATGCTCTCGATGTTAGAGGGTAATGTAGTCAATGGTACTATTGGTAAACAGATGGTGGATACATTGGTTGAGAGTGCCAGCAACGTTGAGTTGATTCTGAAGTACTTCGACATGTTTTTGAAACTGAAAGATCTGACTTCTTCAGCATCGTTCCAGGAAATTGATTTGAACAGCGACGGTTGGGTGTATCCTAAAGATTTCAAAGAGAAAATGGAACAGCAGAAGAGTTACACTCCGTAAGTGTGCATAAAATAAAAAACTAATGGTATTGAAAAATTTCTTTTTTGTTGCAGAGAAGAAATCGAGTTTCTGTTAGCATGTTGTGAAACGAACCATGATGGTAAATTAGACTATATTGGATTTATCGATAGATTCCACGAACCAGCCAAAGAAATTGGTTTTAACTTAGCAGTGCTGCTAACTAACCTGTCAGAGCATATGCCAAATGAACCAAGACTTGCGAGGTTTTTGGAAACTGCTGGTTCAGTTCTCAACTATTTTGAACCTTTCTTGGGTCGTATAGAAATAATGGGCGGCAGCAAACGCATTGAGAGGGTTTATTTTGAAATAAAAGAATCTAACATTGAGCAATGGGAAAAACCTCAAATTAAGGTGAGTACTTGGTATAAACTGACAAATTGCATTGATATTTTTTTTTCAGGAATCCAAGCGAGCGTTCTTCTACTCCATAGTTACTGAAGGAGGCGACAAGGAGAAACTAGAGGCTTTTATCAACTTCTGTGAGGATGCCATCTTTGAAATGCAGCACGCTAGTGGTTTAATGGCTGTTGAAGAATCTGGAGGAGGTGGACCAACAAGAGCAACCAGCTACAGCTACATGACTGATGAAGAAGAAGACCGAGCTTCCAAAAACCCGTTCCAGAGAGTATACAACACGATAAAAGGTGGAATATCTTATGGCTTGTCTTCTTTGAGTCCTTCCAATATCAAGCACAAGATATCAGAGATGCAGAAGATGACTTTCCCAGAGTTGTTCGTGGGTTTCTTCAAATTGATTTTCTACGCATTCTACTATTCAGGATTTGGCATGACAATTGTTATAAGGTATATTTTGGGCATTTTAATGTCATTAATGAGAGGTCCAGTAGTTGAAGAACCCGTTATTCAAGTGGTACAGGAAGAGAAAGTAGGTCCCATGAGAGTTCTGCCTTCGTTACCTTCGACAGAGGAACAGAATACTCAGATACAAGCTTTTGGCGTGGAAATTACCAAAGAGGATAATGGACAGTACAAAATGGCCGCTCATGAGTCTCCACAGGGAAGTCAGCCTTCCTCTGGCGATGGTGAGACAACTCCTGAAGAAACTGGGGAACATACTGATGTTGAAACACCTGAACAACCATTATCACTATCAGATTTGCTTGGGTAAGTACAATTAAAAGTTTGAATTGAGGCAACTTGAGGCTTGAGCCATCCACTATGTCCCTCAAAGTAAATCGGGTATAATATGTATACAATATTGATTGAAAAGAAATGCTCAAATCCTTGGTCGCGAACCATGCAGACAAGGGGATCTAAACTCCTGATGACTTAACAGGCTCCATCCAGTACCATTCTGTTATTTAGACTCTCCAAACTCAAGAGTCCACGGCCTCACTGTTGTCTAGGGAAGTTTAATATAGTAATAATATATTATTTTTATTACAATACAGTATCGAAATAATAAATAACCGCTTTTGTTTGAAAGTGGTTGACAATGTTTCACTTTGAGTAAGGTTATTCTGGACTTTCATTGTCTAAAAAAGAACAAAGAATAATTCAATTCTCTGTAATTTTTAATCACGACGTTTCGACTGTTAAAATCTACAGTTGTTATCAAGTGTATAATGCGACAATCTCAAGGATACTTCATTAGCCTAGGGGTAATTTGGCGGTTTTCAGGTAAGCTTGTTAATTACAGTGCCAGGCCCCTCCGGTACAGCATTGTAATTCTGGCACTGGCCTGGCACTGTAATTAACAAGCTAACCTGAATACCGCCAAATTACCCCTAGGCTAATGACACAAATTATCCATAGCATATATGAGAAGTATCCTTGAGATTGTCGCATTATACACTTATAACGACTGTAGATTTTAACAGTCGAAACGTCGTGATTAAAAATTGCAGAGAATTGAATTTTTCTTTGTTCTTTTTTAGACAATGAAAGTCCAGAATAACCTTACTCAACCGCTTCTCTTCAAAATATCCCTAACAGTTCTATCTTTCTAAATAACTTCGTCGGCGATTTCTCTACTCGAAAAACGGTGTCACTTTTGCCAATGCACACACTTGTGTTTCTCTTATTTCTTTTTCCTCGGTTATTTGTCTCGGACACGGTGGATTTGTGGGAAAACATTTTTTGCAGTTGCTTCCGTAGGTATAGGTCTATTTGCAAAAGCCAATATAAATAGATTTATATTGTCTTACTGGGTACCGGATTTCTTGATTCTGTATAAAAGTTTTTTGACAGTGGTTCATCATCAGTCGAAATTTTTACGTCTATGTGAAAAAATGAAAAATTTTGTTCAGTTTTTCGTCAAAAGTTGCACTGAGTTTCGCTTTCCTTGGTATTAGGAGATGTTTGCACACTCAGTATTTCGCACTTGCTTTCTTAAATGGTCAAATAACTGGGTTGATTAAATCAAATAAATAGAATCTTCTGGTTGATAATATCGAATTGGTAAGAGTGTAGAGGGATGGGATGGGAAGCTGTTTTTCTATGCCCTACTGATGAAGTAATGTGCGTTTTATTTTATCATATTTTCAGAGGAGAACAAGCCAAGAGAGCTCAGCAAGAAAAAGTGGAAGCTCAAGCAGCTCAGCAGGCAGCAATGCAGGCTATTGAATCTGAAAGCAAACAAGTTCATACTACCGAACCCTCTGCAATGTCTCAAATCAATTTTGCTGCTTACGGACACAGAGCAGTATCCTTCCTCGCTAGAAACTTCTATAACCTAAAATACGTGGCGTTGGTGCTGGCTTTCTGCATCAATTTCATGTTGCTCTTCTATAAGGTGAGGACAAAACTGTCATGAGAACAATCGAAACAGTGGATTTATTTTGTAGGTGTCGAGTTTGAATGAAGATACAGGCGGCAGCGGCAGTGGCAGCAAAGGAATTCTTGACATAATTGAAGGCTCAGGTGCGGACGGTGGAAGTGGGTCGGGTTCTGGAGATTCTGGTGAAGATGAGGATGTGCCGGAATTGGTACACGTGGACGAAGATTTCTACTACATGGCACACGTTATGAGACTAGCTGCGTTGCTGCATTCTATAGTATCGTTGGCGATGCTCATAGCTTATTATCACTTGAAGGTGCCGTTAGCTATATTCAAGAGGGAGAAGGAAATTGCCAGGAGATTAGAGTTTGAGGGGTTATACATTGCTGAGCAACCAGAGGATGATGATCTGAAGTCACACTGGGATAAATTAGTCATTTCAGCAAAGTAAGACCATTGACTTATTCTTGAAAGGAAAAGTTCCAACACTATATGTTTCAGGTCTTTTCCAGTAAACTACTGGGATAAGTTCGTCAAGAAGAAGGTCAGGCAAAAGTACAGTGAAACCTATGATTTTGAATCTATTAGCAATCTCCTGGGAATGGAAAAGACGTCTTTCCAACAGCAAGACTCTGAGGAGAAAAAGAATCTAATTTCATTGTGAGTAGTCACACGATAATAACTTTTAAGAGTCTTTTTTCAGTTAACCTGTCAGAAGGCGTATTTTAAATTAGTACATAAGTAGGCGCACATGATCACAAGACCAGTAGAAAAAATATTAGCTTAGGGAAAATATTCTAAATGTGTTGATGTATGCACGTGTTGGTTTTACTTTCTGCTACAATATTTTGAAGAGTTTATATTTTTTGTATATTTAAATTACTTAAAAATATAAAATAAAGACATTAAAAATAATAGAAGTATTGAAAAATAACAAAACTTCTATAACGAGCAACAAATATTTGAATATAACTAGACAAGTAAATAATTGACACAATCATTAAATGACAAATTAAAATATTTCCTCGGGTAGAATTATTCCAATGTATAAACTGTTTTATCTGGTTGATTTCATTGAAAATATGAATAGGATGTTCATAAAGTCAGTTGTGGAATCATTTGCGACTGAAAGTTGGAATTTAGTCGCTGTTTTCCATCGTACAAGATAACCTCTCTTGGAAGGGATTCATGTTTTAAAGAGAAACATTCTCAGTTGAAAATTGAATCAATACATGACTCCTCTGGAAATGGAAAAAACCCTACGATAAAAATTGAAGTTACTTTTTATCTGCTAATAGTTCTTTGAGATTGCATATAAGATATAGAGGTCCTTGGGCCTCTTTTATTTCTACTTTACTTGGATGATATGGTTTAATTTGATATAAAACGTACAATTACATTGTTTGCTGATGTTTAGGTGCCTGGTAGCAATCTATTGGTCAACTGTCAGAGCAGCATCATATGATTGTACATCGTACAAGTGTAAATTATTGGTGTAAAGTTACAATTGAATGCACATCGTTTTGGGTACTTTATTTTTTACACAATACAAGCGGTGCTCCTGACTGTTGATATCGAAAATGGCAGCATAAGCTTTAACTGATTTTCCATGTTACAACTGCCTATTTCAAGTACTTTCGTGAATTTGGCTGCTCAGTCATTTAAAAACTTGCAGGCTTGGCCACAGGATTTGTAACACTTACCAGGATGGCATTTCATAGTTTCCAAACGAAGATATTTCTTTGGGAATGTATTTTCACAAAACTACTTTCCCCACACCAACCCAGGAACGCGGGAGCGGGATGAATGCGAGACTGAATTCTATAGTTGGATATGTAAACATACAAACCGGTGTGATTATTCTTATTCCGAAATGCAGACAAGCAGATCCCACGGCTTTCCGGTTCCCGCAATCCCGCTTTGGTTTGACGGAACCTTTAAAAAAATATCAGTTTAATAAATGTTCAGTTAATCCATTGGCAAACGACACAGAAAGCATCTTACCTGTTATTGAACCTAGAGGAAGTTCATTATCAGCCTCAAGTACAAATAAACGATCATGAAATGAAAAAGAGATCAACTATGATTTATTAAACCTATCAATTGAACAGATTTTTTTCTATCAGTGATTGAATAAAGAAAATAATTTGTCAGTGTCACAATTTTCACTCGGGTTTGAAGGCCGTCGTTTTTTGGAATTTCTTCCTAACGTTTCGGTAGCGCGAGTGGCTAGCTCCTTCAGAGGTTTATGCATCATGAATAATCTCATTCGCTAGCGAAACGTTAGGAAGAAATTCCAAAAAACGACCGCCTTCAAACCCGAGTGAAAATTGTGACACTGAAAACTTCGGCCGCGAAAGACTTAACCAAAATAATTTGTCTCAATATTTTTTTAGGATCATCAACATCGACTGGCGCTACCAGATCTGGAAGTCTGGTGTGACGATAACAGACAACTCCTTCCTGTACTCTCTTTGGTACTTCACCTTCTCGATCCTCGGCAATTTCAACAACTTCTTCTTTGCTGCCCATCTGCTCGATGTCGCCGTGGGTTTCAAAACTCTGCGCACCATCCTGCAATCCGTAACGCACAACGGAAAACAACTGGTTCTTACTGTGATGCTCTTGACAATCATTGTGTATATTTACACAGTAATAGCTTTCAACTTCTTCAGGAAGTTCTATGTACAAGAAGAGGATGAGGCGGTCGACAGAAAGTGTCATGATATGTTAACGGTGAGTGATGTTAATTTTTCTAAAGATGTTTTAATTTACTTACTCATTTTTGTTTTAGTGCTTCGTCTTTCATCTTTACAAAGGTGTCAGAGCAGGCGGTGGAATAGGTGATGAAATCGAACCACCAGATGGTGATGATTATGAAGTTTACCGTATCATGTTTGATATAACCTTCTTTTTCTTTGTAATCGTTATATTGCTGGCTATAATCCAAGGTAATTGCCCTTTTGATATAATCATTCAGAGACTTATGGACTTGATCTATTTCAGGTTTGATCATTGATGCTTTTGGAGAGCTTCGTGATCAACTGGAGAGCGTGAAAGAAGATATGGAGTCGAACTGTTTCATTTGTGGGATAGGAAAAGATTACTTTGATAAAGTACCCCATGGGTTTGATACACACGTGCAGCAAGAGCACAATCTGGCCAATTACATGTAAGCAGATTTGTTTTCAGCTATAATATCCCAAGAGCATTGGTCACCATGAAATAATTTTATCATAGTTTTCGAAAGCATGTTGCTTGGTTACAGCCAGTCGCCGTAAGACAACGTGAAAGTTGTGATGAAATTATGAACTATTTATCAATGCTCTTCATTTCATGGGTAGATTCCAGATAATTGTTGCAAAAGGAAGGATTTCTTGAAAACACTCAGTAGCAAATTCTGAAAAGTTATATTTTTTTTTATTTGGATGAAGTTTTTCTTTGTCACTAAACAATATTAAGGCGAGAAAAATTCGTAAAATTCTACTGAATCCCATTCAAATGACTTATAACTAATTTACCAATCAATATCTACCAATGAATTACCATATAATAGAAAATCTGTTTATTGTTCAGTTAGTTAACAGTGTATAAATGAGATAAAACATTTCCAATAAACATTGAATTACTCCAAAAGTCGAAACTTGTGTACAGTTGCGGCCAATAAAAAATGGGACAACTCTTTAAGCAAATTCTTGTTTAATTCTAGCTGCTTGAATTTGTTTTATGAATATGTCATATGGCAACATTGAATATTTGACATCTGTCAAACATTTCCAAATTAGAAAGTGATCATGCCACATATAGATGAAGTGACGAAAGGTGGAATAATCGCAAAAATAACTGACTGTCCCATTTTTTTTTGACCGCAACTGTACAATGCAGTCCTTAAGAATATATATAGTAAAAATGTATATTAACGGTAAAAGGTTATTTAAAATAAGAATATAGAATTGATGAAATATCTAAACTAGATATAAAAGTCTAGATAGTGTATAGATAATAAATATTGGAAAACTTCATTGATTAAATATACTTCTCAGAGGGAAAATACACTTACAACGGAGAGGAGTTATATGAGGATAAATATTCAATATTCTTTTACGCGATTTTTTTGCTGGTATCTGGTATGGTAATATGTTATTTTTTTTGTAGGTTAGATTGGGGATTTAAGTTGTTTAATATAACAATTCATGAAGAACAATTGCCTTGGACCCAAAAGTTCAGTTAAAAAAAGTCATCTGACGGGTGGTCGTAGTTCTTTCTTCCTGAAAATTATTATTAAAAAAAAATTCTGGGTGGTTTTGAGTATGGTCTTTCCAACTCCACCCCACGAAAGTATTCCATATGTAATGAGATTCTGCTATATAATAATATAGTATCTTCAGTATGTCTCTGAGAATCTTGAACTTGAACATGAGTGCTGGATTTTTTTTGATGATGAAGTTTATGTATTTTCCCATCTAAGATTGGAGTCTATAATTATTCCAAGATATTTCATTTCCTTACATGGTTCCATACTCAGGTTTTTGTTTATATGCAAATTATGGAAGTTTGGAGAGCATGCTTCATTCGTGTAAAATGTTAAATAAAAAGTCTTATCATAGTTTAATGTAAGGAGCTTATTTTCATGCCATTGTTTGTTATTCCTGAAATCGGTTGTAACTAGGTCTTTTAGAGATGCCCAATTTTTGGCATATGTTATTTTTCCACAGCTTTGGACAGAGAATAGAGCATTCAGGTATATGTTAAGCAGTATTGGTCCTAGGATAGTGCCTTGTGGTACGCCATACTCGATCACTCGGATTTCACTTAGTTTATTTTCTATGATTTGAATAAATTGAGTAGATGATTTCCTCTGATTCCCACATCTTCCATTGATTCCAGTAGTAGAGTATGGCTCACCGTTTCGACGGCTTTCGATAAATCAATGAAAATACATAGAGAAGGTCTGCTTCTGTCTAGGCTAGAGTAAATTTCAGAGGTGAGGTTAAGTATTGCATCTTGCTGCCCAATTTTCGCTAGTTATGTTAAGGAATATAATTATCAAGCCATGTATAAATGACCCCATCCTGTGCATTTAAATGAACGGAGGACACGTTGTGATTTTATTTTGTTCATTTGATTCATTTTTTAAAATTTATTTTTAGGTTTCATATCATATGAAATTATTGTAAACTTTCATCTAAATGTTACTCAATTTCCGAAAAATATTAATTTTGAGAATTTTACTTATTTCCAAAAACGCGTTTTTTTGGAAACTGAAAATCACTCCAGAGTATCTGATAGGGGGTAATTAGGTTTTGAGATGAACCTGTTGAAGAAAAAATCTTTTTTAAAGATTTTTTTTTTCCATTTGTTGATTACTTTCTGAATGTCGTATATTACATCAAAAAATGTTCTCTTGTATTTGTTAGTAGAAATTTTTCCCAGTTTTTGGTATTGTACACTGATTTTGACTATTTTGTTGAAGGTTCTTCCTTATGCATCTTATAAACAAACCAGACACTGAATATACTGGTCAGGAGACGTATGTGTGGAATATGTACCAGCAAAGATGTTGGGACTTCTTCCCGGTAGGAGATTGCTTCCGAAAGCAGTATGAGGACGAATTAGGAGGCGGAGGTGGATAACCCTTATGAACAATCTATTGTAATTTTATATGCTCAAGATTCTTTCATATTTGACTTTAACATAAATATAGAGGTAACCAGCGGCAATATTTATTGGAATTTTCGAATGAAATTTGTAAATACGCTTTGATATATTTATAAAGTCGATACAACAGAACAGTACAAACTTGTCGAGAATAGTCCAAATTGTATGCCTTACATTATAGAGCTGAATTTGTGAATTTGGTATTTCCGGTGTATGTGCATAGTTTTGATTATAATTAAATATTTTATTGTTTATGTGAATTTTACTTAATTTTCACCTGAAACTTTGTACAGTGTTATGTATGGCATAAATATCATTATTTCTGACTATGAAGATATTTTGGCTAGTAGAGTTCACAAAAATACAAAAGACTGGCAGAGTTTAATTTACTCAATTGTTGCTATGGTAATGAACATCCACAATATCAGAGACAGGCACGATATTTAGAAAAAACATGATAAATTATCATTATCGGTCCATTGTCAATGTGACAACAGTTTTGTCACTGGCGTTTTTTATGGAAATTGTATTAAAATAAACATTCTATTACTCCGACTTTTTTCTATGAAGTGATTTAATTTTCTGAAGAGTTGGGACTGGTATTCGGCGGGATTTAATGACTCACTTCATCCCTTCGGATTCATTTCTTCATTTACATGTTTTAGTCCAATTAAAATCAAGGTAAAAGGTCCTGAAATTGCGAAACGGATGAGACCACTTGTCCCCGACGTATTTTGGGCCGTTGATCACGAAAATGAGGGTTAAAGCTACCGCCAGTGGTTGGAACACCCTTAAAAATGCAAAAAACACCCCTAAATTTTCGTTATTTTGCAAATTTAGTCATCCTATTTGTTGTTGGGGGCGGTGATTACGAAAATGAGGGTGAAAACTTGCATTACAGGGTGGAACCACCCCTAAAATTGGGGAAAAAACACCCCGAAATGGTGGTGTTTTTCGACTAAAAGTGTGTTTTTGCCAATTAAGACATCTTATATGTTGTTTGGGGCGCTGATTACGAAAATGATGGTTACAACTTGTCCCAATGCTCGAACCACCCCCAAAATCGCACAAAACACCCCTAACAAGGGGTATTTTTCGACTAAAACTGTTTTTTTTGCCAATTAAGACATCTCATATGTTTTTTGGGGCGCTGATTACGAAAATGGTGGTCAAAACTTGATTTAAATACAACTGTATAGCGATATCTTGTAAGGAGTTTGATACTTGTCATATTTCATATTGATTAATAAAAAAAAATTCCATTTGTAGTTTTTGTATTTTGTATTTCATTTTTTACCACAATCCAACGGTTGACAGGGGTGTTTTGAGCAATTTTGGGGGTGCTTTGACCATTGCTGCAAGTTTTGACCACCATTTTTGTAATCAGTGCCCCAAAAAACATATAAGATGTCTTAATTGGCAAAAAAACACTTTTAGTCGAAAAATACCCCTTGTTAGGGGTGTTTTGTGCAATTTTGGGGGTGGTTCGAGCATTGGGGCAAGTTGTAACCATCATTTTCGTAATCAGCGCCCCAAAAAACATATAAGATGTCTTCATTGGCAAAAACACACTTTTAGTCGAAAAACACCCCCATTTCGGGGTGTTTTTTCCCCAATTTTAGGGGTCGTTCCACCCTGTAATGCAAGTTTTCACCCTCATTTTCGTAATCACCGCCCCCAACAACAAATAGGATGACTAAATTTGCAAAATAACGAAAATATTCGAAAAACACACCTATTTAGGGGTGTTTTTTGCATTTTTAAGGGTGTTCCAACCACTGGCTAGCCTTAACCCTAATTTTCGTGATCAGCGGCCCAAAATACGTCGGGGACAAGTGGTCTCATCCGTTTCGCAATTTCAGGACCTTTTACCTTGATTTTAATTGGACTATTTGTTTTGAATTTGTTACATGCTTTTCAGTAATTTTAGTACTGATTTTTTATTACTTTATATTAATAATACTAATTCATTGTCATTGTTTTACCAGGAGTTCAACAAAACAAAATATATTCAATACAACTTCCAGCATTAGAGGATTTTTGAAAATTTTATTTTAAAATAACAAATGTTTACATCACTTATCACAAATCAAAATATCACAAAATCAATATGAAATTCAAAAACATAACTTAAAAGATTTATAATGTGAAAATTAATGTAATAATAATAATCTCAAGAGTTATCAAAATAAAAAACAATTTATGTAACAATAATATTTACAATAAATAATTATAAAACACTAGTATAATATGGCATAGATTTGAGAATAATTGTACACAAAATGTCTTCCTGTACTTTATAGGAACTTCTTAAATTATGAATTGGTTTTGAAGATGTTGAACTACTTGATAGAGCAAATAATTTTGATTGAAATGTCCTTCTCTCAAAAAACCTTCCTAGGGGTTCACTTAATGCTGTATCAAGTTCGGTATATTTGAAGAAAATATATTGAATTTTGGATATTACAAATCCTACCGATAATTTTGGTGATCTCAGCTTTACTTCAATCTGGAACATGGTGCACCCTGCTACCACAATCTTGAAAAAGTATGAATTGACAGCTTTTTATCAAACTAATCTTCATTCAAACATAAGATTTTTGAATGGAATGTTTTAAATTGAACTGACGAACAGTGCAGAAATGTTTCAATGTGAGAGAGACCAATATATAGTAGAAAATACATATAGTATCTTGGGAGTTAAGTTTTAAGATTTTCAATCAAATCCTCATCTAGGTCATCAAATGAGTGCTGGAACTTTGAATCATCTCCAATTTCCTCATAATCCACTAAATTTGATGAGCTGCAATCTAAAAGAATAAAGTGATGATAATGAAAACAAACATTTCAGAAGATTTGTATTTTTATTTCTTCTCATTATGTGATACTCTAACAGAATTGAAATGGGTGATTTTCATTGAAAGATATCAAAATACATAAAGGCCCCTTTCACAGTCCAACTTCACAAATAGATAATCGTGGCCACTGTTTATTGTTTTGTGTAGTAATTTACTGAAAGTGGCCTTATTCATAGTATTAAAACTATGATGGTAATAATACTCTTCCTCAAAAACATTCAGATGAGGATAGTCAATGGCAAAGCCTGTGTGGCTAATTATATCCTGCAGCACTTCAGAGGAGTATTATTGATTATTGCACATTCGCTTTATAAGCTGTAGGGAAACCTGAAAAAACCCACAACACTAATCCCTTACTTGGTGTATTCCATACAGGCACTAAGTTTGCATCTGAGCAACACACAATACTCTCGCTTTGTGCTTGTGGATAGCTCATTGAACCCATACTCAACGTCAAGAAATACTTGGTTAAAGCCAGCATTGAATTAACAAGAAATGATGAGTTTGGCAAATGACAGTGATAGAGGGAGTGATCACTAATCGAAAAATATACACATTTCCAATATCATTTGAAATTTCTTGATATATCTGGGATGCCAATGATTTCCTGAAAATCACATTGGATGTTGAAAGGATTCCAGAGGATTTCTTGTAAATCAAAAGGATTTCCACGAATATCATGGAACAGACTTTTGCCACGCTACTTCATCTGTCAACTGCTCAACCATCCAGTCTTCTTACGTCACACGGCAATAATCTGATGAATTATAATTAAAGAAAAAAGATCCGAACTGTGGACTTGAACCCACAAACTCCAGCTTATGATGGTGCACAATTAAATCTTTATTGTGATATAAAAATGTTTACAATAAGCACAATCCCTCATCTCCTGTTAGACTTATGGAAATCGCTGATGCGATTTATGTCCAATGTTCAAGAGGTCTTTTAGGGATAATATATTTAAAAAAGTTATAAGCCAGCGTGTTGACGACGTAGTTCAGGATGGTTCGGACATTTGCAAGCTCCGGCAACTCACCTAGTCTGATACGGTGCACACGTTCTACATACTTGACTATGAGACTTTTTATAAATTGAGTTTGAGAAAAAAAATTGATAAAAATAATGTTTTGTTGGCTCTCATACAACCACTCAAACAATGGCATATTTGAAATCCCAATTCTGCATTATCATACAAAGTATACAGAAAAAAGTGTCACAAATTATGGAAAAATATTAAACACAAGAATAATAATTTAGAATTATTCATTCAAGGAAAAATGTTATACAGGGGGTTCCGAATCTTTCTGCTATAATTAAAAGCTGCGTGAGTTTTCAACGCCCTTCTGCGATATTTCACGACCGTGGTCGACCTTTAAACTTTCCAAAAATGTTGAGTAATGACCCTTACGTTCATTTTAGAATTCTACTTTGTCGATTTACAAGCGATTTCACCGGGAGACGACGGAAAGGATTGCGATGCGATTTCGAGATAAACTGTGAAATTTCTCACTTCATCAAGAGATTTCCTACTTGATTGCGTAATTTATAATTGTAGAGGTACATATGAGGAAAAAAGCCGAAGATCAGATGGTTGTATTCTGCGACAACACCTCTGTTTTTCATCTTAAACTTTCGCTTTAGGTTGGAAATTTTTGTCTGAGTAGGATTTCCAGGCAAATTTCTACACATATTTCGGTAGTGATTTTTCAGGAATCCTCCAAGGTGAAATTAATGAAACTCATGACAATAATTTTTATTTCGAAAAATAACCCTTGAAACATTTAAGAAAATAATTAGGTAAAACTATAAAAAAATCTCACTTATTTCATAAATCTAAATTAGTTATAATACCTGATGGTGCAATTAATATTAAGTTAGGAACACCAGTTCACTATTGGCTAAGCATTTTTCACACCCACTGTTCCTATGCTTAGCACAAACGATCCTATTGCAACTACCACATTTGGTCTCTTCTTGCTCTACTGTCGATACTTCATTGATTCTTGATATCTCCAGAGCATCTATGTAGTGGTTTTGACCCAAGCTAACTACATACTGAACAACTCTAATTGGAATCCAAATCACATTGAATATTCTGATTGTGAAATATGTACATATGTCGTAGCCAAAGAGAACCGGTATTAGACTCATTATTCCAACATTCAGTACAGATACAATATTGTCTTCTTCAAACCAATTTGCTGTATAAAAAAATTAGCTTATGAAATTTTTAATAGGAAAGGTGCAGTATCCCTTACCACCAGAAACACAGAATCCTCACCATTTCCAACACTCATCTCCCCAACAGATATAAACCACATAAAGAGAGGTGGGAAATACTTGATCCACGTTTCAAATAAACCTCCATCCAATATTAAGTGCACATCACGATTAGAAAACATTATAGAATAATTCTGCATTATTTAAATAATTCCATTTAAAACGTTTTAGTCTAAGATTCACGAGTTCTTTTGAACTTTCGCCATTGTTAAAAGTTAGCTAACATCAATCACAAAAAGAGGTTAGAAACAAAAATACCCCTACTTAGGGCTTTGAAGTGGGATAACAAAGTAATGTATTAGAGAACACATCAATTCCTCTTTATCATATAAAATTGGTTTACAAGTATTTTTCAGGTACAAGAGAAAAGTCGGGAAACGACCCCTCACGAAAACATGTAAAATTTGCTCTCAGTCAAACTGCATGAAATTTCATGTTATAGTGGGGTAGTCTGAAAACCTTTTCCTTCTTCGCACTCCCAAAAAAAATAAAGAAATCTATAGGAGTAGAGTCTGGGGATCACGCGGGCCTCCTCTGCATATCCAAAAATTAGGATAGGATTGATCTAAAAATTAGCACACCATCCTATTATAGTTATGCACTGAAGCACTAACCGACCACCAGCAATTTTCTTTTTGGTATACGACACACCACCAGTGAGTTCAAACCGATCTCTTAACTTTTGGAATAAAGACACCCGTGGAGTTGCTTGCTTCTCGGATAGTTTTGAAGGTACATTCTACTTTTTAATAAAGGATTTCTGTCAACATTGCTAAAACAAACATTTTCCTTAATTCTTCGCGATTGAAATTCATTATAATAGACGTGTACAATTACTGATAGTCCACGGATGTGTGAAATTTTACGACAGTGGCCTACTCGATTGCTTTGTTTACATATATTCTACATTTCCTATTTTGCAACAAATCAGAACATTCACCATATATTTGGAACAACTTATAACGAATATTTTGTTGCTATACTGGCACAACGTACGAGAAAGTAATTTTAATCTTGAATTTCAAATAGGTTGGACAGAAAAAAAGTTGCGGAACTGGTACGCACCCCTGAATCACCGTGTATAAGGAATATAAGTAGAGCAAGTAAAGCAGAGATATCGACTGAATTAACGTAATTTAGAAAATCATTAAAAATGCACTGGTGTTGACAAACCATTGACTACCATTTTTCTTGGAAGCACAAATAACGAAATTCTCCTGTCATTTCAATGAGTTTTAATTTCAGAGCAATCACTAGCAATTTATATGATAAAGAGGTGAATTGAATTTTCAATGAAAAATATGACAAGAAACTCACCACTGTCTCGCTGGTTGATCCTACTAGATTCCATGAATTCTAAATACTCTTCGGAATGAAGAATTTGATACCAACTTATCAAGCAAACGAGTGCAATGAAGAACAAATTCGCCGTTATACCTGAAAATTCGAAAGAAAAATTATTTGTAAGGATAATATTTATTAAACGTTTGGACTACTAAGAATATAATATTATTTGTTTTCATAAAAGTAATATTTGGCAAAAGTATTGTGAATTAAAATTCAATAAAAATTCGTTTCTTTGTCACGATATGAACTATAAAATTTTGCTCAATTGTCGATATTTCTCAATACCAATTAGTTAAATTTTGTTTTCGTTCATTCCAATTATAATGAAAAATGATAAGAGACCCCATTATCTTGTTTGAAAAATATCACCTGTTCCCAATATGAAATACAGAGGAAGTTACAACAGAGAGCATAGATAAACTATGATCCCTATTAAACCCAGATATAAAAAGTCACATTTTTATCAGTTATTTATATTAAGCATAGAACAAAAACCATTACCAAAATATAATTCTAATGGCTCAGAGTAACCAGTTATAATTTCAGTATCGTTTGAAAGTGAGAACAAGTAATTTGTTTCCCCTTTACCATGTACTTTTTTTATAAGTTCAAACATAAAAAAGGATATCTATGCGATATAGAAATATATAACTTGGTTATCAAAATGCTCATCTAGGAGTAAGTACAATTAGTGTGTGGTAAAGGGTAAACATATTGCATAAAGGGATGATGAATGCCTGTGGTGTCACAATGAGAATCATCCCATTTTTAATTATTTTAATAATTTTTTTGACTGAAGTAATTGACTTTTCAGGTGATGGAAGTGAGTTTGATAGCAGGTCGATTTGGAAAGTGTCAAACAGTAAATTTTATACATGGTTTTGTCTGGACCACTACTACACGGTTTTGGACTGAAATTTTGGGGAGGTTACTTCACTCTTCTATTAGTGCCATACATATCACTGATATTGGCTTGATTTTTTCAGAGTTAAATCGATACTGAGAATGGTGTATGGTAATTAGTCAGGACTAACTACCCTCTCTAACACCCCTGTAGTGTCTCATTGGCAAAGTATTTCTGTTTCACTATAACTTAGTTTTTTTCTACTTAATATTCACAAAAATGGAACACCAACAAGGATATATAGATTGATAGAAGAACAATCAAAGACAGGTGTAATTGCATCAGATGTTCAAAGTGACATCCATTTTGAAAAGTGAAACATTCTCAATTGAAAATTGAACCAAACATGACTCCACTGGAAATGAAAAAAAACCTACGATGAAAATGGAGTTACTTTTTTGTAATATCTAACAGAAAACACCTACTTTTCCGGCTAATGCCACGCTGGGAATTGAACTACATCTGATAGATATTGTGAAAAGACTCTTTACAACTTGACTTTCATTCAGATAGTTTGTCTTGTCAGTCACAGATGATTACACATCTGATTTTATAAACATCCTTTTCATATTCTCAATAATATTGACATCCGTTGCTTTTAAAACACAGGTATCAGGTACTTAGGTGCGTTATAGTTTTTTTGTCAAATAAGAGTTACAAGTTACAAGGCTGCAAATACTTTGCTGAATCACCCAATATTTATAAGTGATATACTTAAGTCAAGTAGACGAGTATATTACTCACAAGACATACCTCAGATTTATTGTACTGAATAAATCAAAAAATAATGTAAGGAGTGGTTAATGGATCATTGTGATTTTATGACTTTTCTCCACAGTAACCTTTCTCTTTATCATTTCCAATATATTTAAAATTTATTTCACTTCTTAATAAGTAGGTTTGCCAAGTCTATATTGTTGAATGGTGCTTGACTGAATTGAAGAAAGGTTTGGAAACAAATGAAAAATGTATTAACTATTACATTAAAAAAAAAACTGAAAAAACAACTCTCAGTCAGAACAAGTTCTGGTAAAAATTGTTTCGATATTCTTCAAGTAAAAGAATGTCACTTGCCCAAGTAATCTAAGAATTTAAAAAAATATGGGATGTTCCATTCAACACTGAATTTATTTCTAATAAAAAAGAAAGCAATCTAGAGTTGGGAATACTTCAATTGAAGATGGAAAACTAACTAACCAGATCCTGTAAAATATCAAATTCTTATTATACAAGACCTCACTACATTACAGATATAAAAAAAAATCACAAAGAGGCCTGGTAATTGTTTAAAATTGAAATAAAACACACATTCTTGAAACATTGGTATGTAGTAGGTAAAACGGTTGTGAAATGTAAGAAAACTGCAATGATACAATACATAACTCAACTTCTTTAATAATTAGGTAATTGGATTACATTACAAAATATCTTACTGTTTCATTTCCTTAACAAAAAAGACAAACTTCAATTTTTTTGTTTATTGTGGAAATGGCGCATGTTTATTGTGGAAATACTGTAGAAAATTGTTTTGATATACTTCAATTAAAAGAAGAAGCATATCTTTGGAACGTCCTTTGAAGTAATTTCAATTTACTTTCTCCTTGCTGAATTCAGTGATTTAGCAACAAAAATTTATCAATTTTTCATTTATTGTGTCAAGGTGGTACAATGTATTCAGAAATAGTCCTCAAAAATGTATGAATCATAAAAAATTTTCAACATACCCAGTGCAGCTGATAAGACTGGCCAATGAAACATTACATATCTCAGGCCTGAGAACTGGGCATTCACAGAAAATTTAGCAGAGTAGATCTCAATATTCCGAGACTGGACCTCTATAAAAATATCCGTCACAGGTTCATGCTGAAACAAAATTAGGTAAAATTCAACAATGGACCAATTATACCTGACTCACATCATTGTCTTCATAATTAGAAAATAGTTCAACTTGGACAGTTTGTTTCTCTTCTGCTGATCCAAAAACAAAAAAAGGACTGAACACCAACTTGTAGATTGTATCTAGCAAAAATCCACGATAATGAAGCATTGTAGAACGACAGGAACTTGTTAAGAGGGAACCACTTCTTCCCATAAACTCCACACAAACCATAAACATACCCAACTCTCTGTTGTTGGGTGACTCGGGCATGTCCAAATCCAGGTGTATTTTGTAAGGCTGGCCAATCATGAGTAATTGTTGTTTTTTGGTCAACTGCACATGAGCTGAAGGAAAACTACAAATTCCTTTTTGAGCGGTGCAGCCGTCAGTTGCACCACATGGTCTGAAATGGAGATTTCTAGATTACACTTATGTGGGAAATAAAAAAAAGTTTCTTACTTGAATTTTAGGAATACAGGCCTCTCATGGGATATTGTTGGTACGTATACGTAGTAAAATGCAATATACATGAATATTGATAACCAGACCAGAAGAGCTGTAATGAGAGCAACAACTGTGCCTCTGAATAAAATATCTCTTACATTATTAACTCCAGCTTTTGTTCTAGACCTATATAAATTTATAGTGTCATGTATAAATTTCACCAAAGGAATCTTGAATTTTTTTCGTATATACTGTCTGGGCCCCAAACGCAGGAAACAGCCAACAGTTGAGAATATTCGTAACATTTCAAAGTACCTTACACTCAAAATTATTCATAATCTAAAGAACTAAATGAACCAAAATATTGGGGTACTCTCTATCTCACTATCTGTGACCTGGCTTGTCTTCATATCTTTTCTACAACAATAAATATTAATCTAGTTTTGAGTGTTTTGACGTTTGATCTTTTTAATGTCACTTTTACCACCTACCACATCCAAAGTTCATTTATCAGCTGATACTGACTGACAATTGACAGCTCGATACGATGGCAGCAGCAGCAGCAGATCACTGATATGAAATTAAATGTTTTGTGGTTCCTGGCAGTGGCGGAGGAATCGAGATTGAGTTGATTGTAACATATAAAACTGATACAAAGAGGCGCTGCACTGCACTGGCGTGTTTACAAACCATAAATTGGAAAACTAATAACACGTACGTGCAGATGAATGTCTCGCACCCATACAAGTAAGCAATAAAGTATTTCTCTGCTAGATTGCATGTGCCTCCTTTCTCCATCTCCTAGAGTTACCACATTATACGGGTACGCAGAGGAACTAAGAGCATTCCAGTCATCATATTATAATTTCATTTCAGTGTGGCAGATAGGGAGACCAAAGAGACTAAACTAACAAGGAGGGTTTAATAAGCTCTAGCCTATCAGAATCTTGTAGCATCAACGCGTCGTAGTGACGTACTTGGATATGAGTACAGAGTTGAACTCGAACCAAGAATGGCTGGAAGTTTAAATCACCGACAAGAAGAAGGCAAACTGAGTTGAAAATGCGTGAATTACTAGCCAACCTAACCCATCCAGACTAACCTTACGTAGATAGAAAAACTATGCAGAATCGTTAGCGATTTAACGACTATAGACGAGGAAAGTGATGACGTCACTAATGTCATTCTGGTCAAAACTGATTCCAAACAAACCTCTGTCGAATTTAAATCAGCTTGTTTCCGTTAAAGTTTTTCAACTTCTTTTTCTTAAGAAATCAAAAGCGGCCAAGGACTCTAAACACTATTTGCAGAGGATGGCTCGTTTCCTATGTTGTAATGTTGTCTATCATATGACCTCACTTGCGATGCCTTCTGCATGGGTTTGTATATGTATATATTATAGTAAACACAGACCTTTTAAGAGGACTGTGATAGTAAATCATTAGGAGGCATCGCGCGACGTCATTAGACAGGCCCATAAAATCAGTAGATCTGGCCATCCTCTACAAATGTTCTATGTCCTTGGGAAGCGGCTAGGTCCCGACTACAACTCAGTTACGATTTGGCTCGATCCCTGAATTTTTGGAAATAATAGATCGTAGACTCTGAGTCGAAAGGTCTGGAGTTTGAGCCCCAGTTGCGGATGGGATTTTTTAATTTAATTTGACTTATTAAATTATTTAAATCTCGTGGCTCGACTGGGGATGAGTCCTGCAAGATTCACTGTTGCGTTCCAATTAACAGTGCTGCTCCTAAGGTGGCGTATGGAGTTAGTAACACGGCCTACCTATAACACATGGCTAATGACCATAGCAGTCGATGCCAAAACACAAAAGGAAAAAAAAAGGGAAGGAAAAAGAAATCGTAAGAACTCGGTATAGTTATTTCGTGTAAGTCTGGCTGATTATTTACGCATATTCAGCTCAGTTTGCACACAGCTGTCATTTCATTAAAACTTTCCGCCATACCAGCGACTACTCGCATACAGCAGGCGCCCGAGTTGCAGTCGGGAAATAGACAGACGCTAGTATGACATGGTACTGGCAGTGTGCTAATGGAAGTTGCATTGCTGCGTAAAATCAGGGAGTTTACCAAAGAGATTTACGATATCTGACTAGGAGAGTCTATTCCCCATAAGACAATGCTTATAGAAAGAGATGAAAGAACATTTGTGACGTAGATGAATGTCATGTCCACCCAAGGAGGACTAAACGTTATTTGACTAGGAGAGTCTAATCCCCATAAGACAATGGGGGCACTGATAGAAAGAGATGAAAGAACATTTGTGATGAAATGTGACGTAGTTGGACATGTCATGGCCGCCATTTTCCGTAGATAGTGACGGACTAGCTCTTGGTTTTTATAATTTACAAGAATTTCATGACTCGTAATTTGTGTGTGTGTATTTATATAAAGGTATATACATTTCTTTTATTTAATACTAAAGTTGTTAGTTATTTACACTGTGAACTGTCGTATTTTTATGTGTACTTTGACGATTCCAATACATGTCATCTGTGTCTAATGGAAAATAAATATTATTATTATTAGTATTATAATTATTATTATTATTAATAAACCGATATGCGCTTACTTGAATGTACTAACAGTAATGAAGAATGAATTTTTTTGATAAACTATTATTACAAAGTTTCCCATTTGGTTTCAACATTTTGAAGGACACTGTATAAGGAGTGAACAAGCCGAACAGGATTCCCAAGTTGAGAGTAAATAATGGAAATTCCTACCTCATCACGGGTGTAAACGGATACACCCGACAATGCCTCTTCTCAGCATGATCCAGGCTACGATATAAATACATATGACGTCAGGTGTAGTATTCAAGAAAAGGACAGAAAAGGCATTATTTCTTAAACTCACTTATATGAACTTACGGACATATATTTCATTTTAACACAAGAACACAAATTGAAACTAATAAAAAATTCGGGGCAGGGATTAGCGCAGTGGTTAACCGAGTCGTTCTAGATTCGATTCCCAGACGGTGCGATCTTTTTTTATTTTCAGATGTGAAAGTCTGAATGATTGAGGCTCGTGTCGACTAGAAATAATCCTCCACGATTCACCGTTGCGTTAAAAATTAACAGTTCTGCTCCTAAGGTGGCGTATGGAGTTAGTAACAAGGCCTATCCAGAACACATGGCTGATGACCATAGCAGTCGATGCCAAAATACCAAGGAAAAAAAAATAGAAAATTCACCCATTGACTACCCTACCCGATAAACACGTCCGAAAAATTGTGAAATTTGAAAAATGCTCAATATGGTTAATGGAGACATACACGAATATTTTTGCAATGAAAAAGTACTTATAGATGGAAGTGGACAAGACATATACCAAACAATACTCCACTACCAAAGATCAGTAACCAAGTTCCAGGAAAAAAAGGCCGGTAAAAAATACGTGGAAAAAATTCCGTAGGAAAAAATCTGGGGAAAAAGTCCGTAGAAAAAAGTCCATGGAAAAAAATCCGCCGAAAAAGTCCAGGAAAAAGTCCATAGGCAATAGTCCGGAGGCAATAATCCGAGAGCAAAAACCGGGGAAAAAATCAGGTAAACGAGTTTGGAAGTCCGAGGAAAACATATTGAAAAAGAAGTCACAATAAAACGTTTTGAACAGCCTTGGTTAAAGAGTTCGGGGTACACGAGGAAAAAAATCCGAAAAATGGACTTGAGAAAAAGTCCAGGGAAAAAAGTTAGGGAGAAAATATCTCGAAAAAAAAAGGCCAGGAAAAATTGTCTGGGGGGAGAAAGTCAGGAAAAAAAACCTGGGAAAAATAGCCCGGGGAAAAAGCTCTGGGAAAGAAATTCCGTGAAAAAAGCCCAGAGTAAGAAGGTCCGGGAAGAGTCCGAGAAAAAAGTCCGGAGGAAATGTCCGGGAAAAAGAATTTGAAAAAAAATTCAAAAAAACAGTGGGAAGAAAAAATTTCGAAATAAAAGGTCCGTGGTAAACTTCTATGAAAAAATGTCAAGGGAAAAAAGTTTATAGAAAAAAAATTCAATATAAAAAGTCAAGGAAAACTTTTAAAAAACGGGGGTCGAGGGAAACACTTCCGGGGCAAAATCCGGAAAAAAAGTTATGAGAAAAAAATTCTACAGAAAAAATATCGAAAATAAGTTTTGGGACTTTCTTTCTATATATTTTTTTCCAGGACTTTTTTCTCCTGACTTTTCCACTAGGATTATTTTTCTTGGACTAATTTTCGCTGTACAACTTTTCAATTTTTTTTCTCCAGCTTTTTTTTCGAAATTTTCTCCCGGACTTTCTCTCTTGATTTATTCCCAGACTTTTTTCTCTGGACTTTTTTCAACCGGACTTACATTTTCGAAATTTTCGAATCGTAACTTTCATGTGGAGGTCATTAAAATGCTTGAAAAAATGTAACATAAATACCATAAAAAAGTTACTCGACCCTGTAGATTTTTTCGGTTCGCCCTGTATATTTAACAATATTTGCTGGTTATAGACTCTGGTTCTAGCTATTACAGTACTCGGCCAATCGTAAACTGACGCACTAATGCCTCACTTTGTATGATCAAATGGTTTTTAACAACGATAGTATATTGTGTATCTAGTAGTAGAAACAATACATTCCCGGACGAGAATGTAAATTGTTGGCCGAGGCGATAAGCCGAGGCCAACAAGCATTGAAGTCTGGGCTTTTACTTCGAGGTATACTATTTTTTCTGAAATCGCAATCACCATTATCAAAAACTAATGAATTTTACATATTGTTTGCGTGAATTCAATAACTGTCTAAAATGTAAACAAGCCGGTAAAAATATTCCCGTATCGTTTTGGATACGGGAAAGTACTTTTTCGGCAACCATCCGGGAAGTGTTCACTTCCCGGACACTTTTTCTTTGGAAAAGTAGCACTTCCCGGCCTAGTCCGGGAAGTACGTACTTCCCGGACTAGGCCGGGAAGTGCTCGAATTTTAATACAAATATTAATATAAATAAGAATTAGTATGTTTCTGTTGGTACCTATCTTCTGTTCGAATTTCAATATATGATACAAATAAGAACTGAAATGTTCGAAATATTCAAATTTGGAATCGTCTCATCCTGTTAACAGATGGGTGAAAGTCGACCTCTCTTCGTCTCTTAGACTAAATGCGTTTCATTGATTTGTTATTCTACATGATTGCCGAAAAAATAGTGTACGCAACACGTCCGAAAACAGTTTTTTTGGACTCGTAGACTTCCAGGACTCGCTAACGCTCGTCCTAGAATTTGGTCTACTAGTCCAAAAAAACAGTATTTTCCGGACGCTTGTTACGTAAATTACTATTCCCGTGCCGTTTAGGTCCGAAAACGGTCCGGGAAAGTTCGTTGCTTAGAAACGGACTAAAGTACTAGATTAGCGTATTTTGAGGCCTGAAGTTGCTTCGAGAAAGTGGGCATTCTTGAACGATTTCAGAAAAACAATATTGATAAGATTCAATGACTACTGACTTTACTGAACAGTATCAACAAAAATTATTGTGTATATTTATGTGTATATTTATGAGCGGTGCAAGTATTATATCGCCAAGTTCTTTCCCAAAAATGACATTCAGTAATGAAATCTGTAGAATAAGGTTGAAAAATAAAAGCAATGAATGTTAAACACTTGGACGTATATTTTTATTATCATCATAATTCCTTACACTCATTCTTACACTTAAGCGCCGTCTATTAACAAATTTTATACACATTTTTGTTGCAAAACAATAAAAAACTATACATTCAAAATATTACATATTGTAGACATTCTTCCAAAGGAAATAACAATTTCAATGTGTTAATATTTTCTTTGGTGGAACTGGGTATACATAAAATACAGTAAATGTCGACATGAAAATTTTCACAACCCCTTTTTCTACAGAAAATATCGAGAAATATATTTTAGTTCAACTAGAGAGAAAGATTCCGAGATTCCGAAAATTTTTGATGTGTCATTTACTGCAAACTTGGGTATTCTAATTCAGTCATTAATAACAATGATCTTTATTTGTATTAATAAAACAATCACATTTATATGAAATGATGCAAAAATACGAGTTGTGCTGCTACTGCTGCTCTCTACCCTTACATCATCAATTTGGACGTTATAACCGCTTGCATACGTCATATTGACGTGGAAAATTCCATCAGCGAGACCGTTTAACGATTTCACAATGAAACTGTATTCTCCTATGTCTGCACTGCTTACTTTCGGCAGAAACAGCACTGCTTGATGGCAATTTGGCTCTGAAGAATTCTGAAATAAAAAAAAAGTTAATCAATATTTTCAAAAGTTCAATGAACAAAATGGGATCAAAATAAGACTTTATCTTCCATAAATATACCGCCAAAAAGTATGTACCATATGGGTAAAACGTTTATTGTTAGAGTATTGGAAAAACATTTCTGTGGAAAAGTTTGTGCATGTCCGATAACCTGAAAATCGATTTTGACGCATGTCACGTGGTCACTAGTATGGCGGCAAATTGGAAAAAAGTACCATGAAGAGGCCAAAAGTTGGGTGAGATGGCAAGATATCGAAAAAAGTTATTTCAAATAGTTGTTTGGAATTTAATTTTATACTCACCCACAGAAATTCAAGCAATAAATCGAAAAAATTCTGAATTGCAATTTAAAAAAAATACTTTTTCGATCTAACGAACAGTCGTTGCCGGCCGATGATGAACCCTTAACTCCCATATACACCTACTACGTAGGCTTATTATGGCAAGTACCTGTCAGAAAAATTTTCACTGTAGTCAAGCCATTCAGAAAAAAAAAACTCTGATTTATGCTAAGAGATCGAAAAATATTCCAAAAAATTGCAATTTCAAATTTGTGCGATTTATTGCTCTGTATGAGTATGAAATTAAATTCCAAACAACTTTTTCAAATTACTGTTTTAAATATCCTGCCCTCTTACCCCACTTTTGGACTTTTCATGTTATTTTTTTTCAATTTGCCGCCATACTAGTGGTCACGTGACATGTGTCAAAATTGAATTTTAGGTTATCGGAAATGCACAAACTTTTCCCAAGATTTTTTTTTTCAATACACTAGCAAGAAACTTATTTCCCATATGGTAAATACTTTTTGGCGATCACTGTATTTGTTCTAAAAAAAAAATTGTAAATTTTCAATTGTGGCTAAAATATTATCATATTCGGAAAATTTGCTGCCGTCATTGACAGGCCGATAAAATCAGTCACTACAAATATTGTTGACATCCTGTAAAGGTGCATTCACTAAACATCATTTTAAAATTGTGCTTGAATATAGTACAGTTGAAAGCGAAAGTTTTGTTATATCAAATGGCGCCATTTGTACAACAATGTTAAGTTTATGCTAAAAACCATTGATGTTACCGTTATGTTTATGATAATGCTAGTGCTAAAGTTGACTAAATCTACCCTAAGAGCACTTTTTCAAGAATCCAGAGTAATCCCAATATTTCTGGAACTGAGCTTGTGGTATTAGGTATTATGCCGCAAGATATGTTTGTTCCAGTGAGTGAGGTGGTATAAACCTTTCGGGATGAATTGAGGGACACACTCTATATTATTATATGTACAACTGAACATTTTCTTACCGTTATACCGTAGGCAATGACAGTTTCATCAGCATCACCTGGTTTGTACACTTTGAGATCCTTAGCTATCCAGATGACTTTGGTGTAGGGGGGATTGGCACAAAATTCCATGGTCAACGTTAGAGGCTGTCCATATAAAGCTGTTATATTCTTGTTGGTCGGAGCTACGGTAGGTCGGCCTGCAATGAATGATTGAGAGTGAGCTTTTGATTGATAGGAGACTTTAATCAGATTGTTATTTTTCATCTTCAAGGTAGGCACATCTTTGAAATCTTATATACGATTCTCTCAATAGTCAAGTATTTCAATCAGTATATTTAAAACAAATCATGTCTCGCAAAGTCACTTTATAATGATTGTCATAAAAACCCGCGTACATTTTTGGTTATACCTAATTGCACAAATGCAAAAAATTACCAATAATTACCGTAAATTCTTCAATATTCACATACGATGACTCATATACATGAAGTCTGTCAGACTGACTTATTATATGACATATTAGTTAAGAAGATAATCAGCCAAGATGCATATAACTCCTGGTGGAATTACTTATTGGTATCAGGTTTTAAGATCGCAGCGACAGTGCGGACAAAAGTTGAACTACAGATGGACAGTAGTTGCCCAAGACTGTAGCATTGTCAGTAATGGATGTTTGTTGTAGTTGTGTCGTTGTTTTCAGTTTTTATTGTTAATTCGTTGTGTTTTTTCGCTCAGTGCCGTTTAATTATCTTCTGTAAGGAGTGATAGAGACATTATATTATTTTTGTAAGTTCAGTTCAGTTATTTCCTAGTTAGGCAAGATGAAATTATTTGTCCCCTTTTTTCAAAACTTTCCATTCATTTTCTTACCCCTTGAATTTAATTCAAAATAACTGGTTTCAGATAAAGCTGAAATGCCTAGATTAAGCATTGTGGAGTATATGAGGTATCTGGGAGGGACAGAGTCTTCAAGATGTGTTCATGAAGGGGAGGAACTTGTAAATGCTGGGCATATTATCACACTAGGAAGAATATGCACAGCAGACACGAAACATGTGAAGCTATGTGCATTATGCTTACAAACAAGCGCTTTGAAATCGGCTCCGCATCATATCAATGGAATGTTGCATATTGAAGGAAGAGGAAATGTAAAAGTTGTGAAAATGGATTGTACCTGTAAAGCTGGAAATAGTGGAAAATGCAAACATGTTTCAGCAGTTTTGATAAGATGTACAAGGTAAGTTCTTTGGTGTTTGTTTGGTGTGGTGTTTAGCTTAACAACAATTTTTTATGAATTGAAAAAAGTCAACATGTGAAGGTGTGTTGGTTGTTCTAACCTTTAGAAATGTTAATATACCTAATGCTGAATGAGTAGTGTAAAGGATTTCCCTATTATGTACAGGGATGTGATAATCAGCTTACCATACTGGTTAATGTTGAAAATATTGACTTTCAAAATTTCATTTCAGGGAGAATATTGATGATTTAGACGTAATGTCACAGACAGACCTTAAATGTGTGTGGTCAATGCAGAAAAATTTGACACAAGAAAAGTACAAAGCCGTTTCGATAGATGAAATGCCATGTTTGAAAGCGAAAATTGTGGAGCCAGAGTTGAATGTAGACGAACAAACAATGGGGGAGTTTTTTATGAGAAAGATATGTGACTCAGCAATTACAAAACATAGGTTGGTAGTATATTTTACTCTTCTCAAAGTTTATCTTATTCCTAAGTATATTTTCATTTAATAAATTATTTTTACTTTTAGTGTTGGTCGCAGAGATTTGGGAAGTTCCCCATCAAGTAGTACTGTGGAATCAAATGAAAAAGAAATTTGGACAAATATTTTAAATCATGCCTGTCAGTCAACCATAATGATGGAGTTGGCATCAATAGAGACTGCCAACAGAAATGAGTGTTGCAAAATCCTGTACAATAGGCTATTCGACAAGGACATTTCAGATAACGCAATTTTTCAATCACAGCACTCTAACGAATGGAAAGCAAATAGAAAGTACAGGGTGACAGGATCACGGGTTTATGAGCTGTTCACATATTCCAAACAGGAGTGGAAAAGTAAATCTCTACAGTATTTCTTCCCCAAAGGATTCACCAACAAATTTGTCAAGCATGGCCTCAAATATGAAAGTAATGCCAGAGATGCTTTCATGGAAAAAACTGGATTGATGGTAATTGAATGTGGAATGGTGATTTCACATTGTAATGAATGGCTAGGATTTTCACCTGATGGCATAATCGTGACACAATTGAAGCCAGTTGCTTTACTGGAGATAAAATGTCTGTATGAAGGTAATATATTAGACAAATTGATATTATGTGGTATTTTGGGTGTTTTAACCTTCCAAAGTCTGAAAATGAACAACTGTAAATTCTTCGTGAAAGAATAAGATCTTTGTTGACCAAGTCGAGACAAAGTCAAATGAAATTTACAATTTTTCATTTTCAGACTGTGGAAGATTAAAAGTCAAGAAGCGACTTTCCTCAACAAAATAAAACTTCCAATCAATGGATATTACACTTCATACTTGTTTCAGGTGCCACATCTACAATAATGGAAGCAATGTCCAACGCAAAATATCTTTATAAGTTGAATGGAAAATATTATCTCAAGGAAAAACATAAGTACCATGGACAGATTCAGCTTGGGATGGCATTACTGAATTTGGACAGCTGTTATTTGGCCCTTTTTGCCTCATTCGATAAAAGTATGCACATCATTGAAATTAATTATGATAGAGATTTTACCCTAAAAATGCTGAAAAAAGTAAAAATACATTTTTTTGAAAATATGATACACAATTTATGTGAAAGTGAATCCATATTACAAATATGATAGTTATAAGTTATTGTGAAAGTACTGTTTAGTTATGATAATTATATTTTATATCTCCTTAATGTTTTCTAATTTAATTTTTTCCTTTCCCACTATGAAATGAGTTCATCCTGAATTTCAGTTTATTATTGGTTGAATCACACAGACTGGTGCAAACTAATCACAATAGTAAATAAAAGACATTTGAATATAAAAAAATATTTATTTGCTGAAAACTCATCTATATTGCAAAATACCTAATATAATAATACATAATTTTCTTATAAACATTTGTAGAATACAGTTTTATCATGAAGGTTGGCAAAATCAGCTTAAAAACTTGTTGTCTGCTAAAATTGGGCTTGATAGATTCACAACAGCACAGGCAATGACAAAAATATGATGAATCATGGGAATCAATGACCACTGCAATTTTCCATTTAATATTTTGAAAACTTTGATACGTTGATTTGCTCTCTCAATGTGTACACGAGCAGCAGCTATTTTTGAATTAAGTAAGGCCTCTTCAGCACTAAGTTGTTTTTTGTCTAGCAAGAAAGGTGGTCTTATCAACCTTATTTTGAATTTTTCACATGCATCGTCAATCATAAATCCTTTGTCTACCATAATTGCATCAACTGATTTTGTCAATTTTGTAATCAAATTACTTTGATCGAAAATCAACTTATCAGATGCACGACCTCCATATGGTTTACTGATGAAAGTGATTATTCCACCAGGTGATACACCTGTCATGAATTTTACTGTTTCATGGGACTTATATTGAGAGTAAAATTTTATACGACAGCATAAGCATTTTGGTGTCTGAATACGTATTTCAGTACAATCCAGAACAATTCGAACATCCTGAAAACCTTCGAAACATTTTGGCATGTTATTTTTTATTTCGATTGAATCAGGAAACCGTATGCAGGATTTTAACACCTGACCCAAAACTGGCAACATATCTAATATATAAGTTCTGCAAAGCTCATGAGAAATATTGAAAAGAATTGAGAGTGTTATATATGACATGTCACACTTGAGTTTAGTAAATACCAAAACAATCCTCTCTTTTATGCTCAAACGATGAGATCTGATATCATTAAATACAACTCCTACACCTTCAATTATTGCATCTAATATTTTGAAACTACTTATTCCAGTAAAACTATTGAGCGCAGAATCACTAATCAAAAGATCACATAATGTTAACACTTTTGGCGTGTTCACTTGAACTTCAGAATCCCTGACTTGTATTGGACCAGTATAATCAGGTTGGGATTGAAGCATTAGCAGTAAGCTTTCAGCAGCAGCAATATCTTCCTGGCTATGGTTTGGTTTCTCATTTTCTTCACATTCAATTTGAATTTCAGATTGATTGGAGGCTACCTCTTTCTTAGCGAGTCGTTGTTTCCTCCTTTCTGCTGTACTCAAAGATCTTGGTGACACTCTCTGCTTTGGTAGCTTCTGGGAGGGCACAGCCGTCTTTTTCAATAGCCTTCTTTTATCGATATTGTCAGCTGAAAACAAAAGTTCACTTAATTTTTAAGAATATTTTTTGATAAATAGTGCCGATTTCAAATAAGCAAAAAAGTTTTAAAAGGGTGAATTATTATTATTCAGGTATGAATATCGTGCTGGTGTTTATGTTTTGGTAGCCACAAACTGAATTTCAACTCACCATTACTGAAGTAATCATTATCTGTAAAGTGAAGAGAACACACTCTCATGAATTTGGTAACAGGTTTTCCAATTTTTAATTTCAAAATCCATGCCTTCTGATGGTCAACTAGAGACTTTGTGCCCATTTTGTTTTCCATGTACACCTTTCGTTGTCCGGGTTTAGGAAACAAATGAAATGATAGTTCAGGATGTTTTTTCCCCCACGAATTACAAAAAGGCACTGAACAATACCGACTCATGATTAAAACTTTAAAACAAATAAACAATATCAATAAATGATGTACTAACAACCACTATCTCTTATGTAAACAAATCCAACTACTGCCTGTTTATGGTTTCAGATTTGTCCACCAGAGAGCGTATCGCTTATTTTGCATTGCCAATAGCTGTGAAATTGTCATCCAAAACTGTTGATGTACGGCCTGCTTGATTCATGACATTTTTATTGCTTCAAGAGAGTTTACTCAATTTTAACATAGATGGCAGGCAAATCATTACCGATCATGATGACTTGACATGTCGTTTTGACAAACGCATGCTGCGTCATCGACATAACCTCAAATTGAACCATGTCATCATGTCGAAGTCGAGACTCACAAAAAAATGCTATACACTACCCTAACTTTTACGAATGACAGAAAAACACAAGAACAAATAAATAACAATAACCCAACAACTAAAAACGTCGCAAAACTACCGAACTGAGCGAAAGTATCAAAAGAACAGAAAAATCACACGATAAATACCAATTAGGCTATCCAGAACACGTGACCACGGCTCTTTAAAAATGGCCGGCTGTAGGCACACATGAATGGTGTTTGTGTTTGGCACTAGCTTCTACTGCTAATAGTTTTGTTTAGTTGTGATTTGAAATGTTATTATGGCTGTTCTAACTAAAAGTGATTTATTTATTATCATTAGAACGAGTAAACAAAGACACTGACTGCATCGATCTATAGAGACAAAAGGAGAGTGATAAAGTGCATGGATCCTTTTACTTTCACTCCTTGTGAAATGGACATATCTCTAGATCTTTTCACAACAGTAACGGCATTCGACATTATTACATATCTGCTGTTGACTCATAAACAAGAAAGCCAATGAAGGCCTACAAAAGTTTAACAGGCTATAAATATCTTGAAGCTGGATTTGCCCATGATTGTGAAGCAAGAAAAATGGATGAACATACTGTTGTTGTTGCCAAGGTAGGTAATGATTTTTCGTAATTTATGAACTGTTTATTAATGTTTCCAATTAATTTTTCAGATGAGGCATTCACAGCGAATGGATATTCCTTTGTTGAAAGTATAGATTATTTAATAAATTGATGGTTCTCCTGATGCGACGATGTCTTGTGGCTGCTATGGAAGTGAAGTGTCCATATTCATTAAGGAATATTGATATGGGGCAGTATTCAAATTTAAAAACCTCAACTATAATAAGCGGTGGAATTGCAATTACCCTAAAACGTGACCATGCTTATTATTACCAAACTTATTTACAAATGAAACTAACTGAATGAAAATACTGCGATTTTGTGATTTGGTCACCCAAAGGATATATGTTCATGAATAAATTTTCCCAGATGAATAATTCTGGATAGTTGATTTCCCAAAAGCGTACAATTTTCGTAAAGTAGTTGTGCTACCTAAGTTTCATAAAAGGAAGACATTTTTTAGAGTAAAGATGGTGTCTTTGTGAAAAGGTGAGGATGGCCGAGTTGTGCTGCAGTGTGAAAATGATATCTGTGAAATTCTATTGGACCCTATAAGACTGTCCGATGTACCAAAAAACCCCTGGATTGGTTCTCAGTGCATGAAGTTATGACTGTTTCCTCAACACTATTATTTGTAATATATGATTGCCTACACATTTATCTATTTTTATTTTCAAATCTTCATTGGATTGGTCGTTTTTTTACACACCGAGTGTCAGATATCGCAAAGTAAATTATTTTCACTTGTTACATATTTTTACCTACTAATTTGTTATTTTGTAACATGGAACTATGTATATTAGGGTATCCTACTTAATAAACATCTATCTATCTAGTCTTTGATTTAATATACCACATTATCAAAATGTAGCTAGCTAGGAATTTTTAAAAACTTCACTAAGTCGCGATCTCCACGGCTTCCACAATTTACAACATAACACTTTGTAGGCATGTTTTTTATTCGGCAAGGTTTCATACAAAAATTTCACTCCAATAGATGAAAATTAACAATAATCAGTCTCGTTCAAACAATAACAAACACAATGTGTGCCTTCAGGCGGCCATCTTGATTTTAGTTTGACAGCATCTTGGATAGCCTAATATGCAATGTAATTGACATATAACCTCAAAATAATGTTAACGTTCAAAAACTCAAAAAATTTATCTAGTAGGCACTTTGGATTGTTGGAAACTCCACTATATTCGACTTAAGCGTCATCCATTGACGAATGGAACAAACTCTATTGACGCAATTACAGGATCAAGAACTTTGGTTGAAACAAAAGCGAATCAGTAAACGCACCAGGAGTTATATGCATCTTGTAATCAGCCCTATGATGTATCACGTTATGTTCAGCGGTCAGATGTTATCCCAACTTAATGGCAAATTGCAAAAAGTGATACAGCATATAGTTAAAGAGCTGCCTATATGATTTACTGACAGGTAAGGAAACCGTTTGCTGGGCTTGAAATAGTTTTCTTGGTGTTGCCCCAAGTCACCTGGATGTATTTTTGGAATTTTTCCAGGTCAAGGTCGTGGAGGAGGGGCGTTTGAAAACCGGTTTGTGACTGTTTGCTGGTTTCACATTTCGGTAGATATGGTGCTGAACATACCTTCTGCCAAGTTTGACCCGCGTACGGAGTCAAGGTCAAGAGTTATGTCAAAAAAAACGTTATTTTTCAAAATCGCTGATTTTTCGCCATAACTCTGTATATTGACATCGTTCGCAGGTCAAACTTGGCAGAAGATGTGTACAGCACCATATCTACCAAAATGTGAAACCAGCAGACGGTCACAACTGGCTGATTTTCTAGCGCCTCCTTCCTCTCCCTGACCTGGGAAAACTCGAGAAAACTGAAAATAAAAATTTGAATTTTAGAAAATACAAAATATCTCGAAAACGGTCGATATTTCCTCAATTTATCATGAGATCTTTTGTGACCGTCTTCAGAAAATATACAAAAAATGTCCATCCATTTTTTCCGTAAAATCAATAGTACGGGAAATATTAAAAAAAATGGAAAATCGAGATATTGACCGTACCAATGAAACAAATGAACATCTTAAAATTTCTTCTGGTACGTATTCACAAGCCTCACTAATACTCCGAACTGGTTTTCTCCAACTCTATAAGAAAGTGGAAAAAAGTTAAAAATTTTGTAAAAAATTTTGAAACCTCAAAAACTCGAAAACGAAACAAGATATCGAGAAAATGAATATAAAAAAGTTTTGATGTACTAGAACAGATCTATAAAAAGTGCTGAAAAAGTTTTTTTAAATTTTGAAAAATTATTTTTTTTTATAAAAACTCAAATATGGCGAAATATTTTACAATTTTACGAATCACCTTTTTTGATCATCTCATAAAAGTCTACAAAACACGTGAAAACATTTTTCCTGTAATATCAATAGTCTGGGAAATATTTCACATAATCGAAAAATTAGGGAAAACACCAAAAACTCGAAAACTTTACGAGATATCGAGGAAATTTATATGAACAGTTCTATAGTACTCAGAATTGTCAACAGAAAATTCCAATGAAATTTTTCCATATCTTGGAAAATAAAAAGAATATCGATTTTTTTTATATAAAAACACCAAAAACTCAAATATGGCGACGGATTTTCCAATTTCACCATCTTTCTTTTTTGATCATCTCATAAAAGTCTACAAAAAATGTGCAATAATTTTTTCTGTTATATTAATAGTCTGGGAAATATTTCACAAACACGAAAATTTGGGACTTTCCTAAAAACACCAAAAACTCGAAAACTAAACGAGATATCGAGAAAATATAAATCAACAGTTTCATTTATCTCAAAGATGTCTACCAAAAGTTTTCATGGCATTTTTTCATATCTTGAAAAATAAACAGAATATTGATTTTTTTTTATAAAAATACCAAAAACGCAAAGATGGCGACAGATTTTCAAGTTTCAAAGCTGACCTGTTTTGATCATCTCATGAAAGTCTAGAAAAAATCTAAAAACATTTTTTCCGTAAAATGAATAGTCTGGGAAATATCTCACAAAGACGAAAAATTTGGGTCTTTGGTCTTTAGTTTCCCCTCTTCGAATTTTCCCAGGCGCGAAGCACCCAGATTTTTTATTATGCACTTACGCCCCCCCTTCCTTCGAATTTTCCTGGGCGCGAAGTGCCCGGATTTTTTAATATTTACTTTCCCCGCCTTTCGAATTTTCCCGGGCTCGAAGCACCTGGATTTTCAAAAATTCTCTTTCACCCTCCCTCCTTCGAATTTTCTCAGGCGCGAAGCGCCCAGATTTTTTTTATCTACCGCCCCGTTAAAAACACGTATTTTTGTAGGAAATTAGTCCACAGAGTCAAGCATTGAAAACACGTAATTTTGTAGGAAATTAGTCCACAGAGTCAAGCACTGAAAACACGTATTTTTATGGGAAATTATTCAAGACTGTCATGTCTTGAAAAATATATCTACTTGGATTTTTTTTCAAGTCTCGCATCAGTCGTTGTATTCATATTAATGGTGTCCAATTATAGTTTTAAATTACAATAGTTGTATTCATATTATTGGTATAACATTATAGTTGTGAACGTATTAAAGTCGTTGTATTCATATTATTGGTGTCCAATTATATTTTTAAAGGCATTAAGGTCGTTGTATTCATATTATTGGTGTTCAATTATAGTTTTAAAGGCATTAAGGTCGTTGTTTTCATATTATTGGTATCCAATTATAGTTCTTAACCATTCAACCTCCGAGCTTTTCGAAAAGTGTTCGCGCGAAGCGCGAACTAGGCTCTTCAACTTCCGAGCATCCCAACTTCCGAGATCCTCAACTCTCGAGCTCCTCATCTTCCGAGCTCCTCAACTTCCGAGCATTAGCTTGTTATATTATCCATTGTTGTTTTGATTTGTATTTGTCAATGACGACGTGGCCTCATCAATTCGAAAAGGAGGAAATGTATACTATACACACTGTTTTGATTGGTCCTTAAATCGCAGAACATGCGAGTTTCATATAGCGAGTGAAATTATCGTGGGTAATACCTATATGAAAGCAATGTACTTATGTATTTTCTTCTTCCACTGTTATATTTTCTTTAAGATATGGTATTTTTCTGTATGTTTTCTCTAGTACTGAATGAGTACATGTGCAATTTTATCGTTGAAGTTGTTCATCATCGAGAGAGTGACGACAGTGACGTGTCGAATTTTTGGCGAGAGCACACTATCAATAGAAATTTTGGCGAGAGCAAGCACATTTAGAAATTTTGGCGAGAGCACCATCAAAAATTGTGGCGGGAGCACACATCAGAAATTGTGGCGGGAGCACAGTTATAGAGATATTGGTGAGAGCATAACCATCAGTCGAAATTTTGGCGAAGTCGCATTCAAATATTCGGAATAATTAGATAGATTAGATTTATTGGCAACTCTAAATGTTATTGCAGTTAAAATTTTCACCTATAAATATGATTTATCAGTACAAATATATTTTTGTGCCTAACCAGAAGACCGAAGGTCTGTGTCTGGGGAGAGAGAAAAACCATTTTTGAGGATGAATACTTTTTTTTAGAGTGCCAACACCAGTAATTATCACTTGTGGTTGGGTTTGGACAAAACAAAAGTTAAATAAATATATTTGTGAAAGAAAAAAGAATAGTATATTCTGTAATAAGGTTAGAATGAAAATTCGATACAAGTGGAAAGTTCCGAGCGCGAGCCGAAGGCGAGCGTGAGGAACCACGAGCATCACGAGTTTTCATTCTAACCGAGTAGAAGAATATACTTTCTCCACGATCAAAGATAGGCAACGTGACAGCAATACTTTTGACACTTACTCAAATTTTACCACTACGATGACAATCAACTGCGTCAAGGCTAATGTTATTATTGCTAACCAGTGTGAGAATATTATTCTATCACAAGAGAGAGAATGTAAATACATTTAAATTGCATGGAGGCAGAGGTGTTGCAGAATATTTCTTCAATCTCAAGAAAGAGAATTCCATCATTCTGTAATCAAATTGGCAAATTCTGTGATGATCGTGGAGAAAAAAAGTATACAAATATGTTTCGATTCTTGAAGAGTGTTTCTGTTAAATTGAGTGCTATTTTTTCCTATCTTGCCTTCATTTCTTTTATAGAAGAGCATAGGTTATGACTCATCAAAATCAAGTCAGAATTCAACCAGTAGTAGCGCTCTCAAATTTGTGCAGTATCCTTTGGCAAATACAACAAACATCATTTGATGCATTTTTAGAAGACCATCAAAATGATAGGCAGACAAAGTTCAACAAAGTCTACCAAGCAACATCTTCCGCTATGGAAAGATTTGTCAGTTTCAGATCAAAATAAACTCATCTAACTTCAACGCGAAAAGTCAAATTGAAAATGGAGTTCAACCAGTTAGTCTAGGTATGAATCGAATACAAACCATAGCTTCACGCATTTTCTTTGAGGGGCCAATTGATTCAAAAAATCATTATCATAGTCACAATCACTATCATAGTCCTAGTCTTAGTCGTCGTCTTGAGAAATTTTTATATTTATGCATCACAGTCATTAGCTTGAAAATAAAAAATTGAAAGAGTATTTCTGGCTATTTTTTTCCGAAACACAATAAATACAAGAATCATAAGTCAAAATAATTAATTATTCATGTCATTTGTCAAATTGGTATAGACGCACAGGCGCGTTGTGCATGTAGTCCTAATCATTAGCATAAAAATTGAAAATTGCCAACTTTGATTATGATTGAGACGAAAACTAACGAAACTACATAAATGCTCCTACTGAAATTTACAGTTTTAATTTGATTTTATGATTAAGACAGTGACTGTGATAAGGACTATGATAATGACAATGTTGCATAAATTGGCTTTTTATAATTATTATTTTTGCTGGTGTCCTGGATCGAAGAGACATAATGCCACTTCGCAAAAATTTCGATTGATGATTACTCGCCCCAATATCTCTTTAAATAGTTGCTCTCGCTAAAATTTCTGTAGTGTTCTCTCCAAATTTTTTATAGATGGTATGCTCTCGCTAAAAATTAGAGACGTCACTGTCGACACTCTCATGATGAACAACTTCAACCATATATGTCGGGGCGTGGCGCAGTGGTTATAGCGTCCGACTTTGGATCGAAAGGTCCGGAGTTCGAGCCCCAGTTGCGGCTAAGAATTTTTAATTTAATTTGACCGATTATATAATTCAAATCTCGTGGCTGCACTGGGGTGAGTCCTGCACGATTCACTGTTGCGTTCCAATTAACAGTGCTGCTCCTAAGGTGGCGCATGGAGTTAGTAACAAGGCCTATCCAGAACACGTGGCTAATGACCATAGCAGTCGATGCCAAGACACCAAAAAAAAAGAAAAAAAAAACAACCATAAAATTGCACAATGACAAGTGTCATTGCAAATTATGTATTCATTTATTCAGTCATAGAGAAATTACACATAATATTATCGTATCCTAGAAAAAATAGAAGGGTGGAAGAAAACATTGCTTTTATATGGGTATTACCCCCGATGATTTCACCCGTTATATGAAACTCGCACGTCCTGCGATTTAAGGACCAATGAAAACGGTGTGTTAACAAAGGCGGTTTTAAGAAAGCGAAACAAAAAAGCAGTATTTTTTACTGATTTTTCGAATAAATATGACTAATTGTCAGTTTGTTGATGAAATACAAGGAGACTAAAATTTAACAAGGAGGGTTTAATAAGCTCTAGCCAATCAGAATCTTGTAGCATCAACGCGTCATAGTGACGTACTTGGATATGAGTACAGAGTCGAACTCGAACCAAGCAACAAAACTGTCAGCAGAACTCTCATATACCAAGAGCTAGTCCGTCACTATCTATAGAGAATAGCGGCCATGACACGTCCTACTACGTCACATTTCATCACAAATGTTCTTTCATCTCTTTCTACTAGTGTCCCCATTGTCTTATGGGAATCAAACACTTAAATTTTAGTCTCTTTGGATGAAATATGCTTTTCATAGTTTTGTATAATCAAAGCCGCCTTCGCTGAAGATAATTCATTTTTAGGAATACTCATAATAAAACCTCATTGTATCTTTGGTTCGTTTAGCAATTTTCTAAAACTCTTCACACGAATCTAACAATTTATAATTATGATGATAATCTTCATTTCAAATAGGAATCCTAAAATGAAACAGCACCTTTTGAAATTGGAGTGAAAAAATCACATTGAAATGTGTATGCTTGAAATAATCTAAGCATTCAATCTGAAGTTTGGCCATCTTCTATATCATTCTTGAGATCCCACTTCTGATTGATGTTGGCAATATTTTGGGGTTTGTCAGTGATAGTCGATGCCAAACACGTGAAAGACTGTACTTTTCACAACCAAACTTTAATAATTCAACTAATATACAAAATAATCTGAAGAGAAGTTTTTCCAAAAATACTCAGTCACTCTGACATCAAGAACAACAACCTTCCCTTTTTCCCTCAAAACCCTCCTATCCTATACAGGGTACTGAAATATATAACAATTATACTCGCATTATTTTGAATAATATGGCTCTTTTAAAAGAAAATGCCGACAAATGTAAAATCGCCATACGCAGACGAGAGCGGTTGAATAGACCACCAAAAGGAAGAGATGCAAATTCTTTTCTGCACTAGTAGCAACTTTTGACCTTCGATAGCTAAAAACTGTCCATTTTTAGGTCTCAGGCCCATGGAGACTTTTCATCAGAAGGGTATAAACTACAACATATCCAAATTTCAGACAATTCGCCAGGGATTCATTTCTCATTTGATTTGTGCGGGGTCCTTTGATAGGATGTTTCGAATTTTTTTTTTCGATTAATCAACTCTGCTGACCTCTTTTTGTAGTGCAGGAGGACCATGACGTAACTTGGAGAGACACATTCCCTATTAATTGATTTTTTGATTGTCGAAAATCCCATTCATATCCAGAATGGAACCTTCTCCATTTATTATCAAGTTATCAACCCAAAAGTTCGTATAAATTAATGCAGCATATAATTTGAAATCGACCGAAACTTTCCAGAGATCAAACTCATCGAAATTAAACTTGGTAACTCGATAGTCCCCAATCGCATTACACGGAAATTTAATCGAGACTTTTATTCATTGCGTGAAGGTAGTGAAAGATTGCTTAATATTCTTGGACCGTGATTGGTGGATTCTGATTTTATTTGGTCGCCTGACTACTCCTGTGATACGAATATAAATGACGCAGACAGTGTTGGGTGCTGAGTTCGCACAGCCGAGAATTTTGCCAAACAAGCGTTCGCAGATACAGTAGGATCTTCATAACAGGTCCTAGCATAAATTCAGCTTTTGATTATGTTCTGATACAAATAATATAACATGTAGCAGGATATAACACTGAACAAAATTCCAGTAGGAATACTATACTAACAGTGAGTTATCCAACCAGTCATATTTAAATCAATCACTTAATTAGGCTCAACTTTCGTTTAGCTTAAATCAGTTGCAGAAAAACTGTTGCTTGACAACCGTTGCTACGGTAACGAGAATACAGATTCTCATGATGCCAAGTTATCTGCTTTAGTTTCGCTGAAGTCAGTTATGGAAAAGAGGTTACCATAATAACCGTTGATAGGGTGAAGATTAAACAAAAATGCTATTTTCGTTCTGCGAGAATGCATGGTTGCCAAGTTGGGCCAATTATAGTTTAGTTGAAGTCAGTTATGGAAGAACTGTTACCAGCAACCGTTGGTATGATCACAAGTGAACAAAAACTCGACTTCCATGGTGCGGAAATGTGTGGTTACGAAATTGTCTGCTTTACGCTAGCTGAAATTTATTAGGCAATAAATGTTGCTATGATCGTCATTGTGATAAAGAGTATACAAAAACGCCATTTCTGTTTTGCGGAAACGCGAGATTACTAAGTTGGGAAAGTTATAGTTTAGCTGAAACCAGTCATAGAAAAACTGTGGCTATGATCAAGAGGACAGAAAACCACAAGTTGTTACTGTTACCAAGTTATGGATGCTTGAAACAGATTAATGGAAATTTCGGTTGATTAATATCAAAATGAATATTCATACTAATCAATTGGTATAATTTCAATTTTACGAAACTATATTGAGGTCAAGTTGGTTCGTTAGACTTGACATCACTCGAAATCTGAAGGCACATCGTTCAAAAAGATTTTCATATTTACTTTTTTCAATGACAAATAAGCAAAAGCAATCGCTTGCCCTACAGGCCAAATACTATAAGTGATCAAGAGTTTTTATATAGATTTGAGAAAATGGACGAAGTAGTCTTATGTAGTCTTATGGTCCTAATATTTGAAATCACTCTATGGTTTTACAATAAATTCAAAATACCAAATTATAAATATATACTCCATCGTCCATTCATTTTAGTTTACACTTCACCCTAACAACGGTTATCGAGGTAATCTTTTTTCCATACCTAACTGATTTCAGCTAAACTCAAGTAGAGAACTTTTCAAGTACGCATTTCTGCACCATCGGAATTGGTTTTCTGCATTCCCGATACTATAGCAACGGTTCCCGTAGCAACAGTTTTTCCTTAACTGATTTCAGCTAAACGAAAGTTGACTCCTTAATTACTATGAATTAGTATTAAAATGAACTGGATGTGATCATTCCTGTGATCCAACCTGATTGGAGTGGTCAGATACGGTCTCACCCACCTATACCGATATAGGTAATAATAATAATATAATAATAAGACGTTTATTAATCCAAATTCACAAAAAAAAACAAAACAAAAATCCAGTAACATCCGAAACGTGAATTTGAGATTAAAAGGCTTATAAATTCAGCTTTCTGATGCGAAATCAGGTGCTGTTGAAGCCTAGTGAAAAATAAAATCTCAAAACTAAATAACAAAACACATTCAAAATAATTCAACAGAATACAAAAAAAAAAACTTGAAATATCAATATTGGGAAAGCCTTTCTTTCATTACATTTTTGAACGATACAATCGATTTTGAGAAGTCAGTGATTCGAAATTTGTTAAGTAGGTTCGCTGAGGAGTAGGTAAACGAGCGTTTAAAGATTTCTTTTCTGTGAGAGGGTATGATTATAATTTCTCTTCTCCGAATATTCAAGTTGTGCACGTGACTTCTGAAAATTATTTTTATGGTTATTTCGTTCCGTTTCAAATAGTTAAGAATATAACGGACCATTTTTATTATCGAGCAGAGGCTTATACAAACCGATCTTGTAAATAACAATACCTTAATGAAAATCTAATTTCCTTTAAGAATTAACTGGTTTTACTAATTTTGAATAATGATTTTATGGTTTCTAATGAATGATCTGAAGCACTAGATATATTTTCTTACCAATATTTTGACATCTTCATACAAATTAGGTATACATGATTCGTGGCTTACGATATTAATAGTGACAAAAATGAGTTATTAGTTACAAGTACACCTTGGTGTCTGCAGGATAACTCAGAAGTATAAGTAAAATATATGAAAATGTACAAATATATGAAAACTATGATATAATACAACTGTATCTGCACAACAACATATTGATAAGTTTCGAAGATGATATAATCAAAAGAGGGTAGAATCATTGACGTCATGATGGGCTTCTTGCAGTAATTTTTTTCAATTATTTTTTTAATGTTTCAAGATTAGCATCTCTCAAAGGTATTGGAAGATTATTATACAATTTTATGCCCAGTTGCCTACGATTTGTACTGGTCATTCTGTATTTGGGAATGAAAAGATTTTGTCTGTTTCGAGCACTATTATGATTAGAGCCTACTTCTTGGAACTGTGTGTTTTCCCTCACATATAATGAATTGATATATAATACAGCTGATAGTAAAGTGGGAATTCCAAGTTTAATGAACCAAGGCTTACAACTCTCCACCCGAATTATTCAAGTTAGCTAATCCATAAGTTATACCGATATGAAATAATGAGTATGTTAGAAGTGCAGCTTCTATAACTATATTGAGTCTTACATGTTTTATGCATATATTTTGTTGTGTATTAGCTCGGAACCAATCTGGAGCCGCTTCAATAATATTCTCAACAGTTTCATCAGCCTTATTTCTATCTATTCTCATCGAGAACGTGGTGTTATCCGCAAAGAATACAATCAAGAGCTTTACTCAAATCAACAAATTCTGCCAGAGTTAACTATTTTTCTTCAAATCTCTGACCTATGAAACTAGCCACTGCTTCCTGCCTGTTTGTGAATAATACATTTTTCTCAAGGAACAAATTTATTCTCAAAGCAATCACCTTTTCGGCAAAGTTACTCCATATTGGAAGTAAAGCGATGGATCTATGATTCGCTAAGATGACAGTATCCCCAGATTTATGTATAGGTATGATTTTGGCAATTTTTAGTTTGTTTAGAAATATACCAGTAGTTAGAATAATATTCATAATATGAGCAACTGGTTTTATCAGCGATTCAAGATTATCCCTGTAGTAGTATATTGAATGATCGTATAAGTATGTCACTAGAACTAGAATTTTTGAACAATTTAATAATATCTGATACTGTTGTTTTGTAGGAAATGAAAATACTGAACTTCTGTTGTTATTTCTAATTCCTCTCGAATAGGATGCATGGTGAGTTTCTGAATCTGGAATATCACTTCTCTACTCATTTAATTATTCACTTGTTTCCAAATGGCTTTTGATCTGCTTGATGCTTCTTGATTATGTTCTAGTGATATAATTTGTTTCTTTTATTGTATGAGCTGTTTGTGTTCATATTTTTTTAATTTGAATAATTCTTTTAGATCTTCAGTGTTAGTTTAGCTGATAATCCTCATAATTCTTTAGTTTGCTTATAACTATCAGATCAGGGACATTCTTAAGCATGTTTTCACGTAGATTGTCATAGTACCAGCGATTAGTTTGTTGTTGTTGTTCACAAAATATCAGTTTTTGTGAACGAAGAGAATATTATTAATTTTGATTTCGCCTTTCAGAAATGACATCCCAATATATAGTCAATTACCACAAAAAAATTCTTTTCTGATGGCTCGGAATTTCGGTGTAGGGTCCAATTCCCAGCATCAAACGTTGAAAAGTAAGTCGTCCTTAGCTCGCATACGTATCTGGAAGACTTCTGAGGGTTATTCTGAAGGAGCAACCGGTTGACGGAAAGAACAAAAAATTTAGTACCTTAAGCTCTGAATCGGCTTATTTCCAAATATCGCGTTTTGTTTATTTTTGACTGGTGCAGCTGGTCTGAGTACTATCATTCAGGAATTATCGAAATTATACGAGGCATCTTACCCTGAATAGAAAGTTATGATTGGTTGGAAATCAAGTGAAAAAATAAACCTTTAAAATTTTCTCCTATAAACTTGTTACATTCTTAAACGGTCAGAATCCGGCCATCTTTCGATGTTCGGAAGACGTGCGAAACTCGCTGACGGTGAAAAGGCGAATGCAGCAGCGCGAGGAGGAACTTTGGGAGACTTTCCAACTTTCTCACCGTGAAGGGTCATGGTTATACTAGTAAATTGTCTTGTCCAGAAACTTTCAAGACTTACGTACGGCTGCTTGCCGCTGAAAGGAGAATCACCAGCGTACGTGAGTTTTTCTATAGCTGATTTAGGTACTTAACTGAACGTTCGTTAGCTACGACATCTGGTTGGAAATGGCACTGATTCGAAAAGTTTCATTGAACAAGCTGAAGTCTGTAACGTACCTAAGGAATATAAAAATGAAGATGCTTTTTGTAGTTAAATAACAAAGTTAGAAAAACGTCGTTAGACACAATTGCTAAAGAGTCAGTGGAAACTAAAATCACCATATTTCAGTGAAGGGGTGATTCACCACTTAGGCGCGATACACCCCAACTTTCAAATGTCAAATGGCACTACCTTTCTGTGACGCCTCAACTGAAAGGTTTCATTTAGTAGTATTCACCTGAACAAGATTTTTCTCCATCCAATACAGGGTGTAACAGAAATATAAATAATTCGAATAAAATGAATTGTATTGTGTTAAAATGGTATTTCATTTGATCAGATGTTCAAATTGCATTCCATTTAGTTCTAAACAATAGTACAATTAATTTTCCTTTCTTGTCATTAAGATGATATTTTATTTCATTATATGGTCGTTTTGTTGTAAACAAAAAACAAAATTATTTTGGAGCACTTTTTTCAAAACAAAAAATACTCGGAAAAGAAGCATTGTATTTATCGGGTACGCACCTACCTGTCAATGTTGATACATTTTTGCAAGGTTATACTGTGAAGTCAGAAACCGTCTAATTAAAATATCTCAAAAGAATTGATAATTTTTATTTCATGTTCATGGTTTTCAGTTTGCCTGAAAGAATTCATATGGTGTATTTCCATAGTTCTGCAGCATTTAACGAAAGAAACCCAGGAAAAACTTGGTATTGGTAGACTTGGGCATCACGATTATTAAAAACTTATTTTTTGAGAAAAAAATTATCTAAACTGAACGCTATTGAAAACATAGAATATCATAACAATCCACAAAATAAAAAACCAACTATACAGTCTTGAAGATTATTACAGTAACAAGTACAAATAATACCCCAACCTGAACAATGCATACTTCGCGAAGTCCTAATACTGACTCAGGATATTTTGTTAATACAGTGTGGAAATATATAGTGGATACAAATCTTGGCTGGAGTGGATTCTAATGATTATGATTATCAATATTAATGCTGGCAAAGGAACAAACCAAGCCGTAATAATCACCTGGTATTAGGTCTCCATGGTAAAAGTCAATGCTTCGTTTGTTTACCCTGCCGCCCTACCCCATTGGAACATTCAATAAAAATCCACTGCGGCTTTTTAAAGGGACATCAAAAACGTTGTCCGAAACCGTTTTATTGGAAACCAATGTGGATGTGAATTATTGAGTTCCGAAAACTCATCTCCTATCCCAAAAACTACTAGGTGCAAATTTTGAATAGAATCATAACAAAAAAGTCAGAAACTCCTACCGAAATAGCCCCTATATTGAAATCATGTGCGAAATCGAAACACAATTACAAAACTCGTCCACCTACCATTGTGGAGCCGTCATTTCGAATTGTCAAAAATGGACAAGAAAATCATGATCTTCGACCACAAAAATCTCTATACCTATACCAACTTAAAATAGAATCGGACCCTAAATCGTTGCTATTTCGGTGCGCCATGTTGAATTCCGAAATGTCAAAAAATATCAGGACATCCCAACCCAAAAGCTCCTAAATACCAATTCTGGATGGAATCGAATCAGAAATCACGAAATTCGTCCAATATTCTTGATCCGCCATCTTGGTCTTTTCTTAATGTAAAAATGTCCCTGAGTGAAGAACACCTGTCACAGGACCCCGAACTTTTTATAGGTAAAATGGTTCTCAATGAAATTGTCTGAATTTTTAGTATATTGTAGTATTCGATGTACTAATTGAACGTGCAGAATCGCAAAGTTCGTTGATGCATAGATTTTGAAATACAGGGCGTTCAAGTAAAAAATCAATAATTTTTATTTATTCATTTTCTCGGGATTTGAAAGTGCCAACTTCATTTCTTTTCGCTCTCATTATCAACGTATCTTCATATTACTAAATATCATTCAGACGGTGCTGATTAAATCATTATGAACAGAGTGAGAAATAAAAACATTTTAGTAATGTCTGAAAATTCGATGTAATAATGAAATATTGATAATGTTATTTTGGCATGCAATATACTATTCTTATTCCATAATTAATCACAATTCATACATTTCGTACAGGATGATTTGAAAAATTGGTGAAATATATGGCCGGTTCTTTCGTACATATCCTGTATATTCAAGTGAATTATCATCCTCCGCAGATAGCTGATACCGTATTAACATGATTTCGTTGAGATATATAGGGTGATCATGGAAATTTTCGATAATAAAAATGACAAAATATCAACGTTTCAGAAATCACCCTGTAATTCACGATTAACTAGGTGAAATTTCTTCATTATTATTCAATGTAATTATCATTCTCTCCTCAACACTGTCCCAAAAATTCAGTCTTCTACTATGGCTAGTTTCATAGTTATCAATTGAGAAACTTATTACCATTTGCATGACGAGTTGAAGGAACTTGTTCACGCGTACATTCTACTAGTGGCCAAGATTTTTCAAAAATAGTGAAACGTGAGAATGTGGAGATCAAAATAAATGTAACATTATATGCAGGGTGATGACCAATGACTGTCCATCGAATTCCATCTACCATTTAGGAACTGACTGACACATCAGTTACAAATTACCACTCAGGCATAGGCCAGATAAAATTCCCAATGCTTGGATAGTTCGACTTGCCCAATCGTGTATGAGGCCCCGGTACGGGACATCACTAATCACTGAAGGTGACAAGGAACTGCCTCCCCATTAGCAGCGCTACGGTCCTCAATCAACAAGCAAACCCTATCGGCTACATTTTGATTCTGTCGTTGACGGAAAGTGAATGAAAAAGAAAAATCAATAAGTTCCATCAGTGATAATTATTATTATCTTTACGTATTGAATTACCTATATCGATGTCTATATCTTTCTATTGATAGCCAGCAAATATAAAAATCATGGAAAACTCTATCCGAGTGGAACACGCATTGGAAAAAAACCGTCACTACCCAGATTCAAATTCTCCTATCAGAAATAAAAGTGTTCTATCAATCATTTTCACTTTTCCCAGATAGTTCGTTATCTATTCCGACAAAGCTTAAACCAACAAAATTCACTTAACTATCTGTACCTTACATTATTAACTTCATATATCTGATGTGATTGTTATCTCTAATCTTCACCCTATTTTACATTCATTTTGATCTCCACATTCTCACGTTTCACTATTTGTGAAAAATCTTGGCCACTAGTAGAATGTACGCGTGAACAAGCTCCTTCAACTCGTCATGCAAATGGTAATAATAAGTTTCTCAATTGATAACTATGAAACTAGTCATAATAGGAAACTGAGTTTTAGGAACAGTGTTGAGGAGAGAATGATGAATGTATTAAATAATAATAAAGAAATTTCACCGAGTTTATCGTGAATTACAGGGTGATTTCTGAAACGTTGCTATTTTGTTATTTTTATCATACAAAATTTTGATGATCACCCAATATATCCCGACGAAATCATGTTAATGCGGTATCAGCTATCTTCGGAGGATGATAATTCACTTGAATATACAGGATATGTACGAAAGAACCAGCCATATATTTCACCAATTTTTCAAATCACTCTGTACGAAATGTATGAATTGTGATTAATTATGGAAAAAGAATAGTATATTGCATGCCAAAATAATTTTATCAATATTTCATTGTTACATCAAATTTTCAGACATTACTAAAATGTTTTTATTTTTCACTCTGTACATAATGATATAATCTGCACCATCTGAATGATATTCAGTAATATGAAGGTACGTTGATGATAAGAACGAAAAAAGAGCAGTTGGCACTTTTAAATCCCAAGAAAATAATTAAATAAAAATCACTGATTTTTAACTTGAGCGCCCTGTATTTCAAAATCTATCCATCAACGAACTTTGCGATTCTGCACGTTCAATCAATACATCGAATACTACAATAAAACAATTTCACCGACAACCATTTTACCTATAAAAAGTGCGGGGTCCTTTAAAGTTGACTGGAAAATATTAGACTTGCCACATTTGACATAAACGTGTACACACGGACACATAGACACACACACAGAGAGCAAGTTGAAAAAAAGCCAGTAATTGTAAAAATTATGACGTTTCAAAGTTTCGTTCTAGCAGAATGAGTTTATCTTTTCCCATTCCCGTAAGACCCAAGTGCCAGATTTGACTGGATATATTAATAATAATAATAAGAATAATAATAGGACTTCAATCAGCTATGGATAATTCAAAGGTAATATATGTACATGTTTATATGATTGAATAGGCGAATTGTCCCTGGCAAGCAGTATTTTTCCACTCAACCTACAGAACTAATATGATAATATTAGGATGATATATGACAATAGGTAGGTTCAACTCAACCTACAGAACTAATATAATAATAATGCGGGCTTTTCTTCATTTTCAGAAGTGACAGTCTGAATGATTGAAGCTCGTATTGGCTGGGAATAATCCTCCACGATTCACTGTTGTGATATTAATAAATAGTGCTGCTCTTAAGGTAGCGTATAGAGTTAGTAGCAAGGCCTATACAGAACACATGGCTAATGACCATAGCAGTCGATGCCAAAGCACCAAGGAAAAAAAATAAAATAATAGATAATAAAAGAATAATAAATAATAATAGGATAATGGATTATAAAAATAATAACACACAAGACATGGAATAACAATGCATCGTTAATACTCAAATATACCAACAAAAACATGAAACTTTTAAATACACACATAATTCAGATAGACAGACTATTTTATTAAAATCCCATCTCAAAACCCAGAAACATTCCTACAACCTACATAGTAGAGAAAAGTTGGGCTTTTTCTTCTTGAAATTTATATGAAAAGTTAGTAGTAGTAGTATATGATACTTTATTTCTCCCTCTCTAGCCATGTGGGAGAAGCAACCTGTCATTTAAAAGGAATTCATTTCTATTTATGAGTCCAGAATTGTGAGTAATAATTAGTTATCACTAGTCGACGTCTGAACCAAACCTTTACTAGTTGACTTTGAAAAAACTGGATATTTCTGATTGCGAATGGAACAATACAAAGAAATCCAGTTCACGAAAACAACACATTCTTTCAAAATTATTCACAAATAAAAAAGAAAACATCGAAGAAGAAAAATAAGGAAGTCGTTTAACTAAGTAAATGATTTACTTCAATACTGAAATGGAACAACACCACAATTTTTGTTCATTTTGATGGTGGCAACGATCGAAAATGCTCAAAAATGAGAGAAAATATACTTTTCATTCATTTAGTACTTGAAGAATATCTCTTCATATTGATTTTATCTTTATACACCCACGCCATTCTTCTCCGATCAAAAGAAAAATAGTTTCTGACTACCTTTTTTTTCAAGGATGAAGACCCTTAACTTATATACATCCAGTACCTGGTTTTTATCGAATAATAAAGTTCTGCTTATCCTATTGAAGTTCAGAAATTCGAGTTCAATTGCTGGGGCAGCCCTCTTCAGCAAACCGTACCGTTAGTTCTTCGAGAATTATGCAACTCCCATTTTCCACATGATTGTCAGACTTGATACCAGTGCTTTCAGCACCAGGTTTGCGAATGTAGAATATCCAATAACAATGGAATATCAACGTTGGTATAATTGGAATTGATGAAGTTCCCAAAATACAATCTGAAATTACCGCTGAAAGTTACAAGCATCTCACTCACCCGACTCAATGCATGAAATTAACACCGATAGCAAACTTCGATAACGAACTTGTAAATTTACGCTGTAATGAGATGGTTATTCGGTTGCGAGCGATATCTCAATGGATATTGTCCGAATCAGAATGTTGCCAGTAATAAACTATAACCGCAATTGGTGTTCAGCCCTTGTTTCTAATCTCTTCATTCGATCCCGAGGGTCCGAGACGCCGAAGAGCAATCGGGTTCGAGAGAACAGTGGCGGCGGTTTCTTTTAGGCCAGATGAAAAACAGAAAACTTCAACTTACCGAATCCTTTAGCTTGAAAACGATTCAGGGTAAAGGTAAGCTTATCGGGCTCATTCTCGAAACAAAAAAAAGTGGTGTTACTTACGTAGTTTTATTTCCTGAACAAGAATCAGAAAGAATGTCGTGGGGGGTCTCTTATACTTTTCGAGTTATGACCTTTTGAATCTTGAGAATCGGCCATTTTCAAACACGATTTTTTCGGCAAAAATCGCAGAAAATGCCTCCTTCTTTTCGTCGACACTTTTTTCATTCCCTAATCAATTCTTTTTTCACAATTACAAGCAATAAAACCAAACGTTTTACGGAAAAAATTAACCTTCTTGTATTACACTATACTTAACCTCACTCTTCATTGGCGTTCATTCTAGAGGTTTTGGAGGGGGTTGGGTATACTTTATAAGAATTTTTGTGTAAAATATTTGGTTTTATTGGTTGTAATAGTGAAATATGAGTTGATCAGGGTCTTAAAAAGTGCCAACAAAAAGAAGGAGGCATTTTGTGCGACTTTTCGAAAATCAAGTTTGAAAATGGTCGAATTTCAAGATTCAAAAGGTCATAACTCGAAAAGTATAAGAGACTCCCACGAAATTCTTTCGGATTTGTATTCAGGAGGTGAAACTACGTAAGTAACTCCACTTTTCTTTTTGTTTCGAGAATGTGTCCGATAAGCTCACCTTTACCGGCTTCAGGGCCGGTTGTTCAGTCTTGGTTTGGAGTCGAATCCATGATTACCGTAAAATGTGTTGTTCAGTGGAAATTCGACCAAGATTTTGTAGTTCATCTGAACTTCATGAAAAGTCAAAGTCGAAGTCAAAATATACTTTAATGTCAGAAGTTTTTCAACTTATCGACAAAGCTTTTCAAGTATAAATGCAAATGTAAATTGAAATAGTTATGTATCATAGACTATAATGGTGATAGCCTCCCCGATCTGAACATAGGTGCAGACGAAGGAGAGTACCACCACCAAATGCGCTTCGCAGCTACTTAACGAATAAAAGGTGGGAAAAACCCAAAAACCCCTACAGTATAACCTGAGGAGACGAGGAGTCACTGATGCAAGATTTAGCTCAGGTACCTTAATGAGAATAAAAATTCTACACTAAAGCAGGATTTATAGATTGTGTCGCAGCCGCTTCCGCTGCCGTAGCCGTTGCCGAAGCCGCTGGCAAAATTATGACTAATTTATAGTTTTATTTTGTGTTCATTGAGCGCCAACTGTTTTCCTTCATGAACATATTTTTATAATTCTTGTCCTTCTGATTATATAGATGTGGATATCCTTCTAGTAGGTTTAGGAATAAGCCTACATCTTTATTTTCATCATATTCTGACATTTCTGAATAAAATTAATTCTTGCTTTCAAACTATATAAACAAATACATAACCTTAATTATGTGACCTTTCGTTTATTTTTGAAACGGAAATTTTGAGTTTCATGTCATTTTCCGCTGCCGTCCAAGATAAAAGTTGGTCGAATACCGGTGGCAGCGACAACAACATCTGCAACGGCTATAAACGTATGCATGAGAAACGCCACATTTATCTTCGTACGGCAACGTTAACTGCAACGACTGCGGCTGCGACTCAATCTATAAATCCAGCTTAACGCTCATCACATCAATGAAGAAGAAGATTTTACTAATTCTTGTCAAATATAACTAAACATTTTCCATACGTAGTTTCTTACTTTCCTGTGATTTTTTGGAAAGCTTGGTAGAAAACGGACTCATTTAAGGCGCGCCTTAAACGATGAAATAGAATGAAATTCATGAGCAAACCATCCTATGTGATGGATCTTTTAAGGTAGATGAGAGATTTGTTCAAGATAGATATGTAAATATGTCCTAGCTGGTTTCCACGAAAAGGAAAATCCTGTAATGGGATGTGTCAAGGATGTGTCATTGTAATCTTTGGTTATGTAATGTCAACCAGGAAACAATTTTCAGTAATGGAATCAACACAAAAATACATAATTGTTTGTTTGTTAAAATTGTTTTTTTCGGTAACCAGCTGTCGCCCCTTACGAACGGCAGCCCTCAGAAGTCGAAACTTGTGCGAGCCAAGGATTAACGAGGTCTTACCGTTTTACGTGCGATTCCTAGCACTTTCTTGGGCGATCAGAAAAATTTCTGCAGTCGTCATGGTTTGAACCATCGCCGACTGGCAGCCAAAGAGATGAAAACAATGTCGCTTCGACCACTCGGCTACCTGGACCCGTACTTACTAATTAGTATTATTAGCGATTTCATGAGAAATCATTTCACAATAATAATCCTCACAATATCTTTTGATAATCAGATAATCAAAACCCGAATACAATTCTTCATGAGACCATTTCTGACAATGATATTCACGTTTTCTATAAGTACGAGATGCCCTAATAGGAGCTAGGATATTCACTGATTCAATAATATATTAATCATCAGTTTGTTCATCGTCTAAAAGCATTTTTGTGAAAGATATTTCTGATAATTTTTCAATACCATTTCATATTGCAGTTCTAATGTTGATATGTCAGTCAGTTATGTCAAATTGAGTGCATAATCCAACGATTTTGATGGTTTAGCAAAAACTGGAATCAAACCAGTATTAAAGTTCTAACTATGCACTGAACAACTCGATAAACCAAGATTCACATAAAACTGCAGATTATCTCTGACAGAACAACCGGACTTCAAAACACACTTTAAATTGATATAATAACTAATAACGGGGACAAATGAACTTCACTGATTCGCTGCAAAACTCATGACAGGCATATTCTTTCCAAAACACCATCTTAACATTTCATCATATTCTCAGATGATATAATGATAATGATCAGCCTTTATCAATCGGCATATCAAGGCGCTACGAGTGTTGTACTACAAGGGGCCGTGGTGATCGTGATGGTAGAGCGTACGCCTCTCTATCATACGGTCGTGGGTTCGATTTCCAGAATGGTCACCGGTCTTGTACATGGTATCACACGTTGAAAGGTAAGGGCGTCGTCTTCCCTAGCTCGCACAAGTCTCTTGAGAACTTCTGAGGGTTGCGCGTAGTGGCGCAGCCAGCTGACGGAAAGAACAAAAAACAAAAAACATCGACGACACTCGTGTGGTACAGACAAGACACCGGTGTTGGCTTATGCTCAGGGAGATATTGAGTCCGTTGTGGAGAATGAGAAGTTTCTAATCTAATAGAACTACTCTTTTCTCACATACACAAGCCAACAAGCCTGATGTAGTCCTCATCGGCCATTATTTTTCATCATAGAATTTTTGGCCCCTGGCGAAACGAACATCGTCCGAAAAGAGGAAAAAAATGGACTAAATACCTAGATTTACTCTTTGAACTCTGCAGACTCTACCTGAACCATTATGTTAAAATAGTAGTTCTGATCATAGGGGTGAAATGAGTCATTACTCTAGAACCTGAAAATCAAAACGGCTTGCAATAATATAGCAGGAATCTTATCTTTGGTTCACTCCGTCGGCTCAGAGCACATCATTCTTAGGGTCAATATTCATTTACCCTACGAACGAGGGGAGTGGATATTTGAGTAAATTATACCATTGTTTCCTTCGGATGAATTGAAACTTCGGAGACAGGGCCCGACTGGGATATTCCTAACGGAAAATAACAATAATAGATCACAGTTAATTGTAGAAGTAAAAGATAAATATAATCAGTAAATGTCAGTTTGCAAATAGCCAAGGACAGTTCGAAAGTGAACAGTCTATTTGCGGCAGGACTTTTACTTATTCAAGGATTAATACATATACTCACTGGCAATGAATAATATTATAACATTTCGGTGCGTTATACGAGAAGCCACTAGTGAAAAACTAGGTATTGCTTTTTGGAAAGTTTAGTGTATGTATGATCCCATTTAACATTTTGGTGTGAAGCTGTCTGAGGGGCAATTTCAGAGAATATGGTGAATCACAAAGTTTTAACTTTAATTCAGTCGAAAGTAAGTCCCTGTTTGGATAAAGTTGCATTAAGACATTGTAAGAGCACTGAGTGAGGTGGCTGACGTATTTAGTGAATCTTAACCCAGGATCTAGCAATAAAGTTATGCTCTTCTTGGACCTGAATAACATCACTGCAGACTTTGTTGTATTGAGTTTGAGTTTGTGTGCAGAAGATATGTAGAGGATGGTTTGGATATAAGTGTTTATTTGAGTTTGTATCAAGTCTAGATCGCGAATGGGAATTGAGAAATAGATCTGGGTGTCGTCGGCATAGATGTGTTTTGTGCAAGTGTTAACAAAATGATGGAAGTCAGACATATTTAAACTGAACAATCAGAAATATCAGAAAAATTATTTTTTAATAAAAGTACCAAATCCAGCGGAAGCCGAAAATGGCTAGCTTCTCACAAAAGATATCGTGGTGGATACCGTCGAACGCTTTACTATAATCAACTGATACTGAACAAGAAACATAACTATTAACAGCTCGGTAATGGAACGAATTACATGAAAATTATAAAAATATGTGAAGAGCAGGTCCAAAACATGCAAAATGAAGAAAAAAGTGATTACACACTAGGTATACTATTGAACTCCATATATAATGATTGGAATAATAATGGAATAACAATAATCTCCTTCATATTCTCTCTAGAGCGATTCACTGATTTTTAAATAGAATTTGAGGTGATAATTGACAAAAGGCCATTGAACGAATAATAAAATAAATAATAAAATCCACACTTGTGTTCGTCATCTACAAAAGGAATGTTGTCAGCAAGAATCCAACATGAAACAAATATCCCTCACCACCGCTGAATTATATCCATCAGAAATGATTTGCAAACGTCCTCTCTCTACGAACACCCTGAAATCAGTCCAACTCAAACAAAACCACTTATAACCGGTTTTTTGGTAATTACCAATTATCAATTCAAGTTAGGTCACAATGAGAAGTGTAATGAGTATACCATTTGTTTCTTGGAAAGATTTGGACAGACTCCTGACCATATCATTATTTATTGTTATTATTATTTGGTTTTTAGAAAAGAAAAATTGTGCCCAAAACTAATAGCGTTCCTTAAACAATGAAAACATCAATTTGTTCAATATTTCTCCTCTTGACGTGAAAAATTATTCCTCAAAAATTGAAGGAAGTATTGGGAGTAACTAGACGTAATAAGTAGCAGTAGTAGCCGCCTTGGTCTCTGGATTTGACCTACATGGATTCTCTCTTTGGGGCATAAAAAAATACGATCTTTGCAATGTCGAGCACGAGGCAGTTATACAAATATGTGTTTAACAAAAGCCTAAAAAATTACGTTTAAAGTATATAAGTTCGTTAACTCTGTATAAAAAAGCTCATATTCAGTTTTTGGTTATGTTCATATTATTTTTTTTGCAATAAGTTCAGAATAGATGCAAGTTGAATGTTCCAATTGTGAACCTTATCAGATATTTCAATTCAGTTCAAAATTCTATGAGAATATTTTCTTTGCTGAAAAGGAAACCTTCAATTTACCATCTGCGTTGACTAATTTAATTATGAATTTTTATAGTAGGTAATAAGTATTGGCCTGACTCGGAGTGATCACTAAACAAAGATATCTGATTCGTTGTAGTACATAGGATATAAATTTTTGTTTACCAAAATGTCCATTCCAGTAATTATATTATCGTTGAATTCGTTTAGTCAGCTGCCTCCAGGGAAGAGACATCATTTGGGGGAGTATTCCCCTAAAGTATATTTAGGGGCACAAAATGAGATGTTGAAATACATTTATCACGATGAAACAAACTCAACTAATCGAGTTAATTCCAGGAAAAAGAGGGTCAAGAATTGAGATGAGAGAAGTTTCAGACCACTGCGTATTGTTCAAATTTTCACAGCGTTTACTATGAAATAATATAATTTACGCAAGCTTAGGGAATGCTATACTACGCACTATCAAGTGGGCCGATATTTTTTAAATTAAAGTATTGGGTTGGAAATCATAAAAACAAAAAATAACAAAACAAATCCAAAAAAGAGACACTGAAGTAAAAGTAAAAATACACTTTTTCTACGACAGTGCATAAACTAAGCTTTTACGCACTGCTGACAGTGTGTAAAGTAATACTTTTTCGCACAAGTGCTGCGCCTCATTCAACAAACTTTACACTCATACAAAAAAGTCCTACTTCACGAACTTGTATCATAAATAGCTATTTTTTACGACAGTGTGTAAACTAAGGATCTACGTATTGTTCACTGTTCGAATGAAGAATTTTGTCGAACCGCAGGATTTTCAGAAGCCCTTGCGAATATCAGAAACGGAAGAAAATAGTATATCTGTACATTTCATATAGTCAACACAGTCCGGGATCTCACTATGACATCGAAGCCATTAAATTGTCGTACCGAATTACAATCAATTTTTTTTTATCGCAGAAAACTTGACATTTATAATTCGAGATTCCTTGCCTTCAGGCTATTCAACTGAAGAAACTGGTCCTACAGAGTCATTTTTTCAGAGGCAGTTTTTTTCATTGAATTGCCAAGAAACGAAATTATCATTTATATGAAGTTTACTTTGACAAAAAAAGTGAAAGTAATTATTTATATTGGTGGTGGCCGTGCTGGTAGTTATTTATGATGCATGTGTTGGAAGTGGCATTTTACTTTGTGAGTGGGGAATATTGCGAAAAAGGCGTTAGTGAGTGGAGCAACCTCACGAGCAAAATGAAATCACTATATCAAATGGATCATATACATATTTTTGTACAATTTCTACAGCTAGTAAGTAAAAAAGTTCTTAAGATCCATAGGATTCGAACACACTATCTCTGGATTACAAGGCAGAGGCTCCAACTACATGCACTTTATTACTGACTGATATTCTGTATTTCAAATCTAATAGGTAAAAAACAATTAATAATTGATTATTGGTTCCCACAAATTGATAAAAGTTCCTGGCTTCTTTACTGCTGCAAATATGAATACAATGAAAGTAGAAATAAATGATTTAGATTCTTGTCTTCCACCGAAAATCCAAGAAGCTGCAAACAGAGTAACTTCAGATCTGTTGCCTGAAAAATCACGGAAACAATGTGAAAGATCATCATAATATCTGATTGAAGTGTTTCTATTGGAGAGATTTACGAGGATATATTGAAGAATTCCTAGCCTAATATAGAACCAAACAAAATTTCAATGTCAAAATATTTTATTACTCAACATGTTCTCTTAATTGGATACATTTATTACAGCGAAACTGCAACGTCTCTAGACCTTTAAAAAAATGTTTCTCCTTGCTCTGCAAACCAGACCTCCACAGCTTTTATTACCTCCTGGAAGAAAATGTCTTTCAAACTTTTTTTCAGTTGAGGATAGAGATAATAGTCGGACGGAGCCAAATCTGGTGAATATAGGGGGGGTGTTCTAGTAATTCAAACCCTAAATCACGAATTTTTTGCATGGCAACATGAGATTTGTATGCAGGTGCGTTGTCCTGCAAAAACAAAACACCTTTGGATAGCTTTCCGCTTCTTTTCTCTTTATTTTTTCCCGTAGAGTGGTCAGTGATGTCGAATAGTAATCTCCAGTTATTGTTCTGCCCTTATCCAAAAAATCAATCATGATTACTCCATGGCAATCCCAAAAAACTGAAGCAAGAACTTTTCCAGCAGATTTTTGGACACGAAACTTCTTAGGTCTTGGAGAACCGGAGTGTCACCATTCCATCGATTGTTGCTTTGTTTATGGATCGTAAAAATGTACCCAAGTCTCATCCATAGCAACAATTCGATTTAAATCTACATCGTTTTCAAATTGAGCACAGATCGAACGCGATGCTACTACCCTTGCACGCTTTTGGTCAACATTCAAACATTTGGGTATCCATTTTGCAGCAATTTTTCTCATGTCCAAATTGACGTGAACTATATGATGAACGCGTTCGTATGAAATATTCAGTGTTTCAGATATCCGTTTTAGCCCAATTCGACGGTCTGTTAAAATCATGTCATGAACTGCATCGATATTTTCGGGACTGACACAGAAACTGGCCTTCCCGATCGGTCATCATCTTCAACGGAAAATTTACCTCTTTTGAAGCTGGCAGTCCAATTTTTCACGGTCGCATACGAAGGACATTGATCATCAAGGATATTAAGCATATCTTCGTAAATCTGTTTACCTCTTAACCCTTTTAAATACTAGATGATGGCTCGATACTCCAATTTTTCGATTTTTACAATTTCGGTGGACAAATTTTTTCTTCTAATGTATTGTGTAACTCTGGTTTACTTTTTTGACGTCAAACTTAACACTGACACTTCTAATAAGTTATTGTTCGTTGCTATGGTAACGCAATATTTTGTTTATGCAGGGAACTGGTCTAGGCTAACTAGATATCAATACATCCTCGTATATTATTGAGTATCTATCATCTCATCTGTCATTTTACTTTTAACACCAGTGTTCTAAGTGATTTTGATACATAAGTGAAAAAGTCAGTTTTTAATTCGTAAGCCAATGAATTATAAACGTAATTTTCATTAATAGTTGTACAAAAACTACCTTTTACATCACAAGCTCGGATTACAATCAATTGCGGGTCCAGATTCCAGAGATGTATTCTTGAAAATGTATAGAATGTAGTCAGATAGACAAGACTGAAACTCGTAAGAAGAGAATTCTTTAAATAAAAACTGGTTTTCAAACGAAACCAATTTCAGTTGCCACCCTGCCATCCCCTGGAACGGATTTATTTTTCTTGAATGTTAAAGTCTTCCGACTGTTAAACCTCTTCTTAAAATGATTTACCGCGAATGCGATTCCGACACAGCGCCTTTTGTATCGATGGAATGCCAAGAAATGTCACAGCGGAACAGAAATTCAACAACGCGCGACCTATTTCACTCTGATACAATCTCGACAGTCGAATGCTATAAAATATTTCATCTCGTATAACAGGTTCCTATCTGAGATCGAATCAATTCCGGTTTCCATTTGGCAGTACATAATTTTCGGTGAATTTATGAACTCGGCCTATCGGATGCCAACTGAAAATGAGCTTTTTCTCATTGAATTCTGAAAAATACGCTGGCGGAATACTCTGGTTTGCTTTCTACTTGAAACTGGAATGGAATATTAATAGTTAATATTTTCCAGATACTTTTTCTTAGGTTGGTGTATTTATTAAATACCGACCAAGGGTTGAATTATTCCTGAGATAAAACACTGAACATTTCCTTCGCCATCTCTTCGTACCAAAAAACACCCCGACTCTTGAGTCGACTGCGGTACGAAGCCAAAAATATTTCATAAACAGTGGGTACTTGACAGAAGATCATTAATTATTATTAAAAATCGAAATTGGTTTTGATAATCCAATCCTCCGCACAAACCTTAGCAAATTTCGTTAGGCAAGTTTCCAACAGAAAACAACTACTGTCCCTTACGACCGTTGAACTACATCTGTTAGATTTTTGCAAAATTTTCCACAAGTACTGATTTGGCATGCTCTCTTAATCTCTTAGACTCAATTGTGGAAATTCCTATTGTACAGGTTTATGTGGAAGAATGGATGAATAAATCCATTTTGAGTGCTTGTTCAATGATTAATGCTCTTGTGTCAGGTAGTGTCGTTGTAAATTTAATTCTAGAATATTTTGGTGAATGTTTGATAACTCAAGTAGTTATACTATTGGGAATCTACTTCAAAGTCCTATGCTTTTTCTTATGTAGGTTCAATTCGATTCGGTAATTTTGGTCACGCGATTTGAGGCTACTGGGAGAATGATGCCAGTGCTACTTTGACTTCTATGATACAAACTATGAAGATGGAATTCGATATATAACAAAATGGATTCCAAAGTGAACTTGGTGTTCTGTATAAACTCAAAACCCTCACGAATTCCAAACAGACCCTCGAGTCCTATTGTTGAAAAAAACTACCCCATAAGCCCAGGCATTACGGAGAAGCATGTTATGTTGACTAAGTCACTGAAAATAGGGAAGGGAATTCAGACAATCAAGAAAGTGGAAAGATGCTTCTGGACGAAGAAGCACAATAATTAAACTGAAACAATTTGAAATTAAGGATAGCTATTCTGAAACCTTTCACAAATAATATCTCAGAAACACCAAGGAGCCAACCCCAAACAATGAAAAGCTCATCCAACAAATATTAGAAGAACCTCCAGTTCCATACCATTTTGAAAAACATGGCATGTAGTGCCCTTATAGGTGCTTTCACCGCAGCAAAGTTGGCAGCATCCCCAACCTTCATTTTCCTAGAGACATTCAACCCAAACAAGGGGAATGCATACTCATTTATGAATTGCTATAAACGTATACCTCAATGGGGCCAGGTAGCCGAGTGGTTAAAGCGACATTGTTTTAATCACTTTTGGCTGCCAGTCAAAGGTTCAAACCCTAGCGACTGCAGAACTTTTTCTGATGGCCCGAGAAAGTGCTAGGAATCGCACGTAAAAAGGTAAGACCTCGTTAATCCTTAGCTCGCACAAGTTTCGACTTCTGAGGGCTGCCGTTCGTAAGGGGTCGACAGCTGGTTAACGGAAAAAACAATTTAACAACAAAAACAACAACAATGGCAAACGGTTGAGATGATAAATTGAAAAATCTACTTTTTGGGACATTCTTGGAAGGTGCAGTGAACATCTGGTAGAAAATTTACAGTGAGGAACAGAAAAATGCTATAAAAAGGAATTCTGAGACGAAGAAGAAAAGAAGATTCGAAGCTAGACTGAAGGAAACAAGAAGGAATTGAGCCTCTCAAGACTTACTACTACGATTTCAAGACAATGCTACGGGTCAGACCCTTTATTGGATAATGAGGAATTCTTCAAATTCTTCAAAAATGGAATCAGACCCGAAGTATATGCAGCATATCGGCTGATAAGACCAGATACAATGGCTATGGATATTTTCAACACCATCGTCATTGAATTGTATGATATAATTTCAAAGTCCTTGCTCAGCGCCATCCCATCAGCATCTCACAGACCTACTATTACTATGCTAAATCACAATTGACTCCATGGGCAAAGGAACCATGTCCCAATTTAATTTCAGAAGAATAGCCAGTTTCACCCAAGATATAACTATGCCAACCACTGCCAGCCAAACTACTAACGGAATCAGTTTTTCTCGAGGGAACCAAAGATAAAATATCAATTACCAGCCTCGTCCTACCAATAACCCCAATCAAAACAACCAATCACCACAACATAATTTTAGGAATTTTCTGCAAAATCCAAGATTCTTACAAAGAAATAATAACTATCAAAATCGATATTGCAATTTTCAGAATATCAGACCTAATCACTCGAAACGGAATACATCCTACATTGCAAATACTAGATAGACTGACAGTCGTTAGGCCTGAGTGCCACAATTGCGAAGAATTGGACATTCTGCTTCAGGTTGTAGGGATAGACAGATCCCAAACAGCAATGGACGTCACAATGATACAGCATAAAATCCTTTCAGCATAACCCAAGATCGGGTAGAAGCGGAACCTCCACCACGTGTCGTGACTCAGTACTCGCTTGGCTTTTTGCAAAAAGGATTTTATGCTGTATTCACTCAATCCTGATGAAAGAACTCATTGTAAGACAGTTACTGCTTATCCAGGGTTTATCAGATGTTGTTCTTCTTGACGTATTTGGTATATATGTTTGCATTTCCAGCATTATGATTTTAAAGAAAGTGAAACACTCTCTTTCTCATGGAAATGATGAGAAAGACATGCGAAGACCATCTCAGTCGACTGAATTGTAGTGCCATATTGAATGTAATAAATATAAGGGTCATTATCCTGATTTAAAATTCATTTCCGGCATTGTTTTTGAAGTCAGGATGCAGGCATAATAAAAAGAGCGTATGATACACTTGTACACTCGCAGTCGCAATTTGTTGCGCGTGCTTAAAAGACTCACTTATACACTTGTATCATAATATGCAATTCAGATAACAAACGGTAAACAATGCTAGGAGTTCGAGATAAGCTTATTTTTTTACCTGTGTCTGGAAGTAACTCCGATTAATCAGCTCTGGAATGTGCTTCCCTTGCAAACAACCTACTCAAAGTTCGTTCAAAGGATGAACAACACGTTGTTGCACACTTCGTGGAAAAGATAAGCGCCTGAAAGGAGTTTTAGTCAGATATTTGGATGAACTTAACTCCTAGCAACTCATAATAAAGTTCAACTTGAATCAATACTCCCAGAACTGCAAATAAAAGCAGCGAAGGAGAAACAACTCATAACTTTGGAGGAATAGGATTAAAGGAGTATCCGGTATCAATATATGAAACTCAATATCGGCGCAAATAAACTTCATAAAGGAACCGAAGGAATCGAGGAATTTCATGAATGAAATATCTCAAACAAGTTGGTGTCCTTTTTCTTCGGGGATTTGTTCCGGATTTTCGATAAGTACCGAGTGCAAAGTTGATAATATCATATTTTAGGAAAGATTGACTGTTTTTGAATTGTATTTCGAAGGAAACTAGTATCTCATGTTTGTTGGGAAAGAAAGAGACTATCGAAATATTCAGAAACTTGATATGGATACATTGCAGTTTGAAAACCTGTCTTCTTAGGTCACTTTTTTTATTACTACTCCATACAGGGTAAACTACAACCAATTACGGAAGAGGACTTGGCACAAAAATTAATGAAAATGGCTTTCAGAAAAATTTGATAATTTTTTGAAATTTTTTTCGGTTCAAGACCCTATTCAATTTTGACAAGTAAGAACGAATCCTTTAGGACGAGTGGTGTTACCTCAAAACAATTCGATCGAGTTTAAGAATTCTGACAGAATTATCGATAGTAATGTGAGCACGAGTAGTATTTATTGAGATAATTTCAGAAACCAACCAAGGAAAAAAAGTTCCATTGTCGTGAATTCTTCAATAGTTATTGCTAATGCCTGATATACATGAAGTCTGTCAGACTGACATTCATATTAGTAGCAAGATGATATATTCTTCGTTGTTGTTTGGATAAGTGGTTGCTATGCGAAAGTGGTATTACCGGGGGTAATACCACAAGTGCATTGAAAATTACCGATAATTTTGAAAAAAACGTGTTTTTTTCAAAAACTGTAAGAGTTTATTTTTTTCGTTGTTTCAAAGGATAAATTGCCCGACTCCGAAGGAGGAGGGCAATTTTTTTAAACAACGAAAAAAATAACCGAGTGCGGTTTTTATAAAAAAAACACGTTTTTTTCAGAATTATCTGGTTAATTTTCAATGCACGAGTGGTATTCGGTAGGAAATTTCACACCTCACTCTTATATGAACACTTGTAGGTAGACGACACATTTGAAGTCTCACTTCTGACATTAAAATCGCGCGACTTCACTTGAATTGACATCTAATGCGATAATTGCACTGCCGTGACGCGAAACGCAATTATCGCTGTGAGCCAGCGGTAATTGCATTCTTCTTATGGACGTTTTTACACGTGAGGGAAATTTCCGGCTCGAAAAGTTAGGAACTGCGTGTTATCGAGGCATACGTCCCTTATTAGTCCTAATATTGCAGGAAAGGAAGGTTTCATACGGCGAGTGAAATTATCAATAAAATTCACTTCTCTTTATTTTGATCATAGATTTTTTTCCTACTTGATGATGTCATGAACTTTTCGTGGCCAGTTAGGAAAAGTAAAATATTTCCTTATTGGTGATGAAAAGTTTGACGTTATGACGTTCACATTTTCGAAACGTTTTTAAAATTATCACTTCATAAATATGTCAGAATTAGAAAGACATGGTTGGAGGACAGTCATGGAAAAAACAGGTAAAACGACAGCTTACTCAATTTAGTGCGATTTAAATACTCGGAATTCTTATTAGCAATAAGCAGAATATAACTGACGCATGTATGAACAGCGGTGGTCGTGAAGGCAGAAAGTGCGTTTCTGAACCGTAAGGGCGTTGGTTCAAATCCTAACACGGTCACCAATCTCGTGTAAGGCACACTTTTAAAGGTATGGGCCTCGTCTAACTTAGCTCGAAGACTTCTGAGGGTGGCTTTCAAGGGTACAGCCGGTTGAAGAACAAAACAAGTGATGGGATCTTCAATTCCACAATATTTATGATTGGGAAAATCCTCATGTCTTTTTCCCATTTCGGTCACAGTATCAATTTTGCATAAACCTTTTAGCAGGCCTCTACAACAATGAGTTGATAGGGCCCTATAGTTTATCAGCGGGTTTACTGGCGATGCTTATTTGGCCATTTTGAAGGATCAAGTCTTTGATGATATACCTTCGGCAGGATAGATTGAGACGAATGTGGTTCATGCACGATGGAACCCCCCCGCATTTATTTCCTGTGGTGAGCGACTTTCTGGACACCGAATGCTCACGCTATTGGATAGGTCGAAGTATATGCATTTCTGGCCCCCAAGAATTCTAGATATTACTTCTATGGAATTTTTTTGTGGGGTTTTATAAAAAGTTTGGTGTACACTAACCCCATTGACTCGCTGCAGGACCTAGAGCAAGCCATCGACGATGCCTCTAAGGGCCAGTTTCACAGGTTCCAGTTAGAGTCCGTATCAATTAAGTAATGGTTAGATTGTGAACCTGTCAACGCCATTGAAAGAATGTCATTCACCGTCTAAACTTTCAGTTAGTTATATGAAGGTTTACTGGGACCTGTGAAACTGGCCCTACAGTTTCACAGGTTCCAGTTAGAGTCCATATCAATTAAGTAATGGTTAGATTGTGAACTTGTCAAACGCCATTGAAAGAATGTCATTCACCGTCTAAACTTTCAGTTAGTTATCTGAAGGTTTACTGGGACCTGTGAAACTGGCCCTACAGTTTCACAGGTTCCAGTTAGAGTCCATATCAATTAAGTAATGGTTAGATTGTGAACTTGTCAACGCCATTGAAAGAATGTCATTCACCGTCTAAACTTTCAGTTAGTTATCTGAAGGTTAACTGGAACCCGTGAAACTGGCCCTAATACGCACAAAGGGGCGTACGTGATCGCGTACACGAAAACCTCATTTGTCGCTTGAAATTGTATATTGATGGTAACGGAGCAACATTCGAACATTTGCTTCAACATGAGTACATGTTATTCTGTTGTGCTGTGTTATGTGATTTTCAAAAATATTTTATTTATTTTTACCATTTTTTAAAGTGAGTAACATCACAATCCCACTTCTAACCGCACCAGCTCTGCTTTCAGTCCCGAGTCTGATGAAGGGAGTGAGAAAGTGAGCCTGTAGGAATCAACGTGGGCCATTTCTATCCAGTGGCGGCGCGTTTCTATAAATTAATCAGGTATTTTTGTATTCCATTTTTGTAATTCCTCACACATACTTACAAATTTTGTATAAGTGGTGTTAAATAACCCTGTATATTGAATTTTGATCAAAAACTGGGAATACAGTAATACATAATTTGTTGAACTACTTATAATTCATAAGTATTTTGCCTTCAATTGGCACCCATTGGATATTGCTATTCATTCGATTTTATTAATGTGAATATTAGTAACTTCTGAAAACAAAAAATAATAAGGTAGGAATAAATAACTAAAAACACGTCGATCAAATATAGATATTTTCAATTTTATGCCAAACAATAGAAATAGAGCATTTTTTCCTAACAAAAATACTAGTAGAAAACCGACTATGCCATCACATGGAAGACAGTCCGTAGTTACATTCTGTTATGTTTTCGACTCGAAACTGTTATTTATTAATTTGTTATAAACATTTAAATAACAAAAAAACATGTTTTTAAAATAGTTTTGCTAATAAAATGAAAACTAATAGAGCAATTTGGTTGCTTCAATGGAATTGTGGATAATTGAAAAACAAACAAAATCGGATTTTTACGACCATGTCGGATCATTAGTAACGGAGAAAAATCGAAAAATCTGGAAAATTTTACGATTTTTTAAGAAATGCATAACTCCTACATTTTTCAAGAAAGTATTGAATCATGTGTACTTTGTGTGTGCACAAAACAGTGTGACGGATCATTGGTTTTGGTACAATTGCAATTTGAATTTTTTTGCACTATCTTGCAGCATGCCTGGATGCTCTACTGATAGTCCGATTTCTATTTATAAAATAGATTTTCAAAAGTAAAAGTACAGTACCACAAAACGTATATTCTCATTTTGCGCTAAAATGCTGCGAAATGGGTGAAAAATGCTTGCAAACATGACTGAAAACTGCCGAGCTGGTGAAAGCGGTCGAGTGGTAGGAGTAAGAGGGAGATGAGGGGACCCGTATTATCACGGAACCCGTTCATTAGAAGAATACCACTCATCTTCCCCCCCTTCATCCAGGCACACTGCAAAATAGTGCAATCAAAAATTTTAATTGCAGTTGTGCCAAAACTAACCATCTGACAGCGCCTGTTTTGTTCACACATAAAGTACACGTGATTCAATACTTTCACCAGAGAGGCCATTCCTACTTCTTGAAAAATGGCGAAGTTATGAATTTTTCGAAAAATCGCAAAATTTTCCTGTTTTTTCAGTTTTTCTCCATTACTAATGATCCGACAGGGTTGCGAAACATTCCGTTTTATTTGTATTTAAATTATCTACAATTTTTCTCCGGAGCAACCACATTGCTTTATTAGTTCTTATTTTATAAGTGAAACAATTTAAAAAAAAAAGTTTATTATTATTTAAATGTTTATAACAAATTAATAGATGACAGTTGCGAGTCGAAAACATAACACAATATAAATACGGACTGTCAATCATGTGATGACATAGTCGGTTTTCTACTAGTATTTTTGTTAAAAACTAACTCATTTTATGCACTATTGATTGATGTATTTGGAAAAATCGCATTTCGAACACGGATAAAGAGGATACGGGTATGAACAATAATGCTTCAACTTATAAGACACATATCGATTGAAACGTCGAGTTCAAAGTGACAATTGAAACAATGGAAGTCCGAAATAAAAGTAAACAATCTTGCAGCAGCTATAGGAGCAACTATCCAATTATTCTGGTATTATTACTCTCAGAAATAAAAAAAAACTAATAAACCTCAATCCAATTCTTCCCGAATCCTCCCACAACACATGTAAAAGCAGTTCCGCTCCTACCCTCGACAATCGTAAACTCCGCCATATTCCACCTTATTCTCCGATAATAAACATCTAAACACGTAAACCAAGACAATTCCCCGAGGGACAACTTTTGCGGAGGTTACGGCAAAAGTGCGAGATCTCTTCGGAACTTTCGGTATAGCGAGAGCGCCGTTCAGAATTACAACTTCCGAACTCTGAACTCCGCACCGCCTTCTATTCCTCGTTAACATAGACTAAACTTGAAGGAGTCTCGAGGTGAATTATAAATATGATATACGAGAGTGTGATGCGGTGTACTTCTTGCGTTAATAATTTTTCGATGAATGTCATTTCGTTAGTTCGCTTTCTACACTTTTCCATGAAGCACGTATGTTTTTTTCTCATCAGACTTGTACACTATGCGGATGTGAGTCAGTCAGAAATTCAAAGTCAGCTATTACCAAGTTCAGACAAGACAATTTCTGATTGCGTGTTTGTGAAATATAAAGCAATCCATGTGACCACCGCACTTTGAAAATAGCCGCAGGATTATGAACAAAGTCATGGATATTAGCCAGTTATTTTGATTGTCTTTGTATTGTATTATAAGTGTGACTTCTGTGGCCCAATTTTTGAATTGTAGGAATTGATTCTCTAGAGAAATATGACGTCATTTTCTCTCAATTTCGATCAATAGGTAGGTAGGTACCTATAAAATGACGTCATATTTCTCTTGAGAATCTTGAGAATTAATTTCGGCAATTCAAAAATTGGGTACCTGAAGGGAACACGAGTATTTGATCGATGTGAAGTTAGCAACGAATTCTCATCCACGATATTTGTGAACAACGATTCGTGCTGACTCCATTATAACCATGCGTTTATCCAGTTTTTTGTATTTGAAACCACAAACAAGTAAAATGTATCGCAAAGTATCTAACGAATTACAAACATAATCTGGATATAATTTATTTAGAATCATTTCTAATGTCGACACTTTATTTTCGTAATAAAACTCATCTGCGAATGTGTTCTTTGGAAGCTGAATCAAGTTTCTTAAGTTTCTGCCCGTCTCTTTTTCGTTTGACAGAATGGTCGACAATGTCTCCGGCTTGAATTACTCTAAACACAGTAGCTTCGCTAATCTTGGTTAATTCGCATATTCTTTTCACAATTTGATTGCCTGAAGAATCACTACTATTCTCATATTTCTAACGCGAATACATATTATTCAAAATAACCCCTTGGGTTTGAATGTGTATTATTAAATAATTCCATGTGTTGCGTCTCAGATCAGATCCTACTTGAAAACGTTCTGAATTAACTTCCCATTGGAGCGGTTCTGAATTGTCATCCATATCTTCTGTTTCAACGACATCAACATCGAAAGGTCTCCAGAATGCCATTACCGCACAGATAATCAATCTAATTAAGACAACTAAATAACGATATATGTAAATATGCGTCTGAACTCTGAGCCTAGCTGCACGGCACTATCTTCTATAACGAACGTGAACTAGGTATTCGTCATGCTCATCATATGATTGAATAATAAATTTTCCTCAGGTTTTGATGAGGTACCCCATCCTATAGTTAAATGTGTTCTTAAACACCTTATGGCACCACTTGTCCAACTCATAAATTTGTCATTTGCAAATGAAATATTTCCGCAACCTTTGAAAACTGGTAAAATTACACCCGTATATAAAAAAGGCGACTCTTCCCTAATAAGTAACTATCGACCGATTACGGTGCCTTCTATCTTTTCCAAAATATTTGAAATATCATTCTTGCAGAGATTGTTATCCTTTCTCAATAATTTCAATATCATAACTGAAGACCAGCACGGTTTTGTGCAAAATAGATCGACCACAACTGCAATTCACTCATATGTTCTTAAAGTTATTAAGTGCACTGAAGCGGGCGAGTGTCCTGTTGGGGTATTTTGTGACCTCAGCAGGGCATTCGATTGCATCAGTCACGGTATTTCATTGAGTAAACTGTCTCGGTACGGAATCCGTGGTGTCACTCATGAATGGATAACAAGTTTTTTGAGTAAGCGTAGTAACCATGTCACTATTGGTAACCATCAATCATCGTGTATTCAATATTTTGAAATAGGAGTTCCTCAGGGTTCAGTCCTGGGGCCTACCATATTTTTACTGTATATCAACGATATTGTGAAGATTTGTAACGGCTCAATTATTGTTATACGTCAGAAATGTAATAAAATTTTCTTCGAAATGGACCAGTGGTTCAGAGCTAACTCACTTTATCTAAATACAGATAAAACAAAGTGTATTCGCTTTCATAATAGACAAAAAGAAGTTAGTGACATTGATTTTGGTGACTTACAGTCAGTAAATGAGACCGCACGATTTCTTGGCTTATACATAGATGAACATATTTCCTGGGGAGAACACTGTCGAATCTTAATCAATAAACTGAATTCTGTGTCCTACCAATTCCATAATTTGAGAACAGTTCTGTCTAATGATCAGTTGCTGATGCTCTACTATGCTCAAGTAGACTCCAGACTTCGATATGGCATCTGCCTTTGGGGAAGGTCTTCGGGAGCAAATAATGTATTTGTTGCGCAAAAGAGAATACGCAGAGGAATGTTTGGCTTACCATGTAAAATTTTGACGCTACCGTCACTTTTCATTTTTGAAGTTTGTGTTTATATATTCAGTAACTATATCAGCTTTCCGACCAGATCCAGCATTCATACACATGACACAAGAATAAAAACTCAGCTGAATATACCTTTTTCTAGGGTTAAAATATCCAAAAACTGCCCTAATTCAGTGGGTCCTTTATTATTTAATAAATTACCAGACCATGTAAGAAATAGTCAAACTTTACCACGTTTTAAAAAATGTCTTAAACAATTTTTAACTGATAGATGCTATTATAAAGTCGACCAGGCACTATAATAGTATTTGTAAATCCACTGTGTTTTGTTTGTTATTTACATGTGTTTTGTTTGTTATATATATATATATATATATATATATATAATAAATCGTCTAGCAAATAGAAACTGATTGGAATTCTACAGCAGCAGGTCAAAGAAGTTCGAAACAGTTCGGTCTCTGACCAATTAGAATTTGACAGCGGCCAATCAAATACTTTCTTTCGGCATTTCACCCGCCCCTTTTATGTGACAGAATACACCATGTCCACGTGGACTGCCAATCGAGTTCAGACGAGGAGCGATAGATGATAACGTGTTATTTATGCTTATGCAAATTATCAGCGGTAATTTGTATATTGATATAACCTCGTATGATTGCTTGGTTGTGTGCTGTCTCAATTGAGTTGATAAAGACTATAACTAGGTAGAATTCGCTCGATATTGGCTACTTTCATGATGAATTGTATAATCATGATAGTCCTACGCTCTCAAATAAGATATAATATTGAATGTCCATCAATAAACAATCAGAGGTCCGAAATACTAATTTCACTAAAACTCTCACGCTCTCTTTAGGGGTGTTGACCTCAGGCTGGTCGCATGAGTCAACTCAGTCGTGGAAACAACACAGGCTGGCATGAAATGCCCATTTCCGATTTGAATCCTTTCATTATTAACAATGTACTTTGGTGTAATCACCGAAACGTATTTGCATTTGGAATTTGATGTTAAATATCCTTTGTTTGCTACAGTTCAACCTCGAAAGCAGCGTTATCATATATCTAAAACCATAATTTATAGTAATCTATTTAATATCTGCATTAATACTGAAAGCTTGGTTCAATGGGTAAATCCTTTTGTCTGCCTTATGTATACGGAATAGGGGATTGCAGGAGAGCTTAGTCAAATGCTGAAGAATGTAAATTTTATGCAGGGTCGCATATTTCAAATTAGATCTTCTTGCGGTAGAGAGCTGATAGCAATCTCCGAAGCATCTGAAATGTAGATAAAAGTGGTAGTGAAGTGAGACAATGCAATAATCCTCACTACTGGATAATAATGATTAGTGAGTATATTGGACCCGAATAAATCAGGAAATGGTAGTTTTCAGAATCACAGAATTTTTTAATATCTGATGATATAGAAGTTACAAATAAGTAATCAATTTGTTCGAATTTTTCGCTAGTCTATTTTGAAACATATTTCACAACCGATTTTAGAAGTAGACATTTTTTTTTCATTAATATATCTATTATTTGGGTTTAGTATTATAGGGGAACATAATAATATGCTTGTTTGAAATAGTGATATATAAAAATATTCGATCAAGATTTTTGCTACTCTGTTATACAGGGAGTTGCAATAGTGCATCAGAGTATGATTAATTGAGTTCAATGATAGATAGGAAGACCAAATAGATTGAGTTCAAATTTAAAATTTCAGAATAACCTATATTTTACATATTCCAAACTCCCATTCCTCAAAATTCGATTATTATCACCTATTTTCTATTCCGATATTAACTAAGGGTCAGTTTAAGTCATAAGTAAAGTAATAAGTATTTGATAAAAAAAAGAAATTGTATGCATTCTTGAGCGATCCTTGTTTGAATATAACCCAGTGTTTTCGAAGACAGCTCAAGGTGGAAATCAGAAGTTGGCCGACAGTAAAAGGTTGGCAGCAAACACCGAAGTAGATTGTGTATGTCCAGTAAAATTATTTAAACAAATTATGGGAAGACGGGGAAACCATATCACATGTGAATTTTATTTTTAACTCCAAATCCTTTCTGGCAAAAAACGAATTCGAAAGGATGGTATAAGAATTCTCCTATTGGGATAAATGAAATATCTAAAAATATTGGACTTGATGTCAAGCGGGTGAAAATTACGAACCATTTTAATCGAGTTGCCGCCAACTGAATTGTCCAGGAGTGGTATAGGTGAACAAAAACTTGTGAAAATTACGGGACATAGCAACCCATCGTCATAAAAACCGTACCTTCAGTTAGATGAAGAACATCATAAAAAAATCATTGGTTCCTTTCGTACTACCGTCAGGGAAACAGTTACTACCACCGCTCAAAATACTAGCATACAGCAAACTTATAACAAAAGACAAGAAAGTTCTGAAAATCAAGCTTTTTTTAATTATTGTGTTTTTAACAACTGTACTTTTCCGTTAAATTAAATAAACTAATCTACATCTTATATTTTAATTTATTGATTCACATATTCATTAAATTGTCTTACCGAATTACACTGTAGCTTTTTTTTTGTCGAAGTGAACTTGACATTTTTAATTCTAATTTTGTTAGGCAATTCAACTCAAAAAACTGCCAGAAAAAATTACTCGTCCTACGGATTTGTATTTTTTTCAGGGGCAGTTTTTTTCGTTAAATTGCCAGACAACAAAATGTCAAGGTTACTTCGACAAAAAAAGCACTCGTGTAATAATTATAAGGGAAAAATTCGTATTCATATTTCATTTATGTTCAAAGGCTTTTTTTTTTCAACTACACAAAATAAATCTTTTCGTAACTGGTTACATAAACAGCTATTACTTTTCTGTTGGAATATTTTTTCAAGATTATTTTGATTGATCGTTTTTTTTGCCTCAGATATTCTGCCTAAATAATTTTATAAAATTCAACATCATCTTGCGAGGAATTGTCCTTCAACCAGAGATTAATATCTTAATAATATCTGTTTCAGGTTTTCTTCATCATTCCATGTAATAATAAAAAATGAATTCTGTAGTTATTGATGTTAAGTCAGTTTTGAAAGTAAAATAGGAATTGTTTGCCTTTCATTCCTTATTGCCTATTTCATTTAATTTGCCGAAACAAAGAGGTCCTTCGAGTATTTTGCCAAGGATTATTTGCCAATCCAGCCTAAGCCTAAACAATATCATTACTGATCGATTCCTGGTGGATACATTATTTGGTATTTTCTTTGTCAGAGGACAAGTCAAATCTACATGATTTATTATGGTGTCAATAAACATATTGAAAGCCATAACTACATCATCACTGCTAAAAACATATTGAAAATCATCATTACACTATTCCACATCGCTTTCAGTTTCCGTTAACTCTGTAACGGAAAACTCAGGTCTCATCACCGGAAAATTACATTACACTTACAAATCCCCATTTCTGTGGAAATAGAACCTAGTTTCAGTTTATTTATATGGTCATTAAAAGATATCTCGGTTCACAGATGTTGCTGGTGCGGAGTTTCTCAGAATGCCCCAGAGAGTAACATTCGTTACCGCAAAACCAACCTGAGGGGCCTTTTAGTTTTGCGAACTATGAAGTTTATCGCCAATTGATCGATAAAAAAAAGTTTCGTTCGAACGGTTCATGAAGAACTCACAAAATGTTTGTGTTCTGAATGAAACGTAATCGTGAAAGATACTTAATAAGAAGAATGGATATCGAAGGGAAGATTTATTGGCAATCGAACAACGGAAAAGTTATATTTGAGGAGTTTAAAATTTCACAAACTGTGAATGAAGTGGAATCGTAAAATAAAACTAGTGATCAAGGATTATTGGTTAGAATGGATATATAATAACGATGATAATAATGAGGCCACAAGACTTTTGTGTTTAGAGTTTTTCCATAACATAGTGGTACTGGATCTGAGCGTAGTAACCTTATTAGCAAAAACAAAATCACCATCTAGATGTGAATTTGAAAGGTCTTTCTGAAAAACAATTCCTTATCCAATCTCTAGTGTTTCATGCTGGTCAAATATTGAATTTTGACTTTCCAAGTGAACTTTTCCAATGCAGGGTTTTTGCTAAATTTTGGAATTTGATCTATAATTATAATTAATCAGATGTTGCAACTATAAAGAGTAATTGATTTTTTGTGAAACTTTCTAGTAGTTTTGAATTTTTGGTAATGAAAGATTTTGTCAAATATTTTGCTTTAAATTGGAACAACATATTTTTTATTACATTTATTGAAACACAAAACAAAATTAATGCATTGAACTACGAATTGCATTTAGGTAATGTGTAGCCTACTTGATGTCAATGAAACAAATATTTTGAGGGGTATTTTGGATTGAGAAAATGCTAATAGCAGTTTTTCTGAATTTGTGGATAGTCCTTTATCTCATGGTTGAGAAATCACTGAACTTAAAGAGACAATGTATGACCATCTTTAGTCATTTTCTGAAAATATCCGATCTAGCTTTCAACAAGCTCACTTCTCGAATGCCTCATATTTCTGGAAGAATTCAGAGATTGAAAACCGAGGATGAAGATAAGGCTAAAAAGATTTTGCAGTTGCAATTATTAGATTTAGAGGGAGATTTTGACCTCAAAGTAGATTCAGGTATTCCTTTAGCCTCTTCTTCACATTATTCAGTATCTCCAATAGTGCCTAGTCAAAAATACTCAAAAATATGTTGTACAACATAAATGGGACTTTCATTCGTCCACCAAATTAGAACCCGTTCAACAAAAAGCTCCATCTGTAGCTATATAAAGACGGGGTCTTCTTCAAGGTTGGATTTTAAATACATTTATGATTACTAAATATTAATTTTTGTAACAGGCTCATTCTGAGGTAGAGTATTGCCAGCTTAAGTTTCACTTCATAATGAAGTTGACAGAATGATTTCTTTCAAGTTCATGAATAGGGCATTTGTGATCACAATATGTGTATGTATTATTATGTCTATCCTATGCAAAGTTTTTTTTCTCAATTCGAAAATGCAAGTGATATTTATTCCTTACTAATTGTATGTATGCCCTGACCTATTTGTATACAGGTTATCTTTAACAGGTATAATTCAACGGTAGAAGGAAAGGTTAAATTTGGGTGGCTAGCCCGAAGATTCTCAAATTCACTTCGCAAAATAATTGAGACAAAATTAAGTCATTTGGCAGATTCTGAAATTTGATAATAGAATAGAATATACAGGGTGATTCAAAATTCAATGTAAATATTTCAAGGGCGTATTGTTGGGACCAGAATAAGACTTTTTCTTCAAATCAATATGTGTCCTAAAATGCACCCCCTCCGAGCTACAGCCCCTGTAAGTTAGGAAAAAAAACAAGATTATCTAAAACTGTGACTGTAATAACTAATCGAATTTTCTGAAAATTGGTATATCTCTTTTTTTTTGGGCACTCTATCCTTTTTTTGCTTCAAAAATTATGTAAACCCAGTTTTGGGGGAGTTGGAGGGGGGTCCACACATTTATTGGCCCAATTTTTATGTTCAAAAAGAGAAACTCCGAATTCAAATAGCATAATCTTATTGACCATAAAAAAACTAAGAATTCGGTCTCTTGCATTTTTGTCGTACAACCAACCGTTTGCCGGAAAATCGTAATCAACGAAAGCGGGGTATTTTCACAATATCAAACTAACAAAACATGTATTAGCTAATTTATTCAAAATTCGATGTGAATATTCCAAAAACGTATTGTTGGGATCAAAATAAGACTTTTTCTTCAAATCAACATGTGTCCTAAAATGCACCCCCTCCGAGCTACAGCCCCTGTAAGTTAGGAAAAAAAACAAGATTATCTAAAACTGTGACGGTAATAACGAATCGAATCTTCTGAAAATTGGTATTTCCCTATTTTTTTGGGCACTCTATTCTTTTCTTGCTTCAAAAATTATGTAAACCCAGTTTTGGGGGAGTTGGAGGGGGGTCCACACATTTATTGGCCCAATTTTTATGTTCAAAAAGAGAAACTCCGAATTCGAATAGCATAATCTTATTGACCATAAAAAAACTAAGAATTCGGTCTCTTGCATTTTTGTCGTACAACCAACCCTTTGCCGGTAAATCGTAATCAACGAAAGGGGGGTATTTTCACAATATCAAACTAACAAAACATGTATTAGCTAATTTATTCAAAATTCGATGTGAATATTTCAAAAACGTATTATTGGGATCAAAATAAGACTTTTTCTTCAAATCAACATGTGTCCTAAAATACACCCCTCCGAGCTACCGCCCCTGTAATTTAGGAAAAAAAACGAGATTAACTAAAACTGTAGCTCGGAGGGGGTGCATTTTAGGACACATGTTGATTTGAAGAAAAGGTCTTATTTTGATCCCAACAATACGTTTTTGAAATATTCACATCGAATTTTGAATAAATTAGCTAATATATGTTTTGTTAGTTTGATATTGTGAAAATACCCCACTTTGGTTGATTACGATTTTCCGGCAAACGGTTGGTTGTAGACAAAAATGCAAGAAACCGAATCCTCAGTTTTTTTTATGGCCAATAAGATTATGCTATTCAAATTCATAGTTTCTCTTTTTGAACATAAAAATTGGGCCAATAAAAGTGTGGACCCCCCTCCAACTCCCCCAAAACTGGGTTTACATAATTTTTGAAGAAAAAAAAGAATAGAGTGCCCAAAAAAATAGGGGTATGCCAATTTTCAGAAGATTCGATTCGTTATTATAGTCACAGTTTTAGATAATCTTGTTTTTTTTTCTAAATTACAGGGGCTGTAGGTCGGAGGGGGTGCATTTTAGGACACATGTTGATTCGAAGAAAAAGTCTTATTTTGATCCCAAAAATACGCCCTTGAAATATTTACATCGAATTTTGAATAACCCTGTAAATTTATTCTTTATGCCAATGTAAAAATTGGATAGAATACGTCACAGATTTATTGTATTTTATTATTAAATAGAAATTGTACATGTCGCTTCAGATAAAAACATGAATAAAATAAAAAAATTTAAATGTAAAGACAATCATAAGACAAAACCTTTTTTTTTAAATTGTCGCCAGTAAGTTACAAGCCTATTTTATACATTCACTGGATTCAAGTTCAGGTACTCATCAATAGTGTAAAAACAATTATCACAAAGGAAGATGTCTTTTGAAAGCGATTGCGGTCGTTATGGATTTGATGTCCACTGGAAGTTTGTTGTATAAGTGACTTCCTGCATAAATTGGAGATTTTTTATAAGAAGATAAGTAACATTTAGCAGTGTAGAGAATTGAATTAGTACGTGCGAAATAATCGTGGTTTTCAGAGTTGGTTTTAATTTTTATTTTGTTTAGGTGGATGTATGAGAGAAGTTTGTATAGATAAATTCCCATTACTGGCAGTATTTCGTGTGTTCTCATGATATTTCTGCAGGTGTCTGTTGGCTTCATCCCAAAAATTGTTCTTAGGGTTCGTTTTTGTAAAGTAAATACCCTGTACACATCGATACCTTGTCCCCATACGATTATATTATAGGAAACTTTTGAGTAAAATAAAGCGTAATACACATTCACTAGATAATTTTGGTCCAGAGCATATTTCAATGTACTCACTGCAAAGCAAGATGTGCCTAAGCGGGGACACTGTATATTTATATGTTGAGTCCAACTCAGACATTCGTCTATTGTGACTCCTAGGAACTTCGTTTTTTCACTGAAATTGAGTTGAAGGTTGTTTATAATAAAAAGAATATTAATATCATTGGTATCAACTCTATTTGATTTTGATTTGAAAAACATACAGTTTTCTTATAATTAATAATGAGTCAGATATTGAAGCACCATGAATGGAATTCTTGTAACACAGAGTTCACTCTGGAAGTGACCTCATCGAGTGTTCTTCCTCTACTTATAATAGATGTATCGTCAGCATACACAAATACCCTTCCATGTGATATAAATTCTGATAATTGATTCACATATGATGGAAAAATTAACGGGTCTAACACACTGCCTTGAGGGGTTCCGAGAGAAATGCCCCTTTCAGAAGAAAAAATGTTATCAACTTTCACCAGCTATTCTCTATTAGTTAGGTAAGAAATTAACCATTGATTGATGTGACCTTTGATTCCAAGTTTTTCTAATTTTTCTTGTACAAAATCTATATTCAAAGTATCAAAAGCACAAGTAAGGTCGAAAAATACGCCAATTATGAATTCACTGGTGTTTATACCATCATTTATATATTGTGTCAGCTCAATTGCTGCAGTTTCTGTAGATACATTGTTGAATATTGATATGCAGTGCTAATTATTCATATCACTCTATATATATTTGATCATTTATTTCATATATTTTAAGATATGAATGTATGTCTTTTGTCGAATTATAAATAGATATACTTTGTGTCACCAATATAAGTTCTTCTGGTTCCTTTTACTCTAAATATTATCTAGAAATTTCAAAAGGTTATGGGCCCAGTAACGTGGTTCATCTAGAGATATTGAAGATATAAAATCAGAGAAGGAACAAGGTGAAAAAGTAACTCTCCAAAAATATTTCTGATAACTGTCAGAATTGTCAAGTAAGAAATGGACAAATTTCCAAAATTTGACAAATTGCATGGGTCGTCCAATTTTCACTCATGGAGAATGATGGTGTATGCCTATATGGATTTAAATAATCTTTATGCTATTGTCACCGAAGAAGAAAAGGATCCAAAACTGAATTCGCCCAAAATTTCTGATAATGATGATAATTATGCAGAGAAAATTCGTATTCATAAGACTACATGTGAAGACTGGAGATATAGACATTCTCTATCCCGAGCATTCATTTTATTTAACGTCGATTCACATATCACTCCACAAATTACTTGCTACTCAAACTCCTGGGATATGTGGAAAACATTGAATGATCTATTCGATCGCAAAAATGAATATTCACTTCATGCTCTTGTTAAATCGCTTGTAGGAATAAAATGCCATTCAGCATCCAGTATTTCTGATCACATTGCTAAGTATAATGAACTTTGGTCAAGGCTCATTGAAAGGACTGCTGAATCCCATGATGATGATCCCGATTCATTAGAAGCCGCACTACGTCCACTAGCTAAATCAACAAAAGCTAAAGGTTCTCTGTTCCTGACTACTTTACCATCAGAACTCGATAATATTGTAGACAATTTGAAAACCAAACAACATCTTACTTATGATGATGTATGTCAACGACTAATGGAATTATCAGTAGCATCTGCTTCTTTAGAGGATCCACAGGCATTTTTCGGAAAGGAGAGAAAAGAACGTAAAAACAGAGAATGTAGTTATTGTAAAAGCAACAAGAGATGGTTTAGAGGACATACAATTCAGAATTGTCGAAATAAGAAGAAAGAAGAGGATGAAAAAGATGAAAGTAAAGCAAACTTAGTCGAAAGTGATGAATATGACAATGAAGTTGCTTACCCAGCTTCAACTTCACGAGAGAATAAATGGAAATGGATTTTTGATACCGGAGCAACGTCTCACATGACAGGAAATAAGGCAGCATTTGATAATCTCCATCCATATGCTGGCTCCATCAAACTTGGTAATGATATGAAGGTCGAAGTAACACATATTGGAAATGTAAAATTGAATGCATTGCTACCAGACGGTAAATCGTTGAAAATAACCCTATATGATGTATTGTATGCACCAGAGTTGAAATGTTCTCTCATGTCATGGGAAACTATCAAATCCAAAAGTATAACCATGAAAGGAAATGAAAGCGATATAATTCTCTGGAAAAATGCAAAGAAGGTTGGTTGGGTTATTTCCAAACAAAAGGAGAATATTTTTCAAGAAGTAAGTCATGAAGAGGCGAATGCCAGTGTCACAATATGGCACAGAAGACTGGGTCATTTTCCAATACGTGCATTTGAAGATTTGAAGAAAGTTATTGCTGATCCTGATGTTTTGCCAGCTGATCGTCCCCTCATTGACTGCGAGTCCTGCGAAAAAAGATAAAGAAAATTCATACACAGAAATCCTTCAAAAGATTCACTCTGATGTTGCTGGACCCTTTTCAATAAAATCACTAGGAGGAAAATTTTACTATGTCACTTTCATAGATGAATATTCACGCTATATTGAAGTGAAATTCGTTACACACAAACATGAAGTCGAAGATGCTGTGAAAGAATTTATTAACAGGGTTGAGCGTCAAACTGAAAGAAAAGTGAAAATTTTCAAATCCGATAATGGAGGAGAACATGTTTCAAAATCACTGATGACCTTTTTTAAATCCGTTGGTATAAAAACTGAGAATTCCATACCGAGAATCCATGAGACAAATGGCTTGACTGAAAGAACTAACAGAACAATCACTACCATGGCTAGAACAAACCTAATCGACTCAGAGTTGCCACAATCATTATGGGAAGAAGCAGTCGCACATGCTGTTTATACTAAAAACCGACTTCCACATTCATTCACAAAGAAGACACCATTTGAAGTATTTCATGGAAAGAAACCAAAGATTGGAACCCCAAGATATTTTGGACAGAAAGCTTATATTCACATTCCCTTCGAAGCACAAACTCCGGGGAGTAAGTTTCAGTCTCGAGCTCAACAGGCTTTAGTAGTGGGATACGGTGAGAAACCAGGTTGGTATCGCTTCTGGAATGGGAAAAAAGTCAGTATATCTCGCGACTATAAATTTCCTCCTGAAGAAGATATCAGTGTTTTATCAACACTTGGAGCAAATAGAAGACACGCGAACTTAGAAAATTTTCGAGATTGGGGTGATTGGTCCAATAGAAACAACAAAATTGAACCGTCATCATCTTCAGAACCATCCACTTCTGAAATATCACCAAGGCCGAGTTGTTATCATTTTCCACTATCGTCTTCAGAGACTTCTACGCCTGAAATGGTACCAAGACGAAGTTATCGCCAGCGCAATCCTCCAATACGATTTGAACAGGAATTTGCAATATAGCTACGGATGAACCTGATTCATACACTTGCTCGGAGTCGGAATACTGGATTGCTGCCATAAATGATGAACTGGAGTCGATGAATAAAAATAAAGTGTGGGATGTTGTTGAGATGCCTGCAGGAGAGAAAGCTGTGGGGTGCCGTTGGATTTTCAAGAAGAAGTTGTCAGATGAGGGAAAAATTTTGAAATACAAAGCCAGATTAGTAGCCCAGGGGTTTAGTCAAATTCCAGGCACAGACTTCCAAGAAGTATTTTCTCCTGTTGTTACGTATGAAACAATAAGAATTCTTATTGCTCATGCAGTTCACAGGGATATGATTGCTAGGCAAATGGACATAAAGACTGCTTTTTTGAATGGGGAACTTGATTGTTGTATATTTATGAAAATTCCAGAAGGTGTGGATGCTCAACCAGGGAGAGTTTGTAGATTAAATAAATCTATTTACGGGTTGAAGCAATCTCCACGTCAGTGGAATCATAAATTGGTTACAGTTCTCACGCAAATTCAACTCGAGCAATCTAAATCTGATCCATGTCTATTCGTGTCCAATGATGGGAGTTTGATCGTTGCTATATATGTCGACGATATTCTGGTGCTAGGAACAATCTTAGCAAAAGTAGAAATTGTCGAAAATCTGTTGACTGAGAATTTTGAAGTCACCCATCTAGGTGTACCAAAATATCTTTTGTCTATTCAGATAACATGGTACGAGACTTATGCAACACTTCGTCAGGAACAATACATTGACAATATTCTGGACAAATATGGTTTAATTCATTGTAAACCAACTTATACTCCAATGGATATTGGTGCAAAACCTGAAAAAGGAAAAGAAAATGATGCAAGAGCCGATAAAACTTTATATCAATCAAAAATTGGAAGTCTGCTGTATCTTGCAATGGGAACCAGGCCAGATATAGCTCATGCTGTTAATGTCCTATCCCAGTTTTGTGTGGACCCTACACTGGCTCATAGTAATATGATTCAGCATTTGATGCGTTATTTGAAAGGAACGAAAAGTAATTGTTTAATTTATAAACGGAGCAATTCTCCTTTCATTTCAATGTACAGCGATGCTTCTTATGCTAGTTGTCTTGATGATAGGAGATCATATAGTGGATATGTTGGTCTATATGGTCAAGCAGTTGTATGTTGGTCATCAAAGAAACAGCAAAGTGTTGCTGTATCTACAACTGAAGCCGAGTATATGGCTCTTTCTGCTGCCTGTCGACAAACTATATGGATGTCCTACATCACCAAAGATTTACTAGTTACTCTTTCTCTCACTTTATACTGTGATAATCATGCATCCATTCATTTATCACAGAATCCTGTACAACACCAAAGAAGTAAACATATCGATATTTATTATCATTATGTTAGAGAGAGAGTTTTGGATAATGATGTATCAGTTATATATGTTGCTTCTAAAGAGAACATTGCTGACTTACTGACTAAACCTCTGGGAAGAATTCAACTGGATTACCTCTGTTCTAAATTCATGAATAATACGCCCTGAGGGAGAGTGTTGAATATTGATATGCAGTGCTAATTATTCATATCACTCTATATATATTTGATCATTTATTTCATATATTTTAAGATATGAATGTATGTCTATTGTCGAATTATAAATAGATATACTTTGTGTCACCAATATAAGATCTTCTGGTTCCTTTTACTCTAAATATTATCTAGAAATTTCAAAATACATTACTTCTAAAACCATGTTGTGAAGATTTTATTAGATTAAATCTGCCGAGGTAATTGTTGATTCTGATAGTAATAATTTTCTCAACCACTTTAGAGAATACACCTAATAATAAAATGGGCTGATAGTTGTTTATGTCAAAGGAGCCCCCTTCTTTGAATACTGGAATTATCAGGGCCAGTTTCAACCTACTAGGAAACTGCCACAGATTAATTGATTATCAATGAGAAACACAGTGATGTTTTCAAAAGCTTTATTGGGATTTCATCAAAGCCTGTAGAAGGTTTGTTTGACATTTCCTGTATAACATTGCATTTTTAAAAATGTTGAATATCTCGAAAATAGTGATTCCTACGTATAATGAACCTTTATCAAAGTGTCTGAAAATGTTCATGAGAATTTAAAAAATGCACTAATGAATAAGGTTTCATATTAAAAAAAACTACAACTTTGATATGTCATGGTTTTTAGGAACTTCCAAATTATTTTTCACAAGAAACTCTGATTGATATACACTTCCCAGCATAGACATATTTTCGAGAAGGAATTATTGTTCAATCCCTGCAGACCGAGGTGTTACTGGCTGCCTACCCTGCAAAGTAGTTGATGTAGCTACTAATGAAAATTCTATGCCAGAAATTACTGAAGACTAATTTCTTGGTCAGGTTAACCGTAAATAGTTATTTAATCAACTAGTGTATTGATGAAGGGAATCAATGATCTAGATATTTTAACGCGTGAGAGAAGCGATCGAGTTAATTTTCGAGATCATTATTCGCATTTTAATATAGGAGTTGATCACAACATTTTTTCCTCTATCTCACTCATGTTGAAATGGAGGAATTCAAATTTTTTTTAGCTATAAAGGAAAAGATGCAGTTTCCGCAAAATTTGGCAACATAAATTTATAGACAATATCCATTTTAGCATCCATAACTTCTGAATTAGTTTGTTTGGTTGCCCATGCAAAAATCATGCATTCATAGAGAAATCGACTATTAATGATAAATCGACCATTGATGACAAATCGACCATTGATAGGGGTTATTGATGGTCGATTTCATGCATTGAATAACATTAAACAGACATGTTAATACGAGGTAGGCGGAAAAATATCTTCATCATCCTTTTGTGTTTATAACTACAAATTGAAAAAAATAAACTCGATCCGCAGGATCCATCCACTTCAACATTTGACTCAGAAAATGGACCGGCTCTGATACTGAATTTAACAAACATTTTACAGTGACAAACACTCTTATGTAAAATTAATCGAAACAAACCCCAACTTCAACTTCCCAGAGGAAACTTTTGATACTTCTTCCAAACAATTGGGTTAGCCCAAATGGCACGAACTCACGCATATTTAAAATGGTGTCAAACTTTTACGATCGTTCTGAATATCACATTACATTTTAGGGTTGCTCTCAGGGATAATTTACCGAAGAGGGGTTCAATTCAACTAATACATTTTTAATAGCTTGGCCCTTAATATTCAGCAATAGGTATCAGAAAAATTCACGTTCGAAGCTAATGAGTTTATCGTAACATCGATTTGCTTGTGGATCATTGCAAAACAGAAGACGAATTACAAAATGGTACACATACTATTTAAATAAAAATGTTATCTTTCCATATTAATATTATATTTTTCCAAGTACACTGAATCCATGATACTATAAAATATAGAGATATGCTCACTAGAAGAACGCAATTGAGACACGGCCGCGCATGACGTCACTAAGTGACAAATATGCGAATTTGGTCCTTATTGCACCGTCTGATTACATTAGCTTTTTTTAGTTTTGTGCAAGTATATCCGTTTTCTCATTTACTGAGTACTATGAATAGACAAAATGTACCATTTATGTGTACAATATATATACCTGCCCCCTTTACAGCTGGTATTTAGACTTTGAAAGGAGTAATTGAAGTTTGGTTGAGTGATATTCAAAATTTGTTGTGGGTGAAGCAAACACTGAATATTGATTTGTTGGATCAGATGCTCCGTATAATTCATCTGAGACTGATAATGGTAATCAGTAAAAGCCGCCGTCGGAGACAATGACCCAGCGGATAATTTTGGTGTTGAAAGGAAAGTATGGATTTATCTGCACAGCATTTATTAGTGATGTATCCATGTCACATAAGATGAAATCTCCAAGTCTAGATTCATAGAAACCCTCCAACTATATTAAATATGAAGATGTGTTCAACAATGCAGACTTTGTGATAAAAGAACTTCCCACAGGAATCTCAAAGTAAATGTTCATTACGAATGTGAATTCTGCTGACAAGTTAAGAGAAAGCTAGGAAAACTTGTTGGGTACGCAGCATGCAGGAAGCATACTGCTCTTATAACACTTGTTCCAATATTTCGACAAAGTTTATTGTCATCATCTGGGTTGTCCCTGAGGTTGTAGTTTAAGCTTTAAATACAGGTAGCTATGTTGTACGTTTTTTGAATTTTATTATTGTTGTTTCCGACTATAAAAGTTTAATTAATGGTGATGGCAACCTTTAAAGACTCTTACTAATTGTTTTAATATGTACATTGCAATTGTTAACTTATATTTTATAATATATATGCACACAACCGCACGGACACTCATTCCCTGATGATGACAATAAACTTTGTCGAAATATTAGAACAAGTGTTATAAGATTATACTTGCTGCATACCCAACAAGTTTTCAATTTAGGTCGCCTTGCAGAAAAATCCATCAGCCTATGTTTCAAACTATAGTCCTCTTTTAGAAAATGCTCCGAGCAAATTCTGGCATTGGTGACATTGAATTTAAATCGCTGACCACACCTTTGCACCCATATTCCGCATAAAGTCGTATTTTTAGGAAACGAAAAATAGCTGCACTTGGTTTTGACCTTTACATTGTTATTATTATTTCAATTTACAACGGCGCACATAACCATTTTCGTTCAAAATGAGGCAAAAACACTTTGAAAACACCCGTTACCCATAAGACAACATACAGCTGATCACTACTTTTGTCACTTACTGACGTCATCGATAGGAGGGGCGTCGAGGGAAGATGCGCGTGAGCATATCTAATTCGTTTGTAGTATCATGCACTGAATCCTACTTTTACTTCAACGCCTTTGATCGTTTAGTTTGTTGTAGATATTTGTATTAAGTTGTACAATTTCATTCAGTGAGTTCTTTCTAGTTTGAATATTTTTAAACTCTTGGATTGTTTTAACTTTTTTTTAGATAAATATGTTGCATTCTCTGGAATATTTTTATTCAAAATACTACTGACGAATTGAACCAGTTTTCTAGATAGAGCATTGGGGCCCTCATGTGACCAACCAATTATTATTTCCTTTTTATTTCCTCAACGATTCGAATGGAGCAGATTTTTTCTTGTTGTTCACGAATATTACCCAAGATCACATCTTGAAACTTCCGTTGAGTGTCGCAAACGACACCGAGGTATATGCTCATTCTGACCAATGGCTGGTCTAGGAGGGGATGCAAACTCTAGATAACGTTACAGGCTCGATCCATTAGCTCTCTTTTATTATTACCACCACCTGTATTTAACTTATTTTATTTCATAGAGAATAAAGACGGCTATTAATATTACAGTCAAGAGAAGCTTCGGTATACCCGGAAGACGCGCTGGAGTCATTTTTACCCAAATAACCATTCCCTACTTCCATAGGATCAGTGACTATTGGGTCCCAGAATCATGCCGCCTGAGCAGACGAAGTGTTCCAAGAATTACAGCCTTTTGCATTCGTCCGGCTCAGAATTCTACTGTATTACGACAAGCCGGTATAATGTTCTTATTCGAGAGCAGTGTGTCCATCGTTCCACCAAAGACCCCTATGATCAGAACCACCATATTAATAAATTGGTTTAGGTAAAGCCTGCGGAGATCAAATAGTATGTCTCGATATTTAGTTTTTTTTTCATCACATTTTTGGACAAAGTTCGTATTGGCAGGAGTTGAAAATTCTATGACAAAAATTGTCTTACTTTGATGGCAGAGGAGGACTACATCAGGCTTGTATTTGCCTGAAGTAGATTCGGCACCCCCCATTCTCCATAACGGACTCAATATCACCCGGAACAAAAAGCAACACCGGTGTCTCGTATATACCGTACGAGTGTCGTAGATGCTAGTATAACACTTGTATCGCCCTGCTATTCCTGTGGATATAGACTAAGGCCAAATAATCTTACAAGCTGACAATAAATGCATATTGGTCTCAGCCGCCCCACGACACGTTCTGCATCTAGTATCCGAGCTATATTTATCCATCACTTGACTACGTAGACCAGAGTTTGAAGAACCATTCTGAATAGACATTATGAATCCCTCGGTCTTTGACATCAGCTCCCTTGACCTGAGGAATACCTAGGGTTGGGTGTACGATTTGAATCATCTTGGGCTCTAGCCAAACACACATCAAGCTAACAACAACTTCATAGTCGCCCACCCTAGGAAGTATTTCTACATTTTTAATATACAGTTCAAGATGTTAGGTTATATTTCACTGGTCACCCTTTGAATACAATATCTGAAAGCATCCACATGTGTCAGTTGTTCAAGAGCTTGGGGTTATTAAACGCACTGTGAGTTCTGATGCCCCCATTGGTGTAATGATGAAAGCCTCCTCTACAGTCAAACCGACACGTGGCATATAAGTTTCTCTCATACCACAGAGCATACATCCTCTAGGTATCCTCTCCGAGCGGACTCAATGCTCTCGTAGCAATGCAGAAGTTAGTCCATCAATTCATCTGTATACTCAAAGCGTCCGTTGTTATCGCGCTTCCATTTGGTAATACATTGTTTTGGGCCCCACTAATTAGCATTTGACCCCTATTCCTGTAGGGTCGATTGTGGGGGCCTATACCTGGTCGAATTGAAACCAAATTGCTAGGTTTACCGTAAACCCAAGGCACTGGAGGTAAAGTTGAATTTTCTCTCCAGCTGCACCTCTTAGCTGCCGGTCTAATTTTAGATCCTTTGCTGGGGTAGCAACTCATTCAGAAGTTGGTGAGCCTCCCTTTTCATTATTATTATTAGAGGAACACAAATTCGAGTAGAACGATGCGAAACGCCTATCACCCTGTACTCCTTTTTCAATTAAAAGCTCAATACCCCAGGCAACGTTATCTCATGTAACTTGATCAGTGGCCAGTGCTACGGCCCACCCCGAGATATTTCACTGTCTGCGATTTCATTCGAGGTTTTCTCTAGGGATAGCTTTCCCTATAGACGAAGGGTCGAGATCAAAAGTCAAGAGAGCCCCGCGGCAAAATAGTGGAACACAGCAGTCTCTATAGAGGAAAAAATTAACCTAATATCCTCAGTCTGTGTATCACCAGGACCGGTTCCGAATCTCTAGGGCTTGAATGTAGACCGGGAAATCAGATGACGGTAATGTACGAAATTTGGATGGGATGAACGAACAATATTTGACTCTTTGTAATTACTGAGAAGGACTGCTTTGTAGCGGATGGAAAGACAATAATTTTTGGCAAATTTTTAGTGTATTTTTCATGAAAATAGACAGGAATTAGGTGAGATCTTTATTTTCCAGTGGACAACACAATATTGTATAGGACTAGTCAAAGCAACACTTAAATCTAGGTTAATATAAAAACACAAAAAAAAGCCAAAGTCAAAATTTCAAATTTAATACTTGAAACCAAAAATGTGAAAATGCTGGTTAAAAATTAAAAGTATCAACCTCAATACAAAGTTGTCTGAAAGTATTATAAGATAAGCATGCCAACATCTCAGCAAAAAAATAACAAACCAAAGAAATACAAAATTTCCAAAGGAATACTTCATATTGAAAACGATAAAGAAAGCCCGGGAATTTACGTCATATGTTCTTTGCCAATCATTGCGAGCGGTCGAAGACTGTGGTGGCGAAATGAAGTTAGGGAGAATACAGAAGACAACGTTGCCGTCCCAATTCATTCACTGTTAAATGCCAAACAATTGAATATCACATAATAAATATAAAGTCAGTTTGATAATAAGTTCTTGATTCTCTTATGAGTCATGATATAAGCAATATTTATGATAAGTGACATAATGGTATGGAAAGTTTAGTATTCTCATACGGAGACAGTTATATTGAAATCAGTTTCAGGGTGTTGATTGGAAATTGATCTGACAACGGTACTATACCATTATGACGGACAATTGATACTTTATTATGAGTTAACATTTTTGATTTATTTATTTTTTTACCTGCGATTAACTGATCAGTTTATTTGACTTCTGTTTAACAGTTCAAATTCGTTTTCCGATATTGATGAATAACGATGGCTGTAAAGACGTGTTTTATTCCATCATGCTCAAATAATAGTAATTTGTAATCGTTACAGAGTTGCCAAACATTGCTGCTCAATATCGTGCGAAAAGTATACGATAGAACACAAGCCATTTTCATATGATTGTTAATTATTCACTACGTAAACCAATGTTGATATATGTTAATTCTAACAGCCGTATGCATAGTCAATCGCCAGCGACTCGCCAGAGTTTCGCCGCTCGCTACACAAGAACTATAAAGAACAGTCGAGCTCCAAAAAAGTGGTACATCGCCAGCGTTTCGCCAAAATGTGACTTATCGCGTAGTTGGCACTTTTTTGGATCCTTGTGTAGCGAACGGCGAAACTCTGGCGATTGACTATGCATACGGCTGTAAGTAACGTTATTCTCGTTTCCAAACAAAAAGTTTGGAATTATTTGCTTCGTATTCCCTTGCAATATTTCAATCGACCACGCTAAAATAAGCATAACAGTACATGTGACGTCATTACCTATCATGGAAGTGGCACCAAGCCCGCATATTTGAATGATCCTTGAAATTTTAAAGTTTTCAAATGGCGTTTGTTGGAATATTACAAGAAAACTTGTTATAAAAATTATGCAATATTTATTAGCTACGTTTCAGAAATATGCACATTCTAATCGGATTTACGCGTTTGTGAGCTTGCCTACTATTTTTCGGTCATTTTTATACATTTACTGTCTTTCATATAATTTGGCAGTTTGTTGAATACCCCGGGCGCCATGGAGGTAAAAGGGTTGAAAGATACATTGAATTCATTGAAAGGTACATGGAGGTTATTTCTGGTTTTTGTATGAAATTGTTATATACTTACCTATATGTGGAAAAAACTTGGGTACAGACTGAAGAGTGCAGAAATTATCTTCTATTAAAATACGTATATCTAATTTGACTCAAAGAAAACAGAAATCTTTGGGAGATCGTTTGCTAACGAACAGTCGTTACCGACCGATGATGAACCCTTTACTCCCATAAACACCTACTGCGTAGGCTTATTATGGCAAGTACCTGTCAGAAAACAACTACTCCCCTGGCTAAGACCACGACGGGTATTGAATTAAATCTAACAGCTACTTGTGCAACGTTCCTCAAAGCATCAGAGGACGCAATTGCAAGTGCCCTCTATGACCAACCAGCAGAATTATGTTTTGATTTGGACAGGGTGACCACCTGCATACTAGTTTCGAGGATGTTGCCTCTCATCAGTTCAAGGGCAGGTCAACACAGACAGCACTGAAGCCATCTGTTCCCCGTCCAAACCAATACACACTCCGCTGATTAGTCAATTCTGGTTCACGAGATGGAAGCAGTTTCTAGGCCGTTCCACCTAGTGAGCAGAGGAAGAACACTCAATTTGAATTCGACTCAATTGAATTTGACTCAATTTGACTCAATTGAACACTTTCTTAGTATTAATCGTTATCGTACACATACAAAATCACAACCCACAGTAATTCCTAATATGTGTCTGAAAAATTTCATTCTTTCTTGGATGAATTTTTTTTCAACATTATGAATGGAATGGACGAAATTCGAGTTCGTATCGAACAATAATTGAAATTGGGACATGGTAGTTACCATAAATTCCGAGTTGCAAAACCATATTAGTATGCACACGAGTCGAATAAAAATTCCCGAAGGGCAAATATCAGCGTTGTACGTCTGTTCCAGATCGATACGTCCAACATTTTTGCATGGAATAATGTGAATATAAACAGTGGAAACAAGTAAAATACGAAGGTTCGATTTCGAGGTAATTGTGATATTATCAGAAGACAATAGATCGTAAATTTTCATTTGTGGATTTGATGCAGTGCTTTATTTGATCCCGTATCCCAACGAAATTTCACATTTGCCGCCAAAATTTGTTTTTAGTATGTTGTAGCTATGGACTATCACTGAACAACTACTTCAATTACTTCATTAGCGTCATTCAGTAACATTTTGCAGCGTCTTGAATATTTCCGCAAATTTTTTGCGTTTTCACCAGTTAGTAGAAAAGTTTATTTAAAACCTCTGGAGTAGTTTGAAGAGACAGAAGTAAGCTTCAGTACAGCACATGTGGTTGCCACCGTTTATGAGGCTCACAGATATGGTTCAGATCCTACTCATCAGAACGTACTCAGAAAGCCACACTCCATGGCAACACATCACATCTCCAAACTGTAACACGCAGGATTCCACAAGGATCGCTTCTTGGCCCAATTCTCTTCTGGTTATATATTAACGATCTAGCCTGCACGGCTATAGCACCACATTTCGGAATAACAAAATTAAATAGTGCTGAAGCTATTGGTCAGCAAGTATATCAAAAAAATAAAAGACTAAACTTTTTATAATCCAGCATCGCTGAGATAGCAGCTAGCAATAGTTTGCTGTACTTTGTTAATTCAAAACAAGAAGCCAGTAAGATTTTTACGATCACAAATAGACAACAGTTTGAACTTTGTGAATCATATGAACAACCTTGTAATAGAATTTCTTTGGGATGCTTTGCTGTCAGCGTATCAGCAAATTAATTAGGCACTATTGCTGCCAAAAATGTGTCTCATTGATGCCCTCCTGCGATATAGTAACTGTTTTTGGAAAAAGTTTTGCTGATATTTATTTGATAGGGAATTTGTACTGGAAAAAAGAGGAGGTAGAACTATGTGTAAAGTCGGTAGGGGTTTCTGTAGGTTCTGATTCATATACCACAGAATCTTGACCTTGCCCTGCGTCTTTATGTTATGTATAATGCCCAAAAAATAATATGTTTACTGTTTCCAATATATTTAAAATCAAGTGTTCTTTCATATACAACAGCAAAAAATGTTTATTCAATTGGCAAGTGAAATAAAAGGTGAAATATGTTTCATTAGAAATCTTTGAAAAATCTTTTGATATTGGCAAATTATTATTCATAAGAATTCTGTTTAGATAGAAAAATCTGTAGTGGATTTTAATTTCGACGATGGTTCCTATAGTAGGTTAGACGCATCAAAAAGTTTTGGCTTCATATTTTTACCGACAATTGTCAAATAAGTATATGTATCAATTATTATTATATATTATAATCTGTAGGTGCTGTATCTATACTTTATATGATTTTATCAGATTTAACTCACCAAAATCTTGTAATACTTTGTCGATGAGATTTATATCTTCGAAAAGAAATTTCAATTTGATTTAATTCAATATTGATATAAAGCTCATTTATTCTGATCTGACTTTTTCAAATATTGTCAAATCAGACGATTATTTTAATTTATTTTTTCATTGTGACTGCATTTACCTACGATGACTATATGTTGATGTAAAAGAATGTATTTATTAACTTGATTTACATAACTGTTTTTTCAGTTATTTACAAACATGTAGATATTCAGTGTGTCCCCCTCACCATGCTCACCAAGGGAATTTTTTTAACGGTGATAGATACGAGGTCTTAAAAATGACACCAGACGGAGTTTATCAAGGCCAACTAAAATTTAAAAATATATTTTTCCAAAATCTATTCGTTTTTGTTTTATACTCAAAAAACAGAATTTGAATATTTTCATGTTTCCTCCGTAACTTCTTTATTTATGAAAATATTCGAATAGGAATTCCACATTATCGTGGCAGTTTCTCGGAGAAATTTCGGAAAAAATATGAAATTCATCCCAGCTCTTTTTTTTAGATTTCGAGTATCAGCACCAACTTTCATTTTTCGAATATAGCTTAGTCACAAATAACTTTTTTCTCTTCTAGATAATATGACACAGTTATAGTTTTGTGTTGATATTGACAAATAAGGAAATTCGAAATTAACATCCCTATATCAAAAACCGACGGTTTTTGTATAAACTCAAAATATTTGTTACGGACGACAAATTCATAAATTCAAATACGTCTAGGTATACGATCAAATTACTATTTAATGTCCTTATACCCACATTTTATGATTTGTGTCTAGTATGACGTAATATTTCTCATATTTTCGTTGACGATATTTCACTTTTGTTAACTCATTAGTTTTCATCATGAACTTTATTCTATAAAGTTAATGTTTCATTTGAAACAAATATAAGATATTGCCAATTGTCTCATTCGATACATATTATTTGTATAATTCCATTCTATAATTTCAGCCAATGAATGTCAAGAGAAAGTTTAGGCGGAACTCGCAATGCTATTCCGCTGACAGTTTGTTTTCGTAGAGCATGCCTCAACTGCAAAGTTGTCAGTTGGTAAAACTGTGTTACTAAGTTTAGTTCCATTCAGGAGCATAAAAGATGAAACGATTGCTATTTTCTATTACAAGGAAATAATTTTTATTTTCAGACTTCCTGGCAGAACAATTTTTGTAGGGAAATGTTTGAATAAGTAGTATTTCGATATGGATTGAATCGTATACTAATGTTCATAGTTTTTGGTTATTCAGGAAACAGGTCAATTGACTTGTGGCTGATTACGTTCCTGTCATAGTGTAAATGAATTCATTCAGTTCATACAGTAATTTTATTGTTGTTTTGTGGCGACTGAAAGAAACATATCTTTCCGGGTGGAGATTTCGGGAAGGACATGATTCTGTATTGGTAAGGGAAGAGAGGCTTGACGTGGTTGAAAAGGCACTGGTTGGAGAAGTTGACTGGTCCATGTTAAGGTAATATCACTATTGAGTGTCCGTGGTAGTTGCGGGATTTCACCCTTCATGGTATAGGATCCCTTTACTTGTTTGGAAGCAGTGGTGGAAGTATGGACTGAGGAAAAATTGGTTTCAAGTTCCAGGTCTTACTTATGGTAAGTTACTTATGGCTTTTCAAGTTTCATTGGTATGAGAACATTTTCTCTTTCATTTCAGAGATTATTATTGAGATTACCAGCCATGAAAACAAAACAATTGACAAAGATTACTGGGTATATAAACCTCCGAGCATTAAAAGATATAGAGAGGGCTTTCCTGTCTCTTTCTTGGAAGCAACATACCCGACGTTGTTTATAAATATCAATGCTCGGATCATGTTAAAAAAGAACATTATCGGATGTTTCCGTTTCCACTCATTAATCAGGTTGGAATTCCCTATTGTTTTTCACTCTTAACTTGGCGATCTAGTTTGTTTACATGCGTTGACAACTTATTTATCGTCTTGTCAGTACAGTTTGGATTTGAGCCTATTTGTATAATTGTTTTAATTTAAAGTGGTAGAAGTGTTGTGTTGGATTGTTGAATTGTTATATTAGAGACCATATCTCTGCGAAATGGCGATAACTTGTGAAGTTTGTGGGCTGAAAAAGTTATCAAGTACTAAACAAATATTTCACAAGTATCAATAAATCAAACCATGGGCGTCGCAACATGGCATATTGGAACCATGTCTGATGGGCATACCCTACTTAGTTTTTAGTAGTATTATTAAAGTTGATTTTTACTGATTCCTGATTGCGAGACAAAAATACTCTTTTTATTGAAATAGCTTAAAAGAAACTTTGTACTTTGAAAAATGATTACCTATTCATAAATAGGAAAATACTTGTTGCAGTAGGTACACTGAAAAATAAGTAAGTAAGCAAACTCAACTCTTCAAAACCGAATTCAAATTATGAGTCACTAGCTATAGACCCACTCTGCTGGGTACTGGAATGTTTTGTTCATATACAGGGATTTTTACATAACCCGTTCATCCGAAGTTTTCGATGTTGCCATTTGAATAAAAATGTTGCTTCCGGTTAAACTTCTTGATTGTAAACGAAACACTGTATATCATCACAAGTATGTTTCACTTTGAGTAAGGTTATTCTTGACTTACATTGTCTAAAAAAGAAGAAAGAAAAAAGAAAACCATTTAGGAAATGTTGCCATTTGTATGATAGTAAGAGTTTAATCCAAAAATTCATTGTATTAACGTAAGAACATATTACCATTTTTTGACAACACTCATAGCCTGTGCGAGTACATGGCAGCTTTTATTTGCTGTAGCGCTCCGAGGCGAATTTGTTTTCATTGGAAGCGCATTCACTGTTCATCAGTAGGGAGACCTACAGCACTACTGCTGGTGGTTGGTGCGCATTCCAAGCATTAGGGTTGCAGCTAAATAACAAACTTGCTTTCGAACCAGGCATGTGATCGTCTATCGATGCCGATACATGCGATAACAAATTTGTCTGCACCGACCGTGTCTAATTGATAATATATAAGAAGATGTATTAGCACGCCACTGGTTCTATGCTTAGCTCCAGTTTTCAAAACAATAACAAATCTCCCCCTCCGGGCTCGGAGGTCCCCCCTCACCTACAAATCATAACAAAGGATAGCGGTATGCAGCTCTCACATCAATATCTATTGTTTATATAGAAATGGCACCTCTATATCTTTTATTGCTCGGAGATATAAACGCGTAAGCCTTTGAAACTTGTCACCAGAAGACGACTGCCGATAGAAGCAGTTGAAACGTTGTGATTTATACAAATTATAAGACGATGGAAGTCCGAAATGAATGTACTCAAGTTACATCATCGTCAACAAGCGTCAAACGAAAGATAATAGCTCCCAACAAATCGTAATCCATACAATTTACTTGTTCAAATTCTTCAACAGTTTCTTACTGTTGATTCTCACTGCATACTGAATTTCCAAAAAAATCACACAAAAAATACACTGAAATCATTCTATGATGATATACAAATTATCAGAATGATAAGCTCTTTTACTCAATTCGAATTGACACAACTTTTAGAAACAAAATAACAATTATAACAGTGAACTAATAAGTTACATATTTTACATTAATTTATAAGACAGCAATAATATTAGTCAACCTTATGTCACTAATGGATTTTTTGAATTCACTCAATGAATTTACAAGAGGATCGACATTATACTTATTACACCATCTCATGCATCTGGACATCGGTGTGTTGTAACCATAGTTAGTGCTGTGATTTTTTATGCTAAAAAGTGGAGGATTTCTTGTATTGTAAGATTTTACATTGAAATTGATAATTTCTAGAAGAAAAGGACAGTCGACTTCTCCTGACAGTAGTTTGTAAATGAATGTCATATCATTTTGAGAGCGCCGTGTGGTGAGCTCAGTTAAGTTCATTTAAAATATTTTTACGATTAAAGTTCAAATATGTCTTCATTTTGAATGATATATACTTCAGAAATCGAATTTCAACATATTCAATTTTTTCAATGTCACATCTGTAATATGGGAACCATGCTACTGAGGCATATTCCAGTGATGATCTAACTAAAGAACAATATAAAGTTTTGAGGGTATTACATGACAACTCTTTACCATTTCTCATTATAAATCCTAACATTTTGCTTCCCTTTGCAGAAACATTATTGAAGTGTCTTTTGAAGTTTAGTTGCTGATCTAAAGTAATCCCAAGGTCTCTAATTTCGTTTACCCTGTCCAGTACTTTTCCATCAATAGGTATTATAGTCATAATAAAGGATGTTTTTTTATTTGGAAAAAGTGATGACGTGACATTTCTGTATGTTCAAGTACAAGTTGTTTGTTGAGGACCAATCATATATAATATGTAATTCGTTTTGAAGAATTTGACTGTCTAAGACATCGCTAACTGATAAATATAATTTCAAATCATCAGAAAATAGTGAAAACTTTGCATACTGGAAACAATTACCAATGTCATTTACAAATAGATTGAACAATAATGATCCACAATGTGATCCTTGTGGTACACCGGAAGCTGCAGGAATTGATTCTGAAATATAAATATCAATTCTAACACACTGAAAACGTTGTGTTAGGAAGCTTTTTATCCAATTTAGTATACCAGTACCAAAACCTAGAGCTTTAAATTTTTCCAACAATAACAAATGATTGACACTATCAAATGCCTTCGAGTAATCGGTATAGATATAATCTATCTGTTTGAATGTTTTAGACGATGTAGTAACTTTATAACTTATATTTCGGACGTCCATCATCTTAATGGTTTAAAGATTTCTATCTCTTTCAAATTTTTTCACAACGTTTCAATTGCTTGAATCCGCAATCGTCTTCTGGTGAATAATGACAAAATCAGATGCTACGCGACATTTTATAGGTCTATAATAAAAGTGTAATTACGGTGTAATTACGCGCGGTCTTGAAGCGCGCGTGGTTTCGCGCTTTTTCTCCCTTCAAAACAGTCCATGAGCGGTTTCCATACGTTTTTAATTTCCACGCTTGGTTGACTGAAGACACTATTGGCTTCTATATAGGTGGTTTCCATAAATTTCCGTTTGAACCAATGTTCCTCTCTATGAAGAACACTAGCTTCGTCCCAAAGAATTCGGTGGTGTTTTGTCCAGGCGTGGTCAGCAATTCGAGAAGAAACATCAAAATCGGGAATTGCTGACCACGCCTGGACAAAACACCATCGAATTCTTTGGGACGAAGCTAGTGTTATTCATAGAGAGGAACATTGGTTCAAACGGAAATTTATGGAAACCACCTAAATAGAAGCCAATAGTGCCTTCAGTCAACCAAGCGTGGACATTAAAAACGTATGGAAACCGCTCATGGACCGTTTTGGAGGGAGAAAAAGCGCGAAACCACGCGCGCCACAAGACCGCGCGTAATCACACCATAATTACACTTAAATTATAGACCTATAAAAGGTCGCGTAGCATCTGATTTTGTCATTATTCACCAAAAGACGATTGCGGATTCAAGCAATTGAAACGTTGTGAAAAAATTTGAAAGAGATAGAAATCTTTCAACCATTAAGATGATGGACGTCCGAAATATAAGTAATCAAGGATCTACCTGATTACCTTTCTCCAAGGCATGTAACAAATGTTGCTCATATGTTATTAGATTTGTCATAGTAGATCGTCCTGAACATAATAGTTATTTAAGTAACAAGGAATGTAAAGACGTGTTAACATTCGAGGTGAGCGAGTACGAGCCGAGGCTTGTCGCTTGCCGAGGATGATAACAGTCGATACATTCCGTGTAACTTATTACGTTTTTCCCGCTGCTTGTTGACATTTCTCAAAATTTGCCTGAATTGAAGTTTGTTTTATTACCCTTCCTTCATGATTATTCGTTCGCTATTTCATTCTAAGTTGCTTGTGCGTGTAACTAAGTTACCGAATAAGCAGACAACAATAATATTCAAAAGGTCTCATAACCTAAAAATTGATATGAATGAAGCTGAAGGTATTACTTGTCAAAGTCAAAGTCATTATTACCCTAGGCATGTAAATGACACTATTAAGTTCCGTTGTCAAGATGAATTAGTAAACGAATGATATAGGCCATTTACCTGTTTTGTTGCTAAGCATGTATGGACTATTTACAGTGTCGGCAGCGGGAAAACCATGTTGTTGTGGAATTATTATATTCTTGCAGGCCCAGGTCAACTGAAAAGTTATTAGTTTTTCCATCAACTTAGGTATTATTCCTCTATAATTCCTCTATAATTTGTTACATTTTCCCTATTGCCTGATTTGAATAAAGGTGTAATATAGCTATTTTTCCAGTAATCCGGAAAATGACCATTATAGAGAGATAGACTGAAAAGGAACGGTATTGGCGCAGTTAAAGTGCAGATACAGCTCTTCAACAAAGCCTTCGGTATCCATCAGGCCAACAAGAATACTTGAACTTCAAGTTATGAATACCATCAAAAACATCAACCAATCCAATAACAACTTTGATTATATCAACTGTATCTTTATAACTGTAGTTAGGAACTTTACAATCTGTGTTTGAATAAACTTTTGCGAAGTGTTGCGCAAACAAATTTACTGATTCATTTCCGCTGATCTGGTTCTCCAGATACATTGATTAAGGATATGATGAAGCTTTGCGTAAATTGGAGATATGTTTCCAAAACAAGTTTGGGTTTTGTTGAATATCTAATTCAATATTGTTTAGGTAATTTTTGTAACAATTTCTACTCAGTTATTTGCATTGAGAACGAACTTGGGAAAATTCAAGATAAGTGTGATCATCATTTGTCCTTTTGAATTCTTTGTGTAGTAGTTTTTTTCCTGAAGATTAGAGATTTTAATTCGTTGGAAAACCAAATTGGATAAGTACCGAATATGTTTTATTCCCATACCATTACATCTCGTGGTAGTTACTCTTCAATAGTCACAAAATATGTAGTTAGACATTTTTTCAGAGACAACTGGAAAAGACGTTGTGACAACAATCCGGTAACATTCCGAATAATACGAACGGTTCTTACTTCCGCGAACTTTATTCCACAAGTAGTAATGAATAATTCATCTTTCCCGAATCCCGTCTGGATCGCATGAATAATCCCACATATGCTTCAATTTGGGATGTGGAAATGATGTAATAAAACCAGTATCCATCAATTTCGTTTAACAAATCATTGGACCATAAATCCCAATTAATTTAATCCGAACATACCAGGTCACTTGATCATGATTGAGCGCTTGTTAGTCGAGTGTTGTAATCATGTTATATTAAAAATATGTTGAAGTGGGTGATCATACACGAAGGGCTAGACATGGTATTGTATTTCTGCGTGGGTATTAATATTACATTATGAAAACGTGATAAAGTGTTTGAATATAAATCAGTCGTTATTAAACTAATGGAGCAAGTGGGTGGTATTTAATTCCGTTTTTATTACAAGAAATATCAGACCGAATATGTACACAAAAGGGATTTTTTTTGAATTACTTTAGTTATTGTGCAAACTTAGAATGTACCATCCAAACTTTGAGTATTTTCTTTCGCATGCAAGGGACGGTGAATTTTTTTTCGGAAATAGCTATGTTTCAAAATACACAATAACGTTGTTTAAAATGCACAATCTATGGAAAACAGATTTTTTGAATTGGTGCGACCAAATTAAGTGTTTCCCGTAATTTTTTCAAAATGACAGAACAATAATTTGTACTTACTAGAAATATAACAATTTTCAACTTGCTAGTAGATCAGAACGTTGCTATAATGTTAGTTATATTACGTATTCTGAAAATGAAGTATTCTGATATAATAGTCTCATATTATTTTGTTGTTAAGTAACTTACGTATTTTTCCCAATTTCGCTTCTATTTTTGTTTTTCGGCTTGCTATGCTATAGTCACGGTCTAAATTTTACAATTTAGCTTTTGCATGAATAAAAAGATGAAGAAGGATATTACCGATATATTTGACTGTTTAGTGCATTTCCTGACAATAACGATTTTAGACTATTTGTTGGTTTCCAAATCACTGTGGTTACGTGAATTGAAAAATGAAAAAATAGTATGGAGGGTAAGGCAGACGTTTGAAAAAAATGTCCCCATGTGTGTGTTTTTGTACGCATATCTTTGATTGAGCTTTGTTATACAGTGCGTTCATAAAGTGTGGAAACGCTCTATTATCTTACGAGTTAATTATTTTCGGAGGAAGAGCTCGGATAGGTCGATTTTGTATTTTAGTTTTCCACCTTTTTTGATGAAAAAATTATTTTTCCCCCACCATTTTTCAAGATATGACGTCATCGATATTTTTTTTAAATTGAAAGGGTATATTTTTATGTCAAAAATTGAAAGCCCATATTTTTCTGAGTTCAACCATACCACATACGTCATATCTTACAGTTCGAATTACAGTATACTGAGTATAAAGGAAACCAGTGTTCATATTTTCAACATTCATTTCATTATTTATTTGCTATCAAATTATCATAGGTTAGTAGTGAAAATAAACAAATAAGAAATCAACATCAAATGCTCGAATTGAACTCCTTGGGTCAGTTGACAATATCCAAGACGTCTAATGAATTTTTGGGTTACGTTAGACAACACCTCTGGTGTAATTAGTTGAATTTCAGTTCGAATTCTCTCCTTAAGGTCTTCCAATTTGGTGCATCGGTTCATGTACACTTCACTTTTTGAGTAACCCCAGAGAAAGAAGTCCATGGGAGTTAAATCTGGGGACCTAGCAGGCCATTCAATCTGTCCGCTTCGTCCAATCCAGCGATTGGGGAACGTTTCATTAAGAAAATCTCTAACAACTCGAGCATAATGTGGATCTGCTCCATCCTGATGAAACCAAATTGAAGAAACTATTCGATCAGGTTGGTTGATGTCTGGAAATGTCCCAGTTAAATATGGAACGACATAAGTTTGTAACATATCCAAATAATTTCCACTTGTCACAGTACCGTCAAAAAAATATGGTCCTACCATGGTATTCCTGAGAGTCCCAGCCCACACAGTTACTTTTTGGGTATATTGGTATGAGCTTCCATTGTCCAATTGGGATTTTCTGTTGCCCAATAACGACAATTTTGTGTATTCACAGTACCGTTTGTAAAAAAAGTTGATTCGTCGGAAAATAAGACATTAAATTCAAACCCATTATTTTGATTACACACTTGTTGCATAATTTCACAAAACTCCATGCGTCTATCGAAGTCGTCTTCATTGAGTTCATGTATGAGTTTCATTTTATTTGGATGTAAGAATTTTCTGCACAGCACCACGACAGATCTCATTGTTGTCAGATAAAGTTGTAATTGAACAATGAGGATTTTCTTCAATTCCAAGTAATACATTCAATTGAGTGCCTTTGGCAACGGTAGCTCTGCCACTCTTAACTATAACTATATAACTATAATGCACAGTCGAGCTCCAAAAAGGTGGTACATCGCCAGCGTTTCGCCAGAATGTGACTTATCGCGTAGTTGTCACTTTTTTGGAGTTCGACTGTGCATTATAATCCTTGTGTGGCGAACGGCGAAACTCTGGCGAGTCGCTGGCGATTGACTATGCATACGGCTGTTAGGCTTATCCCTAACATCGCCAATTTCATTAAATTTATGTAATATTTTGCTCACCGTCGATTTGCTTATTGGTTCTCGATTGGGATATTTTTCATTGAAGATTTCGCATACTTCCTGCAATACTTTTTTTACGATCGTCGTAACCTAAGATCATCAGAACTTCTATTCTCTGTTTTTCTGACAGCACCATAGTTATTTCAAATACCTAATTGCTTTTAGTATAATATTTTTCAGAAAGTTATTATTGCAGACTTATAAATCGATATGCTACACAACAAATCAATTTAATAATGACATATGCAATGGTAACTAAGGACTTATTGTCTGGTTACTAAGGGCTTTCAGATGTTTGCTTAGCCTACTATTCAAGTATAGCAATATACTTGTACTAACTACTGAGTAATTCGCAGGTTTACATTGCAAAATGAATGTTGAGAAATAGGAATACTGGTTTTCTTTATACTCAGAATACTGTAATTAGAAGTGTAAGATATGACGTATGAAAAATATGGGCTTTCAATTTTTGATATGAAAATATACCATTTCAATTTAAAAAAAATATCGATGACGTCATATCTTGTAAAGTGGTGGGGGAAAATGATTTTTTTTCTAAAAAAAGTTGGAAAACTAAAATACAAAATCGACCTGTCAGAGCTTTTCCTCCGAAAATATTTAACTCGTGAGAAATAGAGCGTTTCCACACTTTATGAACGCACTGTATATATATTCGATTTACTTCATTCAATAATTTGAAAATAGTCAAAAATGATTTGACTAGATGAGAGAGAATATCAATTGTAGCTACGTATTTTGAAAATAGACGATGTGCTTGAGCTCGAATACAGTGATATAATCGATGAATAAGTTCATGGAGTCTGAATCAGTCCAAAATGAAAAACATGAACGAGAAAACCAGATGATAAATGAAGAGGTTGCTGTTGTACGATATGCAGTGATGGATAATTTTCAATCTTTGAGACAACTTGAGACTACTTCTGGAGTTTCTGAAAACAGCATACATCGCATTCTGAAAGACGAAAAATTCGTCCTTAAAAAATGCAGAATGCACAAGAAATGAATGAAGATGATCCTGATAGGCGTACAAAGTTTCGTGAAATCATGAGTCAGTTATTTGTTGGTAATGGTAATAACCACTACAATGTGTGCTTTTCTGACATGTGAACAGAGACAACTACAGATACTGGAGTGACGTAACACCTCATTGGCACAGGGAAACTCATTCACAGAAATTGAATGTTTGAGCTGGGATTCTGGGAGATCATAGGTATTTCAGTTCCATATTTTATCAAGGGTTAACCTTATCAGACGAACGTATCTTGAACTTCTTGATACAACTTTAAACCCCAGAATCACTCAACTACTTGAAGACGATGATAATATACTTGAAGGTCAGCTCACATTTCAACAAGATAGAGCGGCACCACATTTTGCTGCACCTGAATGTCGACTTTTAGATGACAATTTCTCAGGAAGATGGATTGGAATGCCAGATCTCCTGATCTATCACCAATAGCTTTCTTTTTATGAAGACGTTTGGCATCCAAATTTTATATCACACAGCCCAGTTCTCATGATGATCTACGGAGAAGAATTAATTGTAGATGAGTGTTGTAGAGTGACTTCAAAAATGTTGAGAAATGTGCGAAGACATTTCGCGAAAATCGCCTATATTTCTGTACGGAACTGAATGGTTCACATTTCTAATATTTCATTACATTTTAGGTAATGAAAAATTAAAAAAATCTTGATAAAAGTTAGTTTTCATTTAAACTTTCTCAATTCTAGCTCGATTCTCTATTGCAGTACACTGGTATTGGTAAATGAATTCCCTTCACAATGTTGTATCACAAGTATAGTAGTCCTATTGAAAATGCGGAAGTAGGGGATGAGGGGGTTGACAACACAATGATGACGTATTTGGTAAGAGTTACCCCTCGAAATAAAAATCGAATGGTCTGAGTGATTTTCAATTTTTTCTACGACTTACGGGGTGACAAGCTTTAGCTGAGGCACACAGTATATAGATTTATCCGTATTCACAAGTGATTTCTTCGGCAATGATTTGAAAAAAAGGATAATATTATTGGAACCCTGAAGAATATTAGCGAAACCTTTCGAACTCCAAGTGTTTGCTTATTTGAGAATCCAGTTAACCAGTCCAGAGGCGTACGAGATGAGATTATATAGGTGAGTTATTATTATTTTTGAATGGAACAAGTATGGGGTTATTTAGCTGAGATGATCTCCAAGATACTTCAATAATGACGTAATTGAGAATCAGGGCCAATGTTGTCATTGCTTACATTACATTCAGTGAATCGTATAGGGCAACGGCAATGAAGTGGCTAAGATATTGCGTGAAAGTATTAAAATTTCAAATAATTTTTGTTTCTACTTGGCTGATAAATAATGAGGATCAGTCATATTTGGAATTTATCATAAGTTATGGTATTATTATCGAATCGTATTTTTTTAAATAATTTAATTTTTAGAGCTGCTACTAGAAAGTAGCATGGAATGCTACTGAGTGAAATTAATGGAATAAATAAAAATCGTTTGAGAAAAAAAAAGTATCACACCAGAAATATTTAAATCAATCGATGAAAATACTAAAATGTTTGAAAAATTTTCAAATTTAATAATGAAACACTCAACATACATACTTCATAAAAATTAAATGGAACAATTCAAAATTGTGTGGCCTGGCGGAAGAACATCAGACTGTGGGTATAGAGGTCGCGGGTTCTAACCGCAGTAAGACCTGAAATGTTTCAATTCAATATGATAGGAAGGTGAAAATGAGCTTCCTGAAATAGTCTGAAGTATATTATTACATGCACATCATCAAGTCGTCAGATACGTAATGTATATTTACTTTTTGTAAGGCCCTTGTATTTTGAAAATATAAGTTTGGCTCAAGGTTTTTCACATATTAACTATAAAAGCTGAAAACATATTTCTTTGAGTTGCTATTGACAGAATGAAGTGAATAACTTCAGAATGGAATATTTTTGAGTACTTTTTTTATTATACTGGTGTGTTAAAACACTGTGTTTATATTATAATGGTGATGCTTTTCTACAGATTTATTTATTTATTGAATCTACCGTAAATGAAGACTTAACTCACTATTCTGATTGGCTACGGTATAATAAACTTAGTATAAATGTCAAAAAACCGTATAGATGTGTATTAAACAAAAAAATAAGCCATTTCATGATCTACAAATTAGATTTGATAATAATCTACTGGACTGTGTTGATTATCACAAATATTTAGGATTATATATTGATGAAAAATTGAGTTGGCACAAACACATAAATTATATCACTAGTAAAATAGTTCCAATAGTAGGCGCATTGAAAAGATGTGCTTACATGATGAGTGACAAACATAAAAACACAATTTATTATTGCTTAGTTGGATCCAGGTTGAGATATCTTATTAACTGTTGGGGAAATGCTTCAGATACATTAATTTCAAAATTACAAATTATGCAAAATAAAACCATAAAGGTATTATATAACTATGACTCACGAAAATCTACTGCAGAACTTTATTCAGAAACGAAATTACTCAATATCAGAAATTTGAAGAAACTTGAATAAGTTAAACTAGTTCGTGGCATCCAAGTTGGCTATATTAAATCAAATCACACATTCATGTTAGCACAAGACGTGCACAATCATAAAACTCGAAATAAAGATTTTTTAAGAAACGAATTGAGACTTTCCAAAAAAACCCAAGATTCACCGATTTATAGGGCAATTGAAGCATATAAGACAATTCCAGCACAAATAAAAGAGATAGAAAACAAAAATTCATTTAATATCAAATTAAAACTACATCTGAAATGTATTATGTTAGATGTATGACTATTTAATAATATGATTCATGTGATATCTGTGAATACCCTGTGATATATCTATTTAAATGAATTAATGCCAAAAAAGTTATTTGTGTATGTGTGTATATAACAAACATTGTACTATCCAGCTATTCTGTATACTATTTCATTATGTTTTATATTTTATATTTGATTATGTATTAGGTTTTATGTATATGCCTTGTTATCAGTATCCTTTTGTACTGTATTTGAGGTCATAAATAAATAAATAAAATAAATAAAAATAATAAAATTTATTGAAAAAACGAAATATTCTTTGGTGGTGTTTTCTAATTGAATTCAATAAAGTTCATACTATACGTTGACTAAAGGATTCCAGTTGCCAATATTAATGACCAACAAATCTGAAAAGTGACTTCACTCGTTCTTGTCTATTTCCGTGATACCCCGCCAATGTTCCACATAACATCCACGGTATCATACAAGCGACTGGGGACATCGTAAACATGTCCTAAGCTGGCCATATATCGGGCAGACACCAACCTCTAAGTCATCCTTGTTTACAGTTCTCATTCGTGTCAATACGAGGGACGGTCGATATGTTAGGCTATCAAGGTGAAAGCAAACATGCCAGAGAGGCAGCACATCCTCGAGGATACCCGAACAACGTTGGATTGTTGTAACTACAGGTTCCTAATGCATACATGATTGATTTATAATGAAACAGAGTGACTCAATGTGACAATGTTGGTTGGAAAAAAATAAATGGAGACTGGAATGTTGAATTTATGCTGAAGTTGAATAATCAAACATGTCAATAATTTGAGAATATTTTAAAACAATGCTCAACCGCAAATAAAACATAAAATAAAACAGAAAAAAGCAAGATTAAAAAATAAAAAAGGACAACAATACTATACATGAAATTTCTTTAATACCAATAATATCTTATGATGAAATAATTGGGTTGAAACTGAATGATTCGTGAAAAAAGAGTCATCATCAGTGACAATGTTAAATTTACCTAGTTTTTGAAAAATGATAATGAGAGTCATGGAAAATTCGAATTTGAATAAATGTGATGTCCTAATTTGACGTGTTACTCAGAAGTACAAAGACAGGGTCTATTTAATATTCACTGCTGACATACCAGTCTTGAGCGAGATTCTGAAAAAAAATTCAATATCTATCCATCTATCAACAAAAATGAAGGCTTTGGTGAACATCATTTCTGAGAAATTGTAAAATTGTCACTTTCCCCCTGGTCACGAGACTTGTGTGGCAACAACTGGGAAGAAAAAGCCAACGTAGAAGAAAGTATGTGTTCAACTCCGGGACAAAACCATGATAATAATATTGCATTGATTCATTCGGACATTTAAAAAAAATAATTATACAAATCACAGACACATAATATGAATAACCACTATACAGATTTATTACATCATGGGTAAGACAAAACAAGTTCATCAACAGCTCAACTAAACTGAGTTCAGTTGCTGAAGAAGTAGCAATTTCGTTGGCTAACCACTAGCAACTGAAGAGGGTTTACTCAAACCGTTGGTTAACTTGTTTTGTACAACCCGCCCTGAGGGTATGAAGACATAACGTTCACATATAGTGACTAGCCTTTGGAAGAAAATATTGACCTCACTCTTGAAAATTTTGTTATTGAGATCTCTCATCATCTCTGGTAGGTGGTTGTGGACCATGCTAGGTGAAAAATAGTTGAAATTTTGTTGTTCAATGTTTTGGGATATATAAAAAAATCCATTCCTAGTAGATTATTTGTGGTAATGTAAATTTGTTTTGAATTTGGAGTAATTATTCTTGATGAGCTTTAGGCATTCAAAAATGTACAAACATGGAAATGTTAGAATTTTGTAAAGAATAAAACAAGATTGTAAAACGTTCATTTTGATCTACATGAATACCCACCTGAAAAAAATGTGTTTTGAGTGGACAGAATATTTGTTCCATTCATATCGAATTGTAGAGTGTTTGAAGTATTTTTAAAGAAAATATATATACTGTGTCTTGTGTAGACATTCGAAATCAAGAAGATTTGCTCACACCATCGAAACATGCCATACTCTGGTTAGTGGACAGAACTAGTTCTTCACGATTGCGGCCTGTGTCCACTAATGAACTATTGCCAGCAAATGGAACCAGCAGTTTGGTATCGATGTATTGGGGCAAATCGTTGACGAATAATAAAAATAATAATGGCCCTGACACCGGACCTTGCGAAACACCTATGTTCGAAGAATGCTTTTTGGAAAAATGATTTTCAATTTCAACGCTGTTTTTTTACGATGGAGATAATCACAGACCCGATCGGAAAATACTTCTTCGAAACCCAGGTTAAAAACTCACTTTATATGAAGTCCAAATTAAGGAGGTTGAAAGCGCGGGACAGTAGACTTTCTATTAGAAAACCGCACTGGCATTCAGTGAGTAGGTATTTCAAATGTTGATACAGAAAATTGCATAACTCTATTATTTGTTGACTACTTTTTCTTTGTATTTTTCAAAATACACTCAGAATCGGCATACAGTTAGCTATGTTATCAGGGTTATTTTTTTTTGAACATGAATGACAGTTGCTAATTTCACCACACCACAGAGCTGTTTTTACTTTTCAAAATGTTTGATGATTAAAATGACTTCCTCAGGGGTTTATAAAACCAATGACACACAAGTTTTCGTCATTGAATCCTCTCCTCGATTATTACTGCTCTCTTATTTTAGTTTTTTGACCAATTAAGTTCTAGTTTTTGGATTTGCTTTTTAGATTGGTTAATTTTTCGGATAATTATGGTACCACGTTTTTCCGGATGAGTTTTTGAAATTTCTTCTTTTTGGACTTATCAATACTAGCCTATAAGAGAATACTTGGGCCAAAATAATTACATAATAAATATTTCAACTCGTTGAGAGTTCAGAAGGGTACCTTTGGATTTCAAATTGATATTTATTTTCGATGCAGACAGCATACATACATATATACCACATATTCAGTCCACTTGAACCATACTATACTACTAACTCCTTGAAGGCCATAGTATGATTACAAGGGGAGCACAATGAGCTTTTTTGGGTGCAATGTCTCCCGAGTCACAAATAAAGATAGAACATCAAGAAAAATAATCCAAATCATTGAAAAAAAATAAAAAATTATTAGCTATATTTTTTCATCAGAATTCCTCGATCAATGTCTATCATAATTGGGATGGATTCTCTTGAAATGGGAGTTATTAGATGATCACTAATATTTTCTGTATTATCGTTTATGAATTTCATCTTGTTTTTCGTGTCTTGTAGCTAGTTAACATTTCATGCAACGTTGTTCAAAAAATTCATATTGCCTCACGAGGATAAAAATAAAAACATCATAAGTAATCTACAAGATGAAAGATCGTCCTGTTGAAACAATTTTCAAAATATTCAAGCTATCTTGCAGCAAACATTTTGTAAGACAGTCACACCATTATTAATAAATTCCCCTTCACCAATAATTATTGAATTTCGCATGGGCTTGAAAATAAAATTGCACCCAAATGTATCTAACTTTCCACATGGATAACAACTTCTATGTTACGCCTCTGCACGGAGCGATAACGCAGATTATATTGCTGTTGAGGGATTTGCAGTCGATTTTTTTTTATTCAAATACTTATTGCTTTCGACGTTTTGATCGACTGGAATTCGATACCGCTGTCGTTTCCAATTACAAGCTCTGAAATATGCCTTGTCAGTGGTTCGGATGAGAAAACAGCGGGAAGTCGCAGAAAAACAATGGGGTGAATACGAGAGATTTGTGGTTTACACGCCAGACGAAAACAAGAGGGAGGATCCGAGAGGTAGGTTGTAGTTGCACATATTGTTTTACATAGTGAATAAAAAAAACAGAATTATATTGGATTATTTATGATATATAGTCCAAAAATGGGGGACCTTTGTTCCAGTAGGGCTGAAAATTTTCTACTCAATCCCGTTTGCAGCGTGATTCGTGTTTGTTTTGCCAGGCTTGTCTATTTTGTCAGTCGTCCTCAGATCATTTTTGTCCTGTCATTGTCTGTAGCTGATCTTCCTGTTTTTTTTTTGTTTTAAAAACACCAAGGTGTATTATGTGTCCAAACCAAATTCATTGTTTAGATGTCGTCCACATGTCTCAGGAAAGTTTGGGACTGATGTGAAATGAACTATTTACTTCTGCAGGTAACTATTGAATCATCTAGAGACAGTGAGCGGTGTGGTTAAAATTAGTATTTGCTTGTACTTCTAGTAAGAGATTTACTTCCTAGTATTTTGTGGAGAATAATTTTGAACATGAATTAAATTCTTCGATGGAAAGTGTTGACTTATGTTAGAAGTATAAACTAGTAGTAAATACTGCTTATACTATTGCTCATATTGCTCCAAATCGTTCATACATCTTTGGCGAATTCAATTTCGCAGGCAGTTTGAGGAAAGGAAATCTGAACAAATATCCTCGACACAATTTTTTGTGAAACTTCTTGATTATTTTTGTATGATGTACCCCGATATCTACAAGTACTTCTTGTTGAAACCCAGGATCAGTTAGAGTTCTTAAAAATTCCTCCATTTTCGTTGCATTTGATAAAGCTGCTCCCCTCATCTCAATATGATTTCCTCAGAATTTTCTAGCTATCCATTGAACATTGTTTGTATTGAAACTGAACGAACAGTCCTTAATAGTAGCAATTTACCTGAAATAATTGACTAACCGAAATGATTTCCTTTATTGTACCTTCCCATACTTTCTACGTTCACACATTTACCTCATATTCCTACCATAATTCATAAAAAAGCCATAACACGTTTTCAATCGAAGTTGTGAAGTTACTGATCGACAAGCGTAAGGATGCCTCTGAGATGCGCAAACGATAGAAAGCGTGTGTTGATGTGCGACAAAGATCGACTACTGTTTACGACTGGTTATCCTGCCCCACTCCAGGGTTTTGTCTACTGCGCAACTAATTCTCGGAGGCATCCTTACGCTTGTCGATCAGTACACTATGAGTATCTACTTGAAAACTACTCCAAACACTTCCAAATGGACTAAATGGAGGAAATACTAGACAACGCTAGTAATTTCTGCAGTATTAACTTCTATATATCGAAGTAAAAGAAGCAAAGTATAGAGTAATTTCTTCTTGTACTTACTTAAGTTTTATTTTGAGGATTATGTGGAGTGAATGATTTAATTATTTGAAGCGAAAACTACAACATGGGGCATTTGCTTGAACTACAATCAAATACTCTTCTTAATCATACCACCCATTGTCGATACACAATTGGGGAGAGTACAACTTCGTGGCAAACATAACAATAAGCTTCCACATGCCCATACAGATCTTCCCTGGTAGCACAGTTGACACCAAATACGCCTTCAAGACGTCAATTCTAGGTCATTATTGGCCTTTAAGAACAAGTGACCAATAACTGAGTCATTAATGAACACAGGAAAGAGTCACCCTGTACTTAGGAAGGAACATCTAGAGCATCCTACAAACATGTACAGCCATAGCAATTTTATTGAAATTATTAAAAAACATTATTATTTATGATTTCCAACCTTTGACAGACACCCTGTATGTAGAAAAGGATACCCAGAGCATACTATCACCACGAGAATCCACTTACTCATAATAATGGCAGTAGAAAAATCAGTACTTACTTTCTATGAAGGTTTTTTCTCTCTCTTTTTCTCAGTGTACAAACAAAAACTGAGCTACTAAACAGGTGAGTAGGTAGATATTTTGGATAGTACTGGGTTAATGAAGTTTTTATCTGAAGAGTAGACTTTTATTATGTGATGTCGAAACTTAGTTAGCCTCACTAGAAAAATTTAAATATTTAAATAAAACGAGGATGTGGTGCCAAGAAGAAAAACAAGCGGGTGTGACTTACCAGGGGAGTCTATTGAATCTCCAAAAAATGGATGGTGACCAGCCTAGTAAAATTACCAAACCAAATGAAACTCAAAAAGCACCACGGTCATTGAACACAGTTCCGGAAGTGAAAATCCCCAAATAGGTAATAACAAATATTATTAAAACAGTCTTTGGGCGTTAGACTCCTTGTGTCTCACACTCGAGATTTTGACAGAATGGCTAGAGATTTTCCAATCTAGTTTTGACTTCCTCTACGCACGTCAAAAATTATCACCCAGCATCACATCGATTTCTGCTGAAATCAATAATTATCGTACAATCAGATGGATGTCAGTAGCATTTATAATTGATTCAATACCATCGATTCCTGCTGATTTAATAGTTTGGACCTACTCCACTAGTTGGCGAACAAACTCGTCGAAAAATGGCAACAGAAAACCCTAGCAACTACATAAAATAATTGAAGAAATCTACAAAAAAATTTACACATGAAAATAAAAACATGCATTCTGAACACAACGGCAAGCAAGCCTATTATAGTGTAGCCTGTTTGTGATTTTTCAATTTTGGATGTACCGCAAAAAGTTGAAAAGTAGGGACACTAATAATGGCAATCTTATTACAAGGTGGCGCTACATTGTACGTAAACCGTTTTGACAGAAACGGATGGGGACCACACAGAAATTAAAAAAAAACTTGATACTTGAAACATTTGATCTATAGAATTACAGAATCTCTGACAACATCTAGGGTACTTTCACTAACATTTGAATGTTTGATGTCTAAATTCGTGTATTTTTGATAAACAATTTTTTTGTAAACGCGTTGTGTTTATTTTTATGTACTTTGATCATTTATGCTATTTTATTTATTAAAACCTTATTCAATGAGGTGTTTTTAAAATTACTTTCATAATATGACATGTTACCAATATAAGAAAAATATCGAAAACGTACCGCAATGCATTACAGACTGAAGTAGAATTTTTCGACAAAATACAAAAAACTGTCAAGTTTGTATTTCAGGAGGACAACTCTTGATTCAAAAAGCAAAGCCTTCAACCCCCTAAGTGGGTTGTCATCCCCCAACTTTCTAAAAATGGAAATGGGGGTCAAGTGACACCTCCTCAAAAATTGCTTTTAATTTCCTATACATTGCTGCTTAGTTTTGGAAAATCGATCAACTCGTTTCGAAAATATGTAGCTTTAAAATTCCAACAATTTACAAAATTTCTGGGGCTCAAGTACCTGAATTGGCCATACCTGAGCGTGGTATTATTCAATAAAAGGTCACTTCTAGAAGAGTTCAAAAAGTTTGGGCCCCCATTTTTCACCGTTCGAACTTATTAATTATGATGTACTCAATTGCAGAAAGAGTAGAAATTATTGAACTTTTTTAAAAAACAATGAATATGGAAATCGGGTCGCGAAGCTGTTTAACCAACGGCATCATGACAAACAAAACCTACGGAGACAGCAGTATTAGGGTAAGTTGCGATAGATCCGAAAACATGGATGATTCGTGAAAAAAACGACTTTAATCTTCGCTTTCAATTTGGTGAAATTATGACCCAACGAGTGATGAATAATGGTAATTTCGAATGGTTTAGTTAATCGCCACAATTAACGTTACTTTGCTTATACCAATCCAAGGATTTTCCACGAGTCACACACACACAACACCCCCAGAAGTTGAGTGTATGGGCTGGTATTTTTAAATTCCATTGCAGCTCCTTTTTCATTACCTGGAAATTTAACAGGAAATATGTACCTGAATTTACTACAAAATGCCATCGACTCAGCTCTAACAAATATCTTAGGAACGACCCTGCATACAATGCACAGGAACTGATTTTCCAACAAGATGGATCTTCTGCGCATGTCTCTGTAAATGTGCGCGATTACTTAAATGACACGTTTCCAGGACGCTGGATACGACGAAGTGGTGCAATTATGTGGCCCCTCGGTCACCAGACTTGAGTCCTTTAGATGTTTTTTTGTGGTTGCATGTAAATACCAAAGTTTACAGCACTCTACCTGTTTGGAAGATCTGTGAGGACGAATCATCGACGTATGTCACGAAGTGAAACCGCAAGTTCTTCAAAATGTACGGCAATGGTTTGAACATAACCTCTATCACTGTGTGCACGTTGGCGGACAACAGTTTGAGCATTTACTTGATTGATACGGTGAGTTTTTAAGTTAAATTAAATCGATTTTTGAATTTTTTGGTGATTTGCTAAACGAGTAAGAAAACTAAGAAGCAATGTGAAGGGAATTGAAGCCCCTTTTGAAAAGGTATCACTTGACCCCCATTCCTTTTCGAAAAAAGTTAGGGGATGACAACCCCAATTAGGAGGTTACAAATTTTGCGTCAAAAGTTGACAAACAATGGTAATGATAAGTGTGGGTGGTAACTGATGCTCTGCAACCTGATTAGATCTATTGTGCCCCATCTTCTTCTGCTATCTCAAGGTGTTCTTGTTTACAGCATCCTCAAGCCTCAAATTTCATGTTATTATTCCCAAGGTTCCAAAGGCTTCTTTTTTTCTTCTTTCTTGTCTAATAATATGGGAGATTATTCCAAATCCTGGTAGAATTAAAATATAAACTTCTGGGTGACCAAAAAATCAAAATAAATGTTGGTAAAGAATAGGATCCCCTCCTCTAGCAGGGTCGAAAAAGGATGTATTTAAATTACAATCAGTAAGTAATATGGTAATTGCACCAGCTAAAACAGGAAGGGATTTTGAGGGGGTCTATTTGTGGTATTTCTCCCACCGTCAGTTGGTGTGATCCCAGTATATTCAATCTCCTGTGGTGTACAACATAACACTCTATCAATATATGGTGGGGTGTTTCTGGATGTTCCCCATAGAATCTGCAGGTGCTGTCCTCCTCTAAGCCTAGCTTCCTTAGGTGTTCTACGAGTCTGCAATGCCCCGTCATAAATCCCGTGATTGTCTTTAGACTAGTTTTGCTGAAGTTAACCAGTGTCTTCGATCTTGCTCGGTTGAAATTGCCGAGGAGATCTTTGGCCTGCCTCAGCCCTGGAAGTCTTTGCCAGTATGTTGCTCTCATTGCTTCTTCAGTTTCATTGAGTTCTTCTTGGAAGTAGAGTTTTCCAATTCCGCAGAATCGTTCTGGTCCGATCAGTGGCGTTGATGCCCCTTTTCGTGCCAGGGTGTCTGCTTGTTCATTGCCCTCCACTCCAACGTGCCTTGGCACCCAGAGGAGGATCACATTGTTGTTCCTGCCTAGATCATTGAGTTTGTCTAGGCATTCCCAGACCATCTTCGAGTTGATGTTATATGAGCTCAACGCTTTGATGGCTGCTTGACTATCGGAGAGGATTGCGATTTCCTTGTTCCAGTATTTCCTGTCGAGGTTGAACTGAATGCACATTTCTTTGACGTGAATTTCCGCTTGAAAAATGCTGGAGAACTGGCCCATAGGTTCGGAGTATTTGGTGCGAGGCCCAGTTCCGTCGGGAGTTTCGGACCCGACCGTGTACCATGTTATGGTATTCCTTCCCAGTACTCGAATGGATTCTGTACTCCACTCTTTCTTGGTATTCAATTCTGTTCGCAAAAATTTCTCGAAACTAAATTTCCTGGTAATTTCGTCAGTTGGGAGATCGGTAAGGTGTGCACTTTCGGTGGGGGTTGAGCCCCTTATACTGTGTGCTGTCCCTTTGAGTCCAACCTGAGGTTTGCTCCCCAAGCAGTTCTCCTCACCATGATATGGAGAGGAGGGAGGTCCAGAATGACCTCTACAGCTGCCGTTGGTGTTGACCTCATTGCTCCTGTTATACAAAGACAAGCTAGTCTTTGCACTTTCTCCAGGTAAGTGTTCCAAGTAGTAAGTCTACTACGAAACTTCACATCATAGGTGATAGCACCCCTCCTTGTGGGCATCCCCTGTTTGTGCTGATTTGAAAGCAGATATGGCCCACTTTCGTTTCAGCAGTTCTTGTAGGCAGCATTTGGCACATCCACCTGGATGTGGTTCTGTCCACTTCCTTGTTCGTTAGGGCCCTATTTATTGCTTTGTGAGAGGTATTGTCGAATGCCCCCTCTATGTCTAAGAAGGCGCATATGGCCATTTCTTCACGCTCGATTGATTTCTGGATGATTTCGTTAAGCTCGTAAAGAGCAGTTTCCGTTGATCTGCCCGCCCTGTGTGCATGCTGTCCAGGGTGCAATGGCACCCTCTCCAGTATCTCGGTTCTGATATATTTATCTACCATCTTCTCCAGTGTCTTCAGTAAGAAGGATGAGAGACAGATTGGTCTGAATGACTTCGGGAGGGTAGGGTCCTTACTTCCTACTTTCGGAATGGAGGTTACCAGGTTGCCAGTTGAATCTGGCAAACAAACTTGACGTGTTTTCGATTTTATCGAAATGTTATTTCCGAGCCAGTAATGCCTTGCGGTACGTTTTCGATGTGCCACCCTATATATGTAATATGATGTAAAAAACTGCTTGTGTGCCTATGGCCATAACACCGCAAGTGATTATGAATGTTTCATAATAATTTTTAAGATTTTATACTTTGACCTCAAATATCTATCATATCAAATTAAATTCATAAATAGTTTGCTATTGTATAATATCTATTATCTGTTTCGACCAGCCATAAATGTACTTGTTATGTAACATGGTTAAACAAACTATCATTCTAACAATTGATGATTATTAGTTACTGCTTATATTCAATCTCATGTGCCTTAAAACTAACGAGTTTTTTCTTTTTTTAGATAGGGACGGCTTTAAATTTTCTTCGTTTGCTGCCTTGTGGGACCGCGCCGGCCCTGTCAAAAATTATTATTACAAAATCAATACTCCGTCCCAAACTGTCATGTTAGTACAAATTCATTCTACGCCCGAATGGATTCAAACATCTCAAAAAACCGAAGGAATAACAGAACCCAGTAGCACTTCCAGCGACCCGTTGCCAAATGGGTCATTTCCAGCGGTCGGGCTGGTTAAACGGAGCTTTGAAAATGCGAGATGAAATGCTACGCTGGTTTCATACCAGCGTTCCGAAACTTTACAACTCAAACTATTCGCGTAAACTTGCGCGCTAAAATAATTTCACTTGACCACTCTGAAATGGTCGAACGTGACGATTTTCAGGTGGTTTTATTTGGCTCGACCGGCGAAAGGGTCTGAAAATGTGGAAATTGGAGAATTCTCTAATAAGAATAAAAAAAACAAGAATTGGATTAGTGTGTGTACGACATAGCGAACAGAGATAAATAAAATCGGAATGTTTTCAAGTGGTTTGGGATCAATATGAGCTTCCTTTGAGTTGAGGATGGAAGCTATTTCTATTTTCGCAGTAGTCGAAAATATTGTCGGGAATATCGAGCAATGCCCTTTGAATGGTTTTAGTGCACTGATCTATCATTTCTTGTTATTTGTTGATTCGGTCATGACCGCAGGTCATTATCAATTGTGAAGTTGATGATTAGCAAATTGTATGACCGTGGCTGTGCAGACCACATAAAAATATAAACATTTCTCTATATAAATATAAGGTGATGGGAACAGGATATATTTAGTAATATACTCCTATAGAGGAGAGAGCCCTAGTGCTCAGTTAGCCTCATAGGCTAGGCCCTTTTGGCTTTAGCTGTAAGTATTGGTTTAGTGATGAATTTAGGCAAGAGTTTATTTGTCCCATATTATATTATTGAGTGTTCCTTATTTTAAATAAGTATATAGCTTTCCCCAGTATACCGTTGTTGGTTTAATAAATGTTTATGTTCTGTTGTTACCCCTTGAGTTTCTATAGCTACCATCTATAGCTACACCCCAAGTCGCGACAATATCCTGGTGAGTTAGGAAGAACTAATCAATTTAGTAGAAAAGAACAAATAAAGATGCCTGTAAAATATGGTAGATTGATTTTTCGTTTTGCGACAAAATGAATCAATTTCAAATGGCTGCTTGAGGTAATTTATACATTATTTGGATGGTCATCTTTTTCTGAATCACTTTTGTTGATTGCCAGAGAAGGTTAACAAGAGAACAACTTGAACAATGTCATTCTGGAAATGTTTAGATTGTTTTAGTACCGGTAATATTAGGATATTTTCAAAGATTATGTGTTGCACCTGTTCTATAAATTCGTAAATTTTCTCAATGATTTTCATACATTCTGAAACCATTTCATCAGGGCATTCAGAAACCGTTATAGGTCTGTAGTTGCTCTTAAAGTGTGGATCCCTGTTTTTGAAAACAGGGTCCACTTTTCGTTTTTTCAGCACATTATGAAATTTGCCAGTGCAAATCGACAAATTGAAGAGATGTGTGATTTGTTGTATCATGATAAATAATACCCTTTTCAATATGAACATTGGGACTTCATCAAACCCCGAGGATCTCGTGTTTTTCATTTTAGTGAATAACTAATCATAAAGTTTTTGATCAGTAAATGGATGCAATGTGAACACCTCATCCTGAAAAGGCTTCTTTACGAGTAGTTTATTTTCAATAATATGTTCAGTCAGGTATTTTGTGGATGATATTTAAAGGGGCTAATCTAACATAATCATTAAGCTTCAGGGCAATACTTCGGGGATCAGAAATGAGATCATCACCTGTTTTGATCTTCAAATTGTTTGCGTTACTGTTTCTGCCTGAGAGTTAAGAGACAACTACCCAGGAAACCCTACAAACGTTGTTTGATGAAGTAAGTTGCTTCTGATAGAATTTTTTTTGTTGGATCATTAACTTATTTGTGGTGACAATTTTATTGCATCATTATATGCACCACTAATTTCAGGAAAGAGTGTCTTTTGTAACCTACGATTTTGACTGTCTACTACTACTATACAGGGTGTTTCATAATAAATGCGCAGGACTTCAGGATGTGATAGCTCGTCCAAAAATATGAAAAAAAGTTTCTATTAACTTACCCTCTACAATGCACCATTTTCGAGATCCAGGGTGTTGAAATTAAAAAAAAAATAATCGTTTTTTGCGAATATCTATGGAACCGTTCATCGCACATGAAACAGATTTCGTAGGCATTTTCTACTCATAATAAGCTATGCTATGTTTTGTGCGGATTTTTTAATTTTTCAAATTCATAATTGGTGAAAATTTTGAAGGGGTAGTGGATGTTTTTTTCTCCAACTTCTACGCCACTGAAATAAGTATGATTTTGAGCCACCTACTCAAACCGCCAATGTTTTCTACACAAAAAAGGTACTCTTGGTCATAAGATCTAAAGTTGACCGTTTTCAAGAAAAATCAACTTTCATGTTGAAAAACATGGTAAATTTTTTTAAATAATTTTTTTACTAATATAACAAAATTTATTTAAACGTTAAAACAAGTAACAAAACCAAACGTGCACTTCTTAATTGCAAAATGAAAAAAGAAAAACAATAACAATCATACTCAGTTGAATTGTTGGAAATGTCCGCCGTTAGCTTCAATGCACGCAGCAATTTTTCGAGGAAAAAACATTATTTAAACAACATGAAAGTTGATTTTTCTTGAACGATCAACTTTAGAGCTTATGACCAAGAATACCTTTTTTGTGTAGAAAACATTGGCGGTTCATATAGGAGGCTCAAAACTGTACTTTTTCCAGTGGCGTAGAAGTCCACTACCCCTTCAAAATCTTTACCAATTATGAATTTAAAAAAATAAAAAATACTCACAAAACATAGCTTATTATGAGTAGAAAATGCCTACAAAATCTGTTTCCTGTGCGATAAACGGTTCCAGATATATTCGCAAAAAACGATTATTTTTTTAAAATTTCAACAATATCTCGAAAATGGTGCATTTTAGAGGGTAAGTTAATAGAAACTTGTTTTCATATATTTGGACGAGCTATCACATCCTGAAGTCCTGCGCATTTATTATGAAACACCCTGTATAATTTCTTAGTTGAATTTTCATCAAAATGGTATATAAAAATGCCAAAAAAATATTCGAAGGCGGAATCTATATCTAGGATTGCACAGAGTTCGTTCACTGGTGTTTATAAAAACTATTTTCTAATTTTTGTATTCCACTGTCACTAAACTGTATTTTATACGACACTGTTATAGTGATCGTGTTACTCAGCTCCAGATTAAATTCATAAAATATAGACCCATGGTCAGAGATATTATTATCAAGTACACAGCAGGTCCCTCTTTCGGAAAAATGTAAAAAAGACTAGCAATACTATAGTTCACTCGTCAGGATGAGATTTCTTCCGTCTTACGGCAAGCCAGTATAATTTTATAATTTGAGAGTACCGTGTCTATATCTGTCCATACCAAGGACCCTTTAAATAAGAACCACCATTTTATTAGAATGAAATATGTGATGCCTACGGAATTCAAAGAGTCTCGATATTTTGTAAATGTTTCCTCCTCTTTTAGGTTGATATTCATTTTGCAAGGAGCGGAAAACTCCAGGATACCCCAATGAGAAGTATAATCCTGTGTTGTTCTCCTAGGTCCTAGGAGGTTTTTGAGGCAATCAAAATGTGCAACCCTCTGATGAAGATGCCCTATTTTGGGATAATTCACTTAACACCTTTTCAACTGTGAAGCAACCAATTCAATACCGATAAATTAACTCCTGTATAAAATGTGTCATTTAAAGATGACTGTATTGTCATTTTGACAGCGATAAAAAAGGTGCATCGTTTTTTATCACCGATAAAAACGCCTGTTCCTCTTTAGCGTCTACATCTAGTATGCTTACGTCACTTTAATGTCTGCCCTGTCAGTTATTTAAGTATTGTCGATAGTTAATACTGAAACGTTACAACATGAGTCGTTTTGGGGAAGTTTCGACTCAACAAATAACCAAAAATATAGAAAAAGCAAGCCCTCTACAAAAAATACTAAAGCGTCAATATGGAGACAATTTACATTCGGTCGTTAATTTATCTTGCCAAAAAACACTAGAGCTTTTCTTTTAAGCATAAATTTTTTTTTAACTCAACAATTTTTCCATCAGTAATTTTGCTCGAAAAACTGACATTTGACAAAATCGCTCGACCTTCGGTCTCGCGATTTTGTCATGTCAGGTTTTTCTCGTAAAATTACTGATTGGCAAAATTATTTCGTTACAAAAAGAAATTTATCCGATAAAAAAGAGCTCTTGTGTTTTTACTGTTGAAAAAAACAACCAAGTGAATTCAATTACATAATTCCTTCCCACCAAAAGAATTTTTCCTTCGAACTTGTAACTTGTAGTGAATTACAAGAAATAATTAGGAAAATGGAAAACGTCATAACGAAGTATAATCGTTTTAATAAAATAGTGCTTTGGCAAATTAGAGGACTCGTTGTGTGATATTATAAATCAATCTCTTGAAACTGGAGAATATCCCAACGATTTAAAACATGCTGTTATTATAAAATGTCTCAAGAAAGGAGATTCAGATCTTTTCGAAAACTATCGTCCAATTAGCTTCCTCAGTTCTTTCTCAAAGCTCTTTGAGTTGGTAGTCTACAATGAGCCATGGTGGTGAAGCGTACGACTCTCAATCACAGGATCGTGGGTTCGATACCCGAAGTCCCGGTCTCGTGCATGGCATCACACATTGAAAGGTAAGGGCTACGTCATACCGAGTTCTCTCGAGGACTTCTGAGGGTTGCTCGTATGAGTGCAGCCCTGTTAGGGCTCAAAGATGATGATGGATGAAAATTTTCAATAAATTCATCAAGACAACAGATAATATAAAATAAAATCTCAACGTGTCCTCCGTGCTTTTCAGTGCACAGGATGGTTCGTCCATACATTTCCCTCGAAACATTCCTCAACATAATTGGCGAAACTTGGTCAGCACATTCTCTTATAGTATTTTCAAGGTGTTCTTGATCTCTGAGAGATTTGAGTTTTTCAACCTCAGATTCTGAATATCCCAATAGAAAGAAATTGCATGGGGTTAGATCGGGAGATCTAGGAGGCCATATATTTACTGAATATGGTCCAATCCATACACGAGGAAACAGATGATCAAGAAAATCATACACTTTAACTGTAAAGTGTGCTGGAGCACCGTCCTGTTGAAAATACATTCAACTGCACAGCTTTTTATGTAATATATTGAATTATGTTTCAGTTTTCAAAGGAGTCTCATAAAAACTATCGTGCATCACACGTTCATAAATAGATTTTTCCGTGCTTGTATGACTACCTATGTTTGACTTCGCCTCATACGAGAATTTGTCACACGCACTCGAAAAAATTCTTCTTTCCAGACTCCTAATGAAACATGCTAATAAACATAATAATAATGACGAGTAACAGTTTCACTCGACAAGATTACTATCAATGCTAATTAGTGGTTTTTGTCTAATAATCTGACACTTAATAATGAAAAGACACAAAACATCCAGATTTCTGATAATAATCAAGTTATCTTCAATTGTTAAACGAATCAGGTCGAATTACTTGGCATTACATTGGATAATAGACTTAACTGCCAACACACATTTGCCAACTGAAGAGAAAACTCGCTGGTTCTCTATTTGCTCTTCGCCTACTAACGCAAATATATTAAGAACCACATATTTTTCACTGTTTCACTCCCATATTAGTTATGGTATACGACTTTGGAGAAATTCAAGTAACGCCATTCAGATATTTAGGATGCAAAAGATAGCTGTGCGAATACTGACTAATATTGGGTACAGGGATATCTGTCAAGAGAAGTTCAAAAAACTTGGAATTAGGCCACTCCCAACTCTATTTCTATATTATGTTTTGATTGAAAAACATAAAAAGAAATCAACTTTGACAAAACAATCTCACATTCACGAACATAATACACGGAACTCTCACTACATACGTCTAGAACTATTTCGTCTTCACTTATCCAGAAAAGAATCCCTAGATTTTTCTCTATTCAATATTCTACCTCAAGATTTCAATGAGCTCAGTCTGAACAGTTTCAAGAGAAAATTGAAAAAATATTTGCTTGGACAATGCTTCTATTCTGTCGATGAATTAATTTTTGTTCTAATAAATATCTCACTGCTTCTCTTTGTATTTATTTAATTATACAATTTTTTTGTGTCTGTGATTGATGTTGTTTATTTGTTAGTCTTCTACAGTTTTTTAATTGTTTTTAGAGTTTTTACTCCGTTTACGTTAGTTTTAGAAGTCGAACATGTTCTATTAACATTATATTGTGTATTCTGTTCTATTCTACTATTTCACGTTGTTGGTATTATTTGACGTTTGAAATGTGACCAAAATGTATTTTTAGAAATAAAACTTGTAAATTTTTGAAGCAAAATTTTAAATGAAAACAGAAATAAAAAGCGAACCTAAAACTAAAATTTCTGTACTGTATGAGTTCAATGTTCGTGACAATAGAGCATTTTATTTGAAGCACGATGAACTATATGAATTTATTGATGAAAATGTGACGGAAGTTTTCGCAATTCCCAAGATACCCATATCTTCCGGGGAATCTCACATAGTAGCCACCACCCGTCGACGCTCTATCGCTCTTTCCACCCCCTTTCATCGAGTAGAAACAACAGGAAACGCCGCACGGGGTCGAAATCCACCCTGCGCACACAGCATCGGATGTGGCAATTCTGACAATGATCATTGATACTGGCGGTTAACTCAGCCATTAGTGACGTAACACGATACCGATTGTGCCAGCCATGCTTTCGGGGATATTATTCCCATTCGGGAATATTATTTAGGAATTAATTGAGCTTCAAAACTTGCTAGGCAGAGGCGGGCTTGGAAAAATCAACAGAAACATTTTTTTCATTTCCGAAATATTTGTTGTATCCAATGTCACAATTTTCACTCGAGTTTGAAGGCCGTCGTTTTTTGGAATTTGTTCCTAACGCTTCGCTAGCGCGAGTGGCTAGCAGAGTAGCAGATGTGAACGCTAATTAACCCTTTTCTACCTGCCGGTTAATGTCGTTGATATCCTTTGTTATAACAGAATTGATTATTACCGTAACTGTGTTAGGCATATTTTCGTTAACATTAGTTGACACCTTTTTGCCTGCTGTCTTAATGTCGTAGTTATCTTTTGTTATTTCGGAATTTCTAAGAATGGGATTCCATATTCGGTTGAGGTTCACCGCTTCTTCTTTTCTGTTGAAATTCTCCGTGTGTTTGTGGATCTCTATTGCCTCCCGTACAAGTCGGTTATGGCATCCCTGGTTAGGTGCAAGAAGTTATACGTCCTCAAACATAATCTACAGCATCCACAGGATAAACTAGAACATCTCCTAGCAATGGATATAGTGCACCCAAAATCAACAGCTCCATGAAACCGAGGACAAAGTAGGAAGGAGGCTCAGAATCCCATTCTTAGAAATTATAAAATAACAAAAGAAAACTACGACATTGAGACATCAGGCAAAAAGGTGTCAATTAATGTTATCGAAAATATGCCTAACTCAGTGAGGGTAAAAAGCAATACTGAAATAACAAAGGATATCGACATTAAGCCGACAGGTAGAAAGGGGGGAATTAGGGTTAGTGAGAATGTACCAAACCCAGATACGGTTATTAACGCCCAAGACTACCTAAGTCAGAATAAATACAATCTCCGCAGACGGAATCTCTAGTCATCTGATATTATTCATGATGTATGAGCTTCTGAAGAAGCTAGCCACCCGCGCTAGCGAAACGTTAGAAAGAAATTCCAAAAAACGATGGCCTTCAACCCGAGTGAGAATTGTGACACTGAAAATTTCGGCCGTGAAAGCCTTAACTATTTGTTGTAAACCCACCCACTGTATATAAGTAAAGAGAAGTATTTGCACTCTCGGTCGGCTCCTTTGATGTGTCGGGTTGAGATTTACACCTAAATAAATAACTATTTTAAACAACTTCGTTTTGAAATCATGTCAATGGCTTGTCTTATTCGATTTTCCAAGGTTCTCAAGTTGGTGAAGGAGTTACATAAATTTTTTTGAAAGAACCTCATATGGAAAAGTCCATTGGAGGCATAAGATGTCCGGAGGACTGCTCATTGCTAATATCCTATACAATAGAAAAAGTTGGGTCGTGAATCCATCAGAAAACAACTACTTTCCTGATTTCAAGTCATAAGCTCATTGATTGTGAACTACAGTTTTCTTCTTCGTTTTATACGGTCTTGACGATCGTGGTTCATGGGTATTGCTTAGTTGGGTTTCCGGCGCTGGGATGGCGCTCGCAGTTTGGAGTTATCCACTGTGCGGGCGCGATCTCAGTTTCGGTCTTGAAATGGATTTGGTTATCGATTCACTCGTTGCAGTCATTAGTTATTGACTGCTAGACCTACCCTATACTGATGAGGGGCAACACCCCGAAATCTATATATAGGTAGTCCGAATGTTTCGATGAACATTTCCATGCAACAAGCAATTGCAGAGATAACCTTGTAGGAACTCTGCACGGAAATTTCATCAGATGTAATTCAATGTTCGTCGTGGCATTAGCCAGGAAAGTAGTTGTTTTCTGATGGATTTTCGACCCAACTTTTCCTATTGTATAGGATATTAGCAATGAGCAGTCCTCCGGACATCTTATGCCTCAAGTCATAAGCTCATTGTTTGTGAACTACAGTTTTCTTCTTTGAAAAATGATTACTGACAAAAATAGTTTGAATTTAGACACTACTTGTCAAAGTCGATGAGCAGTTTAATAATTAAGATTAACAAGCCTGGCTCCGGTACGACTTTTTTATGCACACAACTGTACTTTTTTATTTAGGTGTAAAGACAACGTCAATGATTTCAGGCCACAGAAAATTTGTCAACAATTGATTACCCCAACCCTAAATATTCAGCAGGCAGCCACAGATAAGATTAACGAGAAAACCCGTAAGACCAGCCCACTGTCAGGTAGCCATCGGCCTATAAATACAAAAGTGCAACAAAAATCAGATGGTCTTTTGAGATCAAGGAGTAGGCAGATAGAGACCTTGTTACCTCATTAGATCACGACACGAGGAGTAGGCAGATAGAGGGCTTGTAGTCATTCTCTTGAAAATGGCTCCAAACAGGAGCCGAAACGTCGAGTTATAAACTCTCAACGCGGTTCAACCCATGAACTCAGTAATGTACAAATAATGAGTTATAAATACTTTGATGTTAGTTTAAAAAACGTACCATTTTCTGTATAAAATTTTCTTGAAAATTGAAGAGAAAGAATGTCATGTGAACGGATCGGCGATGAATATATTTTTTCGCATGTTTCATTAAAAACTAATCAAAGTGCTTCGTTTATTTGCTATTATATTAGGTGGCTTGACGAAAATTCGATCGATGATGTCACAGTATCGCCATCTTGAAAACGAATCTCCCTTTGTGGTATGTTATTGAAAAGAAAATGGCGTGAAAATATCTACAGTATTCCATTTAAAATTCTCGACTTCGCTCTTAAAACTGAAAGTGAAATTCAATTAGTTTTTTATGCGTTTTAAAACTATGCGTTTTAAGGAAATAAATCTTCGATCCAAATGTCAAAAGTCGTACTTGAAAAAACAATGAATGACGCTCTGGCCAATTATTTCGTTGTCACCCCCACATATTTCTTCAGGTATTCAACTTACGTCAGGCAAAGTATACAAAAATACATAGCCATTTTATCATATATGATAAAATGGCTATGTATTTTTGGTAACTCAATATCTCTTGTTCCAAGAGACCATATAAAGTATTTCTTCATTGGAGAAATGTGCCAAAAATTTGTAAATTTCGAATGCAATTTTCTTGAATTAACAATTATGCTTTCTTGGATATCATTTCTTTCTCCTCTCAAAGGTATTGTTGCCAAAAGTATGATTACGTACCTATTCATGATTATTTAGCATAGGTAAGGTAACTATCGCTTCAACCAAATTTGTTGTTCTCATTCCTTTCTATAGTTACCTAGGAAGCTATCACACAAACACCAGCTGTAGCAACATTCATTAGTTGTAGGTAGGTATATCTACCTGTTTCCAAAGAACTAAAGTGCCTACATATGAGTAGCAACCAACATCAACACCACTAGGTGTACGTTTGGTCCGGAAAAAAAGTGCAATAGAGACACTATATTTAATAGCTCAAAGCATTACTACATAACTATTATACTAATTCTCAAGTCGGTGAGGACGTGAGATCACGACCTGCAATCTGCAATTTCAACTACGAAAATCGGCAACAGTGTTTCCCAAGTCGTCCAAGTTGCACCTGTTTGCCGGATGTTTTCTGTTTATAGTCGAAGCTATTATTAATCGAAAATGAAATACAGGCACATGGTTCAAATTCAAAGTGGTATTTAGACATCTCAAAGTATTTTATTATTTGGAATTGGATATGGAAGAAAAACTGAGGGGTTGGGGAATATCTGAAGAGATTATTGATAATTACAAAGGTAAGTGTAGGACATAATATCAAGATAAGGTTAGGTCAGGTTTCTATATAATATATTGTACAATGAGCATGAAATGACATACATTTCCCACGAGTAGGTATATGAAATTTTGTAGTACGAGCGTACAATATACTATCCTGACCTGATCTTATCTTGATATTATGTCCTACACTTACCTTTGAAATTATCAATAATCTCTTCAGAGATTCACCAACCCCTCAGTTTTACTTCCATATCCAAATCCAAATACTAAAATACTTTGAGATGTCTAAATACCACTTTGAATTTGAACCATGTGCCTGTATTTCATTTTCGATTAAATTTTTTTGAATCCAAGTAATTCTGATATCTAAAATCAAGCAACTGATAATCTTCTTAGCAATATGGTAATTTCAATTGAAGCAAATATTTCAACACCCCAACACAGAGAAGTTCTCAAATGAAGAGCTGTATCTTAATTCAATAATATGGTTTCATTCATCCAAACATGTCTTTTGGTATGAAATGAGCATAGCTAATGTTAAGAATTTGTGCAATTTGATTCAAGAGAAGTAATTTCTCAATGAATATTATGATTGTCTTGACCTGTGTAACATGAGTTTCTTATTTGGAGTAAAGTTGGTTTACTCACACAAAGAATATATATTTTTTATCATCCAAGCAATCTATACGCTTGATCAGAGAGTACTGAATTGGAAATTCAAAATGCTCAGATCGAGAAATCGTTTATTCCAGTATATATAAACAAGCCATACTCTTGAAGCAAAGCTTATTGCATTAGAGGAAGAAATCCTTTTTATGTGTGTAACAAGGATCGATATTCGAAATACCTAAAATAATTATATTTTTCCCATGGCAGGAAAACTTTGGATAGACGATACTTGGAACACATATAAATGATATACTTATATTAGATTTTCATTATTATCTTCCCTCTAGAGATTTATTGATAATAAAATAGTTTTTATTCATTATTTTGATCAATAATTTAATATGTTTTTTTGGGAAATATAACTCACGTCTGTTATTTGGACATGATATTGATAAATGGACGAAGATGTCTCCACGATATCATTTTTTTAAAAATATGAAATTGAAATGGTTTGATTTTGATATATCATATAATATAGTCATGAGTATGATCGATTTTAGAAGAACGTAAGTTAAGTATATTCAATAAAATGCATGAGACATCAAATGAAAACCATTATATGACTTATAATTGTGTCGTCTGGTTGCAAAACCGACCAATTCTTCATTTTTTGGAAAATTGTGTTTTTATTTTTTTAATCCTTTACTACCATTCTCACCTATTGGCAACGAGAAATAATAACAAACCCGGCCAAATCCTTGCATCCTGTGGGTTACAAGATTCTGTGGTGCTGCAAAATCGGCCAAATCCACCCGTCTGAGTTTTTCAAAACTGGCCATCTCCAAATCCGCCAGGTTGTGCCAGTCAAAGTTTAATTCAGTTGGATTCCGTTTTCAAAGTTTACTTTTTCATTGGGATCCGTTCTGGGTTCGAATATTGATTAGATTCTGAAATGGCTCTGAGTCTTGATCCAGAGTTTCTGTTATTTTTTTCTTTCTTTTTTGTAACTTTAATTCATTAGGATTCCGTTTTCAATTTCTGTTGGATTCAGTTCAAAGTTTGAATATTGTTTAGTGAAGTTATGATACAGAAATCATTGTGGATAATTTTTCATGCCCAGAACCTCATTACTAACGCAATTTTTGTCGATATTTCTGCTCTAGTTCGTTGCAAAACCGGCTAACTCCAAAATAGGTTGCAAAACCGGCAAAATCCAAAATTAAATTTCGAAATACCCCCTTGCTGCAAGTTTTCCCAGATTCTCTTATGGTGTTTCAAAACCTGCTACCCTAGTGTTGTATGAACAAAAAGAGGTTTGGTTCTCATCTCGGTTTCCCTACTTGTGACAGAAAATCTGCTCTTCTGAAATTTTGCTTTTATGTAGTTGGCCGGTTTGCTACCAAACGACACAATTGTAAAGTTGAATGTTTACCGGAGGATGTTGTGGATGATAAATGAAATATTACCCATGGAATGAATAACCTCCGTCGAAGAAGTCACAGTAATTTGAATATGTACCCACCGACTCTACATAATTATTTTTTAATTGTCGGGCCAGCCAAGTCTGCCCCTGCAGTGCCGACACTGCCGGTTTTATTACCGGATTTTGGGACGATACGCTTCATATATTTCTGTCGTGTTCGACTGGAATTTTAAGAGGGGATGGAGTTTTATAGACAATAACGTCGCTATTGTTTACCCAGACGTGATTTGCTTTGTTATCAACATCGCTTCTGCATCGTTACGAGAGTATTTCAGATGAGTTTGCAACAAAACATGGGTTGATCAGTTTGAACGATCTAGAAATTTCTATTCATGAATAGTCGCGTCATCCTCTGTCAAAAGTAACTTTTCTTCATTGGCTGGTTTCACCGGAGATGGATAAATCTTCAAATATGATGTGTAGAAGGGTATCATATTTGTAAAATGATTTTAATGTTTTTGGCAAGAATTGCAGCTTGCTCTGACTGATTCCTATGAATTTTTATTCATCAGCCCATGACCTCTTGAATATACAGAATAAGACCAACAGACTCCGCAGATCTTAAATTTTGGTGTCGGCTGTGATGTCTGTGAACTACAAGGTGTCCAAAATATGATTTTTCGCTGTTTAGGGTATTGTCGATTTGATTTTTGTGCTGTAATTCGAGATTAATCATTCTTAGAAATGAATTTATCACGTCTATGTTGTAGCTCACGAATTCCTCCATTCGGATAGAAAATAATATCTCACAAATAGCATTAGAGAATGGCCACAATGTTCATAGAATTAAATAAATATCAATAACATAATCGTTTTCATTTTCACTTCATTTGTTAAAACTGGAAAATAAACGGCAATAATTTACTAAATTCTTGAAAAATTATGGGTCTTCATCAACAACAAGAGGATTGCTATGATTGCCTGCCCAACAATATATAGTTTGTCATATACAAGATGTCAATTTGAATGCTCACAATGGCTATCTCATGGCCAAAAAAACAATACAACTATTTCGAATTGTCCAACACTGTTTCTAAAATATGATAGGGAAACAGAAATGACTCATGAAATAATCCACTTCCATCATTTATTTATTTATTTTTATTTATTTATTTATTATTCATACAAACCTTACGGTTTTATTACATGAATAAAATGTTATTGGGTACATTGTGCAAAGTACATGATACATAATAAAATAAAATTTTCAGAAATTATAAAATTCACAAAATGTAGACACTTAAGAAAAATAGTTATGTGTAAATATATAATTATATTCGTATGGTTTTTCCTAAATTAATTGAATTGTATGAGGATTGATACAACCTTCAAAGGTCTTCACAGAGATATAGATATTAAATGCTCCAAGATTGTTTTACGAAAAACTCTGGTAGAAACTGTCCATTCTAGATCTATTAATGCATTGAATTGATTCGCAAGTCGAAACATGTTTACCGTAGGTGATCTCGAGATGTTAAATGATGGAGGAATATTAAACATTGGAACCTGGCGCATTCTTCTAGGTGGCACGTTAAATCTAATTAAAGACAAAAGTTCAGGGGAGTTAATTCTATTATTTATGATATTATATAAAAATACCAATACTGAGAGTTGTCTTCTATTTTCTAGAGATAATATCTTAAATTCATTCCTTAGAGTTGTACTTCTTATTGTCTGGTAGTCAGGGTATACGTGATGTTTTTTAAAATAGAGTAACCTTAAAAATTTATTTTGAATTTTTTCTAATTTGTTTAAATTACTTTGAGTTTCCGTGAACCAAATTAGTGAGCCAAACTCTAACTTGCTCCTAACCAAGCTATAGTACAAAAGTTTAAGTGTGTTAATATTATTAAAAATATGAGATTGTCTTATTATAAAACCTAACATTTTATTAGCTGACTTCAAAATATTTTCAATGTGTATGACAAATGAGAATGTGCTGTTGTAAGTTATGCCTAAATCCTTGATTTCAGTGCAGCGTTGCAAGCTTTGACTACCCATTAAATAATTAAAGAGACATGGTTGCTTAATACGCGTTATTGTTAAAACAGAACATTTGCCTAGGTTGAAAAATAATTTATTTTTATAACTCCATTCAAATACTCTATTAATGTCCTTCTGTAACATAACACAATCTCTCACTGTTTCTATCTTTTTAAATATTTTGAAGTCATCTGCGAATATAAGGCCATTTGATGATACTAGTGCTTTAGGCAAATTGTTTATATCCGCAGTTACTTCCTGCTCTAATTTATTAATATATTTCTTTTTTTCAATTTTTATAAGCTTGGTTACTTCTCGTCTCAATTCTATGTATTTATCATTAAAATGCCTGGAAATATTTTTTAGTTTTCTAAATCTTTCTTTTTCCTTTAAGTTACTTTTTATGTCGTTTGTGAACCAAATGGGATACTTTTTGTTTTTTTTGTAATGAACATATCTTGGCACACAATCCTCTATAATGTTATTCCAAATTCTATAAAAATGATTTAAAGCTCGGTTCACATCTAGTTTTTCGTTCAGTACCATATCCCAACTTGTATCTCTGGTGCGCTCTGTTAAAGTAAGAAAATTAGCTTTTTTATAGTTGTATCTTATACAGTTTTCAGTAATATTATTTATGTTTTTACAGATCCCCCCATTTGTTATATTTTTAATACAAATTTCAAGAGCAGGATGATATTCATCTTCTTTAACAATTGGCACAAAATCTTTATTAACTGTACAATTATATAAATTATTCTCCGAAGAGATTACTAAATCTAATGTTCTTCCATGATTGTTCTTTATGTTATTATATAATATGAAGCCATTAAAATCCATAAAATCATGAAAACTCTCAAGAATTTCGTTTGATATGTTTTTATTATAATTAATTCCAGTTATATCAGGTATATTAAAATCTCCAAAAAGGTAAAAATTATCGGATATTTTTATATTATTTTGTAAAAATTCAAAAACTGATTCATACACGTTGATTAAACTTCCAGAAGGAATATATACCCCACAAAAAATGTACCTGCAACCATTTGCTTTAACTTCAACTATAACTGCCTCAAAAAATGTATGTTTTTTAATAACTTTTAATACTTTATATTGTTTTTTAATTGCTAGAAAAACACCACCATCGGTTTTTTTATTTGTAATTTCTAAATTTCTATCGCATCTTACCAAGTTGAAAATTCCTAAATCTATCACCTCTCCATCATTCACTCCATCCTGTAACCATGTTTCCACTGCTATTATTACATCGAAATCACCAATCAATGAGTTCCTAAAAAATTCAGAACATTTAGTGTTCAATCCTCTACAGTTTTGGAAATAAATATTAATAAGTTTCGACATATTCAGTCTTATGTGAACTCGCACTCTACCCTAAAATAATTTAATTTAAATTCAGGATTACTGCCGCAAAGCGGAATTTTAATCAAGATATTTCATATCAAAAAGTAAGTAACAATTCATTACGAAATACTTCACATTCAAATATTTTTAATTAACAAGCCCGTTGGTTATGTTAGAAGAGGAATTAAAATAAAAATTTTTCATCATATAAGTTCTTCAGTCACGTACAGAGAAAAAAAAAAAAAATTTGTTTCTGCATATTAAGAAGTGAACCCTACCTGAAGGGCGGTTAATTCTAATCATTACTTCCAAATCTTAAAAATAAATTATAAATGAAAAAATAAGTGTAATAAAATATTATATGGAATAAGAAATATGTGAAAGCCATTTTCAAATACTTTAAATTACAATAAGTCTTTCCCATCGTGTAATGAGGCCTTCAACAACGACCAGATTTATTCATTGAACTGAAAGAGAGAAAGCAAAACAAAAATATTCCTGCAAAAAAGAATCGTTCTTGATAAGAGTTCTTGTCTTCTATTTGGTCAAGTCCTTCACATTCTGAACCAGCCTGACAGCGTTGTCACTCTTCACGAAAATTCTGCCATTCATTGACCATGCTGAATGATTTCCATATTTTGCTTTTGCGGCTTTCAAGAGCTTGTACGGGTGAACCCTTTAAGTTTGTTCTTGCACTGAATATTTCTTTCTTCTTCAGTAGTGACACAAAAGAAACAATTACTGACCTCGGAAATGTTTGTCCTTCTTTATGTTTACCAATCCTATATATATTATAAATTTCCCAGTGAGCGCATTTAATTTTCATGGCGTCATTAAATAGGCATAGCACTTTAGATAATAGATTCTCTTTCTCCTCTTCTTGTATACCTGATACAATTAGTGAATTTTCCCTATTTTTTAATTCAATCTGATTCACTTGGTCAGCAACTTTTCGGATTTCTTCTTTATTTGCCTTCACTTCTATTTCCATATTGGTAAATCTTGATAACAAGTTATCTAATTTTGTTTCTATAGACTCAAAGTTCTTACTAATACTTTGTATTTGTTCCTCAATTTTGGTGTTTATCTTTGGCAAAATTTTATTCAAGATAATGGATTCTATCATATTTTCGTCCACCACTCCTGTTACACTTCCACTTCTTGTTTTTTGACTCATTGTCAGGAAATATCTAGGCAAAATCTGGCAGCAATGTACAGACTTTTGATTTCTTGATTGTAATTATTATCAAGTTATTCGCTTTAATTGAAAGAATGGGCCACACAAATTGCACTATTCTCTTTACGAACACTTTTACTAATTGTGATCCAAAACTAACCGCTTCGAATGTTAAAATTTCACAGAAATAACTCAATTTCTTCGGAGCTCACATAAACGATGTCTACACCCGGACGGCCATTTTGTTGTTCATCATACTTTCTGATTTCCAGCCATCCCCACTCGAATAATTTCAATAGAAACCTCCTTCTTGACGGACCAAGAAAAGAAGTTCATTATTGAAATCATTCTAGTTGGGGTGATTGTACACGGAGCATTAGGAGGTTGATGGGTGGGAGCAACTCTCTATATAATAGAAACACTTGCTGTTCTATAAGAAGTTGCAGGAAAGATCTACTAATAGGACTCGTGACAAAAATGGCAATCTTTTGTATCAAATACTGAACGATGAATGGAAATCTCTGTACTGTGAGGTATTTAATTTTGTTTCGAATCATTCCACAAGTTTTTCCAAATTATCACATTTATCTTTGCGAAATTTATTAATATCCTGCATAGACGGTAAATCTTCCTTATATTTTCAAGATTCCCAGTCACGTCTAGTGATATTGTCAAATTTGGTGAATAAAATGTATACATATAATGAGTTGATATCATTTCTCAGTTTTCCTTTCCGAAGCCCTGAATCCATCAAGAAATTCTGGCAATCTTGATAATCACTGCCAAAACTAGTTGAAGTGATAGTAGACAATTTCAGTAATGAATGATTACTTGTACAGCTGTTATTATTCATTGGATTAAATAGTGACTGATGGCCTGATATTGTTGTGTTCACTGTTGATATCATTGTTAATAATACTGTGGAAATCAGCGGTAACCTTTTTTTGGTATCGTTAATGAAATGTTTTCAAACGTTTCTCTATCATCACTACAATATTTTGATCAAATGACTCTATTTTAACTGAGTTGAAACTTAAACTAAATAATGACCGACAACTCTCGAAGGGTGGTTAGGAAGGGATAAGGAAATTGGAAGGAATAAGGGTATTTCAATGTAGAAACTAGTAGGGAATGAATGACAGACCTCGACTTAGAAAAAGTGACTGTATTTTTGTAACCCTATAGTCCTCTTTCCTACAATTCTCAACTTCCAGAATCCAGCTGCCAAATATCCGGCTCGAAGGACCAATGTTGAGGTTTGTTTCTATTTGTTCTATTTATAATAAATTATGTGGATTTAAAATCTTTATATTGCTGAAAATACATTTAAGAAAATATATATTGAAAATTCTCTTGTTCAGTTGAAGTTGTATCTAATTTAGTTAACAAAACATGAAAAATGTCTAGCAGGGCACTTTCTCCTAATATCCAACGAAGGCTTCCCTGTCACAGTCACTCAAAGAAAAGAAAATTGTAATAGAACAACCAAACTCAAATGGCTGATTTGGCTGGCGAGTTGAAAACAACGAACCAAAAAAGAAACATGTGGTCATAGTTTCAGCAAAGAGCTCCATTGATTATCGCCTGTCGTAATTTTCCCCTCTCGCCCCTACATGTTCCTTTCACAGCACAGAGATTAACGGCATCGACAGCAGATGAAAGGTTTGATAATGCAAACGCCAAAGGGGTATGAATATTAACGAGACCATCCACAGAAGAATTACAACGTTACTCCTATTTTCCTGTATGTTTGTAATTTCCAGCGCATGTCAATTAGTTATTCTATGGCAGGGTGGGTTTATTAAAAATGAATGGAAAAGATTTGGAAATTGATGATAGTTTCGTGATTTTGGGTTTGTCCAGTACTACCTAGGCAGATTCATGAAACCCTATGGGAAAGATATAAAGACAACATTTTTCTACACCCGTACCATATGCCCATAATACGTTTCATAATGAGATACGGATTTTTTTATACAGATGTTTAACTAATAAAAACCTATAATTTATCATTGGTATTAATAAATTTGGTAATTTAGGGAAGCAAATAGCAACATATTCGAATCTGCCTGATCCGAAGTTATATACATTGTATGCATTGTTTTCGGAAGGACATCTGCAACCGTATTAGTTGATGCCGGTGGTGATATTACTGCATTAAAACGTCATGGTGGCTGGAAATCCAATTCAGTGGCGGAAGGTTACATTGAAAATTCGGTTCAGAATGAAATCAGTATTTCCAATACAATATTGAACTCTATTGAGACTAGCAATGATGAAATAGTAAATATTCCTTCCACTTCCAGATCAGTGGGACCTGTAACACCCTGTAGATCACTGCATAGGAAACCATTACTCAGACGAGACAGTGCACATTTATTTCGCCAAGAGGCTGCCCTGATGACAAAATAAATGCCCCGAAACGTCTCAGCATCGAAAACCAATACTCGAGCAGCTGAGTAATGATTTAGGAAATTGTAAGATACTCACGAAACGTGTATATAATGCTTGGTAATTCAGGACAGTAAAAGAAACTCAGAAAATCTATACTTGAACTTAATTTAATTTGATCTAAAAAATGGACATATATGATTGTTGACCACAGTAAGCCATGATGAAATTCATCTGGTAAGAACAAAAATGAGCTGTGACAGCTATAAATTATGGTTGGCAACACACTGTATTTATTTATAAGTTTACTAAAATATTATATGAGACTCAAAACATCACATGTATATAATTGACGGACAGTAATCAAGTAATTTTCTTATTGGTTCCAAAAATAAATCAGCAATTGTTTAACTGAAAATTCGCTTCGCACAACCCTGTACATTATAGCGACATAAAAACTTGTAGGCTAAATTCTGCTTTTTTTACTAATGATAGAAAATAATCTTCAGTTGAAGTTATTAAAAGTATTCAAGAATGCATTCATAATTGATTCATGGAACAGCAAAACAATATGACTAAAATGAACTGTCCAACACAAGGGTACAACTAAATTGAGAGGATAATTTATCAATTACATAAGAGAAACATCTTGAGGTTAACCTCTTCCAGCTGTTAATCCGACGCGTGGCAAAGATGAACTCTATACTTGTTGAAAAACGAAGATACACATTGGTTTTCAATGACAGACTCTTCTCTAAAGGGAAATTTATGGCGAAACCGAGGATTCGGGAAATTTCTTCATGTCTTTTGAAACGTATTTTCGAGTCTTGATAAAAATGGAGTATTCACTGGCTAGAAAAACTTGTGGATTCGACTACAATTGCTGATTCGTCGCAGACTTTCCAACGAATATTTGGCAATAATGAGTATGTCTCTTTAGTAACCAAAACTTATTTGTATTTTTCATTAATACCAAAATTATCGGGTTCATGTTCTTGAAGCCGTTTTCGGATTAACTGTTTCAGTAAATTTCAACACATATGGTATCATTGGAAAGATAATTTTGTGCCCATTTAAATGATATATCACTAGACCCCACGTTCCATTTAAAATTTTAGGGTTGTGATACCCCCTCGCTAGGGGGTTAAAGGCACAAGTTGCAAAATATATCTAAAATGTGTCCCCCTCAAAAGCAAACTCCACATGTCCGAGCATTTTTGCTTGCAAATCCACAAAAAGGATAAAAGCTCGGTGCATACTTTTCGTTGGACCACTCTGTATAGTTTTTTGCTTTCGTATATGATTGAGTTTATAGTTAGGCTAGATTTTGGTGTGAGTGAAGGAATACAACTTTTATTTCTTGTCTCATATTTTCTAGTTTCAGTAAGGTTTGAAGTAATATAGTATTTCTTGTGTATTAGACATATCGTTTCCAGTAGGTACAGGCAAAGTAGAGTTAACATTTTTTTATTAATGAATAGTGGTTTGCAGTGTTCACGAAACTGAGCTTTACACATATATCGAATTGCTCTTTTCTGTAAAAGGGCCCCACAGACTGTCAGTTCTACCTTCAGTGAAATCGTACAGTTAAAACGCATCAGTTTGAACTGATCGGACCATGTGCCCACACACGTGTAGTTTAACCTTCAGTGAAATCGTATAGTCAAAACGAATCAGTTAGTTGTCTTTTTCAATTCTCTTTATTTAGTCGCTGTACCTACGTTCAAGTGTAAATAATGGACGAAGACGAATTGTTGTGCTATGCTGCATTAGCTATTGCCATCCTAAAAAAACAAGGAAAAGAAGTTGAAGAAAAGGAGAGTATGGATGAAGGAATGGCTACAGAAACGAAACAGCTTTTCACTCACTAATTTGATGAATGAACTGAAAGTTAATCCGATGGATTGGTACAATTATTTGAGGATGGATGAAGAGACGTAGTATTTAAAGCTGTTAGCAATAGTAACTCCGTTAATTGAAAAGCAAGATACAATTCTTAGACAGGCCATAACACCTCATGAGCGGCTTACGTTTTTGGCAACCGGAAGAAGCTACGAAGATCGCAAATTCTCTACTATTATTTCGCCTCAAGCGTCGGGAGAAATTATACCTGAGACACAGCTTACTAAGCTGTGCCTTAGACGTGTGACGCAATTGTTAACGGACTTAAGGACTACTATTCCGCTAGAAGAAAGTAAACAAATACTCGCCGGCCGACATCTAGGAACTGAACGATTCAACTGATGGCGAACACACACACTCGAATTTTACTTCCGTTCAGTTGGTCGTACCAACAAATCGATGGAATGTACTTCAGTTCTTCCGTGGGACTGATCAGTCTAAAACGGAACGATAAAACTACCACACACTATCCGTTTATTAGATCAGTCAAATCGTTTCAGTCATATCTGCAGGTAGAACTGATAGTCTGTGGGGCCCTTAAAAATGAACACATTCAATCATATGCTGTATCACTTCCGTTATGTTCAGCGGTCAGACGTTATCCCAATTCGATGGCAATTTGCCATTAAGTTGGGACAACGTCTGACCGCTAAACATAACGGAAGTGATGCAGCATAGGGCTGAATGTTGACACAGGGACAGTTCAGCATGAACACATGGGCAAGAATAGTAGGAGACACTTCAATTGATCCCTTCATTTTACCGAGAATTTACAGAACGAATTTCCTGCATTAGTGGTGGACGTGCCTTCACAAGTTCGTCAGTGTGGTTTATGCACGATGGGGCCTTCTCATTCTCGAGTAATCGTCCACGTTTATATCGATACAGTGTTTTCCAACCGGTGGATTGCCAGAGAAGGTCCAATTGCTTGGCCCCCACGGTGCCCAGATTGCAACCCGATGGAATTGTTTGTATGGGAACATGTGAACGACCTAGTTTATGGTGCAGAGCCAGTGCCTTCCATCGAAGTTATTACTGAACGAATACAGGGTGCCTTCAAAATCGTAAGAAACACAGAAGGAGGAGGGCATTTCCAACACCTCCTGTTAAAAAGTCAATAAAATTTACTCTAACAGGACAGTTTTACGGAATTGTTGAAAAGTATATAGACTCTCAGTCCTCATATGGTAGGAATGCTATTTTTATCAAAAGGGAAAGTGCACCAATCGTAAAGTTTTCTATTAATAGGCTCTTTGGATACGAGTGAAAGAGACCTATGCCAGAGATTATTTTGCCAGGCACGATTTCACACTTAAACTAACCCTCAAACACGTCCAAAAAATCGTAAAATCCCGAAATTACAAAAATCCTCAACAAGCTAAATGAAGATAAAATCCTTGAATTTTTCTATTAATGTACTCTGCGGATCCAGCTGAAAAGAGCTATACCTGAGAGTATTTTGCCGGGCACGATTTCACCCATAAACACGTCCAAAAAATCGTAAAATACCGAAATTTAAAAAATCCTTGACAAGCTAAATGGAAATAAAATAATTGATTTTTTCTATTAATGTACTCTGTAGATCGAGCTGAACAAGATCCATATCTGAAAGTATTTTGCCGGGCACGATTTCACTCTCAAACTACCCCTCAAACACGACCGAAAAATTGTTAAATCTCGAAATTTGAAAAATCCTCGACAAGCTAAATGGAGATAAAATAAATGATTTTTTTCTATTGATGTTATCTGTGGATCCAGCTGAACAAGATCTATACCTGAGAATATTTTGTCGGGCATGATTCCACCCCTAAACTACCCCTCAAACACGTTCGAAAATCGTAAAATCCCGAACTTTGAAAAATCCTCAACAAGGTAAATGTAATTAGAATCAATATTTTCTTCTATAAATAGACTCTTTGGATACTTGTGGAAGAGATCTATATCATCTATACCGCCCGATCAATCTTGAATTATGGGCAGGGGCGCCGTCCTGTTGGAAATGTATGTATGTATGTAACACGTCTTCTAAAATTGTCAAGTACCTAGTTGCGGTAAGAGATCCTTCAAAAATGCGGTATATGATTTTTGTCCCCAATATGAAACTTGCCACATTAAAACCAAATCTACCCTGTTGTTGTCGTTCAAAAATCAAGTGCTGGTTTTCATCATACCAATGCCTTGTATTTTGCCTGTTAAATATACCAGCACTGCTTATATGTGATTCGTCTGACCAAATAACTTTTTTTGCGAAATCAACGTCTCTCCGAGCATGGTTCAAAAACCAATTGCAGAAATTCACACGTCTTGCTGCATCACCAGGATATAAGTGTTGGACAATATTGACTTTGTAGGGTTTTAACTTATACTTTTTTAAAATTCTGTGTACCCGTGATCTGGAAATAGCAGTATCATTCTCTAATTTTGCACAAGAAGTCTGATGATAGGCATGAACGCTAGCTAACACATTTATTTCATCTACTTCTTGATTCTCTTTATTATATACCTTGGGTCGAGGTTTAGAATATGCACCATAATTCAGTAAATTATACTTTAGTCTGAATTTAGTTGCTCGACTAGGTTGATGCCTCTCAGGATATCTGAAAGTTTTTAAATCACGATGTAAGGAAATGTCTTGTGGTAAAATTCTCGACGTCATACCTGTTCAAATAAAGTTCCAAAGCTTCGCCAACGTTTTCATTAGATTGATTCAAACATTGTATAATGTCATATTTTTCATTGTTTTGAAAAACCAAATCTCTTCCAGCCATTATCAGTTCTCAATCAACAAATTCACAAACAATTATTTCTACAATACTCAATATTCCTTCAAACCCAAACACGATGAAACACAATAATAATTCGTAGCGATGACAGCTAGATCAGATTTGTTTTTTTTCTCTTCAATGCCTATTTGATAAAACAATACTTCCAAATGCATAGTAGCCATAATAACAACAAGGATGTTCGTATCATCCATGACCTACTAATGTTAATAATCAAAAGTAATAATCCTCTTATTGAAACTTGGAAAATCCATGGCTTACTAACGAAAAATTATCATTATGTGATGTTTTAGTGTTTTTTAGCATTTCTGAACATCCTACCTATATAGTGTTATATATAATTTTGAAGGGAAAAAAATAGCAAATTCAACGAAGTAATAAAATACAGGGTGTTCCATTGAAAAAAATATAGGTTTGCGTCGTATCTTCAAAACCATAACCCGAAAAAAAAAAAAAGTGCGCCACTGGATTCTACGCAGAATTCTGTATCAGATGTAGTTTTTAGCTCAGCATTATTTCTAATAACTTCGGAGATAAAGAAGGGGTCCGAAAAGTATCAATTTCCAAAATCGCCCTGTATCTCATAAACGGAAACAGTAATGCAAAATCTGATTAGGCCAACTTGAATTTCACAAAAAAAAAGGACAGGAACGTGAAAACCGCAAGGCTTTATCTTAAATAACAAGCGATAAACCTGGCTGTCTCACCCAAAATGGGATGCACTGTACTCTGTGGATCCAGCTAAACAAGATTTATACCGGAGAGTATTTTGTCGGGCATGATTTCACCCTTAAACTACCCCTCACATACGTCCGAAAATCGTAAAATCCCGAACTTTGAAAAATCCTCAACAAATTGCAGCCTTTCTAAAACTTTCTAATCTCGATTTGTACACTGGCCATTGCTTCAGAAGGACATCAGCCGCACTATTATGGTAGATGCAAGAATTGATAGAGACACGGTGGCGGAAATCCATATACGTATAGAGGATTCGATAAAATTCTCAATGCCATTGGAAACCGAGCTATAATGCCTTCTTCTTCCCGAAGAGAAACATTCTGTGTTAATGACGTAAGTTCCAACGTAGAAATAAACCTTTTTCAAATAGTATTGAAAAACAGCACACATTTTACTTTCAATTGGAATAGCATTGCTAATAGTATCTACGTCTGAAAATGTTTCTAGCTTAAAATGATTTTTTCTGTACATAGTATTTTTATTTCCGAGTTGCCAAGATTTGAAAATTTGCAGTGTAATTTGTGTCACAACGTAGGTAGGTAGGTTTAAAAAAGAAAAATGGATGGTTCATTCAACAGGTTTTGAACCCTTTTTAAGAATGTCAAAGGAAAAATCTCTAAAGATGACGACAGGAAAGTTTATGATGAAAACGGTTATGAAAAAACACAGTTTTTGTTCATAATTCAAATAGTCGTAGAAAAAGTATAGTGTACATTGAGCATACTCGTTAAGCTCGTACTACATATACCTACTAGTGTAAAATGTATGTCATTTCATGCTCATTGTACAATACAATAATGTAGTCATCCAAGGATATGTCTCTTTTCCACACAGTCCATCTTTAAGGACTCTCTGGTAGTATTTCTTTGTTCCTTTTCGTATTCGGTGAGGATCATTTACATTTTCTCCACTTTTTGCAGGTTTGATGGCTTTAGTTTATCGAATTGTGATGATGAGAGGACAAATGTAATAGAAGTATCTACCTATTCCTAATTCAATAAGCGTCAGCGTATAATTGAGAAAAAATATCTAAATATGCCTAAGAATGATGCCTAAGTATAAAGATGATAATCAATATTTTAATTAGGTCATATTTGTTCGAGAATTGAGCGAAAGATCGAAAACGGTCGTATCACGAAATAATAGCGAGTGAACGAATTTCCCTCCAGCACTCATCCCAATTACTTTGCGGGTCGAACGAAAGAGAAAACCCACACCCTAAAAGTATTTGTAAATGAATTCGTGAAATTAAATTCCAAAGAAGAGCCTCCAACCGACCGGGAATGATTATAACATTTTTTTCATCAACGTTTTTACGGTCGTCCAAATCGATTTACTTCTTAGTATATATTCGAAATGATGAAAAGATACCAGTAAGACTTATAAGAGGCATTTACCGAATTTCAAAGAAAGTCTGTTGGCAATTTGATTAGAACGCGGGATCGAAAGAAACTTTCCGAACGAAACGTTTTTCAGGGCTGGCTTCAGGATTGCATTTTACTGAAAGTACGAACTCAGAAGTAAAAGGAAAAAAATCTTTCAAATGATATGAAAGTTCAGCTTCAAGAGTAGGTCAAACGTCTGAAATTTTGGAAGTAAAGGTCATATAAATAGCCTTACTGAAAATAACAGTACCTACATGTGTTATTAGTAAAATAACGGAAATTACAGCACAAAAAGACCAGTACAAAAACGACAAATAAATATGTTTCCTTGCAGTAACTGTTCTTTGCTTGGCAACGATTAAGTACATATAATGTAGAATATTTCTTCAAGATTTTTTTTCAGATAATCGTTAAATTTTTTGAACTGGAAAGATCCTAAATCCGACTGAACAAAATAACGCGGCACTAGGTGAAATTTTGTTAAAAAAAAGTATAAATGCCATCTTTTGCAAATCGTTCAGAAATCGGTAGAAATAAAATCGTATTTAATTTTAGAGACGTTTCGTAAAATTCTGTCAAGGAATAGAAACCACCCAAACACCTGAACTATATCAATATACACTCAGCGCACATTTCGCCAAAAAGTTAACATCTTCAGTAGTTTTGGTGCTTTGGTAGATTCTATTTCTTGAATTGTTTTCACACCAAACGTTCCAAATATTCATTTATTCGTGAAATACTTTGTAAAATTTGTTGTGTAACTATGGAAACGTATCAGAATATTGAATTGTCAAACGTGTCGCATTGAAAATTTGATTGTAGGTATTTTCGAAAATATTGAAAATAAAGATACGAAATGATGAGTAATGCATTCCTAGAAGTCTTCCTGAACAAGCGGACAATAGATGTATAACTAAAGAAATCGATAGAAACTGTGAATAGGCTTATAGAATCGTTTGCTTCCTGAAGATTTTCCACGATGCTTGCAGTTTTCCAGATGGATACTGCGCAAGTGTGCTAGTGTTCCTGAATTTTTTAGTCATATCTTAAAAAATGTATCCATTGACTCGTTCAAGTTCAAGTTGAGAGAGTTATTGGAAAATGATCAAATAAGATTTTATAATTCTTTTCCCATTTTCATTACTTCTGCTCATTGAACGTATATTCTTTAGTTATAGTCGCGTTAATGTAATACATCTGATTACCCGAAAGAATGATCTAATGAGTATTGTATTGAGTTAAATTGTCACTATTATTCATTTCATTTCTATTACTATTTTTCATATTCACTGCTAAAATCGTATGAATATTCTATATTTGTTTTTGGTTTTCTTTTGTTTTTGTCAGGGTTGAGTGTAAGAATAGTATATTCTGTAACAAGGTTAGAATGAAAATTCGATGCGAGTGGAAAATTCCGAGCGCGAGCCGAAGGCGAGCGTGAGGAACCACGAGCATCACGAATTTTCATTCTAACCAGCAGACTATACTTTCTCCACGATCAAAGATAGGAAACGTGACAGCAATAATTTTGACACTCAAATTTTGCCACTACGATGACAATCAACTGCGTCAAGGCTAATGTTATTATTGCTAACCAGTGTGAGAATGTTATTCTATCACAAGAGAGAGAATGTAAATACATTTAAATTGCATGGGGGCAGATGTGTTGCAGAATATTTCTTCAATCTCAAGAGAGAGAATTCCAGCATTCTGTAATCAAATTTGATTTCAGAATTGGCTAATTCTGTGATGATCGTGGAGAAAGTAATTACCCTAACTCTACCTTTTGATAGTAGTAGGTACCAGTATGTAAACGTATATGTGTTCTTTCTAACTATCAATAAAAGCGTTTACTATAATAATAATAATTATTATAATCTTTTTTACCGATGAAGCTCAATGTATACGCGACGGAGTAGTGAATTACCACAACTTTCATATTTGGGCACTAGAAAATCCACGCATGATCAGACAATATCGACACCAGGAACAGTTCAACGTAATATTGTATGGGCAAGAATAGAAGGTGATACTTCAATTGTCCCTTTTATTTTATCACGAATTTTAAATGGCGACACATATTTAAACTTCCTACATAACGAATTGACTGCATTATCTTCAATTATTTGGATAAAGTGTTTCCCAATCAGTGGATTGGCAGAGCAGATTCCCGGATTGCAACCTGCTTCGCTCCGAGTCGCCTGATGCAACTTCCGAAATTTATTTAAATTGCATAATAATCTAGTTACATTCAAAGCTTTATCGTTTCACTGACAACGATGATGTGAAAATAAAATCAATTACTTTGGTTATTGTCACGTTAGTGTCATTTTAGGTTGGTATCTAGGATATTATAAAGTAACTATCGTACTATATTTTGTGACTAATGCATTATGTGTTGTTGTGACGTTTTGATGTTATCATTTTGTAATAAAGATTTAACTTGAAGGTAGCTTAACTTTCAATGATACGATAAAATATATAAAGTCCTTCGAGAGAATATACAAAACCGCCTAGTGGGAATGAATTCCTCCCAAACTTCTTACCCATAACATTCTCAACAGAAGAACTACATATTATATACAGGCCACCTTTACGTGAGGCAACTATAGTTTTCGAAAACTGTTGCTAGACAACACATTCAAAGAACTGAACTAAGACTCTCAGACCACACTTATAAACAAACGAAAGTCATACGTAATCCCTCGACCAGGCAAAATTACCGTACAAAATAATTTAGTTTACTTAGGACCCAAATTATACAGCCTCGTTCAAACTGATCATTGCCCAAAAATATTTTCATCTCAGAGTTGAAAAAATTGTGAATCCATCTATTTGTTGAAGTTACAAATACATGTATTTTATTGAAAAATTGAACCTTTGTAATTTTGTATGTTAACCCTTAAATATGTAAAATGTGAACATGTTCATTTAGAGTTTTCGCTAGTGTTTGATGGACCTAATGCTCAATTATGTGAAACAAGATAGACACTGAAAAGTTTACCACCTATAATAATTTGGAGAAGATACTACACCACTTTCACGGATCTTCCTATATTGGTTGCAACAATTGAAGTATTTGGAAAGCCATAGCAGTTTTCTTACAAATACAATGAAAATTTGGTATGACATTTCTCGACAGTGTCTACATCAGCTGATATTTTTTTGAGAATTTTTGTCTATTTAGAATCGGAGATAATTGTACTCAAAGTTGCTCCTCGATAGACTTTTGAATTATAGCACCATAGGCCAAATGCTGTACAGAAAAAACTCGTTTTATAAATTTGATGGAAAACTAAAACATGTCAATAAACTCGATAACAATGCTAATAACCAAATCTGGAAAAATTTAATTATCGAAATACAAGCTCCCAAAGTCGGCAATATTTTGATCGATGAGAGCACAAAAATGACCAAGTCAAGAGCAATGGCAACAACGCGCTGCAGCTCGTAAGGAACACGAGAAATATCCCGAAATAAATAGATCGAAATATATAAAATTAAAACTCTAGAAATGGAGAATTGGGCAGCCTCCCTGCCAATATTGTCGTCAGCATATTATATGGGAAGTTTGGAAAAGATTAGACGTGGAATTGAAATAATTTTCTGAACAAAATGACCAAAGAAAATTTGTGATTACTTTTTTGGTTTTCGTAGTATATTTACCTCTCTTTCTAGTTTGAGCTGATTCCATTTGCGTCGGAATTCATGTTTTTTTTCCTGAAGTTCTGCACATTTGCATAAATCAAGAACGATCATCATATAATATTCCATTTTCAATTTTTAATTTTTTTTGCAGCCAACATCGCTGCGAATGTATTGCATCTTTTTTTCAAATGGCTGTCTTTAATGAACCGTCCCTTGTGAACTAAATTGGTTCGGGCCATTGCGATAACAATTTATCAGTTTTCAATCACTTTCAAGCAATCTGATCGTCGGGACTATAAAAGTTACTGACACTGACACTAGCGACATAGCAGTGTTGCCTAGCGCCTCCGACACTAGATTGGATGGTTGAAATAGTGGAGAATTCATACAGTTGGAACACCAAATTTACGTATATCTAATGGGAGGAAATAGAAAACATTTGGCGCATACCTTACCGTTTCAAATACCTTAATAGGCAATTCCATTAAGTTTTCAAATCATCATTTAACAATTTTCTATTCAGCAAAATTATTGTTATTATAATCATATTATTACTTGTTCTGCAAATCTTGGAAACTATTACATGGGTTCCTATATCTGATAATGACTACTATAATATCACATTCATAAAACTTGTTCTCCATTCACCAACTAATCGAATCGATGTGTAAAACTCCATTTAAATTCCAATTTGTTGAATTTTTCCGTCCACGATAATTCAGTCCTGACAGATATTGAAAGCTCCGGGCAACAAAAACTGCGATTAGAATCGGTCTCCCCTCGGTGGATATTTATTAAGGATTATTTATGACTAGGGGAAACCTTTGGAAATTGAGAGAGCAATCGCCAGGACAGCACGAGAATGACTTAGGAGAGAGTGGGGAAACATTGGATAATACAACTGGATTAATTTCGAGTAGTAATTCGTTAGAAAGCCAGCGCCTGTATCTAAAGTTAATAAACACTATGGGAAGTTCTGATGGTGATTTATGTTATATAGGCTAAAAAATCGAAGTGTACGCCATCTAACAATTACTCCAGCAACTACTGTTAGAGTGAACAACAAACAATAGTCCATTGTTTGCCGTGTGAAATGACTTGTTTTCATTTTTTAGTTTTCAAGTTTTTATGATCAGATTATACCTAAAAATGCTTAAAATAGACCACTTGTAAACCTTAGTGTTTGGCTGTTTGGTGTTGGTGAATATAAACATGCAGAATATTCATAAAACCGTACCTACCCAATTGCGGAAATTTTGTTCTGTACCCAAGTGTCTTATGCATTTCAGATATCAGTCTTCATAAATGTCCTCTTGGTGATGAATTGTGAAGCTGTGTATTAAATGGAAGACGGTGCTCAGGATTAGAAAATCTAAACCAGAAAATAAGCCTGTTTGCAGTCTCCACTTACAAGAACAGGACTATTGTTTCCTTGGTAAATAACTAAATTGTCTTATTTTCAACATTTTAAATTAATAATGATGACTTAACACAGGTACACCTCTAATAGTTTAACGAGAAAACTCTGAAAAGGAGTTAATCCGAGTTAAAAGATTCCATTATAGGAAAGTCGAAAGACCGAGTCAAAGATTAACAGAAGTCAAAGAAAATGGAGAGTCAAAAAATAGACTGTAGAAATAGGTTTAAGATATTTGTAATTTCAATAATGTATTTGGAACCCCAATCAAAGTTGATTTAAAGTTTCATGTTCGATCTTTTTACTTATTTTCAATAGAGCTGCTTGTGAATAATAAGGAATTTGTTCGCACTGTTCTTTGAAAAAATTACTTTACTCACACAAGGGACCATTTTACTTTCATAAAAATATGATTGGAGTTTTATGTGGAATTTTAGGTTTAGCTCAGCTAAACTCCGCCAGGAAAAATGACCATTTGTTATTATTATCAAAATAAAATCCAATGGAGTAAGAATCTGGAAATATGCCAATTGGAAGCACCTGGAAATATGCCAAGTGAAGGACAAATTGCCTCATACAACTGAATAATTCAGGGATTATCTCTAAAATACTAATAACTGCAATTAACAATAGTCCTAATTCTATAAAATCCATCAAATTTAGAAATTTCACTACAAAGCTCTTATAAAAACACAGTTTCATTACATTTATCTTTGCTATAAAGTTTGTTGATCACCCTCATCAGTAGACATTTTGGTTTATTCAGCTACATCTAGCGGTTACCTTTTTTCGCCTATAGAATTGTATCATTATTGTACTCTTCAGGAACTAGGTCAAATCGAGACAAATAAAAACCCAAATTACCAGAAGGTGAATTTCAGGTGACTATTGGAAGAGCAATTGAAATTTAATAAATTTTTTTTCCATTAATGAATTCAATCAACGAATGCGTGAAAATGGGTTTTAGACGGACTTCTCTGCGCACTTTTTTTTAACTCAAGAGCTGTGTTCGGATGTGTTTGGAGATGAAAATACAAAAAATTCCGAGGTCTGCGAGGGTAGCTAACTACAGGGCAGAGCAAAACGTTTATTTTTGTAATTTCCTGTCAATATAGTGTGACGACTGACGAGTAAAGTTTGAATACCATGGATTTTATTATCAATACCTGTATTCGAAATTTGACTGTCATCAATTTCTGCTCAGATCAAGATTAAAAATAACCAAAAAATACTAGTCACGTGATTCGCATCATCTATAAAAAAATTATTTTTCCCAAAAAAATCCAGAAAGTAAGGTTTATCTCAAAATACCGAAACAAATTATGAGGAAACTTTTTTATTATTGCAATTTTAAGCCCATATGAAAAATTACAGCAAAATTTTAATTTTTTGATCATTTTCTGTAAATTGCACCACTATTGCAGACTCAACGCTACCTACATAAACTTTTTTATTTTGTCAATGCTTCAGTGTCATGTTTGTGTCTAAAAGTATAACATAATTTATAGTCTGAGTGAAAAATAAATTTACGTTCGACTTTACGAAAAGTTCACCTAGTTTCAACGATTTGATTTAAAACCTCTTTATCAAAATTTGTTATGAAGCTGTTATGAAAAAAGTAGTTATTATTATAGAGCAGTCTCCAAAATATTAATTAGCACTGTTATTTACGATGATGCACCAAAAGCTTTGAACACACACACCGTAAAACAATTGAAAAACGATCTACAAGTTCTTGAGTTAATGACTGTCAAATCGCTTTCTGTCTGTCATAGTAGTTTTCAATTGATACTGCGTATGAAAAAATTGATTACATTACAGGAAAAAAATTAAATCATTTTAGTATATGGTAGTCAATATTTTTATTGAAAGGCATCCAGTCGACTACATGCAACAATCTACTTGTTTTTGTTTGTTTGTTTGTTTGTTTGTTTGGAATCATTTGCACAAAAATAAATTTCAACCTCATAACCTAAATTCATAAATCCTCTGAGGAACAAGATTTTCAAATACGTTTGAGATTCTCTCTTTCGTACTAAGGGGAAAAAGCAGGAGATATTTATTTATATTCAAGGAATACTTCGATCCAACTGACGGATGCAATATTGATACCATAATCAGAAACTTTGCTTAGATCACAGAATATTTCAGCTGGGTACTCCCCAGCTTCAATTAGTCAAACCATTGTTTCATAAAAACCATGTACTGCAAAAGTAGTACTTTTATTCCCACAAAATCAATGTTGATTATCTTATATCAACTTGGAGTTTAAATTGGAGTCTGAAAAAGCGTATTCTAACATTTGTGAAAATATCGTTGATTAGTCACTGGTCTAAATTTATCTGGATGAGTGTCATCTCCTTCTTTTAAATTGGAATAACTTCTCCAAGTTTCAAATTATTCAAGTTATTCCCGAAAGTTAGACATCCAGAGTATTTGACAAAATGGTGCATATAAGGTTGAATTGCGATTTGGAATAATATTAAAAACACCTTTTGAGTCAAAGAGCAATTTATTCAACAAACTCTAAATTTTAACTTAAACAAAGAAATCAATAGCTTTCGAAAAGAAGAAGTCTGTATATGATAAAAAAGTCGGATCCTAATTAACACAGAAACTGTAAACTGCAAATCCTCTATATATTTTCCACTTTCAGGCCAATGCTTCTATTGTTTATAGAAACAGATTTTCCATCCCAACACACAAAAAACATTCGTAGCACTTGTCGAAAAATCCTACTCGGTATATGAAAATACAAAACATATCCAACGGTTAAATTAAATTTTTTTTGTCGCGCGCACGTTATGAATGACAGAAAAACCAACAATGCTGCGACAAATTCCACTGCCGCCCAGTGAATCTGACAGATATAAAATGAAATAAACGTGATAATTTATTTCCGTTTATTATTTTGATATCTGCGTCATTAAACGTGCGGTCGAGAGTACATTTATAAAATGAATAAATACAAATACGAAGCTCCTCCTAAATGATTCACCACTTGCCGCAGCATATTTTACGAACAATAGGAATAGTTATGTGGAGAGTTGTTCACAAATATTCCAGAAGTGGGACGGATGCACACAATTTATCTAACATTTGAAACTTTCCTTGTTAATCAACCAAAGTTTTAGTAGGTGTACCAAGCGTAGTTTTACTTTCCAGATGAGGATGAGGAATGATACCAATAATATGTCTTGAAAGCCTGATGATCTTGAAATTCAGTAAGATGAAAATTCACAATTGGAATTTGTCAATCCTTGCTATTCTACTTGAAAAACTCCCATAATGTGGTATAAGAGGCGCTGCTTTGAATTTGAATGAAAATTTCACACCTCTATTTTTTAACCAATTTTGACTAGTTACGGCAACTAAAAAAATTTCCGGAAATTTTTTCGTGGCGCCACGATATTGAAGTGGAAATTTTTTGACAGTTGAAAAGGTAAACATATGATCTACAACCATTAAATATTGTAGAACAATGCAACATTTCTACAAGATATAACGAAGCATAACTTTCCGACTTGAAATGGGTCATACAGTGTGCTTCGTTGGGCTACCCTTTCATTTTTCAGATTTTCTTTGTTTTGCTATTTCCGAGAATTCTAGTTGCAACTGTTTGGCTTCACCATTTCCGCCGTTACTATTATTATTATTATTATTATTATTGTCATTATTATTATTATTATTATTATTATTATTATTATTATTATTATTATTATTATTATTATTATTATTATTATTATTATTATTATTATTATTATTATTATTATTATTATTATTATTATTATTATTATTATTATTATTATTATTATTATTATTATTATTATTATTATTATTATTATTACTTTTATGCTAGGGATTATTTCAGATAATAATGTTAACGGGAAAACAGGTTCCGATACCGTAAGGGAGGATATAACCTCACCTTCGTTTGTTTACAAAGTTAATTCAATTCCATGCTGCTCTTGTCCTTTAAAATTTTTCGTTTCAATAGGTTTTCAACTCCATTTCTTCATCCAAAGATTTTTAGCACTTTAAAAAGTCAGAGCAGACTTTTTTGTATTATTTATCCGCTGTACACGATAGCCTTGACATTTCAATGATTTGCTATAAATACGCAAACCCTTTTCAAGACAAGGCTTTTTTTGAATAATTGTGACTCCCGTAGAAGCGATTAAGAATTAGTTTGCCAAGTGAGATTTTTCCGAGTATCCATCAGTTTCTTTTGCATTTTCTCGATCCGTAGTGCATCCGTTAACAAGTGAAAAATAACCGTAAGCATTCCGATATTTTATCTCTCATTATTTGCCTGACCGTTTGATATTTATTAAGTGTTGCAGTCAGAAACGATTAACTAGAGAACTTTTCATTATTTTGGGTATCGGTGACTTATTCATAAATCCTTATAATTTATCAGAATAGATTTCTCCGACGGCCGTTTCAAGTAATCACTCGACATCTCTTCCCTAAGGTGTTGTCAAAGTTGCTGCTGGCAGGAAGATGTGTTGAGCGAGTATTGTTTTACTTCAGTGTCCCCAAGGTGTTGTCAAAATTGCCACCGGCTGGACCTGATCGCGACCCGTTGCTAAAACCGTGGAGAAATCAATCTGTGTGCATATTTTGTTTGAAACGAGGTTGTGCTCAAACTAGAGATTTTTCCAACGATCGTCACAGTAGCTGTGCGTTACTAGCATCCCTAAGGGACAGAGTAATCTGTCACTGGTCGGATAAGGTCTCGCTCGAAAGATAATACAGCCTTGCTTAGTGTTCCTAAGGTGTTGTCAAAGTTGCTGCTGGCGGAACACACGCGAATTCCTTACAATTGGAAATCTCTGTCTACTAAATAGTGGAAGTGGCTAACGTGCCGTGGGCCGTGAAAGAGCCGGTTGAAAGGGCAAATATACTGGGTATTTGCCAAGTAGGTTTCTCAGAGCACCGTCGTCGTAGTCACCGATATTCTCAATCTATTAAACATACCGTGTGTTACGAAAATTGAGTAAATCGCTTCGAATACGAATCGATCTGATTGAAACACCCGTTGAACGTCTCTGAAAGGCCTTACTTGCTCGAACCGTTTGAAATACCGAGAACCCGCTTACCGTACCGAATCTGTTTCACCGTCCGTTAAAAATAGGGTGATTTTAGTTAGTAAGGTTAGAATTTGTCATTGTAACTGAGTGACCACGTGAAGACAGACTTCAATAAATTCCCCAGTTGTAACTATACACCTTTCGTTTACTTTCTTACAATCCAATCTTGCATGCAAACTTTGAAAGTTAGCGAAGCAGCCGGTAGTCCATGAATTGCAAGGGTTGCAACTAAAGCCTGCAGTCCCTTGCTCACTACATTTGACCCCTGGATTACCGTGTCTCCATCTGAAGATGCCCTGGGCCTCCCTCCGAATTGCATAAGGGAGAGTGGAGCATACCACTTTAAATAACTGGCGCCCGAGGCACCTGTTGAGTTCTGAGTTGCTCTCGTTAGAGAGAACAAAATAAGCTCAACAACCGATGCGCCAAAGTGACGTCCGCCTTTTATCCAGTTTGGAAAAAAAAAGAGCGTTACAAAGAATTAACATTATTATTTATTATTCGCTATAAAGTTTCATTAAACAGAAAACACAAATTTGTTTAATTATTATGCATTAACAATTTATATTTCAAAAAATGTAGGATCTACAAACATAGTGAGATTTAAATGTTGTTTGTGTTTTAAGACATATATGTAATATTTTGAAACAATTTTGTTCAAATCTCTTTCAAGCAAAAGGCGATACTTACTTGACATCTGCAGCAGACTTTCTTGGATTTTCGTAAACAAACCATTCGACTCTAACGCTTCCTGGTCGCAATCTTTCATTAAATTCGTTAAATAAATTAATTTTGGATGACATATTTGCACTTGACTCAACTCTTTGCAGTATTTAAATAAATTGTACTTTTGAAAGCATTTAATTTTTCTCAAATTGTTTAACGCAAATGCTTACAAGAAATGTTTTACATAAGAATATCTTTGTTTGCTTGTTTACTATACAGTAACTCAATGTAATTTACCAATATAAACCTCATCTGTCAAAAGCATGGCCGCCTATATCACGGCTACCTACTGCAACAAACCATGTTAATATTATATTTTGTACATAACTTTAACAAAAAATACATTTCTACCACCTTTAGTAACCTAAAATTATGAAAGGGCGATAGACTGATCTAATACCCATCTGAATTTTAGCATTTGGTGTAACTAAAGTTGGTAACATTTTTTCTTTAACGAAACACGGTGGACTTGACAAGCAGTGAAATTAATTTAAAATGTCAGATTGGATTAATAATTTTTTTCCAAATTATGGTGTGAAATGGTGTGAGACCAGCTGGGGTATATTGTATTGTTCTATCGTCAATGGTTCCTAGTTAAATAGGCCTGTGTTTTTCACCAGGTTCAGTAGTCTATTTACTAGGTGTTTCGGATTCATGCCCGTTCCTAGGTTGATCTGTCCGAATATTCTCTTGCGCTTGTTGAGCAGCGCGTAGCATTCGAAGATGATGTGAGAGGCCGTTTCCTCCTCGTCACCACAGAGTCTACAGTCCACGGTTTGTCTATTCAATCCCATGGTGTGTAGGTGTTTCCTAAGGCCGCAGTGTCGGGCTAGTAAGCCGGTGATCGTGCGTATCTTAGATGTGTTGGGGTTGAGTGTGTCAGTCTCCAGTGTTTAGCTCAGGTGCCTCACCATGACTGTGCTGTGTCGATGTCCTTCGATTTGGTTCCAATACGTTTGGTGTTTTGATTTCTTCCACTCATTGATTAGGTTTCCGCATCGGGTTTTGCTGATTCCAAACGCTGGTTCTGGACCTGTGAATGATGATTCAGATGTTTTCTTGCAATCTTGCAAGTTGGTCTGCTTTTTCATTGCCTTCAATTCCCATATATCCGGGCACCCACACAAGTGTAACCCTGTTGCGTTTTGACAGTTCATTGAGGCTCTGAAGACATTCCCAGACTTGCTTTGACTTTATCTGCATTGAATTCAGAGCTTTTATAGCACTCTGGCTGTCAGATAGAATGTAGATGTGTTTTATTTCATACCCACGGTCTAGATTCATCTATATGCATGTCCTTATGGAATGTGTCTGCTTGGAATATTGTGGTGTTGTTGCCAAGTGGGACTATTAAGTTCCTTTTTGGCCTCACCACGTATATTCCTGCTCCTGTTCCTTCACTTGTTTTAGAACCATCTGTGTACCAGATGATGTTTCCAGATGATAGCGAATCTACTCCCGAGTCCAATTCGTTCCACTTGAGCTGCGTTTTGAATGGTTTTTCGTACGAGTATTGTGGTAGCATGTAGTCTGATATCATTTCCAGTTCGGTAATGTTGACTTCATGGATGATTTTGGTATGCCCAGTTCGTGGTTGGGTTATCCAATTACCTGTTTGTTTCTATCATAGTTGATTAGTTAAAATCCTCTATTAACATACTTTACCACATACTTGAAAATTCGAAGTATACAAAAGCACATTTCATTACTAAATTAGCTCTTTTATTTTAACAAAAACATTTTTAACCAAAGCGTGTAAATGTTGTAGAAATTCCTTAGCCACGTATTCTTTCTTTAATGGAGAATAAACAAGCATACATTCACTAACATTTATAAAATATATGTAGTACTTTGATAAATAAATTACTGGCCCGCATTCATGTGATGAGTACGTTAAAAAATTTAAGTTTCGATGAAACATTTTTGGTTCTCTGACTTCCTTACAAAACTTCCATAAAACATATTTCTCAAACCATTCCATTCTTAAATTGTACAACGCAACGATTTTTTTAGTAAATGTATGGCCAGGTAACGTCAAAAGTCACGATTACTGTGCTTGACACGAATTCCATGGCTTTATATGTGTTTAACTATAATGATCCCACCGATTATATGGTTTCTCTGCATGTTTTGGAAAAAACCTATATTTTACCTACTGTATGGTAGATTGGATTTATTTTGAAACGGAAAATTAAACCATCATTAACTTTTCTGTAAAAGTTTTACTTTGCCGAAGTGGGTAAATAAGATATTATGTTTCCTCTGGTAATGGAAAACCATACTATTTGGTCTACTAGCCTAACCAATTATATTATTATTTTTTAAATACTACTTTCACCAGTATCTACAAACATTAGTGAAATGAATTTGTAGAAAACTGAGAGATTGAGCTACTGTCGACTTATTTTTCATTATTTTTTGTCACTTAATTGTATTTTATTTAACCTAATAATATATGCTTAACCTAATAATATATGATATCAGAAATATAAGCAAATTGAATTTATTTAAAAAACAATGTAGAACATATGTTGCCGGAACCTTGGAAACATTTAAAAACATTCTTATTTAATACTTCGTAACAAAATGTGATAAAAGTAATGCAACTTATCAATTCTTTAATACTGTCAAAATACTGTATGTTATGTCATATTATATATTTTACTTATTTTAGTTATTTCAGTTATTTTAGTAACTTTAGTTAAATGTTGACGATACAAAACTAGGCACATACAGAAGCTTCAGCTTCTAGGTGCCTTCAAATAGGTTATATATGTATATGTATTGCAAGCTCAGTTAAGTTAAGTTAAGTTATTTCAGTTAAATAAGTTTATTATATACATCTTAGCTTGTTCATACCACTATTGTAAATAAAATAAAAATAAATAAAAAATAAATAAATGTGAGTTTCATTGATACTAGATACTGCTTCGAGTTCTTTGTGAAAAATATATATTTCTACCAACTTCAGTGGAATGAATTTGTAGAAAACTGAGGAATTGAGTTACTATTGACCGAATTTTAATTATTTTGTGTAAGTCTGCTAATTGCGTTTTATTTAACCTAATAATAGAAACCATCAAAAAACGTTACTATCCTAAAATTTCACACTTCATCAACATCAACATCGATTTCCGTATTTTTTTCCTCGCTGTTGGATTGGAATAGGCACTGTATGAGTTCTCCATGTCTTTTCTGAAGTTGACTGTATTGTATTTCATTATATTAATAATTTCAAAAAAATATCTTTTGAATAGAGAAGATTCATAACTCATTATCCAATATTTTTGGGTTGTTCAGTTCAAAGTGATGGTCAATTTTAATACAATGCTGAATCAATGAAGTAGGGTTTTTCAATGTCAATTTATTCTTCATGTCTCTTTCACGTTCTTTAAGGAGTATTTTCAAATATATTTTCTTCGCAGACTCGACAAGGAATTTCATAAATGACATTTGACCTGCATTCTGAAGGATTTTTTTCTTTTGACTTGCAAAAAAAATTTATTGTAATTTCGAGAATAATACTCAGTTTTTCTGTCAGACCAACTACACATGGTGTTTTGAAGTATTTTTTATTTTCCAATAGTTCCTCTTTTTTTCAGGTATGGTAGTAAATCTAGTTTGAATTCTGTTGATGATTCTGTTTTGATAATTATTTTCTATTAAATTATGTTTTAATTGTTTAAAATTATCCTCAATGAAAACAGGGCTACACATTCTTATCATTCTATTCATCGAATTATGTGTATTATCCAATTTCTGTCTCATCGGATGATGAGAATTGTGATTTAGCTATCTTTCTTAGAAGTTTTTTCATGATACCAATTTATCTGTAGGTTATTATAAAATATCAGCAACATATCTTTTGTATGTCTGAACTCTGAAACAAAGTTGGGGTAGACAAGTTTCTTGTGAATTTTGCATTACTAAATCCAGGCAAAGTAGATAAATACAATTTCCCATTCCTAGACCAGTTTTTCTGTTGATAAAAAAAACTCCAATGAAATTAAAGTAGTTGCTCGCGATACAGAAATTGACCAACTGTAAGAACTCCATTTGGTTGAGCAGTGTATGCATGTTCTTCGATAAGAAAACGATTTTTGTTGTACAATGTTTATCAGGAGGTCTATAGTTATATTTGTAAAAAGTGAAGTAACATCTAACAAAACTAAAATGTGGTCATTAGGAAATTAAATATTTTTCATTTGTTCAGAAAATTCAAAGGAATATTTTACGTGTTTATCGTCAATTGTAAAAGCGTATATTAATAAACCACATGGAAAGTGTGTCAGATTATATAGTGGTGATCCCATGAAGCTGACAATAGATCTCAAGGCGACATTAGTTTTGTGAATTTTGGGAAGAAAATACATATTGTGGAAAATTCCAATTGTACATTTGAGAATTTTTCCTAATATTGGATCCACTTTTTCGGAACGAACTTGATTATCTATTTAATTTTTTTCATTTTGAATGTTGACTGTGGGATCTTTATTGATTATTTTGTAAGTTTCAGTATCTCCTAACAAGTTAATAGCTTTTAGATAAAATTCTGGTCTATTCATGATGACTATACTGTTTCCTATGTCAGCTTTAGTTATGATGAGATCATCTTTATCGTCCTTCATAAACTTTCTTACATGTTTGATATTTTAAAATTTTGCAATTCTGTTTTTGGACTCTTTGTAGGTTGTTTTCAGAAGTAAAATTTGCAAGGAAATTTATAATTCTATTTCGTCGTTCAGATTTCATATTTCCATCTTCATAACTATTTAAAATGGATTAACTATCAATCAAAAACCTATCCAAAGGAAAATCCTTGAAACTATGAGGCAATACGAAATTTTCCCCCCATACTCAGAAGATATTGTTGGAGTACAAGGTGACGGGTGAGTTGTTGTAATCAAATAACGGACACAGCAGCTAATAAGTAACCATAACGATATATTTACACATGTTACATAATAAAAAATACTTAACAATTAAACGGATATACAGTTGCTGAAGAATGACTCTCAACAAGCTCGACCAGATAAAGGCCAATCGAGGAGCTCGAAAAACGGATAACATCGCGGCTTGAAAACTGAAGCATAACTCCAATTTTCTCTCATCTATTGCAGGCCAGAAATCAAGAAAAAACCCAGGGCGAGGTGCCTACGTCGGTCATTCCAGAATTCCCAAATTGTCCGTCCGGCTCACGAAAGGGTCCTCATAAAACTAATAGTTGGCTGGCATGGTTTCGCATTGTAGGTAAACCGATTACCAGAAATATAACTATGGAATTCCGTGTTATTTCCCCATATAAACATTTACAGTCGGACAAATGCCCCATTTCTATTATTTTTGAATTCAAGAAAGAACAAGAAATAAAAATATAAAAATATTCAGAAATGTTGTTAAAGATTACTTTCTTTGGAAATAAAAATTTAATGTGAGTTTTATTGTTAATAAAACCGCTACAATACTGAACATTACCGTTACTCAGCTTGATTAAACACTTGTCATTGATGAACAAGTTGTTTGTAGTAGGATTCCGATTTTTAGTTAAATTGTTCAACTTTTTAATGAGGTTAGATTTTTTAGATTTTGTTTCTTTATTTATATTACATATCCAGACAACCACCTTCAGTTGAGGAACCTCTCCCGCCTCCACCCCGTACGGTGCATAACAATTTCACCCACGAGAAACTTTGCAGAACGTGACATATGTAGAGCATGTTCTGCGACTGCGAAGGGGGATTATATAAATATTAAGGCTGCGGAGCCTGCACGGTTCCCTACCCGGTGGTTATGTCGTTAGAAAAGGCAATGCAGGACCGGTCAGGGCGTGCTGTGAAAAGCTATTCATGTTCATTTTTTCGCTGCAGGAATTTAAATTTTCATGCTTTTCGCGTCACTTATATTGTCTGCTTTTCGAAGAGTAGGAATCGGTATTTTTTGTCGGTTGAGCGGTGTGTGGGAAGAGGGGATTATTACCGTTAGACAGTGGCATTCCAGATAAAGCTCATTATGTGTAAGAGGGTAAGAAGGATGAATTGACAACTACTAGTAATGAATACAAATGGGTTGACTAGTCGTAGACGGTATCTTGAGGAGTATGCTTCACTCTGTATACAGGGTGTCCGGTAAACCTTGTACAATATTTAAACTGGTGATATCCCAGGTCATGACTGTTCAGAATATCAGAATTTTACCTTAGTAAAAATCTCACTGTTTTCGAGATAATGAGCATTTTTTTAATTTCTGGAAAATCACTACCTCACCTTGGATTTTTGAATGCCATGTATACAATTTGGGAAGAATTCAAATATCTTTGCTGCTGAAGATTACTGATTAGTGATGCTTTCAGATGTACGAAACAGTTTTTCAGAAAACAATACAATTTTTCAAGAAATGAGGGTAAAATGACAGATTTGATTTTCACCAATTTTTTTAACAACATTTTGACATTATTGTTTGAAAAAACATAACCAAGTAGAAATGGATATTCATTACAAAAGAATGTCCATTTCGTCCAGGTTCTACTATGGTATAAACATAGGATCATTATTTTTGGAAGGAGTAGAATTTCGATAATATTAGAGTGTGATGTTATTCTGAGCTAAAATCAACTCCATTAGACTTTGTCAGTAATGTCTTTTATATTTATCCTATCAAGATGAAATGATTAAATAGTTATGAGTAATAAGGAATCAACTGCTTAGAAACATTCAATGAGATGTAATGAAGTAAATACTAATTAAACGTTTTTTTTAAATCAACATACACTATAAACCACAATAACGATTATTCAACATCGCACTGAATAATATTACAAAATGTTATTTTCCATCCACTCGTACGCATAGACGACATATTTTCAACGTATGTACGGCATGACACAGAAATAAATACCACTGAATGAAACTACGACAGAAGTCACAAGTTGTTCAAACAAAAGTTTTTAATTTTCGACAAGGATTCGTCTCTTAAAAAAGTTTGCACTTATTTGGTTACACCCTGTATATCTGTCGGTCTCTGAAACTTCGTTAGAATCTGGATGTTGGACAATTGCAACATTTATCACAAGAATTCGTATTAATCGGTGCCATGTCGGATAATCGACATTTCATTTCGATAATTTTATTACATGGAAAGTTAATTTTATTGACAAAATATTTAATGCTACCAAGTAGTCTATTCTTTATTATTAATGATTATTTCCACATTTTATCTTGATAAAATCTAAATAAAATAATTTTTGCGCGTAAGTATAAAAGTTGATCAAATAAATGAATATTTTGGAACCTTTGGTGTGAATACAATTCAAGAAAAAAATAAAATACCCAAACACCAAAACTACGTCACAATCTTAAAATCTTAAAAGCTTACTTTTAGCTCCTGAAGATGCTAGTTGGCGAAACGCGCGTCGAGTGTGATTGTGACGTAGGTTTGGTGTTTGGGTAGTTTCCTTCTTTTCTTGAATAAAAGATGATGGAAGCCTAGATTATATCATGGTAGAGTCTGGACAAAAAGAGCATTTTGAAATGAAGGTCCACTTCCAATTGGTTATGCTTCTTTCAGATAATAATGTCAAACTTTAAAAAAAAATTGATGAAACTCAAATCTGTCATTTTACACTCATTTCTTGAAAAATGTATTTACTTTCTGAGAAACTGTTCTGTACATCTACAAGCATCACTCATCAGTAATCTTCATTAGCAAAGATATTTGGATTCGTCCCAATTTGTATACATGGCACTCAAAAATCCAAGGTTAGTTAGCGATTTTCTAGAAATTCTTAAAATGCCCATTATCTCGAAAACGGTGATATTTTTACTGAGGTGAAATTCCGATATTCTGGACAGTCATGACCTGGTCTATCACCAGTTTCAATATTGTACAAGGTTTACCGGACACCCTGTATACGTTTTTGAAATATCACTGTCGTTGGAATATTTATTCTTTAATAACAAAACAGACCTCAAATTTTTCTTGAGAAAATTTAAATTGCGAAATTTCAAAATTATTATCTTTCACTTTCCATCAACAATTAGACCAAGCTGTAGAGGTTTTTTATCCCACAAAATGAAAGACGCAAATAGCCTATACTGATTTTTAATGAGATAGTTCGTTAATGAAAACCCTAGTTTTCGCCCCAGCAAAACTGCTTTGTGGAATTTTTTAAAAACGCAATAATAAAAAAATTACAATTTTTTTGGTTTTTTGGTAATATCCCAAAGATTATTCAAGGAATCGTTTTACAGTCGATGAAATTTTTGAAGATTCATTAGGTCCGTTACTCTTTACTATATACACCAGTAACTTTCCTTCAGGCCTGAAATTTTCCAAGATTCACATGTACGCAGATGACACGCAACTCTATTATTTCTTTCCAAAAGGTACGATCCCATCTCATCCCATCTCATCCCGGAAGAGAGTAATAATGATGATTTGGATTACCTGATAAACTTATCAAAAAACATGATCTTATTTTGAATCCTACTAAGTCATCTTTAATTCTATTCGGTAATATATATCATATTGAAATATCTATTTCAATAGATAATCATTCACTTCCGCCAGTTATTAAAGCAAAGAACCTAGGTGTTGTCATCGACTGGCAACTCAAATTTTCTGAACACGTTTCTTATGTGCTGAAGAAAGTACTGTTTTCAAGTAGGCATCTGCTATCAAGTGCCACTAAAGGAAATTTATGTGAAGCTCTCGTTCCTTCTCAAACTAACCATTGTGATTATGTATATGGTCCATTTCTGTCTAAGCGTAATGCAACAAGATTACAGAGACAACAAAATTCTTGTCTTCGGCTTATCTATGGAATTCGTAAGTATGACAGAATCAGTCATAAATTGGAAAGCATCGGCTGGTTGAATATGAACAACCGGAGAAAATTGCACGCCCTCGCCCTCTACCATAAAATTGTTATACAGAAAAATCCTCCGTATCTGTTTAGGAAAATAAGGTTCAGGGAGGACGTGCATAATGTCAATGTGAGACGCAAAAACATGATATCTATTCCTCAACATAAAACAGCACTATTTCAAAAATATTTTTCATATACAATTGCGACGGCTTACAAAGATTTGAGATCTGAATTAAAACAAAGCCATCAACAGCTTCAAAAAAGAAATCTTCAGTATTTTTTTCAAAGAGCACGGTTATGAGCTGATATATATATATTTTTTGTGAATCATGACACTTGTGCCATTTTCAGTTTGATACAATTTGGTTGATATGCAAATGAATTTTTATTATTATTAGCACAATAATTATTTTGCTCATATTTTTTTTCTACTTGTTTCTCTTACTTATAATTATTATTGTTAGTTAGTTTCTTTTCAATCTGGTACTAAGGGAAGAGCAGTTTTCAACTGACTAAGCGCCATTTAACCAGTGATACCTATTATATATGATTTTTATTTGTATTATTTATTGTTTGGCTGGTTAATAAAGATTATTAATATTATTATTTTTTTTTTTTGGTGTTTTGGCATCGACTGCAATGGTCATTAGCCACGTGTTCTGGATAGGCCTTGTTACTAACTCCATGCGCCACCTTAGGAGCAGCACTGTTAATTGGAACGCAACATTGAATCGTGCAGGACTCACCCCAGTTTAGCCACGAGATTTGAATAATTTAATCGGTCAAATTGAATTAAAAAATCCTAGCCGCAACTGGGGTTCGAACTCCGAACCTTTGGACCTAAAGTCGAACGCTCTAACCACTGCGCCACGCCCCGACCTTATTATTATTATTATTATTATTTTCCCCTCAGGAGTGTACCAGTCAGGCCCTGTCTCCGGTGCTCCGACCCATCCGGAGGGCGCGCTGGTGTCGTTAACCCCAATAACGACTCCCTACGTCCGTAGGGTGAGTGACTATTGGGTCCGAGAATCGTGTACCCTGAGTAGACGGAGCGAACCAAGGATAACAGCCTTCTGCATTCTTGCTGCTAAGATTTCTGCCATATTACGGCAAGCCGGTATTATCTTAAAGTTAGAGAGCAGTCTGTCCATCATTCCACCAAGGACTCCTATGATCAGAATGGTCCGGATATAGCCTGCGGAGTTCAAAGAGAAGATCTCGATATTTAGTCCGTTTTTCCTCCCTTTTCGAACGATATTCATTTCGCCTGGAGCGGAAAACTCCATGACGAATATCGTTCTACTTTGGTGGTCGAGAAGGACAACATCAGACTTATTGGCTTGTATTTGCCTGAGCGTGGGGAATGAGTAGTTCCAATAGATTCGGCATCTCTCATTCTCCACCACGGACTCAATATCCCTGGAGCATAAGGCAACACCGGTGTCTCGTCTATACCGTACGAGTGTCGAAGATGGTAGTACAACACTCGTAGCGCCGCGTTATGCCTGTGGATATAGGCTGAGAACGCATAAGATGGGCATGCTGATAGCAAATGCATTACGGTCTCAGGTGCCCCACGACATGCCCTGCATCGGGTGTCAGGGACGTCTATACCCATCACGCGACTACGGTAGACAAGGGTGTTCAAACACCATCCTGGCAGGCCATTATGAATCCCTCGGTCTCCGACTTTAGCTCACTCGACCTGAGGAAGGCAAAGGTCATGCTTTTGGATAAGCCAAGGTCTTCGATGTTGTGAAAGAACCATGCATTGGCTTATCCATATGTAGCTGTAGCAAGACCTCTGTCTCCGCAGCTTTTATGTGAGCTTTTTGCTGAACGGGTCCCAACTCGGTGACAGAGTTTGGGTTAGCCCGTTCAGTGTCGAATACGAGACCGAGTTCATCGGCCGCACGGGTTGCTGCCTTAAAAAGAAATGCTCCAATCCCTGCTTTCTCATGGTCGCGAACCATGCAGAGAAGGGGATCTGAACTCCTGATGACTTTACAGGCCCCATCCAGAACCATTCTGTTATGCAGACACTCCAAACTCAAAAGTCCACGGCCTCCCCGTTGTCTGGGAAAGTATAACCGTGGAATGGACGATTTAGGATGCAAGCTCCTATTGAGATGCATCATTTTGCGAGTCTTAACGTCAAGTTGTCGTAGCTCTTCCTTAGTCCACTTCATCACTCCGAAAGAGTAAAGAAGGATCGGAACGGCAAGCATATTAGTTGCAGCAACTTTGTTCTTCCCCGACAGTTCTGATGACCAGATCTGTCGGAGTTTATGCTGAGTTTTTAACTGCGAATACCTCTTGGGTGACTTCGGGTGCTCTTTGAAGCATTTAGAGTAACTTTCAGTGACATTTTCAATACATTTCTCACATCTCAGGTGAAAATCCAAAATATACAAATTTTAGATATTGATCTCTACTTCCAAATGCTGTGTACAGAATTTGAATAAAATGATTTTCCTTAAGTCGACGCAATTAGAAAGATTTGCCCTTGAATTATTTATAACGCGATTTTGCAAAAACTACACAACGGACAGAAACCATTTTGCGCACAGTTGAACCACATGTTATTATCTATCTGTTAACGCAATATTGTTTGTCCAGCTTCAGATTTATAAAAATTATGAATTTTTTAATAATGGTCTCTTTTTCAAGGTTTTCCCAGGTTTTCTCAGTGAGAAATGCACCGATCTGCTAGTATAAAAATTATTTTAAGCACCAGCGGGCGGTAAAGAACACTTTACCGCCCGGTTCGCCGGGCGTAAAGTGGCACTTTACCGCCCGTGGGCGCATTATGGCCCTGCGGGCCGCAAAGTAGACAAAATTCTCAAATTGTCTACACTCACACATCATTTCATGCAATTCCTAACACGAATGAGAATCATTTCAGTTCAATATAGAGTAATACTCTTTCTAACATTTGTTCATAATCATTGGCAATTTTTTCGGTGATGATCTATTTATTTGAAATAGATTCTCCAATATAGCACTCAGCTACTATAGTCTCACATTCCTCATATCATGTTACCCTTAATTATTGTATGCATAACGTATGAAACGTGTAGACCATTGCAATTCAAGTCAGTATTTGTGATTCGCGCTATAAAACCGCTAGTGCATAAAATTTTGTATGTATCACGTGCGTAAAATGCGTTTAAGGCCTTCGGCGTGTGATGGCCCTCGGCTAACGCCATCGGGCCATCATCCACGCCGCAGGCCATAAACGCCTACTTTACACCCTTGATACATAAATAACTATTGTAGGTTTCATAATTATCTACAAAAGTTCTATTCACTGTTATTGAGAGATGCAAAAAAACGAAAAATCAGTAATTTTTTTGACAATTTCTTGTTTAAAAAATTCCACAAAGCGATTTTGCTGTGGCGATAACCGGGGTTTCCATATGAACCATCTTATGAAAAGTAGTATAGACCCTTTGCATCTTTTATTTTGTGTGGAAAGACGCTATTGTTTTCATCTACAGCTTGGCCTAAATAACACACCGAAAAACCAGAGTAATCATTCGGGGAATTCCAACAACAGTAACATCGATTTGAAAAATTTTCTTATCTGGACCTCTGAATTGGACCAATCACTAATATGAGTGGGTACTTGATAAACAAAATTTTTAAGTAATTATGCAAAATTAAAACCAATTTTTTTATTTCAATCAGTGTCATAGCAATTGTTAAAAAAATCAAATATGCAGGTTATGTTCAAAAAATTAATACTCACTAAACTTCAGAACCAGGTTCAGGTTCTAGGTTTCTATTTTTTATTATTTTGTGCCTTCGTCAAGTGCTAATATCGTCTTGAATATTGTGAAAATATTTGAGTTGTTGCAAGAAATAGTTCTCAATTTTTCAGCCTCAGCTTAATATACAGGTGCGTATATATTTTTTCTCTAGATGATATGGGAGCAGTATTTACTGATTTTTGCTTCCATGTAGGTATGTAGTTCCACAATTTTGGGTTTAAAAATCTACCATAATTGTTTTGCAACATTGTGGCTACTTCGAATAGAAAATAATACAAACTTTCCCTTATACTCAAATACTTGTGATAGATGTGATAATAGATACGCGTAATGTCAGTATGTAATATCATGTACTCTCTCAGCATAAGAAAACCTACAATCTCTAATTTACGTGCTACTCTATAATATAACCAGGTGAAACTGGATGGTTGAGTGGCCTCAAACTTAAAATATAAAAAAATACCTCACATATTATTCTTGTAATAATTGAGTTATAGTTACTTAAAAAATAGCAATTCAGTAGACTTCTCTACTAAGACGCCACTGCAGAGTGCGGTGAAACAATAGTCGTGGTTTTGCAAACATGAAATTGTGAAAATATCTTACAGGTCCCATAAGTGTCAAGGATTCTCATCAAATATATGAAGTAAAAACAATTCCCAGTGAATCAATATCAGAATTGAAGATATAGATTTCTTAACAATAACGTAGGACTAGCTATAAACTGAAGATATTTCATTTTTCTCCTTTTCATTTCTTTCAATATGCCGAGAGGACAAAATAAGTAAAACCTATTATTATTACAGAAACATGATAGTTACCACTAGTGGAAGTGATAATTGTAAGTTGAAAACTTTTGTAACTTGTGAATGTTGATAAAGAATGTTATTGTTTAGGGTCCACATTCGTAACAATTATTTATTCATTTTGTTTTTTTTTGTGCTGAATCTAGGAAAGATTTAATTTTTTTAAGAAATAAAAATTTATTAAAATATTTATATTATAAATCTTCTAAATATTGTTCTACAGTATTTCACTTGTCACTAACCGAAAGGGGAAAGGAAACTTCAAAATCTATAAAAATCCGGACGGTAAGAATTGTTTATATTGCTCCAACACATAATATGCGGAAGCTACTTCTACTACAGAATTAAATTGATTGCTACTTAAAGGTTTCTTTACATATCGGATACTTATTTAACATCAAAATGAAGGATAAAAATGTACCGGTTTACACTGAAAGTAGAATCAATCAACCGTGTCTCATATGAATACGGAATTAGTTTTCATGTATTGCCTGTCGTCACAACCCAAAAACAAAATGCATGATTCTGTTTTAGATTGAACTAATTACAGGAGTTCAACAGAACACCCATGGAGGAGGAAGGAACACTGATGACAGGAGTTGAAGAGGTCGCCCATGAAAATCAAATAAATGAATACTTCAATATTAACTTGAATATTCCTAGTAGGACATTTTCGAAGGGAACATTTCAATCATCATAGACTAATTCATTGGAATGTTCATACAAGAGCCTAACATAATATCAATGACCATTCTTAAAATAACCCAGAATATTACTGTCATATTTATTTGAATATCTCTGAGATTTTCCCAGTGCTGACATTCAAATGGTCATTGGAATAATAATTTGATCTTCCTATAGCATATACCAGGAACAATCCTGCAGAATATCAATGATTATTCTAAAATAGACTTTCTCAGAGCCTACATTTGAATCAATTAAGAATAATTATAGAATCATTCAATCTTCTTGTGGAATATTTTGAGCATTTTTGTGCAATCTGTGCTACCTGTTGAGGAATAGAACTATTTTGCCTTTTTTCAAATCATGCTGCGATGTGATACTGTTTGCTTTGTCACCCACTGTAACCACTATTGGATTCCTTAATGAACGTAGAGAAAGCATTATTTTCTAGTAATGGTCTAATAATTCACGGAAAAAGTCCATAATGAACAAAAACAGAGAATTATTTTCTGAATATGATCTAATATTTTACGGATCAAATCCACCATCTTCAAAGATCATACTGTACTTAGGAACTCGAAATTCAACTAGGGAACGCGCATTCGACAATCTCCACAATGCTATTTTATAGTCAGCACATGTTCGCCTCTTTAAAGTTCACCTGACATGGCGTTAGATTGCTGGTGAGTAGCAAACACTGCGGTTGGCACTTTGTGAAACAATATCGTTGCTGTCTGCATTTCCAAAAAGGCGAAGCGGTGTGCTGCAGCTGAATAATACATAATTTCTGCTGCTAGAGGTGAAATATCTCAATGAGAATCATTATTTTTATGCACATATTTAGTGGGAACAAGACAAAACCATTACTATAATAGTTCACAGTAATTGGAAGATGTCATATTAATTCATTCAAAATCACTCATTAGGAATACATTTTGTATAATTTTCTGACTTCTGGATAGTTAAATGAAGCAACAGTAGCTGAATGTGGAAGGAGGCACATTTATGCATTCGATCCGCTTCAAAATTATCAATTTTGCTGAACGTATGTACTCATGCAAATAATTGAATTATATGAATTTCTTTAAGTGCCACCAGATGTTACATGGAAGTTGAAACAATTCAAAATACGCCTTCAAAATAACAGAACATCGATAATGAAAGAATTATGACAGAAAACAACTACTTCCCTGGCTAATGCCACGACGGATATTGAACTATATCTGACAGATATTTGTGCAACGTTCTTCAAAGAAGACTCAATTGCATGATTCGAGTTTCATGATCTTCTATCTGGCCATTACCCGAGATATATTTGAAGTATAGTTTGATAATTTCATTTGAATGATTGCAATCCAGAAAAGAGTTGGAGAGGAAAAGCAATATAGTAAATTGGTTAATTGAAACTAGTGTGAGAGCAGATCTCGTTGCAGCTTCCTATTGGTTTGCGGAGGATTGAGACCTGATAAATAATATATATAGATCTCCTAATGTGTTCCAATGTATGTGCTGGTATGAAAACTGACGAAGGCACCGCTCGGCCTGAATAATGTTTTATTATAAAAGATATAATAATAATAATAATAATTAATCGGTTTCTACTCGGTGCGCTACTTATAGTATTATGTCCCATATTTTGACGTTTTGTTTTTTGAGATCACAATACAATCAAAAGTCTGCATAGTGGCTTTTTTAAATATATTTTCACCACCTCGACCAACATAGATTCCGTAATAACACATTTTCTAGAAGGTTTGGTTTTTGTAAGAGGAATGTTTATTTTAATTGTCTTCTCGCATATCGACGTCTGTAATTTTTTCTGTTAGTTCGTCTGTCCGACATGCTCCTGCAATACCTATTATAAGGAGTACCTGAAAACTAATTTGATAGTTTTCAAAATCTTAGGGTTAAATGAACGAATTACCTCAATTGGTAGAAAGTATTTATCAAGAACTTCAGTAATGAACTTTGTAATTTGCTCTTGTTAAAATACTGCCGCCTTCTTTGGCAGATAGGAATCATTCTTTCGTTTGAAAAAGGCAATTACTTCATAATATTTTGATATGTCAAAAGGTTGACATATGTTAATTTGTTTTAGCCCTTTCTTCGTAAAATGCTGAAACAACGTTTACTGAAGCTTTGAGAACACCATTCGATTTACGCCAATCTTTGAAAAAAAAGTAATAATCATTCGATCTGATGGGTAATAATTTTTTATTGATTTGTCCTGCTTCCTATCGAATTTCAGGAGGAATCCAAACAATATATTCATTGCTACTTGCCATTTTGAAAATTAACAGTGCAAGTGACATGAAAATGTCAATCAAATTTAAAGTAATTTCATTCATTTGTTTTCACAAACTACTTCTTTCCAATTGAATCCTTTCAAATGCAAAAAAATACAGATATCATCATTGTGAAAATAATAACATTTTCTAGTAGCGGAAAAAATTAAAGATATATAAACAACGATAGAGAAGATTTTTCTCAACTACACAACTTATTTTCCCTCGAGATCGAGTAAATAATGAAGCTCGGCTGAGAAAAATCTCTTCCATACCTTCGTGTTCATTATACTATTAGTATCCTGGAAGTGAAAGTGAAAGGAGCCATACAGACTCGAAATTGTCGAAATCAAATCGAAACAATAATCGAGAAGAATATGCTTTCTCACAGAATGCGAAAAAAAAAATGTAAAAAATGAGTCTTTGAAGTCATGTTTATGAGAATTAGAGAAATTGTTCAAAATCTTCAGCAAATTCGAATAATCCTTTTTCCTAATATATAGTGACTTTCTCTGCGCAAAATGTCAAGGATGGAATTTAAGGAGGTATTGATTTGAAATTCACAAAAAAAAATTGTGGATATAAGTCTGGATGACACCACCATGACCAACGGACTCTATATTTTATTCACCAAAATGTCACTGATCAATTCTATCTGCTCCTACTCAGTGATTGATTGTGAATCGTTAGATTGAAGATAGTAGTGTGACTCTAGTTCTCAACGAAATGTTGCCCCAGGACGATGGAGAAAGTAGATGAATGATTGATATGCCTGCTCGTCTTCGGATTTGATCCCGCTCGACTTTTAACCAAAATGTTACTCAAAACCAACGAAGCCAATGTATTTTCAGGCCATGCTGTTTTCTGCATTTTGATCGCTCTATGTAGACTGGTTACTAGCAGTTCAACATTATTTCTTCCACAGCAATGCGCAAGCTTGTTGTGAAATAAACGCAATACTTGCACTTCAGATCTTTTAGCAATTGTGTAACTCATCGTTCTCAAATTCCAATTCAGTTCAAACGAAACTGTTGAAAAACTTCTCCGTCAATTTCATCGTCACTCGAAATTGTTGACATCGTGGTTTTGTGGAATGGCTCGGTTTGATCGAATTAATTCAACTTTGGAAGTTTGACAACTATTCCGTGCCGTTTCCAATCCAACTTCGACCATACAGCACTTGTTATGAGGTCGGCGATGAAATTACTCTCTGCATGACACACTAATTCGATTTCCTTGTTCTTGATGTTGATTTCAGTCAGAAGTTTATAAATATTAACACAACTGCTGAAATTTGTTCGTACTGAAATGCAGTCAAATTGAACAAAAACGAATGAAAATTATTTGTATAAACAACAATATGGTGCACACATGATGAATGGGTTGCTTGATTCTACCTCACCATCAGAGTGATAAAACGTAGCCCAACCTCTTAATGAAGAAAAATTAGTCAACTGATAGGTGGAAATGTGACTTTCCATGCAGGCCAGGTAGGCCAGGTAGCCGAGTGGTTAAAGCGACATTGTTTTAGTCACTGGCTGCCGGTCGGCGGTGGTTCAAACCATGGCGACTGCAGAAATTTTTCTGATGGCCCGAGAAAGTGCTAGGAATCGCACGTAAAAAGGTAAGACCTCGTTAATCCTTGGCGCGCACAAGTTTCGACTTTTGAGGGCTGAGGTTCGTAAGGGGTCGACAGCTGGTTAACGGAAAAAACAATTTTAAATTAATCTTTTCGTAGTCATATGTGAAGACATATAATTGCTCTTACTTCCCGTGCACCAGAAAACTTATTATGATGGAAACTATTAAAGTACTTCGTTGATTAAAATCTTATTGCCGTAACAGCCATTAAAGTTCTGGTAGTATATTGGCAGGGTTACAACTCAATCATACTGAGACTGACTTGATCCCTTTTGTTGACGGCCCATTTGATGCAATTTAAGGATGAAACTAGTTTTTCTATAATGCTTCTTCTGGAATAACCTCATTAAAAATTCGTCAAAATATGTTTCTCGTTGCCCCATAGCTGAGGGAAACCACAGTTGATTATTTCTGATGTCACAAAGATGGTAGAAAAATCATTAATTAGCGGAAGTTTGTAACAAAATTATCTTGAATCTCTTGATTATGAGACCCCTTTTCCATTATCTTCAAAGTAAAAGTTTCGCATTTATATTTGTCCTGTGTCTTTTTATCTTGATTGCTAATGTTAACTGAGTGAAATTCAGTCGGCGCCGGAGAGGCACTAAAGGAAATGAGTTATCTCTGAAACGTCCGGTATAAAAAGTTAGGTAATTTACTGAATATAAAAAAATGAAACTTTTGATATTTTGATAATATCATTAGAAATATTAGAAGTTCAGTAGGTTCAAAATTCATCAGTACATCTTCCTTTCTTCATTGATCAAAATAATGTGGAAAAAAACAGGGTGCATAAAAAAAATTAGTGAATTACTAAAAAATACCAACCGTATGCAGTTGATGAGGTAAAGTAAAAATAAAATACTTGATAGTCCGTTGCTAAGTTGATCTGAGTGGTGTGTTTAGTTCAGAGAATCATCTAGAACAACCCTTAGTAATTTACAGTGGTTATCTGCCGTGACCTAATTATTAATGGAAATTACTAAATTTTGACTTTTTCTCTTGTTCAGTTGGAGATTATTCGCAGAAAACCAAGACTCTCCTTCATTAAGGTTTCTGCAAGTTCATGTACTAGTGAAACTTTGGCATTAGAACTAATGAAGAGTACAATTTGACATTTTGTCTTCATATGAAAGCATAAGTCAATAATGTATGTAATAAAAAAGCAATGGCCCTAGGACAGATCCTTGGGGAGCCCCATGTTGAACGTTTTTCAGTTCAGTTCTGGAGTTGTTGGATAAGACAACAAATATTTACCGACCATCTAAATTATATTTGAATAATTTCAAAGGCGTGCCTCTTATGCCATATAGAATTCAAGTTCTTCCAGTAAGATTTTATCGGAAACACAGTCGTAGACCTTCGGGAGGTCGCACATTGTCAAAAATGAATGTTCACAACTTTCCAGATCTTGGATTATGCTTTCCAGGATCTCAAGTAAAAGACCTATAACTAGGAAATCCAAATCGGGAAGGGTGGAAGAGTTTAAAGCTCTCTAATTATTCCAATAGTCTCACATCCAATGATATCTTGATTATCTTAGAAAAAGTAACAAGAATCGATATTGGCTGATAGTTATCAACCTCTTCAACATTGTCTTTTTTGTATAGATGCTTAACCCTTGCAGTTTCAAACACACTGGGAAATATACCCTGTATGAAGCAAACATTTATCAAGAGTGTTAGTGGCTCTAGTAAAGTGTCAATTGATCCATTCAGGAAAGTGTCATTTAAGCCATTGACATCTATCAGGAAGTTTTTTTTTAGTTTGAGTATTACTTGACGAACTTCTTCAGTGGTTGTACCGTTTCAAAAATTGATGGGAGATGGAGATTTCAGGTAGTCAGAACAATTAGTCCACATAAGTTTCAAACACACTGGGAAATATACCCTGTATGAAGCAAACATTTATCAAGAGTGTTAGTGGCTCTAGTAAAGTGTCAATTGATCCATTCAGGAAAGTGTCATTTAAGCCATTGACATCTATCAGGAAGTTTTTTTTTAGTTTGAGTATTACTTGACGAACTTCTTCAGTGGTTGTACCGTTTCAAAAATTGATGGGAGATGGAGATTTCAGGTAGTCAGAACAATTAGTCCACATAAGTTGAACTTCTTTCATTAATTTATCAGCTACTAAATTGAAAAAAACTGTTAAAGTCTTCTGTTCAAGATTCACTAAATTTCAAGTTGGATGAAATAATCCTAAGCCATTTTTTAGTTTTTCAATTCAACATACAATTTCAAGGAATGATAAAATATTTCTCTTCTCTTGTTTTTTAGTTCTTGACTAAACCATTTGATGGGTGAGTGGATATGGTTGAGTAGAAGAACAATTAGCAATTTAATCGTGAAATTGAACTCTGCCTATTGAGTAGCATATTAAGTCATAGTGTAATTTATTGTAGTTTTATGTCTATTCAATAAATTCATTTATTACTATTATCATTTTACAGGAAGACGGTGAATTTTTTAGAAATTCTTTTATGAATTTTTTCACAATTTTGATACTAGGCCTCAAGCGCCATCTGTATATTAATTGCAACGTATCTTCTCTCAAAAAGAAGCATTGGTGATAACAAAAAAAAATCTGTTTCATTGTTCTACATCAAACCATTCAAATTTAGCGAGGTGAGGCTCTTAAAATAATGGTTAACGAAATTTGATGGTTGAAAAGAGGACAAGTTTTTCTGAAAAAATAAAGAGATTATCAGTATCATTATTATTGAAAAACACAAAAGCTGTGATAAATAATAAAATATAATAATCGATAACTGTAAAGCTGTGTTAGTTCGTGCAATTTCCGAACAAATATATTGATTACAGACCATACGACATGTAGTCAATCAATACCAGATTACAAATACTGAAAAAGAATGACGAAAATACCAAGACAAGCAACAATGCGAATCTAATAACTCATTCGAAGTGAAACGCTACTCTGGTTCAGAATGAAATAATAGCCTCATGAAATATGATTTCGAAACTCAAACGACTCAGTTTGTTCAATGGAGTCGAGAGGTCTGATGCCTTCCTTTCGAGCTAAAAAAGCGGTATTTGCTGCAAACAATTTCATTTCAAGTCGAAGCAGATTGGAAAATGAATTTAAAATTTGCTTTCGCTGCACTCGGTTCCATTTGGAAAGTTTGTAGAGATCTTATCGTGGATTGTGAGTTTGCACATAAATTGATAGTAGGACAATTGGAAGTTATTTGTTATATACAGGGTGTTTCCAAATAAGAGCGAAAGTTTTCAGGGTGGTGATTCCCAGTCAGAGACTAAACATGGTCTTTCATGTGTCGTTGAAAAGTTCCCAAAAAGAGAAAAAATATTGTTTTTGATTTGTTCTCAAAATTGCTGAATAATATTCTTCCAATAAAGAGGCTACTAATGAATATTTTTTCAAATTTTGATGTGATCTTTTAAAGTGGCAAAACATGCAACATGCCAAGGGGGCAATATACAATTAGATTTCGCTTGTCTTTATTAAATATGCGGAGGCTGAGAAATAGTTAATTGACCTTATTTATTCTCTCCGTTCACCGTGAGATTATCTGTATAGATATGATTTATCATACCCATTAGGCCTGAGTTCCTAGGACTTGCTTCAGATGGTTCGGCTTATTGTTGAGAGGCTAACTTTAAATCTGTAGTAATTCAAATCAAAAATATTTGTTATCATCACTATTTTCATAATTTTTTTTTCCTTGGTGTTTTGGCATCGACTGCTATGGTAATTAGCCATGTGTTCTGGATAGGCCTTGTTACTAACTCCATACGCCACTTTAGGAGCAGCACTGTTAATTTTTAACGCAACAGTGAATCGTGGAGGATTATTCCCAGACGACACGAGCCTCAGTCACTCAGACTTTCACATCTGAAAATGAAAAAAGATCGCACCGTCTGGGAATCGAACCTGCAATCTCTCGATTACCAGGCGAGCGCTCAACCACTGCGCTAATCCCCGCCCTATTTTCATAATTGTTTATAGAAATAGTTATTTACAGCACATGAATGTATGTTTTGTAAAAAATACCTAACCTTTCCGATAGTGTCCCGATATGTTCGATACCTTTAAGAAAAAAACACTCAGTATAATCTATTTCATTGTTCATTTTCCCACAGGGCCAGGTAGCCGAGTGGTTAAAGCGATATTGTTTCAATCACTTTTTGGCTGCCAGTCAAAGGTTCAAACCCTAGCGACTGCAGAACTTTTTCTGATGGCACGAGAAAGTGCTAGGAATCGCAAGTCAACAGGTTGGACCTCAATAATCCTCAGCTCGCACAAGTTTCGACTTCTGAGGGCTGCCGTTCGTAAGAGGATGACAGCTGGTTAACGGAAAAAACAATTTTAACAATTTAACATAGAATTCCAGTATTTACAACATATATCGGTGCTTTCTTTGGTTCTTCTCTTCAAAGATAAGTACTCCTTCTGTTTGCCCTCAAAGGACTTAGGTATATCTGGAACTGGCATTCTATTTTCTTCGTGTAGGATCGTCTCGAGGTATTTTCCTCAACATTCATGTTCCAGACAATCGATGATAATTAACAAAGCAATACCGAAGCAATAATTTTCAACGCAAATCCCTTAATGAAATTAGGGATGTAAGAAGTTCGAAAGAGAACAGTAATTAGAACAAATATTGGCTTCGAAATGGAGCCCCTTATTCTCAATTCGACTTTTTCGATAGGAGGCATACTGTTAGTGTTGATATACTGAAAGATCGCTTTTGATATGTAAATGGCTTGTAATTGCGGCTCCATCACTAGATTAGAGAGTTGAGAAGCTTTCCTGATTTCTCAGACATTTATCTTGAGGATTCAGTTGAGAAAAACTTCAGTATTGTAGGGCTTAAAAGCAAAACGTTTTCAAAGATGGAGTTGTTTGTGTTTCATCTGTTAAATCATATTCATCATTGAATTTTGTTACCACGAAAAAAAATCCGTTGGGACGCATTTGTTTTTTGATATCATGTTGAAGCTTCAGTGCGTCTTAAGGAGATGCATTCTACATACAACAAAAATAAAAATTAATAACAATATTTATACTTTGCTGAACAAAATTTAGTAAATACGCATGAGGCAATGCAGAAAACGAACGATTAATGGTCCTACTGAGTACACTATAGTACACATCTCTGTGTGTCAACGAATTCACAAGTGAGTTGAAATTGTATTAATTTTTTCACTACCAAAATTATAAGGTGAATAAATGATATAAAGGCGTCCCATAAAAGACACTTTGGACAACTATACAACGTTTAAACATTCAATACATTATTTTGTAACTTGTAACTAAAAATATACATTCCCATCATAGCTAAACAATATATACAGTTGAAATGATGATTGACAATAGGATTGTAACAATAAATTGAACATGCATAAAATGTATGAAATAATAGAACAAATAAATAAGGACCACTCATAAAGGCAAGTATGTTCGTAAGATATTGAAAATAGGTGTACTCAACTCTGTAACATTTTGTGTGAACTGAAAAATGGTCGTGCTTGTAGATCTTGTGTTTAAATAGCCATAGGAATTAATGATCTCAGACCTAAGATGATTCTACCGCCATCAACATTATTGGAATAAGCCGTCTTTGTTCAATTCAAAGCTCATCTTCAGAAAATGATATTCTACTACAGATGTAATCAGGGTATCGAGTACTATGTATCGTGTACACTCCTCATTTGACTACTTACGTCAATCATTTTTAATATCAAATGTGCATGGCAGCACACGTTAAAAGGTAATGGCTCAGTCTTACCTAGCACGCACAAGTTTATCGAATACTTCTGAGGGTTGCGCGTAGGGATGAAACAGGTTGACAGAAATAGCAATAACAACAACAACAGAACAATAGGTATGCCAATGATACGTAGCAATCTTGATAAGTTTACTCCTATCATTAAAACAGTAAACAGAGAAATAAACCAAATGGCTGGCTTGTCAAAAAAATATGCTCTGAAAATTAATTTAAGCAAGTATTCTGTCATGATGTTTGGAAGGCCACATACAATATCCAAAGTTGGAACAATAAATATAAATATAGATGGATATGCTCCTCTTATAATAAGCAACAAGAAAAAATTTGGAAAATCGATGTAGAATTGAAATTTAGAAAACACAAATCAAGTCCAATTCCAAAATCATTCGGAAAACTAAACATTCTTAACATTCTTCAAAGCAAAAATGTTATTGTGATTCTAAAAAATTTCAATTATTACGATATTGTTTATCATTTCCTGAATTTTACTGAACAGCAAAGAGTCCAGAGGGTACAGAATGCATAGTTGAGGTTTTCGTTTGGAATAAAAAATGTCGCAAAAATTAAAAACTGCTCATTGGTTTAATATGTACAATAGACAATAGTATTATACCACAAAATACTAACTTTGAAAACACCACCACCTTCATAAAAAATAAAATCTCGAATGAGTGTTCATAATATGAGTATTAGGAAAAAGTCTATACACTACATATAACACACAAGATTTCAAGAGGTCATTCACATATAAAGGGCATGTTTATAATATATCCCAAACAACTCCAATAGCTCAAGCATTGTATCTTTCTAACTTAAATCGAAAATAACGGCTACTTCCTGAAATATAACAAATTATGACCCTCATATTAGTTGAACCAGAAATATTTGTTCATAAAATAAAGGATATCGCAATGCTTAGATACGATTGTATTATTTCTCGAAATTAGTTTAGCAACAGATAATAAAATAGGATCATAATGGAAGTTTGTTTTTTGTATAGATAGAAATTTAGTATTTGTAGAAATAAGTTTAGTAACAGGTACAAGAGGGAAAATGGATGATCAATCTGATCTTGTCACCTTTTGGCAGATAGGTAGTGATTTTTTTTCAATTGTCTGTTCTCAACTGTAAAGTCTGTCAAGAAATTAATTTATTGTTATTATTATTATCTGTTACACTGATTTTTCTATGCCCTACCACATCCAAGCATACACTCAATTAATATTCTTCATTAAGTCTTGGATTATGAGGTTTTTTAAAACTACATTTTCGGCATTTTGATTGTACCACTTGATGGAAATTACTGTTTCATAATCTTATGGAAACTGTCAAATACTTTATTTCAATTTCCATGTCATTGTTTGAAATTGTATAAGCAAAATTTTGATTGGCAAATTGATTCTCCTAACTGAAATGCCTTCATGTCATAAAACACATTTTGCAATGTGAAGAGTTGAAACTAGAGCCACTTTGCAAGTATGACATAATTTTTTATGCATATTTGTATTTCCCGAGTGGACTTTTTCTGAACATTGCAAGGTTAAGAAACCGCAAAGAAATCAAAGTTGTAAACTGGTTCAAATTTGGTTAGTGGGTACAATGCGGATACAATGGTTAGTGGATACAATGCGGATTTTAACGGCACTGCATAATTTCAAAAATGCATCAAAGAGAACCTCAATCCTTTCTACTAGATCCTCAAATTATGCCCACCAACCTTAAATGTACTTACACTCTATGTCTTGAATCTTGCTATCCCTTCAATTTCGCAAGTTTGAGTTATTGCTGCCAAGCAGAGATAGTCGTCAATTCTACGTTGTCTAAAGACTTTCTTTTCAGCAAATCCAGCTTCACTTTCCCCCGTTCATGAACGCGACAGAGCAGAAGAACGCGAGATAAGGAGGTAAAGTCATCCGAAAATTGAGGCGGGAAAACAAGCGAGCATTTTATATCTGAATGTACATAAATCTCTCTGAACTAAAAAGGGTGTTGGGATAGGCTGCATTGGGCTTTCGGGAAAATGAAGACTGAGAACGGTAAAAGAAACAAAAAAAAAACGTAAAAAAGAACGCTTCCATGAAATATCAAGCCGACATTGTCTGGAAATTAATGACCCTAATTATAGTCGCTTGAAGTTTGTTAAGAAGATTAACTGTTATTTCTTGAATGTTCCCAACTTCAGAAAAATATTGAAAATGCGGAGAAAAAGTTCAGTGGTAAAGCTTCCAATGGAAAACCGACTTTTTCTTGAGTAATTAGCCTTTGTTTTATATCTTTAAACAGCGAAACAGACGAAATGTAAAATTTTAAAGCAATTCTTCATAGTCAAATACAATAACTTGAACGGCAATATATTGTGGCGAAGCTGTGGGCGATGCCGGGCGTGAACACTCACGCAGGCTGCATATGACCTTCGAGACGCTATGCACCGAGAAGAATCTGGATGATTCGATGGATCCGGACGATTCGATGGAAAATTCCGAGCATTCGGAGAAGTCAACAATTAATATAAAAAGAACGACGCAGCAGACAGACGGGCAGTCAGTGAAGTGAAAGTCGAATATAAATAGTAGAGTGATTGTTATGTAAATTAGAGTACTGTGAATCATTGTATTTCGTTAAATAAATTATTTTAGAGTGAATTGGACTATAAATATATTACAATATTAAATATGGACATTATTAAACTAATATTTCAAAATGAGTCATTTGATAATGCCCATATAGTGTTTCACACCAGGAACAACAACATTCCTAGTTTCAGTAACAGTTACGTCTGGTAGAGAGGAATTTGTAATTTTGGGTAATACTTGGGCAACTACCATCAATGCAAAAGCAGAAAAAATGCAGGTTGTGGAAGTAGCTGTCCGTGTATTTAGAGCGCAAAGTGATTGACGTCAACTTTGCGTTGGATCTGAAAGAGTCAAAGGCTACTTTGGTAAGCGATTGTAAAAAAAATATTTCAATAAGATAACGATAAAAAAATCATCTTGTGTCTGATTTGAAATCAGAAGATGACATTGGTTCAAAAAATGTCACGAAAATGTTCGTGTCAGATTTCGAATACTTATTGAATTTGAATGGACTAAATAAGTATTACATTGAGATATTTGAAAAATAGCTAATCATGCAAATAATGTCGATGATAAATGATGAAAAACTCATTTTATCTTCAAATGTGTCCGACCTCCAACTTCAACAAAAAAGCAAACTTTCAACAGCATCCCTAGTAACATTTCTTTCTCTTGAAATTTTTTTCCTGTTGATGGAACATTCAATTGAGTAACCTAACATTGATAAATGTTCTGCAAAATTTCATGTACGAGAAAATTTTCCAGCAAATAATTCAAGCACGCGGGGGATTCGGTATGAACTGTGTGGATTTTTGTCGCCATACAAAGACAATCCCTCCAGATCAGGTGATTTGGAAGAATTTCAAGTATTTTTAAATAGCAGTATGGCTCCGATAAATCCGTTGTCATCCAGCCTAGATACCGGCGTAGGAAGCTCAGGAATTAGATAATTTCACATAACACTCATAGACGATGCACAATACTGCTAATTTTCAACATATTTTATCATTCACACACATTTACTTAACTTCCTTCTAAGAACACCGTCAGTCCTCCACCATTGCCGGAAGTCGAATGGAAAATAGCATTGAATTGGTGACATACCCACGTAAGGGTCATCATGATGGGCTGTTGTGAGTGTTCCATAGGAATATTTTAATGTCCCTAAATGATGCTCTGAGACACCAGGGCGAATTTCAAAGTTTTGAGACCATGTTACTACATACGGGGCTCTGTCGTAGTTGACCAAAACTTCACTAGCTATTCCTAGAAACAAACTTGGATCTACACAAAAAAAAAGAAAATTGCCAAGAAGGCGGATCTGCGCAGAAGAAGGAAACCCAGAGAAATCATCATTGTTGGGTTTCTTGAAGTAATTCATTTCAAGAAAAACTTTCCCTCACAAGATATGTGAATCTCGCACCTAAATAATTTGTTTCTCCCCTGTTTGTGATAAGGAAAAGCGCGTTCAATTAAAACCGAATCCCTTGGAATGTTCCCCTCATTTCGTGCGTGTTTCGAGGATTTTTGAGGCACATTTCATTCATTATACGGGCTGACATCTATTTTATATGTACTCGTGGCTCATTTCTATTTCGCGAATAATATTAGAATATCGCACTGGGGAATATGGGGTTACAACTCTGCTTCATCAGAGTTTCAAGCTAGTTCTTATTATCATTCGTTATCGTTGAGAAAATTCAGCCGGAGCGACAAACTTTATACGAGGATGTGAGAGAGACAGAAAGATTTTGATTAATCCCTATTACAGGACAATAAAATAATTCCGAGTTCCCCTGATGAAGAGAGTACGGCAAACCGGACTGGCCCAGTTCACAAACAACCACGCAGAAGTAATATTATGACAAGAACCCCATTCCAATTCTCTTCAAATCATTATAAATTTCAGAAATTTGTCCAATACACCTGGTTTGAATTCTATAAAAATCGTTGACAAATCCTCCTGAAAGTAGAAGTCGTCTCCTTTTTGTCATATCCCCTGATCTCCTCATCCATGGTATAATATATACTGAAACGAAATCAAACGGCATGTAGATTGTTGATTCCTTGAAATTAATTTTCTAGAGAAGAAAAGACTCATAGTCGAGTGGCAATCTCTAAACTTAATGATTTTGAAGGAGTTGTAGAGAAATTATATAAATGATTGGTATAAAGAAGGTATCTTGGAAACTTATGCCATAAAAATAATTGGACTTGAAATAATTTGCGAAGTTATTTATTGACCTTCTGACGGAGAATTTTATGATTTTTCTATACTTCTGAGTGACATACTGAGTGAAACATTTTCACCAGAAGTGACAGTAACTATTGAAGGCGACTTTAACATCAACTTTATTTCTCATACCTCGTATTGTATATTACTCGAAGACTTTTCATCGTGTTTTTTATTATGTTAATGTTACAGTGAGAATATTGACAAGAGTTAGAGGAAACTCAGCAACATGTATTGACAATTTCTCAATCAAGCATGTAAAACCCTATAGTGTAGCTGTAGTGAACATGCATCTTTCGGACCATTATCCCCCACCCTTTGACTTGTTTTGTGATGATCTGCCAGAGAGCCAAGATAAACACAGAGTTATATAACCGAAGTTTTTCACAGGAAAACATCAATGTTTAAAAAAATGATTCACAGAAGAAAAACTGAGATGAGACCTCTGTTGTACAAACTTAGCCAATCAAGCATTTGCAGACATAGTGTCACATTATTATAAGATCTCATTTTCACATAAAAAGGTATACCGAAAATATGTTAATTGAGGAACGAGTAACCAAATACATTATGACACCTGATTCAGTGTATCTCAAGAATACTGGATCGCTTTTCATCTAAATAATTAGATTATTGAATTGACAACATCAGCAACAACTAAAGTCAGCATCCAAGTCATACTATGATAATTTGAGTTCAACTTGAATATTATCAATAGTTTGCAAAAAAATATTCATCAGTTAATAGTGATAAACTGGTAGAAACGGAAAATGGCACATCCTTGATTGAAACAGCAATATCCAATAAATTCAACATACATTTAACGAAACCACCGACAAACGACACGGATTATGATTGACAATTTATACAACAAAATATTCAAAACGATTCGATTAGTTTTTTCAAGCATCCAATTACAGAAAATGATATCATAAGTTCAATAAACGGTTTAGAGAACGGTATTGATAATATGTCAAATAAATTACTTAAACATTATCAAAATTAATTATCCTCACATTTTCCAACAAACTTTAAAATAGCAATAGTTACGCATATCTTTGAAAAAGAAAAACACAATATATCTAAGCATCTAAAACTCCATTAAATATGCGTGGTAGAAGAAAACCCAATTAATTAATTTCCAATAATTCTATTCCACAAATTCAGTGAGAACCACTCCCTGGTGAAGAGATTTCACAATCAAAAATAATTATTATCGAAATTTCTTATACTATTTTTGGTGCAACTAGCTTCGTCCTTCAAATTTTTGGCGAAAGAACTGACAGAAATTCAAGCATAGTGAAAGTTGTTCCTTCGAATCACCCAAGTTTTCGGAGAAAACCTCTCAAAAGCCGTGCTTGTGCGAGCGGGATGTCAGGGATCTACAGCTTACATAACCACTTCAGCTGGATGCAAGGCAAACGCTTTAACACCACGACCAAACATAGGGATATGATAATCATTTAAATTATTGGTAACTTTTCTCGTACCTATTCCGAGATTTTTTAGAACTGAATTTAAAAAGAGCTATTTCAATTGCTAGATTTCTTGCAGTCCGAAGTGCTTCTTTCAAATGAGTATTAGGCTCAAAATTTCCTGTTTCACATAACTTTATGTGAGTGTTTGAAATCATTCGACCATCAGAAATCAGTCTATTTGATGTTTGACAATGAGTACTTTTCATTTAATAATAATAATAACAATAATAATAAACGTCTTTTTTATTTCCATTATTCTAGCTTTACAAACAAAAGAGTTACATGCAGTAATAAGAAATGGAAAAAATAGGCAAAATTCAATTCTTATAGTGACAAGTCACCATTAGTTGTTCTTCCACTTTACCTCAAACATCGCTGCGGTACATAGAATGATGAATGAATAACCAAAGATGTTAATTCAGTACATATTATGTTAAATGTCATAGTTCACAGATGTTCTTGACAAAATGAAGATATATTATTGCAAATCCATTAATAAGTTTTTGAATTTCAGACGAAATCGCTTTAACCCACATTTTTTGATGTATTCCGGTATGGGATTGTATATTTTGCATATTTGATAGTGTTAGTAAGTCTTTGTTTCTTACATTGAGGTTATGCACATCGGTTCTATATGTTATTTTTCTGTGCAGATATGTAGGAGTTTTGCTCAAAATTAATTTATGACAGAGAGTTGCAGTATGAAGGATTCTTCTATTTTGCATATTTAGCCAGCCAATATCACGCAATTTATGTGAAACTCTCTGTCGCTTCTCGATACCATAAATGAGTCACAAACAAGAGTTTTGACTTTTCGGATCTTTCCCTTACAGTGACTAGTTAAAAATGTTATATAGTACATCTGCATAGTTGAAGTTTGATAGTACGAGTGTCTCGCCTCAACCTCAATGGAAGAAAATGTCTTTGGCTATAAATGCTTCTCAATATGAAAAAGGCACGTTGTATCAGTTTATTGACATGTTTTTCAAATTTCAGTTCTACATCTAGTATAAAACGCAAGCTCTTTGCTTCCTCGACCATTTCAAGGCGCTGATTGTTAATATTTATGTTCTAGGATGGCGGCACAGTTACTGCGTGAACCAAAAACGATTGCTTTTGATTTACTCTCATTAATGTTGAGGCAATGATTCCATGCTGTTTTTACAAAAATGTCAAGATTCTTGTTTATTCGGGAACATGCACTTTCTGCCATTGACGGGGAAAAGCTGTAATAGAGCTGAGTGTCATCGGCATAGAGACTATTTAAGAAATGAGGTGTATAAAAGGTAAATATTAGGGGTCCTAGAATAGAACCTTGTGGTACACCTCAGTGAAGGTGAAGATATTGAGAGTGAATTCCATCTATGCTCACTTTTTTTTGTTTATTATTGAGAAGTTCAAACTTTCCTGATCTGAATATTTTTATGAATGGAATGATGGATTTTTTACGCAGGGTCAACTTATTACTTTTCAGTTATCACGAACACTTTTGCGCTCCATTCCATTTCCGTGACAAACACCATATGATGAACACAATCCGTTTCAACTTTACCCGGCATCTGTGATTCCGTTTCGAACGTAACTTCTTTCTTATCGTCAAGTCTAAGCTATTCAAAACGTTTTTCTCACCCAACTCTCGTGTTATCGATTCCGGGACGTTATTAAAGCCGAACTCCCGATCTGATTTATTATTCTTATCCTGCTGAATTTACATCCTAATATATTTTCAGCGAGAGTTTTCCGTCTCAAGGGAATTACTAATGTTACATCCTAGTGTTTCCTTACAATTTTATCTCCTCTAATAGGGATGGTATTCCTTTGCGAAAAAAGACCGAACGATATCGGATTTTTTATGTCTGCCTTTCCGAGCTCAAATAAAAATGGGTTTCTGGTTATTTCTCGCGAATTTGAAGCATGATAATTCAAATTCGCGAGAAATAACACACACACTGGCTTCTCAATTATATCTTGTATAAAATAAGTGACTATTTGTCAAATATTAAAAATCAAATTGATATTCCTCTCATAGCAATTTCCCACATTTTTGAAGTACATAATTATGGATGGAACAATTAAAACTAAACTCCATTTTTAATAATTTTCTTTCCTGAAGAAAATTGTGCTAAAATTCAACAAGTGAATCTTCCTTTCCAAACTTTGATTTCAAACTTTCAATCACTTGGGGGAAAGCTTTCAACTGTTAGGCACGAGATTTTGGATTTGTAGCTTGAATCAAGTATTGACACCTATCTTCATTTTCCATATTTTAGTCACAGTCAATTCTATTGAACTGGCTACAGAATGGCATTCAATGCTCAATAATCACCACCAGTTTTTCAAATTTGATACAAGGAATATGCAGTTTTGTCTTCGAAGCAGAAGAATTACTTGATTCACTTAGTGGATGACAAGAACTATGGTTTGACTCCTTGAATTATCTCTGTCAAATTTGTATTTTAGTTTATTGTATTTACTAAAATATTCATCTGATTTCAGCACTTCAGAGTCGATATCTTCAACACATTTTCTTCCCTTCGGATGCTGGTCCTGTCACCAAATGCACCTCTGCCTCTTAGGCTTTTTGTACTATCCAATTGGTTTCACCCACTCCGTAACTCTAGTCCCCTGTACCAGTCTGTACAGGTTCTTCAATGGTTGAATGTTGTATTCTTCGGGAGTCAGCCTGAGAACTCGCACTTGGAAAAGACTATCCGGAAGGCTAGCCTATCATTATGGAAATGCCGCAGAATGTGTGGGTAATCATGGGGCATGTCATCAAAACGCGTATATTGGTTGTACGTGAGCGTCATACGTCCAATGATAACGTATGGCTCTATAGTCTGGTGAAGCAAGGGTCATAAAAAATGGCCATTGCTAAACTTAACGGACTACAGAGACAAGCGTGCCTGGCGATTACTGGAAGCATTCGCTCCACGCCAACAGCAGCACTGGAAGCCATCCTTGGATTACTTCCTCTCCACATAGTTTTGGAGAGAGATGCAAGATGGGCAACATACAGACTCTACCAAGCGGCCATTAGTCTACCGCAGGCATGTGTCATGAGAGGCAGCAGCATGCTGGAGGACATAATAGCCCTTAACATTATAAGAATGCCCTCAGACATCATGCCTTAAACTATCAACCTTCACACGTCCTACACTGTGGTCTTTCCCGAAAGAGAAGACTGGGTCCGGAATGAAACCAACCTATGTAGGGCAAATGAACCGATGGTTCCAAAACTCAGGAAGGCGTCGGAGCCGAAATATATGGGATGAACCCAGTAGTGAAACGCTCGTTCAGTATGGGTAAACTAGCTACGATATTTCAGGTATATGCCATTGAAATGTGTGCCAGGGAGCTGGCACAAGAAAAAAACAGAACTCTGACAAACTGCTAGAACTCAGTAGAGCGCATCTCAGAGTTATAGTAGGTTTGCTTACTGGCCACTGCAAACTGAAACATCACTTGCATAAAATCGGACTTTCACAAGATGAAGAGTGCAAGGAGGATGATGAAACGGCTAAACACATTCTGTGTACATGCCCTGCAGCGGCCAGAACCAGATTCTCAATATTTGGCGACACGTCAGTGAGGCCTGAAAACCTGGTAAATTGTTCTCCCAATGCATTCCTCAATTTCGTCCAGAGATTGGATATACTGGGAGAAATATAACCATAGGGTGAGCCACAATAGGCCATTGGCCGCAGTGGAGGGCCTGATATGGGCCCACTCACGTTCAAACCTAACCTAACCTAGCCTGGGTTTCCCGAATATTGCCTGTCTCTTGCGGTCTAGTGCCTCGCATTCTGACAGTACGTGTTTGGCTGTATCTGTCCCTTTAGCACATTGTCTGTAGGAGAATTCTCCGTTGTAGTGAATTGAGGATCTGCCTATCCAACATACGAATATTCTCCAATTTAATTCAGCGAAATCAGGTTCAGGGGATTCCAATTCTTGAAGAATGGCATGATACACTCTCTCAAATGCTACTCAATGGATCGTCAAATCCCGTCGTGACTTCTCTGTTTGGTGTCCTGTCACGGTCGCCAAAAATAATGCAATGAAAAGATCATCTACCAGGAAAAATCTCAGTTACTATAGAAGATTACTAAATGGAGATACTAATATAATAGTAAATGCAACGAATTTTGTATTTCATAAAACTGACAATATTGTTCAATAAGTATTTGAATACAGTAACTTGTAGTTTCCAACAGGTACTATCATCCGCAAAGCTATGCACTGGGCATGAGGTACCTCCTAACAAATTGTCTGTTGTTGTTTAAATTGTTTCAATTGTTTTTTCCCGTTAACCAGCTGTCCCCTTACGAACGGCAGCCCTCAGAATTCTAAACTTGTGCGAGCCAAAGATTAACGAGGTCTTACCTTTTTACGTGCGATTCCCAGCACTTTCTTGGGCTAGCAGAAAAATGTCTGCAGTCGCCATGGTTTGAACCTTCACCGACTGGCAGCTAGAGTGATTGAAACTAAGTTGCTTTAACCACTCGGCTACCTGGCCCAATCATTGATATGATAGAAACGATTGGAGGAATTCCATCAGATCCTCTAGCTTTGGTGGTGTTGAGCCACAGCATCATGCGTCAGATAGTTAGTTGGCGAAAGATAATTTCAGGCATATGACTGTTAATGGGGTCGTATTCCCAATGAATCCGTAGTAGAATTCGTCGCTAGTGTTTAATCTTCCTCGGTTGGGGAAGGAAATGAGCTGCATGTGAAATTTCTTCCCACATAGACCTTCAGATAGTGACAGATTTAGGTGCCCCATTTTCGCATACAAGCCTCGAATGAGGTTGAGAAGTACATCGATTATGAGTAAATTGGAGGGAAATTTACGAGTGGCTCCTGGGGAGAACATGAATGAATGAATGAAATCTTTATTGGTAGGATACATCCTAATATAAAGTACAAAAATTATTCCATGACTAACAATAAATAAAAATATAAATAACTTCAAAGTTATATGAATCAATTATAATGATAGTATATAATAATAATAATAGGCAAATACAGCAACTTCTAGAAAACTTTCACACAAGAAATATGTGCAAACATATATGAGTGTACATTACTCTTCCCTAATAACATTTATGAAGATGAGAAGAAAATTAAAAATAAACAATAGTGATGAAATGACATATGACTTATAAATTCATTTCAAAGCATGATGTTAAGAATCAGTTTTAATATTTGAAATTAGGACATTCTTGAAGTTATACAATGATTTCGATTCTTTGATGGATGTTGGTAGTTTATTGAACTCATTGAGGCCTTTATAAAAAAGTGATTTCATAGAAGAGGACATATTCTGCCTTGGTACGCGAAGATTATTGTTTCCTCTAGTATAATGTTCATGTATTGCAGAATTGTACGTGATGAATTCATCAAAATATGCAGGTAGTTGTTTATTCAATATTTTATAAATAATTATCATTGATCGCAGAGTCGTTGCTTTACAGTAAACCATTGTAATGTTTCAAGCATCAGGGATATACTGGTGAGACGATTACACCTAATGATGATACGCATCCCACGATTCTGAAATTTTTGTAATGATGATACTTTATTTGCATCAAATAAATACAAGATACTGGCACAATAGTCGAAGTTTGGTTGTATAATAGAATTGTATACTGTTATTCTCGAATGCGTTGACAATCGTTGGGAAATTCTTGAAAAGAAGTATAATTTTTTGCTATTTTTTTGCACATATAGTCAAAGTGAGCTCCAAATGATAAATTATTATCCAACATGAAACCCAGATAGTTGAACCCTGTGACAAAGTCAATTTGGCTATTGTCAATAATTATATTATGATTATTGAGGTTGATGTTTTTATATCTGTATGAGGTTGTGAGTATCATTGCCTTAGTTTTTTCAATATTAAGTTTAAGCTTAGTAGAGTTCAAGTAAATCTGAACCTGCTGCAGTGAGTTATTCATTGTTTATGGCATCTTCCAAGTTGTCACTAGAAATTGACAAAAGAGTATCATCTGCGAAGAGATTGACGAAGTCACAAGAATGGAACTGATATATATATCGTTGATGTAAATTAAAAACAAATGTGGCCCCAGAACACTCCCTTGAGGTACCCCATAATCATTTGCAATGGGTGGAGATAAAACCTCATTGATTTTAGTCATTTGTTTATGTTCACTCAAGTAATCTATGAACCAATCCAAAACTGTACCATCGATGCCAATTTTTTGAAAATTTTCTCATTAGTATGGTGCGGTCAATGGTTTCAAACGCTCTCTTTGAATCCAGAAATACAGCTACGATGTATTCACCTATATCGATAGACCGTTTCCATTTCGAAATTGTCAACTGTAAAGCTGTTTCACATGAGTGATTTTGTCTGAAACCCGATTGATTTGTTATTAATATTTTATTTTCAGATAGATAGTCTGACAATTGCTTGTACACCACGAGTTCTAGTAGCTTTTCAGTGCTTGGCAGGGTGTTAATTGGACGAAATTCCCATGATTTATTTGTATTATATACTTTTTGGATAGGAACAAGTACACTTGTTTTCAGATGAAGTTCGAGAAAGGGCGGAAATGATTCATTATAATGCACTATGATTTTCAAATGGTGTGAACGTAGACACTAACATTAAAAATCAAGAGCTGATGGAATTCAAATTCCGTACGGCACTGAATAAATATATCGATTCCTGCACAAGTTGACGCCAAGTCAGATGTATCATTGCAGAATCTGGTTAACCCCGCAAGGAGGAACTAATAATAAATCTTGTTGTTCGTTGCCGCATTGAGTCAGTGAGAGACACTTCATGAATTATAGATCGAGTCATTGCTTGTTTACGAAAACATCAATTCGAATCAAGCAGATTGATTGGAAAACAACAGCAACGATGGAAGTGAATTTTGAGCCATTGCTGTAGACAACTAATTTCCTGAGAAATTAACATGAATGTCAGTTTTAGATTTAAATGAGGATCACTTGTCACTTGATCAATTGTTTAGGAAGATGGAAGTGCAAATGAAATCGATATGTTATAAAAAAGAATAGAAAATGCCGTTCAAGGTTACAAAATTAGTAAAAACAAAGATTAAACTACCATAGGAAATTAAAAAGTAAGACAATATGAGGACTAATGAAGGAGTTATCAAATGTAATACCACGAGTTCTTCAAATTTGTTCAGAAGGAATTATGGGAAAGCAAGATGAAATTGGTGTTACTTCTGAATTTTTAAGTATTGCAAACTTTGGTATTGCTTTGGGAGAACGAGGATTGAGGAGAGATTTATTGAAAACTTTTCTCGTTTTCCTTCCATGTTATATTGTGAGAAGAGAAATGAAGGTGAGTTTTCTCAGCGAAGTATCTTAAACGAGATGAAATATTACTTTTTTTTAAATCAAGATCCTCTCAAAAACTTCACATGGTGTGACCAAAGATTCCACCATTTTCATCACATTAAAAAATATCAAACAAACAATTTAATTGATTACAATATTTTAAAGTCGTCCACGAGTCATATTGTGGAAACCAAGCAAAATTTGCCAAGATTCTTTTAAGGTAGGAAGCACTTCATTAAGACCAACCCAACTGGTTATATCTTCCTACTGTTCTCTCGGTCAATAGTCCCTGAAGCTTACAACATTCAAATTTTGAAAAATAACAGCGTCTTTACAATATTCCCAGGATTTTCTTTTTTATGTGAACAATGGAAAATGAAAAAAAATGTAAGAGTAGAAGTTGAGCATCGACTGTAAAGTGACGTAGGGTTTTCAGTGATATATTTCTCCTGAACATAATTGAGCAGTTTATTCAGACTTTTTGTTTTATAATCATGATACGTAATTAGAACGGTGACTTTTAGATTTATGATGAATATGTACACATTGATGGTCAAAGTAAAGCTTGAAAAGGGACGAATTCCGGATTGTAAATTCATTAACCAAATTAGTTGATACACCAAAACAAATACCCTCAATCAACGCACTGTGTTCCTATTGCAAATAATTTACTGAAATGAATCACAGCTCTGAAAACCATTTTATTTGCGTGAATTACAAACCGGTATTTCGTGCGAACTGAATACAGAATACTTTTTTTTCAATTTCAAAATAATTCTCATTATTAGGTGAAATATTTATTCATTGACCGCCATGAAATCAATTCCATAATATTGGGAAACGCGAGCTATTATTAAAAAAATATCACTGAAGTTTCTGCTATTTATTCGGAACTTGATGTAACGTAAAACTATGAGGATTTTCCACCCAAAAGATGTTTGTATTGAAGAAGTCATAGTTCATCACCATCATGGCATTCAACCCCCTCCCCAAAAAACGGAAATATCTTGAACCCAGAATTATTTGAGTTGAGTATGTTTATAAAGTTGAAACTTCTAGTCTTATCATATTCACTAAAACATACGAAGGATCGGGTTGAGTTGAAAAACAGCATTCTGCTGATACTCCGCCTTTCATATTTGCAGATTAAGTATTAAGGTAATTTCATGTTATCATTTTATATATTTATTTATTTGTTATTATATATATATTTTTTATTTGTTCCTGCATCTGATGAATAAAGACGAGTTATTATTATTATTATTATTATATTTGATATTTGTTATATTCCCTCGAATTCAAAAACTGGTTTCAAGATTCTCTTCGATTCCGCAAAACGTAACATTGCATTAATTTTAATTTTCTTGCATAAGTGTAACAAAAAAAAAGTGTATTATTCTGAGAAAATCTCAGAAATAAATAATAAAAAGTTAATTGAAATTAACCTATTATTTGAAAAATGTCCGAATTATGGAATTCGAAAAAATTCTTCAAGCTGACGAGAAGAGGTCGAAAGGACAGTGACAGAAAGGAAACTTTTCTGTCATGTTCCATAGAAGTGAGCCACACTGAGTCTACTTTTTTTCTGGAATTTGGTTGGTTTCGTCAACAAATATTTTTATTCTTCAGCACTGATATTTCGTTTTTCTATTTTTTAATGATTTTTTTTTTGAAGAAAATAACAAATTATACACGAATGGAAGTATACTCTGAAAGGCCTTGACATGAAATACAAGTCAAGTTTTTTTGGGACTCCACGTGTGCTCTCCCGTGATCAAAAATATGTGAAATCAATGTGAGAAATAGTCAATACTTGAAACGAATCTAAATTGTCCTTCTACAATTTTTCAAAATAAGTCTATCATCTGACAGAACTAATATGGGGACGATATGCGAGCACTGGAAAATGTCAAGGAATGTTAACGCTGTATTTTGTAAATTTAATTTCTCATCTGAGGTATGGAATTTTGAACTGGGGTACAAGGTCTTCTACAGGCAGAATGTTGATAATTCAGAAGTTTGCTATGAGGATAATTGCTAAGGTAGGATTCAGAGATTATTTATTGTAGGGAAGGATTTCGGAATACGAAAATATCAACAACTGGAGGAATATACATCCTTGAGGTATGCTTACATGTTTACAAAAATAAAGTGGCTGCCAATAAATCCCAACATAATTATTCGACACGAAATGCCCACTTTTTGCTTTCCATTCAATATCGCACTGTACTCTATCAAAAAAGTTTTGAATATCAGTGATGCAGACTGTATAAGAATCTTCAAGAGGACAATGCAATTTCAGGAAATGTGAATATCTTCTCTTTTCTTTAGAAAAAAAGGTTTGAATATGATAAAAAATAAATAGTTACAGTAAAATGGATCACTCTGTATATAGATATACTCCTGCAGTAAATCTTCATATCGATTAGGCTATATTCCATTGTAATGATAGGGCTTTTACCATAAACAAAAAATCAAGAAAGGCGACAATACACCACTCTGCTAAAATATCAGGCAGGGTAGGGTTCCTAATAAAATATTGTTGAAATTAAACCGTACGAATGCCAATACAGAATACCTCATTATTATTCCTAAGAAATTTTACTGAAATATCAATGTGGCAGAGTCCATAATAGAAATATTGACGGAGATGAACCGCCTTCGAAGAAAAAACATTTGAATTCGTTTGTAGAATCGCTCATTATTCTTTCTGAGAAACACTCTGCTGAAATATCAAGGTGGCAGACGAGGGTCTCCATTATGAATATTGCAGGAGCTGAACCACCACAACGCCCACAAATTCATACTAGTTTTTTCTTCTAATGACCACTCTTCTGAAATATTAGGATGGTACGGTTTCTAATTAAAATATTGTTAAACCCAAAACGCCCTCGACTACCAGAAATACAAGTAACCCTATATGATCCTTCATTATTTCGGTTGAGAAATATGAAGGTAACAGAGTTTTCAATAAAAAAATGTGTCTCAGTAAAACAGCCTCCGATGCAAGGAAATTTGAATCCCTTCAATCCCACATAATTCACGATGAGAAATACTCTGAAGGTATATGAATGTGGAAAGAACAAAAATAAAATTATTTCCGGAATTTATATCTAGAATAATCGGGGTTCGATATTATGTAACTACTGTATTCTCTTTATGCTAGTTTGATTACTTCACATATAGCTAGTAAATAAGTACACCATTAGGTTATTTGATCACAGAAATATCACTTAATGAACGCTGTACACGCTATTTCCATAGCCAACTTCAATGTAAAATTAATGTGCTTTTTCATGATTACAGTAACTAGCTGAGCACCATATTCAATAATGCAAATATTTTCGACGACGTCGAAATATCATTTTATTCAATAATGTTTTAAGGTAGGAACTGAAGTGAATATTTCATAGAAGACAACTTCTTTCCTAGCAAATACTATGACGAACGTTGTTATATATCTGACAGATATTTGTGCAATGTTCTCCAAGGAAAACACTGTTGGAAGTGATCAAAAAATTGTTTCCGGTGTATTCTTCACAACATTGTACTCATGAAGGCATTTAAAAGTACAGCTACAGCCGAATAGTTTCTTATTGGATCATTGTTGATGTAAGCGATATTAATGTAAGTGAAGGGTGGGTGATTTAAAATTAATACCCTGTACGTAGGAATAAATGAAAGCATCGTATTCATAAGGTTCGAAGAAAAAATCAAAAGAGTCCATTGCTTCTTTTTAAATGGAATGGTCTATATGTTTTTCAATCATTTTCCTGACCTCCATCCACGCCACCACTATTTAATTATGTCCCAACCACTTGACAGTCATGATTTTGTTTTTCGAAATGATGCACTCTGCAGATGCATGTCTTCACGATCATCAAAATTAAGAAAAAAATATAATATTACTATTCGATAGACAGATGTGTGATATTTCTAATACATCCTCGTGTCCTTGAATTATACAGAGTGGCTAAAATAATTTTATGATCAGAAACTTTTTAAATTGAATACGTCTTGTATGTACATCTCTGGGGCTATTTCTAGCTGTTTTTGATTTATTTAGTTTTGAATATTTTCTATCGCTCATTTCCAGTGATACACATTTCTTTGCTCTATAAAAGTAGCATGAGTTTTTCTGTTACGTATTTCCATTTCTTGGCCTACCATTTTTTCTAATGAGTGTTTTGCATGTACATTATTTTGATTTGCCATAGTGTCCAATGGATTGAGCGTACATTTACCGCAGCAATCCTTCGTCAGTCATGATTTGTGTTGAATTTGAAATGCTTGAAGTAAGCTAGAATCAATTTCAAAAAAGAAGATCTTGATATGATTTTTGTTTTGGTAGTGTCTGAAAGAAATTGAGTCGATGTTCTGTTAGATTCCTAGATCTCATTGAAATGGATTTTCTCTACTCCCGTATGTGAATTACTAACGTCACACATCGATAAAAATGTGTAAAGCTTCATTTCACGAATCGGTGTGTGAAGTGCCATGCTTTTCTTATGGGATTTATTTCACGCACCGGTGCCATAAGAGTCAATACAAATTCACACACCGATCGCTGGTCTAGGTAGCGGTGGCGAGAGAAATTGACAAATATGACAGTTCCCACAGAGTGAAGTTCAGAGTTACATCAGTTAATACCGTAAATAGTAATTAATTACCCTCTGAATTAATAAATAGTACGACGAAATTTTGATTTAAACCGATTAGCGGTGTATTTCACGCAAATTCCTGATGGACAGCATTGAAGTACTCCCATCAACTCCTCCAAATATAACGTTAGCAGCCAGTGAAGCAAGTTCATCGTTATTGCCACAAAATTCGTTGGGAATTTACGAAAACACTTTGGAAAAGTTTATGCAATGGCGCAATACAAACAACGTCCAATCATTCTCCGAAAGGGTAATATTAGCCTACCTATCTGAATTATCAACAAAGGTTAAATCTTCTACCTTATGGAGTCACTACTCAATGTTGAAAAGCACCCTTAGTGTTAAGTACAACGTACAAATTGGTGATTATCCGAAAGTTCGCGCTTTCTTGAAACGAAAAAACGAGGGATACATTCCTAAAAAATCACGCGTTTTGGAAAAGGAACACGTATTAAAATTTCTCAAAGAGGCACCCGATGAAAATTTCCTTTAATTCAATCTCTAAGTAAAATGTCGTAGAAAAAGTATAGTGTGCACCACGTGCGTGAAGACTTTTTTACGCTCGTGCGGATTGTGAAACTCGCCTGCGACTCGTTCCACAAACTTCCACACTCGCGTAAAAAAGTATACTTCACGCACTAGATACACAATATACCATTTACTGTGGAGGTGCGTGAAAGAAATGGTGAACAGAGATAAACCAACAACCATTCCAAGTATAATGGAAGGGGAAATATATGCTTTAATCTCAGAAGTGAAATATTTCAATTCTAAGACCAGTCAATAACCCATTTCACAGGAGCATAGAGATGTTTGTCAACCATATTGGGCAACGTATGTACTTATTGTAGTTTGCTATATTTGGCTTCTTCATGTATTTGTTTTCCGATATTGTAATTTTATGTGGGTATTTCGTAGGTGTGCATTGCATTGCATTGTTTTTATTTGCAATCAATTTTACTTGAAGGATGTTGTATTGGGAGTTTTGAATAATTGGAACCACATGTTTTAATGGTCTGAAGGAATGTGTCAGTGATAATGAGCAACTGAAAACTTATGAAATTTAATAAATCTGGAAAGGTTTGAAATAGCCATGGAGATGTACATACACATATTCATGTTCCAGTCCCAGCCCATATGGTCTAATGATATAACCAAATAAAAAAAATCAGCAGCTGCAATATGCTGGAATCACAAATAAAAATATTCATTGCAAATCACAACGATCAATCGAAGAAAATATTTGAGAACGATTTCGGAAGATTCAAACAACTATTCATATACATTCCCTGTCTGTATAACCCTATCTACATCATCATCATTGTCTCTAACTATATTTGTTCACTGAATCTTAACTTTTACTATTATGGTACCTAGTACTTAGTTTGATTTCCGGATTGACTTGCTGATGGTTAGAATGTGAATCTTGGCAACATCATTCAAAGAACATTCTAAACCATTGATAAGTCTTTTTGTAGTTTAGCTGGGCCTATGGGATCATTGCACAAGAATCCACATAATATTTAATAATTTCCATACTTAGATAGGTATACTCAAGCAGTCTTAAGGCCACGTCACAAGCTTAACTTAGGAGTATACTTTCAAAATCATGTAACCAATAATGTTTGCAACATTATATACTTGTATATACAAGCACTGAATTCGAATAAATATATCGCATCTATCCATACACGGTTGATTTGGAAAAAGCTAGAAAATCCAATTCAAAATGTTACGTAGTGAAAAATAGTTTTTAGCCACGTTGTATAATTTCAGGGAATAAGAATGGTGCAGACATATCACACTTATAATATTGCATTGTACTCTTGAATTCCCTGATCTTGATGAAAGTCAGGAATTTTTCGATATGCAACTGCAGATGGCATTAGCGATGAAAAAAATCATATCTTTCAAGTGGTTGAGAGACAGTCTATAATTTGATGGGTCGGTGAAGGTCACTAAAATGCTCGACAAAATGTGATAATATACATGACATTCCATTGAAAGAAAAGCATCCGAACCTGTGGATTTCTCTCGGTTCATCTGGTTCGTCTTGCTTGTTTTGTTTTTCAAATCAATTTCCTAGCTATCTTAGAAATCGAGCACTCGGGTTCTGACATACTATTGTCCCACCCTATGTAAAAAGGGCAATTCGACAAAAATATGACTAAAATTGGTAGAGTACTGAAAAATGTTCATCCTTCATAAATCTTAGAAATGAATCGAAATAGTTGGACTCACCTGATACAACTACTTGCACAGACATGGCGTTCCTCAACGAATCCAACCTTCTTGTAGCATCCTTAGTAGGTGCCACGCACCGATATTCTCCGCCTTCTTGATATAAAACGCTGTCCAGTCTTAATTCCTGAGATGCGCCCAATGGTTCCAAACGCCCTGTACCTGGTTCCACTCGTGTCCAGCATCCCGTTGTTCCTGTAAAAGAGAACATAAATAATTATCGTTCAGGAATGTACATCGATGATTTAGGAATACATGATTACACGCAAAAGCCGGTATACCTGTCCGATGTTTAGTTTAGGTTATGAATATAAACGAAAGACTCGATGATACGATTTGAATGGGGTGACCGACGTGATTATGGGCACTCCACTCTTCATTTTATTTCGAACCTGGATTTTGGATTTTGAAGGAGTAAAACTGGTTGGCAATGTAATGATATTTTATTTCTAACAAGCCTCGAACACGTTAAATTCTGATATCATTTCATGTTTGGTTTTTGAAATTCGGTTACGGCGTTGCTGAGTTATTGCACTTTTCTTTAAATATAAGGTTTCAAAAAAAACTTATTTACTCGTACACGAATCCAGTCTATATCTTTTGTTAAATTGAACTAGACTACTACTCAATACAAACCATTATTCTCACCTCTACGATACGATATCGATATCAGTTGAATATAATATTGAAATTCTTGAGAATGTGACTAACTTGAGGGTGAATTGCTTTATATTGCACAATTTCATCAAGTAGCTTATGCTTGTTGATGCCATAGTAACAAATGTTGTCGAATTGTATCTACTGTCCAGTTCGATTCAGTGATTTTTTGCAAAACAGTAACTGTGTTCTTCGTGCGAAAACTCCAGTATGCCTTTCGCGTTTAGTCCAAGTGATTGATTGCATTGATATGTTATTAATTTTTGGGGAATGTCAGAAAAACTGCCGCCAAGCACAACGTCTATACCAAGAACGTTTTCAAGACAGACCCATTCCGTCACGAATGACTTTTTCTAGAGTTGAAGAAAAATTGCGAACTGGGTCATTTCCTTCTACTATAAAGCATCGTCATCATACGAGATCTGTTAGAACTGAAGATTTAGAGATCTTGCAGAAGAAGTCGGTGTGAGTAAATCTAATGTACAGAGAATTCTGAAAGAAAATAAATACCACCCATTCAAAATTCAGTTGGTACAAGGTTTGAAACCCACGGACTTTAAACGACGACTTGAATTCATTGCTTGTATTCAGGTAATATTACATGAAAATCCTAACATATTCAATCAAATTTTGTGGAGCGATGAATCGCGATTCCACAATAATGGAGTTGTGAATCGACATAACAGTCACTATTGGTCTCAAGAAAATCCCCACTGGGTCCGCGAAAGTAACTTTCAAACTACTTGGGGTATTAATGTATGGTGTGGATTGTTCAATGGCCGCATCATAGGACCTTACTTTTTCAATGAAAATCTCAATGGATTGCGATATTTACATTTTCTAGAAAATGATTTGATCCAGTTGATGGAAGATATTCCCATAGCAGAACGACAAGGAATTTGGTGGCAACAAGATGGTGCTCCTCCTCACAATTCACAGGTTGTTACTGAATATCTGGATAGAACGTACCCAAATAGATGGATTGGTAATAAGGGTCCAATTCGGTGGCCGGCTCGTTCCACAGATTTATCACCGCTTGATTTTTTCCTATGGGGTTATTTAAAAGATATTGTTTTCGCTACTCCCCTTCTGAATGTGGATGTTCTTGAAATGAAAATTCGACTAGCGGGCTATGTATCTATGTCAATTTGATGCGGCAGCAAACGTAGATGGCTGATGCCAGGAGAAAATGGCTACTTCACCAGTCCTGTGTCGACAAGGCCAATCTTTCGACACCCTGCAAAGAGTAAGCAGAGAGAATATCCAGAATCGTTGATGCTTTGGAGATCAGATATGGGCAGAAATATCTCAAACAAGTGTTCCAGGGCCGAGTGAAGAATCGATACCAGAAACCCAACGAAACCTCGCAGGAGTATAGAGCGACTAATTAATTTGGCCTACCGAACAAGCACCGAATGAGTTCATAGACGGCCTGAAAGATACTGCATAACCATTCGACTAGGATGACTTCGAACCATTATCTCAGCACTAATAGCAGACAGTGGAGAACGCAGTTTTATATCTTATACAGATCGTAGAAATTTCATTCCATCATTTTCAAGAAAAAAATAGTTAGAAGGGCGAGCCATTTTCGTCGGACACCTGGTATACCGGGTGGCTACGGAAGTATTGCCTACGGAATATCTCAGTTATTGTATGAAGTAGGTTTGTGAAATTTGGAGCGTCGATATCATGACATAAGAGCTAGAATTTGAGCATATTGACATGTCGAAGTTAACTTCCGGTCTTACCGGAAGAAACATCAACTTTCTTATTTTAAATGGAAACCCTATTTTTTTTCTTTTCGCTTCATTCAGCATTCAATTCCCTTTCTAATGACATATCACAAGTTGGTATCTAACCAGAAACTAGATCAGAAAAAAATTATTATTGAAATTCACTTGATAACAGTTGCTACTACTGTGATATTTTATTTTCATTCGTCGGCGTTATAAAAAGCCGCAAAAAAAAATATTGGAAAAATTGGGAAAAAAACAATACTCTGTAGGTCCATAACTTAAATAGGAACATACAACTTTTTCTTGCCTGTACTATTCAGCATAACCATTACTTTCTAATGATATAATAGAAAATAATTTTTTGAACTGAGATACCGAAAAATCCAATTATTATTCTTCAAATAACAAAACAGATTAATGCCATACGCAAAAATAAAATAAAAAATAATGTGGAATGATAAATTATATCCTGTAGGTTCTAGGTTGAATAGGAACATAAACGTACTAGGTCTATGCCATCGTCCATAGATATTCTAATATCTACCTATGGACGATGTTTGTGCTATTCAGAATAATAATTCCATTGCAATAATCATTCGAACCAAAATATTAACAAGTAGGCTGATTAAGATGTATTTTGGAATGAAATAAAAAAGAAATGAGAGCTGTCACGAACGTTGCTATCCATATTATTTTGACGTTCGAAGTAGTGTTTTTGATTCTGCCATTTTAAAAGGGTTTGGAAATCGAAATCAGTTAGTGGAATATTCAAAAAATGCCCCCTTATTCACGAACCGAACAAATTGACATGCTTCTCATTTATGGTGAATGTTTAAAAAATTCTTATGCCGCTGAACGATTGTATTTAGAGCGATATCCAGGGAGGCAGCAACCGTCAAGAAGGTATTTCCAGTGGCTTGAAGAAAAATTAGGAACTGAGCCTGATGTTCACGAAGACCAAGAAGCATTTGTTATTAATGAGGAAACTGAAATTAATGTATTAGCTTTAGTACAATATGATAGCACAATTTCCTCAAGGCAGATTGGCGCCGAATTAGCTATAAGTAAGGACTCTGCTAGGAAAATTTTGAAAAAACATCGATTGAAATCCTTCAAGTATCAGTTGCATCAACATTTGTATGAAAATGACGGTGAAAGGCGCCTGGAATATTGTAATTGGTTTCTTCGACAAAATGCTGAGAATCACCTATTTAACTATTATATCTTGTTTACGGACGAGTCAAGATTTACCAACAATGGATTATTTAACAGGAATAATACAAGGTAGGTACTGTACTTTATTTGGATTATTGTCGATAGTCGAAGTGTAAAGTGCTAAAAGTGTGAACGGTTTTTTGTTCCAGGTACTGGGCGATAGCAAACGAGCACCGGTTTCGACAAGGGGGCTTCCAGGAGAGATTTGGTTTGAATGTTTGGGCAGGAATAGTTGAAACTCATATTGTTGGCCCCATTCTTTTTCAAGGCCAACTAACCGGAGAGAGATACTTTAATTTTTTAACGAATGAAATTTCGGAATTCATTAAAAACCTACTAGCGGAAATAACTGAGAGAATGTACTTCCAGCAAGATGGCGCCCCTCCGCATAATTCAAGAATAGCGAGAAATTATCTTCAAAATCGCTTTCAAGAGAGACTTATAACAACCCATGGTCCAGTCAGGTGGCCACCAAGGTCACCTGATCTTACTCCGTGCGACTTTTTTCTATGGGGGCATCTTAAAAATAGGGTGTATTCCACACAGCCTACAACTCTACATGAGCTAGAAGTAAAAATTCGTAGAGCTTTCCAAGATATCACGCCCCAAATGTTGAGAAACGTTTTACATGAAAATATCACCAGAGTCAATAAATGTATTGACGCTGAGGGAATGCATTTCGAACATTTGTTTTGAATTTATTTTATCTTTAATCCTATCAATTTGAATTTTTTTTTTTTCGATAAATCTGTTTTTTCGTTATTTGAAGAGTAATAATTGGATTTTTTGGTATTTCATTTCAAAAAATTACTTTCTATTATATCATTAGAAAGGAATGGTTATGCTGAATAGTACAGGCAAGAAAAAGTTGTATGTTCCTATTTAAGTTATGGACCTACAGAGTATTGTTTTTTTCCCAATTTTTCCAAAATTTTTTTTTGGCGGCTTTTTATAACGCCGACAAATGAAAATAAAATATCACAGTAGTAGCAACTGTTATCAAGTGACGTATGGTTTCCATAGCCAACTTTTCTATTTTTGGCTTTCATTTTGCTTCCACGGCCTACTCGGTGAATTTCAATAATAATTTTTTTCTGATCTAGTTTCTGGTTAGATACCAATTTGTGATATGTCATTAGAAAGGGAATTGAATGCTGAATAGATCGAAAAGAAAAAAAATATAGGGTTTCCATTTAAAATAAGAAAGTTGATGTTACTTCCGGTCAGACCGGAAGTTAACTTCGACATGTCAATATGCTCAAATTCTAGCTCTTATGTCATTATATCGACGCTCCAAATTTCACAAACCTACTTCATACAATAACTGAGATATTCCGTAGGCAATACTTCCGTAGCCACCCGGTATATGTATGTATAATAATTTAGTGACAATAATTTCCATACATCTATTTTAAACTAGTATTGTTATACATGTTTGGAAATAGATTTTAATAAGGTATGATTCTTTTGGGTTATTACCGATAAGAGTTCCAGGCTGTTCAAATATGAAGTGCTGAATTCTTAATGAATGAGGTATGATAACCAACAAGTTGCGATGGAAAAATAAACGTTTTCATTGCCTAAACAAACACGTTGAGGTATATATGGAATTTATAAACATATAGGGTCATTTTAATTTTATGTTCTCATGACTAAGCAGAAAATAAACGAACTGCCATTGAATGGTCGTACGGAAGATATCGTGGAAAGTTTGGGAAATAAAGAAAGGACTTCGCATTTACATCGATCGGGCGAGCGACAAGGTTCAACTCTCGATGGAGAGATTTCTCGCGGATAGAGAGAGATTACCCTAAGTACTGGCGTCGTAAGTTGCGTTTGGCGTCGCGACGATATAAGTAAGAAGTATTGGACGAGAGGACAACGAAAAGTGAAATTGAATTCAATAGTGGAATTGTGCTTGTTGTACGTGAATCATTGAATAACATTATCACCAAAGTTTGAAAAACAATGCACCCAACAGGAGGAAGAAAGATGAAAACAATGTTACTAATCGCATGAAAATTTGTTTCCGGTGAAGGAATAAAGAGGAATAAAGGTTATCGCTGAATTTATTTAAAGAAAATAGTTGTTCAACATTCACCCCTTTCGAAAGATTGGAATAGGTTAGGTTAGTGTGGGGAGAACCCAACATTCGTGCCCTTATTTTTTAATTTTTTTTTATTACTCGCTTTCTATTAAACTCGGCTTGTTTGTATGCAAGTATGTAACTTTGCATGAATGTAATAGAACATACAAAATTAATTTTTAATCTCTTGCAGTTGTTCGAACAATCTTAAACTGAGCTCACTACTGACGACAAAACATGCATTTCACACCGGTCAGTCTTGATATGAAACGGAATCCATGCTCTCCATTTCACTCTTTATAATTAATAGTTTTGCTAGTGTTTTGGACCGAATATTATAAATATGCGACTTCGCCAAAAAATTTAACGCTCTCTCCAATATCCCTAAGCATGGTTGCTCTCGCCAAAATTTCTGTCGTGTGCTCTCGCCAAATTTTTGATTGTGCTCTCCCCAAAAATTCGAAACGACCGTCATAGCCCTCTTGACGATGATAACAACTTAAACCATAAAATTGCATATTGACAAGTGTTACTGAATAGTTTTCTATGATACACAAGTTCGGAAACTAGGATATTATTGGATGAGCTTGAAGTTTGTTGAATGAGGCGCAGCTGAATTCAACAGAAGACAAAAAAGCTCTTTACGAAAATGTATCTTACCAAATTTTTCTCCGACAGGTGTATTAAGAAATTGTAGCAATTGCTGAATGATTTATCTAGGGAAGTTTTCACTTTTCGTAAAATACTTCGACTGCCAAAAAATCCATGCTGTCCCATGGTGTCTCAAGAAATAGCAATAATAATGATATATGAGATAATCCCATCAAATTTGACGTATAGGTATATGGTTGAAATTTACGAGGTTTCATTAGAACATACATTCCTGATATAATCCTACAGGTCGAGTCAGACGTTTCGACATTTTTATAGCTAATTGCACCATGTCTATTTGTATGGGTAACAACAATTTTCTCACAATACTGATGTTATGTACTGTTATGTTACATTATTTAATGTAATTCTCAACTCTATTTCAACTACTTTTACTTTTCTTTAAATCGACTTGTTTTTAACCCCTATTTTGCTGAAGATAATGGATTGATCCTTCGAAACATGTCCTTTCTCTTGATGTAAATCTTTTGACTACATGGTATCATTGTTTATAGATGACACTCGCGTTTGTGTCCAATACCTTTTCCACAGGCATTGACTAACTATGTTCTATTTAAACAATGATGGTATCTACTTGATGTTAGTCTTCGGACTACACAATATCTTCAATAAAAATTATTTTTGGTGGAGTTAGACTAAAAATGTTCTCACTTTTCTAGCTTTAACTCATTGTTCTTGATATTTTCAATGATGGAGGTACTGTGGCTATGATTTTGACATTTTATCGTTTTTTTTGCATCATTTTCATTTCACATATATTTCCAAAACCAAACGTGTTTTACTCAAAATTCACTTTCTTAGACTACGCGTTGTAGGGGTAGTGGTAGGACGACTCCTAGAAAATGCTTCAGTTCAATAATAATTTAAAAAGTACTACTTGCGGGGTACCCTCGTATCGTCAAAAATTACGCCAGAATGTTTCTACATCCGCCAATTCCAATTCCGTTAGCACAGAAGGGGAATCGATAATTAGAATTTCATTACTGTTGCGAAATACAGTCGCACCCTCTCAATTGTCATCAGTCGCTTCGTCGAGAATTACCTAAGTGGAACGTGCAGCTTAGGACTATAATCAGTCCCGAATTCATCCACTGTAATCCAGAGTAATATTCATAAATGCACTTGATTTGGCGCTTAGTACACCTTTCCTGAAAGAGGGTGTATTTGAATTTCAGGGATGGACTGAAGTGAATTCTCCATATCACTGAATGACGACGAATGCGTTTGAAGAAGAAGGTTCAGTCTGAGGCCACCAATAGTCACTTCATTTATACGGCCTGTTTCAATTCAAGTCGGTAACATTGCAAATTCTGTTTTTATTGACACTACGAATTCAAATAAATGAAAATCTTGTGGCGTTTTTCATGGCAAATCTTCCAAAACGGTTGTAGAGTAAATGACAATATCTGCGAAGCTGTAAACTGTTGATATTCATTGAGAAGAGGAGTGGTCTTATAGACCATCAGATACTGATAGATTTAGGTGCCCATTTTTGCATACAAGCCTCGAATAGGGTTGAAAGGTACATCGATTATGAGTAAAATGGAGGGAAATTTACGAGTGGCTCCTGGGGAGAACATATAGAAAAATCAAAAAGAATTTCCATTAAATTTTCCGACTACAAAATGTATTTATCCATTCGCGCCACTCAAGCCATTATGTTCTTCGGTCTAGTGACGATGTAGGTTTTCATAGTTAAAATCTCGATTTTTCCTTACAAGATTACGCTCTCATTTTAACCCTTTAGCCACCTGGAACACTCAAGCATTCGGTTTTCCGAAGCCCGGTTCTATTAATTAATGATTAGGTGAACACGGCTCGCGTTAAAATCTGGAAAATCGAATTTTCCATATGTTCTCCCCAGGAGCCACTCGTGAATTTCCCTCCATTTTACTCATAATCGATGTACTTCTCAACCTCATTCGAGGATTGTATGTGAAAATGGGGCACCCAAATCTGTCACTATCTGACGGTCTATTACCTCCTTTTCCTGCGAAACACCTCAATATACCTCTTTTTCCTCACTTTTACGGTCGTGTATTTGGACTAACTCTTTTATGGTCTGGATAGAGCTGTAAGAGTTTTAATCCTCCAAGATCTCTAACAGCTGTGTGTGATTAACAGTGTCGAAAGCTTTGACTAGGTCCAGGAAAACGAATAATGATGGTCTAATTTTGGCACAGTCGACTGGTGACTATAGCGACTACGTCATTTGAGTTTTTTTATCCGAACTGATTCTGTGAAATGATGTTTATTTCGTAAAAAAACTCTCTCGGATCGCGAAGACTTCTCAAATATCCTAGTTGATGATGTTGACAGGGCGATAATTGTTCATGTAAGTTTTGTCTCCTTTCTTGGAGATTCGAGAAACGATTGACCTCTTGGAACCAATAGGACAAACTCCTGAATGGAGAATGACATTTGATAGATGTGATTATTGCCAGTGCTATGGTATCTATAATGAATATCCAGTATTCTGCTCGTACTTCATCTAGAGCATGAGATTCGTTTATCTTTAATTCTTTGATGATAGTTCTTATCTCTTCTTTTCACGTAGGTACGATTGATATCGAGGTTACTATATTTCCCATATTTAAAAAGAATAAATAGTGGTAGATAGTACCAAAAAAATCCATCAACACAGTTATTGAACACATAAAACAGTGAATTTCTTCGAGCCTTCAACGGCTAAATGATTGATATTATGATATTTTGATAATGTGACTGCTTTCAACATTTTCAACGGAAGTACACAAGCACCAAAATTACCTAAAATCACACTCGAAGCGCGTTTCGCCAACAAACTCATCATCTTCAGGAGCTAAACGCTTACTGAATTGCGCGCATCGGATGTGATTTTGACGTAGTTCTGGTGTTTGGGTAGTTTCTATTCCTTGAATTGTATCATCAAAGGTTCCACATATTCAGATTTATGATTTGGTGAGTTGCATGAAAGAGCAATATCTGCCATGAGTTATCATGTGCATATGTCGAATCCTTTTTTTTGACAGGATTTCACTGTATATCTGTACCAATTATTGATTTCATTATCATTCGTTACAAAAACACTCAAAAATTCGCATGCAATTGTAGTCCCGTTCCAGAAACGGCCCTGTCCGACCGTGTCGTCTTATCACATCCTAATCAGTATGCACAACTACCCCGACGTGTCGTCCTCAACTCTGAACGTCTATCCTTTAATCCGCGCCATAACAATAACACGAGGAATTAAGTCAGTCAGTTTACCAGAAACTGCAAATATTTAAGTACACCATTCTCTTTGGGCAAAAACGGAGTCATTCGAGTGTTGTCCTAAAAAGCTTGAGAACTCCCGGAGCACTTAACTTCTTGCTACGGTATGCATATGTAAGTAAGGTAAACGATCAACTTGTGATGAGTTTACTTTATGGAGTCGGTTTATTCTCTGGTGAATGGGTGTGTACTTCGTTCTACTTGCCACTTGAGGACGTGACAGTATCAGCAACAACGCGTCTGATATTTGGTGTGGGATGCGAGCGGAATGTAATGGCAGTAAATCGAGAACTACGTTACAAATAAAACATTCTTCTCAAAGTTACCCGTTCAGGACCGGATCTATTGAATAGTAAGTAATTCATTTAAAAAGTACTTTTACCATGAACCAGGATCCTACATATATTTTCAAAAATGATTAATAACAGGCTGAATCTTCCTGAGTAGCTTCATTTTGCCGAGACGCCCAACTTTTTCCTCTACGAAAATTCTCGATAGTGGTAGCTAATGAACTGCGCAGGCGTCAATCATGTCGATTTGGTGAGTGCAAAAATGCCATAAATAACAGTTAGTTTTTCAGTTGAACTTCGAGATAATTCGATAAAGTACTCGAAAAAGCTTTTGTCCTACAAAATGGATAGTAGGAATGAAGAGTCCCCCACTCCCAACATGTACCAAGGACGTGGCCATAAGAAATAATTAGTTACCACTATCGAGAATTTTCGTAGAGGAAAAAGTTGGGCGTCTCGGCAAAATGAAGCTACCCAGGAAGATACAGCCTATTATTAATCATTTTTGAAAATGGGCGTGGGATCCTGATCTAATATTGATACTACTTGACGGAAGACATTTAATCCGATAATGACAAATGGCTTGTATAATAATAATAGCTACTAAACATGTAATGTTACAAAGTATTGCCACAATATTATGTATGGCTTGCCATCGTAAAATGAAAATATAATATTGCATAAAGCTCAATGCTATATTTAAGATTTTAACATAACAGAATAAACTACAGACAAGTTGTTTGTAAGTTATAAAGCAAGCTATTGATTGAGTTTCAAGTGCAATGTAACATGATCCATGAAAGTTAATTGTAAATGCAACAATACAGAAACTATCTACGAACAATGTGAGTGCAAGTTACATTTGGAACTATCGAACAAGTTCAATTCGCAATGTTGCACTGAGTTTGAAATTCCATGATATTTACAACCATACATAAGCTAACTACAAACAATATTGACAGTATTTAGAAAACACAATACACTTTCAATTTTCGATTGCATCATCGCAGAAATTTACAAAATGATACGCTAGGACAATTTTAAATGGTAAGTATAAAGAAACTTGAAATAATATTTCGTTTATCAGGAATCCAACCAGTTTTAAATTTCCCGGTCTTGATGAGATGCCACCTAACGGGGCGACCCAGTAACCCATCAGATCCCAGACAAGCTCGCGCCTCGCGCCATTTTGATATTGTAAATTATATTGTTGTTGTGTGTAGTGCCTTGGCATTAGTTTCGTTTTGGAACTTTCATTCGTTCTTAACCTAGGTATCTAAGTAAAGTACATATTCTTCTGCAATTTTGATTTTTGACTAAGAGTTCACTGAGTGTTGAAGCAGCATAATGGATAATGCTAATAAATTTAAGGCATCTTCATGTAAGGTAAGACGATAAATCAAATATTATTTTAGGTTAGGATGGTCTGGTATCTATGCTCATTCTGCGTTTATGAGGGGAATGTTTTTTTCTCCTTATATTGCGAATAAATCTGGTAGTAGTGTCAATTTGAAAGGTACTTTTACATTTGTAAATGATGTGGAATACTTTTACATCTCGATTTTAGTTGCAGGTTTTTCAATATATTGGTGGCTTGAATGAAAAGTTTTGTGTTGGAACAAGTCTTGAACGTTTTTTCACAAATCATTGTGCCATGTTTTGCAATTGGATCAACAAAAAAGACAATTTCAAAATCAAAGAATTGAAATCTAAACAAATTTTAAAATTCGAGTCAGTTCAATTTGAATATAAAGCAAATATGTGAGCACAAGAGTGTCATAATCAAGGACAAGTTCAATTGTACATTCTATATTGAAATAAGACCATAATTGTTGAGTTGACTAATTATATATTTATTGATAATATTTTTGTTCCAGATGCAGTGAGAAATTCATCTCCATGCATCAGAGATGATGCATTTTAAATAAATGTGATGTGATGGCAAAAACACGTTACTTGTAGGGTTAGGTAGTAGATCGAGATGTCGATATTTATGCTAAACATTCATTTCCATGATTATTTTGTTTCAGGTACCTGATTACACTAAACAGATTTTTATTTTAAATATGACATTTCAATATGAGTACTTACTTGTTTTTTTTGTGATATTTTAATTAAAGGTTTCAATATCAAATTTTTGTCTTTTGATCTCCAAGATTTAAATGGACATTCAAATTAATAGGTATCATTTCAGAAGATTTTTTGGGTTGTCACTGCTTGTTTCTAAAAACTAGAAAATGATGAATCTGATTTCCATAGAGAACACATCAATACTGAATGATCTGTCTCCCATGAAGATTGTATTCATTTCCTATCAATATTAGTAGCAAGTAGTGAAAATCCAAAAATTCTTTAGTAGCGAACAAACCTACTGGAACGTAATTTATGAAATCTTACTGTTATGTTATGGAAAGGAATAGACAAGATTGGTGGTAAGTTGCTGCTATATAAAAATATTGAATATGTTATTTTCCACTAACTTATATTCTATGTTGCGGTAACCTTGCTGCAATTACTAATTATGAAAGATTACATCCATCAATCCATTTCAGTAGTTGCTGCAACATTGTCATAAGACGTCATTTTCAATGTCACATTTGCAATTTTCCTGTTTATTATATGCAATGTTGCAGAAACCTTGCTGGAATAATTGATAATGGCATATACTATTTGTAATATTGCTGAACGTCCGTTTCAGTAGTTGCTGAACCTTTGCTGTAAGGTAGCAGAAAACTCTGATGTAACATTACACATTACCATGAAAGGTTACTGAGATATTGAATGAATGTTACTTTGCTTAGTGGGAGAGTGCTGTCATCCTTTAACAGGTATTCAGGAAATTTTAAATAGCTAAAATTACTATCTGTAAAAGATTCAAGAATGGGGCGCTTCGAATAAATTATTGTGACACGATATCAATATGCTAGATGTTTCCGCATTTTGAGACGCCTGAGAAATTCTCAATAAGATTAGCGCACGGTAATTTTTAAACTTCCATTCTACGAGCATAAGTTATCTTCACTTCGTGAAACGCCTGCGAAACTACCAACCAAGTGGAAAGAAAGTCGTTGAAAAGTTGCGGTCTTTCGTATTTCTTTCGTCTGAACTTTTTGAATGCGCTGTAAAGTTGTCTCTCAGATTTCGTTCGACATATAACTTTTTGAATATCGAATGGGTTTCATCAACTTTGTTCAAATTCGAATACATTCCATTTGTTATACCGACCTCGGCAAAGTTTTACAGTAACTTAAAAGGATAGGACCACAATAGGCCAGAAATATGAAAAGATTTTTTCTCGATTCATATTGAGATGATGTATATCGGGTGTCTCAGGACATACTAACACTTTTATAACTTTTGAATGGAAGGGAGGTTTCTCATCAAATTTGAATTACTGCTACTAAATAAAGTTTCCTTTTCATGGACAATACTCAGTACGATGTTTTGAACTTAATAACGTTCATTTGAATACGGGACAATCTGTTCATTATCACATTTTTCAATCGAACAGGCCAAAACACATACGAATGAGTCGGTGTTTGAATTCAATTCTGAATAGGATTTGTAAATAATTTTTTATTTTCGGAGTGGAGTTTCAGTATATAGAGGCTAAGTAAAGCTCGAAGTCGTCTCCACAATATAAATTTGACCCCTAGGGTAGGGAAGGGTGGGCTGTTGTCAACACAGCTTTGGCAATAAATTGTCAAAAGTGTGGTTGTATCAACATAATACCATCAAAAACATGTTTGTTTTCGAGCATAGAAATGCTCATCATCAGTTGAAATTACAGGTCAAAATAGCATGGAGGCGTAGTAAATTTAAATTAAAACTATTGACGAAACATTTTCAAGACATTAAAACTAGGCGCAGTAAGGCGCAGTAATTTATTGCCAAACCTGTGTTGACAACAGCCAACCCTTCCCTACCCTAGGGGTAAAATATATATTGTGGAGACGACTTCGAGTTTTACTTAGCATCTTGATATTTCATTGATAATAAAATAATAAGTAATTCTTTTATTTTTTGCAAATTATAGTACTCAGGAATGCTTACCTTCATGTTGATGAAACATTCGTATATCCATTTTCCTTGGCTTACTATGACCAATTGAAAAGTGAAGAAGAGAAGGAAACATATTGGGGATTTTTTTAACTCAAAATTAACATAAAATTCTGTTTCAGAATATCCTTAATCCTCTGATATCAATGCTTGAATCAATTGATTATACAAAGTGATTTATAGTTGGCAATATAAATAACTTATTTTCATCAGAAATATTCGCCTAATTCTCAAAATTTATTCACTTTCCACAAAATTTACAAAAATGTTCAATTAAACCTGCGAAAAATAACCAAATATTACTTTTCCATGGACACCTGTGACCACTTAAATAGTGAAAAATTGGGAAAAATATATTAATGGTCATTTATTGAAAAATCAACCCCAACTCTTGATTTTGGAATGTTCCAGAACCCCAGAACTCAATGCTGAATGATTGAAATATACAGGGTATCACCAACTCTCAATCACCCATAATGCTCCATTGATTTTAAAAAGTCTTCTTTTGTCACAAAGTGCCCAAAAATGTTCTATCATTACTGCAGAAAGTAACCAAGAATCACTTTTTTATGGCTATGACCAACTGATGAGTGAAAAATTAAAAAAAAAACATATTATAGATTCTTTTATCACTGAACTTCCATCAGATTCTGAATCAAAACACTCTAAAACCCCCAGATCTCAATTCCTGAGAAATATATAGGGTGTTATCTGTATGTGGCAAAAGATCAACTCCTAAATTGACTTATTTTGAAAATTATTGCTCTTATGAATTTATTCCTTTTCCTCAGCTGCGAATTCACATCAATTTATAATACTGGTATTTGCAGATGACTCGGGGATTAGAATCTGACAGTTTTAGAGTATTCTGAACCCAGTTCAGTGATAAAAGTAGGTAAGTATACAGGGTGGGTCACGGTCGATGGTACCTTAGACGTTTACGAAGAACGGGAAATAGGATCATTCTGAAAATTTGTTTTCTCAAGTAGTTGCTCTTGGTATATCGATCTAAATGCAGCGTTGCCGCTTATACGAGAAAGTAGCAGCATCTTTGTTATTTCAAATGGGTCACCCTGTTTATTACCGCATTTTTGAACTTTCTAATTATTTCTGCCTCATACTACCCTATACCTATCTCTAACGGGTTTTGAGATATTGGTTATTTTCCATATTTTTTATCCAAAACATAGCTCGAATTGAATGTTTATTTCTGCGGTATTTGGATTCTTAGGAAGTTGCAATTATGTGTTTAGTTCATCAATATCATGTACATTTATTCTGTATAGAGATGTTTGTTCTGCGTTAAACAGGGTCGTTCAAAATTCATGATGTTACTGCTAGATACGAAAAGGGTTGAAAGTGCGTTTTTTTAAATGGAACATCCTGTATATTATGAAATATCCTGAAAGATGACTAAATTCCCTTCGAATTGATATATCATGTTCCTATACCTAAATAGCCAGAATTCCGAGATAATAGCAATTTTCACTTGTAATCTACCAAGTGCTTGAATTATTGCCGGAAATTTTTCGAGTATATGAATTTTTTGAAAATTCATGTACGAGATAAATTTACGGCAATTAATTCAAGCATGAGGGGGATTCGGTAAGAAAATTTCACACCGAGAAATGAAAATCATCCAACAATTCATAAGAAAGAACTAACGATGGTTTCACCTGAACTATTTATAACCACTGAAATACTGATATGTAAAATACTTAACAAAATTTTCATCAATAAATGTGTTTAAATTTGGAACAAAAAAAAATAAAAAAGGTGGTTTCTCATCGTGGATTGAACCATCGACCTAGCGACTCATAGGCCGCAACACTACCGCTGAGCTACGGGACTTGCGATAAAAACTTGTGACAAATGGTGTATTGAACTTCTTCTGAAATATGATTTCTGAATTTTGAAACCATCGTTAGTTATTTCTTATGAATTGTTGGATGATTTTCATTTCTCGGTGTGAAATTTTCTTACTGAATTGAATTAAATGTCGTAAATTTATCTCGTACATGAATTTTCACACGACTCGGGTAATTTTCAATAAATTTATGTACCGGAAAAATTTCCGGCAATAATTCAAGCACTTGTAAGATTACAAGTGAAAATTGCTGTTATCTCGGAATTCTGGCTATTTAGGTATAGGAACATAATATATCAATTCGAAGGAAATTTAGTCATCTTTCAGGATATTTCATGATATACAGGATGTTCCATTTAAAAAAACGCACTTTCAACCCTTCTCGTATCTAGCAGTAAGATCAAGAATTTTGAACGACCCTATATAACGCAGAACAAACTTCTCTATAGAGAATCAATGTACATGATCATGATGAACTAAACACAAAATTGCAATTTCCTAAGAATCCAAATACCTCAGAAATAAACATTCAATTCGAGCTATGTTTTGGATAAAAAATATGGAAAATAACCAAAATCTCAAAAACCGTTAGAGGTAGGTATAGGGGAGTAAGAGGCAGAAATAATCAGAAAAGAATGACAAGTTCAAAAATGCGGTAATATACAGGGTGACCCATTTGAAATAACAAAGATGCTGCTACTTTCTGGTATAAGCGGCAACGCTGTATTGCTGAAAATATTTTAGATCGATAGATCAAGAGCAACTTGAGAAACCAAATTTTCAGAATGATCCTATTTCCGTTCTTCGTAAACGTCTAAGGTACCATCGACCGTGACCCACCCTGTATATATTCTCCCAAATTTTTACTTTTCAGCTGTTCATAGTTAGCCATGGGACATTGAAGTTTTTTTACGTTGTGCAGTATTATTGGAACATTTCTAGGAAATTTATCAACAAGTCACATTAGCACATACACAAAATTTCGTTTTTTTCAAGGGACTTGATAGCTACAATAATCTGCCAGAAGAGATCATACTTATAACATCTTTAATATCCTTCAAGACAAAGTTAAAATCATATTTTCTTGATCAACAAAAAACCTAGTAGCCACTTCCTCATTTTGTTTAGTTCGTTGTAATATTTAGCTATGACTGGAGTACATATTATGTTTTAGTGTGTTTAACGTATTTTGTGTATTCATCAAATATTTTTCAGAATGTGTATAGGTGTATTATAGATGTGTGTGTGTATGTGTACTTATAGATGTTGTAGATGTGTATAAGTATGTGTATCTGTGTTGTATACATGTGTATATATATTTTTATTTTTTGTGACAAGGGTTCAAATGCCCAATTTGTGAGAATATGTTGTATTGTTCATTTTTTGAAACTTATGCAATTACTTGAAAATGTATTAGCCAAATGTACTAAATAAAGGATTTATATATATATATATATATATATATATATATATATATATATATAGTCACTAGTTGAAACTTAATTTGACACGAACCAAGGAATCCAAAAGTAGAGGTTTGTCCACAAATTGACAGGCAGCCAACAATTCGTTGTTCTGACCAACCCAAGGGTCAATCAAGTTTCTAATAACGTATTAGAAACTGTGACTGTGACTGTAGATGTCATGAATAACTTCCTGTTATATTCTGTCTTGCCTCACGGTATTAATTCTTGAGTGGATTCGTTTTGATTTCGAGAGCTCCATAAATATTTTCTGATGAGTGCGTTAGCACGAAACAGCTGCCAAAGGTTAGAACTCTCGGAATTAAAACGAAATATACTCTATTTTCACTTAGATTCTGCTTGCGTTCCTCATAACGTATTAGAAACTTGATTGAACCTTGGGTTGGTCAGAACAACGAATTGTTGGCTGCCTGTCAATTTGTGGACAAACCTCTACTTTTGGATTCCTTGGTTCGTGTCAAATTAAGTTTCAACTAGTGACTATATATATATACTCTCGGAATTAAAACGAAATATACTCTATTTTCAATTATATATATATATATATATATATATATATATATATACAGGGTGTCAATTTGAAAACTTCCCACCCTTAATATCTTCCTTCCAGTAAACAATATGAGTAATCGAAAAAACAGGTCAATTTTATTGACAAGGGGGACACTTTCACGGACTATTTGTAGCCCTCGTGGTTCAACCCCCTAGGAGGGGTAGATGTTACCCTTAGAATTTTAAATGGGAAGGGGGGTCAAGTGGCACATCATTTTGATGGGCGTTCAATTCTTGTTCCAATGGTACCCTGACTTATTATTTTGTGATGAGCATTTTCCGAAAAATTGCGTTCTAAACTAACAGAAGTAATTATTAGAACGCCTATACTGAGATGCATTATTGTATTGACTCCCTTTAATAAAAATGGTTAGAAGAGTAGGTGGCACCGCTCCAACCCTTGAATGACAGGAATAAATTTATTACGCATGGGATTTTTTATTTGGTGGTTATTTTCCTTCTACACAATAAAATTTAATTTGCGAGAAAGACATTTCCAACATAAAATCTACTTACGCTTATCTTATTAGCTGTTCGAAATGTTGTCCATTTTGCTCTAAACAGTAATACAGTCTGTTTTCGAACTCCCCTCTAACATTACGGAAAACTTCACTAGGAATTGACCGGCATGCTGCTGTAATTCGTCTTTTAAGTTCGTCAATATCAGAAGGTTGTGTTTTATAAACAACGGATTTAAGATGCCCCCAAAGAAAGAAATCTAAGGGTGTTAAATCCGGTGATCTCGGAGGCCATTCAACTGCTCCCCTTCTGCCAATCCATCTACCCGGAAATCTCTCGTTTAACCACTGTCGGACGGGAAGAAAATAATGAGGTGGAGCACCGTCCTGCTGGAAATGTAACAGAACCTCCTCCAAAAGTTCATTACCTTCTGCATCAATTTGAGTTTCTAGCTCGTGAGTTATAAGAGGATCGATAGTCTCTTCAAGCATATCAAGGTACAGATTGCCAGTCAAGTTTTCTTCCAGAAATAATGAACCAAGAATGGCATTTCCAAGAATACCAGCCCAAACATTAACTTTTTGTGGGTGTTGTGTATGCCCTTCCTGAAAAATATGTGGGTTTTCGTCACTCCAATAGCGACAATTTTGTCTATTAACATTGCCATTCAGAAAAAATGAACACTCATCGCTGAAACAGATGTTTAACAGAAGATTAGGGATGGTATTGACTCGATGAGACATGATTTCACAAAACTCTATTCTTCTATCATAATCATCCTCGTGGAGCTCTTGAAGAATCTGCATTTTATATGGATGAAATTTATGCATTTTCAATGCTTTTCTTATAGTCTCGCGTGACATTCCCGTCTGTTCTGATACTGATCGTAAGGAGCTCGTGGGCTCTGCAGCAAATGTTCCCAAAACTTCAATTTGAGCTGCTTCATTTAGTACTCTGGGGTTATTTCTTTTTTTATTTGTCACTGAACCAGTTTCGTAAAACTTATTCACCAAATCAAGCACATACCGGTGACTTACATTACAATTTGGATGTCTTTCGTTAAAAAGACATGCCGCCCTTCGTGCGCACTTTCCAACTTCGCCATAAATTACAATCATTTCAATTCTGTCTTGAAGAATGTAAACCATTTTTACACTTTTATACACTTATTAAAGTAATTCCTAAACAGCCCAACAGGTACAACGGTATTCACAATACTACCACATAGTTCAAATTTGCTAACCAATTTTTTGCCGGAAAACAGAAACTTTTTACAGCAGAAGTAGCAAAAAAGGAAGGCTATCTGTACAATTTCTGCGATGACACTTAAAAATTCAGCATTTAATAAACACAACTTTACTACCATCTACGTTTTACTATTAGACTACTTTTTTATGTAAAGTGTTTGGAGCTAATGGCTAATGTTACCCCTAATAAAGGGTTGGAACGGTACCACCTAATATTCTAACCAGTTCTGGCCAAACCATGCATCTAAGTATATGCGTTCTAATAATTACTTCTGTTAGTTTAGAACGCAATTTTTCGGAAAATGCTCATAAAAAAATAATAAGTCAGGGTACCATTGAAACAAGAATTGAACGCCCATCAAAATGATGTGCTACTTGACCCCCCTTCCCATTTAAAATTCTAAGGGTAACATCTACCCCTCCTAGGGGGTTGAACCACGAGGGCTACAAATAGTCCTTGAAAGTGTCCCCCTTGACAATAAAATTGACCTGTTTTTTCGATTACTCATATTGTTTACTGGAAGGAAGATATTAAGGGTGGGAAGTTTTCAAATTGACACCCTGTATATATATATATGTTCGGATAGGTTTCCGCGGTCAGATGTTTGAAAACTAGAAGTTCGGGTTGAACCGCGTCTGGAATTTGTTGAAATTCGACGTTTCGGCTCCGATTTTGGAGCCATTTTCAAGAATAAGAAGGATAGGTATAGTGAGGAAACGTGATTCTACACTGAGGTCTCAGTCTGCCTACTCCTCAGGTATTATCGCGTTAGGATTTTGTGACTTGACGTCGGGGTCCAAAATCGAAGCCGAAACGTCGAATTTCAACAAATTCCAGACGCGGTTCAACCCGAACTTCTAGTTTTCATATATATATATATATATAATTATATATATATATATATATATATATATATATATATATATAGTGGAACTAGTAAATAGTGGGGCTTTGCAGCAAAATCAAAGAGTACTCTTTAAAGTTTGTCCAAGCTTTCGGAAATTTAATAACTTATTTCCATCATCAGGGATACTACAATTTGCATGTGTAAGTAATATAAAAAATATATATGTACGGTTAACTTACATCTTTGTTGAGATTGTTCGACGCGATGTTATTCAACCATAAGTGGCACATTGTGCACGATGAAAATTGATATAAAACAAGTGAAATTGTAAAGATGTCATAAAATATTTAGATAAAAATACGTTACATTTAAAATGTTAAAATTACTTTATATTTTGACCACGTCAGGCCAAATCAATGCTATTGGTTAAGAGAAGACAGACAGTTGACATGACATATGACTTAGTCAGTGGTACCAATTTACAGTTACCAACTTATGTTAGAGTCCGTAAATCCGATTTTTAATTGGTAAAGCGACACCTAGTGAGGTAGGATGGAACCTGAATTAAGTACATTTGGCATGTAACTAAATGTCTTTAGTACATATATATATATATATATATATATATATATATATATATATATATATATATATATATATCTATAGGTTTAAATATATTTTGACTGTGAAATAATTAGGTAAGGGGTTTTATTTGGGCAGCAGTTCATTCCTCTTGATAATAATTTTTTAATAATTTCATGTTAGTAAGTATCTATTTCTCAATGTATCTATTTTGATATTGATCACATGTATTATTGTAGAGAAGTATAAATAGATAAGTTATTGAGTATAGCCCTCAAATTGTTATGCAACCGTAGACACGTGTTTCGAGCTTAAGCTCTCATCAGTACGGTAAAATCAAGTGCGAAGATGAACAACACTTGGATGTAAAAATAGAAACAAAGGAAGTCAACAACAGGAAGCCAACCACACATTTGTGGCTTCGGTTAGAAGACCTTGAATTTTCAAAGCAACAACTAACGTCGCCACGGAGGCAGATATAGCTACCAGCGTGACAATCCTACCCAGGAGAATATAAATCAGGATGGATTTATCGAGGGGAAATATATAAAAGTATAAATAGATAAGTTATTGAGTATAGCCCTCAAATTGTTATGCAACCGTAGACACGTGTTTCGAGCTTAAGCTCTCATCAGTACGGTAAAATCAAGTGCGAAGATGAACAACACTTGGATGTAAAAATAGAAACAAAGGAAGTCAACAACAGGAAGCCAACCACACATTTGTGGCTTCGGTTAGAAGACCTTGAATTTTCAAAGCAACAACTAACGTCGCCACGGAGGCAGATATAGCTACCAGCGTGACAATCCTACCCAGGAGAATATAAATCAGGATAGATTTATCGAGGGGAAATATATTTAAAGTATAAATAGATAAGTTATTGTTGACTTCCTTTGTTTCTATTTTTACATCCAAGTGTTGTTCATCTTCGCACTTGATTTTACCGTACTGATGAGAGCTTAAGCTCGAAACACGTGTCTACGGTTGCATAACAATTTGAGGGCTATACCCAATAACTTATCTATTTATACTTTTATATATTTCCCCTCGATAAATCCATCCTGATTTATATTCTCCTGGGTAGGATTGTCACGCTGGTAGCTATATCTGCCTCCGTGGCGACGTTAGTTGTTGCTTTGAAAATTCAAGGTCTTCTAACCGAAGCCACAAATGTGTGGTTGGCTTCCTGTTGTTGACTTCCTTTGTTTCTATTTTTACATCCAAGTGTTGTTCATCTTCGCACTTGATTTTACCGTACTGATGAGAGCTTAAGCTCGAAACACGTGTCTACGGTTGCATTTACAATTGTTTATTGCCGATACATTGAAATCTTCTTTAACTGAAACACCATCTAATACCAACCACACTTTCAGCGTTTTTTGTGGTGATGAAGGAGATGAAGTCATCTTCTTTTGCACATCTGTGTCCAAGGTGGAAGGCAAGTGAACCATCCAGAATTGAATTGTATGTCGGTAGAGGAAGCAGACTTCAGAATGCTGATTCGTTCAGAACAGGCATGTCTGAGTGGGTTTAATAAAGTCGTTATCGTTAGTGCTTACACTGACATAATGGTGTTAGCTTTGTTTCACTGGGTTACTCTTCATGAACTTAGTGTTGAGAAACTTTGGGTGCGCACTGGAGTTGGTGATTCCATGCGAATTTTGCCTGTTCATGATATTCACTAACAAATTGGACAAAACTTATGCTCTTTGCTTTCAGCCATCCACTTACTATCTGGATCAGGTTATACGAGTGAATTTGACACCAAAAATCAGCTCTCAATAATGCATCTTTGGCACACTTGGAACACAGAATACCTAGTGCTAGTATTACGAAAAGGGTCATCTTGTAAGTATTTAGACGAGCTTAGATTGTTGCTGTATCACCATGCTAAGAATATGGACATTGAAGATTTGCCGCCAAGAAGCAGAAGTGTTAGGGGTCATTTGTTAAGATCATATTTCCACACACATCTTCAGCGACATTGTATTGATGATGTGCTTGTTGGTTTAGACCCATGTGATTTCGGTTTTACTAATAGAAGATGACTTGGTGCCCGACAAAAATATCCCACTGATTTCTATGCTGCTTGAAACTGTTTAACATGCGCCGAATTCTCCTGAATTTGTAGGAAAAATTAACCTAAAGTTGCTCTTTCTGCAATTGTGATGAAATCTTTGTTAAATACTCGTTTGAACATATTTCCATTGAGTCTTTTTCCATTCATGATATTGTGTATTTCTAGCCATTTAATGTGCGTTTATGTGGTGATGAAAATGGCAACAGAATAATTTTTTTATGTGTTTGTGTATAGTGACAGTTAAACCATATTGCTATTCATCTTACCAATAGTAATACCAACAAATTAACTCAAATTGCACGCAAGTCGGTCAAGTTTTGCCTGAGATATGAGCAATTCTATGATCGAACGGCCGCCATCATTAATGACGTCATAGCTCAAAAACGTACCAGGTTGCGGATGTCCACCCACGTCCAAACTGCTTGCTAGGACTCCTACTAAGCATTTCTGAAGAAAAATTCTCCATACTCGAATTGTCCCTCAGCATCCAAGTCCAGGTCTTGGATTATTCCTAAAGTCTGCGAGAAATATTTTTACATAATACAAATTTAAAAAACGCAACTACTTTTCTACAGGGTTGTCAACAATATACTCAATTCTTCAGTAAATGAATTCGCCTACAAGGTTATAAATTTTATTGAGTTTTTCATTCAGGATCAATCAGAATGGTTTGTTGATCGACCAAAAATAATGAAGCTATGAATACAGAGTGTTTGGAATAATATTATATATATATACATTTAATTACTCCAAATCATGAATTTTATTATTTTTGAGTGAATTAAGATAAATGAAAAACATGTATATATTATTAGTAATCTATATTCAACTGTTGTTCAACTGAGCGTTCATAAAATCGTGAATAATTCTTCTATAAAACAAAAAAAAAAAGATTTTGTACAGGGCAGTTTCCAATACAATCAATTTCTAGGTGAAAGAATTCTCCTTCGAGACTATGAGTTGATTAAGTTAATTATTATTGATGGTCGATCAGAATGGAATTTGATCTCTCAAAACAAAATGCAAATTAAAATACATAGTGTGTCATACAAGGAATGCTCTATTATATTTGAATAAGTAATTACTCTTTTCGAGGATTCAAACATGACTTTGTCCTCAACATCTAAACGTTCGGCGATGAGGGGCGCCAAATAATTAATTTTGTGTTTTTGTAGGATTCATCAAGCTTTTAAATATCAATATATTTTGTGAGTGACCTGAAGAAATATATCTGATGTTCTGGGGATATTGAGTACATTTTCGTCGACTATATATTTGAACTGAATGAACTGAGTTTAGCCATTTTAATCCTAGGAGAATTCAATCATAGCCACGGAGTTATTAAATTCAGCCCATGATTTAGAAAACTAGACGAATGTTCATAATTTGTGCTTGACACAAATATTTTTGCCTAAATTCTATTCATAAAGTATTTATGATGGTATCTCTTGTAATGGTATGTTTTTCAGAACATGTTATTTCTTTCAGCAAAAACTTGACAACGCCGCAAAATAAAAGAAAAGAAACATTTTTGTATGTGAAATATTTTGCTCAGTTCAATAGTGAGAAAATTTACACGTTGGTTCTTTTAAAAATGTGATGCTTTGTGTTGCCCTGCTTTAAAGAAACAATCTGTTTATTTTGAAATATTTTTATTATACCTACGCAACAAAGTGAACCGTATAACTTTTAACTGAAACATTTTTTATACTTCTCATGATAGGCGAAATACTGTACCTCCTCATACTAATGGGCCACCCGGTATATAATATGCACTCTTCAAATTCGAATTCTTTATTTTCCTTAAAATGACAAAAACAGGTTTTGTATAGGAATAGTCATAAAAATAAAATCAAAGGACGAAACAATGTAAAGACTAAAAACACAAAAAAAAAGTACAATAAAATTCACAAACACTTTAAAATTACTTTTTAGGCTAAAATATTCATTTAGTGTATAAAAACATTTATTCAATAAAAACAATTTCAAAGTCTTCTTGAAGTCTGTCAGTTTATTGACAGTGTGAATTCCAGTTGATATGCTGGTCTATACTCATTCCTAAAAATTTGACTCCACAGTTGGTACTGCGTAGACTTGTGTTATTAATATTCAATTCGAGGCCTTCAATTTTGCTTTGATAATTATGAAAACGTATCAGTTGAGTTTTTGTCGTATTGAAAAATAAGTCATGCTCATTGAAATACGTGGAAGTTGCATTCAAGAGATCTTCACATTGGTATTTGAGAGCTTCTGTATTTTCATGGGAAATCAGTAGTGATATGTCATATGCATATGCAGTAAGTAAAGAGTGGGATATTTCTTTATCTATATTGTTAATATACAGAAGAAACAAGACTGGCCCCAGAATAGAACCCTGGGGTACCCCAGACCGAACCTGACTCGTTTCTGAAGTAGAGGTCGATGTTACCCATTGTGTTCGAATTTCAGAGACACACACTGATTTCTGTTCTGGAGGAAAGTCGAGATCCAGGTAAGAGGTGTTCCCCTGACACCGTAAGATTCCAGAATTTGCAACAACTTTGAATGATTCACGCAATCGAAGGCTCTGCTCAAATCACATAGAATTGCAGCAGGGTATTTGCCTTTATCCATGAAATCCATTAAATTCTTGAAGAAGGTTAGTAAGGCTGTCTGAGTGGATTTTCCAGAACAGAAACCGTGCTGCATGGGAATCAAAATATTACATGTGTTAACAAAATCAATCAAGCGTTCTAAAAATGCATATTCCAAAATCTCAGAAAAGCTCTGAGGAACAGTCACTGGCCTGAAGTTGTCCAAAGTGTTTAATTTATTATTTTTTCGAATTGGAGTTACCTTTCCCAATTTCAAACCTGTTGGAAAAGTACCACTTATGAATGAAAGGTTAACTAAAAATGTCATTGGTTCAATGATGATGTTGAATACTTTTTTCAATATAATTTCAATCATTTCAAACACTCTGTATTCATATCTTCATTAAATTGTGGTCGATCAACAAACCATTCTGATTGATCCTCAATGATAAACTTAATCAACTTATAACCCCGTAGGCGAATCCATTCACTGAAGAAAAGAGTATATTGTTGACAACCCTGTAGAAAAACAATGGCGTTTTTTCATTCTGTGTTATGAAAAATTATTTCTAGAGAATATCAGGAACGCTCAGTCGCACACTATATTGAATTTTAATGAGATATTGATATTTTTTTATTCAGCTGAATTTCTCCAAAAATCACAAAATTCATGAGTTGGCGCCCTCTAGCACCGAATCTAGTCATACGATCGAGTTGGGCCAATGGAGACTTTCACTTGAAATGGCTCCAGCTACAACATATCAAAAATCCAGCCAATTTCAACGAAAGACTTTTTCCCATAAGATGTGTGCGTGGTCCTTTACAGAAAGCCAAGTTCCCATTGAAACGGAGAAGTCTGACATCGATTCAACGTGGATGGTGTTTGCGAGCGAGCTTCGAGAGTTTAACAGCCGTATGCATAGTCAATCGCCAGCGACTCGCCAGAGTTTCGCCGTTCGCTACACAAGGATTATAATGCACAGTCGAGCTCCAAAAAAGTGACAACTACGCGATAAGTCACATTTTGGCGAAACGCTGGCGATGTACCACTTTTTGGACTCGACTGTGCATTATAGTTCTTGTGTAGCGAGCGGCGAAACTCCGGCGAGTCGCTGGAATTGACTATGCATACGGCTGTTAATGTATCCTTCTATTCGAATATTTGAAGTTATTTTGGTGTCCCTTGGCAGAAGCACCCTCATTAGGTGCATGATTCGTTCGGTAGTATTTCTAACTGTCTTAGCGTTTTCCAAGCATTTCTCACACCACTCACACCCTTCTAATAGTATCAGGCGTTTAGTATTCTTGAGTTCTGATCGCGTTAGGGACTGATCCACAAAATAATTGGTTGGATTTCAAACCTTTGGAGACAAGCAACCGAGAAAAGAGCAATTATTCTGTCAACCCTCCATCTTCAACCCTCTAAGTTTGAATTCTCCTAAGGGATTCCGAGCTGAGATCGATTCTGGAACCACCATTCATATAAATTTCAGCACTTAACCTGTCTGGCTTTTCAGGTAGAAGTTCGGTAGTTAGTATGCGTACACAAATTTAGTTAAATAGTTTCATGTACTTCGCACATCCGGTAATAAACAGTGAAGTAGATTGATCGCTTAAATATAGATACCACAATAACTCATCCCTGACTCCCGGTAATAATATTAGCGGTAATTGTGATTGAAATTGCTTCGGAAGTGGATTTGGAAGTTACGGTTGAGAAAGCGGTAATCGAATTCTGTGCGAGTGAGTTTGCTTCTATCGTGTAGATGCAGATACAGGTGCATATATCAAGGATTTTACTTATTCAGTATTCTATTTCTTGTGGACCGTGAATGTGTTGAATGAGGGGTTTCCGTATCATACAGTATATGTATTTTTAAGTTGCTGAAAGCCTTGTCGCAGTGTTTCAATATCTATATTTTAACTGCAAATTCTATGATGAAGACAATTTTGCTCATATTATATAAACCAATCAATAGTCATCATTTTCTCAATCTGAACCAGTGACAACAAGACTGTCTGAAAACACTGCTTCCAGCTCGTGGTATTTTCAGTAGTAATATCCCGACAAAATGCTGAATTTTCAAAAAATACTTTCACCTTGCTGTCACGAAAACTGTGTTGCTTAGAAACACCACGAGAGCTTGTTCGAGTGGTGTTTTGTACAGCAACACAGTTTGAGCGACTGGCAAGGTGACAGTATTTTGAAAATTCTGCATTTTGAAGGGATATTCGATCAGACAATTTCACGAACACTTTAAATTATTATGGACTAAATACAGGAACAGTTCATCTTGTGTCATTAATGTCAGATGAAGAGTTGAACCGTCAGACTGACGTTTCTAAATTTACAGTGATTGATGTAACTATGGAAACGTATAATATCTAGAGAAACCGAATTTGCTCTGAGGAAGTCCAAGGAAACCCGGAGAAGTACCAGAACCCCATCATCTAGGCCTCCAGCAGAGGATACTTTCGACAAATTCTGGATCCATGTTGAACAATGTAATCACTAATACCAAAAGCGACCAAAACTATTCTGAGAACATAACCTAACACCTAATTTTGATAGCGTGATAGCGGGACAATAGTCAAATGTTCGAAAGACGCGCTCTGTGATTTTCAAATGACAAAACAACTGCTCGTTGAATTGAAAATACGAACATTATTAGTCAACCTAACCTAACATGAACAACGTTAATTGAACGTCAATATGAAGGAAAAGAGCCATTTTGGTGCTTATTTCATTTGTGAAATAATCTCAACAATTACAACTCGATGATTATCATAAATTTCTTCTCTATTCCGAAACAAATTATCTTGGATTGTTAATGATATTTATTTTTTGGGTCATTGGATGTACAGAGTGATAGTTTATATTTCTCAATATGTTGATCCGTGATACCAATCAGTTATAATTCTATATTGTTTGATTTTATCAGCAAAACATTCAGAATAGCAATCCTATAATATCTTCTTGAATTTCTACGGTGAATTGAATTCTGGGATGATAGGTGTTGAATGTTTTGAGTAAGCCATATTTATAAAAAAAGCCGTTCTTTTCACTTTCAAATGATAAAGGTATTCCTTCAAGGCATATGCATGAAAATAAGTGAAGGAAAAGGTTTTGCTTCGAGGGGTTCGCTTTAATATAAAAGGTTTAACGTTTTTCGTCTTTATAAAAAGAAGCATTTGATCAACAACTGAAGAATTTGCTTCTAACGAAAAGTAGTCTAGATTCACAACAACTTTTCTCACTCTGTTTAGTAGTTTTTCAGCCATCCCACAGCGATTTTAAACATTCAAACTTATGGAAAAAATGTTATCCAAAATCTTTGTTAAAAATAATTTTCTGACAGAGAACGAAAACATAAAAAAGAAATAACACCCTTAAACGTCAATTATTTCAAACTACTGCAACTCTGCAAAGTTTTAAAAAAGAAAACACAATAATTTTTTTTTTCGAGACATAAAACAAACACGCTAAAAGATCTGAAAACTTGTATTATTCATCAAATACCATATGCTGTGAATAACAAGGTGCTCATATGGTAGGTAGGTACCTAAAACAAAGGACGACTGAACGTAATTGGGACGCAAAATTATACACAATCCATTCAAAACATTGAAAAGTCCAACAAGCCTTACAGAACATTGTAAGTCATCCCTCCGTACTTTCGATTCTGAATCAGTTAGTATCATTGGATAAGAGACGATTGAAAAAAGACTCCTGAATGAAATGATCAATAAAACTGAAGAAGCAATGAGAGCATCATACTGGCAAAGACTTCCAGGGCTAAGGCAGGCCAAATATCTCTTCGGCAATTTCAACCCAGCAAGATCGAAGACACTGATTAACCTCTGCAAAACAAGTCTAAAGACAATCACGCGATTTCTGACGTGGCACTGCAGATTCAAAGTACACCTAAGGAAGCTAGGCTTAGAGGAGGACAGCACCTGCAGATTCTGTGGGAAACATCCAGACACACCCCACTATATATTGATGGGGTGTTATGCTGGACATCACAAGAGATTGAATATACTTGGATCACACCAGCTGTCGGTGGGAGATACACCACGAATGGACCCCTCAAAATCCTTGAATTCCTCAAAGAATTGAGGCTTGAGGGGCTGCTGAAAACGAGAACACCTTGAGATAGCAGAAGAAGATGGGGCACAATAGATCTAATCAGGTCGCAGCACATCAGTTACCATCCACACTCACATTACCATGAAATGATTGAAACAAAATATGCAGGATAGTGTGTTAACAAAATATCGGATATTGAAAATTTCGTATTCAAATCTAATAGATAAAATCATATGAAAAATTTATGAATCAGAGTCATCAGTAGCAGGTGACTTTTAACAACTCTCCTCATTTCTTCCTCCAGTCTTTTTTCATATCATAAATAATCAATTCACCAACAGTTCAGCTTGTTCATCTCTATGTGTCTGTGTCTACGTATTTTGTTTATCAGTATTCATGTCGATATTATTCATTTCCAATTCATCTCAAAGCGGAGAACCACCCTAAATGTAAGTGACCATTGATGTTATTTTCCTGTATAATGTTCGAGGTGTTATCCATTTTTATTTTTCAACTTATGTAATCCCACATAATTTGCTTCAGTTTCTATCTCCATTTAAGAATTCCATTTTAATATATATGTTTTTGTTCTCATACCTCAGAGTCCTGAAGATGAAATGATACAGTTTCGAAAAATCGACGATTTAAAATTTGGTTGGTCCACATGAAAGAAAACAATAACCACATAAAAAAGTAACGATTCACATTATTCTTAAATGACTTTTCTTTTCGGTACTACCACTTCCAAATAAAGATTATTTGGTAGAAGCACAGTACATAGTGGTACTGAAACTTATCGAAGAAGTATACTACAGGTAGAGATAAAATTTCTGATTGCAATGAAATGGTTTATTTCACATTGAGAATATTTTGTCGACGCAATTTTTATTAGCATAAATTATACTACAAATCATTTATAACAAGTATGTACTCTAGATAAGAATACATATCTACTAAATTTTCTGAGTGCTCAAACGACCTCTTTCAAAAGTAAGTTTATTTCAAAGAAAGACATACAAAACCTCATCAAGGGAAACAAAATCGGTTTGGAAGTAATTGTCCCTTAATTGGTACCGGAAGACGTATGATGTATTGATATCTAGTTAGCCTAGACCAGTTCCCTGCATAAACAAAATATTGCGTTACCATAGCATAGAACAATAACTTATTAGAAGTGTCAGTGTAAAGTTTGACGTCAAAAAAGTAAACCAGAGTAACGCAATAAATTAAAAAAAAAAAATATGTCAACCGAAATTGTGAAAATCGAGCCATCATCAAGTACCTGTATTTAAAAGGGTTAAGAGGTAAGCAGATTTACGAAGATATGCTTAATACCCTTGGTGATGAATGTCCTTCGTATGCGACCATGAAAAATTGGAGTGCAAGCTTCAAAAGAGGTAAATTTTCCATTGAAGATGATGACCGATCGGAAAGGCCAGTTTCTGTGTCAGTCCCCGAAAATATCGATGCAGTTCATGACATGATTTTGACAGACAGTCGAATTGGGCTAAAACGGATATCTGAAGCACTGATTATTTCATACGAACGCGTTCATCATATAGTTCACGTCAATTTTGACATGAGAAAAATTGCTGCAAAATGGATCCCCAAATGTTTGAATGTTGACCAAAAGCGTGCAAGGGTAGTAGCATCGCGTTCGATCTGTGCTCGAGTTGAAAACGATGAAGACTTCTTAAACCGAATTGTTACTATGGATGAGACTTGGGTACATTTCTACGATCCAGAAACAAAGCAACAATGGATGGAATGGCGACACTCCGGTTTTCCAAGACCTAAGAAGTTTCGTGTCCAAAAATCAGCTGGAAAAGTTCTTGCTTCAGGTTTTTGGGATTGCCATGGAGTAATCATGATTGATTTTTTGGATAAGGGTAGAACAATAACTGGAGATTACTATTCGACATTACTGACCACTCTACGGGAAAAAATTAAAGAGAAAAGACGCGGAAAGCTATCCAAAGGTGTTTTGTTTTTGCAGGACAACGCCCCTGCACACAAATCTCATATTGCCATGCAAAAAATTCGTGATTTAGGGTTTGAATTACTAGAACACCCCCCTTATTCACCAATTTGGCTCCGTCCGACTATCATCTCTTTCCTCATCTGAAAAAAAGTTTAAAAGGTCGTAAATTTTCTTCCAACGAGGAGGTAATAAAAGCTGTGGAGGTCTGGTTTGCAGAACAAGAAGAAACATTTTTTTTGAAAGGTCTAGAGACGTTGCAGGTTCGCTGTAAAAAATGTATCCAATTAAGAGGAGAATATGTTGTGTAAAAAAATATTTTGACATTGAAATTTTGTTTGGTTCTATAGTAGGCCAAAATTTTTTCATTATATCCTCGTAATACAAGCACATCAGTGCTTAGATGGCTTCCTACCAATCTGAGGATAAAGTGCTATAATTATTTTTTCATTCTAATTGTTATTAATATATTTATTTCATAAGAGGATGAATAATGTGATAATATTTATAGGTGTATATACTGAAGCATCTGAATAAAGTATATAAAAAAGTAGGTCAACTAGACTGACGATTGGATTCGCACACTGTATCTATACTACCTACGTATTTCTATATAAACACAACAAATTAATAAAGTTTTACCTGGTGGGCAGGCGAGCTGGACGGCTCCTCCAAGGGAAACTTCTAACTGCTTCCCTGTCGAACTTAGTTCGCCAATGTCAAAGTCTGGCTCTTGTGTAACATCCGTGTCATCTGCGGGACAAAAAGAAAAACAATTATTGGCTACCATCCGCCGTAAACGGGAGCATTATCAAGTTTGGCGACTTTAATAGGATGTTGCATCCAGCGGAAAAAGTTCAACAAGTTTCAGAATTAGTCTCTCGGGAGGATATATGGGACGTTTCAAAAATTTTTATTTTCTGATTCGGGCAGTGTTCCAATCGTTCCTTTCGACGAGTTCTGCTGTTTTGGATCTTTTTTTCAGAGGATAGTACAATTTTTATTACGAGAGATTTACCAAAAGAACTGAATCTGATAATGCTTTATCTGCTAATTTTGTTAATTATTATGTCATATTGAATTGGAGCAGATATTGCTGTTTGATTTGATCGAATCACGAAAAAAAAATTTTCAAAGCATACTATATAGGGTGATTTGCCACCACTTACACAAAATTAAATGAGGTCTATCGTGTGCGAAAGCACCAGTAAAATTTGAGAGCAATCCGTAATGATTCACCCATTTTTTTGTACGTCAACCGCAATGGATACGCCGATGCATCATTTAATTTTATGAACCATAAAAAAATAATCGTGCTTATCATGAGAACTAAAGAATTTAATTTTTTGGTTCATGGTCATGTGATTTCCTCGATCGGTAAGTAGAGTAAACTCGCCTATATTGGTCCAGTTTTCAGTATTCGAATTTGCAGGTAACGCGATTGGTATATGGAGAAAATGCTGATGGTATCAAATTTCCAATACTTCTACCAAATAACCACCAAATGGTTGGTAAGATTATTCTACAACATCATATGGAATGTGATGCAGGTGTCCAAACATTACTATGTATTATAATTGAGGAATACTGGATTTTCAAAGAAAGAAGAACTGTAAAAGAAGTGATAGCCAGATGTGTAATTTGCAAGAGATTCACAAGTGAATCTGTCAAGGCACATTCTGCATCACTTCCAAATGAAAAAATCAATACAGCGTTATCTTTCCAAGTCACTGGCATTGATCTGGTGGGACCGATAATTCTCAAGAATGAAAAAAAGTTTGGATATACAAGTGCAGTGTATAGAGCAATGCATCTTGATCTAGGTAATTCCTTGTCAAATGAAAGTTTTATTGAAGCTTTGAGAAGGTTCATAGCTAGAAGAGGAAGAGTTTCGACAATTTCCTCAGATAATGGGACTAATATGGTTTGAACAAATAATCCACTCAAACAGTGGACTAGACGGAAATTGCTAAAGACTCCTTAATTAGGAAGATTGAATGATGTTTCTATACTCCCATAACTACTTGGTGGGGGGATGGTGGAAAAGATTGGTCAGAGTGGTTGAGGAACTCCTAAAAAGGAACTTAGAAAGTGCGACGATTGATTATGAAGGAATGTTAACCATTTTATGCGACTGTGAAGTTATATTCAGCATGGTCACCGGTCTTCTGGATGGCTTCACACATAATAAGTTATGGCTCAAGAACTTCTGCGTGGTTCTGAACGGTTGCGCGTAGGGGTGCAGCTAGTTGATGGAAAAAACTATTTTTGGTACCAATAGCAATTTTAACAACAATCTTGATTTAGAAAAGAATACCTAGCGGAACTAGTGCACACGAGTGCATAGTTGGAGACATAGTGGATGTTAATTCAGAAAACAATAAACTTTTGGAAAATTTTGGAAATTATGCCGGCAAGAGATGGAATAGCACGAGTAGCTCGAATGAAGTTACAGCAGGGAAATGTTCTTCGTCCTTCGCGAAATCTGTAATGCTTATATGTATGGATGAAAAAAAAAACTGATTTTGAAGAAACACGAAGAACAGAAGATGAGTGAAACCAAACCGAGGGATGAAGACGACAAGAGGAAAGATGAAGAAACTTTAGAGAGAGATGAAGGAGTACAAGAAGAGGATGCACTTTAAAACGTTTTATTTTCATTGTTTCATGATATGTTGCAGAATATACTTTGCAATTCCGATTTTTTTATTTCTCAATTAGAAAAAGGGAAAGGATGCTGAGAAAGTTACTTTGATTGTTCCGTTTTTCGTTATAAAAACATGGTAGAAATCTCATTTCATGGGCCTTGGTGGTCGTACTGGTAGAGCGTTCGCCTCTCAAGTGTAGGGTTCAGGGTTTCATATCCCTGCATGGTCATCGGTCTCGTGCATAGCATCACACGTTAGAAGGTAAGGGCTGCCTCTTCTCTAGCTCACACAAGTCTTTCGAAGACTTCTGAGGATTGCGCAGGGGTGCAATCGGTGGACGGGAATAACAATTTTGACAATAACAATGTATCCAAAATTTGTCACAAATAAATATAAATTCAAAAAGTACGTCAAAGTTTTTCCCTTAAATTTTTTTTTTCTTGGTGTTTTGGCATCGACTGCTATGGTCATTAGCCATGTGTTCTTCATAGGCCTTGTTACTAACTCCATATGCCACATTAGGAGCAGCACTGTTAATTTTTAACGCAACAGTGAATCGTGGAGGATTATTCCCAGCCGACACGAGCCTCAGTCATTCAGACTTTCACATCTGAAAATGAAAAAAGATCGCACCGTCTGGGAATCGAACCTGCAATCTATCGATTACCAGGCGAGCGCTTAACCAATGCCTTAAAATTATTAATTTCTATCCAAATACAACAATTATTATAACAACGATTTTTATGATGATGAATAATATGGGATCGAGGCAGCCTTCAATCATGTCAGGGATTGGCTGGTATTGATAATGCAGGATTGTCACGCGGGTAATAGGGGATCAAATCCTTATTATGTCAATTTTTTATTACAGTAGTATTCGATTTTTATAATGATTTTCAATATTTGTTGGTTTAATGATGGCATTAAAATTTATGATAAAAATTGTTCTGAAAAACTACAGCTTTTGTTTGATATGATTCGGATAGTCTTAGAAAAACTGTAGTATACAATGAGCATGAAATGACTCATTTCTTTTTCGTGGAAAAATGACATTTTATAGTATGAGCTCATACTACAAAATTTCAAAAGGACTCCGCACGAAAACATATGGGAAATCGGCTCTTGGTCAAATTGGAGTTTAACTGTTTTATCCACAATCACCTTATAATTGAAGTTTTATCCACACTTATGAACCGTATAAAGTACCACTTTATCCACTAGTGGAATAATGAAATCACTTTATTCCAATAGTGGAATAATGAAAAATACAATCAAGGGTAATATAACAAGACCTTGATATATAGTCGACTATTTTTATTGCATCTAAATTTCGACTGTATTTTATAATAATTTAACGAGACATTATTTTGGCATTAATAATCTGATGAGTGCCCGAGAGCGAAGCTCGAGGGCTTTCATCTCTGATTATTAATGCCAAAATAATGTCGAGTAAAATTAATAAATACAAGAGAAATTTAGCAGCAATAAAATAGTCGACAATTAATCAAGGTCGTGTTATATTTGTGAAGATTATTTCTTGAATCTACTTCTTTATATCAGTCATATGAATGAATGAAAATTATACAATTTGGAATAATTTATTCAAAATATCAAGAACAAAGCACAAAATCTAAACAAAAACAGCACCATCTTTATAATTTATCAATTGAAATTAAAAACACAATTATTGTATGTGACATTTCCACCATGCGTAATTTGTGACATTTGTTCAGCTTTTGAAGAACTTGCAGTATTAACCGTAGAAGGTCCACATTCATTCTGATTTCTCAATCTGTTCAAAATACCCTGGTGATGTTGTTCATCCATCTGCAAGTAAGGTTGAATTGAAGAAGTACTAGCGTGGCCAGTAATTTGAATGAGTTGCTGCTCTGGTACTCCGGATTTTGCCAGTTGAGAAACTGCAGTTGATCTGCAAGAATGGTTTGTAATTTTCTTCAAATCGATTCATTTTCAAATACTTATACAGCTTCAACACAATTGATTTTATTTGACGTTTAATATGTATTTATTTAGAGTACTGTCAGATGCTCAGGCTCCTTGATATGAGTATCATGCTGAATAGTCGGTAACTATTGTGCATCATGTAAATAGTCGCTAATAGAGCGTGTTGATTGGTCCTGTCAAACAGGAAACAAACGTATGATTGGTTGATGACTGATATTTAATAGACGAAAGAAATAATCTTGAATATCAATCACATTTTACTTATTTTCACCAACTTCACAAATTTTTACAAATGGAGTCGATAAACAATCGAAAATACATAGCAACCATTCATTACCTCCCGATATTTTTGTATGTTATTTCAATGATTTTTGAGAAGGTGACAGCCGCTGTCAGAGCAAAACGTCAAATCATTTTTTGATGAAAAATTTCCACGATTCTGATTCTAAATGAATGTGATTGTGAATAAAACGTTGTATTGCATGCGTGTTTTAGATACATTTTATTTGCTTAAGAAATTTAAACGCTCGAGCTTCGCGCTCGCGTTTAAACATTCTTGCGCAAATAAAATGATATCTAAAACACTTATACAATAAATAACTATTCTTAGTCGAAACAAAACGAATTCAGGATGGAAATGTATTTATCGGAACTCGTTAATATGTCCAAGTATAATTTTATGAATGATAGTACATTAGGTTGTAAACGGGGAATAGTGAAAAATGTCGTTTTTTGAGTTTTTTTTCTAGCACTATTTCAGAACCAATGATTCATATTTTGGTAGGACATCATAGTTTCAGTCCGTTCTAGATGATAAAAACATGTTTTGTTTCTTGATAACTCTCTGTGTTTGAAATACAAATTTTTATAATTTTGGATTATACCTCTAAACTGAAAATACTTAACACATCGTTTTTACTACAAAAATAAAATATTTATCGCCAATGTTGAGTGAGCAACAGATGAGGTAACTTTCTGATGAATTCAGTTGTTCTATATTACCTTTAATACAGGGTACGTAACCATTTTTTCTTAAGTCATCTACAATGTTTTTATTGAATATCTTAAAAACCGTTCGGTCAATTTGGACCTAATTTTAGTCACACTATTTTAAAAGCTTTGCATGTTGCATTTCTAAGATTTTCATTTTTAAAGTTTACGGTATTACGATACGAATTCGTTAATTGTAATAAGTTCTTGAGTTTGCATGTATTGATACAATCTTATTGTTGAGTGTTATCGGTATGAGATTGAATTTCTAGTTTGCGGAATATGAAAATTATCTTTGTACCTATAGTATTTTTATCATGAAATTTCTGATCTTTTGATAAATTGATCATTATTATTGAAAATAAAACCGCATAATTCTAATATAAAGTGAAGGTAATGTTAGGATATTCAATTTTATTAAAATATCCCTACAACTACGCCGTCCCGAAACACTAGAGATAGTTCTGATCATTCGTTTTATTGTACAAGAAAAACGTTATTTGCATGTGCGGACCCCCAAACACCATATCCCAGCCGTGAATCCACCTGTACATAGTAAATGTTAAGTGATCGTTTTGTATTCAAGACTTCCCTTAAGTTTTTGAGTAAGTAATTATGGGAATTAAGATTTTCGACCAACTTATCACAGTGAGTTTTCCAACTTAACGTACTGTCAAAATGGATACCTAGAAATTGAACACTTGTACAATTTTGAGCCACTTGATTATCACTAATTTCGATGTACAGTTCTGGGCAAGACCTTTGGTAATTCCGGAATCTGAAGAAGTCTGTCTTTTCAGAATTTGAATAGAGTTAGCCAAAAACCATACATTCAACTTTTAGAAAATGTCACTACACTGTTTTTGTAGTGAAATATCTTTTTTTGGGATACAATCACTGATTTATCATCAGCGTATATGGTAAGTGCATATATTGACACGTTTAAGTCATTTATATATAAAATAAATAGTACCAGTCCCAACACTGAGCCCTGTGGTACTCCAAGGGAAATGTCAGTTGCTGAGGTTTGCTTGGGTATCTATTTTCCTTTTACTCTTTCAAAGAGAAAGTAGGAGAGGAAATGTAATTCATGGATGTACAGTTATGAAATATTCTCGTCATTAAATAAATACTCAATTTGTCAACATTCCACTTGCTTTCGTACTAGACCCATTAATTTTTAAGTACGCCGATGTGATTCTGACAGATAACAGACACAATGCGCATGTCCTATGGCCACCAGTCAATTTCGTAATTGGATCAATTTCAATAATATGGTATTGGCAGTCTAGTTTAAAGGTTAAGTCGGTGGCTAACGCTCCTGAAATCTAGCCTTGTCATATCAAACCAGCCCTGTAAACGGAGTTATAAAACGTGTCCGAGGCCATAATCAAACGATGTCTGCCGCTGACGCTCTAACTCATTTACGAAAACTTTACCAACTAATCCACTCACCACAACTATTTATAGAGGCTGCGGTAAATGAGAGGACCGAGCGCGGGGCAGATGAAACTTCTAGTTGATTTAGTTTCGAGGAGAAGTAGTTTTTCCGCAGATTTTCCCCATCGACTCGGTTGAGGGAGCTTCCAACACGTTTTTCGCGTGGCGATGTCGCCGGATAGATGTGGCGGCAATGAATTGTGGCCTAGAGAGAGGCATACGGGAAGGAAATATGGTGACAGTAGACAACATCTGAACCATTCGTTTACTAGAATTTGTATTCGTCAGTGGCAGTGGGTTACTAATCAACTTCAGTAGTAGGGAAACATGACTCCAGAAAATAAATAATGTTGAAAAGATTTATTTGTAAAAGCGTTTCGAAATTGACATAGTTTAATAATCATGAATATTTCGAAATTGCACTCTTTTAGGCGGTACCTAAAATTGACTCTTTTATGCAATAGTGCCTAAATGTAAAAATGATGCATTGAAGACAATAAAAATATACAATTATTATAAATTTGAAAGATTCACTTATACGAAACCGTCTAGGAGTCACACAAATAAAATTATTCACCTAAAAAATCCAATATATTGGATTAATTTTCAATATATTGGATTATTTCAATAAATCGGATTATTTCAATAAATCGGATTTCTTTTCAATATATTGAATTTATTTTCAATATAGGTCGTTTCTTTTATCACGTGGTTACATATTCTAAACCGTAACAAATATGAAGACGATTAAATCGGAAGAAAGGTTACTATTGTGGGGAACAGTACAATAGAAAATTCACAGGGACTCCCGCCCACCCCGAGTTATATAGGAAAAACTAAAAACACTGTTTCTGTTCTTTTTACGAATATAATTGTAATTTCAGAAAATATAAAAAATGGAAAACGAAAGTTCTATTGTATTAAAATGTACTATAACGAGGTAACAATAAATCGTTGATTGATCAAACATTTCCTATCAACACGGTTACCATCAACTACTTTTAAAATACGGACCTGTCTCTTTCATTACAAATATTGATAAAACGATAAAATCACAATTCAGTGGTATATCATACTTGATATTTTGATAATATTTCATTTGAAATAACTAGCATCATCAAAATGGCAAGAAACTAAATTTTTCACTATTTAATTTTTTTCACACGTATCGAATAGGCTTGATTTTTTCGCAATACAGAAGATTAGTTTCTGGGTTAGGTACATTTATCGCAAAAAATACCATTATCTTCCACGAACCATTGGTGTTTTTTTATATCTCGAAGGTCTAAAAGTGATTATTTTAATTGTTGAAATGTCTTGTTGAAAATGGTCTGTAACTTGGTGGTTCATTGATCGATAAACAACTTAAAATTGAGAAAAACCGACAAGTCTCAATATTTTCAATGATTTTAATAGCAGCAGAAAAAAATTAAAATTATTTTGATCAATTCTGTAGTGTTATTATGTATTTCATTATGTAATCATAAATAATTTGATATAAACTACTTTTTGTTATAAAAATCGTTGAATATATTGAGAAAATCATAATTCTACGAAAGCGTAGAAGGGCCACAATGAATAAAAAAAATTATTTCGTCTGATTCCGACTTCGCAACTCGAAATTAGTATAATTCCGACTTCACAACTCGGAATTAGTATAATTCCGACTTCACAACTCGGAATTAGCCTAATTCCGACTTTACAACTCAGAATTAGCCCAATTCTGACTTTGCAACTCGGAATTAGTATAATTCTGACTTTACAACTCGGAATTAGTATAATTCTGACTTTACAACTCGGAATTAGTATAATTCTGACTTTACAACTCGGAATTATCCTAATTCTGACTTCACAACTCGAAATTAGCCTAATTATGACTTCGCAACTCGGAATTAGTATAATTCTGACTTCACAACTCGGAATTAGCGTAATCATTACGTTTCCACGAGTTGGCTGAAGTTATGTGAAAATGTAAACTTGAACCGTCCTGCGAGAACTTTGAAGATTTAATACAGCTGATGGTTGGCCCTAAGATCTATCAAAGAATATAGCAATTTTAGAAATGCTATGTGGTTGAATGCTTGGCGGTACCACTAAGATTTTTGGAAATTGTAGATTTTAATCATAGCTTGATGTACCAATTCACCCGACATACTGCATATTTATTTTCTGACATCATCCACAACACCTAGGAGTTCGCAAAGACATACTGGAGGGGTTCCTGTTTTTCTTTGTTTTTTAATTAAGTACACACAGCACCGAAAATGTTGCCAGCAATGACAACAAAGCAGAAAACCTTTGATGTTTACCGCCTTCCAACAGAACCGCGAAAAGTTACTGCAATACATTTTGTTGATAAAAAGTTTCAGATTTGTTGTTAAATTGTTAAAAACATGTTTTATTTCTGTTTTGTTGGTTTGATGTGTACACTGCATGAAGGTTGAAAACGTGTTTTTTCCTTTTTTTTTTGGAAACGGGAACGCGAAAGGTTTGTTGCAACCAGAAACACAACAGACTTGTTTTTTTAAAGAAAATTTTCAGATTTGTTTGTTAAATTGTTGAAAAAGATTGAGTTGATGTTTTGTTTGTGTTTTTTTTTGGGTTGTTGTGGACACGGCAAAAGAGTTGAAAACGTTGATTACATTGAAAATATGAACAGGATGTTTATAAAGTCAGTTGTGGAATCATCTACGACTGAAAGTTGGTTTTCTCCAAAGTTGGAACCTCAACAATATTCTCCACCTGGTCCTTGCCTGTTACTTTTTTCTTATTTAAGCGTTTAGTATTCGTTTTGGCACCAGCCTGAAATGTGTTGTTGATATCTGCCAGGCGTTTATGCACTCGGTTTCATATTAAAGATGTATTCAACTTACGCAAAATCAAATAGAAATTCTCTTTTGGCAAGAAATATGTATGGTGAGCTATACCCGAATCATCCTATTCCAAGCATTCAAATGTTTAGACCATTAGAAAAAATTTGAGAGACTTTGCATTTGACAGGAAAAAAACTAGAAAATGTGTTGTTACTGGAAGTATAAGAAACCAAATCAATGTTTTGGGTAAAATCTACCAGAAATATTTTAGAAATGAACAAATATAAAAGCTACACTATACGCAAAGTTCCTCACCCCAATGGAAGGGATTACGAAAGGAGAGTATGATTTGCGAAGTGGTTAAAACGTAGAACTAGGGAAGTTGGAAACATTTTTTAAAAAATAATAAGGACGGACGAATCAAAATTCATCAAGAATGGTTGGTTTAAGAGAAACATTCATTATAGGTGGAATAATACAAATGAACATTTACATAGAGAAACCAATTTCCAGGAAAGGTTCGGGATAAATGTTTGGTTTGGAATTTGGGAAACAAGCATACTAGGTCCTTTCTTTTACGATGAGCATTTATATGTTTGAATGTATTTACATTTTTAATGCGATGATTACTTAGATGAATTGCCACTGAACGATCGCCATGAAATAAAATATTTTCAACAAGGCGGTGCCCTTTCCCATGATGTAGCAATACTATTGAAAGATTTGGATGCAATCTTTCCAAAAAAATGGATTGGAAACAATGGACCAATTGTCTGGCCAGCTCGATCCCCAGACCTTACTCCTTTGGATTTTTTTGTCTAGGGATGTACGAAAGATAAAGTTTTTTCGATACCTAGTACAGATATCGACCATCTCAAACAAAAAATAAGAGATGCATGTAAGCATTACACCCATCACGATAGAAAATTGCCACAGAAATTGTATTGATAGACAACTTATGTGCATTCAACGAAAAGGTCGAGATTCAACTGTTTTATTTGTTTTACGTTCAATTTATTAAAAATTTTATGCCTGTGCTGACTTGTCAAATCTATAGTACTATAGGAAAAAGGATTTGATAAATCTGAATTTGATAGGGTATTTATACTCACATCTGACGTTGAGGAAGTACCCTATACTGGAAAATCTCCCCAGCCTGTGCCTGGCTATGCATTTGTACCATCCGCTGTGCTCCCGCCGGATCTCGGTGAAATTCAGGAAACCGTCCGGGCTTTGTTGAACGGGAGGACTCGTGTCGTCCTTCTGCCAGACGGGAAGGGCCTTGGGGTTGGCGTCGACGTCGCACTTCAGGGAGACGGGCATCCCTTCGCGGATGGGAAAACCGAAGCCCGGTTCGCGGGAAATGGCGAAAGAGGGGGTGTCTGGAATTGGAAAAATTGCAATTAATTCGTGATGGAAGATCGTACGTATTAAAATTTGTGCAGTGACTTTGTAATGAATTCGCCTTTCGTTCTTGATTTCTTTAAGTTAACCTAAGTAAAAAGAGGATTTTTTTCTACTTAGTTTTCAACAAGAGTAGACGCTTATAAACTCCTATTATATTATGGGACTTCATAACATAAGCTGAACAATATTTCCAATAAAAATATTTCCTAATAACAGAGAAACTTTTAGAAAATATGGTAGGACCTTATTTTCGTGACGAAACCTATACACACATCTGCGAATGTTTTCTTTGGAAGGTGAATAAAATTTCTTGAGATTTTGTCCGTCTCTCAATTTGATTGATCGTCTGAAGAACCACTACTTCTCATACTTCAAATGCGAGTACATAATCAAAATAACCCTTTGAGTTGGAATGTGTAAGGCATTATTAAATAATTTCCTATGTAGTGGCTCTAATTCAGCTTCCACTTGGAGACGTTCAGGATTAACTTCCACTTGTAGCGGCTTTGAATTAGCATCAAAATCTTCTGTTTTAACTACATCAACATCGAAAGATCTCCAGAATGCTGTACCGAACAGAAAATATAATTAAGACAACTATATAACGATATATGTAAATATGCGTCTCTGCTTAGCTGCACTTCACTGTCTGGTAAATAAATCTCCCAAATGAAAAATAGTTCTAATTAAGCGGCATGTCAAAGACTTTTGGTGTCTGACCAATTCAAAGGCTTTCGTTATTCATTTCGCTCTCCCTTTTTATGTGACAGGAGATATCTACTCCACGTGGACTGCAATCGAGTTAAGACGAGGAACGGTTAGAGATTATCGTGTTATTCATGCCTATGCAAATTATCAGCAGCAATTTGTTTATTGATAAAACCTCGTATGATTGCCTGATTGTGTGCTGTCGTATAAACATACGATCAATTTAATACTGCACACTAATAGGTTTTGAACAAACTTCCGTTGAAAAACTCAAAAAACTACGTAAGATTATTGTTATTGTTGTTGTTGAAATTGTTATTACCGTAAACCGATTGCACCCCTACGCGCAACCCTCGGAAGTCTTCGAGAGACTTGTGTGAGCTAGGGAAGACGCAGCCCTTACCTTTTAACGTGTGATGCCATGTACGAGACCGAGGACCATCCGAGGCTTTGAACCCTCGACCCTTCGCTCCAAAGGCGAACGTTCTACCAGCACGGCCACCACATCTTTCTCAAAATAAGACATCTTTTGGTATTAAAATGAGATTTGAATGCATCAAGTAACCTGCCTCAATTAGGTTGTTATTGTGTAATTGTTTGAAAAACATGTTAATGATAATATTTATGCAAGGAGAAATGATATTAGCTTTTGGATTATTGATTTTGTTTTATCAGTTGTGTTGGTTACAGGTTGCTTGATGCATTTGAATATTATTTTAATCTTTTAAGACACTTCATTTTAATAAATTTCTCATGAAATTTCTTGAAATATTTTAACGGAGGTATGTTTGAAACCTATTAGTATGCAGTATCGAATTATTCGCAACCAAATGCTCTTTTCTCCTACCCCAACGAGCCACCATGTTGCCATTTCAAAAAAATTAGTAGAGATTTAATCATGAACCATTGCAAAGCAGATACATTTTGACCAAGAACAGTACTTATAGACCAAGCTATAGAGGTTTTTCCCCCATAAAATAAAAGACGCAAATGGCCTATACTAATTTTTATAAGATGAAAACCCCAGTAGTGTAAAAAATTAAAACTCTTATGGTTCTTTAGATATATCTTAAAGATTATTCAAGGAATCGTTTTACAGTCAATGAAACTTTTATAGAGATTTGTAAAACCTACAAAATGGATTTTCATACGACCTCATCGGTGCATTTTCCACTGTGAAAATCCGGGAAAACTTCGAAAAAGAGACCATTTTTCAATTTTTCTTTATTTTCATCATTAAGAAGCTGGACAAAAAATATTGCGGAAACTGATAGATAATAATATGTGGTTCAACTGTACGCAAGATGTTTTCTGTCCGATGTGTGGTTTTTGTACAATCGCGTTATAAATAATTTAAGGGCACATATTGCAAGATGCGCCGATGTAAGGAAAATCGTCGTATTCAAATTCTGTGAATAGCATCTGGAAGTAGAGATCAGTATCTACAATTTCATTTTTTTGGATTTTCACCTGAGAGGAGGAAAGGGTGTTGAAAATGTCACTGAAATTTGATCAAAACGCTTCAAAGTGCGTCCGAAGTGACTCGAATTCGAACTGAAGCTAATACGAGCGACTTTGAGTGCACTTTGAAGCATTTAGAGTAACTTCCAGTGACATTTTCAATACATTTCCCACCTCTGAGATGAAAATCAAAAATATACAGATTGAAATATGAAATATGGCTCATTTCATAACGAAACAAAATGAATGACTGGAAAATTGTATTCGTGAATTTGGTCACCTAAATAACAGTTTTCCGAAATGATAAAAAAATTCCGAATAATAATTATGTTTGGGAAAATTTATAATCTGAATGCTCAATTTTCGATTTTAATATATACAGGGTGTCCGGTAAACCTTGTACAATATTTAAACTGGTGATGACTGTTCAGAATATCGGAATTTCACCTCAGTAAAAATATCACCGTTTTCGAGATAATGGGCATTTTAAGAATTTCTGGAAAATCGTTACCTAACCTTGGATTTTTGAGTGCCATGTATACAAATTGGGACGAATATTTGCTGCTGAAGATTACTGATGAGTGATGCTTCTAGACATACAGAACAGTTTTTCAGAAAGTGAAAACATTTTTAAGGAAATGAAGGTAAAATGACAGATTTGAGTTTCATCAATTTTTTTTAAAAAGTTTGACATTATTATCTGAAAGAAACATAACCAATTGAAAGTGGACATTTATTTCAAAAGAATGCTCATTTTGTCCAGACTCTACCATGGTATGAAACAAACTATAACTATTTTTGAAAGAAGTAGTTTCCATTGAATTAGGCGTGGTTTTAATCTAGGCTTCTATCAACTTTTATTCAAGAAAAAAAAGGAAACTACCCAACACCAAAACTACGCCACAATAACACTCGACTCGCGTTTCGCCAACAAAGTTAGCATCTTCAGGAGCTAAAAGTAAGCTTTTAAGATTTTAAGATTGTGACGTAGTTTTGGTGTTTGGGTATTTATTTTTTTTAAATTGTATTTACACCAAAGGTTCCAAAATATTCATTTATTTGATCAACTTTTATACTTACGCCCAAAAATTATTTTATTAAGATTTTATCAAGATAAAATGTGGAAATAATTATTAATAATAAAGAATAGACTGCTTGGTGGCATTAAATAGTATGTCAATAAAATTAACTTTTCATGCAATTAGGCCTAATAAAATTATCGAAATGAAATGTCGATTATCCGACATGGCACCGATTAATACGAATTCTTGTGATAAATGTCGCAATTGTCCAACTTCCAGATTCCAACCAAGTTTCAGAGACCGACAGATATACAGGGTGTAACCAAATAAGTGCAAACTTTTTTAAGAGATGAATCCTTGTCGAAAATTAAAAACTTGTTTGAACAACTTGTGACCTCTATCGTAGTTTTTTTAAAATTATTCCGCTTCTTTCATTTAGTGGTATTTATTTCTTTGTCATGCCGTACATACGTTATACTCCCCGAGAATATGCGCATATGCACAATATTTATGGTGAATATGGAGGTAGTGCTACTGCTGCAGCAGCGCTTTATGCAGAACTATATCCGATTGCACAATGCCGCTCATAAAATCGCTGATTTGGGGGCTATAACCTATAACGCATTCTAAAAGGTTCTTCTTGAAAATATGTCGTCTCTGCGTACGAGTGGATGGAAAATAATATTTTTGTAATATTATTCAGTGCGATGTTGAATAATCGTTACTGTGGTTTATAGTGTATGTTGATTAAAAAAAAACGTTGAATTAGTATTTACTTCATTACATCTCATTGAATGCTTCTAAGCAGTTGATTCGTTATTACTCATAATTATTTAATCATTTCATCTTGATAGGATAAAAATAAAAGACATTACTGACAAAGTTTAATGGAGTTGATTTTAGCTCAGAATAACATCACACTCTAATATTATCGAAATTCTACTCCTTCCAAAAATAATGATCCTATGTTTTATACCATAGTAAAGCCTGGAAAAAATGGGCATTTTTTTTTTCTAGTTCCACTTGGTTATATTTTTTCAAACAGTAATGTCAAACTGTTGTTAAAAAAATTGGTGTTACTCAAATCTGTCATTTTACCCTCATTTCTTGAAAAATTGTATTGTTTTCTAAAAAACTGTTTCTTACATCTGAAAGCATCACTCATCAGTAATCTTCAGCAGCAAAAATATCTAAATTCGTCCCAATTTGTGTACATGGCATTAAAAAATCCAAGGTGAGGTAGTGATTTTCCAGAAATTGAAAAAATGCTCATTATCTCGAAAACAGTGAGATTTTTACTAAGGTAAAATTCCGATATTTTTCTACATTTTTTCTCGACTGTAGTAAATCGATTGACCAATGAACTTTATCTCATGTCGACCAATATACTCTAAATTAACTATTGAAAAAAAATCAGAGAGATTGCTAATTACGCTTTTAGTTTAAAATTTATTCCAACAACTGGGCTTGTAGAAAAATATGTATGAACCATCAAGAAAATCATAAAATATAATTAGAATAATCGAAGTATGATCTAGAACAAAAATTAGTGCTTCTAGATGTTTCTAGATGATCAAATTCATCGAAGGCTTCAAGAACAACGCGCTAAGCTTTCGTCCCATAAAGAACTAAGGAAAACGTCTCTGTTCAATTAGCTGCATTCAAAATCGCCGACCGGCGTCGAATTCATCGAGAATCGTTCCCTGTTCTCCATGGCATGAGACCATTATTCAACAGAAGGTTCACATCAGAAAATCGGAAAACTTTGGTATAAACCTGCGTTGATTGAATATCCCAATTTATTAGGATATCACATATAGTCTACGATTAATGCGATACGGTCTCCTCGATGGCTGACATCGACCATTTCCCCATGCGATTACCTAATGAGTTATCAGTGAAATTGAACCTCCCTACATCATAATTTGTCATGGAACTTAGGGGTAAGGGCAGGAAGTAATATTGGGCGTGACAGGATGTGCGTGGAATATCAATTGAGTTGAAAGTAATAGCTGAACTGAGATGTGAAGTGCATCGAGCGAAGAGAGATCGAATGTGTGTTATTAGATGAATAGTTCTTTCAGAAACTCTAGTGGTAATAGTCATCAAAGTGTTCTTAATCAGAGGGTTCAGTCAGAAAAAATGTGGTCACTAATTTCTTACTGTATGAAACACAAATCCCACCACATTTGGAGGATCGGTCAGGTAGATGCTATATATATTGGTTTCTCCAAAGCTTTTGATAGAGTTAATCGTAAAATATTAATTAACGAACTTGGCATTTTGGGATTTGATGATCAGTTATGGTTGAATATCTTCTTGGCAGATTCTAAACAAACAGTGAAAATCAGCATTGTTTTTTCTCATGAAATTGATGATTCATCAGAAGTACCTCAGGGTTCCCAGTGTGCTCCTTTACTTTTCAACCTGTATATCAATGGACTGGAGAATTGTATTTCAAATAGTGATTATCCACTGACGATTTGAAGCTCTATGAGACCATCCATTCTTCTTTTGATCAGGTGCATTCACAATCAGATATAAACAACCTAAATGAATTGTGCAATTTGAATCAATTTCTGAATATAAATGAATGCTGCTTAGTTGTTTTTTTTGTGGAGCGAGGATACCTTTTTTTTGCTTAGAAAAGTTGTAGTAATAAGTTCAGAGTTTGAAAAATACCAAAAAGTGACTGTCAAAAAGACCCCCGTTTACCAAATTATATGAGAAAAATAATTTTTTGCAGAAGTTATTCAAAACGATTGAAAATAAAATTTCAACTTCAACACCCTGTATCTCCGAAATGAAACAATTGCTGACACATGTTCATATAGACTCTTTATCTCGAAATAAGTCAAAGATTTACCCTTTGAAGTTTCAACCAGTACTTAATAAACACCCTGTATAATATTCATATCAAAACGTTGGAAAGGGGTTAGAATAAGTTTCTGAGAAATTATAAGGCTATATAATTTAAGGAAATCATAACTAATCACCGATTCTACACCTTTTGAACTTGGAAACTTTGGAAAATAGAAGAACAGTTAATGACTTAACTTAATATTCAAACTCTTGAATTGCATAAATTATTTTAAACGTTCCTTAGCACCTCCTCAGAATCTCAAATACATTCTAGATACCATTTCATTCGACGAATTATGGACAAAACTCTCCTATTGATATATCATCGGAGAAAAAATTGGATGTTTTTGGTGGAGCAATTATGAAATTCAAAACTTTTGTGAAAATGTATGTACACAGTTGTAGATTTTTACATATCTTATTCAGTCTATTTCAGTAGTTATTATGTGTACTCTTTCAAAGTTATATCTTTACATATTGTATTACCAATTTTGGTTCAGTACAGATTTAGTTTGCTGTATGTGTTAACGCATTCAACAGTGCAGTAACTGTATTGTATTGTTATAGGGTTTATCCCGTGGATAAATAAGATGAAAATTAAATAAAAAATAAATTAAAAATAAACTAATGAATGTTTTAATTTTTTCAAATCTTTTGATAATACATTCACAAACAAAAAACAAAATACATATACCAGAAATGCAGGTTTTTGGGACTTTATGGCTGCTGCAATCTTTGTTTGGATCGAGATTAACATAGGTTCTTGCCAATAATGAAGTCATTCGTGAATGAATGTAAAAATTGGGGTCTATGGTTAGATATCAGACACGAGGATTACAAAAACTAGTCAACCATTTATCCAAAAATACTTTCAACGTATTAATACAACCTTACCAGAGCAGAGATTTACTGCCGAGAAAAAAGAAACTGAGTCTGCGAATCTCTCATTTTCTCAAGATTGGCTTATTGCGACCATATCTACAGACCTGAGTAAATATGCTATGTATTATGTATGTTCCAGCATTTTCCTTATGGACATTTACATGTTTAAAAGGCTAAGCTTCGATTTGTCTCATTTTGTGGTGGGGGTAACAATCAGGCTCACGTTCATCGTTACGTAGTCGAAATCAGGCTCGCGTCCCACAGGCTCATGATTAAAGTATTGCGGTATGGAGTATAGAAAAAATAATGGAAAACTTACAACTACCCCCGTTCACCCCTCCAGCACCCTCATATTTACCAAAAATCAACCAATCATAACGTATGACACCTCTTTGGAAAGGTATTGTCGTATAGGGTACGAAAAAACATGGCGGCATATCATACAGAGTGTTTGAAAATACATCGTTGAAGAAAACACAGCATATCATATAGGGTGTCCTAAAATTAATGAAAAATTAATCAGCCTTGCGGGAGAAGTATTAGCTTGAGATTCACTGATATGGATTCATCATATGAGTTATAGAAAAAATGTAGTCTTCATGATTCTTCTACTCCAACACTACGGTTTCAGAGAACAAAGCTTCAATTGGTTTGAGTCATATCTGAGTGGACGATCTCAAGTTGTGAGGACGAACAGCTTCTCTGACATTGGTTTTGTTAGACATGGTGTACCACTGGGCTCCGTCCTCGGACCTTTACTGTTCTTGTTGTATTTCAACGACTTGGCAACTATTAAAATCGAAGGTAAATTTACAGTTTTTGCGGATGACACAACTATCCTGTGGCACGACATCAATTTAAATAACCTTCACAATAAAATGGTTCGCGATATTTCTATTGTGCGAGAGTTGTGCAACTCCAATCTGCTTTCTTTTAATATAAACAAAACGAACTTACTCTCCTTCGAATGCAATATACCAGATATCCCATTAGGAAATGACATTATTGCGTGGAAATCTACCAACAAATTTCTAGGAATTCATCTAGACTGTGATCTCAGTTTTGAAAACCACGTAGATAAGCTGAGTAAGAAGCTATACTCAGGGTGCTATGCTTTGCGTGTGATTTCAAACGAGTCACATGCCAGGTATGGCAGGTATGGCATTCCTTTTTGAGGAACCTGCAATAAACAGCGCCTCAATATAATCTTCATGCTCCAGAAGCGTGCTATTCGCTATGTTTGTAAAGTTGGACCTAGAGTTTCCTGCAAGGAATTATTCAAAGAACAGAAAATCCTCACCATTCCGTCTCTTTTTATACTTGAAACTGTATGTTTGCTTCATAAAAACAAAACTACATATAACATTATTCAAGGAACCACCCGCCAAAATAATAACCTAAGGCTACCCATTCCAACCTCAAATTTAATTAGAATTCAATTATCTATAATGCTGCTAAACTATATAACAATCTCCCGACCAGTATCAAAGCCATTGATCCCAATCATTTATTTAGGAGGTCTGTAAAACATATACTTATATACGAGGTGTTTTATGATGTTCAAGATTTCCTAAATAAAAATACGAGATGATAATTTTTAAAAAATTTAAAATTCTGTTTTTATACATATCTGTTATCCTTGCGTATGTGAATGTTTATGTATAGGTATTTATAAACTTAAGTGACATGTATTTGATATAGACATAATTTTTTTTTATTTTACAAGGCTTTGTCAATAGGATCCTCTTCCGACAATAAAGCATATTTTGATTTGATTTGATTTGAGATGGCCCCCGCCCACCATTGTGAACATCCTATCTAATTTTCAATAATGTTCATCACTCGACCTGCTACTAACCTAACCAGCCTTTATTTTATAAGTTCGAAAATTGCTGATTGAAATGAAAAAAAGATGCGGTGCTGTGGTAACCCTTCTTCAGTTCTGTTGAAATTGTTGGGATGTTTTTTTATTTCGATTGCTTCTCGGAAGAGTCTTGGATAATATGCATGAGTTGCGGCAATTACTTGGGTTTCTTCGAACATGCGCTTAACAATAACAATCACAGAGTGAAGTTGAACAAAGCATGGCTACCTGTTCTCAACAAAACGGTAATAACACCATACCGGATAATTAATGAATCCGAGGGGGTACCCGACGCAGGGACGATGGCACGGGACGCAGGTACGAGTACGTCGACCCATAAATACTGGCTGAGACAACGCATACCAAACAAGTAGTGTTCAGTGATCGAAGCTGTAAACATTTCTCTTGAAAATGCCAACCACTCGTGTTGGCGAAACGTCGAGATTTTCTCTAAATAAACGTCGGCCTAAAAACCCGAAAAACCATCATTCACCCTTTTAGTTCTGTCCTGGAAAATCGAATATTCCATATGTTCTCCACACGAGACACTCGTAAATTTCCCTCCATTTTACTCAACATCGATGTACAGTGCATCCCATTTTGGGTGAGACAGCCAGGTTTCTCGCTTGTTATTTAAGATAGAGCCTTGCGGTTTTCACGTTCCTGTCATACTTTTTTGTGAAACTCAAGTTGGCCTAATCAGATTTTGCATAACTGTTTCCGTTTATGAGATACAGGGCGATTTTGGAAATTGATACTTTTCGGACCCCTTCTTTATCTCCGAAGTTATTAGAAATAATGCTGAGCTAAAAACTATATCTGATACAGAATTCTGCGTAGAATCCAGTGGCGTACTTATTTTTTTTTTCGGGGTATGGTTTTGAAGATACGACGCAAACCTATATTTTTTTCAATGGAACACCCTGTATTTTATTACTTCGTTGAATTCGCTATTTTTTTCCCTTCAAAATTATGTATAACACTATATAGGTAGGATGTTCAGATATGCTAAAAAACACTAAAACATCACTTAATGATAATGTTTTGTTAGTGGGCCATGGATTTCCCATATAAAAGAAGAATTAATTGAATAATTTTCATTTGTGTTTTTTTATAGGAGAGTAAGCAAATAAAGATAATACACTAACACGAAAAACAAAACGTAGGTACCTACCTAATAGCAAAAAATAAATAATATAACAATTCATAATACAAATTAGATACAAAAGAAATACCCAATAAAATATTTATCATTAATAAAAATTTTCAACATTACATAATATCTTACTGATTAAACTGTTCAAATTGCTGTCCATTTTCCCTAATACATAATTGACAAACTTTTTCAATTCGCCTGAGTGCATTTAATATTATAAAAGGGCGGTTTTGTAAATTTCGGAAAGCTGTCGCTGTTGATGCACGAAGTTCTTCGGGACTGTTGTGTCTGTTACTGTATATTTTATTCTTCAAATAGCCCCACAAGAAAAAGTCTAATATAGACAGATCAGGTGACCTTGGAGGCCACCTGATGGGTCCATGAGTTCCAATCCAACAAGCCTGAAAATTATTTTCTAAAAACCGCCCGATCAATCTTGAATTATGAGCAGGGGCGCCGTCCTGTTGGAAATGTATGGAATGAAGAAAGGCGAGGGGAACATCTTCCAGTAGTTCCGGTAACACATCTTCTAAAATTGTCAAGTACCTAGTTGCGGTAAGAGATCCTTCAAAAATGCGGTATATGATTTTTGTCCTCAATATGAAACATTCCACATTAAAACCAAATCTACCCTGTTGTTGTCGTTCAAAAATCAAGTGCTGGTTTTCATCATACCAATGCCTTGTATTTTGCCTGTTAAATATACCAGCACTGCTTATATGTGATTCGTCTGACCAAATAACTTTTTTTGCGAAATCAACGTCTCTCCGAGCATGGTTCAAAAACCAATTGCAGAAATTCACACGTCTTGCTGCATCACCAGGATATAAGTGTTGGACAATATTGACTTTGTAGGGTTTTAACTTATACTTTTTTTGAATTATGTGTACCCGTGATCTGGAAATAGCAGTATCATTCTCTAATTTTGCACAAGAAGTCTGATGATAGGCATGAACGCTAGCTAACATATTTACTTCATCTACTTCTTGATTCTCTTTATTATATACCTTGGGTCGAGGTTTAGAATATGCACCATAATTCAGTAAATTATACTTTAGTCTGAATATAGTTGCTCGACTAGGTTGATGCCTCTCAGGATATCTGAAAGTTTTTAAATCACGATGTAGGGAAATGTCTTGTGGTAAAATTCTCGAAGTCATACCTGTTCAAATTTCATTTCATTGGATTGATTCAAACATTGTATAATGTCATATTTTTCATTGTTTTGAAAAACCAAATCTCTTCCAGCCATTATCAGTTCTCAATCAATAAATTCACAAACAATTATTTCTACAATACTCAATATTCCTTCAAACCCAAACACGATGAAACACAATAATAATTCGTAGCGATGACAGCTAGATCAGATTTGTTTTTTTTTCTCTTCAATGCCTATTTGATAAAACAATGCTTCCAAATGCATAGTAGCCATAATAACAACAAGGATGTTCGTATCATCCATGACCTACTAATGTTAATAATCAAAAGTAATAATCCTCTTATTGAAACTTGGAAAATCCATGGCCTACTAACGAAAAATTATCATTATGTGATGTTTTAGTGTTTTTTAGCATTTCTGAACATCCTACCTATATAGTGTTATACATGATTTTGAAGGGAAAAAAATAGCGAATTCAACGAAGTAATAAAATACAGGGTGTTCCATTGAAAAAAATATAGGTTTGCGTCGTATCTTCAAAACCATACCCCGAAAAAAAAAATAAGTACGCCACTGGATTCTACGCAGAATTCTGTATCGGATGTAGTTTTTAGCTCAGCATTATTTCTAATAACTTCGGAGATAAAGAAGGGGTCCGAAAAGTATCAATTTCCAAATTCGCCCTGTATCTCATAAACGGAAACAGTTATGCAAAATCTGATTAGGCCAACTTGAGTTTCACAAAAAAAAGGACAGGAACGTGAAAACCGCAAGGCTCTATCTTAAATAACAAGCGATAAACCTGGCTGTCTCACCCAAAATGGGATGCACTGTACTTTTCAACCCTTCTTCAATCTGTCACTATCAGACAGTCTATTTATTTGTATTTGTATTATTACGAGATCGTCAATTGAATGTTTTTCTGTAGTTTATCAGTGTTTTCATCGTGGTATCATATTATTGTTAGATTCTCCTTAGTTCAACCCTGCCCTTTCACCATTCTTTATTTAGTTTTATTCTCCGTTTTATGTTCTGTTTATCTTACCACCTATGCATGATGTCGAATGTCCTCGACGGATTATATAATAATAATATGTCTCCTATTATTATTATATAATCCGTCGAGGTAAACAACTGGAAGTAGTTATTTCCATATTCGATATTCTCATAATTTTTCACATTGTTGAAAAATTATTCTATTTTTGTTCAAAATGAATCGGTACATACAACGCATTTGGAGATTAGTTTTTATTTTTCGTTAAATCCTTATGGTAATTTCAGTTCACTCAACGAATACAGCTTTTTACGTGGTAAATACTTAATAATTCAAAGCCGTATTGAATAATAAATGAATGAACATCCAATTATGTGGGTTTACCTCGTAGATATAAACCAACATTCTGTTCATTACTGGAGGACATATAAAGTGCTTTACGTATGACAGTAATTATTTCCCATTGGTTGGTGTGTAATCATTTTCAAATTTATATGGAATTCATAAAACGGTTCATGCTGATTTTTTTGTTTTTTTCAGTGCTTGATGTTCAGTTAATAATAGACGCAGAGCTCGTGAACCCTCTGGGTGACGGTCTTCCTGTAAGTCTGGATTTTTTTTCGTGATGAGTCGTAGCATGCTAAGTACGGTAACAGCAACATCAGCCCTCATACTTTTGAAAGTTCAAATAAAATAAAAAAAGCTGTAAGCTGTAAAAAGCTGTAAGCTTGAAATTTTAATATGTGTCAGTAAATTCTCTGATTTGTAGAAAAAAATTGACAGGCGAATTTGATGAGCACAAGTACCTGACAGGTGAATCGAAAGGTGTGCAGTATATGAGTTGAAATAAACTTTGTCCTGTAAAGCTGAAATTTACATATATGTATCAGTAAGCGATTTATAAAAAGTGGGCACAATGACAGGCGGTTCTGGCTATCATAAGTCCTGGACAGGCGAGAGGGAAGATGTGAATAATGCACGTTATGAAAAATTTATCGCATACAATCGTTCAAGTACGACACTGTATGAAATATTTACAGCATACATAAGGAAATTCGAGAATTTAAAGCATTCAGAAATGTGGTTTATGTATATGTTGAATAGTAGGGGCCCTAGCTGGGAACCGTGAGGTACACCAGACGTTATGTCGACTGATCTTAAAAGATTGGTACCAATAATAACAACCTGTTCACGATTACCATCGTATGATTGAAACCAATTCAATATGGAACCAGTCACACCGACCCCAGCCAGATTATAGTAAAAGTAAATGAAAAGTGGATCTCAATCTCACTCCCTCGTTTAGAATTTTCTCCAAAACAAGTTCGTATCTACCTATGTGTAACCTAATTAAGGCTGCGACGATAAAAGCAGATTTTCTCGAAAAGCATCCTTTGAAATTCGTGTCAAATTTCCTGCGGCGTTGTGATTGTATGTAAACTTCGAGCAACTCTGCGAAATTTTCAAGGCGAAACGAACTAAGAAATTCGGTCACGTATATGCAGAACATAATTTTGTTCGAGATTTATTCCAGATATATTTTTTGGAATAATACTACTGAAGGTGGACTGACGTTTTATAGTCAGTGTACTCCGATAAATGAAAGAGAACATTAGTATGAATGCTTTCAGTTGAACTCCAAGGAGAAAATAATGCAAAAACGTCTACGGAATTATGAGAGCATTTCCGGCCATAATACTACGGACTTTTGTATGTTCGTAATACATGTATGTATATATTCATAGACTGTATAATTTTTCTGCGAGCAATATAATTGAGTAGATGGATAACAGCCAGACGTCATTATTCAGGACTTTCTGCAGTTTTAATGACATTTCTATGGAAATATTCAAAACGGTTGATAATATGCCAAGCACAACATGTATATGAAAGAAATTGATAGAGTCGTTACCATGTAATAAAAAATCATCATGACATGAATCCACAACGACCCTTTTTATGTTAATCTAAAACACTAGAACTCCTGTGGGGAAGTATACTACTTATTCAGGGTATCCCAGAATGAAGGATACAAACTCCAATGTTAGAATATTTACTTCATTTTAAGGATGAAAGTTCAAAAAAAGTATCGGGGAAATTTTGTAAAAAATACTCTACTGTCACAAATTCCCGATATATTTCAACGTGATGTGAAAATTCTTTGTTGTTTTTTTTTGTAATAAATATATATCCAGTTATTTCAGAAATTGATACAGTTTGAATATTCATGAAAACTGCTTCAATAATTCGATGGATTTTGGGTTTTATCGAAACACTCAGATTGATAAATTGCCATCCCGAAGTAACGATTTGATTTTTTCAGCAATTCTCTGAAATTCGACGAGTAGTACGATTGTAGGTACAATAAATTTGAAAGATTACCAAAATACCCAATTTTCAAAAGAACTTCTAAAAAAATAATCAACAAAAATACTTCAAATCACTTACGCACGCACTTATTCAGCTTCAAACATATTGAAAACCGTTGATATTCTCAATTATAAAATTCAATCTTTTTTTCCACAGAAACTATTGAGAAAAAGAAGATAAAATCTAAATGATTCCTATAAATAACTTATATTTCAATAGTTATTGTATCAAAATTATGAAAATTCAATTGTCTTAACTTTCCACTGAAGGACTGTCTTTGAATCAGACCACATTTATCAGAATGTCAATTTCAGAACCCACAATTTTCGGAAGCCTAGTACTCATTACAGAAGCCTGCAGTTCTAATCTATTCATTTATTTTCTACCCACTTTTTACTGTGTTCGCCGTTTAGAAGCCGATACCATCAAACTTATTTCAGATACAGACTTTTCAGGACCATGGAAATTCTATCATATAGACACCAGGAAAAGGAATTTGGAACATTTAATACCTCCTTCCATCAATGGTGTAACAATTCCTTTTGCGAGTGAAGCAAAATATCTGGGAATAACCCTAGATAAAAAACTTAATTGGAACTCGCACTTGGAAAAGACTATCCGGAAGGCTAGCCTATCATTATGACAAGCCGCAGAATATTTGGCAAAACATTGGGCATGTCACCAAAACACGTATATTGGTTGTACGTGACCGTCATACGTCCAATGATAACGTATGGCTCTATAGTCTGGTGGAGCAAGGGTCATAAAAAATGGCCATTGCTAAACTTAACGGACTACAGAGACAAGCGTGCCTGGCGATTACTGGAAGCATTCGCTCCACGCCAACGGCAGCAATGGAAGTTCTCCTTGGATTACTTCCTGTCCACATAGTTCTGGAGAGAGGGGCAAGATGGGCAACATACAGACTTTACAAAGCGGCCATTAGTCTACCGCAGGCATGTCATGAGAGGCAGCAGCATGCTGGAGGGCATAATAGCTCACAACATTCTAGGAATGACCTCAGACATCATGCCTAAAACTATCAACCTTCACACGTCCTACACTGTGGTCTTTCCCGAAAGAGAAGATTGGGTCCGGAATAAAACCAACCTATGTAGGGCAAATGAACGTTGGTTCACCGACGGTTCCTAAACTCAGGAAGGCGTCGGAGCCGGAATATATGGGATGAACCCAGTAGTGAAACGCTCGTTCAGTATGGGTAAACTAGCTACGATATTTCAGGCAGAGATATATGCCATTGAAATGTGTGCCAGGGAGCTGGAAAATCGACACCACACTCGAAAAACAATAAAAATATTTTCAGATAGTCAAGCAGCACTTAAAGCGCTTGAATCCAACTGCTTTAAATCTAGGGCAGTATGGAACTGCAGAGACACCTTAAACCGACTGGCGCAACGCAACAACGTTACCCTAGTCTGGATACCAGGTCACACAGGCCTAGAAGAAAACGAAATAACGGACGCCCTAGCAAAAGGGGGGGGCCGAAACAACGTTCACTGGACCAGAACCGGTAATCAGTTTAGCATATAGCACTGCCAAGAATGGCATAACAGCTTGGGCAGACAATAAAAGACTCGAGAACTGGCGTAGTCTACCGGGCCTAGCCCATTCCAAAGCATTTATTGCTTGTACAAGGAAAAAACAGGACTCTGCCAAACTGCTTGAACTCAGTAGAGCGCATCTCAGAGTTATAGTAGGTTTGCTTACTGGCCACTGAAAACTCAAACATCAGATGCATAAAATCGGACTTGCACAAGATGCAGAGTGCCGGCTATGCATGGAAGATGATGAAATGGCTAAACACATTATGTGTACATGCCCTGCAGCGGCCAGAACCAGATTCTCAATATTTGGCGATACGACAGTAAGGCCAGAAAACCTGGTAAATTGTTCTCCCAATACATTCCTCAATTTCGTCATGAGATTGAATATACTGGGAGAAATATAACCATAGGGTGAGCCACAATAGGCCGTTGGCCGCAGTGGAGGGCCTGATACGTGCCCACGTTCAAACCTAACTTTGTGGTTCAGTTTGTGTATTATTTCGTTTGATTCCTAGCCGTTTTTTTTTGATAATAAAAAGAGTTCTTTTCAGAACTAATCCATTCTTTTGTTGAGACCTGCGTATATTCAATATTCCCAAAGCATCCCAACAAATAGTTGCGTCCTTAATACACTACTTTAAAAGAGAACATGAGAATGGAGGACCTTTACTTCCACTAACTGCTGATAGAGACGTTATATTAATTACATATCCTACATCTATAAGAACTGAGGAAGAATTACATAGTGAATGTATAAATGTTGGGTGAGATTAAATATTTGTCAATTTTTGATTTCAGAGGTTTGCAGATGCCTTGAAGTTGAGTATTACTACTGTAACCGTATTGCAGCTGAATCTAATAGAGATGAAGTATTCAGCAGTCCATCGAAACAGCGAAAACGGATGAAACCAGTGGTAGATATCGATGATTCCGATCACTGCCATTCGAAATGTGATCTATGATATGTACAAACCCAGTAAGTATTTTGTTTTGATTTATTCAATATACAATATTTGACGACAACAGTAATTTCAGGAAAACATATCAATTTGAAAACTTTGAAAGTTGAACTGGAAGAACGTGATCTTCTCAAATGTTGTAAAACATCTTTATGGAGAATTCTGAAAAAATTTGGTTTTACATAGATACAAAAAAAGATTTTACAATGAAACGTATACACTTTTTACATGATTACATGAAACTTAAGAAAGAGGGTTTACGCCAGTTTGTATTATTGGATGAAACTTGGGTATTCAAAGATTGGGCGATCCTGGCAAGATTCCAACGTTATATTTTATTTTGAATAAATATACAGTATTATGATAAAGTAATGCACAAAATTCATAAAACGTACAACGATCACTTTTGAAAAAAATGCAAAAACACATCAAACTGTTTTTTTTATTCCGCATCTTTTGACATAAGTTACAAAAATAACACGTCAAAGTTGGTTTAATGGACTGTTTAGTTAATTGAAAAGTTATTATGAAACTTACGTTTATTTCGTTTTTTATTCATTTTCTCGTTTTTTTCCTTATGTGAGCCCTACTACAACTATTTTTCCCTTTTGTAAAAACACAAGCTCTATCGCATAATGTAATAAAAATCTTAGCTTCCCATTAAAAAAATTTGTTGATGACGTCATAACTTTGACAACTTTGACGTGTTATTTTTGTAACTTTATGTCAAAAGATGCGGAATAAAAAAAACAGTTTGACGTGTTTTTGCATTTTTTTCAAAAGTGATCGTTGTACGTTTTATGAAATTTGTGCATTACTTTATCATAACCCTATATATTGAACACATTTAAACAAAATATTTTATTTTTCATAACTGTCATAAAAAAGTAGTGTCACTTGATTGTATTTCAACTAGGTAAGTATAAATAGTGAGTGAGGTTAATAGCTCTCATTGATATTTGAGACATTCAAGGCGTGTTCCGTTTCATGCATTGAGGACATAATGCGCATATGACCGTTCCGTTTCCTACATTGGGAGCGCATTGACACGCCTACTTTTATATTCCCCTCTTTGGCCTTGAGACATCGAAAGTGCATGAACTACTGCCCGTTCGTCTAGCAGTGATGAATGCGATCCAAGTTAGATCTGTCAAACTCAAAAGTCAAAATAAAGAGTTTCTTGTCTGTGGTTTCACGTTCAAACAGAAACGTCAGAAACCGAATTAAAAAGTTTAAACTTAATATTTGATGAAGTGTCAAGTATCGTGCATTATCACATTTACCGTACAATGGAAGAAAAAATCGTCAATTCATTCAACATCATATCGTCGGTCTCATGCAAAAACCACGAATGTGCAATTTGTCATTTCGAATGAGAAGAGTTTTAAGAATATTCGTGCTTCTTGCTTTGAAAACCTAGGTAAGTTTTCTCATTCGCAAATTCACTCTCGTTCACACCTGATAGCACTTTCGTGAGTTTGGCAATGAAAATTTTGGTAGAAAATTATTATACAACGACCTCTTAGGAAGTTGTATTATCTACGGTCTTCCCAGACGGACATCAACTTTTTTATTTGACGTTTTAGACCCATGGTTACTTCTAGGAAAATGATCCCCGTCGAAAAAAAATTTTTTTGAAAATGCTTTCTGTCGGTCTGTCTGTCTGTCTGTCTGTCTGTCTGTCTGTCTGTCTGTCTGTCTGTCCGTCCGTAGCTCTGTCTGTCGTGGCATTTCAAAACGCTCGCATTTCTAAGCCCTTCAAGATATCGCCTTCAAATTTGAACCATATCAATAACTCGAGGACAGTATTTCTCAATTTTTTTTTTTTTGCGATAGGAAAATCAGGAAAATTTTTACGGGGTTTTCCCGGTTTTTCATACTTCCCTCGATAGCGGTTCAGGAATTGATATTTTTTCTCTCATATTTTTTGGAGATATACGCCTATATGTCCTACACAAGTGTATAGTTTTTGAGACGGATTGGAAAATGCTTACGGCTTTTCCGGGCGATTTTCCGAAAAGTGAAAATCTCAAAAATACGCCAAACCGATAGATGAAACTGAAATTTAAAAAATGCATTGGATAGAGCTCAAATAGAGGAACAAAATATATGAAAACAATATTTCACCAAAATGATCGGAAAACTGAGAAAACTCGAGAATACTCAAGAAAACTGAAAATAAAAATTTTAATTTTGGAAAATACAAAATATCTCGAAAACGGTCAATATTTTCTCAATTTATCAAGAGATCTTTTTTGACCGCCTTCAGAAAATATACCAAAAATGTCGACGCATTTTTTCTGTAAAATCAATAGTACGGGAAATATTTGAAAAAAATAGAAAATCGATATATTGACCGTACTAATGAAAAAAATGAAAATCTTAAAAATGCTTCGGATACATCTTCACAAGCCACATCGATATTTCTGAACCATTTTTTTCCAACTAGTTAGGAAAGTGGAAAAATATTGAAAAAACTTTTTAAAAAATTGAAAATTTGTACTTTTTTTATAAAATAGTCAAAATCTCGAAAACCAAACAAGATATCGGAAAGTTGTATACCAATAATTTTGTTGCTCTTGAAAAGTTCTATGAAAAAGTTTGGATGAGTTTTCTCATATCTTGAATAACGATAGAGATATGGACTTGGAAATATTTTCCGGTTTTTTGTCTAAAAATACCAAAAACTCGAAGAATAAACGAGATACCGAAAAAATGTATACGAACAATTTTATAGTTCGCATAAAGTTCTACAAAAAGTTCAAATGAAATTTTTCCGTATCTTGAAAAAAAAATTTGCGATTTTGAAAAATTCGGGACATTTTTTATTAAAAACACAAAAAACTCGAAAACTAAACGAAATATCGAAAAAATTCATTCAAACATTTTCATTGAACTCAATTATGTCTACAGAAAGTTTTTATGAAATTTTTGCATATTTTGGAAAATAAACAAAATATTCGATTTTCTTTAAAAAAAACAAAAAAAACTCCAAGACGGCGATAGATTTTCAAGTATCACAGATGACATTTTTTGATCATCTCATAAAAGTCTACAAAAAGTTTCCTTACATTTTTTCCGTAATATCAATAGTCTGGGAAATATCTAACAAAAACGAAAAATTTGGGAGTTTTGCATATTTCTTCCTCCCCCCTTCGAATTTTTCCGGGCGCAAAGCGCCCGGATTTTTGAATATCCTGTTACCCCCTCCCTTCGAATTTTCCCGGGCGCGAAGCGCCCGGATTTTTAAATATTTCCTTCCCCCCTCCTTCGAATTTTCCCGGGCGCGAAGCGCCCGGATTTTTGAATATTCACTTCATCCCACCTCCTTCGAATTTTCCCGTGCGCGAAGCGCACGGATTTTTGATTATTTAATTCCCCCCCTCCTTCGAATTTTCTTCTAAATTTAAAAAAATAAGACAGTCATGTATTGAAAACACGTAATTTTGTGGAAAATTATTCAAGACAGACATGTACTGAAATCGCGTATTTTTGTGGGAAATTATTCAAGACAGTCATGTATTGAAAACGCGTATTTTTATGGAAAAATATTCAAGACAGTCATGTATTGAAAACGCGTTTTTTTATGGGAAATTAGTCTAGACAGTCATGTTGTGAAAACGCGTTTTTTTATGGAAAATTATTCAAGACAGTCATGTGGTGAAAACGCGTTCTTTCATGGGAAATTAGTCAAGACAGTCATGTATTGAAAACGCGTTTTTTTATGGGAAATTAGTCAAGACAGTCATGTATTGAAAACGCGTTTTTTATGGGAAAATAGTCAAGACAGTCATGTATTGAAAACGCGTTTTTTTATGGGAAATTATTCAAGACAGTCATGTAGTGAAAACGCGTTTTTTATGGGAAATTAGTGAAGACAGTCATGTATTGAAAACGCGTTTTTTTATGGGAAATTAGTCAAGACAGTCATGTATTGAAAACGCGTTTTTTATGGGAAATTAGTCAAGACAGTCATGTAGTGAAAACGCGTTTTTTTTATGGGAAATTAGTCAAGACAGTTATGTATTGAAAACGCGTTTTTTTATGGGAAATTAGTCAAGACAGTCATGTAGTGAAAACGCGGTTTTTTATGGGAAATTAGTCTAGACAGTCATGTAGTGAAAACTCGGTTTTTTATGGGAAATTAGTCAAGACAGTCATGTATTGAAAACGCGTTTTTTTATGGGAAATTAGTCTAGACAGCCATGTAGTGAAAACGCTTTTTTTATGGAAAATTATTCAAGACAGTCATGCAGTGAAAACGCGTTTTTTTATGGGAAATTAGTCAAGACAGTCATGTATTGAAAACGCGTATTTTTATGGCAAATTAGTCAAGACAGTCAAGTATTGAAAACACGTATTTTTGTGGAAAATCAATCAAGACAGTCATGTATTGAAAAATATAATTGGATTTTTTCCCAAGTCTCGCATTAGTCGTTGTATTCAAATTATTGGTGTCCAATTATAGTTTCAAATTACAGTAGTTGTATTCATATTATTGGTGTCCAATTATAGTTTTAAAGGCATTAGCGTAGTTGTATTCATATTATTGGTATCCAATTATAGTTTTAAAGGCATTAAGGTCGTTGTATTCATATTATTGGTGTCCAATTATAGGTAAAAAAACAAGACTACAAATTGAGGTCGTTGTATTAAAAAAATTGTACAAGTTCTAGGCATTTCAAGTTCCGAGCTTTCGAAAAGTGCTCGCGCGAAGCGCGAGGTCGAGCGCTTGCGCGAGAGTTAACCGCCGGAGGCCAAGTCTGAGCGTTAGGTGGATCCTAGCGTAGGCGGATCCTACGCTCAGACTTGTTATTTTACATATTGAAGTCAGAACCCTGGAATTAGCATATTCGCGGTTTTGGCGTGGGACAGACGATATTATCCTTATAACTATCACTTGTATCAGAATCTGAGCTACTCTCATTTTCACAAAGCTCGCCTCCTACTCTTGCCATTAACACTTTCGTTCTACCCATATTAATTTATCTGCGGGAAACGGCATGCACCACGCAAGCAAAAATCGTTCCGATTCAACCCACCAACGTCAATGTTAGTTGGAACGGAACACTTGATTATGTCTGCAAAAGTGATGCGATGAATGCATGATTAGTCAATATAATATCTTTTTTATGATAGTGAAAACAAAATCAATTCAACATTACAAAAAAATTTGAAAGTTCGAAATAATGCACATGTTGGCAACGCCGTAACCTGTCATCTTGTGACGTTATTCTCATCTTAACGTAAACAGACCATAAAACAAAATAATGTATACAACTTCCATTCAACAACAAAATACAAAATTTGTCGACCCAGTCAATATTTAATAATTTCTTGAAACAATTCACTTGAATCCATTTTATTCCACTGGCTTCAACATCGAATTCAAGCTCTCCCCTCTAACTTCATGGTGGATTTTCTATTTTTCAGTCTGAATACACTTCGGTCTGATGTTCCATTTCGGGAAATATGCTATCGCAAGCTCGCATAATAGGAGAGTGACATTTGCAGATAAAGTACTGACAGCACTTCATTACAGATTACGTCTATGATGAAATGGCGAACGTATCGAAAACTATGTTTCTGATGGAATTGAATTGAATTGGGTTATTTCAGTAGCCAAATTTCAGATATTTCAATTGAGAATTGATAATAGTACAATAGATTTTTATTGAAAACTGCTTGCTAATAATTCTAATAATATGCGAATTTTTACTGGACATACATCGATATTTCCACGATTTATATCAACTTATTATTGCGTAAGCGTGTTGTTGACGGTTCCATTTTCTGACATAAAAGTGTCATTTTTGTACTCTGGACCAAAAAGTTAAATTAGGGTATTTACCACTGACCGAAGGACAATAATTAGTGATTGCGAAAAGATCGAGATCTTTTTAACCTTTAGATACCCAAGCGGGGTCTTTGAGGGACCCCAAAGTCACAATTTTTGAAATATCTCACTTTTTATAAACATCTGGAAACATTGGCGTCAGCTATGCGTTCGTCAATACCTGCTTCACGTTCAGTCAGTTGGCTGTGGCTCTTTGATGTGTGTGAGTCGAGATATTACGTCATTAGTTGTTTGGGGTCTCTCAACGACCCCGTTTGGGCAGTTAGAGGTACCGTTTAATTAAGTGCAAATTTTTTAATTTTTTCGGTATTTCATGTTGAAAATGACCCGCAAAAATAAAAATAAGCCTTTGACAGCAAAAGAACTTCAGTATACAGGGTGTGGCAATAGTGCGTCAGAGTCCGATTGCTCGAGTTCTATGGTAGTCAGGAAGATAATTCAAAAACCAAAGTAAACTAGACATTATTGTCTACATCCAGTTATTATTGTATTATATACAGGGTGAACCAAGGAAAATAAACAGGGTCAACCGCATTTTTTTTTAAATGGAATGCCATGTATATCAATCCATTTTTCCAAGCACATTAGTGGTCTCCATCCACCCCTCCAATATCATTTACTATATCTCAACCACTTAAGAGCTATAATTTTTTTTGTTAAAATAATGATATCTGCAGAAGCTTACCAAAAAAATCACTGTTCTCAAGATAATAGAACGCAGGAGAAAATAATTATAACCTTATTCGTCAGACAGATGAATGATATTTTTGAATCATTATCATTCCCAAAAATTATACAGGGTGGCTGAAAATGAATTTTCAATTTGGAAGTTTTCGAATTGAATTTTCTCGAGTTTTTCAAATGGAACACTCCGTATATTTTTCGACCATGTGATGTAGGATTGAGATGCGAATGTTTTTTGTATGTACACTCCTGAGGCTATTCCTAGCCGTTTTCGAGTTATTCACTTGGAAAACTTTTAGTATCTCATTTTTACTGACACCTGTTATAAGGGTTATGGAAACACATTAGTTCAATTATTTTAACGAACTCCAACTTCTTTCATTTACAATTGATTAAAACATTGAAACAAAAACATGAAAGAACGAAACGAACAAATTATAATATGTGCTCCACATGTTGCCCATTTTGGTTAACACACATTTCTACCCGCCTACGGAATGATTTTTCCACTGCTCTCAACACTGCAGGTGTTGTCTATACTTGTTGGTGTGTCTCTGTAGACAATTTCTTTAACATATCCTCATAAAAAAATCCATTTTAGTAAGATCTGGGGATCTTGCAGGCCTTCGAATGGGTCCATTTCTTCCAATCCATCGAAGTGGGTAAGTATTATTCAGGTGCTCCTTTACTGGATTGAAATAATGAGGCGGAGCACCATCTTGTTGAAACCACATTCTTTGTCTGTCAGGAAGATACATTGATAAATTTGGCAGATTGTGTTCTAGAAAATTCAAATAAACAGCTCCTGTCAAGGTATCATCAAAGAAATGTGGACCTATTACATGTTCTCCAATGATTCCACCCCAAACATTCAAAGACCACCTGTGCTGGTTATCAACTTGCCTGAAAAAATGTGGATTTTCTGTTGCATAATAATGAAAATTATGCCTATAAACGAATCCATTTTTATGAAACGTTGCCTCGTCAGTAAACAAGACGTTATTGAAAAAAGCAGCATCTTCTTGCATTTTTTCGCTCGCCCAATTGCAGAGCTGAAGACGCTTTTGGAAATCATCTTCCCTTAGTTCTTGATGCATTTGAATACGAAATGCATGAAACTTATTTCTCTTCAAGATTCGACCAACGGGAGGTCTACTTATTCCTACTGATGTACTTATTTCTCGCTGACTGATGTGGGGATTCTCAACAGTTGCTAACACTACAGAGAACTCATTCTCTTCGTTGCATATATTTTTTCACCGTTCCTTCTTTTCATATTGCACATTGCCAGTTTGTACAAAGTTTTGGAAGCTGCTGACTTCAGGGCACCTTCTTTCAGGATATTTTTGATGGTAAATTCTAGTGGCGAGTAAACAATTTCTTTCAGACTCTCCAAGAACAAAAATCATATCTACAAGTTCTTCTTTGTTGAAATTCATTTCAGCTACTTAACTTTCAAAACTTCAAAATTGACATTGATGGTAACTGACTAGATACTGCGAAAATTTCACACCTCACTTGTTCTTGTTTAGATGCCATGGCAACCCTATAAATTTCCGGAAACTGTTATCTTCCTGGGTACCCTGGGCGAAATTAATAGGTAAGTGGAAATTTTTCTGTCAAACATTTGACATGTGATGAGTTGATATTTTTCTTTAATGTACAAATGGAGGTCTGTTTTTCACACGAAAGGAGATAATTATGTATTTACTAGATATTTGGAATGTGCCTGAAAATATTTTCTCCACGATCATAGCAGAAATTGTCAATTCTGAAATCATATTTATGAAGAAGTTCAATACACCATTTGTCTCGAGTTTTCATCACAAGTCCCGTAGCTCAGCAGTAGTGTGGCGGCCTTTGAGTCTGTAGGTCGATGGTTCTATCCACGATGAGAACACATTTTTTTATGTTTCGAATTTAAACACATTTATTGATGAAAATTTTGTTAAGTGTTTTACATATCAATATTTCAGTGGTAGTATATAAATAGTTCAGGTGAAACCATCGTTAGTTATTTCTTATGAATTGTTGGATGATGTTCATTTCTTGGTGTGAAATTTTCTTACCGAATCCCCCGCGTGCTTGAATTAATTGCCGGAAGTTTATCTCGAAACATTTCCGGCAATAATTCAAGCACTTGGGAGATTATAAGTGATTATTTCTCTCATCTGTCTGAATGTATGTATGTACCCAAGATAAATATGTTGTTCAATTAATAGCACACAATAGCAAACGAAAATAATTCCATCCATTCACTGAAAAGTTATGCAAAATCGGGAATTAAACACATGAAATAAAGTTGAAGAATAAAAGGAGTTGGGATTCGTTTAAATAATTGAAACGATGTGTTTCCATCATCCTTATAAGAAGTAGGTATCAGTAAAAGTGTGCTACTAAAAATTGTCCAAGTGGATAACTCGAAAACGGCTAGGAATATCCCCAGGGATGTACATACAAAAAATATTCGCATCTCAATCTTTCATCACATGGTCGAAAAATATACGGAGTGTTCCATTTGAAGAACTCGAGAAAATTCAATTCAAAAACTTCCGAATTGAAAAATCATTTTCAGTCACCCTCTATAATTTTTGGGAATGATAATGATTCAGATATATCACCACTCATCTGTCATCTGTCTGACGAATAGGATTATAATTATGACCTCCTGCATTCCATAATCTTGAGAACGGTGATTTTTTCGGTATTCATCTGCAGACAGCATTATTTTGACAAAAAAATTATAAATCCCAAGTGGTTGGGAGATAGTAAAGAATATCGGAGGGGAGGATGGAGACCACTAAAATGCTTGAAGTACATGGCATTTCATTTGAAAAAAATACAATCGACCCTGTAGATTTTTCTTGGTTCACCCTGTATATCCGGCAATAATTTCTAGATATAGACACTGTTCTCTAGTTATCTTTGGTTTTTGAATCATCGTCCTAACTATCTTAGAACTCAAGCAATCGGACTCTGACGCACTATTGCCCCACCCTGTATATTACAACATATTAGTTCAGACTCAGAGAATGAATATGAGGATCAAAATTTAAAAGATGAAGAAGATGATCATTTTCTCCTGGAAACTACTTCCGAAACGGAAGATAATGTTGACAAAGCGAGCAGGAGTCTGACGCAGAATTATCTGAAGCTGATGAAACTATAACTAAATTGAGTGGTCCTCAATATACAGCGAAATATATGGTTTAGAATGGAGTAGCCAACCTTTTATCAATACCAAAAGACTGAAAAAAATATTTTAGGTAGACGATCTGGTAAAACGCAGTGTAGTAAAAGTTAAAGTGTTCATCAAATTTAAATTTTTATCTTTTTACATGTGTGAGAATTTCTTAAGTTTAATTTTTTTAACTTTTCAAATATTTTTCAGTACAACGTAGTAAAAGTTTATCTGATTTGGTGTAATGTTGATTATTACGATTATTTCACTTATGCTAAAATAGCGTGTTATGATTGGTTGAAATTTTTGTGTTGATAAATGAAAACATCATGTTTTCGATTTTGTAGTTCGGCTCTTGATTGGCTACTGGATATGTATATGATGTGTTTTCGATTTTGTAGTTCGATTCCAGATTGGTTTTTATCAAAACACAAACTTACCACTAGCAAGCTGCTATAATGACACAACACCAAACTTTGACCAAAACTAAATAAGCAGTCACTATTAATTCATATCAACTTCACAATTTTCGTCAAATTTTGCATACTCGTTGATTAATCAAATCACTAAATCAAAATGTTATGAAAACATAACCTCGAGCGAGAAACAGTAGACTAGATAATGACGAAACTACGAATGACGCGCTCTGTCATTGGTAACTGTTAGTTGCATAATTTCAGAACTAAATGCGGGATTAATGTTTCTAGTTAAATTGAATAGTAAATAAATAAAAATGGTTTCGATTTTATTCATGAAATAATCTTAACAAATACAACTCGTGTTATCGGCGATTATCGTTAATTCCTTCTCGGTTTCGAATCAAATTATGTTGCTTTAGGCAACCACACTCGCGCAAGCGCTCGTGTGGTTGCCAAGCAACATAATTTTATTCTCAAATTCAAAGGGATTGCTATTTCGATAATCACCGATACACTTGTGGTATTACCTACGATAATTATATTAATTTCTAATAAAAACATCAAAAATGTTGAGAATAATCTTATTTTAAACTTTAGGTTTCAAGTATTCTGAAAATTGTATGGGGTCCTTCATAGACCCCGCTTGGGCATCTACGTCGATTCGAAGAGCATAGGTATCTAATAAGGTAAAGGAGAGGTAACTGTGGCAGAAAAATGGTGAATGAAATTTAATTAGTCGTAGTAATTACATTTATTGATCAATTCGGTTTTAATTTCGTACACTATTCCATTAGTGATGTTTAAAATGATCCATACATTGTATGATACATATTGGAATTCGGTTGTTATGAATTGAATTTGTAATGTAGGAGTTTGAGAAATACATCTAATTTATGTGGCAACAGGGTATTGAAAAGCAGTTGAAGTTGATACGGGTATGGTGGATGCATATTATTTTTCCCACTAAAGAGTTCAACAACAGTATATTCTGTAGTTATTTCACGAATATCTCAGCATATTACAGAATTTTTCTTAAATACATAGTGGATGCCACAGTTACTCCACAAATTGGAGTAAGGGAATGAGTGAGTTTTAAAATGGGGGAAATGTGGAATACAGAACTTATTATTGCTGACAAGGTTAGTGCGGAGGACAAAAATATTCACAGGTTGGGTGTAAGAGCAGTCACTGACTGAACTCCGCCTTGAATAAAGACTCTTTAATATTATCATTATTCCATATTATTTCAAAGCTCTGTTCTTCATCTTGTCTTTTTAGTTCTTCCAGATCACAGGGAAAATCATCAAACTCAGCATAATGTATCTGAGTCATTCTCTTCACATGAATGAGATATTCCAGTGCATTTCAGTTTCTGTTGTTTTTAAGATTGTTGTTTAGTTTTTTTTTGTTTTCGTTGTCTTTTTCGTTTTGACTGTTTCATCCTTCTGCTTTATAATAATTCTGCAAATTTTGTATTTTATTTTTGCAAAATTATTTTTAACAGCAATCTAAATCACACCTTTTTCTGAATCAATTGAAATGTTGCACTATCACTCAACTAATGGATACAGTATCTCGCTCTGACGGAATGATGCGGATGGCCTTGTATTATACAAGGCAAACAATTAGGACGCCATTATGGGCTTTACGGAAATGTTTTCCTTAATGAATTCAAAATCGGACAAGTTCCTAAACAGTTACCAGCTTGTGGGATATCCGGTCGAGCCTACTCAACAAGGCCAAAACTTCACTTTCCCGCTAACAAGACGTGGAACTGACACAGGATGGGTCCAACATCGGATAGGGTGTATTATTTTTCATAAAATTTTCAATGGTGGTGTTAGGTAGGTATTTTACTGAGTTTCGCTACTATTTTGATTTTTCAATATTTTTTCTTTCTATCGTCTTTCTTTTCCGAACGAAATTTGTTTTTCTCACAACACAGAGAGAAAAGAATGCAGCAGGTTCATGCACAACGTTGTGTAAGACACAGTGTAGATATTTTACACAATTGTCCGTTCTTTCATCATACGCGTTTTGTGAAATTCAATAAATATTTGTGAAATTCAATTTGTACTTATAGTATTCATGCACTTCCACATTGCATAAAAATACACAAAAATATGCACATCTACCATAACACAATTTATATGGAAAACATCTACAACCCGTTGTGTACTTTCTAATTGATATGCACAAATTGTTTACTATTTCAACACTTGCCACAACTTGACCAAGGCGTCGTCTCACCCAACTAAATACGCATGCGCGGCACTCTAAATGTCCAGTCCATCATTGTTTAATTGTTTTATGCTGATCGAAGGGCGAAGGTGGTTAAGTGTACTTACCTATTATTTATTATTTGCTCATGTGTATGTGGTTATGTGTCAAATGGAAGTGTTAGAATATTTGCAAACTGATACCAATATTTGATGGTTGGTATTGCTATTATTTTTTGTTATTACATGAAACCTACAAACTGACTCATTTTCAACGGTTTGAAAGGTGCATCACTTCCTACTTGAATAAATATAGTTTGAGACGAAGATTACTTTAAACTTTATTATTATTTAACGTGTTCCAAAATAAAAAAATGTATGGTTCATTTATGCTATGTTTGGTATTTTGTGTTTCTGTTATGTTATTTGTAATTAGAGTTTTCAGTTCAGTTTTTTTTGTTATTAGTTCTTTGTGATGAAATAAACATAATTTGAATGACATTTAATTTTATTTCAACCTTCTGGAAAATGAAGCTTATAATTTCTGAACAGAATAAGATATGAAGAAGCGAGCAGGTTGAACCTGATGCATATTCTTAATTTATTCCGTTTGGATGTTATGTGCCTTAAGTGTATCATTTCTTAAAATTATAAATCGTACCTATGAAAATTGGCCTCGCTTTTTACACAAATATGTATAATATACCTACACAATTCATGTATGAGGAGTACACAAATTTGTGACATTTTTTGCATCCTATATTTAAAATACCCACACGATTTGTACAAACTAGGTACACAAATTGTTGCCATTCATTACAATTTATGCATAAACAGTACACAAGTTGATGACATTCGTTACACGACATACTGATTAATTTTGTAAATTTTGTGTATAAAATTAAAACAAAACTATTCAGAATAATACAACACTGTAGTGTATCGTTTATACACAATATCTCTAATACGATATTATAGAAGAAAAATGAACAAATTGGTGCTGTCAACTTTTTAGAAACAAATTGTGCTGAAATTATTCACAATTGTGTAGAAGACATACATTTATTTATCTCTGTGAAGAGTAAGAAGCGAACTCCTTCAGTTAAGACCGCTCCACAAGAAATAGTTTGCTGATTCTACAGTACCTGGTTGGAGGTATTGAAAAGATATACGTAGCAGAAGAAATAGCACTTTGTGCCTTCATCGACATAGGGGTTTCTGTCAAAAACACCTCACATGCCTCCATAACCAGATCACCAGAGGTAAAGAGCCCTCATATAATATAATAATAATAATATAATGTTTATTTCCAGAATTTACAAATAGAACAAACAATTAAAAATTAAAGATGTTTTTCTTTATTTTTGCAAAAATTCATTCTGGAAGACTCCTAAAAATATTCACTATAAAAAAAACTGAAACTAACATATCGCATATTTATTGAAGCATAATAAAGCACTGTATCAAAAACATCATAGGTGGAATCAGATACAAATTAAACTCAACATTATTTCACACACATGCATTTTTGACATTTACAATGAATCACTTCTATGTTGTACTGAAAAAAGATTCTGTGGCATTTGGACGGAATGTAAAGATACCAGAATAAAAATTACTACAACAAATAAAAAAAATCCAAAAACTTTGAATTTCTAATTGAAAATGTTATTTGTATTTGAATGTGTACTGTAACAAGAAGAAAAAAAAGTTGGGTTGACTTCAAAAAATTTTTATACATCAATATATAATCTCAGAATGAAAATTACCACATGACAAAAAATTCATAATGGAAAAATGTATTCACAGGAAAAATTTCTGGTTACATTTCAACATTTATTGTTGTGTTGATTTCAACTAAGTACCTATAATTGAAATTTTAAAAACGAAAACTTTTTATCTTTTGCAATTTGCATTCATAACCAAAAAATTGACAAAATTGTTTGCATTTAAATTTAAATACTTATATAATTATTTGCAGATAATATAAAACTGGAAATACTCCTAACCAAAATATCATATATTCAAGGATATTATTTAGAAGGTATTCACAACATCTTATTGTCCAAATTTTTCAAATCTCAGGATTGATAGCTTAATGAATTGATTTCAATATTTGTAGCTTGAAGTCCTGCAGATGAGAAAAAAAATTAACTCCCAATAATAACCCTAAGTCATATTCGGAGGAGTGAAATTACTTCTGAAAAATAAAAAAAATGCACTCAATCCGCTACCCATCAGGAATTCGAATGGACTACATCGTTGCCTAGCCAGTCTTTCTTCAAAGTAATCAAATATTCAGAAACTTATTCAGATTCAGAACCTTCTAATGCCAACCTTACGAGCTGGATTAGCGCGGTCTACCGCATGAAAGGAAATAGCCAAAATACCGGAATTGTAAATGTAAATCTTGGGGCATTTTTGCAGACTCCGGATGTATACTTTTCATGAAAAGTTTATTGCGACTTGAGGGAATTTCCCAGCATTTGAATAAAGAAACGTTGCTTCTCGGGCAAAGAGCGGTTCTCTGTGAATATGGTTATATTTACAAAAAGCGGGGTTGCGGTTTACTTTGATTGAATTTAAATTCACCAATTATTTTTTAATAGTATTGATAACGAAGAAATTGATTACAAGGTCAGAGAGACTTGTTGGAAAGTGACATAAAAAAAATTATTTGTGTCAAAAAACCTCAAATCTGCTAACTTCGCTCGCAAGATGGAATGACAACTGTTCAATAGTTGATGTCGCTTCATTATACAGGGTTCCCACAAAGTAAATATATAGATTTTCCCTGAATTTTCCAGGTTTTCTCAGACCATCCTTTATCTTTCTCCATAATAAAATTCTCAGAAATAACATAATTTTCCATAATTTTACAATAATTTTTTCCTTGAGTTATCTATAAAGAAAACGAAGAAATTTTTTTTTTGTAATATAAAACCAATAGGCATGCATATTTGTAGAGGAATACAAAATTGAAGAAATTAAGAAAAATAAAAAGAAAATGCACCCATTGATAATTTTTTCAGTACCTATCAGGAAGCCAGGGTGAATCCATGTAAGTATTAAATTTTCACCTTCTAACATACTATATGAAACACAGAAGTGATATACTGTTGCAATTTACTCCAAACTTTAAAATTTAAATTTAAATTTTAGAAAATTACTGTTGCTTTTTAAATTCATTGGAACAGTTTCCTAATTTTGTATCTCAATTGAAATAAATGGTAATTTAGTTGATCTGTTATTGGGTCATAGAATTCAATCTTATTTTGTAATTTTCAATAGATTTGATCTCTTTCACGCTTTCTTTCCTCTTGTTTTCTTTGTATGTCAATATCATTCTTATTAATTTCAGCAGAAACATTTTCCAAAAGATCAGTTGTTGCACTCATGGTACTACTTGCTTCCTGGAAGCCATATTGATATTTGTCAAAGCCAAAGGTATCTTTTACATAAAGTGTAATTCTTTTTTTGACTATTTTTTCAATAATTTTTGAAAAGATGCTCAATATTGATATGGGCCTATAGTTAATTATCAAATCTTTCAACCCACCTTTATGTAGAGGTAATATTTTTGCAACCTTGAGTTCTTCTGGAAATTGTCCCGTGGTGAGAACATCATTTACAAGACGAGTAATAGTTACAATTATTATGTCCAGGAGATTTAGTAAATCCCACTTGCTCACTCCATCATGACCAGCTGAATTTGATTTTATACTTTTAATTACACTATTGATTTCACTTTCATCACATAAACCAAGATCGATTGAGTCCGTTGATTCTTGTTCAGTATATTCTTGATTATATGCCGGTGGAATTTCTGAGGCTAGCTTCCCTCCGATTGTTGCATAGTGTCCATTGAATTTATTGGAAATTATTGTGTCATCTGTAAAAATCTCATCAGAAATATTAATTTGTTTGATGTTGTTGGAGATCTCAGAGTTCTTGTTATGCACCAAGTTATTTATCAAGTTCCAGGCCTTTTTTGGGTTGTTTTCAGTTTTTGAGAATTCTCTATTCACCCATTTGATCTTCAGTTGTTTGGCGTGATTGGTTACCGCATTTTTTGCTTTTTTAAATTCACTTTCAGAGTGAGGAGTTTTTAACCTCTTCCACATCCTGTATAATCGATCTCGATTTTTCACTTTAGCAATAAATTCGTTTGTGATCCAGTCATTGTTATTAATGATTTTTATATTTTTCTGCTTTGTACTTAGAGTTTTATTTTTGCAAAGTATATTAGCTAGCTCACCAAAGCTTGATATGGTTTTGTTATTTAATTCTAAACTAACTCGACTTCTCCAGTCTGCTATATTCACATAACTCCATAACAACTTTTGAGACTTTTTCCATAATGTGCTGATCAACTGTAATGTGCATCAACTTATGGTCTGATATGCTATGGTCTTTTAATGTTATTTCACACTTCAGTTTTTTGTTGCTCATTACGTGATCAATTATGCTACGGTTGTCTATTCTTTGTATCCATGCAATGATACTTGAGTGTGGCATTCTTGCAAAAAATCCGTTGTTAGATGTCGAAACAGCAATAATAAAACATTCGTCAAAAAAATTATTTAACACCATTTCTTGGATATTTAATTTTTCTTTAGTTATAAAAAATTATAATAAACAAAATAATGAACTTTTTTGAGTTCTTATCGTGATATCGTTGAATAGGTAAAGTAGATGGGCCCCAGAAAGCCAACATTTCACGGGTTGATTATTTAAACTTTTACGTCGTTCTTTATGAAAACGGAGACAAAAAAAATTTTTAATTACCAATAGTATAACTTTTTGAATAATAGACTTACACAATTTCAAGTGTCCACATGATACCATAATTTAGTCAAAATGTCAAATTACCATTTAATGCTATACAAAAATAATATTCTGTGATATATTGTCTTTTGCAGCAGTACGGTAAAATCCTCAAGAAACCATTTTTTTTGGCAACCATCCGGGAAGTGTTCACTTCCCGGACACTTTTTCTTTGGGAAAGTAGCACTTCCCGGCCTAGTCCGGAAAGTACGTACTTCCCGGACTAGGCCGGGAAGTGCTCGAATTTTAATACAAATATTAATATAAATAAGAATTGGATTGTTTCTGTTGTTACCTATCTTCTGTTCGAATTTCAATATATAATACAAATAAGAACTGAAATGTTCGAAATATTCAAATTTGGAATCGTTTCATCCGGTTAACAGATGGATGAAAGTCGACCTCTCTTCGTCTCTCAGACTAAATGCGTCCCATTGATTTGTTATTCTACATGATTGCCGAAAAAATAGTGTACCCAATACGTCCGAAACAGTTTTTTTGGACTCGTAGACTTCCAGGACTCGCTAACGCTCGTCCTAGAATATGGTCTACTCGTCCAAAAAACAGTATTTTCCGGACTTGTTACGTAAATTACTATTCTATGTAGTGGTTATTTTCATATTCATATTTTTAGGAGCTATCAGTTTGAATCGTGAACATTTCTAACCAACAGTTGCTCCTGGTATTGTCAATCTTTGTTTCTTCCAAACATGTCTCAGTTTTACAACAAAATGGACTTGTCTTCAAACATAGTCGTAACCACCAAAAATTTCAAACAGATTTTTCGTTGAGGAGATCGAAATACGTAAGTTCCAAGATTTTTTTCTTAAATTCTATGAGTCACTCTAACTGAAGTTTTAACGCCTAAGGAAGCATGTAAGTCAAGAGCTAATAAAAACGTAGTAATAGTAAAATTCCACTAACCCTTCTTCGTATTCCATGTCTGGAACTATGGAAAATTTGAAATTACTAGGATAGGGTGATAAAACGAAACAATTCAGAAACAAATGGAATAATTGTTACTGTTATTTCTGTCAACATTTTTCAGATGGGGAAAACATTGCGAAGTAGTTCTTGTAGAATACTTTTTTTTTATTATATAGGTTAAGGCAGAAGTCTGGATTGCTTAATCCATTTTTATCATAAGTTTAATGGGCCTCTGCCAAGTAGTGTCATAGAATATTTTCTTTTGAAAATATTTTCGTAGATCTGAATTCATCTCCAGATACTTTCGAAATCGTTTGTGTTCAGAAGAATAGATCGTTGGACATTGAAACTTCTAGCAACATGTTTTTTGTTTCATTGAATTTAGGAAAATTATATGAATCTTTCACCAGAGGAAAATAACACGAAAATCATACGCTCCTGATATCAAATAATATTAAGTATATTTATTATTATATTCAAGATTATAATTATATCTATATATCCCAATAAAGAAAAATAATTTTTCGCCTACCTCGTGTTAATATGTCTGTACATGTTCTTCAATGAAATCGACCATCAATGACCCCTTTAATGGCTGATTTGTCAATGAATGCATTGTTGTTGCGTTGGCAACCAAACATAAACTAATTCAGATGTTATGGACGCTAAAATGGATATTAACGATAAAGGACCCCGCACTTTTTAAAGGTAAAATGGGTCTCGGTGAAATTGTCTGAATTTTTAGTATATTCTAGTATTCAATGTACTGATTGAAGTGCAGAATCCAAAGTTTGTTGATGAATAGATTTTTAGTTAAAAATCAGTAATTTTCGTTTAATTATTTTCTCGGGATTTGAAAGTGCCAACTGCATTTTTTTTCGTTCTCATCATCAACGTACCTTCATATTACTAAATATCATTAAGATGGTGCAGTTTATGCCAATATGTACAGAGTGAAAAATAAAAACATTTTAGTAATGTCTGAAAATTCGATGTAATAATGAAATATTTATAAAATTATTTTGGCTTGCAATATACTATTCTTATTCCATCATTAATCTCAATTCATACATTTCGTACAGGGTGATTTGAAAAATTGGTGAAATATATAGCCGGTTCTTTCGTATATCCTGTATATTCAAGTGAATTATCATCCTCCGAAGATAGCTGATACCGTATAAACATGATTTCGTTAAGATATATAAAGAAAATTTTCGATGATAAAAATGACAAAATATCAACGTCTCAGAAATCACCCTGTAATTCACGATTGACTAGGTGAAATTCCTTTATTATTATTTGATATATTCATCATTCTCTCCTCAACACTGTCCCAAAAATTCAGTTTTTTACTATGACTAGTTATTGATTTGCATGACGAGTTGAAGGAACTTGTTCACGCATACATTCTACTAGTGGCCAAGATTTTTCACAAACACTGAAACGTGAGAATGTGGAGATCAAAATAAATGTAACAGTATAAGCAGGGTGATGACCAATGACGGTCCATCCAATTCCATCTACCATTTAGGAACTGACTGAATATACGACACATCAGTTACAACTTACAACTCAGGCATGAGCTAGATAAAATTCCTAATGCTTGGATAGTTTGACTCGCTCAATCGTGTATGAGGCCCCGGTACGGGACATCGCTTATCACTGAAGGTGACAAGGAACATCCTTAACCGAATCCACCCCTCCCCCCCCGTAGCAGCACTACGGTCCTCGTACAACAAGAAAACCCTATCGGCTATCGGATACATTTTGATTCTGTCGTTGACGGAAAGTGATTGAAAAAGAAAAATCAATTAGTTCCATCATTGATAATTATTATTACCTTCACGTTTTGAATTACCTATAATGATGAAATATAATAGATGTCTATATGTTTCTATTGATAGCCAGCAAATATAAATATCATGGAAAACTCTATCCGAGTGGAACACGCATTGGAAAAAAACCGTCACTACCCAGATTCAAATTCTCCTATCAGAAATAAAAGTGTTCTATCAATCATTTTCACTTTTCCCAGATAGTTCGTTATCTATTCCGACAAAGCTTAAACCAACAAAATTCACTTAACTATCTATATCTTAAATTATCAAATTCATATATCTGATGTGATTGTTATCTCTAATCTTCACCCTCTTTTACATTTATTTTGATCTCCACATTCTCACGTTTCACTATTTGTGAAAAATCTTGGCCACTAGTAGAATGTACGCGTGAACTCGTCATGCAAAAGGTAATAAGTTTCTCAATTAATAACTTTGAAATATCTGGGCGTGGCGCAGTGGTTTGAGAGTCCGACTTTGGATCGATAGGTCCGGAGTTCGAGGCCCAGTTGCGGCTGGGATTTTTTAATTTAATTTGACCGATTAAATTACTCCAATCACGTGGCTGAACTGGGGTGAGTCCTGCACGATTCACTGTTGCGTTCCAATTAACAGTGCTGCTCCTAAAGTGGCACATGGAGTTAGTAACAAAGCCTATCCAGAACACGTGGCTAATGACCATAGCAGTCGATCCCAAGACACCAAAGAAAAAAAAATAACTTTGAAACTAGTCATAGTAGGAAACTGAATTTTTGGGACAGTGTTGGCGAGAGAATGATGAATGTATTAAATAATAATAAAGGAATTTCACCGATTTAATCGTGAATTACAGGGTGATTTCTGAAACGTTGATATTTTGTAATTTTTATCATCGAAAATTTTCATGATCACCCTATATACCCCAACGAAATCATGTTTGTACGGTATCAGCTATCTTCGGAGGATGAAAATTCACTTGAATATACAGGATATGTACGAAAGAACCAGCCATATATTTCACCAATTTTTCAAGTCACCCTGTACAAAATATATGAATTGTGATTAATGATGGTTTGAGAATATCATATTGCATGCCAAAATAATTTTATCGATATTTAATTTTTTCATCGAATTTTCAGACATTACTAAAATGTTTTTATTTTTCATTCTGTACATAATGATATAATCTGCAGTATCTGAATGATATTTAGTAATATGAAGGTACGTTGATGATAAGAACGAACAGAAATGCAGTTGGCTCTTTCAAATCCCGAGAAAATAATCAAATAAAAATTAGTAATTTTTAACTTGAACTTTCAAAATCAATCTATCAACGAACTTTGCGATTCTGCACGTTCAATCAGTACATCGAATACCACAATATACTAAAAATTCAGACAATTTCACCGAGAACCATTTTACCTATAAAAAGTGCGGGGTCCTTTATTTTGCCAGATAGCGGAAACTACTAAAGTAGCATCTTTAACTTCAATGCAAGAAAAAATAAAAATTTCTTTATTTCAACAAGAGGGGTGTGGACGAAAAAAATTAAATCATTTCTTGTATTGAAATGGGATTGATGATCTTGAAAATAAACGAAGCATACGCGTTAAAATATCTCGATAATTAATCGCCTTCACTAATACACTAGTTGATTGAATAACTAATGATGAATTATTACAAATGAATTTAATCAAAAAATGTAAACCATACAAATATCACAAAGTAAATAACTAAAAGACAATGCACGGCAAGGACTTTGAGAATCCTCATATTTTCCTCCTCTAGTCCGAATTTTCTTCTCGTTTTGTGTAACTTAACGATGTTACCGATTTTATCATAACTATGTTTCAGCTTCGTGTACTCCATTATAAATTGTTGCTGCTTGTATACTTCAAATTTCTTGAATATTTCCCTCAAGTCATATATCTCCTGGTAGTCAAAATTCGACTTAGGACAGCGCAAATCATAGGACACTTCATCGATCCCCGTGTTCCTTTGCCGTTGTGTGGATTCATTCGATATTCTGTCGAGAATTATTCTTGGGAGCTGAGCTGTTGGAATTATATCGGCCAATTTCGTCTCCATTAGTGAATAAGAGCATTGTCCTTTTCTTTTATAATACCAGTTGGAGTAAGAAACGCCATGACAATGTCCATGAAATAGGTAGTTTATTCTTTTTTCTTTCTCGATCAAAGGAAATTTATAAGAATTGCGTTTCTTTGAATCTTTGTTGATGAATATAGGCATCAAATCACTTGAACTTCTTGACGCGTTTTTCACACCTTTTTCAGAATCTATAGATATTCTAACTCGATATTTGTTACTTGAGGCTTCTACCGACTTTTTGCCATCTCCTGCGGCTTTTGACTTACTGATAATTTCTTTGTTTTTTGGTTCATTCTTCCTGAAAAAAATCATGGCGACAAATTATTTCAAAAACTCTTTCGGTAAATTACCTCTGATCCTTCTTCATCAGCTCTGTTTCGGTTCGACTCATTTTGCTAGTGGTATGTGATGGTTCCTCCAGCTGTTTCGAAGACCTGTTGAATATTCTGGATTTTGCAGCGTTACCGTGACTCTCTTTTCCCAAACTGTGTTTTGTATTGACTCTTGACGCATCTCCTTCTTGGTCAACTATTTTATCTGATGGTCTATCCATTTCTTTATGACTGTGATTTTTCATTTCAATTTTGTCTTCCAGATGAGATTTCGTATGGATCTTGGATGCATTCGAGTATTCTGTTATCTTCGATGACTTTCTTGAATCTATTTTGCCACTAGTTGTATCAGGGATTTCTATTTCTTGATGGGTTTCATCAATGGTTTTTATTCTGCTCTTTAATGACTTCATAGAATGTAAATTTGGCGGTTGATGCTCCGCATGCAATTTTGATTTATTTGATTCTTCTACTATCGTCGATAACTTTTTCGGATCGATGGGTTTCGTGGTTGGTATAAAAATATTATTATCAATTGAGGAAATGCTTTCTCTTTCTGATTTACCTGCTTTATCTATTCGATCTTTTCCACAAGTACAAATCCTTTCAATATTCTCTTTGACACTTCCATCTAAATTTCTACATTTGAAAAAATGTAGAAATTTCGATCCGGACTCCGGTTTTTTATCACAAATTACAATAGGCTTACTCATCTCGCATTTACATTTTTTCTTTGAGTCTTTGTCGATTTCTCCTTGCACCTTTCGTTTGCACTTGCATTTTTTTCTCTCTTGAACAGATTCTGAAGTTTTCTTTTTCTTCTTGTGGAGTCTTACTTTGAGATTTATATTGATATTTCTGGAAAGGTCCCTATCGATTTCGAGAGGTGCTTTGCTGTAGGTAACATGCATTCCACAAGGCGAACATACTTCCTTGTCACGTTCTGAAGTTGACCTGGTATTTTTTGGACAATCTGTTTCACAGTTGCTCTCTACTCCTGATACCGATAAATGTGACTTCTCCACATTGCTTCTGTCTGTATCTTCCACTTCTTCACTTTCGACATCTTCTACTATATTTCTGGTAGGTTCTTCATCAAATGTTTTCGCTTCTTCATGAACTGTTTTTGGTTCTTCATGAACTGTATTTGCTTCTTCATCTTCACAGGGTTCTTCCTCTAATAGACCGAGACTTGTCGAAGACAAGGAAACATCGGCTACTTCAACAATTCTGGAAGAATCCTCGTATATCCTTCGACATTGACATACCTCATTCTTTCTGTTATGGCAAAAGCAAGTACAACCATGATCACGTATTCTTCTTTGGCCAGAGCATGTAGGCGACTCTGTTTGAACATGAGACAATCTGTTGAAAACTTTGTTGCAAGAACGGAGAAGTTTAGTTATACTTGGTAGAATGAATTGTCTCGCTTCATTATAAAATATTCTGTCTTTATAAGGTTTGCACAAATCCTCACCAGTGGATTCACAGAAAATGTAGCATGGGTTGTAGCAGTCATACTCCTCCTCTTCTTCAGAGTTATAGACAGATTCCATTTTTCCTTAGAATAGCATGGGAACATCAGCAAAAGGTTCGCAATTTACGAAATAGGCGGACAAGAAATATCCGATCGCTATCAAACTGCTCACGGCGACGAAGAACTTCACACAGCAAGTGTTCGGCATGAGTTTTGCTAGGAGACTTGGAGAACATCTACAACATTGGCATTTCAGTCGTGGTCTACATTCAATTTTCATTTTTTCATTTTGGATAAGTTTTAGGTAGGGCACAACTAATTTTGAAAGTAGGGTGACATTTTGATGAGATGAATGTCACGATGACAATAATTCTGAACTAAATTGCTACATGAATACAGGGTACTCTATTTCCAACTACAAAAACTCATACTGATGTTGAGAACTGCCAGGTGGAATAGACTGGTGCCAATAATTTTTGTGAAAAAGGAAAAAGTATCAGGCAAATGTTGAAATGTGGATGCAGAATCGTGATCTCTAAGCGGAAAATGGGTAAAAGTAAAGAATATGGGTCCAGCTGGGATTTTGATAAAAATTTTACACACGTTTCAAAACATCGTAAAAACACTAGAGCAATCAAAATTTTTGCGCGGAAAGATCATTTTCTATTTTTTTTCTTGATAAAACATGTGTGGGAACTTACTTTTGAGAGACACAATTACAAACCGTTGGACGGAGTTTAAACGTATTTTAAATTTCAAACCCATTGTCTTGAACTTCAAACACTTCTATCCAACCATATGGAGTAATACATAGTACCTAATGAACTTCAAAAATAAAAAAATACGCAAAAAGATTTTTATTCAAAGCACATAAACAACCAGTTTATTTGACAAACGTGAAACGACACTAATGACAGGACACTTTTAACACGAAGTTAATAATGCCACGTTGCCAATTCTATTACATAGAATAGTGACGGTTAAGTCTCGTTCATACCCTCGCGAATTTCGCAATTTTTCTGCGAATAAAATGGCTGCCGACATGGTTCAGCATCAACGAGTGGTCCGGCATGACTGGCAGCCACTTTATTGCCGAAAAATTGTGAAATTCGCTAGGAAACGAACAAGTATTCATAGAAATTTGAGTTAAACTACAAGAAAGTGAAAAATTTATGGAATTCTCAATCGAGTTTATTGAAGGTTTCTGTCATTAACATTCAAAATAATTTTTAGCATACAGTTCTCTGTTGAATGTTAAATCCGCAAGATTTAATTTGCGAAATGTTGGCCAATCGCACCCGCTTCGCTCGCATATGGTCTATTTTGTTTTATAGTTCTCATTTCAAATTGTAACATAGGTTTGTGGAATTGACAGAATTGTTGACTATTTAGGAAAAGCCGCGCGTTCGGCCGACATTTCGTAAATCTGCCCGCGCGGATTTGCGAAATGTCGGCCAAACGCGCTCGCTTCGCTCGCATATGGTCTATTTTGTTTTATAGTTCTCATTTCAAATTGTAACATTGGTTTGTGGAATTTACAAAATTGTTGACCAGTTAGGAAAACCAGCGCGTTCGGCCGACATTCGGCAAATCCGCGCGCGCGGATTTGTCGAATGTCGGCCGAACGCGCTCGCTTCGCTCGCATGGTCTTTTTTATGTCATAGTTCTCATTTAAAATTATATCATAGGTTCGTGTAAGATGAATTGACAGAATTGTTGACCAGTTAGGAGAAGCTGCGCGTTCGGCCGACATTTCGCATTCCGACATGACCGATCTGGTGTGAATTTATTTGTGTATTGAATATGGAAAGGCTTCGTGAAGGGAAGTTCGGATAATTTACCGAGGATAGATTATGAGATGATTGACAAATATGAATTTATTTTTTGCTGTGACTAAAATTTAAACTAAACTAAAGTTGCCAAGTCTAGTTTTGATGAACGTGACGTCACGAAACCACTTTCCTTCTGATTATAGAGAAAGTAGCGGTCAGAAAAACTAAATAAAAAATCCCGAGTGATATTAGCGCATACACTTTCTAATTACAGTGTTCTCTCATTCCATCTCTGTTGCCAGAGAACGCGCTCTGTCATTGTTCACTATGATGATAACGAGTCTTGACATTTAAAATTCCCGCCATTATAGGGACCAATGGCAAAACGAATCCCCTAGCAACAAGGGTGGAAAAAATTGAGAACTTGTGTTTTTTATCGGAGTCTAAGAGCAAGAGTTCCAATCGACCAGACTTCATATGGGCAATTTGCATAAGCTATTCAGAACGATAGTACACTGGATTTGTCTAATTTGGAATATTAATCCAAATTCGAATGGTTAATCTGTATACATAACGTTAGGTTAGGTTAGGTTGGGTTAAAGTTGGATAATAATTTACGCATGTTCTAATTGGTCCATGCGGATCAGTCTGGTCGATTAGAACTTTTGCGGTACTGAGTCTCGTTCATATCCTCACGAATTTTGCAATTTCTCTACGAATGAAATGGCTGACAACAATGAATGGTCCGGCATGACTGACAGCCATTTTATTCCCAGAAAAATTGTGAAATTCGCGAGGGTATGAACAAGTCTTTAAACTATCAGAAATCTCTATTGGCAACGTCGCAGTTCCAATTTATTCACTTGTCAACAAATTATAAATTAATTATATCTGCATAATAAAAGTAGCTTTTTTTAACCTTTTCCATACAAGTTTATTCTGCTAATGAATTGATACTTCTGTATATGTAGAAAGTGTTATCAATACAACACAGTTCATTAACATTGAAAAAATAGGTAAAATAACCCATCCAACAAATTGAATTTTTTTCTCTTGAAAGTGGGTATCCAAATTTATTTTTTTCAAAAATAAAACAGAAAAATGTGTTTCCGCGCCAAAATTTATTTTTTATTCATTTTATCGTGTTTTAGAGCATCTGTAAAAAAAAATTCAAAATCCCAGCTGGGACCTTTTCCCGGAAAATGTTCGATAGAAAAGTTGTAGATAATATAAAAAACAAAAACTTTTGTCTAAGACAATTCTTGACATAACCTCAAATCAACTGTCAAAATGGAAAAAACCGATTTTTCAGTATTTAATTTATTTCTCGCGCATGAATGATTCAATTCGGATGAAAATATGTACACATATGTCTTTTTTGGTGTCAAAAAAGCATGTTTTTTCAGATTTTTGCGATATGCAACTCATTTTCCAGTAGATGACATCAATTACAAGCCCATAAGGAAAGAATTAAAAAATTTCGGATTGGTTTGACAGAAGCTCTCTCAGTGACATTTTATTTATTAATAAAATAATAAAAAAGCGAATAAACTCTAACAACCTACTAGCACTAATGTACTTCGAGGTTCCTATCGGAACTCTTCGGAGAAAAGTATTTCTAAAAACCCCTTATCGGAGAAAAAATATTGAAATCAATTTTCCTTTCACCTGTTTTTCAAACAAAGTTCAACTCTTTGATGTACGAAATAAATATATATATTTTCTCCAGAAACTTTTTATCGCTCAAAAAACCATTAAATTGTCGTACCTCTTGAATGTATACCTACATTGTATAACTTGAAATATTTGTAATTAGATAATTGACTCTTATTAACCCCATATTATGGAATTTCTCAACGCTATAAACTTATTGTATATTGAATTAGTGGACACTGTTTTTGGACTTGTTCTGATTGTGTCCCAAACTTGTTGAATGAAAGAATAAATATAAATGCAAGTTTTGCGACCTTTGTTATGATGACTGATTTTAATTTTTGGGGATGAGGTCTTAAATTAAAGAATACTCTATTTCTTTCATGCCACCGTTTCGTCAATTTATTTTAACATCTTCAGGACACTGTAAGATACAAAAAGGGATGCTTTTTTTTAAATAATAAAATAGTATAAAAAATAAATAATAACAAACTAATCAAATTACTACTACTAATTTTTCAGAAACAATCACTGAACAATGTGTTGGTAACAGATAAAAATTTAGAATAAGATGGTATTTTCATTATAAAAGAATGAGTTTTCCGTGTAATATCTATATCTATATCCTAAGACCATCTGGTCTGAATCAAGTTATCGTCTGTTGATATAGATATAGATATTACACGTAGGCTCTGAAGAAATAGAGCATTCTTTAATTCAAGACCTCATCCCCAAAAATCAAAATCAGTCATGGGTATAAATGGTGAAGTTGTTAATGCTGTGTACACGTAACTATTCAATGCAATGAAAGAGTTGTATTTCGTCTAGTTAAATTTATTACAATCGCAAAGCGCTTTTGGCTGTTACGCCATCATCAGTGCTATACCTGCAAGTAATAATGGAGATAAAGAATAAGAAAGTTTAGAAATTTTGAATTACTAACTCGTCAAGTATTTATACAGCAGTCTTATAAAAAGTCGACATAACCATCGTTAACATTGGTTTTAACGGACATACATACATGTTAAAATTAAGTACTTAATATATACCCGTTAGGGGTTTTTGTTTAGTTTTCCTCAGATTTGCATTTTTTTAAGAAAAATGCAAATGCTTGTGCTGTGCTATCAGCCACGAGGTACGGCAGGAAAGAACAAAGAAACTTTTTTATGTTTTAAAGAGAAACATTCTCAATTGAAAATTGAATCAATACATGACTCCTCTGGAAATGGAAAAAACCCTACGATAAATTTGAAGTTACTTTTTTGTAATATCTAACAGAAAACAACTACTTCTCCGGCAAAAGCCACGCTGGACATTGAACTACATCTGATAGATATTGAGAAAGACCCTATATAACTTGGGAGAAAAAATCTGAAAGTGAAAATTTGCATTTTCATTCAGATAGTTGAATATTTATTAAATGTCCATTTTCCATTGGAGATTCTTATCTATGAATGAGATAAGGGAGAATGTTATTCAGAAGTATCACTCACAGAAAATCGCTCATTTCCACAACTGACTTTATGAACTTTATTCATATTTTCAATGAAATAAACTTTTTTATATTTTGACATGTGATAGAATTGAAAACTGACAGAAGATGTTTGGTGACATTGACATAAGGTTTCGGTCCAATGAGAGTTAAAGGTGAATTTATGACATATGACAATGTTTTGTGACTACAGAACGTGAGAGTTTGCATAGTGAGCAAAGAACAATAAATTTAGAAATTATTCAATAAATGAATACTATTTTAATCTCCTATGTAAAGGAATGTATGACCTGTTTAATTGAACTTGTGTGTTTAAACATAGGTTGTTACACTGTAATTCTTTGTCTATTTGTAAATCTTCAAGAAAATCTAGTCTACTAAAAATTTTTGTGTTGACTTGTTTAAAAATGTTTGAATTGCTATTTGAACTGAAATTATGATTACTGAATTTAAAATGTGTCCAAATGCTATGTTACCAGGTTTATTCAGATATTCGTTTATACGAACTCTCAAAGGCCTACAAGTCTTTCCTATGTAAGAAGCTTGAATTGAATTGAATTTACTAAATGTTTATTCAAACTATTGTTACTTCTGAAAGACATTTTTACATTTGTTATTTTATTTTTGATGCAACTAGGGACTTTTTGAGAGATATTTTCATTTATAAACGGTAGAAATACAAATCTAGAAGGATTGTCTTCTTTTGGGTAGGTAAGATTTTTTTCTCTTTCGTTTTTGACTTTTTGAATTAAATTTGGGATAATGTTTGGATTATATCCGTTGTTATAGGCAATTTGTTCGAGTATGTTTAACTCTTTATTATAATTTATGGACGAAAGAGGAATATTAAGTATTCTATGATTATGGCAATAAAATGGCAGCATTTTATTGCTATATTCATAGACTACTTTCTTATTCTTTATCTCCATTATTACTTACTTGCAGGTATAGCACTAATGATAGCGTAACAGCCGAAAGCGCTTTGCGATTGTAATACATTTAACTACACGTAATACAACTCTTTCATAGCATAAGTATAAATGTTTCAAGCTATTCAGAAGAAATGAAATTTAATTCTATTGAACTTTTCCAAGACTGTTTCGAAATCTTGTCATCATAACTCACATTTTACCTCTTCATAGTAATTTTTTTAAATTTGCCTGCATACCAGTGATCACGTGACGTGTCAAAATCGATTTCCATGTACTCACACATGCACAATCGACCACACAGAGAACTTTTGCAAATAATCTGATAGTAATTTTCCGTCAACCGTCCATTAATGATCTATTTCAACGCACTCAAAATCGTTTATTAATGACCCCTATTAATGAATGATTTTCTATAAAGGTTTCCCCGAACCAACACGGGAACGCGGGACGGGAGCGGGAGCGGGATGAATGCGAGACTACATTCGATAGTGGGAAATGTAAAAATACATACCGGAGTGATAATTCGTAATCCGAAATGCAGACAAGCAGAGAAATATATATGGTTTGCTACGTTTACTGTTTTTCTAGCAATTCGCACGGTTCCCATTTTCCGTTCCCGCTCCCGCGTTCCCGCTTTGGTTTGACGGAACCTTAAATCAACGATTTTATTTTATGCAACCCAACGTACATTGCTATAACACATTCATATTGGCAGTGACATTGGTCGATTTCTCTATGAATGCATAACTGTTGCATATGCAACCATACATAAACGAATTCAGATGTTATGGACGCTACAATGGATATTGACGATAAATGTATGTTGCCAGTTGTTGCGGAAACTATTAAAGTAGCATATTTAACTTTATTGTCACAAAAAAAATGGAATTCCTTTATGTCAACAAGAGTGAGGTAGACTCAACTCTTATATCAAAATGCTATTATTGATCTCAAAAATTAACGAGCTCTCTTCGCTCACGCGTTGAAATATCTCGATCATTAATCTCCTTCATAAATACACTAGTTGATTGAATAACTGTCAATTAAAGTAATAAGTTATTTACTTAATGTCGGTCACTGCAAAAGACACATATCAGACTTCTCCTGGAAAACTGCTTGCATGTATTGAGTGGAACTACCAAACATTTCCTAAAGCTTTTAGATTATGTCCTGGAAAGAGCAGTTCATCTTGTCGGTGATGCCTTGCTCACAAACTTGCTCACTTCTCTGGAATACTGGGTGCGATTTCTCAACGAACAGCAAATCTTTGGATCAGGTTTCCCAAAGAGATGTTTGCAGTCAGAAAAAGAAAAAAAAACGTCAATTCCTACCTCCTTTTCTCTGGCTCTTACAATGTAGTCTGGATTAGAGAATTTTTATTTTCGTGAGAACCCGAAGATTTTTTTTATATAAACACAATCTGAGTTATTTTTCATTTATTGAAAACATTCCTGTAATTTATACCATCTGCAAGGTGTTTTATGCCAGATTCATTGAGGAATACCATAACATAATAACACATAATGAAAAACAACAACTGGAAGATTCTGTCGCAAATGGAGAGCTTCTTCAATCTTTTAGCGAAGAAATAACAAGAAAAAAAGTTGATACAATTAGAAATGACAATGTGTTCGTAAATGATCAATTGATAGAACTGTTCGTAGTTGATGTTTCCAAAATGATGATCATCCAAATAATTGTTTTTCTCCTGACTTGAACGTTGGAAGAGGACTAATTCTTGTTTGGCAGATGTCTGTGATGTTGAGATGTTGGTAGGTTCTTCAGTTGAAGCTTTCGGCACCGAAGAAGAGCTCATACTTGTTATAGAATAATCCGTGTACTTCACAAAATCATTTTGCTTCAACCACAGTTTATACTCTTCGTCGCTCACTTTGAAATCAATCCCGTTATCGAATTTCAAACCAACTAGGCTGGATAATCTTGGCCGGGTTTGGAAATAGTACCTTGACTTGTTACTTTCTAGATAACTGTAACTGTACAAATTTCTCAGGCTCAAATACCTCTCTGACATAATGGGGTAGTTCCACGCTTCGAAGTCTTCATCGGAAAAATTATTTTCTAGGTTCTTGCTGTCATTTTTATACAAAATCTTATTGTAATGACCGCTATGAGTCAGTTTGGCGTTCAAGAATTGCACGTTTTCGAAAGAACTCTTCCGAACATCTGCTAAGGAGTCGTCGATTGTATCAGTCTCATAGCAGAATCGAGTTCTTCTGATACAATTTTCTATACCATAGTTCAGATTTGTAGTACTGTCCGAATTGTTGCGATGATATCTAAAAGGTCTAATGAATTTCAAACTACTATCAGCTTGGAGTTGGCGATTATCATCATTCAAATGAATATACATGTCAGAAGGTTTGATGCAGACTTGCTCTCCTTTATCTGCTATTTGGGTGAATCTATGTAGAATGCTTGAAACGTTTTGCAGCAAAGCCACGGCTTTCTTCGTACCTTCACTTTCTCTTTTTTTCACTTCACCAGATTTCTCTGATTTTACTTCGTCATTGAAGTATTTGATGAGTAGTTGCTGAGCTAATATGTTCTGCTGAAATAGTTCCTCCTGGACTTTCTGGTCCTCATAGAATAAACAAGAATATTTTGGGGTATTCTGGTCAACGTTATCCAAAGAGACATTGGGAGTTTCTAGGCTATTTTCGAGTTCTGATGAATCATTTGCATTCTTTTCGAGGATATCGCTCGGAATATCTACAAAATCTTTACTTTTATTTCCTATAGATTCATCGGCGGATTCTTTTTTGACAATATCTACTTGTTCTTCAGTGATATTTTCCAGATAATTTGATTTCAATTTTATGTTGTTGGAAAACTTTGGGAGGGCATACTTCTCTCCTGTATTGGTTTGAGTATTATCATTGTATAAAGAATTAGTCTTGATAGAACACTCTCTGTTTGTATATTTTTCATCGTATTTCATTCCATTTATCCCATATTTTGTCATTTCATCGCTCTCGTCATTCTTCAAAGAAAAGTTACTGCTGATTTTGGACTCTCCATATTTCAGTATATTCGAAATCTGTTCTGTTTCACATTTTCGATCTCCCAGCAATAAATTTGAAGATCCGTTGGTAGTATTACGAAACAGTAGATGCCTTTGACTGTTACTGAATTCGTCTACTTCAGTGACTCCCATTTTCCCCAAAACTTTATTTTATCCAGTGAGTATAATATACAGAAATTTCACTCAAATCGACTAAAGTTGAACTGGAATATTGGCCCCTTGTTAAAATGAAACTCACGACCACATTAGATTTCAATAGAATGACGTTAAGTCAGAATGACATTTGTTAATTCAAATTTTACACTAGGTGATTTTAGGCCAATAACCAGAGCAATTTTTCTCATAAAAGATCAACCTAAATTGCTCCGCCGATTTCTTTTTTGCAATTCGGTCGTCACGGAGGGTTGAATAACTAGCAATGAAGTTATCACCCCCTGGGGGGTGCAACCCCCCCAAAATCTTAAAAACTTTTTTCTGGAAGGTATTTTCTTGACATTTCAGCTCTGGGCAATAAATATGAGTGAAAATCGGTATTAATAATGGAGGGCGAATTATTTTCAACAATTAAACCCCCTCCCGGGGCATCAACCCCTTCCCGAAATCGTGCTTTTTTGGGGTATTTTCTATGAATATATTAAATTGTCAGTCCTGAGTAATGAAACTGAGCGAAAAGGACCACGCACGTTTCTTATGGAAAATAGCTTTCCGTGAATTTGTCCGAATTTTTGCGGAAATATTGGGGTGAGAGGGTAGGGGGAGAATATTTGAAAAAACTCCCAAACTACTACTCTTAGATATCAATGTGGGTAAATAATCGTTGAAAACTGTCGTTATTGACATTTAGAAGTATTGTTATGAAAATTATTCGCAAATTCGAGAGAAGATCAACTTATTGTATAAATCAAACGCAGACCGGAGGTAACGAAATATGAGAGTGTTCTTCAATGATATCGAGAAAGGGTGTAGAGAAATAAACCCACAAGTAATCACCATCAAGAAATATATAGGAAGATATATTTATTCACTCATACAACTCATCATCTACTTCATCTTCAGTCTCCTCGTCTTCATCTTCACAATCCGGAACAATCACTGCCAATTTTCTACAGATATCTGTTGTACATTTATTACAAACATTGGTACATTTTAGACCACTCTTTTTGCACGTGCAGGAGTCTCTGATGCAGCCGGTCGTGCAGTTACAAATAACCATTTTCTCCTGAATTCCTAGGTGGACCTTCGGAATTTTGGAAATGTAAGTCATATCTGACATTGCGATATTTTGAAACAGAGCTGAGTTAAACATGAAACAAATATTTCAAAAATAAACTCACCATTTTCAATTAATAACAGTGACAAAGCACTGAGAGATGTTTCCTCGTCTCCGACTATCGATGTTATCCCAGTTTCCAGTATTTTTTGCACAGGAACTTTTATATTATCTGAAATTTACATAGAGCAATGTTGACTGCTGCCCACTGCGCACTGACAGAACCGCGTCGCTGTATACTATACTGCGGCGCGCTAGCTGCCGCATTGACAAGGTCCCAAGCAGATATTTTTCAGGTTTTAGAATCTCAATGAGTTTAAAGCAGGTATACTTTCGAACAGTTTCCTTTGGTGTACTGTCTTCCTCGGTCTCTAATCCCCATATTCCATCAAGAACTGATTTTATTTTTCTTTCCATAGAACAATAATGCGATCAAATGCCGAGTAATTTCTATTTTACGTACTTGAAAGATTGTTTGGATTGCATTTACAATTTTTACAAGTAACCAAATTTGTATAAATATTTTCAATAAGATCAGGGTTTTTTCTGCAAACTGGCTGTTCATTCATGTTCATACGTGCTTTTATCTATTAGTTATTAGCATTTGAATTTATAAACTCCCTCAATATTTTGTAACCTAAAATATTCGAAGGATTGAAAGCACTCCTATTCTAAACCAACATTATTTGGACCGGTTAAACGTTATGCAATTTGACAATGAAGTATTCCTCAACTGTTCAAGTTACTTGCTACAAGTGATAAGACATTATTTCAGTAATCACAAGCATTATTTCACGATGTCAGGAACTTTGATATTATAAGATTTTCAATTGCACTTTTGCAGCTGGCAACTGCGCGTATAAAAATAAAAAATATCAGAATACAAAGCTGCGATCTTTATCTTCAAAATGACGTAAGATTTATCCGAATAGTGAGGAGTTATAGAACTTTACTTCATGCGCTGGTTGAAAAAATGCACGTTGGCGGGAACCGGCGCAACACCTGCCCCATTGCGAAAGCATATAACCTCAACAATTTTTTTCAAGAATACCGTGCGATTTCTCAAAATTTTGGTAGGGACAGTTTTTTTGTAAAAATGTGTGCTCTTTCTGAATATCAAGTTATTTTTTTGATTCAAAGTGATTTTTTTTAAATATTTCTAAATAACCTCAAAAATTAATTTCAACGCGTTTTTTGGATGGGTTCCACCTCCCCTGGATAAATTTTCTCAGAAGTAATGTGCACACTGTGTTCTACAATTAAAAAATAATTATTGGCGGAGCAATTCAAGTTGAGGTTGATAGCCCTGTTGATTGGCCTATTTATAGAAGACTGATTCTTTTCTTATGCATCGAAGATATAGACGGAGAGCTGGCTACGTAGGAGTACGGGTGACTCGGTGCGAAGTGAATTTCAGCATTTACAGGTTCGGTTGTTACCGACGCAGCGTGAGACAGGGTGCCAGAAGGCACTCCGGAAGAATAACGCGAGGGTAGAGGGTTAAATATGCATTTTTTTACGTTAACTAAGTCACAAGATGCATGACTAAAAATTTGCAGAATAATCGTAGGTTATACAAATAAGTAGAGAAAAAAATGCCAGAAGACTAGGTGGAAGATAAAGACCCGCCAGAAGGCGCTAATGTTGTGAAAAGTTTAGCAATAATCATGTGACTCGGTGCACTTCTGGCAATTTCTATACTTATTCTGTGACTCAAAACTGGATTGCCTGCAAAACGCCAGAAGACTAAGTTAAGGAATTACAAAGATATTGACGGTACTATGAGCGTCGGTGGATCATTCTATGAATCGATTTTTTTATATTTTATTTCATTAGGTGCACTTCGGGCGATTTGTCAATATAATTTACAATATTTCAATATACTATTGCTCATCTGTTTTAACGCCGTAATTTTTGTCATGATAAAATATGACGATTAATTTCATATCTATTTTATTTATCTTATTAATAACAATGAAAAATGTAAATGAGCCATTCCAAAAAAAAACAATTGAAAAATCTCGATGCTTCTTGCTTGCGCCACTTTGCTACGTTGAATTACGTCAACATGTGGAGGGAACACATTTCATCCCAAATATATGAACAAATACAACTTCCCAGACAGCACACAATATCCATTAGATATCCAATGGATAGCCCAATATCCACTGAATATCCAGTCCATGAAATATATCCATTGGAAATCCATTGAATATATTCTATGGATATTGATTAAAAATCTTGTTTTGTATATTTTACTGATAATATATCGAAAAATTGTATAGAAAATAGTTCAGAAGGAAGCTCTAATACATATCTTCAACGCATAAAAAATTTCTGAATCTCCAGATATTTATCCAATGGATATCCATTGGATATCCAATATATTTTAAGTTTGTAACCTCGATTTTTCAAATGATCAAAAACAATACTGAATTTGCATTATTTTATCATCATCCATCGGTCGGTTCTACATGTGAGAGAGAGATGCCAGACCGTGCGTAAATCTGGAGAGTTGTCGAAGTCGAACACAACACGAATTGAAGCGAAAGAAGTCGAGTCGGGATGACTGCGATAGACAAGCCAACGCCATATTGTTTTGTTGTGTTGTGGTCATGTACCGATATTCCTGAACGGTACTTCCCAGTAATTTTGGTAGTTCCGATTTTACTGAAATTGACTGGTACACATTTCGCGCCACTTTTCATGGAACCTTGTTAGAGGCTAGAAATTTACTGGTTGCTACTGTTACAGAAATGGTCGTGTAGTCCCAGTATCTCCTCCCCGAATTGATAATGAGTTAGGTTAGGATATGTTATTTATCATTAATTCAATTTATTGAAAACAATATCTATCATTACAATTAGCTCATCTGAAAAGACAGCAGAACAAATGTATCAAGTGGTATTAGAAGACTTGCTAGTAGAGATTGATGCCGAAACCGCCGATAATTTACGAGATTTGTTCTCTCTCGCCTCTCTTGTCCATGTAGATATATGAAAATGAATATTTCAGATCAGAATCATGCCAGGCGATATATTCAGGCACTCAAAAGACAACTCGACAATGAATTCAACACATCAGACCAAGGAAATAAATCCACAGGTCATCATAACAAAGAAACCCATCTTATACCTATTCATAGCTGCGATAGAGCTTGAGGTACTTGAGCTATATGAATTTTCTGATGATTCAAAATCTTTATCACCTAATATTTCATCTATTATTACTTGATTAATTGCAACCATCAATCTGTATCACATAATAGTATCGATATAATTTTGAACTAGATATGTTTCCGCCTTACATTTGACAGTCTGACTTTCCAAATCGTTCCGAAATTAGATGGCAGTTTCAGTTACTGTTACTGTTAGGCATTCCGAAATTACCTACTGTGGCCAGTACTGTTCAGTAATATCGGAACATGAGTTGTGTTTATTCTATTATGACCGGTAATAGTGAAAGTTGAGCAGTGTGGTTTCTTATTGTTTTCGCTATTTTGGTGAATTGGGTAAGGTATGTTTCTTTGCTAATTCTGAATATTTTAAGTAGGTATTCATGATTGATTGCATTATATCTACCTAGTATAGATATCTTGTTGTTTCGTTTTAGTTTGCTTTACTTAAAATTGTTAAAAAATTGTTAATTCCGTCAACCGATTGCACCCCTACGCGCAACCCTCAACGTAATCGGTGGATCGAACCCACGACCCCACGCATGCGAGGCGAACGCACTACCAGCCGACCACCACGGCCCACGGCCCACTTGAAAATAAAGATGAAGTTAGTTATTAATAAATACAGCAAACCTTTTGCTTTTGTCCTCAATGATAATGGTGTTGAAGTGATAAGACATTTTTTCATTACAGGAATGTCTTCATGCAAACGAAAATGTCTTCTGGACGTGTCTACGAGACACCTTTGTCGCGTGCTTAATAGTAACTTATACATAGAAAAGTATCAGCAGGACTATCAAAAGATTATCAAGAAAGAAAATGTTCTCCTCGTCAATACTGTCACATTATATCAGAAGTAAGTTAATTTTGTATTGTTCCAATGATTGATGGGTATATTGTGTCATTGAATATTTCAGAAGCAGTTATCCTGAGTCCAAATGCAAAAGGAACAGAACAAGATATCACAGCGATGAAAAATGCCTTGGCAAGAACGATGAATCATAGTAACCAGTAGGTAAGTGCATTTTAATTTCTGTTTCTCGGTCTTCAAGAGTATATTTTGAATAAATAATATAAAATCACTTTATTAATGAATTGTTCCACTCAACTAAATTTTCAAATTTGAAAAACAATTTTGTACCTTCCAAACGAACTGTACAAGCTTTTTTATTTGAAATACATAACCACCCCCAAATCGTGTGAATTTCCTTTGTAATTGATAAAAATATATGAATTCCATTTGCTCATTGGCCATTATAGCTACAGTTTCGGTGAAACTGTATTAGGAATGAATTGTTTTGTACACCAAGCTCTGACCTTGATAATTAACAATATATTTTTTTCAAAGAAAGAAGAATCTATAATAAATGAGCTGGGTGATATAAAGTTGTCATAGTGATTTCATTACAAAGTTAAACAACAAAAGAACAATTCTTGTAAATATTATGTACTGTACTTGCAATTCATTCGCTTGGTTTGTCTATATTTCAAATAAAGTATCTTTTATCAATTTATTCCATAGTATTATTTCTTCATGTCAGAATAATACCAGTGTTATAAAAAAATTTATTTCATTTGTTCCTTCTGACTCACCAAAGTCTGAGTCCAAGATGAGATTGTCCACCATGGGGATATCTAAAAAGGTAATAGATAAGTTTTAGTTAAATGGGAAAAATGTTGCGCAAAAGAAGGACCATCTATATGGAAGTACGTTTTCAAATTATTTTGTAAAAACGAAATCTTTCAATTTCTAGTTTGATTTTTTCTGGTGTTATCGTCTGAGCTGGAACAAAGTACTGACGATTACGCCAGAAAAAATTAAAGTGGAAGATTCAGTTTTTACATAATAATATGAAAAAAAAATTATATTTGGAATTTTCATACCTCCATATGTAAATGGCTCTTTTGTTGCGCAACTTTTTACCCACATTTAACCAAAACTGTATCTATTTCCTTTTCAGATATCCTCGTGGTGGACAACCTTATCTTGGACTTACTGTATATCTAATGTATATCCCAAATGTAAATATAAGATATCTATGGGATTTCAACAAGATATCCAGTAGATATCTTCATGGACATCCATAAGATATCTCCTATATCCTGGATATAGCCGGACATATGGATATCTATTGGATGTCTATAGGATATCCATCTATATCCAGTGGATATACTGGATATCCATAAATGATATCCTGTGGATGTCTAATGGATATACTGTGCTGTCTGGGTTGTTTGATCCGCATGAATCGGAAGCAAAGAAAAGCGGATGTATAATGGATGGATCCACTTACGAATTCAAATGGTTTGAAGGACCACATTTGCCACCATCTGTCAAAGACGTTCACACTGAGAGTGAAACAACGGAAGGTAATTTTGAATTTAATTTTGTATTAATACACTCAATTAAATTATTAATTTGTACTTTCAGCTGACGATGATGAAATTATATACAACAACAACGATGACGTTGAATTTGATGACGATATAGAAATGGATGGTTATGGAACAGACTTATTTTATATTCGATCACTATTAGAACCTATTAGTATTAATGTATATTAATTAGTATTGATATAGGCGATTTATTAGTATAATGATCCAATTAGTGTTGCATATATATTGTATTAGACATATGAATTAAAATTATTTTCACGTTTTTGTATAAAACAATCAATGTCTTCCGAATTTACTTCGGACAGTTGAGCAATAGTATATTGAAATATTGTAAATTATGTTGACAAATTGCCAGAAGTGCACCTAATGAGATAAAATATAAAAAAAATCGATCCATAGAATGATCCACCGTGCTCATAGTACCGCGAATATCCTTGTAATTCTTCCACTTAGCCTTCTGACGTCTTGCAGGCAATCCAGATTTGAGTCACAGAATGAGTATAGAAATTGCCAGAAGTGCACCGAGTCACATAATTATTGCAATGTTTTGCACAACATTAGCGCCTTCTGGCGGGTCTTTATCTTCTGGCAATTTTTTCTCTACTTGTTTGTATAACCTCCGATTATTCTGAACATTTTCAGTCCTGCACCTTATGACTTAGTTAACGTAAAAAATGCATATTTAACCCACCACCCTCGCGTTATTCTTCCGGGGTGCTTTCTGGCGGACCGTCTCCCGCTACGTCCGTAACAACCGAACCTGTAGCTCTTAGACTAATGGTACTTTTTGAAATTATGAATAATGAAGTAGGAATAAAGTTAATCATTTCGTGGGTATTCTCAAGGAATATATCCTGAGCTCAGTTCATAAATTCACAATGAAATTACTCAAGATAATATTTCAATTAAAATTAATTAGCACATGTAACAACAATAATTACCGGTGCGATTTATAAAGGATGTTCGGTAAACCTTGTACAATATTGATGAAACTGGTGATGGATCAGGTTATGACTATTCAGAATATAGGAATTTCACCTCAGTAAAAATATCACCGTTTTCGAGATAATGGGCATTTTAAGAATTTCTGGAAAATCGCTACCTCACCTTGGATTTTTGAGTGCCATGGTTACAAATTGAGACAAATTCAAATATCTGTGCTGCTGAAGATTACTGATGAGTGATGCTTTTAGACGGACAGAACAGTTTTTCAGAAAGTGTACAATTTTTTCAGGAAATGAGGGTAAAATTATTTTATTTCGATTTTATCAAGATAAAATGTGGAAATGATTATTAATAATAAATAATAGACTGCTTGGTAGCATTCAATAGTATGTCAATGAAATTACCTTTTCATGTAATTAAGCCTAATAAAATTATCGAAATAAGATGCCGATTATCCGACATGGCACCGATTAAAACGAATTCTTGTGTGTGTGTGTGTGTCTTGTGTGTGAGGTGAATCTTTGTCGAATATTTAAATTTTTTCTAACTCCTATGTTGTGTCCGTAAAAGCAATAGTTTCCTGATGAAAAAATAGAATACAGCATTGTGCATGAACGGATCTTCTGTAAATAGAATTGAAAAAAATCTAGTAGGTGGCTGTCATATTTTGTTTGAACAACTTGTGACTTCTGTCGTAGTTTTTTTAAACTATTCCGCTTGTTACATTTAGTGATATTTATTTCTTTGTCATGCCATACACACGTTATACTCCCCGAGAATATGCGCATATGCACTACATTCATGGTGAATGTGGAGGTAGTGCTACCGCTGCAGCAGCGCTTTATGCAGAACGATAACCGATTGCACAATGCCGCTCAGAGAATCGCTGATTTGGGGGCTACAACCTATAACGCATTTGAACAGGTTCTTCTTGAAAATATGTTGAATAATCGTCATTGTGGTTTATAGTGTATGTTGATTCAAAAATACGTTGAATTATTATTTACTTCTTTACATCTCATTGAATGCTTCTAAGCAGTTGATTCGTTATTAGTCATAATTATTTAATCTTTTCATCTTGATATGATATAAATAAAAGACATTACTGACAAAGTCTAATGGTTCTATCGTGGTGGCATTTAATATGTGTAAATTCATCATGAATGATAAATAAAGAGGAAATAAAATCTTCCAATTTACACAAAAAATATATACTTGTAACGTGCTTACAATTGTTTCAGTTACCAGTTATCAGTTGATAACTCGCTCAGATGATGACACCGTGTGTCGAAACAATTGTAAGCACGTTACAAGTATATATTTTTTGTGTAAATTGGAAGATTTTATTTCCTCTTTATTTATCAAAGTCTAATGGAGTTGATTTTAGCTTAAAATAACATCACACTCTAACTTAATCGAAATTCTACTCCTTCCAAAAATAATTATCGTATGTTTTATACCATGGTAGAGTCTGGACAAAATGGGCATTCTTTTGTTATGAATCTCCACTTCCACTTGGATATGTTTTGTTCAAACAATAAGGTCAAACTGTTGTTATAAAAATTGGTGAAACTCAAATCTGGCATTTTACCCTCATTTCTTGAAAAATTGTATCGTTTTCTCAAAAACTGTTTTGTACATCTGAAAGCATCACTCATCAGTAATCTTCAGCAGCAAAGATATTTGAATTGGTCTCAATTTGTAGACATGGCACTCAAAAATCCAAGGAGAGGTAGTGATTTTCCAGAAATTTAAAAAATGCTCATTATCTCGAAAACGGTGAAATTTTTACTAAGGTGAAATACCGATATTCTGAACAGTGATGACCTGGTCTATCACCAGTTTCAATATTGCACAAGGTTTACCGGACACCCTGTATATTCTATGTGGAGGGAGAGCAAGAGTGGGTTGCCAAAACCAATTCTTCATCACCTCAATCGATGCAGAAGTTACAAGCGTATCTTGAAGTTCCAAGCCTACATTGAAATCTCCCATGATGATGACTTCAATTGTTCAGTGGTTTTGCTAGATAAAGTACATTTTGAGAGTTAAAAAATAGAAGAGGGCGCCGTTGTATAAATTGTTATGTCACCAATATCCCTACCAATGTTGTCATTCATACGATGCTTTTTATTGCCATCAGCAATACCGTTTCTTGGGATTACCATGTGAGGCCCATTGCCAAACGTGCTTCTCAAACAATTTCTGATTTCTATCGTGCCCAAAGCTATTTCTCTTCTTGCCAGCTGATCATGATCTATACAGCACAGATGCGACCTGCTCTGGAATACGGTTTCCATATATAGAAACTAAAGCTTTCTGATTCTGTACGAAAAAGATCAATACGTCCCATCAATACAAGTTTGCTCACTTTTCTGAAACATCGCAGAAGAGTTGGCAATTTGACTCATCGAGATTGACTTGTCTTCACAATGCTTTATCGTCAGTTTGAAAACTTGCCAAAAGTCTCTTTCGCAGAGCACGATCTTTCAACGGATTTGGAATACATTCACTAGGGACGTGTTTCCCAAACAGTTAACCCTACATACTTTGATGTGAGTAGGTAAGACGTTGATTTTCTAGAAAGATCCCTCTCCAATACTTTATAATTCTTATAAAAATAATAGAATCATTTGTTTTCTTCTCAATAACTTATTTCAAAATCGTAACATTTGTCCGATTTCATCCCAATACCCAATACCTTTCTTCTAATAATAAAATATCTTTGACTTTAGTTTAATGAGAAATAGTGAGTAAATACATTTTCTCCTTCCTTCAAAATATCAAGAATTACCACAGTTAACAATTCTTTGTTTAATATTTCTACTTTTCTTTATTCATCTAAAGCATGAAAAATAATATGATTGCATTTATGAGTGTTTCATACTAGAGAGGTCGGTGTTATAATGAAATTTTTAATATACTTTCTGGAACGTAATAGGTGCCATTTGGAGTGTGAGTGTAATATAAGAGACCAAGTTGCTGTTTAAAACCTAAATGCCTCTTTCGCTATATTATGTGGGAAACAAAAGAAATATAAGAATGTTTTTTGTATCTCATCAATAATTCAGTTTCTAACGATAGCCATTGCCTACCGATGTTTTACCATTTTCACTGCCATCCCTCTACAGTGTGGGCTTTTCTGGCCACGACGAGTATTGAATTATATAAAATGTATACATGTGCAAAGTTGTTTTGATTGGGACAGGGGTACCACCTTCGTCTAGTTTCGAGGTTTTGCCTCTTATCAATACAAGGGTAGATAGTGAAGCCATTTATTTTATTTTCAATGAAATATCAATGTTTGGACATTTGGAAGAACTCGGGACTTGCCCTCGTTGTCGTTAATCCCATTGAGGTTCATAGCGAGATTATCCAGAGTAGATATTTTATATTAAAGTCAAAACATCATAATAAAGAAAAATTATTCAGCCAACTTTTTTTGGGCAAAGGTTGAGAAAACGAAAACCTGTCCGATTTCAATGAAACTTTCTCAGGTGAATGAAAAAACGATGATAAATATTATAGTAAACGACACTTAATTTTGATGCAAAAATTGTAAAATTGGCAGATATGATCTTTTCAAGTTCCACAAAAGTTGATGAGCAATTTCATTCTAGAGAACTAGACTAAAATTATATATTTATTCAGCTATTTTGACTATTTCTCAGATAATATTGATAATTCCAGGAAAAAATCTTATTATAACTTTTTCTATATAAACAAACCTCAAACTTTAATCACTCAACATCGTTTGTGGTTGAGGTTGCCAAATAAATAGACTACCGTTTCTCCATTAGGAACGTTTAAGAAAATGGAGAAAGGGAAATGGGCCCTTGAATTTTAATAAGAAATTATCTCCTTATTAAGACTTAGCCTTCCTACATGAAGATCAAGAAAATGGACAACTCATAGCCCTTGCAATTTTTATGCGATATCGCAATAGCCTTCATATATGAAGACCAAAAAAATGAAAGAATTACTAAAAAAAAAGCGCCGACATTTCATTTCAGATTTGTGATTGTTGAAATTGATGGAGTCAAAGTTGGGAGTCGCAAGTATCATCAAACGATAGAGTTGAAGGACCATGGGTTTTTGGTGGTTTTCGAGCGTGGTACTGGGAGGATGTTTATGGTAGCAGTAGAAATGCGAGACACATAAAAATTGATTGATAAAGGGACAACAATCTTGCGCGCTATATGTTCTATAAATGATGTGCCCAACAAAACATCAATAGAATGGAAGTATTTTTCAGATTCACAAGTAAAATGTATGATGACAAAAATGCTGTCGAAGATTCGAATAGCTTGCATGTTGCAGAAAAATATTTCTGTACTGGATTGAAAAATTTCCATTTCACAAAAACCGACCTTTTCAGGGCCACCACTTTTGTTAAAAAATTAGAATACATTCACTTTATTGAATTCAGATTTTTGGCTGTCTCATCTTCTGATATTTTTTTCAAAATATAATTATCAATAACCTAATTTGCTAGAATTCAAAGAAATATGACAACATTGCATTTTACTCTTTTTTGTCCATGGTTGACATTTGACAATATTATATTATTATTTCATAATTTGTGTAAAATTTCAATACATTTTTAGGTGAAATTAACAATGATTTGAGAGTGTTTTGTAAATTTTTGGTGTGCCAATTAACTTTTTATAACTTGAAATTCTTTTTTTTTGTTTTTCAACATGCCATGCACCATTCAGCATTTATTAGTAAAATAAGTGTCTTCTTGTCATTGTCACAAAAAACTTTTGGTTTTCTGTCATTTTATATGTTCCCTAAAACACCAGTAAAATCTACGTCAAAATCTGAGAGGTTACCGTTTCACTTAATTTTTCCAGGATTTGTTTTGGTTTCTCCCAGATTATGATATCTTTTCAAATTTCATACTCAACGCAATATCACACTTGAGGGTATTATTAATGTTCAAAATAGGCCCAACATTTCAATTGCAAAAAATAGCTTTTACAACAGATCTGTTTTGTTGATTTTTATGAAAATGTGTCATGGAAATAAAAGAAATACATCATTCTCAGTGAAAACTCATTATTTGCTTTAATCACTTGAAAATTACGTCAATTGAACTCCAACCTTTCATGTATCACCACCCTATCGAAATGCAATGGAGAACTCCAGTATCAGGAGTGGAACATGGTTTTGCAAGGTAAATTTATGTTTATAATGGAGATCGAAACAAGTTCGAAAATAAAAAGTTATCATTAATAACAGAGATTATCGCTATCGCACGAAAGGAGTCCAATCAGAAGGTAATCCTGAAAAATACTCATCATCAACATTCTTATAATCTAGCGAATTCTGGCCCTGGGATGAAATGTACAGTAATTTGAAACTTCTTACATAAGGGATCCTCTATTTTCCACACCAAAACTTTTGATATCCCAAAGTTTACTGTTATATTTGCACTGAAACTGTTATAGCTGGCTTCTGGCATGGACATTGTTCAATCTGATTACTATGAGAGGAAAAGTTTCAAGCGTTTCTCATCTATTATGGAATTGCAAAAGACAGACTAGACTATCTCTAGTTAAACATCGACATCCGGGGTATACTGATTCAGAATGTGTTTGTTCCAGTTTCAGTTTGAAGTTGTTTGTTCAAAGGAATGGTTTTCCTCAATGAATGTGAAACATAAAAATGCATGATGGATGCTATTGAGCGGTCGGGTTTGACCATGTACCTATGCCTGATTGACCAAAGGAACAGGAAAGGTGCTATTTACTGTGGCTACAACTTGAACCACTCCACTACCTTTACAGTGTCATACTCCTTTTCACAAGCCTTCATTTCATTAATTTTCAGATCTTTGTCTTTTCAGATATTTAGAGTGTGTTGGAGTTCTTTTGAAGTTCATGTGCTAGAACCCATTTGTGATTTTGAGTTTTTCGAGACCGCGTGTTTTCTTGAAAGAGACCTGCCACCAGTAGTGACATAAAATACCTAGGTACGTAATTACACTTTGCATATAAAGACAGATTGATTCAAAGTATACTTTTCTGAAAAATTCAATTCCTTTCCAAATTTCTTACTTAATTGAGGATTCTGAGTTGGTGAAATCTCGAGAATCGTATTGAATTTTATTGTTAAAGTCAACTGGTTTTGAAAATAAACAGTAATAGGGGTGTCCAAATACCCCACAATACTAGTTGAAGTGACCAAATCATACGGACTGTACAAAATGACTCGCCGACCTTTGAAAGAGGCTGAGACATAAATACTCGCCGCAAAGTCTGATGAAAGAGAAGGTTGGTTCGCTTTTTGCGTAACAAATATAATAATAATGTATTACGTAGGTGAATCTAAAGGAATCCTGATTCCAGTTATTTACATTTTTTTGAAAATTTTGACAAATGTTGCCCTTCACAAAACATAATATTTTTTGAAAGCAAATAGTCAGGTCAAAAATTGCCTGAATAAGACCTGAACCTTCCTGAATGTTTGAAAACTTTTCAAAAAAATTTTACGGAATTGTACAGAAATTGTGTAACTCATTTTTTTCAAATGACACTCCATTTGATCTCAACGCCAGTGGATTCTACATGAAAAAATGCTTACAACCCTATATTTAAATTAAACGGTCTTTGTAGATACTTCAAATAACCACCACTTCCATGTCGAAATCAGAAATATGTGAATCATGAGTAGGTCTGAGTAAGGTTATTCTGGACTTTCATTGTCTAAAAAAGAACAAAGAAAAATTCAATTCTCTGCAATTTTTAACCACGACGTTTCAACTGTTAAAATCTACAGTCGTTATCAAGTGTATAATGCGACAATCTCAACTAAGAGACCACTTAGCGTTAGACTCGCTGAACACAAGAGAAACACTCAACGAGGAGAAACATCAAAGTCAGGGATAGCGGATCATGTCTGGACGACCCAACACAACATAAAATGGACTGAAGCCGAAGTCATCCATAAAGAAGAGGGCTGGTATAGAAGGAAGTTCAAAGAGAGTGCATATATTATGAACAACAAAGTCTTCAGTCAAGCAAGCATAGAAATCCGTAATGTGTGGAAACCCTTAGTTAGTGGCATGGATCAATTGAAATTGCGATAAGAATTAACAATGTTGTACCGGAGGACCCGGCACTGTAATTAAAAAGCTTACCTGAACATCGGCCAATTACCCCTAGGCTAATGACACAAAATTATCCATAGCACATATAAGAAGTATCCTTGAGATTGTCGCATTATACACTTGATAACGACTGTAGATTTTAACAGTTGAAACGTCGTGATTAAAAATTGCAGAGAATTGAATTTTTCTTTGTTCTTTTTTAGACAATGAAAGTCCAGAATAACCTTACTCAAAGTGAAACATTGTCAACCACTTTCAAACAAACGATGAGTAGGTTTTTTATTAAGAACTGTCTTCTTCAAAGTGTCGACAAGAAGTGTCTCTACAAGAGGTTTACTTTTGTTTTGCTTTTTAACAAACTGCCCATTGGTTTAACATTTGTGAATGATCTGGGTCATGGTGTTTTGAGTGTGCTTTGATCTATCTGGATATCGCGGAGGGAGTGTCTCACAGACTCTTCCAATAACAATGTCAAATTCTCCATAAATGATTAACAAATTGGAGAAATGTTAATTTTCAAATTATAAACGGGACATGATAAAAAAATTCACCACAGACTGAAAGCAAATTATTAACAAATATTGTTTGATGACACTTCAGCATTCGTTTCTTCCAAGAAAGCCTACTGATAATTCAGTTATCTCTGATGACAACACGAAAATTTCAGATTTTCAAAGTCTACAAAAACCGTTTAATTTAGACAGGGTTGTAAGTTTAAACTTCCCCTATTTTTTAGCGTAGAATTCACTGGCGTTGAGAAAAACTGGGGTTGCCATTTAAAAAAAAAGAGTTAGTCAATTTTCTTAAACTATTCTCTGTTCCTGGTACTGAAAATGTGTTCCCTTTTTTTAACGTATATTCTTCCTGCTTCGGTCCGTACATCTTTCAGTGTGGTATTTTTGATAGCTTCAGTTAACAGTTCCGATTGGTCAAGTCTTCCCGGATAACTACTTCTGTTACTTTCGAGTATGTTTCTGCTTGTGAATGTATTGTCTTATCTCATATGTGTTAAAACTTGATGAATATTCCTCGATATTTTTGGTTATTAATTTCTTTCCCTATTCTATAGCATAGTGCTATATCGGTTTCCTTGATATCCATAGATAACTTTGAATTGAAGTGTCTTATGATTTCAACTCTCAGATTCGAAGGTTGTTTTTCTCACCTGCTTGATCTATCGGATCGTATTTGGCTTCCAAAATATTTTTATCCTCCTGTAGGTTGTTGATGATGTTATCTAGTTTGTTTGTTTTTATTTCGTTTACCTTCTTATATTGTTGATGTTTGATTTAAATAACAATGTCGATACTACTTGGCGGAAGACAATTCATCTAATAATGAAAAATGGATTGCATAATCCAGTCTCCCGCTTTATCGGTCTGATTCTAATCAAACCATGCGCTATTTCATGGACCATGTAACCATAAGGTATCATCATATTCAAAAGCATTTGTTCTTAGTTCCGCGTAGTCCTTCGATTCACAGGCAACGAAACCATACTGTGACAAACAAGCTTGGGAGAAAGAGCAAAGGCACACATCGATTTCGCACCACCTCCTACTACCGGTTTAACTTTTTATTATTTATGCTCCTTAAAATTTTGGGTAAGGTTGCGTGTACATGTAAACATTGATATTCTGAATACGTTGTGACAATATGCTAATTTTGTTAGGTCATTTTGATGACTTGCCCAATAAGAGTTGAAAAAAAAATTATGTAGCCATATGGTGACTTGAACCGATATAGGGTTAATCCATAAATTAGGTATAGTCGTCGGCAAGTCTCCAACAGAAAACAGCTACTGTCCCCTTAGACCGTTCAATTATATGATAGATTGTTGGCAAAATTTTCTAAAAGAACTTCTTTGCAGTGCTCTTTAGATACCATAGCTGGAATTATTTTCCGATTTAAATGGAGGAACACCTACGTACTGGTTTGAATGTTCTTGCCACTCATCAGCGAATCTTAGTTCTCATAATTAATATCAAATTCGAGCACACCGTATAATATTTTGCAAAAGTTTCCATAGGTATATGTAACTTCATGGCTTATTCAGGCAAACCCTGGCAATTTTTGACCTGACTCTCTTTGTTTCCAAACAATGAATTTTCTTGTGAAGGGTGGCATCTGTCAAAATTTCAAAAAAAAATCAAGTAACTGAAAATTGAAGTTCTTTAGACATATAATGTTTGGAATAAAGTTGTATTGATATTCATCGTAGATTTTAAAAATGCAATAAAAAACTAAGTGTTCTATTTAAAAAAACAAAGTTGAGTTCCACTTCCGGTATAACCGGACATCTGAAAATATTTTAACTGGAATGAGCTCCTCGGAAAACTCCCATATACAAATTTTCAGAAGAATACTCCCCGTAGTGTCCCATATACACATGTCGACTCAGCTTATCGAGGTATATTCTGAACTTTGTCGGTAAAAGGAGCGTATTAGAGTGAAACTGTCATAGTTTTGATGTAATTTGACAGTTTTATGTTTTCAGGTGGTATTCACACCGGAAATTCCAAGGTAGCCAATTCAGTGTTGATAGGAATGAAACCGTTCCTTTCGTCATTCGAGTTACATTTGAATTCCAGCAGTTGAAATAGAAGTACGGAAAAACCCAATTTCACTATTTGTGTTGGATAAATCGAGTTTCGTGAAATTTGTGATGATGAGGAAGATACAAATATTGGATAATGCAATGAGAATGCATACTCGTTCAGTTTGCTGTTGATTCAAGTTCAATTCAACAGTTAGAACTTCAATTAAACAAATACGGTTCGTTTAAAACAATCAAAACGTTTTCAATTTTCGTAATCAAGCCATCGCGCATTTTTATATTCCACATTGATTGAGAAGAATAATTCCTTTGAACAAACAACTTGAAACTCAAACTGGAATATAACGTACATTTTAAGACATTTTAATGAGAGTAATCTGAATCATAATATAATAGAAGTTATACTTTTATACAGGGTGGATCACGGTCGATTAGAGTAATGCACCCATGTTACTGTAATTATAATGACCCTGCAACAGTGCTTTTTCATCAACAGAAAGACTTGTCACTATTCTGTCACTCTTGTCAGAGATCAGAGACGGTTTTAGAATTTCATATTTTGTCTTGTAGTTTTGTATGGTGTTTGTTATCGTAGGTTCTTCCATCGTTCATTAATTTGCATTAATTTTGTCGCTTCAAGATATTTTGTTGACTAAACCGTTTCTTCCTCCATATAATCATATAAACAAGGAACTGTTTATTGTTGTGAGAGTGAAAAAAAGAATAAATTATTTTTGGTAGGTAATGAAATTTTTTATGTGCTTATGCTTTGCTCAAAATAGCTAATTATTTTAGCTTGACAAAAAAAGTTATGATTCTTGGTTAAGGGCTTTAGGAAGAAATTCCAATGCAGAACATTCTCCTACAATGTCGCAGTCTGTATAAACAATATTCTCAAACTACTACACACTTTTGAGTCTGTCCTGTAAAGGATTTCATTTCAAATACAAACAGCATCTATTGAATACCCAGTAAGTTCAACCTGATATTAGCTCATAATATAATATGCTATAGCTTTCAATTCTCCCTTCCTCCTGTCTTTTTCTTCTTCTTCTCTTTTCTGCTTTTCCTACACTTGTCTGTATCAGTCGTTAGACATTACGCTGTCTAAATTTAATAATTGTACCAAGTCTGGCTCTGGTGGAAGAACAGAAACAGTGCTCCACTGTTATCTGAACCAGTCTGCCATTTACTCGCCTTCGTAATTTTGCATAGAAATTATTTTGTTAGTGCTTACTATCTTAACATATTATCCTTTTATTTTATATTATTGTAATTTTTGTGGTGGGTAATAAAACTATTATTATTATTATTATTAACATTGGAGTAAGAAAACTGTAATTTGTAGCAGGCATGTTTTTCATGAGGATTATTTACTTAAAAAGGCCAATGTAATTAATTTAAAACCTAATGTAGTACCAAAACTTGAATTAGTTCTAGATTCCTACAGAAAGTACACAAAAACACGTATACTAAACATTTTCTCACCCCCATTGTCGAAATTGTACTAAGGTAACAGGTAACACAACTAGAAATAGCATGTTATTCAATTCGAAATATTTAAAATTAAATAATATTAGCTGTAATCAATTTTCATAGTTTCTTGTACTTTCAATCTATTTCCCAAAGTAGTGCTTGCTTGAAATTTGCACCGACTACTTGGGTTGGTTTCGTGGTGTTTTGTTGGGTTTCCCCACAGTTGAAAAGTGAATGCGATAACTAAAATCAACCTTCACCAGTACCATAATATTTTATTGAAACCCGGAATGTTACAAAAATCACTAATGATGCATATGCGCATTGCTGACTATTCTGAACTTTTTACAACACTTTTGACCTATGGTATTAGCATTCTAGAGTAAGTATTATCGCACTAAAGACAATAGAGTATATTTTGAATTGAATTGAGGAATGGGGCTATAAAAAGCTGCACCATATGATATATTATGAGCATGCTACTTACACTGTACGTTGAGCAGTACCGACACGTTCAGCGGCAGCTCTAGAGCAATATGTCTGACATAACACGTCAGCGTAGCATTATGGTGGCCTCTCAATACTCTTCCTAGCCTAGCGTCAGTCCTCGAGCCAATTTTCTGGTCTCGGACAGTCTCAGTCAAATTGAGCACTTCGAGGGGTACCTCTGGGATCTCTAGGAGGGCCGATGATCCAAGAGCAAGTTCCCACGAGAGTTGGGGTTTTGGGTTGCCTTCGTCGACGACACAGGAGACTGTGAGATCGGAGTTTTCCTTGACTGGTATGAAAGGATTTCCAGGATCGAGGATCCTGTTGTCGATCATCAAGTAGGCTTTTTTGGGTGCATCTGAAATAAAAGTGTTACATGAGAAACAGGAATAATAGTATTTGAAGAATATGCATATTTTTCTATTCGAGATGGTACTCGATCTTCTGAAAAGTCTTTGTTCTTATTTGTTTGTAGATGATAATATCTTTTTTACGAAGTTAAATAGAATCTGCCAATAAATTCTTCCCAATGACATTTGCTATCTTGATACATTGAAATCCATACATTCACACACGAAGTAAAAAAAATGTGTTTTCTAGAATAACTCCGTAACGGCTAAACATTTCTCCATGTAATTTGGTATGTCATGTGACAGCATATAGTTTTAAAGGACCCCGCAACGAACCTCATGGTAAATGGCTTCTGTTAAAATTGGCTAAAACTTCAAGATATTGTAGATATAGATGTCCTAATCAAATATCTTTAGATAATGAAGGCTATCAAATTGACGTTTTCAGCTATCAGTAGTAGTTACGTAAGCCATGAACAGATCGATTGTTCCAAAGACTCGATAGTCCCAAAAATCGATAAGAACGTGGACCACGATGTTTTCAGAATTGCTGTTAACGACTAGGGGTCAGAATTAAAAAAAATCATTAGGTCGGGGTGAGTTAGCATCTTAAAATATCATAGTAAATGCCAATTTTTAAGGGATAATCGAAAAATGAGCCAATTTTAGGGGAGCCATAATAGGACCACTGACGTCCATTTTCAAATTCTGTCTTCAGATTCGAGTTCAGTAACCCCGAAAACCCCCTGGGTCGCTATTTTATTCAGCTTCAGTTTTATCAAAAAGTAGGCCATTTTTTCTGGGGGGATCAAACGTGAATTTTCAAATTCTGACTCGAGATTCGGGATCACGGACCCAAAGTCTCCTGGACCACGTGTTCATTGGTGAATGGTTTGTGAATATATTTTGGTATTTGGGTAGTTTTGACGTACCAATTTTCGACAGTAACAATAAGTACGGGTAGTTTCAACCCCTAGTGAGAGGATGAAACTACTCAAATACTATAATGTTTTAAATATATTTCCAGGAGAGACGTGATTGAAGAGATTTTGGGTCTATGATCTCATATCTGTAGTCAAAATTCGAAAATTCACTTTTGATGCCCGAATACACCACCCACAAAACATTACCCACATTTTGATATGACCAAAATTGGATAAAATCTCGACCCAGGGGTTTTTGGGATAGCTGAACACGAATCTGGAGACAGAATTTGAAAATAGACGTTAGCGGTCCTGATATGGACCACCCAAAATTGACCCATTTTTAGATTTTCCCAAAAAAATCTGCATTTTATAGGAGGTTTTAAAAATGATAGCCCACTTCGACACTGTGAATTCTCTAATTTTGAACCCAGATTCGTTATCAGCGACTCTGAAAACCACTATAGCAAAGTTTTTATCGAGTTTCGAGAATTTCGAAAAATGAGGATCTTTTTTGGGTGGCCATAGGCGTGAATTTTTTAATTCTGACTACAGATTTGTTATCAGTGACCCTGAATACACCCTGGGCCAATTCTCTCCAGTTCTTGGAAATCTGTAGAAATAAAATGAATTCACCTCTAATCTCAATGTACAACATTATAGAAAAACTCACTGTTATTTGTCATGTATCCTAAATCAAAGCTTTGCAGTCTTCCAAAAAAATATTTCGGACAAAACTAAAGCTTACAAAATATCGTCTGCCACATGAATTCCACAACAAAATTCGTCTACCACCCACACAAGTAAGCGCAAAAAGATATTTAAAAAAATTATACCCGCAAGGATGAAATTAATTGAAATGCTTGTTTTTATACCAGCAAACACAAAAATATTATTCTGCCACTAATAAGATACCACGAAGTTGTTTTCATGAAAACCAATAAAAAATTTCCAACTAAATCACAAAGTGGAAAATATTTAAAAAATTATAAAAGAAGTGGAAAATTTGTACTGCTTTTTATAAAATCATTTAACTATGATATATTACACATAACTCGTACAAAAAATATAAAGCTTGCAAAAATGACCCGGAAATTTCTGTCGTTAACTCCTGGGCTATAAAGGGATAGAAACCACCCAAACACAAAAACTACGTCAAAACCATACTAGGCGCGTGTTTCGCAAACAAAGAAAGCATCTTCAGGAGTTGAAGCTTCTAAACTCGAACACCCAAACACCAAGGAGCGAAAAGTGTCAAAAAATGTTTTCACTTCTAAATATGGTAACTTTGTGGGCGAAACGCGCGTCGAGTGTGATTTTGACATAGTTTTGGTGTTTCTTGAATTATATTCAACCAAAAATTCCAAATATTCATTTATTCGAACAACAGTTAGGTAATCATTCAGACTATGAAGTTGGGAAAGTACAGAAACAGTGGGTGTTAAATTGCCACAATTGCGATCAAAATCTGTCCACAAACTTCGATCATCACGACAAGTTTCATACAAATTATATTACAGAAGAGCCATCGATAACCCCCTTCACAAATCTCATATAAAACGAGTTCTGTGACGATAATAGCAATTCTCATTTAGATTAATGGCTTTTATAGCCTACCTGCACTTCCTGAGATTTTCGTAACGATCAATTCCAGTGGCGAATTGCGCTTTTAAATCACCTCTGGAAATATCAGTATCATAGCTGTATAGAGAACAGGATTTGTCCCGTCGAATTTGTTTCAATTTGCTGAATCTGGTTAAATTCTATTGCGACTTATTGGAATTTTATTGTTCTTGGCCCGATTTGCGTAATACTTGAATGGGAGTGATATTTCAACAATTTTTTGTTTGTACAGTAATGATCAAAAATTTCGAAAATATTGTTTACAATAGGTATTCACAATAATAATTCAACCAATATACAGTGAGCGGCTAAAGTTAGGAAAAGTTTGCCTTTTTCGAAAACAGTCGAATTTCGAGAAAAATCTTAAAATCCTATTTTTGTTGTAAATTTTTTGGTTGTCCTTGATATACATGTGGAAGTATTTAATGTCACTGGTAAGGAAGTTGACCTAATCGATGATTTTCTAAACAGAAATAGGTTTTCATCATCATTTGAAAGGTCTTTCAATCCTCAATGGATATCTATTTCTAGAGGCCAACAAAAATTATATTTTCATTTGATAAATCAATTCCTGTTGAAAGAGAACTAGTTTATGATGACGTCAGAGTCATTTTAACATCGACGAAGAAGGTGCAACTTTTCTTTACGCGATAAAATATGTTTAGTTTTATAAGGGCTGCTCGTAATTTGGAATTAACTCAAAAAGCAACAGGTATTCTACTGGCTGTGAATGAAAAGTATAAGATACTGAGTAATGACAAGAATTCCACTTTTTTTTTGAGGCTGTTGTCATAAAAATTTAGTAGTAGTAGTAAGAGTACTTTTTGCAGTGTGTACATTCCCATTGGAAACTCATAAATTGTTTGCCGATCATCGTTTAACTTTTTGCAGCAGCAAATAATGAACATTAACGAAAATATATATATTTTTGGTGATTTTAATGAACGTGATATCACGGGAATAAATTATGATTATAACAAATCGAATAATATTTTGGATATTTTCAATAGTTTTACGGATTTTGGTTCAAAATTAGATAATGATATCAGAAATTTTCAGGAAAGAACGTTACATCTGGTAATTAGTTCAGATAATAACAATAAGAATGTGAAAAAATTTGGTTTGCCATTTGTCACTATGAATATGTATTCCTTCCCAGGTAATAATTACAATTAGCTCAAGTATGAAAGCTATTCAACGTAATTCAGAAAATTTTCCAATTTGAAAAATCCGATTTTCTAAGTTTAAGTTATGCAGTTTGGGATTGTAATTGGGAAAGTGGAGTGAGAATGTGAATGTTTATGAGGTGGTTGGCAAATTTTGTAGTATTTGGAATGAGCTGCAGTACATTTCCACAATGTTTTCAAGAAAAAAGAAAGTGAGTACACTAAAAAAATAGTAGATGGTTTGAGTGAGGACATTAACAAATTTTGGAACTATTTTAATGAAAAAATAGAGGAATGACACGAAATCTAGTACGTTTTATTGTATAGAACCGCCAAATACAGAACATACTGCAGACGCATTTGCAAGTTTCTTCTCTTCTGTATTCACTACAGCTAGAGCTACATATGATTTGAATTACTATTGCGATACAAAAATATGTAAAGATAATTTCTTGCTGGATGTGATAAATGATGTTGATTATGATAACGCATTAAAAATTACAACCAGAAAAGTTGGCTGGGGTGGATGGTATGACACCATATATGGGCCGTGGTGGTCGTGCTGGTAGAGCGTTCGTCTCTCAAGCAAAGGGTCTTGGATTCAAGTACCCGCTTGGTCATCGGTCTCGTGCATGGCATCACACGTTAAAAGATAAGGGTTGCGTCTTCCCTAGATCACACCAGTCTCTTGAAGACTTCCGAGGGTTGCGCGTAGGGGTGCAATCGGTTGACGGAAATAACAATTTTAACAAAAAAGTAACAATATTTTTAAAGCTGGTTGTTATTTTTTGAAACGTCTGCTAATTCATATTTATAATCTCATTGTCATCTGCTATATTTCCAACAAAACGGAAAATTTATTTTGTGACTCCTGTCTTTAAAGCGGGTAACCAAATTATTACAGAAAACTATGAACCAGTGTGTGCTCCTGTCGAACTTTTTACATTGCATAATTATTTTAAGAAATATATTACCTCAATGCAGCACGGTTTTAATTCAATAGGTCTGTTAACACAAATGTTTTTGCCTTTCACAAACTATGTAAATGAAACTTCGGAGTTTTAAGTCACAGATGGACATGATTTACACTAATTTCCACATTTCATTTACAAGTATTGAAATAAGCTTAATGAAAATTCAATATTAGAACCTATCAGTCTTGTGCTAATATGGGACGGAATGCCTGGGTTTCGTATGTGATATTATCTTGTCCGGGTTATCAATAAAAAGTTTTTTATAATAGTTATGCTACAAGATACTATGTGGTAATATCTACTTTCACTTTCGGTACTGGATATAAATGAATTATTTCGCTCGTCTCTCTGGATCTCCGACAAATGATACAAAAATGGAAAATAACTGGATTATTATCGTAAAAACTACGTGAATAAGCTACTGTGTTAGCAATACATGTCTGATTGAATAAAGTTTGTGAAAATCCAATCATTTATATAATTACTATATGAATCTTCATGAGGTAACGGTCAAGTTAATCAGAAAAATCTAATTTTGATTGAATGCATGATGAATGTCTAAGAAAATACAACAAATTGAAGAAATACGCCAATAATGGTCCACAATATAAGAAAACTGCACAACGAAATTTAGATACCGCCACAACTATTCACTTTCAAATGGTATATGAAGTTCATTGTAATTTATGTCCCTAGGGTTTTGAAATGCAACTTTATCTCCCTGGGAACTGAAAGATACATTTTAGTCCCTGTTATACGGGACTAAAGTTGGCACTTTAGTCCCGGAAGTGCAAAACATTATTTAAGGATGCCCTTTGGAACCGATTACTATTTTATTTGTTTTATCCCCTAAAAAATCTAAACAAAATCTAATAACTCGACACACCAGGGTTTTTAGGCATTTTACTACAACTCTCTAATTCATGTATTTCTGACAATTCCTTAACAAAGGCTAGTTTCATTCGAATATCCGTAAGGATGAAGGATAATCTCAATTTTATTGATTTCATTGAAAATATGAACAGGATTTTCATAAAGTCAGTTGTGGAATCATCTGCGACTGAAAGTTGGAATTTAGTCGCTATTTTCCATCGTACAAGATAACCTCTTTTGGAAGGAATTCATGTTTTAAAGAGAAACATTCTCAATTGAAAATTGAATCAATACATGACTCCTCTGGAAATGGAAAAACTCTACGATAAAATTGAAGTTACTTTTTTGTAATATCTAACAGAAAACAACTACTTCCCCGGCTAAAGCCACGCTGGACATTGAACTACATCTGATAGATATTCAGAAAAACCCTATATAACTTGAGAGAAAAAATCTGAAAGTGATAAAGGAGAATGATATTCAGAAGTATCACTCACAGAAAATCGCACATTCCATTGATGCGTGAATTGCATCTCTTTCGCTAGGCCTCCAATACATTTTGGTCGACAAAAATCTATTTCACTCTTCTAAGATCATCAGGGAGGTTGGAAGAATTGGAAAACATACTCTTCAGAAGCAATTTCACACTGTAATGAGGAATTGTTCGACTATTTCTTGTGCGGTGAAACTTTGAAAATATTTTTCTGACATGAAACCTGTCATGGGTTTTTCCATTTCCAGAGGAGTCATTTATTCTTCCAAGAGAGGTTATCTTGTACGATGGAAAATAGCGACTAATTTTTAACTTTCGGTCGCAGATGATTCCACAACTGACTTCATGAACATCCTGTTCATATTTTCAATGAAATCAACATGCCATACCCATGACAGGTTTTGTGTCAGAACAATATTTTCAAAGTTTCACTGCACAAGATATAGTCCAACAATTCCTCATTACAGTGTGAAATTGCTTCTAAGAGTATGTTTTCCAATTTTTCCGACCTCCCTGATGATCTTAGAAGAGTGAAATAGATTTTTGTCGACCAAAATATATTGGAGGCCTAGCGAAAGAGATGCAATTATTCACGCATCAATGTAATGAGCGATTTTCTGTGAGTGATACCTCTGAATAACATTCTTCCTTATCTCGGAAACGCATCAATTTATAAAATAAAAATCTGTCAGATTACCAAGATGAAATAATCAATAATAATCGATAATAAACGTGTTGCTAAGTAGAAAAGTTGCTAAGCATAAAACTAGTACTTTTTTTACGATTTTCTCTAAATAAAGTATACTCTTTTCCATTAAAAATGCTTAACAAGTGCGGAAAGTTATACTTTCCCGCGCGCTTCTGCCGAGGTGGCGTGCGGGAAAGATACGTTCTAATAATATTGAGTAATAACTATATACACAAATGCACATGAATTGACGAGTTTGAACATTAGGGATCAATGTTTGAACTTTTACTATAATTTCAATGGAATCGCAATGATTACACTAATTCCGAGTTCTAAAGTCGGAATTATACTAATTCCGAGATGTGAAGTCAGTATTATACTAATTCCGAGTTGTGAAGTCAGAATTATACTAATTCCGAGTTGTAAAGTCGGAATTAGTTTAATTCAGAGTTGTGAAGTCGGAATTATATTAATTCCGAGTTGTGAAGTCAGAATTATACTAATTCCGAGTTGTAAAGTCGGAATTAGTATAATTCCGAGTTGTGAAGTCGAAATTATACTAATTCCGAGTTGTGAAGTCAGAATTATACTAATTCCGTGATACTTCTGAATAACATTCTCCTTTATCTCATTCATAGATAAGAATCTCCAATGGAAAGTGGACAATAATCAACTATCTGAATGAAAATGCAAATTTTCACTTTCAGATTTTTTCTCTCAAGTTATATAGGGTTTTTCCCAATATGTATCAGATGTAGTTCAATGTCCAGCGTGGCTTTAGCCGGGGAAGTAGTTGTTTTCTGTTAGATATTACAAAAAAAAACTTCAATTTTATCGTAGGGTTTTTCCATTTCCAGAGGAGTCATGTATTGATTCAATTTTCAATTGAGAATGTTTCTCTTTAAAACTCTATTTTATATTTCAACGAAATCCTCAAATGGCCCTTTTAGAAAAAGACATATTTTCAGCCGAAATTCAATTCAAATACCAATTCAGATAATTCCGTTTCGACAGACACAAGAATAGTGTAGAAGAAGGTCACAGGTGGCGCACCGGTAATAACACATTTCCAGAGATTCCGCCCTTTCAGGAAGGCGCCGCTTATCGTTACGGTAAACGATATGACTCCCTGCCTCGGTTTTCAAATTGTGCGCTCGAAAACCTAGTCGTTCATTTATCCCCAAGAGGATTCCAGTCCGAGGCTTTCGCGTTTTTCTCCCGAACAGCTTGAGGAAATATTGATGCTGAAAATTATGACAGAAAAAAGTTATTCAAAATTACACAAGAGAGATGAAATACGGTAGATGTAGCAAAATGAGGCGCTATCAGGAAATGGGAACATTTGAAGGGAGTACAAAATTTGAAGAGACATTACAATTGTTATCCTCGGAAATGATTGTGGAAATTACATCATTTTCATTACAGTGTGTGTCAATTTCAAAACGCACCACTCTCCCAACAACATACTACTATTTTTAACACATCGACACGTGTTTCAATCACCAAGTGGTCATCTTTAAGAGGAAGATTGAACTAAATTCACATACAGAATTGTCCCCATTTATACCCATAAAATTTCCCTGCTAGAGACATGCGTGTTTTTTGTCTCTAATTAATTTCACAATATTGCCTATCTATTAATTAGGTAAATGTTGAATTGGATGGTTATGCTAATTATTAATATCATATATCAATCACTTCGGCTGCCAGTCAAAGGTTCAAACCCTAGCAACTGCAAACATTTTTCTGATGGCCCCAGAAAGTGTTAGGAATCGCACGAAAAAAGTAAGACCTAGTTAACCCTTAGTTAGCACTAGTTTCGACTTCTGAGGGATGCCGTTCGTGAGGAAAAAACAATTTTAACAACAACAAAAAAACAACAACAATGTGAGGGCGGGGATGAGCGCAGTTGTTAAGCGCTCGCCTGGTTGCAGGTTCGATTCCCAGATGGTGCGATCTTTGTTCATTTTTAGATGTGAAAGTCTGAATTATTGAGGCTCGTGTCGGCTGGGAATTCTCCACGATTCACTGTTGCGTTAAAAATTAACAGTGCTGCTCCTAAAGTGGCTAAAGACCATACCAGTCGATGCCAAAACAAAAAGGAAAAAAAAACAACAATATGATTACAAATAATAATAATTTTATTAAGCTATAAAGTGAACTGTTAGGTAATGGTCCACCATCTTTATTCATAATTTTATTATGACTACTCATTTCTGAGATTTCATATGCATCAGATGCCTGTTGTTGTTAACTGACTAATCTTAATGAACTAAAGTCTTTGGAATGGTTTTGTTGCAAAACATGATGGGTGACTGCTGATTTTTCTGTTTTCCGTATTTGAGATGTGCTAAGTGTTCCTCATAGAGTACTTAAATAGATCTTTCAGTTTGTCTATAATATTTCACATTACATTAATTTCGTTGATTCCAGGCTTTTCCGACTTCTCAACTTTGTCCTTTGGATTACCCATAAAGCTCTGTAGTGTCTGATGCTGAAGTTAGACTCTGTATCTGTAACCAAATACTTAGGAATATATTTAGACACACACCTTTAATGGGACTACCATATCAAATATGTTACCAGAAAACTCCAAACCATATTATATAAATTTAAATACTTGAACAAGTATCTACCTCTCCCAGAAATGAGAATAATATACTTCTCACTCGTAGAAAGTCATATCCGCAATGGTATTACAGCTTGGGGGGGGGGGGGGGTCGCTTAAAACACATCTCAACCGATTAGAAGTATTACAAAGACAATTTTTGAAACTAATTCTGCAAAAAAATCCCAGATATAATTCCGTCAGCCTCTAGAAAGAACTAAAAGTTATGGATGTAAGGCAACTATTCTACCTTTGTGTTAATACGAGATACCACTCCCAGAAAAATAAAACTAAAACTGAGATTCCTAATCATGAGTACAACACACGCAATCGAAATAAGCACATTCTCCCACATGTTACAAAATCAATAATACAAAGAGCTTATTCTTATATCTCAATAAAAATTTATAATACGTTGCCTGAAGAAATAAAAAAATATTCCAATATAATCAATTTCAAAAGGAAAATAAAAAAAATTATATATGAAAATGAGAGAAAACAGTTTTCCCAACTCTTCGAATCATAATTATTATTATTATAGTGTCTGATTTGTCTCATATACCTAGTTCCTTGGAAATATTTCCAAAGTTCTTCGTGTAATGGTGTTATGGAACTGAGATATATTACTATTGGTTATTATCATTTCTAAAAGTCGAGATTTGGTACACTCTTAACCTACACTTATTCTTTCTTATAAAATTATCCATAATACCCCTCGAGAAACTCTTACTAGCTGCTATTTCTTCTATTTTTCCTTTTCTTTGTCAATTATCTCCTGTGTAAGAGGAAAAAGCTAAAGACGATGTACTAGATCATCCTAGAAGGTAGCAATCCCTTGCGGGAGTGATAGTAAGAGTTTACGACGATCCAACTTTCTTCAATAAGAGTTTTTGTAGCAGCGACTAGAGCCATTTTCATAACAATATTATCCACAGTTAATAGGTATAGGTACCCAGAAAATCCAAAGTAAACTGAGGTGTTGACGTGTGGTGTGGTCTATCCAATGGTAGTCTTATTGGAACTAACATTTTCCAAGATACATTGAATGGGAAACTTTAGTTGGATTCCTACGAACGAAATAATTTATATCCAAAAGCAGCATGGTATGGTGCAAGGTGAGGTATGCATTTTTACAATAAATAAATATTCTCATAGAACGGACAGCACATTTCCTAGATTTATTCCGGTCATATTTTTTATGCGGGTATACCTACCTACCTCAAAGAACATGGTTGGAATACAAGTTAGATGTTTGCATTGACGAATTTCGTGAGTGGAAAGTATTTTAACTGTCTTACAGTTATTTATCGAATATATTTGAATATTGTGTTGCTAAGGATGGGGATTGATATGCTTCGATTTCACTTTTTAATTCGATACATTTCTACATTTCAAAATTTTTCCATTTAAATATATTATTAAGTGTCACATGGACATCCAATTCGAATGATTAATTATATAGGGAATATTCCATACAGAATTTTGAAGTTGGTATATAGATCTCCCCTCCTGATTAAACCGTTGAAGGACTCGTGTCTCTACGCGTTGTTGATCGACAGTTGTAATATATAACTCAAAGAGCGGCTAAATTGCTTATGACACAAATTCTGGGACATCCAGTTTACATCTACATGAATCATTTTGTATAATGATTATCACCAGTTAATCAAAATAATTCAATGAGAACACAAATTATGATTAAATGTGAAACTGATATTGACATGTCGTCTACGATAATGTGGTGGATATAATTAACGCATACATCACGAATATGACACCCGTAAAGTAATTGAAAATTGTACGGGGATTAATAGGCGTGCAGATAATTATAATCATTTTAAAATATGTGATCCCTGTGTGACAGTATAATTATTGATTAGCAAAAACTACTCTTGTTCTGTTCGTCACGTGAAACGATATGCGAGTAGATGAATTCATTGAAAAACAGTAGAATGGTAAGACGAAAGTGAAAAATTAAAAAAATTCTTAAATTACTTTCGACAAAAAACTTTCAATAATACCTCGTCGATGGCAATCATATAATAGTTTTTTTCTCCAAATGACATTAAAAGCGGCCTTTTAATGACACTTGGCAGGCTTAGAAGTTGTACTTTTAATGCCTAGGCAGAAAAAGTCCACTTTTACTGCCTGGGCAGAAAAAGTTCGTTCAATTTCTTTGAAAGATCGGAAAAATAGACAATCAGCACATTTTCAGAGAAAGATCCTATATTTTTCTTCTGTCTATATTCCATGAATCTGCTGTATGTGAGTTCATATACAGTTCTTGATTTTTCCGGTAAAAGGTTGAATTCCACATCTCGCGCCTGGTCTCTTATCTCAGGTGGTGTTAATTGCATCAATTCATCCTTACTTTGCAGTAAATCCATTTCTAACATGACAACTTTTCAAAATTGACAATGACAAAGTAAACAGTAAACAAACATATTCAACAAACGTCATCAGCGGTAAACATAGTAACGCAGGGCCCAGTTACCTTTGATAAAATAATTTAGTTATTTGGATATTAATAATGAAACGCAATTTAAATATGAAAAAGTCGATTTTGCGTGGAATTGGAACAAATTTGAAGAAAAAATTATATGTTTCACACGGCAGAAAAGCAGATTTAATGCCTTGGCACCAGCAGCGGCATTAAATCTTGTGCTTTTATGCCTAGTAAAACAAATAACTATTTTCTCCAAATGACATTAAAAGCGGCTTTTTAGTGACACTGGAAAGGCTTAGAAGTTGTACTTTTACTGCCTAGGCAGAAAATGTTCGTTGCTATGCAACCTTCCCAGTAATAATTTAAATCAAACTGGTTAGTTAAACTGACGTTGACATTGAAGTAAAACACAAACAATTCAACAAATTTCATCAGCGGTAAACAAAGTAATGAAGAGTCCAGTTACCCTTGATAAAATAATTTAATTATTTGGATGTTGATATTGTAACGCAATATAAAATAAAAAAGTCGATTTTGCATGGAATTGAAACAAATTTGAAGGAAAAATTATATGTTTCACACGGCAGAAAAGCAGATTTAATTCTTTGGCTGGTTTCATAGCCTTGGCGTGCCTCGGCTATGGAACACCAGCCGTAGCATTAAATCTTGTGCTTTTATGCCTAGTAAAACAAATAGTTATTTTCTGCAAACGTCAAAAGGTGACAAAAATATGCGATTTTTCACTTTCCTTCGTTACCATGACACCGTGCTCGAAGTAGTGTGCGAAATACTCACTTCGCACGCTGCTTGTAAACCATATGGGATTTTTATATTTTAACCTTCATGTTCCTCAATCAAGCAAAAATCCAAGAAAGTTAGGTGGGGTACTGTTTAGTTCATTGTCGCTCAAAATTTCCATTATTTTACAGTTATAAAAATCAGGCAGGAAACTGAGGCGAAAAAAAGTTCACTTTAAAATAATTTTCAACAAATTCGATCACCAAAATAACATTTCGTGTACTAGATACAAAAATAACTATTCTTTACGACAGTACGTAATTTGAGGTTTGACGCACTGTTTAGAGTATGTAGAGAGAAAAAATCAAATGTTCGTAAAATCACCAGCTGTGCGTAAAGTAATGTTTAACGCACTGTTCAAATATTTTTCAATAAGACAGTATTTTGCGTCAGATTGTACTCGAAAGTTATAATTTCATGATGCGATGAAAATTGAAAACTTCATAAGATAAAAAGTTCGTAGAAAAAATGTTGAAACATTTTCGTAAAAGCTATTTTGTACTCGCGTGTACTTCAAGCTTATACAAAAAAGTCCCACTATGCGAACTCGTATCATAAATAACTATTCTACAACCGTTACCATGAGGCTTTCATATCCCATCACAATGTAGACGTTTTCCAAGACATGTCATTTTATAACAGCAATTCCGCTCTAGAGTGCAATGTTCAATACTATACGAATGCTTAAAATCTCTACAATTTATCCAAACAAAGAAAAATGTCCCAACTTGATTTCGAGTCATACGTTGCTTTACGTTAAATAAAGGGAAATGGGGTACGTAGTAAAAACTATCTGTCACCCGGTTGCGGAAATTCGTTTTGATGAAATCGGTCATATTCTTACTACCTACTAATGAAATTAAAGCTCGAAGAAGAAGAATCATGGTCTTTCCTTGGCGGATCTTAATCACATCCTATTCGCATGTTCCAATCACGGCCTACACCGGCCTGAATTTTTACAAAGTCTACTTTCCACTAAAACTTCCCTTCCCACCAATACAACTGTCTTGTTGGCTACTCTCAACGAAAAGATTTATAATATTGTTCTGTCATTTATAATGAAATCTAAAATATCAAAATAGTATTATAACCTTACATTACAAAATTTCTAAAATTTTCTGTGGCAAAATAAACTCCGGTTTGTTGCCAAGGGGGTTGGGTTGAAAAAAAATAAAAGAAGAATCAAACAATAAATATTTGCGGGAAATGTAATGAACATTTACACTTATCCTGATTTTGCAAAATTTCACGAAAAGATGAATAATTTTGTTGTTAGTTTTTACCAGTGGTCCGTTCGTACACCAATGAACAAACATTTATAGTCTTGTTCGGATCCGATTATAATATTTTGTGTCCTAGAATCAAGTTATTACTACATATGAGCATATCACTGTTTAGAACTAGTATAAAGAAATCCTCCGAAAAAGTAATGTATACTTTTACCAAAGGTGCTTGAATAAACCATCATATTTTGTTCGAAATTTCAGAAATATTGCTAGAGGAACAAAGGAAGAAAAAGAAGGTGTACCATGAGCCTGTCACACGGTATACATGGCATGAAATGGGTTCATAAAATTTCTCTATAGAAATTATCAAGTTATCGACAATTATTTATATTTCACCTATAATCAAAATACAAAGTGCTCATTCTCTATCAAGGAAATGAATTACGAATGGCCCGATCCCGGAAATTTCTCTTTTGCATTATTCAGTTTCCAATTTACACCGCAAATACATTTCATGGAATCGAAAATTCACGGGTATGGGTTTCCTGAACGTCATGTCGTTTCGAGAGAGTTTCAAGTAGCAAATCAATGAAAAACATATGGTTTGGAACTGCCAATATTAAATTACAATATAATCAGAACTCTATATCGAGTTTAATGTAATACGTTCATTCCAATTATATCAAAATTCGATTTGCATGTTGCGGGGATGATATTGATAAGGGTTGCTACTAATTTCGTTAAATTTGTCGCAATCAGTGTGAATTTGATGAAGCATATAAAATAACTTAATGCGCAATACACCTGAATTATATGATCGTTGGAGTACTCAGAATAGTGATTGAAAATAGAATTTGGGAAAGTAAGCAACATTTTTTATAATTAAAAAATCATATACTCGAAGATTAACGAATCGACTTGTACCATGCACCTTTTACAGATAATTTTTTAGTCTAGGAGCTCATGAACTTTTCATATATCGGTCGTTCTGTGAAGCTGAAAATGTGTGTAGAGATCGTCCATGGGGTGCTAACTGTACAGTGTCCACCAAAATCTTGGAATGATTTGGGATACGTTTTCCTAATTAGTTTCTCTGAAATTTTCATTCTTCATTAAAGTTGATGCATTCAATTACACTTGTACTAACTTTCCTATTAGCAAATCTTAATCATTTGGATTGAACCTTCAAATAATTGAAGGTCAGATTAGAATGACTCTTAATGTCCCATCCCTTTATGGGGCCAGGTAGCCGAGTGGTTAAAGCGACAGTGTTTTAGTTACTGGCTGCCGGTCGGCGGTGGTTCAAACCATGGCGACTGCAGAATTTTTTCTGATGGCCCGAGAAAGTGCTAGGAATCGCACGTAAAAAGGTAAGACCTCGTTAATCCTTGGCTCGTACAAGTTTCGACTTTTGAGGGCTGCCGTTCGTAAGGGAACGACAGCTGGTTAACGGAAAAAACAATTTTAACAATTTATTATTTATTCATACATATAATTCAGCGCGATGGTTGGCCGTTAGCGTGTGAATTCTTTAAGCTATAGAAATAATATGTTTGGTTCTAATATGATCAAAATACTCTCATTTAACACACAACTTCAAAGAATAACACTTTTGTGGAGATTAATTCAGCCATAAAACCCTCATATGTGATCTCAATCATAACAATGAATTTTACTCACCTAAATACCCCCGTCGTCGGTTCATTGCTCTGGGTTGGTAACACTTTAACTTATCGAACATGCACCTTTAATTAGCCCGTTCAGAGCTGATTGGTTCCACTAATTCATTAATTTTGGTTTGGTTCAATTATTAACTTAACTAATCAAGGAAACTCGAAAATTAGTCTGTTTTTTCATTTATTAAAGCAAACGGAGATAAATAAATATAAAACTGTATAAATATGCGACTAAAATGTCAATATTTACGAGAAAAAAAAGGATATAGAGAATTTACTTTCACAATTAAAGTCAAAATACTGGAAATTTCAATGATTAAACAAGAACAGACTGAAAACAATATTTTTATAACTCAAAACAAAGATCTACCTAATTGACAATATATTATCTAGCATGTTAGCTTACCAAGACCATCATTAAATACGAAAAACTGATTATAGACTTTGATAAAAAATTATAAAATACCTTAGAAACCCTTTAACTCTGAGAAAATAGATCTGACATGTCCCAGGTCAAGGTGAGGCCTTGACCTGAGTATTCTTCACTCGACTTACTGTTTCAAACACAACATTTCAACTAACTCTTGTTTTGAGATCTTAAACGGTTCCACTCTATAATTCGTTAAAAGATAGGGGGGATGATCCCACCCTCAGAATATTTTACTTGTACGATATTAAGGTAGGTGTCGTTACTTGAATGGTCTTGGCATTCTAAACCCTATTCTGGCATTCTACAGTCCTAATTAATTACATGTAAGTTTTCCTATTACGTGACATCATATGGTTGACCGCCCCGTACATTTTAGGACTCACGTCGAATGTGGTTTTGTTTCACTTTGATAGAAAACGGTCGACAAAAACTATCAAACTTTCTCTTTTGTTCGTCCGATGTCACTCTGCCTTCTTACTTTTAAAATAACAATAATTTGCATACATTTACAGCGAGTGACCTATTTCCATATATGTATTATTTAAGACAAAAATTAATTGATTAAATGGTCAGAAAGATATTTATGATCGTTCGTTCTAGGAATATCTATGGCATCAAAACGAGTTGTACCAGATGGTAAACAATCGACCCTTGGGCTATTCAGGCTGAAATTACCAGATTTTACAATATCTTCGAAGTTGAATGGATTTTCTTAGTCTCACGAAAAATCTATTGTTTGTAATATGCCCCTCATAAATTTTGAGTTCCATCATTTCTGTAACTAAAGTTTGGTATTATCGCCCAGAGGAACATGTGGGATGCAGCTTTCTTATTGAAATGGATTTGGTCCCACGACCAGAGGCGTCTCAATATTCTATTACACACTGAATACCCGAGTAGCCGTCATCATCAGTGCCATGTGGCTAAGCAGGAAGCGACTGATATTCTAAATTCACTATACAGGGTATAATCTAACTTCTTGCACTCCCGTGAAGGAGGGGTGGATGAAGGTATGTTAGACGAATGGCAGGTGTGAAAAATGCGAAAAATATGTTTGAGAGTTTTAAAATTTTGTGAAATGTAGGTCGAATCTTAAAAAACTCTGTCCGCCATCCTTCCAGACCAGAAAAGGCAATTGCCGGTGAAGAAAAGACACCGAATGTCGAACCGAATTTAGATTACGTTTACAGAGGTCTACAGAGAGACCCACATTTCAGAAAAAATTAAAATGTTTAATTTTTTTTTTCGAATTTTTCACACCTGCCATTTCTTCTAACATGACTTTATACACCCCTTCTTCACGGGAGTGCAAGAGGTTAGATTACACCCTGTAGATTAAAGTGACATTAGCAAGCAGAATATCGAAAAATGTTGTTGAATAGAGTTGTTTGCAATCGAAAAATATAACCAGTTATTCTACCAATTAATAATTTCAATAACTGCTCAATGAGTTGGCCTCAATTTGTATTAGGAATTATCGACAATAATTTTTGCGTAGTAAATTACTAAATTAGCACAAATTGTCTGTCAAAGCAAGTAACTGATCTAACGAAACCTTGAATATGACTCCGAAAAACAGTAAGAAAAAATAACCCATGTTCGGTAGCGTATTGGCATTGTCTCCTATGGCACGACGCATCCCTAGACAACTGTATTTCAAATCACATGCTTATAGTTATTAACGTTACAAGACCGATACGAATTTGATTGTCATAATCCTCTGCAACCTCATCCGTTATTTGCGTATCAGCCGTGTGTCGTTCAAGACTTCCCGCTGAAAGATTACATTTTGAAACCACGTACCTCGTAATTCTACAGAAGAATCCCAACATCGTAATGTCATGGAACAGTTTAACAATATCACAACAATATTATAAACAACGTCAGTTTTTTATGTTCGCGAGTTCGCTTTAACAACGATCATGGATGAAATTGGAGAAATTGAGGAACAAAATCAAATTTCTTTAGAAATATTGGGAGAATCATGTGCAGCGAGTGTTGATTTACTGCCGAAAATAACTCAAGGGCGATATCAAAAAGAATAAGAACAATTTGAAGAATGGCGTAAAAGCAAGATTGGAAAGGTGGTTGATGAAGATGTATTATAAGCCTTTATGAAAGGAAAATCAGAGGTTTATTCTCCTCACTCGCTGTCGACCAATGTTGAAACTCGATTCGAAAGTTTATGACAACATTGACATTTCCAGATTAGTTATTTTAAATCGTCCACCATATTAGAGTATCACCTACAGAAATGGTATTTTCAGATTTGGAAAATTATTTTTGTTCTTGAGACGAGAGTCCGATAAATAAAGAAGAATTAACTAAGTTTATGTTGAAGGTAGATGATCATACATGGTTGCTTGAAAAGGTTGTATTAATGTGTGGCCTGTAGACGTGACGAACTTGTTAAGCTGACTGTGATTTTGAAAGCACCAGTACCAGAGTTTCGGTAACATTGAGGAATACTAAAAACAAAAAGAACAGGGTATTTGTCATTCCCAAAGAAGGACTTCTGTTTGATGCGTATTGTTTATACCAAAAAATCGTAGATTTGCGGCATTCAAATTTGGAAAATCGGCGATTCTTCATTGGTTATAGGAAATGTAAATTACTATTTTCTACAAACGACAAAAAAATGAGAAGTTTCGCGCATTGACAACAATATGCGAAGTGACCCTTTTTTCCATTTTCCTTCGTTACCATGATACCGTGCGCGAAGTAGTGTGCGAAATACTTACTTCGCACACTGCATGTAAACTATATGGGATTTTTATATTTTATGTTTCGCAATCAAGCAAAATTCCAAGAAAGGTGGGGTACTGCTTAGTTCATCGTCCCTCGAAATTTACATTATTTTACAGTTATAAATATCAGGTACGAAACTGACGCGAACAAAACCTCACTCTAAAATAATTTTCAACAACTGTCCCTTTGAAATAATTGTCAACAAATGTCATTTCAATTCCATAGTTACAGTAATTACTTCATTTGGAAAAACAGTTTAAGCTAGTTCGATACTATTTTTCATATTAAGCTAAGCATATTAGCATATTAATTATTTTAGAACAATATTTTTGACGTTTGTAGAAAAAAATTTGTTTGCATCTCGTGAGCGAAATACTTTGGTCTCGATCACCAAAGTAGCTTTTTGTGCACTAGATACAAAAAAAGAAATAGATCGCGTCTTTTCAATCCTTAATTTTTCTTTCTTTATTTTGATTTTTTTTACATGTTGAGTGGAAGAGCGCGTCTCCTCGGTTATTCAACTTACTGATGCTACCGAACTTTGCCCTTTGTTTTCGAACTATGCTTAAAACTGTACTTCTGTATGTGTGCGCACTCTTGAACAATAAAATCTTTTATTATTATTATTATCATCAGAAGCTGGTGATAATATCTACCTTATGTCAAAGGTAATAATACAGCTAATAAGGTAGAAAATGAATCTATCCGTTTCTTAAGGACCTCACTTTATAAATTCCATAGCAAATTCACATCGGAGTGTATGTTTCAAGTTAGAAAATCAAACCATAATATTACAATGTAACATTTCACTTAAAATTATTCACGTTAGAGAATCAATCCGTTATATTACATTATTACAATGCAAATTTTTGTTGCGAAGTAATATAACAATCATGTCAAAATAACCTTCTCTTCTTCCTTGTGATTATAATTTATTTTTAATTTCAGGTTGCATTAATAATAATTGGTTTGGTAGGCGCTTGTAGTCGTGAAGAGCTTTGAAAAATGAATTTGAATGAAAAAGAAGACAACCATATTAGTGCCAGCCACTTCACTCGCTGAAAGTGAAGAGACACGGAGGCTGGAAATCCACCAATGTAGCAGAGGGATACGTAGAAAATTCACCTAGCTTCACAGATTGAAAAGGGCTGTAACGAAATTAATATCTCAACAACTAGTACAATTATTACTAATGCGTCTAATTCTAATGTCAACACTGCCACTTCTGTTAATATCTCTAATAATAATAAAATATGTAATTGTCATAAATGTGTAATTAATATTGATAAGTAATGTATTCATAAGAGTGATTGTTGTATGTAGTTGTCTATACCGGGTGTCCCAGAGCTTTTAGGCCAGCAGATCTCTCAGTTACCTGCGAAAAAAAAAATTGAAAAAAATATGTGTCATAGGAGACCATAAGCACTTTCATGCAGCATAGCGAAATCCACCCCCTGGCGATCAACCCCTGAGAAACAACCCCTAACTTTTGTTTTTCAAATGGCACCCCATGTTTGTTTGGCTTCAACTTACAGCTCTTTTTAATTCTCAATCAATGATAAATCATAATATGTAGTTGTGAAGATAGTCACTTGATAAAATTGAATTCGTTAGTGGGTACTATTAATTGGACTGATCGAATTAGTCCACATTGTAGAGACAAGAAAAAGTGGATGTTGAAAAAAAAGAGTCAATAAAATGTTAGAACTTTTTGTGCTTTGTTTTATTCCTACGGTATCTGGATGACAAAGTGGTATCAGTCGTGATATTGTTGTTGTATATCAAAATGCCTTTTACCTTCACTCCCAACGAATACGTTGATATGCTTTTAATTTTTGGTGAATGCCGAAAGAATAAACGTGCTGCGGAGAGGCTGTATGAGCAGCGCTTTCCTGATCGTCGACAACCAGGTCGCAATACGTTTTCGTATGTAGAAAATACCATGCGAACAGGATCATTTCCCGGAAAAACAGATCAAGCACATCCTACTCCTGTGCGAACTGAGGAAAATTGCATAAATGTGTTGGCCTACGCCGAAGCACATCCTCATATTTCGGTTCGTGCATTGGCGGTGGAGGTTGGGATCAGTAAGTCGTCTGTGCAACGAATTTTCAAACAGTACAGATATCATCCCTTTAAAATACATTTACACCAAGGACTCAGACCTACAGATTTCGAAAGACGACTGGCATTTATTGCTCACATGCAAGTTTTCATCCACGACAATCCCAACTTCCTCAATCAAATCTTGTGGAGTGACGCATCCCGCTTCTATAATAATGGTACTGTTAACTGACATAACATGCACTATTGGTCACAGGACAACCCTCACTGGATTAGAGAAACCAATTTCCAAACAATGTGGGGTGTGAACGTGTGGTGTGGTTTATATAATGGACGACTCATCGGCCCTCATTTTTTCCAAGACACTTTGACGGGCCACCGATATCTACATTTCTTGGAAAATTGTATTCCTGCACTACTAGAAGATATTCCAATTGAAGAACGACAACAAATGTGGTGGCAACAAGATGGTGCTCCTGCACATAACCATAACATAGTTACGACATTCCTCCATAATACTTTTCAAGACCGTTGGATTGGAAATAGTGGACCTGTTCGATGGCCTGCACGTTCTCCCGATCTCACGCCACTGGACTCTTTCGTATGGGGATATTTGAAACGAGTTGTCTTCGAAACTCAACCAACAAATATTGAAGATTTAACCCAGAAAATTTCTCAGAGGCTTGTAATACCGTTACTCCGGAAATGATTCGAGCTTCCTGTACTCGCGCGCTGATTCGGCGACTTGAAGCATGTGTGGCAAGTGCTGGCCAATATTTTGAACATTTTCTTTAGTATAATGTTGCAGTAACAATACAGCTGAGCGTATAAATTCATATTTAATTTGTATTTTTATTTTCCATAATTCTGCATGCCATTCTAGCTACCATGATACATCATTGAATGAGAAATGAAAAAGACTGTAAGTTGAAGCAAAGCAAACATGGGGGTGCTATTTGAAAAACAAAAGTTAGGGGTGGTTTCTCGGGGGTTGTTTGTCAGGGGGTGGATTTTGCTATGCTGCATGAAAGAGCGTATGGCCTCCTATGACACATATTTTTTTCAATTTTTTTTTCCGCAGGTAACTGAGATATCTGCTGGCCTAAAAGCTCTGGCACACCCGGTATAAAGTTCATACGTTAATATTCATCAACAGTAAAAACACAAGAGCTTTTTTTTTTATCGGATAAATTTCTTTTTGTAACGAAATAATTTTGCCAATCAGTAATTTTACGAGAAAAACTGACATGACAAAATCGCGAAACCGAAGGTCCTGCGATTTTGTCAAATGTCAGTTTTTCGAGCAAAATGACTGATGGAAAAATTTTGAGTTAAAAAGAAATTTATCCTTAAAAGAAAAGCTCGAGGGTTTTTTGGCAAGATAAATTAACGACCGAATATAAATTGTCTCCATATTGACGCTTTAGTATTTTTTGTAGATTGCGGGATTGCTTTTCCTATATTTTTTGTTATTTGTTGAGTCGAAACTTCCCCAAAACGACTCATGTTGTAATGTTTCAGTATCAACTATCAACAATACTTAAATAACTGACAGGGCAGACATTAAAGTGACGTAAGCATACAAGATGTAGACGCTAAAGAGGAACAGGCGTTTTTATCGGTGATAAAAAACGATGCACCTTTTTTATCGCTGTCAAAATGACAATACAGTCATCTTTAAATGACACATTTTATACAGGAGTTAATTTATCGATATACTTTTTAACATACAAACCGGCTACAGAAGAAATATTGTACGTAACGTGATCCAAAAGTGGTTTTACTGGACTCAAGGAAAGTTCTCATCCCGTAAAACGTTACTTTCAGAACTTATTTTATAAATTATTATATTCTCTTCCCGGCAATAGAAATCACCAAAGACACTCTGAGTTTACATGCGAATGTAGCTCACATGAACGTAGCCTAATAAAATTCTTCGTTTTGAAATATTAGAAGTGAGGGTGGGAATAGAAATGATTGTTTTCGAAGAACAGCGCGACGTAATTTTTCATGTACATAAGCACCTCAATACATATTCGAATATACCTTCAAATTATGATTGAATTTTCAGAACTCTGCTGTAGAAAAGACAATAAAAAAGGTTCAACCTAACTGCACAGAAAAAAAAATCTGAAAAAGGCAAATATTAGTTCTAGTTGTCTGAAATAACAGTTTTCCATCGCCAACTTAGTGCCATGAATATTAAATTATCTGCGACTCGAAACACAGGATGGGAAATAAACATAGTTTGCAGACTTCCTCAATACCATTAGCTCTTACTGCACAAAGACCCGAAAAACAATGCCTCCCAGATATAAATACAAATAGAATAGCTTTCAACAACAGAAACGGTGCTTATCTGAAATTACCCCGAGAAAACTTACACTCCAGAGGAAGGTAAATACGAACTGTTTGTTTTTAAGATGAGAAATGAACCATTTGGAAACGTTGCTCGTTAAGATACTGGAAGATCTTGAAATTTCACCGGTTAGTCCTTGTTTTATTACTATACGTGTACATTGAAGGTGGTCATAGAATTCAAGCAAAATCTGAATCAAATTGAAAATAATTTGCTAAATCAAATTTCATCTTTCCTGGCAAACGGTTAGATGAACTGATTCTATTTTAGGTATTGACTGTTGCTAGAGCAGTAAGAATACGGTCGTGGTGTCTGATCTTACCACTTTGTCAAAACTTTGAATCTTCAAGTCCACAAGCTTTTGGAGTATTCAAAATGACCAATCAATAAAATTGTTTCTAATTGCAAATGGTTCAATACGTAGAAAATATCAACTGTTTTGTATCTACAGTTTTACAGATTTTTATAAATTTATCACGTTGTCAAAATATTTTATATTACTTTTCATTGGGCTGAGGTGGTGGAGAGTTTGCCTCTCAAGCATGGGGTCGTGGGTTCAATAACTGCATTGACTCTATTTTTGTCCAATAATTCTCTGACTAAAATTGTTATAGTATCATCAGCAGGTATACATCAAAAAATATCAATTTTGCGTCATCCGGAAGGCTAACTCTGTTTATTTCATTTACGAAGTCATGTGAGTTCTGTAAACTGAATTCAGGTTGAAAAATACAATGGTTCCTAATGATAGTGATCAATTATAGGGTCATTATGTTTGTGCATTTTTATAAGGTAATAAAATTTAGAAGTTTGTGGGTTCATTAAAGTCAATCTGAATTTTTCTCTTTCTTTGAAAGTAAATTTCAATTTTTCAAAATGTTTTCTACTTGTTTCTGGTAAGAATCAGTGAGATCACGATTTGGTTTTCCAAAATTTCCTGAATTCAAGAAATAAACAGTTATTTCAACGTAGTCATTCCTATTAATGGCAATAACCGTGCTACCTTCAACTGCTCTAGTGAATTCAACATCATTATCAATAATTTTGCTTTGTATATTTATATGTAGTTTAAACAATTACTGTGGATCTTCAACAAGTAACGGCCGAGTTAATCAGAAATCTTTTCTTATTATCCTTCTGGGTATACGCTACACCATCGGTGTCTGAAATCCATCTTCTCGTTATCTCGACATCAGACATTTTGCATCAGGTCGGATTTGTTGAAACTTTTGAAAATGCGCTTAGATCAGATACTACGCAGAAAATGTCCGAAAATCGCATCTCTGGGTACTGATAATCCATTTTGCTGTGAACCCCGCCCTAGTTGCGCATAAATGTAGTATATTAATAGTTCAACTTAAGCTTTTTTTCATGGTTTATTGTACTTTACCACCATAATCAATAATGTTATATGTTTCATCAATGTTATTCTACAATCTATTACTTTCATTTAATTCATTTATTACATTATATTCAATAATATGAGCAATTGTTTACCAAGATACATTGAAACTGAAAAGGGAAGTAGTGTTTATGGAGGTCATGAAATTTCTCAAGTCTTTAACGATTTTTTTGTTGACTCTGTCAAATCACTAATTGTTGGAGAAGATCATCACGACATAAAAACTAACTAATTTTTTCTCCATCCGCTGGACGAAACTGAACTTTTCGATATTCTTAAGTCTATTTCGTCTAAGAAATCTAGCGGAATTGATCAATTGCCTGGAAAAGTCTTGTTGCTTGTTGCTGAGCATATCATCGAACCACTTACGTAATTAGTAAATTTATCATTTCTGGAGGGATCATTTCCCTCATGTCTCAAACACGCCATTGTTATTCCAGTTCACAAAAAAAATGATAAACATTTGATTTCTAATTATAGAGGTATTGCATTGCTGTCTTCATTCTCTAAATTATTCAAAAAATCCTATCTCAACAGACTTGGTATATTTTTATAAAAAGTACAAGTTGTGATGTAGTGGTTTGGGCCTGTTTTTAAGTAAGTATGCCTCTGGCGATGATTGTAACTGGCGGTCGTGGGAGAACTGTCAAGGGGACAGCCACGATAGCTGACAACGAGAATTTTGTAAATGGTTTTTCAATAGAAAATCTGGAGAAACTGGAGTGTTGCATCATTGCTTTCATTTATCACCCTACCGAAGAACCCACTTCCTGAAAGGATTTTAGAGTCTCAGTGCTTTGCCAACTGATCCAAGTCATTTTGGCGCCCAACGTGGGGCTGGGGGTGAAATCGTTAGTACTGAGTTGTCGGAGAGTCCTGGAAGCAGTGCATACCTCCTTTAAGAATTCACCTGCGAAGCCTCACACAAACCGGCGAGGACGATTCATTGAGAAGCACGCGACAGTTTTGATCGACTTTGTGAGCGACTAATCCAGTGAGCAGAGTATGATGAATAGAAAGAAACCCACATCTTAGAGATTGCTATGTTTATGAATTCGTCGAGGGAAAATTGGTGAGAACTTTCCAATTTCATTTTGGTGCGAACTGACAGCGGTTCAGTTGTGACTTTTGCTGAAAAAAAAAAAAGAATCTGCATTCTTATTTTTACTCGAACTGTTGAACTGATAACGGTATTCGTTTACTGTCAAACATTTTTTGAATTATTTCATATTGGTATACCTTCCTAGTGATTTTTTTATGCAAAAATGAGCTCACGAAAGAACAAGAAAAATAGAAGTAGTGACATTGATGTTAGTTTAGATCTTGAAAACATGTTACAAAAGTTGACTTTAGGGATGACTGAGCTCCAACAAACTGTATCAAATTTGGCTCTTAATGTCGATAATATTGACCAACGAACTAAGGCTGTGGAGCACGAAACGTCCACTCCTTCGTCTTCTCGACAAAATGTCTCAGGTTCAATCACAAACACAAATAATAATGATCGATTATATTTAACGAATTGGAGGGAATTGGGGGGTAGCAATTTGACTTTTTACCCAAATTCGAAAACACACCCAATGATGTTTTTGAATAAACTGAATAATATATTAAGGGAAGCGGGTGTTCCAAATGAATATAAAAGGGGCCTAGCACTAACATGTCTCAAAGGGACGGCAGCAGACTGGGTGTCGAATAAAGAAAATAGTTTCGTCACTTATGAATATTTTGAGAAAGATTTCAAGGATAGATTTTGGAGCCTAGAAAAATAACGCGATTTGTCTTGGATTTATGTTATGGTAGATTAGAATCTGGCAACAGATCGGAATATTTTTTAAATTTGGTACGTCAGTCCACATTTTTTAATGAGAAAATATCGGACAAAAAATTGATAGGTATGATTACTAAACATTTTCCTGCGGAAATACAACGGGGAATAATAACGAATGGTTTTTCTAAGATAGAAGAAGTTGAAGAATATCTTCAAAAAATTGATGAAACGTATAAAAATGAATCGAGGTATGATCTACAAATTTCTACTAGATATAGCGCTAACAATTCTCGCAGGGGTCGTGAGTTCCATTCTCACAGGAGTCACTCAACCAAATCCCATTGAAAAATACGTTAATTTTCCAACGGAATCTGAAAACAATGTTCCGTTAGAAAAAGTGTGGAAATTAACCTACACTAATTCTAAAAATAAAGCAAAACGACGCGATGAAAAGGCCAATAAAAAAATAAAACCCATAGAATTCGAAGTCGGGGATTGGGTTCTTGCTAGGACTCACTACCAGTCTTCAGCCGAGGAAAAAACAATAAAGAAGTTTTTCTTATTATTTGAGGGTCCCTTTATATGGGTCCCTTTTACATGGGAGTAGTAAAGAGTTATCTACTCAAAATGTCATCAATTTAAAACCCTATAAGGAGGTACCGAAGGAGTTGGACATTTCGGCTTCCGGTTAGCATTATTATTATTTTTTTAAGTTACAATTTTTATTTTTAATAGGTGTATGTTACTGCCACTTCCATTGTTTGCTTTCATTAGTATTGAGTACTGATGTCTGGTTAACTCAAACATCACTTATCCTTTTATAGTATTGTTTAAGTTGGTTTGGGCCTATTTTCAAGTAAGTACGCCTCTGGTGATGATTGTAACTGGCGGTCGTGGGAGAACTGTCAAGGGGACAGCCACGATAGCTGACAACGAGAATTTTGTAAATGGTTTTTCAATAGAAAATCTGGAGAAACTGGAGTGTTGCATCATTGCTTTCATTTCTTCAAAAAATCCTATCTCAACAGACTTGTTTCCTTTTATAAAAAGTATAAGTTGTTCTCAAATAGTCAATATGGCTTTCAGGCTGGTTTATTAACTCAAGATGTTACTTTCTCTCTGATCAATCATGTTCTATCCAAATTTGATAATGGTGAAAAGACTTTGAGTATTCTTTTTGATTCGTCACGTTCATTCTCTTTGATAAACTTTATGATTTGGGTGTTCGTGGCCATAGTCCTAATTGGATTGAAACTTATTTAACTGGCAGAACACAATCAGTTAAGGTTAGGCTCGAGTCGGGAACTTATTATTCTGAAAATCGTAATATCATAACAGGAGTCCCGCAAGGTAGTGTCCTGGGTCCTACCCTCTTCCTTCTATTTGTTAATGTCATATCTAATATTAATCAACCAAACTGTACCGTACAGTTTGTGGATGACACGTCCTTCATATCCAGTTCTGCTTCATATAAAGAGTTGTCTGATCAGGCAGGAAATGCAGTTGCTAATATGCTAAACTACTGCTCCAGAAACGGCCTTGTATTAAATAAGAATAAAACGTATACCATCGTTTTTTCTCTTAAAGAGTTGGATTGCAGTATATTGGTAAGAGAAAATTCAAAATTGATTGTACAGAAAAAATCAGTTAACTTCCTAGGGTTGATCATAGACTCACAATTATCCTGGAATGACCATATTGACTCTATTTCAAAAAAATATCAAAACATTGTTTTGTTATCTGGAATCTCAGGAATTTTGTCCCTATTAACATTTTATCAACCTATTACTATTCCTGTGTACACTCAAGTCTCAATTATCGCTTACTTTGCTACGGTAATTGCGGTAGATTGAATGATTTGTTGATTTTCCAAAAAAAGATATCGAGAACTATGTGCTTCAAAAAATATGGTGATTCTTGTAAGCACTTATTTATTGAATTGAGAATTCTAACTGTGACAGCCATGTATATTTTGAATTGTGTTACTTACATAACACAACACTGCCACATGTTTCAGGAAAGGGACACCACCCGTCTTGCCTCAGGCTACACTCTAAGACAAAATTTTAATTTCATTGTTCCCAATCACAAATTAACATATGTATCTAACGGACCTCATATCATGTCTATAAGACTTTATAATAAACTTCCTATATCCATTAAAAAAAATTCTAATCTCAATAATTTCAAAAATTGTGAGAAGAATCTTCTCTACAATAATGCATTTTATTCTCTTGATGAATTTTTACAAACTGATTTGGCTACTACGTTATGAATGTTTGCTTGTGTACTGCTTTGTTATTTGTTATTTATATAGTTTTATCACTTTCATCATAGAATTCCATTTTTACCACTACTATTGTGTTGTATTCTTATATGATGATTTAATTTAATTTCTTGAAATTATTTTAGACTGTCATTTTATTGCTTAACCTTTTGTATTTGACGATTTCCATGCTTGTAATAGTCTTAGGAAATAAAAAATTGTATTGTGTTGTATTGTTATATTTTACCTTTCTATTGATCTGCTAGTAACCCACCTTTCTTGCAGAAACAATTATTTCGACGATTTCGAAATATATTCCTATATGCACACTCCCACAAAGTGAGAAATATTGGAAAAGTATCTGACAGAAACCTACTACTTTCCTGGCTAATCCGCGACGGTCCTTGGATTACTGACTCTATTGCGAGTGCTTATTATGCATCCCTTGGTCTCGAATCAAAGAGTTACTGGCATGAATAAGCCATCAATTTATTAATATAATGACTGTTTAATTTTATCCTACTTTCAGTGAATGACTAGAAATCCAAATATTAATCTATGTACTCGATTGTTTATTTACATTCTTGTATAGTTCAAACCTTTGTCTGACACAGTTTTGGTATTCGAATATAAGCTTTGGTATGATATTTTTTTTAATTTTCTTTCTAACATTTTTCCAAGTAAGCCTTCATACTTTCTGGACTATTAAGTATTTTTCTGATTCAAAGAGTATACCCTGAAAAACACTCAAATAGAAACAACACGAAGGGTTGCGAAGTAGGAGAGAGTTTGTCAATATTTACCCAGTGATGAAAGATTCTTTGAAATGAAGTCAAATACAAGTACTACAAAAGATAAAACGTTTCTTTCGATTAAGTCGTAAAGGAAGATGCTTCTTGTTGACACTGAATATTTATTCTAAATGGAGATTGTGTTTGTTTTTCCCAACAAGAGGGTTGAACCCTTATAACTATAGAAAAAAACATGTTTTTCGTTTGCGACATTCCATATCGATCGTTTAGACAAATTATTATTGCAGTATAACAATAATATACATAAAAATGTCCAAGATGACGAAACTGCAACTGTAGATCTGAAGATTTTTTGAACTGTTTGTTTCCTGGTTTCACTTATAGGAATTTCGAATTGGGTGGTGAAAGGTGGGTAGGTGGTAGCTTGCTTGATATCTGAAATCCATTCCGGGTATTATTACAAAAATGCATTTAGTTATTGAAGAGATTAAGAAGTGGTGAATGATATAAATCTACTGCTGATTGAGTAAATAATTGAAATTTTTTCTTTTGTTGATCTCTAGTGCTTCTGAGATATTTAATTTCGAGCATTTTCTTTCTGAATGTGAAATTTGTATCATAATTATTGTTTTCATCTATAAGGTGATATGAATAATTTGAATCTCCCTAGTGGTTACCAAAGCTTCTTTCATGTTCAAGAATGCGGGTTTTGAAAATTCTGAAGGTTCTACCGACGTACATTTTAGTGCAATCCCCACATTTTAATTTGTACACCCCTCATTTTTGTGATTTTTTGGTTTCAGTTTATTGTTTTTAATGAATTTGCTTAAATTATTGTTCGTTTCGTAAGAAGTTGTGTCAAGATAAAAGAAAAAAATCCAATAATTTACCAGTTAGATTTAAATCACTTACCACTTCTGAATCTCTTTAATAACTGAATGCATCTTTGTGATAATATCCTGAATGGATTACCGATATTAAGCAAGCTACCTGTTCATCAGTATGCTCCCTGTTCAGAATTATAATATCTTCCTTCTATTTACCTAATTTCAAATTACTTTAAACATGTTTGGACATTTACTTAATTCCATTTCATATTTGAGAGAGCTTAGTAATAGCAAAACGCGTTCCTTTTTTTTTGTTTTTACAAGTTTTTACAATTAGTAAAACATTTTTCATATTAAAAAACAGTTGTATTTTTATTTAACTCCTAGTAATCAGGGAAATCCATGAAGTATCGGTCAACTCAATCAAGACAATAATTAATTATGGAAATGATAAAGGCTAGTGATGCTATAATAGCTTTAAAATAAATGAGTATAATATTTTTATTTCAATACAGTTATGGTCTTTTAAAAAACCTTTTGACCTTTATATAAAATTTGGTAAAATAATCTAAATCTATATTTTACATTTTGACATTTTATATATTAACAATACAAATAAGTTAGGTTATGTTTGGTAATTTCTTTCTTACTTAAATATGACACTTCTGAGGTTATTAAAATTAAATTTGATTCAAAATCAGTTCCTAATGAGTATACAGGGCAATTCAAATTCGACCCACACCATTGGGATCTCCTAAACTACAGGAGATACGTCGAAGATAGGGCAAAGTTGCGTATTCTGGTGCTTGACAAAATACTGTTTTGAAACTTGGAAAATTCCGAGTATTTCCGGAAATATCGGGAAAAAACTGAAAATCGGAATTTTCGTTTTTATTTTTTCTATCGTTATTTGACAACATAGCTCAAAACCAAAAGTACATTTTCATTGATACTTTTTTCAGCTACTCGTTTTCATGTTCAGATTTACTATTCGACGTTTAGTCTTCTGGCATTCATCATCAACTTTTTTTTCTGTTATGGGCGCCATATTGTTTTTTATACAGAATTCTGATTTCATTGATGTATAATTTGTTATGATTTGCACTTCTGAAACCACAGATATTGAAAAAAAACTTCATCTGAGATGTCATCACTCCATCGAAAAATTTTGTTTAATAAACACTAGTTGTCAGAACTCATTGAACATCATAAGATTGCACAAATCCTTCAGTCGAAATGTCCTCATTCTCAAATGAAGATAAACGAGATATGTTGAAACTTTATTATAAATTTGATAGGAATAGTACGAAAACAGCAAAAAATTATTTTGAATTATATCCGGAAAGACAACAGCCGGATAGAACATTATTAGGAATTTTGGACAAACACTTGGCTGAGTACGGTGCGTTTCAAAAACCAAGAATGAAATATGGAAGCAGAATGGAACAAAATATTAGACGTAACTTATTAGCAGAGGTAAAATAATTGTTCATTCCATATTCGAAGAAGTATAATTATTGTTGGTACTTTTTTAGATAAATGCAGATCCTTCCAAATCAACACATCAAGTCTCGACAGACGAGCGTTTGGAGGGAATTCAAAAAAAGTGGTTTGAAATGTTATAAGATCCATATTTCACAAAAATTACATCCAGGTGATCCTGAGAGAAGGATGGAATTTTGTAGCTGGCTATCGAATAGGGTAGACCCTACAAACTTCTTGAAAAACATTATTTGGACCGACGAAATTACTTTTTCGAACTGTGGTGTTTTTAATAGAAATAATGAGCACATTTGGAGTGAAAATAATCCACGACACTTCAGAGAAGTCAGACCACAAGTTAGGTTTCGTTTGAATGTGTGGGCTGGAATTTATGACGACCGAATACTTGGACCTCATTTCTTCTCTAATACTTTGAACGGGGAAACCTATCTTCGGTTCTTAAGAAACGAATTCGAAGAATATATGTTTACGTTTCCCCTTGTTAATTATAACAGCTGCTGGTCTCAGCATGACGGGGCTCCTTCACACAATAAAAGAGCAGTTTGCGAATATTTACACCAAAGATTTCCTAATAGGTGGTTAGGAAATTCTGGACCAGTGAGGTGGCCGGCAAGGTCACTTGACTTTACAGTTTTGGATACTTTCTTGTGGGGCACTTTAAAGAACAGAATCTATGGAGAGCAAGAATATGACACAGGAGATGAACTTAGAGACAATATCATCACGCAATTCAGGTCTATCAGAAGAAGGGATATTGTTAGGGCTGTTCTTAATTTGATACGACGAGCTCGGTTATGTATTCAAGAGGAAGGCCATCATTTCGAACACTTGTTGTGATACTTTTTGTGCATTTTTTACAAGCTCATGATTTCATTCTTGTTTTTTGAAACGCACCGTACTCAGCCAAGTGTCTGCCCAAAATTCCGAATAATGTTCTATCCGTCTGTTGTTTTTCCGGATAAAATTCAAAATCAATTTGTGCTGTTTTCGTACTATTCCTATCAAATTTATAATAAAGTTTCAACATATCTCGTTTTTCTTCATTTGAGAATGAGGACATTTCGACTGAAGTATTTGTGCAAACTTATGATGTACAATGAGTTCTGACTAGTGCCCATAACAGAAAAAAAAAGTTGATGATGAATGCCAGAAGACGAAACGTCGGATAGTAAATCTGAACATGAAAACGTGTAGCTGAAAAAAAGTATCAATGAAAATGTACTTTTGGTTTTGAGCTATGTTGTCAAATAACGATAGAAAAAAATAAAATCGAAAATTCCGATTTTCAGTTTTTTCCCGATATTTCCGGAATTTTCCAAGTTTCAAAGCAGTATTTTGTTAGGAACCAGAAAACGCAACTTTACCCCAATTTAAGCTTCGACGTATCTCCTGTAGTTTAGGAGATTCCAATGGTGGGGGGTCGAATTTGAATTGCCCTGTATATGGTGCACTTTGAGTTTAGTTTTGTTTGATTTTCTGATACTTTTGGCTGAAATATAAATAAAATAAGTGGCTTATTATGTGCTTCTGTAATTTGACCACAGTAAATGATTTTTGATAATAATCCTATGGCACAATATGGAGCCCATAACAGAAAAAAAAAGTTGATGATGAATGCCAGAAGACGAAACGTCGGATAGTAAATCTGAACATGAAAACGTGTAGCTGAAAAAAAGTATCAATGAAAATGTACTTTTGGTTTTGAGCTATGTTGTCAAATAACGATAAAAAAAAATAAAATCGAAAATTCCGATTTTCAGTTTTTTCCCGATATTTCCGGAATTTTCCAAGTTTCAAAGTAGTATTTTGTTAGGTACCAGAAAACGCAACTTTGCCCCAATTTAAGCTTCGACGTATCTCCTGTAGTTTAGGAGATTCCAATGGTGGGGGGTCGAATTTGAATTGCCCTGTATATGGTGCACTTTGAGTTTAGTTTTGTTTGATTTTCTGATACTTTTGACTGAAATATAAATAAAATAAGTGGCTTATTATGTGCTTCTATAATTTGACCACAGTAAATGATTTTTGATAATAATCCTATGGCACAATATGGCGCCCATAACAGAAAAAAAAAGTTGATGATGAATGCCAGAAGACGAAACGTCGGATAGTAAATCTGAACATGAAAACGTGTAGCTGAAAAAAAGTATCAATGAAAATGTACTTTTGGTTTTGAGCTATGTTGTCAAATAACGATAAAAAAAATAAAATCGAAAATTCCGATTTTCAGTTTTTTCCCGATATTTCCGGAATTTTCCAAGTTTCAAAGCAGTATTTTGTTAGGAACCAGAAAACGCAACTTTACCCCAATTTAAGCTTCGACGTATCTCCTGTAGTTTAGGAGATTCCAATGGTGGGGGGTCGAATTTGAATTGCCCTGTATATGGTGCACTTTGAGTTTAGTTTTGTTTGATTTTCTGATACTTTTGGCTGAAATATAAATAAAATAAGTGGCTTATTATGTGCTTCTATAATTTGACCACAGTAAATGATTTTTGATAATAATCCTATTTGTCTGGAACACAAAATCAGAGATAAGCCATTTTCTGCCCCTGCCGACAGTTGCATTGCAGCTCAGACCCAGAATATTAAAAAAAGTCAGAAATTTTTCTCTTTCAAGGTCTTATTTTACTACTCAAGCGGCGATTATTTGTTTGTTTACGATTTTTCACGGTTTTTTTCGATATAACTCGAAAAGTATCGATGAAATCGGAAAATTATAAGTGATTCAATTGATAGATCTTTTCAATACCTACAATATCCTTATTTAACTTTTTTCGACCGGAGCTGTAGTTTTTTAGTTATCAACAAAAAACCGCTTTTCGCAATTTTGCCAATTTTTTAGGTTATGTTCGGTAATCAGGATCGAGTCGCATGAAATTGAAACTCATCCTGAATTTTAATTTTCTATACGCTCATTTTTTTTTCGGATAATTATTTTTGTACTTTCAACATTGGGCCACTTCCTCTTTTCTTGGACTATTACCATATTTGTTATCAGCGATTTTTCGAAAAATAAAGGTCACAAGGAAGGAAGTAATTGCCATGAGAACATAACGTCTAACGGTTCTTGCTTCATTTCACATTATATGAATAAATATCAGTTTCTTTTGGCATTCCGTTCAGAAATCCAGCTCATGTAGTTGCATTTCCGCATCAGGGTCAGTATATGCCAGAAAGCATGTGAATAAATTTACATATCTTGAAGAGAAACTTGAAAGAAATCTTATTTCTGAAACGATGGAGTAAATGGATTTGGAATAAATTCAATGAATCGTTTACACTTACTTATATTCAAATTGCGATTGTTGGGAAATTTCTAAATTCATGTAAAACCTTTTAGAGCGCTGAATCATTGGAAAAACTCATTTCCGAAGATTTTTTAACCATTTTCTTTTCATTATTTTCAATAATTGAACAAGGTTATTACCTCCGAGCAATACAAGATATAGAGGGGTCTTCTCTGTCTTTTTCTTGAAAGCAACATACCCAACGTTGTTTACAAACATCCCAGCCCGAATCATGTTAAAAATGGACATTGTAGGATATATCCGTTGGCACTCGGGGACCAGGTTGGAATTCCATGTTATATTCAGTCTTAACTGGGCGATCATGTTTGTTTATGTCCGTTTACGACTTATTTATCGTCTTGTCAAATGAAACCATAGGCGTCGCAGCATGGTAATCATAATCCCGATTTTGAGACAAAAATACACTATTTGTCGAAATAGCTGTGTAAAACATTGTTACTATTTAAGTCGACCTTCAAAACGATTACCTATCAATAATTAGGAAAAAACTTGTTGCAGTGTAGGTACACTAAGAAGTAAATAAGCAAACTCAACTCTTCTGTCTTGTTGGAATGTCTTTCGAGTACTTGAAACATAGCGTCGTTGTTGATACTGCAATACGAGCTATATCACGAAACATTTATTCCACAGGAGACTGTAGAATGATAATAGGTACTACATCAAAATTTCTACGCGCGATTATTTTGAACTTTGAATTACAAAACAATGACCGGTAGAAATTTTTATGTAGTAGTTATTTTTGTTTGGTGTTTTGATATCGAATGCTATGGTCATTAGTAGTTATTATCTACAGTCTTCTGTAAAATGAATGTTTCTGGACATATTGCTCGTATTGCAGTATTTACGACGAAAGGTAGTTTAGTAATATTTTTTTACTTTGAATTTGTTGGACATGGAATTTACTTCACTGTTCTGCAACTATAAAATTATAATAACTTGGCAATTATGTGTGTGTGTGTTTGTTTCAAATGTATGCTATTTTAGAACAATTCGTGATTATGAAACCGATGACATGGACACAGATAATACCAGAAGAAAGTGTTTAAAAGTAGCAACGAGAACTATAATCCGTCAGATACAAAAAATTAGACTACTCCAGCAAAAGAATAGAAGAATGCAATACAAAATTTCAATTTGTTTCAAACTGGACGGACGATAAATCGAACCGCCAGTAAGAAATGAGGCGACAACAGTGGCAATTTTGGGCCATGTTGAGGTTGACCATACGTTGAGTACAAGACAGCTAGCAACTGTTTCCGGTATCTCAAGAACTAGCATTCAGCGTATTTTAAAACTACATAAATTCCATCCTTACAAAATTAAATTAACACACGAACTGAATGAAGATGATTTTGATCGGCGTTTACAATTCTGTGAGGTACTAAGTGAACAGGCAATTGCAAATCCTCAGTGTCTGTTCAACATTTGTTTTAGTGATGAATGTTCTTTTTTTTTTTAAATGGTATAGTTAATCGCCATAATTGTCGATATTGGGCTGATTCGAATCCCCATATATTTCATGAGGTACATACGCAATATCCTCAAAAATTAAACCCCCCCTCTTCTTAGAAGGCAATCTAACAGGTGAAATGTATCTGGAACTGCTTGAAGACACAATTGAACTAATGTTAACTAACATTATTGAAAATGACCATCATTATTAGGAAGATCAGTTGATATTTCAACAAGATGGTGCTCCTCCGCATTATGCTATGCCTGTTCGGCGATATTTAGATCACCACTTCCCTGGTCATTGGATTGGTAGGCGAGGTTCTATTGAATGGCCCCCACGATCACCAGACCTGTCTCCCTTAGATTTCTTTCTGTGGGGTCATTTGAAAAGCAGAATTTATGCTACACCACCAGCTTCACTAGCAGATTTACGGCAACGAATTACATTAGAATGTCGCCAAATCACCCCAGACATGCTCCAAAATGTACGAGAACGTTTTCAACAAAATCTGTATCATTGCATGGAAGTTGGAGGTGCGCATTTCGAGCATTTGTTACGATGAGACTAATGTAAGTGAATTTTACTCTCAACTTAATTATGGCTCATTTCCGTTAGAAAAACTGCCGACCGTTTTGTTTCGAGAATTCAACGGGCTTTCCAACGATGTGCCACTCGACTCCTATTCCCTATTCAAATTTCAAGGGTTGTTCACCCCACTGCTCAAGGGTTGACCTGACGGTGCTGCCTGTAGGAGGGCACAATGTCCCCCTCGAAACTAAAATCGACCTGTCCGAGCGTTTTTCCAGATCTACGATATTAGTACCCAAAACCCCCATGTCAAGTTTTCGATGGGCCACCCTGTATATAGTGTAGGTATAATGTATAGTTTACAGATGTGATCCAACAATTTGAATATAGGTATTTACTTTTTTACTTTCAGCACGCCGCCACTGGTTCTAATCTTACATCCGAATATCATAACAATAACAAATCTCCCCCTCCGAACTCGGAGGTTACCCCTCACCATCAATCTATCACAAAGATAGTGATATGCAGCTTTCATAACAACGTGTGTTGTTTATATAGAAACGGCACCTCTATATCTTTTATTGCTCGGAGGTTATTACAAGAGAATCATCAGAAGACGATATAAACATGCAAAAGCTATTTTCTTCATTCTGCCAAGAACCGATTCCATTTTTAATTCTGTTGTCTCTCCTGGCTGCGCTCAAATGTTTCTGTAGAGGGCGAATCTATTTGGAATATAATTTTTTTATGAATTGGATAGTGATATTGTCAGGTTTCTCTTGTTTCTTTATAATTATAAATCTTGCAGCTCCTGATGATTCGCCTCGAAATTGGCGTACTTTTGGTAATTGGGTAGTTTCGTACTTCTCCAGATTAATGAGAATTGAGTGAGAATCAAATCGTAAGAGCGACTTCCAGTGACAAGCTGAAGTTCTCAAAACTCAACTTTATTTTCTCAAACCCACAAGACCTGATGTTGATGTCAGACTGGCTATGAAAGAGAAAATAATTCATCAAACCCACACTTTCTACAATTGCAAGTTTATCATACATAAATGAGTCTGAAATTTTTCTGTCATTGTACCATGTATGACCTACAGTCTGAAGAACTACTGCTGGAATATGAATTCAGAAATTGTGTAAGAAAGGTGAAGACAAACAGTAAATGTTAGAATCAGAAATAATAAAAATTGTATTCACCCCAATTTCAATATACACATATCATGTAAAATGGGTATTCATCTATTTCAACAGTCTGTAGATTTAAGAGTCTGCAGAAACTTTCATGAGATAATATCAAAAAGATTTGTGACAGCGGAGAGAAGAGAGTGAATTGTGATAAGTCGGATTTTGTTTGAAAATCTCTTAAATCAGTTTGAGCTAGACACACGAAAATTATCAAAATTGAAAGTGAAATTAAACCGAGTTATTCAAGTGAAACAATTTCTGGACTATGCTATGTTGTGTGGAAAGCGTTTATTGAAATTCATATTGAATTATCAGTGTAAATATGGATTAAAACAAACACATATCAATGGCCAACCAGTTGGAAGTAATACGCTCGTGTATGCCAAAATGATCACGAATGCATGGTGAACGATTTCAACGACAATGATAGTGGAAAAGAGATAATAGAAGTCCAAAAAATTTGCGCATTTCACTTTTCAAAAGGATGAATAATGAAACTAATGAATAACAACAATTGTTTGATCTAGTATTTCGGTTCGCGGCATTTCCTGAAATCCACCAATATAACGAATATTCATTATTTTGTTTACTCTGTCAGTTTCATTGTTGAGTTTCACAACATTGAAACTGGCAGTAAAAGAATTACCCCTTCGATTGATTTCCTAGGAAAAAAATGTTATTTGAAAATATTGAAATGTCATCATTAATTTTTTATATAGCGCTAGAGTGATATAAAATGCATTATGTTATTCCAATAGGAATATTAATAAACACCAGAAGGTCAGTTTATGCTAGCTAAGATGACACCATCAATGAGAATTCACCTCTGAGTTTTAATTTTCTGGGTGTAAAAGCTACAGAAATACAGATACAAAATATAGTTTTTCACATGATTGTTTCCGGTTAACCTGGAGAGGCATCCACAAAGACACGACTACAAATCAAAGTTTTCAAGGGAAAAAAAATTTACAATCATTGTGTAGTCATAAGTATTGATCCGTGAAAGCCAAAAAAGTGTCAACTGTTTTTTTCCACTATTGTGGCACCTGTACTTGCCAAGTTGAGCGCTGATAAGGAAAACAGAAAGAAATTACTGTTCCCTCCACGTTCGCCTGATATAATACCAATTTGCTTCGATGTGAATGAAAGCATATACCATTGAAAATATGTTCCATCGATTTCGCCAGAAGATGGTTGGAATTCATTACACCCCCTTCCCCGATCACAAATGCACATAATATTACAATAATCCCCTTTGATATTGTGTCCGGTTCGATATACATACTAAGGTACTTGTACTCGCACTCGGCATTCAACTACAGTCGGTCCGTAATCTCATACATCCTCCTCTCTCCCCTGACCGCCCCGCTAATCTCCCTTTCCGCCCCGCACGTGCCTCGTGCTTTAACACCCCGTCCTCGAGACGTAGCACGTTGCCGATGTGAAATATTAATACACCACCCGGCTGACGGCTCCAGTGTAAATATGCCCGTACTCGAAAACACGTATTCTGCAAAAAGATGAATTTATAATATTGCTATTTTTAATAGAACAATGTGGATTATACCTATATTACCAGCTGCCTGCGTGTGCCTGATTTATACGAAGTTCCGTACAACGCTGCCCGGAGAAAGAATACAGGGTGATATACCACCACTTACACAAAATTTGTCACTGTGCTCTCCCCACTAAAAGAAGTGAAAACAAAGAGAAATTACAAAAATGGGACAAAAAATCACCCGAATAATTTTTAGGAACACACCGCCACTGGATAGGAACTGCCCACGTGGAACCGTCTGGGCTCACATTACAAAATGGCAAAAATTAATAAAATAGTTTTACAAATCACATATATAACACAGCAGAACAAATGTTTGAATGTTGCTGTAATACGCCGTACTATCGTTTGCGTTAAACCAAGCCTTCGACTTATCACACGGATGCTTATTGATTAATCTTCTTTGAAGAGAATTGAATTATATAATCATCTCCCTCCTACCTCCAAAGACATCGTTTCGCTTCCTCATTTTAGGAGATCTGTCAATAGATTACTTGTCGATGAGGTTGTTTTATAGTGTCCAAGAGTTTCTTGAGAAAGATTGGAATGGGTAAAATGTAAGTACGAGTATATATATATATATATATATATATATATATATATATATATATATATATATATATATATATATATATATATATGAAAACTAAAAGTTTGGGTTGAACCGCGTCTAGAATTTGTTGGAATTCGACGTTTCGGCTCCGATTTTGGAGCCATTTTCAAGAAATTGGGTTTTTTGTGACTTGACGTCCAGTCACAAAAAACCCAATTTCTTGAAAATGGCTCCAAAATCGGAGCCGAAACGTCGAATTCCAACAAATTCTAGACGCGGTTCAACCCGAACTTCTAGTTTTCAAATATCTGACCGCGGAAACCTATCCGAACATATATATATATATATATATATATATATATATATATAAGTAGAAAAGTTATTGGGTATAACCCTCAAAATGTTCTGCAACCGTAGACACGTGTTCTACTTATATTTTCATATATTGCTCCTCGCTAAATCCATCCTTATTTATATATATATATATATATATTTATATATATTTATATATATATATATATATATATATATATATATATATATATATATATATATATATATATATAAATGAAAACTGGAAGTTCGGGTTGAACCGCGTCTAGAATTTATTGAAATTCGACGTTTCGGCTCCGATTTTGGAGCCATTTCAAGAAAAAGAAATAAGGATAAATTGATCTAAAAGGGGGGGGTGAGGGTAGATTCTATACTGAGGTCTCAATCTGCCTACTCCTCAGGTATCATCAGGATTTTGTGACTTGACGCCTAATACCCAGGTCTCGCCACTTGTTCTCTCTAAGGTCTCAATCTGCCTACTCCGTCGTAGGCAGATTTCTTGTTTCCTAAAATTAAATGACGCAATGGTGTATTCATTGCGGTTGACGTTCAAAAATATTGGTTGAATCATCATGGATAGCTCTCAAATTCAACAGGTGCTTTCGCACAAGACAGACCTTAAACCTTTTCAATTTTGTGTGAAATATCGTAGCCTACTGCATTTCTTTCAATTTGAAATTTCAATTGTCGTTTTCTCCATCAAATCAAATGTAAAATATAGTGTGATACATCGTTGGAAAGGTAATTTTTGAGAAGAAATAAAAAATTGCAAAAATATACAGGGCGCTATTTGAAATAAAAAAGTTAGAGTCACTTCCAGTCAAACCGGAAGAGTCTTCCAATTTTTGTTCTTCTCAGTTAAAGGTTCCTTGAACGAATTGCAGATTATACCATTTTCAAAATTTTATCTTTTGAAATGGCTGAAATGACTAAGATAATCCATTGGAACATGTTTACTGGGACACCCGGTATATGACTATATCAAATCAAATTATTTTTTATAGAACTTATATTGTATAAGGCCGAAGATGGATTCTAGCTGAACCCGGAACATGTACCCTCCCATTTAAAAATTTCTTGTAATTAAAGTTGTGGAGATGATTTTGTGATACTTCTTTCCGATTCATATTAAATACTGTTACGCACCTGGTATGCAACGGAAGCATAGCGAACTGACAATAAATTTGAATATTGAAATGAGTTATAGCAAAACGCACAAGAAACAATATCTGCAGAAGATGCAGATAATTATGAAATAGCAAATATCTTTTGTGATTCCCTACGAATACATGTGAAAATTTCAACAATACTCTAATATAACAATGTGATATTCTTATCAAGATACAAATTCACAATTCATTGGTAAATAAATAATAATGAATTGTATTTTCAATATGTGAAATCACAAAGTGGACTGTAGAAACACATAAAAATAGTGATCTTACAATACGTTTTGAAAAAACAACAAATATCTGTGATTTTTCATTGCGATTTTACATTTAGTGTAGCAATTTACAAAAAAAAATACTGACATGTGAATTCTACAAATTTTATGGAATTTCACAATATTTCTGAAAAAACACATCTCTTCCACAAAGTGCTTGTGAAAATTGTAATATTTTATATTGCGTTAGTTTATAATTAATGTTCAGAAATGCTTCAAGATGAAAAATCTTTATTTTCTAGACTCTGACATTGACAGTAAACAACTAATATCCTTGTTTTAGAGATGTACAGTATGACCAATAAATAGTAACTAATAAGTATAATACATCTTTCCTCTTTCCTAAAATTAAATGTTAATTTGATAGGTTTTCGATTTTACTACAATCAGTAGATGAACTAGAACTAGGTGATGAAGAATTGATAGAATATGGACGAGACTGTGATATAATAGAAGAAGTAGTAGATGGCTCCTGTAAGGAACTTTTTCTATTACATCATTTTGTGTTTCACTGACCCTACCTGCGTAGGTTTATATTTTGATGATTTGATCATTACAGGGCGAACTGAAGAGGAACATGATGCTAATTTGAGATTGGTTTTAGAAAAAGCTCTGAAATATAATGTCAAATTCAACAAATCTAAAGTTCAATTCAAGCAAGAAATTGTCAAATTCATGGGTCAGATTTTTTCTGAAGAAGGCGTTAAGCCAAATCTTAATTATGCGAAAGCCATTACAGACATGCCTGATCCGAATAATAAATCTGAGCTGATGAGATTATATACCTTATTTATCTCAAATGTCAGCACCATTGAGACATTTGACTAGAAATGATGTTGGGTGGAATTGGTCTGAGGAACACAAACAGTCGGTGATAAAACTGAAACATTTATTATGTAAAGCACCTGTGCTATCTATTTTCAATCCAAATGAGCCTGTGGCAATAGAGACGGACGCATCCAAAGATGGCCTTGGATGTTGTTTGCTTCAAAATGGTCATCTGGTAGCATTTGCATCAAGGAGTTTGAATTCCTCAGAGCAAAAATATGCTCAGATGGAAAAATAAACCTTGGCGATCGTTTTTGCTATACAAAAATTTCATTATTTCATGTATGGTCTCCCAAAAATGAAAGTAAATTCCGATCATAAGCCACTAGAACAAATTTTTCGAAAAGATTTACATTCAATTTCACCCCGTATTAAATTATAGCATAAAAGTATGTTATAAGCCGGGAAAGTTTCTAGAATACCTCAAAGAACAAGGACTTAAATCAGATTTCGAATTTGAATTTGCTGTACACTCAGATCCAGATTTGAAAGAAATTGTTGATTATCATTTCAATGGATGGCCCGACAAAAAATATATTTCGAACAATATAAAGCATTACTTCAAATTGAAAGAGAATATTTCCTTCAGCAATGGACTCCACTTTTTAGAAAAAAAAAAATGATTATTTCAACGTGTTTACGGGAAGATATGATACATTTGATTCATGAGGGACTTTTTGGTATAGAAAAATCGAAAAGTTTTTTATTGGCCTAACTTAGATTCTGATATAAACAAATTCATAAAAAGGTGTAGGGTTTGTGAAAACTTTGCTAAGCAAAATCGAAAAGAAGAACTAGTAGATGGCTCCTATAAGGAACTTTCTGTTACATCATGTGGTGGGGAAATTCATTTCTACATCATTCCCACGGAATTCATTTGATGATCCCTCGAAAATTTCATTTTTCTTGGGTGAACAATATGCTTCAAATTTCAGCTTTATCATTTCCAAAATACTTCATTCCAGTTCCACATCATATGAGAAAGAATTGTGAAGTTCAAGCCCTTGATCACGGATTAAATTAAGGAGAGTTTAAACAACAAATAAAATAAAATAAGAAAGTTGAACATGTAAATTTCTAAGAAAGCATTTATTCAAGAAATAAGATAAAATAAGAAATAAGAATAACAACAAGAGATGGCCAACTTTTATCTTTTTGCCTTATTTTATTTTGTTTGGAAACTGATACTGCGCATGACCGAAATCTTTTCTATTCTAAATGTTCCGAATTCATCTAACCTAAAAATGACATTTGTTGTTGATTATAATTGTTGACATTTTCTGGCAATATTGAAGTTGACTAGAAGATGAATAGAAAGCTCGGGGCGATGATGTTGTTGATGGCAGGCACTGCGGCTGTAGCCTTATTACATACAAAGCGAAATAGGCGTTTCAAAGTTCAACCTTTGAATAGGATCAAAAAGTTTAATGCATGCAAGAATTTGTTGGAATATGCAAAAACTTATGATAGGGAGCAATTTTTTAAATATACGAGGATGTCTCCAGAGATGTTCCACAATTTATTGAGATAGATCCATTTCACTGAGAATATATGCACTATCTAATCTCCAAAGTTCAAAACTTCAATATAGAATTTTCAAATAATGTGGCTGTTATTTTTTGCATCTGTCAAAACGATAAAGTAAAATTCATAGAACTTGCAAAAAACACAAAAGTCATTGTCAAAAAAGCTGCAATTTGATTGGTTAATTTTTATTTCTTATTTTATTTTATTCATCTGTATAAACCAATGTTTATTGCCCTTATTCCTAATTTTATTCTAATTAGTTTCTTATGTTATTTTATTTGCTGTTCACTTTCCTTTAAGGAATACTGCTGTTTTCTTTTTCTCTAGCTTGGCATCTAAATCTGATGCTTCCATGAACAACTCAAATAGTTGATCGAATCTTTTCCAATTCTGACTAACATTTCCATCTCCAAGTACCAAACCGAACCTTTGGTACTTGTTAAATTCCATAACTATCTCAGATTTCCACTGATTGTGACCGACTGGACACCATGTAATATTTTATTTTGCGTTAGTTTATAATTAGCTTCAAGATGAAAAATCTTTATTTTCTAAGCTCTGACATTGACAGTAAACAATTAATATCCTTGTTTTAGAGATGTACAGTATGACCAATAAATAGTACCTAATAAGTATAATTCAAAAATCACTTGTTATAGTTGGTATTTTTTTTTACAATTATGGGACTGTAAACTTTTCAGTTAATGTCCACGCAAATTCACATGTTGATCCAAATATTGTTTTCAATATAACAAGATTTTCCTTTTTTATGGGAACCAGGACATAAAAAATTTGCGCAGCATTTCCGCTAAGGTTGAAACTATTGGCAACAACAAACAGAGTTTTGAATAAGGCAACTTCCAACAAAAATTGTACATATTCCCATTGCAGCCAAACAAAAACTCGCGCATTCACTTCATCACACGACAACACGAATAAAAGGCTCCTCCCGAAGTTTCCGGACATTCTGGGGCGAGCAATTTATTTAATAATATCTGTCTGGAGCAAGATTGTATCACGATATAACGTACGCATTCGTAATGAGGGACGTCCGAGTCACATACACATGCACAAATACATATTTTAATTATAATCTACCGAGTTGTGGATAATCTCCCTCCTGTCTCTGCCTTTCCTTTAATTCATTATCTCTGCCCCACCGCGCGCTGTCCAGAGCCATGTGGGATTTCTGGTGGCGGTGATAAGCTGATGAATATTTTGCAAAGATTTTTCGTGGAATAGTAAAGATACTTGAATGGTTATACAGTGGAAATTGCAATGAGAAACTTTACCAATTCAAGGAAAGTTGAACTCATTCATGCATTTTTTGTTATTTGTTTTATGGTTCTAATAGTGACATCGATTAGCTCCTATGATTATAACCAAAGTAGCATTTTGGCAACTATAACCACATAATACACCAAAATTAACGTTGTACTTGGTGTAGAAATTAGTCTTTTATGAAAAATGCTCTCTAAACCACCAGACAACGTTGTCTAAACGTTGAGCATGACATCAGTTCAGCTGCGACGTTGTCAGAACGTTTACCCAACTAACTACAACTTGTAAATATTTTGGGAATAGGAATAAAGTTTTTAAAACGTTCGAGTAACAACTTCAGTTATGTTAAACGTTTTCCCGACGGAGGGTCGACCTTGTGAAATTAAACTATGAAGTGGGCAATTTTTCAGTGAAGTAGCATTTTGGCAACATAACCACATAATACACCAAAATTAACTTTGTACTTGGTGTAGAAATTAGTCTTTTATGAAAAAATGCTCTCTAAACCACTAGACAACGTTGTCTAAACGTTGATCATGACATCAGTTCAGCTGCGACGTTGTCAGAACGTTTACCCAACTAACTACAACTTGTAAATATTTTGGGAATAGGAATAAAGTTTTTAAAACGCTCGAGTAACAACTTCAGTTATGTTAAACGTTTTCCCGACAGAAGGTCGACCTTGTGAAATTAAACTAAGAAGTGGGCCATTTTTCAGTGAAGTAGCATTTTGGCAACTATAACCACATAATACACCAAAATTAACGTTGTACTTGGTGTAGAAATTAGTCTTTTATGAAAAAATGCTCTCTAAACCACCAGACAACGTTGTCTTAACGTTGAGCATGACATCAGTTCAGCTGCGACGTTGTCAGAACGTTTACCCAACTAACTACAACTTGTAAATATTTTGGGAATAGGAATAAAGTTTTTAAAACGTTCGAGTCACAACTTCAGTTATGTTAAAGGTTTTCCCGACGGAGGGTCGACCTTGTGAAATTAAACTAAGAAGTAGACAATTTTTCAGTGAAGTTGAAAACATTTTCGTGGAGTCATCTTTACAACTAACCTTTTTCCAAATATTTACTACAGAGGACGTGCCGGCGATATTTAGATGATAATATTTTACTCAATTTATTAATTTTCTCATTCTAGTGACGAGGACATACTACTGCGGCAAAATTGCTTGATAAAAAAGTAAATAGTAAAATAAGAGGAACTGGAATGATACTAACATAACTTTTGAATCGGAAACTTCACAGACAGGAACTGAAGTTTAAAGCCTCAATTTAAATTATTCGTTAGTTGTACTTGGTTCAGTTTTTGGTCGGATAAGCAACTTCAGTCGCGGTTCGGGTATAAAGTTGGTTGCTTGGCAGACTAACGTTGTAAGTTAGTATATTTTCAGTTATCTGGATATCCAAAGTCGCGTTGACGACTTTTAAAGTCCTACGCCATGTTGGAAGTGTAAATCTATTTGGAAATGTGGCCTGTCATTCAATCCAATGGATTATCAAGCCTTACTTTAGTTTTCTAGAAATTAAGTTCGAAATTTAATCAATATCTAGATCAAATATTGCCCACGTGTTTTTTGTAATGAAACAATAGTATACTTGACAGCAAAATGAAATGCGTTGCCGATTTCTGATTCGAAATCGTTATTTTTCGGGTATCTTGAGCATAAAAATATAACATTCTAATATTAACGGTAGAATTAACCAGAAAGTTTGCTTTAAGGGTCCATTTTGGCCATCAATAATGTTTTAAACACCATGAAAAGTAAACTGTCATCGCTGCGCGAGAAGGCGCTGGAGTGTAGTTGTTTTTAAGTAAAACCAGCAACGTTTAGGAAACGACCATCAGCTACCTACAGTTGGAGCTGAAACGTTTCAAAAACCCAAAAATGGTTGACCAAATAGGTGTAAAACAGGGTTGTGACAACGTTGTGTTGAGGTCAGTAACACAACTTGTTGGGTTGCGCAAATTTTTTAAGCACGTCGCCGCAACGTTGAATTGCTACTTGGTGCCACTGTGTGTTCTGGATAGGAGTGTTACTAAAGGTACCCGCACACTTGTACACTTTTTGTATTGTGTGTGTACGGCCTAAAGGAAAAATATTGCGCAGCCTACAAATGTACCGACAAGTTGGTTAAATAATGTGTCGCAATATTATTTTAGTGCAACATTTGATATTTTGGGTTTGAGGTTAATAAAATAATAAGACGTTTTTAAATCAGAAAATTTCATACAAGTAAACTCTAGTAATAGTAATACCATTGTTTATATAGAAGATAGTAAGTCAACCTTATGGGATTATAATTGGATCAAAATGGATGCGACATGTAGATGGCGATAGTGAGCTCGCATCCAAGTCATGTCGTTACTTGATTGAAACAATGGGACTGCATTAAAATCATGTTTTTTTGAAGAAACCTACATTAAAATGACGTGAAATATTCAAGTTTGTAACTAATCACGCTAGATGACACTCGCGTTTGCGTCCAACACCAATTACACAGGCATTGACTAACTATCTTACTTCTATATAAACAATGGTAATTCATATTGATCACAAAAAAAGCAAGTGAAAATCCCAAGACAGTTTACATTCATTAAGTTTAATAGAGGATAATCAGTGATTATGGAATGAGAAATTGACTGACTTCAAAGATCGCTTCAAAAGAGATGAGGCTGTACGTAACATTGCTGCAGCTTCTGCTTGTTCATCAGAATACACTATCAAAATACAACAGACCACACCAAAATTAAACTCGTATACATAGAAAAATTATTCACGGTATAGAGAGCAACTTTTTAATGGCTATTTCTTATTTTATGGCAAATAACTCTTACCTGCAACTATTTAAAATAAGATAATTCAATAGTTAATTAAGTAACAAGGAATGTAAAGACGTGTTAACATTCGAGGTGAGCGAGTACGAGCCGAGGCAAAGCCGAGGCTTGTCGCTTGCCGAGGATGATAACAGTCGATACATTCCGTGTTACTTATTACGTTTTTCCTGCTGCTTGTTGACATTTCTCAAAATTTGCCTGAATTGAAGTTTGTTTTCTTACCCTTCCTTCATGATTATTCGTTCGCTATTTCATTCTAAGCTGCTTGTGCGTGTAACTAAGTTACCGTATAAGCAGACAACAATAATATTCAAAAGGTCTCATAACCTAAAAATTGATATGAATGAAGCTGAAGGTATTACTTGTCAAAGTCAAAGTCATTATTACCCTAGGCATGTAAATGACACTATTAAGTTCCGTTGTCAAGATGAATTAGTAAACGAATGATATAGGCCATTTACCTGTTTTGTTGCTAAGCATGTATGGACTATTTACAGTGTCGGCAGCGGGAAAAATAATTTAAGATAATTTAAAATAAGAATCCAGTTGTTTTTAACAAAATAATGAATTTTATTAGTAAAAAGCGTGGGGTGCTACAAATAGTTCATGGCTCAAATACATGCAAAGAATTCATTTTCTTTGTTTCTAGATAATGGAAGTCCAGAAGAATTCTACAACACTAATACATTGTCAACAACTTTCAAACAAAAGTTCGTGGGTAGCTATTTACTACATATTTATAATAACTCTACTTTTATAAGCTGAGATAAGATACCTAACTATTGAATAGTTTCAGTGATTAGCACCCGCCTGTTGTAATAGTGAACTTAGAAAAGTTTCTGAAGTACTGGTAATCGTATTGAAAATTTGTATTCCCTGGACTATAAGTTCACCTAAAATTATCAAAAAGTGAAAAATTTTGACGGAATGTGAGAAACTTCTGATTGTTATGAATATTTTCTATCAAGACACAAAACTTTGTCCTCAACAATTTGAGAAACTTCTCAGTGTTATGAATGTCTATTAGTTCGCATTCGGAAAAACAGTTATTTCATTTCAAGCCTCTGAAGAAACAATGCACATGGGCATGTCGGACAATTGCTCAAACCACAATCACAAAGTAATGACGGTCGTGCAACCAACCAGATTTCTTTGTTGGGATGTATTGAAAAAACTGAACGTGAGTATTTCACTAGTATTTAAGTTTTAGGCATTGTCTAAAGAAGTATAGTCAGTCAACCTTATGGGATTATTATTGGATGACGATGGGGTTTATTAGTAGATGGCACCAGCACGATTGCCCCCAAAAAGGAGACAAACGAATGAGATGGAAAGTGTCGTAGTAATCGCGTAAAGTGAATAATGAATGGACATTATTTCGTGTTTTTGATTGGCTCAGTGTCCGTTCCACCTGCCACTTGCAATTTGCATGTAAACGAGAGAGCAAAGTGGCGAACTTTCGTGGTGTTTGGCATTTCATTGTTTTTGTCTTGTTAGGTCTCAGTCAGTTTTCGAATTCACATACCTAGTAGATATTTTCAGGGTGATTTCTCTTGACTAATGTTTGGAGGAAGATGTCCAACGTTCTTGATGACAACCGATGATTGGTTTCATGTTATGAAGGTGATAATGCCATTTCCGACAGTTACCATATTATTTTCTGTTTTTATTGAGAGCTTTTATTTAACTTGCTCTGTGTGTTAGATGGGTACAAATCTTGCAAGCTGAATTAGAACCACTTCCTCTTATTCTACGGAATTGAAATTTTTCGTGTTGGTTCAGTTCCGATGACAAAACATTAAAGTCGAAGAAATTGCCCCCCCTGCCCCCCGAAAGTTAGATAGAGAACGCGTAAGGTTTCGGAAGTTTTATTGACGGATTTGGACGTCAGAAATAACAACGAAAAAAAATAAGTAGGGAGGGGGGATGCCCCCCCTTCTCTCGAGAAGTTGGAAAACTAACTCGTGAAATTAAAATCGGAAAAATCTCTAAAAATCGTGAAAAATATCTGACAGTCGAATGTTATGGTTTATAAAAAGGAATTGTCTCCCCCCGTCCTCCGAAAGCTAGATAGAGAACGCGAAGGTTTTCGGAAGTTTTTTTGACGGATTTGGACGTCAAAAATTACAGCAAGAAAAAATAAATTAGGGGGGTACTCGCCTCCTTCTTTTCTCGAAAAAAAAAAAAAAAAATGAAAAAAACGCGAAATTATAATCGGAAAAATCTGTAAAAATAGTGAAAAATATCTGACCGTCGGAAATTATGTTTTAAATAATTTCGCCTCCCCTTTCCCCCCTCAAAAGCTAGGTAGAGAACGCAAAGGAATTCGGAAAATGTTTCAACAGTTTCGGACATGGGAAATAATGATGAAAACACAAATAGATCGGGGGGGTTCGCCCTCCTTTCCTGTCACAAAAAAATAGTAAAACTCGCGGAATAGAAATAAAAAAAATCCATAAAAATAGTGAAAATTATCTGGCCATTGAACGAAACGGTTTTAAAAAAATTCACCCCTCTGCCCCCCTCTAAAGCTATTTAGAGAACACGTAGAAATTAGGAAAAATTTCCAACGGTAAATTAACAGGCAAGCGACCGTGCAACAATGGCGCATTGATTGAAATTAACAAACTAAGAAACATATTCACAGAAAACTAAAATAAGAAATAAATAAACTTAAAAAACCTTTTCAGATAAAAGCTTTTATTTAAATGCACTAAAGCGAAAAACCCATAATTTTGTTACAATATAAAATTTTAAATGATATAAAAGCTTGTCGTGTGAATAAATCTTGAGGTGATTTTTGAATTTTATATACTATAAGAATTACATATATACTTCTCGCGACAAGATTTTATATCATTTAAAATTTTATAATGGAACAAAATGATGGGTTTATTCACTTTAAAATTTATTTTCTTCTTTTTAAATAGAAACTTTTCTCTTAAATGTTTTTTTTTCAAGTTTATTTATTTACCATGAAGTCAAAGTTGTAAAACCTAATAAAGGTTTTTTTCGAAATTAGTTACTGATATAATGGCATTATCTGCGACTGAATTTGAAGTTTCAGTAGATCGTTCGAAATAACCTCTATAAGTGGATATCCTTATCAAAAATGAAACTTTATGACTTCATGACCAATACGCACAGAAAACTCATATAAAGAAGATGAAATAGTTATTTATATATGATACAAAAATTCGTAAATTATGACTTTTTTTATGAGCGTTGAAACACGTGACTACAAAAAAGCTCTTTATGAAAATGTATCTACAATTTTATTTCTACGCCTGTTATTATATTGGCAAATTGTAGCAATTGTTGAGTATATTTTATTCTATGAAGTTTTCATTTGATGAGTTTCGAGTAAAATCTGACGCAAAATACCCTCTTTTGGAATTATATGAACGATGCGTAAAACATAACTTTACGCATATTTGATTTTTTCACTTACGTGTCCTGAAAAGTATCACTTTAGGCACTGTACGTGGACACTGCGTAAAACCATAAATATTTTCATCTCCCCGATGATCGTGCATGGTCAGTAAACTATATTTTTTTCTACAACCGCTTACCAAAGTAGGTAGCCTTTGACGCTTTTAGATCTCAACGCAAAGCTGATGTTTTTTCAGAAATGTTTTGTGACAGCTTTTTCGCTCTAGTGCGAAAATATTGAATATGAAATGGTCGATCTCTTGATCTCTTTCGTTGAAAACGAACCTATTCTTGCATGATGTTTAGTATAGACAATAAATTCATAACACTCTTAGGAACTGTGGTGGTGTTGAGATCGTAGCTGCTATCAAGCTTTTTTTTCAAGCAAGTTATCTTGTTTTGTTAGAGATGTGAATTATTGGATATTTGGATAGCTTTCATTTGGGATTACTATTGAGTGTTTATTTTCTCATGGATAATGTTAGGTGCCTATATTGAATGAATTGTCAATCGTTTCTATGTTTAAAAGCTGCGTTTGAAGAAAAAAAAACATGTGTTTATTTCGAGAACAAAGTGCCATTGCCGCTCTCCAAAGATTACTGCGCTCCTCGCGCTCTAAATACACAAATAACTATATTGTACAACAAAAAATGTATTTTAGGCCCGTGTAGGAGATGAATTATTTCTGGTGACAACCTCCTTTGAAACTCTCGAACTCTCCTTATATGTCCATATACATTGTTGATAACATCGAACCATCAATTAAAGAACACCTGTCCACCAACACTTGAATTTTCCTTGAATTGTCCTTGAACTGTCCTACCCAAATAATTCTAGATCTATCATGGACGGATTCGGACATGAATCACAAAATTTGTCCTCCATCTTGAATGTTCGTATTGGTCTCCAACACAACAAGCCCTTGTATATGTACCAATTTTGAAAGAATCTAATCAAAAATCGTATTCGCCATTTCGAATTTTGAAAAAATACAAAATCTACTCGAGATTCGCATTATGAATAGTTGGACAATAAATCACAAAAACTGTTCGCTATCTTGTTTTTTTCTCTTGTGAATGTCGTAACGAACCTGAATGAATTTAATGGACACCTGCCAAATTTAAAGATGATTGGATCAGTGGAATTGGCTCAAAATTTCCACTGAAGTTTTGACCCCGTTATACCTAGACAGTAGATACTATACCTGTTGCGTGTGAGTGAAACTGAACGAAAGCTTGTACAAATAATACTGATATATTATTATTTACCTACTTATTGGGTGCCTTCAAGCACTAATGAATATTCTGTATGTGTTTTCAAAACATATCAACTGCGATATAATATCGTAATAGAACATTTTTTATACCTATACTTAGGGATCATTTTTCAGTAAGAATATTGCTACATTACGTGTTTCATTATATTAGGCTTAATTACAGCAATATAAAATTTTACCATTGATCATCATCTGATATTCGAAACATCCGAATGCAAACTTTGACTCGTCTTTTATTTTGCTAAACATCTCACCAATGACAATATTCTGCACATTTCTGAATGAAGTGAATAAAGTGAATGAAAACTGGCGTTCTATTTTAAAAAGAGACAGAAGTATAGTTTTGCGTGCCATCCGATAACGGCGCCACATTACTGGATACATTTTCAATGTTTCCAGTAAAATAGTATAGATGTCTCAGGTGACAGCCATCCAATGCATTTTGCACAGGGATTGTTTGACTATTATTCTTTAGACAATGTTTTAGGATTTATGTTCGAGATTTGAATAATTTGTCATAATAATAGAAATTGCTTAATATTGAGAAAATTTTACATGTGAGTACATACTTACTCTTTACCTATGAGATTTTTTTTAATTTCAGTTTTTTTTTTTAAGTTGACAAATTTATTATTACGAAGGAACGGTCTGGTATTATCTCAAAACTTTAAACAACAAAATCATATCAAGGCAGACCCGTCTCTATGGAACTCGCTCCTGAAAAAATCTGATCCATCTATTCATTTAGAAAATGAATAACTATACTCAATTAAAAATAAGCATTTGTGCTTTTTAAATTGAAATTCAAATCAAGAAATTAAAAAACCATCAACACCATTCTTATCATCTCAAATCATTTTATACTACAATAGTTCAGGTATGTATTAACTAAAAAATTATTGGACTTTGGTAGTAATTTAGAGATCCCCTTCCACTGGCAGGTGACTTATTTCGGCATAGGTCTATTTGACCCCTTCTGGAATAATGTTCTTATAATTCACCTGAATTCGCAGCATGTGTATTTCAATTTCCTCTCAATTTTTTCAGTATGTTCGTTCCAGCACCCTAAGTAAGTTGTTGAATTGCCCGCTAATGGCGCTAACCACGATAATCAAGTCGTCAGTATTTTCTAATTCTTTCAGAGTCTCTTGAAAACTCGCTCATCAAGATATTCTCGTGTAGAGGTCTCAAGACTCTACCTATGAGCATACTCGAATGGCATACATCACCTTGATCCATCTTTGTCTCTTAGAATAGATCCTGTGCTTTCGAACGTAATAATAAAAACAACAACAGGTGTTCATAAATCATTGCACTACAGGAAAAACATTGGTTCGTGCCATTATCGCATCTCGTTCACGCATTTCCTTTCCGTAAATAGTGGCAACCAAATGTATAATACTCGAAATAGAATCACGCACAACTATTTTCTCACAGCGAGTGTGAAGTTATTTCCCATGTCGCCTACTACGAAAGCGGATATTCGTGTTGAGCTTGTGTTTTACCGTCGGGTTACAAATTACATTATTTCTGGTTTGGAACAATCACGCACGAGCGTAAAGCAAACATCTATAAAAAGACGATGATCAAGATATGTAGTGAGATCTTATTATGATACCCATAAAATGTTTACCGTTTACGAGACTCTGGCAAAATATTGCGTCTTTTATGGTCATTTCGTAACTACCCCTGGTTTATGTTTCAAAAGGGAACTCGTTTGATATTATTACAAATGATATTATAGCTTTAGTATTCTTTTGATGGGACTCGTACACATACCATTCTTTTTCCTAGGACCACATTAATTATAATTTACGTCTTTCCATATATTATCAACTATGATATTCATTATATAATTGGAACTTGTTGAAATACATCCCGTTTTGATTATACACAACTAGAAATTCCTTTAATGACTTTCCTAAACTAAGTGAAAAACTAAAAGAAAATGAATTCTTTGCATGTGTTTGAACAATGAACTAGTTGTAGCACCCCACGCTTTTTACCAATAAAATTCATTATTTTGTTAAAAACAACTGGATTCTTATTTCAAACACATTACAAATTATTTATTTATAACGAACCAGTAGACTTTATATCGCTGTAATACAAACTCTTCGTGCTTGAGAATTATTTTCTCATATTTAGTTCGGCTTGCTATTGAAGCGTGTTTTTTAGTTTTTGTAAATCATATTTTGTGATTTATATTTTTAAAACAATTTATTTTCAAGCAAAATGTTTAGGAGCCGTTATCTTGGATTTTTGAATGTTGACAATGTAATCATAATACAGTTTTAAAAACCCTGTCATACCAATTTTCAATAGACTGGGACCATAATCACAAAAAAAAAATCATAATGTCTGACCCCGAAAACCTCCATATACCAATTTTTAATAGAATCTGACTATGATCAGATAACTCGTTCGCCATCTTGCAGCCGCCATGTTGAATATATGAATTTTCACAAAAATTCATAATCTCCGAACCCTACAATCCCCAGATACCAATTTTGAATTGAATCGGATCGCGAAACTTATCCGCCATCTTGGAGCTGCCATATTGAATATTGCCATATTGAATATATAAATTTTGACAAAAATATTCATAATCTCTGACCCCGAGTATCACCACATGCAGCACTTATGCCACAAGACATTATGCTAAAAAGATAGTCTGAATTTTGATCATGCTATAGGATCGTTGTATCTGCAAAAATAGTGAATACACTCTCAGGCTTGATATTTGCAAGGTCATCAAAATATAATGAAAACAGGATAGGTCCAAGCACAGACTCCTGTGGTACACCAATAGCGGAATAGCTATTAGTTTTTACAATTTGGGTTGACTCAAATGAGACTCAAACCAGTCATGGGTTTGTTATCTGATCCCGTAAAGATGGAGCTTACGCAGTAGTATTTGGTGATTAACACAGTCAAGCCTAGAAGTCCAACAATCTATTTCTCACCAATTTTTCGATAAAAATTGGATGTTTCTTTGGGGTCACAACCCTTAGAAATAGGGATCATTATACTGAATTTTAGAAAGTCTGGAAAAATTAATCTGACAGAAGAATCATTACAAGCAATTCGAGAACGGAGATTGGAAAATTTTGAATGATGGAGGTTATGATTTTTACTTGATTTATTGCATCTATTAGTACCTTGAGATTTATGTCATGTAGAACAAATGCGGCATTTTTAATATTTTCAGACAGTCTCTCGGATATGCAATAGCAAAATTTATTGAGTGAATCAAATGTTGCATTTGATTTGATGTTATCTTTTTCCTAAACTCATCCACAACCCGCCAAGTTTATTTGATAATATTATTACTTTTAAATAATCTGTTAAGGAAATAATCCTTTTTGGCAGCCCTAACAACACCTCTATGAATTATTCTATATTTTGATGTAATGGTAATGGAAGGCAGTATCATTAGAGTATCTTTTAATATAATAAAGGCTTCTCAAATTTCTTTCAAATGTTTGGCATGGTTTCAGTTAACCAGTCTTTTTTATTTTTATTCCTCATTTTCTGAATAGGAAAGGAGAGTCAAAAACAGTACTGAAGTAGAATATCCCAGGTTGCACATCATATCGGCTGAATCTTGGTTCCATATTGGGCCAATATAGATAGGTTGTAAATGAAAAATCAATATTGGTCCATTATGGGTAAATATTCAAAAAACAATATTATATTAATAATATTGGTGGAATATTGGTTCAACTAGTTTTGAATGTAGATTATCACATGAAATATTGGGTCAATATTGGTTGAATGATTTCTACCAATATCGATGATACAATATTGGTTATATATTGTTCTCCGCATCTAGAATAAATAGTGCAATCCAAATAATCCAGTCATATCGATTATAGGGAAAAAACTATATTGTATTTTCGAGTTTGATAGCATATTGGTTGAATATCATTTCCACTTTATTCGACAAATTGTAGTAACTCATATTGAGTCAATATTGGTTGAATGATATTCACCAATATCGATAAAACAATATTGTCTTCACATCGTTTTCAACATCTAGAATAAATATTGCAATCCCAATATTCCCCTCATATCGATTCTAGGAATAAAAACTATATTGTATCTCCAAATGTGATTACACATTGGTTGAATATCATTTCGCCAATATTCAACAAATCTTATTAATTATATTGGGTCAATATTGGTTCAGTGATATTTATCGATATCGTTAAAACAATATTGTCTTCATATTGTTTATATCATGATCAAACCTAGATAAAAATCCGCTAGGTGGCTCTACATATAGAACGTCTTCTAAAACCTACGAAAGTATATTAAATACTTCCCATAACTTGTTTTCAAGACAGCTCACTCAGTGGTTATGGCGATCAAAAGGCAGACTCTGGTGTCACCTTCATCAACTACAAGACATTTAATAATTTACCAAGGTATATTGACATCCTCCAATATATCCAAATGATATTGTACCAATATCGATAAATATTTTGAGGCCATTATTTCACCAAAACTATTTTTGAAATATTTAAAAAATATTCGACCAATATCGCAAAATGTTCACATTTTACTTCTCGACAATATAACTTTTGAATATTGTGCCAATATTGTCAGAATATTGAATCGGCGATATCAAGTAATATTGGATCAATATCGCCGAATGTTCACTTTTTTTTTTCTCGCCAATATTGCATTTCAAATATTTCGCCAATATGTTCACAATATTGTACCAATATTTTACCAATATAGGTGTGCTACTTGGAATGATAAGAAAGAAACGGATCGTTAGAATACAACAACGTATTCCAATCTCTGTTCAGACATATATTTTGGTTTAAAATTTATTGTTATTGGTTTTGCTGAATAACATTCCTAAATTAAAACATTCAACATTTTCGCAGAAGATTCTGACGTTATAGAGGACGGCTTCATGATCAGAAATATTTGCTAAGATAACCGAGCAAGTTACATTCTCTTCACTCGAATTGGTGCATATGTAATCGATTTTGCTATCCGAAAATTGTGAAATTCTGGTTGAACCATTTGTTAGCATGGATAGATTGAATGTTCCAAGTTAATTCTGAAGTTGTCGGGTCAGGAGTAAGTTAGTGTCATCATAGTTAATGTTAAAGTCGCCCGCCAAAATAACCATTGCCTCAGATGGTATTTCTAAAAGAACTGTTTCCAGTTTTTTAAGAAATGAAGAAAGAAAGACCAGGTGATCTGTATATACATAGCACAAATAGATTAGCTTTACTAGCGTAGGCCGAGGAATACTCAAATAATGTTTCATCATGCAATAATATTGTTATATTTTATGAATAGCAGTGACTTCTAGCGAGGTTAATTGATCGTTATGAATCAAGATCGAAGTACCAGCACACTTGAACTCAGTTCTGCAAAAAATAGGAATAACAAGTTTATTGGAACATGTACAGGTTGAAAAATTTTAAGCCAATGTTCAGTAGTTGAAATAACGTTCTGGCTTTCCATAAGTATATTGATAACTAGGTTAATTGAAAACTGGGGTGTGAGCATATCTTGCGCAGCTTTCGGTTATGGAATGACGGGGATTTAGGCCTTACCATGTGAGAAAGTTTATCAGAACTTTTTCTGATCTGTTGTACTATACGCGCTGGTCTAAAAATTGACTACATCTCTCGGCATCATATTTGATCAGGTAATGTGTTTAAATATCTAGAAAGTCTGTTTGTATGTTTTAGACGATGTAGTAACTTGATTACTTATATTTCGGACGTCCATCATCTTAATGGTTGAAAGATTTCTATCTCTTTCAAATTATTCACAACGTTTCAATTGCTTCAATCCGCAATCGTCTTCTGGTGAATAATGACAAAATCAGATGCTATGCGACCTTTTATAGGTCTATAATTAAAGTGTAATTACGGTATAATTACGCGCGGTCTTGTGGCGCTCGTGGTTTCGCGATTTTTCTCCCTCCAAAACGGTCCATGAGCGGTTTCCATACGTTTTTAATTTCCACGCTTGGTTGACTGAAGGCACTATTGGCTTCTATATAGATGGTTTCCATAAATTTCCGTTTGAACCAATGTTCCTCTCTATGAAGAACACTAGCTTTGTCCCAAAGAATTCGGTGGTGTTTTGTCCAGGCGTGGTCAGCAATTCCCGATTTTGATGTTTCCCCTCGTAGAGTCCACTTTTTGTGTTCGGCTATTCTTACTGATAATGGCCTCTTGGTCTCTCCGATAAAGGAATTTCCACATTCACATGGGACTTTGTAAATACAGTTTTTGCTGGATTCTGTTGTGATCTCTGGTTTCATCTTGGTGAGGAAGCTTCGTAAGGTACTGCCGGATTGAAAGCAACTCTTGATGTTGTAATTATTTCCGATCCTTCTGATCTTCTCGGAGATACCCCTGATATAGGGAAGAATGAGAACGGGGTTTTGTGGTCTTCCTTCGGTTGTCTTGGTCTTTTCGAGTTGTTTCCGAACTTCTCCTATGAATTTCTCGGAGTATCCGTTTCAGCGTAGGTCCTTTTTGATGTGGTTAATTTCCGCCTCCAATTACTCCTGGTTGTTGCAAATAGACATTGCTCTCTCCACCAACGTTCTCTCTCTCCAGTAATCGCCAACATATACATGGAGTGGTTCGAGGAATTGGCTAACAGAGAGGCAAAATACAAACCAAAACTATGGCTAAGATACGTAGACGACACCTTTATCATTTGGAACATGGAGATGAACACCTTGGGGAAAAGGAAACTAATAGTACCCTATCGTTTCTCGGTGTGAAAGCTGAAAGAACAGACACTGTAATCCTCACCTCTGTTTACAGGAAGAAGACACACACAGGACAGTACCTCAACTACGGCTCTAATCACCCAAACTCCACAAAGAGTGGAATCGTAAGAACGTTGGTGGAGAAAGCAATGTCTATTTGCAACAACCAGGAGTCATTGGAGGCGGAAATTAACCACATCAAAAAGGACCTACGCCGAAACGGATTCTCCGAGAAACTCATAGAAGAAGTTCGGAAACAACTCGAAAAGACCAAGACAACCGAAGAAAGACCACAAAACCCTGTTCTCATTCTTCCCTATATCAGGGGTATCTTCGAGAAGATCAGAAGGATCGGAAAAAAATACAACATCAAGAGTTGCTTTCAATCTGGCAGTACCTTACGAAGCTCCCTCACCAAGACGAAACCAGAGAACACAACAGAATCCAGCAAAAACTGTATTTACAAAGTCCCATGTGAATGTGGAGATTCCTATATCGGAAAGACCAAGAGGCCATTATCAGTAAGAATAGCCGAACACAAAAAGTGGACTCATTGAGGGGAAACATCAAAATTGGGAATTGCTGACCACGCCTGGACAAAACACCACCGAATTCTTTGGGACGAAGCTAGTGTTCTTCATAGAGAGGAACATTGGTTCAAACGGAAATTTATGGAAACCACCTATATAGAAGCTAATAATGCCTTCAGTCAACCAAGCGTGGAAATTAAAAACGTATGGAAACTACTCATGGACCGTTTTGGAGGGAGAAAAAGCGCGAAACCACGTGCGCCACAAGACCGCGCGTAATTACACCGTAATAACACTTTAATTATAGACCTATAAAAGGTCGCGTAGCTTCTGATTTTGTCATTATTCACCAGAAGACGATTGCTGATTCAAGCAATTGAAACGTTGTGAAAAATTTGAAAGAGATAGAAATCTTTCAACCATTAAGATGATGGACGTCCGAAATATAAGTAATCATCTAGAAAGTCCTTCCAGTACCTATCTGTATTATGTAAACCGGTTGGTTGAATAAATAATCAAACCCAATTTATTCTATTGGGTTCATCTTGGAATGGCATGAGCACATAAAACTGCATCCTTCAACATATCCGACAGCATAAATATTAAAAAATAGACATTTCACTTACCCAAAATGGTTAGCTGTATAGGCCTTCCCTGCACCACGAACCCAAAGGCGTCCTCAGCCTCGCACTGCCACCTGCCGTCGTCCTCCAACCTGACGTTTTCGATGAACAAATTCCCAGTCGCGTCCACGAGAAACCTATGACCGATCACTCTCTTATTGTTCGTGTTTTCTTTGAGGATAGTTTGAACGATCTGGCCATCTTTGAGCCAGATGCTCGTGCTAAAATTGATATTGACCGCGCAGTCGAGCACCAGTTTGTCGCTCTGTTTGGAGTACACTTGGGTGAAGTCTCCGGCGTCGCCATTGTCGTGGCTGAAGTTCGTTCGGATGTCAGCTCGGATGGAACGACGATGGGCACTGGAGGTGTGGGGGTGGCGAGTGTGCGATTTGCAGTTGACACGGCCTGCAAAAGAGAAGAATAATTATCACAACGTACTATTGTGAACTTGGAATTGTGCTGTTGCTTTTGAGAGCTGTAAGATTCATTCCGTTAAAATAATAATATAAATAATATATGTTTATTTACTAAATAAATTTTACAATTTTTGACATAATAGAACACTGTAAAACTGTAAATAAACCGTTCAATTCCACAGAAGCTGATATTTTGGTATCAGCTTGTATGTGGCGTTGTAAATATGTAATTAAACCATTCAATTCCACAGAAGCTGATATTTTGGTAAGTGGCATTGTATGAAATTCTTACTAAACAGTCTATAACTATACAGGGTGAGTCACGGTCGATGGTACCTTAGACGTTTACGGAGAACGGGACATAGGATCATTCTGAAAATTTGGTTTCTCAAGTAGTTGTTCTTTTCAGCAATGCAGCGTTGCCGCTTATAACAGAAAAAAGCAGCATCTTTGTTATTTCAAATGGGTCAGCCTGTATATTACCGCATTTTTGAACTTGTCATTCCTTTCTGATTATTTCTGCTTCATAGTTCCCTATACCTAACTCTAACGGTTTTTGAGATATTGGTTATTTTCCATATTTTTTATCCAAAACATAGCTCGAATTGAATGTTTATTTCTGCGGTATTTGGATTCTTAGGAAGTTGCAATTTTGTGTTTAGTTCATCAAGATCATGTACATTGATTCTGTATAGAGAAGTTTGTTCTGCGTTATACAGGGTCGTTCGAAATTCATGATCTTACTGCTAGATAGGAAAAGGGTTGAAAGTGCGTTTTTTTAAATGGAACATCCTGTATATTATAAAATATCCTGAATGATGACTAAATTCCCTTCGAATTGATATATCATGTTCCTAAACCTAAATAGCCAGAATTCCGAGATAATAGCAATTTTCACTCCCAAGTGCTTGACTTATTGCCGGAAATATTTCGAGTACATGAATTTTCTAGTACATGAATTTTCTAGTACATGAATTAACAAAGAAAATTCATGTACGAGATAAATTTCCGGCTATTAATTCAAGCACGAGGGGGATTCGGTAAGAAAATTTCACACCGAGAAATGGAAATCATCCAACAATTCATAAGAAATAACTAATGATGGTTTCACGTGAACTATTTATAACCACTGAAATATTGATATGTAAAATACTTGACAAAATTTTCAGTTGTAATTCCACAAGAGAGTGAGAATAAAGTGAAAATAATTCGACAGATTTTTCGAAAACTTGTTGCCAGGCAATAGACACGAGAGCCCGAAGGGCTCGAGTGGCTATTGCCAAATGGCAACAAGTTTCAGAAAAAATGTGGAGAATTATTTTCTACTTTATTGAACTCTCGTGTGGTATTCGTTAGATTATTTTTTGATGCCCCAATCATAGACACATTATCTATATAACATTTTTATTCATTACGGTTATCTTAATTCATTTTTCAATTTGCATGCAAACTGATGACAAACGTCAAATCAAAAGTATCAGTGTTGTCACACAATAAAAACAAAATACCACGAATATTCCCGAGGCAATAATCTAAGTAGGAAACTCCCACTATAATAATGCTGTAATTGGTTTGAAAGTACATCATAGCTTTAAATTGGTGGTTTTTATTGGTTGCAAAATATGTCGAAAAATAATCGAAAAAAATATCGATTTATTTTTCTAATATTCATCTAAGGTGGCTATTAAATGTCATAATGGTACATAACATTATGAAAATTTGACAATTAGTGCACTATTAATAATACCGTTGTGTGTTTCTTAACGAAAGTGACTGAAAAATAATTGAAATGGGGGAAATAACTATTCAAACGAAGTTCTGATGAAATCGTTTAATCATCATGGAGAATATGAGAGAATTATAGCAAGAACGTGCAGAAAATTCAATGAAACGTACCCTGATTTACAACCAATGAACAAAAGGAAGTTTGAACATCTAATATTCATGCACTTGGGAGATTACAAGTGAAAATTGCTATTATCTCGGAATTCTGGCTATTTAGGTATAAGCAACATGATATATTAATTCGAAGGGAATTTAGTCATCTTTCAGGATATTTCATAATATAATTTTAAAAAAAAACGCACTTTCAACCCTTTTCGTATCTAGCAGTAAGATCATGAATTTTGAACGACCCTGTATAACGCAGAACAAACTTCTCAATACAGAATCAATGTTCATGATCTTGATGAAGTAAACACAAAATTGCAACTTCCTAAGAATCCAAATACCGCAGAAATAAACATTCAATTCGAGCTATGTTTTGGATAAAAAATATGGAAAATAACCAATATCTCAAAAACCGTTAGAGATAGGTATAGGGGAGTATGGGGCAGAAATAATCAGAAAGGAATGATAAGTTCAAAAATGCGGTAATATATAGGGTGACCCATTTGAAATAACAAAGATGTTGCTACTTTCTGGTATAAGCGGAAACGCTGCAATGCAGAAAATATTTTAGATCGATAGACCAAGAGCAACTACTTGAGAAACCAAATTTTCAGAATGATCCTATTTCCCGTTCTTCGTAAACGTCTAAGGTACCATCGACCGTGACATATGTAACATAAAAGATTTGTGAAAATATAAATATTGTATTTGTGAAATATAAATATTGTATAGAGACCATATTGAGGTCGCATCTAAATCTAACTTGTTATATTTATATGATTCGGAGAATGAATACAAACAAGAATTTATAAAAACTTGGGAAAAGGATGAAAGATACTATCAAACACACACACATACACCTATATACATATATGAGTATAATAATCTCATGAATTTATATTCTCATGCAATTATTTATGATATCACTAAACACCATTCGGTTTTCCGTAAATAACCATTCTTTGATTTTTTTATTGTATTCGTTATAACTTTTGATATTTTTTAGGTATTTCGGGATGTAATTATATAACTTGGAGCTAATGTACTCGCAGCTGTGTTGACCTATTGCTTTTTCACATTTATTTAAAACCGTTCTATATACTTTATTCCGTGTGTCATAGCAGTGGTTTATTTTTTTAATCTGTATTTTTCCTTTGTGTATATTTTGTAGAATTTTCATTGCAAATAACTGTTTTGCGTCATATTTCTTTATATAATGCTTCACTGGGGTATCTAATATTTTTATTGAAAATTATTCTCAGTACCCATTTCTGGGCAACGTTTACTTTGTCTAGATGATTGTCTGTAACACCTCCCCATCCTAATATCCCATAAGACATCAAACTTTGTACTAATGCATGATATATAATTTTCAAATGGCTAGTATCTGTCAGTTAATGATAGTAGAGGTTCCGGTAGCCTAGGCAGACAGTCCTATAGGTTTTCAGCTTGAAGTCACACCAATGCGCAGATGCGCTTATTTTCGGTTCCGTTTTTTTCTGTTCCGTTTTCAGTTACTTTTTTGGTTCCGTTTTCGGTTTCGTTTTCGGTCAAACGAAAAATGAGCGCATCTGCGCATTAGTGTGACTTCAGGCTGGCAACCCCGAGGACTGTCTACCGGAACCTCTACCAATGACGGAGAAGAAAACTGTAGTTACATACAATGAGCTTATGACTTGAGGCATAAGATGATCCGGAGGACTGCTCATTGCTAATATCCTATACAATAGGAAAAGTTGGGTCGAAAATCCATCAGAAAACAACTACTTTCCTGGCTAATGCCAGGACGAACATTGAATTACATCTGATGAAATTTGGGTATTGCTTAGTTGGGTGGCCGGCGCTGGGATGGCGATCGCAGTTTGGAGTTATCCATTGTGCGGGCGCGATCTCAGTTTCGGTCTTGAAATGGATTTGGTTATCGATTCATTCGTTGCAGTCATTAGTTATTGACTGCTAGACCTACCCTATACTGATGAGGGGCAACGCTCCGAAATCGATATATAGGTGGTCCGAATGTTTCGATGATCATTCCCATGCAACAAGCAATTGCAGAGATAACCTTGTAGGAACTCTGCACGGAAATTTCATCAGATGTAATTCAATGTTCTTCGTGGCATTAGCCAGGAAAGTAGTTGTTTTCTGATGGATTTTCGACCCAACTTTTCCTATTGTATAGGATATTAGCAATGAGCAGTCCTCCGGACATCTTATGCCTCAACTCTACCAATGACTCTAAAAATTATACAAATTAGTTCTACTGTAATTTGATAGATGGATAACAATAAGCTAGTTTTGGTTTGAGGTTAGAACGGTTCCAGAACTTTACAAATTACAAATTAGTAGTATAGTTGACATATGACAGGTATTGATTTAGCGGATTCACAATGCATAATTTAGTGCATATGCGTAATTTTAATTCACACCTAATCCATAAAAGTTCAAAACAGGGACTCGATTGAAATGATTTACCCGTTTCACAATTTATAAAGATAGCCCTATGTTGAACTGTTATGGAGTATGCAGAAAAATTACGCATTTTAAATCAGGAAAAGTCATCTTAAAATTACGCCTATGCACTAAATTATGCACTGTGAATCCGCTAAATCCGGCTACAGTCCCTTATATCCTCCATTTAGGATTAATACATCTCACCAAGTTTATTATATGGTATTTGAAGTAGTTGAATATCCAACTTGAATGTAGTTTGGTTATATCGCATGGATTGTGATTGTGATTGTGTGAATCCCGTGACTCACTGTCAAATTGTTTAAACAAATTGTCTTAACATTACGTTATTTCAGATGGTATCTTTCACAGGAATTGAAACAGATAGTTCAGTAGTCAGACAAAGAGTTATAGCAGGTAGCTGTCAAAGCAAAACACTTTGTAGACATGGCATTGATTGTCGTTAAGGACTGAGGCTTCATCCTCTGTACTTCCATCCACCTACACTATAGGCTATTATTGTAAATATCTGTCATAAAACAACTGATTACTTCAAAAAACCCCAATTTTAATGATGTCCCATTGTTTCAATCAAGTTACGACATGACTTGGAGGCCAGATCACTGAAGTTACGAAATGACTTGGATGCGAGCTCACTATCGCCATCTACATGTCGCATCCATTTTGATCCAATTATAATCCCATAAGGTTGACTAACTATCTTCTATATAAACAATGGTTATATAGACCCTTTAGGACTGTCGCTGGAGCGTTTTCCAATCCAAAAGGCATTCTCAGGTAGGTAATGCCCATTTTCACCGTCGGCTGTGGTCTTACAGATGTCTGCCTCTGTAATTTCTATATGATGGAATCCGCTTGCCAAGTCCAGGGTAGTAAAATATTAACATCTTTACAATGTGTCAAGTATTTTAGAAATCGTCTATTGCCTCCTCATGAACCTTCTGGAAATTCACAACGATACGCCACTTTGCTTTTCAGGACGTGTCTGATTTCTTGGGAAACCCAAATTGGTGAGGACCAGGGCGATTGACTAGGTATGCTGATAGATTTAGCTAATAACGAAGATATTCGCCTCCTGCCTTCTTTTTTAAGTACATATGGATATTAGCGTATTTCCTACATAATTTTCTGATAGGGATCTCTTCTGGGTTGAGATGGCTTGTTCTGATTAGATGCTCTTGAAGACTCGTTGAGTTGCTTTGTACAGGTTCTACTAGAACGATTTTGAATTCATTTATACTGAAGTTGACGATTTCCGACCAGGCTAGATAATCGCAGATATCTTGTCTCTTGTTCTTGTCTCAGTATCAGAATGGTTCTTTCCTTTCATTTTACTGGTAGTCGTACTTGCGTCACGTTATCAGTTTTCAGTAGAATTGAGTAGAATTGCATCTTATTGGTTTTGTGATACTGGATTACGAGAGATGAGTGTTCAATGGAGAGGGAAGATTGGAGGAAATTCAGTTCAGCTTTGAGAAAATTTAGTTTATCGAGTCCAAACTTGCCATCGAAAGTTTCGAGAAATATGAAGAGGTGGAATTTAAAAAAGGTAATTTCGAAAAAATTCAAATGCTAAGTTGACTGAGGAAAGATTTTCTAGATCCGGTGTCAATGAGGAGTTTGAGAGGGGGATTTGAAATGGTTATATACATCTCATCGTCAAAGGTATGGAATTCTACTTCGTTTCTAGATTTATCAGAAAATCAGCATGATGTTACTGTTAGTCTACTTGTACGTGGAATTCTTTGGTGGTGTCTTCATTTATATGAAAACAAGTTTCTTCACTATAATGCGGGCCTGTTTTGTATCTAAGCTCTCCTTCATATTGATCAATATTGAACAGGGAAGCTGGATTAAAATTTTGTCTGTGTTTAGGATGGGTACTCATGCTCCTCGTTGGTGCTTCATTGGTACTTCTGGTACTGATGCTCATTGGTATCGGATCCAGTCCGTTCTGTTTATTTGGGTTATTCTGTAGAAAACGTTGTGGTTGGCCACATTTGTCTTTGTTGTTGCTGCCAATGCCGACTGAAGGTTGGTTGAGGGTGTGGTCTCATTGGTAGGTAAGGTTGTTGTTGTCCAGAATGTTTTGGATGTTCAGGATGTTATGGTATTAGTAATTTACAGCTCTTTGAGGGGTCTAAAGTGGCTACTCGGAATCTTATGGAGGTCCATATGTTCTTTGTAGGTAACAGATAATGTTTTACTGCATCGCTGTTGCCAAGTCTACTGGTTTCATTGCTTTAATGGTCGATTCCATGGGCTCTCGTCATCCAGCTAAAAAAATTGTTAGAGCTTGTTGTTGGAAGAGGTTCTTCTTACTTATCGGAAGTGTGTAATTCAACGTAGTGAGTTATGATGCTCAAAAGTCCCGTGACTGTTTTGTGGAACTGTTGTGGTGGTTCATTCTGATCTTGTCAAGGAATTTTCGTTTCGTTGATCAGCGGAGTTCTGGATTGAAGATCCTTTGATGCTGTTCCAGTCGCTACATCCTTAAACTGAAATGACATATTTGGGTCTGCCTCGTAGTTTGTTGAGTAGTCCTTCTAACAATATGTGATTTTGGAAACGACTGAGTGTTCAGCATTCCAGTAATGGTTGATTAGCCTTTTCGATACGCTGAGAAACTGGTATAATTCATTTGGACTTCCATCGTATTCGGGTACAATCTAGAAATTCTTCATGTCGAATTGGTTTGCCATGTTGAAGGGGGTGAGAGTTTGTTCAGATATTTGAGGAAGAGGATTGATAATTGAAGGTCAATTATGAAATATCAAGGTGAGGGGGGGCTCAAAATACTGTTTGAAGTTGATGAAGGTGGAGTCATTTGTGCCCAAAGGATGACGATGATGACTCGTTGCATATTCGTTCACCAAAAATGTTCTTGTTGATCTTTTCTCTTTGATGGACGGTACTCAACAGAGGTTTTTTATTAGGGACGGAATTTTTATTGGGAATCTTTCTAGTGGATTAGCTCTTGAGTATGACGAGAATCTTCTGCGTGCTTTTCCACTATCCTACCGACTGCGCCAATTATATTTATCGGTCACACAAAGAGGTTTTTAAAAACTTCATTTGGATCGAGTTACTACATAAAACTATAAAATATGACTATACCGACTAATACAATTGAATCAAAGTATTTATAAAAACATTATTAGTGAATTTGCAAAATAAGTGCTGTCGTCTATGGGTCATCAAATAACCTGCTGAAGTGTGTGGTGATCGAACTGTAACTCGCGCCTCGCAAACAAAGTTAACATCATCAATAACTGAAATCTCATAGCTCCTGATAGTTTTAATAGGGAATATGCATAATTTTTTTTATTTGTTCAATTGATTTTTTACTTCGTTGCAACGTAGTAAAAAATATAAATACGGTTGAAAGTCTTGGAATTACATTTTACAATAATATATAAAATGCCGATTGAATTTAACCTAATTGAACGCCTCCATTTTCGCGCGCTGGGGATGACGTCACATGGCGCGGTCAGTGTTGTTCTTCTTCAGTGTCGTTCGTTGAGACGTACTCTGCTCTACTTGCTTGAAGTTGATATTTTATAAAAGAGTAAGACAAATGCAGTACACGTGTTAGAGAGAGATGAACATATGTGAAAGTGATCTCGATCAACCAGAGCAGTCTTCAATGAACAAGCCTTTCTATCGTTATGGCCATTGACACTATTGACAGTTATTAATTAGGTTAGGGATTTGCAGTTTTAATCGCTATTACGATAATGGAAAATGCTAAAAAACCATTTTATAGGTATTGTCTAGTACCGGAATGCCAAAACACAATTATAGGTACACCAAATAAAGTATTTTTCTGTTCCAAGAGATGCGACAATACGTAAACAATGGTGTAAGGTTATGAGAAGAGGCGAAGTATTTCCAATATCGCATTTACAATGTGAGTACATTGTATTTCGAAAGTTAAGTTAAGTGAATTGATCAGAAGAAAGTTTTGTATGCATAAATGTTTTATATATCAAGCGGGAGATAACTCTGTTTATACCTGCCTCACCTAAGTGACAAAAGTAAAACTATCATTTGATAAACTATTACTACTTATCAGTTCAGGTATTGTCGGATTGTGCTTTGACAAAACCACTTTAAGTCATTGCTCTTGATAATTTACAATTGTCACTAGACCAAAATCGCACTATGTAATGAAAAACACTACAAATATATAAATAAAAACAAATTTTTTATGAAAAAGATAAATGTCATAATGTGCCATGTGACGTCATTTTTCGTTTCGACCAATGGTGATGCGTTTCGCAAATTTGAATTCCGCGCGCTTATTATGCACTTTTTGATTGAAGTTTTATGGAGTTAAATACAAACTAAATGATAAACTAATGGTGTAGGAGTAATGTCAAGACAAAAAAGTATCGGAGGTAAAAAATCAAGTAAATTTAAATCTCTTGCATACTTCCCATTGTGTCGTCGAAACAAACCTCTGAATTCATATTTTCACCAGAAGTTCCAAATATTTATATGTGAATATACAGTGCTTGCCATAAAGTACGTAACAAGTGGGGAAATGTTTATTATTAGAGTATTGGAAAAACAATTTTTGGTTATCGATTGTGCCTGTCCGACAACCTAAATATCGATTTTGACACATGTCACATGACCACTGGAGTGGCGGCAAATCAAAAAAATTCCCATGAAGAGGTCAAAAGTGATGTGAGATGGCAAGGTGAAGTAAAAATGTACTTGAAAAAGTTGATTGGTTTTCAATTTCATACCCAAATAGGAAGTTTCAAGCATTAAATAAAGAAAATTGATAAAATAATTTTTTTTTGAATACCCTTCGATTTCTTTAAAAATATCAATGTTTTTTTTTTGATTTAGATGATAATGACAATGATAGAAGTTCCTGATTCCCTCAACACCAGATGGCACTGAAGTGAAAAAAATGGTTTAAGAGGACCCTTGCTGTTACATTGAATCGTATCTAACAATTAAATCAGAATTCCACGTAGGGGGCTGCTGGATTATTTTCTGTTCAACGCTTGCCGACGAAACTCCTATTGTATAGGAAATTTGCAAAAGAAAGGATTTTCGAAAATCCGTTTTCTTTTAGGATATATTATCATATTATGAAAAAAACGGTTTTGGTTGATTGACACATTGAGAAAATAATCTGATCAAATATAACTGAACCATTGTTCAATGATTCGAATACATTTCTCGATTTTCAATTCAAACATTTTTGTTTGTCAATTTCACTCGACTCGTATTCATTTCGCCAACAAATTATGTACCATCAGGAAGCATTAGAATATGAACTTGATCCTGATGTTTTTCAATTTTTTCACAGAACTTAATAGACAGCATTACGTAGGATTTATTACTTCTATGACACCACATATATATTTAGTCAAGACCTAGTTTATCCTGTCTATAAACAACTGACAACCCAGCAATAATATTGATGACCCTTCGCAAATGGTGTCCTATTTTCCCTGATAATTTATTGTTCATCGCGAATTACTTGATGGGATTGTCATGTACTTGATATTGACCGACACTGTTACTGCACGGCATCTCGAACGCTGATTGATGGCAACATTGCCAATTATTCCGTGTTATATTATAATTAATTATTCGCTTGGTTCCACATATGGCACATGCCTGGTCGCTCGCTCTCTCTCTCTCTCTGTCTCTCAACAATTTGATAATCCAAAGGGGCTACGACCGAGTGGTAGATGGGATTTGATTGAGCTGTTAATGATGCCTTGGAGAAAATGGAAGTGACAATGATTACGGAATGAATTTTACACATCCTAAATTCAAAAATATTTCAATCAAAGGGATTCTGGGAAAAGTTCTGAATGACATAGCTAATAAAATAGTATTTGATTACGTAATGTTGGTCAAAAGTAGAAAGAACTTATTTTTCTATGACTGATATACAGGCCGTTTCTTTAATCATGTGGTAACATTGCTATATTCTAAACCGTAACAGATACGAAGACGATTAAATGGAAGAAAAGGTAACTATTGTGGAGAACAGTACAATGGTCAAAGAAAATTTACAGGGAGTCTCGCCCTTCCCGAGTTATACAGGGAAAACCAAAAATGCTGTTATTTGTTTTTTACAAATAGAACTATTATTTCTAAAAATATAAAAAAAATTATAAGGTAAGTATTAATGTATTCTAAATGTACTATAAAAGTGTAGCAATGAATCTTTGATTAAACGTTTCGTGTCAACACGGACACCATCAACATTTATTTTTCAAATACGGACCTGTCTATTTTAGTACAAATATTGATAAAGCGATAAAATCACAATTCAGTGGTATATCACACTTGATATTTTTATAACGTTTCATTTAAAATAACTAGCATCCTCAGTGACAACAATTTTTAATTACGGTCCTGTCGTTAGTTCTTTTGTAAATTATTTTGATTTCTTCAAAACCTATTCAACTATTGGCATACTTCAGACTTCACCCAATAATTTCGATAAGAAGATACCACAACACAACAAACATTCGTATTTTTCCTTCTTGGGCATTTTTGTATTACAGAAATCCTTGTTTCAAGGCTGATTTCTTCTGAATCAATTATCATACTAAATATTTCTATAATTCTCAATCCTGGAAGTAACGAAAATATTAGTTTTTGGTCAAAATACGACTATTGTGTGATATGGTACAACTGAATAGCATCTCACTTCATTTACCATTTTTAAACAAGTAGGCTTTGCTTGGTTTCTATGGCAGGACAAATAAATGAGTTGTTGATACGTGTTAAGAACTGTCAGTCGTTTATACACTCAGTCATATCAAAGATGTATTCAAATGACGAAAGGACTGATATGTTATTTGCTTATGCAAAATCAAATAGAAATCCTCTTTTGGCAAAAAATATGTATGGTGAGCTATACCCAAATCGTCGTATTCCAAACATTCAAATGTTTAGACGATTAGAAAGAAATTTGAGAGACTGTGGTGCATTTGATAGAAATAAAACTAGAAAATGTGTTGTTACTGGAAGTATGCGGAACCAAATAAATGTTTTAGGTAAGCAAATATTACTTCATAAAGATTAACAAAGTGACGAAAATATTTTTTTTCAATTTAGGATTGGTCAGTTACAAAAATATTTCTAATCAAGATTGTTCTTTACGAGAAATTGCCCACGAACTAGGGATTTCTGTAAAATCTACCAGAAATATTTTGAAAAAGAACAAATACAAATGCTACAGGATACGCAAAGATCATCACCTCAATGAAAGGGATTACGGAAGGAGAGTACGATTTGCGTTGTGGTTGAGACGTAGAAATAGGGAAGTTGGAAATATTTGTAATAAAATAATATGGACGGACGAATCAAAATTTACCAACAATGGTTGGTTTAACAGAAACATCCATTATAGGTGGAATAATACAAATGAACATTCACATAGAGAAACCAATTTCCAGGAAAGGTTCGGAATAAATGTTTGGTTGGGAATTTTGGGAACAAACATACTAGGTCCTTTCTTTTACGACGAGCATTTGAATGGTGGAATGTATTTACATTTTTCATCCAATGAGTTTGATGGCTACTTAGATGAATTGCCACTGAACATCCGCCGTGAAATACAATATTTTCAACAAGACGGTGCCCCTCCCCATAATGCAGCAATAGTAAGGGAACATTTCGATGCAATATTCCCAAGAAAAAACAACAATGGACCAATTGCCTGGCCAGCTCGATCCCCAGACCTGACTTCTTTAGATTTTTTTGTCTGGGGATACATAAAGGATAAAGTTTTTTCGACAACTAGTACAGATATCGACCATCTCAAACAAAAAATAAGAGATGCATGTAATAGCATTACACCCATCATGCTAGAAAATTGCCACAGAAATTGTATGGACAGACAACTTATGTGCATTCAATAAAGAGGTCGGCAATTCGAGCATTTGATGTAGGTTATCATGAATAATTCATTTGCTGTATTGGTTCTATTTTCACTCAAAAATGTAATATGAAATAAATTGTTTTCTGTTTGTTTGATTTCTTCTACTCTTAAGTAAGTTTATTTCCGAGGTAAATTGCTATCGTTCGTCTCTGAAACTACAGATATCTTTTATTATAGTGTAAACATAATTTCAATAGATACATTTATTCAAAACGTCACTGATAATTTTTATAACGGAGAGTTAGGTTTTGTGGAATCCATAAACGACCTAACGACAGGACCGTAATTAAAAATTGTTGTCACTGATGATGTTAGTTATTTTAAATGAAACGTTATAAAAATATCAAGTGTGATGTACCACTGAATTGTGATTTTATCGCTTTATCAATATTTGTACTAAAACAGACAGGTCCGTATTTGAAAAGAAATGTTGATGGTGGCCGTGTTTACACGAAACGTTTAATCAAAGATTCATCAATGTTACATTTTCATAGTACATTTAGAATACATTAAAACTTTCCTTTTCCATTTTTTTATATTTTCAGAAATAACAATTCTATTCGTAAAAAACAAATAACAGCATTTTTAGTTTTCCCTGTATAACTCGGGAAGGGCGAGACTCCCTGTAAATTTTCTTTGACCATTGTACTGTTCTCCACAATAGTTACCTATTCTCCCATTTAATCGTCTTCGTATCTGTTACGGGTTAGAATATAGCAATGTTACCACATGATAAAAGAAACGGCCTGTATAGCCATTAAGGGCCGGTTGTTCAGTCAGAGATAAGCTTTCCAAAAAATAACAGGAAAGTAGTAAACTAGAAACTACGAAAGGAAAATGTTTGGTTATATTTGACATGAATTAGTGAAATCTCCTCTTCCATGAAATAGTTCAGAAGAAGTAAAGGATCTTGGTTTTCATTATCTATGGTTGAATTTCTACTGAACAACACATTTGACGGTAACCTAGGATTCGATTCCAATCCAAGTTTGATTATTCTTTGGATTTTACCATGGACTGAACAACTGGCCCTTTGGGTATCAAGCCATTGTACTAAGTCGAAAGATAGATGAACGAGGTTAGGAATCAAAACTTTAATTTTTGTCTCCATCAATTTTCGGGGTATGATTCCTCACTGCCTGTAATTCATTTTTCAAACAAATCAATTTACTTCAGAAATATTGAAGGGGAGATAATTCCAATCTCATCAGACATCTTTCGGTAAACACAGTTACCAATGTAACCATACTATGAGAATGAAAATCCGTATCAAAATAAATCGCAATTCAATTCAGGATGGAGATTAGAAATAAACATGAGTAGAAAAGGAAACCTTTCAATGAACAGATTCCACCAAACGATCTGCTCCAACATCATCGCAGATATTATTCAAGCTTTGCTTTCATGTATGAATACAACAAAGAAATAGTTAATTTTTTTTATTTCATAGAGGCTAAGTAAAACTCGAAGTCGTCTCCACAATATATATTTGACCCCTAGGGTAGGGAAAGGTGGGCTGTTGTCAACACAGCTTTGGCAATAAATTTCAGTTTCTTGCTGCTCGTTCATTTCAACACTGACATAACCCTATTATAGATGAGTATATATTTTTCATGCAAATTGAGAAAAACAAAGAAAACTAGTGAAATGTAATTGCAACTCCTGAGAAAAAAATTATAAAAATAAATGAACTTAATCTCTGTGGTCTTATTTGCACAGGTTCAGATTTATTCGAATTGTTTTTGGAATTGGCTATATCAGTCTCTGAAACCATTCGCCAACAGCTATTTATTCAACTTCCTTTGTATATGCGGACTCATTATCGAAGTTATTCTATCATTCTTCTTTATGCTCTCGGAGGTTTTTCGCCAAACGATGCGGTAGACAATGTAATATTGAAGAAGTTATGGTTTTGTTTTCGTTATCATCCACAATTATACAATTTCTTGGGATTCATCTCCCTCGATTATTGAGTTCTCTCAGACATCGGTATTAGTTACTTCAGTAATTAGGATTGTGTTCTTTTGTTAGCCAAACAAACAAAGACAGCACGTTTTCTAGTCAGGCAATTGAGACATGCATTGATATCTCAGTTTATTCTCGACAGTTGTTTTTCGGATTCGGACAACAAATGATAATTCCTGCAACATCTGACTATTTTGAGATGATTCATTTACTTCACAGTATGGTGGAGGATTGACAATGTTAGGTTAGAACTCATTTCCATAATTCATTTGGAGAGATTTACTTACACGTAGAGGAAAAATAGTATATTGTGTATCTAGAAGTAAAAGCAATACATTCCCGGACGACAATGTAAATTGTTGGCCGAGGCGTTAAGCCGAGGCCAACAAGCATTGAAGTCTGGGAATGTGCTCTTACTACGAGGTACACATACTATTTTTTCTGAAATCGCAATCAGCATTATCAAAAACTAAGGAATTCTACATATTGTTTGTGTGAATTCAATAACTGTCTAAAATGTAAACAAGCCGGCAAAAATTTTCTCGGATCATTTTCTGTACGGGAAAGTACTTTTTCTGAAATCGTTCAAGAATGCCCACTTTCTCGGAGCAACTTCAGGCCTCAAAATACGCTAATCTAGTATTTTAGTCCGTTGCTAAGCAACAACTTTCCCGGACCGTATTCGGACCTAAACGGTACGGGAAAAATAGTATGTGTACCTCGTAGTAAAAGCACATTCACAGACTTCAATGCTTGTTGGCCTCGGCTTGACGCCTCGGCCAATAATTTACATTGTCGCCCGGGAATGTATTGCTTTTACTACTAGATATACAACATACTATTCCCGTACCGTTTAGGTCCGAAAACGGTCCGGGAAAGTTCGTTGCTTAGCAACGGACTAAAATACTAGAGTAGCGTATTTTGAGGCCTCAAGTTGCTCCGAGAAAGTGGGCATTCGTGAACGATTTCAGAAAAAGTCCTCTTTCATTAAAATGTGGAAATTGAGGAAATTTTAATACAAAAAATGTTGGTAATGCCCTAGAATTGAGGTTGAGATATGGTTGAGATATGGTCTCAACCTCAATTCTGAGGCATTGGACATAGTAACAAAATATTTTCTCCTGGCACGAAATAGAAAACTGAGTTTTGACAGGCAGGAACTTTTGACACGGGTATTCGAAAACATGTGCAACAAAATATCATCATCACAGTTTGTGTTCGATGGTCATCTTCTAATATATTTTCCATTTTATTTCTCATATCAATTGAAGTTGAAGGTGCTGGAGTTATGTGTCCCTGACATATCAGGTTTTAAAAAATTGCAATGGCTGACAAAAGTACATCCGAACACTTTCATCCCGGAGAAAATTTCAGTAGATTCCTTAGAAATTCCTAGAATCAATTTCGAAAAGGAAATGTAACAGGATTGATATCAGACATCTTATTCTAATCTCGATCCGAAACTACCTTGCGTGCTCTTCGAACAAAAACAAATAAATTATAAATCTTTCGTGAGTCTCGGCAGTGTACGAAATTAATCACTTTCCTTTTAATTAGGATGAGCATTAAACATTATATACAACAGTCTAGCAGCACAGTTCCACCTCAACTGACTTCGCCGTAATTTATTTGCAACTCCTCCAATTTCCAGCAAAGGAAATGCTGAATAAACGGAACGATATTTTACCAGAATTGGTTATTTGAATGAAGCGTCGTAGGGTATACCGAAGATATCTTTCTTATTACTCATTACGAATATTTTCAAGAGTTTTGAACTAAGTAAATGAGTTCTGAATTTGAATAAAAAATGCAATAGGTCCAACGATACGAAAATATTGTAATTTTCCAAAGAACGTAGGAGGGCGACAGTCTAACGAGCAAATTCGGTAATAAAAAAAATTGCCATTTAGTGAAACCATGGAATTTGGTATAGTTATAATTTTCAAATGAAGATTTATGTAGCGAGGGGCTTTATATAAACATATAAAGAGTTTCTGTCTGAACCTGTCTAAGCAATCTCAAACGTGTTTCATCAAATCTCCTGTCGTGATCCAAAGAATGCTGGGCCATACTCAAATTTTCTGGTCTCCGAAATCGGACATGAGCAATGTGTTCGTTGAGCCATACTTCCATGGTTCTTCTAGTTTGACCCACTTACTACCTCTCGAAATAATTACAGCTAATTTCATAAATCACCGACTTTTTATTTTCTTTTGTCTTACCATTGAGTGTAGCCAAGATTTGTTATGGTTTTTTCGAAGTTTTGTATATCATCTTCATGTTGAGGCTTCTGAAAATGTTTTCGAAACCTCGTGCGACACGATATATCTTATGGAATACCGACATATTTTGGACGGTTTTCCTATTTTCGAAGAGTAAGGAAGTTGCGAATGGTTTTCCATCTTTCCTAATAAGTTTGTTCACCAAATCCACAGAATAAACGTTCATCAACGCCACTTCCGTGATAATTATTTTCTCAGTGTAACATCTCTTTTCTTGAATAACAAGATTCGTTTCATCAAGAAATCGAGTCCCACTTTTCTGTCCTGAGTGCAATGGTGGGAATTCTCAGGGATGTATCTGAGTATACTCGTGTCATTTCTGTGGACTATATTGAAGCTGATTTTTGTCGTTTATATCACTCAGACATCTAAATATAATAATAATAATAATAATAATAATAAAGGTCTTTATTAATCCCAAATAAGAAATACATCTAGAAAATTATAATGATAGGGCGAGGTTCAATTCATTCTGGATTCCTGGTAAGGGTCCAGAATGTCTGTTCTTCCACCTAATCCAACAGATAGATATACACTTAGCACACACACTAGCACTTGAATACTTAATTGTTGCTGGCAGTTCAATATATATTTTAGTAATGCTGTATCTTTATGAGCGTTGAAATTGAGTACTTTTATGAAGGGGTAGGTACTGTTAAGGTTCCTTTGGACCTATGTTGATATTATGAACATCTGTACGGAATTTCAGCTTTTGATGAAGATATGGCGGAGTTTTATCGGCTATAATTTTTTTGAATAAATATGCAGAGTGCATAAATCTTTTATTTTTCATTTTCTACCATTTGATGAGTCTGAATAGGTGGCTTATGTGAACATATTTCCGTACCCCGAAGATCATCCTGATGAATTCTGAAGTTTTTGAATACGATTTTCGTTTTTTTTACTGAGATAGCGATCATACAAAACGTCACAGTAATTTAGATTTGATAAAACTAAAGCCTCACTCAGAATTACTTTGACTGGCCTCGTTAATAGGTGCCGTCTCTGGTAAATTATTTTAAGTGCTGCATAAGCCTTTCGGAGACAATTCGAAATGTGATTATTATAAGTTAAGTCTTGATCAATGATAACACCTAAGTATTTATTTAACAGTTTTCTGTAGTTCGATAGTTTGATTGTTTATTATAATAGGATATTCATTACTATTCAGATTATCAATTCGCAACAGCATTGCAACTGATTTTTGAGTATTGAGTGTGAGGCAATGTCTTCTGGATAGCTCATATAGTTGGTGTAAATCGAAATTGAGTGCAGATATCGCTTATTCAGTTTCGTCGGGATAGAAAGAAATATAGACCTGAGTATCATCTGCATAAAAATAATGGGAGGATGAAAAAAATAATTTTTCAAAATTTGATATGTATAGGGTGAAAAGTAATGGACCTAATATAGATCATTGTGGCACTCCAGAAGATGTCATGAGATAGCTTGACAAATCATTATTATATTTCACCGCCTGTAACCTGTGCTTGAGGTAATCATTAACAAGCATCAATGCATCATGAGAAAGACCTACATATTTTAGTAATGACGACATAAGAAATTGGTTTTTGTTCTCAGTTTTATACGTGAACGATATGGTTTGAAACTCTGATAGAAAACTGTCTATGTTGACATGTTTCGAATAAAAGCAATACTAACAATAACAATATGTCCATCAGAGTCGCTAAGAGTACGTTTTCAAATGGGATGAAAAAAGTCGCATTTTTAACTACGAATTAGGAAAAAGGAAACGAAAAATTTTGTAATTCTGAGTATGTCACTTACCTTCTCGGATGGTATTCATGTGCGAATTAAAATATTTCAGAAAGGGGGCACATGCTTGTTCCCTATTGGCTGGGAAGGCAGGCAGAGAGTTACCCCTGGCTGTACTTTCGAGTGGTTCGTAAAAGCATTTATTGAAATGAAAATAATTCTGCCTTACACATAGTCAGGAGAGGCTTAAATACTCTCTGACTATTTTGTTACTGAAACCATTTTTTAGTAGTAATTCGTTCAGTATTTCAAGTTTCTGGGTATTGTCACAATTGGAAACACAGAACTTCTTCATGAAAGTCTACATCTTCTTCACCCACCATGTATACAGCCTAAATTACTCGCTCACTTCGAGGATACTCGAATTATTGAAAAGGAAGTTTAGCGAGATAGGAGCACTCTCTGTTCAATGTTGATGAAGTCAGCTCTTTCATAAAATCCTGTTAACTGTTAAGTGTGTGAAAGGGCCCTTCTGCTATCGAATATTTGACAGCCTTTATTTTCTTAGAATCAAGAATTTATTGCTTCATCTTGAGCATTCAAACTTTTTTACAAATCCATAAATTTAAGTTACACCGAATTTCTTGGGAGAACTGAACTGGATTTAACCAAATAGTCTGACCAACCTACAAGCAGAAGAGTTTAGTTGAACGTGAGTGAGGCCCTCCATTGCGGCCAATGGCCTATTGTGGCTCGTGTTCTTGGTGATAGGCTTTGTAACTAACTCCATACGCCACCTTAGGAGCAGCATGGTTATTCGTGGACCCGCCAACCATGAAACGTGGAAGAGATATTCTTCAAAGAGCCAGACATATTCCCGAAAAGAAAAAGATCTCATTGGAGAATCGAAATCGTGACCTACGGACCACGAGCCGAGCTCCTAACCACTGCTTTAACTTCGTCTCCTAAGCAGAAGAGTACAGAAAAACTGTTTTCAGGTCAGGCTTTTCCAATTTTGTCCCACCAAAGTTATTGCCATAATCAGACAAGATATGGGTTTAGCGCAATAATATCCAGTAGCCAGAATTATTATCAAGTCTAAAAAAAAATTAATATTTGTTTGTAACTCCAAATTTCATTTTACGTAACTTTATTTTCTTTGTGTATACCTAAATACATACAAGTTCAGAAAAAAAAAGAGAAAATCTTGAAACTCTATTACCATTTAAATTTTCTCAATTTTGGTTCTTCCTTAACTCAAGATTCAAGATTCAAAGGAGAAGATTCTTAATATGTATACATTTGTCCATTCCTGCGTAGTAACATGAAAATTTTCCTTCTTTCTTCTTCTAGGGAGAGGAAAGAATAAGGACAGGCAGTTGTATACTGAGCGACGGCTGTTGCCAGCCATCCCTCGGTTTCAACGCCAAGTCGATTCCTGGCCCCCCTTGCGGGAGACTCTTGAAACGACCCCCACGGTATAAGTGGGTGAGTCCGTGATTACTCAGGGAATGGGTGGAAATTGTACAGTATTCACGCCTCCTGCAGATCTTATGCATGACTTGAGTGTATTCAAAACAGAGAATGGATGTCCTTGATCGTTGCAGAGGTTAGTGGGGAAAAGGCTCACTGCAAAAAAACCGGGGTTTGAAATTGGTCTTATTCAACACTTTGGCTGCCCTTTACAGGCCCGGTTCTTCATAACGCTCCTAGAAGATGTCAAGAGCTTGATAGATAAGGCCCCCGTGTTTGCGGGGGGCGTTGTCATACTCCCTGATGCGAGTGAGATTTCTCGTCAAAGGGCTTTTGGGTAGGAAATATTTATAGAGGTTGTACGACAACTTTCTAATATATGTCGGAACAGAGTCGACGCCACACATCTCCCTGAGGGTATCCAGCCGAGTGTATCTGTTACTGTTTGTAACTATACGAAGTACTTCATTGTGCATTCTGTCCAGTCTCGGGAGAGGTGAGGGTTTCAGTCTGCAGAATACCGGACAAGCATATAACATTGCGGGTCTAATTACTTGCTTGTAGATAAGTATTTTGTTATCCATACTAAGTTTGGAATTTCTGGCTATCAGAGGGTAGGTACACCGAATGGCAGCTCCCACCCTCTGGATAGCCAGAGTTATGTGTTTTCCGAATGTCATACCCTTGTCCAATTGTACTCCCAGGTATTTCGCCAATCTCGACTCTCTAACGTCCTCATCCCACGAGGAGGGAGCTTCGAAAAGCATCGCCTCTTCGTAAAGTTGACGACCTCAGTTTTGCCTACGTTGAACTTGATCTTATTTCTCTCCATATACGGCACGATGTCCCAATCCAGATGAATCTGCATCTTTTGAGCAGCAACTACGCTAGAGAATGAATTCGTGTATAGTACGGTGTCGTCCGCGTATATCGCCGCATTCGCATTGGCAATCGAGATCGGTAGGTAGCTCGTAAACTAGTGCTTATCCTTGCCGGGTTTCAATATTGGGATTATCACAGCTCGCTTAAGACAATCTGGATAATACTGTCACTTCAGGATGGCGTTGATGATGTGTAACAGTTGGACCTGGGACTTACGCGGAAGGTTTTTGAGCAGAATTGCGTCAATTTCATCCTGTCCAGACGCCTTTCGAGTTGGAAGTCGTTTAATGACCTCCAACAGCTTCTCATTGCTTGCCATTACGTTGGAAAGCAGATTTGGGCCCAACGGGACAGCAGGTGTCTCTCTTAGGCATTCTACTCGTCTTGAGCACTCCACCTGCTCCTCGCTGACGTCCGGCGCTTTTCGGTGCACGCTACTGAAGTATTCACCAAACAGTTTTGCCTTCTGCACGTTCGTTACCACTCTCCACGGCTGGCACGGGTACAAAGCGCTTTCCCAAATGCTTCGCCATGCGTTTTTCCAGTTTATCCTGCCATACCTTATTAAAGTGCTATCTGGCCAATTCGGTGATTTCCCTGCCCATAAGGAGCATATTATCCCTATGGAACGAGTTCCCTGTTCTTTGCCACCTTTTACGGGTGGCATTCTTCAGCTCGATCAGCCCCTTAATAAGGGGTGGCAGGTTATTCCGGTCCTCCCTTACCTCAACCTTCTTGGTGGTTGCATTTCTTGCAGCCTGAATGTTTGATATTAGAGTCTGGGTTTCGATCTCAATGTCTTCACGACTAAGTTGACTTTTTATCTTCGTTAGTCTATTCAAGTGCCTTCGGAACTCGGTCCAGTCAGTGTTTCTGTAATAGAACAGGAACTTTGCCGTTCTGGCTCTGCCCCTGTCCTTCAACCCAAACATAACCGGGTCGTGATCCGAGGTTAGTACTTGTATGACTTTGAGTTCTCCCAGATCTCCAACATTTTTGTTAATCACCAAGTCAATTGTGGAGGGGATGTTCCCATTCCAGGGATAGTGAGTTGGCTCGTCTGAGTACTTCACTATTACATCGCTGTCTAGGAAATAATCCAGTAACACTGTCTCACTGGCATTAGGGTGATTGTGGCAATTCCACTCAGGCCTCTTCGCATTCAGGTCCCCGACCAGAAGTACCTTTTGCGCTGTATTAAACAGATTCTCTAAATCGAGCTGTGACAATCTCCGATTCGGAGGGTTGTTTACAGCAAACACACAGGTTCCATCCTCAAGCTTGACACCGATATGTTCGATGCCACTCTGGCGGACTTCTTCCTTAACTGAATTGGCGCCCAATTTCATTTAGAGCCATTATTACATAACAAATATTTTCTGAAAACCATGCCCGCTTCCCGTCTGATTCAGAAGTGATAAAATAAACGGTTACGAATCTGAATCGAGTATAGCTGATTGCAATTAGGCCGTGGTGGTCGTGATGGTAGAGCTCTCAATCATGGGGTCGTGGATTTAATTCTCAGAATTGTCAGCGGTCTCGTGCATGTCTCTCAAAGACTTCTGAGGGTTGCGCGTAGGAGTGCAGCCGGATGATGAAAATAACAATAACAACAACAATAACGATACCGATAACAACAATAACAATAATAATAATTTCTGAAAATTAAAGAATAATACACCTTGCACCCCTTTCTTACGATTTTCTTTGATCAAAACATAATTTTGATCCAATTGTGGCACTGATATACAAAAGCGAATTGAAGAATTGATAGAATTATGTACATATTATAGAAATCAAAAAATTCCGAATTGGTATTCACTTTCAACTACAACAGTTTGAGAACTTTTCACCCGTATTGATATCGATCCATGCTCTTTCAATGGAAGCTCTTCAAAGAATGTTTTATCAACTAGGTGAACAGAGAACATGAAAGAGTTATCATTAACACTACCACACAGAATAAAACAGCCATTGACCTATGCAAAAATCGCATGAGAACAGCGACAATGAAACTATGAAGGATTAATACTTGATGAAACTTTTGTGTCGGTCAGAGACGGAGCTCCGGTAAATCCTTTGACAAAACTGAAATATATTTGAACAGTGAGCAGTTGAACTTTCTGATGAGCAATTGGAGAGAGGTCTATGAAAAGCAATGTAGAATTCACAAGCACAGGACGTGCTGAAATATTTTCTTGCAAAACCATGATTCAGATTGAAGATAATTTCCGATTCAGATTTAGTCACAAATATAATGGTACAACAGGGTGAGGCAGAATAAGACCGGCAAACTTCGTATACAGATGCCCACTTCATTTCGAGGTGAAAAGTTGCATCAATGTATATCCCAAAATGCATTCCCTCTTATGATATCAAGAGTACAAAAAAAAACAATTGAATTGAATCAAAGCAAGGAAACGAACAATTGAAAATTATTATAACATTATTTTTATCAGGTATAGTTTATCCAATCTCAGTTGAATGAGCTGTAAAACCGGACTAACATGTCTCTTTGAACGTACTTGCCGACCATAGGCAGATATATTTTCTCTTACTTGGGTATAACTTTGCGTATTGCTTGCTGTATAGAAATTTGCGAATATAATGTGTCTTTGAGTAAGGTTATTCTAGACTTTCATTGTCTAAAAAAGAACAAAAAAAAATCAATTCTCTGCAATTTTTAATAACGACGTTTCAACTGTTAAAATCTACAGTCGTTATCAAGTGTATAATGTGACAATCTCAAGGATACTTCTTAAATATACTATGGATAATTTTGTGTCATTAGCCTAGGGGTAATTTGCCGCTATTCAGGTAAGCTTATTAATTAAAGTGTCGGGCCCCTCCGGTTCAGCATTGTTAATTCTTATCGCAATTTCAATTGATCCATGATACTAAGGGTTTCCACACATTTCAGATTTCTATGCTAGCTTGACTGAAGACTTTGTTGTTCATTATATATGCACTCTCTTTAAACTTCTTTCTATACCAGCCCTCTTCTTTATGGATGGACTTCGGCTTCAGTCCATTTTATGTTGTGTTGGGTCGTCCAGACATGATCCGCTATGTCTGACTTTGATGTTCCTCCTCGTTGAGTGTTTCTCTTGTGTTCAGCGAGTATAACGCTAAGTGGTCTCTCAGTTTCTCCAAGATAAGCTTCACCGCATTTACAAGGGATGCGTCGGTAATTTTATCTTTTGACACGAGTGGTATGACGCATTCTCCATTGCAATAACAGAAGTTGATGGTACTTATATTTGGTAATAATTGTTCACTGAACCATTTTTCGAATAAAGTTGCAGTCATATCCTCATGATACCCGCCGAACATTTTTTTATTTTTGTTTGAAAGTGGTTGACAATGTTTCACTTTGAGTAAGGTTATTCTGGCCAGCATAGAAATCCGTAATGTGTGGAAACCCTTAATTAGTGGCATGGATCAATTGAAATTACGATAAGAATTAACAATGCTGTACCGGAGGGACCTGGCACAGTAATTAACAAGCTTACCTGAATACCGCCAAATTACCCCTAGGCTAATGACACAAAATTATCCACAGCATATATAAGAAGTATCCTTGAGATTGTCGCATTATACACTTGATAACGACTGTAGATTTCAACAGTTGAAACGTCGTGATTAAAAATTGCAGAGAATTGAATTTTTCTTTGTTCTTTTTTAGACAATGAAAGTCCAGAATAACCTTACTCATTTTTTTATTTGTTTTGCTGACAACAGCAACGCGTTCGGTACAAAACCATCTTCACTACCCACGTGTACAAAATTATGCGTTTTCCTCTGGAACATGGTGCTTGGAGACAACATACCGAATCACTGCACACAAACAAATAAATGATATTGAGTCGTAGTCGTACTCGTAATTTTTTAGTATTCTATAGAATAAACGAAGAAGAAAATGAAGATCAAGTCAAGAAAATGATGCTTTGAGTATCATAGAAATAAAAAATGCTCATAACAATAAAACAAAAAGATTTCGAAATGGAACGCAGAATAGAACTTGATAACAATGGTAAAAGACCTGTCCTCGTAAATAAGTATGTCGCAGTAACGCTGGTATGTCACTATACTTTCCTGAAATTAATTTGTTTCGATTCGTGATAAGTAGTTGCAAAGTCGAGCCGTCAGGCTAGTTTGTGATAGGCTGTTCAGTACACCACCGATAAACTCATAAAACATTTGAGATTTTTTGAATTTTCGGATGTATTATTCTAGAGGTCAAAAAATCAACTTTTTCCAATAGACTTTTTTTATGGTCCTAAAGAGTGAGCTACAAAAATGGGTCGTATGTCTAACGCCAATTATGGAAAATATACTGTACCTATGCTAGTGGATTATTCTTGATTTTTGGGTATAATGTGCTGTGAAATATATCGATTGCATATAAATGTGTCAATTATGGGGTACATACATACTTTTTAACTGAAACCCGTTTATATTTATTTTCTTGTCCAAGTTTGGAGTTTTTGTTGACTTTTTCGGAGCACATTCTGTAGATGAAGCCAACGAACTATTCTGATTATATTTTTCGATGTGTCTACACAGTGAGTAAAGAACTGTTTCCTTTATTTTTTATTTCTGTTGATACCACAGCAGATTAAATTTCACAATGTGCCTTTACATGGTTAGAGAAAAAATATTGATTCACGGTAGATACTTTTTATTACTCTATAGTAGAATTGTTGTTGATTTTCAATTATGAGATTTTATAGTGGATGATGATCAATTTTTATGTAACAGTAGGGAACCTGGGTTAACCCAAAAAGTGGTATTTTTGAAACCTGTATCACCCTGTATTGTCAAACAAAAGAGTAGACGAAAGTTTATCTACATTATCTATGAAGTATCAAAATCCGATATCAACAATGAATCCACTCGTACTATCAATATTTTTTGCTCACTGTGTAAGCACGTTGTAAAATGTATTTAGAACAGTTCCCTGCCTTGATCTTAAGAATATGCTTCGAAAAAGTCAACAAAAATTCCATACACTCCACACTTGGAGGAGAAGTCAATGAACGGGTTTAAGAAAAAACGCATTTCTGCTTCATCCTGTAAGTATATACACCATAATGATATTTTTGAAAGCATATTATACCAAAAGTCAAGAAAAATCCACAGGCAGACAGTATTTTCCATAAATGACATTCAACCCATTTTTATTGCTCACCATGTAGGGCCCGAAAAAAAAGTATTATGAACATAGTTGCTTCTATTTACCTCACGAATTATATCTCTGAAAATCAAAAAAAAATCTGACGAGTCCTAGGAATACAGGACATTGTTTCAAAATGGAATGTTCATCAGAAGAATACACAGATTTGCATTTCATTTATGATGAAAATACTAGAGCTGCTGCTCAATAATTTCAAACCAGATTTTCAGTAATAATATCCCAACAAAATGGTGAATTTTCAAAAAATACTTTCACCTCGCTGTCACGAATACTGTGTTGCTTAGAAACACCATGAGAGTTTGCTCGAGTGGTGTTTTGTACAGCAACACAGTTTGAACGACTGGCAAGGTGAAAGTATTTTGAAAATTCTGCATTTTGAAGGGATATTCAAGTAGACAATTTCATGAATATATTATATTGTTATGGACTAAATGCGTATTGCACGAAAGTTTCATCTTAAGTCATTAATGTCAGTTGAAGAGTTGAACCATCAAACTGACGTTCTGAATTTACAGTGATTGTTGTAACTATGGAAAATTATAAATAAGGAAGAGGCGAAACACCGACTTGAAAGAGGAAAATACCACGGGCTGGAGACAGTGTTTTCGAAAAGTCTTTTACTCATTGGTTTGAATTCAAAAAAGGATGGCATTTGGTTGGTTTATATAATATGAGGGAAATTGTCATACAGAGATCATTCACATTTCACGATTTTATAGCTGTTCTTCGACGATTGAGGAAAACAGGATCCTTTAAATTCAGTACACACCATTTTGGTACAAAATCTGTTACGGTCTATCACAACATATCTGAAATGTTTCAACTATAAATGCACTTCTTGATAATGAGTGGGTTTCTTGAAGGAAAAAGGTGAAAGTCCAATAGAAAACTAGATTAAAATTGAAAAAGTTTGTGGCAAACTACTCTACAAAAGCTGATCAAAACCTACACTGGTGCCTCTATTACTGTACTAAAATAACTAATTGAATTTTGCACCTAGTTTTTGTACGTTGTTTCACTTTTATTATTTTCAATTATTGAAACCCAAACAGTTTTCATCTCGTATTTTGTTGGACTTCTATTAATTTCTTTGCTGCAATCGACTTATATGTGGATATGTGGTTGAATAATTCGAATAAATTGTGAAGCACCCAAAATCGACCTTCATCTGAGATTTTTTCCAAAATATATCTTCATATTCAGAAAAAATCATATGGGCCTACTGTAGAGCAAGTGTCGTGAGCAGTGAGCAAATAGTCACAAAACTCCCAAAAGCAACCAAATTCGCAATAACTGGTGCACTTGGATGAATTTCAATTACAGCTGTAACAAAATTTCCGGTAAACGTAACTAATGAATCAATTCCCCAATAATCCGATCAGCTACGGTCCATAATACGTATTTGTCAAGATCAAGACGGAATCGGCGTTACCACGGCAATAATAACGACCATGTATGGCTGAGATAACCGAATTGCGAAATTAATACCCGTACCGGACTGGAATTGATCCTGTTTCTATCCTGTGACACACCGCAGGACAATGAAAATACATGGCATGGGATATGCCACAGTTGCTCAAATAGAGCGCTGGATTCAGTACGTCAGGTGATACAAATTGCATCAGATATTTTTGTTTCTTTGAAAGCTTGGTGGAAGATTTTGAGAAATCAAATTTGTTTCTGTTTACAGGAAATATTCGAAAACTACTGATTGGTCTCGAATATCTAATTCATGTTAGGGTTTCATATTTTATTCATCAGTGTAAATCACAACATATCACAGTTGATCAATCCAGAATATTTTCTCATTCAAATAACTCGCCCAAGTGGCCCAAGATGCATTTTTGATAAAAATAGTTCAAGAAATTCCACAAGGATCAGTATTCAATTCAATTCTGTTCAGTATTAATATGAGTTTTTCCAAAAACTATATCGATGGCACATTATCACTCTATAATTTTTCATAGATTTGTGGCAGGAAGAGCTTCTAGTAATTGCCCCACGATATTTATAATCCAAAAAAGACTTGTCAGATATATTGCGGGAGTAGGTACCTGAACCTACATTTGTAGAACCATTTTTCAAAAATTCAGAAACTTCTCAGTTAAATTAATACTCTCAAATTGATACACTAAACGTCATAAAGTTATTTTCACATAAATATTGAAGAAAAAAATTCTCTATTCTCTATGCAATTTTCAATTGAGAATGTTTCCCTTAACAACATGAATCCCTTCCAAGAGAGGTTATCTTGTACGATGGAAAATAGCAACTAAAGTTTATATTTCAGTCGCAGATGATTCCACAACTGACTATGAACATCCTGCTTATATTTTCAATGAAATCAACATGCCATACCCATGACAGGTTTTATGTCAGAAAAATATTTTCAAAGTGTCACCGCACAAGCAATAGTCCAACAATTCCATCGTTACAATGTGAAATTGCTTCTGAAGAGTTTGATTTCCAATTCTTCCGACCTGCCTGATTATCTTAGAAGAGTTAAATAGATTCTTCAAATTTAGAATACGATACTTTACTGACGAAATTAATAAACTGTTTTCAAGACAACAGTCTTCTAAACGCAGTAACTGATCAGGGCAAATGGATTATTGCCCCTCTACACTTGTACAGATTTCTTTGAATTATTTTTTCATTATCAGACTGTGGAAGGTTAAAATTCCCAAAAAGTTATGTCAAGAAACGAATATCCTCCACAAAAACAAACTTTCATTCAATATCTCGTGGCTCGGCTGGGGTCCTGCACGATTCACTGTTGCGTTCCAATTAACGGTGCTGCTCCTAAGGTGGCGTATGGAGTTAGTAACAAGGCCTACCCATATTACATGGCTAATGGCCATAGCAGCCGATGCCAAAACACCAAAGAAAAACAAATTATGGAGACGATATTATTACTTTTATAGTCCCAACGTTTATGGAATTATTTATTTTTTCTGGGGTTTCAGCCCCGAGGACTATTTAAGACCAGAAATGATTGTAGATAGAAGCTATAATTAATAACACTTCATATATTGGTGCATTTGTTACTTAATTGTACAAAAATTGTCAGATAGCAATAGCCTGCCTAACTTATCACGTATATCACTTCAAGCATCAAATTTATTACAGAGTATGCTATAAAAAAACACTTTATTCTCCTTCTGATAGACATTAACTTCATTATTTATTGTCCTCTGCGAGTGACTGAATTCTACGCTTTCAAAGTTTTAATAGGTATAACGAAAAACGGAATGAATGAGAGTAGAATGGGATAATTTATTTCCGGAAAGAATTCAGAATACATTGAATTATGAAAGCAGAGATGGAGCCTAAAAGCAATGATGAAGACAATATAGTACAGGGTGATAGGGGCATAACTGCTGCAATTTCGATTATAAAAATTCTGAAGAACATTTATTCTAACACCACCATTTTTAAGAAAAATGTTAAAATCAATTTTCTTCAAGTTACATTACAAATTGAAAATAAGTCTTGGAAAGCCAAATGGGACTTTGGAATAATTTGCTTCAAAGTGTTGAAAAATATTTCGTATTTCTGTGGTTACTGACTGGTGTGGCAGCAGCTCATCACCAAAATATAATCTAAGAAAAGCGCATGTATGAGAATCATCAATTATTTGATTTGATGATTTGATATCAGAAACTCATTGAATAATTTCTTTATGTTACAATATTATTTACGCTGAAAAATAATACACGTAATTTGTTTAGGAACGTCAAAAAAAACTATAGAGAGAACACATACAAATAACATGAATACATGCATTGAGCACACATTCTTAAAATTCACCATAAAATGACTAATTATTACTTTTGCATTTTTACCAAACTCCATGAAAAACCTCATTTATTGAATAAAATACTTGGCTCATGAGTACTTGCTTCATCACAAATTTGTTTTTTTTTTTGTAGAAAAAATGTTTCTACCCTTTTGTAATAGTAATATATTTTGCCAAAATGCTTTGGTTTCTTCTTCAGTATTTACTAATTTCAGTTTAGTTGTTCTAATGACATCTTTGCTTTTGGTATTATAAACATGTATGAGTGCCTCATTAGCGTATTTATCTCCATTTTTGTGTACGTATAAGTTTGCTTCAAGTATACATAAACAGTAAGAATATCTTATTTAAGAAAGAAAGGTTTAGCAAGATCTTAAAAGTTAGCTCGAACCATGTCTCTATGATTATTTTTTTCTGGGATATGAAGAGGTCATTTGCTGCTGATACCGATCCCCATAATAATATCCCATATTGCAAATGACATTGTATCAAACCGAAGGTTGAGTTTAAAAACAGCGCAGGCTGACACTCCGCCTATTCACTATACTTTTTTTCTCACAATTTTTGTCATTATTTGTTTATTTTTTGTAGTGAATAAAGACGCTTTATTATTATTATTATTAAATATGCTACTCTGAGAACTTCTTATTCTCCTCCTGTGTCTTTTAATAACTCTTTAATATACTAGAATTATTTGATTTTATTAAAAATGAGGCGTCATTTGCATAAAGTGATATATCAGAAATATCAACATATAATGGTAAATCATTCATGTATAAAATTAACAGACGAGGTCCCAACACAGATCCTTGAGGAACTCTGTGCTTGAATGACTGAATATCAGATGTTGATTTTATTGAAAATATGTACAAGATGTTCATAAAATTAGATGTGGAATCATCTGCGACTAAAAGACAAACATTAGTCGCTATAGATATTCATGTTGAAAAGGGAAACAGTTGAAAATTGTACCAAATATGACTCGTCTGGAAATGGAAAAATCCTACGATGAAAATTAAGTTACTTTTTTGTAATATCCAACAGAAAACAACTACTTCCCCGGCTAAAGTCACGCAGGACATTGAACTACATCTGATAGATATTGTGAAAAGAACCTACATAACTTGATAAATCGTAGATGAAGTAGTATGAGCCGGGTATTTTTCAATTATTTCACGTTCACAGTAGATTGTTTTTCTACTAATAACATCATTATCAAATATGCTCTTTGCGTGCGCTGATTCGGGGTATATGGGGGAGTTTACACTGCGATTAGGTATATCTGATTTTGAATTGTACTTCTTTCAAAATCTTCAATGCAAGCTTTGTTGAGAGTTTCTGTTGAATGCAACTATCTATTTGTGATAGATATGTTATTTTTTCCGACTGGTCACCAAATTTTCTGCGAAAAAATAATTTTTTGCAAAAGTTAAAATAATAATTGAAATAAAATTTCAACTTCAACACCTTGTATCTCCGGAACGAAACATTTGTGGACAAGTTTATATGAACTTTTATCTTAAAATTAGTCACAGATTCACTCTGAACAAGTACCTAATAAACACTCAGTATATTGCCCGAATGATAATACTACTATTATTAATAACGGATGGGAGTTGTTGCAGAGGGCAAATCTACTATGATTTCAGTAGCGGCATGTTCTATACCACACAAACAGCAGTTATATGCATTATTAATATGCATGGGATCGCGCATGATGTGTTATGGGGACAAAAACAAAACACTGTCAAACACGATGTAATATGTATATAGAGGGAGCGATGAAGGGGTAAAAAACATCGGACAAATGATTGATCGACAGAAAAACTTCACAACAAAAAATAAAGAGACGTTTTTATAGAGTTATAAAAAATTAGATATTTGTCGGTGAAACATGTTAACCTGCTAACTCCTGTTATAGGTTGAAATACGTTTCTCATATCGTTAGATACGAGGATGTATTGATATCTAGTTAGCCTAGACCAGTTACCTGCATAAACAAAATATTGCGTTACCATAGCAACGAACAATAATTATTAGAAGTGTCAGTGTAAAGTTTGACGTCAAAAAAGTAAACCAGAGTTACGCAATAAATTAAAAGAATAAATATGTCCACCGAAATTGTGAAAATCGAAAAATTGGAGTATCGAGCCATCATCAAGAACCTGTATTTAAAAGGGTTAAGAGGTTAGCAGATTTACGAAGATATGCTTAATACCCTTGGTGATCAATGTCCTTCGTATGCGACCGTGAAAAATTGGACTGCAAGCATCAAAAGAGGTAAATTTTCCAAAGAAGATGATGACCGATCGGGAAGGCCAGTTTCTGTGTCGGTCCCCGAAAATATCGATGCAGTTCATGACATGATTTTAACAGACCATCGAATTGGGCTAAAACGGATATCTGAAGCACTGAATATTTCATACGAACGCTTTTATCATATAGTTCACGTCAATTTGGACATGAGAAAAATTGCTGCAAAATGGATCCCCAAATGTTGACCAAAAGCGTGCAAGGGTAGGAGCATCGCGTTCGACCTGTGCTCAATTTGAAAACGATGTAGACTTCTTAAACCGAATTGTTACTATGGATGAGACTTCGATACATTTCTACGATCCAGAAACAAAGCAACAATCGATGGAATGGCGACACTCCGCTTCTCCAAGACCTAAGAAGTTTCGTGTCCAAAAATGTGCTGGAAAAGTTCTTGCTTCAGTTTTTTGGGATTGCCATGGAGTAATCATGATAGATTTTTTAGATAAGGGTAGAACAATAACTGGAGATCACTATTCGACATTACTGACCACTCTTCGGGGAAAAATTAAAGAGAAAAGACGCGGAAAGCTATCCAAAGTTGTTTTGTTTTTGCAGGACAACGCCCCAGCACACAAATCTCATGTTGCCATGCAAAAAATTCGTGATTTAGGGTTTGAATTACTTGAACACCCTCCTAATTCACCAGATTTGGCACCGTCCGACTATCACCTCTTTCCTCAACTGAAAAAAGTTTAAAAGGTCGTAAATTTTCTTCCAACGAGGAGGTAATAAAAGCTGTGGAGGTCTGGTTTGCAGAGCAAGAAGAAACATTTTTTTGAAAGGTCTAGAGACTAAGAATTTTTAAATATATCCTCGTAGAAAAAGAAATACTCTGTAAGTATGAAAATCAGCTATCCCCGATAAAATAAAAATAATTTAAGTACGTATCTTATTGTCTCAATAGTACATGCTATCTCCAAATGTTTCGAATTTACAACCGAAATTCTGCCATCTTCAGCATTCCAGCAGACTACCACGAGTTTTATGATAACCTAGCTCATGCATAGCTGTTTCTGTATTATCTGTTATTTCATAGAAGACATAATATTGGACGGGAATAGTTTTTTGCCTGAAGTTTAATAAAAAAATTATTGAAAAAATCTAATTGAGTTTTATTTCTTTAGAGTGAAAAACTGCTAACTCCATAATAATGATCCCTGATATAATTTTTCAGGGCTTGAAAATCTGTTATCTCCAAATTTTATGTGAAATAAAAAAAAATAACATAGACTGATGAGTTTATTGTGGCTCAATGAACATTATTATTGCATACCTATGATATAGGTGTTTCTGTATTATCTGTTATTTAATAGAAGACATAAGATTGGACGAGAATATTTTTTTAACTGAAGTTTAATAAAAAAAATATTGAAAAAATCTAATTGAGTTTTATTTCTTCAGAATGAAAAGCTACTAACTTCATAATAATGATCCCCGATATAATTTTTCAGGGCTTGAAAATCTGCTATCTCCAAATTTTATGTGAAATAAAAAAAATAACATAGACTGATGAGTTTATTGTGACTCAATGAACATTATTATTGCATACCTATGATATATCGTAAGTTTTTACCATTTACTTGTGTAGAAATTAGTCTATACGGTTTTAATGCTCTCCTGTAAAATTTGGTTAAATGGAGATAGCTGTTTTACAAGTTTCACCGACAAATATGTATATGTTTCGTAGACTATATTTAACATTATATTGTAAATTCAAACTCATATCACATTTATTCCTTGAGTGTACCTCAAATCACTCATTTTTAACAAGCTTAGCCACAATCGTGTATACGCCATGAAAGATCTTGGAATCATCAGAGGAATTTTGAGAACCATATTGTCAATTTCAGTTTCATGCATTACATAATGACGTTATCGATTCTTATGTACAGATGAACATGATTCATAAATATATGAACTAGCTAAGCACCAAATCTATGTATATTCTTCTCAACGCGTGTTGCTATCTTTGTTGGAGAAACGCGTTGATTAATATTGACGTAGTTTTTGATATTTTCCATGTCTTTGCGTTCATCACTAGGTGAAGATATTCAAAACAAGCTGGAAATAATTTCCAGTATTCTTTCCATTTTCCACGAAGCAAGTTCGGCCGAATAATTTTAATTAACAAGGAATATGCAGGTATTATTAAATCCTGCCGAAGGAAATTTTCTGATTTCAATTTTAAATACGCATTGTTAAAACTCAATTGCTGTGTTCAACTAATTGTTTGTTTCCAGGTGAGCAGAAGGAAAATTAATTTTCGGGTAAATGCAAATGGGACTAATTGGAAAGTAATTATAAATGGTTTATTTGTGTTTTCACCAACAGTTTCCCGTTGATTAGATGCAGACAATTCAAAAATAAGTGTTTACTCCTCTTAGAGAATATCTTGTATTATCATAAACAATATCCAAATAGAAAGGCTAACTAAGTTCTCCCCAGTATTGAAGCGCCAGGAAATACTTCACTATAGGTATACCGGACGACAACGATATTACTAGCAAACCTATTTTGCCCTTTGTTTTTCAACGTATAAAAATGAAACTCGACACATTTGATATGAAGAATTGTCACATTTTGAGAACTCTGGCGATTTTTTTGGATTTACGATTTGGTCGGAAGTGACATCAATTATTGATTTTTGAAGTACCCTGTACATTATAGCACTTTCAGAATCCCCAGAAAATTCTGAATACTTCGACTTTCAGTTCCGATGACTAATGTCGAAGAAATTGTCCCTCTCTGCTCCCCGAAAGCTAGATAGAGAGGGTTTCGGAAGACTTCTTGACGGATTTTTACGTAAAAAATTACTGGAAAAAAAATTAGATAGAAAAACCTCCCGTTTTTAGAAAAAAGTTTGAAAACTCTCCAAATTAATATCGGAAAAATCCGTAAAAATTGTGAAAAATATCTGACCGTCAAATATTGTGGTTTAAAATGAGAAATTGTCCCTCCCTGCCCCCGAAAGCTATATAGAGAACGCGTAGGGTTTCGGAAGATTTCTTGACGGATTTGGACGTCAAAAATTATAACGAAAAAAAAAATTAGATAGGGGGCCTCACCTCCCGTTTTTCGAAAAAAGTTGTAAAACTCGCCAAGTTAATATCGGGAAAAATCCTTAAAAATAGTGTAAAATATCTGACCGTCAAATATTGTGGTTTAAAATGAGAAATTGTCCCTCCCTGCCCCCGAAAGCTATATAGAGAACGCGTAGGGTTTCGGAAGATTTCTTGACGGATTTGGACGTCAAAAATTATAGCAAAAATAAAATTTAGGTAAGTGGGGCTCGCCAACCCCTCCCCCCTTTTCTCGAAAAAAGTTGGAATACTCGCCAAATCAAATTCGGAAAAATCCATAAAGATAGTGAAAAATATCTGACCGTCGAATATTGTAGTTTGAAGAAAGAATTGCCCCTCCCTGCCCCCCAAAAGCTAGATAGAGAACGCGTATGGTTTCGGAAGTTTTTTTGAAGTATTTGGACGTCAAAAATAACAGCGCCAAAAAAAATTGGTAGAGGAGGTTCGCCCACCCCTTTTCTAAAAAATATTTGGAAAACTTGCAAAATTGAAATCGCAAAAATCCGTAAAAATTGTGAAAAATATCTGTCCGTCCCCCTGTCCCCCCTCAATAGCTAGATAGAGAATGCAAAGGAATTCGGAGAATGTTTCAACAGTTTTGGACATGGAAAATAATGATGGAAAACAATCGAACTGGGGGCTCGCCCCCCTTTCCTACCACGAAGAAAAATAGGAAAACTCTCGAAATGGAAATCGAAAAAATCCTTTAAAATAGTGAATATTATCTAACCATTGAATGATACGATTTCAGCAAAATTCACTCCTCTTTCCCCCTCGAAAGCTAGATAGAGAACGCGGTATATCAACAGGCAAGCGACCGTGCAACAATGACGCATTAGTTGAAATGAGCAGACTAAGAAACATATCTCCAGAAAACTAAATAATAAATAAATGAACTTTAAAAAAATTATTTGGAGAAAAGCTTTTATTTAAATGCACTAAAAATAATAGAATAAATCTTGACGTTAGTTTAAGTTTATTTTACAATAAGAAATAGATTTTAAATTTCATAATGTAACAAAATGATGGGTTTTATTCAGTTTGAAATTCATTTTCTTATTTTTAGTGCATTTAAATGAAAGCTTTTTTTGAGTTTATTTATTTTTAATTATTTGAATTTTCCGTTGGCTCAAACATAATAATTGCTTGTTCTATTTGGGCCAGCGCCTTATAATTATACAGCCTTCAGTATTAATATTACTCACAACAAATTCCTTATATACATTAACGCCAAAACATATATTAGATATACCTTTGTGGTCCTAATTCAATCCCTATATTACACGATGTTTTCTCTTCACCAGATGTATGTTAACGGCAGTTTCAACGTAGGAGGAGACAAAATTTGGAGCAGTTGCATGAAACCGAGATAATATAATTTCACAAACATGTTTTTCCATTAGCGTAATGTTTGCGTCAAGTTTGAAAATCTATTTCGGTAGACAGTTCGAATGAAAATTATATTTGGACCAATGGGGTATTCGAACTTACTTTGAAATATTTGCAATATTGATGAATATATACAGTGACAAGGGCTTAGCCTATCAAATCTTCAACCACATGTTATCAGTTAATTCATACGGAATTCCTATCATGAATATTAATAGGTATAAATATTATTCAATACTTTTGGTGAAAAATCGAATAGATCATCATTCGAATCGAATATTTGGAAACTTGGAAATTTGAAAGAAGCGCACAAATCTGCCAAAACACTTTAGAGCTCCTGATGTTGTCAACTTTGTTGGCAAAGCGCGCGTCTAGTAAAAATGACGTAGTTTTCTTTAATTTTCAATAACTTTTTAACGGATTCGCGATCACCGACATCTTTTTCTCACTTGACCTTTTTTCCGTAGTCTTCCAGGATCATATTTGGCGATATACAGCATGCAATCAGCTTGAGTTTACTGGAGGTTATCTTGATATAATATGCTTCCTGACTCGTCACTTGCTGAATCGTACATGATTCTTTCCTTACATGCACCGCAACTCCGCGATGCACTGGATCGGGCAATCAAGGCCGAGACCGAGAGGAAGAATACAGAAGAAAGGCTCACTGCCATGGAAAAGCAGTTAAGCATCCTTCTGACGAAACTTGCCTCTTCTGAAAAGAAGGAGACAAATGAGAGTACGCCACCAGTGCACGTAGCCCCTACCCCCCCAAAACCCACGGATGTGGAGATGGAGATCACCCCCCAACCCGACCCCGAAGGCACCGAAAAAGCGAATGCAAAGAAGAGACAACACGTAGACTCTTCCGAACCCGAAGAAGACTTGGATGGATTCCGAGTGGTGGGCAGACGCATTAAGAAGGCCGTTCGCACGAACGAGTCATCGACTGCACTACCATCAACAGCAGATGAGAACACCCCAAAGATTACTGTTACGCCAACAGCAGAATCGTCCTCATCAAGCACAGGAGTGTTTGTGCCCTGCAGCACTGAGGATGAAACGAAGGACCCCAAAAAACCTACCGTGATAATAATCCGGGAGAAGAGCAAGTGGCTATCGATTTCGACAGCCCTACGAGATAAGAGAATTGGATTCTCGAAAGCCCAATCACGACAAGATGGGATTTATCTCCATACGAACACGGAAGCGGATTGGAGGAACGCTACCAGATTCTTTGAGTCTGATAAGGTGGAGTTTTTCACCTATCAACTCAAACAAAACATACCCCTGCATGTGGTCATCAGGGGTATCCCAGAATCAATCTCGGCGGCAGACGTCCAACAGGACCTCGTCGAGAGAAACTTCAAGGTCCTAGAATGTCATAGGATGACATCGAGAAGGACAGGAGCGCCCCTACCACTGTTCCTGGTAAAAGTTCCGAGAGAATACAGGGACATCTTCAAACTAACCGAAGTGGTCGACTTGAAAGTTACCGTGGAAGGACAGCGACCCCAAAGAGGCAGAGTGTCTCAATGTCATAACTGCCAGTGGTTCGGACATGCACAGAAGTGCTGCCACTCCACAGCACGTTGTGTCAAGTGCGGCGGTAGCCATGCTACACATGAGTGTAAGAAGGCAAGGGAAGAACCCTCCAAATGCGCTAACTGTGGTGGAAACCACACAGCAAATTACAGGGGATGCCCAAAATTCCCCAAACCAAGGTTGGTGGCAAGACAACCTACCAAGCAGGGGCCTCCACCCCCACGGCAGGAGTCAACAACCCCAAGGCGGAGACCAGACCCTCGAACTGGTCCACAACCACAGCCAAAAACCGCACCACCAAAATGGGGTCCTTCGAACAAATCCTCTAGTACTCAGGGCACAAGCATGCAGGAGCAACTGTTGCAGACCTTGTCGCAGGTTACCCCAGAGGTACTCGACAAAATCATGGCCGTAATAAACGCCTTAGTGAAACCGTCGAGCCAGTAATGCCAGCACGAATACCGAAGATCCTGCAGATTTGTTCATGGAACATAAATGGCGCAATTCAGCGAAAAGATGAACTACTGGAACTTATCTCCAGAATCTCGGTAGACGTGGTGGCACTACAAGAGACCAGGCTGAACCAAGGTAAAGTATTTAATATTCCAGGTTTTATAAGTTATAGGAATGACAGGCCAGGATCCCGAGCTCGAGTAGGTGGCTCGCTCCTGCTGGTGAAATCAGACCTGGAACACAATGAGGACGCACTTCCGGAACTATCACTCGGTGAATCGGTAGCGATCAGAGTTAAAGTAGACGGAATAAATCTCCTAAGAGTTTCCTCAGTCTACATTCCTCCAGGCCCCAACCTCAGGAAAACGGACTTGGAGAAACTCTTTCCCAACCATCACCCAACGGTGGCTATAGGAGATTTCAACGCGAAATCAAGAGACTGGAACTGCCGCAACACCAACCCTCGAGGCAGAGACCTAGCAGACAACCTACTACCAGACTTCGACAACGTAGCAGTGACAGCGACATACGAACCCACACACTATCCTGGGAGGGAAGACCAACACCCAGACATTTTGGACATAGCCCTCATACAGAGTATTCCATCCTTGGTGGACATCTCTTTACTAGACGAAGGATCATCAGACCACAATCCAATCCTACTAACAATAGGGGAGGAAGAAGCTGAAATCGTTAACACGACAAAGCGGATAGTGGACTGGTCACGATTTCAAAGGGTAGTCCATAACGAAATAAACATCCCCAGGATAGACACGACACGCCAGCTAGAGGAGGCGGTGACCGAACTGAGACAAGCAGTACTGACAACAATGGAACGGTGCTCTAAAGACATACAGGTCACAAACTTTGATTTCCAAGGAGGGATCCCACCTGAGGTCAAGGAGATGGTCAGGCTGAGACGACGTCTGAAAAAACGTTATCAGAGAACACTGGCGCCCGATGACAAGCGGCAGCTCAACTTTGCGTCTCGACGGCTGAGAGAAGGGCTGAAGCTACTCAGAGAGCGACAGTGGTCTGAACGTTTGGACGAACTCGACGCCGAAGACAACTCCTTATGGAGAATGCAGAAAGTCCTCAGACACGGTCGGAGGAAACCGTGCCCTCCCCTTCATGGTGAGATGGGCATCGTTTTCACGGAGAGGGACAAGGCAGAAGCTTTTGCGGACTCCTTCGAACGTCAGTGCCGTGAAAATGAGGTCGATTACACCGATGAAGTCGAGGACACGGAAACGCACGTAGACCAGACGATTAGACGGCTTAGAAGAACTGACGACTCAGTCATTCTTCTAGAGCCGACATCTCCAGAGGAAATCAAGGACATACTTAGACACGCAAAGACCAGGAAAGCACCGGGCCCAGACAACATTCCAGTCAGGGCACTAAAAGCCTTACCTAGGAAAGGACTAGCAGCCCTGACTAACATCATAAACGCTGTACTCAGACTTAGACACTTTCCTTCCAGCTGGAAAGAAGCAACGGTCATCATGATTCCGAAGCCCAACAAGAACCACACGTTCCCGCAAAACCACCGCCCCATCAGCCTAACACCTGCCATGAGTAAGGTCGCAGAAAGGGTGATCAGGACTCGACTTGAGACAATGTCTGAAGAATTGAACATCCTACCAGATGAGCAATTCGGCTTCAGACAGGAACACTCAACAGAACTCCAGGTCACCCGGATAGTGGCCGCCACCATCCAGAGCTGGAACCGCACGAGAAAAGGACATCTTTCAGGAGCAGTCTTCCTTGACGTCTCCAAGGCCTTCGATAGAGTTTGGCACGATGGGCTGATCGCAAAACTGGTTGATGCCGGATACTCCACACCAATGGTCAAGCTGATAAACTCCTTCCTAAGAGGTCGACATTACCGATGCAAAGTCGGAAATGCTCTCTCTTCACGAAGGAGGCTAGAAGCAGGAGTACCACAGGGAGCAGTACTGTTGCCACACCTGTTTTCGATCTACACTGCGGACATGCCTATGTCGGACAACCCCATGACCAAACTTGCTCTCTATGCAGATGACACGGCAATCTTTGCTGAGTCATCCCATGAGAGAGGAGTAACATCGAAGCTGCAACATCAGATAAACAAGCTGGAACCGTGGTTCAATCGTTGGAAGATCGGAATCAATGCAGACAAAAGCAAGGCCATACTGTTCACGAGGCGACGTAGGACACCCGAGGGCCATGTTACTATGAACGATGAGAGAATTCCATGGGTAGACGAAGCCGTTTACCTAGGAGTAACCCTGGACAAGAAACTCACGTTTCAGAAGCACGTCTCCCACAGATTGGCTATAGCGAAAGCCGCGAGGCATAAGCTGTATCCACTCATCGGGCGTAGGAGCAGCATGGCACTCGAGTTGAAACTACGCCTCATCAGGACAATCCTTCTGCCAATCATGATGTACGCGTCTACTGCTTGGGGGCAATGCGCGAACAGTTACAGGCAGAGGATGCAGGCCTTCTTCAATGTCTGCCTGAGAATGGCAACAGACGCACCACGATATATGCCAAACAGGTTTATATATCGAGACTTAGACATCCATCCGGACTACATTGACAGACTGATCAGGAATCACGTGGGGACTACTCTAGACAGAGTAGAGACCCACACGAACCCGTTGCTCACGGAGCTCCTCGAGAACAGACGTGAGCAAGACGATAGAGACAGAGACAAATACAGACGACCAGTGAGACAAGGGAGACCAGGGAGACAACGACACCCCTGAAGAAGTAAGACGGAAGCGAAACCTTTGGCGACGCCAACGTCTACTTCAACAGGCTTAAAATTTCGATAATCATGCTTTTATGTTTCAGATTCCAAGAAGAACCGACCTAGTGGTAAACTCAGTAAATTCAATACACAACACTTGGCCCTCAGCCAAGTGTTTTTCAGGCCTTCAGCCAGTTTCAGGGGGGCACCATGCACATTAAGTAAAGTCATTGTAAAATCAAATTAAACTCATGTCAGATATAAGAGAGTTTCAGGCCGAGAATTGGCCGAGCACTCCATATCAAACGATCAGATTTTATTCTGCTGATCGCCAATCATCAGGATGAGGAACCGCTTTAACGAGCGGGGGTGGTGGATAGGGGGGGTGAGCTTTCGAGTACGTACGAGTGCTGGGGCGTTCATCCTTCCGGGCCTCAACCTTAGGGGGTGCATGGTGGTGGCACCGCAACTAGCTCTTCGTCCTATAATATCCAGCCCTTTCTTTATCGCCTTCTTTTTATCTGGTTTTGGGACAATAACTAGATATACATTATCCCTCTTTCTAGAAGGATTCTCACAAATTAAAATCGTTTACCAGCTCTCCCATCTTGCTTTCATGAAAATCATTGGGTATCCTATTGAACATATAATAATAATAATAATAATAATAATAATAAAGGCTTTTACTGACAAGACATATTTTTGTTATTACATGATTTCTAGATATAGAATTGTGTCTCGTCAAATGAGTTCAAACTACTTGTTGACACAAGTATTTGCTCTTCCACTCAACCGTGAAAGACCCGGACTTGCAAAAGAACGAGTCCGGGTGAAGAATATGAAATTACTAATATTAGAATAAATATTCACAAAAAAAAAACATTTTCATGTTTACATACAAATATTGAAAATTTTTGATTTACAGATATTTCAGAAATAGTGTGACTGTTTTACGCAATCCATGTCAAGAGCTGTTTCAGAAGATCATGTTTAATTCTTTTTTTCATGTTTGACATTGCCATTTTATATATATATATCGGATAACCAGTTGTAGAGCTTTGTCAGGTGATATGAAAAGGAGCACTCGTATAGTGAAGTTTTGTGCTGGGGAGGAGTAAGTCGATTCTTAAAACGAACGTTCAAGTTATGTACATCAGTTCTGAATCGGATTTTGTTGTATAGATATGAAGGCTTTCCAGGGACTATAATTTTGTGGTAAAGTGTGCACGCATGTATGAGTCTTGTACTCTCCATATTCAGCCATCCAATGTTTCTGATGAATTGGGACGTAGGAGTACCCCTCTTCAGTCCAAAAATCAACCGCGTGAAACAGTTTTGTAGTCGTTGTATTCTCAACCAATCTTTCTTCAGTATACTTGGCCCATAGACTGTATCTGCGAAGTTTAGATGAGATAGGACCAGTGTTTCGAAAAGAATTATTTTAATTTTTTTATTAAGTAGTGATCTGTTGCTGTAAATTAGTTTAAAATTACAAAAAGCTCTACGCAGTACCATGGTCACGTGTAACGAGTATCTTAATTCACTGTCCAAAAGGACACCAAGGTTTTTTGCGCTATCTTTCAGTTCAATTGTGTCTTGATTAACTGCAATATGAACTAAGTCGTTGCATCTTTTTCTTGCTGCCGATCTACCAAAGAGAAGTGCCTTCGATTTTGAAACATTAATGGAAAGACAAAAGTTTTTAGAAATGGATTGTAAGGATGCGACGTCATCATTGATAAGTGAGCAAGCATTTACGGTATCCTTTTCCTCAAAACTGTAATATACTTGAGTATCATCTGCATAGAAATGTGAAGAGCAGTGTCGTAGACTACTGTGGAATTCATGTGTATAAAGAATGAAGAGTAGCGGTCCCAGGATAGATCCTTGTGGAACACCACTCTCTACGCGCATGTATTTTGATAATTTTTTGTCATACGCCACTGCCTGCACACGTCTGAGCAAATAATTCTTCATCAAGTCAACTGCGTTATCAGCAAAACCTATGTAATGCAAGATAGAAGAGATCAGCTGGTGATTGATACGATCAAAGGCTTTGCTGTAATCTAACAAGACTAAGATGAACAATTTATTTTCATCGAGGTCGGTGTGGATGTCATCTGTGACTTTGAGCAGTGCTGTGGTACAGCTATGTGAAGGTCTGAATCCTGACTGGCACTCCGGTAATATGTTGTAAATATCTAAGTGTTTTTTAATTTGACAGTTCAAAATTTTCTCAAAAACTTTCGATATCGTACACAGTATGCTTATAGGTCTCAGGTCTTTAAATGGTTCTGGATCATTAACTTTAGGTAGTGGGATAACATGAGTTTGCTTCCATAAAGTTATATATTCATTATGTTCTATGCAGAAATTAAAAATGTGTGTGATGCATGGTAATATAAAAGGACAGCTATGTAACAACATGTTAATTCCTATATCGTCAGCACCAATTGCTTTCGATTTGATGGATAGCAAGGTAGAAAATACTTCATCATCATTGGTGAGTGTGAAACTGAAGCTTTCTATTCCGTGAATGGAGTTCTCAGCGTAATATAATATTTTGTCAATGTCAACTTCGAACTCACTTTTGGACGAATCAATGAAATAACGATTTATGTCATTAACATTTTTCAAGGGTTCGGGAATTATTGTATTCTTTCGTTTCGCATGTATATCTAAATCTTTCAAATCTTTCCACATTATTTTGCTATTGCTATTCCCTAATAGCACACCATGTCCCAGGGACGTCCCTATTTTGTACAAATCATGTCCGAATGTCCGGGACTTAAAATCATTGTCCTTGGGACGTCCGATTCAGTGTATTTCATGAATTTCCCCAAAGGACTTCCTATGGAAGTCCTAATCGGTACATCGTATGAAATGTCCTGGGTCGGATATATTTTGTAATATTTCCTAGGACATCCATCGGACGTCCTTGTTAGTAAGTATTCTGGCATGTCTTTGAAAGGACGTCCCATGGTTGTCCTGGTACGGGACATTTAGGTACATCCCGCATGAATGAATATTGGACGTCCCAATTGTTAATTTTAGATTACCTCCCTGCGAGGACTTCCTTGGGATGTCCTGGTCGGATATATTTTGTAGAATTTTCTAGGATATCCATTGGATGTTCTGGTTGGCATGTATTTGGCATGTCATTGAAAGGTCTTCCTATGGTGGTCCTGGTACGGGGATATTCTGGAACGTCCTTGATGGATGTAGATCGGACGTCATCCCAATCAGTGAATTTCAGAAAATGTCCCTGTGAGGACTTCCTTGGGATGTCCTGGATTGAACATTTTTCGGAATGTTTCCTAGGTGCATCCATCCTAAGATGAAGGATGGATGATCATAAAAATTAAACAAAATTCGAAAACAGTTACAATAATTAGTCCTCCATGTGTACCCAGTACCCGTGTATACATCCCAGCTAGTGTTTTTACGAAGAGGTATAAAATGGATCGCATATTTACAATAGGGCTAAACATTATAGCGAAAACAACCCATCTGAAATAAAACCTTTTTCATTATCATTAAGGTCGTCAGGGGCCATATTCTCAAGTTTGTGCGTATGCCAATACGATTCACAACAATGAAAATAAAAAAATTATGTTTGTCTCTCTTGTTCGTATAAGGATTGAAATCAAACAATTCCTCTATGTATGGTAACCGTGCATAAAGTTGTTTTCTGTGTTTAGTGTTATGTGTTCAAGTGAAGTGTTGACGAATTGACAGACAATTGTTGAGTATTTACCAGCTATGGTGGCTTTTCTATCGTCTTTTGTGATTAATTAGTTTAGTGACTGTTCTGTAAGTTATTTTGTGTTTATTCAGTGTAGTTATATCTATAAATGAAAATAAAAGTTTTGTTATACTATTCAATAGTTATTACTAACCTATTCAACACTGTTTTGAAAAAGGTGTTTCCGTAAGACAAGTAGAGTTGTGTGTATCCTTTAAACATGTACAAAACTGAATTGAATGACCCTGAGAGAGTGCTGAGCTTTCCTAGTGAGTAAATCTGGTTCCATCCGAATTGGTATCTCCAGTAATCCACAACAATATCATAATCTTAGTCCTGAAACACATCTGATAATTCTGCACATACTAAGGACGTCCAATTTGTACTTTCGATTGATGTAATTGGGGGACGTCCAATGAACATCTCAGGTGGATGTGAATATCCTTATAGAACGTCCAATTTTGGTGAGAAGTCGAGACATTGTTGCTTCCCACAGATGTCCAATGGACGTGCGCGGTACCAATACTGCACGTCCTAAGGACGTACCAATATTGCACGTCCTAAGGACGTCCAAGATGTACTTTCGATTGATGTAATTCGGGGAGGTCCGATTAACATCCCAGGTGGATGTCCATTGGATATCCTTATAGAACGTCTAATTTTGGTGAGAAGTCGAGACATTGGTGCCTTCCACGGATGTCCAATGGACGTCCGCGGTACCAATTTTGCACATCCTAAGGACGTCCTGAATGTCCTGAGAGGATGTCCTATGGATTACCATCGGACTTCATGGTGCTATTAGGGTTTCTCATACGGTATTCTAAAAATGCTTTTTTTCACGTCTAATTGCCAAAGTTGTATATGTAATATGCAAAAACTTCACAGAGATACATGTGAAAATATTTTCAAACCTTCAAAATATCATAGCGATATCAACACGTATCTACGATCGAAATAATAATGGTTACGTTAAAACTCCAGAATACATACACCCCGCAGCATTCTTTCAGTAATTCAAAATTAACGGTCCCGCTTTCAGTTCGTCGTTTTAATTTTCATCTCGTTGATTTCATCAGTATTCTTGAAAAGCTACCATGCTGCTGTACTTTTCCAAAGAGTTATATATATATAAGTAGGTACATATTATTAATAGTCAATAAAAGTAGAAGTTTCTGTAGTCTAGACAGACCTCAATTTCGCAGGGAACTCCATAAAAACGTTAACGTATCAAACATTTCAAGTAAACCTGTTAACCTCGATAATATATTCATGTAGTATTAGCTGTGGAAAAAATTTACGACCATTCTATTTTAGGAGAATTGTTCGACGTGAGCATTATAATTTATGGACATCTGTTTCAAGAGTTTTTTTCGATTTATTGGGTTTCATTCAATATCACATCATCTCCCTTGCTCGCGCTTGGAGTTGGAGTTGTGTCCGTGTTTCTCAAAACATATTTAAAAAAAAAACATAGTAGACGCGTGAATCTTGATCAGGAACTGTTTTGATCTTAATTTCATTGAAAATATGAACAGGATGTTCATAAAGTCAGTTGTGGAATCATCTGCGACTGAAAGTTGGAATTTAGTCGCTATTTTCCATCGTACAAGATAACCTCCCTTGGTATTCCCATGATTTCAATTATTCAATTAACAAATATCTAAGTAATGTTGCGTATTGAGACTATGAAACTATAATTCATTTTTGGGACTATTTGCTGAAATGTTTGATACAAGTTTCTCATTTGAACGGACCGATATTCATGAATTCAATGATCACCATTCATTGAATTGTTGTAAAATATCCCTCGTCGCAATGAACAATATCATTCTATCAATAAAACAGCATTTTTTCCAAAGAGGAACAATGTTAATCAATCTGATGCAGAGGAATCATCAACTGAATGAATAGTTTTACGTTTGATGAATGAAGTTCGTTGAATCAACGAACCTGTTTAAGGAATTAACGAAAGTATTCATTGACAGTATAAACATCTGTATTCATAGTATCGATAACCAAAGCTACATTGACATAACGATTGCGTTCATTGATCAAAATGTTCATTGAGTCACTGTACTTTTTCATATTATTTAGGTATTTAGTGCAATTTAACGTGAAATTATATAGATTGTTGTTCCGTTAGTTTCTACAGTTTTTACTCAAATCTGTTAAATATTGCTCTCGGTAGAATACTACAACATCATTTGATGATTACTCTGTCGTTCTTCATCTCTGATATATCATCTGACCAAATCCTACGACTCAATCTGTCAAGTTGATTTGGGCCATTCTTAGATTTTGGGCAAAGTCCGAACACACTGGTTGGAATTGTATGATAGCTGTTTGAAAAGAACCTCATCAGATGTTTTGGATAAATCTGAAGAGACCATACGTGGAGAGAATTTTACTGATGATGTATAGTAATGCAGTTTTTTCCCGGATTCCCTACATCTTTGAAGGGAAATATGTCATCTGTAAAGGCGATATGTATCGCCGTTAATGGTTTTCGTTATTGTATTATCATTTTCAGTTTGGTTTTCAAATAATTTGGTTCAAACATAAAGTCGTGGTCTTCTAGGTTTTTTCTTCAGGTATTTTCTCTTTGCGTCATGCCCTTACAGTCGTGGCGCGTGCTTTGAAGGCTCACTTGTACACTTATATCATAACATAATTTTTTTTGTGGTGCAAAATACTCAAATGAAAACATATTGAAAATTACTATAATCTTCCAGTAATGAGCATACAAGTGGAGTAAAATTCAATACTTCCTAAATGCAGCCCTGGAGAAATATTTATAGAAGCAACTTCGAAGAATATTAGAGTTATAAACTGTATCCTTCCTAATGTTTCGCATTCAGAAAAGCTCTCAAGAATTTCCGATGTTTGTTCATTTGTTTCAGGAAGGAAATTGAGTTTCCTGAACACAGCCTTCGGGTAATGACTCTAATTGCTTCCGTGGAAAATGTAAAAGCAATTTCGGAGATTCTATTCGGATATTTATCACCCTTGTGACTTATAATATTCATTCGAGGAACTGAGTCGTTTTATAATGATATTCCACAATTCTCAACTATGTGTATTATCAAGATATAATAATGTCTGAGACTATACAAGCAGACCAGCAAATGGATGAGAACCAGATAATTCTATCAATCTGGAGATTATTTTCACAAATTAATCTGTTTTATCTGAAATAATATTAGCAGGTGATTTTACCATAAACTTCACCACTCAAACAATGAACAATTGAGCTCATCCAAAATTACCTGCAACTACTCTAGCTTGTCTGTTTCAATTTTAATGGAGGAGGAATCTAGTCATCACCTCAGTACTTTCAGATCATGAAGCTGTTGTAACATGTTTTTCATCACATGAGGAAAATGGAAAAAGGAAAAGGCATCAGAGGCATGGCAAACTCTATTCAGAGAACAACTTCACCAAGTTTCAACTCGTTGTCGATGAAGTTAGCTCGATTATTATTTTCAACTATGTTGAACCCTTATGTGAATTCCATAGTATGTTGACTGCAGCCTTCATCAGGTGTTTTCCTAAGAAAGAAATTGAAAGTGAATTGAAGAAGTCTTGGATAACTAAAGTATCAGAAACTCTCCAAAAACTATGAGGCACCTACACTCGATTAGGAAATACGCCACAAGTGAAGTCTTCTATATTTATTTCAGTAAAATACAAATCAGAAAGGATTTATCAAGGGGCAATATATAAAAATATAAACAGAAAAGTTTTTGGGTATAACCTTCAAATTGTTGTGCAACCGTAGACACGTGTTTCGAGCTTAAGCTCTCACCAGTACGGTAAAATCAAGTGCGAAGTTGTACAACACTTGGATGTAAAAATAGAAACAAAGGAAGTTTACTTCCTTTGTTCTAACCAAGGCACAGGGCTTGGACCAAAAGTATGTTTAGTTCTAAACACCCGCATAAAAAATACATGTATCAAAATTCTTTCTATGGGACAATAGATCCAACAGAGTACTGGAGAAAAATTAACGGAGTACCCAATGTTCAGTAAGAAAATCTTTGAGAGTTAAAGGAATAAGAGTTTTCTGGAGACTAGAGACATGGTACCAGTATGATCGCAAGCTTAAAAGTTTGACTTTGGCAATACCCAAGTATTTGCAAACCATGTTCCAGTCTCTTCAACAGAATCACGTAGTCATTGTGAATAACTCGTGGTATTTTATGATCGTTCTGAAAATATATACAATGAATGTTTTGCTGAAGCAGTTACTCGACCCACCTCAAAAACACACAAATTATTTTCCTTCAATGTTGAATTGATTTAAAATTCAAAATTCTATGCAATATCCATACAATCAAAATTGCGTTGGCAGCAATTCAATGAAAAACAGCTATTACTCTAACGACCATTGATTTATGTTATTGATATTATTGGAAAAGTTTTTACAAGAAATCCTTTGCAAATGCTTTTTTCCACTAATTAAGGGGTTTTCTGTTGGATCTTTCTGAAATTTCCACTGTAAAAAATGTAACAGAAGATTAGAATTCATACCCTTTTCCGTTTTTGTTTGATAACCTGATATCCTTTGCCCGTTTGGGACTGTATGTTTCAAAAAACGGTACCGCTTTGTGGTGGTTTTATCAAGGCCTACAACTTCTTTAGATTCCAAAACTACCTATGATCTTCATTACAGACTTATATGAATAAAGAATCAATGACGTTTTCATTATCCAACAACCGTATTTTCAGAAATATAATTAATCATTTTCCATTCGATGCCACATGCCTTTTGTCGCAGTCTGCAATGAAAAATGTGCCATAAGCCATTCAGATTAATATTCATCCGGGCGGCCAAACTAATGTCCGCCCCTCAACAATCTTATCGCCCTACCACACCGTTCAATTTACTGAAAAAGATGAACGATGATCCAGTAAAGCTCCTCTGGTAGTTACCAACTATTGAATCAGTGGAAAATTATACAGAATTGTTCTCGAACTTCGATATCAGACTTCTCCTAGGTCGGAGTGTATACCGAACTAGTGAATTGTGATTACGGCAAATAGGGGTCCTAATCGAGCGCAATTTAAAACTTCGTTGTGAATGCTGGAACGGTTCGAGTGATCGTCTCAGTCGTCTGACTATCTCATTTGCCAATATTGAGTTTATATAGTGTAGTCTGAAGAGTAGGAACTTGTAATTTTAGAAGACACACACATCCAAGTCATTCACATATTTTGGATTGACGTGGTGACGTTTATTTTTGCTGACTTAGATGGCGAGTATTTATCCGGCACTGGCACATTAGAACACGAAAAGGGTACTTGCTTGAACATTGGAACTGTGTTGTGTATTACTGTAGGCTGCGTCTATCATTGCTAATCTGGGGACACTGCATCAAAAAATTGATTTCCGTGCTTTTCGTAGTGAATATTTTAAACACGCTTGCCTATTTCTATAATTGGAACAGTTCAATTAGCCGTCTGGATCTGTTTTTTTCTCTCCCTACTATGTTTTTTCTCTTTTGATCTAGTTCCTGGTAGGTATTCAAAAATTATATGTTGAATGTAAGCTTTCGTCACATTTTTCTCAGTCGTTTTGGTCTGAATTATTATACTGTTTGGTTTGGGAAAGTAGCTTACTGATACTACTACCTGATATTAAATAGGGTACCTACTCGAAAGATTTTCCCAAGACTTATATGAACGACTTATATGTTAACTATAAACTACAAACCCCTCATAATCGTTATTATTACTTATAGAAAAAAAAATTAATGAAAAAGTTGTGTGGTATGAATGCTATCAAAAATAGAGTAGAGTGCAGAATTCAGGAGATACACTTTTTTCAATGGGATATTCTGTATATTATTAAATTTTTTGGAATGATATCTTTCCCTGAATTTAAAAATATACCATATGATACCCCTATATTGAACCGAATTTGAGTTATTTAATTTCAAATAACTTATACTAGTTGTTACTATGAATACCTAAGCTATGAAAGTTAACACTTTTCAAGTATTCTATATGAAAACGACAACTATATGTTTGGTGACATGGCTCACAGTCAAAAATAGATAATAATTGATTTAGAAAATTCATATAACATGAAAAGTGTTCAAAGTGTGCACTATTACTGTCAGTACATAATTGATAATGTGTTTTTTATATTCGCAATTGCAACAAAATTGCTTTATTATTGACATTCAGAGTCTCAATTTAAAATGTAATCGGGTCTTCAATTAGTTATTGTTACGTTTTTGGTTTTTTTTGACGCTAAAGTACAACTGCATTTATTACTTCAACTCAACTTGACAACACTGTACCATACTTGACACTTCAAGCATTTATTATTCAAAAACGATTAGTTACTGAAGTATATTCTAGAATCATCAAGAAAATTACAGAATACAATAAGTATTGTAAAAGGAAAACATGACTCCTCTGGAAATGCAAAAAACCTACGATAAATTGAAGTTACTTTTTTGTAATATCTAACAGAAAACAACTATGCTTTCGTCGCATACCAGGTGCGTAACATCAGTATTATACTTATAATCAACAATGTCTTCTAGAACTTCCCGAAAAAATCAACCCAAGGAGTTCAAATCTGGACTGTTAGGTGGCCACATTGGGAATCCATTATTCAAATGTTCTTGAACTTGTAGGATATTATGCGGGGTTGCACCATCTTGCAACCAAATCATACTGGCAAGGTCAGATTCCAAAAAATACTGTAGAAGAGTATTGTCAATTTCTGTGATGAGTATTTCTTTATAGCTAACTTCTGCCAACATAAATTCATAAAATATAGGGCCAACAAATTAATTTATAATACACCAAACGATAACAGATTTCTTCTTGATTCTTTTATTTCTTTCACCAATCTTTTTCTGTAGTGGTTCTCCTTCTACCTTCGATTTTTGCCATTGAAAACTCCTGCCCTAGAAAAGAATGACTCATCAGTCCATGATATTTTCTTCAAATAATCCTGCATTCAAATTTTGAATCATGTTTTGTCAGCATTCCAGCCTTCTTCTTTGTTAAAACTTGTATTGGTAAAATTTTATATGGTTTGAAGTTGTGCTTTTTCAGGGTACGTGTGATTTTGGAAAAACTGTCACCTAAATAATCGGCTACATTATTTATACTAGGTACATTCAGAATTTTCATAAAAAGAATAAAAAATGTTTCGAAAAAGTCTACTCGCAAATTAATATGGATACAAGGGTAAATTCGAGACAAAGCAGTATATCTACCAGTCGTTCCTGGTTCTTTTGAACTACACGCTTTTTTCTACCATTTGGTAATTATATTTTAATGTATTTTCTGACGGTGCATCGGGCCGCGATGGAGGGCCGATGCAAGCTCTCTCACAAACCTTTCATAGGTTTCAGTCACCATATGGCTACATAATGTTTTGCACTCCTTATCAGGATATCAAAATGGTCTACCAAAAAGTTTTCAGAAAGTTTACTCAATATCAATATTTACATGCATCCGCAACCTTACGTCAAAAATGTATAAGCACAAATGAGATAAGTTGAACTTCCAGTATAGGAGATGGCGCGAAATCAATTTTTTTCTTGTTTTCCATCCCAAGCTTGTTTGTTATCGTAAGATTTCTTTGTCTGTGGACCAAAGGATTACGAGAAACTACGAACAGACGCTTTTGAATACGATGTTACCGTATGGTTACATGGTTCATGGAAAAGTGCATGGTTTGATCAGAATCGGACCGATAAAGGGCTCCAAACCTAACCTAATATATTTCAAACTTCAGAGACGACCACATAATCCAACAGACAACTTAAAGTTGTACGAGGATAAAAATAAACTCGAGATACCAAACAACCAGATATATGTCAGACACTTTTCCATTAACAAATAACTTTGACAGAGATGTGCCGCTGTATCCTCTTTCTTGATATCTCGAATTATTAATTATCCTAGTATCAACTGAAACAAATACACATGTATTCAAACATGTGTTATTATTTGGTAGAGGAGGTGTCTAGAACTGAATTTTTTCCTCACAATCGTATAGAATGCATATGATTGAAAGCTAGCAAATGCTTTTACTTTGGGTTCGACTCTTTCATAATTCAACAAATTAAATAGGTCTGTCTGAAATCTGACTGAGGGTTACTCACATGAACCATTTTCATGAGCGATGCAATCCCTAAAAAGTAAGAGAATCAGTTCTTCTGCTATCGAAATCCTTCTTACTTCAACGATGGTTATGAGTATCAGTATAGAAATTGTCACGCTCCTGAACAGCCGACACTGGGGAGCCGTCGGCGAGCACTTCTCAGGATTAATTTTGTGACAGCTTGCCTACTTGTCTTGCGGCGATATCCATGAAGAGCAATCGAATGTATATTGATTTCCCTGAACAGCTATGGATGGGGCGCAGAATATTAAGATATTCCAATGGCAGTATTTCAATTTATTTCGACGACACTCAAATATCTTCTATTCGCTCCGGAAGTCGAGTCGAAGTATATTAATTTTGTAATTCGATATTCACATATTATACATATTAAACAAAAATTCCAATTATGTTATAGTCTCATGAATAATTTCAGTCAGAACGACCCAATTAACAAAATGGCATCTATGAGCCGGGAGCTAAGCGACCAGTGGCGATCGATGCCTGAAATGAAAAAATGCTTTAGTGATGGTGAATACTAGATACAATTCAATTCAAATTTATTCAGCAATCTCATTCATACATAGTTTGGATCTTCATTTACATTTCTAACATAATAGTTATAGACAATTCAGCTGGGTTAGTTTAGAGTAGCCGCCTCAGCCTGAATGGCTTGTGTTGCAGATACACCTACTAGCCCAAGGATCAAGTCTCTAGTATCTAGTGATCACTAAGTATCCAAAAGAGAGGAGTAGGTCATAGAGAATATATGTAAATTTTGATTTTGATGATGGATAAAAGCTGAATGGAAAGGGGATATAAACATATTCAAATTTTAGTTATTTCTTACTTTAATCAAGATTATATTTCTCAGAAAAATCTACTCTTCATTAGCATTTTGTCGCAAGTGTGTCGAGTAGTCTCAAATTATTGCACTTTTCCAATTCCGTCGGTAAGCTATTTAATATTTTTGGACCGAAATAAAATATACTGCTTTGCATATGAGTTTTACTAAATCTTGGAATGTACAAAGTTTGATCGGTGGTATGTCCTGTATGTCTGGATTGACAGAGAAATTTGTTAGTTTCATCAAATTTCTAAATTTGACTCTGCATAATGTAAATGTTCCTGATATTTAGGATATGTGATTCTTGATATAGTTGTTCAGTGGAGTATAATCTGCTTTTCTTCAATATTATTTTTAGAATTGTATTTTGTGTTTTTTGCAGACTGTGAATATCGTCGTTGAAGACCCCACCCCAGGCTGTTATACAGTATCTGAAATCTCAATTGATGAATTATACACTATTAGTATTCCTTTTTTGCTCAAAATGTTCCTAAATGTATTAAAATTTTGAATGACTTTTCTCGATCTATTGATGACATATTTTATGTGGTCGTCCCATCTCATATATTGGTCTTACTCCTAAATATTTCATTGTGTTGGTTTTCTCTATTTTGGGACATGTGCAGTTACCATATCCTTGGCAATCATTTTTATGAATATTCAGTTGTTTCCCGGATGGTTGATCTCTTTGGTCGAGTGAGAAGGCTTTAAATTTCGTTTTCGAGATATTTAAGATTAGCAGGTTTCTATTTAGCCACTGCTGATTTAGAATGGTGAGATAATGTGATTATCTGCATTAATGGGTTTCCTCACATTAGTCAAAGTTTAAAGGAATTGAAAATTCACATTATAGAAGAAAATGAAAATTTCTTGGTAAATCGACTCTTGTCATTCCCAGGGAAGTGGCTGGGATGAACAGTCATTCTGTGAACTTGGTGAAAAAACTGATTGGGAAATCAAGAATATCTATCATAATTCTTCGACTCTTCAAAAAGAGGAAAATACTTCTGAATATGTCAGTAATCTATACGAACATTGAGTTACTAGGAATTTCGAAGGCATTTTCAGATCCAAACTGGAAGGGCAGAAAAATCGAGTGTGGTGTAACTAGCTTTTGATCACTACCACCGATTTGATGACACAAGATTGAAATTAATTATAGAGATTCATGACCATAAACATTCGATGCATTCGGTAGACTGGAAAATGCCAAGTGTCGTTATCAACATCGAATTGGCCAAGAAATTGTCCTCACAATGGACTACGAAAGAATACCAGTTGTAGAAGATCACGGATACCTAGGCATGATCCCTGATCGCAAAATGAATTGGAATTCCCTTCTGGAAAATTTTAACAACAATTTTTACCAATAACACGTTAAGCGACCTTCTTCCGGTATATATGGGCGTGCCACAGGGGATGGTTCTGGGTCCAGTTCTCTTTCTACTGTATATCAATAGCTTGTGCAACTTGAAAAATATAGAAGGAAAACTCATTCCTTATGCTGATGATACCGCTATTGTATGTATATAGGGGATAATTGGGATGAAACATATAAAAACACGATCCATGCAAGCCAAATGAAATCAAGCCCCAGGTTGGACAGTGGGATTACGGAACCCTGAACAGGAAACAACAAGTCACAATGACTCGACTTCGAATAGGACACACCACGAATACTTGCTATCTCTAGAAGAGGAACCACAGTGCCAAATTTGCGAAGTTCCACTTACAGTGAAACACATCCTAGTGGAATGTCCTATGTTCCAGATAGAACGAAATGTCTGCAATATACCTCAAGAAATGAAAGAAGATCTAAAACCGAATAATGTGAAGAACATCATTTCCTTTTTAACTGATTTGAATATTATTGAGAAACTGTAACCAGTAACCTAGTTTCAACTTTTTATTATTAAGTATTTGTAATTATGCATTGGTAACTAACTTACTATCCGCCGCTAATAACCATTAGGTTGATGCGGTTTTTCGTAAATAAAAAAAATATATAAAAATGCTGAACATGGACTCAAAAAAATATACAGCTGGCTTTGTGAAAGTAGGCTTATCTTAAATATCTAAAAAACTAAATTCATCACCTTCTCATCCACAATAAGAGATCAACTAATATATGGAAAAATTTGACTTCATGGAGTCGTCTGTAAAGATGACTTCAACTGCGCCTGTTCAAACAGAAAAAGAATAAAAAATATAAAGTACCTAGGTGTGATCATTGACCAACACATTCGTTGAAATGAACACATCAATCATACTACAACAAGACTCCGGAAATTATTATTTGAATTTTACCAGTTAAAAATATTCCGAACAAGAAAAATAATGGTGTACGATGCCTTGGCTGAGTCCATTATTCGTTACTGCATTGTTGTCAGATTCTCCCTTCACTGCTCAGAAATCACACAAAATAACCTACTGAAAATATTATTCAGTGAGAAAAAGAGGTACGGAACTGAGCAAGTCTATAATGAAATAGGAGTTTTAGATCCTAAACAGTTATATTGCTATCAATGCCTTATCTGGATAAAAAACAGTATACCCCTCTCTGAAATACACATCATCATACCCGAAGAACGGCAAGGCGGGAAATTCCTATCCCCTTATATAGAACCACAATCACACAGAAATTTGTGATATTATACTGCCCTAAACTTTTTAATCTTCTACCCTCTGACATTAGAATTATACGAAATAAAAATAAGTTTAAAAAACATGCCAAAATGGTTGTAATATTACATTATAAGGATGTCCTGAAACCAATTTTCGAATAATTATATACATTAATCGGCAATCACTAAGTTCTTTTCCTTTTTTTGTGTTTTCCCCTCCTCATAATACCAATTTAGGTAATATGAATTTAGATTATAGTTTCTCTTGGTTGGTTGGTTAAAGGCTGACGAGTGAGATACCGGGTTTACCTTGTGGTTTCCCTTAACACTGAGACCAGCTGGGGTCTATTGTATTGTTCTGTCGTCAGGGGTTCCTAGTTAAATAGGCCTGTGTTTTTCACCAGGTTCAGTAGTCTATTTACTAGATGTTTCGGATTCATGCCTGGTTCTAGGTTGATCTGTCCGAATATTCAGTTGCGCTTGTTGAGCAGCGCCTCGCAGTCGAAGATGATGTGAGAGGCTGTTTCCGCCTCGTCACCACAGAGTCTATAGTCCACGGTTTCTCTATTTATTCCCATGGTGTAGGTGTTTTCTAAGGCCGCAGTGTCCGGTTAGTAAGCCGGTGATCGTGCGTATCTTAGATCTGTTAAGGTTGAGTGAGTCAGCCGTTAGTGTTTGGCTCAGGTGCTTCACCATTGCTGTGCTGTGTCGATGCTCTTCGATTTGGTCCCAATACGTTTGGTGTTTTGATTTCTTCCACTCATTGATTAGGTTTCCGCATCGGGTTTTGCTAATTCCAAACGCTGGTTCTGGACCTGTAAATAGTGATTCAGATGCTTTCTTTGCAAGTTGGTCTACTTTTTCATTGCCTTCAATTCCCCTATGCCCGGGCACCCACACAAGTGTAACCTTGTTGCGTTTCGACAGTTCATTGAGGCTCTGAAGATATTCCCAGACTTGCTTAGACTTTATCTGTATTGAGTTCAGAGCATGTGTGCATGTCCTTATGGCATGTGTCTCTGCTTCGAATACTGTGGTGTTGTTACCAAGTGGGACTATTGCGTTCCTTTTTGGCCTCACCCCGTATATTCCTGCTCCTGTTTCTCCATCTGTTTTTGAACCATCTGTGTACCAGATAATGTTTCCAGATGATAGTGATTCTACTCCCGAGTCCCATTCGTTCCACTTGAGTTGCGTTTTGAATGGTTTTTAGTACGAGTATTGTGGTAGCATTTCCAGTTCGGTAATGTTGACTTCATGTATGATTTTGGTGTGCCCAGTTTGTGGTTGGGTTATCCAATTACCTGTTTGTTTAAGTCTGTATGCACTCAACCTCGCCTCCCCTATGACTGTAATGTCTAAAGGTGGGAGGTTTAGGATAATTTTCATAGCAGCGGTTGGAGTGCTATTCATACCACTCGTGATACATAGACAGGCGAGCCTCTGTATTTTACCATGGTTGGTTTTCGACTGTCTCTGTTTCATCTTGGGCCACCACAAAAGTGAACCATATGTAATTCTGGGTCTTATGATCGCGGTGTAAAGCCAATGCATGACTTTCGGTTTCAGTCCCCATGTTTTTCCAAAAGCTCTTCTGCACATCATGAACGATGCTTTGCTTTTGTTGACTACATATTGTAGATGCATGTTCCAGGTCAGTTTCTTGTCCGAGAACAGCCCTAAATATTTGACATGATCAGCAACTTACGGAGTTGCGCCAAAGAACTAGGGTGACTTTAAGTCCCCCTGAATCCTTTTGCGTGTGAAGGAAATGAGTGTGGTTTTGCTGGGGTTTGCCATCAGTCCTTCTCTTTTGCACCATTCCTCTACGGTCCTCAGTGCATTTTGCATTAGCTCAGAGGTTATTTGGGCATACTTCCCCTGTTCGAGGACTACTATGTCGTCCGCATAACCTTGGGAGTAGTATCCCTGATTGTTTAAAGATTCCAGAAGTTCGTCTACTACCATGTCCCATAGTAGGGGGGATAGTATCCCCCCCTGTGGGATCCCTCTGGCAATTTCCAGCTTCGCGGAGTCTTCAAACATGTTGGTATGGGCCTGTCGATTTTGGAGCATTGACTTTATCCACCTGCAGGTGGTTTCATCAACGCTTCTCCTGGCCGCTGATACCATACTTTCGAAGGATGTATTGTCAAAGGCTCCTTCGATGTCTAGAAAAGTGCATAGTGCTATTTCTTCTTTCGCCAGAGTGTCCTCCAGCCTTGACACCAATTGGTGCAGGGCCGTCTCGCACGATTTTCCTGTTAGATAGGCATGCTGGTTTATGTGTAATGGCCGGTCTATGAGAGCTGCCTCCCGTATGTCCCTATCTATCAGTTTTTCTAGTCCTTTCAGGAGAAAGATGATAGGATTGTTAGTCTGTAATCCCTGGACTGGTCGTATGAGTTTGGGCCAGGTTTCGGAATGAAGACCACGTTCACAGATTTCCAGGTTTGTGGTATCCAGCCAAGTGCTAGACTCATCCTGTACAGTCTGCATAGTTCTGGTGCTAGATCTTCAATTCCCTGCTGTAGTAGGGCAGGGAATATTCCATCTGGTCCAGGCGATTTATATGGGCTGAAAGAGTTTATTGCCCATTACTTTCGGGTATGTTACGATCCGCTTTGCCACCTCCCAGTCAGCCCTGTTCGCCCTTAGTTGAAGGTTGACAGGGTTTTCAATGCTGGGATTTGTGACAATGGTAGATCCTGGAAAGTGGTTATTGAGCAAAAGTTCAATTGTTTCTCTTACTCTGTTAGTATTCAACATGAAAATGTACGATGAGAGAACTTTAATGAAACGAAAGAAACACAATTTTTGTCTTATTTCCACTAGTTTTTTATATTTACGACCGGTTTCGGGCTTTATCCCATTATTAAGTATAAAAACTAACTCAGTTAGTTTTTATACTTAATAATGGGATAAAGCCCGAAACCGGTCGTAAATATAAAAATGGTAGTGAAAATAAGACAAAAATTGTGTTTCTTTCGTTTCATTGAAGTGATCATGAATTTCCACAAAATAAACGAGTCATCAATTACACAAAACGATGAGAAAAGCTAAGCTTGGGTGGCCTCTCTTATCGAAAAAAAAAATTAAAAACCAACTGAATAAAACTTACTCAGTTCTAACATACAGGATATGGACATAAAGTATAAAAACTCAACAGTACAAAGAATGGTGGCCATAGATTGAAGAATAGATATCAACCTATTTATCGAAAGCTGCTAACATAGTTGTTTGGTGGAATAATAAACTTCACCATCCATTGATTTTTATCCGAAAATTAAACAAAGCCAAATCAATTTCCAAACAATCGCCTCTTAACTGACGTATAATGAAGACGATTCATTAATATTATTACTGTCTCGAATTATGAGCAACCATTGCTCCAGCATCAAGACACTTCATTATAACCGATACAAAGGAAGTCTGGGTGAATCTTAATTAATAAAGTTCTCCAGGACTAAATTCTCCCCCGCAATCTGAACGAAACCGTCTTTAAGTGAATTACAAAACCCTGTTATTCTTTTAATTCAGCCAATTGTTCGTTTCGTAGCTCGGAGCAAAGTTCTAATTTGGTCACACAACATCATCTGCTTTGTGAGAGTCTTTTGTGGGTAGTCTCGTTTTCTCTTCCACTGTACATTTTCCTTTTGTACGAAATGACAACTTGGATGTTACTTTTCTGTTGTATTTTTCGAAACATAATTAGGGTATATTGAAATAATTCCAAGAAAAATTAATCCAAATATATTTTATATTATAAATAATTTTTTTCTGAAAATGTTTGGTAATGAGCAAGATTTGAGTCATTTGGATATTACAGATATCGATCAGTTAGTTTTTATTAATACTGCGTCAACTTGTGAAATCCAGAATGAAACATGAATCTCAATAAATTATAGTTTTTTGAGGGTTTTTAATCAGTTTTCAAAAAACCCTTTACTCAATTTCAGTTAGACGATGTGGTAAAACCGGAGGATGTGACCTGTAACTTCCTAGTTACTCTAAGACACAACCTCATGATGTGTGACCCATTTGAAATGGAAGCACTCTTTTTTGAGAAAATTATTTCACTATCCACTGAAAAGACGTTTTTAGGTAGACTAGCAAAAACTGTACTTTATGAAAAATAAGGAAGAATAGCAAAATAATGCGAACTACCATAAAAATTATAGTTAAATGCATAACAAATTTGCCTTTCTGAACAAAAATGAAAATTATAAACAATTGTGGTTAATTTTCAGAAAAAAAGCAAAAACAGTGGCAAAATGGTAAAAATATAGAAAATCTCATCTTTCATTGCTCCCCAATCTTGTGAACATTTCCAAGATTGGCATCAGAGTGAATAAATCAATCATTCAAACTTTTATTAATATCTCGACCGAAAAATCAAAAAGAAGAAACGTTTCTCTCCGTGTCATGACTCTCGCCGAAAGTTTCTCACCCCGTCCAATGACGTCAACATATTTTTTATTTACATCACACTAAATAATTGTGCTTGCAAACTGGCAAAAATGGCAATTATCCGTCATCTCTACTGAAAATTGTATTTTTTCAAATACTGAGTTCAAACTATTCAGAAGATGTTTAATTTTCTGGTTTATCTGCAATATTTATGATCCGTTTCCGAACCTCCTCTTAAAGAGATCAGCCATTACAGGTACCATTGCAGTGCCTTCCTGCTGCAAAAAATGTAAGTTGAATAATTCTGCTGCATGTTTAGGAACGTTGAACTAATGCACTCACTGACTTTTTCCCTTTGAAAATTATTGGGTTCTAATAAGTTTCTCAAATATGCAATGGAAACATTTGGAAAAAGTGAACCAACAACGAACGAAACCAATCTCTCCACTTCTGTCACAATAAAAATTTCGATAATTTTTTTAAATTTCTAAGGGATGAATGTTCGAATGCAATTGGTGCGATTTCCTTGTCGAAACTAAAAATATTCCTTTTCGATAAGAATATTGTACAGAGCATGGTCATGAAAAATTGGTAGAACCAAAATTCCCCTAATCATTGGATGGGTTGGATGAGTAGATTAATTGGATGTCCTACATAACCTAATATAACTAAGGGGATTTCTCACATAAACAAACATAAAATTTCCCATTAAATACCAATTTGAAAATGATTTATTCATAAAATGAAACCCCTGAAGGGATCCGTTCTGTTCCCAAGTTATATTATACTTGATATGTATTATTATTTGACAGTAACATGTTTTTGGAAAGATATTAGTTTGAGTTTAAAATTTCCATCATACCCTGTCATCCCTTCGATGGTGGATTTCTTCGTTGAATTTTTCTATCGAAAGAATAATATGATCGTTTTACGTTTTTCGAAATAAATCTGCCTCATTACGCAGTTTCAGACATGATACGTATCGCAAATTCGAACCGCGGGCGGAGAAAGGCCATTGGCCCATTCAGTTCATTGTGACATTTCAACATGACACAAAACAGATATTTTCGTCTGTCGACCATCCATTGAAATCCTTTCAGTTATACCATTCAATTGCGACATAATCCACTTTCAATAAATCGTCAATTAGCGTTACTCCTCTCGACAGCATTGTCAACTCAATGAATAGCTGGAATAGAAACATAACGCAGTTAATATTAATGTGCGTTCCAGAACAAATGGATTGGAATGACAGATTCTGTACATAGCCATGAGCGCTCTTTGGGTTTTTCGGGGGAAATGCCGTGCTTCTTCTTGCAAGGGTGGGCAATTTTATTCAATGATGAAAGCTTACAGCTGACGAGTCCAAGTTTCAATTTGAATCTCTGGAATAGTCTATTTGAGTATATTTTCACTACAGTACAATTACATTATATTTTCACCAATACATCATTTAGGCCAGTCTGTATATTTCACTCGTGCTGAAGGATTGGTTTTTCTGATCTGTTAGCAAGGACCAATATATACGTAGGTGCTGAAGGGCCACAGTTATTCTTTTTTTTTATAATCTCGGGATCCCAACTTTCTTTGATGATAAGAAAAATGCTTCTGGTCTCACTTTTTCATAAACCACCATTATGGAAATTGCACTAAGGTAACACAACCAGAAATAATCGTAGAAATGGTTTGTTTATGTCTTCAAATTATTTTAATTTAAATTGAATGCAGTTACATATTTTGACATGGAACGTTTTATAAAGAGAAAACACTGAGCTTCTTATAATACGGATGCATCCAATTTCATAATTACAAATTTGAGTTTAAATTATTCATACTATTAGCTGAAATCCATTTTCATAGTTTCTTGTACCTACTTTCAATTTATTTTCCAATCTAGTGCCTGCTTGAAATTCGCTCCGACTACTTGGGGTGGTTACGTAGTTTTTTGTTGAGTTCATCTACAGCTGAAAAGTGATTGCGATACCAAAAATCAATGAGTCGCTTCAGAGCGATAAATAATAATAATAACGGTACTCTACTTTCTGATGGCCTATGCTGAATATTTGGGATCATAAATATGTGAAAAGCTGTAGTCAAATCTGCTAAAAAGCAGGTATAAGTACATTGAATTTTCCAATACCGTATTCCCCGAGATCCAGAATTAACAACGTGTGTTGATCTTCACCAGTACCATAATATTTTGCTAAAACCGGGCCTGTTACAAAAAACGCTAATGACGCACATGCGCATTGCGGACTAATCCGAACTTTTTACATATGAGATTAGCATTCTAGAATAAGTATATAATATATATTTCTATAGATAAAAGTCGGGATTTCACTGTGCTATCAGGTTTTAGAACTCCTACTCTGGAATCGCTTCATAAAACTATGCATCAGATGAAACGTCTTCATTAGCACAATATTGGTTATCTAGAAACGCATTTCTTCATCAGGAATTAATATCAATATACACTGTTACAAAGTAAACCAACAGTCTATAATGAAACGTTCTTCTTCTTCTTGAAGTGGCATCCAACTGATGAAGACAAAGTGGTTATAGAGATATGCACCCAGGGATTCGCGTAAAAAAGTGTATGGTAAAGGAGGAACATTCTAATTATTCTTATTTCGTGACACAACAGGCTCCCAATGTCCCATTTTACCTTGCTTTGTTTTACTTTTAACTTGTACTTACTATCCTGAATAACGAGTTTGGTATTTTCCCGTCGAAAAAAATATTCCTTTTCGTAATTTTAGTACCTTGCATTTCAGCCGGAAAGCGAATCATAAAATTAGTTGATGGTGGTCGTGATGGTAGAGCGTTCGCTTCTTAACCAAAAGGGCGTGGCTTCAAATCCCAGCACGGTCACCGGTCCTGATGAAAAACTTTCTTTCAACGGTCACATAGAACAATTATGATCTGCCCTAAAAAAACTATACTTTGCGTTCAAAACAATTAAATCAAACTTTGACAGAAAATATTTCTTAGACCTTTATTACGCTTTCATATATTCCAAAATGTGTGCAAATATAACAAAATGGGGACAAGCTACAGAGGTTTTCAGAGTGTTCGTAATTCAAAGCAGAATAATAAGACTCATATTTGGTCTCAAATTCAGTTAATCCTGCAGGGACACTTAAAAAATAACAAAATCCTCACTGTCACAAGTATATATTTATTCAAATTACTCTGTTATGTACATGAGAAATTGAATTCATTCGAAAAATATCAAAATAATCATAACTACTCCACAAGAAGGAGAAGTGATATCCACATTCAAAACACTTGTAACTTATAACACTATAAAAAGTCTCCTTTTTATGCTGGGGCAGACCACTTCAACAAACTAACTAATCAAATCAAACACTGTCCTTGTAAAAAAACTACAAAACATCTCTTAAAGAATATCTATCGGTGAATTGTTTTTATTCGCTAAGTGAATTTACAAACTATGAATGAACGTGTTTAATCGTAAATAATTCTCATTGTGAATTAGGCCTCTACACCTATATTTTAATTTTAATTTTAATTCAATTCATCTATTTATTTTTATTCATGTATCTGATATGACTTGTCATTTAATCCTATTTAAAAAGCAATAATCAGTGAAACTGTATTCTGTATGGGTGAAAAGGTAAAGGCCTCGACTTTCTTAGCACGCACACTTTTTCCTTAGAACTTCTTAGGGTTGTTTGCAAGGGCTTCTTCTTATTGCTTGCCCTTTACGCTTTGGCAGTGTATGCAATTCCATCACACTATACAATATCAATTCTCAATGATTTTCTATAGATTTTGTTTTCGAACTCTAAGTAGTTTCGGGAATAATTATAATTCTGTTTAGGTTTATCTTTATTGCTCGCTCTGTACGCTTCAGCAAAGCATGAAATTTCATCACACTGCATTACATCCATTTCTCATGACATTTCCACCATTTTGTCTTCGAACTCGTAGTAGTTTCGGAAATAATGAATATTTGTTCAGTTATCTTTTCATTTCTCGCCTTGTACGCGTTGGCAACATATTTGGCAACATTGCCCATAAATTCTTCTATGCCAACTTCGATAGCCACCACGTCAGAAACTGTGGCCAGGTGATTGTGGATAACTACACACTTATAAATTAGCAGTCGCCATTGGCTAATTTCACGAAGAGTTGTATAATCGAAGTATATGCTACTTATCAATGTTCATAGTCACATAATAAAAATTTGCATATAAATACATATAAAAAGTCACCTGCATTTCAACACATATTATTATTAAAAATTAATGAAAAATTGTGAAAATATACACTAACAATAAAAGGTATATAATATCACAGTAAACAATTTTGGTTTATCTATCTTCATATTCTATCCACATAATATTCTTCTATGCTATATAATATGCTCTATCGGAAAGAACTATTTAAAATGGTTATCAGAATTTTCAATGTTATTTCACATTACACAAATCTCAGTACCTTGGTAATGTTTCTACAAAAACTGATATAGAAAACTGTAACAAAGATAATTCAGTCACGAACTATAATAGTATTGACGATGATTGTGAAACTATCGACGACAACAATAATGATGAACAAATAATTTTCTGGCGTTCGTCGGCTCCTGGCCAATATAGATTTCTTCTGAAGCATCGCAAATTGTCGAAAGGAAGGTATCCGGATTGGTGAAGACCTCAAATGGCTTCTGAAGCTGCCTATTATAATCCTTTTTGCCACAGCTCATAATATATGAACTCTATACTTGAAACTCACTACAACTTTTCCTTGCATAAATGAATTATATTTTAATTTTATGATCTGTTCAAGCAATCACTGAAGGTCTTCAATTATTCTGTAAGCTTTTTCAACCAACGTTTTTTCCCCTCACGTACGCCAACGTTACAGCAGTGATCTCCTTTTCAATAACAATAACAACAATATGAACTTTATACTCGAAACTCACTAGAACTTTTTCCTGCACAAATTAATTATATTTTAATTTTATGATCTGTTCAAGCAATCATTGAAGGTCTTCAATTATTCTGTGGGCTTCTTCAACCAACGTAGCACTTTTTCCCCTCATGTACGCCAACGCTACAGCAGTGATCTCCTTTTCAGACCGATTTCGAACAAAAGGGCATCATAATAGGCACTCTTTTCAGACGTGCGTCTACCAGAGACACTACTGCTTTATTTCCTTTACATCTACCTAAACATTTGTTCGCATTCGATGAATGAAAATAGCAGAGATTGGATACACATACTGAGCTTATTGTTCGGATTTCGATTAGGATAGTCGACGAAAATGTTTCGAATGGATAAATAGAATTGATTATTGAATTTGGTATTCAGTTAATATTTTTGTCTCTATCAGGTAGAAAGCAAGATCCAATGAAGAACCAGGCAAAGATTGTCTATATGTCTGCTGAGAAATACTACGTGTAGAAAGAAAGAAATAGTTCTATCTGAAACAACTTTTCGGTAACAATTGTTCGAATTTTTCATCATTTCAATTGGAATATTTACCATTAGTCTTCTGCGAATTGTCATCACTAAATGAATGAAATCTTTTCTTGAGCAATTAGGTTTAAAGATACAACTCATATTTTTATGACTTACTGACACTGGATTTCAGAAACTGGATTTCTAACGTAGATTATTGGTTTGCTACACAAATTTTTTTCTCAATAAGGTGAAAGTTTAAAACGTTCAGACATAGGCACATCCGTGATATGACTGCCTGATGCAGAAGGAGACTCCATATTATGAAACTTCACACTGGATGAAAGGTGTCCACTGTGGTATAAGAAAACATAGACGAAAATGCAGAAAGCAAAATGGTAAAAGCCAAGAAAGCAGTGTAGTGGAAAATGAATGAAGAAACATGCACAATGAGTGCTTTTCAAGAAAGAAACAAGGTGTCTTTTCCTGCCAGGACGGTGCTCGTTGCCATAGTCCTATACAATAGGAAAAATTGGATAAAAAATCCATCAGAAAACAACTACTTTCCTGGCTAATACCACAACGAATATTGAATTACATCCAATGAATTTCGGTGCAGAGTTCCTGAAAGGCTATCTCTGCAATTGCTAGTTGCATGGAAATGTTAATTGAAACATTTGGACCACCTATAGATCGATTTCAGTATAGGGTAGGTCTCTGCAGACAATAACTAATGTCTGCAACAAATGCACTAAACCACGAGCGCCATCTCAACTTCAGCCTCTCAACCAGTTAGCCAGGAAAGTAGTTGTTTTCTGATGTGAAATTAGTTATTTTATTAAAATCTAAGTAAAGCCATGTGAACTAATATCACCCTGTGCTATACAACACAAGTGAAGTGAACCAGTAAACATATAGTGAGCAATAAAAAGGGTTTGTAAAAATAAATTGACTTTACCATTACCAAGGGGATGAATTGCGTCAAGCTGCCTATGATGCTTGAAACTTTGAAATTAAAAAACTCTTTGACGGTCTGGCTTATCAACCAGACCTCTCAAAATGAATAAAGTCCCAATCAAAGCAAATATTTCAATTAATGTTAAAAATATCGCTGACTATTGCATAATCAGCATTCAAGCCATCGAGTGTTGTTGCACCGGAATGTAACCCAATACCTGCTAGTTAATGACTCTCGTTCAACTTTGAATTTGTAGGAATTAATGTATTTCAATAAATGTAATCATAGATTATGAGATTCTAATAAATGAATAAGAAATACGAGACTTTTTACTCTAGGTTAAATAATATGAATTAATTTTGAATTTTTAAAAATGTCTAAGTTTGGTGCTATTTCTCATACTTGACAATATGGGCGTTATAATCGAGGAAAAATGGGAATGGAACAGCCAAATCAACTACATTCTTTCCAGAGCCAAGGCGGCAACCTGGACTTGCCGCAGAGTATTTGTTGAGACATTAGGTTTGAAATCAAAAATGATCCAACTGGTCATGCCAAACTATCATCAAACCCATGGACCAACAAACTTCGGCACAAGTCAAGCTGCAGGAAGTGTAGCGATAGCTCAGCTGGGAATCACAGGGGCAATACGTGCTCTACTGCAGCATTAAAGGTAATGCTAAACCATCTGCCATTGCACCTATATGTTAGAATGAAGAAGCAATCTTGCCTCCATACTGAGCCAGATAGTAGACTCAAATTCAGAAAATCTGATCGGATAACTGAAGGTTTTGGAACATATTTCCATAGGAACCATATCGAAACCAATAGATAAAATGATAATTAGGTACGACTTCGAAATGCAGTTTGAAGTGGCCATAAACAACCACTAAATTGCATGGAGAATGGATCAACCTCAACTGATGGGAAGGCATGCGCGATAGTGTGGTACACTGATGGGTCCAAGATGGATGAAATGGCTGAAGTAAGCGTTACAAGGTCAAGTTTGCTAACACCAGCAGAAATACATGCTATAGAGAAGTGTGACCAGGGGTGCAAACAATCCCTAAGACAACTGGAAGGAAGCAACCAGGTCACTTAGATGAGAGTGCCAGGTCACAGAGGTCCCAGAACCTTTCTGTGGACTCAAAGCCTATATGAAAGAATTTAGATGCTAAGTAACCCATGAAACGAAAATTCATGGGAATAAAGTAGGTACCAAATGAAAAGGCTAGTGATAGTATCGCCAAGGAGAGCAAAACAGCATTTCAAGTTAAATAACAAAGACTTGAAATTGGTAACTGGACTCCTCACTGGACAGCGCCCTCTGAGGAATCACCTCAAAAGAATGGGCAAGACCATTTAGTTTGCAAAAGTCCAGCGCTTCTCTGCAAGAGGCTCAAGTTTCAGGAAATTAGTTCATTGTCAGGAAATTAGTTCCCAGGACACTGATCTACTTTATTCAGAATCCCGGGCCTCGACTAGATTGAGGGCCATACACGAAAGATCCAATAGATCGGAGTGCTTGTGAGGACGCATATCCTTCACATCTATAAAACGAAGAGAAAATTTACGAATTGAAAATAGGACGGACATTTCACATATCTCAACTATCACGAATATATCTATAAGTCGTTCGAGATAGAGGGATTTTAAATTACCGAGATCCATCAAAAGAAAAGACAACTCGTTTAGTTTCAGCATATAGCTATACTGAACATATCTAGCAAAAACTGATGAATCTGAACATGATATTTTCCAGCTTTATTTCAGGTCATGTCTTATTCGGATACTTCATTCTTTCTATCTTGTCGTAAAGTTTTTCGTGTTAAAGTGACACCACCGAGAATTTCCATCAAAACATATCGTCTTGGTTTAAAGCTTGGCTTTATCGCATTTTTGACTTTACATGCACATGTTTGCATCACTTGATGGAGGCAGCATCCACTCATCCTCTTTTCTGGAGGATTGATTTCTCGGTACAAAAAGCCCAGTCTTCAATTCTATTTCTCAGTCTCTTCACTTGATGATAAAACAAAAAGGTAATATGTGACGACAATATTTCATTGCACCCGGATTTGGTTCTAACTGCTATTCAAAACGTTATTCTACAGTGCGATTTGAAACCGCAACACCATATCATTTTTGAACCAATGGACTGATTTTAAAAATGGAAATTTCAGGTTATAGTACTCGACGAACTCTATTCAAAGATGTCGACAGATACGAGTCATTCCTATTTTCAAGGATCTGCTGAATGGGTTGAAATTTCGAGAAAGACCATTAGGTTTATTTTTCTTGGAAAAGTGGATAGCATATTCGATTTGGGCATATTCTGATCAACTGTATACCAAATTTCAGCCCAAAAATCTCATACAGGTTGTTAGTTATATGATGACAAGTTTCCAAATTAATGCTTTCTTGACTGACCCTGTATGAAAGTCTATGAACTTTACAGAAAAAATTGAGTATCCATTCAATGGTAGAGTACTCCGCACACTCAGGTACGAAGTTACTTGGTTGTTATTGTTTCATGAAGTTGTCTCTAGTTTAACCACAATCAACAAATCAAAAGTTAAAAACTTGTATTCAATTTCAGAACAATAACCAATAACAGTGTTCAAATTCGAATCTCAAAGGACCCCGCACAAATCAAATGGGAATTGGATCCCTGTGTAATTGGCAGAAATTTTGATATGTTGTATTTTATACCCTTCTGATCAAAAGTCTCCATTGGCTCGAGACCTAAAAATGTTGCAACTTGTGCAAGCGATCACATACGATTTTGACCATATATAGTGGCGATGACTTTGTTCAGTTTTGACAGAAATAATAAAAATTAATTGTCTGAATTGTCAATAAATGTCAAGTTTCTACAAAAGCTAATGTTTTGAAATTTCTTTATACTCTCATTATTTTGAATAATATGGCTATTAGAAGAAAATGCAGACAATTCACCATACGCAGACGAGAGCGGTTGAATAGACCACCCAAAGTAAGAGATAAAAATTATTTTTCGATCGCGTGAGAGATCTGCATCTTTGACCTTAAATACATAAAAAATTGTCCATTTTTAGGTCTCGGGCCCATCGAAACTTTTGATCAGAAGGGTATAAACTACAACATATCCAAATTTCAGACAATTCGACAGGGATTTATTTTTCATTTGATTTGTGTGGGGTCCTCATTTATAAGTACCAACTCTGTTGGCCACTGACAACACAGAGGGTATCAATCTGTATTCGCCCAACAAAATTAAATTGGTGTATGAAAAGTTTTTTATGTGGAGAAAATAGAATAGCCACTTCATGAAACATTCACTATTATGTCCTTGGATGATTCAAATGGAAAGCGATTGCTGAGAACTCCAAGAAATATCTATATTTGCATTCAACTTCAGGTTTCCAGATGAAAGAAAGAAGAGTAGCTGCATGTTTGAAAAAGTTAAAATTTTCAATTTCATCTGTTCCAACGTTAGATAGGATTTGCTCCGAACATTTTCATGTTTATAAATAGAAGGAGCTCTGGCTTCTTTTTGATAAATGGTTTATCCCAACAACTTCAATTGCTTCAGCGTAGAGGTAAACATAATCATCAACCTTCGCATTTGCTATTTTCTATGAGTAATACAGATTTTTCCTTTGAAAAACAACATAACTTTTTTTTTAGATTGGACGATAATAGCTTTTGATTTGACAGATACAGTCCCAGGAACTAATTTTATGAAAATGGTCGATTTTCCATGCAATTCTGGGGCATTGAAATATTGAGGACAAATTGACAACTTCGCAAACGGCACCAGAATTCCATTTAGAAATACATTCAGTATCTGTCATCCTAATAGTCAGTTTCATATTAGGTGTTTCATAGTTTTGGAATTTACATGTAAATATATTTCAACAGATGAAGTGTAATTTACGAACACCTTGTTATTTCTGAAGTGTTGACCATTCGCAAAATATTTTTTTCTTGAAATACTACGAAACCGCTTCATTACCAAAGATCATCTCGAAATTAGTCAATGACATAGTTGGACATTAGGTGTGAAATCAAGTTAGACACAGGCTTGCTATGAGTATCACCAAATATACCGTCTTCCTAATACCTTCATTGATTTGGATAAAAAAATTGTATTTGAAAATCGATATCATTCATCATCATAATTTATTTTAGAAAATGCCCAATTTTAATGAGTTTTATTATTGTTCAGTTTGGCTGTTCACCAGCCAAAATGCAAGTAGTTCTATGTAGAAACTGACTGCTCCTTGCTGTCAGGTCTATCTGCTGATCACTACGGATCGTCTGATGAAGTCCTGGAGATTTCTCACGAGGGTTTTCTGTGGGATGACATCTTCTTCAAACAGTAGTGGGAGGCTGTTTCGCCCTCATTATCATAGAACCTGCATAGTATGAATGGTGTATTCCCAGTAGATATTTCCTCAGAAGGCAGTGCCTTATCAGGCCTCCCACCACATTTCTGAGAGAATTTCAGCTCAGCTTGTGAAGGTTTCTTGATTTCCACTCTTGCTATGGCTATGTGCGCTCTCATTCTCATGTATGTTCCTGTGACCTGGTATTCAGACAAGTTCACCTTGTTCTGTTCCCCTAGGTTGTTTAGGTTTTTATGTGTCTCTCTGCATAAAAAACCTGCAAGATCTCAGGACCTTTATTGCCGTCTGTCAGAGAAAATGACTATGGGTTGGTTTCTGGTATTCCTTCTTAGAATCTCTATGGTGGAAATGGAAATAACCATGACGTTGGCTTGGAATGCGGAGGCTTTTGTTTCGAGGCTTAGTACTGTCACAGTTTCTTAGAGCCATTCATTCAATAGATCTGACTCAAACATACTCCTTTGATGGAACATACACCACCATCATAGAAGATGGGGAAGTTACATCAAGGGCCATACCAATGCTGTCAATTGGGCAAATCTGGTACACGGATGGCTAAAAGAATAGCAAAGGAGTAGGGGCTGGAATGTACGGGGAGAGACCGAGGAAAGACATTAGTCTAAGCCTCGGTATTCAAGCCTATATATTCCAAGCCGAGGTAACGGCAATCTCCGTCTGCACGAGAGAGGTTCTACGGAGGGGTCATAGAAACCAACCCATAGCGATTCTCTCCGACAGTCAGGCGGCGATTAACGCCCTGCGTTCCTGCAGGTTCAATTCCAAACTGGTTTGGGAAGCACACCAAAACGTTAACGACCTGGGAGCACAGAACAGGGTAAAACTTGTTTGGGTACCAAGTCATAAGGGCATCCAGGGAAATGAGACCGCAGATGTCCTAGCAAGAGCGGAGGCAGCAACAACTCTCATTGGACCAGAACCAGCCTACAGAATCCCGATTGGGAATATTAAGCAGGACACAAAGAAAGAAATGGGTTGAAAACCATCATCAATCTCTCTGGGAGAGTGCCTCAGGCAATACTCACGGAAAAATGATTATGATGATGGGGCCAACAGACCTGCTATCAAGACACCTTGTTGAACTAAGCCAAGACTCTCTCAGGGAGGTGGTAGGACTGATGACAGGCCACTGCCACCTGAGAAAACACCTGCAACTGTTGGGGATATATCAAGAGTCCACACAATACATATTTTGTGATGAGAAGGACGAAACAGCCTCCCACATAATGTTTGAATGCGATGCTCTGGCTCGCATGAGGATGGATATCTTCGGAGACTGCGGTGCAGAAGATATTATTGAAAGATCTCACGAGATAGATTACCTGCATTTCAGCCACTGGCTAGCCCTGCCATCTAATAATAATAAAAAAATAATAGATCTGCCCTCTTGAAAGCATTGGAAGGACCCTTGATGTCACTTTCACATCTTTTATGATGGTGGTGTATGTTTCATCAAAGGAGTAGGTGGGAGTCATCTCAGAGGTATCGATCAGTATGACTTCCATTATGCTGGAGTTGCCTTTGTTATTGCCTCTCCTTTTGCTTATGCACTTTATTGTGGATGCTTCTATCAGTAATTTAATATAAAGTGTGGCATGTTATTTTTTGGAAGGTTTTAACAAAAAATAAAACAATTTTGATCAGTACTTATAATTGATATTTTGTTTGCATATGGTAAAAAAGATACAAAAAAAAGTAGATGGATGAAAAGAGGATGGAATGATCGTTTCAGAGAGACTTAAGAATGTCGCACTGTATAAATCCTACTTCTGCTTCGTTCCTTCGATATTCTATGGTTATTATGGGGATCTCTTATTAATGCAAACTTGGAAATGAAAATCAAACAAAATATTCGATAACCTCATCAATAATATAGGGATATGATAAAGTAATGCAGAAAATTCATAAAACGTACAACGATCACTTTTGAAAAAAATGCAAAAACACGTCAAACTGTTTTTTGTAGTTCGCATCTTTTGACATAAGTTACAAAAATAACACGTCAAAGTTGTCAAAGTTATGACGTCATCAACAAATTTTTTTAATGGGAAGCTAAGATTTTTATTACATTATGTGATAGAGATTGTGTTTTTACACAAGGGAAAAATAGTTGTAGTAGGGCTCACATAAGAAAAAAAACGAGAAAATTAATAAAAAACGAAATAAAACGTAAGTTTCATAATAACTTTTCAATTAACTAAACAGTCAATTAAACCAACTTTGACGTGTTATTTTTGTAACTTATGTCAAAAGATGCGGAATAAAAAAAAACAGTTTGACGTGTTTTTGCATTTTTTTCAAAAGTGATCGTTGTACGTTTTATGAATTTTGTGCATTACTTTATCATAATACTGTATATTGGGAACACTTGATATAATCAGATCATAATAACGTTAGAAGAAGTAATACGTAAAATGTGAATTGACAAGTTATTCATTTCTAGTAAAATATCGGAAACTGGAAAATTGATCACATCTTTCCGAAGAAACTTAATAAAATCGCTATCGTTATGCATTCAATGCTGCAAGATTTAAAGTGGCAATAACTCAGAGAATTTTACCGTCAGAAGCCATATTTTACAGAGCAAAAAACTTCTACCAGTTCTGAATCCCAGTTAATTTCGACAACAATAGACTCACTGAAATATGAGCCGAAATTAATCTCATACGTTTCTCATTTCATATTGGGACTTCGAAGTTTAAATGAAATTCTTCCCGATATGAAATACAAGTTTCCTGGCGATATTTCAAACAGAACTTCGATATGGAAACAAAAGCTTGAAATTGGTGTTGTGACGACAAATACACCTGTTTGTACAATATCATTTAATTCTCAAATTGGGTAACATGAAAAGCTTATATCTTTCATAGTGAAATGGTAACTTATGATAATAAAAAAATCTATTTGAAAAAGTATATAGTTAAAAAGTTCGTGACAAAAGGTATGATACGAGCTGCTTTTTACAAAATAAAATATCCATTCTTTATACAGGGCGTTATTTAAGTACGTGGCCAAACTTGAAGGGGTGATTCTTTGAGTGATTCTAAGACGAAAAGTTCTTATAAGCATAAGTCCGGTAATGCTTCGTTTGCAAGATACAGGGTGTCAAATTTTTTAAAAGAAATCGTTTTTGTCGTAAATATCTTAATAACCCTTCAACCGTTTTTATTGAAATTTGGCAGTATTATTGAAGGTCGTAAAGGGCGAATTTAACCCTAACTATATCAAAATTATCATGTCCAGTGGCATCCCGGAAGGCACTGTAACCAATATTTTTGACAGAAAACATGTGCGCCACTGATTTTTTTGCAATTTTTGTATTTGTTTCAATTTGAGCAACTGAAATTACAACTTTTTTATATCTAGTATTTTTTTCGTATCTTGCTTTGTTTTTGAGAAAAAACATAAAAATCACTTCATTGCACATCTCTGTGACAACAAAATAAAACATTTCAACTACTAAACCATCAAAAACTGGGGTCTTACTAATATTTTTTCATATCAATACTCTATTCTAGTCTTAGAATTTTCTATCAAAATTAATGCAATGAAAAAAAAAAAAAAAATATGTATGTATGAATTGCAGCACTTGCCTTCGGCTCTTGGCTTCGGCTCGTGCTGCAAAATGGGCTCATTGTTGTCCAAGGACATGTAATAAAGACATTTTTATTTATGATTAAACAATTAATATTACATGGAAGTCATCTTTTAATTTTTTTCGCTCATATTACCTGTTTTCGATGAAACAAATAATGTTGTTATGTATTACTGCAGTGTTTTGAAAATAAAGTAAGAGGGCCATGGAAGGAACAACAAATGTTCAAACAAATTTAACTTCATAACTGTCACAAATTGAAACGGTACATACGTAATTATTTGATAGTAATTATTTGAAGTGTTTTCAAGAGTTTTGAGATATAAAATTTGTTACTGATATCTGAAAATGGTTCGGTTTACAAACTCGGAAATGGCCGATATGCATTTTGTCTATGGAATGGCCCAAGGCAATTCCAGAGCGGCTAGACGCATTTATCAAGAAAGATATCCTCATCGAAATGTTCCAAATAGGCAAACATTTGTGAGAATACCTACATGAAAGGCTGTGCGAATCAGGCACCTTTCAAAGGTCGGCTGCTCTTATTGGGAGACCTGCAACGGTAAGAACAGTGGCGCTGTAGGAAGGAGTTTTACATGAAGTTGAGCGTTGCCCCGATACAAGCACACGCAAAATTGCACAACAATTAAACATTTCTCACTTTACTGTATGGAAGATTTTGAAAGAGTACCAAATGTATCCTTTCCACATACAGCGTATTCAAGCGTTATTTCCTGCGGATTTTCCCACAACAGGTTTTTTTCATTATATTATTTACCGATGAAGCGTTTTTTCCCACAATGCAATTATGAACTTTCATAACAACCATATCTGGGCAGAAGAAAATCCCCATGCGGTTATAGAAAATAATTATCAACAGCAATTTTCCGTGAATGTCTGGGTTGGTATTGTTGGCGATTATCTCATTGGACCTCATTTTTTCCCCCGAGATTAAATTGTCAAGAGTATCGTCATTTTTTGGAATTTGTATTACCTGTACTACTAGAAAATGTCCCACTGGCAGTAAGAGGAGCAATGTGGTTCATGCACGATGGGGCTCCACCTCACTTCAGCATAGTAGCACGTCAATTTCTGGATGAAACTTATGGAGAAAACTGGATCGGTCGCGCAGGTCCGCAGTCATGGCCGCCCAGGTCACCGGATTTAAATCCCTTGGATTTTTGCGTTTGGGGACATTTAAAGTCCCTCGTTTATAAAACTTTAGTCAACACTGAAGAAGAATTAAACCAACGAATACGGGATTCATGTGATCAGATAAGACATACGCCGGAAATATTTCAACGTGTTCGGGAATCGATGTTAAGACGAGTTAATGCTTGCATTGAAGTTGAAGGAGGACATTTTGAGCAACTATTGTAAGTTTTGTGTTAGTTATTATTGAATGTATTCTTACAGAAACAAAGTGCCTAGGTACCATTTTTGTTTCAGTGTGGTTTTAATAAAGGGTGTTTCTTGTTTGATGTTGCTATGGCATTTCCGGCGTTACCACTATGCACGCACTGGCCAAATGAAACAAACAATTTTTAAGCATAACAGATTCACCTGTAATCATTAAAAACTCTATAAAAACAATTTTTTATTGTGTTGTGCCAGGGACGTGCAATGAAGTGATTTTTATGTTTTTTCTCAAAAACAAAGCAAGATACGAAAAAAATTCTAAATATAAAAAAGTTGTAATTTCAGTTGCTCAATGTGAAACAAATACAAAAATTGCAAAAAAATCAGTGGCGCACATGTTTTCTGTCAAAAATATTGGTTACAGTGCCTTCCGGGACGCCACTGGACATGATAATCCTGATATAGTTAGGGTTAAATTCGCCCTTTACGACCTTCAATAACACTGCCAAATTTCAATAAAATCGGTTGAAGGGTTATTAAGATATTTACGACAAAAACGATTTCTTTTAAAAAAATTGACACCCTGTATCTTGAAAACGAAGCATTACCGGACCTATGTTTATATGAACTTTTCGTCTTAGAATCACTCAAAGAATCACCTCTTTAAGTTTGGCCACGTACTTAAATAACACCCTGTATATCTGATACTGAACGCCATATCCCAAGTTGCTACCGTATATTGGATAAAATTGAACTTTCAGAAAATATATTATTGTCATTGAAAGTCTTAATATTATAACGAGATTTATCACTTCTATAATATACAGGGTGTCCCAAACTCGTTTGCCTATTAGACGTTTCTGGAAATAGGGAAGTAAGATTATTTTGAAAATTTGGTTTCTTGAATAATCAGTTCTGCCCTATCGATCTAAAATATTTTCAGCGCTGCGGCGTTGCCGCTTCTATCGAAAAGTAGCAACAACTTAGATATTTCAAATTAAATATCCTGTATATTATTGCATTTTTCACTCTCCAGTGGTTTTCGAGAAAATCATTAATTTCCTTATTTTTTGTGTGAAACATACCTTCAATTAAACGTTTATTACTGCAGTATTTGGATATGTAGAGAGCTGAAATTTTGAACGTAGTTTGACAATGTCCTGTGTATTAGTTATGACTAGAGGAATTCGTTCTTCATCATACAGGGTCATTGAAAATTTGTGATTTCACCGATAAATACAAAAGTGGTTAAAAGTGCATTTTTTCAACCAGAACACGCTGTATATTATTAGATATCCTGAAAGACAATTAAATTCACTTTCAAATGATATCATATCCCTATACCTGAAAAGTCAGGTTTCCGAAATGAAAGCAAGTTTTCCATAAAAATTGACAATAATTTGCCATGACTTTATTTTTAGTTAATTCAATGAACTATGAGCGATCTATCTTGACTATTATGCAAAGTTATTGGTGATTCTTGGACTATTATCGTTCAGCATTGTCGAGTGAAGATATATTGTAAATATAAAAATGATACTGATCCAATATGGGTGAATACTGAAAAACCAATATTATATTGATAATATTGGTGGAAAATATTGGTGGAATACCAATGGTCTACCAATATCGATAAGACAATATTGTCTACATATTGTTTCCAACATATAAAATGAATATTGCAATCCCAATATTCTACTCATATCGATTCTAGGAATAAAAAACTATAGTGTTTGATTGCACATTGGTTGAATATCATTTTGCCAAAATTTAACAAATCGTATTAACCCATATAAGATCAATATTGGTTGAATAATAGTAACTAAGATGCCTAAAAACCAAGGTGTGTCGAGTGATTCGATTTTGTTTAGATTTTTCAGAAGACAAATAAACAAATGAAATAGTGGTCTGCTTCTTTAGTAGGTTCCAGAGATGGCGCCCTTATAGAATTTTAGTCCTGTCAATATTCCAGGGATATGGTGATTGATGACTGTTGTCAATTTTATGGAATTTCAACAAACTTTAAATACTATTCAGAAATGAATAGTTGTGAGGGAATCTAAATTTCATACTGCAATTTCCTTGTTCCTATTATTAATGTGTTTCTTCATCATTAATTCAATGATAATTCAATTTGTCTGATTGACTCGGCCGTTACTTGATGAAGATCCATAATAATTGTATAAAATACACAGAAAACGATTCGATCTCCACAAACTTTATTCAATCAGACAGTGAAGAAGCTACTGTGCTGGCGAAACATGTCTGATTGAATAAAATTTGTGATTATCTAATTGTTTTCTGTGTAGTTTGTGCAATAATAATTTGATGTTTTAAAAAGAGAAACATTCTCAATTGAAAATTGAGTCCTCTGGAAATGGAAAAAAAACCTACGATAAAATTGAAGTTACTTTTTTGTAATATCTAACAGAAAACAACTACTTCCCCGGCAAAAGCCACGCTGGACATTGAACTACATCTGATAGATATTGAGAAAGACCCTATAAAACTTGTTCCGTTTTTGTATCATTTGTGGGCAATCCAGAGAGACGAACAAAATAATTCATCTCTATCCAGTACCGAAAGTGAGTACCGCCATATTATGAAGATTATCACATAGTATCTTGTTTTATTCGAAAACATTTTAATAAAAATAATGGCACGAATATATCTCACACGGAATCCCGCCATTTCTGCTTATTATATTAGCACAAGATTGACAGGTTCTAATGGTGAATTTTCATGAAGCTTAATTTCAATACTTCTAAATGAAGTGCGTTGTTATTATTGTAGTTAATTGCATTTCAGTAAAAAATGTATAAATAAGACACAAATGTGACAAATTAAACTGATTGGTGATAGTGATTCAGTAAATTCCAATAATTAGATTTCTTTATTCAGTTCATTCGTCGGCAATACTTGAAAACTTCCGTGCTTGTAAATTTAACCTAACAGGAAAACCGATTGTGGCGGTACTCGCAAATGCGGAATATTTGGGAAACAGGTCACGATTTCATTAGTTTTCTCTTAATCAAGCTAGCGAATTGTCTCCCGTTTTATCTCATAGATTTGCAGGTATAAGTCGACACACCAGGGTTTATAGACATCTTAATAGTAACCAATATCGATAAAACAATAATGTCTGCATATTGTTTCCAACATGTAGAATACATATTGTAAACTCATTACTCTCATATCGATTCTAGGGATAGAGGACTATATTTTTCATCCAAATTAGAATGGTTAAATATTATTTCACCAATATTCAACAAATCATATTAACTTATTTTGGGTAAATATAGGTTTAATAATATCCACCAATTTCGATAAAACCATTTTGTCTACATATTGCTTCCAACATCTAGAATGAATATATGCAATCCCAATATCCCTCTCATATCTTTTCTAGGGATAAAAAGCAATGTTATATTTCCAACTAACTTTGATAAACTTTGAAAACTTTGAAAACTTTGAAAACTTTGAAAACTTTGAAAACTTTGAAAACTTTGAAAACTTTGAAAACTTTGAAAACTTTGAAAACTTTGATTAAATATTATTTCACAAGTATTAAAAAAATTATATTAAGTGATATTGATTGAAATTATTACGACAACCTCACCCTTATATTGAAATAATAATATTGTAACAACAAAGAATGCCCATTACCATAATTGAATTTTGAATATTGGCCGAATATTCAATAAACCATATTAAAATATCTTATAATGAATCCTGGATAAGAAACCGCTAGGTGGCTCTTCATATATAAAGTCTCTTGAAATATATATTGAATATTTCTCATAACTTATTGTTTTCAAGACAGTTTACTCAGTGGTTATGGCGACCAAAAGGCAGACTCTAGTCATCTTAATCAACTGATGGAGAACTTAATTGTAGAAGTTCCGGATTATTCGACATTTAATAATTTACCACGGCACATTCACTCTGAATATTCGACCAATATATCCAAAAGATATTGTACCAATATCGCTGAATGTCTTGAGGCCATTGTTGCTTCAAATATATTTCACCAATACTATTTTTAAAAAGTCCGAACAATATGGGACAAATATTGCAAAAAGTTCACATTTTATTTCTCACCAATTTAACGTTTGAGTATTTTGCCAATATTTCCATAATATTGTACCAGCAATATTGTACTATTATCGCTGAATTTTTTGACGCAAACATTGCTTTGAGAATATTTCGCCATTAATATCGGACCAATATCACCCAATGTTCATATTTTTTTTCGCCAATATTGCGTTTGAAATATTTCGCCAATATGTTCACATTATTGTAGGTACCAATATTCCACCAATATTCATAGGTGTGCTACTTGGGTAGTTCTTGTTTGTCCGATTGGAAGTGCTGCCGTTTTTTCGTAGTTTTACTTTACTATTTTTGTCTTCCAAACCATCGTGTCGAATGCCAACAAAAATATAATTTGAGGAAGAACCATTAGACCGCAGTTATTTCTTCAATCTCAATATTGAAATAGTGATGGTTTGTTTGAACTCGTGTCATAGCTGACATAATAAATAATACTTCTGTAACTAGAAACCGACCAGATTCAAACCTTTATGACAATATTTCCTTTGAGCAATTCTACAAAACACAAACTAACCCAACCCACTCGAATATTTGTTTTTCAAATTTTGTTGTTCTCCATATTCACTGCTCCTTTTCCCGAGGATAATAATATTTAAACATCTGCTCACTCTTGTATGATAATTGGAAAATTGTTTCTCCAATGTTCATCCGTCCACAATTTATTGTTACTTTTGTGAAGCGTACGTGGAAATATACAATAATGCGGTAAATTCATCATGTTTGCGTTATTGTTATACGTTTCACGTTCAAATTAATGCATGTAATATTTACATTTCCTTCCCTTCATTAATTTCAGTGGAGCACGTGCTGAAATTGGAGGCAAACATTCATTCATTGTTGTGCTACGGTTTGTCCTTATTCCCAGGGAGTTAGTGGTGTCAGAAATGGGGTTTCGTGTTGTTCAAGTTTTGAGTTGAGTAAATAAAGCGTTCTAATATTGCGGGACTGAAGTCACGTTTTGAAGCTGAGGCCTAATGGAACAGTTCGGACAAAGGTTGAAAGGACTGTAGTTATGTTTGTTGGATATGAGAAGTATTATGTGCACGAAGCGGCGAAGAAAACAATAATTACATGATCAAACAGATATTGATCAAATAACTCAAATGCTCAATATGAGTATAGTAATACATATTTAGGTTACTATTGTTTGTTACTGTCAATTATTGAAAATTGTATGTGAACATGTTGTCACCAGAAACAAAATATGTTTCTAATCGGTTATAAGGCATGGTTACTCATATAAAGGAGAGCTGGATCGAAAGGACAGAAAATCTTGTGGTTGGCTTTGTAGAGCGCCACTTTGCTTCAAACGTGAGAAAAAAAAGGAAAGGAATATATCGGTACTAAACTAACTACAGGAAGTAAGTTCCGTAGGGGTTGATTTTGTTGCCAAATGATGCGTTATAACATTGAGAGAGCCTTCAACTTTGATTAGGATTAAAAAAATGTAAGAATGCCCTTGAAGAGGCAAAGGAAATGTTGATGAATTGTGATGATCCCGCGGACTCGTGGAATTTTCTCGAAGAAATTCAGTTTCGTTCAAAAATTAATTGACAGACTAATCGCGAAAATTCAATCACTCGTGATATTACAACTCCAACTCCAGTCCAGAGTCTCAAAAACTTCATTTTCAACATAGGTATCGAACAAATAGTTGATTAACAACGAGAGTAACCAATAGTAGTAGTACGTTCATTGATTTTGTTTTGAGTAATATTTTCACCATAGTTCATGATACTCCAGAGATCCTAGTATTGTATCGATCGCTATCAAAACATCTAACTAGCAAAGTTTTCACTGTACTACCAAAACATGCAGAAATTTTAATCGAAATTACCTGAACTTGACTACCTAACGATTATCAAATTGTAACTGAGATCTTGACATGAGTGACATAGATAAGATGTATTCTTATCTAGTTAAAAATATTAAGGTTCATGTTGGGAATGTTTCTTCTTCAAATCATTCCAAATAATTCCCATTGGTACATTCATGAAGTTTTTGCTCTTGCAAAGGAGCGAAATGAAGCGTACAAATTTTTAAAATCATTTTGAATATAAATGATGCACAACAAAATTAGGCTATCTACAAGATTCATCGAAGTGAAGTGGTAATAGATTCTTCAATAGTTCAAGAGTTACTTGTCTCAGAGGAGCATTCTAGCTCCTCTCTTGTCCCCTCCCCCTTGCCACTTTCATTTTCAAGTCTTATTTTGACACTAATAATGATGCTGTCTTTCGAAGATTCCCTTGAGCAACATCCGTGGAGCTAACAAGAACATCAATGACGTCCACCATTACCTACATGCGAAAAAACCTGATATTCTGATCCTAACAGAAACTCAAGTGAATTCTTCCACCAACAAGGATCATCTATCCTGCTTACGAGCTCAATTTTTGATTCAGATTCAAAAGTGATATTTGGTTCAACTCTGAGACTGACCTTTCATGCCAACGCGAAGAGAGTTTGGTGATGTGATTCAAGCTGGCTACAACCAACAGACCAAATTCCTCTTCTGTCTTTACTTATCATCTAATGAACCACCCGATAGAGACCTCTTCGAGTTTTTATTACTGAACTTGTACTTGATTCAGTAAAACCATCCTAAAGCCGATGGAATCACAATGGAATATTCCAATAAAGCAGACAAGGCAGATCGTCTTCGCTATCCCTTCAGGACTTGAACAGCTGGTCCAGCTTTCCACATGCATTCGTGATATCAACAACCTGTCTACCAATACACTTGATATTTTTCTCTCCACCAATCCTGATCCTTCCAGTTTATAGCAGTATAGGGAACTCTGACCACAACCTCATCTCCACTCTTTCATCTCAATCTTCAGCAGCTGTAATAATCAATTTAGTTTATTCTTCTGTCTAACTTGGAGAAAATACTTTGGAAAACATAAGTTTGCACTCAGTTGATGTAATTACTATACCATAGTCATCAAAAAGATATGTAGAGCGTTTCAATCTGTTTTTTGAGGTGTACTAAAGATGATCAGCCTGAGAAATATAAGTTTGATGACCATGTATTGGGCAACTTCTAAGAATGAACATAATATACTGAAGAATAGATGCTAAACAAACGATTTGGAGTATGGCGATTAGATGACTGTTTCATTCAACTTTAGGAGAAACATTGTTTATGAATATCAGAAATCACAATGAAAATAGAAATAATAGGAGTAACTTTCGATATTTTCTCAATAAAAATAGGAAATGTATCATTTGCTGATAAAATTCCAGAAAGTATGTTCGTCAACAACAATGATGCTGCTTTTTCGAAAGAAAATTCATAAGGAAATACCCTACGCCACCGAATGATTATTGTAGTAGCCGCCCAAACCCTACAGCGGTCGCTTTGAGACTACTCAATGGATCAGAAAAAGACGTTTCTAGATTCTAGTTGCCATACGAGTTCTCGATGATTCTGTGGAAATTAATATTAATATAAGATTAGAAAGAAATCCCACTATATCCGCTATCAAAGTGATACAGGCAGAAGATAAAATTTGGTGGAAATGACAATCTCGCTAGAGATCCCAGACAGGAGAGAGTGGAAAGAGAAAAGGATAATATTTTCCCCAGAAAGCCTGGTCTGTTTTACAGACGGGTCCAAACTGGAGGAAGTGCAAGCCGGGGCAGAATGGATGAAGTAAGGTCCGGCCCACAGAGACATGTATATGTCTGCTCGAACAGTCAGGCCGCCATCAGAGCTCTGAATGCAACCAGAACCAGATCAAAACTGGTTAAGGAGTGGAAAGATGCCCTGGAGAGTCTTGCGACTGAAAAGGAAATAACGCTGATGTGGGGATTGAAGGCAACGAGCAGGCGGACCAGCTAGCCAAGCAAGGAGCTAGGCAACCCTACTACGGACCCGAAACCGCACTGGACATAACAAGGAGACATGTAACAACGGCACTGAATCAGTGGGCAAAAAAATCCGACTATCGGTGGGAGTTCTAACCGGCCACTGCGGCCTCAAGAGTCACCTGGCTCTTATCAGAGTTGAGGAGGACTCCTTTCACTTCCTGTGCGAATGTGGTATTTATGACAGGCTCAGACGAAACGTCTTCGGAGCTGCCACTATTAAAGAGGAAGAATTGCACTCATTGCAATGAAAGGTCATTTCGACTTTCATAAGAAAGTCGAGGACGTTCGAGCAGGTATCCGCAATGGGATGAGTGAAGATGCCGGGGATTGCAAAAAGGGCCTATTGGGGCCTAGTCGCTGACGCTTGCGTCCCCCACCCATTACCATTACCAGGGCTGGTGATTTGAGGGGAAAGACAACTTAAAAGTACTAGTTGAAGTTGGAATAAATTTATTGGTTGAGTGGAGACAAATTGAAATCCATTGAAGATAAGAGTATTTTATCAGTGTAATTGAATTATTGGAAGTAATTGTTGATTATTGACTGGTAAACGAGTTATAACAGTCCAGCATTTTTTGTAACTACAAAGCCCAGAACCCTCACAACATCTATAATGGGGTTTATTTATAACATGTGTAACTCCTCATAGTGTGGTTTCTCCTAATATATGCATATATATTATGAAAAACTGAAGCGTAAATGAAGGATTGTGTAACTTTAGCGCTTTCGTATTCTGTAAATGACTGAGTATCAATCATATGCTTCCATTTTATCCTACAAAAGTCCAGTAATCATTTTACCTTTGTCTTTTTCGCAAAAATCCTTGAAAATAGGTCATATGCAAATTTTTCAGCGAGCTGCCTGCAACAATTAGTTACTTTTCCGTGACGGGAACTCTAAACTCTCAGAACACGTTCTTCAAGCGGAATATAAAATCCGGTGAGAATAATGTCCAGGAATATTTCATAAGAAATGCAGCAACAAACATATGCCCTTTTTTTTCAGGAGCGCACTTAACATTTTATTCGTATATTGCCTGAATTGACGTTTTTCTCGGAGAAATTATTTCTTTATAAGAAAGCCAAACAAACTACTAATGCAGGTGTTCTTTTGGCCACATTCCTTTGATTTTTTTGAAGTAGATAAATTGTGCTAGAATAAAAGAATCACCTCCGCCAGTTTCTATGAAATGAAAAGTATATTTTTATATTATTTATTATACTGACTATAAATTTAATTTACAACTGTTTTTTTCTGAAGAGCTGAGATTTTGAAGTATCATTAGATAGCCATAAAAGGAATTCGTAGAGAAAATGATTATTTCTTTTAGAAAATGATCATGAAGATAAATATTTTCAAGATTAAAAACCGAATAAACAGAAATCGATAAGATTTTCATGGTTAGAATGATCAAATTGCAATTTCATACAACAAACAATTTTATTCATGATTGAAATTTTATCGAGTATCATAACATTCACAATTCCCCCATTTCACAGCTGTTCATACTGAGTAGTGTACGAAAAGTGCTCTCATCGCTAAATCATTTTTCTCAATAACCCTCAGAGGTTTCGTTAAAAATGTGTAAGAGTTAATCAATTAATTGTTCATATTCCTGTACACTGCAGAGTATTTACCATGTCACAAAAGATGGAATAGTTTATGAATGAGGATGCAATAAATTCTTCATTTCTAAATATGAAGACATTTTGGGAAACTCCTCGGATAAGTAGATTTTATTTTCTGATGCATACATTTTTTAACCCTTCCCAAAATATATAGTTTTATTCACATTTGTATGAAAGTGATGGTGGTGACATTTTATGATGAGAATCCCAGTAAATTTAGAAATCATCGTTATGAATCCAATGATGCCAGATTTGATGAGATTATGGAAAATGTTTGTGGAGATATAGGCAAAAAACGTTATCGTAGGTCTAACGAGTATCCTTAATGACGATCCTAACCAAATTTGGAGAAATACTCTGGGTGCCCTTTGAAAAATATCACCAATGTCATTTCTAATCAAATGCGGACAACCCTATATATTTTCAATAGGGTTAGAAAAATCGATCCGAAGATTTTGCCGAACTATCTTCATATTCAGAAATAATCATTTCATACTTCATTGGCACACTAATAAAAAAACAATATCAATAATTCTGGTTTCGTTGGATATTTATTGTACCAAAATTGGAACATTCTAAATTTTCTTTATACTTGGAGACTTGACCTGAGAAGTTTTACTTCTACAGCTGATCATACAATAGTCATCAGTGTGAAAACAGCCACGAGTCAGATATTTTCTCGCGGTGATACGGTGCATATTAGACCGCCAGTGGTCCCGACAATAAGTTAACATTTCATTGTCAGCCATGAATTTACTAGTCCAAGTAATTTGTTGGGCAGGATATTTTTACCTCCACCAACATTGATAAAAAATTTCATAATAACTTCATTAGTCCATCAAAGTTTTCGTAGATGTTGATATTTTTGCATAAATATGGGTATTTTTTTAATTAATCTATTCTTCCGAAGGTACTCCTATTTGTCAAAATATGTGTCACTAACTGTTATTTGTTAGGGGAGATTTCACAATTAAAAATTCCTGAAATTGATGCCCCAAAAAGAAAAAATTACGCAGGAGAGAAAAATGGACTGAGACTGAGAGAAAAATGGACTGAGACTAATTTCAAATTTCTTACCTTTTCGGAATGATCCTGAAGGGATGAAGTTTGGTCGGCCGGCAACTTTGGGATCTGGGTCGAAAGTCCTTGGCACCCACGGAACCTCTTTTCACTGATAAAAGTTCGCAGTTTCGCACCAACAAATTCGAATTCGTGTTTTACGTCGACGATTTGACGGTAGTAACGGAAATTTTGTAGTTTAACGAAAAGTGTACGGAAAAACCATAAGGCTCGCCCTCAACGAATATTTGTCAAGTACAGACAGAGAAGTACGTTTTACTTGTTCTCCGCTAGGTGTTAAATTGAAATCTGAAAGGCTGATCGCGATAAAAAATATACACGGTGAATCACGATAAACCAATCTTGGATTGAGCATTCAAAAATGATACTTAATAATTAATAATATCAGAGTGCATTCAAAAATGATAATTAATAATTAATAATATTACAGTATAGAAAAAATCGAGACTAAATTTAGAAAAAATGAAAAAATAAGAAATTATTTAAATTAAAACATAAAAGAAATACACACAATTGCGTGTGGACGCAACACTAACATTAATATTAATTTTCAAAAAAGGCTGTATAACATCTTCAAAGTTTTCGTTGATGAATATTTTTTAATAATAATTTTCAAAACAGTTCATGAGTCCCTCAAAGTTCTTATATACGTTTTTTTGCATTTATTCATGATCCCGAAGATGCTCTAAAATACTTATTAGTGATAGTGGGGTTGGAAATCCTGCACGACAAAATACTTTGATAAATACATCTTCTACAGCTAGCATAGATTAAAGCAATAAAATCCCTATATTTATGCAAAAATATCCTCATTTACGAAAACTCTGACGGACATATGAAGTTCGATTGAAGTTTTTTATTATTGGTGGTGGAGGTAAATATCGTGTCCGACAAAATATTTTTACAGATAGTTCTTCTAGAGAATCTTCGGAAGCAAAGATTCAAGCAAAAAAAATCACCATATATGCAAACTTTGAGGAACTTCTTCGAACATTATTATTGTTTGCCCGACAAAATATTTTGACAAATGGGCCTTGTAGAGTACCTTCGAAATAATAGATTTCAGAAAAATTCCCCATTCACGAAAACTTGGACAAAGTTTTACAGTTTTTGTGAAAATCAATATTAATGTTGGTGGGGGTAAAAATCCGGCCCGACAAAATATTTTGTCAAATGGGTCTTGTCGAGCACCTTTGTTGGTATACATTCAATGGAAAAATGCCCACCTGCGGAATCTATAACGGACTCATGAATGTATTTTGAAAGTTATTATTGTTGGTAATGGGGTTGAAAATCATGGCCGAAAAAATATATTTTTACAAATAAATCTACTAACTTCGGTAGCATAGATTTATGCAAAAAAAATCACCATTTACAAGAACTCTGAGGAACTTTTTGAAAATCATTATTATTGCTTCTAGGGTAAAAATTCTGCCCGACAAAATATTTTGACGAGTTGGCCATGTAGAGACCCTTCGAAAGAATAGATTTCTGCAAAAAAATTTATATCAACGAAAACTTTGACGAAGTTATACAGTCATCTTTTTAATTGATATTGATGGTGGTATTTATGCAAAAATATTCCCACCCACGAAAACTTTGACAAAGTCCCCCATTATTTTAAATTGTATCATAGTTCGTCAAATTCTGAAAATGAGAAGTTATTTTCTGTACATAACAACAAGTTCAGGTCTCTCAGAATATGTCTTACAACCAACAGTCTAATGCCATTGTCAAAACACACTCATTTGTTCAATCGTTTCGATCGTATAGTAAATTCATAGCGGCCATGAAATTTTAACGCCTTTTCTGGACCATTGACGGTCGAGTATGCGCCGTATCTCCGCGACAAATACATGGCTGAAACTCGTGGCTGCTTTTACACTCAATACCACTACGTTTCAGTGGGACTCCATTGGCTCCATGAAAGTTCTATACTTCCTCACGAGATAGCTGATCAGAAATGTGGAACGAATATGATCATATATGAAGTATGAAATAAATATATGTTCATATTAATCAATTTTCATTTCGAAGGAAAATTATGAAATTGTTTAAGAAATTTTAATGATGTTGAAGTAGAATTAACTAACCATAAAGTTACTTATCAGAACCAAACTTTGTAATTGGAACGTTATCCTATACTCAAGAAGTTAATAATTTTTGCTCTCTTGATATTTCATACTATATGAGCAAAGTAGTTTTCAACTTATTAGCCGTTGCTGCTGCATATGTTGAAATATATTTCTTCACTTTCTTGTATAGGATTGAATATAATGTGATTCGATATTAATGATCCATGTGCTGGTTTAGACCTTAATAGGCTGAAGTAAAGACATGAGAGTGCAGAAATATTATTAAAGATCCTACAATTTCTGAAAATGAAAACAAATATACAATATACTGCTTCAGTAATCTATTCTCTAATTTTATCAACATGCTCTAGAATTGTTTGATTAATTGAGTATGGGAAATAAATAGTTTAATTTACGTGAACACATTTAAAGATATTTAGGAAAATATGATTTTTTCGCGAATATTAATTTATTGCAATCAAGTGTCGTGAAGATCATTGATAAATATCAAGAACAACAATGGCCCCAAGTTGGAACCTTGCGGGACACTGGTTACAATATAGTTATGTGAACAAAATCCGATATGAAAAAATACTCTGTTCTGTTTTCAAGTATGATTTCAAATAGATAAGAAAAATATTAACAAATCCCAAACAAGAATTTTATTGACAAGTATTTCATGATTTATTTTGTCAAAGGCCTTGGATAAATCAATATACACTACATCAACCGGTACTCTCCGATCTAAAGATGAGCATTGTCTGAAAATGAATATATCAATTATTGTAGATCTGTAATTCATGAATCTGTTGAAATTCAGTAATTACATGTTTGGTTGCCTGATAAATGTGATTATACAATATAGTCTCTGAAATATTTGTACATGACAAATTGTGTAAATTTTCCAGGTATCAGGAAATACCAATGTTGTAAGAATTGATTCAAAGATTGTACGCAGTGGATAAACTAATCTAATCTGATGTCTACTTCATGTTATAATTGATATTGAATTGAATGTTTTTCAGATCTGGTTCTGCTTCTGTGTGGAGTTTATACTCCAAATGTGATTATACGAATTTACTGAGTAGATTCGATTTCATATCTTTAGAAAAATGCAAAAATCAAGCAAGGATTATATTCCTTCCTGCGTAAGCTGTTAAACGGACTCCCAAGTGCTCTGACCTCAAATCAACCTCCATGAGCTAAGATCAGAGTCTAGGTCAAATACCACTCTTGAGTTTAAAAGTGCTGAAACAAATTTTATTTCCAAAGCACCGAATGATGTGATGTGTTCACTCTTACAAACTCTCAAATATATATATGATATCTTCATTGGCTGTAAGTGTGACTTAAGAAATAAATCTCTAGCGAATCTTAAAGTAATTTAGGAATCAATCATGGATGAACATTTTCTATTTTCATATTGTTTCTATGAAATATTTTGGATGTTGTTACACTGATATTTCTATTTATAATTCATCAGATATCCTATAAAATTGCATTGCACATGGCTTCTATTAGGCAATAAATGCTTTATTATCATTATTCAAAGGCCATCTTCTTCGGTCAGTGTGATATTATTGGAACGCATTTACCGCATTATTTCTCCCTAATAGTATTAATATTGGAAATAAATTCATTCAAATTTAACTTTGTTTTCATGTTTCTATTTTCAGGTAAATATATTTTTTCATTACATTTCGTCAACGTAGCTCAAATATAGCAAAAATTCACAATGTTATTGGAAACTCCAAGTAAATTTTATTATCATACCACATCTATGCAGGATATACGATTCTATAACCCAGATATTCCATATACTTTCTTTTAAATAAAAACTTATTGGGCAATCCCATTCCGAGCGAAGGATATTTTTCAATATAAGTCTCATATCCTCTCGAAATTTGTTGGCAAATTTATTTTACGTGTATTTTTAAAGCTCCGGTTATAACGAAATTCTCAAGTTTTATCGGTATAGAAGCATACGTTCTGATGGAAATCCGTTGAGAAAATTGTTTTCTTGAAATTGAAGCACATATTAATATCCGTTATCATCATATTAGATCGCACACCTTCTGATTTACTACTGTTACTCGTTGAACTGGATACATATTTTTCAGGAATCAGTTATTAATAGATACGAGATACAAATTAAGTTTTTGTGTAATTACAGAAAGCATTCAAAGAGAGAGAGAGAAAAAAATCATTGATATTGATAATATTTCATAATATTGATTTCCTTTTCTGGAACGAAAACAAATTATCTCAAGAATGGTACTTTCAAATTATTCCCAACACAGTAAGTGTGCGGGATAAGTATGTCACATTGGAAAAAGAAATTTTGGATGGTGGCAAGAAACCGACTTGTTTGAAATGCTAAGAGAGTTGGAAGTGCACGAAATCTATATCTTTCCATACATTTCCAGAAATTCAGGTGATCTATTTCGTACGACTTTTTCTAACAGAAATAAACAGAGATAGAATTATCATTACCATTAAATTTCCTGTGAATAGTTTAGATATGTGTCACAATTTTCACTCGGGTTTGAAGGCCGTCGATTTTTGGAATTTCTTCCTAACGTTTCGCTAGCGCGAGTGGCTAACTTCAGAGTCTTATACATCATGAATAATATCAGATGACTGAAGATTCCGTCTGCGGAGATTGTATTTATTCTGACTTAGGTAGTCTTGTGCATTTATAACCGTATCTGGATTTGGTACATTCTCACTAACCCTAATTTACCCCTTTCTACCTGCCGGCTTAATCTCATTGATATCCTTTGTTATTTTAGAATTGCTTATTACCGTAATTGGGTTAGGCATATTTTCGATAACATTAATTGACACCTTTTTGCCTGCTGTCCCAGTTTTCTTTTGTTATTTCTTTTGTCATTTCTCCTCGCCTTCTCCTTCTCCTAGCCTCGCTTCTCCAGCCCCATGTGGGAAAAACGAAGTCCTGCGTCAAGGATTCAACAGACTTCGTTGGGAAAATTAAAGGCATAACGTTGGAGCCGAGCGATATCCTGGTCAGCTTCGATGTTGTTCCCTTGTTCACCAACGTCCCACTTGAAGACTCTCTGAGGGAGCTAACTAACATTTTTCCGAATGACATCGTCGGACTCTTTGAGGCATGGTTCACGGAAAGTTACTTCCAATGGAATGGAAACTTCTATGAGCAAGTAGATGGCGTGGCGATGGGAAGTCCACTCAGCCCAGTGATAGCCAACTTCTTTATGGAACATTTTGAAGAGAAAGCAATTGATGCTTTTGATTTGAAACCGACCATGTGGCTACGTTACGTGGATCACACCTTCGTCATTTGGAGATACGGAAAGGACACATTGATCCGTTTCCTAGAAAATCTAAATGCTCAACAACCCAGCATCAAGTTCACCATGGAGACTGAAAAGCATTTCTAGATGAACTCATCGAAAGATGTGGTGCAAGACTGACCCACAAAGTATTCCGACAACCTACGCACACGGATAGGTATCTGCATGCTCTATCAAACTACCATCCTAGTTAGGAGCGAGGAATTATCTCCACACCAGCGGATCGTGCTCGGAGAATATGTGAAGCTGAGCATCCAGGATGAACTAGAAACTCTCCAAGCAACCTTGAGATCGAACGGATAAGGTGCACCCGAAATCAACAGGGCACTGAAATTGAGGACTTCCACGATACAAACTAAGGAGGATGCTCAGATAGTTACACGTGCGTATTTTCCATATATTCCTAAGGTCACAGACATAACTAGAAAACTCTTGGGGCAACACAACATAAAAATAGGTATTAAAACCCACCAAGAAAATACAACAAAGCCTTAGGTCGGCAAAAGACAAGAGAGACCCACTATCTGCAGCGGGAGTATATCGCATACCATGCACTTGCGGAAAGGTAAACATCGGGACCACAAAAAGATAGATGAGAACAAGGCTGAAGGAACATCAGAGGAGCTGCAGATTAGGCCAAACGGACAAGTCGGCAGTGGCAGAACACGCGCTTAGTGAAGGAAACCACAAGATTATGTTTGAGGATGTAAAAACTTCTTGCCTCCAACCAGGGATACCATAGCCGACTTGTACGGGAGGCAATAGAGATCCACAAACACACGGAGAATTTCAACAGAAAAGAAGAAGCTGTGAACCTTAATCGAATATGGAATCCCATTCTCTGAAATTCCAAAATAACAAAAGAAAACTACGTCATTAAGATAGCAGGCAAAAAGGTGTCAATTAATGTTATCGAAAATATGCCTAACCCAGTTACGGTAATAAGCAATTCTGAAATAACAGAGGATATCAACGAGAATAAGCCGGCAGGTCAATTAGGGTTAGTGAGAATGTAACAAATCCAGATACGGTAATCTACCTAAGTCAGAATAAATACAATCCCCGCAGACGGAATCTCCAGTCATCTGAGATTATTCATTATGTATAAGCCTCTGAAGAAGCTAGCCACTCGCGCTAGCGAAACGTTAGGGAGAAATTCCAAAAAACGACGGCCTTCAAACCCGAGTGAAAATTGTGACACTGAAAACTTCGGCCGCGAAAGCCTTAACCATTTTTGTCAGTTTAGATATGTATTTAACAGAAAATTGTCGATACAATCTATATGCTCCACCCAATCCCAGCGGGACTACCTATAGCAGACACCTATAGTAGACACCCTACGCAGATACGCGTACATGTACAATGACTCTTGTGTGTCAACCAACTTCATCAATATTACATGTGGGCAGAGAGGCATGTATACTTTTCTATGAATCTTGCTCGTAGCAATCCGAATTCTACATTTTAGTATTGCTGATGTATGCTGCATTCTTCAATGTCAATTTGTTTCAATTAGAAATAGTATTTTTATTTCTATTCACAGTTAAAAACGAATGTTTAACTACAGTTTCTGCATAGAATACAAGAGGATATACAGGGTGTAAATTTGAAAACTTTCAATTCGAATATCTCGCGAAATAAAAAAGTTAGAAAAACGCCGTTTGGCACAAACGCTAAAGAGTTAGGGGGAACTAGAACCACCATATTTCAGTGAAAGGATGAATCAACCCGTCAGCGCGACACACCGCAAGTTTAAAATGTCAAATGGAACTACCTCTTTTGTGATACCTCAAATGAACGGTCTCAGTCAGTAGTATTCACATGTACAAGACTTTTTTTCCACCCACTACAGGGTGTAAGAAAAACATAAAGTCGAATAAAATAAAATGTATTGTGTTAAAAGGGTATTTTATTTGATCAGATATTCAAAATGCATTCCATTCTGTTGTAAGCAATAGTATAATCGATGTTCAAGTGCCATTCTAATATTTTGGAATAGATCTGCATTCTGCAATAATGCGTTGACGAAGATCTTCTATTGAAGTAGGTTGTGTTTTAAATACGACGGATTTCAAATGTTCTCCACAGAAAAAAATTGAGGGGTGTTAGATCGGGAGATCTCGCTGGCCATTCGATTGAACCTCTCCGTCCAATCCACTGACAAACAGTACTTTGACATATGCCTGTTTTGGTAATTTCTTCAGCTCTAGAAAATAATTAAACGGTTTCTAACAAACAATGAATTTACTTCATGATGTTCAAAGAGGAAATAACTTCTTATCTAATTATTTGAACAATAATAAATTGAAAAAATGATTATGAACAACGAAAAACAAATTTTAATCATTATTTTGCCAAGAGTGGTAAAATTTTTCTTTCTAAAAATATTTATCTTGTCCATTTGTTTATAAAAAGATTGTGTAACAAATGAAGTAAAATAATTTTTTCCAACGTTACTGAATGCCACTCTTAGGTACAAAAACAGCAATAATAGCATAATATTTGGTGAAAACAAAATTAATTCACATAATTTCTTGGATTTTTAATATTTTGTTAAATTTAAAAAATCATTATAAGCAAAGTAATAATCTTTGATGTACTTTTATCCCTTAATCTTGTTACGTATATGTGTAAAGAAAGGCTCCACGAAGCTAAAAATTTATAGATATATCATTTAAACTTATATGTAGTCATTTGAGATAACAGAGATTGGAAAAAAATTCAAAGCGTAGTGGGGTGATACGCCATCGTGCTGAAAATGTATTAAATCTTCATTCAGGTTCCTATTTCCGTCAATGCCCAACTGATTTTCTATTTCGGCAACAATTAAAGGTTGAATGGTGGTGTTCAACATTTCGAAATAAGTATCGCCATTAAAATTGCCATTAATGAATAATGGCCCAATCACTGTGTCACCCAAAATTCCCGCCCAGACATTTAATTTTTCTGGATACTGCGTGTGTCCTTCCCTGAAGACATGCGGATTTTCGTCACTCCAGTACATACAGTTGTGTTTGTTCACTCTACCATATCTTTTAGCAACTGGGAAGTAATACGTAACATTTCGGTCATGTTCTCGCAAAATTGAATTCTTCGATCAGCGTCGTCCTCCCGCAACTCCTGAAGAATGTGCATTTTGTAAGGGTGAAACTTATGAAGTTTGAGTACCCGACGGATAGCTTGATGAGAAATTCCTGTTATCGCTGAACCTTGGCGTAGAGACATTGTAGGATTCATAGCAAAATGTCGTTAAACTTCCACATGTGCCGCTTCATTAAGTACTCTTGGATTGGTCCTTTTTTTGTTTGCCACTGATCCTGTTTCTTCAAATATAAGAATCAGTTGTCTGATGTAAGTATGACTTACATTTTTTCCGGGGTTTCTTTCGTTAAATGCTGCAGCAGTTCTTAAGGCACAACGATTTTCAAAACCATAGATAAACACCATTCTTTCCGGCAAACTGTAAACCATGATGAACAGAAAATAACAGTTCGCAATTCGTTTGAGATAATTTCAATTCGACGGTTTCCTGACTTTACAGTAAAACCTTGCACAAAGGACTAAATTTTTACCAACACTGATAGGCAGGTACGAACCCGATAAAAACAATGGTACTTTTTCGAGTACTTTTTGTTTATTCTGAAGGAATGCTACAACAATATTTTGTTTTTTGTTTACAACAAACTGGAATACATGGTGACCACCTAATGAAATGAAATATCCTCTTAATAACAAGAATGGAATTCGAAAATCGATTGTACTATTATTTAGAACTGAATGGACTGCATTCACACAATACAATTCATTTATTCGAAAATGTTTTTGTGCCACCCAGTGTTGAATAAATCTTGTACAGGGGAATACTACTAAATGAGACCTATCATTTGAGGTATTACAAAAGAGGTAGTGCCATTTGACATTTTACAGTTTGTCGCGCCTAAGGGGTGACTCGTGCCTTCACTGAAATATGATTGTTTCAGTTCCCCCTAACTCGTTAGCCTTTGTGCCAAACGGCGTTTTTCTAACTTTTTTATTTCGCGAGATATTCGCATTGAAAGTTTTCAAATTTACATCCTGTATACCTTCAGTTTTCGACCGTTTTACTTGATAAAATGTTAATGACATGTTGAGATCTCGTAATACGTTTTGTGGTACTATGCCTCTACTTAAATCTGTTTGAGAAATTGAAATCGAATTGTCACTGGAGCATCCAGGCACGCTGCAAAAAAAAAATCAAACTGCAATTGCGCCAAAACTAATAATCCGATTGCGCCTGTTTTGTGCACTAATTAAGGTCTACAAATGATTCAATACTTTCATGAGAAGGGCCAACCGTATTTCTTGACAAATGATAGAGTAATGAATTTTTCAAAACATAGAGATATTTTCCGGTTTTTCTCCGTTACTAATGATCCTATGGTCGCAAAACATCCCATTTCGTGTGTATTTCAATTCTCTACAATTCATTGGAGCTACCAGATTGCTCTATTAGTTTTTATTTAGTACGCAAAACAATAGAAAAAAACTCGTTTTTTTGTATTTGAATGTTTATAACAAATAATGAAATTTAATGGTCACTATTTTGTAAAGACAAACGGAAATCTAGATGTGTAAGTGAAAACAAACAGTGGTAACCATCCGTCAGTCTGGCTCAAAGAAAATACTGTAAGAAAGAAATATCAGTTGATTGCACTCATTTGATAAGATTATCATACAGGAGTCGTCATAATGATGTTTTTAGCGTTACACAAATATACATCCTATTCGTCTTTTTTCCAAAAATGAAAGGTAACTAGCGTAGGATACAGCTGTTTGACGAGAAGAACAAACTCTTGTAATAATATGTGAATATTCGGATGTGGCGAAGAAAATTTATTTTGTAAGAAGATTTTTTTAGACTGGTCTAAACATAACGAACTAACCTCACGAAGAGACCTAAAGGAACAGGTCCTCACCATTAAATTGAGTGGTGCTATTCAATTGAAAGATTATAGAACCAACGGTATTTTAGTGCAGTTTAGGTACAACGTAATTGCCCATCATCTCATCTCGATAACCACAGAAACCGAACAACAAATTCGAAGAAACTGCGATAGTATCAATGACATATTACCGTTAGACTCCTTCATTTACATCTCGAGCTGCGTTCAAGACAGAGTCACATTCTAAGTACATTTTTACTGCCGCTTGTTTCGCGGCAATTTTCTGCTTACACACATTGTATATAAGCAAATAATTCAGCAGAAACTCAGCTTTGTCGACTTTTGAGTTGACTGACAACTATTCTCCGCGAAACAAGCAGCAATAAAAGATGTGCTAGCAGTAATATATCGTTGGATAGTATAGCAACTACTCGCATGTCTATATACTTATTGCATCAAAATAATAATTTTCGCAATGAATTAATTGTCTGACATTTGAAATCGAATCAGTTCAACATCTTGGAATCTAGTGACCATTTTTGAGGAACCTGAAATGACTTATAAGTTCATTTTCATGTCTAACAATTTATGTTTTTCGAAACCTAATGGAAAGTTTGGAATTATTTGTACATCGTGGAAATACATCAACGTATCAAAATGTGTCTAGTTTTGGATAAAACATTTCAGCTGCAAGAGGAATCCATCAAATTAACCCATAAACTCAGTCATCTACTTTCGAGGCTAATTAGACCTTCATGGTTAGTGTTATATTAAACAGCAGTTTCCAGCTTAATCCCTGTTTTATTAGGGTTAATTTACGGCAGTTGAGAAGCACTCTCTCACGCAGAAGAACTTTGCCATGATGACTCATACCGGGTGATCACTATTTGAGTTTTACAACACTTTGTTCATAATTTGAAATATTTAGTCCAGTTGGTTTTCCATATGTGCGAAAATTGAGGTGAATTGTTTTCAGAAAATTATTGATACCTACCAAAAGATTATGCTATCGATCGTTCAGTAATATTGCTGTGACCGAAAACTTCGAGTCATTTTATAAATTATCCTGAAAGAAAATCCTTGAATTTCTCCCAATAAACGAGGTTGAAGACTGAAGTAAAGTCTAAACGGTTCTAAATCCATTTATTTTTAAACATAAAGTTTTACTTCAAATTAACATCACAAAAGTACACTATTTATTTCAACTGCTGCGCTCTATCTCTCGCTCCGCTTAACTAAAACTGTATCCAACTCTGCTTCTGTCTGCATTTATACCCGAAGGAAATACTACACGAAAGTTCTTGAGTCGCCTCTATTCGCATCTAGATATCATACTTTCTGGAATCCAGGAGACGAAGATTCACGTCTCAGTTCATGTACAAACAACGCCATATCTTTTTTAGGAAATAATTGAGAAGGTTGATGAGTATAAAAACTACAGTCCTATAATATACCGGGTGTCCTCGGAAAGCTTTTAGTTTTTCAAGATAATGGAACGAAATACAAAGGATCTGTACACATCAACCTACATTTTTCACAAGTATTTCAGTCTCATGCTGTAATTTCACTTATTTTGTATTCTTATGACATTCTGAATACAATCATCTATCATTTGTTACTTCATTTAACCAAAATTTGTTTCTGTTTTGAAATATTTTCTTTCAATTCTAAAGGGCTATGGATACGTTCAAATTAATTATTTCAGAACTAATATTTTGGGAAAAATATAACTTTTCTGTCAAAGTATATCTGATATGTAAAATTTAATTTTTACCTTATAATTACAATCAACCGAAAATATGCCATTTAAAAATCGAAAGTTTATATTACTTCCGGTGAAACCGGAAGTTGCATGAATCTGAGTCACTTCAAAACATGCAGTTTCATGTCGTATACACATTCTCTAAATTTCAGTCAATTATCTTCAGAAACTAAAAAGATATAGTGGCGAGCACCTTCCAGGTATTTATCAAAAGCTTTGCTCCAGTAATACCTAGCAGGCGAAAAAGTGGAAAATGTCCGTTATATCGTAGAAAAAAGTAAAAATAAGTATCTTGGACTGTATGATATTTGATATCAAAGTTCAAGATTTTTTCCACAATTAATAACCATTTCACTATACCTTCATCCGATTGGTGAGCAGTTTTGACAAGTAACACAATCGTTTTATTCGTAGCAATCATTCCTTATCAGAACAAAAAAGTGAAAATATAGCTTGCCCAATTAGTGAAGGTGAAAGGAGCTTTTACATTCCTGCCATTCGGCACAAATTATCTGATCTATTTTTAGTGATCAAGGGTGGCAGTCGATAATTGAGCTCAACAAAAAAAGAACGCCCGTTCGTGGAAAATTCCTTTTTCTGAATTGAATCACAGTTTTTATGCCTGTAATTGGATGAGAAACGTCACATGTTCGATGTCGAAATCGCTTTCACATCCTTCAGTCTACAGATAAAAACCTAGCTGGTAGCCGGGATCGTGATCTGTTGAAGTGTTGAAAATATTTCAGTTCAATTAAATTATGTGAAATGCTTAACTCTGAGGTTAAGAAGGTCCTTGATTTCCTGTTTCCTTGTTTTACTTACCTTTGGTTCTATTCTTGTTCGAATCGAAATTACTTGCTCGTATATATTTTTTTCATGTTATTGGACAACTTTATATTTGCGATTATTTCACTCATGATGAAATACCGGTTTTCGGTTGGTAGAAATTTTTGAATTGATAATAGAAAATATCATGTTTTCGATTTTGTAGTGATTGGCTATTGGATATCTATGATTTGTATTCGATTTTGTAGTTCGTATCCTCATTTGGAAATACAAAAATTAAAAAAATGTGAAATTATAAAGTCGTACAAGTGTGAAAATGTAAAAATGTGAAAATATAAAATTATAAAAATGTGAAAATGTAAACATTTTAAAATGTGGAAATGTAAAAGTGTAAAAATGTCAAAATTTAAGAATGTAAAAATATAGGCATATAAAAATATCAGAATATAAAATTGAAATTGAAAGAATTTGAAAAAAGTAAAAATTCAAAAATGTAAAAATGTGAGAATGTAAAAATGTGAAAATATAAACATGTAAAAATGAGAAATATAAAAATGTGAAAATCTGAGAGTGTAAATATATAAAAACGTAAAAACGTGAAAACGTGAACACTTGAAAACGTAAAAACGAATAAACGTAAAAGTATAAAAGCGTAAAAACGTAAGAATGTAAAAATGTAAAAGTGTAAAAATTTATAAACGTAAAAATGTAAAAACGTAAAAATGCAAAATTGTAAAAAAAATATGAAAATGTGGATAAGTAAAAATGTAAAAATTTAAAAATGTAAAAGTGTAAAATTATAAACATATGAAAATGTAGAAATGTAAATATATAAAAATGTAAAAATGCAAAATGTATAAATGTAAAATCGTGTGAATGTGAAAATATAGAAATATAAGAATGTAAAAAAAATTAGGAATGAATAAATGTGAAAATATAATTTTTTTTAAAATATTAATAAAACAAATACAGTTCGCCAACGTTTCTGCGATATTCCAGAGAATTTGGCAAGCTTGTTAGTGCAGCATTATCGACGAGACAAACGGCTCTTTTTTGGACAGAATCTGAAAGTTTCGATGTGTTTTAGGGGCTGCCTTCCACATACAGGAACAGTACTCCAGGCCAGGTAGGATCTGTGCCTTACAAATCATAATCGATTGACAGGAAGTGACATAGAAATGGGCATGAAACAGAAAACAAGGTGAAATACACCTTTTATAGTGGACCCCAATGGCTTTTCCATGGAAGGGTGCTGCTGAAGGTAATACCGAGCATCGAAAAACGTAAAAACGTTAAACGTAAATGTTAAAACGTAAAAATGTAAAAACGTAAAAACTTGAAAATGCTAAAATGTAAAAATGTAAAAGAGTAAAATTATAAACATGTGAAAATGTAGAAATGTTGAGAAGTAAATATATGAAATGTAAAAATGCAATACTTGAAATGAAGAAAACAGAATTCTTTGGAAGATCGTTTAATAACGAACAGTCGTTGCCGACCGATGATAAACCCTTTACTCCCATATACACCTACTAAGTAGGCTTATTAAGGCAAGTACCTGACAGAAAACAACTACTCCCCTGGCTAAGACCACGACGGGTATTGAATTAAATCTAACAGATATTTTTGCAACGTTCCTCAAAATATCAGAGGACGCAATTGCAAGTGCCCTCTGTGACCAAACAGCAGAATTATGTTTTGATTTGGACATGGTGACAGTCTGCAGACTAGTTTCGAGGTTGTTGCCTCTCATCAGTGCAAAGGATAGGTCAACACATACAGATGGCTTCGGATAGCTGCCATATATGTGAGACCTAAGCAAGCAGGTCACTAGTTATCACAGTAAGCCATATTGTCGATCATTCACATTTCCTGAACGTTCTAGATATTTTATAAACTCAATGTTTCTCATGGCCTTTGGGTTAACAGATGGCAGTTCGTTGGCGAAAGGTGATCTCATGTAAATAATTGTCAATGGGAGTGATGTTCTTTTATTGTTTTCCCAAGGAATCCAAAAATTTTGCACTTTTAATACTTTTCATAGCATCTCGTATTAATGACTGTCTACATTTTGATCAATCAGAATAGTGCTGATTATCTAGGATTAAGTATTGTATTGTTTAACCTCTAGGGCCCAAAATTAGCCTATCGAAAAAGTTGTGCCTATTGAACTTTTTGTTTGGAATGACTTGGACTATAACATATAAAAAATTCAGCCAATTCGACAGGGGGGCAATTTCCCTATTGAAGTGTGCGGTATCCTTTCCTCGGAATTTATTATACTCGCGACATAGAGATAGATTTTGAAGGAAATAATACTGAACGAGAGCAAAATAAGAGACAATAAATTTATTTATATTTGACACTTCATCAGTTGAAAGACACGAAATATTGAAGTTCGATCAAATGGATATTTTCCAATTAATCGTATGGAATTGAGTGGGGAAAGAAGACGGAGAGCTGAAAACATGACTGATAGAATATACCCCACCCCGTACATTTTCGAATCTACAACCATTAATTTCTCGAAAGTTGTCATTTCATTTCTACGTACGAAAATGAATGTATCACGTTTCCCCCAGCAAAACAAGGAACAAAAGATCCCTTTCGACAAATGTTGGCAGCCCGGCAATCCATCAGCACTGAATACATAAAAAAGCAGCAAAAATGAAAAATTCTCCGGATTGCCATGCCTAATGCGAATAACACCCCGCGGTCCCGGGTCAAGAGCCTTTGGATCGTCCCATCGAAAAATACGAGAAAGACAACGGGAAAACATATACATGATAATATCTGATATAAATCTGTAATAGAAGTGCTTTCAAGGAAAACTGGGATAAAAATGCTAAACGTTCCACGGGCTACGGAACGTTTAGCATTTTTATGAGAAACACAGATAGTGATCAATGTGCTAGGGAGGGAACAAAAATGCGCATGTATACAAGAATATCTATTGTAAGCGGATCTCCTGGATTTTTCAGTTGGAATGATCAATTCTGGTTAAAAAGGTTTCTTATGATACATGACATTGTCAGATGTAATCAACTGTTGGAGAATAGGCTTAATCAACATTTTTATTTTATTTCATAATTCAAAAGTGCTATACTCAATTAGACTAAATACCAAAAATATTTTTTTTAGCTTCTCGTTTACAGCCTAAAATTAATTGTGACGTCACTATACGCACGGCTGATGGGCGCCAGACAAGAGGTATTTGTTATATGTCAACTCGGGTCAGTTTTCGTTGTGTGTTGACTATATCTATCGTGAATTTACTATCGTTTGATTTATAATGAGCGATAAAAAGAGTTTTCGAAAAAGTTGCATGGTACCGGAGTGTAGGACATACATCTATGAACGCATCGGATAAACTAGCTGGTTTAGAAATCCCTACTGATGAAGATAACTTTCTTATCGAAATCTAGGAATTAAATTACTTGTGTGGTGAAGGGGTAAAATACGTTTTGTTCTCACTGAATTTATTTTTCAGCAAAATGTTCATTTCTCAATGGATTAAATAATAATAATAATATTTATTTATTTCTTTGGTTTAAGAGTACAGTTTGAAAAAAAAAACAGTGCACAATAAACAAAGAAAACGTCAGCAACTTCATATTGGAAACAGTCATATGGTATAAAAGTTTTAAAAAAATACCTTTGAGCTCAAAAAATTTGGTATATACATACATACTCATATTATACCCATATACATATAAATATACACACTTATACAAAAATAAAAACATACACAAGTAAAAGTATTATCATAAAAAGAAATCATCCAAGGCATAACAACAATTTGTGATTAAAATTTTTTTTAGCCTTGATCTGACAATATAAACGTTGTGGGATGACTTTATATGATTATCTAGAATGTTATAGAGTTTACATCCAATACAGTTGAAATTTTTTTGGTAAAGCGTTGTGCGGTGATAATCAGGCTGCAAGAGATTGCTATGACGGGTATTGTAACAGTGATTATTATCTATTGCAAACTTATTTTTGTTCTTGTAGACATAAGAGCAAGCTTCCAGTATGTGCAGACTGTAGACTGTTAATATACCAAGTGATGTAAAGTACGGTCGACAGCTGGTTTTCATATCGATACTTTCAATAATGCGAACTGCATACTTTTGGAGGATAAAAATTCTATTAATACCAGTACTGTTTTCCCAATTTAGTATACCATACTTCATGTGGGAGTGGAAGTGTGCAAAGTAGAGCGTTAGCAAAATATTTTTGCTGCAGTTATTTTTCATATATTTTATGCTGTAGCAACTACTCCTCAGCTTATTGGACAGCAGTTCTATATGATCTGTCCACTGCATGTGTTTGTCAAAAGTTACTCCTAAAAGTTTCACTTTATCGCTACATGTTATTTCTTTTTCAGTGTTTTCAAATAACACGGGTGAACTTTGTTTGGAGCGCCCAAAAAATACTGTGACTGTTTTTTGGTGATTCAATAATAAACAGTTTTTATCCGACCACTGTATAATATCTTCATAAACCCTTTCAGTTTTAGTCAGTAGCTTATCTATGCTTTTTTCAAAGATCAGTAAATTGGTATCGTCTGCATAACACACTACTTTGATATCTTGATTAAGTTCCATAAGACTGATCAGATCATTGGCAAAAATGTTAAATAACAGAGGTCCCAGTACAGAGCCTTGAAAGACACCTTGACTTATTTTACGGTAACTACTCAGAACATCATTCAGTCTAACAACCTGATTTCTATCATTCAAATAGGATTCAAACAATTTCAGCGGTACCCCCCTAAATTAAAATATGGAATTTCAACTTTGGAGATATCTACTATACCATTTTAGTTTTTAAACAAAATAATCCGATAGTAGGTATCTATCAGTTTAACCACAACTATTTTGTCTTTTCATAAGTTGTAAGTATAGAAGAATACTTTTGATGAAATTTAATGTGTTTACTTGCCGTTGTTATTTTACTCCTTTCATTTCACTGCTAATAAAGTCCATATTTTTGTTGAAATAGTCCATTTTCATAAATATATCCACTTCCTGTAGATTACCAGAATCAGCTTTCATGAATCCAGCTTTCAACGCGTACATTTTAAAAAGAACAACACACCTCACCAACAGGATAAATACGAGTACCTAACACAAGCGATGCCGCGGCCACTGGACTACTGTGCGTATAGTGACGTCACGCGCTGTTCTCCGTACTTTTTCACCAGCGCAACTTCAACTTGAATTATTTCAGTACAGGATAAAGCTACTGGTCTGAAATTTTTGTCAGTACATTAGGGGACCAGACACTTCAAGAAAATCCATAATAAGGTTATAATGTTAATTTTACTGAACGACCATATTGCTGGTTTTCTGGTTTAGTGAAATCACCGATTGCATCGATATACTTTTTATTTTAAAAAAGTAAAAATTGACAATCTGAATCGCTTGTGAGCGAAGAGGCCGTTGTTCTCTTTTATGAGAAAGAAGGCAATAAATCGCACATTTAGTTCTATTCTTATTTTGTAATTAATATATATCGTTATTGTCATAATTTTTGCCATAATTATTTAACACAGAACAATACATGCAATTGTAAATGTATAGAAGTTTGAACCATGAACGTCGGTAAATAACACTGAAAATGTTTAAAAAATTTGAGGAAAGGCAAGATATCATCGGAACAAATGCCTTCAATGTTATTCAAACTTTTATCATTTTTAAAGGAATAATAGGATTATTTCCAAAGGACCCTGCACTTCTCTTATGCAAAGTTGTGACCTGTCAAATTTTCTGAAACTTCGGTATGTTGTTGTACTCGACCTAGTGAAAATAGAAAAAGTGTTGATGGGCCCAACTCCCTCCTATGTCTAGTTTTCTAGATACGGGATGTTGAAGCTGAAAATTGACCAGATATTCGGATTTTTTTTGTTAATTTTCGAGCAATATTGAATATCTGTTGCGTACACACGTTCAGTACATATTTGAGTAATACATGGGTGGATACGTATGAACAAAAATATTCATGCTTGCGGGGTGACTCACAAATGAATGACGATAGCTTTATGCAAAATCTCATTTTTTCTACTGTGACCTTGTGGAAGCATATTTCATCAATATAAATATATTGTATCAATTCCGTTATGTTTAGCAGTCAGACGTATCCTGTTCATATTTTCAATAAAATCAACATGCCATACCCATGACAGGTTTTATGTCAGAAAAATATTTTCAAAGTGTCACCGCACAAGAAATAGTCCAACAATTCCATCATTACAGTGAGAAATTGCTTCTGGAGGGTATGATTTCCAATTCTTCCGACCTCCCTGATGATCTTAGAAGAGTGAAATAGATTTTTGTCGACCAAAATGTATTGGAGGCCTAGCGAAAGTGATGCACTCCACGCGTCAATGAAATGAGCGATTTTCTGTGAGTGATACTTCTGAATAACATTCTTCCTTATCTCATTCATAGATAAGAATCTCCAATGGAAACTGGACATTTAATAAATAATCAACTATCTGAATGAAAATGCAAATTTTCACTTTCAGATTTTTTTTCTCTCAAGTTATATAGGGTCTTTCACAATATCTATCAGATGTAGTTCAATGTTCAGCTTGGCTTTAGCCGGAGTAGTATTGGTTCAATTTTCAATTGAAAATGTTTCCCTTTACAAAGTTATTGGCGTTCAAATATGCGGTTTTTCTGGTAATATGAAACGCACTGTATACTATTGATCGTCTACTCTTGCCACAGTATCTAGTTGAAAGGGATTTGAGTGACCGGTCAAAATTCCGTACACCTGCCGTGGCTAATTCCAATGATAATGAACTCCTTTGACAATGTTATATTTTGAGAGAAAGTTGAATATCTCACAAACGGAGAGAGTTAGGTATAAGGATACTTAGCAAAGTCAGCTTATTCTTTTTCAAAGAATTGAAAAATGCAAGGAAGTACAGGGCATTTCAATGGCAGGCAATCTGGAAAGCTTGAAGTATAGGTGGCTCTAGTTAAGCTGTAGTCTTTTAATTTTCATTTGTCAATGTGAGCTTATATAAATATACAAATACTGATGTTTGTCATTGTCACAGTGTCACACAAATGTCCATGGTCCATGTCATCTGAATACTAAAACTGAATGAATCATTAGGTGGCCATAGTATCTGCGAGACAGCAGTCTCATCACATTTTTCAACTATTAAGCTGGTTTCAAAATAATCATTTCTGTAATACACATAAGATGCCAATCTGGAATCAAAAAAGTTAAATTTATTCATTATTCCAATCTGAAAATGACAATTCATCATTGCTTGACTTTAAACTGTTGAATGCTCGTTCACACCCTTGCAAATATTCGCAATTTTTTTGCGATTCGATACATACGGCGACAAAATTGCGGTGAATGATGAATGATGAACCTAATAACTAACCCCAAATCGCCCCAAATCAGTCGCCAGTATCCGGGGATATCGGAAGAGCAGTTTTCGATATCCCCGGATACTGGCGACTGAATTCCGCCCTATCATACTATAGACATATACTGATTTATTTTCCCATTGTGAAAAATGAATAAAGACATATTATTATTATTATAAATACTGAAGAATTACATATATAATTCATCATTCACCGCAAATTTTTCGCCGGATGAGTCAAATCACAAAAAAAGGTCCGCAAGGGTATGAACGAGCCTTAAGTCGTCTTTTTTCCCAATAATTTTTGCATTCCTATTTCTCAACTTATTTTTCAACTGCTTTACATCCCAACCACTATATTTATCAACCATTTTACTAAAAATGCTCACAAAACCAACGAAAAGATATCAAAATACCAGTAAACACAATAATTGTCATATGAATAAAACAGGCTGTCAAAAACGAAAGGACTCCAACTACTTCAGCGCCGCCATGCAGGAGCAATTTTGTACATCCCTGCCATTGAAAAAATATAACTTTGATATGTAATGCTTTTTTCAAATACCTTGTATGGGAATCATTATTTTTTAAATTCAGTTCAGATCGACATACATATACTTCCCATGACCGTTTACTGAAAAAAGATACCATTTGTCTACAAGAGTCCGAGGTGTTCAGCTTGACTCACCCTGTATAATCGATTGATAAGAAATTTATTTTAATAGAGTCGTTGTTTGGATAAGAGGAATCCCTCACCAATTATTATTTCAGATTCTAGATATTGTTATTCCCCTCTGCTTCTTTCTTAGTTGCTGTAGATAATCGTTTCCTGGTGTGGTAGAACAAATGTGTGATTAACTCGAACGAGTTTGAACAAATCCCCCAGTGGCATTAGCTAATGGGACTTTGCTAAGTGGTTTATAATGGCCTGTGTTTTTACCGAATGGAACGAAAAAACTGCAAGCCTCCACGGAAAGAAAAGTTCAGTGCCTGAGGACAGGACGAAAATTATATTCCGCATTCATATATTTGCTATTTATAAACATTGCGCGCAATTCCCAGGAAGCACAAGTTGCTTTTTAAAAACGCTAAAAATAACAATGCTGTATAAGTTTATGGCTGGTTCATATACCAATCTCTTATTTTTCTTTTCTTCTACCATTTCTTTAACTTTAAGCAGTGAAATCGACCGTTCATACACTGTTCAAAGAAAAAGTGACTCATGCGCTCCTTTGATAAATGAAGTGTTTTGACTTCAAATATTTCTGTTTTCTCTTTCATTTCATTTTTATAATGTTTATTCCTTCCATTAAACAGCCAGTGGAACTGCTGAACATTCTCAATTATCGACCATACTCATCCATTATACGATTAAAAAAGAAATTTTAGATGACAAAATGCAGCACTTGACGACGAATACCAAGGACGAATTGGTGAGTGCTTCAACGTCATTTATACAGGTATATTATTTTTTATTATGCCTGCATCATGACTTATTCTCCTACATATAATCAAGAAGTTAATGGACCTCTCATGTCATAGCACACCTATATTGTTTGAAGGTTGTATACGATGTTGTAACTTGATTACTTGCATTTCGGACTTCTAACGTCTTAATGGTTCTAAGATTTCTAAATCTTTCAATTTTTCACTGAAAAATGAATGAAAAATTGAAAGAAGTAGATATCTTTCAACCATTAAGACGATGGAAGTCCGAAATGCAAGTTATCAAAACACACCTATAAGGTAGAATATTAGAACAATTGATTTCATTGAAAATATGAACAAGATGTTCATAAAGTCAGTTGTGGAACTTTGAAAATATTTTTCTGACATAAAGCCTGTCATGGGTATGGCATGTTGATTTCATTGAAAATATCAACAGGATGTTCATATTTTCAATGAAATCAACATGCCATACCCATGACAGGTTTTATGTCAGAAAAATATTTTCAAAGTTGCACCCCACAAAAAAATAGTCCAACAATTCCTCATTACAGTGTGAAATTGCTTCTGAGTATGTTTTCCAATTCTTCCGACCTCCCTGATGATCTTAGAAGAGTGAAATAGATTTTTGTCGACCAAAATGTATTGGAGGCCTAGCGAAAAAGATGCTATTATTCACGCATCAATGGAATGAGCGATTTTCTTTGAGTGATACTCCTGAATAACATTCTCCCTTATCTCATTCATAGATGAGAGTCTCCGATGGAAACTGGACATTCAATAAATAATCAACTATCTGAATGAAAATGCAAATTTTCACTTTCAGATTTTTTCTCTCAAGTTATATGGGATCTTTCTCAATATCTATCAGATGTAGTTCAATGTCCAGCGTGGCTTTTGCCAGGGAAGTAGTTGCTTTCTGTTAGGTATTACAAAAAGTAACTTCAATTTTATCGTAGGGTTTTTCCATTTCCAGAGGAGTCATGTATTGATTCAATTTTCAATTGAGAATGTTTCTCTTTAAAAAAATTAGAACAATATTGTGAACATATTAACAAATCGTTGTATTGGCTTGAAATAAAATATGAACATTGGGCGATATTGGTCCAATATTGTTTGGACAATCAAAAAAAAGTATTGGCGAAATTTTTGAAAAGCACTAATGACCCCAAAACATTAAGCGATATTGGTAAAATATCAATGGATATATTAGGTTTAGGTTTGAACGTGAATGGGCCCGTATCAGGCCCTCCACTGCGGCCAATTGCCTATTGTGGCTCACCCTAAGGTTATATTTCTCCCAGTATATCCAATCTCTTGACGAAATTGAGGAATACATTGGGAGAACAATTTACCAGGTTTTCTGGCCTTACTGTCGTATCGCCAAATATTGAGAATCTGGTTCTGGCCGCTGCAGGGCATGTACACAGAATGTGTTCAGCCGTTTCATCATCTTCCATGCATAGCCGACACTCTGCATCTTGTGCAAGTCCGATTTTATGCATGTGATGTTTGAGTTTGCAGTGGCCAGTAAGCAAACCTACTATAACTCTGAGATGCGCTCTGCTGAGTTCTAGCAGTTTGTCAGAGTCCTGTTTTATCCTTGTACAAGCAATAAATGCTTTGGAATGGGCTAGGCCTGGTAGACTACGCCAGTACTCGTGTCTTTTATTGTCTGCCCAAGCTGTTATGACATTCTTGGCAGTGCTATATGCTAAACCGATTACCGGTTCAGGTCCAGTGAACGTTGTTTCGCCCCCCCCTTTGGCTAGGGCGTCCGCTATTTCGTTTCCTTCTGGGCCTGTGTGACCTGGTATCCAGACTAGGGTAACGTTGTTGCGTTGCGCCAGTCGGTTTAAGGTGTCTCTGCAGTTCCATACTGCCCTAGATTTAAAGCAGTTGGATTCAAGCGCTTTAAGTGCTGCTTGACTATCTGAAAATATTTTTATTGTTTTTCGTGTGTGGTGTCGATTTTCCAGCTCCCTGGCACACATTTTAATGGCATATACCTGAAATATCGTAGCTAGTTTGCCCATACTGAACGAGCGTTTCACTACTGGGTTAGTCCCATATATTCCGGCTCCGACGCCTTCCTGAGTTTTGGAACCATCGGTGAACCAACGTTCATTTGCCCTACATAGGTTGGTTTCATTCCGGACCCAGTCTTCTCTTTCGGGAAAGACCACAGTGTAGGACGTGTGAAGGTTGATAGTTTTAGGCATGATGTCTGAGGGCATTCCAGTAATCGCCAGGCACGCTTGTCTCTGTAGTCCGTTAAGTTTAGCAATGGCCATTTTTTTATGTCCCTTGCTCCACCAGACTATAGAGCCATACGTTATCATTGGACGTATGACGGTCACGTACAACCAGTATACGTGTTTTGGTGACATGCCCCATGTTTTGCCACATATTCTGCGGCATGTCCATAATGAAAGACTAGCCAGCCTTCCGGATAGTCTTTTCCAAGTGCGAGTTCCAATTAAGAATGGATATATTGGTAGAGTATTCAAATTGAATAAGCCTTGGTAAATTATCAAATGTCCGACAACTCGGAACTACAATTTAAGTACTCCTTCAGTCAATAAAAGTGCCTTTGGGTCGCTATAACAACTGAGTAATCTGCCTTGAAAACAAGTTTTGAAAAGTATTTAATACATTTACTTAGGTTTTAGGAGGCGTACTATATGTAGAGCCCTCTTGCGGTTTTTATCCAGGTTTGACCATGATATATTTTAATATGGTTTATTGAGTATCAGGCCAATATTCAAAGTTCAATAACGGTAATAGGTATTGTTTATGATATTGTATCAATATTATTATTTCAATATTAGCGTGATATTGTTGAAATGACTTGAATCAATATGGGTTACTATAATTTGTTAAATATTCGTGAAATAATACTCGACCAATGTGCTATCAAACTCGGATATATAACATTGCTTTTTATCCCTAGAAACGATATGAGAGGAAAATTGGGATTGCAATATTTATTCTTGATGGTGAAAGCACTATGTAGACAATATTGATTTCATTGAAAATATGAACAGGTTGTTCATAAAGTCAGTTGTGGAATCATCTGCGACTGAAAGTTGGAATTTAGTCGCTGTTTTCCATCGTACAAGATAACCTCTCTTGGAAGGGATTCATGTTTTAAAGAGAAACATTCTCAATTGAAAAGTAGACAATATTGTTGTAACGATATTGGTAAAAATTATTCAACCAATATTGACCCAATATAAGTTGATATGAATCGTTGAATATTGGTGAAATAATACTGAATCAATGTATAGTCTTTCCAATATCAATTTCAGATCATAAAAACTCGTTTCAAAGCCTTACCGATAATTTCGTTTGATATGCTGACATCTCATTTACATGATGATTTATGACTCTCCAGCAAAATGTTTTGCATTTTTCCGCACGTCAATTAAGGTCACGTGGACCGCGGCATTTCCTTTGAACCTATACCTATACGAATTGTAGCAATTTATATTGGAAAGAATATACTATCAAACTTGGATGTACAGTACAGTTCTTCATCTCTAGAATCGATATACGAGGAATATTGAGATTGCAATAATTACCTATTCTAGATGTTGGAAACAATATGATAACAGTATTGTTTTATCGAAATTGGTAAATATTAATAAACCAATATATGATATCAAACTTGAATATACAATATAGGGTTTTCGTCTCTAGAATCGATATGAGTGGAATATTGGGATTGAGATATTCATTCTAGATGTTGGAAACAATATGTAGACAATATCGTTTTATCGATATTGTTAAAAATTATTCAAACAATATTGAACCAAAATTGAATGTAACAATCTACATTCAGAATAGGTTGAACCAATATTCCACCAACATTATCAATATAGGTAGTATTGGTTTTTCAATATTCACCCATATTGGATCAATGTTATTTTCACATTTACAATATATCTATTTTGGATGGGTTAGTTCTTCATAACCTCCTACTCTTTGGCATACAAAATGTATTATTTGATAGTTAATATGATAAAACTGAGAACTTAGCCAGCCACACTCTGCGACCTTACCGAGCAACAACCTTCAGACCACGGTATGTTTCAGCCTTTTATATTTCGCATCTTGACTTCAAAATAATTCTGAGAAATAATTTTAGATAATGGATATCGAATGACAGCAACTTTCGTTTACAAGCTTGTTTATCACAGTTCATATGATAAAAATAAATGGTTTCTCATCACTCAGCAAGTTCTAAAACAGGGCACGTTTTGATCTTGAGATTTTACACGCTTTTTTAAATTCGTTAAATAGGCGGTGTATCTAGTCAATGGTGTTCAACGTAACCCTTTCCCAATTTAAGATTTTCAATTTCGATATCGAGATTTCAGTTTGTAGTTTAAATCTCAATTCGCTTCCAATGTGATTCAGTTTTCTGTTTTGTCAGTTTCAAATGTTAACAGGCAATCACTTCATGGTCAGCTCTGAGGTTTTCCATAATAATCAACAAGATCCTTTCCGAATCCCAGGTTCGTGAACATGCATTCTTATCTGAAATGAGGGCAATGCCCTGTGAAACTACAGAAACCATAATGTTCGATAAGCTGGACCGTCGGAGCTATTAGCGGATTATTCAGAGGGGAAAAGCATATTTTAGAATGTACACGACGCTTATCTTATCTCAGTTGACTCTTTATGAAGATTGATCATCCGCAAGTCCGAAATCCCCGATCGTAAGCGTGTCGAGACTTCACAAGAAACTACCCTCGTCTGATGATATAATACATTTTATACCCGTAGCTGATGATGAACAGGTTCGCTTCATCCGATATAATTGAAGATAATGCACGATTTAGACGCAAAAATACAGAAAATTCAACAATGAACGATATAGTTGAACAGATTTAAACATACGTTATAACAGTTTCTGTAGCTTCTACATACATATCTTCTCTCGGGCCATAGCTACTAGGCTGATGAAAGTGGAAGACAGAATTTGACCGGAAGTTATTGGGTTCTTGATTACTATCTAAAATCATTTTCGAATATACATGTTGCACAATATTTAGTATTTTTTTAATTGAATCACCGTGTACATTATTTCATTTTCAGAATCTGCTTCATGTTGGCTTCACAAATCATTTTCATTTCCAGAGATCACATGCAACGTTGCCAAAGTATTCTCATTTTAATCAAATTTGACGAAAAATTCAACAAAACCTCATTTATGAGAGATCAATGGAAGAATCTGGGTATATGCAAGTACCAAAACATACATAATATTTGGAGCCACCAAGAATATACAGGGTGTTCTGAAAAAACGATCTAAGTTTGCTATTTTTTAATGGCTAAAACATATTTTTTTCAAAGGGAACTCCCAGTATAAAGCTTTATGCTCATCTAATGATCTATTCAATGGTACCATATTATGAACTATAATAGTCTAATAATACTTTTGGTTGGTGAGTAACGAAACTATTGAAAACACGTAATTCAACTCAACAATTTCATTCAAGACTACCAACGAACAGATTAAATCAATCTGACGAACAAGATTAGAACGAGATTTCATCCTGAAACATGTTCTAAATGTCACCTATGCAGTAACCGAGTCGAATACAGCAACGGAATATCATTATACGAAGTGTTCTTTCAATAATTATGTGTTAATAATTTTTTTCAAATTGCAAAAAATATTCTCACTGAATCCCTCGAAAATTGATAAATAATTCATAATTTCATCAGAGGTTCCTAAAGCACTTTGTTTCAGGTTACACCACTCCGCCTTCGGCGTCGGGCTGTTACCAAAGACGTGCTTTCTGAAACTGTGATACAATTATTTCGTTATTTATCAATATCCTCGTGATATTCTAGCTCATACACCGTTCTATTCTACGATTGAAATCCTGCGGAAGAAGTTATTAGTGTAACTGAATATGAAATGTATGAAATTTATTCTGCTTCAGAATTCGCTGTACCGTAGTTCTTGAAATGTCGACATGGCTTAATTCTCCTGTACTAATATTTCGGTTTTCGACCACATCCGTCAAAACCATCATACCATCATATTCAATAAAAACGGAAGCTGGTCTCTTATGTTTTAGATAATTTACTAAACGACTATCAGTGAATCTCTCTGATAGATTTTCGAAACCGTCAACTTTGTGGATATCGTTGTTTTTCTTTGAATCATTATCGAAGTATATCGAAGTATATCGAAGTATAATTCAGTATACGATAAATTATAACCGTTTGTTAATAAATCGAAACTCTCTGTGAAATGTCACAACTATACTTTTAGACCGTCAGATAGTGACAGATTTAGGTGCCCCATTTTCACATACAAGCCTCGAATAGGGTTGAAAAGTAAGTCGATGTTGAGTAAAATGGAGGAAAATTTACGAGTGGCTCTTGGGGAAAACATATGGAAAAATCAAAAAGAATTTCTATTAAATTTTCCGACGACAAAATCTACTTTTCCATTCACGCCACTCAAACCATTATGTTTTTCGGTCTAGTGACGATGTAGGTTTTCATAGTTTCGATGGGCTTGCGTGGGAAAACCTATTAAAATCTCGATTTTTCTTTACAAGATTACAGCCTCATTTTAACCCTTTAGCCACCTTCAACACTCAAGCCTTTGATCTGCTGAAGCCAGGTTCTATTAATTAATGATTAGGTGAACACGGCTCGCGTTAAAATATGGAAAATCGAATTTTCCATGGAAAATCGAATTTTCCATATGTTATCCCCAGGAGCCACTCGTAAATTTCCCTCCATTTTACTCAACATCGATGTACTTCTCAACCCTATTCGAGGCTTGTATGTGAAAATGGGGCACCTAAATCTGTCACTATCTGACGGTCTATTTATTGAATGACTTCCCAAGATGCTCTTTTGTTTCCAGCAGTGAATGCTTGCATTCATCGCGAATCATTTATCTGATCTCAACAGTTCTTTAAATGAAAATACTTATTGATATTAATTATTCAGATAATAGGGGATGGTGGAAGCATTTTTAATGCCTGAGCGTGATGAATTTTCAGAATGAAAATTTTTCATGCCAATACTAGATATTTATAAATAAGAAAGTATTGTTACTATTGTGAGTTATGCAATCTACTGAATGAATATTAAAATATCGAACGGGAAAATTTTCTCAATAAAAGAACTTCTGAAATTAAATCTCTTTCTAATTCAATATACAATGTGTTTCATAACTACGGTACGAAACGGTGGTTCGTATAAAATACTATAAATATCCTTTAACCGATTCGTTTGGAATTTTGTACAGTTACTCTAATAAGTCGCATACTAGATTGAAATCATTAGGCCCAGTTGCACCACAGCCAACAGCATTGAGAAAAAAAGTACGGCACTGACTTTCTTTAGATTGAGCAACCGACTCTTTGGTCTCTTGTGTTTTCGTCATATCTAGCTTCGTTTTCGAGAAAAAAAATTGAAGCAACTATATGGCATATCATGAACGCTTTGGGGACCAGCTAACAGTGATAGTATTGTCATAAGAGTAAAATTCAGATCATGAATGAGCTGAAATATTCAGAACTGGAACTAGAAGAAGCTATATTTGATGCGATAGAAGACAATCATTCAAATAGTACCTGGAAGATTGAACAGTAGCTTGGAGTAGGCTCAAAAATACAGCAGGTCCAAGCTCTACTGCCTCAGAATTTTCACCCGAAATCAATGTTTTGCAGGTATGTGATTCATACGATGGCACACAATAATAATTTTTTAACAAACATGTTATTTGCGGACGAGGCAAATACTTTGACTTTAAAGTAGAAATGATAAATAAACCTTTGTGGCACTTCTACGCTTTCGTACAAATCTTTCAAAGCTGCTTGAATTAATTCTAGAGCAGTCGTCCTCATGTTCATGTTTTTATAATTAGGCAATTTCACTGACGATACTCCTCTAATAAAACAGTAACTTCACTTCTCGACCCAAGCCATTTTGTTTATACATGGTGTTTCATAATAAATGCGCAGGACTTCAGGATGTGATAGCTCGTCCAAAAATATGAAAAAAAGTTTTTATTAACTTACCCTCTAAAATGCACCATTTTCGAGATACTGGGTGTTGAAATTTAAAAAAAATAATCGTTTTTTGCGAATATCTCTTGAACCGTTTATCGCACAGAAAACAGATTTCGTAGGCCTTTCCTACCCATAATAAGCTATGTTTCGTGTTGATTTTTTAAAATTCATAATTGGTGAAGATTTTGAAGGGGTAGTGGGTGTTTTTTTCTCCAACTTCTACGCCACCGGAAAAAGTATAATTTTTAGTCGCCTACATAAACCGCCAATGTTTTCTACACAAAAAAGGTACTCTTGGTTATAAGCTCTAAAGTTGACCGTTTTCAATAAAAATCAATTTTCATGTTGAAAAACATGGTAAATTTTTTTAAATAATTTTTTTACTGATTATACAAAATTTATTTAAACGTTAGAACAAGTAACAAAACCAAACGTTGACTTCTTAATTGCAAAAAAAAATAACATTCATACTCAGTTGAATTGTTGGAAATGTCCGCCGTTAGCTTCAATGCTCGCAGCAATTTTTCGAGGAAAAAACATTATTTAAACAACATGAAAGTTGATTTTTCTTGAAAACGGTCAACTTTACAGCTCATGACCAAGTATACCTTTTTTCTGTAGAAAACATTGGCGGTTCGTATAGAAGGCTTAAAACTGTAATTTTTCCAGTGGCGTAGAAGTTGGAGAAAAAAACACCCACTACCCCTTCAAAATTTTCACCAATTATGAATTTGAAAAAATAAAAAATCAGCACAAAACATAGATTATTATGAGTAGAAAATGCCTACGGAATCTGTTTTCTGTGCGATGAACGGTTCCAGAGATATTCGCAAAAAAATATGATTTTTTTTTAAATTTCAACACCCTCTATCTCGAAAATGGTGCACTTTAGAGGGTAAGTTAATATAAACTTTTTTTCATATTTTTGAACGAGCTATCACATCCTGAAGTCGTGCGCATTTATTATGAAACACCCTGTATAATCAACACGAAACACTAACTTTGCAACCACGCCAATCACCCAACATTAGTTCAGTCAAATGAAAACTGTCTAACGTCAATCCCACAGTTAATGTGATCTTAGTGTTTGCGCAATTCCTCGCTCGTTTTACTCTCATACTTTATAAAAATATGGAACGTTCCCTATATTTCTCCTCGTAAAAAATCAGGGTAAATTTCACTAACATTTTCACTGTGCGTCCTAGTTTTATAATAATAAGTTTTGGAAACAAAAAGTGTAAAACAATTAAACAATTTTAATAGTTTGGAGTTCTACAGAATTCATTATATTCCATACACTTTTCAGAACTGCACCCTTTAAAACTGACGGGATAGAAACGAAATACTCAAATCTGGTGGCGAGGTTGGCTAACTGGATTCTTTTATTTAGATCCAGAAAAATCGCTTTCGTTAACAGTTTCATTTCTCGATATTAGGACATTTCCAAAAGGACCCTTGAAGTATTTTAGATAAGCTCTTCCTCAATCCTCAAGGCGTGAAATTAATATTGCCCACTTTTTATGCGTAGGGCGGCTTGAATTTGATGATCATTACGAAGAAGTTTATATGCAAGGATAACTGGAACTTTAATTGATTATTTGGCACAGGGCAGCACCAAGGAATAATTTTCAAACTGTCGAAAGTTGATGTTGATGGATACAAGTCTAAAGTAAATGAATAAGACGATATTTTCAAATGAATATGAAAAATAATTGGGCATATCGATTGATAGTAATATATTATATTATAATATATATTTTATGTGAATTTCGTATCACACCCTCCTCTTACAAGGATTCCGTATTACGACGGATACAGTTATACTCTCTCGTCTTATCAATGTCGATTTTATGGGAAAGAATGTGGGAAGAAAATAAAGGATAAGTTCAGTGATCCAAGAAATGATAACGAAGTCCATTTTGAATTTGTTAATTAACCCTCGTTCAATATTACGCTGGATAATTACGAATCGAAAAACTGATCAACTGAGATTTGAGATTTATGAATCTGAGGATTTTGTTGCGGGGACCATCTGCAAAAAAATTATTATGTATTTAGGAAGATTCATTTCATCGTCACGATCAGATTTTTTGATGCTTGTTTTGCTGATTACAGTCACTTAAGATCAGTACAGGTCAAACAAACTATACACTGAGAAAATTGTTTTAAATTTGCAATGTACTTTCAATGCCAAGAGTGGAACTTTATTTCAGATTCATGGGAATCTTACTTCTATCGTTCAATTTTCAAACTACAATATGCATCTATACGCACATGAAATGAGATTTCATTCAGCGCGTAAAATTTCCTTAGATATACTGAAAATAATTGTGTGAATGTCCCTCGACTATGAGAAGATCCACCTGCAACTGGAATGTACATCAGTATTGGCGTAAATTTTCGCGTTGGTTGTAAAATTACGCATCCACAGGGTAAAGTCAGCTCCTACACGTTCCTGTTCATTCTTTTTTGCAACCAACTGTGTTATTGAGGTATTGCAAGGTAATAATGAGTGTATTTTGTGCATTGCATCACCAATACAAGGTAAGTGAACTTTATTAAAATAATTACATGATATTTACGAGATTGCATTCAGGTTCTTCTTCATAATATCTAAATATCTAATGAAATTGAGAAATATAACCTCAAAATCACGATGTGTTTTGTGGGAAACACCGATATCATATGTTGAATTGAGTACCTACATATGAAAAATTACTTAATCGTTTCAAAACTTTTGATTTCGAAAGGTTATTATATGTTTTGAAACGTGTAACTTTCGATTAATGAATCCCCAATTATGGAGAAACCAATAAATTCTTTGGTCGTTTTTTCTTAACATATACTTACTTTTTTTGGAGAATGTTGGTTGCATTATGATAAATAGAAAGAAAGCGGCATGCAGAGTGTGCCCGTCTCAGATTCACAGTTAGTGTGGAAAACTAGCTGATGTGGTCGCCAAAAAGGACCAGGCAGCAGCCTTCTGGAAAAATTGTCACCTGTTGAAGTTTGGTATTTTGTAGAATTTGACCTCCCGAAAAAAAGTGTCCACGGGCTCAACTCAATCCTATAACTAGTTTTCGAAAAACATGGTGTTAGCAGGTTGGCAGGTGGCCATTTCAAGTAACATTGGTCTCAGGAAAACATATATACAATATACAATTCCTAATCGACCTTATAAAGTAGCACACTGAGATGCTCATCGTTTGGATATGTCAAAATTGACAAATTCAAAATTTTGTACTGGTTGAGTATTTGGAGATACTTGACTAGGGGACAATCTCGATTGTCACCACCAAATTGGAAAATGACAGTTCCAAAAATTTAAATTGACAGGAAAAGACCTAGTCTGGTTTTTATAGGTCATTAAACTACTGAAATCAAACAGTAACCATATTGATGTATTTACTGAATGGATTTGCAATAATAATCTTTAAAAAAATCTTGAATCACAATTTGTGATTATGTGATATTAATCTATCATTTAACGCGGTTCGTATTCGTACGCTAAATGCCATTTTAGTTATGCCAGTATAAAAAGAAAGTTATGTATCTAAATGCCGTCGAAAATTAATAAAAGATATCACGAGATCAAAGCAACTGCAATGTGTGTCGGTCACGCTATTTGAGATATTATGGTACGGATATACGACACGGAGCTACTTCATGTAGTTTGTTTCAACTGGAATAATAGATTCACAAAAGCGGAATATCCGGTGGTAAATGGACGAAACGATAAGTATGGGTTATGTACTGGATAAAATACCCCATTTTTAAAAAATGTCAAACTAGAACATGTATTAATAATGAGAGTACCTACCGTTTGAATAGTATTTTGTATCTCCGTTACTGATTATCAGAATGATAAATACGATATTATTTTCACTAATCTATTCCTCGATAATTGGATACTGGACGCCTGTGGTGTCACAAATACGCATTTCGAAAACCAAGTTATCTTCATCAGTAGGAATAATGAACTAACGGTGAATAATCAAACCAGTTGTATTTATAATTAATGAGTAATTAGTACAATTAATATTGATATGAAACGTGGGAGTGATAATACCTGTGACCACATTCAGTAAAAAATGGCGAGTTTTAACTTCTTTGTTCACAGGGCGTTGAGCTTTTCACTTAGTGATGAACGTTTTCGGAAAGGAATAAATACCACCAGGAAGATAGCCATGAACAATGGGTACTCCTCAAATATAATAGATAAATTGCTCTGAAATAATAACTTCGAAACACTACTCACGAAATAAGAGAACATAGAAAAAAAGCGCAATTGGAAAAAACACAAAGTATATAAACGCAGAGAAAAAAGCGCAATGTTACAGTTTTCACTCGGGTTTAAAGGCCTTCGTTTTTTGGAATTTCTTCCTAACGTTTCGCTAGCGCGAGTGGCTAGCTTCTTCAGAGGCTTATACATCATGAATAAACACAGATGACTGGAGATTCCGTCTGCGAAGATTGTATTTATTCTGATTTAGGTAGTCTTGTACGTTAATTACCGTATCTGGATTTGGTACATTCTCACTAACCCTAATTGACCCCTTTCTACCTGTCGGGTTAATGTCGTTGATATCCTTTGTTATTTCAGAATTGATTATTCTCGTATCTGGGTTAAGCATATTTTCGATAACATTAATTGACACCCTTTTACCTGCTGTCTCAATGTCTTGGTTTTCTTTTGTTACTCTGGAATTTCTAAGAATGGGATTCCATATTCGGTTGATGTTAACAGCTTCTTCTTTTCTGTTGAAATTCTCCGTGTGTTTGTGGATCTCTATTGCCTCCCGTACAAGTCAGATATGGTATCCCTGATTGGGACAAGAAGTTTTACGTCCTCAAACACAATTTTGTGGTTTCCTTCAATGAGCGCGTGTTCTGCCACTGCTGACTTGTCTGTTTGGCCTAATCTGCAGCTCCTCTAATGTTCCTTCAGCCTTGTTCCCGTCGAACTTTTTGTGGTTCCGATGGTTTCCGCAAGTTCATGGTATGCGATATACCCCCTCTGCAGATAGTAGGTCTCTTTTGTCTTTTGCCGACCTAAGGCTTTGTTGTATTTTCTTGGTAGGTTTGAAGACCGTTTTTATGTTGTGTTGCCCCAAGACTTTTCCTATTCTGTCCGTGACCTTAGGAATATATGGAAGATACGCACGTGCAACTATACTATACTTTGTCTCTTGGAAGTCTTCGGTTTTATGGCCCTGTTGATTTCGGGTACACTATATCCGTTCGATCTTAAGGTTGTTTGGAGATATTCTAGTTCATCCTGTAGATGCTCAGGTTCACATGCAGATACCTATGCATGTGCGTAGGTTTTCGGAATACTTTGTGTGTCAGTCTTGCGCCACATCTTTCGATTAGTACATCTAGAAATGCTATCCTGCTAACCTTATACAAAATTATCCAGTCCAATTACTAGTCTGATCTAACCTGAACGATCTAACCTAGCTAGCAAGGTGGGAGCTTTGAAGTTCAAGAAAAATTCATTTTGACGGTAGTATTTTATTAGTATGATCTAACATGAACGAATTAACATAGCTCGCAACTTATAGAAACAGAAAATTTCGTGCGATTGTATTTAGGAACAAAAGCTAATCTTCAGTGGTTTATATTTCTGTTCAATAGTTACCGTTATCCTTCTCATTCTTTGGAAATTTGGTTTTCCTTAAAAATAAATTTATAATATGAGTTTGCGTTTTTTTCTATGTGAGGTTTTTGCCTTGTTCGATTTAATCAATTTCGCAATTTTCCACGTGTGGATATTTCTAGTGGGCATATGTAACATTGTGCTCTTTTATGTGCGTTTATTTCCTTTGCGATTTTGTCAATTGTGCTTTTTCCGGCAACGGAAATAAGACTATCAGTTCTTGAAATATCACAAGAAAGTCAGTATGAACTAAAAATAATTTGACAGATTGGCAAGCAGTAGACACGAGTGGCTGGCTATTGTGTTGAGTGGCGCATGTCAAACACAGTTGACAGCGGCCACCAATTTCGATTGGTGACCGTCGTCCTTGGAATATCTCAAATAGTTTCAATTTACGTCCCTGCACGTTAAAAGATAAAAGCCTCGTCTTTTCTGGCTCGCACAAGTCTTTCGAATACTTTTGAGGGTTTTGAGGGAGAACGCAAAAAGGATGAAAATCGTTTAAGAAAAAATCTGGAGAATTATTTTGATTACAAGAAGCACTTTCAATAGTGTCCTTCTTGAGGAATGTTGCAGATACATCTATCATATTTAGTTCAATATCCATTCTGGTAGTAGCAAGGGAAGCAGTTGTTTCTGTGAGATATTTGTCTCATATTTGCCATGTTGTGCAAAAGTGTGCGGAGGGAAGGAATCCTGATTAATCTGTTTTCATTCTTTGATTCCGGATCTGCAATATCGAATATAATGTTATATAAAGTGTCGAGAAACTTCAACGACAAGAAAATTGATTTATACGAAGATGGCTCGCTTATTTAAATTTTATTGGAAATAATGGACTAACATTTGGAAGATCTGTGTAAGACATGAAACTTCAATTTTTGACATAAAACTCAAGACTCAAGCTTCATCCAACTTTTATTTCGTAAATTTTGGTTTTAAATTTATCAGTAGATACTGACTCATACTTTGACGTTATTTTAAAAGAAGTCCCATTCTCTATTCAAAATTTTTGAGAAAATTCAAGAGAATGTTATTTGAACGAATTACTAAAAGTAATCCTAATAGGCGAATATTTAAAATGTTCGCATGTTTCATCTAAAACGAATCGGAGTTTGTTCCCTTTATTCTGGGAAACATGAATACGAGGACGTATTGATATCTAGTTAGCCTAGACCAGTTCCCTGCATAAACAAAATATTGCGTTACCATAGCAACGAACAATAACTTATTAGAAGTGTCAGTTTAAAGTTTGACGTCAAAAAAGTAAACCAGAGTTACGCAATAAATTAAAAGAATAAATATGTCCACCAAAATTGTGAAAATCGAAATATTGGAGTATCGAGCCATCATCAAGTACCTGTATTTAAAAGGGTTAGGAGGTAAGCAGATTTACGAAGATATGCTTAATACCCTTGGTGATCAATGTCCTTCGTATGCGACGGTGAAAAATTCGACTACAAGCTTCAAAAGAGGTCAATTTTCCATTGAAGAAGGCCAGTTTCTGTGTCAGTCCCCGAAAATATCGATCCAGTTCATGACATGATTTTAACAGTCGAATTGGGCTAAAACGGATATCTGAAGCACTGAATTTTCAATTTGGACATGAGAAAAATTGCTGCAAAATGGATCCCCAAATGTTTGAACGTTGACCAAGGGTAGTAGCATCGCGTTCGATCTGTGCTCGATTTGAAAACGATGTAGACTTCTTAAACCGAATTTTTACTATGGATAAGACTTGGGTACATTTTTACGATCCAGAAACAAAGCAACAATCGATGGAATGGCGACACTCCGGTTCTCCAAGATCTAAGAAGTTTCGTGTCCAAAAATCTGCTGGAAAAGTTCTTGCTTCAGTTTTTTGGGATTGCCATGGAGTAATCATGATTGATTTTTTGGATAAGGGTAGAACAATAACTGGAGATTACTATTCGACATTACTGACGACTCTATGAGAGACAATTTAAGAGAAAAGACGCGGAAAGCTATTCAAAAAGGTGTTTTGTTTTTGCAGGACAACGCCCCTGCACACAAATCTCATGTTACCATGCAAAAATTCGTGATTTAGGGTTTGAATTACTAGAACACCCCCCTTATCGACCAGATTAGGCTCCGTCCGACTACCATCTCTTTCCTACACCGAAAAAAAGTTTACAAGGTCGTAAATTTTCTTCCAACCAGGAGGTAATAAAAGCTGTGGAGGTCTTGTTTGCAGAGCAAGAAAAAACATTTTTTTCAAAGGCGTAGAGACGTTGCAGGTTCGCTGTAATAAATGTATCCAATTAAGAGGAGAATATGTTGAGTAATAAAATATTTTGAAATTGAAATTTTGTTTGGTTCTATAAAAGGCTAAGAATTTTTCAATATATCCTCGTATGTTCCTATTCCTCTATCTGTATACGAGGAATAACAGGAAAAAAAAGCAATTGTTCGTATATTGAAAAACGCATAGTTTCGAAATCAACGAAAAAGCTAAAAGCTAAAAAAATAATCACCAATTCTATTGCCCTCCAAATTTCTTAGGTCAAGATGGAAGTAGCATGTTGCATGTTAATAACCTCACTCATATAATATATTTATGTACGTACCTACTTCCAGAGCAGTTCAAATTTCAGTATTGTTGCGTGCAACAACACTGTCATAATAGTTCACTTACGGTCATTAGTAAACAAATAATTATTTTTTACTACTCACCAGATTGATCATTCACCATAAACGCTCGCATTGAAATTACCTGAAAAGAAAAAACATGGTTTAAATACTGACACAAATTGTATGGTTCTATTCATCTGAAAAATATTTTTCCACTGGAAAAGTAAACAACTCATTCATGAAAAAATGGTTATTGTTGCTGTTTCGTTTAAAATTCGAGGATATCAGATAAACAGGATCGTACAAAAAAGTAACAAACAAGCGACTATTTCCAAGCAAATAAATGTTTTTGATGTTCCATATCGGATAAGTAAAAAAATAGAAGGGGAATTTGAATTTATGTAGAAAGGAATTGGTCCGAAGCATTTACCCTTGAATTAGCAGTCAAATTTTCTATTTTTGTGAATAATCCTGTTATTTCAATCCCACCATCCTGGCATAATTTCATACTAGGGTTGATTTCATTGAAATCAAATTATTCAAAATAATTAAATCAAATTTGTGAATTCCACCCATTATTTTCAATGTTGTATAACTCATTTCCATATCAATTCTATTTGCTTCTATTATTTTGAATAATGAACACGGCTAATGAAAAATAACTTGGTAACTTTAAATATTCGAATTATACTGCAGGCGGTCGAACCAACTGAAAAATAATAATAATGAAAATAATAATTCAGAAACTGAAGAAACATGTTTTTATAGTAATATGGACATATAAGTAAAAAAATAGTCCTTGAAATGTATCTTGTTAAGAGGACGCGGAATGCTTGATGTCAGTTATCTCTAGTATTGAGTATATTCCCAGGTAGCACATCATATCGGCTGAATCTTGGTTCCATATTGGGCCAATATAGATATATTGTAAATGAAAAATCAATATTGGTCCAATATGGTTGAATATGCAAAAAACAATATTATATTAATAATATTGGTGGAATATTGGTTCAACTAGGTTTGAATGTAGATTATCACATGAAATATTGGGTCAATATTGCTTGAATAATTTCTACCAAAATCGATAATACAATATTGGTTATACAGGGTGTTTCATAATAAATGCGCAGGACTTCAGGATGTGATAGCTCGTCCAAAAATATGAAAAAAAGTTTCTATTAACTTACCCTCTAAAATGCACCATTTTCGAGATACAGGGTGTTGAAATTAAAAAAAATAATTATTTTTTTGCGAATTTCTCTGGAACCGTTTATCGCACAGAAAACAGATTTCGTAATGTTTGTACGGATTTTTCATTTTTTCAAATTCATAATTGGTGAAAATTTTGAAGGGGTAGTGGGTGTTTTTTTCTCCAACTTCTACGCCACTGGAAAAAGTAGAGTTTTGATCCTCCTATATGAACCGCCAAAGTTTTCTACACAAAAAAATTATTCTTGGTCATAAGCTCTAAAGTTGACCGTTTTCAAGAAAAATCAACTTTCATGTTGTTTAAATAATGTTTTTTCCTCGATAAATTGCTGCGTCTATTGAAGCTAACGGCGGACATTTCCAACAATTCAACGGAGTATGATTGTTATTGTTTTTTTTTGCAATTAAGAAGTCAACGTTTGGTTTTGTTACTTGTTCTAACGTTTAAATAAATTTTGTATAATTAGGAAAAAAATTATTAAAAAAAATTTACCATGTTTTTCAACATGAAAGTTGATTTTTCTTGAAAACGGTCAACTTTAGAGCTTATGACCAAGAGTACCTTTTTTGTGTATAAAACATTGTCGGTTCAAGTGGGTTGCTCAAAATCATACTTTTTCCAGTGGCGTAGAAGTTGGAGAAAAAAACACCCACTACCCCTTCAAAATCTTCACCAATTATGAATTTAAAAAAATAAAAAATCTGCACAAAACATAGCTTATTATGAGTAGAAAATGCACTCAAAATCTATTCTTTGTGCGATGAACGGTTCCAGAGATATTCGCAAAAAACTATAATTTTTTTAAAATTTCAACACCCTGTATCTCGAAAATGTTGAGTTTTAGAGGTTAAGTTAATACAAACTTTTTGTCATAGTTTTGAACGAGCTATCACATCCGGAAGTCCTGCGCATTTATTATGAAACACCCTGTATATTGTTCTCCACATCTAGAATAAATATTGCAATCCAAATATTCCAGTCATATCGATTATAGGGAAAAAAGCTATATTGTATTTCCAAGTTTGATAGCATATTGGTTGAATGTCATTTCCTCTTTATTCGACAAATTGTAATAACTCATATTGAGTCAATATTGGTTGAATGATATTTATCAATATCGATAAAACAATATTGTTTCAACATCTAGAATAAATATGGCAATCCCAATATTCCCCTGCAATATTCCCCTCATATCTATTCTAGGAATAAAAACTATATTGTATCTCCAAATGTGATTACACATTGGTTGAATATCATTTCGCCAATATTCAACAAATCTTATTAATCAATATTGGGTCAATATTGGTTTAATAATATTTATCGATATCGTTAAAACAATATTGTCTTCATATTGTTTCCTACATCTAGATTGAGATGAAATTTGAATATTGGCCGAATTATTCAATGAAACATATTAGAATTATATCATGATCAAACCTGAATAAAAATCCGCTAGGTGGCTCTACATATAGAACGTCTTCTAAAACCTACGAAAGTATATTAAATACTTCCCATAACTCGTTTTCAAGACAGCTCACTCAGTGGTTATGGCGATCAAAAGGTAGACCCTGGTGTCACCTTCATCAACTAAAAGACATTTAATAATTTACCAAGGTATATTGACATCCACCAATATATCCAAATGATATTGTACCAACATCGATAAATATTTTGAGGCCATTATTGCAAGAATATTTCACCAAAACTATTTTTGAAATATTTAAACAATATTCGACCAATATCGCAAAATGTTCACGTTTTACTTCTCGACAATATAACTTTTGAATATTGTGCCAATATTGTCAAAATATTGTATCAGCGATATTGTACCAATATCGCCGAATATTTTGAGGCCAATATCAGTTCGAGAATATTTTGCCAATGTTATTCAAGTAATATTGGACCAATATCGCCGAATGTTCACATTTTTTTTCTCGCCAATATTGCATTTCAAATATTCCGACAATATGTTCACAATATTTTACCAATATAGGTGTGCTACTTGGGATACTATCAGTTTATTCGTAAATGTGTAATTTCTTTCCAAATTTACGTTAATGTAAGAGCAAACGTTATATTGTTGATGTACTGATTTTCGAATTTTTATAATGACATGTTCCATGACATTTCATATCTACCCAATACAAACTTTGGCAAAATTATCCAATTTTTATAGAAAACTTGCTTTTATTTCGGAAACCTGACTCCTTAGGTACAGGAACAGGATACATCATTTGAAAGGAAATTCAATTACCTTTCAGAATATTTGAAAATATATAGAGTGTTCTATTTGAAAAAATGCACTTTCACCGCTTTTGTATCTATCGGTAAAATCACAAATTTTCAACGACCCTGTATAATGAAGAACCAATTCCCCTAGTAATAACCAATACACAGGACAATGTCAAACTGCATTCAAAATTTCAGCTTTCTTCGTATTCAAATACTGCAGCAATTATTTAATTGAAGCTATGTTCTGCACAAAAAATAGGGAAATTATTGATTTTCTCAAAACCACTGAAGATAGGTATGGGGAAGTATCATTTGAAAATAATCAAAAATCAATAGCAAAGCGAGAACTGCATAATATACAGGCTTATTTTTTAAATTTTTCTGTGACGCATTCTCAGAGACTCAACGATAAATTATTAACACCATGGATAATAATACAGAGTGGCCCATCGAAAACGTACCGCAAGGCATTACAGGCTGGGAAAGAACTTTTCGATAAAATCCGAAACCAGGTCAGGTTTGTTTGTCAGGGGGACACATTTTGACGTAACAAGCATAGTCAAACCTTCAACCCCCTAAGTAGGGGTGTCACCCAACAGTTTTTTCAAATGTGAAGGGAGTCAAGCGATACCTCTTTAGAAGGGGCTTGTCATTCCCTACACAGTGCTGCTTACATTTTCAAAATCAATCCACTCTTTCAGAAAATATGGAGCGTTGAAACTCCAACGATAATGTGTGACGACAAAATAAATGCAAACATTGATTCAAGTGTACTTCAAAACTCATTTATTAGTAAAGTAAATGTTCGAATTGCTGTCTGTCAACCTGCATACAGTGGTATAAGTTAATTTTAAACCGTTGTCGTACATTCTGGAGCATTTGGGGTGTCACTTCGCGACATACGTTAATGATTCTTCGTCGCAACTGTTCTAATGTGTCTGGTAGTGTTTTGTAAACAAGGCTTTCGATGTGTACCCCACAAAAAATCTAAAGGACTTAAGTCGGGTGACCGAGGTGGCCATTCTATTGGGCCCCGTCGTCCTATCCATCGTCCTGGAAATGTGTCATGTAAATAATTGCCCACATTTTGAGAATAATGAGGAGGAGCTCCTTCTTGTTGGAAAATCAGTTCCTGTTCATGGTATGCGGGATCGTTCTCAATGATATTTGTTAGAGCTGGGTCGAAGGCATTTTGTAGTAAATCCAAGTACATATCGCCTGTTAAATTTCCAGGAAGGAAAAAAGATCCTACAATGGAATTTCCAAAAATACCAGCCCACACATTTAACTACTGGGGGTGTTGCGTGTGTGTCTCGTGGAAAATCCTTGGATTGGTGTCAGCCCAGTACCGGCAATTGTGGCGATTCACTAAACCATGGAGGAAAAAGGAAGACTCGTCCGAAAAACACTCATTGAATAGAAAACTACCATTGTGTAACGCTCGCTCACTCATAATTTCGCAAAATTGCAAGCGACGATCAAAGTCGTCTTCATTCAGTTCGTGCACTAAGCGAATTTTGTAAGGATGGAATTTGTATTTTTTCTATACCCGTTGGACACTGGTACGAGACACACCCGTCGCAATGGCCAATTGTCTTGTACTTAGCGTTCTATCAACTGCAACTTGCCCCAATACTGCTATCTCCGTAGGTTCATTTAGTACTGGATTTTCAAGCTCTCTCTTTTTGTTATGAACTTAACCTGTTTCGCGAAATTTTTTCACCAAGTCGTAAACAATTTTTCCAGAGGCATGTTTGTCAGGATGCCGTTGGTTAAACAACTCCGCTACCCGATTTCCATATTCATCGTTTTTGAAAAAAAGCTCAATGATTTCCACTTTGTCTGCAATTGAATACACCGTAATAATAAAGGACCCCGAAACAAACCTTATGGAAAATAACTCTCGGTGAAAATGGCTGAAACTCTGAGATATTGTAGATATCGATGTCCTGATCAAATGTCTCAATGGGCGTAAGTTCAAAAAATGGACAGTTTTTGAGATAATCAAGGTCAAAGGCTGTCAAATTGATGTGTTCTGCTATCACTGTTGAGTACGTACGCCATGAACAGATCGCTCGTTAAAATGACGCTGATAACGAATCTGGAGTCAGTATAGAAAAATTCACATCAATGGTCCCAATAAGCCCCCCACTAGATTCCCGAAATTCGATGAAAACTTGGCCCAACTGCATCTCAGGGTCGCTGATAACAAATCTGGGGTCAAAATTGGAAAATTCATGTCAATGGTTCCAATATGGCCAACTAAGAAGGTCCTTTTTTCGGATTTCTCGAATTTGATGAAAACTTGGCCCAGTGGTTGTCAGAGTCAGTTATCACCCAAAAACCCTATGAATGATGGATAATAAAATTGGTGCAGTCATCGAAGTTAGTTTCAACTAATCTTGTTTCTGGTTCTTAAAAAGACAGATTTTGTGAATCACTGACGTCTGTTGATTCGCAAGTGATATATGGCTCCTTGATTGTTTCACCTTCGTTTACATTTATTGAATGAAAGCTATGAGGATAAATATTAGTCAAACCCAAAAATTGTTGTTTACTAATGTGAACTAGGCAGATTGAGCAGGCCCGTATTTATGAAAATGAAATGCTATAATAAGATGGAAAGAAGTTATTACAGTAATTTTAAGAATAAATCGGAATTTTGATAATATCTGAGATGTTAGAAAAATACTTCGAAACTGTACTGTGCGAGTACTGAAATACATAATTACTTCAAAGTACAGTTTATAATTCAATATTTAATTAATAAATTAATAAAGGTCTTGCATTCCTTACTGGGTACTTTTTTTTCGTGTTTTGGCATCGACTACTATGGTCATTAGCCATGTGTTATGAGTAGGCCTTGTTACTAACTCCATACGCCACCTTAGGAGCAGCACTGTTAATAGGAACGCAACAGTGAATCGTGCAGGACTCACCCCAGTCTAGCCACGAGATTTTAATGATTCAGTAGGTCAAATTAAATTTAAAAAATCTCAGCCGCAACTGGGGCTCGAACTCCGGACCTTTCGACTCAGAGTCGGATGCTCTAACCACTGCGCCACGCCCCTACATTACTGGGTACTCAATAATAGTAATGATCAAAATCGTCTTTATTATTCCCAAAGTGAGGTAAATATCAACAGTCAGTATTATACATTGTGCGCAAATATAAATGAAGTTCATGTTGATATAGGAACATAATCTTCCACTCTACCAAAAGTATTTTTGCCAATATGCGGGTCCTAACAATAGATTCAATGAAGTTGTTGAGACCCCGCATCCCATCATAGCGCCAAAAGGGGTAGAGCATACCCAATTTGGCGATAAGACGGAATGCGGATAAACTCGTGAGAGGTTGAGCCCACCTCCTTTTCATTTTCATACAATGATTAGGTACGGGTAGCCTCAACCCCTACTAAAATATGATTTAAAGTATTCACTACGCAACACGTGAACCAGGATATTTTGGAACCCTGATCTCAAATCTGGAGTCATAATTTGAAAATTCATTTCATTGGGCTCAATATGCCCGCCCTCCAAAATGACCTTATCCCCCACAGGAGGTTTTCGAGGTCACTGAACACGAATCTGAAGACACCATTTGAAAATCGACATCAGTGATCCCAATATGACCCCCAAAAAAGGTACCAATTATTTTTTCGATTTTTCTGTTAAATCAGCATTCTCTAGGAGGTTTTAAGGAGATTCGTTAGTTTTGAGGAAATCGAAAATGGGTTTCCAATTTTGGCACCAGAATTGTTATCCGCGAACCTGAAAACCACCTCTTCCAAGTTTTTATCGAGTTTCGGGAATATCGAGCCTTTGGAACAATCGATACGTAACTACCTCTGATATAGCTGAAAAAGCCAATTCGATAGCCTTTGACCTTGATTATCTCAAAAACTGTCCATTTTTTGACCTTGCGCCCATGGAGACATTTAATCAGGACATTACTATCTATAATATTCCAAAGTTTCAGACAATTTCACCGAGAGCCATTTTCCATAAGGTTTGTTGCGGGGTCCTTTTAAAGTCAACAATTCGTAAACACTTCTGAAAGAGTAGATCGATTTGAAAAATCTAAGCAGCACTGTATAGGGCATGACAAGCCCCTTTTACAGAGGTATCGCTTGACCCTCCTTCCCATTTGAAAAAAATGTTGGGGTGTCACCCCTACTTAGGGGGTTGAAGGTTTTACTATGCTTGTTACAACAAAATGTGTCCCCCCGACAAACAAACTTGATTCGGATTTTATCGAAAAGTTCTTTCCCAGCCTGTAATGCCTTGCGGTACGTTTTCGATGGGCCACCCTGTATATTCTGAAGATAGCAGTATTGTTAGTTCTCATTGTGATTGTACAGCAGGTTTAGGGGAGGTTTGTTCTCATGTAGCAGCTATAAACGACATAACAATAGAACAAGATGAAGTTACGTTGACAGGAAAAAAAGCGTAAAATGGATACCACCAACTAATAAGTCAGCTGAACCCTGCAGAGTTTTGGACCTAAATCTAGCAAATCCCAAGCGTATGCACATCACTGAAGATTCTGAAAATGGTCTGATTTGGACTAGACCAAGCTCATCAGTAAATGTTGTGCCTCTTCGCCAGAAATAGGAGATATATTGAACTTGAATATATTGTAAACTCCATTATTCCTAAATTTCAACCAAACCGCACAAACAGAAAAAAACATCAGAAACACGAATAACACAGCAGAAACAGAGGGTGAATACTCGGCAGAAACAGAAAAAAATTCGAAAACCGTTCTTTAAAACTCAAGGTTTCATTAGGGTTAGTGGAAGGCTTGTGAAAAGGTTGGCTAATGCCTTGATCCTCTATCGATCCACAAATTGGAAATATGTCAAAAGTAATATTTCGTGTTGATTATTTGGATAGTAATTTAGTCCGTTTTATTAATAATAGGCTGAAAACGAACAGTTGAAAACTCCATGTTGCGGATGAGGATTGAAGAACTGGAAAAGCATGAAGCTGGAGAAGACCTGAATAACTTTGTGGAACCTCTGAAGCAGAGTGTAAGTTTTATACATCTTAAACTTTCACCAACATTATCACATAAATTTCTATTTTTGCAACACATAGAGCCTTTACAGTATTTGGTATGTAGAAATTAGAAAGTTAATCGATCTTTGAGAAAAAAATCCTCTAGAAGAGCTCATTGTAGTTTTGATCAGATTAAGAACTGGTTCATTAGTTGAAGATATACATTATAGATCCACCTTTCATCCTTTCAACTGGTTTACCAGCTGGATAAAATATATACAGGGTGTTCGGTAAACCTTTTGCAATATTGAAACTGGTGATAAACCAGGTCATGACTGTTCAGAATATCGGAATTTAACCTCAGTAAAAATCTCTCCGTTTTCGACATAATGAGCATTTTTTAAATTTCTGGAAAATCACTTCCTCACCTTGGATTTTTGAGTCTACAAATTGATACCAATTCAAATATCTTCGCTGCTGAAGATTACTGATGAGTCATGCTTTCAGACGTACAAAACTGTTTTTCGGAAAACGATACAATTTTTCAAGAAATGAGGGTAAAATGCCAGATTTGAGTTTCACAATTTTTTTTATCAACAGTTTGACATTATTGTTTAAAAAAACATAACCAAGTGGAACAGATATTCATTACAAAAGAATGCCCATTTTGTCCAGACTCTACCATGGTATAAATCATACGATAATTATTTTTGGAAGGAGTAGAATTTCAATTATATTAGAGTGTGATGTTATTCTGAGCTCTAATCAACTCCATAGACTTTGTCAGTAATGTCTGTTATTTTTACCCTATCCGGATAAAATGATTGAATAATTATGGGTAATAACGAATCAACCGCTTAGAAGCGTTCAGTGAGATGTGAAGGAATAAATGCTAATTCAACGTTTTTTTGAATCAACAAACACTATAAACCACAATAACGATCATTCAACATCGCACTGAAAGATATTACATAAATGTTATTTTTTATCCACTCGTACGCAGAGACGACATCTTTTCAAGGAGAACCTTTTCAAATGGTTACAGGTTATAGCCCCCAAATCAGCGATTCTCTGAGCGGCATTGTGCAATCGGATATCGTTCTGCATAAGGCGCTGCTGCAGCAGTAGCACTACCTCCACATTCACCATAAATGTAGTGCATATGCGCATATTCTCGGGGAGTATAACGTGTGTACGGTATGACAAAGAAATAAATATCACTGAATGAAACAAGCGGAATAATTTCAAAAAACTACGACAGAAGTCACAAGTTGTTCAAATAAAATGTGACACAAACCTACTAGGTTTTATCAATTCTATTCACAGAAGACCCGTTCATGCACAATGCTGTATTTTATTTTTTCATTAGGAAATTATTGCTTCTACAGATACAACACAGGAGTTAGAAAAGTTTTTAATTTTCGACCAGGATTCACCACCTAAAAAATTTTGCACTCATTTGGTTACACCCTGAATATCTGTCGGTCTCTGAAACTTCGCTGGATGTTGGACAATTGCGATATTCATCACAAGAATCCGTATTAATCGGTGCCATGTCGGATAATCGACATTTCATTTCACTATTTAATCCTACCAAGCAGTCTATTCTTTATTATTAATAATCATTTCCACATTTTATTTCAATAAAATCGAAATAAAATATTTTTTTCCGCCGACCTCGTATTAACATGTCTGTTTAATATGCTTCAATGCAAACGAAATCGACCATTAATGACCCACCCCTATTAATGCTCAATTTGTCATTAATGATCGATTTCTCTGTGAATGCATGATTTTGCGCCTTGCATGGCAACCAGACATCAACGGATTCATATTTTATGTGCGCTGTAAAATTTTGACACATAATTTTCCAATCTAAATAATGAATATTGAAGATAATTTCACGTTGAGACCGCCAGATGTTGCGGAAACCGCTAAAGTTTATTGCCTGATAAAAGCAGAAAAATCTATGAAAAATTTATTATTTTCATTATTATGTATAGCAAGTAATTTTGGAAAATGTAGCAAATACTCAACTCATTAAAACGCGACAGTTTATACATGGGCTCCGTAGCGCAGAGGTGAAATTCGAGTGAACGAAGACAATCCGGATGTATAGATCGGGGGTTCGAATCCTGAGCCACGAAAATTTCTCAACTTTTTTTTTTATTTTCTTTCTTACTATCATTAGGTCGACGGAAAAGTATTGTGATCAATTCCTATATTAAAATACGATTATTGATCTCGATCATCAATTATTAATCGCCTTCATTAATACCCTACTTGATTAAATAACAATTAAGCGTAAGTATAAAAGTTGATGGAAGTCTAGAATAAAACCTTGCCTAATTCAATGGAAACCATTTCCTCGAAAAATAATTATAGTTTGTTTTATACCATGGTAGAGTCTGGACAAATTCAGACGATAATGTCAAACTCAAATCTGTCATTTTACCCTCATTTCTTGATTTTTTTCTCTTTCTGAAAAACTGTTTTGTGTATCTAAAAGCATCACTCATTAGTAATCTTCAGCAGCAAAGATATTTGAGTTCGTCTCAATTTGTATACATGGCACTCAAAAATCCAAGGTTAGGTAGCGATTTTCCAGAAATTCTTAAAATGCCCATTATCTCGAAAACGGTGATATTTTTACTGAGGTGAAATTCCCATATTCTGAACAGCCATGACCTGGTTTAACACCAGTTTCAATATTGTACAAGGTTTACCGGACACCCTGTATATTCAATATACTTTGGCCTATGATGTTCCCATCTAGAGATTTGATAAAGCAACATTTGCCCACATAATTCGAAAGATCAAAGAATATTAGAGTCATCATTGAGTGCACTGAATTTTATTGTCAAGTACCAAGTGCTATCTTTTGGTACCGAAATGTTCCAAGGTTCCATATCGGATAAAGAATGGGTAAAGACGTCCAATTTAATGAATTCACTAGATGAAGGTGACTTAGTGTTAGCTGACAGGATTTCACATAAAGTACCTGACAATTAGAAAAAAAATGGCATTAAATATTCCACCATTTTTGAAAGGCTGTAATAAATTAACACCTGAGGAGGAAATTGAGATGAAAAGAATTGCAAAAATAGGAATATATATGGAGAACATATAGTGGGTAGAATAAAATCATTCAGATTGTTGAAAAAAACTTGCCAGTTAGTGTGAGAGGAATATTATCCCAAGCTGTATTTGATACTGCTTGTTTGGTTAATTTTCAAGAACCAAATTTGAAAGTAGAAAATATTGATTAAAAGTGAGGTTATTTGTTCTTCTTCTTCTAAGATTGAGGTTGTTGTACCTCCAGATCTGTCAACTGTGCACTGAACCAATACAATGTGTAATAAGAGTTGCAAATTTTGATTATTTTTGTTAGAAAGGTTTTGTCATTTCAGCATAACCCAAGTCCAAATGATGCAATTTACCTCGATTTCCCTTGAATAAATCAAATGAGTCTGCACGGTGTCGAGTGCCGCATTGAATATGTAATCAAAGGACCCGGCATTAGCGAAGATTTAAAGTAGACCGGACCGTTTCTCTATAAATTCGACTAATTAATTTCATTCGGTCGGCGTTTAAGCACTATGTCAGATGTAATGACAACAGGACAGGGCGTGGTCCGCTTTATTTCGTTGATGGGGCAATAAGAGGAGCACGCTCTCTTTCACGATACATGCAAATTGGCTGTATTTTGTCGGGATTCAAATTGGATACGATCCAGTCGCCGTATTGCCGGCAGCAGCGCTATATTACTGACCCTTGTTGGTGAGTCCCAAATAATTTATTATTGGAACGAAGGCACATAGACGTATCTTTGAATGAGTTTGTTTGGATGTGGAGAAGACGACTATAGTGAATTATTTGGCTGAAGTCAACAAGTGAGTACGCGGATTTTCAAAGAGTTCGGAAGGGCTCGAAAGTTGAAGTGCTCGAATGGTGAAGGGCGCGGAAGTTGAAGGGCCTAGGAATTGTAGGGATTTTTTAATACTACAACTTCAATGCGTTTAAAACTATAATTGTACACCAATAATATGAATACACGCCTTCAAGGGCAATTCGTCGGATGGTTATCTCTTATTCAACATTTAATCTGTTTGAAAGTATAATTTAAACTATAATTGGTCAATTTTTTTTTGAAATATTTTACGGCCTATTGATTTAACGGAAAAAATTCATTAACATTTTTATAGGTATTCAAAAGGCGATCAAAAATGATTTCCTGTGTAATTTGAAACCTGTCGCAGTCTTTGAGATAAATTCATACGAATTTTTTGAGACATATTTGATGATTATGAAATACTTTCCATACATTTTTTGATATCTTTCAATTTTGGATTTTTGTCGATTTCAAAAAGTTGGCCAGCCACGATTTGCTAATTCTTTAAGGATTAGTCGACTTTTTCGAGTTTATCTACCATGATATAGAAAAAATTTGAAGAAACTTTTTGTAGCTCTAGTCAAGGATAATAAAAGTGAGACTGTACATTTTTGTGATTCCCCCTTTCATTTTCGAGTTTTTGGCGATTTTATAGTCTAGAGTAACTTTTTCTTAAATTTTTTCATAATTTTTTTCACTTTTCAATCGAGTTTGGAGTTTGGAATGTAAGTACTCGAAGCGATTTAGAAAATCCTAATTTTATCATTACTACGGTCAATATCTTGATTTTCCATTTTCCAAATTTTTTTCCCGTACTATTATTTCAACAGAATTTTTTATTTACCATTTTCTGTAAAGTTCCTGAAGGCGACCAAAACAGAATTTTTGGAAAAATGAAAAAATATCAACCCTTTCCGAAATTTTTCGTATTTGCCAATATTAATATTTCGATTTTTTAAGTTTTCCCTGATAATTTTCGTGAAAAAGGGTTCAGCTATGAATTGTTCGTCTAGTTGAGCTTTTAGCCATTTCATTTTTAAAAATTTAGTTTCAAACATCAGTTTGGAGTATTTGAATTTTTTGTAAACCCGACATATTTAGGAAAATCGCCCACTCCCCCACTCGTTCTAGCGGACTCGTGGTATTGCTTAGCAACACAATTTCGTGAACAACAAACCGGAATATAGTACCTATTGGGGTATAACTTTGGTATGTGATTGGTCAGATTATGAGATCATTTTAAGATTAGTAAAATAGTAAAACAAAGGTATCAAACAGTGCATTGCAAATACATGAATGTATACCATTTTTGAGAATACTAGGCTATCGAAAGTACTAAAGTGACTGTGCTAATTTAATTATTTTTTGTATCTTGATAAATTACCATCGCAAAACGGATGAAAACTAAATTCGAATAAATATTACCGATTGAAATATTCAGAGTTAGAGAAAAGGTATCCATCAAAACAGAAGTAGATAAAGTTAAGTACGAAACTGATGAAGAGGAACTTGTATAGATTCTTGATAATATGTAAAATAATGGAAAATGTATACATTGTCAACAACACAACAGCAGGAAGAAATTGAACGAATGAAATGCAGATATACAGGCCGTTTCTTTTATCATGTGGTAACATTGCTATATTCTAAACCGTAACAGATACGAAGACGATTAAATGGGAGAAAAGGTAACTATTGTGGAGAACAGTACAATGGTCAAAGAAAATTCACAGGGATTCTCGCCCTTCCCGAGTTATACAGGGAAAACTAAAAATGCTGTTATTTGTTTTTTACGAATAGAATTGTTATTTCTGAAAATATAAAAAAAAATTATAAGGAAAGTTTTAATGTATTTAAAATGTACTATAAAAATGTAACAATGAATCTTTGATTAAACGTTTCGTGTCAACACAGCCACCATCATTTCATTGGTTCGATGGAGATCAATTACCGGATTTTGTCAGTCAATCACTGGAGGAACAATCAGGTTATTTATTTTCGTTTCTTAAAATTTTCATGTCTTTTTAGTTTTCCATATCTTAATTGTTTGACTTGTTTTTTACAGTGGAAGAACATAGATATATTGCTGAGGATCAGGACGACGATTCAGATATTCAATATCAAGATTGGCTAGATGATGAATTGTCTAATTTCAACGACGACGATAATGAAGATTAGAAGCCAAAATACTCAGAAATTATTGAGAAATCCATAATTTTCAATTTTTTTATAAGATTGATTCTCAAGAAATAATAAGTAGAAAAAATTGCTGTTATTTAATTGATTTGTTGATGCTTTGTCAAGTTTTTGACCTTATTGAAGTTTACTTCAGTTCATTAATACAGCTGGTTTTTTTAAGTTGATCTGTAATTATTATCCTGATTTTTTTTTATTTTCAGCTGGTTTTTGTTTTTAACTATCAATAATTAATTGATATGAGTGAATTGTGAGAGAAATAGAGGTCAATATAATAATAATGCACGTCTCACTCACTCTCATGCGCGTGGATAATGCCCTTGTGCTCATACCCACATAGGCGCATTTAAATTGGGTTTAGGGGATGATCGGCCCCTTGGATCGGTCTGCCTTCTTATAAAACGTTTTAAAATAGTTGTCTGGCTAACATATATAAAAATAGAGTTTCATAATTTACGTGAGATTAAATAATAATTTTGAGGGCTTTACCAATACCGCAGACGGGAAAATTTAAGTGAGGTTTGTAATGTTTTTACGCACCTTGATCACCTGATACCTGGAAAATGGCCGTCTAGCCAAGCTAGCAGGTAGACATGCGATCATAGTACATTCTAAGACAACTCAATCGTACACATTTCTCTCGTCAGAAAATAAGTGACGTCTGGTGGTCCTGGGATCTTGGACTACAATAAATTGCCTACCAAGACATGCTCAGGAAAATAACAATAATTCGATTTTTCTAGTGAACATGGATATAATTTCATCATTGGTGGCAATTAATTCCAGAAATATCAATTGGGTGTATGGTTAACAACTACTAAGAGTAATGGACCATTAAAAAACTAGAAATAATCTCTATTTTCTTCTATCAACAATAACTTCAGCTTCAATCCACCATATAGCAGACGATACTTTCCATATCATGTTAATCAACAGAAAACACATTTGTATAATCCCGAGAATATAACTGACAAAAAATTTGTCGAGATAGAGATTTCCACGATTAAACTCTCACGGCCGCAGATCCCAGGGCAACTTTTCTAAAAAAAGAGAGTGGAAAACATAATGGAATCAGATTGACTACTCGCGTGTATGCAAAAAGAGCTGGATTCAAAGAAAAAGAAAAATTCGTGGCTTTAGGAGAAGTTTTTTTATCAAAACTAGTACATGCTTCGTTTAAATATTTATTTAAAATGTTCTGTATCACTGTCCCCAACAGCTTTCATTACGAAAGGGATATTTTTACTCACATCTAGACAGCAATGAAATTAGTGTCTATCCAACTAGAATGAACTGAAATAGACAAAGTATTAAATGGAGGATTTGCAGAATTTCCTGGATGGAACTTAAAGGACAAATAACTTTTTTTTCAAATTACATTTTTATATCGTCAAAAAGATGACATCAATTCAAATCTGGAAACTGAATAAAAAATAGGGAGATATACAGATATTACATCCGGTAACGTAACAAATATCGGAACGTTTTGAGCAACACTAAACAACATTCGAACACTATACAGGGCGAGCTTGAAGTAAAAACTCATTAGGACGATTCTAATATTATCCGACCTACCCTAGCACTGATGAGTATCAAAAACTTCGAAACATGTCTGCAGGTGGTATTCTCCATCCAAATGAAGGATTTCTCAGGTAGCATCTGATATTGGCTGAATCTTGATTTTATATCGAACAAACAAAGATATGTTTTAAATGTAAAAATTATTTTGATGCAATATGGGGGAATATTGAAAAAATAATATGATTTTAATATTAGTGGAGGAATACTGGCTCAACCTATAACGAATAGTGATTGTCACATATAATATTGTATCAGTAGGTATTGGCTGATAAAAACAATATTTTATATAATAAACTGTTTTCAACATCAATATCAATCAATATTGCAATCCCAATATTCGTCTCATATGGATCCAAGAGATGAAAACAATATTGTATATCCACATTGGTTGAATATTGTTTAACCAATATTCAACAAATCATTATAACCTAGTTTGATGGAAATTGTTGAAGAAAACCATGAGCCAATATTAAAATAAGAATAGTGGAATTAGAATATCAGCACAATGTTTAATAGACAATATTGAAATAAATTATTATCAAACCTGGTTTTAGGATGATATGATGAAATTAGGTAATTTTTTCGAGTTTTGTTGTATGAGCCCCAAATAGAATATTTTGTTTTCAGGCAAAGTGACCGTGGTGCTAGAGCGTTTGCCTCTCATCCAGACGGCCCCGGCTTTGATCTTACCGCCTGTAACGGAGCTAAAGTGGTTTGAAGTCTACTTTTATGTAAGCTTTAGTTTCCGGATTTCCCTTATTTTGCTTTTGAGGGGTTTTATCAGAAAACCTGGAAGATTTGTAAAAACAAATTTGAAAAACAAATATTGTACAGTCGTCTGAAACACGTGACATTACCTAAACACGGGTAATTTACATATCAATACACGAGATATACTTTTAGGTCAAATATCTGAATACAAAGCCGACCAATGTTTTACCGTTTTTTGACTCCCATCCACCTATAATGTAGTCTTCTATATGGCAAATACCTATCAGAAAACAACTACTTGCCTGGCTAATGCAACGAGGGGTATTGAATCATATCAAACACATACTTGTGCAATATTCTTCATTGCAGAAGAATTGCAAGTGCTTCCTGTAACCAAGAAGCAGAATTTTTTGTTTTTGATAACATAGGAAAGCACTGTTATATCAAAACTTTATTATGGGGACTGATTCATTGTTACGGTTTGAAATCTCCAGTTTGGTGGCTCAGATAACTCAACGATAATAGTACAGGACTCAATCATCAAATCACCATTCAGATTTAATAATATGCATCTGCTATGCGGCTTCTGCAGATTAGCTTCAGCTTAAACTGAAAAATGAAACAATATCGGGTTCAGTTCATCAACGATCAACTGATGATCGAATTTAGTGAGTGGTCTATTCAGATATTGACCATTTTTGGCGCTTAGGAGCCCTACAAAACAGCATAAATCACCTTCACATTATCCTGAATGAGCTATTCTTACATTTAACCAGGTTGGGAAACAGCTGAGTACGATATATGAGCAACTTCCATGATGAGAATAAGCATATCAACCTTTTATTCATTATTTATTCGGTTTAATCCTTCTACCCAAAATGTCAACATTAATGTAAACAACGAAACTCAAATTACAAGTGAACTATTTGATCATGATTTGAACTAATCTAGAATCACTAATCCAAGTAATATCATTAGCAAAAGGACAAGTGACAAGTTGTCAGAACTCTACAAAGCAAAACCTTTTTTGTGTGGAAATCCTTTCTAACCTTGGCGAGGCACACGGCCAGAGGTATCTCTTGGAAGACAGAAGTACTCTCACCTTTGATGGATTTGGCCATTTCAATTAGTAGCAACTGAATAAGATCTCCTGTAATCGAGAAGATTAGGAGAAACACTTAGGTATTATTCCGTTCTCTAAAAGCTTCACTCCGAGACATCACCTTAGGCCACCCACCACCTGCAGGTATGTCTATCTTACTGTCCTAAAAGGTATTCTTACAATTATTGTTGTTTGAAGACATCTCTCATTACCTTTTGCTTACTCTAGAGGTTCTCTTAGAACTTGCTCGTATATCCGAAACGCTATTTCAGGCCTGTTAGTTCCGGTTCCCTCGTACAACTGGACAATTCAAGACCAAGCTTTATCAGCCCATTCAAGCCTATGGTAACTCTGGAAGGCTTTCTGATTATCCACTACCTCCTCGAGGTCTCCTCATCAGATGCCAAGTCGTGCTGAAGACGAGCGAACAAGAAGACATCTATAGATATCATTCAGGCGAGCTCTTTCCATTCATTTGCTTATCCGCTATCATACCTAGCTTCTCACCATATATTGCTATATTAACCGCTTTCCTAACAAGTATATCGCTTACAGCTATCCTTTTGATATCCCCGCTTAGGCGCTAGTTAAGGGTGACGGGTTGGTGCTGGAAAAGATATCACGATTGCTTATTTTACTATTAACCAGAATTGTAGTGCTTACCGTAGTTAAGTAGAATATATATATATATATATATATATATATATATATATATACATTCGGGTAACGTAAGTACCTGGTATTAGGTCTGTCAAACCGTAGTTGAGAGCTTGCACTTATCTTGCTTCCTGAGCAAAGCATCTCTTACTAGTATTACCAGTCCTGAACTATAGTTCTTAATAATTCGCCCTCTCCTCCTAGACTCTGGCTTCGTTTTATATCCCGAATCATATTGTGCAACCTGTGCTGAAAATGATTACATACCCAGCTTTAGATTATTATTGATTGTCATTCCACTCCCAATCTACCACTGAACTAACCGGATATTTTTCCCGTTCCACCTATTTGTGTTGCCCCAATTTAGCTCTCCCTGTAGCAGTGATAAACGAAGGTAACATCATGAATGACAAGCCCAGAGCAGAATTTTTTGTTTATGATAACATAGGAAAACACTGTTATATCAAAACTGATACCCACATCATAGGGATTGATTCATGAATGGCAGACACGGAGCAGAATTTTTTGTTTTTGATGACATAGGAAAACACTATTATATCAAAAATAAAATCCACATTATGGGTACTGATTCATGAATGACAGGCCCGGAGCAAAATTTTTGTTTTTGATGACATAGAAAAATACTGTTATATCAAAACTGATGCCTGAATGATTGAATGATCCGATTTAATTTTGAAAATCGTATCAAATTCATCGATCTATAGAGAAAACAAAATTAGTCGATTTCTTGAAACTCCCGTTTCAAAAGATTCACTATCATCAATTTAAAATCTCTTTACACTAAGATTCTTCTACCACCAGAATACGAAATAAGAATCTAATTGTCTCATAAAAAATTCACGAAGAGAAGTCCTCATTGAAAACAAACGCAGTAAATTACACTCAAGGCTTAGATTCATGTCAAAGAAGAGGAAAGCGGAAGTATTCACAAATTCCACAATCATCATGACGGTCTGGGCTTTATTTCGTTTTCGAGGAAATTGCTGCTTGAGTGGTGAAATGGCCGTTTTAAATCATGAAAGTCTAAAGGAAATAGGGCACTTGCTCGATATTCCTTGGAGATGAAAAAACGGAGTGGTTTTAAAACCGAATTATTTTGATACAGCTTTCATTTCTTCGAGATTTCAGTTATTGCGAGAATTACAAATAAAATATCAACTATCAGGTCTGATTACTCCCTAGAATGAGGGGTAATTCAATTTCATTCAATGAGAGGTATTGTTTAACAAACATCTGATAAAATGACGACTACTGAATGTTGAACATTGAAGAAAAGTTTCCTAAAATATACTTTTTGGTAAGCAAGTATTTTGTATCATTGTTTTAGCAGGTGCTTACATTCCACCATCTTTGTCTCTAGATGAATATGATAACTTTTTTGAAGCTGTTGAAGATTGCGATATGATCAATTCAGACAGAGTTTTATTTTTGAGAGACTTCAATTGTACACAATTCAGTGGTTATAATTTGGAAGATAGGAAAACTCAATCTCAAATTTGATGGCCTTGTTGAATATGAAACAATGTAACAATATTTTGAAAAACCGCGATAAATTGTAAGATCTTGTAAAAAGTAATCAATTGTGCAGTAACCAGTGAGTGTTTACCATTAGTGTATGACGATCACCATCACCAATCTCTTTCCATTGAATTCATTGGACTCAGTACAAAAATGAGTGATTTCAGTACAAATATTAACAACAGAACATATAATTGACTGAAAATATATGTACGTGTAATTTGATGATTGGAAATGTCCGCTTTATGCTGACTGAAGCAATATTTTTTCTAGCAATTTCAATAGTGGATTGTTATGATTATTGATCAAAACCTTACTGAATTTCTTGAACTCAGCTAAAAAATATCGTGTATTTTCTAAGATTCAGGTTAATGTTTCATTCATAGTACCTGAATAAAACTCATAGTTCCATTCATGTATTTTCAACTCAGAGGGCAGTGTCTTCTACCAATTTCAAGTAATCATTTGTTTACCTTTCTTTGGCGAAAGACACACTAGCTTGTCTTTGTCCTGACACTTTACACCAGTGAGATTGCATTTAATCGGTTTCTCAGTGTAGAATTTCGTCGTAGGGGCCGGAAAAGTATTGCCCCGTATTTTTGTATTTTTTTAACTCTGATAATCAATTTTTTCCCATATGATGCAAACATTATGGCCCATACTGTATAAATAGATAATTTATGAAGCCTAGTGAAACTTTCCGAAAGTACTTCACAATACGATTCTGGATGCGTTCAAATAGTTTTTATCCTATATATAACTATTTAGGTAAAGGGTTTTATTTGGGCAGCAGTCAGGGATGACCAATTCAATGAATATTCTTCGTTTTTTCAGTCGAGCTTTCGAAAAATGTTTATTTTCTTTATCAAGACATCTTTTTCTACAATAATACATGTGATCAATATTAAAATATATACATTGAGAAACATATACTTACAAACATGAAATTATTGAAAAATTATCACCAAGAGAAACAAAATTTTTTTTAGAGAAAAAGATGTAAAAGACAGTGATAGTTGACTTTTCGACAGCATGTAAATACATATTCAGGTGGAATAAAATTAATGTTCAAGGAGGACGGGAACTTGATTTCGATTGACTTTGTTTGTGAAGAATATAAGTATATATTGAACTCAGATCATCAATATCAGTTCTTTTATTATTGGTGTTAGACTTTTTATTGTTAATATGAACCATTTCTAAAAATAGTTTTTTTGTAAGGACAGATTCAACATCTAAAATTTTGGTATTGTTGTGATCAATTCGATGATCCTCATCAATGAAATGACAGGCTAGAGCACACGATCTTATGTTCCTTCTACAATCACTCTTGTGGCCAGTTTTTCGATCTTTCAGCAGTTGTTTTGTTTGACCAATGTATACTTTGTCACAATCAATACATGGTATTTGATAAACAATATTAGATCGGAACTCCTTTGGAATCGTTGTTTTCAATTTCGAATGGGCATTGGAAATAGTTTTTATATTTGTTTTTGCTATTTTAATATTCTCATTTCTAATAACTGAAATCAATTTTGGAGTCAGTTGTTGGATATGAGGCAAACTTTTATAGATTAATTTATTTATTTTTTTGTAAATAAAGTAAATCGGAATTCACTCTTACGTAAGCTGCACAAGCAAGTTCAAGATAAAAAACAGATCTTCTCTCGCAGAACAAATAATAATAAAAAACACGTTTTTTGCTATTTAAATGTTTATAACAAATTAATAAATGACAGTTGCGAGTCAAAAACATATTAAAATTTAACTACGGGACTCTCTTCCAGGTGATGGCACAGACGGTTTTCCACTAGTATTTTTGTTAGGAAAATAGTTATTTATGTATCAAGGGCGTAAAGTAGGCGTTTATGGCCTGCGGCGTGGATGATCACACGCCGAAGGCCTTAAACGCATTTTACGCACGTGATACATACAAAATTTTATGCACTAGCGGTTTTATAGCGCGAATCACAAATACTGACTTGAATTGCAACGGTCTACACGTTTCATACGTTATGCATACAATAATTAAGGGTAACATAATACGAGGAATGTGAAACTATAGTAGCTGAGTGCTATATTGGAGAATCTATTTCAAATAAATAGATCATCACCGAAAAAATTGCCAACGATTATGAACAAATGTTAGAAATGATGAACTGAAATGATTCTAATTCGTGTTAGGAATTGCATGAAATTATGTGTAAGTATAGACAATTTGAGAATTTTGTCTACTTTACGGCCCGCCGGGCCATAATGCGCCCACGGGCGTTAAAGTGTACTTTACCGCCCGCTAGTGTATAAAATTCTTTATTGATTGGCCTATATATACTTCATTGGCCGTGCTTTTGAAATTGAATCCAATACTAATGATTTCATATGATACTTGTGAAACTTGTTTTTTAGGTCACTATGCAGATTTTTTAAAATATAGAAGTCCAACATGATTTTTGCTTGCTATGGTCCATGAAATATTGCGGAATTGTTTATACCTCGTATGAATATTTGATACATCGTTGTTTCTTGGGTATTCTGGTGCATGAAATATTGTTGAATTGTTCAAACATTGTATGTATCAAATATGTATTCATTCTATATTTCCCAAAAGTAATTCATTTTGAGCAGGGTTACAAACAATTTCAGTACCACTTTTCCAAACATTGAATTCCATGATTTGAATTATACGACATATTCGTTACGGTCCACCTATTTCCTGAAATGGAATTGAATTCGAATTACGCAATTTCAATCTATGACCAATTGTCAGTTGAATATTACGGGATAATTGAAAAGCATTTAATATTATTGGAAATGCAATAGCATGAACTTATCAAACTAATCAGTATTCCATGCTATGTAAATAGTTATATGTTGGATAAAAACTATTTGAAAGCATTCAGAATCGTATTGTGAAGTACTTTTCGGAAAGATTCACTGGGCTTCATGAATGATCTGTTTATACAGTGTGGGCCATAATGCTTACATCATATGACAAAAAAAATATTAACAGTTACAAAAAATACTCCATAGGGGATCATTTTTTAAAACCTAATAATCGATGTTGACATACGTCACGTAACCACCAACATGGCGGTAATTTGGAAAAATTCATTAGGAGTTGGCAAAAGTGGGGTCATTTGTAAAGATGGCAAAAAAAGTTAATTGAAAGAATTGTTCATAATTTAATTTTAGGCACAAATACAAGATTTGACATAATTATCTGTAAAACTGGAAAATTGCAATTTTTTCGAAATATTTTTGTTAATTACTAAAAAAACGCTGATTTTTAGGTATTAAATAACTTTTTGGGGTCATTATAAACTCATGTAACCAATGGAAGGGAACTCTTTGGATTTTTTCCCAAATTGTAGTGCAAAATTTAAAAAACTAGTTTTTACCTTCCGCTGTTGTAATGGTTCATCTCTTTCAAGTTCGTTCGACATCTTTCACCCTTCTGGATCTGAGTCAACGTGGACCACTTTTCTCGTTCGCAGTCAAGTTTTGAGGAAACAATAAAAAAAAACAATATGTATTCCGCAGTCCAAAGTGGAAACTTGAGATTTTATACTTTATCTAAATGATAAAAACGAATTTTATCATTTCCTCAAAAGATTTCAATTTTATCTCCGCCAACTATTTTCTTTTTTCATAAAATAAGAAACGAAACATATAATATTTCATTTTAGGAACCAGAACAAACTTGAAAATTAATAAGAACACGATATTTATTATACTACTGTGGGTTCGAATCCTATACTAATAAGCAAATCATGGTCAACGTCAGCCTTAATTGCCTCAATTTCAATTTTAATCATCAAACTCATTCGATTTCTACATGTTCACATTCGCGCTCCATACATAATATTGTCCGAGAAGGAATTTCTTTCCGAATATTTTGCAATAATTAACGTTCCGAAAAACTGTTCCAAATGGTTTGTATTTCCGAAGGGCCTGAATTTGTGAACACTAACATTTTAATATTCCTACAAAAAAATCTAGCTGGCCAAGGATTGACTGAATAGCACCCAATCCATTTTTCACCAAACAATAGTTAAACCTTGTTTATTGGGTTATTTTAAAGATTAATCGATCCCTTATCGTATCTCTAATAGTTTATAAGTTGTATCAATTTGTTATTTGACAAATCATGCTGCCGGTTCAACTTCGGTTTGGTGAATTATTTGAAAGTTTTATAAAAAATAGAAGAACACTTTTTTAGTACATTGATATATACCTACGCTTGTTTTTGTGATTTTTTTTAACTCTAGTGAAAAATATAATGGTTGTTAGAATTTGTTTATTGCAAATTTTTAAGTTTCACCTTGATTTGTTAATAACAATTGAAATTTTTTATGTGCTAATACATACTTCCGATACATTTTTCTAGACGTCATTCCGATTTGAAAGAACCATCTTTCATATTTTTAGGAGCTTTATCAAGAATTAACACGTTTTTGAACTTATTAATCAGACTATATACAGTGTGGTCCACTAAGTGAGCAACAAATGGGAAGCTTGTTTATTATTCGTTTTTCAGAAAATTTTATTCTTGACAAAAGTTGGTGCATGTTCCAAAACTATACCAAGTGTACCTGAAATGGCTTTATGACAAACACCATACAGGATAGGCCAAAAAATATAAAGTTTGTTCAAGTGTAAAGTACCCTTATTTAAAAAAATATAGAAATATGTTGGGGAGAAAAGTTGCTTAGAATTAAAAGTTTGGTTCATGTACGAAGTCATGGCCTGCTATTTGAATTTTTTTTCGTTTGGAAAATATTGAATTACCCCCGTATGATACATATTTTTACTATTTTGATTTAATATGATGTGAAGTAGCCACAACCAAATCAGTTTGGAGTATTTTTCATCAAACTAAATATTTGTAAAATTTACTTGGATGTATTTTTTTAGGTGACCGTCAACTTCATGTTTGTTGCAGCGATATTTAGCAGAACTCTAGAATAAAACAAATACCCTTTTTAACGAGGCAAATACTTTACTAAGTAAATGTTCACATGAATAAACTGTCAATAAAAGTATAAAATTTCTGTTCTTCTGACAACAATGCCTCAACTAGAACAGATATTAAACACTCCAAAATCTATCGCGGATAACCATGAACATAAAACACATACGCCCGAAAACAATACTGTAGTTTGATAGTGTGGCGTCTTGAAACTTGCCTGTAAAACGTTTTCATATTTGTCCTTAATTAAAAATGCCTCGCCCAGTAGTATTAACGTTAACTGAAAAGGCAGAATCAGTTTTAATCTGTGGTGATGGTTATAAAACAATGCGCGAAGCTGCAAATATTTTCAACGAGCGGCATCCAGACAAACAAATTTGCTATTCAAGTGTAAGTAGAATTTAAGAGAATTTAAAACAGACCGGCTCACTAGAATATAAACATAATACGGTACGAAACCTGTATGCACAGAAGAAAACCAGCTTGACGTACTTCAAGCAGTGGAAAAAAATCCTAGAAGGTCCACCCAAGAAATTAGTGATTATACCGGCATAAAAAAACCCATGTGAAGCGTATTCTCAAGAAACATAAGTACCATGCCTACAAACCTACATTCATTTGTACATTGCAAGAAAGATACTATGATTTGAGATATGATTTTTCTATGTGGATTCAGGGTAAAATAGAAGAACAAAGAAATTTTCATCGATGTTTTCTGTTTGGAGATGAATCGACTTTTACAACAAATGGGGTTCTATCATCACAAAATTGCAGATGGTGGTCAGATTTCAACCCAAATTTTATTATTGACAACAAAAATCAATACTATCAGAAAACAAACGTTTGGTGTGGTATATTAAATGATACATCACTAGGTCCATTTTTTTTCGAGAGAATTTGAATGGTGAAAGGTACTTGAACTTTTTGGAAACTGAAATAGGAGAGTTTTTGGATGATATGGTATTAGAAGAACGGCAATAAGTATGGTTCCAACATGACGGATGTCCTGCCCATTCTACTAGAAATGTTTCTCAGTGGCTGAATAGGACATTTCGTAATAAATGGTTAGGACGAAATACCGATCCTCGATGGCCTCCTCGTTCTCCAGACCTTAAACCTCTGGATTATTTCTTATGGGGATACTTAAAACAAAAAGTCTACAGAGGTCGCCGCTTTAATAATGTTGCTGAGCTTGAAACTTCAATACGAGTTCATTGCAGAAATATTCCCGCTAATGTGTTGCGATCTACAGTACGAATTTTGTGAGCGAACAATTAGATGCATCGAAAGAGAAGGTGGACATACAGAGACGCTTCACTAATTTTTATTGTTAGCACCTGTTCAGTTACCTACTGTAAGTTTCTGTACTATCGCTTATTGGTTCTTTTTTGTTCATGGCTATCCGCGATATATTTTGACAGTTTACTCATATGAACATTTACTTAGTAAAGTATTTGCCTCATTAAAAAGAGTATTTGTTTTATTCTAGAGTTCTGTTAAATATCGTTGCAACAAACATGAAGTTGACGGTCACCTAAGAAAATACAAATCCAAGTAAATTTTACAAATACACTATAATTTGATAAAAAATACTACAACCTGATTTGATTGTGGCTACTTCACATACATATTAAATCAAAATAGTAAAAATATGTATCATACGGGGGTAATTCAATATTTTCCAAACGAAAAAAAAAATTCGAATAGCAGGCTATGACTTCGTATCTGAACATAACTTTTAATTCTAAGAAACTTTTATCTTTAACATATTTCTATATTTTTCTGAAATAAGGGTACTTTACTCTTGAAAGAACTTTATATTTTTTGGCCTATCCTGTATGGTGTTTGTCATGAAGACATTTCAGGTACACTTGGTATAGTTTTGGAATATGCACCAACTTTTGTCAAGAATAAAATTTTCTGAGAAATCGATAATAAACAAGTTTCCCATTTGTTGCACACTTACAGCCGTATGCTTAGTCAATTCCAGCGACTCGCCAGAGTTTCGCCGCTCGCTACACAAGAACTATAATGCACAGTCGAGCTCCAAAAAAGTGGTACATCGCCAGCGTTTCGCGTAGTTGTCACTATTTTGGAGCTCGCCTGTGCATTAAAATCTTTGTGTAGCGAACGGCGAAACTCTGGCGAGTCGCTGGCGATTGACTATGCATACGGCTGTGAGTGTACCACACTGTATATATTGTAATGAATGACAACTCCATTGTTGGGGATTCGTAGATTACTGTAGAAAACCAAAACTCTTATATTGAATTTGAAGAAAAAAATTTATGAATAAAAATACTTTCTAGGGTGGGCGACAAGATAGAGGCTGGTGGCTTTGGTGTGGGTTTGAAATCGAACCCCTAGATATTCGTATAAACCACCCTATTGATTTATTACTCTAGCTCGTTGAACCCCAGAGAAATTTCTGCAAAAGGCAACTACTCCAAACAGAAATATAAAAAGTCGTCAACAACCCTTTTGCAAGTACTCGCTATATTGTTGTGAAGTTTCAATCGAAACACGAACTCATGTAACCGTCATTCTCTTACAATCCCACTCAACATTTCTGCGAAGTTTCCAGGCTCCGCCCCTGAAACTTCGAACCATCACCGAATGCTATATTAACGTTGTGTGATTTATAGCAGTCCGTGACAAAGAGCGAATAAGAAAGAAAATGATAAGAGTAGGTTCTCAGATGTCGAGAGCAGTTGGCATCTTCGGAGGCGTGCAGATTAGTTTTCTATAGAACCCTTCGCCTTGGCCCCGTCGGGATACATACGTGTTTCGGAGCTGGCGGTTTTTGTTTTATCGTTCAAAGGGAAACTCTTGAGAGATTTTGTATAAGGGGAGGTTTTTGGTCTTTTCGTATTCGTAACATCAAAACGAACAACAATAGATGAGAGTAAATATTGTATGATATTCATCAAAAAGTGATGAATTTGTCATTCGCGGAAATACAAAAAATAGTTATTCTTGATCTGTTCATTGATGAAACATTGTTACGAAAACAAAGATTCGTCTAACAAACAAATATCACTTTGAGTTTTCATTGCAAGTTTTTAAATAATCATTATGTTTGATGTGTTGTAATTAATATAATAACAGTAACAAAGATGAAAACAGAGTTCTCTTGGAATTAAAGGATCTCCCAAAAGAACTCTCCACATAAAACTCTCAACCCGGAGATTCGGAGTGTACTCTCTCTGCTCGCTAGGTGGAGCGGCCTAGGAACCACTTCAACGCGTGAACCAGTGGTGAACAAGCAACGGAGTGTGAAAGATTTGGACGGGAAACAGACGGCTTCAGTGCTGTCCTACCCCTGCACTGATGAGAGGCAAAAGCCTCGAAACCTGTCCAAATCAAAACATTGTTCTGATGGTTGGTAACTTGCAAATGCTTTGAGGAACGTTGCACAAGTATATGTTAGATTTAATTCAATACCCGTCATGGTCTTAGCCAGGGGAGTAGTTGTTTTCTGACAGGCACTTGCCATAATAAGCCTACGTAGTAGGTGTATATTGGAGTAAAGGGTTCATTATCGGTCGGCAACGACTGTTTGATAGTAATGAAGATATTTATTCATGAAAGGAAACCACAAATGGCAGAGTATAAAAATCCCTGGGATAAATTCCGAGGGGATCAATAAGTGCAAAATACTTTCAAGAAACAGAAAGAAAAGAATAAATGCAATAAATATAAATCTAACCATTACAATATTGAAATTGTGAAATATAAATCTCTTGCTACAGAATACGCATATAGATAGATGAATAATGATAGAACCGGATAGTAAAAGAAAGAGAAAGAAGAACAGTCACAGATATAAAAGAATTCAGAGGTATGGATCCATCCAAGATGTGATCAGGTGGGAAATATATATCACAACTAGAAATCATCACCGCGGCCCTCTGCATATTGTGACTCACCCTATGATTATTCTCTCCCACTATATCCAATCTCTTACCAAAATAAAGCAGTACATTTGAAGAACAATGCCAGGATTCTTGGCATTACTATTGTGTAATTACTTGTCTTGTAAAGGGATACTTTCTGTTCATTTATGAACACTAAATTACTGATTTGCTGTCCAAATCCAAAAATCCAAGAATATTTATCAATTGAATTTACTATAAAATAATATAAAACATATAACATCTAAATATATAAAATAACAATAAAACTATCACTGAGTGGCAGAGGGGTTAGGCGGGAATGATATTGCATTTCATGCGGTGATAGGTTTTTCGTCCTTCCCTTCTGGGAGGCCAGCGGGCGGGCAAAACCAACACACGTCCGCCCTAGAGCAAACCCTACGATGTTGTGTAGGCCTTAGATACTGCAAGTTCAAGTCTACGGGTGTTTGACTCTCCCTACCTTCTCCAAGTTAGGGGAACTTACGTGCTTATATCAAAAGCATCAGGCTATCAGGAAAGTAACTTTCCTCATTGTGTTTTCCATTAACGCCCGGAAAAAAAACGAAAAATCTGGGTTTCAGCCTTCATTGGTTTATAAGTGTTGGTTCACTCCTCTTCTGGATTTTCCTGGAAAATATCCAATTTTTGATAAATGAGCACCCATGCTTTTTTGTCCTGTTATGGTGGGATCTCACTGCTGTTATATCTCTAGTCACCGTACTTCCAAGGATAAAGTGTCTGTAGAATTTATCAGATTATTGTTTGATAAATTCTATGATGGATGGAATATCGGCTAGCTCCCTCAATGCGTCTAGCCGAATGTATCTATCACCATCCGTGACGATACGGAGCACTTCATTCTGCATTTTCTCCAATTTCAGCAAGTGATTCTTGTCGATGCTGCAGAATACTGGAAAAGCATATGTCATCGTTGGCCTGATGACCTGCTTGTAGATTAATACATTATTTTCCAGCTTGGCACCCTTGGCTATCAGCGGGTGTGTCCTCCTTATTGCCCCTGCAGCTCGCTGGATTGCCAAGCTGACACGTTTCCCAAGCACAGCTTCTGACCTGTCAATCCGGTTACCCAAAGCGATGAATCCTCCAGAGAGTTCGGCGCATACGCGCTTCCTTCTCTTGCTGAAAATGAGCTCTGTCTTGATTGATTGACGAACAGTATTGTACATTTTCGGATCGCTGACCAATAGCATAGTCTGTGGATCTAAGGGATGCATTTTTTGTCGGAAAAAGTGCGATTTTTTTTTATTGTAATGAATCGTTTTTCGAAGAAGAGACAAATGCTGCATTTCGAATACATGTCATTTTGATGTAATTTAACATTTGCCAAAATATGCAGTGAGCAAATCGTGCATTTTGTAGGTTGAACGGATCACGCATCATTTTCACATTCATTGAATAATTCACAGGGTGCGCAAAAATGTGGTTCGAATAAGTGAATGAAAAAATTTAAAATTCTCAACTTTTTCAAATGAAAACCCTTTTTTTAAGTTCAATTCTATTATGATTCTGGAGATATTCCGGATTTATGTTTGTACCTCCCCATTTTGATCGGTAAAATTTCATTACTACCTTATTTTTTATTGTATGTAAAAATGTAGGTAAAAATGATCTCGTATTCGATTGGAATTAACAACAATTTCAGATGTAGTTTCAATGCTGAAGGAGAACATGTGATACTTTTGTTAACCGCTTTTTCCTCATTGCGACAAATGTTCAAACACATTGCCTTAAACTTCCAACCATTTTGCTCATCTCCGTATGAATTCTCCTACAGCTCTCCTTATCATGTACGGTGGATAGAGTTGAAAGCAGTACGAACTCACGAACCCACGAACTCTTGAAATCTTCTTTTGTTGTTGGCGTATGAAGACTACAACTCGTGTTTCAAATAACTGCAAATAAATAATCAGTTGGGGATAAATCAGGAGATCGCGGTGGCCATAATTGAGGACCTTCAATCCCAAACCATTGGTCGTAAAAAGTTTCATTTAAATACATTTTCACTATCTGCCGATTATGTGGAGGTGCTCCATCATGTTGATACCAAATTTTTCTATGGTCAGCGAGCGTCAGTTCTTTCAAATGATCCGTATCGAGATTTTTCAAAATATCTAAATAGGTATCATTCACCTGAAAATAAAAATACTCGTAAGTCTATTAGTATTTTCTCTATGATATGAATGCTTTTTGCTGAGATTCCGGGATAGCATTTTCCCGATTGATGTGCGTGTGTTTGTTTTCTTAATTTAGTAACACAAGCTATTATTCTGTTACTATTCAACTAACCATTAATAAAAGTGAAGCATCACTATGGTGTTGTCTTTTACAGCGTATTATGCTTCAGTAGTGAGAATTGCGCTTGTTGAATATCCCATTTTTGGTAAATTTCGCTTCGTCGCTACATGTAATATTTCTCTAAAATTGGTCGTTTTCTTTATTTCTACGCAAAGGTCATCTTTCTCGCCTTATCCCAAGTACCTAAGTACTGTAATTGCATTATCTGCATTGTCCACCACCTTTTAAGTTTCAATAATTTTCGTACAAATAGAAATTTTGAGTCATTTAGTCAATTTTCAGTCATTAAATCTTCGCTTCAGTCATCAGTTTGAGCCTTTCAGTCATGGACTTGAGTCTTTCAGTCATCGGTTTGAGTATTTCAGTCTTTTGAATATTTTAAGACTCGTACACATTTTAGCGAGATGTTTCCCCCTTGCATTATGTTGAAGGATGGAGAGCAGTCTACTAGGAATATCATCAATTCAGGCAAGTATGCAAAATTAAGTAATTAAGTAATATAATGGAATCTCCAAAATTCTCCAAAGTTTTGGGTATAGGGGAATGTATTTTGACTGTGACTTCTTTTCATAATGAGTTTGAACCTTGAAGAAAAAAAAGGGAGTTCCCATTTGATAAAGTTGAGATTTTTATTTTCCTCATTCACTCATTGGACTCACATTTTTTAGCACCCTGTGGATTATTCAGTGGATGTGAAAATGTTGAGTGAATCGTTTAATCTTCAATATTCAGGATTCACTCACTGCATATTTTCTTAAATGTTAATATACATAAAAATTACGTGTGTTCTAGATGCTGCATTTTCTAAAAAAACTCGTACTTGTAACTCAAAAATGGTTCGTTTTATTTGTGGACTATGATAAATAAAATATTATGAAAAAAATTTAAAAACGAGGTGAAATACAGGGTGCCATTAAAAATAACAAAGATGATGTCATTTCCGGTTAAACCGAAAACGTCACACAAATTAACATTTTTCAGTTGGATTCTGTATTAGTTCTTCACCCATTTTCAGAATTACCCTACTTTTAGTCTTCTATGTACAGATCGCGAAGATACGCCCCGTATGATGATGAGTGAATCATTTTAGTCGCGATGAACTCTGTTATAATGTTTACTTTTTGATCTACGTACAGATCGCGAAGATACGCCCCGTATGATGATGAGTGAATCATTTTAGTCGCGATGAACTCTGTTATAATGTTTACTTTTTGATCTACTTTTAGTCTTCTATGTACAGATCTCGAAGATACGCCCCGTATGATGATGAGTGAATCATTTTAGACGCGATGAACTCTGTTATAATGTTTACTTTTCGATCTCGTTAAAACTACGTGTCCACCAAAATATGTTTATGGATAAATTTCATAACATGTTTAAAAGTCATCTTTTCTCCTGTTGAAAAATTGCCTCACCTTCGAGAACACCCTTAGAGTCTTCGAACCAAGGCCACTGAGAAAGCTCATTCCAAATGTTCACCATGAAAGAATAATTTGTTTCATCCTGCTTTTTGGATGGAATTCAAAAGCTTTCATATTTATGAGAATTGAAGATGACAACAACATTCTCAATGCGACAGATAACTTGTCTACTGCAACTGAAGGAGAGTTCAAACAGGAAATAAAATTTCATAAGAAACTAATTAAAACAAAATCAAGAATAAGGGCAAAAAACATTGGTTTATATAGATGAATAAAATGAAATAAGAAATAAAAATAATCCAATCAAATTGCAACTTTTTTGGCAATGACTTTTGTGTTTTTTGCAAGTTTCGTAAATTTTACTTTTTAGTTTTGACAGATGCCAAAACTAACATCCACATTATTTGAAAATTCTATATTGAAGTTTTGAACTTTGGAGATCAGTTAGTGTATATATTCTCATTGAAATGAATATTCCAACAAGTTCTTGTACACATTAAACTTTTTGTTCCTATTCAAGGGTGGAACTTTGAAATGCCTATTTCTCTTTATATGTAATAAGGCTACAGCCGCAGTGCCTGCCATCAACAACATCATCGCCCTGAGCTTAGTATTTCTATTCATCTTCTATTCAACTTCAATATCGTCAGAAAATGTCAACAATTACAATAAAAAACAAATGTCATTTTTAGGTTAGGTGAACTCGGAATATTTAGAATAGAAAAGATTTCGGTCATGCGCAGAATCAGTTTCCAAACAAAATAAAATAAGACAAAAAGATAAAAGCTGGCCATCTCTTGTTGTTATTCTTATTTTTTATTTTATCTTATTTCTTCTATAAACGCTTTCATAGAAATGTACATGTTCAACTTTCTTATTTTAATTTATTTTGTTCCTTATTTTATTTTATTTGCTGTTCAAACTGAATCGTAACTAATGAGTTTTTCCAACCAACGGTTATTTATCTTTCTCCCCTGGCGACGCGACGTCACAGCCATAAATTACCCAGGAATCAACCAACAAACTAAGTGTATATACAGCTCAACTACTCCACTGAACGAAGTTCTAGTAGCTTGAACATACCCATAGTTCGCCCAGAAGACGAAACACCCCGTTCGCTTGAAATGAACATGAAAATTATAACATTGTCGTCACACAACCGTAACTTCCCATCCCTATCCGTTACAACCCCCAAACCACCCTATCGCATTACCATATCCGTACCTAGAGAAATTTCCCAGTTGTATTTGTGTTTATATTCATTATGCAACATACACATTTTAATGAGGGGTATACGGGAGCGAAAACAAATTGGAGACTACGCAGACAGACAGAGACAGGCATTCCAAGCTAGAATTCCACAAGACGAAATCGACAATATTCAGTATACTCCCAAGGGATATGATGTGACAACGCCAATCCATTCGAGAGGTGTATCGGTGAATCCGAGTATACAAATATGTCGCTGCAGTTGGAGTTATTTCAAGTGTTCAGAATTAAACAGAAAAGGCAAATTTCAGTATGTCAGTGTGCACAGCTTTTTTTAGGCCAATCAATAGAGGATGTTTTTCGTAATCATTAAATGTTATGTAGTAATCTAGTTGCTCCAATGGAATTTTTTTTTGATAATTGAAAAACGAGCAAAATGTCACTTTGTAAGACCCGATCGGGTCATTAGTAATGGGGAAAACCTGCAAAAACCTGAGAATTCTGAGATTTTTTAAAAAATTCATACCTGTGACATTTTTTAAGTTATAGGGTAAAGGCTCTTCTCATGAACGCATTGAACAATGAACACTTTATGTGTGCACAAGCTGGTTTATAAAGACTTAGCCATGCCCGGGATCACTTGTGCTTTGTCCAGCACATCTAAGAATAGCCTGGAGGTGATACTGAACCTTCCTCCTCTGCATATGTACAGGGTGTCCCAAATTCGAGCCTCATCATTGGGATCTCGGAAACCAGAAGAGATACGAGGTCGGTTAAATGGAGGCAAAGTTGCGCAATCTGGTGCTCCTTGAAACGCCGCTTTCATATTTGAAAAATTCCGAATAATTCCGAAGAATTTTGGAAAAAACCGATTATTCGCGATTTCATTTTTATTTTTTTGTGACTCTATTTGAATAGATATAACAAAACAAATTTCCCATTCTCATTGCTACTTTTTTTGTTCTACAAGATGGTGTTATCAGATTTTCAAACAGACGTTTCGTATTTGAGCTGCCATCATCAACTTTGTTTTTTTAAATACGGCCCTGGATTTTTTATTATGGATTTTAAAATCTTCTAATGTCCCAAAACAAATGATGTATCGCACTTATTCGAAAAGTTTATATTAATAGCATTTTCCATAAGAACTCATGTGTTAGAGAGAGACAGAGAATAGATTTTTGGTAAGATCTTAGCAGAACATCGTTAAAGTAATTTTTTGAAAAAGAACGATACACCATTGTTTTAAGGACCTCAGAAGCTCCTAAAAACTGATATAAAACATTGTGTGATGTTCAACAATAGGCATGATGTTTTAATTATTCCAAAAAAAGTCAAATAAAAACTATAAAATTGAACGATAAAGACGGTTTTTGAGAAATCCCCAAAGAAAGTAGTCTAGAGGGTTTAGGTCGGGGCTTCTAGCTGGCCAACGTACGGGACCTTGGTTTCCAATCCATTTATTAGGGAATAATTCATTTTATAAATTTTTAACACATCTCCCATTATGAGGTGGTGCACCGTCTTGTTGCCACCATAGTTGACGTAATACGCCCAAAGGTTCTTCCATTAAGGAATCCAATATATGGGTTATTAATTCTGCATATCTATCGGAATTTAATTTTCCTTAAATAAAAAACGGGTCGATAATTTTATTGTACCACATACCGACCCATACGTTAAATGATTGTCGTCCCTGAGGTCTTACTTCTTGATTCTGCCTTGGGTTTTCTATTATACTGTTAAATAGTCCATCTGTTGAAAAACTGCATTCATCTGTCCATATAGTTTTATTTAGGAAGTCATCATTTTCATTAATTTTATTTTGCAACCAGTTACAAAATTCTAATCGTCTCTCAGCATCTCCAGGTGTTAGTGTTTGACTAATATTTTGTAAGGTTTATATCCACGCTTATTTAAAGTTCTCCAAACTCTCATTCGCGGTAATCGTACTTCTTTTGATAAAACTCTAACTGAAGCACGAGGATTATTATTAGCCTTAAAAAATAATTTAAAATTATTCATTTTACTTTCTACTTTGTAACAATTTTCAAACTTACAGTGTTCAAGATAATTTGTTCCTCTTGTGGATCGATTCGTGTTCCATATCCAACCCTTGGCTCAACAAAACTTCCGTATTGAGCTAAATTATTATCAATATTAGCAAAATAACCATAATGCGGCTGCCGTCTTTCTGGATATTCCAACAAATAGCGCTCACAAGCCGTTTTTGAATTTCGATTCGAAATATAATAAATCCTTATCATGTCTCGTTTTTCTTCGTTAGAAAAAGTCATTTTCGTTCAATAAGCGTTAACGACTAGTGAACGAACAGTGAACTGTCAAAATATTGGATAATTTAAACATTAACAAATGAACTAAGATAGCCAGAATGCACGATGTACAGCCACTTTGATAAAATGCAATTATTTTTGTAAATATAGCCTAGTGCCTAGAGTTTGAGGGATGACACTTCAATTATATTATTTATTAACCACCCACTTTTATGTTAGTTTTTGAGTTTTATGCAGTGCGTTATTGCAAAAAAAGTTTGTTTCAACACTATTAAAAATCTAATTTTTGTCTCTCTCTAACTCATGAGTTCTTATGAAAAATGCTATTAATATAAACTTTTAGAATAAGTGCGATATATCATTTGTTTTGGGACATTAGAAACTTTTAAAATCTATAATAAAAAATCCAGGGCCGTATTTAAAAAAACAAAGTTGATGATGGCAGCTCAAATACGAAACGTCTGTTTGAAAATCTGATAACACCATCTTGTAGAACAGCAAAAGTAGCAATGAGAATGTGAAATTTGTTTTGTTATAACTATTCAAATAGAGTCACAAAAAAATAAAAATGAAATCGCGAATAATTGTTTTTTTTCCAAAAATCTTCGGAAGTATTCGGAATTTTACAAATATGAAAGCGGCGTTACAATGAGCACCAAATTGCGCAACTTTGCCTCCATTTAACCTACCTCGTATCTCTTCTGGTTTCCGAGATCCCAATGATGAGTCTCGAATTTGGGACACCCTGTACATTGCAGCGAAGGCGAGTATAGAAGCCCCCAGACAAAAGTACCTGTGCCAATGGAGGCACAATAACCTTGGCCTCTCCAACATAATGGAAGTCGAGGGGAAACGGCTGGGGAATTTTTGTGTACCAGCCTTGGGTATTAGTGGTATTACTTAGGTATTAGTGGGGAATTATTGGAATTTGTTGAAAATTTGGCTATTACTCGAGAATTAGTTGAGAATTATTGGGCATTAGTGGGTAGTACTCGGGAATTAGTGGTATTAGTCGTAAATTAATGGGAATAAGAGGTATTCTTCGAGGAATACATGGGATTACAGGAATTATTTCGTGCAAGAAGGACAAAAAAAGTCCTCAACCTATGGAACCGGGAAATTTGTGTATAGCAGAAAACATCGGTGTGGGAATCACAATTGTGGAATTGAAAAAAAAAATGTCTTCAAAATGATACTTGACAAAAAACCGAAGATTTCTATTGCTTTTATTCCTTGGCATTAGAGGAATTAGTGGCATTTTTTGTGGTATTACTCGAGATTTACTTGGGTATTAGTGGAATTTCTTAGGGTTTTTGGGAATTAGTCTACACAATTTCCTCAACGGTTTCCCCTCGATGGAAGTCATAAAATTCAAGACATCTGAGATACCGTCAGACAAAATGACTCCAGAAAACTCTTTTGATACACCACCATCATACAAGATGGGAAAGTCACATCGAAGGCAATACCAACGCTGTCGAGAGGGCAAATCCGGAACACAGATGAAGACAAGTAATGCAGTAGGGGCTGAAATATACGGAGAGAGACCAAGGCAAGACATTAGTCTAAGCCTCGGCACTCAAGCATCAATATTCCAAGCCGAGGAGAGGGCTATTTCCGTTAGTACGAGTTATATTCTGAGGTTTGGAAGACTCACAAAAACCTCTGCATCAACTCTCATCAAGACCGGAACCAGCCTGCGGAATACCGTTTGGACACATTAAGAAGGACACGAAGAAACGAGTTGAGACACATCACCAATTCTCCTGGCAGAACGCCTATGGCAATACTTACGGAAAGATGATGGTGATGGAGCCAACCGACCACCTCACAAGACATCTGCTGGAACTGAAAGGTCGACTCCTAGCAGAGTTCTGCCACAAAATACCTGCACATGCTGGGAATACACCAAGACTCCACACTATGCAGGTTCTGTGAGAAGGAAGAAGAAACAACCTCCCACGTGGTGTTCGAATGCGAAGCTTTGGCTCGCATGAAAAAAAAATTGGTGGATATCTTCGGACACATCATAAGGAATCTCCAGGAGTTTATCAGATGATCCGGAGTACTCACGAGATGGACCTGACAATTTGAATTTGATTCTTTTCACACTATCTTGCAGCGTCTTGCAGCGTGACTAATGATAGTCCGATTTCAACTGATCGAACAAATATTGAAAGTAGAAGTATAATACTACAAAACATGTATTCTCATTGAAAATGGCCGAGGCTGCTTCGGTCGAGTAGTAAGAGAGACCAGGAGATAGGGGGAGGTGTATTATCACGTAACCCGTTCATAATCATCAGAATTTCCGACCCTGAAAACCACCACAAATCAATTTTGAATCCAATCGGACCATAATTGCAAATCATGTCCGCCATTTTGGAGTCGCCATTTCGTTTTTTCCATTAGAAAAACTCCATAATGCATTGTCACCGGATTCAGGTCAAATCAGCTTGCAAATGAAGTATCATAATTTGAAAAACGGAACAGTTGTTTTTCCCGCATGTGTCACACTTACTACTTTCCCTATTCAAATTGTTTGGGTGATAGTGACCAAGAGGTGGAAGAGAGAAATGGCAGTTGAGGTTATGATACGAAGATGTCCCCCTTGAATTGAAAATCGACATATTTTCGCATTTTTTTCACAATACATGCGTTTTGAAGATATTCGATCTGTTTCGTTTTCGGTGCCCCACCCTGTATATACGGACTGTCTTTCATGATATGGGAACAGTCAGTTTTCGACAGAAATCGACGCGTTAATGAGGTGAGTCAGATAAACATAACATTCCAGGTCATTGCTCGAATTTCCATAATATCAATATTGATTTTTTCATGTCTCTTTCTCTTACAATTTTATGTTTCCCTAACATGTCGAGGTTCTCATGAGTTCTAACCATGAAAAAAATTATCAATTCCAATCTGGCTGATTTATGAACGGGATGGTAACTTTAGACACATTCTGCTGACAAGAGATCAGTATGGGAGATGAACCAAGTATATACTGGGTGTTATGATTAACAAGAGTATTTGCTTTTATTTCAAGTTAATGCTCCATGTTGTAGTTTTCACTTCAAAAAATTAAAGCTTAGGTACTCCACATAATTCTTAAAGTAACACTTAAGTAAGTATTAGGAGCAAATACTCCATACTTTGCTTTATTTACTGCGATATACAGGGTCCTGCAACTGCTCTCCGGTGGTCCATAGCTTCTAAACGGCGCAACTTGAAAAATTTTTTCGAATGCAAGCATGTTCCCTTCTTGAGAGAGTATCTTGGGAAAATATTCCGAAGTATACAAGGTGACCCAGAAAAGTGTACCAAACCAAACTTATGTTTTTTGTAATGGAACACCCTATATTTCATCACATGGTTGAATAGAGATTACTTTGACCATTCAAAAAATATAGGGTCATCTATGTTCATCAACGTTATTTCCGGAGATATATCGATATTACTTCAAAAAACATAAGGTATTCAACTCTCTGTAACTCCTCGTGAAAAAATAATTCCAAAAAACTATGGGAGGCAAAATGACTCCAATATGGTCTAGTTTCTGTAACATGACACACAGTTGAAATTTTATTACCTTTTGTGTACCGGATAGATCGAAACGCAAATTGAAATATTTCTTGTTTTTTCAAATAGAAACCCACATTGGAAGGCCATAAAATTTCCTTTCGAATGAAATATCACACTTGGTATTTACTTCACCTTGAAAATAACGTAAATTTCCAATTGAAAAAAGCAAGATAGCTTTCAATTTGTTTTTCGATCTATCCGGTACACAAAAAGTAATGAAATTTCAACTGTGTGTCGTGTTACAGAAACTAGACCATACTGGAGTCATTTCGCCTCCCAAAAGTTTTTAGAATTATTTTTCCATGAGGTGTTACAGAGTGTTGAATACCTTATGTTTTTTGAAGTAATATCGATATATCTCCGGAAATAACATTGATGAACATACATGACCCTATATTTTTTGAATGGTCAAAGTAATCTCTATTCAACCATGTGATGAAATATAGGGTGTTCCATTACAAAAAACAAAAGTTTGGTTTGTTTCACTTTTCTGGGCCACCTTGTATACTTCAGAATATTTTCCAAAGATACTCTCTCAAGAAGGAAACATGCTTGCATTCGAAAGAATTTTTTAAGTTGCGCCGTTTAGAAGCTGTGGACCACCGGAGCGCAGTTGCAGGACCCTGTACATATAGAAGGTAATAATGCAGAAATTACTAATGTCTCTATTTTAGAGTGTTCGGTGTAGTTTTTGAGAAGGTACTCATAGAGTAACTTCACATCTCCGACTGAAAAGATGTTGTGGCTCTTTTCATGAGTTATGGTCAGAAAAGGAGGGAAAGGTGGACGTAGAACGTGTGGGGAGGAACAATATAGAACATTATTTCGAGAAGTCAATTAAAAGTATATTTTTCGTTTGACGTAAGAGTATGCAATTTAAAGCAATTCTCAAGAACAATATTTAAGTTAACTTTTCGAGTTTGTTAAACTTTTGGAATTTTCTTCTAAAAATTTGGAACTGAAACATTTTTTTTTTTGGTAAAACAAACATTTCTTTTTCTTTTGATTTGTTACAAATGTATCAGAAGATGTAAAATGCCATTTATCAACACTTCGAAAGTTTGTAGAACTTTTGCAAATTGTTTCGCTCTAATAATGCGATAATTCATTGAATCCTGGATTTCAACATCTTCTGTTCAGAAAAAGGGGATGCAAAATCAGACAATATCATTTGATCGTACTCTTCATTCCTCTGAATTTTTAAAACTATTGTTATTTCTTTCAAGTTTTGGAAAAATAATTTCTATATCTACTTATAAGTCAAATTGATACGGTTTGCCGTTGCCTCCAAATACCATTGCGGCATTTCAGCTATTCGGTCTCCGAGACAAGTGCTTCACCAATAGGAGGTTAAAAATGTTTTTTGTTGCACCCACTTTACCAAGATTCCTATCGTTACTATTTGACAAACAACATTTAGTTTTATCTCATCGTTTTGAAACAAAAACTTCCCCGTAGTTTATTGCCCCTGCGACGCTCGAATTGCTCCGCTCTGCTTTCCGAAATCTTTAATATTTCCAATCCATAAGGGCCCGATTATTTACGATCGGAAAAAGGACGAGACAAAGCTTCCGAAGACTAGAAAAGCGGAGGATCCCACGAGGCAAGAAAAATCTATGATTTAAAACCACTGATATTTGGAATCTACGATTCTTTTAGGAAACAAATGCAGTTCCTGGGCTTTTACGAACGTTGCGATATATTTGTGGAAGAATCCAAATTGCCGGGGAAATATTTCTTGTCTGCCGTGGTGTTGGCTAGCTTGATTCTTCGTTCTATGGTAATTATACAACGTGTTACAAAATGGTTCACAAAGAATGCCGCACACTTTAACAGGGAAATTGGTCCAAATTATTTGAATTTTTGGTATGTCCAAGGTATACCTAATAAAAAGTCCAATATGCACAACGTTTCGTATAAACTTATCAGATAAAAATGATTTCTTCAATCAAAAATATACATACTCTTGAATAGAATAATCTTCTAAAAATAATAATTATTTCTAATTGATGTATATACTCCCATTTCAAACTGATTGAGATGGTTGGTTCTTTACATAAATTCTCTTGAAATGATTCTGCTTGCATCGAAAACATTCTACTCTTCATCGTAGAAAACACTCATATTAACTCATTGTGAAACATAATCCTCTTGACACAAGAATATATTTCCTTGGTAGATATCAAGAAGACTAAAAACAAGGAGTGTTTGATACCCATAAGACAATGGGGACACTAGTAGAAAGAGATGAAAGAACATTTGTGACGAAATGTGACGTAGTTATACATGTCATGGCCGCCGTTCTCTATAGACAGTGACGGACTAGCTCTTGGTATATGAGAGTTACTGCTGACAGTTTTGTTGCTTGATTCGAGTTCGACTCTGTACTCATACCCAAGTACGTCACTATGACGCGTTGATGATACAAGTTTCTGATTGGCTAGAGCTTATTAAATCCTCCTTGTTTTTAGTCTTCTTGGGTAGATATCACTACCCGTGCCACGTGACACAATCAACCAATGAGCAATCAAAGCAGGTGGCGGCACCGCGACCATTGAATGAATACGACTTCCAGTTTGACCATTTGGGTTGGAGGTTATGAGGCATGCGTACCTATATGAATGTTAATTTTGTGACGAGAAACTGTTTCTATACAATAAAAATGCAATATCAAAAATTGAATTTGGCTCATTATGGGCCAGTTGTGAAAATGATTGAAATATATTTTGGTTTTCTATAATTTTGTGTTTAAAAACGAGTGGCGTTGTTTATGTATTCAATCAAACTGCAATATGCGTCACTTCTTACTGGTTTAATTGGGAATACAGTTTTTAAACTATTCTCAAATAAAACTATTATTTATACCTAAATTGTTCGTAGTTGTGAATCTATGCTTTCTTTAATCTATTCAAGATATAATGGACTTCTACCACAGGTTCTATTCAATGTTGCCAAAATGAAAATGGCTTCCATTCTAAATTTCATAACCAAGTGCAAAGTGCAGATTGGAACTCAACCTCCAAGTTGATAGAAGAATAGTATCCATCATTGAAATTGCAATATTCTTGTCTCAACCTACTCCCATGATTCAACAAAGAAAGTGCACATTATTGAAGCTGAAATATTCTTGTCTCAACCGACTTATGAAGCAAGTGTTCACTTGTTTCAAAATATTTTCCTTGTAAGTGGCCAAGAGAAATCCGTCAAAAAATCACACTAATATTTACATGGACCTATTCAAGAATACAATCTCTTGGGATCAACGCAATAATTAGGCGTTGATGCAAAAAATCAGTGTAGTTTAGACGCTAGAGGTCACTGAAATCTCAAATTTTTTCTCATAAATAACGTATAACGTAATGAGTGAAACACCCCAAAATTTTAAAGAATTCTTCGAACTGAATGACTTGTTTCAGTATTTTGTGAATTCGATCTAAAATTTGTTCAATCTGAATGTCGCCTTGTTTTCATATAAACAACGCTTGCAGTTCCTCTCAATGATACTGAACGATTGAAATAGGTGAAAATAATAATGTGATTCAAAACACTATTCAGCATGAATATATAATCAGAGAAATGCCCACTTTAGCAAATGGTGATTCGACGAAAAAAATGTGGTTTCTTCATAAATAAATACTAGAAATATTTCATCGAAAACACTTTGGTTCACGCAAGTTATGGGAAATTGATAGATAAGATAGATACGTACATATACAATGTATATTTGTAGCAGGTCCGGGAAAAACATTCAAAATTAAATTGAAATTAGAAAAAAACATTGAATCAGTCACATAAACATGTATACAACGTGAATCTACTACTACACACACACATATATATATATATATATATATATATATATATATATATATATATATATATACAGTGCGGCTTTTTTTAGTCCCCCCCTGTTAACTTTTGAACGGTTCACCGTAGAAACATGAATAAAAAACCGTTTGGAGTGTTTCACCGATACTACTTTTTGAAACAAAACATATGGTGATTGCTCGAAAGGGGGCGCGGGGGAGCACATCAACTCAAAAATTTTAAATGGCATGGGGGGTCAAGTGTCACATCGTTGAATTCTCTTCACAACCATCTGAATATTTTTGAATTTTGTTGAGAAATTTTTTCTCAATATCGATTTATATGCCTTTCGAAATTTTCTAGTTGATCTGTCCCTAGCGCCATCTGTCGAGTAATTTCAATGTTTCTTCTCTCAAAAAGTGGTATCGGTAATACCCTTCAAAGTATTTTTGGTTTCATTATTGCACAACAAACCGTTCAAATTCATCGAGGTATGAATAGTTTTCAGATCCGCATTTATTTTTGATATTTCGAATTTGGATTGTAAAAAAAATTTCAACTAAATTAAAAAAAATTAGATGGTTGTAAAGAGAATTGAATTCTCTTTTCAACGATGTGAAACTTGACCCCCCATGCCATTTGAAATTTTTGAGTTGATGTGTCCCCTTGCGCCCCCTGTCGAGCAATCATCATATTTTTTATTTCAAAAAGTAGTATCAGTGAAACCCTCCATAAGATTTTTTATTCATGTTTCTACGTCGAACCGTTCAAAAGTTAACAGGGGGGGGGGCTAAAAAAAAGCCGCACTGTATATATTAAAATAAAATCTTCCAACTGGAGGGTAATTTGTTATATAGAACGATATCTAGGGAATTATTTGCGGATTTATTTAATCTATATCTCTGTGGTCTGAGATTTTTACTCAGTTCATTATTTTTAGTATGAATTTCTAGTATTTGATGGAATATATAAAGAGCAGGTAGTGTCATGACTTTAAATTTCTGGAATAAAGGTTTACAATGGTCCCTGAAGGCAACATTAGCAATAACTCTGATAGCTTTTTTTTGAAGCCTAAATGAGTCAAATGCATTACCCCATAGGAATACCCCATAAAAAATGTGAGAGTGAAAAAAAGCATAATAGATATTCATTAGTGTGTCAGAACTTAGTACATTTTTTAGTTGTCTCAAAGTGAAAATTGAGCTAGAAAGCTTAGAACAGAGCTGCTCGATGTGAAATTACCAATTCAGCGAGGGATCTAAAAAAATTCCTAAAATTTTGTGGGTTCATTAATTCTTGTTGACTGTGAAGAAAATATCATTTGATTGGTTTTGCTTGCATTGAGTTTCAAACTGTTTGGTGCAAACCAAGATTCGGCCTTTTATTCAGTAGTTTCATTTTTTGTTTTCTCGTATATATTTTGATGACAAATAGTGGTGTCATCTGCAAACATAATACAAGTTTAGTTAACTAGATGGTAAAATAAGTCGTTTACATATATGATAAACAGGAGGGGCCCCAGAACAGAGCCCTGCGGTACCCCATATTTCATTGCTACTGTTACTGACGTAATACCATTGAAGCACACCGACTGTTTTCTATCCTTGAGATATGAATCGAAAAGAGCTAAGAGAATACCTCTTACAACGTTAAGGTTCAATTTTTCTAATAATAAATCGTGTTTTACGCAATCGAATGCTTTTGTTAAGTCAAATAGAGTCATTGCAGATTTCCTGCAGTCTTCAAAACTCTACTATGTTTTCAACTGCATTTTGAATAGCTTTTATGGTGGACATGTTTTTCCGAAATCCAAACTGATTTTCGTGTAGCAATTTGAATTTCTCAAAGTAAATGGATAACCGATTTTTCAAAATAATTTCGAATATTTTTCCTAAAAGAGAGATATAGGTCTGAAATTATTTGGTAGATTAAAATCACCAATTTTATGTATTGGGATGACTTTACTATATTTGAAAACATCTGGATAAACACCTGCACTAATACAGGTATTGAATAGATTTGTCAATGTAACCACTGTCAAATCTATGGTATTTTTTAATATTTTTGTATTTATTCCAAAGATATCCATAGCACTGGTGTTCTTCAAAGACTTCACCGCCGCGAGTACTTCTTCGTCAACAACAGGTTCTAGAAAAAAAGAGTCCTGGGTCGTTGGTATACCTACGAATAGTTCTGAAAAATTTATATTGTTCATAGGCAAGGTTCTTATAATTTCTTCCGCTATGTGTCCAAAAAAACGGTTGAAATCGTTGGCATTTAAAGAAGTGTCAATTGATTTATTATTCGGACGATTCCTGTCGTAATTTATTAGTTTCCACGTATCCCTCATTTTATTGGCGGACGTATTTATGTAATTGTCATAAGAAGGTCTTTTTGTTCTTTCAATGGCACATTTATATTGATTTTTTAAATTTTTATAGACTGAATAATCCTTTTTGTCTTCAGTAACATCACACACTGTTTTTACACATTCTAGAGTATTACGCATATTGTTTAATTGAGTGTTAAATTAGATTACTGGGGGCTTGTTCTCAGAATGCACCTCTTTCAGTGGAAATGATGTTTCTATACCACTTTTAAGCGTGAAAGTTATAAACTCAGCTGAGCGGTTTATCTCCGTATTTATACCACTATGCCTTTGTTCAAAATCATTTACGGGTTTTCAATAAATATTTTCCAAAATATTTCTTAGGTTTTTCATGCCAGCATGGGTAATCACTCTTTTCTGCAGGGTTTGCGAAGAAGAGGTGGTATTTCTGTTGATATTAATAACCTTTATGGTCCGACAAACTTGGATCAACTTTTCCACAGTTATACGATATATCCTCTAGATTGGTAATTATATTATCGAGACAGCTGGATTTGCTTCCAGGTACAATTCTTGTAATATCTGAGATTATTATATTTTAACCAAAAGATGAGATAATATGGGTGAGTTCATTTACATCAGATGTGTTTGATTCAATTAATTAAACAAAGATCTAATTGTCCTTTCTAAATATTTTGTCAAAGGACCACGCACAATAGCATAGGAAATTGGCCTAAAGTGGGATTTGCCTGAAATTTACATATGTTATTGGTATTGAGTTTCTGATCAAATGTTATCCTCTAAGACCAATGATTCAGCTCTCAGGGCCGTATTTAGTATAGGTGCCCAACAACCAAAAAACAAAATTACATATCGAAAATCAAAATAAGGAATGCCATGACGGCATTAGCAATCTATTCAGTACTGAAGTGTAGCTATTACCGATTCTAAATACAACAAAAAATGTTAATAGTAATCAAAATAGCCCTGGAAAACAAAAAATTAGCACACACAAATATTATGTTGTTGAAGTTCTTTGAGTTTAAGTTATTTATTTAATTCATGTTCTGAGTTTTCTGAAATATTTATTTTCAAAAAGTGAAAATGAATCCCTTGCAACTATTTTCTTGATATGTCTGTAGAGTTAGATGAATCAAAAAGTAAATGACCGATTTCAACAATCAAACCGTTGTAGTTATCCTTTTTTCCTGTCACTATCTTTTGTTATGTAGGTACACAAAGAAAGTTACACTCTATCAAACGAGCTGTCAACCACTGGTCAAGAAATGAGAAAGTTATAACAAAATCAGTTTGATTCAGTTATTTGTGGATTACTTGGCAAATACAGTTTTACTGAATACGGTCCTGTAGGACAATACATGTTTCACAAAGGACTTGTGCTAAAAGACAAATGCTGAGATTTTGCAATATTTCTTATTTACTAAATTTTAATAAGGAAATAAAAAAATTATGTACTTGTGAAAAAAGAGTCATTGTTTATTTGGCACCCATACTAAATACGGCCCTGGGAGCTAAATCATTGGTCTTAGAGGATTGTGCCCATGAAAACATTTGATTAGAAACTCGATACCAATAATATTATGTAAATTTCAGGAAAATCCCACTGTGGGCCAATTTCATATGCTATTGTGCTGGGTCCTTTATTAATGATATACCACACGCATGCGCAACAAGCACATAGTATGGGCAATTGTAGTAGCGTAAATTGTGTACTTGTAACTAATAATATAATTACTCAACAACAAAAAATTTAGCACCATGAAAGATTCGGTAGCTGGTAAGGATCTACGTATATACAGTGACCGCCAAAAAGTATGTACCATATGGGAAAAAATTTTATTATTGGAGTATTGGAAAAAATATTCTGGGGAAAAGTTTGTGCATGTCCGATAACCTAAAAATCGATTTTGACACATTTCACGTGATAGCTAGAATGGCGGCAAAATGAAAAAAATTGTAATGCAAAGGCAAAAAAAGGGGTAAGATGGCAAGATACCAAAAAAAGTTATTTGAAAAAGTCACTTAGAATTCAATTTTATACACATAAACGAAGTTTGAAGAGATAATTCAAAAAAAATTAAAATAGCAATTTTTTTAAAATATTTTCCTATCTATTTAAAAATATTATTTTTTTTTTCTTATGAATAGCTTGACTATACTGAAACATTTGAATTTTAATGATAATGACAAAACTTTCTCATTTTCTCCACACCAGAGGGCACTAAATTGAAAAAATGGGAATTTGTCAGAACCCTTGCTGTTTACATCGGTTCGTATCTAACAGTTATATCCGAATTCCACGAACATTGTATCATAGCGGTTATAATTCGCTTTATTTTTTCCGTGATAGGTATAATTAATGCGTTTGATACTTGTACATATGTGATTGAAAATATGTGTCTCAATCTAGTCTACTTCATCCGAAATTGTAACTAGAATTAACAAGTATATTTATCTGTTTTTCTCACAGAATCCAGTTTTTTTTGTCAACACTATCATGAGGGTTATTGCCAATTTCTGTTTTAGAATTTAGAAGTTGAAAAAGAAATAAACATTGGAAATGTTCACTATCCATGTATTTTAAAATCGGCAAAATTTCCTTTCAATAAAACTTAAGAGATATTTTCTGGTTACAAACCCCTTTTTTTCATCCACAATACTAATTATTGAATTGAAACAATTAATAACCAACTTACAATAGTATATTGTGCAACAAGTGCAGAAAAGTGCTAATTTCTCACGAGTTTGAAAAATTCAAACGAGTGAGAAATTGCATTAATGCTCGTGTTACACACTATACTTTTTCTACAACACCCTTTTTGCTAAAAATAATAAATAATACTATACTATAAGACGGAATGAAATGTCAGTGACTCATTCTTATATTTTCCTCTTGAAGTTGAAGGTAGTAAATTCAATGACAATGAATTAACTTGTTCTCTTAGTTCTGGCGGAGTATTTTCAATTTCAGAACTGTCGCTATCCATTTTAGTTCAATCTCATTAACAAATGACGGGACAAGAATATTTTATACTTGACGTTTGTTGACATTCAAATGATTCGATAGATGTTGCTCCGTTGCTTAGCAACGTGTGTATGTGGGTATTTGAGACAGCAGTAGTGATGTCTATGATTTTTGTTCAGAATATTATGAATTTGTACGACAATTTCCCTCATATTATATAAACCAATAGACTTTGTCTATTCATTCTTGAAGTTGCCTGATCGAATATCCCTTCGAAATGCAGAATTTTCAAAATATACTTTCACCTTGCTGTCACGAAAACTGTATTGCTTAGAAATTAGGTACTGAAAAATTTTGGCACAGAAATGTCACTTTGTGGCACAGAAATGTCACTTTGCGGCACACTAATGTCAAATTTCAATTATTGTGAGAAATAATCATGTTCGCGAACGTAAAACTATGCAGAAAAGCATGTTTTTGAGTGTGGTTGTAGAAAAAAAATGTTTTGTTCAGTAAATTAACAAAATATTTTTCCATTATAAGAGAATCTGTCAATTCAAATATCCCTTTGACAAATCGAAGAGACTGAAAGTGCTCATTTAACAAAATATTTGGTTCATTTTGAGTTATGTTGTTTCCACTTCCAGAAATATTTAGTTTGATCGAATGATGAACTGAATAAATTATCAAAATATTTTTTTGGTTGGAGTCAAGTTTAAATCAAGGTAAGAAAGGTTATGGTGAAATATCAAATCAGTTGATCGATCGAAACATCTAATGTTTTGACCAATCTAAAAGAATCACATAAAAGAAAATTAATTATAATATTTGTTTCCTTCAAATTAGGTAATATTTAATGGTGGGAAACTGACACTATTACTTATTCGAGTTAAATATTTGTTAATTTAACCACCTTTTTATCTGTGTGTTAGTCAAAAAACAGCGTTCAAATTTATCTATTTTATGTATCTCAATTGAAACAGACAAGTGGGAGTATAAAACCTAATATACTAATGGCACCGTGGCATACATGATTACGGAATTAGTTTAAGTGGTTCTGAAATACAGGAGTGGTAATTTTAAAATCGATCAGATGTACAGTCTGGCATTTCGTTTCCACATGTGATTTTCATGAATGTTTGGTTTCTAGGTAATGAATTTAATTTTAATGATGAGTATATTTCTGTAGCTGGTTTATGTTCTTCTCCAAATGAGTATCATATTGAATTTTTGGATTTGTAAAAAATTTAAAAAAATTGCTTAATGAATATAAATTATAATTTTTGGTGTATAATAGGTGATTTTAATATAAACTGTTGATTCAAACTGGAATATGTTCTTATACCAAGGAGAAAAATTGTGTTTCATGATTACTATAATGAATGGTTTAATGATATGGTTTTAGATGCAATAGAAAAGATAGTTTCACTGGCTTTTCGAAATTATTCTGGATACATTTGATATAATAGAACAAAGAATAGAATTAATGAATTAATTTTTCATCGAAACTATTGATGATATCAAAACCATACCCAATAATTATAGACATTTTTATATTGCACAATTGCACCTGCATCATTTTCAGAAAATCGACAGGTCCAAACAAAAGTAGTTCGGTTGAGGTTGATATGCTTATTTACAAAGATTTTTTTGATGATATAGCTAACCTGCTTCTGAATATGTCTAGAATTGCTTTATTTTGAAAAGTTGGTGAAACCATCGAAGATGAAGAATTTCCATAGATCAATAGGTTGCCTACACTTGAAATGATTTTATAAAAAGTATAGTCTAGTCTAATATGTACCGACAAATAATGTGGATTCGGGGACAAAATAGTTTTGAAAGTGCTATACCCTGTGTTACGAATAATTCGATAGATGCAATAGCTGACGGAAGAGTGGCATTTATCATTTTTCCCGGAACTAAAACGTGCATTTGAAACGATAGATAGATTTCGGTTAATTGAAGAATTAGAATGTCTTGTCTTTAGGGAAACAGTGTTGAAAGTGGATTATTCGAGCTATAGGAGACAAATTGTTGAAGATGAAGAGTGTGTATCCAAGGAGCTGAGTAATAATATCGGAATAACTCGAGGTAGTATAATGGGACCCCTATTTTTAGTCTCATATTTGAATGACATCTTTCATTTGATGTTAGCTTCCAACTATTCACAGATGATACAATACTATATTCATCAGATACATGTAACTCAAGGCCTGTTGTTAGGATGAACTAAATACTAAATCATGTAAATGATTGGGAATAAATTCAAACTAAACGTTAGGAAAACAAAAGCAAAATAGTAGAAAGTCTTTCACAGAACCGTTTCAAACAATAGGTACATTTGACTCTGTTTCTGTACCTAACTTCGCTTCGGCAATGAATGCATGAGTTCATAGACTTAATCACGATATATTCCTAATCCTGTCAATTATTTTTTATAGTTACAAATAGCACAGTGGAATGAATTTTTTTTTTTCATTTTCCTTTCATCCATAAGAAAAACATCAACCGCATGTGTCATATTATTTAAAATCTTTCAGAAGTTATAATGTAAATCTTTCAGAAGTTATAATGTTCCACAGGCGCAGAACAAATGGATGATAACCCTACATTTCCTCCTACTCTACTGAAATAATATGAGATGTAAATCTGGAAAAATATACTCAATTCATTGTTCCATTTCCTCCCCAACATTTCATTCCACCGGCTCTTTATTGTAAGTTTCCGTAAGGTTTATTTTCACAAGTCAGCACCCAGCGACAGATAACGTCATAAAGGTAATACAGTAGAGAAACATTGCGTTTATTATCAGACATTCCATTTTCGGCATTTTCCAGCCTGAAAAGTCTGCCGCAGCAAAATACGAACGTAACTTCTAACATCCCATGGCTCTCAATTTATCTAAATGCCTCGTGAGATAACAGTGGAGAGCTTTCTGTTCGGATGAATTGAATGTATAATTTGCAAACAGCAGTGGGGCACTCAGAGTTGCATCAGAAGTTTTCACAATGGTGGACTAATTAATTCGTGATATGAGAAGAATAGAAATATTTACTCGTAGAAAAAATAGTGCATTGAAGAAATGAAGTTAGTTTGCCACAAATTTTCATGCATCAATGAATCTTGATCAAATAGGGCACAGTTCAAATTTCAAAAAACGCTAAATGATTTGTAAATAAATATTCGTTGGCCATAAACAAGATTTCATGTTCGAGTAAATGCATTTTTCACTCTTCACGAAAAGGTTTTGTTTGAAAATTTAACCTGTTGAATTTATAATAATCAAAACCAGTCAAGGCTTTAGAAGATGTGGACGAAGATATACATATAAATATGTAGTAGCACTTTTCTTGGATTCACTTCGCGTATTTAAAGTTATTGATGAACAATTTTATTGAAAAATCTTAAACAAAACCTTGGAGTAAATGCTTCCGAATATGAACACCAGTGAGAATGCGCAGTAACACCGCTGCCATACCAGAGGGGGTTTGAATGAAGTGTTATGGCCTATATTTATATGGTGAAATATGAAATATTTTGAATTTTGTCGTGAGTTCTACTAAGCGACTGATTTGAAAACCATTGTAGTGTGTAATGTAACCTTGGGTAATCCAATATCTAGAATTTGTTTTTGCAATATTACTGATAATATGTTGAAATCTAGTAATAATAATATTTGAATCTTCTTTACAAATTTTGCAATCTAGCTCAGAACTGTCAGCACAAATTTTGCAATCGATTTTTAAACTAACTTTAAACATAGCTCAGAACTGGGTGATAATGCAATAGCATATGTTATATATTAATTATAACATAATAGTAATGATGGTAACTTTTGTCTGTGAGGTAAAAATTTGCAATCGATTTCAAAGTAACTTCGAACATAGGTAAGAAATGGACGACAATGCAATGATTGCATGATATGTTAAAACAGATATAGAAATATCAACAGCATGCAAATAAAGTTAATATGCATATCAGTTAAAATAATTGTCAAATTTCTTAGAATGAGTTTCATTCAATTACTTATAAATAATATGCATCCAATGAAATATATGTATGGTGTTTCATAGTGGATGGAACATTAGAAGTATCTGGAGAACAGAACTACAGATCATTTCGAAAATTTCGGGGCGTGTGTTCTATCCGTTCAAAGTATTTTCATCAATACATTGTTGCCGCTTTTACCAGAAAGTAGCTGCTACTTTGTTATTTTACATGTTACACCCCATCTATTATATCATTTTTGAAGTCCCTATAGGATTCCACATAACTTTCTGAAGTGACATTCTATACCTATGTGTGACGGCTTCCGAGATAATTTTTTTGTCTAATTTTTGTCCAAAACCTGACCATTGAAAAATAACAATTTTTTTTAATGCAAATTAACAAAATATTGCAATTCAGGACATAGCTGCATGAGACCATCAAGTATTTTGTCAGTTTCAGCATACAGGGAGGCTCAGAAGTGAATTCCTTCCTCATGAAAATGACTAAAACTAAGTTATGTTATGATCATTTATGTTATGAATTCAATAAAATGAACATTTGATAGTGGTTTAGACAGTAGGCTATGAACTTCATTCTCAAAGAGAACTGACAGGTTAATCCTTCATTGTCATCCTAAATTCAAGTTGCATGGGTGTGAAAGTACGGCAGAAAATTATCACTCAAATGTGGTTTTGATGGATTTATTCATCATTTATGAACAATGTACCAAGAATGTCAGCAGAACATGCCGGGAGTTCAATGAAAAGTATCCCGATTCACCTCGAATGAATTTAAGAAAATTCATTAGATTAAGTAGAAATTTTGAAATGTTTGTATCAATTTAAAAAGCTTAATTTGGATCTAATTTCTGAAACGCTCGGGTCACTCGTTGTTCTAATTCTTCCCTCGTATTAATCTGTGTTCTGTAGACTCTTTGCTTGATAGAGCCCACAACTAAAAGTCCAGGTGTGTGAGATCCGTGGATGTAGGAGGCCAGTTCCATGGACCCAAACGTTTAATACATCGATTTTCAAATATGCGGTCCAATTCCAATCCGACTTCTGCAGTGCAATGAGAAGGAGCTCCATCAAGTTGATACCAACATGTTCGATATTGTTCTAGTGTCAATTTTTTAATGAAATCCTCAACCGTTGTCCTCAAGATATTCAAATATTTTCGAAAATCGAGTTTTTATCATAAATCAAAAAGCGCAATTGATTGTCCATAATTAAACAGTAAAGGTGTGAGCTAAATTTTTCTTGAGATCCCATTTCTCTTGTGACATGCGAATTTTCAGTTTCCCAGTACTGAAGATTCCTTCTGTTGCTTTATCAGTCCATATTATCTTCTTGGAGATAATCTTCGTCAACTTGTCCATCAGCATCTCACATAGTTCGATCTTTTGTGAAGACTCTTGGGGCTTGAGAGCTTGAAATTTTTTTAATTTGTAGTCATGCATGCATTCCGTGTTCCTTCAGAATCCTATCAACTAATGGAAGTTTCACACCTAAACGGTGAACTGCACTACGAATGTTAGCTTGAGGATTTCCTTAGAAGTAGGCCAAAACATTTATTGCGTTGTCCTCATGGCCTGTCAGAGGTCTAGGCAAGTTTCTTGTTGCTTCCGAAGAAGATCCAAACATTTCAAACATTTCATTGGTTATAACTTTGCAACGACTCCACCAAATTCAATCTTTTTACAGCAATGTAAACGTAGATCTTGATAGATAAATTCAGAATAAAAAATACATGGTGTTCTCAAAAAAAAATTTATAGAACTCCCGGTAAGGTTGGGAATATCATATAAATGGACAACTTTAATAACTGAAAAAATTGTTCTCACAAAGTTTTTCTCTATTGGTTGAAGTTTTCGAGATATAGAATAATGGACCTTTACATTTACGGAAAATAAATTACAAAACTCGTTTAAATCGATAGTTGATAGTCTGAAAAGTCCATTTAACAAAAAGTTCCATTATTTTTCTTTCATTTTGAAAAAATATCACATTTGAAAGTGTGCCGCTGACGTCACGTTCATCGGAAATATCGCCTACCATAATCCACGTTCCGAAACCGGCAATACCGTTCTCATTAAAAATATAACTTCTAGCATGATATAAGCCGTTGAGAAATAATCAATACATTGTAACTTGATCAACTCATAGATAAAAATCCACATATTAGCTATTTTTTATTGTATTTGTAACTTTCAAATTTTCTGAACAGACCATCCTTTCGATGAAGAACGAGCATTGACAACACAGCCAATCATAATGACAGTTCTCAACTGTCAAAAGTTATATGGAGATGTGAGGTTAATGTTTATTTTATTTACATTCAACAATCAACATTCAACTGATAAATTCGATAATAGTGTAGTGAGGTGTTATTATAAATGATTTGGTGTGAATTTATTTGTGTATTTGTGGATTAAAAATATGGAACAAGGCTTCGTGAAGGGAAGTTCGGATAATTTACCGAGGTACAAAGCACCTTTTCGACATGTTCAGTTATTGCAGGGATACAGGTACTGGAGATACAGGAATTAATAACAAATTTTAGAACACAAACAACAAAAGCTCTCAAAACTTAGAAAACTGCATTAACCTAAAAAAATAAATCAAGGTAGTGTTCGTTGAAGTTTAGATCTGATGGAACTGCTTCACTTGTATCAAATGGGTAGGCAAACGAGTTAGACAGAGACAAACTATTCTTATTGATCGCACCGTGAAACAGACGAAAGAACCCATCTGGTATCAAATGACAACTGTCATACGACACATTATATTTGAATGAGAATTTGGTGCACAACTTCAACAACGTTGCCAAGTTTAGTTTTGATGAACGTGCCGTCACGAAACCACTTTTCTTATTATAGATAAACTAGCGGTCAGAAAAAAAAATAAAAAATCCCGAGTGATATTAGCGTATTTACTCTCTAATTTCAGTGTTACCTCATATCTCTTGGAAAGGTCCATTATGCACCAAATGGACAAACTGAATGTATATCATAGCAGTAACGAACTGTCGAATAATCCAACTCCAGAATATCACACACAAGAAAATAAACAGAACGATTCTAGATCCACTGTGAACAATCGCCGAATTCACTGGAAAATCGAAATTTCAGTAAGCTATCACTCAATTCGCATCTCATTTGTGATTCGAGACCCAATACCCGACCTTAATAGCGAAATAGTTCCACCTAAATATATCCGTGAATTCCTTTCTGCAAACCCCACTCCTGACACCCTCAAGTTTCCCAGTGAACTTCTCCCAGGTTTCTACATCGCGCAATTAAGTGCAACTACCTTCATTACTACGAGTTATTGTATTCGCATAGTTAATGTGACTACTAATGACTACTATAGCGTACAATGGAGATACAAAGCTGGTGCAAAGTTTCACCGCTGGCGCGGCGTTTCGCGCGGGACTGGTGTCTAATCTTGGCCCATATGGCCTCGAAGTGCATAGTCGAATGGAATGCAACTAGTTCAAGTTGGAATATGTTCGTGAGATTCGGGTACCTGATTCAAATTCGCCTTGCGCCTCCGAAGTTTGAAACAGACATTTTCACCGGATTAAATGCCATGAGAACGTTAAAAATTATTGTATTTTGCTAACTTGTATTTTTTATTGATATAAAAAAATCAACACCAATTTTTTTATACTATAACTAGAATTGTTCAATGTCTTGAAAAGTAACGTAGACACATGAATTTTCCAATTGAAAATTTTGTGATGGAACACTGTCATGTCATGTCACATTGCATACAATTTAAATTTTTAATCTAATTAATTAATATATGTTGTTTTTCAACTATACATTAAATGTTATGTGAAATGTGTTTTATAAATACTTTATTTCATTTTATTTATATTTTCACAAGACTTTCTCAATAAGATGTAAATCTTCAGACAATAAAGGATATTTTGATTGATTGATTGATACCACAAACTCACAAGGGACCAGAATGACTGGATTTACTATAAAAATTTAAGAATCATGTTACAATTGCAACTAGACAAGAAAATAAAGAATATAGAAACTATATACAACATCAATGCGATTCGAAGAATTTATGGAATCTAAACTTATTTGATGTAGTGAATAAAGAAACAGATATTCTATTCCTTACAAAATTGAGTGATTGCAATCTTAGAAAACCCAGCTGTGCAATTGCCGATCTTTCAACTTTCCATCATAGCAATTTCGAAGAACCTACCATTTTAGCAGTACAGGAAAACTATTTGAAGCGAACATTTTTTGGAGATGGTATACGTCACAGATGGATCATGAAGTATAAATAAGAGGTCTGTCGTTGCAAACCTGAGTGTAATTTACGATTATTTCTTTGTCAACATCCCAATAACACTTCGAACGATCATAATAATGGTTCACATAATTCCTCATAGATGTCACAACTCAGCACAGAACTGGAGCGTGTTTCATGGAGCACACACTGAGTTTTGCAATCTGTCAATACCATTCTTCTTCCTTATCTGGTTACCATTCCTATTGGCGGAAGAAAATAAGATCGCAGCGCCACCTATAGCAAGACTTTGAACTATGAATCACGGACAAAAGTTTTTGACTTTACACGTGTTTATATGGCGTTTTGACGATCTGTACTCCTATTTTCAAACAATTTGTGAAAATTTGTGATTTCTCTAACTAAAAAGTGATTGTGTTTCTATTGAAAGAATCTAAAGAACGTTTCAGTCAGGTGATTTAAAGGAATTTCATCTCCGATTAGTTTTGAATGCTTCTGCAATTCATGGTTGCATGGCGTTTTCATGATCTGTTCTCCTATTTTCAAACAATTTGTGAAAATTTGTGATTTCTTTAACTGAAAAGTTATTGTGTTTCTAATAAAAGACTTGAACGATAGTTTCAGTGTAGTTTACAAATATTTTACGTGTTTTTTGAAGTCATGATTTGTGAGTTATTGATCTGATTCATTCTGTTGATTAAGGATATTTCCATACTCGTTTTCTGTTTCTGTTCGTATTTTTTTGGCCTATACTGTTGATAGACTGCCAAATATGGGAAAATACAATCCTAGTTGTTCAGTCCCAGGATGCAGGACAAATGGCAAGAAGGGAAATGTGGGATATCACAAATTGCCCCCAAAAATAAAAGCAAGGTTAAAAAATCACCAATTGGTTCGACCAGATTGAAGAAACTGACCAAAGGAAAGCATGGATTTTGAAACTGAAAATTGGCAAGCTAAATAATATCGAAGTATATGCTTGTTTGACAAACAGACTGATGAATGAATCAGATCAATAATTGATCGCAAATCATGACCTCCAAAAACAAGTAAAATATTTGTTAACTACACTGAAAATATCGTTAAGTCTTTCAAATAGAAACAGAATAACTTTTCAGTTAAAGAAATCACAAATTTTCACAAATTGTTTGAAAATAGTAGAACAGATCATCAAAACGCCATACAACCTTGAATTGCAGAAGCATTCAAAACTAATCCGAGATGAAATACCTTTGAACCACCTTACTGAAACGTTCTTTAGAGTCTTTCAATAGAAACACAATCACTTTTTAGTTAAAGAAATCACAAATTTTCACAAATTGTTTGAAAATAGGAGTACAGATCGTCAAAACGCCATATAAACACGTGTAAAGTCAAAAACCTTTGTCCGTGATTCGTAGTTCAAAGTCTTGCTATATGTGGCGCTGCGATCTTATTTTCTTTCGCCAATAGTGTGTAGTTTATATTTTGGCAATGTGTTTAACAAAATTTCAGGTACATGAAAAAAAAAATTATCCAGTCTCTGTCTTCTATATGTTAGGTAACATAACCGTTTTATTGTAAGTGATGACTGAGGAAGCAATTGCTGTTTTCTCAAAACTAATCTCACGTTAGTAAGTTTTTTCACCACATTATGAATGTCATTGTTCTTTACACAATTACCATTTTTGGATGTCTTTATAATGGAATAAATATTTTCGAAAGCTCGACCATTTAACAAAGAGTTGTTCTTTACCAGACCACTTTTTCTGACTGCAACCCCAAAGGATATATCTCATTGTCTTGAGAATATTCTGAGCTCAATTAGTTTATATATACCTATATATACCCTGAGGAGCGGAAAAATTCACTAATAATTTCAATAAATAAAAATAATCAACCTTAAAGTTCTATTGATATAAGCTAGGTCTGAAAAAATGTCGAAAATTTTGGAAAAATCAATTCATAATCAAATTCATGACTACGTCAAAGAATATTAAATTTCACTTATTGATCAACATGGATTCAGACCTAGTCATAGCACATCTAATGCACTTCCAGGAATTACTGATGAAATAATGAATAATTTAGATAAAAATAAAACTGAATTGATTGTATCCGTTGATTGGAGCAAAGCATTCGATACCATGAATCATCAATTATAATTTATAAAATTGAAATATTTCGGTTTGGCAACTAACATTTTTTTTTCGACCTCCGTTTTCATAGATGGCAACACAAAAGTCTAATTAACTGACTCATAAAGTATTTGCTCCTTAGAGCCCTTATTCTTATGTATGTACTTAAGAGGTTCACGTGATAAAAGTTTTTCATCTTGTTTATTCTATTTGTTTGAATCTAAAGCCAAAAAATTATGTTACTATTTTTTTCTAACAAATCTTGTGTTATTGCCATTTTGCCCATCTAACCCTGGCTTAATTAATGCTGGGTAAAATTTGTATACGTCATTTGTTGATGAATAGTTATTAAACAATAAGTATACTATTTGAATATAATTTTACCATTTTGATGTCTTGACAAAATAAAAATATGGAAAATATCTCAAAAACATTTTTTATTGTTTATAATCGTTTTTCTTATATTTCCATCATTTAAATAATCAGTTTCCTTCGAAATCATGCTTCGAATTTCTCATAATGGTAAAAATTATTCATCAATAATTTCATTATTGAGTTGACAATTTGTCATAAACAAATTTTGACCAATATCAATTTTTTTATATGAAAGTTATTAACATAACAGAATCAGCCATACCCAACAGAATGGTGATAACATTTTTCAATTTTTTTTTTATTTTATAGCCGCCACTTGATTTGTTAGCTAACAAACTGATAGGAGAAATTATCAGAGACGCGATGATGGATATTCAAGTTATTTTCATGAAGGATTCAATAATTTTTGATATTAGTTAGAGACCAAGTTTGTAGTATTGTTGATCAACTGTTATATCCAACTCGTGTTGAATTTTAGTAAGACTTACTCTTTTACTTTTGGAAAAAATATTTTTCCCTATGACATACTTTTTTAGTTTCGAGTTTTATATGTTACAGTGAGCAGCTACACTTTTTGAAAGTCGATTCTTTTATATGATCCTTTTCACCTGATCACTTCTACCTGTTATAGCTGTGACGTGAAGTGATATTTCTTCTAGTACAATAATTGTACTATTTCTAGTACGTTTCATTGACATCTGATACGACAGTACTGCTATTGTTGATTTAAGGCAATTCTATTACCATCTCAAACTTTTAGAAAGTCCCTATTGAAATGAGAAAATTCAATGGAAAAGTAGTAGAGAGGAGAAAAAACATTTTTCTACTCGTTATTCCGATTAGGAGCTTCACCAATTAACACCAATTTGAACTTGTATTAACATAATTTATTTTTTAGGAAAGTTGCAGATTATATATATCTTGCAACAGCGTATACTACCTTTAGCCGTTGAACAACAAACAATATTATAACATGCACGAGGCATAAGGAATTTTATGTTTATGACTTGTCATCAGCTACTCAAACTTCTCCATTTTATCTGGTTTCGGCCTCTGTGTTCTGCTATTCGCTGCGCTGCACTTGTTCTCAAAATACTCGTTTTTGGAAGGACGTTTATAACACTTGTTACATAATATATTATTTTTCTACATAAGGAAATTTTTCCATATTTTCAGATATATGTCACAATAAGCAAGTTATATTTTCGTGCTCGTACATTTAAAACTTAATTTATTATTCTGGGAGTTCCTTGAGAAATGCATAATAGTGCATTATATATTTTATTTATGTTCTTAGAATCCGTGAGAAAGGAAAATGTATGGCGCAAGGAGAAAAATATGGACACGGTTTCTTGTCTCTTCGGTTGGTATTTTGTTAAAATTTATTTGCGAGGTCGACGAAGAATTACCATTCTGGTGAATTTTCTCCAGGAAGCTTTTTAGAATACTTATTTCACACTTTCAAATATCAAAATATATGATTTTTGACCGAAATTGTATTTAGTAACAACAAGCAATTCAGACTCTAGCATAAGCGTACTATGGGGTATTTTCGTTGACAAGTCTCCAACTACTTACTGCTTCTTACGACCGGACCGTTGGAGTATATCTGTTGAATTCTTGACAAATACTTTTACAAGAACTATTTTCCAATGCTATACATTTCATAACCATGCTTTTGTATCGATTCAAAACGGGAGAGCATATACATACAGGTTTCATGATCATTGTCAATCATCAGCACATGATTGATCACCCAGTTGGATTGAAAACTATTTTTGGCTCAAGATAATAATTCCTAAATACTACAACATAGATATAGCGCAATCTTGAGGTTCCAAAATCGCCCCGATTACTCTCTACTTCATTATGAAGTGAACACATTTCATGTTAGGAGGGTTATACGTTGCATGACAAATGATCATTATCGAATTATGACAAATGGATTATAAACAATGCAGACTTCCGCATAAATCTATTTTCGTCTCCAACAGAAAACAACTACTGCTCCTTGAAATATACTTCATTACTGAAACAACGTTTTTTTTCTTTTCACTCTTCGTCCATTGACAACGTTAGACGGCATATTTATCAAACCGTGATGAGTATGTCACTGGAATGGATGCCCCTGAATATTCTTGAATAATGAAACATCAGAGGCACGCTAGAGGAAAATACGGCCAACTGGGATGTTTACAAGAAACATTTTGGATGTCAAACGAAGGACCAACATTTAATCGAGGAAATCGACACAGCCTTGAGTCAACTTCAAGATGCTATTACGAAAGCATATGAACTCAGCTATCCTGAAAAAGAAAAGGCAATCACCAAATATGTGCCTTGGTGGAATAAGGAAATAGCCAAACTTCGGGAAGAAGCAAGAACATTTTCAATAGAGCTAAGAGCCTGAGACATTGCGAAGACTACAAAACAGCTCTTTCTGGGTATAACAAAGAACACGAAGACAAATGTACGAGGGGATAAATGTAGTCTTAGTCTCGATATTGGTCTTGATGTTTCAAGACCAAGACGAGACTGGCTCAGTCTTGGTTTTGGATCAAAATGCGTCTAGAAATTTGAATTATTCAATGTTTTTCAATAAATGAATATGTTATCCACCTTCTATGTGGTATTTCGAAATATAAATATAACCCATATACAGGGAGAGTTAATGAAGCTGCGGTAATAGGCTGTCAAAAATTGCAAAATCCCACTTTTCAACTGTCATTATTTCAAAAACAGTTGAAGGTAGGTATAGAATATTAATAAAATATTCAAAATAAAATTCAAATAGGTATGCATCAATACCGGGTGTTTCACAGTGGATGGAACATTAGAAGTATCTGGAGAACAGAAAGACAGATCATTTCGAAAATTTTGGGCGTGGCTAATCAAACTTGCTCTATCCGTCTAAAATACTTTCATCATTACAGTGTTGCCGCTTGTATCAGAAAGTAGTAGCTACTTTGTTAGGAACATCTCGTATATTATCATTTTTGGAATCCTTATAAGATTCCTCACAACTTTCCCACCTAATTTCCTATACCTATCTATGACGATTTCCGAGATAAAAATTATTTTGTCCAATTTTTGTGAAAAACCTGACCACTGAAAAGTATCAATTTTTTCCCAATGCAAATTTACAAGATATTGCAATTTGGGTTATAGCTGCATAAGACCATTAAGTATTCTGTCGATGAACTGGATCTCAGTTTCAGCATACAGGGAGGCTCAGAAGTGAGTTCCTTCTGGGGACTCATGAAAATGACTGAAACTCTGTTTTTTTAAATGAAACACCTTGTATATTATTACTTATTTGAAAAACTGTAACATTTTTCAATTTAATTGAGTATACTTTCCCTATACCTATCTCATAGTTTGTTAGTTATGATCACTTTTTATGAATTTGTCTTCAATAAAATAAATATTGGATAGTGATTTAGATAGTAGGATATGAACTTCATTCTGACAGAGAACTAACATGTTATTCCTTCATTGTCAAGTTGCATGGGTGTGAAAGTACTATGGCAGAAAATAATTACTCGAATGTGGTTTTGATGGATTTTTTCATCATTTATGGTCAATGTAACAAGAATATCAGTAGAACATGCAGAAAGTTTAATGAAAAGTATGCTGATTTACCTCGAACGAATTTGAGAAAATGTTTGAATCTTCTTTGAAAGTAAAAAGAAACTTGCCTAGACTTGTGACAGGTAATGAGGACAACGCAATAAATGTTTTGGCATACTTCCACGGGAATCCTCAAGCTTCCATTCGTAGTGCGGTTCACGTTTTAGGTGTGAAACTTTCATCAGTTCATAGGATTCTAAAGGAACACGTAATGCATGACTACAGATTTCATAAAGTTCAAGCTCTCAAGCCCCAAGACGCTTAGCAAAGGATCGAACTATGTGAAATGTTGATGGTGCGTACACAAGTAGACGAATATTTTCTCAAGAAGATAATATGGACTGATGAATCAAAATTTTCGAGGAAAGGTATTTTCAACAGGAGGAATCTTCATTACTGGGCAACAGAAAATCCGCATGTCACAAGAGAAATGGGATTTCAAGAAAAATTTAGTTTCAACGTTTTCTGTTTAATTATGGACAATCAACTGCGCTTTTTGATTTATAATGAAAACCTTGATTCTAGAATTTATTTGAATATCTTGAGGACAACGGTTGGGGATTTCATTGAAGAACTGACACTAGAACAATATCGATCATGTTGGTATCAACTTGATGGAGCTCCTGCTCATTGCACTGCAGAAGTCGGGTTGGAATTGGACCGTATATTTGACGATCGATGGATTAGACGTTTAGGTCCATGGAACTGGCAACCTAGATCCCCTGATCTTACACCCCTAGACTTTTATTTGTGAGGCAATATCAAGCAAAGAGTCTACAGAACACCGGTCAACACAAGGGAGGAATTAGAACATCGAGTGACCCTAGCGTTTCAGGAATTAGATCCAAATGAAATTCAAAGAGCCACAATAGATGCCGTTGATGTTCGCATAAGAAAGTGTTTGGAAACGAATGGTAAACATTTTGAACATTTATTGAAATGATTCAGAACCGCTAAATCTTTCTAGATTTATTAATACACATGTTAGACTTTGGTACTTTTAGCTTTTAATGATGATACAAACATTTTAATATTTCTATTCAATCTAATAAATTTTCTCGAATTCATTCGAGGTAAATCAGCATACTATTCATTAAACTCTCTGTATGTTCTGCTGACATTCTTGTTACATTGACCATAAATGATGAATAAATCCATCAAAACCACATTTGAGTAATTATTTTCTGCCATAGTACTTTCACACCCATGCAACTTGAATACAGGATTACAATGAAGGAATAACATGTTAGTTCCCTGTCAGAATGAAGTTCATAGCCTACTATATAAATCACAATCCAATATTTATTTTATCGAAGAGATAAGTATAGGGAAAGTTTACTCAATTTAATTGAAGGATGTTACAGCTTTTCAAATAAGTAATAATATACAAGGTGTTTCATTTTAAAAAAACGGAGTGTCAGTCATTTTCATGAGTCCCCGAAAGGAACTCACTTCTGAGCCTCCCTGTATGCTGAAACTGAGATCCAGTTCATCGACAGAATACTTAATGGTCTTATGCAGCTATAACCGAAATTGCAATATTTTGTAAATTTGCATTGGGAAAAAATTGATATTTTTCAATGGTCAGGTTTTGCACAAAAATTGGACAAAATAATTTTTATCTCGGAAATCGTCATAGATAGGTATAGGGAATTATGTAGGAAAGGTGTGAGGAATCTTATAAGGATTCCAAAAATGATATAATATATGAGGTGTTCCATTTGAAATAACAAAGTAGCTACTACTTTCTGACACAAGCGGAAATACTGCATTGATGAAACTATTTTAGAAGGATGGAGCAAGTTTGATTATCCACGCTCACGAATTTTCGAAATGATCTGTCTTTCTGTTCTCCAGATACTTCTAATGGTCCATCCACTATGAAACACCCGGTATACAGGATGATTTATTTAAAATAAAAAATCGCTGCCAAGTTTAGCTGGAAGTGACAACAACGTAGTATCAAAAATATTTCCAAAAATCTCAAATTCAAGCCCAATAACTTTTGTATTGAATTTTTCAATATTAGGAGGTATGGACCACTGCGACTTCACAACATACATCTATTTGTTGTAAAATATGAAACTGAAATACTGAATTTGAAAAATGTATTTTCAATTTTGAGTAAACAAAAATTAAAAACCTATACCATACGAAAAATAAATAATTGAAATAAAATGCCATAACATTTTCCATCAGATTTTTCTTAATATTGAGTTTATTATAATATTAATTTATGTTCATTATTTTTCTTTCGAGACCAATACAATACAATAAAATTCAAGTTTTGGTCTTGGTCGTGTGAAGATTTATTAAGTCTTCGTCTTGTAACAAGACCGGCTGTCCCTCTGGAAGATAAAGAAGTGGACATTTCAAACCAGTGGTCTGCTATATTTTTGACTGAAGTTCAAAAATGAAATGTTTCAATACATGGATATTTATGTATTAATAAAATAATATTAGTAAATACGTTCCTTGAACACTGTTTCATTTGTGTTCTAATACTTTGTGATTTTTTCAAAAAGATCAAAAAGTATGAGGAAAAAAAATTGAAAATACTATAAATGTACATTACCTTTTCCAGGAAGATGTAATATGATCAAGAGAGCACCCAGAAAGGCAGAAGTGTGGTGGGGCGTGCCACCCCAAGATCAAAACTGTTACCCAAAACCGAGTGTTTTAGATAAATTGGCTCAAAAGAAGATGAACATAGATTAAAACTTAAGGTGCCATCCCCCAAAAAGAGGTTGGGTTTGCTTCTGAAGATGATAGTGTTAAATAATAATATAAAAATAATATTCTTGAACTTATGTATGGATACATAAAAGTTTTTCATGGTTTCCATTTCTCCTTCACTTTGGAGTAACTTATGCTGTTACATCAAAAGAAGAAATTTCAGTATTTCGAGCACGGGATGTCTGTATTCTGTAATCAGAGATCAGAGTGCTGCAACCTACGATCAGGTTTAGTTTTTCTTAGTGTAGTTCTATTACGTTTATCTGATTCACATTTCTCAGTGTGGCTGCAATTGGTGTTCAAAGTCATTGATTTTTGACCAGAAACAACGAAATGATTCTCTTCTGTATGGTAGGTCTTTATTCTGTGACCAAAGGAACTCGTTGCCACGTTCCCAACTTATGGCATGCCCCCCTCTCCCCGCCATAGTTGTGTGCCTTGCTATCAAGCGTTGTCTTAGTGTGCATTTATGCAGCGTCAATTAACATGTATCATGGAACAAGTATCATGGAACAATTATCATGGAATAAGTAGCGAAAATGTGACCATTTATGCAGACCAAATTAAAAATTAATAATTAGCAAGAATTGGTACCTAACCCTACTAACTACCGTCAAATGCTCATAACAAACTTTTAATTTTTCGTTTAGTGAAATGGAAGAGGTTGAGGTGCTTTTTGAACTGTTAATGCTACTCACAGCAAGTTTTTTTGTATTAAAGAGTAGGAGGAAAAGAAGATGGGCTGTGAAGCCCATAAATAGGCAAAGAAAAGAAAAGGGAATTTTTGACAACCTGTTTAAAGCAATGATTTTACAAGACCACGAGGGATTTTTCTCATATACAAGGATGACACCAAAACTTTTCGAAATATTGTTGTCGCAAGTGGGGCCAATGCTCAAAAAGGATCCATCGAAGAATCCCTTACCACCAGTACACAGATTACTGATTACTCTACAGTAAGTGTGCCAAGGGCGTCGCTAATTTTTTGTCTTGCGAGGGGTAATGGGGTAAAGTCTTTCTGGTTTAGGTAAATAAAAAAAAAAGTCACACTGTAATATAAGGCCATGAGTAGACTTGCACTTATCGACGCCCTTGAAGTGTGCACATACGTTGTTTTCAGTGGATGGTTTTTTACTTTTGTTATTGATTTTTTTTCAGTTATCTTTCTGAGGGATGTTCAATGAGAGAAATAGCTTGCGGGCACTATTTGGGGCATGCTACGGTTTCTGTTATTATAAGAGATACAACAAAGGCTCTGTGGGACGTACTGGCACCCCGTGTGTTGAAAGTTCCTTCAGAAGAGGAATTTAAAGCAATTACTGAAGGATTTTTCAATAGATGGAATCTTCCAAATTGTATTGGCGCTGTTGACGGAAAACATATTAATATCCAAGCACCGAAGTATTCTGGGACAACTTTTTTTAATTACAAAAAAAACTTCAGTATTGTGCTGATGGCAAGTTGTGATGCCTTTTATAGGTTCACCCTGGTAGATATTGGTGCTGCTGGAGGCAATCATGACGGCGCTGTATTCAGTTCGTCAGGTTTTGGTAGTGCTATTCTCTCTAAGACATTAAAAATTCCAGCACCAAAAAATTTACCCAATACAGACATTAAATTTCCTAACTTTTTCATTGCTGATGCTGCATTCCCCTTGGGAGAAAATTTAATGCGCCCGTACCCAGGAGAAAATTTGAGTATTGATAGGCGAATATTCAATTACCGCCTCTCTAGAGCTAGGAGAACGATTGAACACACCTTTGGAATTCTGGCTAATAGGTGGAGAATTCTCAGGAGATCGCTAGTTTGTGATTTGGAGACCTGCGAAAAAATTGTACAGGCCACAGTAGTCCTTCACAATTTTGTACAAAGAAGTGAATTAGAGATTCCAGAGGGTGAAAGAAAATATTCTCTCACCGGTTATAAAGGGAATTTACAAGGTGAATTGAGAGGAAATCATTTACGAAGTGTTGGAAGAGTTGGCTCAAATAATTTTAAAAAAAAGGATAAAGAACGTAGGGACACTCTCCGTGATTATTTCATGTCCCCTCAAGGTGCTGTTCCATGGCAAATGGAAAAAGTACAAAGAGGAGTTGTTCCAGAAGGTTTCATGGATGTAAATGTCTGATGTGATGCATTTATTGTTATTTTTTTTGTGGCAGAATGCCTTGTATTTTGAATGTAATAAAAGTTTGAATAATCAATTTTTAGTCAATTCCACAAAACAATCCAAATTTAATGACCATTGCTAATAAATAAAACATGGACATTCTTACAAAAATTAAAACAATATATTTCAATGAAACAAAATAACAACATTCTTACAAAATGAAAAATAAAATAATGAAGTGAAAAAACAACATGAATATCTTACTAAATAAAACACAAAACAACATCTTTCAAAACTGAAAAAACAAATAAAACTATAAAATCAACACATTTTCCAACATAGGTTAAACAAAAATAAATTAAAATGAGATCACAATGAATTTCCGCAAATCCACAATTTCAGTCTTATTCCAGCATATCATCACATACAGCCTTTTTTACAATTTGCATGACTTTCATTTCTGCTTCGTATCTAATTCTTTTATTTTTAATTTGAAGTAAGTCATTTCCCACAGACTTGAGAAAATTGATGGTGGACTCCTTTTCCAAGTTTTGACTAGATTCTTCTATATTTGATTTTGATTTAAAATATGTGGTGAAAACATCAAAAGTTGATGACAATTTTGTCATTATTTCTCTTTCTTCGGCCACCTTTCTCTTCTTCTTCAATGGTGGCGTTTCATTTTTAGATATTGTCATCTTCTCTTGAGAAAGTGTACTCTGCTCCGCCACATTGCTGTTCTCACTTTCTGAAAACAAAAAATACATAAGGTAATATATGGGATCTTTTCTACCTAGCTAAGCAACTGAGCATGGTCCAGAATTCCATGGAAGTGTGATGAAAATAAAACATATTCAATATATACTTGCCAGTCACTTCGTGAATTTCAAAAGATGTGTCCGATAACTCACAGCATTCCTTTGGTGAATCCTGACTGTAACTTTGACTGCATTCTCCTGTCATTTGTGTGGAGTCATGACTATCGTCCATAATAATATTTAATGAATTCCACGGTGACATGGACCTTAATGGCTGGGAACATTGGCTCATCGGGGCACTCATATTTCCTATTGTTCTGCAATAATAGAAAAATAAGTTTTATGGGATCAGGGGTGCCTTGATTAATAAAAATGATGATTTTTTGGTAAACCATTCAAGTACTGGCTTGAAAATATTTCTCTCATTGTATATGCAGTTGAAGAACTAGCCTGCTTTGTTCTATGTATTATCAGTACTTACTTCCTCATCGTCATATGTTTTTCCAAAAATAACATTGCTGGGAACAAGGGCCATGGTTTTTTAGGCCCAGATCCTGATGGAATATTTTTCTCTTTTTTTCTCTCAACACCATATTTGTTCCTTAATACATTCCATCTTGTCTGTGCCAGGTTTACTAAAAACGACTAATAAGTGGCTGTACTGTGAGGATGTGAATTAATACCTACCATCAATGTTGAGGGTTGATGCTATCGTACCCCAAGCATTCTCTTTTTTGTTTTTATCTTTAAAATCCTTGTTCCCTTTATCATAAAGAATCGGAAATTGACGAACAAGGTCCACAAGCATAGCATCATCAAGTTCCATTTTAAAATATTTTGGCACCAAACTTTTGAAAAAACACGTTCTTTTGTTTTGAAAAGAGTTAGGTTAAATTTCGTCGCCGGACGGGCCAATCCGCGGTCATCAGCGCACTAGTTGCGCACAATAAGAAAATCTGGTTCAATTAATGTAAAAAGTTGAAAGTTGGCCAACTTTGACTTGTTACTTGTTAAATGATAATTTTTAATTGTCTGCATAAACACGCTCATTGGAAAACAAGAAGTTCAACTTTTAATTGATACTTGTTCCATGATACTTGTTCCATGATACATGTTAATTGACGCTGCATAAATGCACACTTAGTCAGATAACTACTGGTAGCTCAAGCTCAAATAAAATGGAATACTCAAATGAATACAAGCTCTACAAGCTTTACAAGCGTTACATAAAAGAAACACTAGGTTATAATGACAGTGATTGAAGAATACAGCAAGTCAGGTCCAATCGCTCTCCTTTCATCAAACCGTAGAGGCAACCCCTTATGCACTTGCTCATATTGCAATCCAATTACTCACACCAAACTACGCCTGAACGGGACATCCTCAAGAATTGGCCGCGGCCCAAATCCTATTAAACTAATCCCGTCCTCGAACACTGGAACATGGCGGCGCAACGGGCCTCGATATAAATTCAAATGCACCCCGCGTAATTTACATGTAGATTTCCCGGTGACGAGTGATATGCGACAGGAGAGACCTCTTTTGTATGACAGATGTTCCAATTAGAGGGTGTGAATCAGTGTTTGGTGTTTGTCGGCGCGTGTGTGTGACGACTGCGATGCAATGTCACGGGGTTTGATTGGACAACTGCGGTGACATATTTACGCGTAAATACGGCTTTGAGGCGAACAATCGCGGAGATTTCAGGAACAGAGCAATGCCTAGGGTCGCACTCGCAGAATCGAATTATATGCCGGTAGGTATGGCACTTTTCGAACGGGAACACTAGTCCCCCGGGAATAACAATTGGTTGACTGAGCCGATTCATTCGCCATTGGATTACGAATAACGGAATAATTTCCATGATTGTTCCCGGATTAAGCAGAAACGGATAACAAAAAATGTACACATTCAATAAGCTGATCAGAAGCTCCAAGGCCAGTCATTTATGTTCACTTGCGCAGAAGATGCGGTTGTTATCATTTCTTGAGATATTAAACATTTCACTCGCGAAATTTTGTGCCTTGAAATGAAAATTCTGTCCAAATTATTACGAAAACGAAGGGCCACAAAGTTTATTTCACAATTTTCTGAATTCCAACTTACAATGTCTGACTCTGAAGTCGGAATTGAATTTTTCCGGACATTGAACTCAGTAATTTCGACTTTAAACTCGGTAATTCCGAAGTCAAAGTCAGAATTTATTTTTACGACTTCGGAGTCCGAAAGTCTGAGTATGAACTGGTAGTATGAACTGGGAAATTCCTTTATCGCTAGTCAGAGCTGTGCCGAGCACTTACAAACAGTGCTTTGAACACTAAGCACTTACTGAAAAGTGCTTCAAAATATCGATCTCAAACTGTTAGATACTTGAGTTACTTAAGATTAATCAAAGACGTGAGATTTCCGCAATTAATATTACATCGTGCCATGTTTCGCTAAACTCTAACTTTTTCAAGCGGTTATTGTACTAACCGCTTGAGAGAGCTACCTACAATGTAGCAAAATATAACAATAATAACATCATATTGCGCTAAATGATTAACAATATATCCACAATCTGTTTCTAAAGCAAATGTTTACCATAGAAACTCCATTTTTTAAAACATCGTTCTAATGGAGCATTGTAAATCAAAATTTTACACCTGTATTTTTCCTTTGTTTTTATGAAATGGTGTTTTCCTTCAAATTCTGCAGGCTGTATGTCTCAGGGAACGCCTCCGAGGCAGTGAGTTCCAATGCAGTTCATTGAAAGAACGAGCTCTGAGAAAGGAATGTTCAGCATGTCTTCGAAGTGCCGACAAAGGGATGTGATGACTGAGTTCGACGGGTCAGTCTCGATGGGACTGCAAACGGTGGAACGATTGATGATATTTCAGAAGAGCCTAGTACATGAAAATATTCATGAAACAGACAGATCACCAAGATTTCTGCGGCATTTAAGAGAAGTGATAATAATTACCCAAAAGGTAACGACAATTAAAAACTATGTCTGCGGCATGTATCAGCATAAACTCTGATAGTTCTGGTCATCAAAACTGTCGGAAAGAAAAATGTTGCAAAAACTAATTGACTGCCGTTCCGATCTTCATATAGCCTTCTAAATCTTCCGTTCCATGGTTACTCTCCCTCAGACAACAGTGATGCCGTAAACTTTCAGGTTTGAACTACATAGTAAAATGGTACTGGACCCGAGCCTGTAACGTCATCAGGAGTTTAAATGCCCTCATTTGCCTGGCCTGTGACATGAAAAGCAGGGATCGGAGCATTTCTTTCTAAAGCAGCAGCCTGTGCAGCTGATGAACTTGGTCTCGTGGGCACAAACTCTGTAACCGATTTGGGAACCATTCAGAAAAAAGCTTGAGTCAAACCTGCGGAGACTGGAGGAACTCTTGCCGCTAAGCAAGGATGAGCAATAAGAACATCGAAAACCTTGGCTTATCTAAAAATCTTTTCTTTGCCTTCCTCAGATCAAGTGAGCTGAAGTAGGAAACCGGAAGATTCATAATGGCCTGCCAGGATGGTAGCTGGAACACCCTGGTCTATATGGTAGTCGCCTGAAGGGTGTAGAGTCCCCTGATACTAGATGCAGAGCGTGTCGTGGGGTGCCTAAGACCTTAATGCATATGTTGTCAGCTTGTCAAGCGTAAGCGGTCCCAGCCTATATTCACAGGCATGAGCGGCGCTACGAGTATGATGTTATTATTTACTCGTACGGTATACACGAGACACTGGTGTTGCCTTTTGCTCTAGGGAATATTGAGTCCGTTGTGGAAAATGATTCTAATCTATTGGAACCACTCATTCCTCAACCTTAGGTAAATACAAGCTCATAATCACGATGTAGTCCTCTTCGTCCATCAAAGTGAGACGATTTTTGTCATACAGTTTTCAGCTCCTGATGAATCGAACATCGTCCGAAAATAAGAAGAAAACGTACTGAATATGGAGATTAAATGTTTGAACACCGTAGGATTCACACAAACCAGTCAAAATGGTGGTTCTGATCATAGGGGTTTTTGTTGCAATAATGGATACGCTGCTCTCAAATCTGCCGTAATATGGCGGAAATCTCAGCTGGATGAACGCAGAATGCTGTCATACTTGGTTTTCACTTCATCCGCTCAGGGTACATATGACCTAAACGTTGAGACTACGTTAATTTTTTCTTCGTGTTGAGTTGGACAACAATACTATTTGCGAAAATGCTCTGCAGAGGTGCATTTCAGCAAGGTTATGATGTCGTCAAATTTAGACCCTCACAGCAATTTATTTCAGAATCTCCTGATGGAAATTTGGTGGTAATATTGTTTGTTGACATTTTTGGGGAATTCTAGTTGTCGAAGAGCATCTAAAGTTTTCTGGGGCCTCAAGAATATATTGAAATGTATTCGGTAACTACGAAGATACCATTTTTGTCTATCAAACTCACTAAAGAATACAATTTGTTTGAAAAACCTGAACTGTCAGACATATTCACTGAATAGTCAGGTTAGGAACCCAACACACATAAAACATACATTCTAAAGTTTTTCATTTCCGTCCTGAAACTAATTTCATCTAGTCACATGTGATTTCATGTAAAAAACGAGTTGGCGGCTCGTCTCGTTTGTCTCGTATTCAAACCGTCGCATCGGGTTACGGTGAATTCGATTATGTTCCAAACAATATCAAATTACGTTCCTCAATGTATGCTCTAATGAAACTTTAATCTTGTTCTGTTTCGCGAATACTTCATCAACGTTTAATTTACTTTTCAGATGGCGGTCTGCCGCCTCTGTTCTAATCAGAGCCGCCGAAAAGTGGATATATAACGGAAACATGATTTGGTTTGTTCAAAAACAGTGCTCATCAATCAAATGAATAGCAAAATTGCTATTCCTGGTGCATATCCATCTCATTGCTAGCTGGCAAGCAGTTTGTTCGCATCGTTTGTATGACCACAGCTGAACTCATATTTTTGGTATAATGATGCTGGGTTCTTTTCATGACGTTAACTATAGTGTGACGTCATATTCTCGTCAGGTATTATTAACATAAGTGTACTGAAATACATATCGATTAAAACTAAAACATCATTCCCAACTTGGTTTTCAAAAGAACTAAAGTTCGGTTCGAGAAATCTGAATATTATCTAACGAAATATACAGTGTATTTCACTTCTCATGGAAACACCCTCGTATCTTCCGTAATTTATGACGTAGAACAATGAAATTTTCAGGATCGAGAGATGCACTATAAATGAACTCAGTGCACAGAAGAAGTTATCCTACGTGATATATACTGCATTCCAGCAGCGATGGATCCACCCATTTTCCATCGCGTGCAGTGTATAGCACGTAGGATGACCCCTTTTATGGCGTACGACAAAGTCAACCATGACTTACTGTTAAAAAAACTTAAAAATTATGGATTACACAATCGTCTTCTAGAATTTTTTTCTGTCTCACTCAAAATCACGATCACAATTTGTTACCATCAAGGGAGAACCTTCACGAGTGTTCTTAGCATGCTCAAGAGTTTCCCAAGGATCCAACTTAGGACCGCTGATGTTTCACATGTTTATTTATGATTTGCCTAAGGAACTGGCATTTTTTTAGAAGATCAGCGGTGTCAATGTCAGGGGGCATCCAATAATTACGTGAGACAATTTTGGCGATCTTTCTACCCCCCCAGCCCCTTGTTGAGATGTCGTGAGATTTTTCTCGACCCCCTCCCCCTTCGTTAATCTCAAGTGAGATTTTTCATAATGCGTATTTGTAATGTAAATGAGTTGATCTGTGCTCCATTGCATATTTGCATTAAATTCAATCAAAAAAGAGCCGGTGAATGAATACATTGTTTCCAAACAAATTAATTTATTAACAGTTAATAAATTCTTCCAATAGTTAAACCTATTTGAATATCATTATATAGGATTTAGCCATATTTTAGTGGAGAAATAGTTTTTTTCACTAGTTTTCGCGCAAATTTCACACTGTTTCTTTCTTGCGCAAAAAATTATGTTATATTTTCCGAGACAACCCATTCTCCCACGTGAGATTGAATGAGGTTTCACTCGATCCCCTCACCCCTAAACGCCTCAAGTAATTAATGGATGCACCCTGACTACTAGGAGCTTCAAAATGACTTGAACAGAATTTCAATATGGTTAAAGTGTAAAGTACTAACTTTCAGCAGAAATAAGAGCCATCTTAACTACGTCTGTCATATTCAATATAAACGACTAGATAGAGTCGCCACCAAACCTGGGAGGACATTTTAAACTGATTTGAAATTTAATAATCTCATTGACTCTATCATTCGCGAAGCCAATAAAATGAGCGGGTTTTTGAAGAGATCCACCTTTGAATTTAATGTAAACTGTTGAAACTTTTATGTTAGTCTATAGTACGAAAAGCGGTATACAACAAATATTGAGCAAAAATAAAACAGAAGAGAGAGAGAAGGAGGAGATTCATAAAATTAGCTGTAGGTTGCGCGAAAAATATTATGTGGGACAAACTATGAGGCCCATGAAAGTACGGTCCAACGAGTACATTGCTCATATCAGATTTTCGAAACTGAAAGAATCGAATGTGACCCAACATTCATTGGATCACAACTATCGATTCGAAAACACAAGTTTGATATTTACTAGACATGTACATGACCATAGACTCTTCGATGCATCCAAGGCTCTGAAAATTGCAAAATGTAAATGTGGCTTTAATGCAGATAATGGCCCTATTCTACATAATCCAAATGGTCTTATAATCTCACATTTATCGAGTGGATTTGTTTGGGGCCTGCACCCCAAGATTTTCAACAAATCCTTCGACGTTTCCATAAGGACAATTTGGCCTCGTGGAGAACCTACATATTACGCATCTACTGCAAATAATACCTAACTCTGGAAGATTTAATTTCACTGTTTGATTGGAAGGACACGACACAAGGTGCATTTGGTCAACATGATTTTAAAATTGTGCTTAAAGGCGAAAGTTGAATCTGTTAATGTCAAATGGCACCGTTTATATAACAATGTTAAGTTGAAAACCTTTGATGTTACACTTAATTAACATGATGAAAATTAAGACAGATGCGAAAGAAAAAATGTTGCCTAACCCGTTGCCTACTAATCTCACGACGACCCTGACTCTAATTTTACTTTATTGTATCGTGGAGAGTTTCCAGGGCATCGATTGAGTGCTAGAAAAACTCGAATTTGGCCAGCGGAAGAAGGAAATGAAAGACACTTGATTCAGTGCACACAGTGTCGAGAAAGACCGTCGGGGCTTTTCAGTCGAAAAATGTCATAGCCCAATGTACTCGGCGGAAAGGTCACATTTGACGAAGAGGGATCAAAGACCACTGAGAGAAGTACAAATAAAAGTCGAGCGATATTTCAGGGGATGACTGGTTAACTGGTAGCGTGTGAAATTTTTCCTTTGATGGTTACTATTGTGCTTTTGTGAACTGTGAAAAGTTTTAAGTAGTCCTATTGAAATGATGAATATTGAGTAAAAAAGTTTCATGCATGCCTATTGAAATGATAAATCATAATTAGTTTGGTGATGCAAGATATTTTTCCTAAATTCAGTGTGGACTCGATGGCTTGCGGAAAAAAACTCATTTATTATTGCCAACCTTTAGAATTTCATTTGAATCATTCTCGATTTGCTCATTTATATTCACATTGAATTCAGACATTTCTCCTAGATTCAGGCTCTGAGTTAAAAACCAAGTTAAAAAAATTTGAAACAAGTTGCAAGCAAATAGACTCAAACTAGATGAGTAACAACTGTACTCGGAGACCCCCCAAAGCTACATATTTGGCCCTATTATCTCCATACTCTCTATGAATGATGAGGGCAGCCTCTACTATTTGTGGAAACTCCTCATTGATTGCTGAACTTACTGAACAAGCCTTCACGATACTCATCTGATTTGATATACTCCGAATCTAAAATTCTTGACATTCGTCAACATTATTTCTTTATATCAACCTGCTTTGAATTCAAAGCTTAATCTAATCTTCGGAGACTAGAACATTCTTACGAAACAAGACACAAATCCAAATATTTCAAAACAACGCTTGCTTCAAAATCTATAGGACAAAGATGCTTTTCGTATTTAGTACCAAGATTTTTCAATTTTATTCCTGTCGAAATAAAAGAGATATCATCTTATAGAGGATTCAAGAAAAAGCTAAAAAAATATTTACTTGATTCAAACAGACTTACTGTTCATGAGCTGGTGGAGGATGGTATAACGGTGTAAAGAGATTTCATTCCATCTCAGCTCATTTGTCTTTCTTCAATTACTTCGTATGTATTTTCTACTTGTTAAATTGCATGTTTATTTTGTAATTTTCGTGTTTCATATTTATTGACCACTATGTTGGTTGTATACTAGGCATGTGTTTTTTATCAAATCCTGTTGACTTTAAAACTTCAGTTGTCTTCATTATATTATTTTTTATAAGTTTTCCTGTACTTTTATGTGAAAAAAGCTGTGTGTTAAATTGTATGTATTTTGTAATTTACATTTTCGCATTTGGTGACCGCTTTGTTGCTTTGTTGCTTGAATACTGGACATGTGTTCTTTATCAAATCCAGTAATGTTAGAGAATCTTAATTTGAACATAAACATATTTTTTATATTACTCAGTATTTATTGATACTAATTTTAAACATAGGCTACACTCACACCACAGACAGTCTTTGACTTTGTGGCTTTCTGTTTATTTGTGAAAAAATTCTTATCGTCGCAGTCCATCCTACGGTCTCTTGGTACAATGATGATCGTGCTACTCTAGTTCACCTGATCCCTGTAGATATACAGGGTAATCCATTCGGATGCGAATCACCATTTTTTCTTCAATAAGAAGAGTTTCAGTAGCTCTATCATACTGCCATGAATTTGAAATGAAATTCCAAATGTCAATGCACTCTTCGATTTTTTTTTCAAAGTCAATAGTCCAAAATGTTAACACTTTCTTAAAATAAAATTTTACTACTCCACTGGATATGTGATACTTTAAAATCGGTATAACTGGAATTAAACGAAAAAGTAATAATAAAATTTTTATTAATGAGCCATACTTCTCCGTTACTTGCTGTGCAATAAACTTCACTAATGAATCGAATAAATTTTTCTGTTTCCCTCTTTTGTTTTGCTGACTTATCGTCTTGGCAATATAAGTTTCGAAGTCATCTGTTAAAAATGAGTTTTTTTATAATGAATCTGTTTCTGAGGCGTGTTTAGGGGAAACAAAGATTGCCGATAATATTATGAATAACTGTTTCTTAGATGTTTTTACATTTCAATCTGATAGCATTCCAATCGAGCAATGTAAATTATAATATTTCCCACATGTGATAAACAGGACGATTATCAGAAATATTACTATAAAATTCAAATTTTAATTGTACTGTATTTCTGTTAGTAACAAATATTTCTATCTGAAATTCCAGTAACATCCATTCTGAAAGATTGCAAATCCAAAGGAGAAGTATTTTTAATTTTTTTTATTAAATAAAATATATTTTTTTGTATTTTTGGCGATGAAATTAATTCAAAGTAGGCCTTGAAATTCTTAGTTTTATTTCGATGTTGATTATCAATGTCGATGGTTGAAAAAAAAACTTTCGAATCGGATAATAAATAACAATTTTAGAAGGGGTGTCCCGCTTTGCAATGGGTCACTCTGTATATAACAAATAAAAATTTGGTGAGATGCAAATGTGCTAGAACTGAATATTCAGAATACCAACTTTATGACGTTCAAGGGATGAAGGGGGTTAAGGGGTTTCAATTACTGATTACTTGTATACCTTTCAAAAAACCCCTTGGCATTTACAGTGAGTTTAAGATAAGGTTGTCCACCACGGGGATATTTGAAATGGTAATAGGTGCAGTTTGGGTTAAATGGAAAAATAGAAAGGAAGTATGAAATTTAAAAAAATATTTCTGATTTTCAAATTGTTTTGGAAAACTGAATTTTTCTATTTCTTATTTAATTTCTTACTGGTGTTATCATCACAGCTGGAACAAGATGAAAAATACATCTTTGCATAAACTTGCATAAAATACAGATTTTGTAAGTATTTTCATTCTAAATTCAATGATGTATCATACATGGCAGTTATGTTATGTGTGAGATCATCCCGAAATTTGAAAAATAATTTCTGATACGGGCCTGAATTGGAACAAACAATTATGGAATTGGATATTCTCGATCTGAAGAAAACAAACAGTTTGAGTTGGCATATCGAGTAATTGTGGAAATAAAAAAAAATCGTGATGATAACCGAAAGGGATCTAAAACGTATTGCAACCGGCGTCAGTAATATATCATTGAATTTAGAATGAAAAATTTCATGAAAAACGGGTTTTCTTCAAACAACCGGAAACTCACACAGTGAAATTGATATCATTACAAGAAAGCTTATGAAATGTTACTTTGAAGAAGTATTCTCAATCTTGTTTCAGCTCTGACGATAACGCCGAAAAGATAAATACAATTATTGAAAAATTCGGTTTTTTTCAAAATAATCTGAATATGTAAATGTTCATTGATTCAGTAAATATATTCATCACTACTACTAATCCACTTCATGGATTTTTCATCGAAATACAATGACCTATCGAATCCTTGTTCGTTAAAGTAATGTACTGCTTCATTGATACCATGAAATAGACTAAGAGATTTGTGGAACATGTTGAGTGTTTCAGCTTCGTTCGTTAGTTGAACCAATGATACCAGTTTGTAAATATGATGATCGTTTATGATTTGATGAACTCACATGCGGTAATGAATAAATGACATTCAGTGTCACTATTTTTAAGATGGTTTGAAGGCCGTCGTTTTTCTAGAATTTTTTCCTGGCGTTTCAGGGCCATGGAGCCGAGGACTTCCACGAGTCAAGGTGAGGAGGAGTCTCAGATAGTTGCAAGTGCGTATTTACCGTATATCCCTAGGGTCACGAACAGAATTGGAAAACTCTTGTGACAACACAACATAAAAACGTTCTTCAAACCCACCAAGAAGATACAGCAAAAGCCTTAGGTCGGCCTGAAACAAAAGAGACCAACTATCAGCAGCGGGGGTATATCGCATACCAAGCACTCGCAGAAAGGTGTACATCAGAATTACAGAAAAATCTATGGATACAAGACTGAAGGAGCACCAGAAAAACTGCAGATTAGGCCAAACGGACAAGTCGGCAGTAGCAGAGCACGCGCTCAGTGAAGGTAACCACATGATCCTGTTTGAGAACGTGACACTTCTTGCCCCCACAAGGGATACCATAGTCGAATTGTAGGGGAGGCAATTGAGATCCACAAACACAGGGACAATTTCAATCGAATATGGAATCCTTTTCTTGAATATTCAAAAAAAACAAAGACAATGACATTATGACAACAGGTGAAAAGGAATCAGCTATAGTTAATGAAAATGTACCTAATCCGGACACTGCAATGAGCACACGTAGCAAAAACTCACAAAGAGCAAAGGAAGTCAACAACATTAGGATAACAGAGAGGGAGAGGGAAAGAGAGGTTAATGAAATTCCAGATACGGTAATGAACACACGGAACTACCTGAGTTAGTATAAATACAATCTCTGGGACGGAATCTTTAGTCATCCAAAATTATCCACAATTATCTACAAGCATCTGAAAAACCTACAGCCGTATGTATAGTCAATTCAAGCGACTCGCCAGAGTTTCGCCGCTCGCTACACAAGAACTATAATGCACAGTCGAGCTCCAAAAAAGTGGTACATCGCCAGCGTTTCGCCAAAATGTGACTCATCGCGTAGTTGTCACTTTTTTGGAGCTCGACTGTGCATTATAATCCTTGTTTAGCGAACGGCGAAACTCTGGCGAGTCGCTGGCGATTGACTATGCATTCGGCTGCTAGACTCTCGTGCTGGCGAAACGTCATCAACATGCCATACCCATGACAGGTTTTATGTCAAAAAAATATTTTCAAAGTTTCACCGCACAAGAAATAGTCCAACAATTCCTCATTACAGTGTGAAATTGCTTCTGAAGAGAATGTTTTCCAATTCTCCCGACCTCCCTGATGATCTTAGAAGAGTGAAATAGATTTTTGTCGACCAAAATGTATTGGAGGCCTAGCGAAAGAGATGCAATTCATGCATCAATGGAATAAGCGATATTCTGTGAGTGATACTTCTGAATAACATTATCCCTTATCTCATTCATAGATAAGAATCTACAATGGAAACTGGACACTTAATAAATAATCAACTATCTCTCAAGTTATATAGGGTCTTTCTCAATATCTATCAGATGTAGTTCAATGTCCAGCGTGGATTTTGCCGGGGAAGTAGTTGTTTTCTGTTAGATACTACAAAAAAGTAACTTCAATTTTATCGTAGGGTTTTTCCATTTCCAGCGAAGTTATGTATTGATTTAATTTTCAATTGAGAATGTTTCTCTTTAATACAAGTCAGGAAGAAATTCCAACAAACGACAGCCTTCAAACCCGAGTATATTTAGTGACACTGAAAACTTCGGCCGCGAAAACCTTAACCATTTTTTCAAAGTTACATTATGTTAACGAAACCCTATTCATCGGATGAAAATTATTGTAGAGTACTTTTTTATTACTATTACTCACCTTTTGGCTCACCTCTACTAATGCATTTAAACAAAATATGTAAGTTCATGATTCTTTCATGGTTAACAATAAAAGGAGACAATGGGTGGAAGATGTATTTCCTTGTAGTGTATACTTGTAACCTTAGTGAAGTGTAGAAAATTATTCTGAGTTGTCTTTAGTGAGGATCTTGCTGACTCAAACCAAATATTTCGTTAAAGAATTCAGTGAAAAACTCAGATTTGATTCAGTTGGTTCAATGCAGACTGCTAGTTATCGATGGCATGAAACTTTCTCCATCACGAAAGTATCCAGAAACGCAAAAGTTCAGTAAATTATGTTACGTCTCGTTTTGAGCCTTTATCGGCTTTATTTTCTGCGATTCGGATCAATTGATCGGCGTTTCTGCTATCAATGCTTGTCGGCGATTATCATTTATTCGGATAAATAGCGAAAATTCCAGTTGAATAATTCGAGCGTCCGAACAGAACACAGTGCTCTTAATCCAATCAAATATACTTGGGTTGTTTGAATACAGGATCGGTTCGGAATCTCATTTGGACTTTAAACATTGAATAGATGCTATATCACATAAAACAAACAACAATGTTTCCTTTTTGGATCAGCAAGCGATCAATTTAAGTCCCTTTGGTTCAAAATCAGAAATAGGCCTCAAAAACATCACCGAACTTGATAAACAATAAGCCAAAATATCAAAATTTCGCACCAAGGTACCGCATATTCAGTTATAACATTAAAGTCGGCAATATACGGGAATTTCCTTTTTTAATATAATGATAATAATAATTCATTCATCATCGATATAGTACAAATTATGATAGCACTATTGTTAACATATGACAAATATCACAATATATTAATTATGAAGAAATGTAATGATGTTGTCATGAGAAAAAAAAAGTAAAGTTCTCAATGGTCATCGATAGGAGAGAGTTGTATCCAAGCGCATACATTTTTCATTAGTTTGATGTTTTTACAAAATAGCAAGTATAATATACTTTCATGAAATTGGACTCTGGCATTGATTTATAAAAATAATAATACTCCCTGACGAACAATCGAAGAGTGTACCCAAAGTCACAGCCTGTGCGAGTAGAGGACGGCTATTGTTATTATTTGTCGTGGATCTCCGAGGCGACTTACTGATTCAAGACTGGAGAATGCCTCTCACGGAAGGTCTCAAGAAAAAATATTTTCATCCACTACTCGAAGAAGTTATTGAAACAATTGATTCTTCCATTTTTGAAAACGGATTTAAGAAGTGCAGACTAATACCTTAGAACCCCTAAGCTATGAATTTGTCACTTCATAACCCAACGCCAAGAGCAAAGATGGATATGAATCTAATGAACTCATTTCTGCTACAATCAGAGAACGTAATTGGCGAAGAGAAAAAATCACAGTTCAATAGTAATGAGATTGACTGGAAAGGATCCAACGAAGATTGGTCTCTACAACAGTTGGAGACAGAGTAAAAATAAAATGGAACATGTGAATCATATTGTTCTATTTTTCACCTGACACTGCAAGAGGTTCCGGAAACTTCAGACAATAATCAACAAGCAAAAATAATATTTTAGCTTCTGAAAATGTTGATGCCGAGCCTCTAGCTTCTGACAATAATACAGCCGCCCCTCAGAAAGAACAGATACCTGAGATTTTCATGGCAGAACCAGGACCTTCTGGATTACGGCCAAAAGTAGTTATCTGTGAGTTAACACCAAACAAAGAAAATAATACAATAGGAAGCCTTAACAAACACCGCATATTCCACAATTCCATATCCATTCAAGCAATTGTTATTTTGGCATGATATAAAACCACATACGGCTAAAGGATGAAAAAAGAAAAAAATCCTTCTCTACTCTCGTCGCCCCAAACTATTGTGGGGGTACCTCCGAAAGAAGAAAGAAATAAGCAAATTATAGCTGAAAAGCAAACTAAGAGAAAGGACGAAAGAAAACAAAAACGTAAAGGAATTATAATAAAAAAAAGAATATACTGCTAAACAAGAAGAAACATAGAGGAAAAAATAAATTACACACTAAATCGACAGGATGACAGTGATTCAACAACTTCAGAAAAATTATCGACTGAAAGTGCTGACTCTTCCAGGTGGAATGAAGATTTAGAAGACGTCAAGAATGAAAGGGATAATTTACCATACCGACATGTTAACTTCGAAATTCTCATGGAGAGGGATTTTGTCTTGTGTGTATTTTTAGGTGGTAAACGTAACAAGCTAAATTTGTTTTTCTTATTGGTGCCCCATTTCACATATTTCAAGCACGCCTCAGCGTGTTTAAATCGAACTTGAAGTTAGGTACCATGGCAACATCAACAACTCAAGAAACGTGAAGTCTAAATGACAATGTTTTGATCAGTGATCTGACAGGAGTACCTTGTTACGTCAAATAAAATATTAGTAACAAATGCAACTTTTTTTATGGGGTACACCTAGCAATAGAATAAATCAAAACGAAATTGAAAATATAGAAGATTTAAGAATTAAATTCATGAACGCTTTCGCATCACTACGGCGAAGAGGTATTCTCAGAGCAAATAATAACTTAAAGAACGACTCCGTAAATGTCGGGAACGAGAAGGTCGTTAATTTGAACATTTGTTTCGATTATGATTACTTATAATGTTATTTCAATTCTTGATAATAATTAAACAAGTTCTTGTGAGAATAGTTATAAAATAAGAAAAGCTATATAATCAAATACAATGTTATGTTTGTGACAGATTATGTTTGTGAGTTCTCAACAGAATACATAAAACAGATCTTTTTCATACCTACTGAGGTTAATCGGCATGGGGATGAATAATGATTCACAAGCGTCTAGCCACACCAATTCTACTTTTGATGGCGCAGTTTCGCATGCGCATTGTGTCCGTGCCAAATTTCATATACCGATTTCCAGTAATTGTTATTTGTTGTGAAGTAATCGAATGATTTTTAGACTTCCCTGGTGTGTTAATTTGATAACTGATTTGTTTTTTTGTTGAATAAACTGTTTAAAATGACTTCCCAAGTAGCACACCTATATTGGTAAAATATTGATACAATATTGTGAACATATTGGCGAAATATTTGAAATGCAATATTGGCGAGAAAATAATGTGAACATTCGGCGATATTGGTCCAATATTACTTGAATAATATTGGCATCAAAATGTTCGGCGATAATGGCACAATATCGCTGATACAATATTCTGACAATATTGGCACAATATTCAAAAGTTATATTGTCGAGAAGTAAAATGTGAACATATTGCGATATTGGTCGAATATTGTTTGAATATTTTAGAAATAGTTTTGGTGAAATATTCTTGAAGCTATAATGGCCCCAAAATATATATCGATATTGGTACAATATTTATCGATATTGGTACAATATCATTTGGATATATTGGTGGATGTCAATATACCTTGGTAAATTATTAAATGTCTTTTAGTTGATGAAGGTGACACCAGAGTCTGCCTTTTCATCGCCATAACCACTGAGTGAGCTGTCTTGAAACAAGTTGTGAGAAGTATTTAATATACTTTCGTAGGTTTTAGAAGACGTTCCATATGTAGAGCCACCTAGCGGATTTTTATCTAGGTTTGATCGTGATAAAATTTCAATATGTTTTATTGAATATTCGGCCAATATTCAAATTTCATCTCAATCTAGATGTAGGAAACAATATGAAGGCAGTATTGTTTTAACAATATCGATTAATATTATATATAATAAATATTGGCGAAATGATATTCAACCAATGTGTAGTAATCACACTGGGAGATACAATATAGTTTTTATTCCTAGAATTAATATTAGGGGAATATTGGGATTGCGATATTTATTCTAGATGTTAAAAACGATGTGAAGACAATATTGTTTTATCGATATTGGTAAATATCAGTCAACCAATATTGACTCAATATGAGTTATCACATTTTGTCAAATAAAGTGGAAATGATATTCAACCAATATTCTATCAAACTTGGATATACAATATAGTTTTTACCATAGAATCGATATGACTGGAATATTTGGATTGCAATATCTGTACTAGATGTGGAAAACAATATATAACCAATTTTGTATTATCGATATTGGTAGAAATTATTCAACCAATATTGACCCAATATTTCGTGTGATAATCTACATTCAAAACTAGTTCAACCAATATCCCACCAATATTATTAATATAATATTGTTTTTTGAATATTCATCCATATTAGACCAATATTGATTTTACATTTACAATATATCTATATTGGCCCAATGTGGAACCAAGATTCAGCCGATATGATGTGCTACCTGGGTTGGTGCACTATTTGTAACAAATTGTTTTACGATGTTAGTAGTTTGAGAGGGAATGAAAAATGTTCCACCCAGGTTAGTAGGTATACATGATTGTTTTTCTCTGTGCACTGATAAAAAGTTATGAAAAATGTAAATGTACCTATATTTTCAGATGAACTGGATAAAATAGTCCCCCCAAAAAAGAAAAGCGTTGAAGCTAGCTGTGTTGAATATGGAAATCATTCTCAACAAATTAAAATGTTATTCAACATGTGAAAACTTTTCACTCTGGGTGGCTATTCTTGAGTTTCAGGGAGTAGAAAAGCCAAGAGGAAACAGTCACTTTTCTCTTTTAATGAACATGGGAGTATGCTTGAATTTGTTTTCTCTTACCTGTCGAGAGAATTAACTCCCTGACATTTCTCTTGGTATTTTCGAGGGAAACGTCAGGGAATAGAGATTTTAAAAGTCTTTTATTTTGATGTGATACTAGAATAGATGAGTTCATGGATGATTTGATAGCCGATCATACAGTGCGGCTTTTAATATCCCCCCCTGTTAACTTTTGAACGGTTCGACGTAGATACATGAAAAAAAACCGTTTCGAGGGTTTCACCAATACTACTTTTTGAAAAAAAAATAGTGATTGCACGATAGGGGGCGCAGGAGGAGCCATCAACTCAAAATTTTTAAATGACATGTGGGGTCAAGTGGTGTCACATCATTGAAAAGAGAATTCAATTCTCTTTACAACCATCTGAATATTTTTGAATTTTGGTAATATTTTTTTGTAATTCAAAATCGAAATATCAAATATAAATGCGGATCTGAATACTACTCATACCTCGATAAATTTGAACGGTTGGATGTGGAACAATGAAACCAAACATTTTTTGAAGGGTATTTGCAATTACTCGACAGATGGTGCTGGGGGCACATTAATTTAAAAATTTCGAAAGGTATAAAAATCGAAATTGGGAAAAAAATTATAAACAAAATTAAAAAATATTTAGATGGTTGTGAAGAGAATTGAATTCTCTTTTCAACGATGTGACACTTGAACCCACATGCCATTTAAAAAATTTGAGTTGATGGGCCCCCCTGCGCCCCCTATCGTGCAATCACTATTTTTTTATTTCAAAAAGTAGTGTTGGTGAAACCTTCGAAACATTTTTTTTTCATGTTTCTTCGTCGAACCGTTCAAAAGTTAACAGGGGGGGACTATTAAAAGCCGCACTGTATATTTATTGATGAAGAAAATGCTCGAGAACAGGCTGAAGGTCGCAGGATATTTTGGAGTAAAGAAATCCATTCAATTTGTCGGATTCACAATTCAAAAGTATATTCAGGCTTTCCAAGCCAATGAATAGCAACTTAAAAAAAACACTTCAACACATTAAAAAGGGCATTTGAAATGTTTATATCCTCCCGTGTTCTTATTCTTACCCTAACCTAACACGTTAGGATTTTTGTTTTTATTGTGCTAACACTAACACGTACCCCACAAAATGAAAATATCCCAACCTAACCTCATAACCAGACATAACCTGAGTTTTCTCAAATGTGAAACTGCGCCATCAAAAGTAGAATTGGTGCGGCTAGACGCTTGTTAATTATTCTACTAGTGCAACATTATGGTAAAGAAAAATGTCTCATGGAAATGTTGATTTTATTTTTATTCCGAACAAGAGACTAGAAAATCTGGAAATTCTGGAATTGATTATTCTTAAAGAATCAATTTGTCAGATTCACCTCCGCATTCTCTGATATTATTTAAAATGCAATCAAAAATACAGGTCCGTACATGAAAATTAAAAGTTGATGGTGGCCCAATTTATACGATAGATACACTTTATATAATTTTTATTTAGATATGTGGATAGCCTACAGAGAGTTGCTATGGCAGAGTGGTAAAATAAAAAATAATTCGTAAAATAAAAAGATGTTGGCAAAAGAAGAATTCCGAAATTTTCGATTTTTCCTGTATAACTCCAGAACTAAAGAAGTTAGATCAGATATTTTTCATCCATATAATTAACCTCCGAAATACACCCTCTATCTCTTATCATTATCGAAATCACCATGCATATACTCGAATTTGAATAGGCCTGTATAAAAAATATTGAAAATTTCAGTAATTTTTCATTTAATTTTCTGAATAGTGTCATCTATTTTGGTGGATTCACCATAACATTTTTTATAATTTACAACAATGAATTTCGTCCCCAATTATTTCACATTGATTTAGAAAAATCCTGTATAAAATGTTTCCGTATAAACCCTAGTAATTCTTGTATTCTCGATCAGCTATAGTCCAGTCAAATTAGGATCGATTGACTTTCCACAAACATGACAGGATCCGGTATTTCTAACCACGCTCCGTTAAACGACTCCAGCTTTCCTTCATATTACTTCCGATTTTCGGCTAGGCATCAACGAATTGAATGACACGAGAATCCCCAAGCGGTTTTATCAACACCGCAAATATTGCGATCCCGAGTGACGGATATTTCGACGGGAGATCTGAATTATGGAGAGAGTATAATGCGAGTATGTGGGGATGTGGAGACAAGTAGTGAGATTGGAGCGAAGTCTGCGATCTTTCTGTAATTAGAATCAGTCAACGGGGTAGTGTTAGCCGAATCCACGATAGGGTTCACGACGTTTGGAATCAATAATGAGGGTGCTTGAAGAAGTTGTTTTTGTGGAAATCGAAGTTTCGAATACCATAGTTGTTTACCAGTATGTCTTGCATAAGCCACATACAATCCTGTTGATAGAAAATATAAGTTTTTCGGTAGACATATTTTCGACAGACGGTAATTTATCAATTTAAATTTTTCAATGGAACACTCACTTTTTTTACTACCGCTTACCAAAGTAGCCTTTGACGCTTTCAGATCTCAACGCAAAGTTGACGTGACGTGAGGAATGTCATTTTGTGACAGCTTTTACGCTCTAAGCGAGAATATTGAAAAAATGCTCGATCTGCCTATTGAGCAAGATCCCAGGGCCGTCAGACGTTACTTATTTTTAAATGAACGAAATGTGCACGATTGAGTAGTGTTAGTATGAACTATGTTCGCATGCCTACCTGCTAGCTTGACCAGATGACCATTCTTCAGATATTAGGGAATCAAGGTACGTAGTTGAATTGCCAGTCTACAGATATTTTTCTGTAACCCATGGTGGGTTAGTGGACAGAGTAACCTAGCTACCACCCCGGAGCTCCGAGTTCAAATCTCGTCTACAACCAACATTTTTTTTTTATTCAGTAGACGTATCACACTAGGGTCAGCCATCTCGGTTGGAATCGGCATCGACTCTGGGTGGATTTTTGTTATTTATGAAATTTAAAAGAAAATTTTGGTAAATAAAAGATTTTGTCAAGATTTTCTTATAAGTAAAATTCCAAGGCCTTCAGACATAACTTATTTTTATGTACTTTTAATACCTGCGTGCTTGTGGAGTTCGCTCTGTGACACCTGGGCAGGTACCAGGTGAGAAAGGTAACTAAAAATAAGAGTTATTTAACTTTAATTTGTATGGATGATTTTTATATGTATCTTGTAGAATATCACTTTGAAGTAATTTCAAAAGTGTCAGACGCTTTCCATAGATCAGAACTTTTGTCAGACGCTTTAAAGCTCCACAAATTACTTCAGAGTTATATTCTACAAAATATACATAAAAATGAGTCACACAAATTTAAGTTAGGTAACTCGTATTTTTAGTTACCTTTCTCACCTTGTACCCGTCCAGGTGTTACAGAGCGAACTCCACAACCACACAGGTATTGAAAGTACATGAGGCACCGCACTCAGAACCTAAGTCTTCATCTTTTCAAAAATGAGTTATGTTTGAAAGCCTTGGAATCTTACTTATAAGGAAATCTTAACGAAATCTTTTATTTACCAAAATTCTGTTTTATTTTTGAACAAAAATCCTCCCAGAGTCGAAGCCGTTTCCAACCGAGATGGCTGACCCTAGTGTGATGCGTCTGCTGAGTTAAAAAAAAAAAATGTTGGAGACGAGATTTGAACTAGGAGCTCAGGGGTGGTAGCTAGTTACTCTGTCCACTAACCCACCATGGGTTACAGAAAAATATCTGTAGACTGGAAATTCAACTAAGTGAGTAGTGTTTTTATGTACCTTGATACCTTGATTCCGTAATATCTGAAAAATGGTCATCTGATCAAGCTAGCAGGTAGGCATGCGAACATAGTACATACTAACATTACTCAATCGTACACATTTCGTTCGTTTAAAAATAAGTAACGTCTGACGGCACAGGGATCTTGGACTACTAGATTTTGTTCAAAACGAACCTATTCTTGCATGTTGGAAAGTGAACACAAGATATTCAAAGCACTCTAAGGAACTGCGGTGGTGTTAAGGTCAGACATGCTTCTTACTAAATTGAGTTCGATCTCCGGCTTCGGTACTTTTTTTTTCAGGCAAGTTTTTTCCCTTTTGTCCTTGTTAGAGATGTAAATTATTGAATATTTGGATAGCTTATACATTTGGGATTACTATTAAATGTAAATTTTCTCTTGTTATATCATGTGCCTATGTTGAATGAAGTTTCTATCGTTTTTATGTCTAAGAGCTGCGTTTGTAGAAAAAATCATGTGTGTATTTCAAGCACAAAGTGTCATTGCCGCTCTCCAAAGATTACTCTCTTTGTCGAGCGGTAATCAATCACTCTAAATATACAAATAGCTATTTTCAATATTCAAAAAAGTCTAGAACGACTATCTACCACATATATATATATATATATATATATATATATATATATATATATATATATATATATATATATATATATATATATATATATATATATATATATATATATATATATATATATATATATATATATATATATATATGGAACTAGTAAATAGTGGGGCTTTGCAGCAAAATCAAAGAGTACTCTTTAAAGTTTGTCCAAGCTTTCGGAAATTTAATAACTTATTTCCATCATCAGGGATACTACAATTAGCATGTGTAAGTAATATAAAAAATATATATGTACGGTGAACTTACATCTTTGTTGAGATTGTTCGACGCGATGTTATTCAATATGATCCTTTCATCCAGTTCACTATGGAAACTGAAGATGCTAATTTCTCCGTTCCATTCCTTGACACAAGGTTCATACGGTCATCAGAGAACAAAATTCTGATAGACTGGTACAGAAAACCATGTAGCTCAGGAAGATACATAAATTATTGGTCTTACCACAAGCATTCAATGAAAGTGAATCTAGTAAAACAAATGAAAGATAGAGTGTTAAAAATCTCTGACAATCAATTTCACAAAAAAAATCTGGATACTCTTTTGAATTTATTTCTTGAAAACTCTTACCCATCTAGCATGATCAAAAATATTTTGTTTAATTCTTCATCCTCCTTTGATATAATTAATCCAACGATTACACTAGTTAACAATAATGTCAATAACAGTAATAATAATAATAGCAATGATAATATTGCACCATTGATTTCTTTCTACAGTTCTTTACCATACATAAAGGAGATCTCTCCCAAACTCTCCAGAATTTTTAATGTTTTACCAAATTTGAAAATTGCAAATAAATCAGTTCTAACCATTAGAGCAATTCACTCTAAAGTTAAAGATAAACTTTCTCTTTTCTCTCAAACGAATGTGATATATAGTATTCCGTGTCAATCGTGCAACAAAATGTATGTTGGTCAGACTTCGAGATCTCTAGGCTCCCGAATCGTTTCACATAAAAGTGACTGTAGATTACATCCAGAACGATGTGCGTTAGCTGAACATGTCAACAAGTTTGATCACCATATGAATTTTGATGCCACTAAGGTCTTAGCTAGTGAATCGCATCTTTCAAAAAGGACCTTTCTTGAAATGGCCTTTATTGCAGAAAATAGTAATTGCATAAATAAAAAAACAGATATCAATCATCTTAGTGAAATCTATTCATACCTCTTGACGTTAGATAAGAATCCACTGTCCTTCAATATTTCAAATTTATCAACAAATATTTCTTGACTTTGTTCAGATAATTTCAACATAAAACTTAACCATTTTTCTCCAGGTATAAACCTTTACCATAATTTTGCCCACAGTAGGACAAAACATTGTTATATCTATTTCAACACATCAAGATCCAGAATGAAAATGTACTAAAGACATTTAGTTACATGCCAAATGTACTTAATTCAGGTTCCATCCTACCTCACTAGGTGTCGCTTTACCAATTAAAAATCGGATTTACGGACTCTAACATAAGTTGGTAACTGTAAATTGGTACCACTGACTAAGTCATATGTCATGTCAACTGTCTGTCTTCTCTTAACCAATAGCATTGATTTGGCCTGACGTGGTCAAAATATAAAGTAATTTTAACAATTTTAAATGTAACGTATTTTTATCTAAATATTTTATGACATCTTTACAATTTCACTTGTTTTATATCAATTTTCATCTTGCACAATGTGCCACTTATGGTTGAATAACATCGCGTCGAACAATCTCAACAAAGATGTAAGTTAACCGTACATACCGGGTGACCACGGGGTGAGGTACGCCCCCCAATTTTTCTATAGTTTTGAAGATACAGGTTTCAAATTTGGCACGTCGATATATTACTCAAATACGCATATTTTGACTCCATAACCGAAAATTCACCACTTCCGGTTTAACCGGAAGTGACCCCAAACTTTTTTTTTTAAATGACACCCTGTACAATTTTTTTCATTATCAGGAAGAACACGCAATTTGTGATAACACTGTTCTCCAAAATTGAAAATCGGTTGAAAAATGGCGGAGATACAGTTGATTGTTCAATCGAACAAAGTTGGCCATGAACATCAAACTCAAATCATCACAACTGACGAACGGCGTCAGCATTTACGAGAGGATGGTTCGAGGTAAGATACAGCTGAAAATTGAGCTTCCCATGTAATTGCAGCAACCATATTTCCCATCAATTATCAAACATTTCCTCAAAACGGATTAGTACCCATAAAGAAAAGCTCACAACTGCCATTTCTCAAATAGCAACATACTCTTTTCACATTGTCATGTTGAAAGATGATGAATTATCAGATTACTCGAATGAAAAGATTTGAAGAATTCCGAAAGGAACCAGAAATACAATATACCTGTATCTTCAAAACAATAGAAAAATTGGGGGGCGTACCTCACCTCGTGGTCACCCGGTATATATTTTTTATATTACTTACACATGCTAATTGTAGTATCCCTGATGATGGAAATAAGTTATTAAATTTCCGAAAGCTTGGACAAAATGAAACAGGTTTTTCTTTGATAACTTTTTAAGTGATATTGAAAATCAACAGTATTGTCTAAACATACGAATTCTTTCGATGAGGTTTCATGCATGAGTCAGTTGTTTTACCACAAAGTTGGGAACGGTCTGCCAAAACATTGAAATGACTGAGAATTTTCAATATTTTTCAAAAAATGGAGGTATCCGTTTGTAAAGTCAATCGGAGCAACGATTTTTGATGAATGTGCCCTTTTGTTCGACGACATCCATCCTGAGGTATCTATCATTATTTGAAAATTCTATTTAAAATTTTATTTTCAATGATGATAGAAATAATGGGTAAAATATTCATTACAAACTACGAATTATAAACAAACACGTATATCCAACAAAACTCATTATAAATCTCAATCCTCAAGAGCAAACAGAAATTAGAAATTCGCTAGAAAAACTGCTAGATATGACCCATTTGTATACTTGAAATAGCATTCCAGGATTATTTCGTATGACTGCATAGTATAACGTCATTCTATTCAACAAGGCATCTATTGTGTAAACAGGTGTAGGTAAACAATGCTTCTTAGATGCCCATACAAAAAAATCCAATGGTTTTGAATCCGGAGACCGCGGTGGCCATGAATATGGCTCACCTCTAATAATCCATCTGTTGGGCTTCGAAGACTTCCGAGGATTGCGCGTAGGGGTGCTATCGGTTGACGGAAATAACAATTTTAACAATTTAACAACAATTGGAGAAAATATGGTTCAGGTGGTCCGGCACAATCAAGCTAAAATGAGGAGGAGCACCATCATGCATAAATCACATATTTGGGATTGCAATGGAACATGTTCCAAAAGTCCATTCAAATTGATTATCCGTTAGACTACGTGTCTCCTTCAAGCTGCGATCGACACGCTCAAAAGTGAACTCTTGCCGTTAGCAACCGATTGGGAAAATGCTCGGAATACAGACGGTGGGTTTCTGCAGTATTACAGTATAAATTATTTGCATATCTGCATATTTGTTGAAAGTAAACTGTTCGGCCATTTAAAAAAACATCGAAATATCCTCTAGAATAACAAAAATACGGTGACAATCATATGACAATGGCTACTGAACAAAAATTGCATTCTAGTTTCTCATTTTTCATCAAAATAATTGTATTTCTGTTTCAAAGGCTTTTTACCAGCTGTGGAAGAAATAGATAATGATTATAACAGGATATTTTTCATCCATTCATTTTCAGCCGGTTTTCGTAGTTTTTTCTTTTGCTTTCTATCACAATACAGATATTTGCCGATTCTCACAGCTTACTCAGTGGTTATGGCGATCAAAAGGTAGACTCTGGTGTCACCTTCATCAACTAAAAGACATTTAATAATTTACCAAGGTATGTTGACATCCACCAATATATAAAAATGATATTGTACCAATATCGATAAATATTTTGAGGCCATTATTGCTTTAAGAATATTTCACCAAAACTATTTCTATAATATTCAAACAATATTCGACCAATATCGCAAAATGTTCACATTTTACATCTCGACAATATAACTTTTAAATATTGTGCCAATATTGTCAGAATATTGTATCTGACCAATATTAGGCCAATATTAGTTCAAGAATATTTCGCCAATATTATTCAAGTTATATTGGACCAATATCGCCGAATGTTCACATTTTTTTTCTCGCCAATATTGCATTTCAAATATTTCGCCAATATGTTCACAATATTGTACCAATATTTTACCAATACAGGTGTGCTACTTGGGGGAGTTATACTGAAAGTTTGTTCACCCTCCCAGTTTTATCTCACTTCCACTGTATGTGATGGATCGTCTCCGATGGTCATCATTATTATATACGCTTTGAAAGTTTTTCATTTCAAAAAATTGTGGACGATCTGGTTTGATGTCGAATAAAACTGCATTATTATCAAAAATCGTTGAATTCATTTGTCGAGTCAATCACCAAAATTTGGTTAATTTTAAATATTCACTTGAAAAGTTATTAAAGGGTTATTTTTGGGGTTTCCTCAACAATGTTGCTCCAGAAATAGACATGTATTCACCACTTGACGCTCCATTACCACATCCTCAAATATTCATTAGTTCAGTGCAGCTAGAGTGTTTGTCTGTTTGAAATATTCATCATTTGGTATGGATGGAATCGTTTTCGATGGAATATGCTTAATTAAATGTTTGACATCCTATAGCACACTCCCTATGACGATGATAGTATTGAAAAGAACATCCTACATTTCTTGAAATCGATACTACTAATACTAAAAATAACGAATACCTTTCGTTGAAAAAATGTATTCAGATGATTGTTCATTTCATGATTTTATGTTTGAGTTCATTGATTCACTGAACTGAGTTGATTATTTATTAATTTTTTGGTTTCGTTGAGAAAATCTTTATTTATTCAGACATTGAGTGACGAGCTCATAGTTCCTTTGGGAGATCGTCTAGTGACAATAGTCGTTACCAACCTTTTTACTCAATAACAGTCGTGATCTTAGCCAGAGGAGTAGCAGTTTTCTGACAGGTATTTGCCATAATAAGCATACATTGTAGGTGTATGTAGGAATAAAAACGATTAAAAAATTGTTACTATATACATCATTTATTGTTTGGAAACTAATGAACATTGAAATAATGAACAATATTGAATTCAATTGAATTTTCCTGAATATTCCTGAATATTCATCAGAACAACATAAGAAAAATTCTTTCAATCAACCAGAGTTCCTTCATATCGGATTTGAAAGTTTTTCAATTTCGAAATTTATATAATTCTGTGTATATCTGACACATTGTCAATTTCTTTCAATTGATGTTGTTCTTCAAATTGATTTTTTGAGGTGCATTGGCTCACCTTGATTTTGACGGTGTGCCTTCCAAAATCTTTGTACATTCCCAGTGTGTGTATGTTATATCCTAGAATTATTAGTAGCCATTTTACAGTAACTTTGAAATGTTTACACATACGGTAAAAACATTTCTACTAGGATTGATAATTCCTTGATATGAATTAAAGACCATTGGACCATAGAATCTTATTGACGAAACTCTTTATATTTATTTTATTTTATTTGTACATATTTACGCTTCCTCAACAAGAATTCTTGTTATTGGACAATGAAGTATATTTTGATTTGATTCATTGATTTCCACGCATAATTGCGTTGATTCAAACAGATTGTATTCTTGAATAGGCCCAACCAAATATTAGTTTGATTCCTGACTGAATCCTCTTGGCCACTCACAAGAAAAATATTTTGAAACAAGTGAACACTTGCTTCATAAGTTGGTTGAGGCAAGAATATTTTAGCTTCAATAATGGGCACTTTTTTTTGTTGAATCATGGTAGTAGGTTGAGACAATAACATTGCAATTACAATAATGAATACTATTCTTCTATCAACTTGGAGGTTGAGTTCAAATCTGCACTCTGCACTTGGTTATAGAGTATAGAATGGAAGCCATTTTCATTTTGGCAACATGGAATAGATTAAACAAAGCATAGATTCACAACTACGAACAATTTTGGTATAAATAATGGTTTTATATGAGAATAGTTTTAAGTTTAATAACTGTATTCTCAATGAGTTAATGTGAATGTTTTCTAGGATGAAGAATATAATGTTTTCACTGCAAGCAAATTCATTTCAAGAGAATTTATGTAAAGGGGCAAACATCTCAATCAGCTTGAAATGGGAGTATATTCATTGATTAGAAATGATTGTTCTTTTCAGAAGATTATTCAATTCAAGAGTATGTATATTCTTGATTGAAGAAATCTTTTTTATCTGTGTTGAATCGATTTCTTTATCTTAGTAAGTACTAATGTATTTTCCACTGAATCGACCTGAAAAATAATGATGAAGGCTTTAATCAATAATATGATTAGGATTTTTTTCAGCGAAGATTTTCACAATTGGAGAAAAACAATATTTCAAACTCATTTCTTCGTCTAAAGTGTACTTTCGTTTTGAAGAAGCCAGCCATTGAATGGCGAAACAATTGCCGCCCTTTCGTACATTTCTAAATACGAGAATATTCATTTTGAGAATCATTTTGATAACCCAATTGTTAAAATTACAATTTCCTCGATGTACTTTCCTATTCTCATTCCAGCGTTGAAGAAACTCTTTAAAAAGCCACGTCACGTACATAAAATCCTTCAGAACCGAAATGTACTCTTTAAGAGGTTCTCGGTGTAAGTGAAAACCCCACGCGAAAGTCCCATTCAGAGTCCTCCAGAGATTGACAAACTTGTCTGTGTGCAAACATTCCGACACAATTTCACGGTAGACGTGGCGTGTAACCGCTGAAAATACAGGTGCTTCAAGAGCCGAAAAAAAGGAAATGACTTTACGTGACTGAGGGCTATAAAAATGGAAATTGTTACGGCTAGTAGTAAATGATCTTCTACCTATATTATCGACAAAGCGAATGAAGAGAAATTGAATAAACATTTCGAAAAACTTGATAATTTTTCGTGTCTGACTGTTAAAGGGTTCGATAATTGGAAAATGATACACAGTTTTTCAATTTTTTTTAAATAATTGTTTCTCATGAAGGGGAGTATCCTGTAATATTCAAATAACATCATGGTAATGATTATTTGTTTTCTTTTATGACATAATCACTAGTTTTTAAATTTGGCCCAATTTAGCGACATCCATCCACCCTCCAATATTACCGACATCTTCAAACTACTCGAAAGATATATAAAAGGTGTCCCAAAACTCAATGTCATCCTTTGAAGGGCTGATAGTCCAGTTCATGACTAACCAGAATATCACAATATTACCTAAGTAAAATATTGATGATTTTGGAGATATTGGCAGTTTTATGAATTTCGTGAAAATCGAAAAATGTCATCAGTATTACGAGTGCCACAGGTAATTTTTGTTATGCAACACTGAATAACCCTCCTATTAATAGAAATCCAGAAAAAAAATATTGGTGCAATACCTTTGGAGAAAAAAAGAACATATTTGCGCGATTCACGAGTTAATTTATTTTATTAGCTTCCTTAGATTATTCTTACTGTAAACAAAATCACCTCGCCAACCTGGCAAGTTATTAAAAAAACTTGCTCATTCGGTGTAGTTTTTGACATGATACAACATTCACTATCTTTCACTTGTGGAAAAAAGATATTCCTAGTTCACTGCAATAGGAGCTCATTGTGAAATTATTTCAATAATTGGGAATTCGAATGAAAACACTTCGTAAATTGAAGTGACAAAGACAAGACAAAGAAAAATTAGAGAATGTGTACAAACTGCCTGCCACCTCGTCCAATGCAAGCGTGTCATCTTCTTAAAAATGATCTTTTCATTTATTTATGGACCGGCATCTGGAACCGTACAATAATTGTATGTTTTATTTTATTCATTGTGTAATCAACAGAAAAAATTCCATTACAGATTACAATTAACCACTATTACATTGACTAATACTAAGATAGATTCGTATTTATAACAATTTTACTTAATGCTATAGGAAAATTACTCAAAAGTAGAGAATAATGCTAAGGAAACAAAGTAATTCTACCAATAATTATACTTATGGAAACACAGTTGAATAAATGAATAGGTAATGCATAACATATCTTCATTGGAATTATTCATACAATACAGAAAAATTAAGAAAAATAATGGAAAGAAAGTAGAAAATTGAAGAGAGAAGCTCATCCAATATGCAATCATTATTACTTCTTTTCAACATGGAAATAATATTAATACTTTGTGTTTAAAAGTAGAGAAGGTTTTGAAAAAAATGTCAACGTTGTGTAAGTAGTTATTTGCTATAAGACACAATCTGTACAGGGGGGCGCTCAGGCCAAGATTGGAACGTGGAGTCATTAGCCAAAATGAATCATTTACATTTCTCCTATTGACTTGAGGAACATAAAAATAAATCATACTCAGTAGCTGGGTACAGTTGATTTGATTGTTAATCAGTTTATGTAAAATTAACAGGCTGGCAATTGTTCTTCTACTTTCAAGTTTATTGAACTTGAATTCAGTAAGCAAAGTGTCATACGGAATATCAAAATAATAGACTCCATATTTTTTAAAATATAGATATCGAAGAAATTTTTTTTGTACTTTTTGATATTATTCTTGTGCTCTGAATACAAAGGAGACCAGATGATTGATGCGTATTCCAGAATGCTTCTTACATAAACATTGTAGAGGTATATAAGGGTGTTCTCGTTTTTGAAGTGACACGAGTTTCTTATAACAAAGCCCAACGTTTCATAAGCCTTGTTAACAACGGTCTAGATGTGAGTGTTGCTACTGAGATTGGTTTCGAATGACACCCCAAGATATTTCACATGGTCTTTTGATTGAAGTAGTTCATTATTGATGTGGTGGTCAAATTTTGTAACAATACTTTTTCTGGTATATTTTACTACGAAACATTTGGAAATATTGAATGATAGTTTGTTTTCAACTGACCAGTTACGTATATGGTTTAAGTCTTCTTGAAGGAGAAAACGGTCTATGGGGTTTTCTATTTTTCGGTATATTTTGAAACCATCAGCGAATAATAAGCTTTCAGAGTGATGGATAGTTTTGAGAAGATCGTTTATCATGCACAAAAAGAATAATGGCCCTAGGTTGGAGCCCTGCGGTACTCCGTAAAGAGTGGAAAATATTCTTGAACATTCTCCTTTGTACGCGACATACTGTTTTCTGTCTCTTAAGTAAGAGGCACAAAGCTTCAACAGGTTGAACGAGAGACCTAAAGAGTTCAGTTTAGTCAACAAAATGTCGTGATTCACCCTGTCGAAGTCTTTGGCGAAATCCGTGTACACGACATCTATTTGCCCTCTGCTATCCACCACTTCATTAACTATCTGGGAAAAAACCATTAGATTCGTGACGGTAGACTTAGCATTCATAAAACCATGCTGCTCGTCTTGTATAGATGGCAAAACATGTGAATAAATTTTGTCATATAGAATCGATTCGAATAATGTACTAGGTACACATATTTAACATACTGGTCGGTAATTAACAATTTCGCTTTTATTCCCATTCTTGAAAATAGGACATACTTTTGTACATTTCCATGCTTTAGGAAAAAGAGACGCCTGTTCTATTAAAAAGTCCATACATCCTTTATACGCATAAGGGGGGATTTTGTCAGGTCCGACCGAGTTTTTTGGTTTAAGTTTTTTGATAGCACCGCGAATGTCTTCATTGGTAACACTTACTATATTTAACTTATTATTGATGCTATTAGAGTTATTAAATGACATATCATAGGTGGCGGTAGTCTGATCATAAACACTTTCAAAATGCTCATTTCCTGACAAATGATCACCCCTGTATGTCATGGAACCAGTTGTATTAGAGTTACTTTTCACACTATTGATATTCTTCCAATACCAATATACTTGAATTATGTGACATTCTAAACGGGGAAATTACCTTTGGTCATATGCAGGGCAATGTGGTTCCCAAATGACGGTTGTCCAGCTCATTACGCACGACCAGTGAGAAATTAGTTCGATCAAACTTATCCACAAAGATGGATCGGCCGTTTTGGTCCCATTCTGTGGCCTACCCAGTCTCCAGATTTAAACCTGCTGGATGCACACCCAGTAAATGATGAACATGAATTGAAACGTCCTATTAATGAAGCACCTGTCCAAACAAGTGCCGAAGGACGTACACGACGAATTTTAAGTTTTTTTTTAAAAGATGACACGCCTGCATTCGACTTGGTGCCAGGCAGTTTGTACACATTCTCTGATTTTTCTTTGTATTTTGTTTAGTTGTCAATAAATACCTGTCACTTCATTTTACCAAGTGATTTCATTCGAATTTCTAATTATTGAAATAATTTCACAATGAGCTCAATTGCAGGAAACTAGGAATATATTTTTTCCTCAAGTGGAAGATAGTGAATGTTGTGTCATGTCAAAAACTACACCGAATGAGCAATTTTTTGAAATAACTTGCCAGGTTCGCGTGGTGATTTTGTTTACAGTACGAAGAGTCTAAGTAAGCCAATAAAATAAATTAACTCGTGAATCGTGCAAATATGTTTTTTTTTCTAAAATGGTATTTCACTATTTTTTTTATTTCAAATTTTAATCAATAGGAGGGTTATACAAGGTTGCACAAAAAAATTACAATTTCAAACTATGAAGTTTTGTGCCTGTGGCACTCGAAATACTGATCAAAGGATTCGATTTTTACAAAATTCATAAAAGTGCCAATATCTCCAAAAAGATTAATATTTTACTGGAGTCTTATTGTGATATTCTGGTCAGTCATGAGCTGTACTATCATCCCTTCAAAAGATGACGTTGAGTTTTGGGACACCCTATATATTTTATTTGTCAAATAATCCTAGTTGCAGATAAATCCCCCAAAAAAATCATTGACGTATCGATTGTGGGATTTAAAAGGAAATAATTATATTGATATCCGTTAGATGGATGTGTGATATTTCTGATTCATTATCATGCTCGTGTGTTGTATTCAATTTTTAAAAAATTTCGGTTACTCATTATTCGGCGGAAGAAATATGCATACGCTTCTCTCGTGTGAAATAACTTTTTTAGATATATAAGATGAATAATTTTTAATGAGACACCGAATGATGTGTCAACGCAAAATTTTCTCTATTTTTTTGTTTAGTCTTCATCTCGAAAAATTTTAATCTGAAAAAAATCCCGGTACGCAACTTCCTAATCGACACAATGAAAAATAAATGTACGTGTATTATGTATATACATATTTTTGTAAGAGGGCTAGTTTTACTGGCAAGTCAAGGAACGACAGGTGAATTGTCAGATATTTTAGTTGAAAACAGAATGAATAAGTTAATAAACTCTTTATTTCAGTTCAAGCTTTCGAAATTTTTATCTGCTCTTAATCAGGAACACTGGCGCAAAAGAAGAAGAAGCTATAAAAATACTATAAAACATACTATAATACATTTGGCATAAGTATACTATTTGAAAAAAATTTGTAATACCAACTGAAATAGTGATACCAATTAAGTAGGGAATACAAAAGAAACCTTCTGGAAGCGGGGATTTATTTTATTCTACTGAATACTATTCATCAAATAAATATAATCAATCGTCTCAAAATGACAGTTCATATGGAAATAAAAATTAATATATGTTTAGGTAAAATTAAATCAAAAATACAGTAATTTCTAGTGGTGAAATAAAAACAGCAAATACACCCGCAATTTTAAGACAAAACCTTGCGGTAAATTCACAGGGTTCCTTAAAAATGGTTAGGTATTACAGGGATTTAAAAATACAAGAACTCAGTAAATATATAGTTAGTTGTATTGGTAGAAAATCACCATAGCTCACATTCTGCAAAAGATAGTGAAATTACCAAAATGAAATTCTCATTTTTACTGAAAATGTACAGTACTGATTTTAATTTGCCACTTTCTGTGCTGGTAACATATGACCTTCTTTACTTAATGTGAAAATGTTTAAAAATGGTTGAGAAATGTGTTTTTATCAGAAAATACACTTGCCAACAAATATCACAAGCATAGGGAAATCAAATCATTTTTCCATTTTCAGTGGTGTTTCAAAATTGAAAAAAAACTACCTACATATTTCGATCATATTTTTCAAATGAAATTATATTCAACATAGGTAGTATCGATGAAAACCATGAAAACATTTATGAATGAAATATTTTGACAGCGTGTCCATCCCCAGGTAGCACATCATATCGGCTGAATCTTGGTTTCATATCGGGCCAATATAGATATTATATGGTAAATGAAAAAATAATATTGGTCGAATATGGGTGAATATTCATATCGATTCTAGGGATTAAAAACTATATTGTATTTCCAAGTTTGATGGCACATTGGTTGAAGATCATTTCAACTTTATTCAACAAATTGTGATAAATCATATTAGGTAAATATTGGTTCAATGATATTTAAGAATATCGATAAAACTATATGCCTTAATATTGTTTTCAACATCTAGAATAAATATTAGAATCCCAATATTTCTCTAATATCGATTCTAGGAATAAAAACTATATTGTATGTGATTACACATTGGTTGAATATTATTTCGCAAATATTCAAAAAATCACAATATTGTACCAATATTTTACCAATATAGGTGTGCTACTTGGGTCTCTAGTATTCGGACATCCTATTAATCCATTCTACTGTAAATGTTCCACAAAGGAGATAGAGATAAGGAACAGTTTAATTCAAAAAGTGAAGTACAACTTGGCTAGAATGCCTATTCCTCAGTCGCGTGAATTGCACAAGTCGCCTACAGCTCAAACCGCCGATCAATCTCGTTAGGGAAATTAATGTGGAAATCCCCCAACATAACTTTTATTGTGTCAGGTCAGTATTCGCAGTCTCAACAACCATCGCTTCACTCGTAACACTCAGGTGATTACAGGGCCTACCCCTATTAGATCACGTGCAGATAACACTAACTTCAGTGAGAAATTGGCCCGGTGCATGCAATTTTGGTCTGCAAAAAAGGGGAATTGGGTAATTAATGGGAGATTCAACCCTACGTAGGAATTGATGAATTCTGGTAGTATTTCACTGCGAACAAGAAGACGTCTTGCCGATATTCTCAAGAGGGTTACCGCGATAGTTTCGGCAAGGAAAGGTCGATCGATCAATCGCCTTTGTAACTGATGCGATGAATGCTACGAACGGGGTTTCTAAATATAGGTGGAATTTTCACGGGACTCATTGAAATCATAAGGTCTTTCAGATAATTGACTGACAATTATTGAATAGTTATTACTGTCAAGTCCAGAAGAAAACCTATTGAACAAATTTAAGATATATTACTTGTACGTTCAGTTTTGTGGGGGATATTAGTTTCGTTTTTTTTGGGGGGGGGAATTTTAAACTTCCACAGTCTGATAATGAAAAAATGGTAATTCAAGAAAATATATACTGGTGTAGAAGAATGTTTTTCAACAAATAAAGTGGTAATTAATACATACCTGCTTCTAAATTGCGAAGAAGGGAAATCAATTATTATTGGAAGTTGGTAAAGAGGTCTAGGACATTAATAATAATAATGATTCATTGTATGGGGATAAATATAAAAATTACAATGGGCCGAATTCATAAAAAATAGGTAATGCTCATACTTGCAGAATATAAAGGAAATCCTTCTGCTCGCATTCATAATATTCCGAGTAAAACCTTATACTTATAGAGCAGGAGCATATCGTTCAAAAAAAGTATTTGGTTATTCATAAGCTTTACCTCTTACTCTAAATAAAAAGGATATCCTTCGAAAATTTCTAGTGTGGTCAGTGGCAGACTCAGTAGTGTGTGATCAGTTGTAGCGATGGCATATGTGGAACTGAGAGAGATTAAACACTGCAAGCAGCTTTTATCAACACCTGTTCGTGATTTCCGTCTACCAAAAAGGAACTTATGGACATGGCAAAGTAAGTATGGGTTTCTGACAGCCATTTGCATAGTTGACTGAACCCACGTTGGAATACTAAAACCAAATAGCCGTGATGTGTATGTCAACCGAAAAGTTCATCCTATACACTGAATGTGCTAGCCACTTGTGATGCAAGAGAAATGTTCACTAGTATGGACGTTAGTTGGCCTGGATCGATCCAGGATTCAAGAATGTGGAGAAATTTACAAATAAGGGTTCATTTACAAAATAAAAACAATGTCTTGCTACTTGCTGACTATAGATATGGTATAGAGGCGTAACTCATGACTCCATTTAGAAATCCCGCTCCAAGTGCTGAATTAAATTATAATAAACTTTTGAAAAAAGAGAGAGTGATAATTGAACGTTGTTTTGGTCAACTGAAACGTCGATTTCCTATTTTGCAACATATTTGCCGAGTAAAATTGGAGACTGTACCAAAAATAATTGTTGTCTATATATATATATATATATATATATATATATATATATATATATATATATATATATATATATATATATTTACTCAAAATCCTCTAGTCTTACATAAAAATGATGAGTACCTAACATAATATAATATTTGAACTCCACTCGTTCGATACTGCTCTAAAAGAACTAGCTGTTGAAGCTCTTTGGTTGTGAGTCGTTTTGTTTCATTTGTTTCGTACTTTTCTGTTGCTGTTTTTTTTCTTGTTGTCAGAAGAGATTCGACAGTCTTGACACTACTAGATTGTGGTTTGATGGCAGATTTAGTCCCTTCTCGCGTAATAGAAGCTTCAATCACTCTTTATGCTGAGTAGATCCATCTTCAATACCAATTTGCAGAGGGCCTCAGATTCTTCCAATTGTGGATTACTGTCGTCTTCCATAGCCTTCAATAACTTTTTCTCCCATTTCAATAGTTTGATTGCTTTATTTCCAGTTATTTTCAAATCAGTTTTCAGAAACACCGTAAATAAACAAACTATCACAAAAAAGTTGAAACCTGCCACGGCATAGTCACTGCCAATATGCCAACACCTTTTACTTATTCCTGGAGAATATTCTTGCAAGTATAAGGTAATCATTATGAAAACGAGACAAAGGAAATGCTATACTCCTACCTTTTTCTACAACTCAAAACAGTATACTTCTACCTTATACTCACAAGGATATCCTTCATTTTTATGATTACGGCCCATTGTTTGTATGTTATACCATTGTTTAAATAGAACATAGTTAGTCAATGCATGTGGAAAAGGTATTCGACACAAACGCGAGTGTCATCTAGCGTGATTAGTTACAAACATGAATATTTGACGTCATTTTAATGCAGGTTTCTTCAAAAAACCCTGATTTTAATGATGTCCCTTTGTTTCAATCAAGTTACGACATGACTTGGAGGCCAGATCACTGAAGTTACGACATGACTTGGATGCGAGCTCACTATCGCCATCTACATGTCGCATCCATTTTGATCCAATTATAATCCCATAAGGTTTACTAACTATCTTCTATATAAACAATGGTTATACATTTCTGAAATACCTTTATAATCATACAAATAATGATAATGTAATTAATTTTACATCTACCGGTTATATGTTGGCAGAGTGAATTGAAAGATATACATAACTTTTCATTGCAATAAACAATAACCCAAAGAATCTATGGACGGTTGTAAATGTGGTAGTAAGTACACTTCACAATTTTTATCATCCCTACTCGATGTAACAGTGATTAGGAAAAAATTAATAAAATTCATTAGTAATTACAAGACAAACAAAAATACGCCAAAGTCACATACAATAGAAATTTAAAATTTGATAATTCAATAATCTGATAAAATATAAGGAACAAAAAAATAAAAATTACTATCGAGGAGAATTTCATTCCAGAGAAACAGATTCAATTATTTCGTGTAATTTTTTTCGTTCCGTTTGAAATATGTATGACTTGAAACATTTTTTACACATTTCTAGACTGTTCATTTTCAGAAGATAATTTTTATAAGTTTTATGTAATTTGTTGACGATTACTGAAGAGTTAGTATATATAACATTTTTTACCAGCTGTTTCATGTAAAGTTCTAACGGTGATATAACTACCTACGTATTGTCTTGTGTTGTAGCAGTGTTCTATATTTTTCAGAAGGTGTCTGTTTATGTAAGTAGATATTTATGTATCGTAATAGTATAACTGTCTAAGATCTAATACGTGACTCTCAGTAAAAACTGAGGCAGATGGGTATAATAAGAACATTCTTTATACTATTTTTGAGATAATTTTTTAAGGACATCTAATTATCCCAATTGTGTGATTCGACCAGAGTATGATAAACAATTTATAATTTCTCGAACGTAGGTATCTTGCCTTGACATTTGTAGTTGTAAGGGAGAATTCTGAGTATTTTAATAAGCTGCTCAGTGTGATGATTCCATCTTAGATGAAAGTCAATGGTAATACCAAGGTATTTCATCTTAGTTGTATTTATTTTCACATCTTTACCATATTCATTGATCTCTAGACTTTTAGTATTATACATGTAAAATTATTCGAGGAAATACATGTAATCTAATAAATCTTGTTGTGATTTATCAAAATTAAAAATGTTTATTAATGTTTTTTTTTTTAATTTATATATTTGTTTCACAAAAAACTGATTTTACTCTTGTCTAAATAACTGCTTCAATTGTAATACTTTTCGTTCATTTGTAGCCTTGAGAAAGATTCAAAATAAACGTCGGCAATTTATAAAAATCAAGAAGTTTGGGCTTTTTCTCGTCCTAAACCCACTATATCCTCGTAAGCAATTGTTGAGAAGGGCACGAAGCATAAGAATGAAGATAGAGGTAACTGTGGTGATAACAAAACACTATCCCTCATTTCCGAAATAGAGCCACCCAAAATTAAAAAGGGGATATTTTCAACAAAGATTTCATCCATCAGAATTAGGTACAAAAAATGATTTTTACATAAACTCAATGTACCTGTATAGTGCAGTGACCACGTTAGGGTTGGAACTCATTTAATAAAGCCGATATGGCATACTTGATTGTGTTGACTTACAGTTTTACTTACGTGATGTCATAATTAGTGTCAGTTATCCAGACAACTTTTTCAGAAAACAATTGCCATTCTGTGAGTGACATATGATAGAGGGAATTTACGTTTGTTTACGTTTGTACATTTATACATGACTTATTTAGGATCTGACACTGGTAGGTGTATAACTATTGATTTTTTTTCAAATTTCACACAGAAAAAATATTGTGATTTTTGCGATAATAGTCTTGTTTTTGAAAACACCCACGTTGCATCAATCAAAATTAATATTTAGCAAACAAAATAATTGAGATGATTAAACTGGTATAATTCTCATTGAAATCGACACTTAGCAATACTCAGATGAAATGTTTTCTTTGATTTCTACAATGTGTGAGACAGTATTGAAAACCATTCAAAGTAATATGATTGTTCCAAAAGTATAAATATTAACGTGGAAATTAGACAATTTTTTGATAAAATTATTTTCCAAAATGACTCTTGACTCCAAAATACATTTTTTCATTAAAATTTTTTTATTTATTATAATCTACAAAAAATTAATGATTTGTTAAAGTGACAGTTCAACACCACAGTATATCATTGATAAAAACGAAAGCAAATTTTGAATCAATGATTGCTAGAGTTCGTCTCATATTCATATCGTTGATACTATCCTACTTACAGGTATGATGGCCTAACAGCCGAAAGAGCTTTGCTGTTTTAATAAATTCAATGAACGAAATACAACTTTCCAGTTGAATGAATGTTTCTTCATTATTCTTTTGCTGTTTTTTGTAATGTTTACTCATATATGGTTCTTTCATTGTCAGAGTATTTTGAAATTTTCGACAACAGTATGTTCAAGACACAAACAAGTTTGCACTAAAGTGTCATCTATTTGGAGTCTCACCGAAATATAATTTCGGCAATTACTGTTTTGAATTCGAATGGCGGAAACAACGAAGTATGGGATTACTTTGTGTGGTTTCGTCACGATGGCGCACACTCCATTATTCGCGAACAGTGCGTGATTATTTTGAAAGAATTTTTGACGTTATTGCAGCGTTCGTCCTTTAACCTCTGACACTGTCAACCATAAAATCTTACTAAATCGCTCAGATATCGATACATTACAGGTTGTTATAATTACGACACATGGTTATGAGGGGACAGTGAAAATGATGCTGAGAGTTAGGTCATTGTTTATATAGAATATAGTTAGTCAACCTTATGGGATTATAATTGGATCAAAATGGATGCGACATGTAGATGGCGATAGTGAGCTCGCATCCAAGTCATGTCGTAACTTCAGTGATCTGGCCTCCAAGTCATGTCGTAACTTGATTAAAACAATGGAAAATCATTAAAATCAGGGTTTTTTGAAGAAACCTGCATTAAAATAACGTCAAATATTCATGTTTGTAACTAATCACGCTAGATGTCACTCGCGTTTGTGTCCAATACCTATTCCACAGGCATTGACTAACTATGTTCTGTTTAATCAATGGTTAGGTACTGCTATGTGAAACATTATATCAGATCGCGATGGCGTATCGAGGTACTTTGAAATCAATCAGAGAAAGTAAGGATGATGGATCAATATGGTTATGAATTATATTGTATATAAAAGTCAAGTCAAGTTTTAAGTGAAACTAAATTGAATTCACTCAGTAATAAATCATAGTCATGGTGCATTTTAGGTTAAATGCCATGTTTTTTATAAAAGGCAAATTTGAGAAACTTTCTTTGCACATTTTCAATAGCCTCAATATATTTTGACTGGCAAGGATTCCACACCACACTACAGTAACTCAATTTACTCCTCACCAATGACACATAGACACAGCGCAAAGCATCAACTGATTCGAATTCTCTACAAGAACGGATCAAGAATCCTAATGATCTCATAGCTTTGCTTATAATATTCTCTTTATGATTGCCAAAGCTCAACTTTTGATCAAAGACTACTCCTAAATCTTTGAATTGGGTAACTCTCGACAAATATAGATAGATAGATATCATTTATTTTGCCCAAGATTACATTGTTGCAATATAGCAATGGTCAATTAAATAAATAAACAAACAAATATATATATATATATATATAGGTACATACTTAGATTAAAATCACACATTAAAAAAAAATATAATAATAAGTAGACACTGGGTATATAATGTACAACACAAACAAACAGATCAATTAAAATACTCAGACACATGGTAAAAACACTTATCTATTAAAAATTCCTGGAGAGTCTTCCTGAACACGGTTAAGCTCTCAATATTTTTAATTTTTTCGGGCAACTTATTGAAAATACGCAACCCCAAATATTCGGGTGAGTTATAGGTTATACACATTTTTGCAAATGGTACACTAAAGTTATTTTTACTCCTGGTATTCATCGAGTGAATATCTTTGTTAAGTTTGAAACTGTTTTTATTTTTGAAAATGTATAAAGACATTTCCAAAATATATAGGGAAGTAAGCGTTAATACCCTAAACTCTGCAAAAATATTCCTGCAAGAATGTGTATATTTTACACCAGCAATACATCTGATGATGCGTTTTTGAGAAATAAACACATCTGCTAGGGTGCTGTTACCCCAAAGACAAATACCAAATCTAATGCGGGAGTCTACTTGTGCATAATATAAATTCATCATCTGTCCTCTAGTTAGAACACATTTAACATTTTTGAAAAGATAATGTATCGAATTCAGTTTGGAAATCAGTGTTTCACAGTGTGGTTTCCAACTAAGAGTTGGATCAATCTTGATTCCTAAAAAACTGATAGCCTCTACATTGTCTCGAACCATACAGTTGTTAATAGATATATTAAGTGGTTCACACACTTTTTGTCGGTTATGAAATGTCACTAATTGGGTTTTTTCAGTATTGAAAAATAGTTGATATTCATCAAACCACTCACGTGTATTTTCTAATAAATTTGTAATTTCGGTACTTATGTTTGTTGCTGATGGATTTGAAATGATTAAAGATAAGTCATCTGCATACATTGTGAAAAACTGATTTTTCAGAAATAAATCGAGGCTATTTACATATATTAAGAAAAGACAGGGCCCCAGCACCGAGCCTTGTGGCACACCAGATTCCACTGAAGTGTAGTCTGAATTATATATTTTTATTTTAGTTAGATCCATATGCTGTATTTGGACGAATTGTTTCCTATACTTCAAAAAAGATGATATCCAGCTCAAATGAGTTATTCAAGTGATAATCGAATAAAATTGTCAATTGAATAACTCATATTTGTCGAGTGTTACCCAATTCAAAGATTTAGGAGTACTGTTTGATCAGAAGTTGAGCTTTAGCAATCATATAGAGAATATTATAAATGCACTCTGCTTCGCGAAGGTGTCCTCAAACTCTTTGCGCATGCTTTAAAGGCTCACATGTTATATTAGAAGATATTCGGACTTTCAGGTAGGAGTTTGTAAACAAAAAATATCCGGCTTCATCTACGAAATGACTTATCGATCTTCCAAGTTTTGTCCCTCCTTCATTTTGCATAGGTAAGCCTAAAAGTGAAATTCATCCAATTAATTTCTACTCATTGCCAGCCAAACATCACACCGCCTAAGCCGTAACAATCATTCGATCCAGTCCTCTCACCGAGAACTGTCAGCTTCCAATTGAATTAGATGCGGTTTATTCGCTTATCACAAGGCCAAGTCTCCTTTCGCATGCGATGAATTCGACTGGAAATTGCCGTTTAATCCAATCAATTAATTCCGGAACAATACTGCAAGTCAGAGACCAGGATTAGACCGCTCTCCGGTCAAAGTGCCCTTTGTCACACGCCATCTGTGATGGTGCAACAAAATTCAATGCGTTTGATTGGTAATGCTGCGGTGAGTATTGGAAGGGAAATCTATCGGACAAAAGGAGAAGAATGCCTTTTTTCCACGACCATCCCGGAATTTTCCAATACTAAAACCTAAGAACCCCGCACCATTCTTATGGAAAATGGGTCCCGGTGAAATTCGATGAATTTTTGATATGATGTAGTTCAAGTCAAGCTGATCAAAAGTGTCCGTGGACCCAACCCAATCCTATGGCTAGTTTTCGAGATACAGGGTGTCAAAGTTGGTAAGAGGCCATTTGTTTGAAGTAATATTGCTTTCATCTTAAATAAAAATGTTTTGCGCGACGAATATTGCTTGCCCATAAAGCAACACTTCAAGACTGGTTTTTGATAAAAAATATTGTTGGATACAGGGTGAGTCCAGCATCATTCAAAATTAAATTATCATTCGACCCTAAAAAATGAAGATGTGATCAAAGCAAGTAAAACGCTGAAATGCTCATCGTTTGAATATGTCAAAATTGATAAATTCATCATTTTGTACAGGTTGAGTCAAGAAGTGACAGTTCTTCTGCTGACAGTTTGTATATTTTTATTTTATATTTTGAGCTTTGAAATACAGTGAGACAAACAGTAGGTGATAACAAAAATTGAGAAAGGGAAATAACTCATCCTGTAATTGATTTGCTGAATTTTTGATATGATAAAGTTCGAATCAAGCTGATCAATAGTGTTCATGGGCCCAACCTCGAAAAATGGACAGTTGAAGGTTACCGTTTCAAATAGTATATTAAATTATTTTTATATTTTTCCTTTCCAGCCCCATATAAAAGGAAAATTCCTGTTATGTCCTGGGAACATCATGATGTGAAGGAATAATTATCACCGAATAATATTTTGGATGACAGTTCAATAATGGTGTCCGGTTTTCGTCGATATTTCAACATTGGTCATTGAAAATTATTCACCCAGTACATAATGAACATATTTTACCAAATTCCTGAAATGAGATTTGAAAACAAAAAATATGACTATAAGCTCGGTGGAATATGTGGATAACTAACTGAGATAGTCTTATCTGTAAACCTTCAACAACGTGTAGAGAAAAAACTGTCCATTTTCATAAAGGATGAGTTATAAAAAAATCTCCATTTCCCAATTTTTGTCATCACCTAGTGTTTGTCTTAACTGTATATCAATTTCGTTCAAGGATGTTCGTGGTTAAGTATTCCTAGAGCTCAAAATATAAAATAAAAATATACAAAATGTCAGCAGAAAAACTGTAACTTCTTGATTCACCCTGTACAACATGTTGAATTTATCAATTTTTACATATTCAAACGATGAGCATTCCAGTGTGTTACTTGGTTTGATCACATCTTCATTTTATAGGGTCGAATGAGAATTTCATTTTGAATAATGCTGGACTCACCCTGTATACAACAATATTTTTTATCAAAAACCAGTCTAAAAGTATTGCTTTACGGGCAAGCAATATTCGTAGCGGAAAACATTTTCATTTAAGATGTTTTCCTGGAAGCAATATTACTTTAAAGAAATGACCACTAACCAACTTTAACACCCTGTATCTCGAAAACTAACCATAATATTGTGTTGGGGCCATGGACACTTTTGATCAGCTTGACTCGAACTACATCATATCAAAAATTCATCGAATTTCACCGGGACCCATTTCCCATAAGAATGGTGCGGGGTTCTTTGATATAAGAGAATGCTAACATTATTGCCTCTTTTGGGATTGAATATTTATTCTGAAATAATTGCTTCTTATGAGTTTTGCATGTATTTACATTCTATCACGGTTGGCCTTAACTGTCAGCGAATTACGACCAAACACCGCGCGTATGACTGATAGTAGATTTTCGTAGGTAATACCACAAGTGTATCGATGATTATCGAAATAGCAATTCCTTTGAATTTGAGAATCAAATTATGAGAGGTTATCTTGTACGATGGAAAATAGCGACTAAATTCCAACTTTCAGTCGCAGATGATTCCACAACTGACTTTATGAACATCCTGTTCATATTTTCAATAAAATCAACATGTAGTTTTATGTTTGACAATATTGAAAATGTTAATAAAGAAAATTTATTCAGAATTGTAAACTAATTTCTAATAAACGGAACTTAAAAAAATATGGTATACTCTATTTTTCTCAACATTGTGTTGTAGCTCTTTGATGGATTGAAAAAAATACAAAACGAAATAATTCAATTTACAATTATAGTGCTTTATCAATACGTAATTAGATAATAACAATAATTACAAAAAAAATAGTATGTTACTGCTTTTCCATCAATTCACTCCTCTTTCAATACAGATTTTCGTTTTAAGAGAAAATTATCTCAAAACAGTTTTAATCGTGTTCGGAGATATACCCAGAATGGATTCGGTAATAGTTCTTTCCAAATGTTCTCACTTTCTGTTTCAAGTAACCCCACAAACATATTCTATCGGGGTTAAATCAGGCGACCTAGCTGGCCAAAAAATGTCATTATTTCTATGAATTAATTTTCCATTAAAATTATTTTACAGACCTTGTCTTACTTCCAGAATTGCGCCGTCTTACTGGTACGGTACCTGTTGTCGTTCATTTATTGGTATAGGTCAGATAGAAAATCAACCAATTGATTTTGTGAAAAAAAAATTAGATATCGCTGTGAAGTCATGAATACTTGGAAATAATCTGTCCGATTGTTTTATTCTTATTCGCGCCAAACGTTAGGTTTGAAACAATATTGGTCGCGATTTTTAATCGTGAAGTTAGGGTTGTCATTCCACTATCGACAATTTGGGAACTCACCGTTCCATTTGAGTTAAATGTGGAATCGTTTGAGAAATTTTTTTTGAACCATTGAACACCATTTTCAAGCTCTCTTTGGATAAGAAAACAAAAATCTAATCTTCTGTTGTAGTCTCCAGGTTTGTATGAATGAATTTTGGTTAATATATAGGTGAAATGTTTGCTATTGCTGCCATTATGCCCGTTTGCGGATGAAATTTTTAGTATTTTTTACTGCATTATACAGGGTGTTTCTTAAGTACGTGTAGAAAATTCAGGAGCGTGTTGCTGACATCAAAATAAGAAGAAATGTTTCTATAAACATATGTCCGCAAGTTTATCGTTTCTGAGATACAGAGTATCAAAGTTGAATTCTTATTTTAATTTTTTGTGAATAATTTCTAAATAATTTTGATATTTAGGTAAAATTTGGGATCTGGGAATATTTAATATTAAGTTTGTGTAAAAAATATATTTTTGGTAGAGGTCACTACGTGCAACTGTTTTCGAGTTATTGAGATTTGAAATAATCGATGCAAGTGATTTTGAATGAAAAGATTTTTAAATTTGAAATAAATTCAATTAGAAATTAGTTTTTTACAGTTAACATAAAATTTGATTTTGTCATTGAAAAGTCATCCCAGATACCAAACTATAATCGAATATCACAAATATTTTGGAATTTATTCACCAACATCACATATAAGAATTAAACTTTGACACTCTGTATCTTAGAAACGAATAACTTGCGGACATGTGTCCATAGGAACTTTTTTTCTCATTTTCACGTCAGCAACATGCTCCTGAAGTTTCTACACGTACTCAAGAAACACCTGTATAAACTGAACTTCGGGTCTCAGTTGCAACAGGTTTTTGAAGTTTGTTAGTGAATTTATTTTTGACATATGAATTTTTCCAGAATTCTCATTAGTTTTGTATTTTGTATATCTTTTCCTGGATGTCTGTTATCCAAGATTTCAGCTGCTTACGTTTTATAATGTTCACCTACAATCAGCAAAATTCTTTATTTTTTCATCCACACTCAATTTCATTGGCATCTTTTCTTGGAAAATCGAACTTTCAAATAACATTTGTCGTTTAATGTCAGACACGTAAATATCACGGTCATTTGATTATAAATATATCAATTGCTATGCATTTATCATTTTTATGGAGTATGGCAACCACACGAGCTCTTGTGGTTGCCAAGCAACATAATTTGATTCGAAACCGAGGAGGAATTAACGATAATCGCCGATAGCACGAGTTGTATTTGTTAAGATTATTTCATGAATAAAATCGAAACCATTTTTATTTATTTACTAGGAACATTAATCCCGAAATTATGCAACTAACAAAACATTTACTTGATATTTCAAACATCCCTCTATTTCAGTTACCAATGACAGAGCGCGTCATTCGTAGTTTCGTCATTGCATGTCTAGTCTACTGCTTCTCGCTCGAGGTTATGTTTTGATAACATTTTGATTTAGTGATTTGATTAATCAACGAGTATGCAAAATTTGTCGAAAATTGTGAAGTTGATATGAATTAATAGTGAGTGCTTATTTGGTTTTGGTCAAAGTTTGGTGTTGTGTCATTATATCAGCTTGCTAGTGGTAAGTTTGTGTTTTGATAATAACCAATCAGGAATCGAACTACAAAATCGAAAACACATCATATACATATCCAGTAGCCAATCAAGAGCCGAACTACAAAATCGAAAACATGATGTATACACGCTATTTTAGAAATAATCATTATAATGGTTTTATTTTATATCTTGAGTGGCTCGTGGAGAAAGTACAGTCTGTAACTCGGTTTTGAAACGAAAATTCGATGCTGATAGTTCTCACTCGCATACCAACCTTCTTACAGAATATATTATTCTATAACTAACCATAACATTCAGATTATGGTTTCACGTGACAAGAGTGGCTCTTGATTTTGTCTTGATCTCGTCTTGAAATTCAGAAAAAAATTAAGACCAGAGTATAATTATATCAAGAATCAAGATTTCTTGAGATGACTTCGAGATGTCTAAAATTTCTTCTTGTTATTTATTTTGTATTTGTAAAATGAGTGTAGTACAGGAATAAAAATCCATTGGATTAACTGTTTAGTATTTTGCATTATTAATATACAGTGTGTCTGTTCACTTAAGTTCGTAGCATCTGGAAAAAAAATTATTAATTTTACGGAACAAAAGTCACTCTGCATGATATGAAATCTGAAATATAACCATCAGACATCAATTTTTTTCAGTCGCATACAAGGTTTCTTAAAAAATATGAATTTTATACAAGAGTAAAGTACCTTTAATTTTGACAATATCGAATATTGTAATGTAAAAGAGTTGTTTATAACTGAAAAATACGTTCAGATATCCAGTAACATCTATCTACCATGAAAAATAAAATTTTGTTATGTTTTACATTTTTATTTTTTTATGTAGTTTTAGAAAAAAAACTTATTGTTCATGAATAGTTCTGTATGTTCGAAAACCTAAAACAAAATCATCAAGTATAAAAATTTCCGTCGTATGCGAAAAAATATAAATTTTACCCTTTAGTAAAATATGTAGGTACTCTTATTTTTGACAATATCGAAATCAGTTCTGAGAAAATTTTATTCAGAATGATAAACTACGTTCATACGGTCATATCTACATATTTTTTAAAATGGTGATTTCTCTACTCCACAAAAATGATAAATGCATAGCAATTGATATATTTATAATCAAATGACCGTGATATTTACGTGTCTGACATTAAAAGACAAAAGCTATTGAAAGTTCGATTTTCCAAGTAAAGATGCCAATGAAATTGAGTGTGGATGAAAAAATAAAGAATTTTGCTGATTGTAGGTGAAAATTATAAAACGTAAGCAGCTGAAATCTTGGATAACAGACATCCAGGAAAAGATATACAAAATACAAAACTAATGAGAATTCTGGAAAAATTCAAATGTCAAAAATAAATTCACTAACAAACTTCAAAAATCTGTTGCAACTGAGACCCGAAGTTCAGTTTATACAGAGTGTTTCTTGAGTACGTGTAGAAACTTTAGGAGCATGTTGCTGACGTGGAAATGAGAAAAAAAGTTCCCATAAACACATGTCTGCAAGTTATTTGTTTCTAAGGTACAGAGTGTCAAAGTTTAATTCTTATATGTGATTTTGGTGAATAAATTCCAAAATATTTGTAATATTCGATTATAGTTTGGTATCTGGGATGACTTTTCAATGACAAAATCAAATTTTATGTTAACTGTAAAAAACTAATTTCTAATTGAATTTATTTCAAATTTAAAAATCTTTTCATTCAAAATCACTTGCATCGATTATTTCAAATCTCAATAACTCGAAAACAGTTGCTCGTAGTGACCTCTACCAAAGATATATTTTTTACACAAACTAAATATTAAATATTCCCAGATACCAAATTTTACCTAAATATCAAAATTATTTAGAAATTATTCACAAAAAATAAAAATAAGAATTCAACTTTGACACTCTGTATCTCAGAAACGATAATTTTGCGGACATATGTTTATAGAAACATTTCTTCTTATTTTGATGTCAGCAACACGTACTTAAGGAACACCCTGTATAATGCAGTAAAAAATCCTAAAAATTTACTCCGCAAACGGGCATAACGGCAGCAATTGCAAACATTTCACCTATATATTAACCAAAATTCATTCATACAAACCTGGAGACTACAACAGAAGATTAGATTTTTGTTTTCTTATCCAAACAGAGCTTGAAAATGGTGTTTAATGGTTCAAAAAAAAATTTCTCAAACGATTCCACATTTAACTCAAATGGAACGCTGAGTTCTCAAAATTGTCGATAGTGGAATGACAACCCTAACTTCACGATTAAAAATCGCGACCAATATTGTTTCAAACCTAACGTTTGGTGCGAATAAGAATAAAACAATCGTACAGATTATTTTATTTCCAAGTATTCATGACTTCACAACGATATCTAATTTTTTTCACAAAATCAATTGGTTGATTTTCTATCTGACCTACACCAACCCAAGTAGCACAGCTATACTGCCGTCCTAAGCAAAAAAGCAGTATCTGCAAAAACTCTGAAGCTGAGAATCTGTAGTTTTGATCATCTCAAGTACGAAAAGTCTCAAACTTGTGTACTAAAGGCAAAATGATTGATTAACTTTGGCAATTTAAATCTAGTTTACGTAATTTTTCCTTTGAAAGTTAAATTTATAGTGTTTTAAGACTATAAGAAACCAATATCTCCATAGTCACATTTTTTGGAGATACTGCTTTTTTGCCTAGGACGGCAGTATATTGGTAAAATATTGGTCTAATATTGTGATCATATTGGCGAAATATTTGAAATGCAGTATTGGCGTGAAAAAAAATGTGAACATTCGGCGATATTGGTCCAATATTACTTGAACTAATATTGGCCTCAAAATGTTCGGCGATATTGGTACAATATCGCTGATACAATATTCTGACAATATTGATACAATATTACAAAGTTATATTGTCGAGAAATAAAATGTGAACATTTTACGATATTGGTCGAATATTGTTTGAATATTTTAGAAATAGTTTTGGTGAAATATTCTTGAAATAATAATGGCCTCAAAGTATTTATCGATATTTGTACAATATCATTTGGATATATTGGTGGATGTTAATATTCCTTGGTAAATTATTAAATGTCTTTCAGTTGATGAAGGTGACACCAGAGTCTGCTTTTTGATCGCCATAACCACTGAGTGAGCTGTTTTGAAAACAAGTAATGGGAAGCATTTAATATACTTTCGAAGGTTTTAGAAGACGTTCTATATGTAGAACCACCTAGCGGATTTTTATCCAGGTTTGATCATGATATAATTTCAAGATGTTTCATTGAATATTCGGCCAATATTCAAATTTCATTTCAATCTAGATGTAGGAAACAATATGAATATTATTTTAACTATATCGATAAATATTATTGAACCAATATTAGCCCAACATTAATTAAAAACATTTGTTGAATATTGGCAAAAAGATATTCAACCAATGTGTAATCACACTTGGAGATACAATATAGTTTTTATTCCTAGAATCGATATTAGGGGAATACTGGGATTGCGATATTTATTCTAGATTTTAAAAACGATGTGAAGACAATATTGTTTTATCGATATTGTTAAATATCATTCAACCAATATTGACTAAATATGAATTATTACAATTTGTCAAATAAAGTGGAAATGATATTCAACCAATATTCTAACAAATTTGGAAATACAGTATAGTTTATTTCCCATAATCGATATGACTGGAATATTTGGATTGCAATATTTATTCTAGATGTGGAAAACAATATATAACCAATATTGTATTATCGATATTGGTAGAAACTATTCAACCAATATTGACCCAATAAATGGTGAACATAGTGCAGTAACACTGTGGGACCTGAGCAAGGCCTTTGATTGTGTTAACCACCACCTTCTGATTAAGAAACTTGAATATTATGGAATTCGAGGAACGGCTCTACACTTTTTCCAATCGTATCTTTCCTCGAGGAAACAGGCGGTATTTGTAAATGGTCATTTATCGGATGAAATGGATGTGCACCATGGAATACCACAGGGATCTATCCTGGGACCTTCCCTATGCATTTTATACATTAATGACATTTTCTACCATCTCTTACCTAGTACAGTCATCTGCTTCGCAGATGACACCACAATGCTGCAGTCCAATTCTGATATAAGTAAACTTCTTGATGACAACAATCAAATTGAAGTCGAAGCAGAAAAATGGTTTTCACACAATAAATTGAAATTGAATAGGGATAAAACTTAAAATATGATAATCTCTTCCAACAATAGAATAACTAGAAACGCACATGTAAAACTACTAGGCATAATAATTGACGACTCACTCAGATGGAATTCACACATCGATCAACTGTGTAAATAATTATCAACACAGCTCTTTTTGATGCGTCAGTTGAAAAATATCGTCAGCTGTAAAACACTTCTCGTCTCCTACTTCTCACTATTTCACTCCCACCTCACTTATTCAATAGTTTTGTGGGGTAGATCTTCCCATGCTCTCAAAGCTTTCCGAATGCAGAAAAACGCAATGCGAATTATAGCCGGAGCTCCATTTGATGAACATTGTCAGCCACTTTTCAAAAAGTACAGAATCATGCCACTGCCATGTATACTGATTTTTTACACGTTATTGGAAATACATGAAAATAAAGCATCTTATAGTACTCATTCGGATTACCATGACTATAACACTAGAAATGCGGAGCACCTCAGACAACCAAGGTTTAGAGTAGAAATGTCAATGAAAAATACAATTGACACTAAGATATATAACAATCTGCCATATAGATTGAGACAATTAAATATCAATACGTTCAAAAGGAGTGTTAAAGAGCTTCTACTTGAAAATTGTTTTTATTCAACAACTGATTTTATAAATTATACTTATACATAATGATGTTTGTTATTTTAATGACAATTTTATTTATACAAATGTATTAACACACAATACATTCTGTATTGTTCCCTGATGTCATTGACGTTGGTGTTGATATAATATTCTCGACATTTCCACTTAAATTGCATATTGTTTATATACTACTGTTTGTTTTGACTTGTCATAAATGTACTTGCTACATAACATGATCTAATAGATAATCTATCTATCTATCTATCTATTTCGTGTGATAATCTACATTCAAAACTAGTTCAACCAATATTCTACCAATATTTTTAATATAATATTGTTTTTTGAATATTCAACCATATTGGACCAATATTGATTTTCCATTTACAATAAATCTATATTGGCCCAATATGTAACCAAAATTCAGCCGATATGATGTGCTACCTGGGAATACATGAACGACAACAGGTACCGTACCAGTAAGACGGCGCAATTCTGGAAGTAAAATAATTTTAATGGAAAATTAATTCATAGACATAATGACATTTTTGGCTAGCTAGGTCGCCTGATTTAACCCCGATAGAATATTTTTGTGGGGTTACTTGAAACAGAAGGTGAGAACATTTGGAAAGAACTATTACCGAATCCATTCTGGGTATATCTCCGAAAATGATTAAAACTGTGTTGAGATAATTTTCTCTTAAAACGAAAATCTGTATTGAAGTTGTGACGAAACCAGAGAACACAACAGAATCCATTAAAAACTTTATTTACAAATTCCCATGTGAATGTGGAGGTTCCTATATCGGAGAGGCCATTATCAGTAAGAATAGCCGAACACAAAAAGTGGACTCAACGAGGGGAAACATCAAAATCGGGAATTGCTGACCACGCCTGGACAAAACACCACCGAATTCTCTGGGACGAAGCTAGTGTTCTTCATAGAGAGGAACATTGGTTCAAACGGAAATTTATGGAAACCACCTACATAGAAGCCAATGGTGCCTTCAGTCAACCAAGCGTGGAAATTAAAAACGTATGGAAACCGTTTTGGAGGGAGAAAAAGTGCGAAACCACGCGCGCCACAAGACCGCGCGTAATTACACTTCAATTATAGACCTATAAAAGGTCGCGTAGCATCTGATTTTGTCACTATTCACCAGAAGACGATTGCGGATTCAAGCAATTGAAACGTTGTGAAAAAATTTGAAAGAGATAGAAATCTTTCAACCATTAAGATGATGGACGTCCGAAATATAAGTAATCTAGTTGTTTTCTGTTAGATACTACAATAAAGTAACTTCAATTTAATCGTAGGTTTTTTCCATTTCCAGAGGAGTCATGTATTGATTCAATTTTCAATTGAGAATGTTTCTCTTTACAACATAAAACTACATGTTTTACTAATGGACAAAATTCATATTTTCTGTTGTACCTCGGTATACGAAGGAAATTTCAATGCCTGATGGTTGTGTTTCATGTTTTCAACCATGCAGAACTTTTTATAACCAATAGGTTTTTTCCTAAAACTAATAAGAAAAAAATTGTTAAAAATAACAAAATTTTACTTTTCATGGTAGATTAAAGTGATTGTATATCTGAACTAACTTTTCAATCCTAAACAACTCTTCTCATAACAAATTTCGATATTTTCAAAAATAAAGGTACTTTACTCTTGCATTGAATTCATATTTTTAAAGAAACCTTCGTATACGACTAAAGAAATTTTATGTATGATGGTTGTGCTTCGGGTTTTAGACTATGAATAACCTTTTATAAAGAGTGACTTTTCATCGCAATATTGATAACAACAAAGTTTTGCATGTGCTGCGAACTTAAGTGGACACATTCAAAGAAGTATTGTCAGTTAGTCAGTTGTCATTCCCTGTATTTTTTTACGAATGCATGAGACCTGATAACTTTTGAAAATAGTTTGGCTAGTTTGATGTTAAATATCTGATTCAATCGAGTGAATTTTATAGTCTTTCGATATAAAAGTGCCGTCATAGCATAAAATGAACGATATGCTTCAAATGACCCTCCGTTGCCTGTGAAGAATATTTTCTCCTAATTTTCAACAAGAAACCTAAAAATCTCATTTGGGATGAATAGTATTCTGAATTTTTTACTTTGAAATCGAGTCACAATTATTTTAATTTATTTTTATTCGCGGTAATGTAATTAGCCGATCTTATTTTTTTTATTTTTTTTATTATTAATTTTTCTTCAATTTTTGAAACTATTTCCTACTCTCATTGTTTGGATGAAATTATGTATTACCCCCATTCTAGGAAGAAATCCAAATCTCTCTGGATAAAGCAAAAAACAGTGCATTCAAAGACTCCAATTTATGACGAAACATATTTTTGATCCTATTTCCTTTTCAGAAAAGTCCAATCATTAACAAACCCATGAGTTGATCCCTCCAGAAGATTTCACTTCAGTAGGAAGGATTGATTGCTGCGTGCCGAGTTTCTTTGAAGATATTGCTGTTCTGCAAGTCAAGTCTGCAGATAGTTCTACAAGTAAGCTTAAAAATCATAGGAGTGAAGTTGGATTGAACAATTTGGGAAATACTTGCTATATGGATAGCGTTTTACATGCGCTATTTATGACGGAGTCTTTTAGGCCTGATGTTTTTGAATCATTTACTATCGCTTCTTCAGTAAAAACATCTTTTAGAGGCAAAATTCTTACAGTTTTGAGTTGCAGCGAATGCGGAATGAAGAGCAGAAACTCCAGTAAATTCTTTGAATTAGAGCTCGCGTTCCCCATTCTTTTGGAAATCCAGTCCGTGCAGAATCTAATCAATCATCACTTAAGAACCAATCACCCACCAGATGATAGACGACTGCCCAGTTAACACAAACATCTAGGAGATGTTGCTTTCATGATTATTATGGTAACAATATGAGTTACATTTAGACATCACTGTTACCCCTTAGTGATGCCAAATGTTATGAATTATTCACAATTTTCTTCTCGTTAGTGTCGCTTTGAGCACAAAATGTGAAGAAAATTGCAAAGCACATTAACATGAATTTTAGTTTCATTGCAATTCTGTCGGTATAGAAGGAATTAGGTTGGTAACTTAATTGAGCATGACATCACCATCTTGACACAAAATGGCCAGAGTTGTTTGTAGAATCGAGAGTCAAGTAGAATCTGTATTTGGTTGACGCCATCCTTTAAATATTCTATAGGTACTTCTGATAGTATGTAGTGTTCTGTTTGATTCTTTTTATTTAAATACTTAAATCAAATGTGTTTATTAACATTGCTCGATTATTATTTCTACCAAGAACTGTATCCCTTCAAGAACTGGAACGGTGAGTAGAAAGGTAGAGAGGTAAATTCAGTGATTTATAGAATTTGGAATTTCTAGGATAGGTACTGATTTCGCCGCAAAGGAAATGCTGTCCAGAGGATTGAAGTTGGATTATAGATTTTTCTACATTTCTGTATATTGCTTTTTATGATTTAGACAGAGTAATTTTTTATTGTTTGTGAAAAGTATATACTACGGAATCAACTCACGCATTTGTGTTCTAGCATTCCATTTCATATGAACCGTAATTTAATTAGTAAGAATAATAACATTGAGGTATAATTTCTATTTTTGTTGAAACATGGTGAGCTTTGTTTTATTCTACATCGAGAGGGTCTCGATGTGCATTCGATTCCGAAGTATAGATGGAATTTCACATTGGGCTAATTTCGAGTCACATTTTGCATCACATTTTGATGTCTCGACATGACCAACGGGGCACCGAATGGACGTTTATGCGATAATAATGGAAGTCACTTTGCGATTCACTGGTGTGATTTGAAACATGAATGTGAATCCCACTACCACTATAATCTGTTGGGAGTTCAGCTAAGCAAACATCTCGAGGAACATTCTATATTACCTTCCATACAATCGGGCTTCCGCAAGGGATATAGCTGCACGACTGCACTGCTTCAAGTAACAGATGATATTTTCAGGGCTAAGGATCGAGGATTATCAACTGCGTTAATTCTTCTAGATATCAGTCGCGCCTTTGACACAATCAATTTTGAATTAATGCTAGCAATTTTTCACTATTTGGGACTATCACGTGATTCAATAACTTTGATGAAATCATATCTTTTCAATAGACAACAGAAGGTTAAGATAGATAATGATGAATCGAATTACCTAATGTTAAAATCAGGCGTACCTCAAGGGTCTATCCTGGGACCCTTGTTATTTACTATGTATACCGCAAATCTGGTAAAATGTTTGCAATATTGTTCAGTTCATTTATACGCAGATGATACGCAAATTTATTATAGTTTTTCCCAACAAGAAGTTAACAATGCATGCTCTCTCATCAATAGAGATCTTGAATCCTTCGTCAAAGCCGCAGCCGATCATTGCCTAATTATAAATGCCTCTAAGTCGAATATAGTGCTATTCACTGGTAGAAATGACCAAGTTACGAATGACATTGGTGTAAAAGTAAACAATGAATCACTTACGTTAGTCAGAGATGCAAAAAGCCTTGGTGTTTTATTAAATGTCGACCTAAGATTTGAAAAGCATGTCAACAAACTCATACAACGTGCTTACTCATCACTGAAACTTATTTATGGTAATAGATACTTCCTTTCAACTCCAGTAAAATCTATATCGTGTGAAACGCTTGTTTTATCATTATTCAACTATGCAGACAGCCTGTATGGCCCTAATTTGACGAATACGTATAAAAACAAGATTCAAAAAGTGCAGAACTCGTGTCTTCGACTCATTTACGGGATTCGTAAAGTTAAACATATTTCTTATAAACTTCGCGAGGCTGGATGGTTGAACATGGAGAATAGGAGAACTCTTCACAGTGCTTGCATGTTTCATAAAATTCTTATGACAAAGGAACCTTCTTATCTGAATTTGATGACAGTTGCGTGAATAAATGTTTTCTTTCAAACTGGACCTTATGGATCCTCTGGAGACCCCATTCATCCTGTTTTACCGGAAGGCAGAGATTTGACGGACCTCTTCAGGTGTTATCATTAATATAATTCCAACTCTTCAGATGATGTGGTTTTTCAGGTTTTTTCGGGTTTCCCTGCAGCTGTGGAAGCAAATGCGCTACCGAATTAATTCAAGCCACCCCGGAGCACCATTTTTTGTTGTTGCTTTGTTATTGTTACTTCACATTGTTATTGTTCACATATTTATTGTTCTCAATCGAAAAAACTGAACATCACTGGGAAACGAACGTTTAATGCAACTTTGTATAGATCACTCGGCTAAGAATTAGAGCAAAAATTATAGGTGCAATTCAACTTTGAAGATGCTGATAAATTCTTCTATTGGTGCAACCGGTAGCTTGTCAATTATTCTCTGTTCTTCACCTACTTTTTCTCTGCCTATTGTTATAGATGAGATAGATAACAACAAAACACCACCATCCCTCATTCAATCGTAGAAATAACTTCTATGCAGAACACTTCGGTTTTCCTCTCATGTATGCAGGTGGTATCATGGGTGTACTCTAGTGTTAATGCACAATGAAACTAGTTATTACTTTATATAACAATAGATCCAGCGCAGAGAGCGCAATAATTTGCATGGGAAATTTATTCGATTAGTAGCTAATACACGAGTGCAGAAGGAGAATTGCATAATATTCTGGAAACGGTTTATATAAGTGCACTATATATCATGCTGATTAAGCTGCGGAAGGTCTTTGTGTCGCCATCTTCGGGTACTGGCCAGAAATTAATTCTATGAGATATTGCATGAATGGAAATTGGAATAGGTGAATCCGCAGTGCGCTGGCATATTATCTTTTTCATTCGACGTAGGGGAGGAGATATTGGAGTGTGAATAGGCATGTTTGAATTTGTGTTCATGAAGGTTTTGGTTCACGTTTTCGCTTAGATTATTGTTACCTACATAGAGGTCAGTGGAAGCGTCGTCAACTATTCTGAAAACGTCGTCGAATATTCAGAAAACTTCTGAGAATTCCACAGAAACATCTAGTATCATTCGATGTTGTTCATCTCGAATGTTTATTTAGTCTAGAATTCCTTCGGTGTTCTAGAACTCAGATTTTACTATGTGAGAAATCCATTGTATATTATTTGAACAGTTGAAGTTGATTATTATATTTATTTTGAAGTAGGTAACAAGTGATCATGTACCATGGATAATACCAGCTGCAACACTGGGTGGGTGGCGTCCTAAGAGGTCACCTAGCGATGAAACGGTATTGGTATTATACTCCATGACATACTTTTCAATATTTAATTTCACCTGTTTTTACTAAAGAAATAAGCCAATGATGACACAACTCCGGTGCTAGTTATTTTGACTGAGCGATTGCTAGAAATACGACCATTGCTGCCAAAATATTTTATAAAATCAGCATATGGACTTATAAAGTTCTATGTTACAGTTTTATCGCTATTTGAGTCATTAATATCACAAGGTTCTATTCTGCACAAAGAACCGACTGAAGACACCTCAGCAGTTTCACGTCATGCTGAAAGTTTCATAAATTCATTTTGTGCATTGATCACTAATATCTGGATAGTTATACCTCTATGGTCTGCATTCTAACTGTTTTTCCACAAATGCATAATCCGTAGTTTAAGGTAGAAACCCAAAACTTCCTACAAGTTGGCGCCCAACGAGGGGTGATAGCTGAAAAGTATGTGTATGAAGTGCCCATTTGTAGACAATAATTTCCATTATTCAATCATATTCGAATACCTCACTCCTCTAACTAGAGAATATTTACCACATTTCACCAACAGATTTACCCACGTTCAGAATTATCATAGAAAATGCTAGAGCAATTCAACACTTTCAGAGCAAACGTCGAAAGTACATTGAGACTATAATGCTAGTCCTAACAGTCCTAACAGTCCTAACGTTTTGTAGAAATGTTATGCACATTGACTCATAATGTTAGAAACTCGCTTCGAATACGCAACCATACAAGCAAACATCAGATTTCAACTTGAAAGAGATCATTCACCCGGGTATGGTACCAGCAATCGCAATGTTCTCAATTTCAATATTTGTTTGTTACGCATGTAATACTCCACATTATTCAAGGAATAATTGTCCTAACTGCAAAACGAAACCACAGCTTATCTACCACTCAGCTCCACAACTCCGAGCGGCGTCTTTGATCTGGCGATCGGGAACCAAGCGAGATGGAATGGCGCGGTCTTCGTCTCACTTGGGTTAGAAGTCGGGGCCGGATTAAGATATTTAGTTTCGGCGTTCGGCCTGACAGTACAGTACCGTAGTAGATTATTTCAACATGAAAGTCAAAAAATTGTATTACAGTATTGCCTATTATAACAATGAAATTAGGTAGGTACCCGACATAGGTGGGAAATAATAGTTTTTATACTTGAATTTATGAGAAGAATTAGTATAAATAATTAAATTCCGTGTTTGGGATTCTTACAAACTTTATTGCACAATTGAAAAATAAAAGAAGGACAAGTAATAGAATATACTTTTACATTACACAAGTGATACAGTGAGTACTTCTACAGATTTCTCCATATTATCATTTTATTTTTGTTAATATTTTTAAAACTCTTAAATATAATCTAAGTACAAATTCTTTCGGGAAATATTTACAAACATGACTAAAAGGTAATGCATTTACCAAAATGATTTTCAAGGCAATCTTGGTTTAATCTTTTGGTGAGTAAGTATTCAAACCCCGCAGTGTTACGAAGAAAATTAAATAAATCTATGACACTGTTTATTATATGAGTAATTATGCGGCAGACAATGTAGCCCCTTTCCGCTACAGTCTGTACGCATTATCAAATCATAGTGGGCCTACCTACAGCGGGCATTACACTGCCTACTGTAGGCATCCGTATGCGGGCACGTGGCACGAATATAATGATTCTCGCATATCCCCTATTTCATCCAGATCCCTCGTGAGCGGAGAGGCTTACGTTCTGTTTTATGAACAAGAAGGCACTAAATCGCAACTTTGAGATCATATGTAGTTATATTTTTATTTTTATTATATATTTACTGTTTATTGAAATTTCAATACTTTCAAAACGAGATTAAGTTTTTTTGTAATATTAATATTATTCTTGTCCCGAACCTCAAGTTTTTCGAATAAAGACAAACAATCCCTTAAGAACTCTATTGAAAGGATGTACCTTTAAAAGCCACATTATATTTTTACAGGTAATTCTGATTCATCTGTAACAATATTCTGGAACTCAATTTACTTGACTTATTTTGGAACCTGGGACTAAATTTACGTACCTTATAATGAAACCCGGGACTCGATTTATGTTTTTATCAGTAGGATTTTTTATCATACACTTTCGTGGGTAGGTACAATATTAATTGAAATTTTTTGGTACGATGTACTCACCGAATAGGATTCTTGGGAAAACGATAGAATTTCTTCTTAGAGTTGTACCCTTTAATAAAACAGTTTTTCACTGCACACACATGGCCCGCTTTTTACTCACTCATTTCACTATCAAAAATCAAAACGTTAGAAAACCAAACCAAACAATAAAAATTATCAACACACGACCATGATCGCTCCACGAATAATAATAACGCCTATTACCCGACCGCACGTCACAGCAGTCTTCTAGCCCAAGAGACGGGGCATAAGCGCTGCGCCAGCAGATCGGCGCAAACCCTTCCCGCCAAAAGAGTTGAGAAGCTGTAAGTAAGCTGTGACAAAACGTCAACAATCTTCCACTTCAGATATTCCTTCCGTTAAGCTTCCCGTGAACTTGGCAGAAAACTTCTTTGGGGCTATGCCTATATCGATACTGGTGGTGAGTATAGTATCGCAGATAGTCGGCTCTATGATCATATTATAGGTAAAAATATAGATATGTGTGAAAAAGCACGACTTTTGTATTAGCGGTTGATAAAGTACGAGTGGCATCAGCACTTGTTTTCTGCTGACTTCTGTTGGAAAGGGTAATGCAAACGACTTTTGAAGTATTCCCTGACGTACACAGAGAGAAATAAATGTATGTTTTCTTCACAATTGTGAATAATTTCAGCACAATTTGTTTCTAAAAAGTTGATAGCACCAATTTGTTCATTTTTATCCTATAATATTGTATTAGAGATATTGTGTATAAACGATAAACTTCAGTGTTGTATTATTCTGGATAGTTTTGTTTTACTTTTATACACAAAATATACAAAATTAATTGGTATGTTGTGCGACGAATGTCAACAACTTGTGTACTATTTGTCCATAAATTGTAATGAATGGCAACAATTTGTGTACAGTTGTACAGTTTGTACAAATTGTATTTTAAATATAGGATGCAAAAAATGTCACAAATTTGTGTGCTCCGCATACATGAATTGTGTACAAATCAAGGTACCATTTATAGTTTTGAGAAAGGATACACTTGAGGCACATCCAAACGGAATACGAGAAGACTCCCCTCGTCCACGGAGCAACTGGTTTCTGATGAAACTGTTTTAATACCGTAGTAACAAACCAGTTGGGTACTCATTTCTCGTACACGTAGCGACGCAAACGTTATTAGAAAAATATCAGTATCCGATAGTTTATTGAAAGGCGAAGTACTTCTACTTTTTGGCGGTGTGTTGTGATAAATTATGGATGATTTGGACGAGATGGCTGTATTGTACTATTACAATCGAAGATATAGACGCAGAAGAAGGCGATTCTGGGTTCATCCATACTTAGAGAAAAATATAAACTGTAGATTATTTGTAGCCGCCGCAGAATTGCAACTAGATGATGCCTATTATTTGTTTGTTACTTATTAAGACAAAAATAAAACTTGTGTGTGTTTTTTTCTTCAAACAAAAGCAAAATTTGAGTGTTAATCCTTTTGCTTTCGGTCTCTGAAATGTCTTTCAATTAATCAACTAACAAAAATACAAAGATGATGTGAATTAATATAATATATACGTACCCGTCATAATCATTTCTTTTCCTATTTTATTCCATGCCGATTCTGTTATATCTTTTCTGGAGTATTGAGACAATTTATAATTGTACAAACAATGAAATTTTTCCACTCCCTGCACAAATTTTACGTTCAACTTTTGTTCATTCATATTTTTGTGTGAAATATCTAAACAAACTATCCCTCGGCGACCGACAGTGCTAGTCTCTTGGCGACTAATCACTTGCAAGTACGCTACCGATCCGTGACTGGTACGTCCGTGTACGACATACAATTTGAATCAACATGCAGGGACGCACAAGAAACTGGCAAGTGACGCACGTATTAAAACAGTCAGAAACCAGTTGCTCCGTGGACGAGCGGCCTAAGCATCAGTTTCATCCTGCTCGCTTCTTCATATCTTATTCTGTTCAGAAATTGTAAGCTTCATTTTCCAGGAGGTTGAAATAAAATTAAATGTCATTCAAATAATGTTTATTTCATCACAAAGAACTAATAACAAAAATAACTGAACTATAAATTCTAATTACAAATAAAATAATAGAAACACAAAATACCAAACAGAACATATATGATACATTTTGATATTTTGGAACACGTTGAATAATAATAAAGTTTAAAGTAATCTTCGTGTCAAACTATATTTTTATTCAAGTAGGAAGTAGGTACGAGGATGCACCTTTCAAACCGTTAAAAATGATGAAAATGAGTCAGTATGTAGGTTTCATGTTATAACAAAAAATAATAGCAATACAAACCTTAAAATATTGATATTAGTTTGCAAATATTGTAACACTTCCATTTGACACAAAACCACATAAACATGAGCAAATAATAAATAATAGGTAAGTACACTTAACCAGCTTCGCCCTTCGATCAGCATAAAACAATCAAACAATTATGGACTGGACATTTGGAATGCCGCGCACGCGTATTTAGTTGGGTGAGACGACGCCTTGGTCAAGTTGTGGCAAATTACACAATTGTGTTGAAGTAGTATACAATTTGTGCATATCAAATAGAAAGTGCACAACGGGTGTAAGATTAGTTCAATGCGTTGTAGATGTTTTCCATATAAATTGTGTTATGGTAGATGTGCATATTTTTGTGTAATTTTAGGCAATGTGGAAGTGCATGAATAAATACTATACAAATTGACTTGCACAAATATTTATTGAATTTCACAAAACGCGTATGATGAAAGAATGGACAATTATGTTAAATATCTACACAACTGTGTCTTACACAACGTTGTGCATGAACCTGCTGCGGTCTTTTCTCTCTGTGTAGATTATCTGACCAATACTGATCAATATTCTACAAATGAAGCATCCGTCGAAATACGATAAGCTCCTAAAGGACTGTTTTATTAACTTCCAGGTAGATGTTTCAGAGTTGAGTTTTGGCCTGAGCTAATTGTTGTTGTTGATATTTGTTATTTAATACTTGACCTGAGGTGATTGGGAGAAGAATGATCTCGAGTTCTAGCCAAATCCAAACTGATGAAACAAATAACTACTCCAAAGTCGCCCACCCTAGGAAGTATTGTTATATTATTCGAATGGCAGCTCAGGATGGTAGGTTATATTTCACTGACCACCAGTGTGATCCATCATTTGAATACAATACCTGAAAATATATTTTCTACATCTAGCTGCCTATAGTTTTACTGCACTGACTCTACAGGGTCTCTCATGGTGAAGCCCTTGAAACTACTTCTTTTAGTACTTGAATACTTGAGGAGTATTCAAAATAAATAAAAAGCAAAATGCTGTCACCACGCCGATTTTGGGTTATTGCTGTTGTTACAACCGAGCTAAAACAATGTTTCTGGCTAGGGGATACCAGCTATCTCTTTGCTTAAGACATTCCCGGCTCTTTTTGTCTCTCAATCATCAAAAAAGGCTTCGATCCGACAGCCTGCACTACGAGATGGTCTCATGGTTGAAATATTTCTGTAATAGGGATGTTAAAAGGTAGTTAGACTTTTGAAATAATAAACCCTGGAATAAATTACCAGATTTAATGAATATAATGAAATGATGTAAAGTATTCAAACAAAGAATATCGTAAACATGTGAAATATATTACGTGAAAATTATCCAATTCGTAAAGGGAAATGAATCCCAATGTAGATGTAATCGAAAGGGTTTATACACTCCGTTCTTGCAAATAATCAGTTAGTCAAATAAAATAGTCACCCTCTCATGAAGAAAATCAAAGCTTGCTCTGCTATTATTAAACGGTCTCTAAAAGTAGGCAACTAACATGATACTCTAATTGTCTTTGTTCATTAGTTCCCTCTCATAATTTGAACATGACTCGCAAATTCGTCGTTGTTAGTCCTAGATACATTTTTCAAACACACTCAGTGATGCAACCAAATTACCCTCTCTTTCGTGAATTATCCTCGGTTTGAAACACATCAAACACGTCCTAAGTTTGAGGCGAAACGATTATCCCTATTATGATTATTATTACTGAACAAAGAAAAATGTCTGAAATATTATATTTAACAACTTAATGTGATACGGTTGAACCCCCATTTTTCATAATGAAACGATCACTGTTATTCACTATTAGGTCACTAAGAAAAATACACGAAACACATATTGAAATTACCAATATGCATTAATAAACTCGTCGGCCCCACAGATTATTACAATCGTTTACTGTACCCCCTCGTGGGGGTGGTACCGAGAACAGCGTCCGATTTGGCCGTCTTTACTTTCCCAAAACCCGTCACCGAATCCTTAAAATTCGTTACCATCAACTGCTCGAGATAATTCTGATCTCAGCGTGATTTTTTAAGAATCAGCAAATTTAAGCAGCAAATACAATTTCACTGCCTCTCAACAGAGTAGCCATTCTGTCTGGACTAAAGCAAAATCTTCGTTAAATAAAACAAGAAATAAGAATACGTCTTTCTGAACCTAAGGACCGTTGTATACAGGGTATACCATAAATAAATAACAGTGCCACTGTTACAGTTATTAAGATTGATATTTCCGTCGACCGGCTGGACCTTATAAGCGCAATCCTCAGAAGTCTTCGAGGTGCGAGATAGGGAATTCGTAGCCCGTACCTTCTAACGTGTGATGCTATGCACGGGACCGATATAACTGATATGGGATTTGAAAACAAATCTTTTTCATAGAGTTTTCTATTCGGCAAATAGCTCTTATGGAATCTGCAGGAGATAGTAGAACATTAATTACTCCATAAGATTGCTGATAGACCGTCCAAAAATCTGACAATTTTCTTTTTCTACCACCGCTTCCCAAAGTAGCCTTTGACTCTTTCAGATTTCAACGCAAAGTTGATTTTCTCCGAGGAATGTCATTTTGTGACAGCTTTTACGCTCTAGAGCGAGCATATTAAAAAAACGGTCGATATCCCTAGCTTTTGTTGAAAACACACAAGAAATTCAAAGCACTCTAAGGAACTGCAGTGGTTTTAAGGTTAGAGATGCTTCCTACTAATCTAGGTTTTCGATCTTGGCGTGTGTTCGATCTCGGGACTCAGTAATTTTTTTTTGGGCAGGTTTTTTTCATTTTTTTTTGTTACAGATGTAAATCATTAGATATATGGATAGCTCATACATTTGGGAATACTATTGAATGTAAATTTTCTCATAGGTAATATTATGTGCCTATGTTGAATGAAATGCCTATCGTTTTTATGTCTAAGAGCTGCGTTTGTAGAAAAAATCATGTGTGTATTTCGAGCACAAAGTGTCATGGCCGCTCTCCAAAGATTACCGCGCTTCGCTTCGCGTCTCATTGCGGTAACTCTTACAGATAAAAAATCGCACTATAAACAAGAGTAGTAGTCTTGGCTGAAAGCTAAGATAGACTCATAGATCAGCAAAGAGAACTTTGTTCTACGCGTTAATCTTATACCTATCCATTAACTTTACTAATAATAAAAATAAATAAACTTGCATGATAATAGTATATTAACAATCATTTCAAAATCTAGCAAAACTTCAACTGAGAGTAAGCCAAATTGAATGAAATATAACATTGTCTTTCAGCTAAAGTTTTCTTATTTTCCGAGGAAACAAGACATACTTTCTATAAGTATATGAACAACTAGTTTTAAACACTATTTTTACTTTGACTAAGAATGAATTTGATTGAACTTACTCTAGAACCATTTGTAGTCAATGGTTTTTTCACTGAAAGCTAAGTAAATTTCAATTATAATAAGTAAGTATAGTGACTGTCAAAGGGACTTTTTCCTAAATCCCAGAGCAAGAATAGATATACCTGAAATAGGAACTCTTTCCGTCGTTGTTGCGATTATATTTATTCCAGAACAAAATGTTGTGCAAACTTCAGGATGATGGCAGGGCAAAAGAGTTGAAATGAAACTATTCAACAGTAAAATGTATATTCATTGTTTATTTATTACAAAAATAGCATAGGTATACTTAACGACAATATCGGATAATGTATAGAGTGTAGTAGAAACAAAACTAAATTAACTCATTGATTTCGAGGCAGTTGCTCAAAAATAAGATAGATAGGAGCTTCTCTTGTCCTATTGGTACATACCGATGACTTTTCTGTTAGTTTCTTCCATTTTCCATGAAGTTTAATTCATTTTTCTGTACCACGAATCAATTCTTTCATTAACTCTTCAGATAGTTTTGATACTGTTGTAGCTGTTATTTCATGATCTGAAAAATCAAAATGCCTCTAAATTGCGTATACTTGATATAGTATATTGAAGTCATAATATTTTGCTTACCAGCAAATGATCAGTCCTAATTTTTTAGAATGTGCATAGAAATCAGTCAGACACGCATACCAGACCTGATTCAGTCTGATACTAATGTAATTTACGATTATTATGAATACAAATTGGTGCAGATCATGTTAAAACAGGACGCCATATTCTTTTTTACAGTTACAGAGTTGTTATCATCACTGTTGTGGTTGATTAAAATTACTCACCGTTGAATACTGGAATCAAGTCTCCCAATTTCCATTGTCGTAGAAGGTCTTTCATTTTTAAACACACAATTGATGGTAAATAAAAGACGTAACCAAATTTTTTGCAGATTTTCACATAAACACTATCTGTAGCGTACCGCCAAGACAATCGAACAACCTCGATCGATGCGACGATCACCCCCACTACGTCGACGATTGTTCTATTAACTCCATCTAGGTACAAAATATTGCAACTAAGAATAGGCTATTTTTGCGTGAAACTGGGCATAATACCCATATAAGTTTCCATTGATATCAACCATAATATAACAATTCTTAATGAAATTATTGAAAAAATTATATAAAGAGTAAGTTTCTACAATGGAGGAGACAAATTCAGGTTCATAAAATGTATTTCTCTTGATCCGATGTTAACATTGAAACTACGATTGACTATAACACATTTTGATTTTTAATTTTCTCAAAAGGATACAAATAAATACTCGAATAGACTGTATATCCTCTCTTCAATTCAGACAAGTAATCTTGTTGGATTAAGAATTCAACAAATCCCATAGAATGAATCGTAATCTTGTCAATAAAAAATATCCCTCTTTTCAAAATGATTGTAGGATTTCCTACCTTCAAAACAAATTCTTCCAATTAAAAATAATAAAATTCAGTTTGAGAATATTTGTTCAAGACTATTGTTATATTTCAGTGCAAACCAACATTTTTTTCTGTGCTTTTTGTCGAGCGGCCATCAATCACTTTTCGCTCCAAATACACAAATAGCTATTTTCAGTAAATAAGGTAAAATCCATATTTATATTTGCAAATAAAAAATCTTGACTACAAGGAATATCCAAATTCTTAGTTCTGACTTGCAATTTTCATTTCAGGAATTCTTACTGACCATTAATTACCGATTCTTTCCTCAGACTATTCATGAAACTTGAGTCTTCACAAAATGCTGAGACTTTTAGCCTGCTCTTCGACAGATTGACTTACAGCACTCTTTCACTCAATTGATTGTTTGAAATTATTTACTGATAATTCGGGATTAGCTCGAAACTCTACCACATACAAAAATCGGTGCATGATTCAACTGTTATTTTGTTTCGGGTCTGACCGGCCCGAAACAATTGGTCATCCAATAAATCATTCAATTACCTTTTAGACCGCATCCGCATCAAAAGTATTCGACGCGTTGCGCCTATCGATTCGGTGTAACAATCCATAAATTTCCACCGGTACTCAATCAAGCTAATTTCCGAAGTTCGTTAAACATGTGATGGATCACCCTTTCTCATTTTTCCTGCAGACTCTAGTGATGAATTCATTAATTTAAAATTGAAAACTTTCAGAATTTGGCTTAACGACAGAATAATTAATTTGCATCTGCGCAAGCGCGTATTGGATCTTTCATCTTCGGAGCTTATCTCTAATCTATGAACTTTTAACAAGTTCTCTGTGAAACTCAACGAAACCGGTACAATAAAGCATGAAATTCGAACCCTAAGCCACAGAAGCTCAACGTTTCTACAATTCCATCATAACTAAAATTGGGAATATCCAAAACTTGTAAATACCTCTGTCTCTGGAGTTATTCCGACTAAGTGGATAATGAAAATGGCATGGCTTCCGGGCAGAAAAGTATCTAATTTTGCTAAAATCGGATTAGAATGTGGTCCGGAAGGGTTGTTCCATCCCGTTGGGGTAGGTGTGAATTTCATGGATTGTTACAACTGAAGGTAAATAATTTCATTCAAAATAAACTGAACAAAACAATATAATTAGAATTTTCAATGGAAATATTTGAAAATAGCCAGTAGTAGTATCACTATAAAAAATCGATGTAATTTTACAAACTGTCAATGTGATTTTATTGATCTCTTGCTGTGATGTTCACCATAATTATTTTAATTTTTCTGTGAAGATATAGTTTCGTTGACCCAGAATTGGAAATAATAGAACAAAAATAATAAGGATGTATTGCGAATATAGGTAACTTTGTCCGAATTTTACAAGTTGGATTGCTTTTTTACCGCAGAAGTTTTGAATTTTTCAGTTTCAAGCAGATACCTGCCATGAAGGATGCTATTATCGGGATGCGGTATTTTATTGTGTGCTGCTCTGTGCCTTTTTAGTCTTCAGTAAGGTGGGTTCACTTATGTTTCTATGTGATTTCTGTAGATGTATCCTAAATTTAATCACCCAAACATATTGGAAAAAATTCAAAAGGCAAAATTCTGAAAGGATTATTTTCAATATCAGAACTGAAACTGGTTTGTTCTGTAGTTTGGTTACGTAGCCTTAGAAATATGTCCCGAATCTATAACTCTATAGAACAGAACAGTTTGCCTCATTTACAAAAACGTGTCGTTGTTCGAGGTTTCACGCAGTCACTACAACACCCGTTCAAACGTGTTGAAATTGCCAATTCCCTCAACAAATTTGATCAAAGATTCGATTTATTATAATGGGGTCAAGATGTTCACCTATCATCAGACATAACGGAGACATAACGGAGGCGAATAGTAGCATTTAAAACTTAGAAAAAATATTAAAAAGTTTTAGTTATACTTTATTTACAAGCTTTGTCCACTATATTTTCTCGTCATATTTATTATTATTATTATTAATGTGCAAATTTGAAATTTAGATTTTACAAGTTTCAATTGCAATATGTCAAAATTACCATGTAAATACATAAGTGAAATATTTTAAATTCACTGTATGGTGATTCAATGATTTCAAAAATAAATCAATGTATATTGATTGAAAGTTTAATTTTGTGGAGGAAATTCGATTCTTGAGTGTTTTGACCTATTAACACTCTGAAAGAGCGAATGAATTATTTTCCTAGTAGATTTAATTCAACTCTGCCTCAACTTTATCAAAAAAGATCTTATCATTTCCAAACATAATAGAAATAAAATTTTCAGCAAGTTTTGATCAAAGCTGACAAGACGGTCTTCTGGTTTTAGATTTACATTCTGTATGATGTAGAAAAAGTCATTAGAGTTATCTACGTGCACAGAGAGAAATAAATGTAAGTTTTTTACACAATTGTGAATAATTTCAGCACAATTTGTATCTAAAAAGTTGACAGTACCAATTTGTTCATTTTTCTTCTATAATGTTGTATTAGAGATATTGTGTATAAACGATACACTTCAGTGTTGTTTTATTCTGAATAGTTCTGTTTTAATTTTATACACAAAATATACAAAATTAATCGGTATGTTGTGCGACGAATGTCAACAACTTGTGTACTGTTTATGCATAAATTGTAATGAATGGCAACAATTTGTGTACCTAGTTTGTACAAATTGTGTGGGTATTTTCGATATAGGATGCAAAAAATGTCACAAATTTGTGTACTCCGCATACATGAATTGTGTAGGTATATTATACATATTTGTGTACAAATCAAGGCCAATTTTTATAGGTACCATTTATAATTTTAGAAAAGGATACACTTGAGGTACAAAACATCCAAACGGAATAATACAAGAATTAGCATCAGTCTCAACCTGCTCGCTTCTTCATATCTTATTCTGTTCAGAAATTACGAACTTCATTTTCCAGAAGGTTGAAATAAAATTAAATGTCATTCAAATAATGTTTATTTCATCACAAAGAACTAATAACAAAAATAACTGAACTATAAACTCTAATTACAAATAAAATAACAGAAACAAAAAATTACCAAACAGAACATAAATAACACGTTGAATAATAATAAAGTTTAAAGTAATCTTTGTGTCAAACTATATTTATTCAAGTAGGAAGTAGGTACGAGGATGCACATTTCAAACCTTTAACAATGATGAAAATGAGTCAGTTTGTAGGTTTCATGTTATAACAAAAAATAATAGCAATACTAACCTTCAAATATTGGTATCAGTTTGCAAATATTCTAATAAATGGGAGTTGACACAAAACCACATACATATGAGCAACTAATGAATAATAGGTAAGTACACTTAACCAGCTTCGCCCTTCAGCATAAAACAATCAAACAATGATGGACTGGACATTTGGAGTGCTGCGCATGCGTATTTAGTTGGGTGAGACGACGCCTTGGTCAAGTTGTGGCAAAACTGAAATAGTATACAATTTGTGCATATCAAATAGAAAGTGCACAACGGGTGTAAGATGAGTTCAATACGTTGTAGATGTTTTCCATATAAGTTGTGTTATGGTAGATGTGCATATTTTTGTGTATTTTTATGCAATGTGGAAGTTCATGAATACTATACAAATTGACTTGCACAAATATTTATTAAATTTCACAAAACGCGTATGATGAAAGCATGGACAATTGTGTAAAATATCTACACAACTGTGTCTTACACAACGTTGTGCATGCTGCTGCAGTCTTTTCTCTCTGTGTGGAAGTTGCTCTTTCTTCGTGGTGGCCACTGAAGAATTTCTTGAGTTTTGTCAAAAACAGCTTTTATTGTCTCCAATCCTGATAAAAATTGAATTTTCAACAAGTTTTGATAACGGAGACAGATGTATTCCCGAAATGTCAACGTTTTTCGGAAAAGACAAGTATTTTTTTAGTTAATTTGAACTTATTTCCTCACATAGGCAAATTCAAAATACGACACGTTACTACCAAAGTTTTATAATTTAATCCAAAACAAATCTTGTAAACGCAGTAACTTATAGGGGCAAATTGATTAATTTGCCATTCTACATGAGTACAGATTTTACTTGAATTTAGAGTTTTTCATTTCCAGGCCGTAGAATATTGAACCTATCACAAGACCATGTCAAGAAACATTGAATGTGTGATTTTATAAAGTGCAAATAGAAAAATCAATAGAAAGTTAGTGTGTTTTCTTCAGTTGTGACTAACAAACCTGATTGTAAATAATTTTTCCCGCTGCCGACACTGTAAATAGTCCATACATGCTTAGCAACAAAACAGGTAAATGGCCTATATCATTCGTTTACCAATTCATCTTGACAACGGAACTTAATAGTGTCATTTACATGCCTAGGGTAATAATTACTTTGACTTTGACAAGTAATACCTTCAGCTTCATTCATATAAATTTTTAGGTTATGAGACCTTTTGAATATTATTGTTGTCTGCTTATTCGGTAACTTAGTTACACGCACAAGCAACTTAGAATGAAATAGCGAACGAATAATCATGAAGGAAGGGTAAGAAAACAAACTTCAATTCAGGCAAATTTTGAGAAATGTCAACAAGCAGCGGGAAAAACGTAATAAGTAACACGGAATGTATCGACTGTTATCATCCTCGGCAAGCGACAAGCCTCAGCTTTGCCTCGGCTCGTACTCGCTCACCTCGAATGTTAACACGTCTTTACATTCATTGTTACTTAAATAACTATTATTAGTCTTGTTAAACATTACCATCATTACACACTATAATTTAACAACAAAAATTTTTTCATTGTAAAAGAATAATAACCACATATCAACTGAAAACTAATAGAATCCTCTATACCCAACGCTAGTTGAATGCAAATTTAAGACTGAATGTAGCATTAGTTTCAGCCACTACCTTGAAATTTGGTCGACTGTTCGTTATACACAATAGTCTGAGAATTTTTGATGAAGAGTGATAAAATAATTATTGTAATGAGGCAGATCATTGTCTTTCTAGAAAGATTTCAAATATAAAGAGTGTCTTCGAAAGTTATTATCATTATTAAAACTGTATAACACTACAGATTTCTCGAGGAGTGAAAAAAAATATTGTTTCTTTCGACGATAGACGTGCTCAAGCACGTAAAAATTCATATGTGCGTAAAAACTTCAACTGTGCGTTAAGTACGCATTCTAATTCATTTACAAGACAAGACAATCCTTCAACAAGACAGAATTTTGTGATAGATTTTACTCAGAAGTTATTATCGAACAATTAATACAATTTGTCAATATAATAACTACTGTCGCAGAAAAAACTTTGATCCATTTTCGTAAAGAATTTTTTGTACTCGCGTGTTTTGTTGAACTCGGCTGTTCTTCATTCAACTAACTTTATCCTCATACCCCATACAAAAAAGTTCTACATCACGAACTTGTGTCATAGTGATTTCAAATTCTCGAACTATTGCAAACAATCTAAAATGTAGAAAGACTTATTTTTCTCGTTTCAATTCAATATTAATTTTTTGTGTTCAAGCAGAACATTTGCCAATGTGAATTTACAAGACGTAGTACTTGATTGTGTTGATTACATGGTAACTACTTTGGATGGTTTTTTACTGTTTTTATCCGGAAGCCCCTCAAAACCCCACGAAGGAAAATCTGATAGCCCGATGTCTTACAAGTAACCCATAAACTCACATGCATAACTTGGAGGAGGCAGAAACCATCCAAGCTGAGACTAACCTCATGCAACAAATCCCGCCCACACAACACCGTGGGGCCAATCCTAGGACAGGTGAGGACAGGTGAGGATAGGTTTGCCCCTGAAGGGCAGTATGGAACCCCAACTCCGGAGCAGTCAAAATTCCCTCCTTTACCTCTACCCTGTGGTGGTATCGGATAGTTTTAGCTGTATCTATAATTTTATTTTTTGTGATGAATGCACTTTTTTATCAATAAATATTTTTGGATTTGGATTTTGGATGGTAATATTGATAATAAAAAATACATCATATGAGCCATTCTCGCGCATAAGCCTATGCAATAAATATATTCGTCGGCAAGTTCTGAACAGAAAACAACTGACGCCCACTACGACCGTCGAATTATATCTGAGAGTTACTTTGCAGTGGCCTATACAAATCTTGTGGACAAATTTTTGTCTCAATTCAACATTGCATGATTCTTTTTTTGTCCAATGATGTTCTGTCACGTGTTGAAAAACGAATTATCGACTATGCAGCGTCCGCCATAGAGTTGGATACATATGGAGGACATGGAAAAAAATATTTCACTGACAATTTTATTCTCGCTAAAAGTTGGTGCGTCATTATTTTCAGATATTTGCAAAAAATTCAGTTTTGATGTCTCCTGGATGAATGGACAATGCAAGAGTCGATTTATCTGAATATTTATTCCACCCATTTTGTTTTGTGCACAGGGTTAAGAAATTATTGTGACGGAAAGGATGTGTGTATTGTGATCTCCCTGTACATTCAATACATGTTGTATATTAAAGACTGTAGATGCGATACGCCACGGCAAATAATAAAAATTGCCGTCTTCCACCCACACAGGCTGTTTCCCTTTTAGACCGGGGGATAGTGACAGATTTTGGGACAGGATTTTACTCAGTATGCCTTTTGGAGGACAGGATTGTCCGTTTATCCTCATGATAATTATGCATGAATCAAAGAGTCGTCGTAGGTTCTTCATATTAAATAATAGTATAATATTTATTATAATTATTATCGGGTATGAAATTATTGAGGCTGCCATGTGTTTGGTGATGAAATAATAAAATTGAAATACTCGAAAAACCATTGACAGACAGTTAGGGTGGGTCCGAATGGCTGATATGGTCATATGAAATTGTATATGAAAAACGGAATTCTCCGCTCATCCTAACGGTATGTCAATGGTTTTTCCAGTATTTTACCTATATTATTTCATTACGAAACTCATGGCAGCCTGATTGGAATCGTACCAAAACACATAATTTTTCGAGAATATTAGTATTATTATTTAACATGAAGAACCTACGACGACTCTTTGATTCATGCATTATCATCATGAGGATATACGGACAATCCTGTCCTCCAAAAGGCATACTGAGTAAAATCGTGTCCCAAAATCTGTCACTATCCCCCGGTCTATTTGGGAACACACTCTACGATGAGGGAGCATTATCATTATCAATACGCACTACAACAATTTTAGATATCGAGCCCTCGAATTCGAGATCTAAAACACTGAAAATGAGTTATCAACCAGCATTTCAGCATACGATGTCTGAAACTATCGATACTGAAGATATTTCAATGTTCTCCTCGACGACAAAGAACTTGACTTGTTTCTAATTCTTGAATACGAAATTGAACCACACCTATTTGAAATTTCACAGCACACTAACTCGTTTTCACTTCAAAACAACCGAATATGCTCTCCCTCTCAATTACCGCGTTTTGTCGAGGGGTGCATTAATGTATAATGTATGAACTTGAAATGTTCATGCGACGGTTCGAAATTTTATGCAAGCTGGCTTGCATATAACATGTAAATTATTCCAAGTGTTTCAGAATACTTCACAACTTCAGCATTGTCTGAAATTCATAATTATTTTAACAGCTTATGAACTGATACGACTCTTCTAACTTTATTAAAAATGGAATGGTGCAGAATAAAAAGCGATTATGAATTCTATAACGCGCAGAACAAATTTTCATAAGGTTTTCAATGTTTAATATAATGGAGTTTAATAAAATATTATCCATCAAATCCATAAAAATCTGGAAAAGCAAAACACACTATCGTTACCTTCAAAGATAATAACCTGCTACTGTTACATCTGCCTATTTAAATAAGTTACTTCTACACATACATGGCATTAATAATACCTAGGTTGCCAAATCAGAGCGACAAATATGAATATAATACACGAATTAAGTACTTGCACTGCACTATTTGGAGTACTGGAGTTTTATCCCGACACCAAACTGTTATTTTTTTGCATGAAACAAAATCTTAGGTTAAAAATTAATTAGTAATTGATTATTTTTAAATATTACTATTGTTCAGTTTTTTTATGATCAGAAGCCACATGAAAATTGTTTCCAGGTAAAAGATGAGCAACAGGAGGGAACAGCTATGGATAACCCTTTGTCCCCCTACCTGGCTAACCTTTTCATGAGCAAGTTCGAAATGGAAGCCAAAGAAACGTTAAAGTATTTCCCTAAAATATGGGTGAGGTATGTGGACGATGTTTTTGCAATATTCGATAACAAAAAATCGAATATTGAGGACTTCATCAATAAAATTCACATATGAATTAGAAAATAAGGGACAACTTCCACTCCTTGACGTTTTGGTCCAGCACTTACAGGTATACTGCCCAAAAAAGGCAAAAGGCAGTAAGTGACAATTTTTGAAAAATTACTTTTTTCCTGAATACGAAAGAACACTCGAAAATTCTACGTGGAGACGAGTAATTCAAGATGGCAAACCGCAATAAGTAAAGCCATTCAATTTCAAATAATTGATTTATTTCCTTTCAATGTTTCATCATTTACTGCCTTTTGCCTTTTTTGGGCATTATATACCTGACAGTTCTCATTACTGTGAACATCACAAATGTGCTGGTTTGAATTTTCGAGTACATCGTCTTTTAACTTTTCCTCTCACACAGGAGAGGTTTGACAAAGAAAAAGCGACAATAAAAGAAATAGCAGCTAGTAACGGTTTCTCGAGGGGTATAGATAATATTACAAGAAAGAAAAAGTTTAGTTTAGGTTGAGAACGAACGAAATTTCAACTTTTAGAAATGAGACAATCCAAGAGAAATATATCTTAGTTCCATACCACCATTACACGAAGAACTTTGGGAAGAATTTTAACGAACTAGGTGTGAGGGTGGTATATCTAAAACAAATCAGACGCTATACAGCCTTTTAGGTAACCTAAAGGACAAAGTTGAGAATTGAGGAAAGTCTGGAATCAACGATATCAAATATAAGGACTGCGATGAAAAATATTATGAACAGACTAACTACATTTTCTCCGATTTCGTTAATATTTCTATCACAATATGCACTCATAATATCAAAATTGGAATTGTTGGATGTGGAACAATGGAACAAAACGTATTTTGGATGATATTACCCATACAACAATTGAGAAAAGATGCAATGCAATTACTTGTGTGGGGGCACATCAACTTGAAAATTTCGAGTAGACGGTACAGAGATCTAAATTGTAAAAGTCCGTATTAACGAAACTCAAAACAATAGAGTTAGTTGAAAAGAGAATTGAAATACTTTTTTGGCGATGTGCTACTTGACTCCCCATGCTATTTGAAATTTTAAAATTGATGTCTTTCCCCGCACCCTCTATCGGGTATTCACGAGGTCTTTAATTTCAAAAAGTAGTATCGGTGATGGTGGATGGTGATCCTGAGGTGGGTCGATTTTCTTTTTCGAGTGGTCACTTTTTGATTCATAACCAAAATAGAACGGTTATTCATATTTGAGTAAAAGCAACATTAGTGAAATTTTTTCAATGGGACCTTCATTACGAATCCAGTGAAACCAGACTTGATTAGATTATGTCAAACGGCTGCGAAGTTATGGGAAATTAAATTCCGCATATGCCCAACGAGTGCGACAAAGTGTTTTATCCTTTCGAATCGTGAATATTCTCAGTCATACTCATTTTGACATACGATGAAGTTTTTGGCTATATTTCCGCAGCCGTTTGACATAGTACCATCAAACCTGTATCCGTGAATTCATAATGACGATGCCTAACCAAATATAGAAATAAATATTGTGTGTCGCGTTGAAAAACATCACCAATTTCATTTTTACTCAAATATGGGTAACTCAAATGTCACATCCACGGAAAAGAAAATAGACCTATCCGAAGACAATTACAAAATATATCCATTTTCAGCAATATTGAATTGTGTAAAACCCTCACTCTTCACTTTGATCAAAATTGTCCAAAGAAACCTGTGATCATATTTCAGCCAAATAATAGGGAATGGGTGAATGATTCTGTTAAGAAATTTAGTGAAAAACTAAAAAATCTCTTTCATATTAAAAAATTCGACTATTCTCTCAAACAACAACACGTACAAGCGAAAAAAAACACAATACTCTAGTTAAAACCACCAAACACAACTTTTATTCTCAAAAACTAGCAGAATCTGAAAATATGAACAAACTTACGTGGCATTTAATTTCAAATATGAGCAAGACTGATAAAAATAGTAACAAAAATATCCTTATAAATCATGAAAACGATATTCTCTCTGATCCGTTGGAAATATCCGAAATATTCAATGATTTCTTTGTTCATGTTCCATACGAAACCATTGAAAAAAATTAAAAACCCTGATTCAATAAATAATAAACGGATTTAATAATAGAACAGTTTTAAATAGCATGTTTATCTGCCACATATCTGAAGAAGAAGTCCTGTATGTTATAAAACATAAACTGAAAAATAAACACACCCATGGTCCAGATGGTATTTCAGGCTTCCTTATCAAAAAATTGCCCATTGTATCATAAAACCAGTTACATACTTGATCAACTTATCGCTACAGGTAGGAATATTTCTAACGAGTATGAAAACAGCTCTAGTATCTCCTATTTTCAAAAAAGGAAACTCTGAAAATCTAGAAAACTACCATCCCATAATAATCCCATCCGTTGTCTCGAAAATTTTGAGTATGCTATCTTGGATCAATTATTAAACTTTTTAGATAAAAATTCTATAATTCTGGTCGTTCCACAGTCACCGCAATTCATGAATTCTACGAAAAAATATTGAATTCTATGCAAGCAGGCGAAAGCTCGGTTGGAAAATTTTGTGATTTCAGCCGGGCTTTTGACTGTGTCCAGCATGAACTCTTGATGGATAAACTTTATCATTATGGGATTCGCGGAAAACTCTATGAATGGTTTTTCTCCTACCTGAACGGACGGCTTCAGCAGGTCAAGATTATTCACAAAAAGGATAATGTGAAAATCCAGCACATTTCTAGCCTATTTTCCAATAGAATAGGGGTCCCCCAAGGGTCTGTGCTGGTCCCCATTATATCAATGAATTACCTCTAGTACTCCACGATGCGTATAATTGTCTTTATGCGGACGATTCCGCGCTCTTATTCACAGACAAATCTTCAGCTCAAATACAAAATAGAATTAACTCCTGTTGCAAGTCACTCTGCAAGTGGTATTACGAACACTCATTGTTCTTAAATGCTTCCAAAACCAGTCATGTGAACTTCCAGACGAGGAAAAATAATAAAATTACAAATTTAGATATAGAAATAAATAACGAAGCAATAGATAAACAGGAATGTATTACTTTCTTAGGTGTCAAATTAGTCCAGAATTTATCATTCAATACTCACTGTGAAGCACTAGCTAAAACATTGAACACTAAATGTTATCAATTAAGATCTTTAAAATCCATTTTGGATATTCATGGAATGTTATTCTTCTACGTTCACAGACAGAGGGAAAAATTAACCACGAATGAATCAATACATAACCATGACACTAGGAAAATAAATGATTTTCGTATTCCAAACGTTCGTCTCACATTATCCCAAAAATCACCAGATATCTTGGGGCTACGAGTTTATAATGTTCTTCCAAAAGGAATAAAAAACATTGATAGCCTGCTACTTTTCAAAAATAAAATAAAAACACTGCTCCTCAACCTCTGTCCCTATAGCCTGAAGGATTACTTCGACAATTTTATACTGTGATAGATAGATTTTTTTATATATTTATGTTCTTGTGAATGTTTGCTGTGTTGTCAATTTTCTGTAATTTTATTACCAAATTTTATATGTACAATGTCCTCTTGATTGAATTGAATTGTGTTCATTGGACTTTCTAAGCTATTCTCGACAAATTGACGTGAAGAATCAGTTTTAACCCTAAATACATTCATTCCTTTCCCTCAAAAGCGAACACCTCAACACCTAATGTGCACGAACGAAAAAGTATCCATGTGTATTTTTTTTATAGACACGAGCTAATACTGAATTCCTTTCAGAATATGCTCCTGATTATTTCGCACATCTGTTCCACGTTCTCGTATCTCCAGTATTTTCTCTTATATTTTCCGTGGAATAGGTAGCGCAGCAATGGGTGAGTTATGTCACGTACCCGAGTTAATATATTACTTACAGCATCTGCATGTCATATTAAATAGGCTAAAAAGTACGCGGGATCTAATATCTTAATAAGAAACTCAGTTACTGACTTGGGATCCAGAATCTATTAAGGAAATAAGGATTCAATGTGTTCCTTGAGGGAGTGCGGAATGCGATCCAAAAAAGGTATTTCAGGATCCAGTGGAGAATATATATGAGGAATTTCCATATACTGAAGGATTGTGAACAAAGATTCCGGCATGTAGCAAATATTGCGAGTAGAATTACTTGGAAAACTTTGAGGACTGTCAAGGAATTTGGAATCATCTGAATACAGAAAGGATTGAATATGTCCTATTGTGATGTAAAATTATATTTTATGTATTCTGGCTTGCACTGTATTGTTTTTCTATTGTTTTGGTTAACGCATAAGTCTGGATTGCTTAATTTATTTTTATAGTGTAATGGGCTTCTGCCAAGTACTGTTATAAAATATTTTGCTTTTGAATTTTTTTTTTATACAGGGTGTTTCTTAAGTACGTGTAGAAAATTTAGGAGCGTATTGCTAACATCAAAATAAGAAGAAAAGTTCCTATAAACATATGTCCACAAGTTGTTCGTTTCTGAGATAAAGAGTGTCAAAGTTAAATTCTTATTTTTATTTTTTGTGAATAATTTCAAAATAATTGTGATATTTGGGTAAAGTTTGGTATCTGGGAATAATTATTATTTAGTTTGTGTAAAAAATATATTCTTGATAGAGGTCACTGAGAGCAACTGTTTTCGAGTTATTGACATTTGAAATAATCGATGCAAGTGATTTTGAATGACAAGAATTTTTAATTCAAAATATATTCAATTAGAAATTAGTTTTTTCATAATTGACACAAAATTTGATTTTGTCATTGAAAAATCATCCCAGATACCAAACTTTACTCGAATATCACAAACATTTATTCACAAAAAACAAATATAATAATTTAACTTTGACAGTCTGTATCTTAGAAACGAATAACTTGCGGACATGTGTTTATGGGAACTTTTTTCTTATTTAGACATCAGCAACATGATCTTGAAGTTTCTACACGTACTTAAGAAACACCCTGTATATATTGACGAGTATTCCATCTATAATGCTAGTAAAAAAACGTAGCAGGCAGGTGGATAATGCTGTTGAGATTCCAACTTTAAGGAAAAAAATAAACACGAAAACACTCAAAATGGTGAAATGGAAATGCAGTTATGGGGTTGAAAACGACTATTTGTGATTTGTGGCGAAACCTGACCTCTTAGCGAAAAATGTTTGATTAAAAAGTTGTCGGTAATAAACCACTCAAAAACTTTTTATTCAACACTTTGCGACATAACCCGTCAAAAGGGCGAAAAGCCGATTTTCTAGAATTTATTTTTATGTCGGGTATGTAAGATTGAATTTACATGAAAATTTGCAAACGTATGTCTTTTTTGATGAAAATTGAGTATGATTTTTGGCAATACAGAAGACGACTAGATTTCGAGTTGTGCAATTTTCGAAAAAAATACCCTTATTTTCCTCGAACAATTGTCTTGGTGTTATTTTGTATTTTGTAGGTCTATATGTGATCATTTCAGTTGTTGAAATATCTACTTCCATTTGGTCTATGTAGTTTGGTTGTTTATTGATCGTTGAACAGCTCAAAATTGAGAAAAATAGTGTCTCTGAATCATGATTTTCTCAATATTTTCAATGATTTTGGACTTTCTTCATTATTTTTATAACAGAAGGTAGTTTACATTGAATTATTTATGATAAAATATTTGAATACATAATTACACTACAAAATGAAATCATTAGTATAATTTTTATTCTTTTTTATAACTATTAAATATCACTCAAAATATTGAGAGAATTATAATTCTGAGAGACTTTATGTCGGTTTTTCTAAATTTTAAGCGGTTTTACGATCAATAAACAACCTTTTGAAAGTAGACATTAAAATTATCACTTACATACCATCGAAATATGAAAAAGCATCAAGAAAATTGTTGAAAACTAGTCGTCTTCTAAATTGCGCAAGAGTCGAACTTATTTGACACCAAAAAAGATGTATCCCTACAAATTTTGATTAAAATTAAATGATTTATGCGCCAGACAAAAATTAAATACTGAAAAGTCGGATTTCGCCATTTTGACGTTTAATTTGAGGTTATATCAAAAAGTATTGATGACAAAACATTTCCTGCTAAGAGATTACGTTCCGTCGAAAATGGTAAAAAACAGTTTTCAACTTCTGAACTTCATCCCCATTTCACCATTTTGATCGTTTACAATCCGTTTTGGAACCAGCCTAATTCTATTTCATTCGATTGAATCCAAAGGAGATTAGGGACGTTTCTTCGCAGACAGTTCAAATTTTTTACCACAAAAAAAAGACAAATATACGACTGTCCAGTGTGAGAATGGAAAAAGTTATTATCTTTTTTCAATTCATTTTTCTCATACAACAAACCTTAAAAATGTGCAAATTGCTCGGGAAGACACCAATACTGAGACCGCAGAAAATGCAGTTCAGCTGCAGCTGAGCCTATACATGAGGTCTTCTTTCAAGAACGTCGAAGACCTTAGCTAACCCAAAAACTCAACCTACACCTTTCTAATGTCAAATGCGCTGAAGTCGAAAACCAGGGGTATCATAATGGATGGTGTTTTTACCACCTTTGTCAACCGTATCCACGTGATAGGTATATAGTTCCCTGTTACTACATGCAGGGACTGCCGTGAGGCGCCTCCCAAGTAACAATTTCAGTTTTGTGATAGCCCTCAGAAGGTTCTGAAGACCATAATAATCACAGCATCGATAAAACTGTTTTGCTGTAACGACATCCATAAAATCTCCTTAAAGCTGCTATAAATCTACGAGGGCCCACTCCTATGAAGGTTCTCAGGGCTATTTTGAAATGCAAGCATAAAACCTGCTTGCCTTATTCGCAGGATTTTTAATAACCTCCTGAGGATCATTATAAAACCAAATCATGGGGCTGTTATAAACCTGTATGTCATTAAAATAATCTATTTGGCATCAAAATATCTTTTTTTGAATAAAATTGGGTTAAAAAATATTCCATAAATAACTACAGCCAAAACGGACTTAAATTAATCTAATTCTTCAGTTGCGAAAAATAGGGCGACTATTTTACAAGCAAAAATATAATGATATCGTCCTGGCAGTGATATATGAAGAATATATAGGTATTCAACAACGTAAAATGTCTAATATCATCTGCGAATGAAATTTTTTTGACAAAATTACATCAGTTGGGTGGTAAATCTGCAACGCGCCCCAATAACAACACGAAATTAAGAAAATAAATAAAATACCACATGAAATTAAAAAATTAATTTAACTCATATCTTTCCCGGAATGATTTGTACTATATCTAAATACAAATGAATACCAATGATTGTGTATTTCCTTTCCGTCAGACACACCAAATTGCAAGAAACATGAATTGAAATTAGGCTCTCTTCAGTTGTTTCCTCTGGTTGTAATAAAATATGGCTACCCTACCTTTATTCTATTTAGCTGCACATATTGCCGTCATAAAGTCGTTTCTCCTCAAAATAAACCATTTTAAAATCATTTTATCCTAAAAAAGTAGAAATTATTTCAAATGTCAATTGTCAATCCCGCCTGATATTCGTCTTTTTGTGATCGACGTGGTCAGTATACTAAGTTTCTATACTCCCGTGATAAGTATTTGGTGTCTAAAAGTCTTGTGAAACGTTTAATTACTATTTATTTTTTCCAGTTATCTTTACCCAATGTGATTTATTTATTACCGGTTAGGGGGAGCTACTAGCATTTAAGTAGAAATAGTTTTATGCTTTGATTTTATAGCGGTTCTCGAGAGTACATCTCAAAACCTTAATAAAACCTCATCGTTAGTTTTATTACAGAACCATTGCATGGACTTGGGGAGTGCTATGAAACCATCACAAAACTAAGTTTCTATGTGGATTATTTAAATACCAAAAAGTTTCATCGTGTATGTGTATAAGCCATTGTAAAACCATCATAAAAACAAATATACTTAAATGCTGAAAGGTTTTATCTTATAGCCTTCAGGAGTGTTTTGAAACTGATTCATAAATCTGTTTGCTCTGGTAACGTATTAGGAATAATATATGACCTGCATAAATCAAATTGTGCATTTCCTAACCTTCATAAAACTTTCATAAAACTAGGATAAATCCAAATAACATTTAAATTGTTACTTGGGCTGAGACTATTATGCATTTGCTGTCAGCAAGTGCAGTCTCAACCTATGTCTATAGACATAAGGCGCACCTAGGGTATATGTGATGGCGCTTTCGGTTTCCTACTAGTATTTTCGTTACGAAAAAATCCTCTATTAAGTGCCATATTATTGATATGTGAGCAAAACTTCTTTCAGCAACAGTGGATGTTATGTAATCATAATGTAATTTTTCATCCCTTTTTCGTTATTGTTTTGCTTACTCACCCAAACTGACTTTTCTTTCAATTTCTCTCGTACTACGGGTTTCTTTCTCTTGATCAGAATGTGAACTCACCTGAAACAAAAATAAATTGTAGTGATTACATAAATTATATGAAAATATGAATGAAAAATTCATGAAAATATCCCGAGAAATTCATTTGGAGAAATAAACAAGTTCATCTGACTAGCAGTGAATCTCTTGTGTAACAAGTGGAAAGCTCAAAGCCTTCTTGAGGTAGGAGTTATCCACAGTTCATTGTACAATGTTGTCAATGAATTTATACGATCCACGATAAGGGTACAGGATTTCTACGAGAACTGATATTGATGTATTGAGAATGAATAAGTAAAACAATTATTTAAGCTCTACACATTTTTGCATTCGATAAAACCAATTGGCATAGCAATTTTTCCACTCCGAAGACGGTATTGTCAAATATATAAAAGAATCATTAAATGATTCAAATGCATTTAAGCAAATGCAAAGTTTGAAGATCTCTCAACCTCAACTTCGACATTTTAAAATTAAAATACTCAGTATTCACAATTCCATAATATTTGAATTTCCAAGTGGTAATCCAGATACAGTTTTTGATTAATTCAAGAATATAATAGCATATTCTGAAGAGATTGGACTACAAATCAATTTTGAAAAATGCGAATTGATTTATTTAAGTTCAAAATTAAAATCTGTTGTAGTTGAGAAATTCAGTAAGTTAGCTTCTGGAATTAAAATAGTCGACAGGAACGAATGGACCGTACTTGGTGCACCACTTTCAGAAGAGTCTCTGGCTGAATGTGTGAAACAAAAAACAAATTCCCTCAAGCTGATGGCTTCCCGAATAAAATGTCTTCCTTCTCATATTGGATATTTTTTATTGAAGAACTCTCTGGCAATTCCAAAATTAATGTATACCTTAAGATATAGCCCTACATGGCATTGTCAAACCGAACTAGTTCACTTTGATTCAGTACTTCGTGAAATTCTGGAACAAATCACCAACAATAATTTTGAAGAAGATTCATGGATACAAGCTTCGCTTCCGATAAATATGGGAGGCCTTGGTATTCGACATACAGTTTTTATTGCTTTGCCAGCCTTCCTTTCTTCCTTCAATAGTGTTCGGCAATTAATTGATTATATTTTACCCAATTCCTTCTCTGACATCAATGATTCATTCTATTCGAAAGGTGAAAGACTTTGGACTGAGAAATCGAATTTGTCGATACCTGATAGAAAGAGCAATCAGAGATCCTGGGATCTTCCTTCAATGCAAAAATTATCTGAGCAACTTATTGATGCAGCTAAAGACTCCTTAATAGAACAGGCTCGTCTCAAGGCAGTGACAACGAAGGAATCCGGTTGAACGCACTTCCTGTTGCATCTATGGGAACCTTGCTAGATGACGACTGTTTTAGAATATCTGTTGGGATTCGCCTAGGTTGCTCGCTCTGTGTCAGTCATAAATGCCGATGCGGATTCGTTGTTGATGAAAAAGGCACCCACGGTCTAAGCTGTAAATTTAGTTCTTGACGCTTCTCCCGACATTATTATGACATTATGCACGATTTGATAAAACGAGCTCTATCAACTGCAAATATTCCTTCTATGCTAGAACCTTTTGGAATATGCCGAAATGATGGAAAACGTCCTGATGGAATTATTCTAATTCCTTGGAGTCACGTAAAATCCTTGATATGGGACTTCACATGTGTTGATACTCTGGCTTTTTCTCATCTCGACTCGACTTCACGAACTGCTGGTGGTGCTGCGGAATCTACAGAGAAGATGAAACGTAGAAAATATTCCACTTTGAATAATCAGTACATATTCTATACAATCGCTGTTGAAACGTTTGGTACCTTCGGCTCCTCAGCCTCTGATTTCTTTAATGATATAGGTCAAAAGCTGATTACAGTGACAGGTGACGCCAGAGCGAGATCTTTCATGATACAAAGAATTCAAAGAGGAAATGCTGCATCAATTCTTGGCACTATCCCCTCATTCCAAAATCTAGATGAAATTTTCATTCGACCACATAATTCTTTCCATACATCTAAATTTTTCAAGGAAACAGATACTTTTTCAGTTTCAAATAAGGAAATACGTTCACATCCTAATGATTTGTCATCTGTTGAAGAAAATATATTAACTTTTCTAAAATTGAATAGATCCGGCAAATCTTCATCCAACTCACTATCCAGCAGTCTCAACTCAAGTTCCTTACCTCGCCGCTCCAGTGACAGAGACAATCACCGTATTAGAGACTACTCAGAAGACGATAGCAGTGGCGAACGCAGTTCAAACAGCTATAACACCATCAGGCCTGTGGTACACGGTACTGTTAAAACACTAGGCCTCAATGGGTTGAAAAATATTGGAAATACCTGTTTAATGAACAGTGTTATCCAATGTTTATCAAACACGAGATGGTTATTAGAGTATTTGAGGAAGGATGCCTATACAAGAGACATAAACACAAGTATCTCTAGTATGAAGGGAGCCTTAATCAAAGCCTTCGCAGAGGTGATAAAGGAGCTATGGTCAGAAGATTCTTCTGATCGAGTGGTAAATACAGTCTCTTTAAAGAGTCAAATACAAAGATTCGCACCTCGTTTCATTGGTTACTCCCAGCAAGATGCCCAGGAGTTCTTGCGATACCTTCTGGAGGGTCTTCACGAAGATGTGAACAGAATAACGGAGAAGCCAAAACCCATTCTGACAGAGATTCACAAAAAGTTAAGTGAGAAGGCGCCAGAATCTTGGTCGAGGTACTTAAGAATGGACAATTCCAAAATCGTTGATAATTTCGTTGACCAGCTAAAGTCCACATTGAAATGTACGTATTGCGGGCACTGTTCTGTAACCTTCGATCCGTTCTGGGACCTATCACTTCCAATACCGCAACGAACAGGCCAACTGAGATTATCACAGTGTTTAGATTCTTTTACGAGGAAAGAAATGTTGGATGACGACGAGAAGCTGACATGTGCTAAATGCAAAGAGAGAAGGAAGTGTACCAAATCCCTATCAATTTACAAGTTCCCCAAAATTTTAGTGATACACTTAAAAAGGTTTTTTCCGATGGAACGTTTCAGAGGAAAAATGAATGTAACCATCAATTTTCCGTTAGACGGTTTGAATATGAGTAATTATGCGGCAGACAATGTAGCCCCTTTCCGCTACAGTCTGTACGCATTGTCAAATCATAGTGGGTCTAACAACAGCGGGCACTACACTGCCTACTGTAGGCATCCGCACGCGGGCACGTGGCACGAGTATGATGATTCTCGCGTGTTCCCTATTTCATCCGGATCCCTCGTGAGCGGAGAGGCTTATGTTCTGTTTTATGAACAAGAAGGCACTAAATCGCACCTTTGAGATCATATTTAGTTCTATTTTTATTGAAAATTTTTATATTATTGTGTTATTATGTTTTTGAAAAGTACATATTCGAAACACATTAAAATTGATACAATTACCAAATTCACAAATACAAATCAGCTGGAAATTCACAAACTTGCACTTGCGGTACAACGACCTGACGAAAATGCAAGCTTAGCATATTTTTCTTTATGAATATCAGGGTATGTCAAGACCGTCATTCATTCATTCAGTATTAATTATTCAGTCCTTCCTTATCGAGAGTTGATTTCTTTTTTTTTGTTTTTACGAAACTCCTGTTTTCGTAGAAAACCCCTCAAAAGCAGAGCTTGTGCGAGCAAGGGTGATCATTAGTAGTCACTAGAATGTTTTTCCCAACTCTGGCACTGCTGGTTACCAGCACATAGTAAGTTATTTTTATATTCAATATTTGTATAAATTATTGTTTGTACATTCATTTACCTACTTCTGTAGCAACGTCGTTCTTTTATTATTATTTTTTGTTCAAATAAGTATTAATTTGTTGTGATATACTGATCGACAAGCGTAAGGATGCCTCCGAGAATTGGTTGCGCAGTAGACAAAACCCTGGAGTGGGACAGGAGCTCAATCGCTCTGCCTTATTAAACAGTAGTCGATCTTTGTCGCACATCTACTCACGCTTTCTATCGTTTGCGCATCTGAGAGGCATCCTTACGCTTGTCGATCTGTAAGTTCTTTCATCATTTGGATGAATTTAGGTTTGGTGAATACAGCATAAAATCCTCTTAAAAAAGCCAAGCAAGTTCTGAGTTACTACAGTGGGTGAGGTGTATGAAATCTAGCAAATGCTCATACTATATATGTGTCCCTTTAATTTCTCTATGAAATGAATAAGTCTGTCTCAAGAAAGGATAGGTAATCACTTGAAATTAATTTTATTCACATCCCCAAGTATCTCCAAATCTTGGTTTTTGAAAGCAATAACAGCTTCTTGTGGCGTTGACGTAATTTGGTCTTCACTTGAGGGAACAAAGAGAAATCATTGGGTGCTAAATCAGGGCTGTACGGCGGATGACCCATCAATGCATCGTTTTGAGTGCTCAAATCATTTAAAATAAAGAATTAAATAATACAAATCAGTAAGTTTATGATCACTTTATTCATAGTTATGACTGAGAAGGTGATACTGAAAAGTGTATTATTTGAAGAGTTTTGATTTCAAATCTGGATATTGTTTGTAGCTGTGAACAACTTTTCTAAATAAACTTTTTCAATTAAATCGAAAATAAAGGAACATCAATCTTGATCAAAATGTCTATTTTTTTGTTCTCTGCACACAATCGGTGCTTTAGGATATTATTCAGCGTCTATCTTCAAAAAACTGATAGCATCGTCGGTCTTTTGTTTTGAATCAAGAATTTTCTATTGTTTATTGAATTATCGGATACTTTTATGATGTACAGAGAAATTTTAATATTTTGACATTTGTTTTCTTGGTTATGGTTTTATATGAAATAAAAAATGATTTTCTTAGTTTTTATTATATGTTTTGGAATTCTCCAATGATTTTTTTGCAATGCAACTTTTAGAAGAGCAAAATATTCTGAAAAATTGGTAATAGAAGTATTTCCCATATGATGCAAACTTTTTGACACTCACTGTATATAGAAGTAGGGTAGAATAGGTATGATTAGAAAATTCCAGATCCTGAAGATGCTAACTTTGTTGGCGATACGCGCTTTGAGTGAAACTGACGAAATCTTGGTGTTAGGATAGTGTTTGATTAGTAATATTTCATCCAACCTAAGAATAAAGACTTATCAATCAATTGAACACATCCATTGAGCAGCTGTAGAATATGCTAAATGGAACAGATCCAGATAAATTTCTCATTTCCTCGTATGCTATCGATCGCATCGAGAGCATCCAACATCGTAGACAATCTGACGGAATCCACTGCGAACTGCAAGAGCAGATAATTCTATATCACTAACACTTTTCAACCATGGCTGTTCAGGATTGAGAACAAAGACGAGGGCCACTAGGGTCATGTTCGGCTTTAAATCAAATCAAGGGAAGTGAAGGAGCTGATCGACACTATATTTTTATTGAGCGAGGATAGCGATGAAATAGTTTTATCGTGACTGACTGGGTGGTTTTGTTTTTCGTCATGACTTCAAGAGAACCCTCACATTTTCGATGTAAAATGTGCTTTCAACATGATCTTCTGAAATTTTGATATGTTGTCTATTCCGGCATCCTTATTATATAATCCCATTTACAGATCGGTCCTATGACCAGTTTTGTAAATTCAACCATATCATACGGATGCTAAAATCGACAACATTTCAAAATTCCAGAAAAATCAGCCAAAGAAATTTTATACAGAAAAAGTGCAGAGACTGATAGATAGATAGATAGAAAATTTAATCCATAAAAAATGAGAACATGAAAATGGCTATTGGACAAGTCAAATTGAAGTTATTTAACTTACAATACACTGATCAGGTACCTATACTCATAGATTACAATACAAATACAATATAAATACACCAGAATAGTACAACAATTTTTTTCTCCAATCAGTCAATTTGAAATATTCATAAAACTCCTTTATTGTGTATGGACTTATATTCAGACGTTAAGTTCTTTCAAAACAATGAACTGTGTTAGTATATTTCATGGGATCTGGAAGAACATTATACAATCTCAGACCTAATATTTTGTATGATTTCATACAAAGTGTGAAGTGAGTACTAGGGATATGAAAATTATTTCTTGTTCTCGTTTTATATTCGTGAAGGATTTGATTTTTTTTCAAAGAATTTCTATTTTTGTGAACATAGACTAAGAGTTCCAGAATGAAAGGTCCAACTGGAGGCAATATTTAGAGTATCTTGAAAAGGCTACGACATGAAAATGTTGACCATACTCCTGCGATTGCTCTAATTATCCATTTTTGGGAAATAAATACGTCTTGTACTCCTGTTGAGTTTCCCCATAGCAGTAGTCCATATGATATTCTCGACTGGATCTGACCAAAGCAATATTGTTTCAGACCTCGATTGTCCAGAACATTTTTGAGAACCATGATTTGGTAACAATTTGAGTTCAATGATTTGCTTAGTTTACTGCAGTGAGTACTGGAAGAGATATTGTTGTTCATATTTATACCTAAAAACGTAGCACTTTTGTGAGTTTCTGCTTTGGTATCATTGATAGTAACAGTTAGATTCGGCAGGTTATGATTTTTAGAGGTGTGAAAAATCAAATTGTTAGTTTTTGTGAGATTCAAAAACAAAGAATTATCACTTAATCAAGTACATAAGGTTGACGTTGTACGATTTATTTTGTCTTGCATTTCTGATTCATTTTTACCAGTGAATAATGATGTGGCGTCGTCAGCATACAAACATATAAATGCATCTGAAGTAATAGATGATAATTCATTGATATTCAATAGAAACAATATTGGACCCAGAATTGATCCTTGAGGAACTCCAGTATTGTTTTGCAGAGTATTTGAAAAATATGAAGATTTGGTATTTTTATCGACGTAATTGAATTTCACATTTTGGTTTCGATCTGCCAGATATGACTGGAACCATTGATGTGGTATTCCCCTAATACCTACCTGATATAATTAGTTCAACAATTGTGTATGATTGACACAGTTGAAGGCCCGACTGAGGGCACAGAAAACTCCCAACGGAGTTTCACCTGCTTCAATAGAATTGAGGATTTTTTCACATAAACTCATTACTGCTGTAGTAGTAGAGCGTCCTGCTCGAAAACCGTGTTGCTCTTCGTGTAAAATTTTAGGTCGATCAAGGAATTTGAGAAGCTGTGCCAACATTGCATATTCAAATATTTTTAAAATGTATTGTTATTGGGCGATAGTTTTCCATGCTTTCAGAATTTCCTGTTTTGAAAACAGGAGAAACAGTAGCATTTTTCAATCGAGATAGAAAAATACCTCGACTCAGAGATGTGTTTATTATATGTGTCAAAGGTTTAATAGTAAATGGAGCAATTTTTTTATTGAACTTACTAGAGATTCCATCTGTTCCATGAGTGTTTGTTTTTTATACTGTGTATGTTAGAGGTAACCTCTTCTTCAGTTATGTGCACTGTAAATATTGTTTCCATCAGATTACATGATCCCATGTGGGTAATGCGTTGCCATGCATATACATGTAAAGTTACATACCTCATGCAATATTATATAAAGTCATTACTTGACTTTAAATGTGAATTTCCAATATATTCCATGTATTATCACTTGTATACTTATGTAATTTTCCCCATTATTCCAGATTTAATGGCGATTTATACATGTTTGTTTAAGTGTTTTTACTATCATATTCAAGTAGTACCAATCGACACACATGATTCAGTATGTATTATTGGGAATACATTCAAGTATTTGTAGGGAAAAATGCAAATTTTGTTGTAAATTAGTTGAAACGGCACGTTTTCATTATTTCAATATGATATAGACACTCAGTAATTGAGTAACCATGACAGTTGTCATAATTTCTATAAAAGAAAAAGAGAATTGTCATCCTAGAATAATTTCATTTTGGATTTTTGATTCTAACTTATCGAAAAAGCTTTCGATAATATAAATACTAACACGGTGAGTGATTCTTGAAATTAAACTTGAAATGTTTATATAATGTCACTTTCTGTTATTAGCTGTGACGTGGTCGAAATCTATAACTCAGTTCTCAGAAAAGCAATTCGTAGCTGGGTTAGTGAGAGCCCAATAATCTTTGGATTGCCATTCCATATTGGTTTCATTCAAAGTGGTGAGAACTTTCCATTATTATACTAGTCAGTCGAAAATTATAGAAGATCCTACAAAAAAAGAATACAATGAACAGTTATATTGAGAGTATTGGTTATGGCCAAAAATAATTGTGTGCGACATATTTATTTACAAATTGGACTTTATTTGATCAAGATTTCGTTTTCTTAGTTATAGTATTCATTTCATTCATCTCATTCATTTAATATAGAAAATTGTTAGGCCTTCGGTTTGGGCAATATTGTATTGATCGGATTATTAAACTTCTGATAATCCTAATTGTAAATAATAATATTAATAATAATAATTAACGTCTTTATTACTCACAAACTAAATATACCTTTCTGTAATATGAGAAGAGTAGAAGAAAATCAAGTTTGGAGTAAAAGGCGAAGTTCAATTTACGAGGTGATAGAACAAATCACCAGTAAATTGTTCTTCCAATTAAATTTTTTCTCTCAGATTCTCACGACCCATCATAATTTATATTATCATTATTTTATTCTTTGATTCATTACGATAAAACAAAGACGTAACAAAGTATTTGGATTGCACACCACAAATGTGATTTTCCACATATTTCCCGATAATTACTAGTATTTTCATGTGATTTTCCCACTAACTACAGATTTAACGGAAATTGTAACTTGTCTGTTAAGGTGTATTTTGTCCATTGTTTTCAAGTAGTGTCAACTAACTTTACATTGTGTGAAAACTAGTGTCGTTTTTCTTTTTATCCGGAGGAGAGAAGACTGATCATAAGAACATCTAAAGTCAACCATGAAAAATTATGAATGTAATAACTTCAATAGAAAAAAAAAGTAAGAAAATTATTAATTTTTTCATTGAATTGAAATTGAGTTGAAACATAGTGTACCTTAACAAAAATCATTTCTATTTTCTGTTACAGTTGAAGCTAAATATTTGATAGATTAGATTAGATCGTGATCATGCCAGCAAATTCAGATATATTTTTGCCTCAAATGTAACGAATACCGAGAAGTATTATATTCTTCTTCAGAGTGTGATATATACTACAATATTCTATAATAGTACAGAGGGGGAAGGGGGATCTGCAAAAAAGATATAAATTCGCATTTAAAAATACTTAATTCATCATAACACATTGTTATAAATTGAAGAAAAATAACTTAAACTCTCAAATCTTTTGAATATGGTACCACAAACAATAATTTAACAAAATATTTCAACTCTTTGAGATTAACTAAAAAGTTTAGCTGACCTCATGAGATTGCTCACTCTCAGATATCATGTTCTGGAATCGAATTGAGAGGATATCTTTCCAGTTGATATGTGAATGCTAAGTACAAACTCAAAATTATCTCACAGTTGGGTTTGCGACAACAAAAGTTTAGATTCGATTTCATACGAAAATTTTGGTGTTATTTATAATATTATGGAACAAACAATGAATGTTTGATATTTTTTCCTCAGTACCTATTCACTCACCTGATATATAATCCGATGACAATTTGTCTCCCACATACTCACACAAAATACAGAAGATGGCTTGTTTGTTTTTAAAACCTATCTTCGCCAGATGCCCAACGACGTTCATCCTACCAACATGAAAATAAATGTGAATGAGGATTGGGCCGGAAGCCGGTAGGTGCGCATGGCGAGCATCATGGAAAATTACATTTAAACAAAAGATAATTCACATATCACCTGGAATATTCTGTAAATTAGCGTCATTCCGCTGCAACAATACGTCGTTCTACTAATATTACATTCATTTACAGTCATCATGTAAACCAGCGGAAATTACTCATAATTAAGAAAGGAATGACATGCTCACTATAAAACAGGGGAGAAATAGAGGACATTTACATAATTTTACATCGAAATTTTAAATTAATTGTGCAATCAAGTTATAATACTGAGAGTATGTATATATTACAATTTGGAATGTATTTTTCCATCCACTTTTTACTGTGTGAGATATAAACTTGCACGCTATTTGATATGTTTCTACTATTACTATTGTAATCAGATCTATTTACACATTAAATATTATTTATGACTATATGAGGAAGGAGCCTCAATGAAGTATTTATTGGAAGAGTTGGCAATTACAAGAGGATCATCTATTGGAGTATTGTTTATCTCGATGGATACATTTTTTTGGCACGCGGATTTTCCAGTCAATTTTGAATTAACATTCCATGTGGATTTGTTGCTAAATTTAATTCAAATAGAATGAATGCACTCTTGGTTTTTAATGAATGAATGAAAATGAATTATGTTGCTTCTTGCAGTCATTGTAGTGTTTTCTGAGATTTGAATCATTCTTCTGAATATGGTATAACTTTTTCAGATTATTACTTGAAGATCAGATATCTTTATTTACCCATTCTTTACAGTTTTCTTTACTAGCTTCATTGGACATGTTTTGTTAAAATAATGAATGAGAGGGTCATGAAAACTATTGAATTGCATTTCTACTTCAGATATAATATCATCCCAGGTTTCCTTTGGCAGTACAGAAATCATACTTTCAATGTTTTCATCATCCATGTTTCTCCTGAAACCGTGAATTTGTACTGATTTTTATGGGAACCTAAAATTGAGAAAAGAACAGTACGATGATATGAGATACTATTATCACAGACACTCCACTTCCCATCATTGACCGAAAAATTAGTATAGATCTGATAACAGTTTTCACAGTACTCACTCTCGTAGGATCTTGTATTCTGGCATTGTGATTATATGATGTTAGTAAGTGATAAAAATATTTTTCATCCCTAGCATTCATTGAGTGAATGTTGAAATCTCCGGTGAGGATTATAGAAAAATTGACAGGATGATAGTGGAACAACGGGATATTTTCGAATCTTTACAGTAATGGCCATTTGAAGATATCTACAACTACTAGATAACAAACTTTCCCAACAGATCTTTTGATTAATTATCAAACTTTATACCATAACAGGGAATGCGAGAATTTATACATCGGACATCTTTAAGCGCTATTATAAAATTTATTTTATTTTCTCTTATTCATTCTACGTCATCAAACACTATTGAAGAAAGACCAATATCGCCACGTCGTATAAGATCGGAACTTTATTGTCGAATATTTTATGTAGACAGAATATTGCCTCGTTTCTCTGCATTGCTTCAGGATGACCATATTGGATTTTATTATGAGATTCACGAAGAATCCCAAAAAGGATGAAATATCCGTTACGCGTATCGATATTAAAGATAATAGCCAGAGATATGATCAAAGGTTTCCTTCTTTGAGATACGATTGTGAACGATTCAACAAAAGATTTATGTAAATATGAACTACTGGAATTTAATATATGAATTTGGATGCAAAGTTGCATAGTTTGATTATTAATCCGCCTACACTCGCTGACACCGATGAATAGTACGGCACCAAACAATTTACTGATTTTTTAGATCAAATTCAAAATAATTCAATAGTACTTTCTTTTCAGTAACAATCCCCAATATAAGCCTGAAAATTTGCAAATTGATGTAAAATAATGGCCAAATACTTTTTCTGATACAGACTTGCATAAAACACAAACCAAATATAAAAAACAAACAGAAAAGAAACTAATGACTAAATTGACAAAGTAACATCTCATTATAATAACAGAATAATTTCAATCAGCTAGAAGCAATATTAAAGATCTCGTATATAAAAACAATCTAACATTAACGAAGCAAATGTTTGATTCAAAAAATATAAAAATATTTCACACACATTTATCCCTCCCTCAATTAACACCCAATATCACTCCTATTAGTCCGGTGGCAGGGAGGGTTTTCGTGGCCGATGAAGTGCGACGGGATCACCCAAGTTATTCTTATGTATTTTGACCCGCTGAATCCGAATTTCGAGGGTGATAAGCCGTGAAAGCACCCGGAAAATTGTTATAGACGATTTTCCGAGGTAAATCGAAAAATTCATTTTTTCCAAAAACGAATAATGCTTTAATTTTCTACATAAAATTCTCTACAAGAAAGGTCTCAACAAGTTTTTCTCCAACATGCACATTCCAGTAAAACTTGTTCAAAATTCGACAAAATGCAATTTTCTCAATTTTCAGTGCTCTCTCATTCAGTCACATAATGATATTTTCAAGATCACCTTGTCCCAAATTATTCATATTTGTCTCGACTATGAATAACAAAAAAGATATTCCTGAAAATATCATTCGTGTGGATTTCCTGGCACTGAATTTCCCGATACGTTTACCTAGCATAAAAGAGGCATTTTTTTATTCGCAAAGCTCACGTCGTGGACGAACTTCTTAGAGTGTCAATTAAAAAGAGTTCAGCACATATTTTGTCATGATCACAAAGCATCTCAGTAGTGGAAAAACGGAAAATTATGCTTAAAATTACGACAATTTTTCGAGGAAAATCGAAAAATCGATTTTTTTTCCTGAAACAAATGATCCTATAACATTTTCCATAAAATTCTCTACTAAAAAAGTTCCAACAAATGTTTCTCTAAAATGCACCGTTTTTGAATAAAACGTGCTCGAAATTCGAAAAAATGCTGTTTTCTCAATTTTTAGTGCTCTCTCATTCAGTCACAAAATGATATTTTCAGGATCACCTTGTCCCAAATTATTCATATATGTCTCGACTATGATTAACAAACGAAGCATTCCTGAAAACATCATTTGTGTGGATTTCCCGACACTGAATTTTCCGATACTTTTAAAAATTGACCAAAATCGAAAATTTGAAAAGAGAAGAAAACAGTTTGGTATTATCAGCATGCTAACTGCCCACTTGTAGAAGATTTACCTCCAACAACTGCATCTATTAAATTACATATTCTCAGAGCTTTTTACATAGTTTACAATCACACTCATTGTTTGGATGAGGACATTTTTCTTTTGAATCCATTGGATTTTGGGTTTATTGAAGAAGACTCTATGCTTAAACCGCAAAGGGTTGAAATTTTGATCCCCCAAGTACAGAATTAGTACCGAATTGTACTTGCAAAAGTTGTACCCGGAATACATGCGTTTGTAAGGCAGCAAAAATTTCATGCTGCTCATTTTGTTTTTGTCACCGCGGTAATACATGCCAAAATAAAATTTGAATAAAACTAATTTTTTTCATTAGACCTTGGAAAATTCTTGGGCAGAAATTGTGTCTGACAAAAAGTAAGTAGGATTAATTTTTTTTTTCAACGAAAAATTGAATTTTTCGGAAAATTGTCGCACTTTTAAGCTAAATTTTCCGTTTTTCGCTACTGAGATGCTTTGTGATCATGACAAAATATGTGCTGAACTCTTTTTAATTGACACGAAATTCGTCCACGACGTGAGCTTCGCGAATAAAAAAATGCCTCTTTTATGCAAGGTAAACGTATCGGGAAATTCAGTGCCAGGAAATCCACACGAATGATTTTTTCAGGAATATCTTTTTTGTTATTCATAGTCGAGACATATATGAATAATTTGGGAAAATGTGATCTTAAAAATATCATTATGTGACTGAAAATTGAGAAAATCGCATTTTGTCGAATTTTGAGCACGTTTTACTGGAAAACGGTGCATTTGGAGAAAAAATTGTTGAAATTTTTTTTGTAGAAAATTTTATGGAGAATACTATAGCATCATTCGTTTTTGGAAAAAATGGATTTTTTGATTTTCCTCGTAAAATCGTCTATAACAATTTTCCGGATGCTTTCACGGCTTATCACCCTCGATATTCGGATTCAGCGGGTCCAAATACATAAGAATAACTTGGGTGATCCCGTCGCACTTCTCGGCCTCGAAAACCCTCCCTGCCACCGGACTATATGTTTGTTCTAGGTGTAGGAAGGTAGAAACAGTTTGCATTTCTGCTGTGTATAAAAGATACTCGAAAATTCAACATTGATAAATAGCTCAGGACAATCTATTTGATAGCTGATAAGTTTATAAACAAATAAACATGAATGATATATTCTCCAATCATTGAGTGACAAAAGGTTGAATCTGTTGAGTGAAATGTGCACAGAGAGAAATAAATGTCTCGCATGACATTCTACTGGAAAAGCTACACAGCTATGGCATCAGGGGCTTAGCTCTGAATTTTTTCGAGTCTTACCTCAATGAACGATCTCAATGTGTCAGATCAAACAGACATCTATCTAATAGTCATGCCGTCAAGCACGGTGTTCCTCAAGGTTCGGATCTGGGTCCCCTTCTCTTCCTAATCTATATTATTGATTTATATTTTCACATTCTACCAACGAAAAGTGTTTTTTTTTACAGATGAACAACATTCATATGTCAAAGTGATAATATTGGACATCTGTCCACGTTATCAGATGAGACAATGGATTTAGCCAAAACCTGGTTTACTAGTAATAAACTCAAACTTAATTTAGAAAAGAATCAGTCCATTACTATATCTTCCAAATCAAATCTCACTGGAGGCAGAAGTGTGAAATTACTTGGCATGCAACTAGATGATAGACTCAACTGGGGCCCACATATTGCACATATTGCGGTATTAGCAAGGAAACTGTCTAGTGATACCTTTTTGATTCGACGTTTGAAAAATTTTGTCAGTATTTATGTTCTCAAATCATGTTACTTTAGTTTATTCCATAGTCATCTATCTTATGGAATTATTCTTTGGGGTGACTCGAGCCACTCCCTTAAAGCATTTATTCTTCAAAAGAGAGTTATCAGAGTAATGGCAGGTGTTCATTATCGTGAACATTGCCGCCCTCTCTTCAGAACTTTTCAAATAATGCCACTTCCTACTTTATTTATATATTCGTGTTTACTTGAAATTCATGAAACTAAGCATAAATACTCGGCTCAATCCGAAGTCCACCATTACATCACTCGCCATGCTGATAAAATTTCAACTCCTAGGTTCAAACTCCAGATGTCGCAAAAGAACTCTCTGAACATACATTTATACAACAGACTACCTTCTAGGATAAAGAGTTTGGGTTTCATTCAATTTAAGCTGCAAATCAAAACTTTTCTATTGAAAAATTGTTTTTATACTGGGAACGAGTATCTTGATTTGAACAAGAATGAATTTGAATGCATGTGATGGACACTCCACACCAGAGTTTCATTCAACTCAAATTATATTTTATTATGTTTATGTTTATGTTTATTTACACCTTGTTTTTACATCTATATGTATGTATGCCTTGTGTTTTGTTCTTGACGTTCTACTAATACTATTGTAGTGAAATAAATACTTCTACTTCTACTTCTATGTTTTCTACACAATTGTGAATAATTTCAGCACAATTTGATTCTAAAAAGTTGACAGCACCAATTTGTTCATTTTTCTTCTATAATATTGTATTAGAGATATTGTTTATAAACGATACACTTCAGTGTTGTATTATTCTGAATAGTTTTGTTTTAATTTTATACACAAAATATACAAAATTAATTATGTTGTGTGACGAATGTCAACAACTTGTGTACTATTTATGCATAAATTGTAATGAATAGCAACAATTTGTGTACCTAGTTTGTACAAATTGTGTAGGTATTTTAAATATAGGATCCAAAAATGTCACAAATTTGTGTACTCCGCATACATAAATTGTGTAGGTATATGTACATATTTGTGTACAAAGCAAGGCCAATTTTTATAGGTACTATTTGTAATTTTAAGAAAGGATACACTTGAGGCACATAACATCCAAACGGAAGCTTCAGTTTCAACCTGCTCTCTTCTTCATATCTTAATAACAATAATAACTGAACTATAAACTCTAATTACAAGTAAGCTAACAGAAACACAAAATACCAAACTGAACATAAATCAACCATACATTTTGTTATAATAAAGTTTAAAGTTTAAAGTAGTCTTCGTGTCAAACTATATTTATTCAAGTAGGAAGTAGGTACGAGGATGCACCTTTCAAACCGTTAAAAATGATGAAAATGAGTCAGTTTGTAGGTTTCATGATATAACAAAAAATAATAGCAATACCAACCTTCAAATATTAGTATCAGTTAGCAAATATTCTAACACTTCCATGTGTCACAAAACCACATACACATGAGAAAATAATAAATAATAGGTAAGTACACTTAACAAGCTTCGCCCTTCGATCAGCATAAAACAATCAAACAATGATGGACTGGACATATGGAGTGCCGCGCATGCGTATTTAGTTGGGTGAGACGACGCCTTGGTCAAGTTGTGGCAAATTACACAATTGTGTTGAAATAGTATACAATTTGGGCATATCAAATAGAAAGTGCACAACAGGTGTGAGATGAGTTCAATGCGTTGTAGTTGCGTTTTCCATATAAATTGTGTTATGGTAGATGTGCATATTTTTGTGTATTTTTAGACAATGTGGAAGTGTATGAATACTATACAAATTGGCTTGCACAAATATTTGTTGAATTTCACAAAACGCGTATGATGAAGGAATGGACAATTGTGTAAAATATCTACACAACTGTGTATTACACAACGTTGTGCATGAACCTGCTGCAGTCTTTTCTCTCTGTGTGTATTTGCCTTGTCCATCCAATTTATAAGCAATGTACTTCATTAACACACGCTGAGTAGATTCAAGCTGTATATTAATATGTGGAGTAAAGTTAAGTTTCGGGTCAAATAAAAACGATAATAATACTTTATTCATCTTTCATGATCACACATGATATAGGATAAGTTAGAGAGCAGAAGTGCCTAAAGCAACCTTCTTATCTAAATACAACAAAAGATGTGTATAATCTACTACCATAGATAGTTCACATCAGCTTTTTGTTCAAAAATTCATTTATGTCGTAATAACATTCATTACATAAAAAGTTCTTCAGTGTTCGCTTGAGTACATTGAAGTTGTCTTCCAATCTGATACAGGCCGGCAAATGATTCAGAAATTGAATTTCTCTAAATATCGGGCTTTTTTCGTACAGACTGGTTACATGTTTGGGAGGCCTAATAAGTTTCGATGATCGAGTTGAGTAGTTGTGGTAATCAGAATTGAGAAAACAATGGTGATTATTACTTTTTGCATATAAAATGCATTTGTAGATGTATATAAATTATAGGGTGAGAATTCCATGTTCTTTAAAGTGATTACGGCATGTTTCTCTATAGTCTAGGTTGAATATCAATCGTATAATCCACTTTTGAGAAATGAAAATATTTTTCAGTTGTAATTTGTAACTGCTATTTATTTTTTTGCAAATTTGATTAATATCAGTGTTCCAACCTATATTACTGTCAACAACTACATTACAAATACAAATTTGGTCGATTTTGGAAAAGGGATTTCAACATTATTTACTGATATTTTAATATCTTCAGAGATTTCACTTCTGGCGGAAAACTGCATACAAATGGTTTCAGTAGAATTGACCATCAGAGAATTCCTCTCACACCACGTGGTGAATTCTCTCAACAATACATTCATTTTTGCAATGAGTTCTTTAGGCTTATCTGCATCAGTGGCCAAAGTGCTATCCTCAGCATATAAAATATAAGATGTTTTGTGCTGACGTATTAAGGAAGATCATAAGAAAATCAGCGAACCAAGAACCGATCCTTGAGGTACACCAGCATCCACGTCATATGTAAGAGAACTCTGATCGTCAATTCTACTATAATTTTTCTTACCTCAAGGTATGTAATCAGCCAACAGAGGAATTTACCTCGGAAACCCAATTCACTTAATTTATTTATTGCAATATTAGTATTGAGTCGAAAGCTTTTGAGAGATCGAAGAACAGGACACCTACATACTGTTTCATATCCAATGAAGTATGGATATAGTTAAAAAGCGCAATAGATGCACTCTCCGTTGATCTCCCTGGCAGAAAGCCATTTTGATGTTCTGTTATGACCTTGTACTTCGAAAGAAAGGAAATCATTTGCTCATAAATACATTTTTCAATTAGTTTACACATTACACTTTGTACCGTTATTGGGCGATAATTGTCAATATATAATTTATTAACTTTTTTAAAAATTGGACTTACAATTCCTACCTTGAGGTCAGACGGAAATGAGCCCTTTTCAACTGAAAAGTTGATTATGTCCGCTATAATACCAAATATATGAGGGCCTGAACATTTGATCAACTCTTTCACAGTTCACATTTCTCAGAGAGTTAATAGCATCGAATACATCTTCAGGTAAAAAAAAATCAACGAACTTCTTTTTCCCGACTTTCTGTTGAACAGTGCGCCAAATATATTTTTGTTTTTCTTTCACATTTTTTTTTCAAGACTCTTTTGATAGAATGACTTTTTTGTTTTGTTAATTTCGGCTATACTTATAATTTTTCTCGTTGCCCATCTGTATAAGATCTGAATCAACCCAGGATTTTTTGTTTACATTATTTTTACCTTTTGTTACACTAGGACATGTTGAATCAACGTAGTATAGTAAAGTATTAAAAAAATCTCTATAGACCAGGTCAACACTACTATTTTATGTTTCATTGAGATATTCATATACCGACGAAAAACTCGTTTGCATTATTATTTTGTAAACTAGATGAGTTTGATTGAGTTGTATTTCTATAGCTTAATTGTTTATTATTCGTATTATAGTTGCAATACTCACATCCTAACTTGAACTGACTTTTAACGTTTATGTCAAGATCCAGATGGTCTCCCAATTTTAGTTCAACTACGGATTCAGAATATTCCCATGATATGTTCGTTAAGAAATAGTCAAGTTTTGTTTTTGTCGTTTTCATGTTTTTATCCGTACATATGCGTGTCGGTTCGCAATTTTGTAAATTCAAGTTGAAACTTTCCATTAGATCCTCCAATAATGTTTTTCACGAGATTTTCTCATATAGTCAATATTGAAATATCCACATGGAATTATGGAATCATAATTTATCTAGCAGAAATTGAGGGCCTTATACTAATCCATGATCCTTTATTTGGTATTCACGTTCTAGGTGAATATTATTTATTGAATAGTTGAAGTGCAGCTGATTATTTTTAAGCGAGAAGGTTGCGAATTTGCATTTTTGTATATTGAGAAGTAGTTCACTCTTTAGGCACCATTTATGCAGGTAATCGATATCACTTTGAAGGAGTATGCAGTCATTAGGGTGTTTGATTACTTTGAAGATCATTCACAAAGAGAAGTACGCTGCTGCTTTTGTTGTCGCATATATCGTTAATGAAGATGGAAAATAAAAGTGGTGCAAATTGCTTTCCTGTACTTCCTGGAACAGTCAATCTTCATTGTCTGAAATGATCCAACTATACATGTGCACCCGACAAAATAGTTACCTATATTTCCCAATACCAGGAACGACTCTGGTGAAAAATTGTTCATTCACCATAACTTATAAAAACAATAAAAAACTAGGAAACATTCAAAATGGAAGCATACCTGCAGGAATTCAATATTGATAGCTTCTACGCCACGTTTTTCATATACTGTTTTAATGTACATATTTTTATTCTATTTCTGTGTGTATTAAGTGTTTACTCATGAGTATTTGTAACAGGGGTTCTAGCTACCTCATAATAATAATTATTTAAAATTGCTGCTCATTATATTTATATTTTTGGAAATCTTTACATTTTACAATTTTATATTATCATATATTTGTATGTATGTTTTACTATGTTTATGAAGTTTAGTTTTGATTGATTGATTGACTGAATTGTCTAAGGAGTTCGGCTTGAGTTGTGAACTGACGGCTCTTTTTCGACCAAACTATTGAGCCATATAAAATTATTGGTCTCATGATCATAACTAATAGATAGATGGCTAATGACCATAGCAGTCGATGCCAAAACACAAATGAAAAAAAAATAGATAGAATACTTGTATGAGTGACATGACCAGGGATTTTCTGAAATTCTGCGACACGACCACAGAGATAAGGTCGATTTTAAATCAATTTCTCGAGATATTTTGGTTAAAAAAAAATATAAGGGTCTTCCTTAAGTAGCAAGGTGATCGCAGTTTCAAACACCTTGTGAGTTTATACATTCTCATAAATATGTTTTGTTGTAAACTTGAAACAAAAATTTCCGACGAAACATTTGCAAGAATATTGAAGCAAGTTGTTTATAACCCAACAAGGCACATGCATGAATGACCAAGTATCGACAATTTTGCAAGTGAGTGGAATACATGTGTATAATCATATTTTAAACTTGATGTTCCTTAAAACCATATCAGTGAGAAAAATATACATTGAAGAATCATAATCTGTTAATTATACTAACTACAGTGAGCATTTTCTGGAAAATGTATTCTGTTTTCGTGATGCCATCGGGATTTCTGGAAAACTTACCTTCCCCAAGTCGTTTCCATATCTAAACCAAACACTCTTCCAGCGGTACAAGAAATCTCATTATGCAAATTGACTCACCAAAACAATGTTTTCATTAAGGCCCATAATGGCGATATGATGATAATATACAGTTGACACGATAAGTACGAAATTACGTACCTGGTCTGGGAATTAATTCATTCTGTGTTTTAGCGTGTGTTTCCATCAAGGAAATAATAACGCAGAAACAAGGACACGGATGGTGCTCTCGAGAATGTAATCAGAGGGTTGCGATTAGGATAAATTCTCTAGATTGAATCGGGAGGAATTGGGAAAATCCGAGTCGCGAACATTTTCCACGGTTAGGTGTCGGGGAATTATGGTTTGATGAATTCGGTGCGACTGATTACTTTCGGCGGAATCGAGCATGAGCAAGTGTTTCGTCTCCCATGCCCATTTTAACGCTATATCTCGGTTCTCTGGAGAAATTAAATTCCCTCGTTGATATTGTCTATTTTGGAATGTTTGGTAGAAACTAGCATTGGAACGAAATTAGAGATAAGTCGGTTGTAGTATTTGGAAACCAAACAATTTCAAGAAAATTTGGTTTGACAAAATATATGCCGGAGTTTCTGTAAATTGCAAATTTACGTTATTATTTCGAAAAATGTTTGTTTGAGAAAAAAAACGGTTTTGACATTTCAAAGAACACATTCAGATACTATTTGTTTTAGCCGCTTCTCTATAACGTTCAATAAACCGAAGTCAATAATTGAACATCATTGGCTTATACATAAGCTGAACAAGATTTCAGCGTATGACTGCAAAGATGAGTGTTGAAGAAAATTTAGATGATGAAAGTTTGATAGATGTCTTGAATCTCAAAATTTGTGTTTCTGTTTCAGTATACCGGTGATCAAGGTGGCGGAAGAGAGGGGTCGATACGTTACCACTAAATCATCTGAGAGTAGTATCTCTGAACAATAAACACCCTGATTATGGAAAATAAATCAAAGGAATTACGAAGACAGTTGAAATTCATTAACTTCCTTAACTTGAAGGTATGTAACTAGTTTTCTCTACGACTATTGTATTGTACGTTCATTACATATTGATTTTTAATTGAAGAATAAAGAAAATATAAAATATAAAATATAAAATAAAGAAAACTCGCTTTCGGCTCGTTTCGGAATTTTTATCCTCGAGAATAATAGCTATCATTATACGCTCGTTGAAGAATATACTATACTTTTCTCATTGAGACGAATACCATTTCTTGAATGATAGAACTGAACAATTCAGTGAAACGACCTTTTCACATCACCAGGAGTCGTGGTATATTATATGATGACGTTGTTTTCACTGCTCCTATGGTGGTATTTATTCCGCTTCTTTCTCAAATTATCACGGGTCGTGCTATATGATAAGATTGCTGTTTGTGCTGTTCCTGTAGTGGTATTCTATTTTGCACTGATTTTGTGAAGCGAAGAAATAACTAAAATCAGAGAAAATTGTCAGGTATTATAATGGTAGAAGATTAAGCATACTTTCTGTCCGAATATACCAGAAAATGATAAATAATGTAGATCAATCACAGGAAGAAACGAAAAGTACAAACAAAAATTTTCATAGTGAAAAAATCACTATTCAGAAATAATTCACAAATTTTAATAAAGTAGAGAAACACAGAATCATAGATTTATCAATTCAACTCAGAGTCTTCATGAATTTGATAAAGATAATATTCATTTTATGATGATGATAGTAATTTCATATCCACCGAAAGTAATGAAAGCAATATCAAGTCACCTGATGTATTTTTTTATTCGTCATATTTATAAGATCTGAGTGAGTTTATTTATTTTAAATGAAATTGCCACGTATACTCCCATGACTTTACATTCAATTCAGAGTTTTATTATTTGCTTTATCAACTGTACCCCTGTATAACAACAGATATCAAAGATATGAACCATAAACGACACTGAATTTTTCAGAAAAACTAGAGACGAATTCGAGCTAAAGATAAATGGATTCGTGAAAGCATTCCTTCAATAAAAAATAAATTGTTTCATTCCAACATAAAAAGTCAACGACGGAAGAGGAACGATATACGATCGTTACACTCATTACTGTAATAGGAGAAAAAATCTCATGTTGATGGACTCAGAAAAAATTTTGTGAATCAAGATCAGATGGGTAAGTACACGTTTTAATATCAAATAATTAAATTTTCAATAATAATCAAAAATGCGTTCGACTCCGAGTCTTAAGGTCCGGAGTTCAAGCCCCAGTTGCGGCTGGGATGTTATAATTTAATTCGACCTATTAAATTACTAAAATCTCGTGGCTTGCCGGGGGGAGTCCTGCACGATTCACTGTTGCGTTCCAATTAACAGTGCTGCTAAGGTGGCGTATGGAGTGAGTAACAAGGCCTATCCAGAACACATGGCTAATGACCATAGCAGTCGATGAAAACTTTCCTTACGTACCTGATCTGAAGTAGAACGTGAAGTGTTACTTTCAGATATGATCATTTATTCATTCCTTACAGTTATGGACAACAAATTGAATATTTATTTAGTCTAATCACCTTCTAGAATAGTTCACTACTGAACTATCCCCAACTGAACAGGAAGATATATGGTGGTTGACTCCAGCCTCCAGATTAAAGCCCAATCAAGATGTAATTGATAGCTTTCCTGCGTTTGAACATCAGCTATATTAATATAGTTTGGTGAGTAGCTATGCCAATGCATTTTAGGCAAAGTCTAAACCTTTTTTATTGCAGTTTGAATGACACCCCCAGAATATGTTAGGAGCAAGATATTACAGTATTTAAGAATCTCTACCTGAACAGACCTTTGAAGAGATATTAGATATTTCGATGTCTACAAATATGAAACAAATCAAGTCTTTATAGCGTCTCCCGTTTTCAGGGAATCAGCCAGTAATGAAGTATTGCCATCGAAAATGGGATATTGGACTCCTGTGTGGTGTCACTCAGAGAGAACAAAAAGTATTTTACCCTTCACCACACAAGTAACTTGTATTGTCACCCTTTTACTATCTATATTCACAGAGAAGATAGGGATTACTAATATCTACAGGCTGTCAGAGCTAGGGACTTATTCTTTTTGTTAAGGTAAATATAAGTGAAGGTTTTGGACCATATTCTCATCCAGATATATTCGATTCAATTCCTATTAGTTTATGTGTATGTTTATTTTCAGACTGTTCCAGAGATGCAGCCCATATTGCTCCATAAATGAAACGAATATGAAAAGTTGAAATTAGCTATGCAACCGATACCAATATTGATTGTGCTCAATCAATATTTTGTTTCTGGGGAGGATGATGGTTTTACTGGACAAACATGTTATGTTGTGGATGAGCGTTTTAATTGTGATTTCATTCATATTATTATTATTTGTCTACCTACATGAGTCAAGTACAAGTACATTTATAACGAAAACTTTTGTTCTGTATATTCTCATTGCTCTTGAATAAGTGGTAAATATTAGCTGTTGGTATTTTTTTAGGTTGTTTAACCCTATGATACTATAACCCAGTTCAGTATACAATACCATATCAAAATAAACCATTTGCTATATTTCATAATGGTTTTCTGCCCATATCTCCTAAGCCGATTGACAAAATCACATCAAACCTGGTATCACTGGATTTGTAATGAGGATCCCTAACCAAATATGGAAAAATACACTGGGCATCCCATTTAAAAATATCATAGTCATCATTACTCGAATGCGGATTACCCCATATATTTAGGGTGGGGTTCAAAAATTGGCTAGTCGGAAAAGTAAATTGACTTATTCGAGGAATTTTCCAAAATATGTCTATATTCAGAAATAATGAAACTTCGTATAAAATGAAGATATATTCATAATATAAAATACCAATTGAACAAATTTTTTTTGGTAAAACAGTTTACAAAAAAATTAAAATTTTCTTTGGTCCCTGACAAGATCAAAATTGACACGAAGGATGTACATTGTTCGTAATATATGGAATGGCTGTAATATTATTTTCCTCATATTTTGTACATTAGCGGAAAATAACTCGTCTCCTCGATTTCAACAATTTTAACCTACGAGGATGTATTGATATCTAGTTAGCCTAGACCAGTTCCCTGCATAAACAAAATATTGCGTTACCATAGCAATGAACAATAACTTATTAGAAGTGTCAGTGTAAAGTTTGACGTCAAAAAAGTAAACCAGAGTTACGCAATAAATTAAAAGAAAAAATATATCCACCGAAATTGTGAAAATCGAAAAATTGGAGTATCGAGCCATCATAAAGTACCTGTATTTAAAAGGGTTAAGAGGTAAGTAGATTTACGAAGATAGACTTAATACCCTTGGTGATCAATATCCTTCGTATGCGACCGTGAAAAATTGGACTGCAAGCTTCAAAATGGGTAAATTTTCCATTGAAGATGATGACCGATCGGGAAGGCCAGTTTCTGTGTCAGTCCCCGAAAATATCGATGCAGTTCATGACATGATTTCAACAGACCGTCGAATTGGTCTAAAACGGATATCTGAAGCACTGAATATTTCATACGAACGCGTACATCATATAGTTCACGTCAATTTGGACATGAGAAAAATTGCTGCAAAATGGATCCCCAAGTGTTTGAATATTGACCAAAAGCGTGCAAGGGTAGTAGCATCGCGTTCTATCTGTGCTCGATTTGAAAACGATGTAGACATCTTAAACCGAATTGTTACTATGGATGAGACTTGGGTACATTTCTACGATCCAGAAACAAAGCAACAATCGATAGAATGGCGACACCCCGGTTCTCCAAGACCTATGAAGTTTCGTGTCCAAAAATCTGCTGGAATAGTTCTTGCTTCAGCTGAGTAATCATGATTGATTTTTTGGATAAGGGTAGAACAATAACTGGAGATCACTATTCGATATTACTAACCACTCTACGGGAAAAAATTGAAGAGAAAAGACGCGGAAAGCTATCCAAAGGTGTTTTGTTTTTGCATGACAATGCCCCTGCACACAAATCATGTTGCTATGCAAAAATTTCGTGATTTAGGGTTTGAATTACTAGAACATCCCCCTTATTCACCAGATTTGGCTCCGTCCGACTATCATCTCTTTCCTCAACTGAAAAAAAGTTTAAAAAGTCGTAAATTTTCTTCCAACGAGGAGGTAATAAAAGCTGTGGAGGTCTGGTTTGCAGAGCAAGAAGAAACATTTTTTTTGAAAGGTCTAGAGACGTTGCAGGATCGCTGTAATAAATGTTTCCAATGAAGAGGAGAATATGTTGAGTAGTAAAATATTTTGACATTGAAATTTTGTTTGGTTCTATATTAGGCTAATAATTTTTCAATATATCCTCGTATTTTTATATTCAGAAATAATGAAGCTCTAGTGTCGGGGCGTGGCGCAGTGGTTAGAGCGTCCGACTTTGGGTCGAAAGGTCCGGAGTTCGAGCCCCAGTTGCGGCTGGGATTTTTTAATTTAATTTGACCGATTAAATTATTCAAATCTCGTGACTAGACTGGGGTGAGTCCTGCACGATTCACTGTTGCGTTCCAATGAACAGTGCTGCTCCCAAGGTGGCGCATGGAGTTAGTAACAAGGCCTATCCAGAACACGTTGCTAATGACCATAGCAGTCGATGCCAGAACACCAAAGAAAAAAAAAAGAAAAAATGAAACTCTGTATAACAAGGATATATTCATAATATAAAATACCAATTGAACAATTTTTTTTTGGTAAAACAGTTTTAAAAAATAACAATTTTCATTGGTCCCTGACAAGATCAGAATTAACACGAACAATGCAAATTGTTCATATTATATGGAATGGCTGGAATATTTTTTTTTTTCATACTTTTTGCATTAGTGGAAATAATCCATCTCCACGATTTCAACAATTTCAACCTACACTTACTTCACTTCCTCTTCCAGAACAATCACGTATTTACAGTATAATAGACTACAAGCCCATATAACAATTTGGGGGGGTCATTTGACCCAGCATGAAACATATTCAGAACGATGCTGCAATATGAAAAAATAACTTTGGTCACTATGCCGTCAATTCTTGGTGGTGCAAATGACTGTAATAATAATAATAATTTTTTATCTGAAGATGAGCTATTCCGACAAAATATTCATGTACGGCGTTCCTCACGTTGGTATAGATTATAAAATAATAATTTTTTAGAACCTACTGCCGTACAAAAATAATGGGACTGGAAGACAGGAAAAGTTTTCAATTTCGGAAAATTAAAAAAAAATCCTGGATTCCGGTCCCATTATTTTTGTATGTCAGTAGGTTCTAGGAGGTTATTATTTCATAATCTACCAACGTGAGGGATGCCGTACAGGAATATTGTGTCGGAAAAGCACAAATTCAGATGAAAAATTAGTATTGTTATTATTACAGTCATTTGCACCACCAAGAATTGACGGCATAGTGACTAGAGTTATTTTTTTATATAGCAGCATCGTTCTGAATATGTTTCATGCTGGGTCAAATGACCCCCCAAAATTGTAGTTTATAAGGCATTTGTAGTTTGAAAGAAGTACTTATTTTTATGACCTTTGCATTCCGTGTTCAAACGTTGAATGACGCAATAGATTAGAAGAGATGAAAGAGAAAGAAATAGAATTTGATTTGGTTTTTGACTCTTGGACTAAAGGTCCCGGGTTCGAATTCCAGTAGGAGCTGAATTTTTTTCAATTTCACTCGATCGATGAACTCATTGAAATTTTGCGTTCAAACTAACAGTGCTACTTCTAAGATGGAGTATGGAGTTAACACATCCTAAAAGAACACAATAACATAAACTCAGGTTTGCCGTGAATTTTTTACAGGATATTATCTAACATTTTGAAAATAAACCACCCACCTACATATGATAAGAAGTTACTGAATTGATTGCCTGGGTAACCCGAGTTCGAGCGGTCTTTGTATCTAACGCTCGATTTTCAGCAATTGGCACGGATTTGATTCACTGATTGAACCAGTAATTTCCCACGATTGTTTAGGCCTCAATGAACATCCACATTATTCGTTCAGAGTAAGTTCAGTGTTACGAGTGCTTGATTGGATTAAACCGACTATCCTAGTGGATGCCTGTAGGTCATTACAGGGTTTCCAACATCTGAAAAGTGAATGCGTTACCAAAAGTCAGTAAATCCAGCAAGCGCGTTATGATAAATGATAATACTAATAGCCGTTCTCTACCCGTAAAGACTCAGTGCATGCATGCAGCAGTTTCGAGTTATTATTTTTCAGTCACACGTAACAAGTCATTTCTACCAATAATTAACGAACATTGTTATGACTTGTTACTTAATTGTGACTAAAAACTACTGCATAAATCCATCATTACAGAGCACTACCCAGGTAGCACATCATATCGGCTGAATCTTGGTTCCATATTGGGCTAATATAGATATATTGTATATGAAAAAATTATTATGGTCCAATATGGGTGAATATTCAAAAAGCAATATTATATTTAAAATATTGGTGGAATATTGGTTGAACCTGTTTCGAATGTAGATTGTCACATGAAATATTGGGTCAATATTGGTTGAATAATTTCTACCAATATCGATAATACAATATTGTCTATATATTGTTTTCCACATCTAGAATAAATATTGCAATCCCAATATTCCAGTCATATCGATTCTAGGAATAAAAAACTATATTGTATTTCCAAGATTGACTGCACATTGGTTGAATATCATTTCAACTTTATTTAACAAATTGTAATAACTCATATTGGGTCAATATTGGTTCAAAGATATTTACCAATATTGTTAATTAGTCGTCACTTTTGTTAATTTTGTTTTTGATTTGTGTTCATGTTGAAAAACACGTCAATTGAGACAGTTTGGAAATAAAATGTTATTTCAAGTCAGTCGGACTTTTTGTTCACAGTTCATTCATATAGACAAAAAATAGTCACCAAGATTTTACAAATATCGATAAAACAATATTGTCTTCACATTGTTTTCAACATCTAAAATAAATATTGCAATCCCAATATTCCCTTCACATCGATTTTAGGAATAAAAACTATATTGTATATCCAAGTGTGATCACACATGGTTGAATATTATTTCGCCAATATTCAACAAATCTTATTAATTAATATTGGGTCAATATAGGTTCAATAATATTTACCGATATCGTTAAAACAATATTGTCTCCATATTGCTTTCTACATCTAGATTAAGATGAATTTTGAAAATTAGCCGAATATTCAATGAAACATATTAAAATTACATCATGATAAAACCTAGATAAACATCCGCTAGATGGCTCTACATATAGAACGTCTTCTAAAACCTACGAAGATATATTAATTACTTCCTATAACTTGTTTTCAAGACAGCTTACTCAGTGGTTATGGCGATCAAAAGGCAGACTCTAGTGCTCCAGTATCAGGTAACGACACCTGAGACTGACCAAGTTTGCCAATTGGGTGGGTAACCCCAGCCAGTTCTCTTCAGAATTGGATGGGAGGGCCTAACTCAATTCGTGAGTTGGTACGACACTGGCGTCCACGTCGCGGGTGGTGGACTTCGGTTCAGAGGCTACCTAGGAAGCAGCTGAAGCGAAGACTAACAGTGTCAAAAGATCGCCTAACCTAAGGTGGGAGGTATCGTGCTGAGGGGTGCGTGGCACATAGGGTGATGTGTCTCGAACGATCCCTCTGGGACACCGGGCGACCTCCCAGAGTATTACAGCCTTACCATGGCAAGGCGGGGCTCTACCATGGTGGATCTTATTTCCCTAGCTACTCGTGGGAACAAATGAGTAAAAATTTAAAAAATCAGAACCCCAACGGGGGGGATAAATCCCCCGATCCTCAGGAAACTGGGGAACCAATGGAGATCGGAAATCCGACTCCACAAGAGGGACTGGGCGTAGGTCTAGTCTCTCAACAAGAGGAGAGCGGAATTTTACCGCCTCCAGAACTGACTCCAGATCAGGAAAGGGAACTGTTAAAGTCTCCGAAACCTACTGGAGCTGATCAGGATGAGGCTACCATAGCTATGGATAGCCTCAAACTGAAACGTACTCGACTCTCAGGGTCGAAAAGGAAAGCTCTGAGTCGCTTGCTCAAGAGCGGAATGGCTTATGAGACCGCCTTAGAGCAAGTGCTCAAAGATATTGGCAAGCCGAATCAGCAACCGGAGGGGGACAAATCTCAGTCTGGGGCTGGTGGAGCAAGCAAACGCCTGAGATCCGACGACAGTACGCCGGATCACACGGCGAAGAAAGCTTGCTCGGGGTTAGCCAAACCTTCGTACGGGACAGTGGCTGGGGGCCTAATCCACCCTGAATATCCTACCACTGCCCTAACAGGCGAACAACTTAGGGCTCTTCAGCGTTCAATTATGAAAGCTGTTAGCCTAATACCCGATGATGGCCCTCAGGTGAGGTTCCAGAGCTGTACTTTTCGGCCTGGATGGTTACAAATCACCTGCGTGGACAACATCAGTGCCAGCTGGCTGGAGGAGGCATCAAAGCAACTCCAACCATGGGAAGGGGCGAAAATTAAATTCGTCAAAGGGCAGGACCTTCCGAAGCCATTCATCTGTGTGGCATACATCCCGGACGATGAGGCCGACGAACGACTCACGGCCGAGATGGTGCTCACAAGGTTGAGAAAAATGAACCACGGTCTAACCACTCAGGATTGGGTAATACTGAACCGAGAGGACTCGGGCCGTGGCCAAACATGGACATTCGCCATTGACGAAAGGTCCATAACAGCCTTGGAGGAGCTGGACTTCAAACCCTACTTCGGCTTTGGACAGATTTAGTTCCGTCTGAGAGGCAGCCGTGGAGGGAAAGAACCCTCCCGGACGCAGCCGGAGGAGGGGAAGGAAAGCAAGCCTCCTCTAAAGAAAACGGTCGTAAGGGGAGCACCGCAAGGGAAAGGTAAATCCGTCCCGAGTGTTGCGCCTCGGACCAAAAAGCCTGCGAGTGTGGCCTCGGGGAAGGGTAAATCCATCCCGAACAGACCACTACTCAAAAAGGGTGCCGGCACCTCTGAAGGGAAGGGAAGTAAACCGCCCTCTGAGGAAAAGAGCGGGGGAGGACCGCCAAAAGACGGCAAATAAGGGCCTGGCTGATATAACAGTCAGACTCCTGCAGGGAAACCTGCAACATGCCAAGGCCGCCACCTACGTCCTTGGCAAAAAATTCATAGAGGAGCGGATAGATCTGGCCCTCATCCAGGAACCCTGGAGCTCCAACACAGGCCGAGTTACCGGCCTGAGTAACACATCTGGTAAGGTAATTGCGGTCAGTTCTGGGGTAAAACCTAGGGCATGCATTCTAGCCAGAAACAACATTAATTATTTTATTCTTTCAGATTTCTGCACCCAAAACATGGCAACAATCCATGTGAAATTTCCAGAGAGGGGGAGCATGACAGAAATGATCGTCTGCTCAGCATACTTTCCTGGAGAAGTGGGTGCGGAACAGCCTCCTCCAGCGGCCGTGCGAGAACTAATTGCCTTCTGCAGGAGGAACAACACCCATCTACTGATAGGATGTGACGCCAATGCGCACCATGAAGCGTGGGGCAGCACAAACATCAACATGAGGGGTGAGTCTCTTTTCAATTACCTGATAGGGGAGGAGCTTACAATTAACAATGTCGGCTCCGAGCCAACCTTTGTCACTAGTATTAGGAAAGAGGTACTAGATCTTACGATCAGCTCAGAATTTCTAAGCAACAAGATATCCAACTGGAGGGTGTCCTCTGAGCCATCATGCTCAGACCACAGGCATATTCAATTCAACATTGAAATAGGCCCCAGACCAGTGGTACAATACCGTAACATACGGAGCATGGACAGGGAAGGATACAAGACCTCCCTGAAGAACCATCTCCAAAACGGATTGTCCACAATAAATAGTCGTGATCAAATAGATATTGCTGCGGAACATCTACAAACTGCACTTATCTCAGCTTATCACGAGAACTGTCCACTGAGGGAGAAAAGGGATAACCGAATTGCTTCCTGGTGGAACAAAAATCTGGATAAAACACGAAAAGAAGTTCGAAGGTTATTTAACCGAGCTAAGGTATCAGGTGAATGGGAAAATTACAGGTCTGCTCTAACCACTTACAACAAAGATATCCGGAAAGCAAAACGAGAATCATGGGAACGATTCTGCGAAAATGTGTCCAACACATCAAGTGGAACCCGTATCCTCAAGATTCTATCCAGAGAGCCGACACAGGAGCTGGGGTCGTTAAAGCGTCCAGACGGCTCCTTTACGGCCTCCAGGAAAGAAACACTAGAGCTATTAGCTAATAACCACTTCCCAGGCAGCCTGATTCTGGACAATTAACCTCTAGTCACAAATATAGGCCGGATAAAACGACCTCACAGAGATGACTGGGTGGTTGCCAACAAAATAATTACACCACAGGCGATAAGATGGGCGGTTAACTCATTCCACCCATACAAATCACCAGGAGAGGATGGCATAGCTCCAGTTCTGTTACAAATCGGACTGGAACATATCATACCTATCATTATAAGACTCTTTAGAGCCAGGGTGATCTATATTCCTAAGGTGGGTCGGAATGACCCACACCCAAAATCGCTCAGACCCATTAGTCTGACATCCTTTCTGTTGAAAAGCATGGAGAAAATACTGGATGGGCACATAAGGTGTGGGGCACTAACAAAGCACCCCCTCAATGTTCACCAGTATGCCTACAAGGCTGGCAAATCAACAGAACTTGCCCTCAATAACCTTCTCTCAGGAATAAGCGACGCCCTGGAACGCCAGGAAATAGCAGTCGCTGCATTCCTGGACATAGAAGGAGCATTTAACAATGCACTACCTCACTCCCTATATGAGGCCACTGTCTCTAGAGGGATTGAACCGATACTATGTGACTGGATAAGAACTATGCTTCACAACAGAACTATAACGACCTCTCTACAGGGGGAATGTGTCAGCTTCAAGCCAGCCAGGGGCTGTCCCCAGGGGGGGGTCCTCTCCCCACTGTTATGGTCACTGCTGGTGGATGATCTGCTGGCCATTCTCTCGCTGTGGGAGGTTGATCTGCAAGCATATGCTGACGATCTGGTCCTAGTAATAAACGATAAATCCGAAGAGACGATCTCCTACGTCCTTCAGGATATATTGGATACCATATATAAATGGTGTGAGAGGAAGGAAATGTCCATTAACCCCCACAAAATGGTCATAGTACCATTCACCAGGAAAAGGAAGCTGGAACATTTAATACCTCCTTCCATCAATGGTGTAACAATTCCTTTTGCGAGTGAAGCAAAATATCTAGGAATAACCCTGGATAAAAAACTTAATTGGAACTCGCACCTGGAAAAGACTATCCAGAAGGCTAGCCTTTCATTATGGACATGCCGCAGAATATGTGGCAAAACATGGGGCATGTCACCAAAACACGTATACTGGTTGTACGTGACCGTCATACGTCCAATGATAACGTATGGCTCTATAGTCTGGTGGAGCAAGGGACATAAAAAAATGGCCATTGCTAAACTTAACGGACTACAGAGACAAGCGTGCCTGGCGATTACTGGAAGCATTCGCTCCACGCCAACGGCAGCAATGGAAGTCCTCCTTGGATTACTTCCTCTCCACATAGTTCTGGAGAGAGAGGCAAGATGGGCAACATACAGACTTTATCAAGCGGCCATTAGTCTACCGCAGGCATGTGTCATGAGAGGCAGCGGCATGCTGGAGGGCATAATAGCCCACAACATTCTAGGAATGCCCTCAGACATCATGCCTAAAACCATCAACCTTCACACGTCCTACACTGTGGTCTTTCCCGAAAGAGAAGACTGGGTCCGGAATGAAACCAACCTATGTAGGGCAAATGAACGTTGGTTCACCGATGGTTCCAAAACTCAGGAAGGCGTCGGAGCCGGAATATATGGGATGAACCCAGTAGTGAAACGCTCGTTCAGTATGGGCAAACTAGCTACGATATTTCAGGCAGAGGTATATGCCATTGAAATGTGTGCCAGGGAGCTGGAAAATCGGCTCCACACACGAAAAACAATAAAAATATTTTCAGATAGTCAAGCAGCACTTAAAGCGATTGAATCCAACTGCTTTAAATCTAGGGCAGTATAGAACTGCAGAGACACCTTAAACCGACTGGCGCAACGCAACAACGTTACCCTAGTCTGGATACCAGGTCACACAGGCCTAGAAGGAAACGAAATAGCGGACGCCCTAGCAAAAGGGGGGGCCGAAACAACGTTCACTGGACCAGAACCGGTAATCGGTTTAGCATATAGCACTGCCAAGAATGTCATAACAGCTTGGGCAGACAATAAAAGACTCGAGTACTGGCGTAGTCTACCGGGCCTAGCCCATTCCAAAGCATTTATTGCTTGTACAAGGAAAAAACAGGACTCTGACAAACTGCTAGAACTCAGCAGAGCGCATCTCAGAGTTATAGTAGGTTTGCTTACTGGCCACTGCAAACTCAAATACCACATGCATAAAATCGGACTTGCACAAGATGCAGAGTGCCGGCTATGCATGGAGGATTATGAAACGGCTGAACACATTCTGTGTACATGCCCTGCAGCGGCCAGAACCAGATTCTCAATATCTGGCGATACGACAGTAAGGCCAGAAAACCTGGTAAATTGTTCTCCCAATGCATTCCTCAATTTCGTCAAGAGATTGGATATACTGGGAGAAATATAACCATAGGGTGAGCCACAATAGGCCATTGGCCGCAGTGGAGGGCCTGATACGGGCCCACTCACGTTCAAAACCTAACCTAACCTAACCTAGTGTCACTTTGATCAACTAAAAGGCATATAATAATTTACCAATATATCCAAATGATATTGAACCAATATCGATAAATATTTTGAGGCCATTATTGCTTCAAGAATATCTCACCAATACTATATTTGAAATGTCCAAACAATATTCGACCAATCTCACAAAATATTCACAATTCACTTCTCGACAATATAACGTTTGAATATTATGCCAATATTGTACCAGCGATATTGTACCAATATCGCAGAATATTTTGAAGCTAATATTGCTTCGAGAATATTTCGCCAATATTGTTCAAGTAATATTGGTCCAATATCGCCGAATGTTCACATTTTTTTCTCGCCAATATCGCATTTCAAATATTTCGCCAATATGTTCACAATATTGTATTCGTGCATATATTGAAAGATATAAATACAATTCAATCAACAGATTACTAAAAATATGAAACATAAAATAAAAATAAAACTAAGTAAATATGAACACAAAGTTGTGATCAAGGTCCTTCCGGCTCATAGAAGAGAACATAGGCATCACTGCTTACGAGGGATTTAGATGAAATTGGGGACACATTTGAATCATTATATACATGCCACGTGCTCGCATACGGATGTTTTCAGTAGGCTGTGTAGTGCCCGCTACAGGTAGTCCCACTATGATTAAACAAAGCATACAGACTATAACGACAAGGAGCTACGTTGTCTGCTGCATAATTACTCATGTCCAATCCCTCTAAAGGAAAGTCAATGTTGGCATTCAGTTTTCCTCGAAATCTGTCTGTTAGAGAAAAACGTTCTAAATGGAATACTAAAATTTTCGGGAATTTTTGAATTGATAAAGATTTTATGCACTTCCTCCTCTTCTTGCACTTCGCACATGTCGGCTTCTCGTCACCATCCAAAGTTTCTTCCTGTCTGAATGAATCTAAACATTGTGATAGTCCTAATCGCCCTGTTCTTCGAGGTATTGTGTTATGTAGCAAGTGTTACCAATATTTTGTAACCCTTTAAGACTGAGAGATTTGAAATTACTTTGTACTACGGGCCTGATGGTGTTTGAGCTGCCTTTATCGTCTGTTTGAGTTTCGTTGTTGAGGTGAAATTCAGCAGATTTTTGAGGTCGAAAGAAAATTTCATCCAAATGTTGGGAAGAGGCAATAGTACCGAGTACAGAAGCAGCGTTTTCTCTCTGGATAGCAATGCTAATTCGTTCTATAAAAAAGGTTTTAGCTCTAGGATCACCTGTTACCTTGATGAGTTTCTTGCCGATGTTCAATATGAACTCAGAAGCGTAACGACCAAAGGCGCCGAATGTTTCAATGGCTATCGGATAAAAAATGTACTGGTCTTTCAGAGTGGAGTACGTTCAATTTCATGATTTCAGCAGAATCGGCAGCTCCCCCCACCTTGCAGACTGAAAATATTCTACCAATATGGGTGTGCTACTTGGGTAATGTGAGTGATCATAAGAGAGAGTATTGTTATGATAATAATACTGATAGAAGAAAGAAGATAATACAAAAATTGAAACTCGCTCCACAAAATCAAGAAAAGATTCAAAGTCAGAATTTTAATTTTCATCAGATCTTTTTATTTTACTTTAGATGGAAAAAAAAATCACATATTTTTAAGAAATATTTATAGAACTACTACTAACTAGTCATAAGTATGGATCAATATATCAGGGAGTTTCAGGTCAACACTGTAGAAACATATACTTTACAAAATTGCAGTGAAGCTAAGGCTGTCCTGAAAGTTAATACAAATAATTTCAAAATATTGCATAACAATTTTCGGAACCTTAATAAAAATTTAGATGAATTCAGAATGCTGGTTGAAAGTCTTGAAGTTGATATTGATTGTTTGGTTTTAACAGAAACTTGGAAACTGCAAGATCCAGACTTATATAAAATTGCAAACACGAAATAAAAGGTATTACCAATATAAAACTCTTAGAAGTAACCATCAACATCAATGATGAAAATGAAAATATCAAAGTGGGTGCTATATATCGAACTCCATATCAACAGATTTACTTTCATTATTTCTGAATATAAAGATATTTCGGAAAAATCCTCGAACAGGTCGATTTTCTTTTCCGATGGGCCAATTTTTGAACCCAACCCAAAATAAATAGAGTTATCCGCAATTGAGTAAATATGACTTTGGTGATATTTTTAAATTGGACACCCAGTATATTTTTCCATAGATAGACAGATCTTTATTTAACCACGTTATGTTATAAAACATTTGTAGCAAGTCAGTTAAGTAAATACAGAAAATAATCTACACATTCACAATTAAAATAAAGTAAAAATAAAATATTGTATGTGAACATTACACATAATTAGACTTTACGATGTACCAATTGTGCTACTATACACATAGTGACATTAGTTAGATTAAAAGAAGATTCAAAACGTACACACACACGATATTATTTTAGTAGTTTTTCGAATGCTTATGAATTTTTAATTGAAGTTAGTATTGATGAATATAGTATGATAATGCACAAATTCTTAGTGAAAAATATTTGAAGATAAGAATGTATTGAAAAATGTAAGATAGTTGGATCAAATCACATCCCGGGTGGATCAGCCATGTACTCGGCGATAGTGTAGTAACACTTTACCTGCAGTATCACTTTGATAGAGTTTTTAAAAGTGGATTGGTTTTTATTTTTTAATGTGGTAGGAAGGATATTATAAAGATCAACATTCATAGAGTTTTTGAAAGACTTATTGTATTTAAATCTTTGAGACCTGATCAGATTTGCGTTGCGTGTGTTGTAGTCATGGTAATTTGAGTTAGTCAGGAGTTTTTTTTTTATTTTCATGAATTTCGAGCAGAGACTGATAAATGAACAGAGTTAGTAAAGGCATAATTCTGAGTTGGCAGAATAATGGCCGACAAGAATCCCTATAACCCGCACTACAGATTATTCTGATGGATTGTTTTTGGATTTTAAACACTTTTCCAGAGTGAGAGGAATTTCCCCAAAGGGTCAATCCATAGCTGATATACGATTGAATGAGAGCAAAGTAGGCAGAAAGAAGGGTATTTTTATCAACAAACGATTTCAGTTTTCTCAGAAGAAAATTGTGTTTACTCAACTTAGAACAGGTATTTTCAATATGTGGTTCCCAGCATAAACTGTCGTCAATAGTTAAACCTAAAAGTTTGGCATGGTCACCTACTGTTACTTATCTGTATTCAATTTTAATAAGTTGCTGTTAAACCATCGCTGGGCAAGGTTTTTAGCTGATTTCAGCATATTTGGTTAGGGATCGTCATCCAGTGATACCAAGTTTGATGGGATTATGTCAAACGGCTGCGGAGATATGGCCAAAAAATTTCCTCGTATGTCTAATGAGTATCACTGCGAGACTCCACACGATTCAGAAGGTTAAAAGTCTCTGTCGCACTCATTGGGTATATGGAGAAGTTTTTTGTCCATATCTCCGCAGCCGTTTGACATAATCCCATCAAACTTGGTATCACTGAATCTGTAATGACGATCCCTAACCAAATATGGACAAATATACTGGGTGTCCCATTTAAAAATATCACTAAAGTTGCTTTTCTTCAAATGCGGATAACCCTATATATTTTGGGTGAGGTTCAAAAATTGGCCCATCGGAAAAGAAAATCGACCTGTCCGAGGATTTTTCCGATATATCTTTATATTCAGAAATAATGAATTTGTTCCATAATTTAGCGTCGCACTGTATAATGTATTCATTGGTGACCTAAATATCGATCTATTAGGAATGGATGATTTGACAAATGAGTATTCGAAAATAATGAGTGAAACCGGATTCGTTGTAAATACAGGGAAATAGCAGATCATGCATTGATCACATTTGTGTCAAGTCAAAATTTAACAGTATTGAAAATTTATTACCGATTGTAATTGAGATGTGTATCTCAGATCACTACACAATATTGCTACAAATTATCTCAAATGATACTTCAACTGAATTGAACGATATGGTAAATAAAACGAACATCAACTTCGATGATTTGAAAATGAAATTCCGTAATGTTTCTGATGGCCTTAGCTGAATATTTGGGATAATAAATATATGAAAAGATGTATTCAAATCGGCTCAATACAAATAGCAGGTATAAGTAAAATGAGGTTTCCAACCTCATTCTTCGAAATCCAGAATTAACGTTTGTTAATCCTCACAAGTACCATAATATTTTACTAAAATCGGGCCTGTTACAAAAATCACTAATGAAGCACATACGCATGACATGGGGATTAGCATTCTAGAGTGAGTATATAGTATATAGTTCTATGAGTTAAGCAGGGCTTTCGCCAGACAATGATATAAATAAAAACTATTGACCGTCATTTTTTTCAAACGGAAACCTTCCAATTACATAATGATTCATCATCAAAAATAAGTCTGAATTTGATTATATCCAACATTTCCAAAATAATGGCGGATTAACATCTCTCTGTTCCAGAAAATCACGTATTCTTGAGTAAAGTTATTCTCAGTTGGCTATCAATCAACTGCCATGGAAATGTCCCTGTAATTAATCATGCCGGCTCGGTTTACCAATTCAAATGAAGATTATTTAAATCTCTCCATTATTTATGAATAGAGTTGTATCAAGAACATTGTAATTCTGCTATTCGTTATCAGCAAAAACATAAACCCACACAAAACACTGTTAAACAAATCGTAGAAAACTTTGAAAACATTCGATCTACTGATACAATAATTTAGTTGAATACATTCTGAAGCAATTAGGATGACAGAGCACAAGCAACAAAATTACCGATATTGAGAGGTATACAAAAATTATTTGGTAAGAAAATGTTCGAATTGACTTCCAACTTCTAGACATTTTTCACATCTCAGTAATAATTCTTATGTGTTGCTTTTTGTGTCGAGGCATAACTAAGATTCTCTAGTGAATTTATCACTCGTTGCATACAATATTCAATGGTAATCGATGTCACATGCGCGATGCTTATTGCTCGTATTTCGCTAACTGTCAAGGCTAACCTAATATTTTGTAAACTGTTATAGAACATTATTCCATATCATAATAAGGAATGTCTTCATTTCCATATTATTCCAGTCCTTCAAAAATACCAGGTACAATTTTTCAGAAGTCTTCTAGGGGAGCTTACTCTGAAGTGCTCTTCCACTTAACCCTTGCCATGGTCATTACATAATTTTCAATTTATTGTACCTACTACTTATCTTAACTTAAACCAATCTATAATCAAAATGAGAAAATAGACAAAACAAAAAAGTTATTGAAACGCAACAAATCGGAATTATTGATTTTTTATATATGATAGTCCGTTTGAATCTAGATGATTAGAAGTCTTTGATACACATAAAACGTTGAATTTGAAACTTCTTATATGTCAGTAAACACTCAGATTGGATGTTGATATTATGTACAGTTGTGTGCATAAAAAAGTGGTACACGGTACGACACTAACTGAGGCATTGCACTAGTTGCACAAAGAAATGTTAAAATCGCGTTACTGACAAAAATAGTTTGAATTTCGACGCTACTTTTCAAAGTCGATAAGAAGTTTAATAATTAATATTGACGAGCCTGACTCACAATATTTTAAGACTGCTGTACGACTTATTTATGCACACAACTGTACCTCACTTCGGTAAATAATCTTTCTTGATAAATAATATGTGGGATATTTTTTTTATTATTTTATGGTATAAACAAAGATATAGAACGTCTCGCCATTTCTTCAGATTCAATAATCCCAATTCTTTGACTTTGTGTGAAACCATATCATACTTTCTGATCCTAGCTATAAATCTGATAGAAGAGTTTTGAACTCGTTGGATTCTTTTGATCCTACCCTGATAGGAACAAGGGCCATAAGCAGGCGCACAAAAAAAATTAAAGTACTAGGGTCTATCCCAAAATCTTTTGCGTATCCCTACTCACACTTTGTCTGTGGGGATATAGTGATAATGATAAAGCATATGATCCTTGTATACAGCTAGTGATATGTTCTCGAAATCTTAATGATCTATCAATTATTGACCCGAGATTTTTCACAGAATCAGCAAAGGACTCCGCACTTTTTATAGGTAAAATTGTTCTCGGTGAAATTGTCTGAATTTCTAGTATATTGTAGTATTCAGAGTACTGGAGAAACGAGCAGAATTGCAAAGTTCGTTGATGGATAGATTTTGAAGTTAAAAATTAGTAATTTTTATTTAATTATTTTCTCGGGATGTGAGAGTGCCAACTATATTTTTTTCCGTTCCTATCATCAACGTACCTTCATATTACTGAATATCATTCAGATGGTGCAGATTATATCATTATGTACAGAGTGAAAAATAAAAACATTCTAGTAATGTCTGAAAATTCGCTGTCATAATGAAATATTGATAAAATTATTTTGGCATGCAATATGCTATTCTTATTCCATCATTAATCACAACTCATACATTTCGAACAGGGTAATTTAAAAAATTGGTGAAATATATGACCGGTTCTTTCGTACATATCCTGTATATTCAAGTGAATCATCGTCCTCCGAAGATAGTTGATACCGTATAAATATGATTTCGTTGGGATATATAGGGTGATCAAGAAAATTTTCGATGATAAAGATGACAAAATATCAACGTTTTAGAAATCACCCTGTATTTCACGATTAACTCGGTGAAATTCCTTCATTATTATTTGATATATTCATAATTCTCTCCTCAAAACCGTCCCAAAAATTCAGTTTCCTACTATGGCTAGTTTCATACTCATTAATTGAGAAACTTATTACCGTTTGCATGACGAGTTGAAGGAACTTGTCACGCGTACATTCTACTAGTGGCCAAGATTTTTCACAAATAGTGAAACGTCAGAATGTGGAGATCAAAGTAAATGTAACATTATATGCAGGGTGATGACCAATGGCGGTCCATCCAATTTCATCTACCATTTAGAAACTGACTGAATATACGACACATCAGTTACAACTTACAATTCAGGCATGAGCCACATAAAATTCCTAATGCTTGGATAGTTTGACTCTCCCAATTTTGTATGAGGCCCCGGTACGGGAAATCACTTATCACTGAAGGTGACAAGAAACAGCCGTAACCGAATCCACCTCCCCCGTGGCAGCGCTACGGTCCTCATACAACAAGAAAACCCTATCGGCTATGGGGTGCATTTTGATTCTGTCGTTAACGGAAAGTGAATGAAAAAGAAAAATCAATAAGTTCCATCAATGATAATAATTATTATTACCTTTACGTATTATATTACCTGTATTGATGAAATATAATAGATGTCTATATGTTTCTATTGATAGCCAACAAAGATAAAAAACATGGAAACCTCGATCCGAGTGGAACACGCATTGGAAAAAAAAACTGTCGCTGCCCAGATTCAAACTCTCCTATTACAAATAAATATCAATCGTTTTCACTTTTCCCAGATAGTTTGATTTTTATTCCGGCAAAGCTTAAACGAACAAAATTCACTTAACTATCTGTACCTTACATTATTGAATTCATATATCTGATGTGACTGCTATCTCTAATCTTCACCCTCCTCCACATTAGTTTTGATCTCCACATTCTCACGTATCACTATTTGTCAAAAATCTTAGCCACTGGTAGAATGTACGCGTGAACAAGTTCCTTCAACTCGTCATGCAAATGTTAATAAGTTTCTCAATTAATAACTATGAAACTATTCATAGCTGGAAACTGAATTTTTGGGACGGTGTTGAGAAGAAAATGATGAATATATTAAATAATAATAAAGGAATTTCACCGAGTTAATCGTGAATTACAGGGTAATTGCTGAAACGTTGATATTTTGTCATTTTTATCATCGAAAATTTTCATGATCACCCTATATATCCCAACGAAATCATGTTTATACGGTATCAGCTATCTTCGGAGAATGATAATTCACTTGAATATACAGGATATGTACGAAAGAACCGGCGATATATTTCATTTCATTTCAAATAACTCATTTTTTGGTTTCATAAAATTTCTTCAAAATGCTATATTTAATTATTTGGCACAGAGTATATTTTTGTTTCAATCAAAAATGTTTTTTTAATTGATCAATAGAATTATTCATGGTAAATAAATATAATTTGAATTGAAGTAATCAAAGCTTGAGGCAATGAAGAGAATTGCTTGGAAGAAACAAATAGGTATATGTGAGAAATAAATACCTTTGCACGTTTATTCTCATAACAAAAAAAAGAAAAAATATTCCAATCTGTCCTATGTTGTTAGTTCTGATAACCGGACAATCTGATTGGTTCTTGTGAAGAAGGAATATTCACTTCAAAGAAAGAAATGTCACCTCAAATAATGGAATTCCTCACAAGGAATAAACATTTCCTCAATTTTCATAATTACATGTTTGAACGAAACTAAAATTCACTGAATTCGAAGAAGGTGAATCTGCATCTGAACAAATCCATTTCTTAGAGAGAAATATTTCTTTTATTCATGGTAAATAAACAGATGGTTTCATAATAAATGCGCAGGACTTCAGGATGTGATAGCTCGTCCAAAAATATGAAAAAAAGTTTCTGTTAACTTACCCTCTAAAATGCACTATTTTCGAGATACAGGGTGTTGAAATTTTAAAAAAATTATGGTTTTTTGCAAATATCTCTGGAACCGTTCATCGCACAGAAGACAGATTTTGTAGGCATTTTCTACTCATAATAAGCTATGTTTTGTGTGGATTTTTATTTTTTAAAATTCATAATTGGTGAAGATTTTGAAGGGGTAGTAGGTGTTTTTTCTCCAACTTCTACGCCACTGGAAAAAGTACAGTTTTGAGCCTTCTATATGAACCGCCAATGTTTTCTACACAAAAAAGGTATTCCTGATCATAAGCTCTAAAGTTCACCGTTTTCAAGAAAAATCAACTTTCATGTTGTTTAAATAATGTTTTTTTCCTCGAAAAATTGCTGCGTGCATTGAAGCTAACGGCGGAGATTTCCAACAATTCAACTGAGTATGATTGTTATTGTTTTTTTTTATTCTGCAATTAAGAAGTCAACGTTTGGTTTTGTTACTTGTTTTAACGTTTAAATAAATTTTGTATAATTAGGAAAAAAATTATTTAAAAAAATTTACCATGTTTTTCAACATGAAAATTGATTTTTCTTGAAAGCGGTCAACTTTAGAGCTTATAACAAAGAGTACCTTTTTTGTGTAGAAAACATTGGCGGTTCAAGTAAGTGGCTCAAAATCATACTTTTTTCAGTAGCGTAGAAGTTGGAGAAAAAAACACCCACTTCCCCTTCGAAATTTTCACCAATTATGAATTTGAAAAAATAATAAATCCCCACAAAACATAGTTTATTATGAGTAGAAAATGCCTACGAAATCTGTTTTCTGTGCGATGAACGGTTCCAGAGATATTCGCAAAAAACGATTAATTTTTTTTAAATTTCAACACCCTGTATCTCGAAAGTGGTGCATTTTAGAGGGTAAGTTAATAGAAACTTTTTTCCATATTTTTGGACCAGCTATCCCATCCTGAGGTCCTGCGCATTTATTATGAAACACCCTGTATATTTGCTTTTGTACAATAGTACAATAGTATTTGTTCATGTAAACAAAATATTATTTGTTTCTCTCAAATCATTAATTTTTTATATCCAAATTTTAAATTTTTATTTCACCATAATCAATGTGAATTCTTTTGAAGAAAAACAAATACAAATGGTAATAAGTTTCTCAATTAATAACTTTGAAACTAGTCATAGTTGGGAACTGAATTTTTGGGACAGTGTTGAGGAGAGAATGATGAATATATTAAATAATAATGAAGTAATTTCACCGAGTTAATCGTGAATTACAGGGTGATTGCTGAAACGTTGTTTGTCATGTTTATTATCGAAAATTTTCATGATCACCCTATATATCCCAACGAAATCATGTTTATACGGTATCAGCAATCTTCGGAGGATGATAATTCACTTGAATATACAGGATATGTACGACAGAACTGGCCATATATTTCACCAATTTTTCAAATCACTCTGTACGAAATGTAAGAATTGTGATTAATGATGGAATAAGAATAATATATTGAATGCCAAAATGATTTTATCAATATTTCATTATGACATCGAATTTTCAGATATTACTAAAATGTTTTTATTTTTCACTCTGTACATAATGATATAATCTGCACCATCTGAATGATATTTAGTGAAATGCAGGTACTTTGATAATAAGAACGAAAAAAATGCAGTTGGCACTTTCAAATCCTGAAAAAAATTATTAAATAAAAATTACTGATTTTTAACTTGGTCAAAATCTATCCATCAACGAACTTTGTGATTCTGCACGTTCAATCAGTACATCGAATACAACTCGGCGATAGTGTAGTAACACTTTACCTGCAGTATCACTTTGATAGAGTTTTTAAAAGTGGATTGGTTTTTATTTTTTAATGTGGTAGGAAGGATATTATAAAGATCAACATTCATAGAGTTTTTGAAAGACTTATTGTATTTAAATCTTTGAGACCTGATCAGATTTGCGTTGCGTGTGTTGTAGTCATGGTAATTTGAGTTAGTCAGGAGTTTTTTTTTTATTTTCATGAATTTCGAGCAGAGACTGATAAATGAACAGAGTTAGTAAAGGCATAATTCTGAGTTGGCAGAATAATGGCCGACAAGAATCCCTATAACCCGCACTACAGATTATTCTGATGGATTGTTTTTGGATTTTAAACACTTTTCCAGAGTGAGAGGAATTTCCCCAAAGGGTCAATCCATAGCTGATATACGATTGAATGAGAGCAAAGTAGGCAGAAAGAAGGGTATTTTTATCAACAAACGATTTCAGTTTTCTCAGAAGAAAATTGTGTTTACTCAACTTAGAACAGGTATTTTCAATATGTGGTTCCCAGCATAAACTGTCGTCAATAGTTAAACCTAAAAGTTTGGCATGGTCACCTACTGTTACTTATCTGTATTCAATTTTAATAAGTTGCTGTTAAACCATCGCTGGGCAAGGTTTTTAGCTGATTTCAGCATATTTGGTTAGGGATCGTCATCCAGTGATACCAAGTTTGATGGGATTATGTCAAACGGCTGCGGAGATATGGCCAAAAAATTTCCTCGTATGTCTAATGAGTATCACTGCGAGACTCCACACGATTCAGAAGGTTAAAAGTCTCTGTCGCACTCATTGGGTATATGGAGAAGTTTTTTGTCCATATCTCCGCAGCCGTTTGACATAATCCCATCAAACTTGGTATCACTGAATCTGTAATGACGATCCCTAACCAAATATGGACAAATATACTGGGTGTCCCATTTAAAAATATCACTAAAGTTGCTTTTCTTCAAATGCGGATAACCCTATATATTTTGGGTGAGGTTCAAAAATTGGCCCATCGGAAAAGAAAATCGACCTGTCCGAGGATTTTTCCGATATATCTTTATATTCAGAAATAATGAATTTGTTCCATAATTTAGCGTCGCACTGTATAATGTATTCATTGGTGACCTAAATATCGATCTATTAGGAATGGATGATTTGACAAATGAGTATTCGAAAATAATGAGTGAAACCGGATTCGTTGTAAATACAGGGAAATAGCAGATCATGCATTGATCACATTTGTGTCAAGTCAAAATTTAACAGTATTGAAAATTTATTACCGATTGTAATTGAGATGTGTATCTCAGATCACTACACAATATTGCTACAAATTATCTCAAATGATACTTCAACTGAATTGAACGATATGGTAAATAAAACGAACATCAACTTCGATGATTTGAAAATGAAATTCCGTAATGTTTCTGATGGCCTTAGCTGAATATTTGGGATAATAAATATATGAAAAGATGTATTCAAATCGGCTCAATACAAATAGCAGGTATAAGTAAAATGAGGTTTCCAACCTCATTCTTCGAAATCCAGAATTAACGTTTGTTAATCCTCACAAGTACCATAATATTTTACTAAAATCGGGCCTGTTACAAAAATCACTAATGAAGCACATACGCATGACATGGGGATTAGCATTCTAGAGTGAGTATATAGTATATAGTTCTATATTTATCATCAAAAATAAGTCTGAATTTGATTATATCCAACATTTCCAAAATAATGGCGGATTAACATCTCTCTGTTCCAGAAAATCACGTATTCTTGAGTAAAGTTATTCTCAGTTGGCTATCAATCAACTGCCATGGAAATGTCCCTGTAATTAATCATGCCGGCTCGGTTTACCAATTCAAATGAAGATTATTTAAATCTCTCCATTATTTATGAATAGAGTTGTATCAAGAACATTGTAATTCTGCTATTCGTTATCAGCAAAAACATAAACCCACACAAAACACTGTTAAACAAATCGTAGAAAACTTTGAAAACATTCGATCTACTGATACAATAATTTAGTTGAATACATTCTGAAGCAATTAGGATGACAGAGCACAAGCAACAAAATTACCGATATTGAGAGGTATACAAAAATTATTTGGTAAGAAAATGTTCGAATTGACTTCCAACTTCTAGACATTTTTCACATCTCAGTAATAATTCTTATGTGTTGCTTTTTGTGTCGAGGCATAACTAAGATTCTCTAGTGAATTTATCACTCGTTGCATACAATATTCAATGGTAATCGATGTCACATGCGCGATGCTTATTGCTCGTATTTCGCTAACTGTCAAGGCTAACCTAATATTTTGTAAACTGTTATAGAACATTATTCCATATCATAATAAGGAATGTCTTCATTTCCATATTATTCCAGTCCTTCAAAAATACCAGGTACAATTTTTCAGAAGTCTTCTAGGGGAGCTTACTCTGAAGTGCTCTTCCACTTAACCCTTGCCATGGTCATTACATAATTTTCAATTTATTGTACCTACTACTTATCTTAACTTAAACCAATCTATAATCAAAATGAGAAAATAGACAAAACAAAAAAGTTATTGAAACGCAACAAATCGGAATTATTGATTTTTTATATATGATAGTCCGTTTGAATCTAGATGATTAGAAGTCTTTGATACACATAAAACGTTGAATTTGAAACTTCTTATATGTCAGTAAACACTCAGATTGGATGTTGATATTATGTACAGTTGTGTGCATAAAAAAGTGGTACACGGTACGACACTAACTGAGGCATTGCACTAGTTGCACAAAGAAATGTTAAAATCGCGTTACTGACAAAAATAGTTTGAATTTCGACGCTACTTTTCAAAGTCGATAAGAAGTTTAATAATTAATATTGACGAGCCTGACTCACAATATTTTAAGACTGCTGTACGACTTATTTATGCACACAACTGTACCTCACTTCGGTAAATAATCTTTCTTGATAAATAATATGTGGGATATTTTTTTTATTATTTTATGGTATAAACAAAGATATAGAACGTCTCGCCATTTCTTCAGATTCAATAATCCCAATTCTTTGACTTTGTGTGAAACCATATCATACTTTCTGATCCTAGCTATAAATCTGATAGAAGAGTTTTGAACTCGTTGGATTCTTTTGATCCTACCCTGATAGGAACAAGGGCCATAAGCAGGCGCACAAAAAAAATTAAAGTACTAGGGTCTATCCCAAAATCTTTTGCGTATCCCTACTCACACTTTGTCTGTGGGGATATAGTGATAATGATAAAGCATATGATCCTTGTATACAGCTAGTGATATGTTCTCGAAATCTTAATAATCTATCAATTATTGACCCGAGATTTTTCACAGAATCAGCAAAGGACTCCGCACTTTTTATAGGTAAAATTGTTCTCGGTGAAATTGTCTGAATTTCTAGTATATTGTAGTATTCAGAGTACTGGAGAAACGAGCAGAATTGCAAAGTTCGTTGATGGATAGATTTTGAAGTTAAAAATTAGTAATTTTTATTTAATTATTTTCTCGGGATGTGAGAGTGCCAACTACATTTTTTTCCGTTCCTATCATCAACGTACCTTCATATTACTGAATATCATTCAGATGGTGCAGATTATATCATTATGTACAGAGTGAAAAATAAAAACATTCTAGTAATGTCTGAAAATTCGCTGTCATAATGAAATATTGATAAAATTATTTTGGCATGCAATATGCTATTCTTATTCCATCATTAATCACAACTCATACATTTCGAACAGGGTAATTTAAAAAATTGGTGAAATATATGACCGGTTCTTTCGTACATATCCTGTATATTCAAGTGAATCATCGTCCTCCGAAGATAGTTGATACCGTATAAATATGATTTCGTTGGGATATATAGGGTGATCAAGAAAATTTTCGATGATAAAGATGACAAAATATCAACGTTTTAGAAATCACCCTGTATTTCACGATTAACTCGGTGAAATTCCTTCATTATTATTTGATATATTCATAATTCTCTCCTCAAAACCGTCCCAAAAATTCAGTTTCCTACTATGGCTAGTTTCATACTCATTAATTGAGAAACTTATTACCGTTTGCATGACGAGTTGAAGGAACTTGTCACGCGTACATTCTACTAGTGGCCAAGATTTTTCACAAATAGTGAAACGTCAGAATGTGGAGATCAAAGTAAATGTAACATTATATGCAGGGTGATGACCAATGGCGGTCCATCCAATTTCATCTACCATTTAGAAACTGACTGAATATACGACACATCAGTTACAACTTACAATTCAGGCATGAGCCACATAAAATTCCTAATGCTTGGATAGTTTGACTCTCCCAATTTTGTATGAGGCCCCGGTACGGGAAATCACTTATCACTGAAGGTGACAAGAAACAGCCGTAACCGAATCCACCTCCCCCGTGGCAGCGCTACGGTCCTCATACAACAAGAAAACCCTATCGGCTATGGGGTGCATTTTGATTCTGTCGTTAACGGAAAGTGAATGAAAAAGAAAAATCAATAAGTTCCATCAATGATAATAATTATTATTACCTTTACGTATTATATTACCTGTATTGATGAAATATAATAGATGTCTATATGTTTCTATTGATAGCCAACAAAGATAAAAAACATGGAAACCTCGATCCGAGTGGAACACGCATTGGAAAAAAAAACTGTCGCTGCCCAGATTCAAACTCTCCTATTACAAATAAATATCAATCGTTTTCACTTTTCCCAGATAGTTTGATTTTTATTCCGGCAAAGCTTAAACGAACAAAATTCACTTAACTATCTGTACCTTACATTATTGAATTCATATATCTGATGTGACTGCTATCTCTAATCTTCACCCTCCTCCACATTAGTTTTGATCTCCACATTCTCACGTATCACTATTTGTCAAAAATCTTAGCCACTGGTAGAATGTACGCGTGAACAAGTTCCTTCAACTCGTCATGCAAATGTTAATAAGTTTCTCAATTAATAACTATGAAACTATTCATAGCTGGAAACTGAATTTTTGGGACGGTGTTGAGAAGAAAATGATGAATATATTAAATAATAATAAAGGAATTTCACCGAGTTAATCGTGAATTACAGGGTAATTGCTGAAACGTTGATATTTTGTCATTTTTATCATCGAAAATTTTCATGATCACCCTATATATCCCAACGAAATCATGTTTATACGGTATCAGCTATCTTCGGAGAATGATAATTCACTTGAATATACAGGATATGTACGAAAGAACCGGCGATATATTTCATTTCATTTCAAATAACTCATTTTTTGGTTTCATAAAATTTCTTCAAAATGCTATATTTAATTATTTGGCACAGAGTATATTTTTGTTTCAATCAAAAATGTTTTTTTAATTGATCAATAGAATTATTCATGGTAAATAAATATAATTTGAATTGAAGTAATCAAAGCTTGAGGCAATGAAGAGAATTGCTTGGAAGAAACAAATAGGTATATGTGAGAAATAAATACCTTTGCACGTTTATTCTCATAACAAAAAAAAGAAAAAATATTCCAATCTGTCCTATGTTGTTAGTTCTGATAACCGGACAATCTGATTGGTTCTTGTGAAGAAGGAATATTCACTTCAAAGAAAGAAATGTCACCTCAAATAATGGAATTCCTCACAAGGAATAAACATTTCCTCAATTTTCATAATTACATGTTTGAACGAAACTAAAATTCACTGAATTCGAAGAAGGTGAATCTGCATCTGAACAAATCCATTTCTTAGAGAGAAATATTTCTTTTATTCATGGTAAATAAACAGATGGTTTCATAATAAATGCGCAGGACTTCAGGATGTGATAGCTCGTCCAAAAATATGAAAAAAAGTTTCTGTTAACTTACCCTCTAAAATGCACTATTTTCGAGATACAGGGTGTTGAAATTTTAAAAAAATTATGGTTTTTTGCAAATATCTCTGGAACCGTTCATCGCACAGAAGACAGATTTTGTAGGCATTTTCTACTCATAATAAGCTATGTTTTGTGTGGATTTTTATTTTTTTAAATTCATAATTGGTGAAGATTTTGAAGGGGTAGTAGGTGTTTTTTCTCCAACTTCTACGCCACTGGAAAAAGTACAGTTTTGAGCCTTCTATATGAACCGCCAATGTTTTCTACACAAAAAAGGTATTCCTGATCATAAGCTCTAAAGTTCACCGTTTTCAAGAAAAATCAACTTTCATGTTGTTTAAATAATGTTTTTTTCCTCGAAAAATTGCTGCGTGCATTGAAGCTAACGGCGGAGATTTCCAACAATTCAACTGAGTATGATTGTTATTGTTTTTTTTTATTCTGCAATTAAGAAGTCAACGTTTGGTTTTGTTACTTGTTTTAACGTTTAAATAAATTTTGTATAATTAGGAAAAAAATTATTTAAAAAAATTTACCATGTTTTTCAACATGAAAATTGATTTTTCTTGAAAGCGGTCAACTTTAGAGCTTATAACAAAGAGTACCTTTTTTGTGTAGAAAACATTGGCGGTTCAAGTAAGTGGCTCAAAATCATACTTTTTTCAGTAGCGTAGAAGTTGGAGAAAAAAACACCCACTTCCCCTTCGAAATTTTCACCAATTATGAATTTGAAAAAATAATAAATCCCCACAAAACATAGTTTATTATGAGTAGAAAATGCCTACGAAATCTGTTTTCTGTGCGATGAACGGTTCCAGAGATATTCGCAAAAAACGATTAATTTTTTTTTAATTTCAACACCCTGTATCTCGAAAGTGGTGCATTTTAGAGGGTAAGTTAATAGAAACTTTTTTCCATATTTTTGGACCAGCTATCCCATCCTGAGGTCCTGCGCATTTATTATGAAACACCCTGTATATTTGCTTTTGTACAATAGTACAATAGTATTTGTTCATGTAAACAAAATATTATTTGTTTCTCTCAAATCATTAATTTTTTATATCCAAATTTTAAATTTTTATTTCACCATAATCAATGTGAATTCTTTTGAAGAAAAACAAATACAAATGGTAATAAGTTTCTCAATTAATAACTTTGAAACTAGTCATAGTTGGGAACTGAATTTTTGGGACAGTGTTGAGGAGAGAATGATGAATATATTAAATAATAATGAAGTAATTTCACCGAGTTAATCGTGAATTACAGGGTGATTGCTGAAACGTTGTTTGTCATGTTTATTATCGAAAATTTTCATGATCACCCTATATATCCCAACGAAATCATGTTTATACGGTATCAGCAATCTTCGGAGGATGATAATTCACTTGAATATACAGGATATGTACGACAGAACTGGCCATATATTTCACCAATTTTTCAAATCACTCTGTACGAAATGTAAGAATTGTGATTAATGATGGAATAAGAATAATATATTGAATGCCAAAATGATTTTATCAATATTTCATTATGACATCGAATTTTCAGATATTACTAAAATGTTTTTATTTTTCACTCTGTACATAATGATATAATCTGCACCATCTGAATGATATTTAGTGAAATGCAGGTACTTTGATAATAAGAACGAAAAAAATGCAGTTGGCACTTTCAAATCCTGAAAAAAATTATTAAATAAAAATTACTGATTTTTAACTTGGTCAAAATCTATCCATCAACGAACTTTGTGATTCTGCACGTTCAATCAGTACATCGAATACAACAATATACTAAAAATTCAGACAATTTCACCGAGAACCATTTTACCTATAAAAAATGGGGTCCTTTCAGAGAGGTCAGTTGACATTGATGTGAAGCGATATACTCAGTTCGTCAGATTTTTTTTCTCAAATATAATAACAGTTGATTTGTTTGGATTAAGTTTGAAGTAGTGATCTGCCGGTATTTTGCAAATTTATTTAAGGTCATTATTGATTTTGAATTTTGCTATCACCTCATCGGTAGGAATAGATGAGTGCTATATCTGTGTATTATCTTCAGTCTAAAAAATTTGGTAGTTGGCTGGTATATATTGTGATCAGCAGAGGGACAAGGATTGATCCTTGCGGCACAACACTGCTGATTGATCTACATTTAGCTGTAGATCAATCAGCAGTGGTGTGCCACAAGGTACGATCCTTGTTCCTCTGCTGTTCACAATACTCATCGTTTATCCTGACTACTTGCGATCGACCAGTTATGTATGATTGGAATAATTTCACACTTTCTTGACTTAAGCAAGATTTCAAAACTGATAGCAAAATGTCGTCTCTGATTGTATCAAAGGCCTTGTTTAAATCTAGGAGCACGAGCGCTATACAGTGCGGTCCAAAGGTATGGAATAAATTCATTTTTAGCGTTATTATGTATTTTATGAAAAAATCCTGAAACAGGTCAATTTTTATTGGCAATTTGACAATTTACAGTATGAAAATATTACCCCCTTCTTGCACCCCCTCTGAATTATGAGCACCCCCTCAAAAATTTTAAATGAGAAGGGGGGTCGTGTGGCATCTTGTTCGAAAGAGATTTTCATTATCTGTTGAGCAATACTAAGTTTTTCATATTTGGTGCAACCATAACTGAGAAATTTTTTTAGTAAAATTTAAAAATATTGACACTGTAAATTATGTATCCGTTGAAAAAACCTGAAACAGGTCGATTGCTATTCTCAATTTGACAATTTATACTTTCTTATCTGTCTTGCTAAAAAAGTCAGGAAAAAGTCGTTGAAGACACCAAAAAATTATTCACAAAACCCATAAATAATATAATGTCAATCTAGTAAACTACTGTTATTTTGATATTTGTGAGTTGCTGGCAGACGTCGGTGTATTGAAAAATATTTTTGTGTGTATTCGATTCATCTATGGCTCATTTATCCGAAACTCAAAGAACAGATATTTTAATTATGCTTGGATGCGGTAATAAAACACGAACTCAAACGGAAGTTTGTGATATGTTCAATAATAAATACCCTGGTCAACACGTATCACAATCTACAGTTAGCAAAATAGAAACAAAATACCGTGAAACTGGACATGTAAAAACTCGTCAAAAACCAGGTCGAAATGCTGCATTGGATGAGGAGAAAAAGTTAGATGTACTGTTAGCGATTGAGGAAAATCCGCATATGACAAGTAGACAACTTGCCGCCGACAATGATGTAAGTAAATCGTCGATATTGAGAGCTTTACATAAAGAAAAATACCATCCTTATAAAGTTCAGTTGGTTCAGGAGTTAAATGAGGATGACCCTGATAGAAGGCAACAATTCTGTGAACTGATGATGGATAGAATCGAAGCAGATTTGCAGTTCATAAACAAAATTGTGTTTTCTGATGAAGCTACTTTTTATTTAAATGGAACGGTTAATAGACAAAACTGTAGATATTGGAGCAGAGAAAATCCTCATTGGATGTGTGAGGCTCACACACAATATCCCAAAAAAGTGAACGTTTGGCTGGTATCATTAAAAACAAAATTATCGGCCCCTATTTTTTTGAAGGCACAATTAATGGTGAGGTTTATCTAGGTTTTTTGATGAACTTTTTAGTGCCTACATTAAAAAGACTTTTTCCCGATGTTAATGATCCAAATGGAATAGATAGATCAATTTGGTATCAACAAGACGGAGCTCCACCGCATTACACACGTATTGTTCGAGATTATTTGACAGAAGTTTTTCCCAATAGGTGGATTGGCAGACGTGGAACGATTGAATGGCCGCCTAGATCCCCCGATTTGACTCATCTCGATTACTTTTTATGGGGTTATTTAAAATCAAAAGTATATTTCAATAGACCAGACAATATTGCAGATTTAAAAACTAGGATATCGGAAGAAATTAACAACATAACCCCTGAGGTCCTACAAAATGTTCTACGAGAATTCCAAGATCGCCTTGCTTATTGTCAAGAAGTGAATGGTGGTCATTTTGAACATTTAATTTAACTGTAAAACAAATTGAAATATACTTCCTAAACATTATGTTACATTATTTCCTTCAGTCTATCAACATTTTACATATTCAGAATAAATTTTCTCAGTATTGCTGAACAGAGAATGAAAATCCCTTTTGAAAAAGGTGCAACACAACCCCCTTTCTCATTCAAATTTTTTGAGGGGGTACTCATAATTCAGAAGGGGTGCAAGAAGGGGGTGATATTTTCATACTATAAATTGTCAAATTGAGAACAGAAATCGACCTGTTTCAGGTTGTTTCAACGGATACATAATTTACAGTGTCAATATTTTTAAATTTTAATAAAAAATTTTCTTCGTTATGGTTGCACCAAATATAAAAAACTTAGTATTGCTGAACAGATAATGAAAATCCCTTTCGAACAAGATGCCACACGACCCCCCTTCTCATTTAAAATTTTTGAGGGGGTGCTCATAATTCAGAGGGGGTGCAAGAAGGGGGTAATATTTTCATACTGTAAATTGTCAAATTGCCAATAAAAATTGACCTGTTTCAGGATTTTTTCATAAAATACATAATAACGCTAAAAATGAATTTATTCCATACCTTTGGACCGCACTGTATATCAAGTGTTGGAATAAAACACATGTAACATGCATAAGACAAGAAGTGTTTTGGAATATTTCTTGCTTAACTTTATTGTGTCAACATTTATTATGGAATTCTGGAATTCCACAACGGCCGTATAATGATAGCCATTATTCTCGAGGATAAAAATAATCCGAGAAAATAATAGCTATTATACGCGAGTAGAAGACTATACTTTCTCTACGACTATACGATAGTCAGAGTTTCAATGAAATCTAAATATTATTTATGAAAATAAGTATATAATATAAAGTAATAAAAGGTTGAATAACTATTATACATGAATAATCGGTGTTCATTCATGAATGAATAAATGCCTAAATTGAAAATAATTTTACAAAAAACTTCCAAGAATGGGATTTCAACTGACGCCTATATAACTACCTTCGGTATACATTTACTTCATGTACACGCTTCTACCAACTGAGCTATAACAGGCACTCGAAAATTTGTGTACGAAATACCTACTAGCGAAACTCTGACCAAGAACTGAGAGAGTATGGAACGTTCAAGTAAAAATTGTTCAACATACCTTTGTTGCAAGATAGATTTCATCTTCCTCACTATCACTGCTTTCCCAATCCGCTCTATTCATTTTTATATTAGGTACTTGTCACACAGATCAAAGTTAAAACTAAGAAAATAGTCAATCTGACATTCGCGGATGCCAAGCTGTGACAAAAGTTCAATCAAGCAAAGCCTTCTTGAGAAATTTGTTTGTTCAACCTCTCAGTTCCCGTGGATTCTGAAAATTCTGAACCTGTGATTGGCCGAGTGCCGTCGAATAATGAGTTAGGATCCACGGTGTCTTGGAATCATCTTCATTCTTCTATTAAAAATCAATATGTAATGAACGTAGAATACAATAGTCGTAGAGAAACAATATTCAATGCTATTATACTCTGTTATCTCGATATATTATCAAAAACATGTATCCCTAGGGAAAAAATCACAAGTGAAGAGCTCACAAAATATCCATTTTACAATTTTGAACTGATATAGGATACAAATAAATTCATTACATTTTCCCCTCTTTTTCCAACAGGGAAATTCAACACTTGCCGATTTTATTGGACTGAATCCATTACTAAAAATACAGTCATGGAAACATCCTAACGGTTACATAAATTATGCAAATTAGTACACGCGCACTCAAGAAAATGGCATTTCTGTAGTGCTGTAGCATTATTCCACAAGAAAACGTTTGCCAAGTTATCGTATCCTTTTATCTAGAACAGTTCCCGCTTCACAGCAATTCTGGATATTGTGAGAACTTTGTACACCGTAGAAAAATATCGCATGAATGTCAATGAGTTTTTTACAACACCTGAACTGACAATATAATTCCAACTTTCCCAAAGTCCATTTTCTCGGTCCACTTCGCCCCAATCATCTCAATTTCATCCCCAATAAATAAAAAACTTCCTTCCGCACAAATAACCCGATGAATCTCCGTCGGCAAAAAATAAATGGCATCAATAAAGCCCTGTGTGTATACAAAGCGACTTCCAAGAAATAAAAGGTCTATAAAATTATTGCTCCTAAAGGTGGAACAATCTACGACATTTTGCAAATGTTTTACTTTTTCGGACACAATCAATCGTGAAAACGTGGTTCGTTAGAATTAATGTAAATGGAGATGATTTTGATTTAATTCCAAGATAATCTCAATGTACCTAATATATACAGCTTGGGCCATAATGTGTGCAGCATATAGATAAAAAGTTATTTTCAGAGTTACAAAAAATACTTAATAGGGGATTGTTTCTGCATATTGAAAAAGTTAATAATCGATATTGACATACGTCACGTGACCACCAATATGGCAGTAATTTGTAAAAATTCATCACGAATGGGCAAATGGCTAGAGGAGTTTTTGTCAAGATAGCAAAGAAAGTTATTTGAGAAATTTGTTTATAATTTAATTTCAATACATCATTAAATATATTTTCATCGACTCAATACACTGCTTTTTGGTCTTGAATAACTCTAAGGGATCACTATAAACTGATGTTATCAATGAAATGGAACTTTTTAGGTTTGTTCCCAAATGGTAGTGCCAAATTTCAAAAATTAGTTTTGTTATAACTCTTGCTGTTGCAATTGTTCACATCTTCCACCTTCGTAAGATTTTTTATAACTTTTTAGTGTCAACTCAAATCACTTTTCTCGACCGCAATCAAGTTTTGTGGAAAAGAAGGTGGAACCTTGAGATATTTTATTATAGCGACTTCATTTTTATAATTTCCTCAAAAATGATTCTTATTTTTATTTCTACCAAATATTTTATTTTTTTTAAGTAAAAACGAAACAATTTTTTTTATTTTAGGAACTAGAACAAACTTGAAAATTAAAAATGAACACGAAATCTCTCAGACTTCTGCGGGCTAGAATCCTACACTAATAAGCAAATCTTAGTCAACATCATTCAAAATTACCTTAATTTCTATTGTTACCATCAAACAAAAATATCACTCAAATTATATATGTCCACCTTCGCGCTCCATGTATGACATTGTCCTAGACAACATTTTGCAAAATATAGAGGATGTTATTAACGCTACACAATCTTTTATACACTGTTCCAAATGGTTTCTATCTCTTAAGGGCCTGAATTCGTAAATAATACTTTCAAACATCTCCAAAAAAAATCTAGAGAGGTGAGGTGAAGTGACCTAGCTGGCAAAGTTAACTGAATAGAGCCCAATCCATTTTTCACCAAATTCTCTATCCAAACAATCCCTGACTTCTAGGGTTAAGTGGATTGAAGTGACATACAGCGAAGTGGTTGAGGTGTTAGAGCGTTTGGCTTCCACCCAGACGGTCCGGGTTCGATCCCCGGTCGTGTGTCACTGAGCTGAAGTGGTTCGGATTCCACTTTTATTTAAACTGTAGGTCCCGGATCTCCCTTGCTCGCACAAGCTCTGCTTTTGAGGGGTTTTCTCCGAAAACCTGGGAGATTCGTGAAAACAAAAAAAATACTGTAGGAAATACAGTGTCACTCACTGATATACTGGAAGATTATCTACGAACTCCGACAACATTTTAGAAAATTTAAATAACGTTTGGAAATGAGGTTTTGTTCAAAGGAAGCGGCCCAATGATTTTCGATTGAAATATCCCTCATCAAACACTAAATTCAAAATGATATTGGTTTTTGCATTACAAAACGAAGAGATGATTTTAAGTTGCCCACCACCAACTCCGATTCGACACCGATTCTAGCCCTAGTTCCTGAAATAAAAAATTTTTTCTTCTGTTTTTTACTTTATTGAAAAGGATATTTGGCGGAAATAAAAATGAGAATGTATTTTGAGGAGATAACAAAAATTAATTAGCTGAAATAAAAATATAAAGTTTCCACCTGGTTCTGCAGAATAAATATTGGTTTCTTTCTTTTTCCACAAAACTTGATATTGGTCAAAAAAGTAGTATAATTTGAATCTTAAAATTTAAAAAGGTAAATGAAAATCGAAAGAAGTTGGAAGCTATGAACCATTGCAACGGAATGAGTAAAAACTAGTTTCGCAATTGGGCAATACCATTTGGGAAAAAACCTAAAAAGTTCCATTTCATTGATAACACATGTACCTATATAGTGATCCTTTAAAGTTATTCAAGATCAAGAAAAGCAGAGTTTTCAAGAAGATTTTCGAAAAAATTGTCAACTTTCTAGTCCTCAAAGAACATTCGAAAATCTACTTCAACTTTCTTGTGATTCTATGCTGTGCTCTGCAAAGATCATAATTTTTTTTAAATTTTCAATTGGGAGTCATGCTGAAAATTCATTTTCAAGTAGAAGGGAGTAGACAGAAAATGGTACTGACGTGGTTAGATCCCATTGGGTACGCGGTATCATAGGGGTCACCAGGGCGGGGGTGTGGAGAGTGGAACTTTTTAGAAAAATATAGAATATATGGGAAGTGGTGGCCGTGATGAGTGCGTTCGCTTCGCAACCACAGGGATGTGGGTTCAAATCCCAGCACGGTCATCGGTCTCGTGTATGGCGTAGCACGTTAAAAGGTCTCTCCTAGCTCGCACAAGTCTTTCGAAGACTTCTAAGGGTTGCCGTAAGGGGACAAAGTTTGGTTCACTTCATTCAGTGTCGAACACGAGACCAAGTTCATCGGCTGCACGGGCTGAAAAAGTTCAAAAATATTTTCGACAGCTCGAAATAGATATGAATCTGTACCGTTGTCAGTGTACAAACTCTGCGGGAAAATTCCATAATGTTTCACATCACAGCATATATGTGGAAGGGACAGTAAAATTGTTAGACAATAATTCTTCAATATGTAACTCGCGTTTTCTAATTTCCCTGAAAACAAGTCCATGCAAAGCTTACTGACATATGTGATGGGAACAGAATATGTGCCAGTCTTGCCGATAATTATGAGATAAACAGAGTAGCTGAAGTAACTATTGAATTGATAATTTTTTCTGACCAAAACACCAAGTTTATTGAATCAAACTGAATGAATACCCCATCCTAAACGAATTCCAATTCAAGCTTTACACGGTCATCGTTCACGGTGGTTCTGGAATTGATTCTAGCCATTGCTACACCTTGGTCAGAGCAGAACGAACTGGTTAAAATTCGAAAATATTGTGTAACAAGAACCTCATCAGATCTCTTGTCTATCTTCAGGATATATCCATTCTTTTCACTCAATAGAAGAGAATTATAGATGGAAGGATGTGTCCATCAATATCTATGAAATTTATTCTAGCTATTCGGATGATGACGTAATACAGGTTTCTCCTGGTTTTACTGCTGCTGCAAAGGCAAATGCGCCACCATTTTCCAGTAAGCCGCCCGGAGAGTTGGATATTTTTTCTGTTTCGCATTATCATTTTTAGTTTCGTTAAATAGTCTTCCCTCATTTCACACCTGCACAGGCTATGCCTTTGGGTACACTCTGCGAGTGTTTATGATGGAATATTATTATCATTATCATTCTTGTTTTTTCATATTTCATTCTTGAGGCAAATTCAGCTATCATCTTATTATATTCAAACAAAAGTGTCGATGTGTTATTGGACTCCTAACAATATTGAAATGAACAAGCAATTCTATAATAACAGACGAAGTTTCGAAAGTTATTTGTGAATATTTTAGAAAATAGAGCATTTGTAAAGTAGTTAAATATGTCTGACAGAAATCACTCAAGATGGGATAACAGATATAATTTCAGTGACGATAGTCGTTGCTAACCGAAGTTTTATCGTTTTTATAGCGATAAACCTACATTGTAGACTATTTTGGCAAATACCTGGCAGAAAACATCTACTCCCATGGGTTAAGTTTATCCTCAGGAAGTCCCATATGTTGGAGTTGAGCTAATACAGCTAACACCCTTGAATCAAGATAAAGATAAGTTCCTGTGATGCAGTATTTATGAGATTCCTGACTTGAACGATGAGCATTTGAATTGTCTCCCTTCCCTGCCAAATATCAACTCAATTCTCTCCAGGAAGTTCCCCTCGTTAATCCCAATCAAGATAGAACCATTTGCCCTATGCGATTTGTCACCGACACTCATGTTTCGCAGAACACTCCAAGTCCAAAGTTAAACGCGGTCCCTGGAGTATTTAACTCCCGAAATTCTATCTGCAGAGCGCTGGGACAACTTTTCCGTCCATTTTTAGGAAATCGGTGGGGTTGTAATACGTGCGCGTATAAATAGTGTTTCATTCCGGAAGCCAGATATCCTTTCCTGGGAGAATGGAAGAATGCTTTATAAAAATATTATGACCTCAGATTGGTATCCATTCCAAATAAAAAAACAGACAGTGATCTGATACCGTCAAGAGGAAAATAGGAATGGTAATGGAAGGCTTTAGAATCACTTAAAGATGTCCGACAGCTACAACTACTTTCCTGGAAAATGGCACAACCGACGTTGAATTGAATCTGACTGATCTTTGTGCAGTGTTACTCAAATCATGGAGACACAAATGCAAGTGCTTCCTTTGTGACATGAGCAAAGATGTGACCACTCCAATCAGTATCTTACCTGTTTTCAGTGTAATGTTTGGTAGACACCTGATGTTCGCTGAAGTATTGAGAAGTTTACCATAGGTCAACTTTACTACAACACAATTCGATGGTTGAAAACCAAAAAGACAATGCAAAAGTAGGGTTATTATTCTATTATAATAACCTTACTTTTGCTTTGTTTTAAAAGTAAGTTTTTTACGTGCATGATAGATATCCCAAGATAAGATAGTATACAATTCTGAAAGGAATATGAATGATATCAACGCATTTAGTGAAGAGGAAGAGGAGCGTCGGCCGAAAATAATTGAGCCAATACCCAATTTCTTTGAAGAATATGAAGAAATGGACTTTTCTGATCATTACCTATAGGCTGACCCCAAGATCAGTCGAAAGGATTATAGAAGAAATTAGAAATTCAATTGAACATGACACCGAAAGGTAGGTATACTTTAGAATGACAAGTTATTTAAAAAACATTTTATACGTTATTATATTAACAATTATATCAATTCCTTATGAAAATGACTCATTCCTGAGAACATTCGATTTGTTTCATGGGACATTTTTATATCATTTCAACGTGTGTTTTCCGTTACGGAAATCTTATAATTCAAGTAAGAGCAAATGCTGGGTAAATTCTAATGTACAAATTTCTAGTAAGAAACTGAAAAAATTTTGTAAAATTTGTTTTTACGAAACTCCCAGGTTTTCGGAGAAAACCCCTCAAAAGCAGAGCTTGTGCGAGCAAGGGAGATCCGGGACCTACAGTTTAAATAAAAGTGGAATCCGAACCACTTCAGCTCAGTGACACGCGACCGGGGATCGAACCCAGACCGTTTGGGTGGAAGCTGAACGCTCTTACACCACGACCACTTCGCTTACATACTAATACTACATAATACTTCACCTCATTGAAAATATTCACTATACACTAAAATTAGTGTATTATTTCATATCATATTCCGGCAGTGGTTTATTGAACAAACTATACAATTTTTCACTTTAGTAAAAAGAAAAAAACAATGAAATGTGAGATACAAATATAGTTGTTCCAAAGAAGTTTCCAGTAGTCCAGTATTGGTGGAAGAAACAAAACGAAAGTACTATCAAAATATGATCAACAACTCTGAAAATGCAACAAAAACAGCATGGAACATAGTCAACCTAATGTCACATAAAATGAAAAAATTATCCAATATAACCATTCAAAAAGATGATGGTACTATTTGCGAAGATCCAAAAGAGATAGCAGATAGCTTCAACACTTTTTTTATACAAGCTCCGAGAGAAGTAGTTTCAAAAATTCCAGTTAGAAGTACCAGTAATAGTATAAAAGGAAAAGGTATGTTTCATAATAGCAATTCCTTGTATTTGTTTCCATTTACCGTTGACGAGTTACTCAATCTGCTAGCAGCTAAATTAAAAAATAAAACTTCCTCTGGTCCAGACGAAATTCCTTCATTTCTAATAAAAAAATGTTTACCATATATAATTGGACCAATTACATACTTAGTCAATTTGTCATTTACAACGGGAAAATTCCCGCAATCTCTCAAATTGGGTAAAGTTACTCCGATACACAAAAAACATGAACCACAGAATATGAATAACTACAGGCCAGTCACGGTTCCCTCAGGGTTCTCGAAAATATTTGAATATAGTTTTCTCGATAGGCTTACGAGTTTTTTGAAGAAATGGAATATCTTAACCGAAAATCAATATGGTTTTCGTAATCGAAAATCAACAGAATCTGCTATTTATGCATTGTATGAACAAGTAGTATCTTATGTGGAAGCAGGAGAGTGCCCTGCTGGAATATTTTGTGATCTCAGCAGGGCATTCGACTGTGTTGATATTGACCTACTTCTCATGAAACTGTCCATATATGGTATAAGAGGCATTGCTTGGGACTGGGTTCATTCCTTTCTTGTAATGAGGAGTCAGTTTATGTCGATAGTAAAAACAAATAATGATGCATCATGTAGAACACAATCAGATAGAGCAACTATAGACATAGGTGTTCCTCAAGGATCAGTCCTGGGTCCGGTGCTCTTCATATTATTTACAAATGATATAGAAACTGTAACTAAGGATGCCAACTTTGTGATGTATGCAGATGATAAATTTTTAAATGTGTCTGAGGTACATGATGACTTGTTAGAATTGGAATGCAACAAAGTTCTTGATGATATAAGTGAATAAACTGTACCTTAACATTGATAAAACTAACTTTATGAGGTGTCACAATTAGCAAAAGAGCTGCTCTGACTTGAATTTGAAGATAAATGATATTGAACTTAACAATGAAGAATCACTTCAATTTCTCGGAATAACCATAGATCAATGTCTAACATGAAAACAACATTGTAAATTATCAATATCAAAATTACATTCGTCATGTTACTTATTCAGAAACTTACCTTCCATTTTGTCTGAGGCGCAGCTGCTGAGTCTGTATCATGCACAAGTTGGTTCGAGAATCAGATATGGCATTTGTCTTTGGGGTAATTCCACTTCATCAGCCGATGTATTTATAGCACAAAAGAGAGTTATTGGATCACTTGACAGGATATCTAAAAGGGTTTCGTGAAAATAATTTTTCAAAAAATGGAACATCTTAACAGTAGCTTCTTTGTATATTTATGAAATATGTGTTTTTATCTATTCGAACCAGTGTAAATTCAAGATGAATGAAAGCACACATAATTTTAATTTTCGCCAAAAAAATGACTACCATTTACCGGTTTGTAAGACTAATGTAGTTCATAAGTCGCCCAATAATATTGGACTCAAAATTTTTAATAAGCTGCCAACAAAAATGAAAAATTCTGCAACCTTATATTCTTTTAAGAAAAACTTGAAAATATTTTTAACTGACAATTGTTTTTATAGCGTTAGCGAATTCTTCGATACCTAGTATTAGTTTTATGTATTGTGACGAGTCCTATACAATTTATGTAATTGTCTGAAAGGATAATAAATATATCTATCTATCTATCTATCTATCTAACTGCTTCCGATTTATCTGGAGTTAGCACATCTACAAGATGCTGGGCTATTAGAAAAGTAAAAGCATCAGTTGCATCCTTAGATCATTTGTACATTAGAATGCTAGAAAATGAAGAAACTAGAAGCTATTGTCAGGAAATTATTTCATGACATAGCTAGATTCCCAAAATACAAGGAGATAACGTTGAAATATTCCGCAAAATTATTAATTTCATTATTTTATTTTTGTTGAAAATGAAATGACTTCATTCAAAGTACTCAAAAAAATCAACCTTCAGGTTGATTGAATATTCGCTTATCCATTTTCCAAGGCTTCCTATACCCAATAATTGAAAGATTAAAAATTGGAAAAAATATACTAGGGACTTCAAAACTACCTCAATACTAACACCAGATTCTGCTTCAAAATATCCTAAAGACCCAAACTCAGCCGTATGCATAGTCAATCGCCAGCGACTCGCCAGAGTTTCGCCGTTCGCTACACAAGTATTATAATGCACAGTCGAGCTCCAAAAAAGTGACAACCACTTAATAAGTCACATTTTGGCGAAACTCTGGCGATGTACCACTTTTTTGGAGATCGACTGTGCATTATAGTTCTTGTGTAGCGAGCGGCGAAACTCTGGCGAGTCGCTTGAATTGACTATGCATACGGCTGTAAGTGCCTCATTCATTAAAATATATAGCACGTCTGCGGTAACTAGCAATATTAGCAGCAGTTCTAAATGCTCGATTCATAAAAATATACAGCGTATGTCATCTGTATCTGGCAAAATTATCATCTCTCAGTCATATGTCGTGTTTAGTTTTCTCTATATTATATATGTAAATCAACGCACATATGCACCATTATTTATTCTCATCATGAGGCACTTCGCAGCATTACTAACATGACAATTATCTGCCATGCATATTTTATTAATTATTTTTCGGTGAAATATTGAAATTTTTAATGAACACTTGTTTGAAATACATAACTAAAACTAGTTCTGTTCTTTATAGAAAGACACAAAACAATTTCCAATGCAAAGGTCAGGTTTTTCAGCACAGAATATATTCGAATGTAATTCATGCTTTCTGAAATTAACTTAACGCTTTCTAAAATACAACAAATACACATCATATCCCACAGGCAAAAGTTGCAACAAATCCGACGAAATGATAGGAGTGTTAAAACCTGACAAAAAGACAAAAAATTCCAAAAATATAGTTAATATGTAGACAGTTAGAATTAGATATCTTATTGCTCCTAATTTGATTGGCCAAACGCGGGTTGAGTTTTCCAAGTTTTTGAACTGTTTCTACACCAAAGTCTTCAATATACTTGACTGACTATTTGCGACACTCGTGTTTTATGCTTTCTGTTCGATTGTGTATATCAAATAGTTGTTAGATTATCTGATAATTTTCAAGGAGATTGGTATTTGAAGACAGCTTTCATGAGTCTGTTATAAACTTCGATCATTTATTTGTTGGCATCCTGTTTTTTTTTTGGAAATTAGAAAATGTTCCAACCCGTGCTCTAAACAACATAGGGTTTTTCTTTTCGTTTGAATCTGAAAAAACAAACAAATATCGTTTCAAACATTGATGATAATAAACATTTACCCATTCCTTCAAATCAATCTTTCAGGAAATATTTTGGGTTAGGTTAGGTGTCTTACAGCACTAATAATAATAATAATATAAGTCACAAATATGAGTCACATACATGAGAAGTATTGATACCTAGCAAAAGTAAATATTCTGAGAAAAAGTCACTAAATGTTATACCTGTGCGTAACACAATAAACAAATCAATATAAGATGAAAAGACAGCAACAATAATAGTGGAAATACAATCATACTAATTAAAATCGACAAGTAAAATGAGTTGATTATAATAAAATGGACAAGTGCAATAAGTTAATTATAATAAAATAGAATGGTATTTCACATTGAAACGAAATGAGCAATTTGTACATACAAATAAAAGAGAGCTTTTATTGAAGTGCATTAAAAAAAGTGCATTATTAAAATTGGTAAGAAGTTTACAACCAGGTCACTTCATATCATTCTTTTATTTTATGAATCATTTCTCTAGAGTTTCCAAAGATGAAACTTTTTAAGTAATATTTGAAGTAATCTAATTCATTTTTATTTTTAATATAATCTGGGAGTGTGTTATACAGTTCAGGAGCTTGATAAGTGAAACATTTTTGGCCTGCTGCTTTTTTTGTCTTTTTCAGTGCATACATTTTATTTTTATTTCTTGTCTAAAAACCCTGGTGTGTCCACTCATACCTGCAAAACTGTGGGATGAAACCGGAGGCAATTCGCCAGCTTGATTAAGAGAAAACAAATGAAATCGTGATCTGTTTCCCAAATATGCCCCATTTGGGTGTACCGCCATAGTCGGTTTTCCTGTCAGAGTAAATTTACAAGAATAGAAGTTTTCAAGTATTACCGACGAATGAAATGAATAAAGAAACCTAAATTTCGGAATTTACTAAATCACTATCACCAATCAGTTTTATTTGTTACATTTTCGACTTATTTATATAATTTTTTTTATATTGGAATTAGGTTTTATGAAAATTCAAAATCAGAACCTGTCAATCTTGTGCTAATATAAGCGGGAATGGCGGGATTACGTGTGAGATATATTCGTGCCATGATTTTCATTAAAATGTTTTCTAATAAGATACTATGTGATAATTTTCGTAATATGGTGGTACTCACTTTCGGTACTGGATATAGATGAATTATTTTGTTCATCTCTCTGGATTGCCCACAAATTATACAAAAATGGAACATGATCAGATTATTATTGTACAAACTATTAGATATGGGCCGTGGTGGTCGGCTGGTGGTGCGTTCGCCTCGCATGCGTGGGGTCGTGGGTTCGATCCACCGATTCACCGGTCTCGTGCATGGCATCACACGTTAAAAGGTAGCTGCGCCTTTCCTAGCTCACACAAGTCTCTCGAAGACTTCTGAGGGTTACGCGTAGGGTTGCACTCGGTTGACGAAAATAACAACAAAAATATTAACAACAATATTCACAAATTATATTTAATCAGACATATTTCGCCACCTCAGTAGCTTCTTCACTGCCTGATTGAATAAAGTTTGTGGAGATCGAATAGTTTTCTATGTATTTTATACAATTACTATGGATCTTCAAGTATCGGCAGAGTCAATCAGGCAAATTAAATGAAAATGAAAAATGAATCATGAATGTCTAAGAAAATAATGATAGTCATCGATACAAGGAAATTGCACTATGAAATTTAGATTCCGTCACAATCATTCACTTTTGTACTGTATTTGAAGTATGATGAAATTCCATAAAATTGACAATAATCATCACCATATCCTTCGAATATTAAAAGGACTAAAATTCCATAGGGGCGCTATCTCCGAAACCCACTGAATGAGAAGCAGAACACTGTTTCACTTGTTTATTTGTCTTCTGAAAAATCTAAAGAAAATGTAAACATTCGACACACCAGGGTTTTCAGACATCTAGATACAATTGCCAAACAGTGCTAATTTCATGTAGATATATGAAGTAATGAAGAGTCGGCAGAATCTTCAGAGGTACCTATAAGAAAATAAAACAAAGTTGAAAGTGAGAGTCGTGAAACCTTATACGTTCATAACAAAAGCTCTAAGTTTCAAAGCATCCGCATGACATTCGATCATTCTGTTTGTTGGCAACTTGGAATTTCCTTGATATTAGGAAGGGTTCAACCCGTGCTCTGAACACTACAAGGTTTTTGATTTCATGTGAATCTGAAGTAACAAACAAATCTCATTTCATGTATAAAACTCTGCTCCAGAAATATTCATTAAACTTTCAGATTATGTTCAGCAACGAGCTATTTGACAAGTTGATGAAACTGCGGTCACAAATTCTGATTTAAAAGGAACGCAAATTGTGTGTTTTTTTTTAATTGAATGTTAGAGAAAACAAATTTGTGGTTCCCGGAAAATTCAAAAATAACTTTTCCGCTCACGTTATCGTTGATTAAATTTTGCGCTATATAATTATTGATAAAACAATCTACAAACCCGCTCCTGAATTTCAACTTCAGCCTCCTGCATATCAGCGGAACAACTCAAATTTCAATATTTCCCCGAATTGGATTCTGGTAATTCGATGAAGTTTGGCTCATAACACTAAATGTAAGCTGATGGAAAGCATTAAGCGAAGTTTCAGTATGAACAAGCCTCGTGAAAATACTTGTCAGAATTCTGTATTTCAGCGAAACTGAATCAAGTTAACCAGTTTGAACAAGAATATTAAATGAAATTAGTAGGTATAATTGAACTTTGAAACAGAAACGATAATTCAGGCAAGACATTCAATGTAACTTCTGAAAAACGAGGTTCATTTAAATACAAGAAAAAACTCTATAGAATTATGAATCTGAATAAAATTTACCGAAACCGTTTGGAGTAATTGGTAGACGATATGAGATCCAGAAAAGTATTAGTACGAGATCCCGTTTGAATCAACAAATCATAATTTCTACTATTACACAAATTTTGCATGGGTTGTTTAATCAAATATGGTCCAGACTATCAAACATATTTTTGTCATCACTGTACTCTCATTTGTTTTTGAAAAAAAATACTATTAATCGGAAGTACATAATATACCTTAAGAGAGAACATTATATTGCCTATATTTTGCTTCGCCCTATCAAGAGGTTTTTAAGTACAACAAGCAGTAGAGTTGGTATAATTCACTAGGTACCTTGAAAATCAATCTGTGCTTGCAGGGTCGGATTGTGGGCGGAAAGGCCTACCGGGAAATTTACCAATGGGGCCTCCTCCTCCTCCAAGTTAGGCTTTTAAACTAGGTTTTGTTCAGTAACTTGTTGATCTGAAGAGTAACTCACAAAAATACCTCAAATTTCAATTTTAATGAATAGAAAAGTGACGATATTATAATATAATAATGATAATAATAATATCCCCGTAGAGTGTACCCAAAGGCATAGCCTGTGCGGGTGGAGGACGGATATTAGTATTATTTGCCGTGTTGCGCATTACCACTAAATTGCTATGAGAAGGCACTGATCCCAATATTATCCTATTTCACTTTAAAGTCAGCGAATGTTATCATTTATTTTTTCAAATGAGTACAATATAATGTCTTCTTAATTGTTTCTGATAGATGATTTTTTCAGTTCAATGCTGTACAAGTTGATTTTTGTGCAAAATCAATAAGAATATATGCACCCTTTTTAAATTTTCGTTTTATTGGAATCGACGATATGTAACAAAATATTTACGAGGAAAATTTCTTGATACTACACTGATTATTCATTCCATTTTTATTTGTTGACCAATAATTAATTTATTCTATACATTTTCATTGTCACATACATGCATTTATGAAAATACAAAAAATAATATTGTGTTGATTAACTGCATAACTATTTAACTATTACAAATATAATAACAAAGAACAAAACATCACATTAGTTATATAAAATCATTGATAAAAAGAAATATTGAGCTAAAGGAGAAACCAAATCTTTGGTAAAAATGTACTCTTATTCTACAGGAGTTGAAAAATGAAAGTTATGTATTGATTCAGTAAAGCATAAAAAATCCTCTTGATACATAACTACTAAACTAAAAACAATAACAATAAAAAACAAAACAAGAAACGTCTTGATAGTTATATGAAATCTTTGGTAAAAAAACAACATTATTTATTCTGGAGCAGTTGGAAAATAACAATGTATTGACATATAACTATCGAACTAACAAAATCAAAATAACATAAAACAAAACAACTTATCAGTTAGCTATATCAAATATTCGGTAAAAGAGGAACTTTCAAACATATCTATAATAGGTAAAAAGTATTTTGGACAAGCAAAAAGGTTTAATTTATAGGAGGAACCTAACTTGGCCGCTATGTTGACGACTTAGTCTCTCATATAAGTTGTCTTCCATACTTTGCTGATTTGTCAATGCATCAGTAATATCGTCATAATTTGGGTCATTTAATATATCGATTTCGGTGTTCATCAGAAGAAACGCCTCCAGTCTTTCTTGCCTTAATAAAGACCTCAGTCTGTTCACAATTAACTTCGTCTTACTAAAAACTCTCTCGCAAGAAACTTGAGTACATGACAGAGTTAATAGGTACTTGTAGGCAACGTATATATTTGAATATGTTGCAGAGTGTAGATTATATGTTTCCAAAATAATTAAACAACAAACAAAAGCAACCAGAACATGAAGAATCTTGGTGAACGAAACTTTATTTTCTTCCACTTCGTTTTCACTCTCGGTGGTTTCGCTGAAATCTGCGTTATCCTTGAGCAAAGCTACAAGCTCAGTCATTATTGAAGATGGATCCAGGCCAGTTATTTCAGATATTACCGAAAATGAACTGGACTGCAAAATAAAATTTTCGTCGTTCAACATAATTTGGAAATTACGCGGATAAAAGTAATAAAAGTCTTTGTAGGTAATTTCATGATCTGCGTAACGGTTTTTCAAACTTTCATTTACTCGATTCACAATTATTTTGTAGGTCTCTATTTCAAATTTTCTAGTTGGGTCCTGTACATTCTCATCAGAGCACTTCTCACCAGGCATTTTTTTTACTTTTCTTTGGCGAGTTACTGGAAACTCTGTTTCGATATACATTTCACTGTTTATGAAGGAAACGTTCTCACTTACAGGTCGACAAGCGTAAGGATGCCTCTGAGATGCGCAAACGATAGAAAGCGTGAGTAGATGTGCGACAAAGATCGACAACTGTTTACGGCTGGTTATCATCGGAATGTACAATCGGGAGAGAAATTTTTCTGCAACACGTAGGAACGTAGGTTCTTATCAGAATTTTCATTAATTCCTAATGAACTGTTCGAATAATATAATTGTCTGTGATCACTGGACCGTTTATGAAAATTGCATAATTTTCCCGAAGCCATAAGTGTAAATAAAGTACGACTAGAAAAAGAATGCATTGCCACACAATATCAGAAATAGGTAAATAAATATAATAAAGAACACGAGGAACATACTTACAGAAGTTGACTAACAATATCACATGACCTCTGACCACTGCCAAATCAGCATTGTCCATGGTAACTTTTGATTTTTAGTTTCTCTTTTTATTTGGAGTTGAGAATTGTTCCGTTTCAGCTTTTTCAATTTTATTCATTTCTGAATTAATTTTCCTAATGCTTCTAACGCAAACTCCCGTTGCGGCAGCAACTCGTTCTTGAACCTTCACAAGAGGAATACTGGTTTCACCTATCATTGCTTGTGCCTGCATAAATTTGATGACATTACTAACAATTTCCCTACTTTGTCCACTCAGAATCTTATTTCTCACTTTACTCTTTGAAGGCATTTTCAAACACAACAAACTACACTATAACCTATCTAATAATATTTCAAAACTATACACAACACAACCACAACACAAGGATTTCAAATTCAACACACAATCGGAATAACGCCACAATAATTTTATTCCACTGACTGTACACTCACGAGGCAACTGATTGAATAATGCAGAGCAATTGAGCCCTACCCCACTCCAGGGTTGTGTCTACTGCGCAACCAATTCTCGGAGGCATCCTTACGTTTGTCGACCAGTACGTAATCTATGAATGTATTTACTTTGTTCAGAATATCTGGAAATTTATCAAACAAGCCTGCTATATTTTTCTGGGCGTTTTTTATAAAACAGAATGCAGTATTGAAATCAAGTCCTTTGGTTTGTAAATAATTAGAAGCTGGTGTGAGATATTCAAAAAGTGACAAAAATGATTCATTCAAAAAATGACAAACCTAATTAGTGCTAATGTTTCATAACTTTTCCAAGCATTTCATAGACTATTAGCTTCAGAAGTGGTTTTAGCATAAAATTAATCATATGGTGTGCAGTGCAATCAAAAGTTTTGATTATAATTCTCTGTTATGATGTTGAAATGATCCAAATATAGTCTCCAATGCTTTAGTCTTGCTCCACCAGCGGGTGTTGCTGTTTTTTTTCAGGCGTTGAATTTTGGATCCAACCTGTTGTTTCCATATTGCGTCTCTCTTATAGGATTCTGACATAAAGACACTCGTTCTATTCAACAATCCGAAAAAGGATATGCCGGACTAACCGGACTGATGGTGGGGTGGGCCTCAAACATTTTCTTATTAATTTATGTTATGTACTGAATGATTTGTAACACCCAAAAATGTTATGAATCTAGAAAAATTTAAATTAATTCCTTCTCAAATTGGGGCCACTTTGAGGGCCTCCGCGAGTCTGTCATGAGGGCCTACCGGGAAATTTCCCGGTATCCTGGTATCCCGGATAGCCTGCAATGTATACTGGCTGTCCGAGGAAGATGGCTTACAGCCATGACTTTTTTGTTTTTGCAGATATTACAATGAAAAGTTCTGTATGAGACTTCAAACTGCACTTTTTGTCAAGTAACTTCCAGTGACTTTCAGTTCCATTCAATTAAACTTTCCATTTTCAAATGGGACACCTGGTATATTTTCACTTTATTTGTCTCCATATATGACAATGTGAAAAAAACCTTGTGTCACTTGTCCCATTTCGTAACCAAAGTTTTTCATTATCTATTTCTCAATCAGTGTGCTGTGAATCCGTTTAAATATATATTTCAGTCCTAATTTTGAAAAATACAACTTTACTGTTTTTGGTCCAAATTTATCTGCTATTTTCAATTTAATTTTTGAATTGGTATAACTAATTATTTTCAAATGGCAATATGATGACAATATGGTGGCCATCGGGTTTAGAAAAAAGAGAATACGATTTCAGTTGATTTGATACCGAATACTATTAGTTTTCAAAGAAACCTATGCTAAAAAACGTAAAAATATTACGTTAGAGCTTTCTCAAAATCAATCATATTTTGAGATTGAGGTAAAATGGATGCATCGAGTTACCTGTGACCAACACAACTGATAAAACAAAATCATTATGGTGTTTTGAAGAATAAATCACCTGTCAAAATCTTATTTTACTTCGCTTCTGCAAAAGTAAACTAGGTAATTATTTTGTAAATCATTGTTTTAATAACATGTAAAAATATTGAATATACAAGGGGATTGAGTTGTTGGTTTTTGAATAAATGACTTCGTTTCATTAGTTGTGTTCGGCTCACAGGTTTCTAGATGAATTCTAATCATCTTTAAATCACAATAGACGCTTCATTTTAAGAGGAATCTAACATTATATTTCCAAGTTTTTTAACTGAAGTTTATTTTAAACCTTACAGCGTGCCGTATCAAATCAATAGTAGTGAAATGCCCCTTTTTTCTAGCTCGACCAGCCACCATGTTGCCATTGGAAGAAATATCAGTGATATTCATTTTAAAATTTAATTTTATATAACAGGAATATTTTGATTAAAAACAGTAAAGTTGTAGGTATTTTTTCCAAAACTTCTGGACTGAAATAAGTAGCCCTCTAGACTAAAATATGAATTTGAAAAATTACGTCTTGCACCATTCGACTGAAATATGAATTTGAGTTCATATAGATAACTATGACAGTGTGTATCACTTCTCATGGAAACACCCTCGTATCTTCAATTTTTGACGTAGAACCACAATATTGTCAGGATCGATTGATACACTAAAAATGAATCTACTGCACAAAAGAAGTCATCCTACGTGATATACACTGCACGCCAACAGCGATGGAACCACCCATTTTTCCGGAAAGTTATTTCAGGGGGTACCATTGGTCCGAATTCGGGTTCAGGATCCCCAAATCACTACTAGTACATCTATCTCCTGGAAAATTTCCAGTTCTGAAATTTTTTAATTCGTTTTACTTCTCATGGAAACCCTCCATATCTTCCGTAATTTTCGACGTAGAAGCATGAAATTTTCAGGATCGATAGATACACTAGAAATGATATCACTGCAGGAAAAAAGTCATCGTCAGTGATATACACTGCACGCCAGCAACAATGGAACTTCTCATTTTTCCATCGCTATACTGGCGAAATGACTTCTTTCATGTCGCCACATCCCGACACATTTGAAAAATGTCTTGAGGCAATACCAGGATGTTAGGGAAAAGAGAAAGATTTCAGCTGGTAAGGGTCCGGCACTTCCAGTTCACGATAGAATAAAACTAATAGTCCAAGAAACGAGGAAGCGGCCCAATGTTAAATGTGCAAAAATTAATATCCGAAAAATAAAAATATGAGCTTATAGGAAAATAAAATTCAGGACGAGTTTCTATTTCACGCGACTCGATCCTGATTACCGAACATAACCTAAAAATTTGGCAAAGTTGCGAAAAGCGGTTTTTTGTTGATAATTAAAAAACTACAGCTCCGATCAAAAAAAGTTTAATTAAAAAATTGTTGGTATTAAGAAGATCTATCAATTGAATAACCTATAATTTGATGTCATTGATACTCATCGAGTTATATCGGAAAAACCGTAAAAAATCGAGTTTTCTATAACTATATAATAATAATAATATAATAATAATGTTTATTTGTACAATATAGAAAAATAATTACATAAACGATCGGACAAATAAACAAAAAGAAACCGCAAAGCCTATTTGGCTGTCTGCGGATAATGTATACAATAAAAATTATTTACAATTGAATATAATTCTAAAACATATCAAGAATGTTCAGCACAAATTCGCAAAATCGCAAAGCCAAGAGGCTGTCTGCGTTGGATTTTTGCGAACTATGCGGAACATCATTCAAGAATTGGCAACAAATTCGGTGTAGTACATTATGCTTTTCTCAACTAACAGTAAGTGCGTGCAACAAATTAACAAAGCCTGGAGGCTGTCCGCTAAAAAATTGTTACTAGTTTATATAAGTATTGAAAATGTTATTTACAGTTTTGTGTAGCCTATGGCAAGCCCAAAAAGTCTTTTTCAAAAAAATTGATGAATATTGATTACTTTTCAAAATATATGTTCTCAAAAAAGATGCTCTCTCAATATGGCTACTCTTGCTCGGGGAATGACGGTACAGTAACGATTCAGGGCTTATTTTTTTCTGTAAGAGTTGTACTTTCATATTATCGAATAAGTATATTGATTTTATTTATTTTAAGTGTCAAAAATTACTTTTAAAAATTGCACAATTTGTTTACATGTTTTTTCTAAATAAATTTCTTAATTTTGTTTTAATACAAATGACTTTTATGGAAATAGATTTCTAGCATGACTTCACGCATTAAAAAAATTGAATTCCTAAGATCACTAGGAGCCGAGATAATTTTTTTATTTCAAAAAAATCTGGAAGGCGCAATAAGCTTCATGGATATTGAGGTTGAATACCTATATTTTCGATAAAAAATACTGGGATATGTCTATAGTTCATTTGGAGTATTATTAACTGATGAACAAAGTGAGGCGTGCAGGCGCGGAGCGATGCAATTTTAGCGGGTGGCGCAGTGGGGATACAAATACTGTTGACATTAAAGACACTTTCGTCCTGACAGTGTTATTGAAAAGGAAAAGAAGAGTTATTGGTTCAATTTCAATTTCAATTTTTTTTTTCTGAATGCTTGAAATCATGCTAGAAATACATTTTCATGCAAGTCATTCATATAAGAACAAAATTGAGCAATGTATTTAAAAAAAAAAACATGTAAAAAAATTGTGCAATTTATTTAAAGTCATTTTTTAACCCTTAAAATTTAAAAGAATCAATATTCTCATTCGATAATATGAAAGAACAACTCTTACAGAAAAAAATAAGCCATGAATCGTTACTGTAGCATCATTCCCCGAGCAAGAGTAGCCATATTGAGAGAGCATCTTTTTTGAGAAAACTTAATATATTTTGAAAAATAATCAATATTCATCAATTTTTCAAAAAAATGACTTTTTTGGCTTGTCATATGCTACACATAACGGTAAGTAACAAGTTGGAATACCTTACAGATAACGAGTTATAGGAAACCCGATTTTTCACGGTTTTTCCGATATAACTCGAAAAGTATCAATGATATCAAAAAATTATAAGTGATTCAATTGATAGATCTTTTTGATACCTACAATTTCCTAATAGTAGTTTTTTAGTTATCAACAAAAATCCGCTTTTAGGTTATGTTCGGTTATGTTCGGTAATCACGATCGAGTCGCATGAAATAGAAACTCATGCTGAATTTCAATTTCCTATACGCTCATATTTTTTGTTTTCGGATATTAATTTTTGCACGCACTTTTCCCTTTGCTTGGACTATAAAGGGGCTGGTACCCATGCAGAGGTACAAAAAAAATTAAAATACTCTTGATGATAACACTGCCTAAACCTCCTTTATCCCCTTCCACTCCAGTTACAGCTTGCAAAGCTTCTTCGTCATAATAAATGTAATTCATTAAATTGATAGTGAATGCATTTAGATACTTACCGGCAATATGTACCATACATTTTTTTTATATATAACTATGAGCGTTCCATATGTAGATATTCTGGTACCCAGACTACTTAGTCAAAATATCCATATGTAGATATCCTGGAGTGGAAGGGGTTAAAATCTTCATTTCTCTACTGAATAGTTTTTTGGGTAATTGTTCACCATTCATGGAGAATTTGAATGGAAACGTTCGTGGTTAACGTATTAATTTGTATTTTTGCTGCTTCACCTTGAGTGTTTATTTCATTTCATTTCTTTATTGTGTCATTACAAAAGTTTACACTCGTCAATAATTAACTATTTTAAATATAAATATGAAAAATATAACAAACACATGACTTAAAAGAGGGTATACAGTATACCTATATATAAAAAATACAAATACATATACACATACACCTGTTTGCATTGTATAAAAACTAACAATAATACCATACTATAATATTAGTGTTCATGAATTCGTCAATGCTGCAAAAACATTTCTTTATTAAAAACTTTTTTATTATTTGTTTAAAACTTTTTATCTCCAAACTCTTCACGGTGGAGGAAATTTTATTGAACATTTTTGGTGCCAAGTATAAAGGTCCAGTTTGGTTTTTTTCTAGTCTGTTGAATTGTGTCTTTATTCCGCTACAATTTCTTGTGTCATAATTATGAGTTTCTTTGTGGGTAGTATAGTTCGATATGTTGTTTTTCACATATACCAGACATTGATAAATGTATAAAGAAGGTAACGTCAAAATATTTAGTTCAATGAATGTTGATTTACAATCTTCATCATATTTAAGATTTCCAATTATTCTAATTGCTTTACGCTGAAGGCAGAAAATTATGTCTGCAGCAGTCGAGTGTCCCCAACTTATGATGGCATAGTTTATGTGACACTGTATAAGAGAGAAGTATGCGGTGAGCAGTACTTTCATGGCGATCATTTTGAGATTTCTCAAAAGATATATGAAAGATGCAATTTTCTTACCAATTGCGTCAGTGTGATGGTACCACATAAGATGATGGTCTATTGATACACCTAGAAATTTTACAGATTGAGTGGTATTATCTCCATATTTCGATAGAGTGAAATACATTTGTTCAGTTTTTTCCTCGTTCAAGCTTAGTTGATTAATATTGAACCATCTTGTAACATTTGCATGTGCTTCTTTCAGTGTTTCAAAAACATTAGTCATATTTTCATGTTTATACAACAGATTAGTATCGTCTGCATATAGGATGAATTCTGTTGTAGGGCTGCAAACTGTAACATCATTAACGTATATCAAGAATAACACTGGTCCTAAGACAGAGCCCTGAGGTACCCCTTGTTTAACAGATTGAAATGAAGAGTATTTGCCATTTAGGAAAATACAATGTTGTCTATTTTCTAGGTATGATTTCATCAATCTCAAGCTATTGTTATCAAATTTGTAGTAGGCGAGTTTATCCAAGAGAATATTCATATCTGGGAGAAAGACATTGAACCAATTTCTGTTAGCTCAAGTCGATAATAAATGTTTAAAATTAAATGTTACATTCATGGAAGTTCAGAATTGGACAGTATATCATCCACGTCTTGATATATTATGTATATCTGAGGGCTATAAATTAGGATAGGAAAAGTTCAGAATATAATATATTGTTCATGAATATTTGAAATTATCGCCGTCAATTCACCCCCACTTCAACCCTCCCACTGACCCCTTTTGTCAAGATGAAACTGTTCTACGTGGAAAGTCGAATTACTCGACAACGGCAGCCCGAGGCTCTCACGTGAGGGCGCTGGTTGAGTTTCGTGACATCTCGCCCCCGAAAATGAAGTGTACAATAATTATATAGGGTATTTCATCCAGATAGGCAGACATGTACTGACTGAATTATTGAAACTGTTGGAAATCCAGTTGTTATATATATATATACAGTGCACGCCATAAACTACGTAACATGGAAAAAAAGTTTATTATTAGACTAGGTATTCGGAAAAAATGTTCGGTGATCGATTATGCATGTCCGACAACCTGAAAATTAACTTTGACACATGTCATGTGACCACTGGAATGGCAACAAATTGAAAAAATTACTACGAAGAGGCCAAATGTGGAGTGAGATAGCACGATATCGAAAATAGTTATTTGAAAAAGTTGCTTATAATTCTTATACCCATATACAGTAGTTCAAGCATTTAATCGGAAAAATAAAAAATTTCAAATTTATTGGAATATTTTCCGATCTCCTTACATACATCCAAGTTTTCTGAATACCTTCATTGTGGTGTAACAATTCTATTTCGATGATAATGGCAAAACTTCCTCGATTTCTCCCCACCAGATGTCAGTGAAGTGATTACGCCAAAATTGTTTTGCGTTCTGTGGATACCAGCAACGTCTGTGCTAACTGTGCTGAATATTATTATTTAGAGTATATTGAATCCAGGATCGAGATGAATTTGCTGCTACCATTCAAATTCACCTGAGATGCTGGGAAGTCGACCCTGAAGCATTGATGATTCACAAGTTCTGGGTATCAGTTGCAGATGAGTTGGGGACCCAAAGGAGGAACATGTCATTACCCAACAGAATAAATTGGATAAAATTCAGAACCTAATAAAATTAGAAAATCAGACCAATTTCTTGTTTGCCGAAGTAACGTCTACGACAGAGAATTCACATATTAAAGTCACTTCCCATACAAACATAACTCTCCTGAATGAACGTCAGTCCAATCAAAGGTTGATATCTGAAGAATTATTTTCTGGCACTTCATCAGCATCTAGAGAAATAGCTTCATTTCATTTCAACTATCTGAATAAAAATGCAAATTTTTACTTTCAAATTATTTAGGGTCCTTGCGCATATCCATCAGATGTAGTTCGATGTCCAGCGTGGCTTTAGCCGGGGAAGTAGTTGCTTTTTGTTAGATATTACAAAAAAGCATCTTCTTTTTTATCGTAGGTTTCTTCCATTTTCAGAGGAGTCATGTTCGGTTCAATTTTCAACTGAGACTGTTTCGCTTTTCAGCATCAGCATCCTGTTGTATAAAAACCCTAGCAACCGTTCTTAATGATATATTTCGCAGGCCTCAGTCCATCTACATCAAAGGTAGGCAAAAGGAAAAAGGAGTGCACTCCTAGCGTTGTTACTTCAGATAAGTGGATACAGTTTTTCAACCTAAAAGATAAAGAGGAACAAGACAAAATGAAGCTACAACAGAAAGGAGGAAAGGAGGCGAAAATAGTTATTTATGCAACAAGTGCAAGAAGTAAGAGTTTATTGCACTCAACATGGAATTGTCCGACAACGCCGTCAGGCAGTGTTGGAGAACACGTCGAGTGCAATAAACATTTTTTGCACGAGTTGCATACCATATTTTTTCTACGTTTGGGCAGAAACCAAAAACTGTATCATTTAGGTGGTACCAAAGTGAAGACATTTTTCTTCAAATCTAGCTGCTAAAAGTAGTATAATAATATTCAAAGAAACAAATTTTATTTTTATTATATTGCATTTTCTAGTAATGTTGTAATCCAAGTATGTAATAAATATGATTGACAATAATATGAAATATGCAACTGTTTAAAACGTAATACAGTCTCATAGAAAATGGGCTAAATATGGATTCGATTTGACTTTTTTCTTTGTCATGAGGTCAGAACGCTGTAGCAGAATGACAGATGAGTACAATGAAGACTTTATTGCACTCAGTGCAATAAAGACATATTTTTTCCACTAAATACAGTTCAATAAAGTTTTGGTTTTTGCATTGGCGTAGAAAAAATAAATGAAACGAGCAAGAACAATAATAAACTAAATTTAAGGTTTGCGAAGATTCCAGTAAACTTCTGAGGACAATGAAGAGTAAGGGAAGAAAGTGTCCGTAGTTTAGATGACGTCGACTCAGAAATGAGTGTGGATCCAGTTGATCTGTTTTCAAAAGATGACCTAAGACCAGGAAATTTCATTCTTCTAGCTTGTCAGGGGATCATTCGAATCATAAATGAGTAGCTTCGATAACAAAAATTACGAGAATGACGTTGAAGTACATTTCATGAAGAGTATAGATGGTGAAAAACGATCATTCGGTTCCACTTGAAATGATAACTGGTCAGTTGATACCCAGAATATTTTAGGCAAGCTCACTGAGCCAAAATTTGTTCAGGGTGGCCAATTATCAAAAACAGTGTTTCTTCCCTAGTGGAAGCCTTCGAAAAAGAATAAACGAAACTGAACTATAATTGCTTTATTATTCAATTTTCAATGCTATTTTACCCTTCGTTGCAATGTTGTTAGATCTATACAACATCAAGCATGATGTGAGAGATATCACAGTGAAATATAAGGAATGGCCATAAATGGCAAGAACATACCGGGTGGCTACGGAAGTATTGCCTACGGAATATCTCAGTTATTGTATGCAGTAGGTTTGTGAAATTTGGAGCGTCGATATAATGACATAAGAGCTAGAATTCGAGCATATTGACATGTCGAAGTTAACTTCCGGTCTGACCGGAAGTAACACAAACTTTCTTATTTTAAATGGAAACCCTATTTTTTTTTCTTTTTGCTTTATTCAGCATTCAATTCCCTTTCTAATGACATATCACAAGTTGGTATCTAACCAGAAACTAGGTCAGAAAAAAATTATTATTGAAATTCACCGAGTAGGCCGTGGAAGCAAAATGAAAGCCAAAAATTGAAAAGTTGGCTATGGAAACCATACGTCACTTGATAACAGTTGCTACTACTGTGATATTTTATTTTCATTCGTCGGCGTTATAAAAAGCCGCCAAAAAAAATATTGGAAAAATTGGGAAAAAAACAATACTCTGTAGGTCCATAACTTAAATAGGTACATACAATTTTTTCTTGCTTGTACTATTCAGCATAACCATTCCTTTCTAATGATATAATAGAAAGTAATTTTTTGAAATGAAATACCAAAAAATCCAATTATTATTCTTCAAATAACGAAAAAACAGATTTATCGAAAAAAAAAATTCAAATTGATAGGATTAAAGATAAAATAAATTCAAAACAAATGTTCGAAATGCATTCCCTCAGCGTCAATCCATTTATTGACTCTGGTGATATTTTCATGTAAAACGTTTCTCAACATTTGGGGCGTGATATCTTGGAAAGCTCTACGAATTTTTACTTCTAGCTTATGTAGAGTTGTAGGCTGTGTGGAATACACCCTATTTTTAAGATGCGCCCATAGAAAAAAGTCGCACGGAGTAAGATCAGGTGACCTTGGTGGCCACCTGACTGGACCATGGGTTGTTATAAGTCTCTCTTGAAAGCGATTTTGAAGATAATTTCTCGCTATTCTTGAATTATGCGGATGGGCGCCATCTTGCTGGAAGTACATTCTCTCAGTTATTTCCGCTGGTAGGTTGTTAATGAATTCCGAAATTTCATTCGTTAAAAAATTAAAGTATCTCTCTCCGGTTAGTTGGCCTTGAAAAAGAATGGGGCCAACAATATGAGTTCCAACTATTCCTGCCCAAACATTCTCATTAAAATCTCTCCTTGAAGCCGCCTTGTCGAAACCGGTGCTCGTTTGCTATTGCCCAGTACCTGGAACAATAGACCGTTCACACTTTTAGCACTTTACACTTCGACTATCGACAATAATCCAAATAAAGTACAGTACCTACCTTGTATTATTCCTGTTAAATAATCCATTGTTGGTAAATCTTGACTCGTCCGTAAACAAGATATAATAGTTAAATAGGTGATTCTCAGCATTTTGTCGAAGAAACCAATTACAATATTCCAGGCGCCTTTCACCGTCATTTTCATACAAATGTTGATGCAACTGATACTTGAAGGATTTCAATCGATGTTTTTTCAAAATTTTCCTAGCAGAGTCCTTACTTATAGCTAATTCGGCGCCATCTGCCTTGAGGAAATTGTGCTATCATATTGTACTAAAGCTAATACATTAATTTCAGTTTCCTCATTAATAACAAATGCTTCTTGGTCTTCGTGAACATCAGGCTCAGTTCTTAATTTTTCTTCAAGCCACTGGAAATACCTTCTTAACGGTTGCTGCCTCCCTGGATATCGCGGCAGAAGAATTTTTTAAACATTCACCATAAATGAGAAGCTTGTCAATTTGTTCGGTTCGTGAATAACGGGGCATTTTTTTGATATTCCACTAACTGATTTCGATTTCCAAACCCTTTTAAAATGGCAGAATCAAAAACACTACTTCGAACGTCAAAATAATATGGATAGCAGCGTTCGTGACAGCTCTCATTTCTTTTTTGTTTCATTCCAAAATACATCTTAATCAGCCTACTTGTTAATATTTTGGTTCGAATGATTATTGCAATGGAATGATTATTCTGAATAGCACAAACATCGTCCATAGGTAGATATTAGAATATCTATGGACGATGGCACAGACCAAGTACGTTTATGTTCCTATTTAACCTAGAACCTACAGGATATAATTTATCATTCCACATTATTTTTAATTTTATTTTTGCGTATGGCGATAATCTGTTTTGTTATTTGAAGAATAATAATTGGATTTTTCGGTATCTCAGTTCAAAAAATTATTTTCTATTATATCATTAGAAAGGAATGGTTATGCTGAATAGTACAAGCAAGAAAAAGTTGTATGTTCCTATTTAAGTTATGGACCTACAGAGTATTGTTTTTTTCCCAATTTTTCCAATATTTTTTTGGCGGCTTTTTATAACGCCGACGAATGAAAATAAAATATCACAGTAGTAGCAACTGTTATCAAGTGACGTATGGTTTCCACAGCCAACTTTTCAATTTTTGGCTTTCATTTTGCTTCCACGGCCTACTCGGTGAATTTCAATAATAATTTTTTTCTGATCTAGTTTCTGGTTAGATACCAACTTGTGATATGTCATTAGAAAGGAAATTGAATGCTGAATAAAACGAAAAGAAAAAAAATAGGGTTTCCATTCAAAATAAGAAAGTTGATGTTACTTCCGGTCAGACCGGAAGTTAACTTCGACATGTCAATATGCTCAAATTCTAGCTCTTATGTCATTATATCGACGCTTCAAATTTCACAAACCTACTTCATACAATAACTGAGATATTCCGTAGGCAATACTTCCGTAGCCACCCGGTATAACCACATCTGGCAAAAAGTGGCCATGAGTGGCAAAACTGACACTTGAATTAAATGAATTTAAACCAATGGTGTCCCTTGAGAAAATTATTGGTCTTTTCCTGGGAATGTTTTGAGAATAATCTTTAGGACAACCATTCGATAAAAAGTAGCTGAAGTTGATTTTTTGTAATAGTTGCTATAACCAGAATGCCGACCCTATTCCTCTCACCAAATGTTTTTGATTCAATACTCATTCTTCCGATAGTAGTATTGTTTTTCAATCACTTCTATAGTAATTTTACTTCTGTTGACCTAGGTAATACGAACAGTCCCTATATATGGAAAATCAAAATCCGGACCTCAAACCAAGTCTTTTCGGTCGTGATCTCGCCCAGGGAAATACTACAAATTCCACGTTAACTCAATATAACTTTCTTTGCATTAGCTCCACAGACGAAACTTCCTCCGTCCAGTGCTAGAAAACAGGAAAGGAGGATATTAATAAATAATTGGATGCCACAGGGCTGACATGCACTGATGGTTTTACTGATTGAAAATTCAGTTCAGGGTTATTGGAATGCGGTGCTAAATGAACACAAATGTGGCCGAAGGGTCAACTTTGAATTCGTTCCCGAATGTTCATCACTTCGTAAAACATTCGCCTAATCAATTCGCGGTGGAAACGTGATTGCTTTGATCGTTGCTCGAAACTTCTGATTTTGTATCTGAAGCGACTGAAAATGAACGGAGGGGAATAACGACAGTTTTCAGTCGATAACGTATACAGAATTAGAAACAGTTCATTACCAAGGGCTGAGTTTCCGACTCAGCTTTGAGACTCCTTCAGAATCCTAGAATACATCAAGGTAAGTAAAGTAATGCAATGTAAAAGCAAACTGATAAAAAGGATTTTTTGCATCAACGCGTAGATTCAAAGAGATTGTATTCTTGAATAGGTCCAACCAAATATTAGTTTGATTTTTTGACGGATTCCTCTCGGCCACTCAGAAGGAAAATATTTTGAAACAAGTGAACACTTGCTTCATAAGTTGGTTGAGGCAAGAATAATAAGTTTTATAACTGTATTCTCAATAAACGCATATTGCAGTTTGATTGAATACATAAACAACGCCACTCGATTTTAAAGGTACCCATTCACATACAGTTTGCCTGCAGTTCTAAGACTGTACGATCTGAACTGAAGCTATGAACTTTCTCAGGCCACACACTATTCAGTTTTCTGAAACGATGCGACCTCAGTTTTAAGACTGTCAGTTTCAGAACTGAAGGAAAACTAAGCTCTCGCCATACACACAAACATTTTGTCAGTGCTAATCAACTGAACAGTCTTGCTGTAGTGAAAAATGTTTTGTAGTAATAAAAAAAAAACTAGCCGCACTTCTTGTGCTATTATTGTCTACAACAAAGGCAAAAAAACGTTTTTGGGTAAAAGATTGGCTGTTACAACGTCTTATATGAGACTGGTCCAAAAATTAAGAACTAGTGCAACTGACGACCTTAAAAATTACCTCAGAATGGATGACACATGTTTTAAAGAACTCTTAAGCATGGTTGAGCCGTTAATATCAAAGAAAAATACTAAAATGAGAAAAGCAATTACAGCCGAAGAACGATTAATAGTGACACTTCGATATCTAGCTTTGATTTCCTCACTTTTTTCAGTTCTTTTCGAAAAGTGCACCGTAAATTATTAATTTTCTTTTTAATAGAATCAATTGTTGCATTTGGATCTGTTTGTTTATAAAACAATAATAATTTTTCGTACGCTTTATTCTTTTCGTGCCTATTTGAGTATGACTTGCTCTTTACTTTCCAAAGGCAAGGCAATTGCCTATAAATATCAATAAATTCGGTTACAAACACTGTATTATTGCTTGACTCGGCCATTTCAGAAATAACGAAATCACGAAAACCTCCAACTAGTTTAAAGATGGGATCGTACGATTCCAACTGACGATTTTTCTCCATACACTTCAGTCCGTCGTTAGATTCAAGTGAACTGCAGGCTCAGACCTGTCGACGGCCTGTATGTGTATGTACAAATTTTAACTGACTATATGCAAATCGGCAGTTCTGGACTGAAGGCAAACTGTATGTGAATGGGTACCTTAGACACAAAACTGTAGAAGACCAAAATATATTTCACTCATAATCGCAACAGTTTTCATTAGGCACAAAACTAACATTCATATAGGTACGCATAGCCTCATAACCTTCAACCCAATTGGACAAACTGGATGAAATGGTCGAAATGGAAGTCGTATTCCCAGGTCGCGGTGTCGCCACCTGCTTTGATTGCTCATTGGTTGAATGTGTCACGTGGCACGGGTAGTGATATCTACCAAAGAATTATATTCTTGTGTCAAGACGATTATGTTTCACAATGAGTTAATGTGAGTGTTTTCTAGGATGGAGAGTAGAATGTTTTCACTGCAAACAAATTCATTTCAAGATAATTTATGTAAAGAAGCAGACATCTCAAATCTCAATCAGTTTGAAATGGGAGTTTATTCATCAATTAGAAATAATTATCCTTTTCAGAAGATTATTCTATTCAAGAGTATGCATATTTTTTATTGAAAAAATCTTTTATGATGCTGATAATAACACGGTAATTCGAGTAAGAATTAGCTTTTAAAATAACTTTCTGTGAAAACATTGAAATAATGATGATGAGTTAACATAAGAAACATTCCAAAGAACCCATTGTCTGAATTCAATAGTGAAGAAGTTACATGACGAGATCCCTCCAAAAGGTGTTCTCGGTATGTGCATAGAATATTGTAAAATATTGCACATTTCTGTTTATATATCTTCAATAGTATAACTCATCTCATTCACTGCAACTGCCCACGAAAAACTAGCACAAATAATAACTCGAATTAATTTTTCATGGCTGTTCCATTGCTTTTGAACAGTATTTGTTGTTTTCCTTCAGTTTCATATAGTTCAATGTAATCCACAGTAGAGCTTTTTCCACCAACAAAAAGTATTCATATCACTAGTAAAATTATCGGACACTTACATCAGAAATAATGTTGGCCCAAAATGGAACCTTGAAGCAAATCACGTCTGATTGATTTATATTCAAACAAACTTGCATTCACACAAACCAACTACGATCTATTGATTGGGTAGGATTTACACTTAGACTGCTATCCTCTCACGCCATAAAATTCTATCTTCATAGAAAGGCAAGAAGCAAGAGTCAACCTAGCGGTAGAACTTTGAGAGGACTGGAAAAAATCTGGAAAATAACCAAATGCATGTATTCTAGACAAAATTCAGAATGCTCAGTTTTCAATTCAATGAATATATTTTGTCAAAAAAAAACAGATACAAATTTTCTTGATGTAGTAGGTTGTACCAAGAACAACCATAATAAAAGAGTAGTAAAAGTTGCATTTTTCCGTTAACAAAACTATTTCTTTTCTCATTTATTATTTTTTCAAGGTTGTACCTGTTGATCCAATGTAAAATTACAAGTATCCCAAAGTTAATTTCATCTTGAATTCAGGTCAAATTCCAAAGACTTTCGGGCATTATCAAACCAATATATAAATGTGGTGATAAATTTGAAGCTAAATATTATAGGCCTATTTTACTAATTTAAAGTTCATCTAAAGTTTTTGAGACAAGTTTGAAATATAGAATGGAAACATTTTTGGAAAAAAATCATCTGATTTCAGAAAAACAGTTCGGATTTTGAAAAAACGTTTAAACCCAGGCTGCTACCTGTCATCTGACTAATAATATACATATACATCTTGAAAATCAAAATTCAATTATGGCTATTTTCGACACACGATACACGATACAGTTGACCATAAACAACTATTAATGAAATTAGAAAATATTGGATTTCGCGGAAAAGTTTATGATCTTCTCAAAAATTACTTGGAAATAGAACTCAATAAATATGTTGAAATTGATGAAGCTAGGAGTAAACAAAAAAATCTTTCAATTTGGTGTGCCACAGGGGACAGTTTTGGGACCCCTGCCATTTTCTATCAATGACCTTTTTTATATTAATACTATAGGTGGAATTCATTGTTTTGCAGATGATATAATTGAATTATATGGAGGAATAAACTGGATTGAATTACAGACTAATGTAACAGAACGTATCGTATGAACGGACATAATAATTTACCCAACCCCTAGTTAATCCTCTCAGGTCAAGAAACCGTCGAACACTTGTGTAGAAATAACGATATCCTAACAAAGATTCTCAGAAATACATTGGTTACGAAGGAACATCTTTAAAACGAGTGTATCATATTACTTTTAAGAGACTTGTAATAATATTTCCAAATGAGACATTTCAGAGTACCAGGAAACCTTTCAATATCCCAATAGTTTGCATATGTTATTTTTGTTGAGAGGCACAGATTTTCATGATACCCAGATAGGCCACCCAGAAAGCACTTTGCAGAGAGGGTAGATGATCGAACTATGAAATTGGACACAATTTCGAAAGTAGTCTTTCGTTTCATTCGTTCAGGTCAACATGTGGTTGCGCATTTTTATTAGTTTACTCAAGTTATTGTAATTGTCATATTTCAACTCTGTTCAACACAATATTCAATCTGGGTACTATCGTTAATTTTCATTCTTTGAATATATATAAAGTCGATCTTTTCCACTTGTCTCTAAAAAGTTGATTCTTCTAATCAACTCTTAGTATTTGTTGTATTTGAATTATTTCGAGTCTTTTGCATTTTATCTTGTTAAATTATTAGTAAATTGTCTGGCCTCATTCACCTTAGATTATTAGTTAAAATCAGAAGTTGCCTATTCAAATAATTTGAGAAATGTCCCAAACATCTTTTGTTGTTATTCCTTATTGTTTTGTTTAATAGATATAAGTGTTTTGAATTATGGTTTTTATTCTCAAAAGTTATCCAGTTTACAAAAATCCTTTTGATTTTAGAGAAAATTATTTTACTTAGAGTTGAACAGAGTAAGTAAATTTGAGTGCTAAAGTGAGTTTCGCAACGAGTTCTCAATCCAGATCGAGTAGAAATAGTCGAGATCATCTGATGAAAAAGTAAGGTGAGTTAAAAATCTTGAATGCTGTGAGGTATGATTCCTAGTTCCTAGAAAAATAGAGTCCAACGTTCCCAATTATTATTATGTTTTAACGACTCCGCTCGGTCGAATCAGTTGTGATAATGCTCTATTTAATTATAAAGACAGCATTTGTTACATTGTTGTCAGTAATCTGGGGTATTTTCTGGAAAGTAGATATATTTTTTAAATTGGCGTGTTAAGGTTGTCTGGAAAATAAATAGATATTTTCATTATCTAATCTCTTTTATACATGAGAGACATCGGAAATATAGAGTAATTATATTTTTGATGAAATCAGAATTCACTTTTTCATTCTTCCTATAATATTGTCATATATGCTTTCATTTAAATCGAAGATATTGTTGATAAATCTATTTCTATAAGTATGTTGTATTTTATTAATTCAGAAAGAGACAGAGTTTTATTATTTTAACAAAAAAACGTACCTATTTTGAATCCCATCACGTGCATGTTCAAGTAAATCGATTTCTAGTATCAATTGTAATGTAAGCTTTCAGTCAAATTAGAATAATAACAAACATTTGATGAATTTCAGAGAAACATTCACAGATATTATATTAGATCAGGTAATTCAAATTTCAAAGGCTCGCACAAGAAAAAACTTGAGAATTGTACCTCCACATGACAAAAATAAACTTTCTTTCAGCATCTAGCAGTATTTTTTTGAAGAATTGAGGAATGAGAACGTCGAAAAATAATGTTTAATTGTCAATTATAATGCGCATTCAAATGACTCGAAACGAAGGCTCCGGCTACAGGCCGTTAAACATAATAATTTGACAAATTTGGTAGGGAAACTAAGTTGAAAAATAAACTCAAAATGATAACAGAAAAATGGAAAAAAATTATAAATGATATCGAAATTAATGATAGCAAGAAGTAGGTACCAAAATTAGTCAAATTATTCAAATATCAAAAATTGTTAAGTAATAAATAGAAATAAATTGAATAAGAAAAGGGAATACAATGAAATTTAAAACAGCATAATTCATTTTTTATTAAAAATGCAGATTGAAAGACGAATAGCCAGGAATGTGATTTTTATAAAACTGTAAATTTTGGATGGTCATTGTACAAAATATTGCATCTTTCAAACCTACCGCTGAGGGTAAAATTTTTTGTTTGGATAGCTATTGAAATCGTATTGCCTTTCACTACTTTCGACCCAGAACAAGCTTGTAAATTATTGTTTTATTCGGCACTAAAGGTTTTGACATTTATTGCCAAAGGGTCAAGAGCATTCGTACGAAATTTTGATTAAATGAGGTATAATAAACAAATGAATAATTATATTTAACGTTGAGACATTTTATTAAGTTTTTGGTTTGATAATTAGAGCAAAACCTATTATACTTCCTTGTTTTTTTGTGGTTTGTTTATATCTTCAATAATAGTTAAAGTCGTCAAAATATTGTTCTGTGAGAGACGTGTCAGAAGTTATTTGTTCAAGATCTAGTTTTATAGAAATATTCGAATATAAAAGTCAAGAAAGAAAAAAACACCCAGAGGTGTGAGGAAAATGCAATATGATTCAGAAATAAGACAAAAATGGAAATTAAAGACTCCCACGAATGATGGCTGTAGTTTTCGAAAATTTCGTGTCACAAAATAACGAAAACCGTTTATGAACGGAGAATTTAATATTTTAAAAGTTCAATTGTTTATAAATAAAAAGCAGATGGCGTCAATTGTTGATATCTTTGAACAAAGAAAAGCATTAGTCAAATTATATAGATTTTCACATAATTTAAATGATGTATAGATGAATTATGATTTAGGTAATTTTGGTACTATATGGTCTGATAGGAATGGCTCACATAAAAGGACAAACCGGGTTTTTAAGTATTTTCTTGTGTTACGAATTTAATAACTCAAATAAAGTTCACTCATATTTACGAGAATGGATATTTTCCAGGTAAAACTCACCTAAAATGAACTGTAGCACAAATATTTTAATTTTTGTATCACCTCAAGTCACTACTGATAATACCTATTGAAGTAACTTTTGAGATCGCTCATCTAAGGCAATTTAACCGTAGTTTATTTTCACAACGCAGTTGTGACAGATTAATCATTTCTGTGGTAGTAACATACGAATAAAATCGTTGTTTTTTTCGTTTGTATTATTATTGTCAAATATCATTCAGGAAACTTGTGGTATATAAGTTTTATTTCACATGTCTAGTGATTTGTTGTTATTTTGCACCTATTTTGGTTCTATTCCTAGGACTTCAGATTCCACTGTTTTGCTTCATTTCATAGAGTATCGTCAATACTCATTTTTTAAGAATTATCTAAATGGTGCATTTCCTTCTCGTTTTATATTGATATTGCCGTGCTCAAGTGCAGTGTTTTCTGCATAAAAGTTAAAGTTATTATTAAAATTGTCATCACTTCATCCCCAAGTAACTATATTTTTCCATAAAGGGAATTGATTCTAAATTAACAGTAAGGTGAAAAGTGATATATTTGTAGCTGGTGAATGAGAAAAGTAGAACACTAGTTCGAAGAAATCCAAGGGTTTAATTTTTGAAGATGAACACAGAAATAACATATTTGAATATTATGAGATATAAATTGTGAGACCATCAGAGTTGCACTACCTGAATCCTCATTCAATTTAATTTTGTAAAAAAAAATCGCAACGATTAACAAAATTTCATAAAAAAAAAAATTGATGCCACCTGCAACTGGGTAAATAACTTTTCCCAAGTAATGATAAATGAAAAAAAAATTAAGAACATTCCTGATGTCAACTGTGTCAGTATAGATATCAATTTTTCCAAACGATATTAATTATTGCTTTTAGATTATTTTCAGTATTATTTCTCTTCAAAGAAAATGTATCCAACTGAACTACAGAGTGCTATGATATTTTGTCAAAATAAATAATCAAAGTTCCACGAATACACCTATTCAATAATATGTCTACAAGTTACAGCGGGCGATGATGCTCTATAAAATCTATGAAAATTAAAGCCTAAACCAACAGAAAACAAAAAAGAACAAAAAAAAAAGGAAAATTATAAATTCAAGTAAATGTCAGATACAAAATCTAAGTGGTTCACCAACACTTTATTCTATTCGAAGCAGGTGTAACTACTTCAAATCAAATCGTAAACCGAAAACCTTTATGGTTTTCAGATAATGAAATAATAAATATTTTTGGTAAGTTTTATAGATATTCCATTTACAAGCCATGGTTTTTATCGAGTCATTATCAATCAATAATTTGAAGTTGATGTAATTAACAAATTCAATAAAAAAAATATATTCAAGCTAAATTTATGGTGAAGAACTGAAACTGGTAAAATAGTCAATATTTATGTACCTTGTTTTTGTGTTTGGTGTTAAAATTAGTTCAGGTACCAACTAGAAAAGGTTCCAGTCATTTAACTGAGAAAGGCAATAGAGTCCATAGTCGCCACCGCCGACGGCACGTGAATAAGTATCTGATGGAAACCATAATTTTTATTGATGTGTGGTTGATATTATTTCTTAGGAATATTATTGAATTAAATATTGACTAATTTTCGTTAAAATGATATGAGTATCCTGAAAAAAAAAAGCATTTGAGATATCTTCGTATCTTGTGGGACTTACCTACTTTTATAATGGTCTAAATGAAATTGTTATGAAAATTAATGATGAAATCGAAAATTACAGATTTAAAATAACACATGTGTTACATGAATAATTAAAAAAGTAGTACGCAGAAATGATTCATTGTATTCCCAGAAAAAAAAAATATTGAAAGTAGCCGATTTTCTAGTAATTGAAAGGTAATCGTTTTGAAACAAAAAATTAATAAGAATGATCAAACTTTCGAGAAATTGATTAATTCAAAAGGTATTAGAATAAATCTTGGTATAGTTGATAGTATTCAGGGACGAAAAGCAATGGAATTTACGAGAAATTGAGGAAAATTTCTGCATACACACGGATGGTATATAGTTTAGAGAAGAGGATCAGGTAACATTTGGATTTACATATGGTATTTATTACAGGTGAAATTATTTAAATTTTTGTTTCGTATACTACATGACAATGATATTGATACCATTACAGGACCGTATTTCAGAATTTTTCTGTTTTCATTTGCACAAAGTTTTTTTTTATTCAACCAAAATTTGATGATTGAATTTATGAAATAATTATGATACGAATTTTATCGTCATACCATTGATATATTGTTTCTGAAAAGTAGGTTGAACTGGGAACGTTTCGGATTTTATCAAGAAACTTGCAACCAAGAATGTTATTCCTAGGGAAGGAAGTATAAATAAATAAAGTTCCAAACGGGGTATAAAAGTAAAGTAAATAGAGATAAAAGAAAAAAAAAATGATTACAAAAAAAAAAACCAGCCGATAATTTATCCGGAAGATTTGATCCGGAACATTGTACATAGGAAAACCAATACAGCTTTCTCTTCGTAGTAAAGGACAGAGGGACAAATGCATGTCATTCGACCAAGGCTTTAGCTAGGAAGGGAGCGGGGGAAACCGATCATAGGCACCAGCAGGGCTATGATCATATTCCGGCAGCGAAGGATATTTCCGCGCCGAGGTGATACCGACCCCGTAATAGAAAATAAGTTGTATATAGATACCGATAGAGTAAATCGAAGAGCAAGTAATGCTATAAAATTGGTCGAGGAAAAATAAAAAGTGTACCCTTTAGCACTTCGCGTCGTTTCCCCAATGCCACAGAGAAACCAGGACGGTTTCCTCTGGCATCTTGAGCCGTTTGACAAAGGATCCTGTTTTTCCCGAATCCCGAGCCGAACTGAGCTGTAAACCAGGAAAGTGAAAATCGGAAATTTTTTATAATTTTGATAGGGACTTTCCCAACCTCAAATTCTAGAAGGTGGATGTACCAGTTTCATGTTCGCGATTTGGGTGTCTCAGGGGAAGTCGACCCCCTGGAACGGTAAGGTCAGCTAATTACTTGGTTCGAAACCCAATAGAATTTCGAGGAATGTAAATGTTGTTTAAATTCGAGTATTGTGAGAGAGAAAATTGTTTAACTTTCCTGGAGTAGGCTCAGTAGGAGAAGAAAAAGTTCTGGTGGTTTTGAGGAAGAATAAAGAAGATACCAGTTGGAAAGAATTCTAGAGAGAGAATTCGAGACCATAGGCTGAGGAGAAGAAAAAGTTCTGGTGGTTTTGAACAAGAATAAAAAAGAAACCAGTTGGTAAGAATTCAAGAGAAAGAATTCGAGACCATAGGCTGAGGAGAAGAAAAAGTTGTAGTCATTTTGAAGAAAAAAAAATAAAGAAGAAACGTTGGTAAGAATTCGAGAGAGAGATAATTCGAGACCATAGGAAAAAAAAAAAAAGTTTTTGTAATTTTGAAGAAGAATAAAGAAGAAAACAGTTGTGGAAATTTGAGAAAATAGGCTGAAGCGAAGAAAAAGTTCAGTTACGAGGAAGAATAAATCGTAAAACTCTCAGTTAAGAGTCTGAAGAGGAGAAAAAAAAATTACAGATAATAATAATAATGTAGGAAAATGTGTATTGGTTAGCCGAATTAATTGGGAGTGAAATTTTGTATGTGAAAAAATAAGTGGTGAAATGAAAACAGATTGACAAATGGTGGCGAAGGATGGTGAATAATTGACACCAAATATGGAAATTGGTGAAACACGCGGGAATGGAAAAAGGATACCTAATGATGTGAACAGGAAGAAAACCTGACAATGGAAATAATGAAATCGTCACAAAATTGGCGAAGAAATTTCCCTAAGCGACGATGGAAATTTGTAAAAAGTGATATACTGAGCGATTTTTATTTATTAATTATTTAAAGTATAATAATATTTTATTTGAATTACTTAATTGATTTTCTCATAACGATTTAATATTTTGAAAGTTTCCACATTTAAAAATAAGCACTTATTCAACTATTTGACGAATGAATCTGGTAAGAGTATATTGAACGAAAGAATAACCTGTGAGATGAGAAAGGAACGAGAAATTGAGAGAAAATGAGAATCTAACAGAGGAATGAACTAACAAGTGTGGGAGATAATAGTTGAATTCGTAAATCGAATTTCATTGTTCAGACTTCAGGAATTAATTAGCTACTAATCTTTTGAAGTCTAAGAACATATCTAAGTGAGTATTAAGGTCAGTCGTTTCGAGTATATCACCGAGAAAATATAGACTGAAAATTTTCAATATTGTCAGAGGGACACATTGTAATAGAGGGAATGAAAAGATGTCACATAGTTATCTACATACCATCGAGAAGTGCATGAATGTCAGATTCTTGAAATTTTAGAAAGAAAGAACAGAATTGGAGTAGTCAGACCATATTTTGTCAATTTGTATAAAAGCCTAACGGTAACCAATATGCACGATTATATCAAGAGGTCAAGTAAAGAAAGCTCGAAATTCACAACGGTATATTGCGGAAAATGACTAATCAGTGAAGGAAATCGGTTACTTCTAGGCTAAACGAAAATAGAAATAATGCTAAAAAGTAAAGAAAAAAAAATAGAAAACGTAAATTCAAACACGAAGTGATATGCAGTACCGTATAGTTAGGAGAAGCGTAACCAAGGCAGTAGGATCGGAAACTCGCGAACAAAAGAAAACTACAGTATGATAGAAAACGTAACTGTGGAAATTAAATCAAACGGTAACGGAGTCAGAAGGGGATAAAGAGTATGGTAGCAAAGAGGGATGCGGCAGTTCCACGGAAATGAAGAACTTCGGACACGGCTGGGCAGGACCACTTCAATATCATCAGGGACCAAGAATAACCGATGGAGGAGGAATTCATAATTAGGTAACGGAGACTGGAATATGAGACTTCCAGTTTCCGAATTTCGTACTAACCACCAACAGAAATTATTGGATTCTAATTTAATTTGTATTTGCAGGTATTATGGCAGCGGGACCCTGTTCTAATGGCCAGGACCCCAACGTAGATGAACCGAATCTGCTCTGAGGAAGACCAAGGATACCAAAGAAGAACCAGGACGCCACCTCCTAGGACCACAGCTGAGACTACCACAAGACGTTCAGGACCAAGGATTCTAGACGAAGGACCATGGACCCAAGACGTAAAACCGAAGATACCAGACGAAGGACCGAAGATTCCAGACGAAGGACCGGAGATTCCAGACGAAGGACCAAGGACTCTAGACGAAGGAACCGAGACGACGATCCAAGGACCCCAGGACCCAAGATGCAGTTTCGTAGATTATTTCCAGCCGAGAGACATCGAGGATTTCTACCACCAACTTCGGAGAGATGAGCAGTCAGCGATGGGAGAGCAGGTTGCAGCATGTCAGGAGATCAAGGGAACATCACCATTCAGTTCCCACCACACTACCATTCCGAGAAGATGATCCTGGAGAATGTTCACTTCAGATGCAGTTGTCCCCCAACTGGTGCCAAGCGAGGACCATGGAGCAGAGTTGTGTATCTAGCACATGGAGCGTGGGAGATATCGGTTGCAAGAGATAGCCAGTCCGAGGATAACATCTTCCTTTGGACACTTGGGAAGGAGTTATCAGTTCTCAGGTGAACAGATTCCATTTATCATTCACGTAGATGGATCGGAGCATACCTGATAGCTCTGTGAACCAAGGAACCGAAAACCAGGAAGGATTCAGAAGCCCATGGAATTTGGGTAGCAGTATCAACATCTACGGAGCTACATCGACGAGTGCGTGAGTGAACAGACTTATGACTTTAGTGTTACGACCATGGGCGTGCGGAAACCCATTACGCGCGGGATACGAACTGCATAAACACAGACTGTAGAATTGTAAGTTGAAAAATGTAAGGAGGATCTGGAGTAACAATTTATTTCGAGAAAAAAAAAATTGTCACTATTCTTAGGGGGGAGGATTGTAACAGAACGTATCGTATGAACGGACATAATAATTTACCCAACCCCTAGTTAATCCTCTCAGGTCAAGAAACCGTCGAACACTTGTGTAGAAATAACGATATCCTAACAAAGATTCTCAGAAATACATTGGTTACGAAGGAACATCTTTAAAACGAGTGTATCATATTACTTTTAAGAGACTTGTAATAATATTTCCAAATGAGACATTTCAGAGTACCAGGAAACCTTTCAATATCCCAATAGTTTGCATATGTTATTTTTGTTGAGAGGCACAGATTTTCATGATACCCAGATAGGCCACCCAGAAAGCACTTTGCAGAGAGGGTAGATGATCGAACTATGAAATTGGACACAATTTCGAAAGTAGTCTTTCGTTTCATTCGTTCAGGTCAACATGTGGTTGCGCATTTTTATTAGTTTACTCAAGTTATTGTAATTGTCATATTTCAACTCTGTTCAACACAATATTCAATCTGGGTACTATCGTTAATTTTCATTCTTTGAATATATATAAAGTCGATCTTTTCCACTTGTCTCTAAAAAGTTGATTCTTCTAATCAACTCTTAGTATTTGTTGTATTTGAATTATTTCGAGTCTTTTGCATTTTATCTTGTTAAATTATTAGTAAATTGTCTGGCCTCATTCACCTTAGATTATTAGTTAAAATCAGAAGTTGCCTATTCAAATAATTTGAGAAATGTCCCAAACATCTTTTGTTGTTATTCCTTATTGTTTTGTTTAATAGATATAAGTGTTTTGAATTATGGTTTTTATTCTCAAAAGTTATCCAGTTTACAAAAATCCTTTTGATTTTAGAGAAAATTATTTTACTTAGAGTTGAACAGAGTAAGTAAATTTGAGTGCTAAAGTGAGTTTCGCAACGAGTTCTCAATCCAGATCGAGTAGAAATAGTCGAGATCATCTGATGAAAAAGTAAGGTGAGTTAAAAATCTTGAATGCTGTGAGGTATGATTCCTAGTTCCTAGAAAAATAGAGTCCAACGTTCCCAATTATTATTATGTTTTAACGACTCCGCTCGGTCGAATCAGTTGTGATAATGCTCTATTTAATTATAAAGACAGCATTTGTTACACTAAGACCACATTAGATATTGAAAAGATTAAAAATTGGTTTGATTATAACCTACTCCACAATAAACTTTGAAGAAACGAAATATATGCCATTAACATTTTATAATGATACTCTTCCAGACGTAGGGCCACTAATAATTGATAATAATTCTAGAATAGAAGAAACAGATAGTATCAGGTACTTAGGGATTATGCTTGACAGGCATCTTAAATGGGACAAACAAATAGAATTCCTATTGAGGAAATTCCAAAGTTCATTATCAAAATTCAAGTATCTCAAAACAGTCATGGATATAAAATCTCTTGACATTCTTTATTTTTCATCAATACAGTCTCAATTTAATGATGGGATTCTGGCTTGGGGAGGAGTCATGAAATCCCAACACAGAAGTCTTGATGTTCTTCATAAATAGTTTTTGAAAATCATATATAGTAGAAGTTATTTATATCCAAGTGAAAAACTGTACAAAGAATCAAAGAAAATATGGATATAGACAATTATTTGGATACAACATAATGATTTATATCTATAAACATAAAACGAATATAAACTTCAATAACCATATTTATAACACAAGAAATAAAAATAGTGTCACAGCAAAAAATAAAGTTAAAGGTCAACAAGGTCTTAGAAAAATTTCGAATATTCATTGCCATTTTACAATGATTTAATTCAAAATCATAAAAAAGGGATCAAGCCATCATTCTCATAAAAAAAATTGAAAAAATGGATTCAAGAGTATCATCGAAATTCATTTCATGCTATCTTCTACTTTAATTAACACAGGTAGTTTATTTTTATTATCATTTTGTTGAATTTTAAAAGTTAACAAAACATATACCTTCGTGTAATTCTTACCTGAAATTTCTCGCAACAAGTTTTCAACTTCGCGAGTATAATTAAACTGTTTATTCACCTTTTTATACAAATTGATGTAATGCTTTTTCATTGAATTTTGAATAAACTTATTATTATTATTATTGATAATTCATAAGAAGTGTTGAACAATTTCAAGATTTATGTTTGATGTTTTAAATTAGTCTATACCTTTACTGTAATCTGTCTTCAAATCATGCAAACTTACACTTGGTTCTTCAATGTAAGGTTTTTAAGTATGCATTTCTTGAATTGCCTTTTCATACAGCATTTTGGACGGATGGTTTCCTATCAAAAAAGATCATTAACTATGTCAGCCACAATTTGTTTAATAATACCTATTTCTTCATTAATGTGTAATGTACTAAGAGAAATGTTGACTGATCCATGTTCAAACTTGTCAAAAATGTCTTCTATTGAATGAATCTGTAAAGTTTTTTATACTGAACTGTCCTGATCCAACGCTCTCAATTCAATACCTGATGGCCTATTTCACCAACTGATTCCTAAAGTTAGGAAATACCTAAATCGAATTTAGGAATGCCCAAGTGCAATTTGCGCTTCACCAAGCATTAAGTAATGCTTGAAAGTTATAGGAAATACCTAACGTAGGTCTTTGCTATCACTCTTAAGCATCATTTAACGTGTGGTGAAACGTAAATTGAACTTGGGTATTCCTGAATCCGATTCAGGTATTTCCTAACTTCAGGAATCAGTTGGTGAGATCGGCCATAAGTGTCGTATATGTACTCCAGAATTCTGGGAAATGAAATGTAATTCATCGAATGGAGATACCTGACTTAATATAGACAATATAAAGTTAAATTTTATTAGATGCAAAAATATGTTTCATAAATTGTACACTGAGTGAAACATTCGATTTGAAAAATGAATGAACCTGGTACTCACTAAACTAGACGAAAGCTCTACAAACTAAAGAAAATTCAAGCAAAACACTTCTTCCTCCTCGAGTATAAATTAATGTAACCAAAATACTGTTTCGCTCCAGTTATGCAAATTATCTGTTGTAATTAACCAGAGCAATATTATTTCTCATGTTGAACATTACAGGTGGTTCAGATCACAGACCTATTTAGATTGCAAAAATTAATATGTTCATTTGAAATTCATTATCAAGTGGAAGATACAAAGAGATTGTTTGTTTATAAAATCTGAACAATCGCTCATTTCAGAAATCGTAGAATATTAAAATGCAATTTTTGTAGTAAAATATGTACTACTCGTGAAGGTATTTTGATGAAGCAATTAATAGTTGGCAACTGCTATTGTTTCGTGATATTTATGGTTAGGAAGGAAGATTGGACGAAAGTTTATAGGAAGGTTGATCATTAGTTTCCGCACGTATTTAGAACCGACAATAATTTCATAAAAAAAGCATAAGGCCTAAAGCTTGTTTAAAAACCTTTTGTTTTACATTTATTTCATTATATTGAAATTAGACTGAGAATGTAACATTTTCGGCACCCAGTATTGCTCGTTATTGATGTAGGTGATTATTAGTAATAGTTCAATATCAAATGATGTTGTTTATTACGAGACATCATCATTAAAATAGCGATAAAATGACAAGAGCATCTGAAATAATATCGTTAGTTGGGAATTTCGTCGACTACCACTTCCTATATATTAATGGATGTCATAAATATTCCTTCCGCTAAATTATCTCTTGGGCCTCTAGTAAATCACTCCCGCTCATAATTGAAATGGCTTCATACGGTACCTTAGCTCTATTCGACGCTTTCAGCGTGAAGAAGATCTGCACTCACCTGTAACAAAAAAGTTCAATGGTAAATAGTGTAATACATGTTTGGAATTCTGAACAAATGATCATTAATGTTCATAAGCTATGTCTTATCTACCTACCCAGAAAAATAAACTTCTGGTATTTCTGGAAGTTATACGATACCAACTTATGTCGGCACATGCATTCGGAATATGTTGATTTTTTGACGTACAACTGTGCAACATTCGGTAAAATTAACTGTAGTAACAAATTATTCTCTCAGCCTTACCAGGCTCATGGTGTACGATAATGAGCCCTGCAAGCTAGGATGCTCCAGATCGTAGCATTACGTGAGTTTTCGTCCGACACATATTCACAATGTTTCATTTGCGTTCGTCTTGAGACCGTTATGGATGCATGCTCTGTACAGTTGACTGTCGTCGCCATATAGATGCAAATTCCAGTTCGGTTCAATACATGGGAGAGGGACTGCGGTAAAAAAATAAATAAAAATAAGTGGACCCAGCACACTTCCTTGGAGAACCCCGCAAAACGCATGTTTCGGTTCAGATACTGATTACCAACTTTGATCTGTTGAGCTGTTGAAACATGTTTGACTAGAAGTAGTGCTATGGAACTGATGTCATAGAAATTGAGCTTAGCATAGAGTAATATATGGTTCACTAAGTCAAATGCTTTACTGAAGTCCAATGAAGTAAGGTAAGTTATCCATGGATCGAGTAAAATCGTTAATAATTTTTATTAGGGAAGTCGTGGTGCTATATTATCTCTGGAATCTTGACTGTATCTCTGGAAGAATATTGTTGGTTTGCAAGTGAACATTTATTTCGAAATAATTTTTTCTCTAATATTTTAGACATTTTTGGAAGTATGCTAATTGGGCGAAGATCATTCAGGTGGCTTGAGGTAGTTTTGGCAATGGTAGAACAATGGCTGTTTCCATAATTTGAATAAATCTCCAGTATTGAATGAATTATTTATGATATTTGCTATGGATGACAGTAATCGATGGCATATTTTCTTATTATGAGGTTTATGATATCACACTACTACTGAGTACAATAGTGTTTCTACTTCATCGCCCGTTATTAAATTCAGTAGTACCATATTCGTATCGTATTATTTTTTTAAAGCTTTTATTTAACTTGATCTGTGTTTGCGTGTTTGTTAGATGGGTACAAATCTTGCAAGCTAAATTAGAACCATCAGATCCTCTTATCCTATGGAATTAAAATTTTACATGTTGGTTCAGTGCCGATGACAATACATTAATGTCTAAGAAATGGTCCCCTCCTGTCCTCCCTGCCCACCGAAATCTAGATAGAGAACGCGTATGGTTTCGGAAGATTTCTTGATGAATTTGGACGTCAAAAATTACAGCAAAAACAAAAATTATGTAAGGGGGCTCGCCCATCCTCCTTTTCTCGCGAAATGAAAATCGGAAGAATTCGTAAAAATAGTGAAAGTATCTGACTGTAGAATATTATGGTTTAAAAAAATTTCACCTCCCCTTTCCCCAATCATAAAGTAGATAGAGAACGCAAAGGAATTCGGAAAATGTTTCAACAGATTCGAACATGGAAAATATTGATGAAAATAAAATCGATCAGGGTGCTCGCCCTCTTTTCCTGTCACGAAAAAAATTTGGAAAATTCACGAAATTTAATTCGATAAAATCCGTAAAAATGGTGAAAATCACCTGACCATTGAATAAAACGGTTTCAAAAAATTCATACCTCTTCCCGCCTCGAAAGCTAGATAGCAAACGCGTGAAAATTCGGAAAAATTTCCAACGTAAATTAACAGGCAAGCGACCGTGCAACAATGACGCATTAAATGAAATGAACATACACTAAGAAACATATCCAAATAAAACTAAAAAAGAAATAAACTTTAAAAAATCTTTTTACAGGGAAGCTTTAATTTAAATGCACTAAAAAGATTAAAATACATTTTATAGTGGAATAAACCCATCATTTTGTTAAATTATAAAATTTCAAATGATATAAAACTTGTCGCGAGTTTCAATCTTGGGGTAATGTTAAATTTAGTTTACAATAAAAAATTCATAGATACTTATCGCGACATTAACTTCCTCCTTTTCAGTGCAATGGAATAAAAGCTTTTCTCTAAAGAGTTTTTTGAGTTTATTTATTTTATTCGAGTAGAAATCCAGGATATCATTATTTATAACAACTCTTCTAGTACAGTCAACAAAATAATTATTCAGAAAATCGGGATTTTGAAATTCTGCATCAATTTCACGGGTATGTTTTCCATGGATATTCCAGTGGGAGAAGTCCTTCCAAAGTTTCTGTATATGAGCAACTTTTTCATTCCGTATTGCATGCGTTTTTGAAGTCCATATAATACTCCAGGCTACATTGTGATTAATTTTTCTTATTCTTACTGTATAGATGTACAATTGCTATTAATTAAACTTTTTGATTCGATTGTTATGCGGAATATTGGGGTTTCAAATACTGATCAAGTTCTTTCCTTATGCAGTCGATCAAAGTACTTACTGCTAGATTTTCATCATATTCCTAAATATTTATATTTTCAATAAAGGCATGAAAGTTTATGATAGAAATAGATATAAAAAAAATAGTGAGAAATGTGTATCTTTTTATGTTCATTTCACAATATAGTGGAAAGATTGGTATTTAAATCTCGTGAGATATTGAAGTGTCCAGGCACAGTCCAATGCAATTATTATCTAGTGCTTCGGGTGCTCGGTCTCTCTTGAATTCGAAACCATCATGCTAAAAGGTAAATTCAGAAACTTCGAACATGGCAAAATCCGAGCTGTGCCCATAATGAAATTCAGCTAGTTGAACTAACATTCCCTCCTAAGATATCCAAACAATGAATACATGTCATCCCGCATTCAACAAATACGATCCGGTACGGCACACAGCGCAGCGGTTTGATTTGTAGCAATTTCATGTGACTAATGTTCGCATATACACCTGCCTTATTGAAGTTGCTCCGAAAATGTTCATCATAACCGGACTGATCCTGACATCACATTCCAACAATATTAATTGAGGAAACATCATCAGAATTGCCACTGAGCTAGAAAAATGATTCCAGAAGCAACCATCCAAATGTGATATTCAATCCGACTACATCGAGAGAATATATTTTCTCTACGACTATTGTATTCTACGTTAATTACATATTGATTTTTAATTGAAGAATAAAGATGATTCCAAGTCACCGTGGATCCTAACTCATTATTCAACGGCACTCGGCCAATCACAGGTTCAGAATTTTCAGAATCCACGGGAACTGAGAGGTTTAACAAACAAATTCTCAAGAAGGCTTTGCTTGATTGAACTTCTATCACTGCTTGGCATCAGCGAATGTCAGATTGACTATTTTCTTAGTTTTAACTTTGATCTGTGTGACAAGTACCTAATATAAAAATGAATAGAGCGGATTTGGAAAGCAGTGATAGTGAGGAAGATGAAATCTATCTTGCAACAAAGATATGTCAAACAATTTTTACTTGAACGTTCCACACTCTCTAAGTTCTTGGTCAGAGTTTCTCTAGTAGGTACTTCATTCACAAATTTTCTAGTGCCTGTTATAGCTCAGTTGGTAGAAGCGTGTACAGGAAGAACTGGAGATGTTGGACGTTCGGGTCAACTCCCTATGGTGGATGGCTAAGCGTATTTCAAAGCGCTTTGCGCCCATCCCAGCCATGGTGAGGGGTACCGAGCATGCAGTGACGGACTCTCAGAAGGCGGAACTGTTTGGTGAGTACTTCGCCAGCGTGCACAAAAAGGCGCCGGACGTTAGTGATGGACATAGAGAGAGATCTAAGATAACAGATGACTTTAGAGAATCCATGTCCATCCCTATCGGCCATTGTAGGTTTGCCAAACTCATGACAAACTATGAGGAGCTGACGGAAGTCATAAAATGACTTCCGACGAATAAGGCGCCTGGGCCGGACGGGCTGGACGCAATTCTGCTCAGAAAACTACCACGAAAGTCCCTTGTACAGTTTATACATCTTATCAACGCCATGATCAAATGGCAGTGTTACCCAGACTGTCTGAACAAGGCACTGGTGATTCCAATCTTGAAACCTGGCAAAGATGTCCATAAACTTGACAGCTACCGTCCTATTTCGCTACTGAGTGTAGTCGCCAAGGTAGTGGAGAAAATACTTCTGAAACGACTGTTTACCCTAGAGGAGAAACTCAAAATGATCCCCGCTGAACAGTTCGGCTTCAGAGCCGGGCACAGCACGACTTCTCAAATGGTGCGAATTGTTCACGGGGTGAAAGAGGCAGCTCATCGAGGGCAAAACACGGTCATGGTTCTGCTAGACATGCAGAAAGCCTTTGACTCAGTGTGGGTTGAGGGTCTAGTATCCAAAATGCTGATGGTAGGCATGCTTTCATATATAATAATATAATATAATAATAATAATAATAATAACGTTTATTTACACGAGAAAAATATATATATACAATTTACAAAAGTTGCAACAATGTTTGTGTTAAATAAACAATTTACCCACAAAAATCATAGATTGCGCGTGGGGTCTCATTTATCTAGTATTCTATGTTATGATTTTTATATTTATTAATATACCGAAAATCTATGTAATACATTAATTTAACTAAAATTTGCTTCATCTATACATATATACGTACATAGTGTTTCTATTACAAAATTACAATAAATGAAAAAAGAAAAAAGGAAAGAAATAAAATAAAAAAATTGATTTTTCATAAAAAAAGAAAATAATGTATAGCATTTATAAGTACCCATTTATAATTTACCTAAGAGCTTAGAATCCATATATAATCAAGTATGGTAAGATGAAATAAAAGAAATGATTATAGAAAAGAAATTATTAAAAATATTGAATTATTATGGTTTCCCCCTGAACCACATATATTTTTCCTAACAATAATAGCTAACATTTTCTCTTAACTCAACAATTACTCGGATCAATCAAATTACGAATATCCGTTCTATTTGAACCAAGCAAATATTTTTTCACTTTGTTCCTGAACAACTTTATGCTATTGATTCCATATTTAATATCAGTTGGCAGGGTATTGAATAATCTTGCGGCAAGGTAACTGTGGCATCTTTGTGCTAGGGTTCTTGTTGCCGGGTTCGTTTTTAGATTTACATTCGCTTTGTGCCTTGTGGAATATCGGTGATCTACAAATTGCATGTTTTTTTCTCTGAATTGGAATGACACAACATCCATAAAGAAAAGCTGTCTTATATCGAGGAGAAGTGCCTCTTTGAATAGTGCGTCTGAGTGGTAAGTTGAATTTTTTTGGTACATTATTTTTATAAATTTTTTTTGTAATGATTCCAATTTTTTCAGATGAGTTTTCGCAACTCCACCCCAACCAAGTATGCCATACCTCAACCTAGATTCTACAAGTGCACTATAAATGATTCTCATTTGTGGTAAATTAACAATTGTTTGAATATATTTAAATTTGAATAGTAAACTTCTCAACGTGCGAGTAACAGAGTTGACATGAGCGTCCCACCTCAGAAATTGGTCTATAGTTATACCAAGGTATTTTGATTTCTCAACACGCATGATCTGGCTTGTTTCCCCTCTATCATCTTCGATGACTAGATTATCAAAATTTGGCAAACCACTCCTGTTATTAGCGAAGGATATAAAAATAGTTTTCTTATAGTTAACCGTCAGCAATTTGTGATCGAACCATGTTACTATTTTCTTGAGGTCATTTTCAACAATTTGTTTGAGATCAGTCCAGTTTTTTTCATGGTATACGATAGCTGTGTCATCAGCAAAACTTATTATTTTTCCACATGAGTTTAAAGTGAATAAATTGTTAATATATATGGAGAATAAAACTGGACCCAGGACCGTTCCCTGTGGAACTCCGTACTCAACAATTTCTTCGATGCTTTGTTCTGCATTAATTTTTACACATTGTTTACGGTCTTTGAGATAGCTATTGAATAAGTCATATGCAATACCTCTTATTCCTATGTTCTGCAAAGTTTCCAGCAACTGAGGATGACTAACTGTGTCAAACGCCTTTGCGAGATCTAAAAACACACATAGCGTGGGATTTTGTTTACAGACGTTTTCATAGATTTTACTTGTCAATAAAGTAATAGCATCTTGAGTGGATTTGCCCTCTCTGAATCCGAATTGCATGTTAGATAATATGTTATGTCTTTCCAAGTACCCTGTTAGTCTGGCTTTTAATATTTTCTCAAAGATTTTCGCTAAACTAGATATTAGTGAAATGGGCCGATAATTCGAAACATTTTTTTTGTCACCGTTCTTAAAAATAGGTATAATTATTGATCTTTTAAACTGGAGGGGACAAATGCCGCTTTCGAACATTTTATTAATTATGTGTGCCAGTGGTTTTTTTATTTGATCTTATATGGTAAGGTTGATCAACTCCTACCTCGTCGGTAGAACTTTTGCGGTAAGAGTGAACATCACAAGATCCGCAGAATATCCAATCGAAGCAGGGGTCCCACAAGGGTCGAGTCTGTCACCTATATACCTATGATTTCCCTCTATGCGATAGAACGAATACGGCTATATACGCGGATGATACCGCTATATATGCCCATTCGTTCCCGAGCATTGTAGCTGCGAGGCAGGTTCAATCTCGGTTGGACTGAGAAATCATACCGTATCTAGAGATGAATAAGATTGTGGTCAATCCGGCCAAGTCGGAGGCGATCAACTTCTCGAAGAAATTCAAGTTTTCGAGAATTCCACAGGGGTTGACTGTCAAAGATGAGGCTGTTGAGGTCTCGACCAATGTGAGATACCTGGGAGTACAGCTTGACAAGCGGCTAACATTGCACAAGCATCTCAATCTGGCTATCCAGAGGGCTGCGGCAGCGGTGAAACGCACGTACCCCCTAATAGCCAGATGATCATACACAAGCAGATCATCAGACCTGCTATGTTATACGCTTGCCTGGTGTTCTGCAGCCTGCCCAAAACTCCTTTTCTGAGACTGGACAGGATGCAGAATAAGGTACTTCGGATCATCACTAATAGTGATAGATACATCCGATTGGATGCGCTGCGCGACCTTGCAGGCGTCGACTCCATCCCGACACATGTCTTGTCATATTAGTTTTACAAGTTCCACCTTCCCAAAAGTACTCTTATCAGAGACCTTACCAGGCTCAGGGTATATGATAATGAGCCCCGCAAACATGGAGAACTCATCTATCAAGCGTTGGATATCTTTCACGAAAGACGGGAAGAACCGGTTCCATAGGGAACCTATTCGATTCTGAAATGCCCAGTACCACGACCCGGTTTTTCCGGGATGTCGTCGAACTAATTGTCCTCATGAAACTGCCTAAAGCAATATCTTCATTGAATGCAAATGAACATCACGCATAAGCTTTGCAGGAGGCGTGGATCCTACCAGCTACCCCCATTACAACTTGAAATATTCGACCACCCGTTAACATCAGCAGGGGCGGATACCAGCGCCCTCACACGGGGACCCTAGGTACCCCTTGGTACAAGCGCTCACCCCCCTGACTGGCGACGGTCAGAGGGATGAGGCAGCTTTCTGTGGGTCAAGCTCCCCTGTCCTCCCCTAGTCCACGACGGACGAGGAGGGCTGAAGAGACACTGTTAGGAATACGTCAAGTTAATTTAAAGGAATAATTTTATAATAAAAACCCTATTTATTTATTTATTTGTACATGAAGTAAATTTATAACGAAGGTAGTTATATAGGCAAGAGTTCGAATCTCACTCTTGGAAGTTTTTTTAAAATCATTTTCAATTAAGGCATTTATTCATTCATGACTGAACACCGATTATTCATGTATAATTGTTATTATTTTACTTTATAATATATACTCATTTTCGTAAATAATATTTAAATTTCATTAGAACTCTGACTATCGTATAGTCGTAGATAAAGTATAGTCTTCTTTCGCGTGTAATAGCTATTATTTCCTCGGATAATTCCGAAATGAGCCGAAGGCGATTTTCGGAATTTTTATCCTCGAGAATGATAGCTATCATTATACGCTCATTGAAAAATATACTACTATTTTTTCGTTTTGATCTTATATAAAGGTTCTGTGTATTTCTGGTTGAAAGTAATGTGGAGGTACCCTTGAATAATTTCACACCGTAGAATATTAGGTGAATTTTGACAGAAACTAGTTACTTCTCTCTTCGGGTATATGAAATTGAATCTTGTCTTAGATTCAACCATTTCCTGAAAAATATGCTATTGACGCAACGTTTTCAATTTTGAAGGCAATTTTTAGAAAAATATTGTAACGCTCTTTCGTGTGGTTGTTAAATTAGTATATCCTGCTTGGAAACTAACTTTTGCAACTCCTAATATGCTTGGTTGGGCGTTTACTATTGGCAGACTTAAAACGTCAATCTTGGGCAATCCCATGGAGTCAGCTTTGGGTGGAGATTTGGTCGGTTTTCAGAGGTCAGTTTTTCTGATTTTCTGATTGGGAATTGAGAAATGTAGGCTTTGATGGCACCATTCGTGAGTCTGAATTTCATTTTCTCATTCCATTTTTGTTTATTTCAAAAAAATATGTATTTTGACTGCTTTTATAGCAGCATCTGGTTCAGACTGCTTCGATTCCACACTCCAATACTTCATTGAAGAGTCGTGAATTAACTTCTTATATTTACAACAAAGAATGTTCAACTATTCCAAATACAAAACACAAAATTCTAACCCTGAAACGCAATATTGGTCCAATAGCCACTGACAAATCTGAGCTAAAATTAAAGGATGAATTTTATATAGCAGTATGTAACTTAGCACGGGAATTCTTGAATCGTATATAGTTAGATCAAAAAAATACCAACAAAAAAATTTTAACCTGAAAATCCAGAGTGGAATCCAAAAGAAAATTAATTCCACCAGAAAAAAGAAAAAGAAAGTAAGAGGGCTATCGGGAAACAGCTTTGATATAATAAAAGTCAATAATATTCTCCATAAAATAGTCCTAGGATACCTTCAGTAGGCAAGGGTAGATTAGGTTGGGTGAGGTAATGCTTCATATTTCGAGCAAATTCGTCTTTTTGAGCTCTGAAAACGATGGTTATCTTCCTAGAAATGCCAGTAGAAGAGTTGAGAATACTTTTTGAGGTTATGGTTGAGCCTCACATCTTATTCATGAATATGTCAAAGATCATGAGGATGGTCCATACAAATAGTGTATGTGACATAATTGTGTTACAACTATGCCAATAACCCTTTTCACCAGAGGTTACTTGGGATTGGGATCAATATGATGTTCAAGAAACACAGTTATAGTTTCGAATTCGGTTGAATTCAGTCTCAGAGCTCCTACAGTATAATTATCTGCTAATCGCTCTTATCGTTGAACCACTTACTATTATTATTATTATCATAATTATATGTTCCATAGCTACCCACTCAAATAATCCCCACATAAAAAACTTCCACGCACAACATATGGATTTTCACTTCTTTCGGAGAGAGAAAGTTCTTCGCCAGAATAATGTAATGACAGGATTATGGGAAGTTGAAAAAAGAGGCAAGGGCAAAACACCCTACTCTTGAATAATTGCATATAGTCTGAAGAGGGTAATAGTTTAGGGTAATTATTCCATATTACCTGAAATGTTCTTGAGTTTTGGATTATCCGTAGGCAGCACAGAATGGTAGTGAGAAGTGGAAAAAAAGATATTTCAGGTACTCAGATACCACATGTTATATTTACACGAGAAGGAAGAAGTCTTCGGAAACATCTACAAAAAAATCCGAGATATATTTCGAATCAGCTTTCTTTTGACATAATTGAAATAAAATAAGAAAACAGTGGCTCGCCCAGAGGATCAAAATATCTTTCAAAGACATGCGCACATGCGTGATAGGCATTATGTCAGAAAATTTGCAGATTCAAATTTTTTTCACACCTACTTTAACATCGTAGATTCTACAGAAGTGTAATCAAATAAGCATAAGGAATATTCCATGGGACAAAAATCTAGAGAGTTAGTGTGAGATGAACAGCTCCAGAGGAAGAAGTATTTGGAACGTTGGAACTTTAGTATAGGCTGAAATCGTAAATGATTATTACAGTTCTACTGCTGAAAAAATAACAGAAAATATATCTCTATAAATTTGTCCACCTTAGCTCACTTTCAAGGTCCTTCTAAGTATAGCTGATTCTCTGGTACTCTATTACACCAATATACATGAACTCAGAAATATTACTACATCTTTCGAAAGTAAAATTACTTCAGGCATTGTTGATTTATCTATAAAAAAAATTCGAAATACAGCAGAAACTGCTTCCTAGTCCATCTAATAAATAAAGGCAATTTTTCTGAAAATATCCAAAGTAATACTCCTGCATGAGGCTGGTGACCTTGACGATCCCTCTAAAATTAGACCTATCTTTTATATGGAGAAAAAGCGAGGTGAAGTTAGTCCGGTGGTATTCTGTGATTTATCTTCAGCGTTCGTCTTCTTGAACACCAGAATACAGTTACGAAAGCTTTACCACTATGGTGTTAGGGGTGACTTTCAGGAATGGTTTGAATCATATCTGCAAAGTTAAAGCAAGTTGTAATAGCGACAACATACTCGTTGAGTTCATTTATTTGACTACAAGTTGTCTGGAGAATGCGGTATGCCTCAGGGGTCAATACTCTGATCAATTCTCTTTTAATTCTACATGAATGACTTGAACCCTGTCTACAAATGATACTTTTATATTCTAGTATAATGAAAATTCTGGAACACTTCTTGAAATTATCAAGGATGATATTTGTAAGGTGAAAAAAAAAACATGGTGCAACTCAAATCGGTTAGGAATGAAAAATCTAACTTTGGCAGAAGTAATATCCTCATTCAAAGGTTGATCAGATGAGCTGGTATTACATGGCTGATGATGCTACAGGAAACAGTGACAAGAATTCTAGGTATTCAGATAGATTGTAGATTAAAAATCAATGAACATGTTTGAACAAAAAACTGTCTTTTGGATATTGAGACATAAGAGTCATATCTAATGAACTTGGTCGAAATCTTTGATCCTTTTTAGAACTTCATCCAGGTTCAAACTCTATTTATTAAATTCTCTGTCAAAATCTGCATGATGAAATTATTCAAATAACTCTAGATATACCAAAAAAGAAAAATCTCAAAAATTAAGATGAGTAATATAAGAATGAGATATTTTTTATTATACCTGCAACAAAATCATTGTCAACTGCACTGAAATGTATGCAGAATCTTCATTATTAAAACACGCCGTGCTAGAAATGTTGTTGCTAGGTAACAACGCCAAGTTCTCGGTTTCATACGTGAAATGTAAAATAAGCCTCCATGTCAACAATACCTGACATCAGAGTCCATTACCTACTTGATTAGATGTTATAAAATACGAGGTACATTATCTTGATCTGAAATTCATTTCCAGCATTGTTTTCGACAAGACAAAAAATAAAGTATGACACATATACTTTCAAAACACTCGTAACTTTAAAGGGCACTCCGCTGCGCATCGTTAAAGTCAATGCACGTGCTTTGAAGAATCATTTGTGCACTTGTATCATAATATTCCACTATTTTTTATTCATTTTATGAGTCATCCATTTCTTATTCATTTTTATCAATCTCTTCGATAATTCTTTTGTATCTTCATTAAACGTACAATGAGACTATGAGAAATATTATGTTAGGAGTAATCGTCCCGCGCCTTGACAGCTAGAACTAAAATTGAATTTCTGCTGATACAAAAAAACAGCTGAATTTTGTGATAAATAATATTGCTTTCGCTCCAATTATGCATATAGAGGACCCTGTAATCAATACTGATTGAAGTTATATATTCTCAAAAACACTCGCAACAATTTGTGGCTGATTATATCGGATTAAATTTGAATTTGAATCACATGGAACAACCAGGATAATGAATGATGCTCGTTCGTGACTCGATGAGTTTCATAAGGATTATAAATTTCAGTAATTTGTCCAATTTGTTTGAGTTTTCCTCACTCTGAGCCCTCTGAACCCTCTGCACCATCATGCTTTGTTGGATTTCAGTGAATAGGAATATTCACAACTTCCGTTTGATTCATTTATGGTGGAAGATTAGGAACGAAAATATATTGATAATTGAGGTATTTGATATTTAATCGACAAATATTTTATAATACCACCCATATTTGGTGAAAACCGTAATTATTTCTGCTCTGGACTCAGCATCTGTGTTCATTTCATACAGAAATAAATCTCTCTTTCAACCCTAGTGAAATGTTCTCATCACTTGTTCCTCTTCAACGAAGACCTTGGTACTTCAGTTTCATCCGAATTTGCTTTCAGCGCTCTTCAATTCAAGCCTACCCTTTTGTTTAGTTTCCGCCTGGTATGAGAGCTTTTACACAAGAATTTGGATTGACCCCAATGTAAAATTGCGTAATAAAAGCTCTTTTCCCTTCCATTGCTAGACATTTATATAGGCCAGGGCCTGAGAAGTTTAATTTCTATCAGTTTTCAATATTAAGTCAATATTAAGTCCAGAAGGAACTTCTTCAATGATGGCCCTTTTTAACAAAGGAATATTGAACAAAAATGTTTAGTGGACTCGAGGACATACTGTTTTCTGAAATGAAAATAATTATACAATAACAAAATAGAATATTATGGAATAAGTACAAAGTAAAATTAATATTGCACGACAGTGAATGTTTGCAGCATGAGTGAAAGATTGCTATTTTGTGCGAGTTGCATTCTATAGATCTTTTTTGGTGCCCCATTTTACGTATTCAAAGCACGCCTCAGCGTGTTTATATATATACGGTAAACCTTGTACATTATTGAAACTGATGATAGACCAGGTCATGACTGTTTAGAATATCAGAATTTCACCTCAGTAAAAATCTCACAGTTTTCGAGATAATGCATTTTTTAAATTTCTGATGGAAAATCACTACCTCACCTTGGATTTTTGAGTGCCGAAGATTACTGATAAGTGTGCTTTCAGATGTACGAAACAGTTTTTTAGAAAACGATACAATTTTTCAAGAAATGAGGGTAAAATGCCAGATTTGAGTTTCACCAGTTTTTCAACAAAGTTTGACATTATTATTTGAAAAAACATAACCAAGTGGTAGTAGATATCCATAGCAAAAGATTGCCCATTTTGTCCAGAATCTACCATGGTATAAAATATACGATAATTATTTTTGGAAGGAGTAGAATTTCGATTATATTAGAGAGTGATGTTATTCTGAGCTGAAATCAAATCCATAAGACTTTGTCAGTAATGTCTTTTATTTTTATCAAGGTGAAATGATTAAATAATTATGAGTAATAACGAATCAACTGCTTAGAAGCATTCAATGAGATGTAAAGAAGTCAATACTAATTCAACATACACTATAAACCACAATGACGATTATTCAACATCGCACTGAATAATATTACAAAAATGTTATTTTCCATCCACTCGTACGCAGAGACATCTTTTCAAGAAGAACCTTTTCAAATGCGTTATAGGTTAAAGCCTCAAAATCAGCAATTCTCTGAGCGGCATTGTGCAATCGGATATCGTCCTGCATAAAGCGCTGCTGCAGCAGTAGCACTACCTCCACATTCACCATAAATGTAGTGCATATGCGCATATTCTCGGGGAGTATAGCGTGTGTACGGCATGGCAAAGAAATAAATACCACTGAATGAAACAAGCAGAATAATTTCAAAAAACTACGACAGAAGTTCAAACAAATTCGTCCCAATTTGTATACATGGCACTCAAAAATCCAAGGTTAGGTAGCGATTTTCCAGAAATTCTTAAAATGCCCATTATCTCGAAAACGGTTATATTTTTACTGAGGTGAAATTCCGATATTCTGAACAATCATGACCTGGTCTATCACCAGTTTCAATATTGTACAGGGTTTACCGGACACCCTGTATATTCATTTTTATTTTCTGGAAAATGACTGTTTCAAAGTTTTGATTTTAATGTGATTGTGACTGTAACAATTTTTTATGTTTTTTCATTCAGTCATATGCATATTTATATTCATTTTTATATTCACTCGCTTTGTCAACAAGAATTTCATCCTTCAGATAATAAAGCATATTTGATTGATTGAAGAAAGATATCAATACATAATCTAGTGGGTGTGGTTAAAGTTTCAAAATTTGTTATTTTTCAACTCCAAGTTTATGTAATCAGCATAATCAGTATATCAAAAATATATGTTTGCGACATTTGGACGAATGCAGAAGTCCAAATTGTTTACAATTCTCCCACCATTGATAATTAGTGATATTTCTTCTAGAATTGTCGAACTCATTTATAATTCTTTTTTCGACATCCAACTATTTGAAACCTGATACTTTAAATTGATTGCAAGCCAACACCCGATACAAGAAATCCACCCCAGTGTTCCAGGAACAAAAAGCCGAACAAAATTTATCCAGGAAAAGTTCGGGAAACTTGAGAGTTGTAACAGATGTTTGTCGGAAGATATTCAATTTTACCGTCCTATAAAATCCTTCATGACACAGTGCGAAGGGTGCAATGGCAAGAGCCGACATTCTTTATTAAACATCTCATCTGCATGTAGAGCCTGATGGAATCCCAATAAGGACTTGACGGAAATTGACGTATCGACCCTTGGAATTGAACGCAGCGACACTTGTGATTGAGATATCAAACTCTTCTCATTTCGGTGTGACGCTTATTGTTAAGTACTTTCAACGTACTTTGGCTTTGACGGTGACGTCAGTGCTTTTTCCACTTGCGGATTTTCCACTTGTTCGACAAATCGATGAATCTTCAGCTGAGTTCGATTATCGTATGTTATCGTAAGTGTATCGATGATTATGGAAATACAAATTCCTTTGAAATATGAAACAATATTTTTTGTTATTTTCCCCCCTGCCACGTCTCTCTACTTAATTCAACCTGGAACTTTCATCAATACCGTAGCCTGGTTCTCAGCAAGATAACTATGCACAACAATACTGTTACGCACCTGGTATGAGACGAAAGCATGGCGATTTGTTCTAAAAACCTCATATGAATTTGTTGAAAACATATAGAAGAACTAATTTTTATTCTACAGGGTGACCCAGGGTTAAACCGCAAAACAAGAGGAGCAAGAGATCAAAATGAAACAAGAACAAGTAGAGCAACAGATCGAGAGAAAACAAGCACAAAGCGAACTTTTCCATCAATTACGACAACAACATGGTGTCGAAGCCTATAGTGTTTTCAACGAAATCATAGAAATAGTACATGAAGTCAAGGAAAAAGTCCAGGAAGTTATGTCATCCTCGGCCAGAAATACTAAAAATAAATTTAACGTCAATGGTATATCTGGGAGCGGAGCGCTGATAGGCTCCGCCCACCAACGGCTTTGCTCCGGCATTGACCTTCCAGCATTTTTATTTAAGAAGCCGAGAAGGCTCCTTAAGTCAGTTCCGGGTGCCACGGAAGAGCCCGAACATTTTATTTTAGTTGCTTATCGTTTTTAAAGTATGCCAGGTTGTCGCTCCTCTTGGGAATCTACAGCCTGGTTTAGAAAATGGGACGTCGTTGGTAAACACCAACCTTTCAAAAAAGAATTCCTGACTGATCCTGAAAAAAGAGCTCCGGAGTTGCTGAATTTGCGATTATGCTGTGCTCGGAGATAGCCGGATGAGGTGGAATCCTCCAATTTCCGGATCTCCGAGTACACGCATTTGTTGTCAGTTAAAGATGCAATTTAATGAAAATTTAATCAATAGCACAAACAATGTACTATTCATTTTTATTCCCCATGATTTTTTATTTATATATAATGTTAGTACCAGTTCTTATGTGCTTATCTGTATATGTGTGTATGTGTACATTTTGTGTTCGTGTGTGTGTATGTATGTATGTCTATAGGTATTTATAGCTGTACAATCTTAATTTTATCTTTATTTACACTTGACTTGTGGAAATATTTATGTGATACCACCAATTATGAATAAATAAATAAAAAATTCAAGAAGTCAGAGGCAGAGTCCAGGAAATCATAAAAAGGGTCCAAGACGTCGAAAATGAAGAGTCCAATATAGATGAAAGGATAGCACGAGAAGTGAACAAACGAAGAAATGGATAGGATCAGGGATAGGCTGGAGGTAATACTTCCTCCAGTAAAAGGCCATCGTCACTATAATTTACAAGGCCTACACTAGTGAACATTTTGAAGCCTTCAACATATTTTGATTTATTTATTGAAATATTGTTCACAGTTTGATATTTGGTTATAAGCTAAATTTCAATAATGATAAGGGGATGTAGGGTCACCCATCCATTTTCCATGGATGATCTCAAACTATATGCTTCTGGGAAAAGGGATCTACATCGAAATGGAATTTGGGATCGACCAATCTTCCAAGATTCATCTCAAAAAGGACGATGCGAGGAATATGAACAGGATGGTCATCTCGTAGACGGAATAATCTCACATCATCTTGATGCTGAAGAGGAGTATACTTACCTAGGGGTAGAGCAACGCGGCTCACAAGAGGTACTCACAAATAAAATCTATCTCTGCGGCAAGACTTAGCATAAAATTCGACATCAGAACTGTCAAGGAAAAACAAAGTTGCTGCAACTAATATGCTTGCCATTCTTATCCTACTCCACTTTATTGGAGTGACGAAATGGAATCGGGAAGAGCAGCGACAACTCGGCGTTGAAACTTGCAAAATGATGCATCTGAATAGGATGTTGCATCCTAAATCGTCCGTTCCACGGTTGTACTAACCCAGACGACGGAGAGGCCATGGACTTTTGAGTTTGGAGTGTCTACATAAAATAATGGTACTGAACGGAGCCTGTACAGTTATCAGGACTTTTCTCATCTCTGCATGGTCCACGAACATGGAGAAGCAGGGTTGGAGCATTTCCCTTTATGGCAGCAGCCGGTGCAGCCGATAAACTTTAGTCTCTCACTCGACACTAAACGGAAAACTCTGAATCCGAATCGGATCACGTTCAGCAAAAAGCTCACTATAAAGTTGCGAAGACTCATGTCATCCTGCAGCAGCAGACGGATGAGCCAATGCATGGGGGTCTCCTTCAGCAACATTGAAGAACTTGAATCATCCAAAAATTTTACTTTCACCTTCCTCAGGTAAAGTGAGCTGAAGAATTCATCCTAGCCTGCCAGGATGGTATCTCCAACCGTAGTCGCGTGATGGGTATAGAGGTCCCAACTGCCAACAATTCACCAACAAATGCTACAATATCTCGGTTATCTTTTGATTCAGATGCATTCACTCTTTTATCAATTATTTTCCTGAATCAACAATCTATTCTCCAAAGTAAGAATATTTTCCAGGTTTTGGTCTGCTTTGAGATTTGTAGTCGAAATCCTTCTTTAAAGAAAACTGGTGAGATTTATTTTCGTGTTTTCTCATGATCAATGCTGACTTCTATTCTTTTGAAGATTGCATCAAAATCTTCGACAAAACACAAACAAAAACAATGTTGACGTTAAATGTTTCCTATTCTACTGTTCTTCTGATGTCGAGTCCCAAGCGCTGTAGGATTATCAATACTTTTGTCATTATCATGGTTTCAGGTACAGGTTCCCGCAGATGTTTCAATGGATCTGCGATTCTAACTCTATCTTAGATATATGAGTGGCCATATCATCTTCTACCTATTTTGAAAAACTGTAGAATTGCTTCTGAATTAATTGCAGACTAGCCTTGGATTTTTGTTCAAATACTTGTCCCACATGTCTCTGGATGTTTCGCAGGATATGATGATGTGTTGTAATACTTGTTTATCTGTCGATGTAACTATATACATTCTGTGCTCTGGATTTTGGATTGTTCCATTTTGTTAGTTCTGTTTGGTGTATTCCTCTTTCCTGCTATTTTATGAAGCTCCTTCTCTGTTTATGGATTTAACCTGTTACGACCTCGAAGATATCTAAAGCTTTCAGGATCACTTTAATGTGGAATTTCCATTCTGACATTTCGTAGTTTTTCTATTCTGACTGTTCCTGTCTCTTCCATTTCAACTTTATTTGCGATGATCTGGGCCAATAACCAATTGAAACAACGTGATGAAATTATGTCATTTAAGCCCAAGAACTGAATTGAAACTCGTGTGAAAAACCTTTCAATGACGATATTCAACATGAATTACCATGAAACAATATTTATTTCGATCTATTTCTACCAAGAATGACAGCAATGCTGTCCTCTGGAAAAGACCAAAACCTTTCATCATTCAAGTTTTTTTGGTAGAATCAATTAATTCTATTTTTAGACCCAAATTTTGAGAATGCCATAGAATTCCCGTAATTGAAATATCTTTCAATGTAAGAGAGTCTGCTCGATAATTTTTTTTAATGCTCATTGAATATATTTGCACTGTGCAGTAATGAATTGTTGAAATTGAAATAGTTATTTCCGTCAACCTGTTGCAACCCTACTCGCAACACTCAGAAGTCTTCGAGATACTTGTGCGAGCTAGGGAAGACGCAGCCCTTACCTTGTAACGTGTGATGCCATGCACGAGACCGGTGACCATGCTAGGAGTCGAACCTACGACCCTACGCTTGAGAGGCGAACGTCCACCACGGTCCACTGGAGCTTTATCCCGACACCAAACCACTATTTCCAATACCTCCACACGTGTTTCGGTCACCAAACGACCATCATCTGGGCGAAAATTAAACAAAAATACATTGTTACCCTCGAGCCATAAACTCTAGTCGTGCGTTGTATTTCGTAACAGCTATTTACTTTTCCATTTTCAATTCTCCACATGCTATTCAGTAAACGAAAAATAATCAATGTATTTACACTTCGTCGGGAAATGGATTTTTTTTTATTTTCACGTTAATTTACCAGTCACTTCATTCTCTAGTTCATTTCATTGGGAAGTAAACCACAATCAAAATAAACGTCGGTTTCTATTCGTAAAATATATTTTCCTTTTCAGAATCGGAAATACGTGTTCTGGTCAGGAAATGGCCTATATCGAGCGAGCGATCGTATTAGAAAGATTCTTATCAACGTACTGTAATTGGTTTTCGAGCTGGAACTATTTCCCTGATAGATACGATGTTTTCCGTAATACGTTGGAAACTTTACGTTCACATGTATGGTGTGAGGTTTGTATGTTGAGATGAGTTTGATAAATTCGATATTTGACCCACTAATCGCCAACTAACTCACACACGTCCTCACGCACATTAGCGGCCCATACACGTTCTTATAAACTTCAGCAAAAATGGCTAAAAACTTACGAAAGCGTAAAAGGTCCACAAAAATATTTTTCTGAAATCGTTCAAGAATGCCCACTTTCTCGGAGCAACTTCAGGCTTCAAAATCGCTAATCTAGTATTTTAGTCCGTTGCTAAGCAACGAACTTTCGCGGACCTTTTTCAGACCTAAACGGTACGGGAATAGTATATTGTGTATCGAGTAGTAAAAGCAATACATTCCCGAACAACAATGTAAATTGTTGGCCGAGGCGTTAAGCCGAGGCCAACAAGCATTGAAGTCTGGGAATGTGCTTTTACTACGAGGTACACATACTATTTTTTCTGAAAACGCAATCAGCATTATCAAAAACTGAGGAATTCTACATATTGTTTGCGTGAATTCAATAACTGTCTAAAATGTAAACAAGCCGGAAAAATCTTTCTCGGATCGTTTTCTGTACGGGAAAGTACTTTCCCGTACCGTTTAGGTCCGAAAACGGTCCGGAAAAGTTCGTTGCATAGCAACGGACTAAAATACTAGATTAGCCTATTTTGAGGCCTGAAGTTGCTCCGAGAAAGTGGGCATTCTTGAACGATTTCAGAAAATAGTATATTGTGTATCTAGTAGTAAAAGCAATAAATTCCCGGACGACTATGTAAATTGTTGGCCGAGACGTTAAGCCGAGGCCAACAAGCATTGAAGTCTGGGAATGTGATTTTACTACGAGGTACACATACTATTTTTTCTGAAATCGCAATCAGCATTATCAAAAACTAAGGAATTCTACATATTGTTTGCGTGAATTCAATAACTGTCTAAAATGTAAGCAAGCCAGCAAAAACGGATCGTTTTCTGAAAAAATAGTATGTACGTGTACCTCGTAGTAAAAGCACATTCCCAGACTTCAATGCTTGTTGGCCTCGGCTTAACGCCTCGGCCAACAATTTACATTGTCGTCCGGGAATGTATTGCTTTTACTACTAGATACACAATATACTATTATCATTTTTCCTAATTCAAACTTGAGTCCAACTTTGGAGTCGGAATTTAATTTTCACGGCTTTAAGTCAGAAATTCCGACTTCCGAGTCGAAGCTTTATTTTTCCAATTTCACACTCAGAAATTCGGAATTCAAACTAGAAATTTTATTTTTTCGATTCAAAACTAGGAAATTTCGACTTCAAAGCCGGAAATTCCGAATTCAAAGTAAAAAATTCCGACTTCAAAGACGGAAATTCCGAATTCAAAGTAAAAAATTCCGACTTTGAACTCGGAAATTTCTTAAGCGCAGGTATATTTGCAAATTCCACAAGTTTCCTGCGACCTACCAGGGACGGCTTTGTGCTGATCACATGAGACTGTTGTCTATTAATTGTGGAGGGACTTGTTGTTTCCTGTTGTCAATGAGTTGGATTGTTCTGTTGACAAAGTTTCTTGAATAAACATTTCCTCAAGAAATTTTTTTATGAAAACAATATCATCTCTAGAAATATTCGAATATTTGATGAATTCAGCATGTCTTTCAGAATTTCGATAACACCTTTTTTAAACATATTTGGTTATTTTAATTGAAACGAAAGTACATATACGTGTTATTGTGTTTCTTTACTGAAAACACAAATTTTGAATTGATTTGGATACTTTGTAAATGGATCTAGAAAAAAATTGCGGCTTTCTTCTATTTCACTGGTGAACTTGATAGTCGGTTCCATTTCAAAAATATATGTGAAGATAGTTGCTAATTCCTATATGGCATGTGGCCAAATTTATTTCCACCATCTTTAGGACATTTCCGTTATGTTATTTACCTACATTCATTTTGGATTTGGCGACGAGTGAATAATCATTTCAAACCTTTTGTCTTAAAATATTTTGAATGGTATTACGATAGTACTTTTTGAGAGATGATACATTACAGTTATTCGAAAGATGGCGCTAGAGTTACATCAACTTGAAAATTTCGAAAGACAGAGAGATCGAAATTGTGAAAATACGTAGTAACAAAAATGAAAAAATGCATATGATTGAAAAGACAATCAAATTCACTCTTTAATGATGTTTAATTTGACTACCCAGGTCATTTGAAATTTCCTGATTGATGCCCCTCCCCCATTCATATTAGCAGCCACAAAGTCTTTTATATCAAAAAGTAGTTTCTGTGATAATATTCAAAATAGTTTTTGTTTCGTGTTTGTACATTCAATAGTAACAAGGGGGAAGGGGGGCTGAAAAAAGTCCGCACTGTATAAGAGTGAAAAGTATATATGGGAATTTTTACTCTCCCATGTTTTTTTAATAGACCTGACTAATCAACTGTTTTCGTCTTGTCGCGAGGAAGCAAATTGAAATAATAATAAAAATTCAATTTTGAGTATGGTTCGATAGATATGCGAGTCTTTTACGTTTTTTCCGCTCTCAAAATTATACAACAAATTACTGTGACTTCGAATTAATCGATAACTTTCCCGACTTCGTACGAGGGAGCAGATTAAGATCCATGTTTCAATATCAGTTTCTAATCATCACTTGAATTTGCAAAAATATTGAATTATTTTCAAGAATCAGGAGAGCTACATTTTAATTTTTCAATTTAATAATAATAATAAAAACTTAATAAATAATAAATAAATACAAAAAATTGGATAAATACATTTACGAAGTGAATAAAGACTTTTGCGAAAAGTACAAAAGCACTTGGTTCGCGAGAAAAATATTGCAAGTGGAAAAAGTGAACTATAAAATGAATATGTACAATCTAAAATATGTGTAAAATCTAGATATCAAATGTAAAATGTTATATGTTAAGTGTTGAATATAAATAATAACAATACAATACAATTATCAATAAACGATGTACAATACAATCAACAATGAACAATGAACAATGAACAATAAACATCATAAATTATGAAACAGTAGGTACATAAAATTATAAAACAGTTTATAAAAAAATGTCCAATAGATATAAAATAGGGTCCGCATGTAAATTAAAATTTGAAATGTGGATCGATACATTTTTTTTATCACTCACTCGAATAGCCATGGCAGCTCAGTTCCTTGGCTTTGAAGGTTGTGCTCCTTCAATGCTCCTTTGAAGCTGCTGATATTTAAAATAGATTTTATTATCTCAGGAATTTTATTGTATAATTTAGGGGCGAAATAAGTAAAAGAGCGTTAAGCGACGACCTTAACCATTAGAGGTGTAATGAAGTGATTTCGCTGACGAGTATTATACTGATAAGAAGGGAGCAATGGTATTGCTTAGCGAATAATGTGACTTTCCACAAGAGAATAGTTCAAAGTTTTTAAGTAGGTACTTCAGCGGCAGGATTTCTTTTAGCTTCCAAAATTTGAATAAAATTGTTCTCAGTTTATTAACAGTACACTTTATGTGTAGATCCTATTTTAGATGAATAGCAATAACTACTCCCAAATATTTCACTTCATACTCTTGTTGAATATGGAAAGGTATTCCAGTACTGATCGTTAGGTGATCGAATGGAGGCATTCCAACAGAATTACAGCAGAACGGAAGGTAACATGTTTTACCTATGCATTCACAGTTAATAACCTCTTATCCAACCATCGTTTTATGAGAGGAAATTCTGTTTCCGCTTTATTTTCAAAGAATTCCAGTCACCAGCTTCATAAAAGATGGCTGTGTCTGATTTGACGAAGTCTAAATCTGCGAGGGTAGACCAACTCAAAAAAAGTTAGCATTATGACCATAATCAACTCAGGTTTGAAATACAATTTTTCAGTGCTCAATTTCACTTACGAATTTTTATTTTTATATCTACCTACACCTCAGTTATATAGTGACATTGTCACATAAGTGAATTGTTTAGTTACTCTACTAGCTTTGTAATCTTATGTGACTGAAAATAAATGAAATGAAATAAAAAGTGCTTTGAGTTGCGCCTTCATGAATTACCATAGTGGCAAGACCGACCCTGTTCCCTAGGCCACTTGAAAAAAACAGCTCGGACATTACATCAAAAGTTGTTAGAGGCCGGCTCGTTGTTTCGGTTCAATATTAAAAAAAAAAGTATAATACAGATCCAGCAAAAATAAATCGAACGTCACTTGGTACATAATGGTTTGTAACTTACGACAACCCTGTACCTGTTGTCCTAGGAATAACCTGGGCTTAACAAACACATTATGTCAACAAAAAACGCTTTCTTACCCCGGTCTCTTGCAGGTTTCTGGAAACTCACTCACCGTAATACTCACGAGGTAAAGAAACAGAAAACAAACAACGCGGAGAATGAAACACTACTCTCAAGAGTCTTAAGCCCTCACAGCGAAATTGTATTCATAGTACCAGAGCACACAATACTAGGAATGATGGTTTTCTTATTTTCTTCTACTCAACCTGAAAATGTATGAAATATAATTCTCAGGTATCTTCCACGAAATACTGAATGAAAACTTGAAATCCAATACATGAACTCGCCACAGTGCGGATTAAACCTAATGAAGATCTTTTCGATTGACGTGGCAGTTACTTGATGGAAATTCATGGTGTATAGGTACAGATATGTGGATGACATTATAGTTTGTTTTAAAGGTACCAACAGACAGTTAGACACCTTTTATAAATATAATAACACTATTCACCCTAACATTAAATTCACAATAGGAATAATAGAAGTGGAAAAATCATAATTTTTTTTAGATTTGACGATAGGTAAAACCAAAAACAAATATAATTTTTCTATTTTTCATAAACCTTCCCATACTGAATCACCATTTATAATAATTCGATACATCTATTTATACGTAAAATATCAGCATACCATAGTATGATACATAGATTAGTGAATATCGCTCTTTCTGAAAAAAAATTCAGCAATGAATTAAATAATATAAAACAGATAGTAGTTAACAATGGATATCAAGTCAAATTAATAGAGAATATTTTTGCTAAAAAATTACATAGAAAGGCTATCCAAGACGTGTACCCCACTATGAGGAACCTTGACAATAATTACAGAACATTAACTTATTCAGGACCCGTTTCAGAAAAAATTGCGAAATTTTTGAAAAACCAAAATTTAAGAGTAGCATTCAGAACAGATAACACGTTGGGAAGGTTTATCAAAAGTAATAAAGATAAAACACAAAAGTCTGAAAAATCAAGAGTTTATAAATTGAATTGTGGATCTTCTTCCAAAGTATATGTAGGCCAGACTGGTATACCATTCAAAAGCCGCATACGTGAACACCGTTTGAATTATGTAAAGAATAAAACACATTCAACATATGCCAATCATATTTTGGAAGAAGGCCATGACTTCGATGAAAACTTTGAAATCCTTCATGTTGAAAATAAGGGTATTAGACTTAATTATTTAGAATTCTTAGAAATTGATAAATTGAAAAATTCGAATTGTTTACTGAATGATCAATTGGACCTTAATAGTTCCCCTTTGGTAAACCTTTTCAATTAATTAAGTAGTAGCTATGTTTTAAGATTTACAGGTACCTACATTGTATTGTCAATTTCTATTTTTATTATAGGTTGGTCCTAATTGCCTCAATTGATAGGAAGGGTAATGTTCAACGTAAAATAATTCAATGTATTACATTCGCTTGAAAAAGATACGTATCGAAACATGTCGCGTAGACAATAATCTGTGGAAATTTAATCGTGTTTTCCTTAGTGTCATATACTAATGAAGATCTTCGAAAACATGGGTTCAATCTATTGATGGTCCATTGCGAGCAATAATTTATAACACCGCACATAAATCATCAACTTTATTGTTCAAAACATCTGATAAACAAAGAGTTCATACTATTCTTCTGATCTGTTTCACAAATATACCTCTGGTGAATTGCTGATGAATAATATGAGTATAAAATATGTATTGCTGCCAATGCGAAGGTCCCAACTGTTTTAATATATTGTAAAAAAAAAGTCATCGTTAGATAAAGTTAAATTTAATGGTTGAATAATGCTTGAAAAATTATTCTTATGCCACGATTTTGGAGTTTCTGTAGTTGTGAAAATTTGATAAGATTATATAAATGTAAAACATTCGAGCAGCAGTCAAAATGAGGTGGAACTCTGGTCATATAAACAGTAATATATATCTCATGTGATAAATTATTAGCAATTGTGGATAAAATTGTTATTCTGAAATTGTGCCTGTATTATTTTTGGCATTTGCAATCTCAAGATATTTTTCATTTTTTGTGGTAGGTACTTTGCATATAGTATGTTTACCAACCACTAGATTTGCCTGCTTTAAAGCATACGCACAATCATTTACATTCAGTTTTAGGCCGTAAACCGATTTGAACTAAATTTGAGCTGTTGTAGCTTTTATTACGAAAGCTTGTTGTTTATCCGTTTTTGAAGTGTACTATAAGCATGACTTCATCCTCAATATCTTCCACGGTCATTTTAATACGCTCATTCTTTCGACATGCTCCAGAGATTCCAATAACAAGGAGTACCTTGTCAATGAATATTTTATGTCAAAAATTAAGTTGCTATGATTTGATTACCTGTAAAGCGTCCTGATAATTTTGTTCATTTACTAGCTAATTAGTGGTCTTTACTCTCGATCTTTACTAATTATTTATTCATCTCAATACGTTTGCGGGTGTAATTGTATTTATTCGGAGTAAAAGTGAGTTTATGTGTATATTATTTTTCATGCCAGTCTATATTTTTGTGGTAAGGTTAATTACGCTATGTTGGCTTGTTCCTTGATATCAAGTCCACAATATCTGGAAATTCAAAATCACCTGAATACCTCTCTTTTTTTCAAATATGCAATTATGTTCAATATCAAATAACGTCTAAGGCTAGGTTATACTTATTAAGAGCCACCATTACTGAAAAGTCAAATTTCTTCTTCATCCCTTTCAGCTAAGGTTTGTTGGCATACTGATCAGGAATGAGGGTGAAGATAATGAACTCGATAAATATTAGCAACACAGCACCTGTCCGTTCCCGATTACAGCGCCAATCAGATATAAATTTCCCGATCGTAGAATCCGTTTCTTGCAAAAACCATTGATTTCATGGGAAAGATATTTTTTGTATGGGCTCGGTGGTCCCATGAGAATTCCGGAACCTCTCAATTTTTCAAATTCATCAAGTCATTTAATTTTTTTTTCTTAGAAATTGTCATAACAAAAAATCACTGAAGTTCCGGAAGTTTCACAAAACCATTGAATAATGCAAACAAAATAGAAAAATTCTCAAACAAAAACTGTGGGCTCAAAACTAATTCCCGTTTTACCAAGGTAGCGTTTGCTCTTATGTCGATCATTATTTTTTAACCAACACAAACCTAAGTGTGATTTTGTTCTGGAAGTTCCTATCCTAACTGAATGTACATTTTATAATAATATTAGACTACAGTGAAATATTCCAAAAGCACTACTTCTTGCTAGGAACTCCAAAAATTCTCTTGAAATTATTATTTTTTATATACCACACACATTCCATTCCGTAACGCCAATGTACATCATTCACGTCGATGGAGTCTAAAACAGATCTGACTGTTTTACATAAAGCACTGTAATCAATCCTTATTATTAGGTACAACGCCATATAACCTAATTTTGCGTCGAACACAACGACCATGTAGGCTGAATATTATAATACATCAAAATGACCACAAAGGCCACTTTAGTTTTACACGCGATATGTGGATGGACTGTTTGACCAGATAAATTATTGTTCATTGTTCGGACTTCATATTGCATGACCATTATTATTGTAGATATCAATTTGCATCATCAAAAGTCCAATATTCTGTATAATATGATATAAAAATGATTGAACAAGAATAATAAAAAAAAAAATAATTCAAGATAATTAGACTTCTGCTTATTTTTTCTGTGTTTATAGTGGCATCGATTGCTGAGATTATTATCCACTACGTTTCATGAAGAGTGGATGGCTACTTTACGGAAGACCATTAACAAATAATAAAAAAATGGATTATAGAATCCAATCTTGCGCCTAAACCTATACAATAGAAATTTTCGTCGGCAAGAATCCAACAGAAAATAACTACTATCCCCTACGGCCATTGAATTATTATCTGTTTGATACTTCACATAGTTTTCTACAAGAACTACTTTGCAATGCTCTTTAAATATCCTAGCTGTATCATAATATCATACCGGTTTCATTATTCTTGCCATTTACCAGCGAAGGCTAGTTCACCATAATAAAACTAGAAAACATTCCAGTTCTTCTTGGGAATTCCTGAGATAAACCTAGAAGATGGATGGAACCTAGATATGGCCCTGCAGAAGTTTTATATTCCAAAATTTGTCAAAAGTAATGAGACTTCTATGCTCATCCAATTAGAAACTTACTCCTGTCATTTCCAACTAATTCGATGCTCATTGGTACGTATACATTAATTACAAACTTCTTCATTTTGATGAATAATCACAATACATTGCATGTAGAGCAACAATCAATGAGAAAATTAGGTTCAATCTCACAATCACTTATATGTTTAAAACATTCTTCCAGGTTCAGTAATCTTATAGGTGCCATTTTTATATATGCAGTGAATTTATTGATTATTTTGACGTGTTTGGCAATTTGTTGAAGTAGAAGCACTTGATGTATTGGATACGGTAGATGTACGTGTCTGGTTGGGTATGGTACTCTTACTTCGAATTGTTTAAATCAATGCATATTCGGATTTTGGGTTGACGTGGCCGTTACTCGATGGAAATTCATAGTATATGACACCAAGGTGAAACACGATTAAATTTCCACAGATTTATTGTCTTCGTAACATTCGCTTGAGGAAGATACTGTGTATCGAAACATGTTGCGAAGAAAATAGGTCTGTGTAAATTTAATCGTGTTTTACCTTACTGTCAAATGCTTATTCTTTTACAAAAATGACACATATTTGAGGCATATTTGAGACATCAGCATGTTTCAACAAATCATAAATTTCATTAAGCTGCATGGTGGGCCAAGGTTCTGTTATACTGCCTTGTGGAATATCAATGTTATAGTTATATTTTTCGACGATTTTCCCACACAACCCATTTTAGTGATCTTTTTATTTCTGTTCTATCCATCAATGAAGATTCAAATCACATTAAAGCAAGACCTCTTATTTCGAAATCTTCAAACTTATTCAACAATAGCTAATAATTTGAGCAATCATATATGCCTCGTAAAAACCCAAAGCTGAATCATTCACCAATGATCTTATTATATGTTGTGTAAACTAGAGAATAGCTTTCTCGGTAGATTTTTCTTTCAAATAATGAATTTGAAAATGACTTACATTCGGTGAGAAAGTGAATCAATCTATTACATATCGCAGATTCGGAGATTTTCAACAAAGCACACAGTTCGCTAATTGGTCTATAGTTATCAATCATTTTTAATCACCCTTATTTTTCAATACAGGAATCATACATGCAGTTTCTAGCAGATCAGGAAATATGCCAAACTTGAAGGAATTGTTAATGTTTGTCCACAACAATTAATCAATACAGGGTGTTTCATAACAAATGCGCTGGACTTCAGGATGTGATAGCTCGTCCAAAAATATGAAAAAAAAATTATATTAACTTACCCTATAAAATGCACAATTTTCGAGATACAGGGTGTTGAAATTAAAAAAAAAATATTGTTTTTTGCGAATATCTCTGGAACCGTTTATCGCACAGAAAACAGATTTCGTAGGCATTTTCTACTCATAATAAGCTATGTTTTGTGCAGATGTTTTATTTTTTTAAATTCATAATTGGTGAAGATTTTGAAGGGGTAGTGGGTGTTTTTTTCTCCAACTTCTACGCCACTGGAAAAAGTACAGTTTTGAGCTTCCTATATTTTCTACACAAAAAAGGTATTCTTGGTCATAAGCTCTAAAGTTGACCGTTTTCAAGAAAAATCAACTTTCATGTTATTTAATATTAATAAAGTTTTTTCCTCGAAAAATTGCTGCGTGCATTGAAGCTAACGGCGGACATTTCCAACAATTCAACTGAGTATGATTGTTAATGTTTTTTTTTTATTTTGCAATCAAGAAGTCAACGTTTGGTTTTGCTACTTGTTCTAACGTTTAAATAAATTTTGTATAATCAGGAAAAAAATTATTTAAAATAATTTACCATGTTTTTCAACAAGAAAGTTGATTTTTCTTGAAAACGGTCAACTTTAGAGCTTATGACCAAGAGTACCTTTTTGTGTAGAAATAACATTGGCGGTTCAAGTAGGCGGCTCAAAATCATACTTTTTCCAGTGGCGTAGAAGTTGGAGAAAAAAACACCCATTACCCCTTCAAAATTTTCACCAATTATGAATTTGAAAAAATAAAAATCCTCACAAAACATAGCTTATTATGAGTAGAAAATGCCTACGAAATCTGTTTCCTGTGCGATGAACGGTTCCAGAGATATTCGCAAAAAACGATTATTTTTTTTAAAGGCATAAGATGTCCGGAGGACTGCTCATTGCTAATATCCTATACAATAGGAAAAGTTGGGTCGAAAATCCATCAGAAAACAACTACTTTCCTGGCTAATGCCACGACGAACATTGAATTACATCTGATGAAATTTCCGTGCAGAGTTCCTACAAGGTTATCTCTGCAATTGCTTGGTTGCATGGGAATGTTCATCGAAACATTCGGACCACCTATATATCGATTTCGGAGTGTTGCTCCTCATCAGAATAGGGTAGGTCTAGCAGTCAATAACTAATGACTGCAACGAATGAATCGACAGCCAAACCCATTTACAGACCGAAACTGAGACCGCGCCCGCACAGTGGATCAATTCCAAACTGCGAGCGCCATCTCAGTGCCGGAAGCCCAACCAAAGCAATACCCATGCCACGATCGTCAAGACCGTATATGAAACGGAAAAGAAAACTGTAATTCACAATGAGCTTATGACTTTAGGCATAAGATGTCCGGAGGACTGCTCATTGCTAATATCCTATACAATAGGAAAAGTTGGGTATTGTAAAGGATATTAGCAATGAGCAGTCCTCCGGACATCTTATGCCTAAAGTCATAAGCTTATTGTGAATTACAGTTTTCTTTTCCGTTTCATATACGGTCTTGACGATCGTGTCATGGGTATTGCTTTGGTTGGGCTTCCGGCACTGAGATGGCGCTCGCAGTTTGTAATTAATCCACTGTGCGGGCGCGGTCTCAGTTTCGGTCTGTAAATGGGTTTGGCTGTCGATTCATTCGTTGCAGTCATTAGTTATTGACTGCTAGACCTACCCTATACTGATGAGGAGCAACACTCCGAAATCGATATATAGGTGGTCCGAATGTTTCGATGAACATTCCCATGCAACCAAGCAATTGCAGAGATAACCTTGTAGGAACTCTGCACGGAAATTTCATCAGATGTAATTCAATGTTCGTCGTGGCATTAGCCAGGAAAGTAGTTGTTTTCTGATGGATTTTCGACCCAACTTTTCCTATTGTATAGGATATTAGCAATGAGCAGTCCTCCGGACAGATTATGCCTAAAGTCATAAGCTCATTGTGAATTACAGTTTTCTTTTCCTATTTTTTTTTAATTTCAACACCCTGTATCTCGAAAATGGTGCATTTTAGAGGGTAAGTTAATGGAAACTTTTTTTCATATTTTTGGACGAGCTATCACATCCTGAAGTCCAGCGTATTTATTATGAAACACCCTGTATACAGTGTGTCTCACTTCTCATGGAAACACCCCCGTATCTTCCGTAATAATTGAGGTTGAATGACGAAACTCTCAGGGCTGATGAAAATGCTCAAAATGCACGTACCACCTGAATGGGGTTGGCCTATGTGATATACACTGCCCGCCAATCGCGATGGAACAACACATTTTTACGGTAAAACATACTAAGGGGCAAAATAGGTTAAAAATTCCTTCAGATTTGTGATCAGGACCACCAACTCACTACAGATACACTTTTTCTCTGAAAAAATTTCAGTCCTGAAAAATCCGAATTTGTCTCACTTCTCATGGAAGCACCCCCGTATTTTCCGTAATTTTATACGTAGAACCCTGCAGGATCGATAGATACACTAGAAATGAACTCACTGCACAAAACGCGTCATCCTACATGATGTGCACTGCACACCAGCAGCGATGGAAAAATGGGTGGTTCCTTCGCTGCTGGCGTGCAGTGTATATTATGTAGATTGACCATTTCTGTGCAGTAAGTTCATTTTCAGTGTATCTATCGATCCTGTGAATTTCATGGTTCTACGTAAAAAATTAGGGAAGATACGGGGGTGTTTCCATGAGAAGTGAGACAAATTCGGATTTTTCAGGACTGAAATTTTTTCAGGGGAAACGCGTCTCTGTAGTAAGTTGGTGGTCCTGATCATGAATCTGTAGGAATTTTGAGCCTATTCTGCCCCCTAGTATGTTTTACCGTAAAAATGGATTGTTCCATCGCGAGTGGCGGGCAGTGTATATCACTTAGGCCAACCCCATTCAGGTGGTAGGTGCCTTTTGAGCATTTCCATCAGTCCTGAGAGTTTCATCATTTTACCTCTATTGTTACGGAAGATACGGGGGTGTTCCATGAGAAGTGAGAAACACTGTATCTGTTAAATATGCGATTTTCATCAAGTAAGGCCAGTCATTACCATATTGAATTGAATAATAATGACTGTTCGATGGAATAATATTACAATCGTTGCGTCAAATTTGACAAATACTTAATTCATTTGTTACTGTATTTGTAAGTATACTCAGTTGGTTTGTGAGTTATTTGGTGTGTACATTCTTATCTCTGGTACCATTAGAGAAAATTTCCTTCCTAACAAGTCAAAAGGTAAATATGATGCGGTGTACAAAAGTTTTATGGATTTGCAACTGACACAAAAAACATCGTCTCATTCTGGAAATGTTATCATAGTGTATTTTGTTGAACTTACAAAAAAATACAAGTACAATATCATCATAGTGGGCATAATATTCTATGCTGAAAAGTATATTGAATTTTTACCATAGTATCCACCTAGAGATCTACATGAAGTTACAAGCATTTTTAAAACGTCAGTCCAAGGGCCATCCACCAAAAAAATCTAAAACTTTCATCCCCGAAGAAGTCAGTAAACTTATTGAAGAATCGCAAGATCATACCTATCTATTGACGGTACCTATTCTTACAATAACGTAATTTTCAGATTAGAACTTTCCAGTTTAATCAAATTATTTTTAGGTGACTTTAATCGTGGGGCAAATGGGAGCTTGCCAATCTAATGAATGATATTCCATGAAAGCTGAAGATATAGAAGATTACAATGGAGTTCTTACAGTGAAAATACCTTTCACAAAAACAAAGATTCCCAGATCATGCGATATATGCAAAAAGTATAGAAATCTTCGCCCATCTCATGCTAAATCCCCATCATAATTTTAAAATTTTCAGAATGGCAAATTCAAAGAGTAGGTATAAACAAATGTGGGAAAGCACATTGCTACGTTTTTAAAATGAGAAAATCCCGAATTGTACACAGGACATTCGTTCCGAAGATCATCTGCAATCATTTGCGTTAGCGCAGGTGGACAATATTTAAGAATTCACTTTCATTCCATGAATTGAAAACGTAGATTTCATATATTTAGTAACAACATACATACGACTGATGTTGATTATTTATCAATTCATCAATACATCAGGAAGCTATCAGCTTTGTATTGTGCATTTCGCTCTTATTTTATGTGAGTCTGAACATTACTCTTTCTACTTACACTATTACGAGATGTGGTTAGATGAAAAGTAGAACACACATCTGTATTTTATTTCGTTCGATCCATCAGAACTCCTCTAGAGACATAACAATGGCCCATTAAAGTCGTATTGCCTGTTCGTTCTTTTTGGGATGAATAAATTAGTAGTTTCCCTCTTAACTGAATATTATACTGAACAAAGCAAACTTCAAATGGAGGACGAAATATTGGATTAATATTTCATGCAAAAAATTATATTTTTCCGAAATCGTTCAAGAATGCCCACTTTCTCGTATTTTAGTCCGTTGCCAAGCAACGAACTTTCCCGGACCGTTTTCGGACCTAAACGGTACGGGAATAGTAATTTACGTAACAATTCCGGAATATACTGTTTTTTTTGGACGAGTAGACCAAATTCTAGGACGAGCGTTAGCGAGTCCTGGAAGTCTGCGAGTCCAAAAAAACTGTTTTCGGACGTGTTGCGTACACTATTTTTCGGCAACCATGTAGAATAACAAATCAATGTGACGCAATTAGTCTAAGAGACGAAGAGAGGTCGACTTTCACCCATCTGTTGACCGGATGAAACGATTCCAAATTTGAATATTTCGAACACTTCAGTTCTTATTTGTATTATATATTGAAATTCGAACAGAAGTTAGGTACCAACAGAAACATTCTAATTCTTATTTATATTAATATTTGTATTAAAATTCGAGCTCTTCCCGGCCTAGTCCGGGAAGTACGTACTTCCCGGACTAGGCCGGAAATGGCTACTTTCCCAAAGAAAAAGAGTCCGGGAAGTGAACACTTCCCGGATTGTTGCCGAAAAAGTACTTTCCCGTACAGAAAACGATCCGAGAAAATTTTTGCCAACTTGTTTACATTTTAGACAGTTATTGAATTCACGCAAATAATATGTAGAATTCCTTAGTTTTTGAAAATGCTGATTGCAATTTCAGAAAAAATAGTATGTGTACCTCGTAGTAAATGCACATTCCCAGACTTCAGTGCTTGTTGGCCTCGGCTCAACGCCTCGGCCAACAATTTACATTGTCGTCCGGGAATGTATTGCTTTTACTACTAGATACACAATATACTATTCTGTTTTGCTAATACAAGTATAATCAATACGATACTTCAATAGATGCATGTTATTGAAATGAGTTACTAAGCATCTGTTTTCCAGGAACAACTTCAGATTCATCATATTTTACATGTTATTGATTGAACTCATATTTTTTTCAGTACATCAATGATTCATCAGATAAGAAGTCTTGGATTACAACGAAAATTTGAAACATGCAACAACTGTTCTCTTGAATATCGACATGCCTTGTTTGAAATATGAGCCGTGCCGAACTTCATTGATTATTCGTGTTTCGAAGTATTGTCCAGGAACGTCAATACCAGTACTATTCAAAGAAAGTCCCCTTCCTGACCTAATGAATTCGACATATGGAACGTTTTCGTTAACTTTGATGACTGATTGTTGTAAAGAAAATATATACCAAGATAGAAACTATGGCAATAAGAATGAAATGAAATCACGAGGTTTTCAAATATCTCGGGATACTTAGAGCAAATTTTAATGGATAAAAGTTTCAATGCATAGTGGAATAAAGTAATCAGTGTCCTCAGATAGTAGATAGCACACGACGTCCAATGAACGTCCATTTTAGGTCCAATATTGTAAATTTCGTATTGTACCTCTTGTATTCAATAGATGTGAAGTATAAGACCATAATGAAACATCAATAAGAGAACGATTTCGGATGTACATTTACCGGGAGAAGAGATTATAATATATTTAATAAAACTTATTTACATTCAACAAATACCTATGTTTCAAATAGCGCCGAACTCATATAAGTTCGGTTGAAACATGAAAAATTGAAACTTTGCAAATATGCAGATACAAATTTAAAAATTATTCATTATTTGTAAACTTTGCTAAGCTGGATGTTAATAAATGTAAAGTTCAGGAAATTTTGACAACTCGTTCAATATTTCAGAATACCTCCATTTGCAATGAAACAGAGTTAGCTTTTTTAGAATATGTGATCAATTTTCGTGAAAAGTAATTTGCTTACAGCAAACCTACATAGATTTGAATTCAATTATATATTTTCTTGATCAAGAATATTTATTATTGTAGGTACACTAGTTACTGAATTTATTTAATTTATTCACGTTTTGTTGCAAATATTGTTGAATGATGTTCAACAAATCGTTGTTGAAAGTTGAGAGATTCATTCTCAATTATGTTTTTTTTTACTGCCGTGGAGACATTTTATATTTGTCCTCAACTTATGCAATATAAAGTAACAATTTATAAATCTGGAATCTGTAATTTTTTTCAAAAGTGATTATTGCGGTGTAGGGTTGTATAACAAAGAAAAAGTTTCACCAGCAAATATATTTCATAAAAAGAGTATACAAAAATAAAAATGTTTTCAATAATTTTATATATTATAATTAAGTTTTGTCGAAAGTCAATCCTGTAACGGGTCTGTATTTTCAATATTGAAACGATGCCACAGCCTATCGATAAGTGTAGTCAAATCACCTCTCAAAATCACCTGCGTGCCGAACATTCAATTTCAAAACTAAAGACTTGATTAAGAGTTGATCAAAAACACCTACCTATTATCCTAAAGAGACTATGAAACTGAGAAATGAAAAATATTTGGTAAAAACTGATATCATAGCCACAAACATATCGTTTTCAAAAAATTAAATTACGAAAACCTCAGTTCACTTAGCTAAAAAATTAATAACAAAACCTATCAACCTTTAAAAGGTGACATGTTGCATTATTGAGAAAATACATGTATGGCTTGTACTTGTAAAATATAAAAATGAAAATAAATTTATGAAAATACTTTTTAAAATTATTTTTCAATATCGGATAATAATACCTAATTTAACCCATATCTGTACTCACATTTACACGTAATACAAATTTGGGGCGTTATTTTAAATTTTCACGAGGGCGCTAAAAGTGCTAGGCGCGGGCCTGTTTGTTACTAATGTCCAGTTTTTCTGTAACCACGTTGATCAAAAATCGTAACAATATGCTAAAAAAAACTCAATAAGCAAAAAGTGCTTCTAATTGAATATTTTGATGTGGGTGTAAAATGGTGATTCAGTTAGCAGTTACTCCTTCACGAACTCCAAATGTGGATGGCAATAATCTCCAGCTATACCCATAAACTACTATTTTTATTAGGGATCCTCTTGAGTATTCCTGTGGGCGATAGCGGTTGATATGAGAAGTGACCCTTCTCGGCTTTTTGTGATCGAAAGCTATCAAAACACGCCAACTTACCCGATTCCTATTTACGATCGACCCTCGGGTTTCGGAAACAGCAGACCGCCGAAAATGGTTCGGTTGGAAGATCATATTTCACTGGAAACTTCGTATTGTTTATACAGTCTATCGGACGGCGGAAAAAAATTGATTAGTAAATATTCACATATACTAAAAAATCATGAAAACCCTTTGATGTGATTCAAAATTCATCGATCAGTTTTAGAAATATATTTCTATAAATATGTAAAAATTAGTTAAAAACCAAAAATTTGTACTTTTTTCATCTACCACATAAATGAATATTTCTGAACGAAAAATGTGCAGAGAAGCTGGGCGATGAAAGCAAACCATATCGTTTTTTCTCTTTGTGTGACAGACATATGTTAGTGATCTTTTAAATTAAATTTGATTCCTGCACTAGATTCGTGATACTTTTGAATCGGTTCAACCGAAATGACACGAAAAAATAATAATAAAAATTATTTTAGTTCAAGCTGTTTTCGTACTCTGTTTTGCTGGCGTATCATCTGTTGTAGCAAAATAGGTTTTGAAGTCTGCTACTGAAAATGAGTTTTTCTTTATATGCATCTGCACCTGAGTCGTGTCTAGAAAAACAAAGAAAGAAAGAAAGAAATCATGAATGACTGTTTTTACAATTCGAATTGATGCCGATCTAATGGAGAATTCAAAATTACAATATTTCAAACATGTAATATACAGGACAATGATCCGGAATATTTCAATAACGTAATTTAAATTTCAATAAGGCATGCTATATTTCTGTTGATGAAATTTTGGCAACACTCATGTAAAGGTATTGCAAAACCAGTGGAGAGGTCAGAATTCTTAACTATTAATGCTGAATCAAAAAAGAGTATTTTTGAATCAGATAATAAATAACAGCTTTGCAGGGGTGCCCCACTTTCAATTAGGCCACTCTGTATATTCTCCTCTACGATTATCCGAAAAGGTATGATTGGACGCAATTATCTGACAGAAAGTGTTTACATTCCTGTACAGGTGTGCTATTTGGTTAGCGCCAGAAGTAGCACATAGAAAAAGTTGTGCCAATTGGATTATTTGTTCGGAATGACTTGGACTATAACAGATCAAAAATTCAGGTGATTAAAAATGTGTCAATTTCTCTTGCTAATAAGTGCGCGGTATTCTTTCTCAGAATCTTTCCACTCTCAATCAATGCTGTTTCCTTTCGAAAGCAACACCATCTTTAAAAACAAAAATCAGAAAGGATATATCGGGGGGCTATATATGAAAATATGAAGAGGAAAGTTATTGGGTATAACCCTCAAATTGTTGTGCAACCGTAGACACGTGTTTCGAGCTTAAGCTCTCATCAGTACGGTAAAATCAAGCGCGAAGATGTACAACACTTGGATGTAGAAATAGAAACAAAAAAAGTCAACAACAGGAAGCCAACCACACATTTGTGGCTTCGGTTAGAAGACCTTGTGCTTACAAGGCAACAACTAACGTCGCCACGGAGGCAGCTATAGCTACCAGAGTGACAATCCTACCCAATAACTTTCCTCTTTATATTTTCATATATAGCCCCTCGATAAATCCTTTCTGATTTGTATTTTCCCGGGTAGGATTGTCACGCTGGTAGCTATAGCTGCCTCCGTCGCGACGTTCGTTGTTGCGTTGTAAGCACAAAGTCTTCTAACCGAAGCCACAAATGTGTGGTTGACTTCCTTTTGTTGACTTTCTTTGTTTCTATTTCTACATCCAAGTGTTGTACATCTTCGCACTTGATTTTACCGTACTGATGAGAGCTTAAGCTCGAAACACGTGTCTACGGTTGCACTACAATCCAATCAACTTTCAAAACAAAAAAAAACAAAAAGAGGCAAATAAAAACAGTTTACTGAGCATGATTCTTATTCATCTATAATTCCTAGTGGGATTGGAAAATACTGAAATATCTATTTCAGATGAAAAAAAGTAAAGAATGAAATTGGTCGCGATTCTCAAGAAGAAAGTACGGTTAGTTAGCATTTCAAATAATGCTGATATATTGAATGGAGTTGAAGAGTTCTTGAGTCGAAATCGTTATCTTCGACTCTCTCAATAACGCAATGTAATACTTGAAATGTTTCGTTTAATTTCGAATTTAAATTCGAATATTGCAAATCTCATTCAATTCATTATAAAATATATCGTTTCTACCGATCCCGAACATATCGCAAAATGTGAAAATAGTATGATACGAAATCCTGGCACGCGTAATATGAAATCTAATTCGCCTAGTTGAAGTTCTGCCAACAATCTAAAATTTGTCCAACTTTTCATCTTTCTCGATAACACTAAAGTCACATATTCTGGGATCAAACCTATTTTCTTTCAACAAACTCAATTTATTTTGGAATTGAGGTTAACCGGCTTGCGCCAAATACAGTAAAGTTATGAAGCGTCACGTACCAAGCCAATCGTATCGAACTGGATCGTATTAAGTGACAATGACAGGAAATTTTCTTCGCAAACTGTGATATAACCGTGTGGTTCATTTTCTTCAAGGTGTTTTTCAAGTAGTAGTTTAATTTTCCCACGGAAAAAGTACAGTCCAATATTCGAAAATAATATAATGAAATAATATATGGAAAACATTCTTTACCAATTCCAAAGCAATTCACAAAGCAGGAAATAAAATGAGTATCTAAAATTACAGGGCAATATCGATAATGTGTGCTCCAGCTAAGTTATTTGGACACATTGTTTATAAAATTTTATATAAGCATGTTGATAAATATATTGTACCGCATCAGCATGGTTTTGTTAAAAAGAAATATATATCCGTTCATTTAGTTTAAAAACTAATGCATCGTACAAACAAAATAAAAATATGTTAAAACAGCGTGATGTATTTTTTTTTGAAAAATGCATTGTCATATCTAACAATGCGTACGGATTCCAAAAAAATTATGGCATAGAGGATGCCTTTCTTCAACTACTAGTGGATCTGAACCTTAATCTAGATAAATCAAAAATATTCCTTGTATTTTAAGAAGTATTTCATCATAACCGAATTATTTTACATATTTTTAAACTGAATTTCAATTGATTAATATTCGCATTGCTAGACTAGAAGGACCAATGTATTAAATTAATTGCAAAAATTCGTCTGATGAAAACAGAGTTTTCCTATTCGAATACAAAAAGTATATTTGATTATTTATATTTCGGACGTCCATCATCTTAATGGTTGAAAGATTTCTATCTCTTTCAAATTTTTTCACAACGTTTCAATTGCTTGAATCCGCAATCGTCTTCTGGTGAATAGTGACAAAATCAGATGCTACGCGACCTTTTATAGGTCTATAATTAAAGTGTAATTACGCGCGGTCTTGTGGCGCGCGTGGTTTCGCGCTTTCTCCCTCCAAAACGGTCCATGAGCGGTTTCCATACGTTTTTAATTTCCACGCTTGGTTGACTGAGGGTACCATTGGCTTCTATGTAGGTGGTTTCCATAAATTTCCGTTTGAACCACTGTTCCTCTCTACGAAGAACACTAGCTTCGTCCCAGAGAATTCGGTGGTGTTTTGTCCAGGCGTGGTCAGCAATTCCCGATTTTGATGTTTCCTCTCGTTGAGTCCACTTTTTGTGTTCGGCTATTCTTACTGATAATGGCCTCTCCGATATAGGAATCTCCACATTCACATGGGACTTTGTAAATACAGTTTTTACTGGATTCTGTTGTGTTCTCTGGTTTCGTCACAACAGAATCCAGTAAAAACTGTATTTACAAAGTCCCATGTGAATGTGGAGATTCCTATATCGGAGAGACCAAGAGGCCATTATCAGTAAGAATAGCCGAACACAAAAAGTGGACTCAACGAGGGGAAACATCAAAATCGGGAATTGCTGACCACGCCTGGACAAAACACCACCGAATTCTCTGGGACGAAGCTAGTGTTCTTCATAGAGAGGAACATTGGTTCAAACGGAAATTTATGGAAACCACCTACATAGAAGCCAATGGTGCCCTCAGTCAACCAAGCGTGGAAATTAAAAACGTATGGAAACCGCTCATGGACCGTTTTGGGGGGAGAAAAAGCGCGAAACCACGCGCGCCACAAGACCGCGCGTAATTACACTTTAATTATAGACCTATAAAAGGTCGCGTAGCATCTGATTTTGTCACTATTCACCAGAAGACGATTGCGGATTCAAGCAATTGAAACGTTGTGAAAAAATTTGAAAGAGATAGAAATCTTTCAACCATTAAGATGATGGACGTCCGAAATATAAGTAATCAAGTTACTACATCGTCTAAAACATTCAAAAAGTATATGTTTCACTTCCCCACAATATAATCCGTTTCAATGCAAAGTTTGTGAATTAATTCATCAAATAGACTCCATCGAATTTAGCTGAAATAAAAATAATTCAAGGTTCCATCCTAATTGAAGTTTTGCCAACAACAATTTAAAATTTGTTCAACTTTTCATCCTCTTCGATAATACCCAACTTTTAACTTTTCGCGTCGAACTCGGTATTTTTTCAACGAACCCAATTTATTCCAGAATTGAGGTCTGCCGGTCTTGGCAAGTACAGCAAACTTATGAAGTTTCAGTACAAAGCGGATCCAATCGATCTGGATCATGTTATGAACAATGTCGGTGGATTTTCAGTATCAGTTTTGAACTTAAATTGAAGTGGAGCTTCGTTTTCCTTCACATTTTACCATAAGTCGACAAAAACATAGATCTCCAAGAATTGAAAGGTCAAAATATTAGGTAATGTATGACGATCGATCTCTTTTGAATAATTTCGTTCAGTATATAAGCACATTTGAAAAAAAAAACTGTTCAAATTTCATTAATACCAAACTCATCTAGGATTTAGAAAAAGTGCTTGTATTATTCAATGTTCTGCAAATTTCGAAAATAAGAAGAGTATTTAGAAAAAAAAGTAGGAATTTCGGAATAGACCGATATATTTGATGTAATAACTAGCTGTACTCTTTCCAGAAGGAGAGATAAGAAAAATAATGTGACTAGTTTCATCGTTATTTTTGGGTGCTATCTCCATGCAGAGGCCCAATCCACGATTAGTTATTTTCTGATGTATTATCTTCTATTTTGAAATTGAATATCTTAGAGACGGAACAAAGCAAGTTGACAAAATTTTCACATACAGGGTGTCAATTTGAAAACTTCCCACCCTTAATATCTTCCTTCCAGTAAACAATATGAGTAATCGAAAAAACAGGTCAATTTTATTGTCAAGGGGGACACTTTCAAGGACTATTTGTAGCCCTCGTGGTTCAACCCCCTAGGAGGGGTAGATGTTACCCTTAGAATTTTAAATGGGAAGGGGGGTCAAGTGGCACATCATTTTGATGGGCGTTCAATTCTTGTTCCAATGGTACCCTGACTTATTATTTTTTGATGAGCATTTTCCGAAAAATTGCGTTCTAAACTAACAGAAGTAATTATTAGAACGCCTATACTGAGATGCATGGTTTGGCCAGAACTGGTTAGAATATTAGGTGGTACCGTTCCAACCCTGTATTAGGGGTAACATTAGCCATTAGCTCCAAACACTTTACATAAAAAAGTAGTCTAATAGTAAAACGTAGATGGTAGTAAAGTTGTGTTTATTAAATGCTGAATTTTTAAGTGTCATCGCAGAAATTGTACAGATAGCCTTCCTTTTTTGCTACTTCTGCTGTAAAAAGTTTCTGTTTTCCGGCAAAAAATTGGTTAGCAAATTTGAACTATGTGGTAGTATTGTGAATACCGTTGTACCTGTTGGGCTGTTTAGGAATTACTTTAATAAGTGTATAAAAGTGTAAAAATGGTTTACATTCTTCAAGACAGAATTGAAATGATTGTAATTTATGGAGAAGTTGGAAAGTGCGCACGAAGGGCGGCATGTCTTTTTAACGAAAGACATCCAAATTGTAATGTAAGTCACCGGTATGTGCTTGATTTGGTGAATAAGTTTTACGAAACTGGTTCAGTGACAAATAAAAAAAGAAATAACCCCAGAGTACTAAATGAAGCAGCTCAAATTGAAGTTTTGGGAACATTTGCTGCAGAGCCCACGAGCTCTTTACGATCAGTATCAGAACAGACGGGAATGTCACGCGAGACTATAAGAAAAGCATTGAAAATGCATAAATTTCATCCATATAAAATGCAGATTCTTCAAGAGCTCCACGAGGATGATTATGATAGGAGAATAGAGTTTTGTGAAATCACGTCTCATCGAGTCAATACCATCCCTAATCTTCTGTTAAACATCTGTTTCAGCGATGAGTGTTCATTTTTTCTGAATGGCAATGTTAATAGACAAAATTGTCGCTATTGGAGTGACGAAAACCCACATATTTTTCGGGAAGGGCATACACAACACCCACAAAAAGTTAATGTTTGGGCTGGTATTCTTGGAAATGCCATTCTTGGTCCATTATTTCTGGAAGAAAACTTGACTGGCAATCTGTACCTTGATATGCTTGAAGAGACTATCGATCCTCTTATAACTCACGAGCTAGAAACTCAAATTGATGCAGAAGGTAATGAACTTTTGCAGGAGGATCTGTTACATTACCAGCAGGACGGTGCTCCACCTCATTATTTTCTTCCCGTCCGAAAGTGGTTAAACGAGAGATTTCCGGGTAGATGGATTGGCAGAAGGGGAGCAGTTGAATGGCCTCCGAGATCACCGGATTTAACACCCTTAGATTTCTTTCTTTGGGGGCATCTTAAATCCGTTGTTTATAAAACACAACCTTCTGATATTGACGAACTTTAAAGACGAATTACAGCAGCATGCCAGTCAATTCCTAGTGAAGTTTTCCGTAATGTTAGAGGGGAGTTCGAAAACAGACTGTATTACTGTTTAGAGCAAAATGGACAACATTTCGAACAGCTAATAAGATAAGCGTAAGTAGATTTTATGTTGGAAATGTCTTTCTCGCAAATTAAATTTTATTGTGTAGAAGGAAAATAACCACCAAATAAAAAATCCCATGCGTAATAAATTTATTCCTGTCATTCAAGGGTTGGAGCGGTGCCACCTACTCTTCTAACCATTTTTATTAAAGGGAGTCAATACAATAATGCATCTCAGTATAGGTGTTCTAATAATTACTTCTGTTAGTTTAGAACGCAATTTTTCGGAAAATGCTCATCACAAAATAATAAGTCAGGGTACCACTGGAACAAGAATTGAACGCCCATCAAAATGATGTGCCATTTGACCCCCCTTCCCATTTAAAATTCTAAGGGTAACACCTACCCCTCCTAGGGGGTTGAACCACGAGGGCTACAAATAGTCCTTGAAAGTGTCCCCCTTGACAATAAAATTGACTTGTTTTTTCGATTACTCATATTGTTTACTGGAAGGAAGATATTAAGGGTGGGAAGTTTTCAAATTGACACCCTGTATACGAGTAAAACAGTCAATATTTCCGAAATACTGTGAGTAGAATTAGGTTCAAATTAACGAATTAGTTTGTGAGACATTCAATAAAAACATTGTGATTAACATAAAAAAATAAAAATGTAACGCAACCTGTATTATTTATTTATATTGAACAACTGAATTCATCTGACAGTTATATTATCTTTTGTTCAATCAAAATCAGCAATGAATAATTTCTTTTTTGTCAAAAAACATTTTTCAATTATTTTCACTATAGGGGTCAAATGCACAATTTAAAAAAAAATTATTTTAATAATAATATTGAACTTCTTTATTTTGAGAAATAATAACAATACATTGCATGTAGAGCAACCATTGAACAAAATAGAGTCAATCTCTCTAACACTTACATCTCTAAATATTATTCTAATGTGTAAGGTTCCAGGTTTAATAACATATTATAGATTTCTTTTTTTATATATAAGATTATTGATTATTTTGAGTTGTTCTGGCAATTTGTTGAAACACTTGATGTAAGAGTACAATGCTCTTTTTTCAGTTACACTTAGTCTATGTATTGGATACTGTAGATTTACGTGTCTGGTTGGGTATGGTCCTCTCGCTTCAAATTGTGTGAATAAATGATTATTTCTGAACAAAAATAACATACATTCTTAAATATATACTGCTGATCCTGTTTGTATTTTGTTTTTCCTGAAGTAACCTCTACATGACTCGTTGTACTTTAAATTTAGCATAATTCTCAATGCCCTTTTCTGAACTAAGAATACCTTTTCAATAACTCTACTATTGCCAAAACATATCAATCTATATCGTATTCTTGATTCAAAGTTAGAGTGATACAAAATTTTCAGTGACTGGAAGTTCACATAATTTTTAATTACCCTGTGTAACAGATTTGACTCAGTTTCTTACAGAGTTGCCCAACCTGGGTATCCCAGCACAAAAAACTGTCAATATAGACCTCTAAGGACTTAGCGTGGTTACTTACTGTTAAGTTCTTGTCACCTAACCAAATATCAGAAGGCATGTCAGTGCGAGCATAGTTTGTTTTAAACAATACATCATTTGTTTTGTTTTCATTGAGAACCAGTCTGTTTTGTGTGAACCACGATTTGCCTCTTTCAAACTCTACGGTTGAGTTGGTAGTTAGACTGATCATATCAGGAGCTGTGACTAACATATTTGTGTCATCAGCATAATTTATCAACTTGCAAGTTTCATTAATTTCCATGATGTTGTTTAAATCATTTACATAAATTATGAAAAGCAAAGGTCCTGTTATACTGCCTTGAGGAATACCTATATTGGTTATATTTTCTGACGATTTTCCCTCACACCCATCTTTTGTGATCTTAACAATTTGTTTCCTATCCTTCAAGTAGGATTCAAACCACATTAGAACAGGACCACTTCCAACTTATTCAACAATATCTCATGATTTAAGCAATCATATGCCTTGGATAGGTCTAAAAATAAGCCCAATGCTAAAGTATCATTTTCCAATGAGTCTTATATGCTGTATGAACTGAAAAATTGCTGTCTGGGTAGATTTTCCTTTCAAAGAACCATGTTGAGAATTATCATTTTACATGCAGTGAGAAAGTGAATCAGTCTATTACACATTACAGTTTCAAAGATTTTCGAGAAAGCACACAATAAGCTAATTGGTCTATAGTTTTTCCTTATTTTTAAAAACAGGAATTATACAAGCAGTTTTCAGCAAATCAGGAAATATGCCAAACTCAAAGGAGTTGTTAATGATGTAGACTAGAGGTTCTGCTAAGTGACCACCTACATCTTTTATCAATTTATTAGGAATCTCATCTACACCACTGCTCAGTTTGTTTTCCATATTTTTCACAATAGTTAAGAATTCGATTTCACTAACTGGATTAACAAACATAGATCTCATATTTTTTGTAATGTTACTCACATACGGCAAATTTTAATCATTTATCAGTTTGTCAGTAGAACCAGTTATATATTTCAAGAAGTTTTCAGATATATCTTGTACATTTCCCTCTACTTTTATGGAATTCCGAACATTACTTTTCCCACTGATACTATTTACTATTTGCCAGACTGCTTTGAATTTATTATCAGACTGAGTTATTCTTTGCTCATAGCTTTTTTTCCTTCTCAGTGTCAGTTTGTTATTATACTCCTTTTTCACAAGTCTATAACAAATAGAGTTATCAAGAAACAAAACTTATTTTTATCACCCAGAATTTTGTTGTTATTTTTGTTATTGTTGAAATTGTTATTTCCGTCAACCGATTGCACCCCTACGCGCAACCCTCGGAAGTCTTCGAGATACTTGTGTAAGCTAGGGAAGACGCAGCCCATACCTTTTAACGTGTGATGCCATGTACGAGACCGATGACCATGCGAGGCTTCGAACCCTCGACCCCTCGCTCCAAAGGCGAACGCTCTACCACCACAGCCACCACGGCCAAAAGACTATGATGTCCAACCAAAATATAACTCATTGGCTCTGGAAAAGTGAAATAAAAAAAATCCCTTTTTTTCAAAAGCCCCGTTACACCCTAATGCACTATGAATAATAAGAATATAATCTGAATTCATCCTGAAATCGATAAACAATAGTATATTATTCAACGAGCATATTATGGTGGCTATTATTCACTTGGTTGAAGTTTACGGCACGAGCCGCAGGCGAGTGTCGTAAATCATCCAAGTGAATACCGATAAATAATACTTTGTGAACTAATCACAATTTTTATCTCTATACGTGAGTAACATGGAATTTGTATTATATTCAATAATATTAATAGTAATATTTGTAGTAACACAATGTTCAAAATTGATTGAAGGCAATAAGTCTGAACTTTTATTGATGTATTTGTTATCATAAACGAGCTTTCTTAGGAACTGCGGTGGTGTCGAAGTTAGCGATACTGCCTACCAAACTGGCTTCGATTTCGGAGTACGGTTATTTTTTTTTTTTTTTCAGGCAATTTATTTCCCTTTTTTCCTTTTGTTAGAGATGTAAATTATTGGATATTTGGATATCTTTTAAATTTGGGATTTTCTCATAGGTAATATGTGTCTATGTTAAATGAAGTGTCGATCGTTTTTATATCTAAGAGCTGCGTTTGTAGAAAAAAACATGTGTGTGTTTCGAGTGCAAAGTGTCATTGCCGCTCTCTAAAGATTGTCGCAACTCTTTTTGTCGAGCGGCAATCAATCACTTTGCGCTCTAAACACACAAATAGCTATTGTCATATTGATGGTAGTGAATAATGATTTCATTAATCACTAGTGATTAATGGATATCGTAATTCTTGAAGAAACACATGCATTATGAATATTTTATACAATAGTCGTGGACAACCCTAGTAGCACACGACTTCATTACGATGTCTTTTCAAAGTCATGTTTCGTCGTAGACGTCATTTGCCGAAAAACGTACGTCTTTATGACGTCATTTTTCATGACGTCATTTAGCCTTTCTCGTAAACACGTCATAATGACGACATTTTCCTGACGTCATTTAGTTGTCCTCTTATAACGTCATCTTGACGTCAGTTTTAGGTTAGAATCCCCCTATATCTATGAAACAGTAAAAAAATTCAACCTCTACATTTAACAAAAAGTGATTAAAAGAGATGTTCACATATGGTTTTATATAGTGGTTTCTGGAATGATGCATGAGATTTTTGAAACTTTTGTTGTTATTTATAGCTAATGCTAATGCTTCAACAATTTGAATCTACCGCTATTGTTACCTCAGGTCATATCTATACATTATTGTCATTGGTTTGGCAGTTATGGGTTGGCGCCAATCAGTGATGTTAATAACGTCACGTGGTAAGCAAGCAGACTCGACTCAGTGTAAAGTGTAAAAAAGACTACACTAAAATGCACGGCATAAGCGCCCCCACCATTATGATGTTATCAACAATTTTGGATGGTTATTCTGTTCATGCTAGGTTAGTCAGGTAGGATTAGGTTTGCAGTTGATTCACGCATTTTCAATTCAGTTTGCCTTTGTTTATCATTTAAACTTCCCGCCATTACAGTGACCAATCACAGAGCGCTTATTGCTTGCCGTTTATGTTTCTTGACGTCTGTAAAAAAGGTGAAGGAAGAAGAAGAATTAGGTTAGTCGACTTTGGCGTTTGGCGGTATTTTTTTAGCAGAGCAACTAGGAAATGCGTTTTGGTGGCGTTTTGTCTTCGTAATTTCGTATTGTAATTATACCATATAAACATTTTTGTTTTTACGGACAGTTGTTCGGTGTTCTATTCCACAAGATTTTGTGGCAGTCTCAGTGTATTTTTATATGTAAGTCTCTGCTTGATACTGGGTTAACCGCATGCATAATATTGATTGATTGATTATCAATTAAATTAACGGATACCGAGCCGATCCTATAAGGCCATTTGAATTTCTTGCTGTAATTCTAAAAATTAATATCTGTTGACTTTAAGGGTCTCGGTATACCTCCCTCTTTTAAGTTATTCAGCATGTTGCAAGTAGACTGGGGCTTATTTTGCCCTTAAACTCCTTAAATATAAGCTGTTCAAAAACTATTCTATCGTACAACTACTACAATAGACTTTATTAAGTTGACATAGCTATTCTAGTTCTAGGCATCACACTTCAATGGCTTATGTTCTTGTTGAATTTGATCAATGTGATGGTGGAGGCATAGCAACCTTACACAACTCATGGTTAACACCTAGGAAGAAGGAGGCCTTTTGGCCACCTCATAAGGAACAATACCAGTTTGATAAAGCCTTAAAAAATGGTGCTTCTATAAATACAGAAACATGGAAGCTTTACAAAATTAGCAAAATTTTGTATTCCTGTGGTGAGTTCTTAAGCCATTCTTGATGAAAAATAAATTTAACCTCATTATAACTAATTTTAAAACTACATAAGTAAGTGTACCTAGAGGTTGTAATCATTTTCTGACAATACAGACTTGTTTTCGCAAAAGTATAGTGGAATTAAGTAATATATTGTGAAATTAACTCTTTACAATCTTCATTTTATATATGATAATAGTATTTAAAACACTAGCAGCTTATTTTTGGAATTCCTGTTGCAGATGATTTAGTCAAGGTTAAGGCCAAAGGTAAAGACGCTGAGCTTACCTCAAACCTTAATCTGATGAAGGGGTTAGTCCAAAAAGAAGAAGAAAAATAAATAAAAGGTTTCTGCCGTTATAATCTGACGATGAAGGAGAAGGTACATCTGCAACAATTCTGCCAAGGCCACCAAATATAAAACGGAGCATAAATGATTCCTCAGCAAGGAGTAAGTTATTACTACAATGTTGTGTTTGTTAGAATAAGTAATATTTGTTCTATTTTTAGATAGTCCTACTTTGGTTAATGAAACTGAAATTATTACCACAACACCTCAGAGCAGACCCCACACTTCTGTTTTTAGTTGTGATTCAGAAAAGATAGGTGGGTATTTTTTTGTTTACACTTGGGCAAATAAATAAAAATATAAATATTTTACAGGTAAACTAATTTCCATAGTTGCTGGCATTAAAGAACAAAATAAAGAAATTCTAGAGTGGATTCGGAAACAAGATGACAAGATAGTAAAACCAACAAGTATTCGTCCAGATTTAAATGTGGAATTACCGCTGGAAAGTATAACTGCACTTAACAGATTAGAAGAAGATTTGGGTAGTGAACGTTACTCTAATGATTTGGTATTATTATTTGTTATCAATGTGTTATACTTTTACTTAATTTATTTTCATTGCAGGTTTCATATTTGTCAACATTGGGAGGCAAGGACACAGTCTCCAGGACGAATAGAATCTTAAAATTTTGTTAAAAGATGTTGTTGCCAGCACATTTAGTTACTATGGTAAAAGGAGTAATAAACGGCCATTCTTAGAGCTTAATTTGAGAAAAATAATTGTGGGTAAGCATTATTTTATATTTAGGCATTAGTAGGTACCTAGTAGTTAAAAACTACAGCATGCTCTGATTGCAGGAGTAAAAAAGGGAGCAATGTAGGTATCTAGCTTACTAAGTAAAATATTTTGTATTTCAAAATTATTTAGATATACATAAAATATTCTATTATGAATATTGTCATTAATTAAAAAACATTGTCAACTTTGAAGTGTATAAATTTATGTCAAAACATATAGATCGATTCGATATGTATGATACACACATACTATATTGTCTGCATATACTTCAAATATTTTAAAAATTAATTCAAAATGAGTATGAACATCCCTGATAGAAGAACATCTACACTTCCTGTTATGTACCACACCAAGCATTGAATTACATTTCATTTCACTGAATTTTAATAAATGTAGTAAATTTATTTAATAAATGTATTTTATTTGCAGATGCTGTAAAATTGTCATCGCCTACGAGTACAGACAGGGATGTTGAAGAATCAATCAAAATTTGGTTAAAGCATGCACCTGAACGTATGAAGAAACATGGAGCCAGACAAGAAAATTAAATTTAAGTTAAAGAGTTCTGTTGGCGAAAGGCAACGTCTTCGACGAATCGCCTCTACTATAAATGAAATACACTGTAGCATTGGTAAGAAATCCAATTCTTCCGAATGTTCTCAAATATCTTACAATAACGACTTCCCTAGCAGTATTTCATCTACATTGCCCATTGATAATATTAATGAAATTGTAGATTACCATGATACTGCTTTCATAAATCAAAATGTTTCTCAAGATGTGGATGAAATTGATTATGATAAAGCTTGTACTGATAATTCAGAAATTGAGCCAGATTATAATTCATTTGAACTTGAGCAACCTTCACTTCTATCTAAAGTAAAATGTTGGGCTATTGAAAATAAAGTGACACATTGTGCAGTTAATGGCCTGTTAAAAATATTAAAACCATATCATTCGGACCTGCCTTTAGATGCAAGAACTTTGTTAGGAACACCTAAACACCTCAATATTATAAATATTGAAAATGGTGAATTGTGTTACTTGGGCTTGAAAAACAATTTGTTTAGAATTTTATCAATCAATAATTTTGATTGTAATAATTTAGAAATTAGTTTTAATGTTGATGGACTTCCATTATTTCATAGTTCAACTGTACAGTTCTGGCCTATTTTGGCATGTGTTAAAAATTGTAAAACTAGTCCCGTATTTGCAGTGGCAATTTTCTGTGGTAAATCTAAGCCAGCTTCATTAGAATTGTTTTTTGAACAGTTTATAGATGAAGTTAATTTTCTGTCCGCAAATGGATTTGCTTATAATAACAAAGAGTATATAATTTCTGTACATAGTTTTATATGTGATGCACCAGCTTAAGCATTTATTAAAAGAATCAAGCATCACGGAGGCTATTCATCATGTGATAAATGTCTTGAACCTGGTCAGTATGTAAATGGCCGGATTATTTTAAAGAGCACAACATATTTAAAAAGAACAGACCAAATGTTTCTTACTGAGCAAGATGAAGAGCATCACACTGGAATTTCACCGTTGCTTAGGTTAAATATTGGAATGGTATCACGTTTCCCTGTTGACTATATGCATGCATGCTGTTTAGGAGTGATGAGAAAATCATTGAATTTTTGGTTATCTGGTAAGTTACCAATTAGGTTTTCTAGTCGTATAGTTGAAAGCTTGACTGAACTTCTAGTATCGTTAAAATCATTTATCCCTAGAGAGTTTTATCGAAAACCAAGGGGGTTAGATGAGCTTCAAAGATGGAAAGCGACGGAGTTCAGAACTTTTTTGTTATATGTGGGACCTTTTATTCTTAAACAGACAATTGATAAAGCTATATATGAAAATTTCCTTTTATTTCACGTATCTATGTCAATATTGGTTTCTAATTCACTTCTATCTAAATTTGGTTATAACTTTCCAAACAATTGTTAGTCAATTTTGTTAGTCATTGTGAAGAGTTGTATGGTAAGAAGTTTTTAGTATATAATATACATATGTGTTGCCATTTAGTAGATGATGTACGTATGTTTGGTCCAGTGGATATTTTCTCCGCCTTTCCCTTTGAAATTTTTTTGGGTAAATTGAAACGTTTATTACGATCTTATAATAAGTCTTTACAACAAGTATGTCGAAGATTACAAGAAATGCAGTCTTTAGAAGGTGGCCATATTGTTGATAATAAGAAAATTTTGCATTTAATGGAGCATGATTTTGGTCCTGTATTGGAATTGCATGATATTCAGCAATTCAAAATGCTAAATTTTGATAATTTCATTCTCTGTACTAATTTTTATTCAAAAGCTGATGCCTATTGCTCAACAGTAGATAACATTGTCATTGAAATACATAATATTATTACCCAAAATTCGGATACTTTAATTGTTGGAAAGCAGTTTATTACTTACAAATCTCTCTATGATTATCCTATAAAGTCCGAGGAGTTGAACATATTTATTTTATCACATTTATCTGATAATCTTCAAATTTGGCCCATTCAGCAGATAAGTATGAAGTGTATAGTATTTCCAGGTAAAGTTGAAAAATGTTGGGTTTCGTTTCCTATTATTCATACCATTTTAGGTACCGCTTGATTATATTATATGGTGTTTGTAAGTCTTCACATATATTCTCGCTCTGCGTCTTCCTCTCTTCTTGCACTTGGCAAGGTGCTGCCAGATATACATAAATATAAAATCAATAAAGTAGTGTATCTTTACTTGTCTTTAATCATTATATATATGTACCACATAATTTATCAATTATAGTTGTTAAATTCACAAGAAAAAATTGAGTTTTATTCGAATCTATTTTGTTTTGTAAATGTAAAGTTACTGAATACTGAATATTGTATTGTTTTATATTATATAAATTCACGATAGCATTTTCTGATAAAACCTTTGTTGTTATATACCAAATTTTATCATTTTCATACTGTGATGTCAGAAAAAACAAATTTTGTATCTCAAACACTGGCATAATAGGACAAAATAATGTCCCTATAGGGAAGTATGTGCGAACTTTGAAGAATTGGATTTCTTAACTTTGTATTATGTCATCAACGTTAAAATGTGTATAATTATTAAGGTGTGCAATAAATACTCAATATTATAAATGTACGTTTTTGTTTCACCTCAAATTTAGTCAAAAATTGGTAACACAGTTATAATCACGTCATTAAGACGTCTCTTTAAAGTCATATTTCGACCATCCAAATGACGTCAAAATTACCTAATTGAGACGTCACTTGTCATGTCCAAAATGACGTCATTCCAAGACGTTAGTTTGACGTCATGCAATGACGTCATTTTGGACATGACAAAGTGACGTCTCAATAAGGCCATTCTGACGTCATTTGGATGGTCGAAATGACGTAAGATATGACGAAATATGACTTTAAAGAGACGTCATATTGACGTCGTGTGCTACCAGGGAAAACAGTTTTTTCTTTGTCAAAACCCACCAAAGTACGAAGTTTTTACGAACTTTGCCGCTTATAGGTATCCCAGAAACGACACACACAAAATCATTCAAACTCACACATTTTTTTAATGACTCATCCCACTATGACATAATAAAATTTCAGCCAATTTAACCGAGAGCCAACTTCCCATATGTTTTTGTCCAGAGTCCAAATTTTATGAGTCGAGGTGTAAAAATCGTGAATGAAAAGGGCGCGTTATGTGTGTGGAATGTAAAATTCATTTGTGTATTCCGAAACATAAAAATTGTTTTATGCAATATCGCATAAAATAAAACCGATGAAAATTATTATTATTCAATAACTTCTGAATTAAAAGACAGAAAAACAATTTATTATCCATTTTATCTGCCATTCACAATGTTTAATTAATTGCAGAATTGATTAAATATTTTATAAGCGACAATAATTATTTTTGTATCTAGTGCGCGAAATGCTCTCGACTATTTTTTAAACTCTGCTCGCCTCGTTGAAACAAATCAGTTCTCGATCACCAAAGTATTTCGCACACGAGAAGCAAACAAAATTTTCTCTACAAACGTCAAAAATATTGTTCTAAAATAATTAATATGCTTAGCTTAAAATGAAAAATAGTATTGAACTGGCTTAAACTGATTTTCCATATCAAGTAATTACTGTAACTATATATGGAAATAAAATGGCATTTGTTGAGACTTATTTCGAAGTAACAGTTGTTGAAAATTATTTTAGAGTGACTATTGGAGTAAATTAGACATTGTGTCCTTTTCAATGAACATTTTTCAATGAAAATAGAACTTTTTACAAAGAACAATAATTAACTAAAATGTAAAGACAAAAGTAAATCACAGCAAATGCTCAAAATGTTGGCCTTGTTCATGATAACACAACTGTGTCCTTCTTCAAATATTATTCACAGCACGATTAATGTCTTTCCTCCTCAATGTTCCGAACTCTCTTACAATACTGTGTTGAAGATCCTCAAAATTTTGATATTCCCTCTTACCATAAACTCTATTTTTTAGTGTACCCCATAAGAATGTATCCATAACATTTGAGTCAGGAGACCTTGCTGGCCACCTCACCGGCCCATTATTCCCTATCCATTTATTACCAAACCTTTCAGTCAAGTAATTAGATACTCGTCTGGTAGTATGCGGTTGATCTCCATCATGTTACAACCAGATGTTGTTATAGTCAGCCAAAGGTATATCATCCAAATAGTCTTCGAAAATCGACATTAAAAACTGGTGATAGGTTTCTCCATTCAGAATGCCTTCAAATAAATGAGGACCCAAAATTATATCTTTGTGAATTCCTGCCCACCTACTCCCATGATTCAACAAAAAAAGTGCCCTTTATGAAAGCTAAAATATTCTTGCCTCGACCAACTTATGAAGCAAGTGTTCACTTGTTTCAAAATATTTTCCTGGTAAGTGGCCAAGAGGAATCCGTCAAAAAAACAAACTAATATTTGGTTGAACCTATTCAACGCAATTATGCGTTTATGCAAAAAATCTTTTATCAATGTATGTTTATAAAAACTTTTCGTCCTAGAATTACTCAAAGAATCACTTCTTCAAGTTTGGCCACGTACTCACAAAACACCCTGTACAGCAAAATAATGGACCAGCACGTAGAGAGCTGGATCTTATTGGGTGACAATGTCGCTTGATTTTCAGCCTCGTAAAAAATCAAGAGAACGGTTTCTTTTGTTTGACGCCCTCAAGAAGGGTCAACAGCAACATAAATCTTTACGAGGACCTTCAATCAGGAACAGACGTTCGGAATATGCAGAATTCGTCCCCATGCCATTTTTATAGAGGAACAATATAGAACGGAAGGAACAATGGATGGGGACTAAAAACTGAGGCGGGTCGGAAGTGAATAGTGAGCTCTGGTCAATGGCTGTTTTTTACTATTTGCAGACAAACGAGGATGAAAAAGGGCGACCGACGGGGAGCGGATGTTATACAGCAAGTGAACGGATGGTTTATTCAAGTACAAGAGTGTCGATAATGTAGGAACTTGTATATTGAATTCCAAAACAGGGGTAAAGTGATAAGAAAAATGTGAAGTGGAATACATGAAAAGTTGCAGCAGTGCAGAGATTTTTAATCGAGTCTCAGTGGTAATATAAACCAGGGGCCAAATAGAATACCCTAGATACCAAGTGTATTGATAGACATTGTGAACATCATATTCTAATTTTACGTTAAAATAATCGTCAACAGATTCTTCAAAAGAAAAAAATTACAGCGTTGCCTAGTTATAACCTGGAATCCTCATTTGTTGCTTACTCAACAAGTAACACATATGCCCTAAATTGAAATGACACCAAGTAGAAAACTATTCTGCTTTACTACTCTTATTTGAATCTAGTTAGTGAACAAATAATAATTACTGTATTCATTGTAGGAGAATACTAATAGAAAAATGCAAATATTTACATGGAGTGAACAAAGTGGTTAAGGGATAAGTGCAAAGCACTTGTTTCCCATAAAATTGACATACATAGAACCTATTTTTTTTTTCATCGCGTAGCAATATGGATATGTGAAAATGAATATGAAATGAGTATGTATGAAAGTTGTTTTTTACCAGTGATGTTCAGTACTGTATTCCAGATATTATATTTTATTCCCTGAGTTATTTTTAATTTGTTCTCTGTAGTAGTCACGTTTAGTTTTATTCATTAAATTGGTTGTTGTGTAGTTCCGCAAACAAATTGTTTTTGGTGTTGATGGATTTCAATAGAGCATAAGTCAACCATGGTGCAAATTTTGTGTTTTTCCTGGAGCATTCTTTACTTTCGATACATTTTTCAATAGCTCTTGTTAGAACAGCAATAAAGTTTTCCATAGCAGAATTTGGATCTTCTGTTGAGTACACTTATGTATTATTTATATTTTCTACATTTAAATATTTTTTATATCTCATTTCGTACCCTTTTCATAACAATTTGCAGTTGTAAAATAATCAAGGGTAATATAACAAGACCTTGATAAGTAGTCGACTATTTTTATTGCATCTAAATTTCGACTGTATTTTATAATAATTTAACGAGACATTATTTTGGCATTAATAATCTGATGAGAGCCCGAGAGCGAAGCTCGAGGGCTTTCATCTCTGATTATTAATGCCAAAATAATGTCGAGTAAAATTAATAAATACAAGAGAAATTTAGCAGCAATAAAATAGTCGACAATTAATCAAGGTCGTGTTATATTTGTGAAGATTATTTCTTGAATCTACTTCTTTATATCAGTCATATGAATGAATGAAAATTAAACAATTTGGAATAATTTATTCAAAATATCAAGAACAAAGCACAAAATCTAAACAAAAACAGCACCATCTTTATAATTTATCAATTGAAATTAAAAACACAATTATTGTATGTGACATTTCCACCATGCGTAATTTGTGACATTTGTTCAGCTTTTGAAGAACTTGCAGTATTAACCGTAGAAGGTCCACATTCATTCTCTTATACAGCTTCAACACGATTGATTTTATTTGATGTTTAATATGTATTTATTTAGAGTACTGTCAGATGCTCATGCTCCTTGATATGAGTATCATGCTGAATAGTCGGTGACTATTGTGCATCATGTAAATAGTCTCTAATAGAGCGTGTTGATTGGTCCTGTCAAACAGGAAACAAACGTATGATTGGTTGATGACTGATATTTAATAGACGAAAGAAATAATCGGTAATATTGCTTTTCAGAACAATTGGTATATTCCATTTATTCTTGATGAAAATGTGATCAAGACATGATATCTGATCTTTATGTATCCTTGTGCGATCTTTAATACTGTATATGTACCCAAGTTCATACAATATACTGAGATATTCGGTTGTGTTGTCATTTGCCTCTAAAATATTTATATTTATATCGCCTATGAGTCATCAGTCATCAGTGTGGGTGGAGATCTTCGCGTGTTTGCTTCTTCGAAATGACATTATACTTGTCCGGAGGTAACCAAAGACTTAGGTAAGTTAAAATATTACCTACTTCAATCTAGAACACATATTATGAGGTCTCATAGCCTAGTTTATCTCCATAAAAAGTAAAGGAGTATTTACAATTATTGTTATTCTGTTATCCTGTTTGTTCAATACGAATATTTCGTCCAGAGTAGAACAGAAACTGTCATTACACTAATTTAAGAATCCATTCGATATAAGTAGTATTTGGGGATTGAGAAAGCAATATGGTTAGTTAGTAACACATCCTCAATAGGTTAACGCCCAGGCAGTAGCCAGGGCAGTAGTACAGCAATACCCCACAAACTTCATTATAATAGGCCAGAAACCGAAGTTTAGAAAATATTTTCAATGGATTCTGCAGCTTGTGAAAACTCTGTTGGCAATTTTCTTTTTTCTTTATTAGGTTTTTAATCTTAAAAAAAATATTTAAAGTTGAGAAAATTCAAATGGCGTCCTCTCCCGAAAATTCCGAGCAACCAATAGCATTGCCGTTTCACGTCACAATCAACCCGATTAGAATACGCACTTTGGCTGATTGGACTTCGGAGAGTACGTCACAATACTGGATGGACACATAAGGTGTGAGGCACTAACAAAGCACCCCCTCAATATTCACCAGTATGCCTACCAGGCTGGCAAATCAACAGAACTTGCCCTCAATAACCTTGTCTCAGGAATAAGCGACGCCGTGGAATGCCAGGAAATAGCAGTCGCTGCATTCTTGGACATAGAAGGAGCATTTAACAATGCACTACCTCACTCCCTATATGAGGCCACTGTCTCTAGAGGGATTGAACCGATACTATGTGACTGGATAAGAACTATGCTTCACAACAGAACTATAACGACCTGTCTACAGGGAGAAAGTGTCAGCTTCAAGCCAGCCAGGGGCTGTCCTCAGGGGAGGGGTCCTCTCCCCACTGTTATGATCACTGCTGGTGGATGATCTGCTGGCCATTCTCTCGCTTTGGGAGGTTGATCTGCAAGCATATGCTGACGATCTGGTCCTAGTCATAAACGATAAATCTGAAGAGACGATCTCCTACGTCCTTCAGGATATATTGGATACCATATATAAATGGTGTGAGAGGGAGGAAATGTCCATTAACCCCCACAAAATGGTCATAGTACCATTCACCAGGAAAAGGAAGCTGGAACATTTAATACATCCTTCCATCAATGGTGTAACAATTCCTTTTGCGAGTGAAGCAAAATATCTGGGAATAACCCTGGATAAAAAACTTAATTGGAACTCGCACTTGGAAAAGACTATCCGGAAGGCTAGCCTTTCACTATGGACATGCCGCAGAATATGTGGCAAAACATGGGGCATGTCACCAAAACACGTATAATGGTTGTACGTGACCGTCATACGTCCAATGATAACGTATGGCTCTATAGTCTGGTGGAGCAAGGGACATAAAAAAATGGCCATTACTAAACTTAACGGACTACAGAGACAAGCGTGCCTGGCGATTACTGGAAGCATTCGCTCCACGCCAACGGCAGCAATGGAATTCCTCCTTGGATTAATTCCTCTCCACATAGTTCTGGAGAGAGAGGCAAGATGGGCAGCATACAGACTTTATCAAGCGGCCATTAGTCTACCGCAGGCATGTGTCAAGAGAGGCAGCGGCATGCTGGAGGGCATAATAGATCACAACATTCTAGGAATGCCCTCAGACATCATGCCCAAAACTATCAACCTTCACACGTCCTACACTGTGGTCTTTCCCGAAAGAGAAGACTGGGTCCGGAATGAAACCAACCTATGTAGGGCAAATGAACGTTGGTTCACCGATGTTCCAAAACTCAGGAAGGCGTCGGAGCCGGAATATATGGGATGAACCCAGTAGTGAAACGCTCGTTCAGTATGGGCAAACTAGCTACGATATTTCAGGCAGAGGTATATACCATTGAAATGTGTGCCAGGGAGCTGGAAAATCCACACCACACACGAAAAACAATAAAAATATTTTCAGATAGTCAAGCAGCACTTAAAGCGCTTGAATCCAACTGCTTTAAATCTAGGGCAGTATGGAACTGCAGAGACACCTTAAACCGACTGGCACAACGCAACAACGTTACCAGGTCACACAGGCCTAGAAGGAAACGAAATAGTGGACGCCCTAGCAAAAGGGGGGGCCGTAACAACGTTCACTGGACCAGAACCGGTAATCGGTTTAGCATATAGCACTGCCAAGAATGTAATAACAGCTTGGGCAGACAATAAAAGACTCGAGTACTGGCGTAGTCTACCGGGCCTAGCCCATTCCAAAGCATTTATTGCTTGTACAAGGAAAAAACAGGACTCTGACAAACTGCTAGAACTCAGCAGAGCGCATCTCAGAGTTATAGTAGGTTTGCTTACTGGCCATTGCAAACTCAAACATCACATGCATAAAATCGGACTTGCACAAAATGCAGAGTGCCGGCTATGCATGGAGGATGATGAAACGGCTAAATACATTCTGTGTACATGCCCTGCAGCGGCCAGAACCAGATTCTCAATATTTGGCGATACGACAGTAAGACCAGAAAACATGGTAAATTGTTCTCCCAATGCATTCCTCAATTTCGTCAAGAGATTGGATATACTGGGAGAAATATAACCATAGGGTGAGCCACAATAGGCCATTGGCCGCAGTGGAGGGCCTGATACGGGCCCAGTCAGGTTCAAACCTAACCTAACGTCACAAAGAGCGTCAATATTAGTAGCTTTGAAGTTTGCTGATTTTCAGAAACGAATGCGAACGGCTGTACAATAATTGAAATTTAATTCCAAAAATATTTTCTGGGTTCATTTAAATATACGTTGTGTATTTTAAAGCATTTCGAGCTACTATATTTTTTCGTGTCCTTGCCTATTGATATTCATACATCCTTTTCAAATTATGACGGTGTGTTGCCGCTAGTATTTATGTTTAATCATATCTTGTTTTCGATTCCCTAAAAGATGTCTGCTTGTTATTGATCTATACGCTCCGAGTTTACCATTTATGTAATATTTATGGAAGGTATAACGCTTAGAGCTAGTACTTCACGGAAATATATCATTTAATCGGACGTGTTTTCCTATACTTTAATGATTGTTTGTGTGAGGCCATATGATTGACATTTCGTGCATCATTTTATACGAACATATATTATTTGCCTGTGTCAAACATGATATGAGTGTTATTCGAAGGAAACATGAATAAAACAGAAGTATCGAGTGATGTTGTTTCTCATTCGTGAACGCGATGATCAGAAAAATAAATTCTTTTTGTGTGGGAATACAAAATAAAATTACGATCTCTTGGCAAATGAATTCAACTTTCATAAGACGCGGGAGAGATATACAGGGTGTTTCCTAAGTACGTGTAGAAAATTCAGGAGCATGTTGCTGACGTCAAAATAAGAAGAAAAGTTCATACAGACATATATCCGCAAGGTATTCGTTTCTGAGATACAGAGTGCCCAACCTGAATTCTCTTTTTTGTTTTTTGTGAATAAATTCCAAAATTATTGTGATATTCCAGTTAATTTTGGTATCTGGGGGTATTTTTCAATGACAATATCAAATTTGATGTTAATTTGTATCTTTCGTGCCGCCACCTACATGTCTTTTCAGTCATTTGAAATATCATCAATTTTTTTCTTAAGTACGTACCTGTATCACGTTTTCAAGAGAAAAAACAGAATTTCCCAAAATTTTTGTGTTTAAAAAAGATGTTCTAGGTAGAGGTCGCTGCGAGCAACCGTTTCCGATATATTTCGAAGCTTTGAATTATTTCCATTGTCCTCTATGTAGTTAATATCGGAAACGATACGCATTTACCTCTTTTCATTCAATGGTCTTCAACACTTGAATGTAGTCAAAAACTAATTCTTGCTTTTTTACATAATTATTTTGGACTGAAACAAAATTACTTCAATTAGTACCCTGAACCAGCACCTGTTTCAGTATTAAATTGGTCTTAGTCACTGTAATTATTAGTATCAGTATTAAACTGCTATAACACCCGATTCCAGTTTCGAAATGAAAGGAAAGAAAAATTATTTCTTCAAATAATAAAATTAATTTTGAATTTAAATATCTTGTCACTTAAATTGTGAAAGGCTTTCGCGGCCATCGTCACTTACATGGTGGTTCTTCGGGTAGTAAGGCCGACGTGATTTCAGAGAAGAACTCGACGTTTCGCCAACACGAGTGGTTAGCATTTTCAAGAGTTATTTTGAAAAATTTTCGCTTTCTGTAGTTGCTGTCAAATGCTTGACATTTGTTATACGTTGTCTCAATAAATACCTGTGATTTGACGTTCTTACATCTGATTGGTCCATAGCGTTAGCAGACATCATAGAATCGTTCGTACCGTTATTTTGTGGGTAGGGAGCTAATTGAGAATTTTTGAGAACTGGAAGCCAAACCTTGTTCAATTGTAGTCCTTCTTCGGTTCTGTTGAAGTTGCTGTAGTGTTTCTGGATTTCAATTGCTTCCCGGAAGAGTCTTGGGTAATACGCAGATGTTGAAGAGATGACTTGGGTTTCTTCAAATTTCACTCTATGGTTATCGTTGTTGAGAGCATGTTCTGCGACAGCGGATTTCTGTGTGTGCCCTAACCGACAGCAAGCCTTGTGCTCATTGATTCTTGTTTTAACGGAGCGTTCCGTAGTTCCGATATAAACGCTGCCACAGGAACATGGAATGCGATAAACCCCAGAAGAGCATAGTACGTCTCGTTTGTCCTTCGCTGGTCTAAAGTGGTCTTTCAGTTTCTTTGAAGGTTTATAAACGGTTTTAATCTCATATTTTTTTAGAATACGGCCGATACGATCTGTAACTCTGGGAACATATGGTAAGAATGCTTTTCTTTTTTCGGTGTTGGTTTGACTACTACTTGGTTCACTGGATGGACAGTCATTTGGTCTACTATTGATTCTTCCATCTCTGATTTCTCTTCTATTTTTCATACACCTCTCAATATCTCTTTCTTTGTATCCATTAGAAAGAAGAGCGTTTTTTAGATGTTTCAGTTCAGCTTCCAGGTATTCAGGTTCGCAAATTCTTCTAGCTCGATCAACTAATGTCTTGATTACACCTTGTTTTTGGCACGGATGATGGTTTGAGGTACTGTGGAGATATCGATCAGTGTGTGTTGGTTTTCTATATACCGTATGCCCCAGACGTCTTTCTTTTCGAGAAATGAGAACGTCTAAGAATGCCAGTTTCTTCTCATTTTCAATTTCCATGGTAAATTGAATATTCGGGTGTATGTCATTGATATGGTTAAGGAATTCATTGAGTTTTTCTGGTCCATGGCTCCAAATTATAAACGTATCGTCTACATATCGTAACCATACCTTAGGTTTTAAATTTGCAGTTTCAATTGCCTTTTCTTCTAGTTTTTCCATAAAGAAATTAGCAATAACTGGGCTAAGTGGGCTTCCCATTGAAACGCCATCTAATTGCTCATATATTTTGTTATTGAAAATGAAATATGAAGATGTTAAGCATATTTTGAAGAGATTGGATATATCACTTGGGAAAAGTAGTTCAATTTCCCTCATGGCTTCATCTAACGGGACCTTTGTGAACAGGGATACTACATCAAAGCTGACTAGAACGTCATTTGAATCAATGGTAATCTCTTTGATCTTTTCGATGAAATGCGTGGAATCTCTTACATAGGAAGATGTACACAAATACTACGCATTTCATCGAAAAGATCAAAGAGATTACCATTGATTCAAATGACGTTCTAGTCAGCTTTGATGTAGTATCCCTGTTCACAAAGGTCCCGTTAGATGAAGCCATGAGGGAAATTGAACTACTTTTCCCAAGTGATATATCCAATCTCTTCAAAATATGCTTAACATCTTCATATTTCATTTTCAATAACAAAATATATGAGCAATTAGATGGCGTTTCAATGGGAAGCCCACTTAGCCCAGTTATTGCTAATTTCTTTATGGAAAAACTAGAAGAAAAGGCAATTGAAACTGCAAATTTAAAACCTAAGGTATGGTTACGATATGTAGACGATACGTTTATAATTTGGAGCCATGGACCAGAAAAACTCAATGAATTCCTTAACCATATCAATGACATACACCCGAATATTCAATTTACCATGGAAATTGAAAATGAGAAGAAACTGGCATTCTTAGACGTTCTCATTTCTCGAAAAGAAAGACGTCTGGGGCATACGGTATATAGAAAACCAACACACACTGATCGATATCTCCACAGTACCTCAAACCATCATCCGTTCCAAAAACAAGGTGTAATCAAGACATTAGTTGATCGAGCTAGAAGAATTTGCGAACCTGAATACCTGGAAGCTGAACTGAAACATCTAAAAAACGCTCTTCTTTCTAATGGATACAAAGAAAGAGATATTGAGAGGTGTATGAAAAATAGAAGAGAAATCAGAGATGGAAGAATCAATAGTAGACCAAATGACTGTCCATCCAGTGAACCAAGTAGTAGTCAAACCAACACCGAAAAAAGAAAAGCATTCTTACCATATGTTCCCAGAGTTACAGATCGTATCGGCCGTATTCTAAAAAAATATGAGATTAAAACCGTTTATAAACCTTCAAAGAAACTGAAAGACCACTTTAGATCAGCGAAGGACAAACGAGACGTACTATGCTCTTCTGGGGTTTATCGCATTCCATGTTCCTGTGGCAGCGTTTATATCGGAACTACGAAACGCTCCGTTAAAACAAGAATCAAAGAGCACAAGGCTTGCTGTCGGTTAGGGCACACACAGAAATCCGCTGTCGCAGAACATGCTCTCAACAACGATAACCATAGAGTGAAATTTGAAGAAACCCAAGTCATCTCTTCAACATCTGCGTATTACCCAAGACTCTTCCGGGAAGCAATTGAAATCCAGAAACACTACAGCAACTTCAACAGAACCGAAGAAGGACTACAATTGAACAAGGTTTGGCTTCCAGTTCTCAAAAGTTCTCAATTAGCTCCCTACCCACAAAATAACGGTACGAACGATTCTATGATGTCTGCTAACGCTATGGACCAATCAGATGTAAGAACGTCAAATCACAGGTATTTATTGAGACAACGTATAACAAATGTCAAGCATTTGACAGCAACTACAGAAAGCGAAAATTTTTCAAAATAACTCTTGAAAATGCTAACCACTCGTGTTGGCGAAACGTCGAGTTCTTCTCTGAAATCACGTCGGCCTTACTACCCGAAGAACCACCATGTATCTTGTCACTTGTCATTCAAAATCACTTGCATCGATTATTTCAAATCCCAGTAACTCTAAAACAGTGGATCGCAACGACCTCTATCAAGAATATATTTTTTGTACAAAAAAGATCAAGCCATCGATTTTTCCACTAGAAAACGTGATGTAGGTACGGCCAAACAAGTTATAACATCGCAAAGGACTGAAAAGACAGGTAGGTGGAACCACCCCCTGATTTTGTCATAAAAATACTCCCAGACACCAATTTTTACTTGAATACCACAATTATTTTGAAATTTATTTAAAAAAAAATTAACATAACAATTCAACTTTGACACTCTGTATTTCAGAAACGAATAACTTGAGGACATATATGTTTATAGGAACATTTCTTCTTGTTTTAACGTCAGCAACATGCTCCTGAATTTTCTACACGTACTTAAGAAACACCCTGTACGAAAGAGAGGAATTTCGTGTAATACCAGGCTGATCGATCTCCTTTGCGTTTCTTCCTATAACAATAACTGAAACACTCGAATCCAAAGAATTATCAGTAAAGCCCAGTCAACTTCAACTTTTTGAAGTTTCTAGATGAAACTTCTTTCGTATTTATCGACATTCTATTTCGAAAAAGTTTGGTATGATTGTTTTATTTTTGAATGCCCCCAGTAATTGGTTTTGAAAATCCATTTCATAAATGATCAATTTTTTAAATACTGCCGTTTTCATAGATACTTCATCCATCTTCTAGGAATTGTTTATTTCTGTTGCATTTGTTAATCCCAACAATTCTAGACATTCTGTTCAGAATAATAATAATAATATTCATTCATACATACATCAATTCATTTACCAGCTATAGTACTTAAGTATGTATATTTAGGTATTCATGCGCATGCCCGAAACAAAGAGAATAAATTCAAGTGACCCAAAAAAGAAATCCTGTGCGTGGGTAATCATTAAATGATGTACAATTATTATCTCGGTGATCTCATCCCTGACTATAGTCTTTTTATACAAACTTCAGATATGTTTTTAGAATCGCAAATATATGTTACAATTAATATGATGCATTAAATTCATAAAACTAGAAATACAAAATTCACAAATACAATTCTACTTCTATCATAACATTTGATGATTATTGTGGTGAGGGAAATATATGTGGAAATGTTCAATTGTTTTCCAGGTTTACGAGTTTTTGAATCTCTTGACGAGATATATTTAGTAACCATATTTTGAGCTTGGATTTGAACATCCAGAGGGAGTTGAGTTGTTTTAAAGAGTTTGGAATTAACCATATATTTTTGGTGCAAGATATAGGTGGCTTCTTTGTCCTATTGTTTTCAACATTCGAGGTATGACAACAGACTGGTTCCTATACCTAGTTTGATACCTACGGTCTATCATTACCGACTTTGCACAAATTTTACGCTGATACATAGCAAGGGATAGAACAAAAATTTGTCTAATGTCGAGCACTTTTGCTTCTTTGTACGGGTCATCGCTGGGGTACCTATAATTTTTTCACAATATTATCTTTAGGATTCATTTCTGCATTGTTTCCAAATGTTTCAGATACATTTCCGTTAAACCGCCACAAGCTATCATTCCATACAGAAAGAGAGTTTCTAATAATGCAAAATACATAATTTTCAAATGTTTCCTTTCGAGACATATATTTGAATTCGCTCAGATAGTACCTCAATTTTTTAATGACATTTTCTAATTGAATGTTCCATTTTAGATTGGTATCGAGATGGATTCCTAAAAATTTGACTGATGTACTTGATGAGATTGTTAGTGGTTCTTTATTATATTGCATTTCAAGCGATGTGTATTCAGGTAAGTTCGAGTTATGACTAGTGAAGGGGAGATGAATTGTTTTCTTCAGGTTAATGGTGAGTTTACTGTTGAAGAAGTCTAATATAACGAGGTGTGATCTTGTAATTTTTTCTTTCAGGTTAGCACAAGAATCGCCTTTGAAAAGGACAACAGTATCTTCCGTAAAACTACTTATTTTCCCTTCCACAGGTAAGTCAAATATAGCATTTAAGTATATTAAAAAGGTAAAGGGCCCAATACTGTTCCTTGCGGGACACCAAAACGGACTTTTCTCGTGTTACTTACAGCCGTATGCATAGTCAATTCCAGCGACTCGCCGGAGTTTCGCCGCTCGCTACACAAGAACTATAATGCACAGTGGAGCTCCAAAAAAGTGGTACATCGCCAGCATTTCGCCAAAAAGTGACTTATCGCGTAGTTGTCACTTTTTTGGAGCTCGATTTTGCATTATCATCCTTGTGTAGCGAACGGCGAAACTCTGGCGAGTCGCTGGCGATTGACTATGCATACGGCTGTTAAAGTATCATTGATTTTAACACATTGTTCTCTATCTTTTGAATAACTTTACAAAAGTGTATAAGCAGTGCCCCTAAATCCATTATTTTCCAATGTGCCCAATAGATCTGGATAGCTGACCGTGACGAAAGCTTTTGCGAGATCGACAAAGATGCAAATTTCAGGTTCTTTTGAATCCATGGCAGCATATAATTTTGTAGTTAAATCTGCAATTGCATCCTGTGTCGATCTCCCCTCTATAAATATATATTGTCGGTTTGAAATGAGTTGGTATTTCTTAAGATAGTCTAATATTCTAGCTTTGAACAATTTTTCTAGGAATTTACTAAGTATTGAAAGTAATGATATAGGCCTATAGTTTGATAATGCTGTTCTGTCCCCCGATTTAAATGATGGTTTGATTACAGCAATTTTAAAAGTTTTCGGAACATTTTTTTATTGTTTCCACATCAATATCATCTATACCTGGAGCCTTATTCGATTTCAATTCCATTATTATTTTCATAACCTCTGGTTCTTCTAATCAGAGAGGTAGATAGAGTTCTAAATTCTCGCTAAATTAAATTTTTTAGTCGTTTTTTTTATTTTGTCAATCAACTCGGCACCTATTCCCGTGAAGTATTTATTATATTCTTCAGCATTCATAGTATCATCTTCAATATTAAGACTACCTATTTTGATTTCTTTGATATTTTCGGAAGAGCTATAGCCCTGTATTTTTTAACGCATTACCACATTTATGTTTCGGGTTGTCCTGATTTTTAGCAATCTTTCTTATTGTAATCAATAGAACCCAGTGTTTTGAACAAAATAGTTTTTTTTCCCAACTGTTTTCACCCATTTGCTTAGTAATTGTACCACTCTTTTTAAAAATATCAATTTCCGCTAAAATGGAGTTTCAATAATAAGAACGACATATGACAGTATATCTCAATTTTCGGACATTGAAAAAATACGTTTGTTTGAAAGTGGTTGACAATGTTTCACTTTGAGTAAGGTTATCCTGGACTTTCATTGTCTAAAATAGAACAAAGAAAAATTCAATTCTCTGCAATTTTTAATCACGACGTTTCAACTGTTAAAACCTACAGTCGTTATCAAGTGTATAATGATAACGACTGTAGATTTTAACAGTTGAAACGTCGTGATTAAAAATTGCAGAGAATTGAATTTTTCTTTGTTCTTTTTTAGACAATGAAAGTCCAGAATAACCTTACTCAAATTGAAAAAATAATTTAGCTGTACAACTGTCAAATTTTTCACCACTATTGTGATACAAATAATTTTTTCTATTTATTGGTGTCAAGAATTGAAAATAAAAAACTTCCAATTTTCAAATGCCGCCCGTGTCGACGATTTGTGTATAAATACAAGATGATGACAAATACGTATCTTTGATGTGTACATCAACGTTGTACTAGATTTTATCACTAAATGTTGACTATTGATTCTCATTATGGTTTTGTTTGATTTGCCTAAGGGACGACAGGAAAAGGTAAAAAACTAATTCGTCTGAAAATATATATTCCAAACAATATATTCTTTGAATATATTTCGGCGTGATTCTAAAGGAAATCGTATTGAAAAATCGGAAACCCGGGATTTTTCAATGTATTTCTGATTGTAATATTTTTAATGACATGTGAGTATGTTCAGTACAATTTCTAGAGATAGGAAAATCCTTCAGCTATTGAATTTCGTTTAACAAATATGCAGTCTCTACCGTTAACGTAGGTATAATACATTTCCTGGGTAAATAGACAGGATGTGAGTTTGATTACTTTTATTTTCAGCTCGAATTCGCGGTAAACAAATTTCGAGTAGTATTGGAATACTAAACTTTATTTTTCTGATGAGTAAAGTAGAAATACTAAAATGAATTCAACTTTGAAAGAATTCAATCCTATCGACGAAGCTGAAATGAAGGAGCCTGAACTTTTCAGAAGCATTTGCTGAATTCATTAAAAGAGTTGTGGGTGGTTAACTGTTGTATATTGTCAAAGGATCCAATCATCATGTAACCACATTACGACAATTTCAATGAAAAGAGACATAAGCAACTTTCGATAAATTATCTGACACTAACGCAAATACCTTTCATTCATCAAATTGAATCCGATATTGACGAGTTGTTGAAGGTTTTCAATTGATAGTCACCTACTGGGTACCAAGTAATACTATTTTTAATTAGAATTAGACGACAAAATGGAATACATTTTCTCTTTGAATAGACTGCATCTGAATTTGATTAAATCTATTTGACGCTCGCATTCACGATGAGTAAGTTTCGTGTGGTGGTAATGCAACATTTCACACTATCTATTCATCTGGTAAATAAATCCGAACTGGAAAATTGTACGATTCGAATAACTTTCATCTTTTTTAATCTCAATTAATTCGTTTTCAATGGGTATTTTAGTGTGAACGAAAAAGCAACAGAAATATTTTGTGGCAGTTATTGAATGAAGAGATGGATGAACAATATTTTGCAACCAAATCAAGACCATTTATATCAATATTGAAGAGACTTGTTTGAAGTAAAATCACACAAAAAGTAAATCATTAAAATTGAAACAGGATTTGCATAGAATTATGTCCTGTTTGAAGAGTTATTAAGGTATTTGGAACGCTAGAGCAGTTTTCTTACAAACACAATGAAAATTTGGTATGCTATTTTTGGACAGTCGTTACATCAGCTGAATTTTTTGAGAATTTTCGTCCATTTAGAATCGGAGACAATTGTACTCTAAGTTGCTCCCCGATAGACTCTTAAATCATAGCACCATGTTTCAAATAACGCGCTGTATAGAAGAAAAGCGTCTAGCAAATTTTATTGAAAACTAACACATGTCAACTAACTAACTCGATAATAATGCTAATAACCAAATCTGGAAAAATTCGTCCATCTAATTATCGAAATACGAGCTCCTAAAGTCGGCAATATTTTGATCGATGAGAGCATAAAAATAACCACGTCAAGAGCAATGGCAACAACGCACTGCAGCTCGTAAGGAACACAAGAAATATATCCCGAAATAAATAAACCAGGAAATATAGAAAATTGAAATTCTAGAATTGGAGTATTGGGCAGCCCCCCTGCCCATATTGTCGTCAGCATATTATTATATGGGAATTTCGGAAAAAATTGGACGTTGGTTTGGAATAATTGTCTGAACAAAATTTGTGATTACTTTTTTGGTTTTCAGTATATTTTACCTCTCTTTCTAGTCTGGCCCGATTCCATTTGCGCCTGAATTCATGTTTTTTTTCTGATGTTCTTCACATTTGCATAAATCAAGAACGATCATCATATAACATTCCATTTTTAACTTTTTTTGCAGCAACATCGCTACGACATTGCGTCTTTTTTCAAATGGCTATCTTGAATCTTGAACTAAATTGTTTCGTTCCATTGCGTTAACAATTTAGCACGCTTAAATTTCAAACTGAAATTATATATATGAAATAGTAAACATATTCTAAAGAATCAAACTAAAGAAGAGTGAAGTTCAAACGCATGGAAGAGAATCGAAAGATGATTTCGTGAAACCAATACCCAGGTAGCACAGTGACGTCAAAATGACGTCCTAATTTGGTCAAATAATTGAGCGACTGACGTCAGGAAGTGACGTCTCAGAGACTCTGAAAAGGCGTCAAAATGTCACAGCAATAGGACGTCATCAGCAGGACGTCATTCTGACGTCTGAAAAGAAGGCTATAAATGACGTCAATTTGAAGACCTATAAGACCAATAATAGACGTCAGTCTAATGAACAGTAAATGACGTCTTCCACAGTCCCTCGTTTTCATGTGGAAATTGATAGTTTCATGGAAGTAGAATAAAATTAACTGAATTACAATATTACATTTAATAAATATCAAATATAAAACATATTACATGATGTTGTAGTAAACTTACATTCAATATCAATGAACAGTGCATGAAAAATATGATAAATATTAGAAAACAGTTTATTTTTGTGAAAGAATAATCACCAATTTGTATTCTCTTGTAGGAATTCAGGTTTCATAATATCATAAAGAATTCATTACTTCAGCAATCCTGGGTGCTCCTACTTTGTACCTATATCTCAGTTTTTCGGTGTTCTTTTGTTCATGAATACTAATCTGTTCCATACAAACATCGACTGATTGAATGGAACTTCCAATCTTCTTCAGCCTCTATATTTTTGATGATATATTCATCGCAACTTCTTTGGTTTTTCAATGGCGGCCACAACAGTTCCTGTTTTCTTAGCTTTATCCACCTTTTGTCCTTCTCGGAGAACTCTACCAGTACGTAGGACATTATTTGATGATTGATCCGAGAGCGTAACAACAAAAAAAAACAAAAATGTTAGCACCAAACCACCAAACAAACCAACACAGCAGCAAACCAGAAAAAAGATTTTAGCTTTATTCTAAAGGCAATGTCATTCGACAAAGTAAAACAATTCAAAAGCAGCAACCCGTACCGTACCGCTGACGATCGAATACCACACGCTGCCGCGACAGAGTTGCCAAGTCAAAGAAACCATCATTTTATTCCACCAAATTATTTTAAGATTATCAATAACTTTTTCAGAATTGACCCATTGTGACAACTTTTTTGTAATGAGAATTTAATTGACAGAATTAAACAAAATATACTTCACTACTTGACAAAACAAAAATAAAATGTTCTTGGGAACATGCAAATGGATATCATTTGCAACGCTGTCCGCTACCATGGCTTTCGGCCTGAGTGTTTTCAACAAGTGTCTACGTCCCGACTGCAGCAACTCAGCGATTGGTCACTGTAATAGCGGGAAGTTTAAATGACAAGACAGAGTTGAAAATGCGTTAATTACTTGCCAACCTAACCTGACTAATCTTACGTAAACAAATAATCATACAAAATTGGTACAATATAACAACCATTTATACAAATTTCAGTCGTGAAGTAGACGCAATGTTACATAAAGCTTCATACAGCCGGCCCTAAGTCATTTTTGAAGAATTGCTAACAGGAGAGGTCCAGATTTCTGTAATCACGTATTCTGGAATAATTCTCAGTAACGATCTCTTCATATCGACAATTTTCGGATAACAAATAGTTGACTTCGCAGGGACGTTATTATGACCTCCACGAAATACGTCAATTTGACGTCATGAAATAAGACGTAATTTTGAGGTCTCATTTTGGTCGAGGACGTCACGGACCAGCAGGGACTTTAATAAGACGTCATTACGACGTCATTTCACTAACCTGTGCTACCTGGGTAATTCACTATAACTAACCAAAGCAATTTTATTTTCTTAGAATCCAAAATCACACATCAAATTATTACAAATTTTATTCTAATACGTCTTCTGAATCATCTTTTACATAAGATTTGATGATTTAAATTTTTCAAGTGCCATTCTGGTCTTTGCTCACTTCAAGGGCAGCCGAAGTCGTCTGACAATTGCAAGAATAAACCGCATATTGCAGTGGGCTGGATCGAAAGTCAATTTCCAACTAAATTTTAGGGCAAAGTGAATCAAGAATAAAGGGGCATCAGATTCAATAAGGCGTCCACATTAACAACAGAGCGAAACAAAGGGCGGTATGACCAAAAAGAGTAATTGCTTATGCTTCAAGTGAATGCCCCATGTTATAGTTTTCACTTCAAGAAAATAAAGCATTTACTTCACATAAATCTTGAAGTATACTTAAGTAAGTACTAGGAGGTTTATTTACTTCGACATGTAAAAGTTAATACTACAGAAATTACTATTGTTGTCTAGTATTTCCTCCATGTGGAAGTTTTAGGTGTAGTTTTCCATAAGCTACTCGTAGTGTGACTTCACATCTTCGATTGAAAAGGTGCTATGGCTTTTTTGTGAATTATGGTAGGAAAAAGAGGAAAATGTGTGAACATAGAACGTATGTGGAGGTAAAATATAGAAAACTGTTTTGGTTAGTTAATTATTATACAACGACCTCTTAGGAAGTTGTATTTCCTAAAATTGCCCAGAAATCGAAATACACAGCGGACCTAAATTTTTTATTTGAAGAGATAGAGTGATGAATCCAACGGGACAATGTTACTTATCAAAAATTTAGAAAAAAACGAAAAAAGAATGATAATAATAATAATATCTTCATCTACTGGAGGGCCCTAACTTTTTTATCTCAAGAGATAGAGAAATGGTTCCTGAAGATAAATTATCTACATATAAAAATAGAAAAAACAAAATGATAATAATAATGAAAAAAAAATGTCCGGACCTATGTCGTGATAGTTCAAAACGCTATATTTTCAAAACCATAGGAGATATCGCTTTGAAATTTGAATAATTTTAATGACTCAAAGACGGTATTTGTCAGTTGTTTTCATTTGGCGATCGGAAAACTCGGAAAATTTTTACAGATTTTTTAACTTTTTTTTTCAAGATTCTACTTCTCTCTTCACACAGGTTCAGGAATTGATTTGATTTATTTCATATTCCTTGAAGATATACTTCAATATGTCTTACAGAAGATTGTAGTTTTTGAGAATGATCGGAAAATGATAACCAGGTTTTCCGTGCAATTTTCCGAAAAATGTCGATATATTGTAACACAAAAAACAATCGAATCATTGATTGAAACTGAATTTCAAACAATGCAATTGGTAGAGCTCAAGTAAACCAAAAAATCATATGTCGTCTGAATTTCCACTAAAATGACCAGAAAACTGAGAAAACTCAAAAAAGTTAAAACAAAAAATTTGAATTTTGGAAAATACGAAATATCTCGGAAACGCTCAATATTTTCCAAATTCATCAAGATATCTTTTCTGACCGCCTTTAGGAAATCTACAAAAAAAATTGAATAATTTGCCTCTTATATCAATAGTCCGGGAGATATTTGAAAAAATCGGAAAATCGAAATATTGACCGTACCAGCGAAGGTAATGAAAAATTTTGAGTCGCATCGAGTTCGCACTACAAGCCCTCTAGATGCATCTAAACGGTTTTTCTCCAACTTGATTATAAAGTGGGAAAATGACAAAAAAATTTAAAAAAATAAATGAAAAATTTGTACTCTCTTTCTAAATCGCCAAAAACTGGAAAACCGAAGGAGATTTGAGAAAATTTTATAGGAACCATTTTATGCTCCTTGAAAAGACCTACAAAAAAGTCATGTATAAAATTTTTCGATACTAGTAAAACAAACGAGAAAACCACGATTTTATGGGAAAAATTAAGAAAAATTATATTTTTTCGTCCAAAAAGCCACTTTACACAGTGGGGTAAATTTTTTTATATGAAGAGATAGAGCCATGATTCAAAAATGAAAATGATCCTTATCAAAAGTTTAGATCAAAACAAGAAAAATAATGATAATAATAATATATCCATCTAAAGCAGAATCTAACTTTTTTATTTGGAGAGATACAGAAAAAGTCATACGAAGGAAAATGAGCACCATCAAAAACTACATACAGCTGAAGGAAAATTTTGGAAAAAAAAAACCGAAAATGTCTGTCTGTCTGTCCGTCTGTCTGTCTGTCCGTCTGTCTGTCGTGTCACAACCTTTTTTGATCATCTCATAAAAGTTTACAAAAAAATTAACACACTGTTTCTGTAAAATCGATAGTCTGGGAAATATCTGACAAAAACAAAAATATTTTGACTCGTATTTTTGTGGGAAATTATTCAAGAAAGTCATGTATTGAAAACACGTATTTTTGTGGGAAATTAGTCAAGAAAGTCATGTATTGAAAACACGTATTTTTATGGGAAATTATTCAAGACAGTCATGTATTGAAAACACGTATTTTCATGGGAAATTTTTCAAGACAGACATGTATTGAAAACACGTATTTTTGTGGGAAATTAGTCAAGAAAGTCATATATTGAAAACACGTATTTTTATGAGAAATTATTCAAGACAGTCATGTATTGAAAACGCGTATTTTTATGGGAAATTAGTCAAGACAGTCATGTATTGAAAACGCGTACTTTTATAGGAAATTATTCAAGACAGTCATGTATTGAAAACGCGTAGTTCTTCTCAACTTCCGAGCTCCTCAACTTCCGAGCTCCTCAACTTCCGAGCTCCTCAACTTCCGAGCTCCTCAACTTCCGAGCTCCTCAACTTCCGAGCAGTTAGCTTGTTTTTTCTACGCCCATGTCTGTAAACGTCAAAATCGCACTGTCAACATTCCTTGTAAATGACATATAACAATAACATGCACGTAATGAGATCTCATGACATACACGTGCGTTTTGAGAAGAAAACTTAAACTTCTCGGTTTAATTAAATTACAATCAAATTTTTATTTGCGTAAGACTTTATTTGGTCTATTTACACAAATTTAGTCAATTAAAAAAACATAAAATCTTTTAGCATTAGCGAGATATATTTAGGATTGAAAGAGTGATGCCCCTAAATGTAGACAGCACGTTATGCAATTTCTTTAAAAATAAGACACGTTTTCTTAAGTAGGCAATCTTCTACAGTAGCGGAAGGCTTGAATCAATCTCTTAAAAGAAAAATGACAACGCATTACGAATATCGGAGGCAATTACCAATTATCAATCTTCGTCTTCTGATGTACCGAGCAGTACTACAATTATAAATAACCGGTCATCACCACTAAATAATGAGGCACATTCGATTTACAATAATTGTTCAATTGTTATTAACAACTATTATAATAAAGTTTTAATGATTGCTATGTTTTTTATTTATTGGAAGAAAATGAATGGGCGTAGAAAAAGTATAGTACGTTACACGAGTGTAAGCCCATTACGCACTCATCAAATTTATGCACTCGCGGCTGCGCGGCTTCGTGCATAAACTTTTTCATTTCGTGCGTAATGGGTTACTTACAACTCTTCCACCAACCAAAAAATCATATGTCGTCTGAATTTCCACTAAAATGACCAGAAAACTGAGAAAACTCAAAAAAGTTAAAACAAAAAATTTGAATTTTGGAAAATACGAAATATCTCGGAAACGCTCAATATTTTCCAAATTCATCAAGATATCTTTTCTGACCGCCTTTAGGAAATCTACAAAAAAAATTGAATAATTTGCCTCTTATATCAATAGTCCGGGAGATATTTGAAAAAATCGGAAAATCGAAATATTGACCGTACCAGCGAAGGTAATGAAAAATTTTGAGTCGCATCGAGTTCGCACTACAAGCCCTCTAGATGCATCTAAACGGTTTTTCTCCAACTTGATTATAAAGTGGGAAAATGACAAAAAAATTTAAAAAAATAAATGAAAAATTTGTACTCTCTTTCTAAATCGCCAAAAACTGGAAAACCGAAGGAGATTTGAGAAAATTTTATAGGAACCATTTTATGCTCCTTGAAAAGACCTACAAAAAAGTCATGTATAAAATTTTTCGATACTAGTAAAACAAACGAGAAAACCACGATTTTATGGGAAAAATTAAGAAAAATTATATTTTTTCGTCCAAAAAGCCACTTTACACAGTGGGGTAAATTTTTTTATATGAAGAGATAGAGCCATGATTCAAAAATGAAAATGATCCTTATCAAAAGTTTAGATCAAAACAAGAAAAATAATGATAATAATAATATATCCATCTAAAGCAGAATCTAACTTTTTTATTTGGAGAGATACAGAAAAAGTCATACGAAGGAAAATGAGCACCATCAAAAACTACATACAGCTGAAGGAAAATTTTGGAAAAAAAAAACCGAAAATGTCTGTCTGTCTGTCCGTCTGTCTGTCTGTCCGTCTGTCTGTCGTGTCACAACCTTTTTTGATCATCTCATAAAAGTTTACAAAAAAATTAACACACTGTTTCTGTAAAATCGATAGTCTGGGAAATATCTGACAAAAACAAAAATATTTTGACTCGTATTTTTGTGGGAAATTATTCAAGAAAGTCATGTATTGAAAACACGTATTTTTGTGGGAAATTAGTCAAGAAAGTCATGTATTGAAAACACGTATTTTTATGGGAAATTATTCAAGACAGTCATGTATTGAAAACACGTATTTTCATGGGAAATTTTTCAAGACAGACATGTATTGAAAACACGTATTTTTGTGGGAAATTAGTCAAGAAAGTCATATATTGAAAACACGTATTTTTATGAGAAATTATTCAAGACAGTCATGTATTGAAAACGCGTATTTTTATGGGAAATTAGTCAAGACAGTCATGTATTGAAAACGCGTACTTTTATAGGAAATTATTCAAGACAGTCATGTATTGAAAACGCGTAGTTCTTCTCAACTTCCGAGCTCCTCAACTTCCGAGCTCCTCAACTTCCGAGCTCCTCAACTTCCGAGCTCCTCAACTTCCGAGCTCCTCAACTTCCGAGCAGTTAGCTTGTTTTTTCTACGCCCATGTCTGTAAACGTCAAAATCGCACTGTCAACATTCCTTGTAAATGACATATAACAATAACATGCACGTAATGAGATCTCATGACATACACGTGCGTTTTGAGAAGAAAACTTAAACTTCTCGGTTTAATTAAATTACAATCAAATTTTTATTTGCGTAAGACTTTATTTGGTCTATTTACACAAATTTAGTCAATTAAAAAAACATAAAATCTTTTAGCATTAGCGAGATATATTTAGGATTGAAAGAGTGATGCCCCTAAATGTAGACAGCACGTTATGCAATTTCTTTAAAAATAAGACACGTTTTCTTAAGTAGGCAATCTTCTACAGTAGCGGAAGGCTTGAATCAATCTCTTAAAAGAAAAATGACAACGCATTACGAATATCGGAGGCAATTACCAATTATCAATCTTCGTCTTCTGATGTACCGAGCAGTACTACAATTATAAATAACCGGTCATCACCACTAAATAATGAGGCACATTCGATTTACAATAATTGTTCAATTGTTATTAACAACTATTATAATAAAGTTTTAATGATTGCTATGTTTTTTATTTATTGGAAGAAAATGAATGGGCGTAGAAAAAGTATAGTACGTTACACGAGTGTAAGCCCATTACGCACTCATCAAATTTATGCACTCGCGGCTGCGCGGCTTCGTGCATAAACTTTTTCATTTCGTGCGTAATGGGTTACTTACAACTCTTGTTACGTAATATACTATTACGTAGATTGCTACTATTAACCACTGTAAGTTTAGCTTCAATACAAACAACGTTGAATGGATAACTAGTGAATTCTTAGGAAATCATATTGTGATGAGAGGCGCAGCTTTATCGAATGTATCGAAAAAGGAGGTATTTTAAAGAACTCTAAGTGATCCTGGGTTTCAACAAGAAGTGGTTGTTGATATCGGAGTACATCAAACAACCTTGTCAAAAGTAATCAAAGAAGTTTCACAAAAAATTGTGTAAAAAATGTTTTGAACTTTTTACTTTTTGTACAAGTGTTATTGTTTACTTTTCTTCAAAAAATACTTTTTTTCACTGTCAAAATAATTCACAAAATAAACATGAAATATTACTTTTTGAAGGATTTATTTTTAACCAGAGTCAATTATTAATTGATTATTCATCATAAAACAATTTCATTTATTGAAATAATAATTGATGGTGAAGTTCGAACAATTACTTCCAACATAAATTCCCGAAGATGTTCCATGTTGCTGATAATCATCAGCAAACGACGGATATTTCTTGATGAGTTGAATCCACAATCTTATCAGATATTTTAATTTGTTTGGGAGAAGATTGACAATTTCATATTTTGTTCGAAATCTCAATTTTGTTATTCAAACTATCTTCTATATATGCTTTTGCTACGGAGGCAGATCTCCAGCCTCCGTGACGTTTTATGGATGTAATGTTGTCCCTCTGCATAGGTCAGAAAAGTTTCTCTTGTAACATTGACCTGTGTAGCTCTCATACATGTCTTTTCCAAGCCATTTTGCAATCAAGCTATGAATTTCTCCTATTTTATTTATCTCCACATGTTGTTTAATACATTTTCCTCTCGAATATTTCAAAAATAATCTGATACTTTTTGTATGAGACTGCCGTAGTGCTCTAAACTTCCAGTATATCTCAATATAATCACAATTTGAAACAGTGAACGTTCTCGCGCAATAGGTCTACGTATCAGATATTTTAACAATCAACAATAAGATAGATACAGCATCTTTCTTCAATGGCATCAATAGTTATATAAAAATTGTTGTTTGTATTTCGTATATAGAATTCGTGTTTTCATTGCACATTCGAGAGACTTTTTGGAGACTCTCACATGCCATTAAAAAAACGCACTCAATACAAAAATAACTATTCTAATCATACCGCTCGAAGAACAACGTAAACATTCTGAAGATTGCTAAAGAAAATATAAAAAATATCTGGGCATCCAGCACTTTAATTCAAAGGATTTATCTGAAACATTCATGGTGATTTCAAATAGCTTTTTGCAATCGAAATTCAGAGAGGGCATTATTAGTAAATACGCCATATTTTCCCTAACGAGGCTTGAGGTGAGAAAAAAGTAATTCCAAAGGTTGCACGATTTATTCAAATGTATTTTTTCGCATCCCGAATAAAGTTAATTGCGCGTGAAATCCCCCATTGGATAATAATATAGACCTGAGATGTGTACTGTTCCGAAACTTCGCATCAATCCAATTTAGAAAGGAAAGAGTTATATGATTTCAGTTTGCTGAAGAAATTGCATCAACGTAGTAAAAAATGAGACTACGTGAATTCAATTCCAATAATAAATGAACGATTTAATCTCTAGAGAGATTACAGAAATGTTTGTCACTAGATGAGTGGATATTTCTCGAATGAATGGGCATTGAAATTATGAATAATTCATATTGGTTGATTTCAGATGGCACTCAAAACCAATACCTAATGCAGTTTGCCTGTTTCTGGTTATCATTTGAAAAATTGAGCAATCTAAACTAATTTATAGTGCGTTTCACTGTTTTCCGGACTGTCCTACACTGAAAAAAGTTTTGTGAAATAACACTTAAAATCATGGGTTATTCATGGCCCTACATTTTCACTGTAATTTATTACCTCTGTAGTTGTGAAATTGCACAAGAAAATTTTAAAAATTCACAAATTCATTGTAAAATTACAGTGAACGCTTCGGCTTGAATAGACTCCAGAATACTTGTGGAATTAATATTATTTTTTGTGAAATTACTTGAAATGTGTAAAATGACATTGTATAAATCACAGTACAACTAAATGAGTATTGTGATTTCACTTACTTTCACAATATGTTCATTAATGTACCCACTTATTATGCAAACGTGTTGTGAAATTGAATTGTGAATGTGATTCAATATGGCGATTTCACATTGTATTTTTTTCTTACATGATCACATCAACAGATAATTTCCCATGGCAAAATCAGAATTCAAAATTTCAATAATGATGTGAGTTCACGTGTTATTGTGAAATTACCTGAAGCCTGTGATTGTTGGATTGTGAATTCACAGTGATGAATCACAATTCCATTGTAAATATACATGGAGCTTGTATTAATTCATTTCACAGAAACAACAGATGCTGTGAACTCACGTTGGTCTTTAGAATTTGATATTCATATTGTTTCACATGGTACATTCCTACAATTGAGGCAAGGTTACATGACTGGCATTCTCTCCGTTATTAAATGGTCATCTTTTTGGAACAAGCCAATACATAATTATGATATTTTTGAATTGATCAAACAATAAAACATTGAAAGTAACATTACTTTACGAATAAAAGTATATCAAATTAGCTAAATCACAATTTCAAAATAATTCGTTATATTGAATAATTTTTGTAGGACTAGCGATACATACCCGTTTTTTGTAGGACATTGTATCATTTAGGTGAAGAAAACAGTAACCTATCGTGTGTTACCATTGCCTACAGTAATTCGAGTCGCATGAAATAGAAACTCATTTTTTTTTTTCGGATATTACTTTTGGAACGCACTTTTCCCTATTGCTTGGACTAAATCCACAAGTAAATTGTGGATATCATGATGCTTAAGGAAACATATTTATAATGATAACAATGGTCGTCGACGATTTGAATTTCTCATGATAAAACTCTTCTATCATCTAGTATTCAAGCTAATATCATTACAAACAATGACATAATTGACGAGGACCATTCTTTCAGCATCATCCTTTAACACTATCATCAATTTCAAAACACAAACTGAATCGGTTTTTTGAATCACCAAACAATAAAAAGCACATAAACCGATAAAAGCAACACATTCGATACATTCGTTATTTCCTTTTGATTTAGTCCTCGATTCTGTTAGGAGATTTATTAGTAGCGTCGCCCTACATTTTTTAAACCGGGCTTCATAGATCACCGAGCACCGGGCAATGTCTCGTGAAAACATAAAGCCGACCATGCCAAAGTTGAAAAATCACAATAGACGCGATTCGTGTAAATGTGAATCCAATGAAAAATCCGGCATGCAACGTTTGCCAACCAATGAAATAGAGAATGGAGGGATAAAAAGTGACGACCGAATAGGAATACTGATCGAGCAGTATGTTCTGCAATGTAGCTCTGCCAATTTCCATACCAGGCAAACCCCGAATAAACTCGAAAATCAATTATTTTATCTATATACGCGGTGGCAGAAAAGATATTTCGCGAGGTGGACGTATATATTGCACAAATATCAGCCAGATGTAGTTCAGTTTTCGTTGTGATACTGGCTCAGAAAGTAGTTGTTTTCTGTTTGGAGTGACATGATATTCAGTAAATTGATTTTTTCTGCGTATTTTTAGTATCCTAAATTCTATAATCTCAATTCAATCCTTTCAATCGGCACACGTGGCAGACGTTATCAATAGCGGTAATTATCCCTTTATTAACATCAAGGACCGCGTCTGCCACCATGGTGGCGCAGCGTTGTCAATTGACAGCGTTTCACAAATGTTTTTAAAAATGGTGTGCTATATTATGCGCACATGTCTGCCTCTGGGGCTGATGGACACGATCATCTTGTAAACACAGAAAATCGAATAGGCAGACATCCAGGGCTCTGGTATTTAAATTTTTGAGTTATTTTTATGATTTAAAAAACTGTTTATAAAGTGAAAACTTGGAAAACCTGAACTATTCTATTAAAAACAATAAGTTGGATCAGCATGTTGCCTCTGCGTTGTCTATTGACAGCTCTTCAAAAATGTAAAAATGTATTATGCGCACATGTCTGCCTCTTGAACTGATGTTTGAATTTCTTATAAAAACCAAGAAAATCAAAGAGGCAGACATCCAGGCCTGTTATATTCCAAATGCAGACCATTTGAATTTTTTTTCCAACCCGACGCTCTCGCAAAATACGATTACAGAATTCTACGTCTACGGAATATTATTGAAGATTCCACACCTAACATTTTCAACCAATCAAAGGCTAGTATTTTTATCATTACAACTAATAAAATTTCTGTGAATTTTTGTCTCCTCCTTGGGGAATTGAGCATGAAATTACACTGAAAATTGTCTGATGTTTATAGTTAAAATGACATTTAAAGAGTGAGTAAGGAAGGAGACATGGACGAAAACTCCGACGTGAATAATCGGCAAGGTTTATCGGATGCCAGCGATGACGGCGCTTCTTGAAATTTATAGTTTTTTTACTTAAAAAAAATGTACTCTCTGATAAAAGTTCCAGATGCATTTCATTTGTGGTAGGCATTTAAAAAAATATTATTCCATAGATTTCAGCTCCAGGGGGTCTATTCTCGAAACTGGGGAACATCGTTCTCATGAGAAAAGTAGGCACAGTTCTCCTGAAACTCATCAAAGCGTATTCTCGAACACATGTGATCATTCACTTCGCGTGAAAGCTGGGGAACGTGATTCTCCTGGTATTTTGTGGGAGATCGCTTGATTCTCCTGAGAATGACCAACTGACGTTTCATTTTTAACCTTGATTTTTGGCATTTCAGACTTGATTTTGACCAAGATTTCTGACACAGCATTTGGTGTTTACTGTTCAGTTCCCTTAGTTTTTCGTGTATTGATGGATTCTTTAGAAGGGCAGTATTTGAAGTTGTTCTCAACAATCTCCAAGGTAGGATTTTGATCCAAGGTAACATTAGCGTGGAAGGCATTTAATCTGTATTGCGCTGTGAGTCTCAATGATTCTCGACATTATCAACCGATTCTGTTTCTTATATTGTTTCGAAAGCAGAGGGGCAAGCAGAACGTCCGCCCCGAAAAATGTTAGACTCATTAAAAACCTCACTGGCTTCTTGATGGAAGTGTTTACTCTACATCTACAAACACCGAAAAGTAATATAAATAAGTTTCAAATGACTTTGTTGTTGGAGGTGCATGTAAAGCAACTAAAAAATTCTTGGTAAAACTTCCAAATAATTTTCCAGAGTTAGAAAATTTGTGCTATGAAAATACGTTTTTTTATGAAATTAATATTATTCAAGAAGCTAGAGTTCAGCTCAGTGGATATTCTTCCTTCAATCACTGAAAATGTAAAGGTTTCCTCAAACCAACGCGGAAACGCGGGAGCGGGAACGAGATGAATCCGAGGCTAAATTCTATAGCGGGACATACCGGTGTGATTATTCGTATTCCGAAAAGCATACAAGCAACGAAATATATATGGTTCACTACGTATACTGTTTTTCTAGCAATTCGGACAGCTCCAAAGTTCCGTTCCCGCTCCTGCTCCCGCGTTCCCGCTTTGGTTTGACGGAACCTTAAGGCTTTTACCAAGAAATCGTCTGGCAACGTTGTGTCAACGGTTCTCTCGAGAGGTTGTGATCACATGCGTTCGAGAATACCGATTTCTAGCGCGAGAACATTGCAGGCGATGTGATCAGTCACGTCCAGTGATGGAAGCGTTCCGTTCTCCTGAACTCGAGAATTGGTTGTTGAATCGTCACCGTGAGTTCAGCGAATAATTTCAAACAAAATAATGGTAGTAAAACTATAAAGAATCACAATAATCCAATGCCATACCGGCTTTCCCTTGATTCCGTGAAATTAAAATAATTGTACTTCTAAAAATCAGCGAACAAAGTGATTAATGTTTTTTCGCATACAGGGATTCATAATGAATTAAATGGTCGCAATGAGAACCGTGTGCAAATGACTTAATTGATCTTTTTTTAAATTTTTACAACTCCGTCCCGTGATAATGCAGAGCCCTGAATGTCTGCTTCCTCGATTTTCGTCGTTTCCAGGAAGGTTGTGACCATGAATCCCAGAGGCAGACATGTACAAATGATTTTTTAAGCAACCGCTATAACGTGGAAACGCAGCGACATAGGACCTCAATTGACTGGACCAAATCAATTTGTAGTGATCTAAAGTGCAATCAATCTCGATGTGAAACTTGTGCTAATCATATACCAAAATGCTCGCCACCTCCCTAACTATTTTCTTTCAATCAATCATTGACACAGACCAGAATAAATCTGTCTTACTACTGTCATACTACTCCAGATATGTTAGGAAAACAGCCGTCCAAACATCTCTCTGCTGGGTCTCAGCACCAAGAAATCCATTTGACATAATTTTGCAATCATTCTCTTGAAACAAACCTTTGAAATAACATTAGTACTTCGCAAATAATTCAATGGCTCTAAATTTTTGGAGCTATTTCCATCCTCATCGTGAGGAGTGAGAGTACAACAAATCTCCGAGAGAAGGGAACCTAGCAACCATAGGCCTGTTTCATTGGTATCTTTTATTTCGACGGTCATTGGAAATGCCATCGAAAACAACTTCATTGGTTAACCATCAAAAGTTGTGATCAATCCTCAAAACGATTCCGCCTCATGATTAACTGTTAAGCTGCTTAGTATTTACAATGCAACTTATGACAAAACTCTATAGCTGTAACACTAGATATTTCCAAAATATTTGATTGGGTTAGACTCTGAGGACTTTTCCCACAAGTTCGGTCACATGGGCTTCCTCATTCATAGACTCAACCATCCAGTTTCCTATCTGGTAATATTCCCTATGCAGTGGTCAATTTGTTTTTTGTCAGGAATCCATTCTGGCACCAATATTTTTTCTACTGTCTCTAGACATTCAGCCAAAGTTGAAAAATCACAATAGACGCGATTGGTGTAAATTTGAATCCAATAAAAAATCCGACATGCAACGTTTGCCAACCGATGAAATTGAGAATAGAGGGATAAAAAGTGACGACGAAAGTGACGACGATAGGAATATATACTGATCGAGCAGTACGTTCTGCCATGTAGCTGTATCAGTTCGCATGCTAGGCAAACCCTGAAAAACTCGAATCTCAATTATATTATCTGTATACGAGCGCCGTTTGGAAATATATTCCCGGGGAGTCGAATTTTTATGATGATCGATTTAGGTGCCAAAAATTTTCAAAAATGGGTTTCGAGTAGTGCGCCTCAACCAAATTGTCTTCCGCTTCTTTAGATGATTACTAGTTACTTTCTGAAACGAATTATCATTACGTAAGACATATAGACTTATAGAAAAAGTCGATAGAAATTTTTCCTCCGTACTGGAGTGGGCCCTGTCCAATTTCAAAAATATTTGCTGATCTCTAACTATGGGGCTTCAATCACATTTTGACACAAGTCACCAGTAACAATATGATCCATTCTTAAAAGTGTGATAATCAGAATTATGAATATAATTAAGAAGTAATATTTGAACTTACCCGTATCAGTACATTATATTCAAATAGAATATTCAAGGAAATTACCTGCAACAAATCAAACAGTTAAATACCGTCAAAGTTTGACAATGAACGATGTATTTCAATCAAGAAAAACAACATCATGAATATTCAATCAGCTTTTGTCTACTGTGAAAAAGTTTCAGGAATCATTTGCATTATATGCTATTGATCCTCTTGTGTAAAAAAATCAATCATTCCTATAACAAAGGCCACTTTTTCTAAAGCAGAAATATGTTTATGGATTACTGTACCAGAGTTTGCCATATTCGCAATGAAGAATGAATGATGAAAGAAAGGTAAACCAAATGAATATCTACTATATAGACTGAATAGGGTAAAAAAAGATATCTGTTTGTATGAGGATGCAGTTAATAGATTGAAATCGGTTTTCTCTCATGCAGTTTTTCACGATCATTTGAAACTCTCATATCCAAATTGTCCGCTCTGAGCTTGGAGATAGAATATTCTTTTTGTTCCCAATGTAGTCTGCGATATGAAAGTACCCAAATTACTTCAATCAATCAATTTCATTGTACCTGACTTGAGACTGAATAGAGATCCCTCTTGGGAAAATCTTATTTCATTGAAATTTCTCGAGTATGGACGATACCAAGTGAGGATGACAATGAATTATTAAAATACATAGTACAAAAAAGTAACATAATTTCAGATAGCTTTAATTAACATAATCAAATCATTAAAACATGATATCATGAGAATTTGTTTTTATATTTAAATCATGTTGAGTAAATCTAACTGAAATTGTGTTACTTTTAGTTCCATATTCCATAAATAAAGACTCTTGATGCAAACATGATCATCCTCGTGGTTCATCTAAAGCAAATTTTGAAAAATTGTGAGACTCTAAAGAGTAAGCCAAAATAAATCGTTAAATATCGAACACCTAATATGTTCATGGGTTAAAGTATTACATACATCCAAGGCCGTTACTAGAGTTATGCAAAAATGAATCACTTGTTTTTTTGTGTAAATTGTCTTATATCTTTTGAGAGAAATATGTTATATTCCGATTATTCTTAATGAAAAATGCACAAAAAGGACATGGCACTGGACACATGTATTCCTGGGGCTCGACAGATGTTTTTTTTATTTTTGGATATATCATTCTAGAGGTCAAATGAAGCAACAAGAGCTAAAGAAGTGGGTTGAATGTCTAATTTCAATTGCGGAAAATATAGTCAGCCAGTTGATTTTTCTTGATTTTTGGGTATAATGTGCTGTGAAAAATATCAATTGACTTTGAATGGTGTGCATACTATTTTTCTTAAAGCTGTTCATCAACTTCTCGCGACTTTTCATTGGATTGATCGAAGCCAAAAGTTCTTGAGGTCACTCGTGTTAGCATTTTTGTTTTTTACATGTTTGCATCCATAATCAGTGTGTTTCATTTCTAAAGGAAACACCCTCGTATCTTCCGTAATTTTTGACGTAGAACTGTGAAATATACAAGATCGATAAATAGGGGTCATCCTACGTGATATACACTGCACTCCACAGCAGCTGCACGTCAGTAGCTGGACCAGAAATCAAATGCCCGAACTTTGGGTGCGATTACAACCCTGCCCGTTGCAGATAATAAAATTGAGGCCTTTCAAACCTGTAGAAAATTCTCCTGAGTATTCAATTACTATGGAAAGAACATTCAATACGATCCAGGACTTTGTTTGTGTACTATATAGTGTTAAAGCAGTGATAACTGTTAATAATGCATGAACAGTGATATTCAACAGGATATACAAACCCAAGAGGGAGAACAAACGATTTTTTTAAAAATATCGAAGATGGAAGCTACAGCTTTTCTATCTTCTTTGGTGTTTTGGCATCGACTGCTATGGTCATTAGCCATATACAGAGTTGGTTCAATTGATGATGAAAACTGTATAAATTGCACAAATATGGTGCCATGCAAATTTGAAGACACAGATTGGCATTACTCCAATTAACTATAGTTGGAAATTGGTAAACAACAGATATTCATTTTTCACAACATCGATAGTAGGTAATATCACATCGTGTTCCTGTATTCGGTGAATTTGTTCTCTACGTATATCAACAATAACAGAACAGGACGAAACCATACTGTCAGTCGAATCAGAATTGTCCAATTGTGACGCCATCCTGGAAAATTTTCGGTCCTGAACTATTCGATTTTGTTTCACCTCTCATGGATCCATAGATACGCTACAAATGAACTTACTTCACAGAGGAGTCATCCTACGTGTTATACACTTGACACCAGAAGCGATGGAACCACACATTTCTTCATCATTACTGCCGTGCAGTGTATATCACGTAAGATGATCATTCGCAGTGAGTTGATTTTAGTGCATCTATTGATCCTGAAAATTTCATGATTGTACGTCAAAAATTCCGGAAGATACGGGGGCTTTTTTATGAGAAGTGAAACAATTTAGAATTTTTCAGTACTAAAAATTTTTCAGGAGACAGGTGTTTTAATGATAATTTGGGTACCCTAAACACGAATCCAAAAAAATTTCGTTCCAATTTTGCCCCCTAATATAACTTTCCGGAAAAATTGGTGTTTCCATCGCTGCTGGCGAGCAGTGTATATCACGTAGGATATCATTTTTTGTACAGTGAGTTCAATTCTAGTGTTACTATCAATTCTGGAAATTTTATGGTTCTACGTCAAGAATTGCGGAAGATACGAGGGTATTTCCATGAGAAGTGACACACTGTATATGGGTGCAAACATATAGAAATCAAAAATCCTAACAGGAGCAACCTCGGAAGAACTTTTGGCTATAAAAAATTCAATGAAAAGTCCACACTTGGGCGAGATGTTAATAAACAGGTTTGAGTAAAATTGCATATTCTGCCTCATCCTGTAAGCATGTACACCATTCAAAGTTAATTGAAATTTTCAACAGCATATTATACCAAAAACTCAAAAAAAAACAACTCACAGACAGTATTTTCCACAATTGGCATTAAACATTCAACCCAATTTTTTAACTCACCCTGTAGGGTCAGAAAAAAGTCTAATGAAGAAACTTGCTTCTTTTGACCTCTAGAATGATAAATCCAAATATGAAAAAATGTATATATGTCTAGCCCCAGGAATACATGTATCCATACAATTTCACTCGCAAGGCGAGACTGCTGATTTGTATGATTTGTAACTGAAAACCGATTTAATCATTTAACTTCTAACTTGAATTTTGTCACTGGGTACCTTATGGCAGAAGGGGGTCAATTTGTATCCAGCTACAAGACGAGTATTACGTCGAAACCCAGAATAAGCACATAAGCTGTATTACCAAAATGTCTATCTTATCATTTTTTGACTTCACACAATGCTGCAAAAGACCTTATTTGAAGATGCTCCAGAAGTTTCAATTAGGGAAAATGTCTCTTTTTATAGAAGTTTGAGTATACTTATGACCGGGAGCGTTGGACCACCCTTTCTTTGTTTTTTATCATCGTAGTGAAAGACCTGTAACTATGCATTTTCAGGCATTTTATTGGTTCAAATTTTGATATATTTTCAGTTATGTAAAAATTCATTCTATCACTAGTGAAGTAATAAAACAGAAAGTTATGAAAATTGTGACGTTAAAATTTGACATTTCATAAATAAAATCATTCAATTATTATTTTCTTTGGAGCAAATTACCACCAAATATAGCATCAAACCCACAGAGGATATCAAACAATTCTGTTGAACTATCAACCTACAAAATAGGAATAAAGCTGTGTTATTATACTGAATCGATGAAAAATAATTAAGATTAATGAATTAAAAAGTAATAGATAATGAGGCAACTGAAAAGTCCATTTTGCAGTGTTTTTAGTCAGTTATACATCCACAGCCAATCAATATTTGCATTATCTATTACTGTTTTAAGGGTTCATTTACATCCTGCACAATTGAAGTAATTCTAATAATAGTACTGTTTGGGGAAATCTGTGTTTTCATTAAATCCATATTTATAATCTGGAAAAAACAATATTCCATGATTCGACTCTGTTACCACTTGTTACCGCTGTGTTTTCTTCAAAGGAGAATTCTTCGTTCAGGATTTGATGAGCTTCTGATTACCGCGAAAAATATATCTATGAAACAACAGTTTTTTCACAGTCGCAGTCGTTTCATTATATCGTGCTAATGTTGATTATTACGCTAATTTGAAAATGACTGTACCTCGTTGAATTAATCACAGTCGAAATTATATTTTCGAATCCAATTACATTAACACAATTAACCACCGACTGTGCGAAGCGCAATTTGAATTTACGGCGTTAATTATTCTCCAAACTTTTTGTTCGTCTGCTAACTTTTCTATTTTCAACATTAAACAGTCGCACCTTTAATAATTCTGTCTGCCTCAGGAAAATTCTTTGAATCGGTTATAATGATAGAGTGGTGAACTTTTTAAAAACCGTAATTCAAAAGAACAAAGGAATTTGAAATTAAAGAGGAATACTTTCCGTTGCTTTATTATTTCAGTCAGTATGAGAATTTTAATTGTAGACTGATCGTTTTTTTGTCCGTTTTCTCACAATCATCGTAGAATTGATATTCTTTTTCAGTAGGACGAATACGATCGAGTAGGTACATCCACTAACGGTGATTTTGAAAATATAACTTATGAGTGGATTTAATTGAAGAGTGTTACACTGAATGTAATAATAACATTATAAATTCAAAGTACAGATTTATTTGCTACTTTCTGGTCCAGTCAGATGGGTTACTGTTCTCAGTCTTCAACGTTATCAGTTTACATGAAAGTTTCGTAGAGAAATATTTGATAACATTTAAATATTACAAAGAATGTTCCACTTTATATGGCGCCTAAATTGTACAACCAAATTCCCGAAACTATAAAATCAATCATAAATATCAACCGCTTTAAAAGAGATTTGAAAAAACATATCCTCCAAAGTCAACGACTTGAACTACTTCGTCTATTTGAATAAAAAAAATCATATTATTGCCTTTGCTATATTGTTTACTAACTGTTCTGAAATGCATGTATATACAGGGTGTCCGGTAAACCTTGTACAATAATTAAACTGGTGATAGACCAGATCATGACTGTTCAGAATATCGTAATTTTACCTCAGTAAAAATCTCACTGTTTTCGAGATAATGATCATTTTTTTAATTTCTCGAAAATCACTACGTTACCTTGGATTTTTTAATGCCATGTATACAAATTGGGACGAATTTAAAATTTTTTGCTGCTGAAGATTACTGATGAGTGATGCTTTCAGACGTACGAAACAGTTTTTCAGAAAACAATACAATTTTTCAAGAAATGAGGGTAAAATGACAGATTTGAGTTACACCAATTTTTTTAACAACAGTTTGACATTATTGTTTGAAAAAACATAACCAAGTGAAACTGGATATTCATTACGAAAGAATGCCCATTTTGTCCAGGCTTTACTATGGTATAAAACATACGATCATTATTTTTGGAAGGAGTAGAATTTCGATAATATTAGAGTGTGATGTTATTCTAAGCTAAAATCAACTCCTTTAAACTTTGACAGTAATGTCTTTTATTTTTATCCTATCAAGATGAAATGATTAAATAATTATGAGTTATAACGAATCAACTGCTTAGAAGCATTCAATGAGATGTAATGAAGTAAATACTAATTCAACGTTTTTTTTTAATCAACATACACTATAAACCACAATAATGATTATTCAACATCGCACTGAATAATATTACAAAAATGTTATTTTCCATCCACTCGAACGCAGAGACGACATATTTTCAAGAAGAACCTTTTAGAATGCGTTATAGATTATAGCCCCCAAATCAGCGATTTTATGAGCGGCATTGTGCAATCGGATATAGTTCTGCATAAAGCGCTGCTGCAGCAGTAGCACTACCTCCACATTCACCATAAATGTTGTGCATATGCGCATATTCTCGGGGAGTATAACGTTTGTAAGGCATGACAAAGAAATAAATACCACTAAATGAAAGAAGCGGAATAATTTCAAAAAACTACGTTAGAGGTCACAAGTTGTTCTAACAAAAGTTTTTAATTTTCGACAAGGACTCATCTCTTAAAAAAGTTTGCACTTATTTGGTTACACCCTGTATATCTGTCGGTCTCTGAAACTTGGTTGGAATCTGGAAGTTGGACAGTTGCGACATTTATCACAAGAATTCGTATTAATCGGTGACATGTCGGATAATCGACATTTCATTTAGATAATTTCATTATGCCTAATTACATGAAAAGTTAATTTTATTGGCATACTATTTAATGCACTAAGCAGTCTATTCTTTATTATTTCCAATTATTTCCACATTTTATCTTGATAAAATCTAACTAAAATAATTTTTGGGCGTAAGTATAAAAGTTGATCAAATAAATAAATATTTTGGAACCTTTGGTTTAAATACAATTCAAGAAAAAAATTAAATACCCAAACACCAAAACTACGTCACAATCTTAAAATCTTGAAAGCTTACTTTTAGCTCCTGAAGATGCTAACTTTGTTGGCGAAACGCGCGTCGAGTGTGATTGTGGCGCAGTTTTGGTGTTGGGTAGTTTCCTTTTTTTTCTTGAATAAAAGTTGACAGATTCCTAGATGAAAACCACGCCTAATTCAATGGAAACCACTTCTTTCAAAAATAATTATAGTGTGTTTTATACCATGGTAGAGTCTAGACAAAATGAGCATTCTTTTGAAATTAAGGTCCACTTCCAATTGGTTATGTTTCTTTCAGATAATAATGTCAAACTTTAAAAAAAAAAATTGATGAAACTCATATCTGTCATTTTACCTTCATTTCTTGAAAAATGTTTTCACTTTCTGAAAAACTGTTCTGTATGTCTAGAAGCATCACTCATCAGTAATCTTCAGCAGCAAAGATATTTGGATTCGTCCCAATTTGTATACATGGCACTCAAAAATCCAAGGTTAGGTAGCGATTTTCCAGAAATTCTTAAAATGCCCATTATCTCGAAAACGGTGATATTTTTAATGAGGTGAAATTCCGATATTCTGAACAGTCATGACCTGGTCTATCACCAGTTTCAATATTGTACTAGGTTTGCCGGACACCCGTATATGGTACCATTTTACTCACTTTTATGTATCACGTCCACTTTTAAAATTGCTGTATCGATTTTCCACGTTTTTATTTTTTATTTTTACTTAATATTAATATCACATGTATTTTTAATTACAATTTTATTATGTATCTATAACGAAATACCGTTCAGCATCTTACCTTCACTATCTGAAGCCCTAGAAATGGTACAGAAACACCAAATGAATGCAACATCAAATCATCACATCAGTTCAATCGTTTTGAGGCATTATTTTCTACCCATTTCTCTCTACTAACCTAAAACTATGCCCTATACCCTATATTCTCAAAATCTTTCTCATTGTTATGGTCCTGCTTCAGTAGAAAGTGACTCCTATCGCTTGCAATGAGTTCAAAACTCATTTGGGGTAAGGAAATATGAACACATTTCCGATAAGATTCGTGATTCCGGTCGACTAAGGTTATTACAATTGATATGTACTAAGTACTAAGTGCAAAAATTTCTGAAAACTGGTTCACCAGAATATCTCCACGAACGTTTGCAAATGTTTTCACATATCAACTAATTTTTCAATCGCAATAAGTATGCTCCAGTCATTCCAAAACATGATACTTCGATTTTCAAACGTAGTTTTTCCTATAATGCGTGCAAAACTTTTAATTCACTTCCTAGGGAGTTTATATCTTGAACTCTTAACAATTTGATGAAGAGATTGAAGATTATCATTAAATCTAGGTAGATCTTTATAATTCCAAATTACTGAATACTAGCCTTGAACTTACAAACGTTATATTTACAATTGAAAATAATTTTTTAGCAATATTGTTCATTTTGTTGTACAATTACTGATCCGCCATTAATTATTTAGGTACTTTTTTGGGTTGAGTTGGAAAAGAGCCTATTCACATTTGCAGATAGTACCAGCATAGTGTTCATTTATCTTATATTATTTTTTTTATGTATCAGATGAATAAAGACGAATTATTATTATATTCCTGGAGGTATTTACTTCATATCAAAGACGATGGTTACAGGATTGTAGAAAAGTATTATCTAAAAGAATGCAATTCACCTTCATTTCGTTTCTTATTGCATTCTTTCTTGAAAACTGTACAAACTGAACTAACTATTCTTAGTCTGATTCAAGATTCAATCAACTGTACTTTTTGAACAATATTCTTTTAGGTTATGAGAAAACTCCTTTTTTACTCAAACCAATGAGAAGCACAATATATACCATCCATGTCATATAGCATCATAGTTCAACCGACTGAGATGGTCTTTTCTGCGTTTCCATTCGAATGAGTATGTTTCTCTCTTGAGGATCCAACGCAATAATTCTAAACAATTTCTCTGATCATTATGCTGGAGTTGCAAACTTATATACCAAATGCCATAAGAAGAATACCCTCTGATAAAACTTGGTTCAGTAGAACCTGTTCTGGTTCTGTCACATCCATATCGATAGCACACCTTCGAAGATACAAAAGTCCTGGCTCTACGACGAGACCAGCATAGCTTGAAGCTAGAAACATGTATGCATGGAGATAATCGAATCTTCGGAAGACGCTTTCAATGCCAGAATACGACCGAAACTCGTAGACTGCCTTAAAGGGTCCCGTTTGTTCTAAGTCTTTCGCCGAAACTGTGTGAAGAAGGGACCCAACACTTTTTCCTATTGAAATATTATTCTGTCGAAGTCTGCAATCTGCAGTCTGCAGAAGTCTCCTTATGAAATAAGTCAGAGCCCAACTCGATCCAATTACTAGTTTTTGAGATAGAAGGTGTTGAAGTTGGGAAATGATGACTTCTTCCCAAATTGTATCTCTGAACAAAATCAATGTTTTTGATTTTTTTGCATGCACTGTTTTCAAAATAGCTTTCGATAATGATCCTATGAAAAAACTCTAGAACTTATGGAATATATCGTTTTATATAAAATCATCCATGTACATCAATCAATCAATCAAAAATATACTTTATTGTCGAATATATAATCTTATTGACAAAGCATGCAATAAAAAATATGTGTATAAAATATAGAGTCACAAGTGTCACAAACTGTTATAATATAAAATGTAATATAATAAAAGATAATCGACTTTGGGTCGAAAGGTCCGGAGTTCGAACCCCAGTTGCGGCTGGGATTTTCAAATTTAATTTGACCGATTAAATTATTCAAATCTCGTGGCTGGACTGGGGTGAGTCCTGCACGATTCAATGTTGCGTTCCAATTAACAGTGCTGCTCCTAAGGTGGCGCATGGAGTTAGTAACAAGGCCTATCCAGAATACGTGGCTAATGACCATAGCAGTCGATGCCAAGACACCAAAGAAAAAAAATAAATAAATGAAAGATAATAGATAATGAAATACACGAACTGGAAAAGAGTTAAAAATGAATAAATAAATGAATAAGTTATATGTACAGTTTGGCAAACATAGCTGAGATTGTGAAATACCTCCTTCTTGCGCGAACAATCACGTGAATATCACTAATGCGCATCATGGGCGTGAATATTTGCACAATTGCAGCTATGTTTGCCAAGCTGTACACATGCACATGGAGTTATATAGGCATACACATCAGTCTTCATACAATATTTCAATATCACAGTCAATATTTTGAGAAGTAAATTATATGAAATTACATAACATTCGGATACACGATATCATAAAAAAATAAAACAATATATAAAAATGACCTAAATATGAAAATTAAATTAAAATAAGGCTACCATTATTCATTTTAATCATATATTCAAGATCACTTGAGAACAATAAAAGGAATAATACTCCTGCAGGTTTTAGTAAGCCTTCTGTAAAACTGCTTCTTTCACATTTTTTTTAACTTTTTCAGGCATGGTGTATTTCTGTAGGCTGCTGGTAGATGATTAATTTTTTTTTGCATTCGTATATGATTGAGTTTCTAGTTAGGCTAGATTTTGGTGTGGGTAAAGGAATACAACTTTTATTTTTCGTCTCATATTTTCTAGTTTCAGTAAGGTTTGAAGTAATAGCGTATTTCTTGTGTATCAGACATACCGTTTCCAGTAGGTAAAGGCAAAGTGAAGTTAAAATATTTTATCAATGAAAAGTGGTTTGCAGTGGTCACGAAACTGATATCGAATTGCTCCTTTCTGTACTATAAATACTGATTGGAACAAATAATCACTGCATACGCCCCAAAATGCAATCCCGTAGCTCAAGTGGGATTCAATTAATGAAAAGTATACCAACCTAGATGAGGCTGTGTTAAGTTCCTTTGAGACAACTTTGATTGCAAAGCAGCCTGTAGATATATTTTTAAATAAGCTAGAAACATGTTCATTAAATATCAGTTTACTGTCTACTGTGTCAATTCAGTTGTAATGTCTAATTTAAATTATTTCTATTTCTATCTGTATATTTGTGTTGAAGTATGTCATAGTTTTTATATCTTTGTACTTTTTATATATTTCATTTATACTTTTTACTTATCCAGACACCACGCTGTACCTGTGATCAATAAAAATTATTATTATTATTATTATTATATATAAATCCTTTATTTAGGTCATTTGGCTAATTTACATTTTCATTGGTCGTTACAATGGGAACAATAAACAGCATGCTCTAATGCTAATATAAATTAAGTTTTTTAAAAATAATCAGTCAAGTACTTATAGGGCATTTGTACCCTTGTCATAGAATAAAAAGTTGTTGTATAAACACATATATAAATATACAACACATACATACACCTATTTGCACTCACGCAAATCTATACATACATACACTTTCAAGAAAAAAATAAAAAATTTATGAACACTAAAAGATTCTTTGAATTATTATCATTATTTGCATCCCTAGAAACATAGTGTTTGGTTTATTAATAATTGTGTGGTTTTAAACAGATTCTAGAGCTCACAGGATGATAGAGGTTCCAAAGCAAATATAAAACTCCCGAAAATATCAGAAAACCACGTTATTTTTCACTCTCTATTTTGTAATTATGCCAACTTGTTTTATTTTTCACTATTACATTCAATAATTATCGGATTGGTAGGCAGTTTCGTCTTTGGTCCGCAATTCATAGGTTATTAAAAACACATTGCAATATAACGGGTTTTGGTCAGCAATTCATGTACGCCCAATAAAACATGTGATTATTGTATATCCTGATGAAAAATTCATTTCCAGCATTTTGTTTGAAGCCAAGATGCAGACATAATGAAAAATAGCTTATTTACAAGTGCCTTCAAAACTCTAGCCATGTTAAGGGCACTCCGCTTTGCGTGTTGTGCCCTTATGAACCATTGCGCTCGACTTAAAAGCTCACTTGTATAGTTATACACTATTTCGTTTGAAAAAAAAAATTAAAAATCTTAGTAAGGCTGATAGAATGAATCTGAGAACATTTGACAGGTTGAAAATTATTTTCCTTTTATGCTACCCGCCTCGAATTTATATCACATGCAAATTAAAACTTTTGAAAATATCTTATTATAGTCCCTCGTTCCCTACTCTCAATAGACTAATGTGTGTGCGCCTACATAATTTCAACCGATTAAACTTGATTATTAACACACTGAATAATCCATTTGTTGTAGGGACTATAAGACTGACAAATGCGATCTCGAGAGGGTTGGTATTTCCGCTCTAGTTACCCAACGTTGAGGCATAACTGCCAAATTCAGACTCGACAATTGCCGGAAGAGTTTTGTATGTCGGTGATAAGTGAAACAGTTGAACATATACCTTACGGTTCACTCGGTCCTTTCCGCACGTAAAAGTGCTATGAAATTTTCTGGGCTAGTGCTACTGGATCCTGGGAGATCTATAAAACTAGCTTTTATATCCATGGTGAATAATTTGAAGCCAGTATTCCAACGAATAAATATACCTCATTTTTTAACGAAAATGGTGCAGTGTACTTCGAGAGTTTATTACCTTCTTTATGACTACTTTCTATATGCATCTCTCGTGTATTTGGAATGCGTCAAAATAAATGAGAAAATATCAATCCCCCTCCAGATACCATCAGGTGTTCCTTAGGGATCAATATTGAGTCCATTGTTATTTGCTCTTTATATACTCGATTTCTATAATGAAATGAGCCATTGCAAGGTGAATTTTTATGCTGTTGGTACTCAGTTACATCAATATCTTTTTCTTCGAGATCTTGATGTTGCTCTTGATAACATCAACAGTGACATTTCTACATTTATAGGCAAATCTAGAACTCACTGTTTGAGCGTAAATGGTGATAAAAAACAATAATGGTTTTTGGCTTCATGTGTGAATAATTGTGGAAAATGCGGAATTGACACCAAAAAAAAGTAGTCGGAATTTGGGGCTGATAATAGATGACGAACTGAGGTATAAATCTCACATTTGCCATATTCGTCGAGTAGGATTTGCTAACCTGAAAAAAATCTACAACAATAGGCAGTTTTTGAACAGAAAAGTAAAATCTATTCTTTGTGAAGTATTGGCATTATCTCGTTTCAACTATTGTGATTCAATTTATGGACCAACCCAAGTAGCACACCTATATTGGTAAAATATTGGTACAATAATGTGAACATATTGGCGAAATATTTTAAATGCAATATTACTTGAATAATATTGGCCAAATATTCTTGAACAAATATTGGCCTCAAAATGTTGGGCGATATTGGTACAATATCGTTAATACAATATTCAGACAATATTGGCACAATATTCAAAAGTTACATTGTCGAGAAGTAAAATGTGAACATCTTGCGATATCATTTTGATATATTCGTAGATGTCAATATACCTTGGTAAATTATTAAATGTCTTTTAGTTGATGAAGGTGACACCAGAGTCTGCCTTTTGATCGCCATAACCACTGAGTGAGCTGTTTCGAAAACAAGTTATGGGAAGTATTTAATATACTTTCGTAGGTTTTAGAAGACGTTCTATATGGAGAGCCACCTAGCGGATTTTTACCCAGGTTTGATCATGATATAATTTCAATATGTTTCATTGAATTTTCGGCCAATATTCAAATTAAATATCAATCTAGATGTAGGAAACAATATGAAGACAATATTGTTTTAACGATATCGATAAATATTATTGAATCAATATTGACCCAATATTAATTAATAAGATTTGTTGAATATTGGCGAAATGATATTCAACCAATGTGTTATCACACTTGGAGATACAATATAGTTTTTATTCCTAGAATCGATATGAGGGGAATATTGGGATTGCAATATTTATTCTAGATGTCAAAAACGACATGAAGACAATATTGTTTTATCGATATTGGTAAATATCATTCAACCAATATTGACTCAATATGAGTTATTACAATTTGTCAAATAAAGTGGAAATGATATTCAACCAATATTCTAACAAACTTTGGAAAAACAATATAGTTTTTCCCCTATAATCGTTATGACTGGAATATTTGGAATGCAATATTTATTCTAGATGTGGAAAACAATAAATAACCAATATTGTATTATCGATATTGATTCAACCAATATTGACCCATTTCAAATTCAGTGTCACACAGTTTTTGAGTACCTATATATTTTCCGAATAAATGGCTTGGTAGAGGAAGCCCACAAAATTGGCCAGCGAGATCACCAGATTTGACTTGCCTCGATTTTTGTTATGAGGACTTGGAGACATATAATATGATGGAGAGAATGGAAGCTGCTTTTTGAACAGTGACGCCTCAAATGTTAAGGTGTCTTTCAAACAGGATGGTTGTCATTGAGAGGACCTTCTTTGGATCAACTAAATTTCTTTTGAGTAAAGTGAAAAATTGTATAGTTTGTTTGATAAGTCACTGCCGGACTATGATTGAAAATAATACACTAATTTTAGTGTATAGTGAATATTTTCAATGAGGTGAAGTATTACTCAACTGTCAATGAGAATTCTGTCAGCAAATTAAATAAAACATCGTGTCAAGGCCATTTTCAATTACATAATGCAATGAAATAAGAACTACTATTTGAAAAAGCCAATATATGAAAAACTACCGAGGTTAGGTGTAGGGATCCCAATTTGAAATGAAAGACTGTTTTCTATTTCTCAGAGCAAAAAAAAATTGGTTGTTCAGTTTGAAATAAAAAATCTTGATTCTGGATTATCCCCTATAATGTTGAGGAACGAGATATATTGAAATCAATTGTCCAAAGCCTCTTTGATGCATAGTGAATAAATATCTAGTAATTTGTATCATCGATTACGATGTTTTGTTTGCTTTAAAATTGTAAACAGCATTTTCACAATAAAAAAATCAAAACCTCGAGAAGGGTCACAGTTGGGTGCATAGTGCCTGAATATTACTTTTGAACAACCTGTTTGAAAATTAAACAAAATACAGGGTGCTCTATAAAAGAAACATAACCTTCATGTCAATAATTTTTGACCAACCCCGTATAACCTAAAATCTGTTTTTCTTGTAGCTCTATTAGATATACATATATTGACTCGGGTAGATTTCCGAAAAAAATACTCGTTTAGAGAAGGCGAAACATAAGTTTGGCTTAACGATCGTAAGGGGCAGTAGTTGTTCTCTGCTGGAGGCTAGCGACAAAAACTCTGGACTATTGACAATCGATCTGTCTGTATTAATCAATTATCTTCTGACGTGTAATATCATACCCCTTCATTATGAAATAATCTGCGACACATTTTTAATTCTCAAGTTTTCCTTCATTTCACATCAAGGATAATGGATATCGAATTGGACACACGATTGCCACTCTATCGAATTGTCAACTACGAAAGAGCCACGATTGGATCTGTAACAATTCATCATCATTCATCAAGTTTGTATCGATTTAAAAATTCTTATAGCATAGAGGTGTAATAGCTGTAATAACAACACACAATTCTCGTCGAATTGTATTGAGCTTGGGTTCCAATCAAAAGTACATGAATAGGAGAGAAGTTTTTTATACCTCGCATCTTTTCCTTGTATTCTGAAACATGGTTTATATTCATCAATTTTTTCCGTTCATGCAATTCTTATTAATTTAAAGTATGGAGGTTAATGAATTATTATTGTTGTAAATGATAGTTCCTAAAGGAATATCCCCAGGAGATTTTTAGTTGTTGCTTAAAATCTTGGTGAGCAATATTTCACTATAAATCAATGAGAAAATTGAATTCGCAACAAATTTATGTTGAAGTTCACTTTGAATGGTTCCACCTTTAGAATAATCCAAGAGAACCATGTACGATCTGCCAGATGAATACTGTGGAACAATTAAATACCTACATCCTGTATCTGTATCTAATATAGTATTCTATGAAATCCCCATATTATGATCTATTTAGTCTCAATAACACAATATTTTTTCCTGGAAAATATCCGGACATTTCTAAAGCTATAGGCAGTTACGTCTGGAACATCTTGAGAAGCAGTACATTTGTTATCAATGAATCTCATTCTTTCTTTGTTTCGTGTACAAGATCAGGTTCTTCCTTCGACTACTTGCAATTTTTGCTTGTATTTGGAATATTATCCGTTTTTCTATTTCATTTATTTTTCTAGTCATGAATTAATTATGTATTGTCAAATTCTCGCTATAAAACGGGATTTTTTGAGAAAATAAATACATTATTATTATATTCATTATTATTACTGTCGGAAGATAATTAATCCACCATGTCTTCTTTATTGGTTGCCAGTTTGTCCTCCCGAATTGTCATAATGAAGTTAGCAACTTTTCACGTTCGGAAACTTGTCCCCGTTGAAGTAAGTTTAATCACCCTAAATATAAAAGAAGAGAAAAATGTTCATGACTTCCATTCGTGGAGTAAGTTCTTCTTTAAAACTCAGGACTTGAGAGTTGCCCTTTTTTTCATTACTGCATATCTGGCAGACTTTTTATTAGAGCAGACTTTCAAAAGTAGCTGAATAAAATATGGGAATCACAATGCGCTTGTATGCCTCACGAACGAGGAATAGATAAAATATTCGTTCGTATAACAGAATGAAAAGAAAGAAGAAATAATTCAGAAGCAACCAGCGATTTTGGAAATGATGTCAAAGCTATAGCTGTACTCTAATTTCAAGCGTAACCGTTGCCATTTTGATACAATTTTTTCTCGGTTCAAATGTCGAATAATTTCTACAGTTAAACTTGTTTTGTATTTTCCACTGAAATACTCACTGCAGAAAATATCAAAATTAATTTGTTTGGTAAAAAAACTGTCACTTCTCAATTTTAATATTGAATGTATAAAGACTGAACATAGTAGAACTATGTTTGATTTATTGTTGAAACCTAAAACTTGTTCAATAAAATATTAACTAAAAATTGGCATCAGATATCAATAAATATACAGGGTGTTAATTAAGTACGTTGACAAACTTCGGGAGGTGATTCTTTGAAGGTTTTCAGGAAGAAATGTTCATATAAACATATGTCCCAAACGGCTTGGTTTTCGAGATACAGGGTGATAAAAATACATTTTTTTCAAGATTTTTTAGAGTTAACTTCGACATTTTCTACAATAATCAGTTCAAATTAGGCAAGTACAATCCATTCAATAGTACGCACGATACAAAATAATGCATTTCTCAAATAATTCACAGGGTCCTCCTTTTTTCAGAGTCAAGCTTTGTTCAACCCTTCAGAATTTTTTTTTCCGCCGCCACTGACATATTATGAGAAAGGAATAATCAATGTTGTTTCATTTAACATCTTTTTGCTCTCCTGATGTTTTTCATTTACTTGTACGGTTCAGGAGTTACAATGAAAATATTAACGCAAACATTTTCCAGTAACGCATAACATAAAGAAATTTGAGAAGCAAATAGTCTAACAAACTTGAAGGGTGATTCTTTGAAAGGTTTCAAGATGAAAAGTTCATATAAACATGTCCCAAGCGGCTTGGTTTTCGAAGTACAGGGTGATCAAAATACATTTTTTAGGAGTTTTTGGAGTTTACTTCGAAATTTTCGACAATAATCGATCCAAATTAGTTCAAATTGGACAAGTACAAGCCATTCAATAGTGCGCATGATATAAAATAATTCATTTCTCGAAGTGTCATTGCCACTCTCCAAAGATTAGCGCGTGACGCAATACGTCATTTTGTTCTCATTACAAAAATAGCTATTTTCTGCTCGTGTAGAGAAAATGTAATGTTATGGAGCTCCCATACATTTTTTACCATAACTCAGGTTGAATATGTATTGCACAAAGTTAATTATGGCAAAATAATTTTGGACATTTTCAATAGTGAATAACTTTATTATCAAATACTAGAGCAAAGTAATATAAATTCCCTAGGAATAAAATTAAGTTCAGAAAAGGACCATTATTGAAATTGATATGTCAGAGCAGCTGCTGGAAATGACCACCGCCAACTTCAATGCATGCGTTTATGCGCCTAACCATAGACTGGCGGACACGCTCAAAAATACCAGGAGTGTTTCTTATAATTCCGCATGACTCCTGTATGCGATTCCTCAGGTCTTCTTCACTTTGAACTGGAGTTCGGTACACTAATGATTTAAGGTGCCCCCAGAGGAAAAAATCAAGTGGATTCATATCGGGTGACCTTGGTGGCCAAAGTTGTGGCCCACCACGCGCAATCCAGCGATCAGAATAATTCTCATCTAAATATTGGCGTGCAACCAATCTGAAGTGTACTGGAGCACCATCATGCATAAACCAAATTCCAATTCTTTCCCTCAGTGGGATCTCTTCTAGGAGTCCAGGTAAGATGAATTCAAGAAAATGTCGATAATGGTCACCACTGAGTCTATGAGGCAGAAAATGTGGCCCGATAAGGAAATTCCCTACAATTCCAACCCAAACATTCACAGAAAACGTCTCTTGAAAATGGTTTTCAATCACGGCGTGTGGGTTTTCATCAGCCCACATATGATTGTTGTGAAAATTAATAATGGCTTTACGGGAAAAGCATGCCTCATCGGTGAATAACACTTGAGATAAAAACCATGGATTTTCCAACAATTTATTTCGAATCCAAGTGCAAAAAGTTAATCTCTTTGGAAAATCCTTTGGCAGAAGAGCTTGAACACGCTGTATGTGATAGGGATAAAGTTGTTGCTCTTTTAAAATTTGCCATACCAATACATGGGTTACGTTAAACTGTGCCGCAATTTGTCTTGTACTGGTGTCTGGATGCTGCTCAATTTCGTTAAGTAAGGCTTCTTCTATCTGAACTGTTCTAACTCTCCTGGGTCTTCCTATGAAAACAGCAGACCTCTTGAAAGTACCCGTTTCACGAAGACGGGAGTGAATATTGATGAACATTTGTGTGTTGGGAATATGACGTTGTGGAAATCTTTCTAGATACATTCGTCTGGCGGCACGAGCGTTACCATCAGCCATTCCATCCATTAAGTCTGCCATTTCTGAATTTGTATATTCAACCATTTTATCCAAAGGAATATTGAATGAATCTGCTTTATAGCTTGCACTAATGAAGAATTAACAATGAGACAGTTTCTCAACTTTCGATAACTGTCAAGTTGTTGATATTTAAATAAATGAATTAATATCAAAGCCCACTTTGCTATTTTTAAGAATTCAAATTGATTACAAAATTTCTGCATTACTGCAGAAAAAAAAACAAACCGAAATTTCTGATAAAATAATGTACTCCGTACGGAAACAAAAATTTGTTTGATTTAGTTTTTCGGAGTTATGACCAGAGATTCATAAATGAAAATCAAATGTGTAATGATCTGCGACTATTAGATAAACCCTATTAACTATCTTCCATTACAGGATTACCTTTCGGAAGTTTTTTTTATGTTGAAAGGGAAACGTTCAATTGAAAACTAAAAAAAACCTTTTTTTAAAATAACAAAAAATTTGTATGAGTTCTCTATCAAGACTGATGGGTAAAAACATTTTTAATCAAATATCTCAGTGAAAATGCACATTTTTACCATCAGAATCTTCAGGTTGAAAGTTAAGGTTTTCCCAATATCTGTCAGATCTAGTTTAATATCCAGCGTACCGCAGTGACGGGGAGATAGTAGTTTTCTGTTAGATATCACAAAAAGAAATCACATCTTTACAATAACAAGCTTTTATTTAGCTTCACTTGTAACTAACTAACAAACAATTTAATAAAAGTTGAATTTGACCCACTTCTAATACTCCGATTAATTTGAAATTTGGCAGGTTTCCGTAATTCCGGTGACAATGCATTAAAAAAATGTTTATTAAAAAACAAAATGGCGGCTCCAATAAGGCGGACGAGTTTTGTGATTATGATCCGATTCTGTTCAAAATTGGTATGTGATGGTTTTTGGGTTGGAGATTTTCAGTTTCACATAAAAAATAAACTAAAATGTTAAAAATGAAAATTATAAAAAGAAAACATTTTAAAGTTTTTATACAATACACTGAAAAGGAAAAAATAATTCATTTCATTGTTTGATCTAGGTAATCTTGTACAGAAAGATTTTGATACTCACACTTCAGTGCATTTGTATAAAAGCTTGTGTTTATATTTTTTATTGTATAATTTTTATTCATCGTAGATTTTTCTAATTCTGAAAAAATATTTCCACCAATTTACAATAATTGAAAATGTTTAATTTTCAAATTTTCTAATGTTATGTCACACTGGAAAATGTTTAAATTAATATTTTCATTATAGCCCCTGAACCGTACAAGTAAATGAAAAAATGCAAGATATCAAAAAGATGTTAAATGAAACAACATTGATTATTCCTTTCTCATAATATGTCAGTGGCGGCGGAAAAAAAAATTCTGAAGGGTTGAACAAAGCTTGACTCTGAAAAAAGGAGGACCCTGTGAATTATTTAAGAAATGCATTATTTTGTATCGTGCGCCCTATTGAATGGATTGTACTTGCCTAATTTGAACTGATTATTGTCGAAAATGTCGAAGTTAACTCTAAAAAATCTTGAAAAAAATGTATTTTTATCGCCCTGTATCTCGAAAACCAAGCCGTTTGGGACATATGTTTATATGAACTTTTCGTCCTGAAAACCTTCAAAAAATCACCTCCCGAAGTTTGTCAACGTACTTAATTAACACCCTGTATATCGAACGAACCGAAACTATAAACGGAAATAATCACACTATTTTGTGGTCTTCAAATGAACATATTATTTTTGGTACGTGTTCAATACCTTATTCTACACTAGAACTTTTCCAAATTTTCACAAAATGATTGTTGTTATGTGCGAACATGACAATTCTTGATTGGCAACATTCAACCAAATAAATGAAGTAAAACACCCCAAGCAGTGTTATTGGTCTCTCCCAGTATTGTCACTGTTTGGCACTTTTGACCAAATGGTGTCGTTGTATTATGTCGATTATCAAAAAACCGAATGATCCGTTAAATATAAACGATAATAAAAATTCACGTAGATTTATCAACACACAACTCTTCATTTATTAATACTCACCAAAACTTATGGATTAACCTTCTAATACCAATATTTTCAACTGTGTAATGAATAACGTATTAATTTTCAAAATGATTTGTTCAAAATAACTGAATATAGCAGTACCAAATCCTTTGTTTACGAGGATATATTGAAAAATTTTTAGCCTACTATAGAACCAAACAAAATTTCAATGTCAAAATATTTTTTTACCCAACATATTCTCCTCTTAATTGGATACATTTACTACAGCGAACCAGCAACGTCTCTAGATCTTTCAAAAAAATGTTTCTTCTTGCTCTGCAAACCAGACCTCCTCAGCTTTTATTACCTCCTCGTTGGAAGAAAATTTACTACCTTTTAAACTTTTTTTCAGTTGAGGAAAGAGATGATAGTCGGACGGAGCCAAATCTGGTGAATAAGGGGGGTGTTCTAGTAATTCAAACCCTTAATCACGAATTTTTTGCATGGCAACATGAGATTTGTGTGCAGGGGCGTTGTCTTGCAAATATAAAACACCTTTGGATAGCTTTCCGCGTCTGTTCTCTTTAATTTTTTCCCGTAGAGTGGTCAGTAATGTCGAATAGTAATCTCCAGTTATTGCTCTACCCGTTATCCAAAAAATCAATCATGATTACTCCATGGCAATCCCAAAAAACTAAAGCAAGAACTTTTCCAGCACATTTTTGGACACGAAACTTCTTAGGTCTTGGAGAACCGGAGTGTCGCCATTCCATCGATTGTTGCTTTGTTTCTGGATCGTAGAAATGTACCCATGTCTCATGCATAGTAACAATTCGGTTTCAGAAGTCTACATCGTTTTCAAATCGAGCACAGATCGAACGCGATGCTACTACCCTTGCACGCTATTGGTCAACATTCAAACATTTCGGGATCCATTTTGCAGAAATTTTTCTCATATCCAAATTGACGTAAACTATATGATGAACGCGTTCGTATGAAATATTCAGTGCTTCAAATATCCGTTTTAGCCCAATTCGACGGTCTGTTAAAATCATGTCATGAACTGCATCGATATTTTCGGGGACTGACACAGAAACTGGCCTTTCCGATCGGTCATCATCTTCAATGGAAAATTTACCTCTTTTGAAGATGGCAGTCCAATTTTACACGGTCGCATACGAAGGACAACCAAGGGTATTAAGCATATCTACGTAAATCTGCTTACCTATTAACCCTTTTAAATACAGGTACTTTATGATGGCTCAATACTCCAATTTTTCGATTTTTTTTTTTCGGTGGACATATATTTTTCTTTTAATATATTGCGTAACTCTGGTTTACTTTTTTGACGTCAAACTTTACACTGACACTTCTAATAAGTTATTGTTCGTTGCTATGGTAACGCAATATTTTGTTCATGCAGGGAACTGGTCTAGGCTAACTAGATATCAATACATCCTCGCATAGTGAACATAAGAATAAATTAATATAATTTCAACAAGCCATATTAATTGTGAATTTTATTCAGTAATCCTTACAAAATTTGGCAAAATCATACATTTTTTATTAATTTATTCATTTATTAATTTATTAATTTATTTATTTACGAGCAAGCCCTTTTAAGAAAAAATAATAATAATTACATTGTGTGAAAAAACAAAATACGGAGTACAGTGGTAATATGACATAATATGACAGCTTTACATCTTTTAGAATAATTATTTAAATATTCAATTTACAAGTTGATTTGTAGAAGATGAGCCCTAAAACTACTTAATGATGTACCAAATAATGGGAGCTCGTTGAGGGAATTTGCCAATCTGAGTGCTCGTGAGATGTAGTTTTGTTATTGTTATTGTTATTGTTATTGTTATTGTTATTGTTATTTTTTTTTTTTTTTTTTTTTTTTCCTTGGTGTTTTGGCATCGACTGCTATGGTCATTAGCCATGTGTTCTGGATAGGCCTTGTTACTAACTCCATACGCCACTTTAGGAGCAGCACTGTTAATTTTTAACGCAACAGTGAATCGTGGAGGATTATTCCCAGCCGACACGAGCCTCAGTCATTCAGACTTTCACATCTGAAAATGAAAAAAGATCGCACCGTCTGGGAATCGAACCAGCAATCTCTCGATTACCAGGCGAGCGCTTAACCACTGCGCTAATCCCCGCCCTTGTTATTGTTATTGTTATTGTTATTGTTATTGTTATTGTTATTGTTATTGTTATTGTTATTGTTATTGTTATTGTTATTGTTATTGTTATTGTTATTGTTATTGTTATTGTTATTGTTATTGTTATTGTTATTGTTATTGTTATTGTTATTGTTATTGTTATTGTTATTGTTATTGTTATTGTTATTGTTATTGTTATTGTTATTGTTATTGTTATTGTTATTGTTATTGTTATTGTTATTGTTATTGTTATTGTTATTGTTATTGTTATTGTTATTTTTTTTTCTTTGGTGTTTGTTTTGGCATCGACTGCTATGGTCATTAGCCATGTGTTTTTATAGGCCTTGTTACTAACACCATACGCCACTTTAGGAGCAGCACCGTTAATTGGAAGGCAACAGTGAATCGTGCAGGACTCACCCTACTCTAGCCACGAGATTTTAATAATTTATTCGGTTAAATTAAATAAAAAAATCCCAGCCCAACCAGGGTTCGAACTCCGGACCTTTCGACTCAGAGTCGGACGCTCTAACCACTGCGCCACGCCCCGACATTGTTATTCTTATTGTTATTATTACAAATACGTTATAACATCACTCGTTCACAACAAACTTCCAGAATTTCTTCAAAACCTTGGTGACACCTAAAAAAAATTATCACTTCTCCATACATTTATTTTCTGCAATTTGGATGAATTCTTCTTCCAAGTTTAAAATTGATCTGGTCTTTGCTACTATATTTCAAATACTCCTTTCTCAGGCTTTATGTTGTATTACAGTTCAACTAGTCATTCTTGCTATGCTATATATGCTATTTTTTAGGGCTTGTACTGTTTTGGGTATTTTATTTTATTTCTTGAAATATAGTGAATTTGTTATTGGAAATAAATGCGTATCTATCTGTAGTTGTATTTTAAATTCTCTGTCTATACTTTTGATTGTTACTAATATCATTATTAGATTAGTACTAATACCTTCTTTCTCTTCATCGATTTTTGTATACGTTGTCAAACCATATCATTTTATTCAAGTACATCAGAGTTTGGCGCACTTGATGTGATTTCATCTCTCGTGAAAACCAAAAAAACCTCATTTCCCTAATAATTAAATTCAGACGCATAATACCATATTACGTACCATACGTGTTATGAGTATAAGTGGTAGAGTTCATTTTCTCTCTATGAAAGATATTACACAATGTAAATGTATACCTATCTATTATTTATTCGTGTGTTGTTTAAATATTGAATTTTCTCACACAATCACGTTCATACTCCCATTCCTGCCTCGTGTCATATTCCAGTCTGTTTGGTTTCAGCCTTGTCACACGTGTGTTATTATCTACTTGTCCATTTTAATTCTCGAACAAACACCAGTCGCGTTACAGCCCATTCCCTGTATTACTGAATCCATACAGTATCACGCCTTCATAGTATTTCAAGCCCCTAGCCAAGCTCCCTTAATTTAATATTAATTGACACCAACAATAGAGACTAGTCGGAATGAAAGAAAATGTTTGATCTAATGACAATGCGAAATAGCAATTAAATTGAAGCTTACAGTGCTCCTTTGTCTCAAGGATCAATGACGAAATCCAAGAGAAACCCTATACCGACCCCAATATCTTCGTCGGGTACGTTCCGTTATTAATTATTTCAGAGTATATTTATTATTTATCATTAATATCAAAACGTGTCAAAGAGGAAATAATTATGAAAACTGAGATGACGCAGTTTTTCTATCGGGTGAAAACCATTTCAAAAATCAGGATGAATTCAAAATAAAAAAAAAACTACGCAACGTCTTCATATTAGTGAATTCTTCTGGACTTCCATTGTCTAGAAACAAAGAAAATAAATTCTTTGCTTGTGTTTGAGTCACGACGTTTCAACAGTTAACATTTACTTTAGTTATCAAGTGTCTGAATGCGACAAGATATCTCGGATACTTATTATATGTATAGCCTGCAACTAATGTACCTGCTATAAAGGTAATTATGATCTTCGTAGGGACTCTCTCAGGCCATCAATGTTAATTAACGTGATACAACGACCTTTTTGGTGAGTGTAATTATTGATGACCGATGTTCAGTCAGCCGAGCATAGAGATTCGGAATGTGTGGAAGCCACTTATCACTCAGCTAAATCGATTGAGATTTCAATAAAAAAAACTATGTGTCAAGAACTGTCATCAATAATAACACGCGCCACATTAATTAACATTGATGACTTGAGAGAGACCCCACGATGATTATAATTACTATTATAATAGGTACATTAGTTGCATGCTATATGATACGTATCCGAGATATCGTATCGCATTCACACACTTGATAACGACAGTAGATGTTATCTGTTGAAACGTCCTGACTCAAACACATGCAAAGAATTTATTTTCTTTGTTCTAGATAATGAAAGTCCAGAACAATTCCACTAACACTAATACATTGTCAACCATTTTCAAACAAAAGTCTTCATATTACGTCACAACATCATTTTCCACTAATATGGTCAATAAAATCAGGAGTATCAGGATTCATACGACGTCGTCTCATAACTGATGGAACCAAAGAGAGTAAACCAAGAGGAGAGTTTGATAAGCTCTTGTCAATCAGAATCTTGTAGCACCGATACGTCATAGTGACGTAGTTGGACAAAAGTACAGAGTCGAACTCGAACCAAGGAACAAAACTGTCACCTGTACCTCTCATATAAAAAGATTGCAGAGTGTGCTAGTCCGTCACTTTCTATAGAGAATGGCGGTCATGACATGTCCATCTACGTCATAAATGTTTTTTCATCTCTTTCTATTAGTGTCACCATTGACTTATGCGGATTAGACTCTCCTAGTCAGATAACGCCTAATCTCTTCGAGTTGGATCAGGACGTCGGCATCGTTCTGACCAATCCTGACTGCATTATATACTCTGAATACTGGTCGGTTTGGCGTAGGAACACAACTTGTATTGGTAGAAATTCATAACCTATGACCCGACTTTGTGATGCCGAATGAAGGAAGAAGTTGGCGTGACAAATGTATAACTTAAACAGGTTTGCTCAGGAGATGGAGAATGCTAAAATGCCAAATGAAACTAGAAATGGAAAAGGCGAAAATAAGCAACAGGAATGAATATTTGAGGAAGACCCGTATTGGTGGATCGAAGAAATTCACTGACAATGGCAAGAAGAGAGACAACGAGAGACCACAGAACACAAGAGATGAAGGAGAAGAAAACTCAGTTAAATCGTGATATACAGAGATCGATGGATAAGCGTTAATAACTAGAGAACGACAAATGAGGACAGGGGTACAAGATGGTGATAGAGAAGATCAAATAGTCGGCCATCGTACTATTCCCAGAAAAGAAGAACATAGAGGACGTGAGGGAAATAGGTGCCAGAAATCACTGAGAAAGAAGTACAGGAAGCTTTACCCAAAATGAAAAGTGGAAAAGCTTCGGACCAGAGTATAACGGCCGAAATCATGAAGAGTGCGTTTGAGACAGTGCCTGAAGCTGTCCTAAGGATAATAAATGAACTGACAAGAACCAGAAGTTTCCAGGAAATATATTAGTACTGTTGTGGAAGCAGGGCAAGCCATAGGACGACTCAACATCCTATAGGCCCATATGCCTGACAGAAGTGCCGGGCAAGCTTTACGAATCAATTATAAAGTGGAGTTTTGAGAATAAATTTGAAGAGGCACGGAAAACAGATAAGGGATGGACTAAAATGAAAGTGATAGCGTGCATGCCACAAGGTTCGGAATAGGGCCCAATACTGTGGAACATACTGTATGACAGGGTACTGAATCTGCCCCTGGGAGAAGGAGTGAAAACTGACGTAATGATAGAGAAATGGATGGGCGATCATTAGTTGAGAATAGTGGTCAACAAGACGGAAGTGATCATACTGAAAGACAGAAACAGGAAAAAATCAGGAGCTAGATAAGTTTTAGGGTGGGGCAAAGTATAGTGAAGCACCAGGGAATGAGGGTGAACAGTGCGTTTGAAACGATGTCAGCGGTGGCCTTGAAGGTAATTACACCTGATCCACATCCTGGTGGAGGATATCATTTTCATATATAACAACGGAAACGAAAAGGAAATAAGGTGCTGAGAGAGTGAAAGAACCTTAGGAAAGTGGTACGAGGAATGGAAATATGAAACTGAAAAATAATGTTGGACCAGGAAACTGATCCCGGAGATAGGACCGTGGTGGGTGAAATGTGGGCATAGGAGGACGGATGGTAATTTTACACAGTTCTTGACAGGCCATAGAGCGTTTGGAAAACACTTGAAGCAGATGGGTAAGTCAGAGACAGACATGTGTGAAGACTGCGGAGCCAAAGACATGCAAAAACACATTGTCTTTGAGTGCCCATGGTTCGAAGGGGAAAGTACAATTATGGAATGGGAAACAGGAGGCCCGATAAAATGGGAAACGGGAAACAGGTAAAGTGGTGGAAGATGAAGGGAATTAAGAAAATATAAAGGACAGGGAAATGAAAATCATGGATGCAAGAAACGAAGAATAAGGGAGTAGACAAAACTAGAAGGCAAGGCACAACGCTGCCTGACGAAAACCGGCAACGTTGGTAACGGGTAGCTCTGGTGCAGCAGGTGGGTATCAGCGGGTGAAAGTCCGGCACTACCGTCCGTGATGGAACATAAAGGAGGTTGGTGCCATATCCCCAACATAAAATAATATTCTAACGGAGAAGTATACGGCTACTTATCATAAAATTATTATTTTTCCGTGTAATTGATATTACACCGGATGGAATCCATTACAAATCCAGTGAAGTAAAGTAAAATTTGATTTTAAAAGATTGCTAATAAGATAATTTTGGATTTTTTTTGAAAATAATTCGAAGAAGTCTTTGATATTTCGAATTTTATTTCAAGGTTATGGCGGTATAATAGAGCTATTGAAGCATTCTTTGGAATATTTTTTTTTAAATCTAACAACCAGAGGTACCCTGCTTTTAATTGGGTCACTCTATATATATTTTTTGATATGCAAATACTATGTGAACCACAATTGAATGAAATAAAAATATTTTGAATTTGCAGTTAATAGTACGCAGGTTCGAGTGCGGGCAGTGTTAATTTTTTTATTATGAAATTATTATTATGTGATCCAAATGTACATTCACTTTGGTAAATCTAGTAGTAGTAGTGATTTTTGAACCCCTGCGGAAAGTACTTTCCGCACAAGTGTGAATAAAAGCCACTTCCTGTGGGACTGTACAGTTACTCTCCTATGCGGTCGTAGGAAAATGCCTAAACACGATTCTTCATTAATGATCTGATCTGAATACGAATACAGCGAATACGAAGCAATTAAGCCGCATGGAAACCTTTTGTTCCAGATAGTCGCCCATTCCGACGCAATCCCGACAAATAATTATTGTGTTTCGAAAATAATGGGATCTTCCCTTCAAACATTCAAATGCAATTAAATTTAATTGTCAAGTGCAACTTTGTTAAAACTTCAGAGTTGCGGACAAAGGGCCTAATTAAAACAAAAGCGACGGAGAATTAATATGGCATGATCCACGGAGATTACGATCGGCAAACATGAGAAGCCAGATTAAAAAAGGATTGGTAGTTAACGGGAAGCTGGTTCAGGTCCGTTCGGTCACGTTTTGGTACATGTGTGGGGGCTGGTTCGGAAGAGTGATGTGATTATCATTGAAACTAGGGATGGAATAATTGCATGCGTCGGCTTTCACCCTTATTGCAGCAGGAAAAATGCCCAAATCAAACTTGAACAGAGCACAATTTTACATGAAATATTCCGACTATTGAAACGAGTGTAATCATTTTACGCATGCTATAGAGATGTAATTGCGTGACTGAAATGAACACATGTATTTCATACCACCGATAGTTTTCTGGGATCCGAAATATTTCAGAATCATGTAAATAAAGAAACAATATTTGTCGATGTTGACTAACGTAATATTAAATGAATTTTCATTCAGTAAATAATAATTTCGAATTAAATTTTTTGCTCTTATCATCATTTCAAACCTTCAAAAGTTAATGAGCGAAATAACGTGTTTTGGCTTCAAAGTGGATGATTATTTAAAAACAGAAAAATCGAATAGGTATAAATAATGGTCATTGAAAAAATGCTGCTATTTCATATTGCATTCAACAACTACCCTGTTATGTTAATAGATCCTCAATAATGCACATTTTTATTTCATCATGTCATATAGAATTGTGGCACATGGGGAGTAGGGTGGGCCGATTGGTATAGGGGATTTGAAAATTTGTAAATTCTTGTGTCTGCAACTATAAGAAAGTTGTGAAATACGAAAAGAAAAATATATCAATATTTATTTTATTGATGTTTGTATCTTCTCAACTGCCACAATGACACTCAAGTTTTCATTATGAAAATTTCACATTTTCAAAATCTGCAAATTCTTAGAAGTTGTATTACTTAAAAAGAAACAAATTTTCTTCAATATTTTTTTCTCTATTTTTGGAATTTGAACTGCCAAAACGGCATTTTAAGAAGTTTTCATATGTAATTTAATCGCAGTGGCAGTTCATTAGCATGCAACTGGCAGACAAACCACTGCAACGGTCTATTCAAATGTTTCTCCAGTAGAAGAATTATTCCCGAAAGTTTTCCAACATTGACGTTCGTTCCGTCGCATCCTATACTTTCAGCTCATCTGTTGTAATTTGAGGTTCGACCAAGAACTTCAAGATACATTCCATGATGTTTGCCGAAGATCCTGATTCGGGGCAAATATGCCACAAGTATACCGACTCTGGCATTCTTATGAGAGTAATGTGCTCTTCTCGAATTTTTTGCAGACGATTGTCTCCATCTTTAGCGTTTCATCTTTCCGTCCATCAAGAAACAAGCCACGTAACAATGAATTTTGTATGTTATCTATTATATCTTCACGTTTCTCACTTCTAGCGCGACGAGCCTTGTTCTTATCTATGATACTGCTATTGTCCCGTTTATTTAAAATACCTATGTCCTGAAGAACGGCTGAAGCTACTGCAGCCCTAGCTCTGTCAGAAATACCATAACGATCAAGTGTTCTCGCCAGTACGGGTAGTTGTAATGAATTTTAGCGGATTTGTGAACTTTCTTGAGGCACAATTGAGACTTGTTGAGAAGTACTTGGTTCTTGCTGGGAGTTTTCCACTAACATCCTTATATGTGAATTTTTCCATTCCTGTGAGCTAGTTTTCTCCTTTGATTCACATCTTGTTTTCAAACCGTTCCTTTCGACCCGCTTCTGATACATTCCAGTGGATTTTTGATCCACGGAACTAATTACCATATGTCTCAAGGTTCTTTGATCTAATTAAAAAGATCGTTCTACTTGTGGAACTTTCAAGACTTTGTCGCAGACACACGAAATAAATTCTGGGCATTCACAGGCAGCCACATCAAATAGGACTTTAGATTGTGTTCTAAAATCCTGCAACTGCTTTTGATAGCTTGTGACATCATTTCGTTGTTTATAAGGTTTTAATAAATTCCTTATTTTGAGACGATAACTTGTTATACATTTGATGATAGAATGTTGAAGTACAGTGAGAATTGAAGCCTTAACCCAAATTTCTGCAATTTTTATCGCAACAACTTTAGTGGCTTCAGTTGCAGTTTGCTGTGGATTTGTTGATAGAGGCTTCAGTTGATATTTCACCCAGTGTAAATACCTATTTATATCTTCATTTGTTGGTAGTACATTGTCACTTATACATTTGGAAGCTCCAAATATAGGACATTCCAAATCAATTCGGGTTTTACGCGACATTTTATTAATCTAATCTCTAGTAGACACTCACTTCTCTTAGTTAACAAGCAACTGGTGTTTGTCGTATTACCAAATTGTCACATTTCAGTGGGGGTACGGCATCAGTGGCGGGCGTTGGTTGATTATTATAATTACAGCGAAGGACTGTGTCAAATGGAATGATATCGGTGATGTGGCAGTTTAAAACATGTTTTTATCATTTGCAAATATTTAAATTTTAACTTTGAAATTTCGGCAGCCTCGTGGCAGTTTGAATAATAAAAATATGAAATACTTTATTTAACAAAAAATGTTCACTTTTGAGTCTCAAACAAGTTTTGCATTTGCAGAATTAGCCATTTACAAAATCCAAAATTTTAAAATTAGCTGTCATTGTGGCAGTTGAAAACATGAAAAAATATATTTTCGTGAAATGAAAAAAAATATTGTTTCTTGGTTTTGCAACTTTTTTATAGATGCAAATTCCAATTTTTGAAAAACACTGAAATCGGCCCACCCTAATGGGGAGCATCTATGGTTATAGGTCCAAAAAAAAACTCTACGGTAACCTTGGTATCAATAATTTCTTTAGACAAACTATAGTCCCTAGAATCCAAAGAAGCAAAAATATACATATACGGTGTTCCATTTGAAATTCCCAAGTTGACGTCGTATCCTGTGAAACCGGAAGTGATGGAGGATTAGGCAATTTGAAAAAAATTCGGATTCTTGAATACAATACCCCTACCAAATATGAATCTCGTAGTCTTGGTACTCTGGACATCCGGTATAGCCGGACGTAGAAGAACAAGCAGTAAGTTTTGTTTACAAAATCTGACGATTTTTACTCTAGTAGTTTTTTTTTATATTTTGGTTCCTGAACACTATTATGAATTGCGGCATTTTATAGTCCCTCCCGTTGTTAACTTTTGAATAGTCCGTTCGACATAAAGATATGGAACAAAAACTGTTTTGAATGGTATCACCGCTAATGATTTTTTGAATAAAATACATGGTGATTGCATGGAGGTCAAGTGTCACGTCGTTGAAAAGAGACAATTATCTTTTCAATCATCTGAATTTTTTAGAATTTTGTTCACATTTTCATTACAATACGCATTCTAAATATCAAGTAAAAGTGCGGATCTGAATTGTCCCTTACCTTGGTAAATTTGACATGGGACAGAAAATATTTTGGAGGGTATACCGATACTTCTTTTTGAGAAAAGATACATTGTAAATTCTTGACAGATGGCGCTAGAGGCACAGAGATTTGAGAATTGTAAAAAAACGTATTATCAAAATTCGAAGAACTTTAGATGGTTGGAAAGAGAATGGAATTCTCTTTTCACGATGTGACACTTCACTCCACATGCTATCAGCATGTATTTTACTTCAAAAAGTATTTTCGGTGATACCAGTCAAAATGGTGTCTGTCCCTGTAATACTATCAGGCAGTTTGCCAATTTTAGGTCACGAAAAATAATGTAATAACTTTGTTTGTTATTTTTTTCACTAATATTTTTTCATTAATACTCAATAATCTTTCCTAAAGAATACTGTTATTTTGTACATAAACAATAAACGTGAATTTGGAAGTGGTTGACAATGTATTATTGTTGGTAGAATTCTTCTGAACTTCCATTGTCTAGAAACAAAGAAAATAAATTCTTTGTTTGAGTGACTCAAACACATGCAAATAATTTATTTTCTTTGTTTCTAGACAATGGAAGTCTAGAAGAATTCTACTAAAAATAAACGTGAAATTTGTGATTCATTTGTTTTGCCTCCCACTTGGATCCGTCAGTGGCAAGTGAGCCCGTAAAGCTTCTACGCACAGGGTCCGAAACTAGCTTAAACGGGAATTAGCTGAATTTGTGAATTGAAATAATTCAAATAAGTTATTTTAATATGAGATTGTAGAAGGAGTTTAATACTTAACACTAATTTAACAAACTAATCGTGAATGAATAGGTTTTCTCTAAATTCTATTTGAGATAAATATTTTATTTTCATGCAAAGAAAGTTACATTTATCTCATCGAAACTGCAATTTTCATCTCATTACTACGAAGACACATTACACGAAAAAAAATGGTCTAAGTAAAACATTTTCCTGACTTTCTTTCGATTGTGGTAAGAAAATTAATACCTATTACCAAAAAATTACGTTTTGTCTCTAAAAAATTAGTATTCTGAACGCATGAACTTGTAGCTATAATATTGTTTATATACAGCAAGTACTTCGAACATTAGATAATTCACTTTGTATAATGACAGGTCAACATTTTACTATCGCTGGAAAAGTGTATATTCATACTTATCTACTTTGTGTTTCTGAAAAGTATATCATAACAATAGAGACTCGTGTTACAGGCATATTACAACAGTTTATTTGCGGTAGAGCTAGGTGTTTCTTTGATAATGTTGATATTCGACCAGTTCGGGATCAATCGGTAGTAACCGTCGCACCTGTTCATCAACGTTTTCGCAAAACTGGCCTCATTCCAATTCCATCATTTGAGTTACTAGTTGTATGTGGACGTGTTACATTGTGTGCCGGAATTATGCTATTATTACTGTTGTGAGTTGTGTGAATAGTGTTAGTTTGATTTATGTATTTTGACCTAACATTTCTAGAGTATTGACATTTTATGTATAATAGAATCAGGTCTCCAAAAGACTGAACAACAGTTTTGTTCAATAAAAATATTAAAAATTTACATATTTTTATTCTTTTTCTTCATTATCTTTTATTTTCAATTTTCAGAACGTTCTAATTCTACTTTATGTTACACATAACTTGGATTTTTTATGATCATAATGAGAAAAGATCTTAGCTTACTTGCTTGTTCATTCCTTCATGCTGATGAATACAATCAGATTCAACAAAGTTCCGAAATTTTTGATTATGAAACAGGTTGTACTGGGTGACCCAATAAGGGTTTGGCCAGAGGCGATAATTTGTTTGAAAGAACCGTCAAAATGTTTTATACTTCTTTCCACATGAACTTATAGTTCACGAAAAAATGTCATGGAACTGCAATCTCTATTTCCAGATTTTCTTGAGTAGTGTATTTTGCTATACTGTATATGCCATGCAAGTATATAGTATAAACTGAATCATTGCTTCCTTAGTGCAACCGTACATTTCATATCATTTTAAATTCAAGAATGAAAGGAATGTATTATAAGGCTTTATAAAAAAACAAATTATCCTTCTTTGAAGAACTAATAACTTCAAACTGGGGGCAAGTGGATATTTCAATTTAGTCCGGTGTATCCTGATATCAAAGATGGAATGAAAGCTATTAAAGGTGAGACAATAATAAACTACCCAAAAGTGAGTCATTTGATAAGGCCGTAAACTAAAATTACAATAATAATCTAAAAATGTTGCTGCAGTAGGATACTGTAACGTAGCAACTAATATATTTTTTAGTAGATATAAGTATATGAGTTATTTGAGAGTAAATCATTCTTCATCAATGGTAAATTTACTTGTCACTAGTAGTTATCAAACTGAGCATCTACTGCAAATAAAATGTAGATTGAGGCTAATAAAATACAAAGTTTGCTTCTAATAAAGAGTTTAATATCGTTAGGTTACATTATGTTCCTGAAATTACGTCAATAACAGCAAGTGAACAAATTCAGGAATCTAATTTTTCTTGTCGCTAATAAAGCTTGTACTTGTCCCATATAGTATGCAAATTTTCACTTGGTGGTATGCAAATTTTATTTGCGACTATTAATTTTTTTTCCGTGTACTAAATTAAAAAATCCATTAGATAATACATTTAAGATAAAACATTTTGCATATCGTTTCATTGAAAGTAATTCCCTCAAAATGGGATTCACGTTAATATTTTTGTGATTTTTTGGTTTACAGGCTTTGGTATCATAGCTGAACAAAAATGAATAAGGAAGGCACTGTTCATCCTTCTATTTGTAAATATCGAAACGTTGACAAACGACGCGTCTGCGCTTCAAATTACAGATAAAGGCGACATCCCATGGAAAATTCATGTGGCCAGCCTTTTTGGCCAAGTGAAATTAGTATGACTCTCTTGTTTCACTGATTTCCAGAAGTTTTTCGAATCGCGTAGAACCCTAAGGAATTTTTACCCTCCGTTAAATTGTCAAGTAGACTTGGGATTAGTAGCTTGCGAAGCAGAGGACGAATCAAGGCCGGAAACTGAGCGTAAGGGTTACTTCAAAGAATGTCAATGTAGTTATTAAAAAAAGGCATCAATAGGGGAAGATCCCCTGGCAGTGGGAAACAATATGGAATGAGAGTATTCTGAAGAGTTCTAAGGGGTATAGTAACAGAATCAATACAAACAGAACTACAGAACTCTTCAATCAGATATTCAGACAATATTTTTCTTGTGAAATGTTATTTCATAACATCAACTAGAAATCAAAACTTGAAAAAGTTATTAGGGGCGAAATTTAGGAAAGGGGAGCAACGAATTTTCAATGATGTTTCACGCCACTAACATAGCCAGGAGCTCAGTTGGAGTGGGTTCGACAATAAAAATTGATTTCGTTAAAACTGAAACATGGGGTTTAATTTTTCGGAGCGCCACGGATTCATCGCCAGTGAAGAATCCGAAATCACCCTGATGGAATAAGACAACGCGCTGCACTGATATTACTGAAATATTAAACAATAGATACCTATAAATGGTATAAAAATAATATATAAATATGTAGATGTTTTGTCTTCCCTTATGCTTAGATAACATATAATGATTGGTTATCAAAAATCACACCTAACATTTTGGTTGATGTTGTTGAACCCAATTCACAATCAGTGTTCTCAAACAGACTCACCTCACATTGTTGTCCTTTTACCATGAATTGTATCATATTGGTTTTTGTTTTGTTCATTTGCAAATTATTTTTCTCAGGCCATAGGATAACTTTATTGAAAGTGATTTCAGCAGTATTTTTCAAGGTACACAAGTCATCTTCAATAATCAATGTATTTGTGTCATCAGCATAACTTATGCAATGAGTGGAGGAGTTCCCATTATTTAGATATACTAATAAATCATTAGCAAAAACTAGATATAAGAAAGGTTCCAATACCGATCCTTGGGGTACACCATCAGTGATTTGTTTTTCAGAACTTATATTCTCACCAATTTTCACTACTTGCCTCCTATTTTCCAGATAGGAGGTCAATAAATTAAGCGGCAATCTCCATATCTAGATAGTTTTTCTAGCAGAAGGGTATGATTCACACAATCAAACGCACGTGAGAAATCAATGAACAATCCTAATACATTTTTTTTTTGTCCAAGGCAGATACAATTTGACCATGAAAGTCACAAAGTGCTGTATCAGTGCTTTTATTGGTCGTGAAACCATGTTGTGATGGTGATAATAATTTCATTGCCGTAAAATAAGCATTTAACTGTTCCTTTAAATTCAATTCATATAGTTTTGAAATGCTAGAGAGAATACTAATTGCTCTGTAATTATTCAAGTTATTTACATCACCTTTTTTAAATATAGGAGATACACTGGCTAATTTTAAATTATTTGAAAAAATGCCCTTTTCTGTTGACAAATTGATTAAGAACGTAAGCACCATACACAATTCAGAGGAGCAGCATTTTATCAACTTGCTCGAAATTTGGCCAGTTCCGCATGAGTTAGAGTTTTTGAGTTTATTGAATAGTTGTACTAATTCCCTCTCAGTGATGGGAGACATAAAAAAAGTAGATGAATTGAGTGAGATGTTACTTTCGAGAAAACTAGTATCAATTGAGAAGTTGTCAGATAAAGATTTTGTAAAATGAGTATTGAATTTTTCAGCAAGTGCTTCTTCCTTACATTGAATACTTTTTTCAACTAAAATCAGTTCCTGTTTGTTGATATATTTTTTTTGTAAGTCATTAATAATTCTCCAGGTTGTTTTAGACTTGTTATCAGAGTGAGTGATCAATTCATCATGAAATTTTCTATTCATAGATTGAAGTTCCTCTCTATATTCTTTGTTAACTTTTTCACACATTTCACTACAGTTGCTGTCGTTCTTTGTTAGTTCATTGAAGAGTGATACTCTATTTTGAAGGTATTCTAGCTCAGAGGACATCATAACTTTTGGGTTAGATTTTTTCCTTAGTGGCCTTGCAGATACTTTTCTTGATGGGAATGACAGTTCAAAATAATATGTAAGGAGCTGAGTAAAAAGCTCATATGCCAAGTTGGGACACTCCTGCACACTTCTTCTTTAAAGTGTACACTGTGATTGAGAGTAGTGTCTCGTTCAAGTATATCAATATTAAACCTCCAGTGAGGGCTATGTCTGTGACGTCACGATGATAGCTAACAATTAGTAATATGCCTGAGGGGCAAAATCTCAAGCTAGACTTTATAGCGGCTGTTTTTCTATAAACGTTCATTTCCTTCATTTTTACTGTAGAGCACGGCAATATGAACCAAACACTAACTGAGTTATGAGTTCCTGAATAAGAATAACAGTGTTTTTGTTGATTGATATCTCATTTCACAGCTCGAAGGACCCTGCTTACTACTCAAAGGCTACATAATTATTTATTTAATAAAATCAATGAAAGATGTTTGCTTATTTTAAAACAAAGTTTGATATCTAATTGACAAAGGAAATTTACATTTTGAATTCTTCTAAACATTTCATAGATAGTTCTTCTTTTTATTTTTTATTTGGTTTGACAATTAGAGAATTCACCCAGTTCATAGCCAAGATGTTAGTTTCATTGTATCTAAATATGAGACAACAGTTAATCAGCTGTTCTCAGATAATGTGACGATTGATAACACTGTAACACTGATAACACTGTCAACATTAATGGTAGACAAAATGTTTGACTCAAACCATATTGTGGGATTTACAAAACAAATGATATTGGAAGCTAAAGATAACAACTTTAATATAACCTTGGCCTGGATTCCAGGCCACAGGGGAATTAAAGGAAATGAGATGGCTGATAAATTAGCTAATATAGGAAGAATATTGAAAATTCCATATCGGATGCAACTAAATAAAGACGATATATTACCAGTAATTAAAAGAAAGATAGACAATGACTTTGCACAGGAATGGAAAAAGTAAAATAGAAAAACCTTCTACGGTAAAATTCAGGATAACTATTCTAAGACACCATGGTTTGCAAACTTCCCGTACACAGATCGTCGACATATAACAACTATTATTAGAATTCGCACTGGACACGACTTGTCGCCCCTGCACTTGTGCCGAATAGGTGTGGGGGATGACCCTTTGTGCACCTGTGGAGAAATAGGCAACGTTAAACACATACTTTTTGAGTGCCCTCTGAACTTTAACCCACATGTGGATGTTTACTCGGAGTTGGTAGGATGTAGTGGTATTGTAGGGCCAGTATCAGTTATTTCTGCTCTTAGAAACTTGAATGATAAAGCAATCACTGTAATAAACAAATTTCTTAGCTTTAACGGGATCAAACTGTGAAAAAATATATATAGGTCAAAAAATATGCATAACGTAACAATGACATCTCTTTCTTTCAAAACCCTGGGTTCTCATACTATCATCCGATGCATCATTTCGGGTGTGTGCAATGCTCCTCCGATGCCCGGGAGCGAGAAAAGTTCTATTTCTTTTGTTGTGTTGTCCCAATACTAACATAACCTCAATAGGCCCTCAAATGAAGCAAGAAGAAGCGACACAGTTGGTCTGCAGACTCTGCAGTATGCAGAAAATACGACGATGATGTTAAAACAGAGAGAAAATTCAAACCATATTGTTGCTGTGGGATAAGAAGGATCGAGAGTCCGACGTCGAATCCCATAAAAGAAGGATCCGTATTTACCAATGCCGGATCGGAACTGAGTAGATGGTTACATAACCGAGCTCAAAAAAGGAAAGAAGAAGAAGAAGGGATTCAAAATTGAATTTCCGTTTATCCTCCATTTCGTCCATTTCTGCGTCTGGTCTCACTTAAAGAACTCGCTGATGTTTTAATTTTTATTTTTGAAAATCATCCAATCAGTGTCTGATGATAACTTTTATTAAGATGCAACTATCCATTCAAAATTGAAAGTGGGATTCATTGGAATGCTTATTTTTGTCATTTATAATAATGCATTTAAAATTATATTATTTCCAATGAATTGTCATGATTTTTCAAATTTCTACTTTCTTTATGTATATAGTTCTGCCAGAAAGCTTATAATTACCATTGTTTATATAGAAGATAGTTAGTCAATCTTATGGGATTATAATTGGATCAAAATGGATGCGACATGAAGGTGGCGATAGTGAGCTCGCATCCAAGTCATGTCGTAACTTCAGTGATCTGGCCTCCAAGTCATGTCGTAACTTGATTAAAACAATGGAAAAGCATTAAAATCAGGGTTTTTTGAAGAAACCTGCATTAAAATGACGTCAAATATTCATGTTTGTAACTAATCACGCTAGATGACACTCGCGTTTGTGTCCAATACCTTTTCCACAGGCATTGACTAACTATCTTCTATTTAAACAATGTAATTACCTAATAATCCAAAGATGAATAGTTTTAAACTATCTCATGAGAATAATTATTATAGTTATCGAATTGATCAAATAATTGTTCAACTCTTTGTATTATTAATGCTGAAATACTCAAGAGAATTTGAGTCTTCACTTCTCGCCATTGAATCAGCGATGAATGTTGGTCGCCGATTACCAGAATAGTAAAATACTGAACGAATTAGAACTGGCTGAATTACACACTAAATCAGGTGTGAGTTTTCACAACTTTTTTTGAGAAGGAGCCCCAATGAACAAAATTTCTGTTTCGTCGTAATTTTCCACGTATGAAACTATTGAAAATTTTACCGAATTCTCTGCAGCCTTCAGTAGGTCACGGAGAGGGGGGATTGATAGAAATTGAATTATTCACTATTTTTAAAGATTTTTCCGATTTTATTTTTGAAACTTTTTTCGAGAAGAATGGGTTGCTTCGATGGAGACAGAGGGTTGAATTATTCAAAATTCAATTATTCGCATTCCATGAATGCACACAAGATTTTTTCAAAGTTATTATACGTGTGCCAAACTTCAACTCAATCGGATGCTAGCAAGTGCTTGAAAATTAGATTCCAAGATTTGAACCGGAAAGGTTAAACAAGAGCTTGTAAAATATCGAAAGTTTTTGTCACTTCTGGTGAGTCCGGAAGTAGCATGAAGCTGCCATGGTAATATGTTAAAATAATATTTGGTTGGTGAAAAATTGTAGTTGTGAAATTGTCCGAACAAAATGATGGATGGTTGAATGATATCAGCCTTATCCCATACCGTATCGATCGATATCAACTCCGTATTCTTCAGTTGAAACAAACCGTTCGTGTTCAACATTGGTTTGATAAAAAATCGTGTAGTTATAAATATGAAATTTAGTATCCCACAAGATGCATCTTCGTTTCATAAATAAATCATCCAATCGAGTTCTGTCAGGTCAATCATTGAGGGGTTGCCACCCATCCAGGATTTTCTACAGCTCGCTCTCAGCAGCAATCTAGTTTCCTGGACGTGTCTCTATTCATTTCCGGCTACTTCATCGATTGTCGATCTTTCTTTCGCGTTCAAACAGTGGCGTAGGATATATTTCTGTTCAAAAAAAATCTCATCAGAATCATCCCTATCTATTACCCTCAAACACGCATAGGGTTCTCAAAAAATCAGTTGAAATTTCTGCAGACGATTAGATTCGAAACCACATCTCTCTAATAGCAGAAAACAAAAGCCTGAGTCTTTCACAACTAAGCTAATAAAGACACAATTTCTGAATAGTGATCCAGAAAAATTAAAATTCGATAGAGAAATACCATGTCGATATCATTTAATATTAGTTATTATTTTTCAAACATCTCCGGTGTAAGAGGAAAAATTAAGAAACGATGTATATATATATATATATATATATATATATATATATATATATATATATATATATATATATATATATACATAAGCAAATTATTATGGTAACTATCATCATCATATTCAATTCTTCCACATTGATTTAAATTTTCTATTGTCTCGTCTCCAACTTCATCTCTTGCATCAGAGAGGTTTGAAAAAAAACGGCATTAGAAGAAATTGACAAAGACACATTTTTTTGGTGGCATTTTGTATTCAGTTATTTTATACCTTAATCTCTATATACAGGGTCCTGCAACTGCGCTCCGGTGGTCCATAGCTTCTAAACGGCGCAACTTAAAAATTTCTTTCGAATGCAAGCATGTTTCCTTCTTGAGAGAGTATCTTTGGAAAATATTCCAAAGTATACAAGGTGACCCAGAAAAGTTCACCAAACCAAACTTATGTTTTTTGTAATGGAACATCCTATATTTCATCACATGGTTGAATAGAGATTACTTTCACCATTCAAAAAATATAGGGTCATCTATGTTCATCAACGTTATTTCCGGAGATACTCCAAAAAACATATGGTATTCAACACTCTGTAACTCCTCGTGGAAAAATAATTCTAAAAACTTTTGGGAGGCGAAATGACTCCAGTATGGTCTAGTTTCTGTAACACGACACATAGTTGAAATTTCATAATTTTTTTTTTGTGTACCGGATAGATCGAAACGCAAATTGAAAGATATCTTGGTTTTTTCAATTGGAAATTTACGTTATTTTCAAGGTGAAGTATATACCAAGTGTGATATAACATTCGAAAGGAAAACAAAAAGGTGAAATTTCAACTGTGTGTCATGTTACAGAAACTAGACCATATTGGAGTCATTTCGCCTTCCATAAGTTTTTGGAATTATTTTTCCACGAGGAGTTACAGAGTGTTGAATACATTATGTTTTTTGAAGCAATATCGATATATCTCCGGAAATAACGTTGATGAACATACATGACCATATATTTTTTGAATGGTCAAAGTAATCTCTATTCAACCATGTGATGAAATATAGGGTGTTCCATTACAAATAACATAAGTTTGGTTTGGTGCACTTTTCTGGGCCACTTTGTATACTTCGGAATATTTTCCAAAGATACTCTCTCAAGAAGGGAAGATGCTTGCATTCGAAAAATTTTTTCAAGTTGCGCAGTTTAGAAGCTATGGACCACCGGAGAGCAGGACCCTGTTTAATTGACCACAAACCATTCAAAATACTTTTTGTCCGAAATTGATAAGGAGTGTGATATAAAATCTAGGTGGCGATAAAAACTTCGAAGAAGTTCATTTTTATAATTCACCCCGTATTTAAAAATCGCGATTGGTAAATTTTGCTACTTCTGTCTATGCTTCTAGTTTGAGTTTACTTTCATAATTTCGAGTACTTATAGCATTGCTATGACCATTTTTGAGATACACAGGGTAAATCATTGAGAGGGGTGACCGGCTATACGCCCGTTATTAGAAAAGGTAGAAAACCGAAACATTTTTCGATAATGAAATTTAAAATTTCACTATACCTGTATTTTTAAGATTTTTAGAAGACTGTTGTGTGATAATTACCCTGTATAAACATATCTGGATGCACATATTTATAATCATCATATACAGAGGAGTAACGATTTTTGTAAAAATATGCAGTAACTTAGGTGAAAAATTTAAACTGATGGGATAACGGACTCTGACTATACAAAAATTAAAGTAAGTAAGTACGATATGGCAAATAATTCATTGTTCATTTTGGAGTATACATTTCAAATATTTGTTAGAACATAATGAAATTATCGATTACTAATTTTGAAAATACACGTTTTAAATAAATATGTTTTAAACATATTTTTGTTGATTTGTTTATCATATTTAACCACTAATTCTTTTTTATTTTAATTTGTATTGGTCTCTACGCTAAAACTGTTCAATAACGATCAATAACGAGAAGCGCAAATAAATGTCCGATTTGGTTTACAAGTGAAATAAAATGATTATTAAAGGAAAAGAATCGTTATAGGAAAACCAGATTGCATCCAAATCATAATAATAAAAAATATAAAGAAATGCGTAGAAAGGCAACGAATTCAATTAGGATTGGGGAAAAACAATATCTAAACATCTTAGAAAACAATATTTCGAAAGATATTAATTAGTTTTGGAATAATTTCATAAAGAGACAAAGGAAAAATAACAAATCTAAACAAATATTCGTTTAGAGAAATAACGTTCGAAAACGAGAACATAGCTGAGTCATTTGCTAGGTTCTAAATAAAATGTTACGTAAAATATAAACTCAAGCAACAACAAAAAAAATTATACTTTCCAAATAAAACTAATGAATGATGGGAAGTTACTGAAAACCTAAAACCGATAAAGCAATATATTTTTAACGGGTGTCACGAATGGTTAGAAGCACCATTACTTCACATTCACAACTTGAAAGTCAGAACCAGTATTTTCCCACAATTTTGGAAAACTTCTATCACTACAGCAAATCATAAGTCGTGTAATATAACTGAAATTGAGAACTATAGGAGAATATTTTGGCATATTATTTATTCTAAACTTTATAGTTCTATCAGTAAATGTATAGCACCGAAGCACCATGGGTTATGGCTCGGAGATCCATTAACACAAACTTATTAACATTCAATAATTATAAGTTCGAAATCTTACTCAACAAATCACAATTAAGTAGATGTTATTTTTGACCAAGTAACCACGATTTGTCATTTCATATGATAAAACTAAGAACTTGGCGTTGTCATCTAGCAACAACCTTTCTAGCTCGGCGTGTTTTTATCTTGAATGTTTTGCACGCTTTTCATTGCATTTCACCGGGATTAAAATGCAGGTGTAATGAAAAAATATTAAAAATCAAGTTTTTATTTATCCGATTAAATTTTCGGGATATTCTAGTGGTCGGGAGTTTTCATTGTAATCAAATTTAATTTCAAATGACGTATATTTTCCGAGTGTTGCTATTCATTGCTTGGAAATGATTACATACACGGAATATAGCCTTTTTATTCAAGAAAAAATGTCTATAGGATGAAGTTGGGTAAATGTAATCATGGAGCAAGTGTATTCAGGCACTGTCTAACTTTTGTGTTATTGGTTTTTGATTTTTTATTTTTTCTGTATAAAATTTGAAAGTGTGCCCCTTTTTGCATTTATATGATGTTTGTTTTCCTTTCCGAAGGCCTATAGTTCAAAATTATAGTCATTTTATAGATCACCTGTATTTTCACTTGTTATGCGAGTATCAATTATTGTAATTTTCAATTTTATATTGCTGATACAAATGATTCAATGAGATTTTAGCGTGTTGCTTACAACAAGGAATCCGATTCTGCTGTCAGATTTCGATTTCGATGACGACAGAAAGCAAAATGGTGGTGATTACGTTAACCTCACTAAAAGTTTTATATGGGGTAACTGTAATCACAGAGACAGGTAAATATAATCACTGATTACATTTGCCCCAATCCATGTTTGTCTCAGATTATGTTTCTGAAAAAATCCCACTAAAACTTGCAAAATTCGATTTTTCATTGCCCTGAACAAATTGACCATGCCTGCATCAGACATCTAGTTAGTTTAACCATAACCAAATTCACGAAAAAAGGAAGAAATAATTTTTACATTATCCTTCGCAACATATAATGTAAACTAATAGGAAAAACCACATTGTACTGATTGTTATGTTCATATATTTCAATAAACGTTTCTAGGACAAAGATGGGAATAGTACTCATCCTACAAAAAATCTAATACATGACTTCCTTAACAACTGAGATATTGGGCAATTTTTTTTTGTTGAAACTGCATTTTTCTTACTTTATTACACTTACCCCATATACTCTAGCATACAATGCATAAGAGCATTACAAACATGATTTATTATTTTTGTTTATAAAAAATGCACTCTGGCTAGTAGAAGAAAATAAATCACTTCAGTTATCAAACGATTAGACAGGTAGTATCTCTGTGAAAAATCATAAATTTATATCTTTTAGGTCTCTCGATATTATAATTTGAAGTGTAAATATCGTTTTTCTGATTACATTTACTCCACTTCACCCTATTTCTGAACGACTTTTGAAAGTTTTCTATGTAAATGTAGATGCATTTTTTAATTTTTTATTGATTTTGGTTAATTTATCCCATTAACCTCCATGAATTTTGAAAATTTTTCTTCTCATTCTTGTATATTCATCGATCCTGTTTACTTACCAAAAACGTTATCTGAGAAATTACAGCTGCTGAGAATGCAGGTATGGTAAATAATAAACGATATTATTATAATAACAAATTTACTTCGATACGGCTGAGAAGGAACAAAATAAAGAGAATGAGGGTCCACCTATAGTAAAAATTGTCCAACCTGCAACATATAGCTACATGCAATCGTGCTAAAAATTCGGAGGATATTTTAAAAGAACACGATTTGCGTTAACAAGAATCAATTGATACACTTTCCTTTCTAAATAAGAAATCTCAACACATAAAACAAAATTTATTCACTTCGCTGGTCAGACCATTTCGGCCTACCGCATAACAAAGAAGACGGGTTAGTCAATTTAAAAAATCGTAGTCTTTCCAAACTCGTGACAACTGGGAGAATTCCTAGTGTATCGGAAGCAACCCCATTGTGTTCTCTTATCTTAATACCGGTAGCAGAATCCCGTAATGGTATTTTCGTCCGCACGTCCGTCATTTTTCATTCGGTTCCACAAAGAATACGACACACTGCTGTATAAAAGTCTTTTATGCGATACGACAGAGGGTGAAGTTATCCTGCAGAAATGAACTCCAATAGCTTCTAATATCTTTCTCGGAGCGAGATCAAACGAATTTCAAAATTGCTCTGTACCTCAGTTGTAGTTGTTGGACTTTTCCTATAATCATAAATTTCGAAAGATAGTGGAAACATTTTATTTCTCAGTTAGTTGTTTCGATACAGGAATGAGAGAAGAAAATACGACTGTATCATTCAAGACAGTTGAAATTTTCTGGATAATAATCAAGTGGATCCAAAATTAGCTGGGAGAAGTGGTTGCTGTTTTTGCTATAAACTCGCGAATGAAGTTCATTTCGGGGAGAATTTTCAGAAACCTTTGGATGTTGATACACATTCGTTTATTATTTATTGAATGACATTTCGTGGAGTATATAACAACATGATATTTTGGCGAAATAGAGTTTCGTCACAACTCTTCCGACCGAGTGGAATCATTAATATTATAATAACATATAGGAACGTTGGCCATCTTGTCAAGAAACTAGAAATCATACCTCACAGATTTTGAGATTTTACTCACTTCAATTTCTCTAGTTTATTGCTCTGCCTCCCTTTGCCTGTTTCTTTATTTGCTGACTGGAGGGGGGATGGAGGAGAAATACAATTACTTTTTTTGCGAATTGAGCTCTCATGATGACGTGAAACTCTTTTTTATTCAACTCCCCTGAAAAAAATATGTAATCACTCTTTTCCTCATTGGTTTGCACACAATGCAAAAAGACTTATAAAAGAAAAAGGGAAAATACACAAGAAATGGAAAAAATTGGAATATCTTGATTTCTCGAATTCTCACGAAGAGATTAAAATCAATATAGAGAAACTACATAAAATATATTATGAAAACAGAGCAAGGCATGGAGGATAATATCAAAGTACTCTGGTCATTTGTATAGCCAACAAAAATAATACTAAGACTGTTCCAACATTTGTTGAGTTCAATGGCTAAAATGTCTCGAATGATCTTATCATTTTCGAATCCCTTTCTGAGTCCTTCTCGTTCGTTTTCGAACACTCAGTCGGCACGCCAGTCCTAGAAGAACATGTCATCATTTCAACGGAGGTCAGAGCTTGTGCCCGTTGTGACAGCTTCTCTGCATCTAGTATTTTGTTTTTGAATGTGTGGCCGTATCAAAAAACTTTCCTTGTGACCTCCTGAAATATTTCTGTCTTCCTGTCATTCAGGAGGTCAGGGAAGAGATGATGAAATTCTCTATACTCCTTCCTCTTGGAGTTGATATCGTGCATCCACTTTTTTCTAGCAGCTTTTCCTCTTCTACAGCCTCAACTGCTATATAGAAAACAAATATAATATCTTCGTCTTCCGATAATATGAATGCCCGGGCAATGATGGACGTGGACCTGAATGTTATCGTAGCTAGAATCAATGCGGTACTGACTGAGAGTTTAAGACTTGTTTGAGTTGAAGAACATAGGTCACATCTCCTGTACCGTTCTTCCACATCTTTACGGTGATTCCAAAGTATCCTCCAGCACGACTGAAATGAAGTTGTTTGATAACATTCTTAGTATGTATCCTAGGCAGGCCCAGTTGGTCCATCGAAGGTATCCCATTGGTGATTGAAAGAGCCATCACATATACATAGAGAATTTTACTGAGTTCAGTATCCTTTAGCATCTTTTGGATGCTTCACGTCTCACAAGTCTAACTCCATTGTTCAGCAAGCTTCCGACTGTTATTATTTGTTATAATTTTTTGACTCTTTCTCATTTCTTCCACAGTCCATGAATTATAATATTGGGGCTTGACTCACGGTGATAACATGTAGTATTTCCTTGCAATGCTCGTCGATGTTAATGATGAACTGTCTGTTTTCATAATTCCAGTGCCCATATTTCCATGTTCTTCTTCCAGTCGAAATTTAGATGTCAACTTCGGAATAGAATTTCATTGTCTGGATTTTCTCACTATGACTGCTCAGGAAAATTTCTTCATAACTAGTACACACAATTTCAACTCTAATATTCACGATGAAGTCGTCCTTCACAAAATTTTATCCAGACACAGAAAACATTCGTCCATTATTTCCGCAACAACATAGAATACTCCATAGTAATAGGACCTATCTGGATGTGTATGAGCGTTTCCACAATGATTGGTGCGGTTTGTACTGTAGCCGTCTCCAAGACCATATTTTGTCCTATCGGCTTCACAGATTTTTGTACGAGTTCTGGGCGAACAAGTGATTTCGAAGCCCCTGTATGTAATGGTAAAGCTGCTTTTTTATATTCTAAGTATCCTTGGGCTAGTAGACTCAGTCCATTTCTCTTCAATGTCGAGATCGGTATCTTGGTCTTCTCCCAGGTGCCCACTGATGAAATGACCTTGTTATTCTCTTCCGAAGCTCGAAGAATTTATTCTCGCTTCATTACTTGTCGACTATGCATTTTCTCTGCATGGACTTATTCTGGATCTTGATCTCTCCCAACAGCTCCTCTGTACATGGCCGGTTCTTCCTCAGGTATAGTAGTGCCTCGTTTTGTTTTCTGATGAAGGCACTTGGTTGCTTGGTGCGGACAATAAGGAGGACAATATTTTATCCAATAGTGTCTCGCTTGTAGAAGAATCTTCATTAAATCCAACTCAACGTTACTTGGTTCTTCTATTTCTTGTTACGTTTTTCGCTGCCTCGAACTCCAATGACGCTGTTAGTGCTACACTAATGGTTTGAAGTAGTCCTAGTCGAAGGGTTTACATATCAGTATATTTCAAGCTGTCAATGAAAGTATGCATCCCAATTTGTCCTACGAACTCCTTCGGTGCTTGTGGGTAGGCCAAATTAATTTGTCGCTCTAAATCAACTCCGTACTCCTGCAAGGTTTCGTAGGGTTCTCGATATCGACTCTTCAGTTGCCTCAAAATATTGCTGTCTATACCTGATCTCCAGTGCCTCAACGATTCTGTAATATTCCCTATGCTTACTCTCGGGGACGTCTAAAGCTCAGATACAGGAATGGTGATGTGGCCATTTCCTCTTGGGGACAGCCGTTTGCGTTTGCTGCAGCTTCAAACTGACGACGGTATATAGCCCACGAATATAGCCCAACAAATTTTCTCTCCTTGATCCTATCCCCTTCTCCGTTATATTACTTGTCCATTTCTCGTGCTACCTGTTCTCCCTAGACTCCACATGTGACTTCCTGCACATTTCAAATTGTTGAAGAAACTCTATCTATTATGCTTGTTTTCTTTTGGCCTCTTGTTCTTCCTAAACCTAAAGTATGTCTACTGATGTCGCCATTCCGTCTTAATTATTGGCTCTAGTATTCTCTATCAATTGTTGGAAAACTTCTTCGCTTTTCTTTCTTCAGTACCACTCATCCTACTGCTGCCACCAAAAGTAACGTTTTCGGGTAATGAGCTATACGTTCTGTACAACTGCTTTTATCAGCTCAACTTGACAACACTGTAAGTAGTATACTTGTCACTTCAAATATTTATTTATCATCAACTGTCAATTACCGAACTATCAAGTCAACTGCACTAATTGTCACCATTCCACGATTCATATGGGAAAATATAGTTCTCGAACCATTAAGATACTCATTGAATACAATAAGAATATATGACGTTTGATCTAGAATTTTTCATCAAATTCATCGAAGGTTTCTATGCTTTCATCGCATACCAGCAACTTAATATTATTCATGTGAAATAATCTAAGTGTGAAATATTGGTTTTTCGTCTCACAAATTTCAATTAAAGGGAGAGAGGCCTAGTAATATTTTTGTTTTGTTATTTTATCATTATCTTCAGTTTTGTTTTGAAACATGATATTTGTTGTCATACAATGACCTACGTTATGTAGTTATTACAATCAATGCACTTGTTTCTAACAATACAATAAAATTGTTGACATTTCAAAAGACTGTTTATATATCTCCATCACGCACCTCCACTATACAACAGATTCTCTTTTGTGATAAATTCAAGTCGATAACATCTTCCCGCCACTAAAGTCCCAGACTATTCAATTTCCTAATGGACCAAGGGATTTTGCTTGACAGGCGTGGAATGCAATCCAAACAAATAATATTTGCGTCCTCTCACATGTCCCTTGTGTTGTCAAAGTGCTTGTTCTCTGAGAGCATAAATTGTGTTGTGAAAAATGCACTTTAGATCGTCCGTCCTGGCTTTCAATCACTTTGCCGTAGCAGGAGTTCGAGATAAATGAAATTGGAGGGTCAGGGGAAGAAACAGGTGAAAAATTGGTGTAGGTTGAGAAATGATCACGAGGAAACGTTGACATGTGTACGTAGTCCAATTTTGTTAGAATTCAGCGAACACACACACTCATCACAATTACCTCCATACAATAATTTTGCTATTCTTGTCTGTTAGTATTAGTTTCGAAATTCCCACCAAGTTTTTGTCAAATTGCAGATTCATTCTATGTTCTCATCGATGTTGGCGAACACACTTGAAGAAGAAAACTTGAGAACTTTTCTGAAAAAAACCAATTCAAAGCAATTACAATGTCAAAAACTGAAATACACTCTTTCAGATAGTTCTTGATTCCTACGAAAAGTAACATATTGTAATTGTCAGAGAAAACTCGTGAGAACAAAGGGAGGGTAAATGGAAACAGGTATTTTCCCACACTCCTTGTGTAAATTGACAGATTAAATGTGTCAATTGATAGATTAAATGTATCAATTAACAGTTTGAATGTGTCGATTGAAAGATTAAATGTGTCAAAATTGAATTTAATTAAAAAATGAAAGATATTTTTAATTTTGTAGTGGCACCAGTATGCTGTCTTACGAACCAACCTTACGTAGACATTTGAGTGCGTGGAAATTGATAACGTACTTTGAGTTTGCACCACTTTTCCTTGTGAAAATACATTTTGAGAGGAGTAATTTTTTGATATGAACCAGAACAAACTAACCAACCTTACGTAGACAATTGAGTGCGTGGAAATTTGGTCCATTCACCCACCAAATTTCACGAAACACGAATAGAAAGTGCTGGCAACATTGGTACGATGTCCTAACTTTAGCCCCTCTTTTAAAATTTACCCGGTACTTAGATCTCCATTATTAAATTTCAGACAAGTACATACTCCTCCGTTTCAAAAGTATTATACATTATATGGAACATACTGTAAAATATTAATGATATTTAACGACAGTTACCTATCAACAATTCATATGTTATTGATTATTATTATATCTTGAATCTTGTTAGAACTGGAAGTTCATCATTGAAAGCTTCTCAAATACTCAAATATTGTATTTTATCACAGTAAGTATCATTAAAATTTCCAATCCTGAAATCGAGAGGCCACCAGGTTTTGGGATGTCTTCCGAAACTGGCATGAATTCATCCAGAAATTATTGTGAAATGACATAACATACTTCAGAAACAAAGGATATTCCAGAAAATGTCAGGAAGTTGGCGGGATGCCCTTGAAACATTTACTTCCCTTCAACTAATCCTGGTAGTATGATTTTTTCTTCGTTTGAATACTTCAATTTTTGAATTAATTTTTATTCAGTTTTATTTCCACAGCATACTTGATAAGTGACACACTATAATTTCCTGATGATTATTTAACAAATAAATTAGTGTACTAGAATTGTTATCCAACCGATTTTCGATTCAAAACCATCAATGGATTCGTCGTGAAAATTAGAACCTAAGAAATGCCAGTCTAAAAATGTTACTTTTTCAACAAATAGTGTTGTTTGAAATTTCAAACAGCCATAAATACTCAACTAGGTGGAAAAAACTGCATACAATATTTTTTACTGATCATTCATGTACATCACACTTGTTGAAGTGCATCCTTCGCACTCTATCTGCAATTTTTTTCATCTGAAAAATCCAGTGTGTACATTTTTCATCTCAAAATTATGTGATCGTCCAAGAATCGTCCCTAGAAACCAAAAAAGAAAAAGTTAACAGGGTGGTCCACTTGAAAGTTGGGGTCGTTTCCCGTGAAACCAGAAGTGATGGAGGATGAAATACTGGAAAAAAAATTCAATTCTTCAATCCAATACCACAGCCAAATTTGGATCTGTACCCTTGGAACTCTGGAAACCACATGGCTTGTCTAAAGAACACGTTGAGACCCGGTATAAATTTCCATTTTTCTTTCCCGTGTTGATAACAAATAAGTAGTCATGTGAGAACTTATTTAATTGTTCCTAGGAAAAATAATGATAACGATATGTAATTTTTAATATGAATAATAATTAACATTATTATCATTATATTAGATCGACTCAAGAAATAGTTCTCGGAAACGCCGACTCAGTAGATTGATTTGCTACAATCCATAACTCATTCAAGTTTATGGTTTTGTTTAGGAACTGTATGTAATCCATGCAAAGAACATCTCATATTTTAATAAAAATTCCTGCATGCACTCCACTTCCGACAAGGACGCAGCGCTATCATGTCATATCACGGAAGCATCTGCATAATAAATTCTCCCTATTCGCCATCCATACATACGAAGCCATTATCCTCGTCACACAATGTAAGAGATCCCGTTTCTGCCTGCTCTTTTTCATTCGCCAACTCTAGTAGGACATCATTATATCCGAACAAATATGTTTGTTTTCTTCAATAATTCAGATAATTTTGCTTTTATGGGAGATCGAATGAATAGGGTGGATTTCACTACTATGTTCAGAGTGACTTGCTGAATTTTCTCAATAAGTCAGAGCGATATTGAGAGTAAATTCCAGAGATGATCTGATTTCGTGTCAAACACAAATTCACAAAGCATAGGATTTTTTTTTCTCGGTAGAAGCCTTTATCTTCAAGCTGCCATGATTATAGGAAGAGTTGTGTCTCAGATGAGAATTTGTCGCAATTATGATTCACGATACTGTTAATCGTGTAGAAACCATTATTCAAGGCACAGGAGAGCCAATATTTTGAGAAAACTCCGGTAGAAACAGATCTTCAATTAGTTTCAGAACTTTCCGTGTCAAGCTTTCGAACTGATGTTAAGCAACCTGACGTCGTCAATAATCCCGTTTTTTCGTGTTGTATGAAATTTCCATGCATTTAATACCATCTCTCATTTCATCTACGAAGGCAAAACTCTGTATCTCGAATGTGGTAATTTTCAGATATGTTAAGTTGTTAGACTCGTCGGATAGAGTAACAGAAGTTTTCTTGAAAGTGTAAAATAAATGAAACGAATAATTTCGATATTGTCGAAATACCTTCACTTCCAAACATTATAATAATGTATGAAATAACTACCTCCCTGACTGCAAGACTGAAAACACACGGACATATATAGAACTATATTTCATGAAAATCACTATTTGAATACAGGAAGTTTAACTTGCAATCATGTCTCCATCAAGAAACGATGCTAAGTATAAGTAAGATCCAGTTCAATATTCGTCGCCGTATTACCTAGGAAAGTAGTTATTTTTGTGAAATGTAGACATCAGATTCATCCTTCTGTGAGGTAATGTTGTAGAAAACGATATTTCGACACTGTCTAATTGATTCGTTTCATTCATTTCGTAGTTAATTCGATGACGCATAAGGTACTGTATGGGATAACTGTACTTAAAGACAACTGCCTCAAAAAATCTTGGAAAAATCAAAGTATGAAAACTATAGATGCAGTTTAAGAGAAAATAGCCACAACTCATCATAAGCAGCGATTTGGAAAATAATTGTCAAGTATATCTCTATGACATTATTGTGGATGGCAGATCGTTCGAAGATCACGTAAAAAGCTGGAAAACAGAAACTCCGCATGAAAACTGTTCCCCAAGGAATATCATCTATTCCAGAAAGAAGTAGCAAATGATCAATATAGGGTCAAAGCAGTGAAGGATTGATCCATTCCAAAAACATACCTTAGCTTCGGAGTTTTCTAGATGTATGCACCTACTATCGCCGATATGTACTGGGGTTTGCTAACATTGCTGAACCACTGACCAGACTCACAAAAGGGCAGTGGTCAAAGAAATGCCATGACTCGTTGAGAAAGCTGAAAGGAGCTTTGATCAAGGCACGTGTTCTGAGCTATCTACGGACTCCAGCAATATAGGACTTGGAACTGTCCTGTCTCAGAGCCAGGAGGAACAGGGTGAGGTCATTGTTACTTCAGCGAAACCCTAAGCAAACCGGAGCACAAATACTGTGTCACCAGGAAGGAGTTGTTGAAGAATAACATTTCTATAAATACACGTATGGGAGAAGATTACAGATATCAATTGGCTTTCTCGATTCAAAACTTCCCAGAGTTAAGTAGCACGTTGTATCGAGAGTCTTCTTGACGTCAAGATCGTATATTAAGCAGGGACTCGCATTAAGAATGCAGAAGTCATGTCGCGGAGACCATGCTCTGATGACTTTCGCATTGCCGAAAGGGAGCAACCATATGTAGAACCACCGCAGCAGATGATAACTGGAATAACAACAATACTCAGAAAGATCAATAAAGAGATCCATATCTTGGTTTAGTCATTGGCTGGAGAAAGAGTAATCCTAGTTTCTTTGGATGAGGTCCTGAAGCGTTCTTTGTTTGAGGATAATGAGGATGAAAGACGTCAGACAGTGGTACCCAGGAACAAAAGATAAGATTTACCCCAAGAATCAATGGCACCGAAGTAACAAAGACCCCCCCATAACGTGATGCAATGATTGGGTCAATTGACAAGCTGACGTCAGTGACTTGTCTAGAAAATGTGCTGTATGCGCTGCCAGCAATGGACCTAGAATGCGTCAGTACAATCCAGGCAGTTTGTTTGAGAGAATCACCATAGATATTGCTAGCTCGTTTCCAGAATCTGATCACGAAAATAAATAAATCCTTGTGGCAATGAATGAGATAACGTTCAAGAAGTCCTTGTTCTCAAACGGACACAAAGTGTTACACGGGATAACTCACGAAACCTTTTCAAGATGCCGACTGATTATGTGCTAGCTATAAATCTTCAAATATCAAGTGGCATTGCTGTAGTATTCTCCAAGAAATTTGGTCGACTCCACGAACTACGGGTACAGAACCCAGAAGTTGGAGGGGTGTTACAGTTGAAGGAGGGCCAGAGACGAAGAGACTAAACTAACAAGAGGGTTCAATAAGCTCTAGACAATCAGAATCTTGTAGCATCAACTTGGACATGAGTACAGAGTCGAACTCGAACCAAGCAACAAAACTGTCAGCAGTAACTCTCATATACCAAGAGCTAGTCCTTCACTATCTGTAGAGAACGGCGGCCATGACATGTCCAACTACGTCACATTCCGTCACGAATGTTCTTTCATCTCTTTCTATTAGTGCCCCCATTGTTTTATGGGGATTAGACTCTCCTGTTAAATAACGTTCAGTCTCCTTGGGCCAGAGACACATCTATTACGTGGTTGCCAACTGTATTCTCGAGATAAACCGTCCTATGAAGAAATCCGGGGGAGTCTCACCAAACTAGTGAGATACGATGGTGGGCCAGAAGCTTGTAGATCGAGCCATCCCAAAATGGTCCTCTGGCATTGGTGGGCAGTATTGGAGAGTTATAAGGAGTATGGTAGACACGATTGTCAGATCCAGTTGCGTCAAGATTTTGGTGTGTTGTGTTGTAACTTCCTCGGCTGAAAATGAGGTCTATGGAGTGTTATATCCATCGAACCCCATGGTGCAGGTATGGAGAATCTGGCAGGTATCGAAACACTTCAAGGATGACATTTTGGGACAAAACTTCTTCAAGATGGGAGCAATGTAACGAGGTCGAGCTGGCCAAGAACATCTGACCCCAGCATTTTTCTCTGCAATTGCGACAACTCGAGAAACCACTTAGGCGTGAGTCATCGACGAGTCTAGGCTATTCTAACTGACGATTTGTGGATATATATGTTAGACGCGATAGCGAAGAGGGCAGTTAGTAGAGTATAGAGTAGACAATTCACAATTGAGTTAAACGTAAAGAGTGTTGCATAGTAGTAAGTTCAGTTCATGAATATAAATCAACGATATTTTACTAGTGAACATAAATTAGTTTGAAACGTTGGGAGCATCTTTATTACAGTAGTAAAGTAAAAACTAATAATTTGTTTCGCCTTTCTCAATATTTCAAACGGATGTAGCTTCTGTTTTCTATGACCATTGATTCACATGTATCAGCTACTAGTGCAAAGGTTCTGAAACAATATTTTGAATTGGATATTGAATTCACCGCAGTTCATTATTATTTATTCAATAGTCTTTCGTTGAATATTGTCAACACTCCATACTACATTTGATTCCAACCAATGTAATCATAGAAGTGATGTGACTCCCCTGACGAAGATCAGGTATGAATTTAATTGAATCCTCACTCCCATAATGCCAACTATAAACTCGACTTGAAGTTTCAGAGTTAATCATCTGGAGTTAATTAACTATAAATTAGATGAACAGCAAATTTACCTCATCCTTCCTGCTTTCGAAGAAACTTACTCATAAAGTAGAATGTTGAACAGTTTTGTGAAATTCTCTATGAACTTTGTATCTTGTAACTTTGTATATGTTGATTGTTTGTTAGCAAGATTCGTTCAATGAGAATCAAATGGTTTTAAGTTTTTTTATCCTCATTTGTGATCCTAGATAGAAAAATTGTAAACAAATCTGTAATCCTCACATAGAAATATGATTCTCAGACTACTATTCGTTGAACTAAAAAGTTATCTGAGTATTTCTACAACAGGTAATATTGACAATGCCATATAAACATAATTTAACTTCGAAATAACATTCATTGTAAATGCAGACTTATACGAATTTCATTTTGAATATAAACCAAATTGATCAATCTTTGTTCATTAAATTTTCTAGGAAACCACTTGAATAAAACTCCAGACTGGAATGACTGATTCATCGAACACCGTCAATGATGATGAATCTAACTTTTGACTTCCTCAGGTCGAGTGGGCTGAAGTAAGAAAACGAGAGATTGCAAGAGGATGTGACACGGTACCAGGCCAATCCTGTAAATTCTGCATTCGTGGAAGGATTTTTCTAAAAGTTGAAGTCAATCACAGCACAATCCAATATGACAGACTTCCAGTGTTTCTGAAAATGCCATCGACTTTTTCTTTTTCAAATGTAATGTCCTGTATATTTTTACATATTCAAGTTCTACAGGTCAAAAGAAGTTCAAATATAATGTTTCCGAATTTGTTGCTTTTTTCTATCTTACCTCTCGAATAAATGCGTTTGGCCAAGACTATTCACAATAAGTCGCACATCACAGAGACGCATGATTCGTTCTGACAAATTATTTTTTTCGTCACTTATTGATGGATTAATTCAGTCACATCAAATTTTGATCAAATATTTTTTTTTCAAATCGAACCTCTATGGGCCACCTAACTGTATCTCTAGAGAACACATACACCAAAATAATGACATGAGGTTTTTGTATTTTGGTTCAGTGACAAATTGTATACATTCAAACATCTACAGCTATTTCATAAGTTTCCTTGCAGTTCGAATGTTTTTCAACAACTGAGCTGTGAAAAACAACAATTGACCTCAGAAAAATGTTGTTTCATTAGAAAATATCTTGACCAAATTGTAGGAAAAGAAAATGAACATGCTGTTTTCCACAGCTTATTGTTGAAAAATTATTCGAACTGAAGGAAACTAATGAACTAGTCGTAGATTTTTTAATGTATGCAATTTGTTACAGAACCAAAATAAAAAAATTACGTTTTTTTTTCTGAAAGTTTGTTCTAGAAAGAGAGGTAGTTGGCCAATGAGAGTTCCATTTAAAAAAATTTATTTTGATCAAAATAAGATGCAACTGACAATAAGTGACACGAATTTTTTTTTTTTTTTGTGAAAAAGTTATGTTTCTCTGTTATGTTCGATTCATTGTGAATAGCTTCGTCGTGAAAAGTGAGAAGTGCCTATTTTATTGCTTCTACTCATTTTCTGCTCTCAGGCGAATACAAGTCAATAAGTTTATCAATTTTCATAGTTTCTTGTACTTTCAATTTATTTTCCTATCTAGAATCTACTTGAAATTTGCACCGACTACTTGTTGTGGCTTCGTAGTTTTTTTGTTGAGTTTATCTACAGCTGAAAAGTCGCTTATGAGCGATAAATAATGATAACTGTACTCTACTTTGCTGAATATTTGGGATCATAAATATGTGAAAAGATGTATTCAACTCGGCTAAATAGCAAGTATGAGTACATTGAGTTTTCCAATTGAGAACGTTTGTTAATCTTCACCAGTACCTACCATAATATTTTACCAAAACCGGGCCTTTTACAAAAAACATTAATGAAGCACATGCGCATTGCGGACTAATCTGGACTTTACAACACATTTGACATATAAGATTAGCATTTTAGAATGAGTAAATAATATATATTTCTAAGGGCATAACTCTGAATCTTGACCTCATTCGTGGATCAAACTTGGCAGAAGGTATGTACAGGATCATATCTACCGAAATGTGAAACCAGCAAACGATCACAAACTGACTGGTTTTCAAATGCTCCCCCCCTCCTTGACCTTGACCTGGAGAAATTCGAAAACTACATCCAGGCGACTTGGGACAACACCAAAAATGATATACCCAGCAGACCGTAAGTGTGAGAAAATACGTAATTTTGTCACCTACAGCAACGGACTTTCCCCCTCCTTGACCTTGACCTGGAGAAATTCGAAAACTACATCCAGGCGACTTGGGACAACACCAAAAATGATATACCCAGCAGACCGTAAGTGAGAGAAAATACGTAATTTTGTCACCTACAGCAACGGACTTTCCGTGATAACAATGAGATATACCAACAATTACTTGAGAGTTGTAGAATTCAATAGGCATTTCTAGTATCTTGAAGTATGCACTTTTTTCACATGGAGAACAGTTTATAAAAAAACCATTTGTCCACCATAAATTTTGAAAAACTGATTCTTTAAACAATATTGAAAACGTGATTTCCTTAAGCTGAATTTATAGATTGAGTCGCAGCCGCAGTCGTTGCAGTTGACGTTGCGTTAGAAGAGAAATGTGCCGTTGTTCATGCATATGTTTATAGATCCGCTGTCGTTGCAGTTGCTGTTGTCGCTGCCGTTGCAGTTGCTGTTGTCGCTACCGCCGGTAGTTCCAACGTTTATCTTGGACGGCAGCGGCAGCGGAAAATGACATGAAACTCAAAATGTCCTTGTCAAAAATGAACGAAAGGTTACATAATTTAGGTTATGTATCTGTTTATATAGTTTGGAAGCAAAAATTAATTATATTCAGAAGTGTTAGAATATGCGGAAAATATGGATGTTGATGTAGGCGTATTCCTAAACATACCAGAAGGATTTCCACGTCAATTTAATCTGAAGGTCAAGAAATATAAAAATATGTTCATGAACACAAAATAAAACTATAAATTGGACATAACTTTGCCTGCGGCTACGGCAATGGCTACGGCAGCGGAAGCGGCTGCGACACAATCTATAAATCCAGCTCTGCGTATAAACTCAAAGGCTCCTCAGCTGTAACGTCAGTGTCTTGTAATTGGTTGTAAATGGTTGAAATTTGACATGGCCGCGATTGACCAATCAGAATCCATCGCACACTGACGTCTCCCGGCATCCCGCCTTTTCTTCTGTGTCTATCGCTTGAATTTGGTAGTTTAGTTTGGCGCTTTCAATAATTTTTGAATCGATAAATTGCTGACATAAAAAATCAAAAACTGGATACGAGTTTCGTGAGAATGCAATATTTCGAAATATATTTTTTCTGAACAATACTGGAAATATAAATAATATATATAATATGGGGCGGGAATTAGCGCAGTGGTTAAGCTCCTGCCTGGTAACCGAGAGGTTCCAGGTTTGGTTCCTAGCCGTGGCGGGCTTTCTTCATTTTCTGATGTGAACAAAATAAATCGTCATTTCAATTGCATTAATCATACAGACAAAATTGACCTGCAGGTATCTCTCCTTGAGAAATATAATAATGTTAGAAGTGAAACTAATCTTTCCTTCGGCAATGTATCGTCCGAAACTGTAAGAAAATATTTAAATAAATAAAAAGTAATGCTGTTGGAACAGATCCAATCTCATTGAGGATGATTCAGTTGGTACTTCAACAACTGTTAGAACATTTTACTTTCATTATCAATTTCTCATTAAACACGAGTACTTTTCCCTCGAAATGGAAACATGCACTGATTTTCCCTCTGCCCAAATGTAATACTCCTATCGATCTTTCTGACTTGAAACCTATAAGTATTTTGCCTTCCCTCTCTAAAGTCCTGGAAATGATCATCAAAGATCAAATGACATATTTCATTTATGCAAATCAAATAATAACCCCTGTACAATCTGGCTTCCGGAACGGGTATAGCACTACAACTGCACTTATGGCAATCACGGATGATCTTTTCAAGGCAGCAGACCTTGGGCAAATTTTGTGTTTGGTTTTGTTAGATTGTAGCAAAGCATTCGACACCTTAGACCACTCTATACTCTACCTCAAACTGAGATACTTTGGTTTTTCTAACGGTGGTGCAGATCTCATACGCAACTATCTCACCAATCGCACCCAACGTGTTGTGTTGGACGATATCGAGTCAGATTCATTGAATGTGGATTTCGGTGTTCCCCAGGGATCCATTTTAGGACCTCTTCTTTTCTCCATATATATTTCCGACTTCCATGAAATCATAGAAAATGCCAGAATACATCACTACGCCGATGATATACAACTTTATATATCTTTCGATAGTCTTAATCACACCGATGCTCAGAATAATAAGAATAATGATTTAAATAACTTATATGATTTTTCATATAAGTTGCGTTTGAATTCTAAGAAGTCACAGGTTATGCTATTTGGTTCGAAAAATAAATTGAAGGAAGTTCGCGATGAATTGAGAATCAATATTGGAAACGATACACTCCCAATAGTTAATGAAGCCAAAAATCTGGGTTTATGGATTGACACCCCACTAAGATTTACCAAACACGTGAGCCATCTATGTCAAGCATCTTTCAATGTACTAAGGCAATTATTCCCAAATAGACATCTACTCTCCAAGCACTTGAAACTCACCTTATGTGAAACCTTGATTACGTCAAAGTTGTCTTACTGCGATAGTATGTATGGACCTGCCCTCCTAAAATACGACGAAAACCGCCTTCAGAGAATACAAAAATCTTGTTTACGTTTCTCCTACGGTATTCGCAAATTTGACCATATTAGCGCTGCACAGAATGATTCTGGCTGGCTGAGGTTAGACGATCTTCGGACTCTTCACTTACTCTCTGTAACACACAAAACTCTCGTAAACAAAGCTCCAAAATATTTATTTGAAAAGCTAAACCCGTTTTCGTCTTTGAATAACCTCAGAACACGCAACAGACACTTACTTGTCATTCCCCCTCACTACTCTGCTATCTTCAACAACAAACAAAACAATAACAACAAAACAAAAAAAAGTCTCCACAAGAAGTTTTTCGTATAACGCCTCCAAATTATACAATCAGCTACCCAATGATTTTAGGTCATACACATTATGCAATTTCAAAAAAAGGCTGAAACTTTTACTAAGAACTCAGTTCCCTTCAAATTGTCATGACTGCTACCCAATCTTTGTATGTTCTTGTTGAATTGATCTTATTTTATTGTACAATATTACCAAAACGTTGGATTATTTTTTTTCTCTTTTTCTGTTGGATTGTTTACACTCTGTTGTTTTAATTAGGTAACTAGGTTATCTATCTTAAATCTTAAATTTAGGGTTATGTCTTATTTTTCCGGGTTAAGTTGAAAAACAGCTCTTGCTGACACTTAGCCTTTTCTGTGTATGATCTACATACTGTATTACTTTTTTCCCTCAAATGATGAATAAAGCCGCTTTATTATTATTATTATCTCAATCCTCCACGATTCACTGTTGCGTTTATAATTAACAGTGCTGCTCCTAAGGTGGCGTAAGAAGTTAGTTACGAGCCAGAGCACATGGCTAATGACCATAGCAGTTGATGCCATAACAACAAAGAAAAAAAATTATTCAAATATATTCATAAAACGGGCGCATTCGCCAAAAATGAAATGTCAGTGTCTTCACCAGTACATGAAAGACCGGTGCATTTTTTCACCAATATTTTTAATCATTTACCATTTACCAACAATGACGTAACTCAAAATCAATTACCGCAAATTTCGAAACGGCCGCCTTCTTGAAAATATGAAAAAAATTTGAAACAGCAATATCACTAAATATTAATTTCTATATCTATATCTTTCTAAAGGGTGTCGAAGAATAAAGTGGACTAACTCCAATGGTAGAATCCTCACTTAATTTCAATTCACTTCAATGAATATATCATCTAGGATGAGTATTGAGTGAGTTACAGGGTGTTGAAAGTGTAAAGAAAAAATATGTTTCTTAGGATAACTCCATAACGACACAACTCATCCTAATGAAATTTGGTTTTCATTTGACCGCATTTAGTTCAACATTTCAATGCAAATGAACTGTTTATAATATCGAACAGGGGCGTACGACAGATTGGTACCCCTACACGCCCGTCCCCAAATTTTATTTTCTTTTTTTTATTCTCGAAATTTTCTGTACAATAAAGGAATGGAAACGTCAACGATATTCAAGATATACACCAAGCAATAGAGCATAAAAAGAGTGAGTTTTTAACATAAATAATAGTAGAAAACCGACTATGCCATCACCTGGAAGACAGTCCGTAGTTCATTTATTAATTTGTTATAAACATTTAAACAACAGAAATAGAGCAATATGGTTGCTCCTATGAAAAAATAATTTGTAGGGAATTGAAAAACGAACAAAATGAAATGTTTTACGACCTGGTCGGATCATTAGCAACGGAGAAAAACAAGAAAAACCGAAAAATTTTGCAATTTTGTGAAAAATTCGTACCTCCGTCATTTTTCAAGAAGTAGGATTGGCCACCCTCATGAAAGTATTGAATCATGTGTAGTTTATGTGTGAAAGAAACAAGTGCTGTCAGATCGTTCCTTTTGACACAATTGCAATACAAATTTTGCAGCGTGCTTGGATGCTCTAGTGATAGCCCGATTTCAGTTTCTCAAACAGATTATGAAAGTAAAAGTATATAGTACTACAAAATATATATTCTCATATTGCGCTATAATCGTGCGAAATGGATGAAAAATGCATGCAACATGACTGAAAACGGCCGAGCTCGCTTTAGCTGCCGAGTGGTAGGAGACTACGGGAGATGAGGGGAATTCTTCTACTGAACGGGTTACGTGATAATACGCTTCCCCTCATCTCCCGCTCTCTCCTTCCACTTCTTAGCGCAAAATGAGAATAAATATTTCGTGGTATTGTACTTTTACTTTCAAAATCTGTTTCAGAAATTAAAATCGGACTATGACTAGAGCATCCAGACACGCTGCAAGATGGTGTAAAAAAAATTAAATTGCAATTGTGCCAAAACTAACGATCTGACAGCGCCTGTTTTGTGCACACATAAACTACACATGATTCAATACTTTCATTATGATTTTTTTCAAAAAATCGTCAAATTTTCCGGTGTTTCTGGTTTTCCTCCGTTACTAATGATTTGAATGGATCAAAAAAATTTCATTTTGTTTGTATTTCAATTATCTACAATTCTTACCATTGGAGCAAACTTATTGCTCTATTAGTTTTCATTTTATAAGCAAAATAATTTAATGAAAGACGTTTTTTGTTATTTAAATGTTTATAACAAATTAATAAATAACAGTTGCGAAGCGAATACATAACATAATTTAACTACGATCTAGCTTCCATGTGTCGGTTTCCAACTAGTATTTTTGTTAGAAAAAAGTGCTTTATTGATTGGCCTAATATTTCAAGTTGAATGAGTGCGTGCATTAGTGATTTGGGGATTTTTTGTTGAATATTTTGTTAAAGGTCAACTGTCAGGTCGGAAGAAAAGAGACTAGTCCATCTTTGCGTTTCTGCGATGATTTCGTGATCGTGCATTATCGTGATGGAAGCATTCAGATCTAAATCCAAAATGACCATAATAGGATGGAATGATAATCAAGTCTTTGAATGTAGTTCTGCTTATAATTTATAAATAATTTTTCGTTATATTTTGTAAAGTAGACAGAAAAATTAATAACATTTCTCCAATCTTTTAAAGAGAAACATTCTCAATTTTTTTTTATTTAATGAAAGTCGCATCAACCGCTCGGGTTATTAGCAACGGCACAATACAGTAAGTTCAATCAGATATGTACAAATTGATTTATATATGCTGGAGAGGGTGTACATCGTTGAGAAAAGCCAATAATTGTTCCGTATCAGAATTCTCACTAAGTATGTCTTTCATTGTGTGTGGGATGTGATGAGAAAGCCTATCGCTGTAATATAAAACACACTCAGTTAAAATATGTTAGGTCTGTAGCACACACTTCACATCTTGGTTTATCACCACCCGTTATGAGGTATCCATGAGTTAGGCGGGTATGTCCCAGTCGCAATCGTGTCAGGATGACTTGATGTCTTCTACTTCTCGGAAAATGTTTCCATGGATGCACCGATGTTTTCACTTCTGCTAGCTTTGAAGTGGAACTATTCCATTGATGTTGCCAGTTGTTGAAGATCGATTGTTTGTAGAAAGATTTCAGATCAGTATGGCATATTTTAGGTTCAGTAGCAGTTAATGGATTTGAGATGGCTGCTCTTGCCAACTGATCTGCTCTTTCATTTCCTGGGATGCCTACATGAGATGGAACCCACATGAATCTGATCACTGCGTGGTTTTGGTTTAGTAAAAATAGCTCTCGTTTGATAGAATTGATAATGGTATTATGGGTGTTCGATTGATTTATTGCCAGAAGAGTACTTGAGGAATCTGTTATAATGAGGCATTTTTCAATTTTTCTTATGTTTATGAACTTCAAGGCTTTCCATATCGCGTATGCTTCTCCAGTGAATACCGTACTTTCTGGTGGTAGTTTAAACGAAGCATCAAATCCTGCAATAGTGAAGGCTGATCCAACTCCATCGATAAAATTGAAGTTACTTTTTTGTGATATCTAACAGAAAACAACTACTTCCAACTACTTTCAGTCGCAGATGATTCCACAACTGACTTTATGAACATCCTGTTCATATTTTCAATGAAATCAATTTCTCCAATCGTTATAACTGAATCGTGACAATGTATGGATAACTCATTAACAACTTCTCAAAGACATATGAAATCATGTGCCTGCGTGACTGCAATAATTTGTATATTTGTAACACATCTCATATTTATACGATGTTCTGCATATACTGGAAACATCCACGACATATACATTTTGATTTGTAACTTACGAACGTTTCAAATATTAAGTATAGGTTACCAATCCAAGGTTTTTTAAATGAATCGTGTTTACTGGGTTAAAAAGTAAAGGCGTATCATATTGTACTTTTCATATTTACATATCTGTTTTCATTTGATTCAATTTGTAGTTCAAATAAATAATAGTGTAGAGGAGTTTTTCATTCATAAATTATAAATTCCATGGATAGAAAGTTTCAAGTTCAAGTTAAAAATAACAAAATCCACAGTCAAACAGGACTTTTGGAAATATTTGGATGGATCGATACCGGAAAACACTTGTGTACCAAGCAGGAGAAAATACAAAACAGGTTTTCAGTAGAAATTCAGATTTTGAACTTTAGAGGAACAAAGTTTCTTCGAAACTACTGTAATGAAAATTCCCCAGCAAGAGTGGAAATAGAATAGTCAAGGAAAATTGCCGACTGCGGAATTGAAAAATTATGCGGACATCTCTGAACTTTGTCCAGTGTTCATAATTACAGCACATCAGTTTTTATACGCTTAATAAAAGTAGTCTAATGTACAGAGTTGTATTCAAAAATGTAAATGGAGAGAATTGCACAGAGAAAGAAGAGTTACACATATATAAATTAATTAACTAATCGACAGACTACATGTGCTCCTGAGCCCCAAAGTAGCAGGACTGGAATGACCAAAATTAATCAAAACATGCCAAATCACTATTTCAACCTTTCAAAGAAAGCTAATTAACTGTTATAACTAGTATTGCCAACGTTGTACCTTCGTTTATTTAATACGTGTTAAGACCATCAAAGACACACTTGCATAGCACATAACAAAATTCAGCCAATCAAAATGTGAATATCCGACGCTACTGGCATTTTGATTGGCCAAATTCCGGTATGTACCGATGCTATGCAAATGTTTCTGTAGAGGCGTTTACCATATCATGGTGGTCGCATAGCAGAGCGATCTAGACGTCGGCCACTTAAATCTTAAGTAGCTTTGGAGGTTGATTCGAGACCTGGTTTACAGATAATTTCTTTCTAAGATGTATAATATCGCTGAGTATAATTTTTTCAATTAGATTCAAGTAAGTACTATACAATAAGATCTACGATGAATCATGAGCGATTAGAAAGTCTTGCTATCATTATTATAGCATCTGACTTTTTCAAGTAGATAAAAAACGAAATTCAATCAACTTGTTAAAAGTGAAGCTGAAAAGTTCTTTCTTCTATATGTTTCCTTGTTCATTTGAGGACACCTGCGGTTGTATAGTATACAGTGAGTCCATGATGGTTGTTCACCACGGGAATTTTTGGAACAGTAATAGATACAGTTTTGGTTAAATAGAAAAGAAGTTGCGTAACATCTACCTTTAGGGAAGTATAAAATGTCCAAAAACGTTTGTGATTTTCAACAAACTGTGGAAACCTGAATTTTTCTATTTAATATTTTTCTATTGTTATTGTCAGAGCTGGAACAAGATGAAAAATATTTTTCCAACGAAATTTTCATAAGCTTTTTTCTGCATATATCAATTTCACCGTCCAATATTTCGAAGAGTACAGTTTTATAAAATGTTTTTAGTCCTGAATTCAATGATGTATCAATTATGCTGGTTTCAACAACTCATATTTGTTGTAGGAGGCTTATCCAGTTTTTGTCCTTCAGACACCCTATATCGCGTACCCAATCTCCTGAATCCCTGCCAAAGACGGACAGTGCTATCCAACCCTGAAAGAATGGATTTACGCTTAACGTACTAGTGATGCACAGATCGCAACAATTAAATTACTCATTCTAAAAGGAAATGTATCGAACAAATTTTTTTTATATAAAGTTATTATATTAACGAATTTTAGGAATTGTTGAATGTTTTTATCTAAGTTTTTTAAATCCGTCGTATTATCAAATCGAGAGTAATCTGACGCAAATTACTGTCTTTTAAAGAATGCGTAAATGTATGAACAGTGCGTAAAATACTACTTCACGCACAGTTGATGTTTTTACCAACAGTTGATTTTTTATGCATCTGTGCTAAAAAGCATAACTTTACTCACTGTGAACAGGGCGTGAAACCTAAGTACTGTCGTAGAAGACTACATTTGTTTTACCTTATGTTTTTCAATCAAGAGATTTAATGATTTCAACTATTTCATTTCTTTTGTTTACCCTCTTTCATTTCGTTACTGTTTTTCCATTGTGCAATAAAAGTATAATAATACTAATTTAACATTTTTATGAGTCAACTGATTGCCTCAAATACGAAACCACTAACAATTTTTAAAAGTTTTGTACAAATTTGAACCTTGAACAGTGAAAAATTTGTATGTCATTTCACACAGGAAAACCCACCTTATTGCCATATTGCACTAATTAGTGGTATTTCATGTCAAGTTGCACTTCTTCCGACTAACGATCTTCTCAGAGACAAACTTCATAACAGCCGAACTATTGCAGAACTTCCAATCCAATTAGTCTGCCACGAACCCCCACGTGTTCAGTTCTCCTTAAATTCGTATAAAACCTTCTTTCAACTCCAAGTTTAATACTGAACTCACAACTTACAATGTTGTCAAGAGCTCTACTCTCTTACAAATTTGCTAAATACGTAATTATGCTGGAGAACAAGCCATTCGACTGCTTGTCAGGAAGTACTGAAAAGTTACTTTTCAAGGAGGCGATGAAAAGTCCGCAACTTTGCTGCTAGCGAAAAGCAAGCACAAGTTTAGAGGCTTTCGCATGGATATACTTCAATTTCATATACAAGCAGTGGATTTAGATGGCAGAATTCCACACATAAGCACGGATAGGTTGGTGTTAGGCAGGGTGTTTCCTGTCCTTCTTTTCAGTTTCTGATATGTTCAAAACACGAAAATACTCACTCTCTGATGTACGTTTGTGAAATCAAAATTTGATGCCATGTTTGCGATTATGAAAGAAATACAGTTCGAGTAAATTAAAAATAATTCTGGTTTTGTAGAGAAAAAATCCATAACATTCGAAAAATGACGAAAACAAAGAAAATATCACCCTACAACGTTCCCCTATTTGTCGACCATTTAGAAATCTCAATTTTGTTATTCAAGCTATCTTCTGTATATGCTTCCGCTACGGAGGCAGATTTCCAGCCACCGTGACGTTTTGTGGATGTAATGTTGCCACCTGCATTGGTCAGAAGAGTTCAGAGCTTCTCCTAAAACAGTGACCTGTGTCTCTTATACATGTCTTCTCCACGCCATTTCGCAATCAAGCTCGAAATTTCTCCTATTTCATCTATTTAGTTATTACATTTTCCTCTCGAATGTTTCAAAAATAATTTGTTACTATTTGTATGAGGCGGCCGTAGTGCTCTATACTTTTCTCGACATGAATTGTTAATTGAACCATTTGTTGCAGATATTAGTTATTGTCTGCAGAGACCTACCCTATACTGATGAAGGGCAACACCCCGAAATCGATCTATAGGTGGTCCAAAAGTTTCAATTAACATTTCCATGCAACTAGCCTTGTAGGAACTCTGCACGGAAATTAATTCAACGGTCGTCGTGGTATTGCCAGGAAAGTAGTTTTTTTCTGATGGATTTTCGACCCAATTATTCCTATTGTTTAGGATTATGGCAATGAGTACCATCCTGGTATGGCAGGACACCATGTTTCTTACTACAATTATATTTTATTTTCATATTGACCTGCTAAGTGGTCGAGGTGTTAGAGCGTTTGGCTTCCACCCAGACGGTCCGGGTTCGATCCCCGGTCGTGTGTCACTGAGCTGAAGTGGTTCGGATTCCACTATTATTTAAACTGTAGGTCCCGGATCTCCCTTGCTCGCACAAGCTCTGCTTTTGAGGGGTTTTCTCCGAGTACCTGGGAGTTTCGTAAAAACAAATTTTACAAACTTTACAAATGATAACTTATCAAATGTTTCATCATTTCTTGTCATATCAATCTATTAAATTAATTTATTTATTATATGTTATTGTTATACTGACTTTTTAACAATGTTCTGACTCGTCTTTTATTGTTTATTTATTTTTTCAAGTCAAATAATCTGATCAATGATATTATCTATTTTATATACTACACTTTCAGTAATATGAGCTGTCCCATCTACAGAATGTAGCAAGGATCAATGAAGCTGTCGATCTATCTATCTATCCATTTTGATCAATTTTTTTATGGAACTCCTAGGGGCCACCTACCTGTCTCTATAAGTTATGGAAACTACGTCAAAATCTAAATCGAAGCGCGTTTCGCTAAAAAAGTTAGCATCTTCAAGAGCGAAAAGTGGGTAATAGGTCATATCACGCTCATTGTAGACTATAGTTTTGCTATAACTATTTGAATCATATCCTACGAAATCTGTGTTTTTTTATAACAGTTTCTATCATAAACTTTCATGTCGTCGTTGAAAATATAAATACAGTGCAGTTTTTTTAGTCCCCCACCCTGTTAAGATTTGAACGATTTGACGTACAAACTTGAAACAAAAACCATTTTGAATGGTATCACGACACTACTTTTGGGAATAGAAGACATTACGATTGCCCTATAGAGGGCGCGGTGTGGCACAGCAATTTGAAAATTCAAAATAGCCATCGTTGAAAAGAGAATTTAATTCTCTTTCCAATGATTTTTTTTATTTCTCTTAATACATATTTTCACATTTTTGAAATCTTTGCCTTTCGAAATTTTGATGTTGATGTTGATTTGAAGTTGATGTGCCCCCAGCGCCATCTGTTGAGTAATTGCAATGTATCTTCTCTCAAAGAGTAGTATCAGTACTATCATTCCAAATGTTTTTGTCCTATTGCTCGAAATCAATCCGTTCAAATTTATCGAGATAAGGGTACTGTTCAACTTGTACGATGTATTGATATCTAATTAGCCTAGACCAGTTCCCTGCATAAACAAAATATTGCATTACCATAGCAACGAACAATAACTTATTAGAAGTGTCAGTGTAAAGTTTGACGTCAAAAAAGTAAACCAGAGTTACGCAATAAATTAAAAGAAAAAATATGTCCACCGAAATTGTGAAAATCGAAAAATTGGAGTATCGAGCCATCATCAAGTACCTGTATTTAAAAGGGTTAAGAGGTAAGTAGATTTACGAAGATATGCTTAATACCCTTGGTGATCAATGTCCTGCGTATGCGACCGTGAAAAATTGGACTGCGAGCTTCAAAAGAGGTAAAATTTCCATTGAAGATGATGACCGATCGGGAAGGCCAGTTTCTGTGTCAGTCCCCGAAAATAACGATGCAGTTCATGACATGATTTTAACAGACCGTCGAATTGGGCTAAAAAGGATATCTGAAGCACTGAATATTTCATACGAACGCGTTCACCATATAGTTCACGTCAATTTGGACATGAGAAAAATTGCTGCAAAATGGATCCCCAAATGTTTGAATGTTGACCAAAAGCGTGCAAGGGTAGTAGCATCGCGTTCGATCTGTACTCGATTTGAAAACGATGTAGACTACTTAAACCGAACTGTTACTATGGATGAGACTTGGGTACATTCTCAGATCAATAAGTAAACATAGATCGGCCCGATGCTACGTAAACATCATATTCACTGAACCGAAGACAACTATGTTTATTTACGTACACCTCTCATCCCTAATGTTTTCAAACACTGACGCCCTGTTGTCAAAATGGTAAAAATATATGATTTTGTTAGGAACCTACCAATAAATGCATAATCAATCATATTTTATATTCAGATGTATTATTCTAAAAATTCTAGAGAAATGTTTATGTCCAGAAATGTGTGAAAAAATTACCTAAAAGGAAGATATATGTCGTTTTGAACTGATGAAATTTTAGGCACTTCGAGCGGTTACTAGAATTATTTTACTCTTGGTAACACCGCTTGTGACACCGGTCGTGGCGGACATTGTACCTTGTCGTTTTGTGTTGATGAACTGTTGTTAGAAATTTTCCTGTGTGTTTTCGTGGTTTTTGTCCTGCTTAAACAACTTATAGTTACATTTGGACAATTTTTCAAAATAGTGCAGTGGTTTATTGAGTCACAATATCGAAATACTGCTTTGTTTGCAAAACAAATGATAGTAAACAAACATTCCACAGGTGAGGTTCCAGTGGCGTCGAATGCACGATGCAAATCATGCAATCAAACGTATTCGTCAAATATAATATTGGAGGACAAAGAAACTCATTCAAAATTACAGATACGAAAAGCAAAAAAGTGAAAAGCAAAGTGGTGAATTCCTCAATGTTTGTTATAAATATCTGTGAGCAGGGGGAAAAACATTGAGGCTTATGAAAGGAAAATTGAATTTATTTTCCAATAATATTGACATTGTTAAAATTCTAACAGTGAGGACAATTAATGATATACCAAAGGAGTTGCTTTAAAGGACATGGCACTGGATACATGTATTCCTGGGGCTTGACAGATTTGTTTTATTTTTGGATATATCATTATAGTGATCAAAAAAAGCAACTTTCTTCATTAGACTTTTTTCTGGCCCTACAGGGTGAGCTAAAAAATTGGGTTGAATATCTAATGTCAATTGTGGAAAATACTGTCTGTAAGTTGATTTATCTTGATTTTTGGGTGAAATATGCTGTGAAAAATATTAATTGACTTTGAATGGTGTTCATACATACAGGATGAGGCAGAATACGCGATTTTTCCAAAACCTGTTTATTAAGTCCAAGAGTGGACTTTTTATTTAATTTCTCTACGCCAAAAGTTCTCCTGAGGTTGCTCGTGTTAGCATTTCTGTTTTTCACATGTTTGTACCCATATACGGTATGTTTCACTTCTTAAGGAAACATCCTCGTATCTTCCGTAATTTTTGACGTAGAACCATGAAATTCAGAATCGATAGATACACTGAAAATGAACTCACTGCAAACAAGGGGTCATTCTATGTGATATATACTGCACGCCATCAGCGATGGAACCACCCATTTTACCGGAAAGTTATATTAGGGGACAAAATTGACCCAAAATTCTTTTGTGTTCAGGATCCCCAAATCACTACTATTACACCTATCTACTGAAAAATTTTCAATCTTCAAAAATTCTAATTTGTTTCACTTCTCATGGAAACGCCCCCCTATCTTCCGTAATTTTCGAAGTAGAACCATGAAATTACCGGGATCGATAGATACAGTAGAAATTAACTCACTTCACAAAAGCCGAGATCCTACGTGTTGTACACTGCACGTCAGCAGCGATGGAACTGCCCATTTTTCCATCGCTGCTGGCGTGCAGTGTATATCATGTTGGATGACCCTTTTTGTACAGTGAGTTCATTCCTAGTGCATCTATCGATTCTGAATTTTATGGTTCTACGTCAAAAATTACGGAAGATACGAGGGTTAAAAACAAAAATGCTAACACGAGCAACTTTGGGACAATTTTTGGCTTCGAGAAATTCAATGAAAAGTCCACACTGGGACGAGAAGGTAATAAACAGTTTTTAGAAAAATCGCCTATTCTGATGCCTCATCCTGTAAATATGCACATCATTAAAAGTCGATTGATATTTTTCACAGCATTTTATACCCAAAAATTAAGAAAAAATAACTTTACAACTTGCAATTGCGTCCTCTGATGCTTTGAGGAACGTTGCACAAGTAGCTGTTAGATTTAATTCAATACCCGTCTTGGTCTTAGCCAGGGGAGTAGTTGTTTTCTGACAGGTACTTGCCATAATAAGCCTACGTAGTAGGTGTTTATGGGAGTAAAGGGTTCATCATCGGTCGGTAACGACTGTTCATTAGAAAACTGTCTTTGTCAAAAGAGACATTACCCTTTATACTTTGTCAGTTCCGCTTATTGACAATTCATGGTATATTCGGAATTTGAAAAAAAAAATGAAGTATTGCCTTTACCAAGGCATAACTATGGTTTGATAAAGGCTCTTCTTCAAAGAAATGATTTCCAAAACTTTTAAGCAAGTCCTTTGGTATATCATTAATTGTCCTTCTGTTAGAATTTTAACATTATCAATATTATTGGAAAATAAATTCAATTTTCCTGTCATAAGCTTCAATGTTTTTCCCCCTGCTTACAGATATTTATAACAAACATTGAAGCATTCACCATTTTGCCATAGGCTTTTCTTATCTGTAATTTTGAATGAGTTTCTTTGTCCTCCAATATTATATTTGACGAATACGTTTGATTGCATGATTTGTATCGTGCATTTGACGCCACTAGAACCTCGCCTGTGGAATGTTTGTTTACTATCATTTGTTTTGAAAACAAAGCAGTATTTCGACATTGTGTCTCACTAAACCACTGCACTATTTTGAAAAATATTCCAAATGTAACTTTAAGTTGTTTAAGCAGGACAAAAACCACGAAAACACACAGGAATATTTTAACAACACTTCATCAACACAAAACACTTGCACTTGCGTTCTCTGATGCTTTGAGGAACGTTGCACAAGTATCTGCTCGATTTAATTCAATCCCCGTCGTGGTCTTAGCCAGGAGAGTAGTTCTTTTCTGACAGGTACTTGCCATATGAATGAACTGGTCCAAAATTTAGGAAGGATAATACTCAACAGAATGAACAATTCATTTATAGATGTTGGAGAAGGTTTCTTAACTCATAGGGCCAGTTGAATAAAGAATTTAACAGACAAATAAATATTTGATTTGATGATTACTATGGCAACGCATGTCTAAGCTCACCAGTTATGTTACCTACGTTAACAGAAGGCTTTATGCAACTGGTCCATATTTATTCAAATATTCGTATTGATTCGTTGAAACTTGATCTACACAACATAAACCCCCAGACACCAAACTTGAAATATAGTCAAGGAACTTGTTAAATCTCTCGAAATAATTACTTTAGACCATAAATAATGCTTTATTTTTGATAGCTGAAAACTCCTAGAATCCAACTAAGGAAAGAATATCACAAAACTAATCCGCTATCTTGAGTCCCCAAATTTTGATAAAAAGTTATTTGTTGCCAACCCCCGGCTTTTTATTGACCCTAGGAATTTTAAGACAAAACCGTGACATAACTTGTTGCAGCTCACAGGTACTGCATTTGCATAAGTAATTTTGACCCCCTTAAAAAAGCACGGCACTGTGCTAGAGGTGTTGTGTTTTGGTTCGAATGTCAAAAACCCGAAACAAAACAGTTTCCGCAAGAATTATCTTCGGTTCAGTGAATATGATGTTTACGTAGCATCGGGCCGATCTATGTTTACTTATTGATCTGAGGGTACATTTCTACGATCCAGAAACAAAGCAACAATCGATGGAATGGCGACACTCTGCTTTTCCAAGACCTAAGAAGTTTCGTTTCCAAAAATCTGCTAGCGAAGTTCTTGCTTCAGTTTTTTGGGATGGTCTGGAGTAATCATAATTGATTTTTTGGATAAGGGTAGAACAATAACTGGAGATTACTAAACGACATTAATAACCACTCTATGGGAAAAAATTAAAGAGAAAAGACGCGGGAAGCTATCCAAAGGTGTTTTGCTATTTCAGGACAACGCCCCTGCACACAAATCTCATGTTGCCATGCAAAAAATTCGTGATTTTGGGTTTAAATTACTAGAACACCCCCCTTATTCACCAGATTTGGCTCCGTTCGACTATCATCTCTTTCCTCAACTGAAAAAACGTTTGAAAGGTCGTAAATTTTCTTCCAACGAGGAGGTAATAAAAGCTGTGGAGGTCTGGTTTACAGAGCAACAAGAAACATTTTTTTGAAAGGTTCGCTGTAATAAATGTATCCAATTAACAGGAGAATATGTTGAGTAATAAAATATTTTGACATCGAAATTTTGTTTAGTTCTATACAAGGCTGAGAATTTTTCAATATATCCTCATACTTGAAAAATTGGTTATAAAAAGTAACAATTGATACATGGTTGTATTCAGTATGTCATGAGGAGACAAATGAAGTGAAAATATATCGGGTGTCCTATTTGGAAATCTAAAGTTAATCTGACGTCCGGTAAAACCATCAGTTGCAAAATATGCAGTTTCATCTCGTATACAGATCTTCCAAATTTAATTCAATTACTTATCTTCTTAACAAAGAAGTTATAGGCAGACACCCGGTATACTATTGAATACTTAATTTATAATTTGGATTTTGTTTGTACAAACAAACATAATTAAAATTTCAATGTGTTTTTTCATGACCTATATCTTTTTATATAATAAATAATAATGAAGTATGGGAAACTCAAACAACATGAATGATACCTCTTTACTATAACTTCAGTTTCCCATTTCGGAAAAACGAAAACATTGTAAATACTTGGCTATCAGCTAAACTTTTTATATTCCTCTTTTCAATTCGAAGTATACTCTTATCTCAGTGAAACATAAAACTGGGCCTTTGGGAAAATCGCGCGTTCGTCAGTAGTTCTTCCTTTGTTATTTTATTTATATTCAGTAGCGGCACGTTTAACAGATAGCGTACGAATTGAATACTTCATTTTTGTCTTTTCAAATTGAACAAAATAGAAGAAGTGAAATGTCTAATTTGATTAGATGATATTTTTTATCTAATTTTTTTTTGACATGACTAACTAACTATCAAATATATCCAAAATATTGGATTTTTCTTCTCATACAAATATACAAGGATTTTCTTGCGTTAACTTTAACAAAGTAATATCAAACTATTTATTACTTCAAAGAGGATGAGTTATGGTCTCGTTCACAAATGTTAATATTTGGAAGCTTCGGTGCGAAAAGCTTCAGCTCCTGATGATGGTTTCTTTGGTGCCGAAAAACGTGTCGGATGAAATTGACGTAGTTTCACCCTGAAGATGACAATGTTATATAACTTCATAATAGTAAAAATTAAAGAACCTGGATGAACAGATGAAGGCTCAAAAGGAATAAACTCCAACTTTTTCATCTGATGATTACATAGCAATTGTGATATTCATATAAAATTGGAATGATGCAACATGATAATACCCTAATTCATCTCAACAGAACCGAAAGCAAATTCTCTGGGAATCATACTGCTACTGTTAAGGATCAAACAGACTAAAAAATGATTCGAATTCTAAAAGAATATACTGCGTGTCGAGCTTTGAAAAATATCCCAATATTATTTGAATATTATTCGGGTATCAAATAGTTTTCACGAATTCAGTATCTATTTGTGATAATGAAACAATTTTTCCTATGACCATTGATAAAAAGCATCAATTGTTTTACCCTTTCTTAATAAGCCATCACTCAACACTTTGAAGTCACTCACAGATTAGCATATTATTAATATTTATGCAAAATTTATGGATTGGCACGTTACCTGTGTAACACACTGATTTTTCTATCTCATTGGTAGAACTTGCAGCTGCACTTCTATCACGCGACGACCAAGCGATATATTGACAGAATGACCTTTGTTGAATTATAAGAGGTAAATGCACCAATCAAAGAATCGGAAAAAATAAATTCGGAGCTATGGGAGAACAAATCGCAGCATCTTTTACACTTCCAAATCCAGACCACTATACTGGGTATACTTTTTGTAGATCATCTGGCACCCTGCTAGTGGTCCGTGGAGACCTCACTTCTTTGAAGAGGCATGTAAGGTCAACATCCGTGGCGGAAAATACACAGATGATTCGATGAAATATAAAATGAATACTGCAGATTTTTTTTTGAATTCAATGAAACTACCAGTGCAAGCAACATTTTACAAACATTTATTGCACCGAACAATTTGGAAATGAATAATGGAAATGTGAATTTGGATATAGAATCCTCGATACATTCAGTTATGATTTCCAACTGTTCCAATTTACTAATAACTTTATCAACAAAAAATTATTTTGTATGTGGTATCAAATTTTTCGAAATATAACTATATTTTTTCATTCAATAAAAACTTCCTGTTATGAAATTAAATATCACGCTCATTCAGGATAGCCTTCATAAATGAACATTATTTTCAAATACTCCTGATATAAGTCATAGAAAAAGAATAGTACTCTATTCATGAAAGTGGCTATTACTCGCTACAATGATTAACTATGCTTACTTTCGGCTTGTGAAGATAAACTTCATTCTTACGAGTAATGGCCACATTTCTCGCTCGTTGAATAGATTATTAATAGTCTATTATCAAACGAAAATCTTATAACATGCTACTACACTTTTATAAGAAGTTATAGTAAGATGCCTAAAAACCCTGGTGTGTCGAGTGATTCGATTTTGTTTAGATTTTTCAGAAGACAAATACTCAAATGAAATAGTGGTCTGCTTCCTTAGTCGGTTCCAGAGATGGCGCCCTTATAGAATTTTATTCTTATCATTTTTCCAGGGATATGGTGATTGATGACTGTTGTCAATGTTATGGAATATCAATAAACTTCCAATACAATTCAAAAAATGAATATTTTGGAACCTTTGGTATGAATACAATTCAAGAAAAAAAGAAACTACCCAAATACCAAAATTACGTCACAATCACACTCAAAGCAGTAAGCTTTTAGCTCCTGAAGATGCTAACTTTTTTGACGAAACGCGCGTCGAGTTTGATTGTGACGTAGTTTTGGTGATTGGGTAGTTTTCTTTTTTCTTGAATTTAATTTAATCAGACAGTGAAGAAGCTAGTGTACAGGCAAAACATGTCTGATTAAATAAAATTTGTGTATATCTAATCATTTCCTGTGTAGTTTGTACAATAAGAATTAGATCATGTTCCGTTTTCGTATCATTTGTGGGCAATCCAGAGAGACGAACAAAACAAAAGTGAATAGTTAGTACCACCATATTATGAAGAATATCACATAGTATCTTGTATTATTGGAAAACATTTTAATGAAAATCATGGCATGCGTTCCTCATAACATACTAGAAACTTGATTGAACCTTGGGTTGGTCAGAACAACGAATTGTTGGCTGCCTGTCAATTTGTAGACAAACCTCTACTTTGGATTCCTTGGTTCGTGTCAAATTAAGTTTCAACTAGTGACTGTAGATGTCATAAATAACTTTCTGAAAAATATATATATATATAAGTCGAAAATGTAACAAATGTAACTGATTGATGATATCGATTTAGTAAATTCCAGTAATAACGTTTCTTTTTCTACGACTATTGTATTCTACGTTCATTACATATTGATTTTTAATTGAAGAATAAAGATGATTCCAAGACACCGTGGATCCTAACTCATTATTCAACGGCACTCGGCCAATCACAGGTTCAGAATTTTCAGAATCCACGGGAACTGAGAGGCTTAACAAACAAATTTCTCAAGAAGGCTTTGCTTGATTGAACTTTTGTCACAGCTTGGCATCCGCGAATGTCAGGTTGACTATTTTCTTAGTTTTAACTTTGATCTGTGTGACAAGTACCTAATATAAAATATAAAAATGAATAGCGCGGATTGGGAAAGCAGTGATAGTGAGGAAGATGAAATCTATCTTGCAACAAAGGTATGTCAAACAATTTTTACTTGAACGTTCCACACTCTCTCAGTTCTTAGTCAGAGTTTCTCTAGTAGGTATTTCATTCACAAATCTTCGAGTGCCTGTTATAGCTCAGTTGGTAGAAGCGTGTACATGAAGTGAATGTATAACGAAGGTAGTTATATAGGCGTGAGTTCGAATGCCACTCTTGGAAGTGTTTTTATTAACTATTTTCAATTAAGGCATTCATTCATCCATGAATGAACACCGATTATTCATGTATAATTGTTATTCTACCTTATATTACTTTATAATAAATACTTATTTCCATAAATAATATTTAGATTTCATTAAAACTCTGACTATCGTATAGTCGTAGAGAAAGTATAGTCTTCTACTCGCGTATAATAGCTATTATTTTCTCGGATAATTCCGAAACTCGCCTACGGCTCGTTTCGGAATTTTTGTCCTCGAGAATAATAGGTATCATTACACGCTCGTTATTCATTTCATTCGTCGGCAATACTTGAAAACTTCTGTTCTTGTACACGCAAATGCGGAATATTTGGGAAACAGACCACGATTTCATTTGTTTTTCTCTTAATGAAGCTGGCGAATTGTCTCCCGTTTTATCCCACAGTTTTGTAGGTATGAGTCGACACACCAGGGTTTTTAGACATCTTAATTTATAGTTACATAATAATATGTAAAAAAATTATTAAGATGGTTTAACAACCGAGACTAGTCTCATTTTATAAGATTATGGACAACAGACAAAATATTCTAATTTTATTCTCAGTATTCATATTCTAATTTTATGAACGAGATATAGTGAAAAATTTATCAATTTTATAGAAACTTGGAAATTTCTCCCCATAGCAAGCAAATATCTCAAATGCTGCAAATAATCGTTCTCCGCCAATGGATATTGACTTCGACCGAATTGTGTTTAACTGCTTCCAGGAAATGAAAAAAGACTATTAAACTCCTTATTAAACGAGCTGAGACTTGGTGCAATTAAACTGACGCGGTGCAAGCTCAGATTGTTTCTTTTTCATTTCAGGTGTTGAACAAGCAAGCTGTCCGAAGGAGTTTGAAACCTTACGAGAGATACATGGTTATCTAGTTGATATATATCTGATAGATGAAATTACCAAAAATCAGTAAAAGCACGTTTTACATTTTCCAAGCAGTTGAGTGAACTTGAAAATCATAGAAAAAGAGAAATGGAAAATTGAGACAAGGAATCCAGATAATTCTGCTGAAATGGATTGCAAAGAGATGTTCTTGGATATAAGAATTACATGCCGAAAATGATGAATATTATCAGTAATATTGGATTCCTGCCAATATTATTAATAATAAAATAATTATTATATAATAATATTGTTTAATATTATCAATTTTATATTATTTCCATCAAGTATCAGCATCTGGTTCAAAACCAAAACTAACTGCAAAAGGTTATGGGCCCAGGAGTTTCTAAAGAATAGAAGGAAGTTGTGAGGAAGTAAAAATTTTGTCAATTTCACCGAATAAAATATACTGACATTAACGAAGAGAGATGGCACAAAATTCAATTTTTCAAAATTGAATGGAGGAAACTACTGGACAAGGAAATACAAGATGGAGTTGTTATTAATGACATGTAATAATTGATGATAAACCGAATCCTGTTACCAATCAATGGAAGAAGAACGACATGAAAGTGAAAGCAGGATGAGATTACCTGAAAATGGATACATGGCAGAACATCTCAATTTAATGATGAATTTGATCTACTAGTTGTTAAATCTTGGGAAGACTTGGCAGGACATCTGATTGTTGCATTTTTACTATGTGGTTTGCCCGAAAGTTATAAATCTTCTGTCACAGCGTTAGAAAATAGATTAGAAACAGAATTGATATTGAAAATTATTAAAGAAAAATTTCGAGAGGAATATAGAAAACGAAAAGAAACGTAGAAAAGTGAGGTATTTGACGAATAATTATTATAAGCTGAAAATGCAGCGAAAGGATTTTTTAAACCAAGAACTACTTCAATTGGTCAATTCTGTGTTAAACAGGGTCATTTGAAGACAGAATATTATTTCTTCAAAAGACAACACAATCGAATATCACATGGAACTAATCAGGTAAAAGACGAATGTGAAGAAGCCAGTAAAACTGAGAATGACTTTTGTTTTCAAGTAAGTGTGGACCATTTTTCTACTGGAAATTAATGGTACATTGATTTGGGTTATGCTAGTCATATGATAAATGATTTTTTTTTTAATTTCATCTGAAGACAATAGTGATGTATATCTAGCTGATGGATATAAGCTTAAATCGCGAGGCATAGGTCAAGGGGTATTGCAGTGCGTAACTAATGAACACACTTTCCAAATACCTGTCAAAAAATGTATTCTGAGTTAGTTCACACTGATTTGTGTAGACCAATTCAACTTCAACTCCAAACGGGAAATTATATATTTTCACTATGATCGATGGCATAAATGAGAAGTATATGAATGCGGTCAAAAACCAGTTTGACAAAAAACCTAAAATCAATAGGACCGACAGGGGTGTGGAATATATGGGAAATGAAATGGAAGAATTGTTCAAGAAGGGAGGTATCAGTTATCAATGTACAGTACCATACTGACCACAACAAAATGGAATGGCTGAGAGAAAGAATAGAAACCTTTTATATTAGTAGGAAAGTGCCGCCCCCGGATGTAAACAGGTGGATAGTCAGAATCATTGTTCCTTCGTTCCTTTTACTTCACCAAACAAGGGACTCAAGCTGGTGTTTTAAAATGTAGTTGTTTCACGACTTCCAATAGGAAATTACAAAAATACATTATTTTTGCACAGTTGCACAGTTTGCATAACACAAAGTTGGAGTGAATAATGTTGACGTTGAATGAGCTTTCAGTGTACGCGAACACATTGTGCTTTTGAACACAAATTATCTTCGAGCCATATGATTAATTCACGAAAATACGTCGAAATGATGTCTCCGGGAGACACCAAAATGAACGAAAATTGACAGACAGCGTGTACAGTCGTGTCAGTCGTCCTATTCTTGGAGGCACAGCATATGGGTATGATTCAATAGGGCAACTTTCGAGGTGGGCGATCAAAAATAATGAAATCATCAAGTATAGCTCTGAAATTTCACAGGTGGGTTTTCACATGATGGACTAGTCCACCATTTAATTTTCCGTAGTTGATCTTAGTTCACCCTGTATGCATAACCCATGTTAATGATTTCGCTACGTTTATTGACAACTATTTCATCCATGTTAACGCAAGAGAAAAGCTGGAGTTGTTCAGCAGTAGTATATACTCTTTGGATCCAAATCAAATTAGAATACTCATCATCAGCATGGCACTCCGTTGTCAAGCAGTAATCGATACTAGAGGTGGAATAGCCAAAACCGCTCAAGAAATAATAATAAATTTTTTTGATACTTTATCTTCAACTGTCTAACTTATTCAAAAAGGTAAATATATAGTAGTAACACAACTTCCTTGCCCCGACTTTTGATTAGCTTGCTTTTATGATGGCAACAAAGCTGCCAGAGTGACAGGGTGGCTCGCGATTAACTAGAGTGGAGTCTAGAATAGATCATAACAAAATAAAATGTGATGAGATGTAAGAATGCGGGCGCCAGCTATTTGAAAGCAAGCTCACCCTACAGATTATTTATACTGATTCCCATATTACACGAACAGTATTAAAAAGTAAAGTTACCATACTCTGAATGATAAGCAGCTTACTGTTTGAAGAAATATAATTATTAAAATCACATGATCGTAGAGAAATGGCTGTTACGGGTACGCCCTCACACAAAACTAACTAGCTGAATAAATACCTGAATATTAATTAAATCGTAGTCTACAGGTACAGTTCGATGACCAAATATGTTTCAACCATTAAAAAACCTCGTAGGTGAGATTATACATGGCATCACACGTTAAAAGGTGAGGACTTCGTCTTCCCTAGCTCACACAAGTCTCTCGAAGACTTCCGAGGGTTGCACGTAGGGTTGTAATCGGTTGACGGAAATAACAATTTCAACAATTTTAACAACAATACAGGTACTAGTATGTTTCCAATATCACTCACAAAATACATCTACCGCTGCATGGTAGGAGAAAGGAATATATATGGGCCGTGGTGGTCGGCTGGTAAAACCGTACGCCTCGCAAGCGTGGGGTCGTGGGTTCGATCCACCGATTCACCGGTCTCGTGCATGGCATCACACGTTAAAAGGTAAGGGCTGCGTCTTCCCTAGCTCAAACAAGTCTCTCGAAGATTTCCGAGGGTTGCGCGTAGGGGTGCAATCGGTTGACGGAAATAACAATTTTAACAACAACAATTTTAAACCGCAAAAGTATGGTGCACCTTACCTTGTAGCGTTCACACATTAGCGTTGGGTTAAAGGCTATACTATAGTTAGGATATCAGTAAAGGTTAGGATACTTAGTGCTAGATCTGGTACTTGGAGTGTCAAGTCAGGTCAACTAGGGTGGTACAATGTTGCTTTTTCGACAGTCTCCGCTACAAGTACATCAATGCTCTTCTCAGTGGCTATAGTAGGTGAAAGATTGTCACCCGGAAGACATACCATACATCAACGGAGGGTCATGAAACTTCCTCCAGAAAGAAAGAAATACGGTATTGGGGAAGAACTATAGTTCCCTATTGATAAGCGCTGACATAAAACAAGAACTTGACATTTTGTTCAGCAACTTGGATGACCTAATAAATACCTCTGTCCAGAACAGGCCTAGGTGCTCCCACAGTGGTGGATGCTTTCGGTAGGATATGTCAGATATCAAAATATCCTGGTCAAAGGGTTAACAGCGGCACATAGGGTCAATTACCCAAAAGCCTAACTAATCAGATCCTAAAATATATGAAGAACTTCCAAATGCTTGGATGCAAGGATGCTTACCTGAAGATAATTTGTGTATGAAATCCCCCTAGGGGTAAGGTTCATAAATATGCATACACAGAAATAAAAACGACGAAAACGAAAATTGGAAACTATTGGCAGTTGTAAAATATAACCCCTTTACGGATGATTCAAATGGCATCAGAAATTTTAACAACTCATTTGCACAAATAATTTCAGAGTCATCTCTAGCTAATTAATATTCTTCCTCTTCAAACTTCCAGTAAAAATGTTAAATCCGTGTGCATTGTTGACAAGCACACTTCTTCTCGAAGAGAATTAAACTCTCAACCTATTAATTTTTTCCAACAGGATAGAAAGATATTATGAAGGCATATCCTCAAATGAAATACTGCATGGCATAACCAATTTCGACTCTTCGTTCTCCAAAAACGCTCCACACAAAATTGTTTTTATTTATTTGTGCTTATGTTAGTTTTCCCAGAAATAACTACATTTCCCAGTACATTTTCTCATAATGCGCTACATTTCCATGAAGAAACGGTCTCGAAAAACAATTCTTTCACAAATCCCTTATCCCTTTTTCTACTCTCGTGTCACAAGAATAAACCTTTGAACGGTATCAAGACGAATGTACTACATTTTTATTCGATCTAAGAGAAACAACATCCATCCAGGCCGTTTCTCAGACTGGCATTTTAAATAAACAGCGGCTTAGTCGTATAGAACTTCGGATCGGTTTACTTGTCTGTTTATCTCAAAGTGTGCTCAAAGTGTCGAATAACTGAAAGATTTTGAATCGGGCGATCAGAGGTCTTGAAGGTTTGAAAGGGATCAATGGATGGATCAAATATATCCTTTCCCATTGTTCATTCACCTCATGAAAAAAGTTCGAATGGATACAGGACGAGGAATATATTTATAGGCGAGGATTTGGTGAAGGATTGATTCAGAAAATGTTGGAATAAAAATAAATACTTAGGATACACAATAAAACACTTTTTGTTTATTTTCCACGATAATTTTATATTTGTTGACTGATTTCGGTCATTACACCATTTTAAAAACTAACTAAACACTATAGACCGTCAGATAGTGAGAGATTTAGGTGCCCCATTTTCACATACAAGCCTCGAATAGGGTTGAAAAGTAAGTCGATGTTGAGTAAAATTAAGGGAAATTTACGAGTGGCTCGTGGGGAAAACATATGGAAAAATCAAAAAGAATTTCCATTAAATTTTTCGACGACAAAATGTACTTTACCATTCACGCCACTCAAGCCATTATGTTTTTCGGTCTAGTGACGATGTAGGTTTTCATGGTTTCGATGGGCTTGCGTGGGAAAACCTGTTAAAATCTCGATTTTTCTTTACAAGATTACAGCCTCATTTCAACCCTTTAGCCACCTTCAACACTCAAGCCTTTGATCTTCTGAAGCCAGGTTCTATTAATTAATGATGAGGTGAACACGGCTCGCGTTAAAATATGGAAAATCGAATTTTCCATGAAAAATCGAATTTTCCATATGTTATCCCCAGGAGCCACTCGTAAATTTCCCTCCATTTTACTCAACATCGATGTACTTCTCAACCCTATTCGAGGCTTGTATGTGAAAATGGGGCATATAAATCTGTCACTATCTGACGGTCTACTACTACAACACTAATTTCGTCGCACCCCAAAATTTTGACCCTATTAAAATCTGAATAACTTTTTTCTGCATTGAACATTTTGAATTCTGTAAATACTGTTCGATAGCCTAGTCCTTCAGCTATAATCTCGTACTTCTTCAAAACATAAGGTTTTCCGCAAAAAATCGCTACCGGGTATTATCTGAAACTGTGCAAAATTTCTGAATTTTCAAAAGGATACCAAATGAAGAATTTTTTTTTTCAAATTTGACAGCAGTGGCATGAAGATGAACTCATTACAAGATATTTTTCGAATTGTCTTATTATCTCTTTTGTTTACAGGGTGATCTCAAAAAATTGTATTTTTGGTTTTGCAGTCATAAGTTTTTTCCTCGTCAATCGATTTTCAAAATCTCCGGCTCATTTTGAAGCTGAAACTTTAGATGAAGAGATATGAAGATCAGAATAGACTCAAGATGAAGATTAAAGATCAAGGGTTTCCTCAAAGGTGACCTAAATCTGAAACACCCACAAAATCCGGTTGGGAGGAGAATTAAATGAAAATCAACTTGTTTTCGGAATGATCATCCATTCTGAATACGTCCAGATCTGTCAGTAGTCAAGAATTGTGCATGAAAAAACCCAATTGTAACGGCAGGATTTTGAAAAAAAAAATCAACCCATTGTTCGCCTGAAATGCATGGCCCGTAACCAAGGTAACAACAATCACAATCAATGACTGACAAGCTAGGTTAGACGTCAATTTTGATTCGTTTGCAAAAAAAATTATCATATCGATGCCGCATCTAACGCCCGACCAGCTGGAACTGATTCCACGAATGACGGAACAAGGATTATCTACCTACCCTCCAAATTGCCAATCTGCTTGGAACAACAGTTAGATCCGTCCAAAGGGTCCACGTCCGAGCTAACGCTGGGGATATTCAGTATCGACCTAGGGGGCCAAGAAGGGGTACAAGAAGAAGAACAACTCCCGCTCAAGACCGCCTTATTGGAAGATTGGTACGGCGGACTCGGACTTCAACCGCCCCCAAAATTCGTCGTGAATTGATCGATGCCGGGAATTCAGGTTTCAAGTCAGACAATCCGACGCCGGATCCACGATCTTGGATTACACGCAAGGAGACGAGCTGCCTGCCCCTTACTGAAACCTGTACATCGAGCAGCAAGACGATTATGGGGGGAAGAACATCAAAACTGGGGAATAGCAGAGTGGAATAGGTGTATGTTTACGGATGAGAGTAGGTTAACTTGTTTCGAAAGGATAGTCGTGTGTTGGTTTGGAGAGGGAGGAATGAAAGGTCTTTGGAAGGAAATATGGAGGCGAGGGTGGCTTTTGGAGGTTGAGGAGTGACTGTGTGGGGTGGAATATCGATGAATGGGAGGAGTGAATTGGTGATTCTGAGAGGAGAGAGTATGAACGGTGAGAGGTATAGAGATTTATGTATGAGAGAAATCGTGGAACCTTACGCCGCAAATATCGGCAACAACTTTCTTCTCGTTGATGACAATGCGAGACCGCATAGGGCTCACATTGTCAACGAGCTTTTGAGGGATCACGGTATTGAGCGAATGAACTGGCCGTCTTTCTCTCCGGATATGAATCCGATGGAAGATGTCTGGAGTCGTATGAAATTGAAATTGAAAGAAAGGGAAGGGCGAATGGAAAATTTGGATGACTTGGTGAATGCGGTACAGCAAGAATGGACAGCTGTACCACAGGAGTTCATTGGTAGTCTGATAGACAGCATGCCGGAAAGGGCCAATGAAGTAATTGCCAAAAGGGGAGGACCCACTAAATACTGAATATCATAAATATTTTTCAATTCTAATGTTATCCAAGTTATTTTCTCTTTGTTGTTGCTCAATAAAAACTCAATACAACTTGTTTTCTTGATCTTGCTTACTAACACGATTAATGCTTCACGATTGAGAAAAAAACCGCTATTGTGGAATGAGCCTCAGCTGGTCAGGCTTGTCAGTCACTGAATGTGATTCTTGTTACCTTGGTTACGGGCCATGCATTTCAGGCGAACAATGGGTTGATTTTTTTTTCCAAAATCCTGCCGTTACAATTGGGTTTTTTCATGCAAAATGTTTCTTCATTTGGGATCCTTTTGAAAATTCAGAAATTTTGTACAGTTTCAGATAATACCCTGTAGCGATTTTATGCAGAAAACCTTATGTTTTGAAGAAGTACGAGATTATAGCTGAAGGACTGGGCTAGCGAACAGTATTTACAGAATTCAAATTGTTCAATGCAGAAAAAAATTATTCAGATTTCAATAGGGTCAAAATTTTGGGGTGCGACGAAATTAGTGTTGAGTAGTTTAGTTTTCATCCAAATCTGAGTATTTATACCTGCATTGCCTAGGATATACCTCAATTAGTAGCAGTATATCGATTCTTAGAATCAAAACCAATGATAAATGAACATAACAATAGCAACGCATTCGATCAACAACTGCACATCGATACTATTTTCACCGATTTTTCGAAAGCTTTCGATATAATAGACCACACCATTCTTATGGCAAAATTCAATCAGTTCGGATTTGATAATAATCTGCCTAATGAAATCCTACTTATCCAACCAGTCGCAAGGTGTTCAGTATAGAGGCTACAAATCGTATGAATTTATGGCTACCAGTGTAGCCCCACAAGGAAGCAATCTCGCACCTCTTTTATTTTCCCTCTTCGTAAACGATATCTGCGACAACATAAGCAGTAGTTTACTTCTTTTTGCTATTGTATTTTGTATTTTATTTGTTGTATTTTATTTATTTGTATTTTTCCTATTGTATAAGATATTAGCAATGAGCAGTCCTCCGGACATCTTATGTCATAAGCTCATTGTTTGTGAATTACAGCTTTCTTCTCCGTTTTATACGGTCTTGACGATCGTGGTTCATGGGTATTGCTTAGTTGGGTGGTCAGCGCTGGGATGGCGCTCGTAGTTTTGGAGGTATCCACTGTGCGGGCACGATCTCAATTTCGGTCTTGAAATGGATTTGGTTATCGATTCATTCGTTGCTGTCATTAGTTATTGCCTGCTAGACCTACCCTATACTGATGAGGGGCAACACACCGAAATCGATATATAGGTGGTCCGAATGTTTCGATGAACATTTCCATGCAACAAGCAATTGCAGAGATAACCTTGTAGGAACTCTGCACGGAAATTTCATCAGATGTAATTCAATGTTCGTCGTGGCATTTTAGCCAGGAAAGTAGTTGTTTTCTGATGGATTTTCGACCCAACTTTTCCTATTGTATAGGATATCAGCAATGAGCAGTCCTCCGGACATCTTATGCCTCAAGTCATAAGCTCATTGTTTGTGAATTACAGATTTCTTCTCCGTTTTATACGGTCTTGACGATCGTGGTTCATGGGTACTGCTTAGTTGGGTGGTGGGCGCTGGGATGGTGCTCGCAGTTTTGGAATTATCCACTGTGCGGGCGCGATCTCAGTTTCGGTCTTGAAATGGATTTGGTTATCGATTCATTCGTTGCTGTCATCAGTTATTGACTGCTAGACCTACCCTATACTGATGAGGGGCAATATCCCGAAATCGATATATAGGTGGTCCGAATGTTTCGATGAACATTTCCATGCAACAAGCAATTGCAGAGATAACCTTGTAGGAACTCTGCACGGAAATTTCATCAGATGTAATTCAATGTTCGTCGTGGCATTTTAGCCAGACCCAACTTTTCCTATTATAAAGGATATTAGCAATGACCAGTCCTCCGGACATCTTATGCCTCAAGTCATAAGCTCATTGTTTGTGAATTACAGTTTTCTTCTCTTTTTGCGGATGTTCAACGTGATCAAACACCCTGGGGACTGCATACTCCTTCAAAGTGATATTGATTCCCTGCATAAATGGTGCCTAGACAATAAACTACATCTCAATATACAAAAATGCAAATTCGCAACATTCTCGCTTAAAAATAATCAGCTGCACTTTAACTATTCAATAAATAATATCCACCTAGAACGTGAATCTTGGAATAGTATTTGACCCCAAAGTTAACTTCACTCCACATATTGATAAAGTAACGTCTGCTGAGAAAATGCTCGGATTCATTTATAGGAACTGCAAAGACTTCAACAACAAACAATGCTACCTCTCTTTATACACTTCATATGTAAGAACAAGACTTGAATACGGGTGCCTAATTTGGTCTCCATATTACACATCTCAAGCAAAACATTTCGAATCTATTCAGCGTGCGTTTATGAAGTACATGGCTTATAAATTAGATGGACGTTACCCTTAACAAGGCATAGACAATGACATTTCACTCAACAGATTCAACCTTTTGTCACTCAATGATCGGAGAATATATCATTCATGTTTATTCGTTCATATAATTATTAATTATCAAATAGATTGTCCTGAGCTATTAACAATGTTAAACTTTCGAGTACCTCGTATACACAGCAGAAATGCAAACTGTTTCTACCTTCCAACACCTAGAACTAACATCTTTGCCAAATCACCTTTATATGCAATCTGTAACAAATTTAACAACTTTAGTGAAGAAACCGACGTATATAACCAACTTATAAACCATTACAAAACAAAGGTCAAACTAATTCTTCATAACAAAAACAAAAATGAGAGAAGAAAACCTAAACTACTCTCCAAATGTTAAGTATTTATTGTGAATAATTATTTGAAACCGGCCACATATTTACATATAGTTTCAGTTCTAGCTGTAACTCACAATCATAAAATATAATGTATCGATGTCCTGTAATTGGGGCTTGACCCTGTTTGGTACTTTTTTTATAACAAATAATTTGATAAATGCAGGTTTTGGGAACTGGGTTATACGTCAGTTTTCCCACATTTTCAATGGATATGTGCCACATATTTGAGGCATAAGCAGTTGATCTCTCAGGACGGAAACCATGTAACAATATTTTACAAAATTTTTAAGTTTACAGCATCTTTTCAACAAATATCTAATAATATGCCTCACCAAAACAATAGATTCTCTTATCATCTGTCCATTCATTTGCTGAAGCATATTTGTCATCAGTCTTCAAAAATTCCTGATCATCAGTGCAGACCAAGTCAGGATGGAAAACAAATACTCCTACCTGTCATCCTGCAATCAATTTCCATCTACTTTTGTCAAATATTTCTTCGAAAACATCAGTACCTTGCGACAAGTAAGTATCCCAATTTGCATAGGTTGTAAAAATAACAAAAATGTCCCATCATGAATAATGAATCCACACACCACATCAGCCTCCACCATTTGTTGCGAATTGGGGTTCGTCCACGAATAACTTTGTAGGGAACCTCCCGAGAATATTCGCTAGTTACATTCTGCTCAAGTTTTGTAATAGCATGAAAATGTTCATTAGTTTTGATGTATTTTGAGCCAACTGAAGTCATCAAATTCCAAGAAGCACTTCCAACTTCTGAGTTAATCACGAAGTAAAACAAATAATAGCTCTTTCACTAGTTTCACTCATACAGCATAATCTCTTGTAACCAACTGAATGATACTCCTCGCTTATATTATTACTGGAAAATGGTACGTAGAATAAACATAAAGGACACTTTTGATAGCCGCTGAACGAGAAATTCATGGTATTCGGACTTTCATGCAACATAAACGATACAACGAGAATGATGGATGGTGATTATCGCACCACTTTCCAGTTTCTTTGTTCAGTTCTCCTTTCACTTCCGAACTTTGTTTTGTCTGGCACGCCAACAATTTTGTGCCGACAATATTGTAACTTTATAACTTGATTACTACTCACCTGCATATGATTGATGCCAATAGCGCCATTTTCCAACAGAAAACTGCTATTTGAAGAAAACGATATTGTAGCTCTAATAGAGGAACGTACTGCTAGTGAAATATCAGACAGCAATAAGGCGTACACTCAATGTAAATGAAATTTACGAAGAAATACTAAAGTGGCAATTCAGAAAATTGAGTATTATAAGAACAACTCATTCCCAACCCACAAGCCAATAAGCCTGTTGTTGTCCTTCTCAACCAACAAATTACTTGTGGAGTTCTCCGCTCCTAGTGAATTTGACCCGATCATAGAAATAGTCCACACCCTCCTTGTTACATAAACTAAAGAGCACCGAATACTGTCCAAAGTATATGGCTATAAGAATATTCAATCACTTACCTAATTCTTTCAAAGGGTATTCACCGACTGAATTTAAGAGACAGATAAAGTTAGTTTTGACACAAAGGGCATACTACTCACTGAAAGAGTATTTTGAGGACAAAAACTTCATATGACCTTTTATATATTTTTACAATTTTAACATAATTTTAAGTTTTCAATATATCTGTCTTAGGTATAATATGTGACTAGGTGCTGCGTATACCTGTATTTATTTTAATATGTATATTTTTATTTTATTTATTATTAATATTTACTGTGATTGTCAAATGTATATTTTTCATGCTTAATTTTGTCATTTATTATGATACGCTATTTTTCTATAGGATCATTTTGACTTGTTCTATATCATGCATGTATGATCTTCAAGAACCAATAAATTATCTATCTATCTATCTGTCTTGATCGGTTCATGAGGATGAAATTGATGAGATTAGGAGACGAGAGTCGAGATAGTACTGACGACCGATACACCCCCCCTCCTCGCGAGGAGTATGCACTAAACGATTGCGTTGGACCGGCAGGATGTTCAATCGATATCGCCGTTTATAATTTCAATGTGTGTTTTGAGCGTTTTTCGTGGAAAACTTATATTTAATAACAGAAACAGTTTCATTTTAAATATGATGGGGTTCAACCGTATCACAGTAATTATAGTTTAAAAAAGCTGGGGGGGGTGTTTAGGTGTGTCAAAGCGATTTCAGTATATATAAGTTTTATAACCGAGAGAGTTAGAAACCTTATAGGGCTAACAAGAACGAATTTGCGAGTAGTAATTCCAATTATGAGAGGACAAGTAATACAAGTTATTTATAGATCCACACCTACTTACTATTTAATTATCAAGTTATTGGATAAAGATGATTATTTTGAACTTTTGGTGGTCTTTAAAAAATAAAAATTTTGCGATCGGACGTGTGCTAGGCATATGAAAGATTATTTTACGTTTGCAGAGAATTGGGTTAGTTTCTTATGTTACTTATTCTACACGTTTATGATATTCCTTGTCGGATAATTTCAGTTATTTTATTTTATTCATCAATTCTTTCGATAAAATCCTGGGCATAATAAATTGAAAATCCAACTGTCTTCTAAGATCCCTAATGAAGAGATATTTCAGCCACAAGACCGTCTCCTAATATTGACGGCCGGATCTAAGCCATTTTGGAAGTTTGAGAGACAAAAATAGCCATTTAGGCCTTGAGTAAACAGATAGCTAGTATTTCCTAGCCATAAACATTCTTTCAGCTTGGTTATAACAACACAAGTTACTGAAAATCGGGGTGGTAACAGCATTTTGCATTTTATTTATTTCGAATGGTCTTCAAGTATTGTTTAACTAAAAGCTTCACCCTGAGAAACAATATAGTCAGTGCAGTGAAACTAAAAACAGCCAGAGGAAAGAAAATGCTCTCAGGTATTTTTTTCATTAAATCCTTTACGATCATAAAAAATGATATAGGATACGTCAGACAACAAATATACATACACACGTACACTCTACATTTATATACATAAAAATATAACATTTCCACATAATATAACAGTTCCACAAAATAAATATAAATATATACAATATATAACCACATCATTGATTGAAATATTCAGTAGTACTATAAAAACAACCATTAATCAAAAATTCTTTCAGCTTTGTTTTGAAAAGATTTTCCCTGTCTAGATTTTTCAAATCATCAGGTAAGTGATTATGAAATTTTTCTCCCTGATAAGATGGAGAATTTTCAAACAAACATGTTGAATGTTTCTGCAGCCGTATCAATTCACCGTGCCTAGTAGAATATGCATGAAAGTCAGAATTTCGATTGTAATTATGTATTTGTTTTTTGAACAACAGAATGCATTTGTAAATATAAATGCTAGGTACGCACATGACTTTATTTCTTATAAAATATTGCCTACAAGATTTTCTATAGTCTATTTTATAAATTAGGCGCAACACCCTTTTCTGGGAGACAAATATTTTGTTGAGTTTTGTGGAGCATCCCCAAACTGCAATATTATAAGAAATATGGGAATAAACAACAGCAAAATAAACGTTTAAAAGCTGGGCTTTATTGAAATAGGATCTCAATTGTCTGATTGCATAGTACCCACTGTTAACTTGCTTGCTTATACCTGACTCCCAGGTCATGTTACCATCGATATAAGTACCAAGAAATTTGGTGTTATCTGATGATTCAATTATTTCGTCACCCACTCTAACATGAAAACAATCAATTTTTCTATTTCTTCTGGAATAAAACTATAGCAGAACAGTTTTCTCCACATTCACCACTAAAGAATTTTTACAACACCAATTTGTAAATTCTAGACTCAAATTGTTCAATTTTTCTTGAAGCTGCTTTGGGTTATCGGTATTTGCTGCGATGGTTGTATCATCTGCATACAGAACTGTGCTTAAATGATGGCATATCGTTGATGAACAGGAGAAAGATGAGTGGGCCCAATATAGAACCTTGAGGAATTCCAAGATCAATGTCATATTGCTGCGACTGACAATTGTCAACTTTGACATGTATCTTTCTGAGAGTCAGGTATGATCTGAGCCATGAGAGAAAGTTACCCCTGAAGCCAAGTGAATACAGTTTTTTGCAAATAATATGGGGGTCAATGATGTCGAATGATAAGTCAAAAAAAAGTGCATCGACATACTTTCTTCTATCTAGTGAGTCATAGACACACCGGAAAAAACTGCAAAATGCACTTTCTGTTGACCTACCTGGATATTGTATTCAAAGGATAAATTACACTGGTGACCAGTAAAATATAACTTAACATCATTCAAATAATATAGAATTACTTCCTATAGTGGGCAACTTTGGAGTCATGGTTTTCTTTGGAATGAGTTTGGCTAGAATCCAAATAAATGCAAGCTTCTATGGAGTTATGGCAGCTCTTCTTATTTCTATTTCACCAGTTGATGGTTTTTGGATGGCAAGGATATCAGTTGGAGCACTCTGACAGTTCTGATGACTACAGTTTATGCTGACACTTGTCGCGGTGAGAGTTTTAAACTGTAGTTACCTTTTTGGAGCGGCTATTGGCTCTGGGTAAGAAAACGCCTCTTTGTCTTCGAGGTTTATGAGCTAGACATCCTCTCCGTATTCCTCGAATCGTTCTCTTTTGAGATGAATCGTGGCACATTTTTCGATCTCGAATTCCTGTTCGATAGCCTGATTGTACTCTTTAGGAGTAATATGAATATTTTTTTGTCTCGAGGCCTATAAGTTGAGGTCACCCATGTGAAATAAATATGTGATTTAATGCTGGTGAAACCATGTGTCCTGAGAAGACGAAGTTTGCCTTCTGCATTCACCTGGCTAAGATTATTGCTATCCAAAGGCAAGCTGGTAAAGTGGTCAGATTCGAAAGCAGCGTATTGATCATTTCACTAAGGGCAATATGACCAGAAAAATAATTTTAACAGAATAGTTTAGGAAATGCCTACGGACTTCAAAGAGTAGATCTCGATATTTTGTTCGTTATTCCCTTCTTTTCAGAGGATATTCTTATCGCCTGAAGCGGAACACTCCATTACGAAAATAACGACCAAGTCGAGTTTTCATATAAGTTATTATTGAAAGTTTTTTCATAAGATGCTAACTTTTTGAAGGAAACTGTCTATATGAATACAAATAATTCCGAAATATCTCTTCTCTCCACACATATTTCCACAATGTAGAAAGATATCTGACATGAAACAACCACATGCTCGGCTAATACCACAACGGACATTAAACTACATCTGACAGATATATGTGCAACGTTTCTCATTGAGGACACAATTTTAACAGCTTCTTCTTACCGAAACATGTCTGCATATGGTCAAATACACCCAAATGAATATTCTCAGTGGGACTTGAAACTAATTTAGATGAAAATTACATTGTTTTGTTGGCATAATTTTCTGGATGAACAAAAACAAGAGCTGGAAGTAGTTCAGACGGAATGAAAACAGATCGATACCTATTTCGAATTTATTGTAAATTATTCACACTTTCAACACAATAATAAAATTCATGCAAATTACATGAATTATTGAAAATATTATTGATCACAAAGTTTCCTATGAAATTATATGTGTTTTTTGGATAACAACTCGTTGTTTGTTTCGTAGCACACTTTTCCAAACAAATATTCAATTCATATTATGATTAGAATCCAAAAGCAGTTAAATTCGAAATATTATTTCAGTAGTTTCGAACATCTCTTGTATAAAAACAAAGCCTGATGGGCTACATGCAGCAAAAAAATTATTAGGAAATGTTTAGTTGGGATCTGCGTACATTCAGATTATTAGAAGTTATTAGAAGTATAACATAATGAAGCTTTCCAGATAATCCCATTCAAGAAATTATTGGCACCTTTTCTGTTGTCCCGTCATTGTTTTTTGGTGGGCGATGACAAATCATTGTCGGTGAAGAAGGAATTTGCCTGCTTGATGAAGAAATCAGTTATAATTTTTGGCTCACATGTAATGATGGCTAATAGTCAGTTTCAAAATGTTTGAATCAGCTTTTTTGTCAATTTATCATATTTTTTGTCACAAGACCTTTATGAATTTATTCGAATTAACTCTCAAACATTTTTGAGCATAATTTCGCTTGCAAAATAGTTGAATGTGCGACTTCGGAAACCTACCATTTAGAATGAAGAGAATGAATTTCTCAATACAAGATCTAATAGAAAAAACCATCATACTAGTTAACGAAACATCCAAAAAAATACAGACCCCTTATCCCTATCAGCAGACCGAACATTTCTAGGGTAATAAAAAAATATTAATTCCACCCGTGAAGATTCGACTTCCGGCAGCAGTTGAGGTCAGACGGCGGCTTCTTGTTGGAAGTCAGGTTAATGTGGGGGATGTCCGCAGTCTTGAATACTTGCATTGACAGATTAAAAATAAAGTGTGTTGTTAAAAATTAAAAGTGTGTTGTTAAAAATTAAAAAGTGTTGAAAATATGAGATGCAGTATTGCCTAGAGCAAGACAACTGCATTTCCCCGATACAACCGCATTTCCCCGATACAACCTTGCTGTATACGCCGGTTAAAGGCCGGATGGGAACGGATTTCTCGCAGCGGAGCATGTCCAAATAGCACCGATAGGAAGCTAACGGACAATAATTGAATAGAGAGAGATAGAGAATTCCACCAGTAAAGTACTGCGATGCACATGGAATTATAGGGAATAGACTTTCATCGATGTCTCGAATTTTCTTAATAGATTCAGAATAAACTTCGTAGGGCTGAAACCTTAGTTGTTGGTTCCATTTTGTTTTCCGATTGATATACTTTTTAAAACAACACAACTTCCATTATTCTCAGTCTAAATCATCGGAATAGATGGTTTGTGGGGAGGAATTATTTGTCAACAAGTTATAGGACCATAAATTTGTGATGGACAATTGAAGGTAAAAAATACAATTTTCCCGTGATAATCTTCTTGAACTCCTGGAGAATGTGCCTGTGAATATCAGACAACGTATGTTCCAAATAAATGGCTTGGTAGATGAGGCCCACAAAATTGGCCAGCGAGATCACTTGGGGACATAAGATGATATGAAGGAGTGAATAAGTGCTGCTTTTCGAACAGTGACGCCGGAAATGTTATAACATGTTGAGGAGTCTTTCAAACAGAGAGTTTTAGAAATGTATTCAACATGTATTCATTTATTCTGAAAAAAATATGAAACTTAAAGAAAAACAGTTGCGTTCGATCATTTTTACTATAAATATCAATCAGGTCACCTTCTGCCTTTTATAATTTGGAATATGATTCCATAAAAAAGCTCCTTATTACTGTTAATAAACACACCAGCTCTCGTCAAAATCAACACAGAAAATTTCGAGTAATTAAGGAAAAACCAATTTTCAATTGTTAGGACACACGTTTATATGATGTTTTCTTCATGAAATATGACAATGAATCGCCACCTGAAATTGAAGACATCAATTGGTTTACATCCTGCATATAAACTGTCGATTGTAATGCCTCCATACACGCATGTAACCCCAGTACAGGATAACACGGTATCTCATTCCTCTCATTTCAACTCAATAATTCGATAAATTCCAGATATTCGAATGTCTGAAGCAGTCATTTCGAAAACCTTTCAAGTGAATGACGGCCTACTTTACCAACAATGAGCTCCTCTTCTTCACTTTCCGACTGTCGTACACAGGAAAATGATATAATAAAGGAGATCGCTCCACAAACAATAACATAATTATGCTTGTTACAGACAACAATGGGTATCCTTTATTCGAATCTGTTGTTCGTGAGTTTCGTTTTAAAAATATTGAAACTTTGGTTAGGTCAGGACTCTGCTGAGATATTCATCTAGTGGAATGAACTTATTGGATAGAAGCAACGGGAAAAAGAAAGAGGGATAGTGTGATATATTTTAACACATATTTGTGAATCGTCATAAATGATATACGTTGATATGTTGAGGTTCATTTTAAGGCATCTGTGAAAATTTCTTACGTCCATATTCGCTATTTTCCAGTTAGTTACCCGATTTCACTCTTCATCATAACTTTAACAAATTTTGGTGAAACAGAGTACAGTGCTGTCTTTAGTTTTCTTTGCTGTCTATGGGAGACTTCATTCGATGTTCATCATTGAATTATCGATTCTGGAAGGTATCAAACATTATTAATTTGATTCCAGAGATATCTGTTAGTTTTCGCGATTATTTCATTCCTGAATTTTTTTATTGATCGACTGTAATAGAGGTAGAAAGTTTTTATGTTATGGTTCCCACGAAAAGGTAAATCCTGTAATGTACAAAGAACATCATGACACACGAGAAAACGGAGGTAGGACTGGGTGTACTTCTTGAATTCCTGCAGGCTGTATGCCACAGAGAACACCTGCCAGAGCAGTGACATCCACTGCTTTGTCGTTAATTAGAACGAACCCTGCGAAAGAGATGTTCTGAATGTCTTCAAATGACTACAAAATAATGTGAAAACTAAGCTCGATGGGTCAGTCTCCTTCCAGCGGTGTTCCAGAAAAGTGAGAGAACTTAGAAGTGCAACATCACCGACAAGAGGAATGGCTCGTTTTTGAACAGAATCTAAGGATATCATCAGCACAGAATTTCAGTACAGGTTGGATCTCTGCCTTAAAAATCATAATGATTTGACAGGAAGTGAAATAGCTCTTGGCAAGAAACAGAAAACCAAATTCTCGAGATGCTCTTTCAGCAATGGACGTCACCAAGCTTTCCCATGAAAGAGTACTGTAATATACAGTACGATGCAAATGTACGGAATAAATTCGTTATTTCAAAAATAGGCGACTTCTGAAAAAATCCAAAACACGCTAGTTTTAGTTTTTGAATACCCATCTCATGATGTACAAACAAGAGACGCTACGTCACCGGTGTTAGCGTGATGAGGTAATTAACGATTTTTTTAAATGCAAACAGGGTTCATGTGGCACCTCAATTACAATAAATGCTCATTCGCTGAATTAAATAATACTAAGGATTCGGAAAAAGAAATACATTGACTGATACAAGTTCTACACTCTAGTTTGGAATAAGTCGATGGAAAGTGAAGTGTCATCAAAGTGTTTGACATTATTTCTATAAAAATATTTAAATCACTTATAATCTGGCAATGAGACATAATTTAAATTATGATTGGCTGGAAGATAAAGGCAGAAGTTCGTTAGTTAGTCAATACTGAATACCCCTTTCCTGATCAACAATTAGTAAAATTGAGAGAAATTTTCGAGAAACGGGCCATGTTAAAGATCTCCCTAAATGTTGTAGAAAATCAATTTTAAAAGCTCAAAAACTTGACGTGGTACTTGCGTTTCAAGAAAATCCCCATACCAGCTCGAAGCAAGTCACACCGGATAATAATTAACACCAATCGACTGTTGTTAGAGTGTTGAAAAGAAAGAACTAACATCCGTATAAAGTTCATCTGGTCCAACAACTATGAGAAGATGACTTTGGTAGAAGAGTCGAATTCTCATGATGGAACGCTGTAACAGAGATCGGAGTTTCATACAAAGTGAATTATTTTCAGATGCAGGAGCATAGCACACAATATCCACAAAAAGTGAATGTTTGGGCCGGAATTTTAAAGAACTAGGTAATACGGCCATCATTTTTTGAGGAAATTGTAACTGATGCTCGGTATGTACACTTTTTTCGGGGTTATCTGGTGCCACAACTGAATCAACTATTTCCAAATAGAAATGATTTGTGGTTCCAACAGGATGGGGCGCCCCCACACTACGCCGTTGATGTACGAACCTACTTGAAAACCGGTTTTTGAAGTAAGTGGATAGGAAGGAGAGGACCGATCGAATTGCCACCAAGGTCTCCGGATTTGACTCCGTTAGACTTTTTTCATGGGGATACTTAAAGAGCAAAATTTACCAAAATCGATCAAATGATTTATAAGAGATGAAGGAGCGCATCAGAACGGAGACTGCACAAATAACCCCCGAAGTTTTCGAAGACGTTGAAGAGGAATTCACTGCCCGGCTTTCACATTGCAACGTTGCTGAAGGTCATCAATTTGAACATTTATTATGATTTTATTGTATTTTAATGAATAAAAAGTTTTAGTTCACCCTGCATAAACTAGTATTAAAATAATTATACCGTTGAATAGAATATTAGTAGACGTTTCGAATAAGATGCCACATGAGCCCAGTTTGCATTTAAAAAAATCGTCGATTACGTCATCACGCCAACACCGGTGACGTGACGTCTCTCACATGCATATCATGAGATGGATTGTCAAAAATTAAAATTGACGTGTTTTTGGATTTCTTCCAAAAGACGCATATTTTTTAATTATCGAATTTATTCTATACATTTGCATCGTACTGTTTATCCAAAATCACGTACTGTATATCCAAAATCCAAAATCACGTGCACGTTTCTGTCCCGTTCTCTTCTGGTATTACAGGCTGATTTCGGAACTTTGGACGAGAAAGCGGTATGGAAGGTACTATCATCTACAAATCTATGTACTGGGCATAAGGTAGCTCCCAACAAACCATAGCTGTGTTGGTGCTACTTCGGATCCTAGCGGAACACAAGCATTTTCAGGAAGAGTGTCGGATGACACCACCACGCGATCAAACAACTTGGAGAAATATAATGCAACGGCCAGAGTTTCACCATATTTTTTTAAAGATAGCTGCCGCATATGCCGCCAGATGAAAAACTGCCGTTTGCTGTTTGGTGAAATGAAATAATTGCCACAAGGTTGCTATATGATGGTTCATCGGGTGATTAGTAAGGGCAGCAGAGGAATTTGGTATGATTGGTACCAGCCAGATTGAATCAAATCACGTCAAAATCATTCGGCTCTAAACTCTCTTTGCGTTGTCATGAAAAGTTTCTCTTAGAGTAAAGGCAAATACCACCTTCGAATTCAGAGCATTTGAAATGATAAAATTCGTCTATGAGTACTGTTTTTAATTAGTATTCGTAATTCGTGTTCTATCGAGTTTTACAAAAAAAGATGAAGAACTAATTATAAAATTACATGACGATTTTGGTAATTACAGATAAAACACATCAGGATAATGTTAATTCTGAATCGTTTCTAACATCACAATTATAAATTGCATATCTGTTTTACAAAAAAAACTCAATACAGTTCGTAATTTATCGAGGACTTGAAAAAGTAATTTAAATAGGATACGAATTTAAAACCATTTCGTGAAAGTAGTTCGCAAACAGGACCCTGAATTCGACTGCATCTTGCTTTTTTTGCATTCCCATTTTTCCTATACATATTTAGAATCCATTACCGAAATAAATTGCCATCGTTTAAAACAGCGCTTTCCACTCTTGAGAATTCTGAAGTAGCGTAACTCGAGTATACTTGATTTCAACTAAGTCATGCGATTATTGAGCAGGAGTGTTTCGAGAAGATTGACGGAAGATCATCGAACAAATAACTGAATATTTCTTTGAAATCCAATCTTCCACAGTATTCTGTTCAATAGAAAATTTATCGGCAAACATCCAACAAACAAAGTACTGTCCCTTAACGAACTAAACGGAAGAAAAATACCAAACAAGAACGTTATGCTCCACGTCAACTTCATCCCAGAAAATATTCGCAAACACAACTTACATCAATTCATGATTTTTTTCCTACTGCATAATTATAATAATACTACGGAACAAAATCGTCTAGCTTTAAATCAAAGAGCACAACTGAGGGAAGAAAACCATGTAGCGGGAAGCCTTCGTTATCGAACGAAAAAAAGGGGGGTTTTGCCCAATGAACATCAAGCAGGTAAATTAAACTAAAATGTAGGAATACATTCTCTCAAAAATTATCAATATTATCAAAAATGTATCGAACATGCCGTATACTATATTTTGATATAATTCAGTCGGTGGGAAACTTTGTTGAATTTTATAATTCAGTACGTGAGTGAAATTGTTACATTTGAAACACAACTTAACCTCAACTGTGTCAACTAGAAAACGAAAGTTTTCAAAAAGGCCACTGATAGTTATGCCGTGTCTATAGCTAGTGAGAGCAATGAGGGAAATTAGGAAGAGCAGAGGTTTAATACACAGAAAATGTTCAAAAAACGTATGAACTGTATTTATAGGTCTTTGCAAAATAATTTATTTAAAAAGTAACTAGTCTAGGAGGAATTGATTAATTCATTCAAATCGTTATTGATCTCACGTTTGTACAAAGTTGAAGAAATTCCGTTTTTTTGTTCGTTGTTTTGAATCCATGAAAGAACAGAATCTACCAAATTAGTCGTGAACAAACCCCAATTCACATTTCACAAGTGGTGGAGCCGCTATGGGTACCACCCGAGAACCCCTGGAAGAATCGAGATGAAGCCACAGCCCAGCAGGTCGTGTAGTCTTTCCACATTCAATGGGAAAAAGTCGATCCAAGTTCTACCATGCCAAGCTTTGTGATATCTAGTAAAGCTAAACCAAAATGAAGTCCAACCGGACCAAGCAATGCAAAGTCCAGTGAAGCCATGCCCAGTCTCAGCAGGGAGATTCACGCCAAACCTACTAAAGCTGAGCAATGCCATGTTCAGTAAAATGAGTCATGCCAAATCCACTAATTCTGAGCCTCACCATGTTCAGTAAAAATGAGACTAATCAAGTTAAGCTGAGCCATGCCATGTCCAGAACAAGCGAGCCATGCCAAGTCCAGTATGTTTGGGCCAAACCATACCTGGTCTAGCCCAGCAAACCCAAGACTGACTGAACCAGCAGAGTGAGAGGTCGAAGCTAAGCCAATTGTACCCAGGCTACATCTGATTGAATAGAGCCAAAAGGAGCCAATCCAAGATAGAAGATGCAGCAAGGGGTGGAAGACTTCAAATGTGGATGGTGCAAGCAGACGTCTTCTGCGGATATTTATTCGTAAATTTATATTCACATAGTATTAATGTTATGTTTTTGTGAATCTGTATCAAATTATCAATGGGGTTGAAATATAATCGCTCGGTACGCGTGATTTTGGCCGGGAGAAGTTGGGGGGATGGGAGTTGTCAAAAATGTATCGAAAATACCGTGAATTCAAATATTTTTTTATAATTCAGTACGTGGGTAACATTGTTAATTTTTTTTAATTCAGTACGTGAGTCAAGTGGTTACATTTTCAAACTTAACTTCAACTGTGTCATGAACAGAAAACAACAATTTTCAAAACGGCCTCTGATAGTTCGATCGGGCATAGCGAGTGAGTTCAATGGGGAAAATTTGAAAGATCAGAGGTTAAAAACATAGAAAAATGTCCAAAAAATCTGCCAGTCTTGATTGTAAATATAGGTTTTTCAATAGTAATATCCCGACAAAATGCTGAATTTTCAAAAAGTACTTTCACCTTGCTGTCACGAAAACTGTGTTGCTCAGAAACACCACGAGAGCTTGCTCAAGTGGTGTTTTTTACAGCAACACAGTTTGAGCGATTGGCATGGTGAAATTATTTTGAAAATTCTGCATTTTGAAGGAATATTCGATCAGACAATTTCATGAATACATCATATGATTAAGGACTTGTGTCATTACTGTCAGTTGAAGAGTTGAACCATCAAACTGACGTTTCTAAATTTACAGAGATTGTTGTAACTATGGAAACGTATAAATAAGGAAGAGGCGATACACAAATTTAAAAATACCACGGTCTGGAGACAGTGTTTTGGAAAAGTACTTTCCTCATTGGTTTGAATTCAAAAAATTATGGCATTAGATTGGTTTATATAATAAGAGGAAAATTGTCATAATAATGTATTCAAAAAGTAACTAGGAGGGTTTCGTTGATTCATTTAGATCGCCATCAATATCACATTTGTACAATGTTAAATAAATGTTTTTTTTTCAAACTGTTTTAGAATTATAAAAATCCAGAACCTACTAGTTAGTAGTGAACAAACCCCAAAGCACGATAATACAATCACTTCCTTGAATTTCATTTCAGGGACGCAATACCTGACTTAATTTGAGGATATCGTCGTCATGCATATCAAACTTCCTAGTATTCTTGGTTGTTTCGTGTCCTGTTGCAATCATTTCAATTTAGAACCACGAATTGTTTCAATTTCACTTCGTGATATCCGATTCTCACGAACTGATGCAACAAAACCTCCACTCCAATATTCTTTATTGATTTCTGAAAATACTTGTGAAGTTCTCCTTTCACGCTTCGTATATTCCGGTGACAAAAAGCGTTGATTTTTGAAGAAGCTTTCGAACAAATGTGTTGGAAGGATGCTTGAATTTTGTGAAAACTAAAAAACTAATAAGATATTTTCAAATTAATCTGATTAATAGTTATTGGAAACAGTTCCAAGTTATTTTATGAATATGAAACGAATCAAATGAAGACAATTTTGTATTTGGTACTCGTTTCTCCTTCTTTTGAGTTGACTTTTCTGTCCTTTTAGGCGAGTTCCAAAGGAAAAAATTCTTTCGACTGATTTCATATAAATGAGTGATTGTAGGGGAGCACACGATACAAAATGTGAATATACTCGACCTCGCTGGATTTTGAATATCGCGTCTATAGGCTTTCAAAAAAGTAAAAAATAAAAATCATACGGTTATACTCTAGCGCATCAGGTACCTATTGATAGTGTATATGCCCTACGTATCTGTGATAACGAAGGTATGTTTATCTTCCGGTTTGAATGTTGGGGCGGCTATAAGAAAGGGTTAAAAATAGGAAGGAAAAAAAAATGTTTCGAGCGCGTCAGATATTCAGAGGGAGTGTTAACCCTTTCAAAACTGACATTCAAATGACTGACGATTCGTGCGTGACGCAAATTCGTGGCAGCTTTTTGAAAATGCAAAAAGAAATCGCCATTATGAAGTACTCGAGCGCGTCAAATTTTCATACAGATGGTTCAGCTTGATGCCCTAGTTGTGTTGATCAATAATCTGGCGATTATCTGGAAGGATTTTCCTAATCTGGAGGTTCAAAATTTTGAAAAATTGTTCACATATTTTTTTTATCAATGAATGTGACAAATGAAATGTAAGGAAAACAGGTAGGTAACACGTAAATAAAAAAATTACAAATTTTGTGGAAATTATAAAAAGCTTTCCATTTCATATCCTGCTCTTGTAGATCTGTTTCTTTCAATTATAATATCTATAAACACTTTTATCATATATACATAGAGTAACCGATCTGAAAGCGGTTCACTCCTCTGAGATCAATAGTTTTAATTCATTGCCATAAATTCGAAATAAAATTCAAAATTTCAATGCCTGCTTGGAACTTATTTTATCGCCAAAAATCCAAAACATGCATTAGCAATTTTGGTAAATGAATCCACTGGATAAGCAAAGAATTCAAATGCGTGACACCGAAATTTCATGAAAATATTATTGAATCCTTTCCCAAATATAGCATACCTAAAATTTACATTACGTTATCGAAATATTTTGTATAAACATTCTATATATCACGAATTTTACGTATATGCGAATTTTCAAGTGGATCTAACAATTCTGCATATTTGTAGATTTTTAGGGGTCTACCCCTTACAACTATTTTGGTGTCAAAATTTACTTTTTCTCCGATCGACTTACGATAAATTTGCTAATTCGACCATTCTACCTCAAACTGTTCTCGAATTGAAGGGTTAAAATTTTTTATTTTCCATATTTTATTCCTTTTTCTGACTAAATCTTATGTCTGAACATTACAAATCATACGTTTTGGAATCAGAGTGAAATTTTATATACAGTGACCGCCAAAAAGTATGTACCATATGGGAAAAATTTTTATTATTGGAGTATTGGAAAAAATATTCTGGGAAAAAATTTGTGCATGTCCGATAACCTAAAAATCAATTTTGACACATGTCACGTGATCGCTAGAATGGCGGCAAAATGAAAAAAATTGCAATGCAAAGGCAAAAAAAGGGGTAAGATGGCAAGATATCAAAAAAAGTTATTTGAAAAAGTCACTTAGAATTCAATTTTATACACATAAACGAAGTTTCAAGAGATAATTCTAAAAAATTGGAAATAGCAATTTTTTTTAAATATTTTCCCATCTATTTAAAAATATTATTATTTTTTCTTATGAATAGCTTGACTATACTGAAACATTTGCATTTTAATGATAATGACAAAACTCTCTCATTTTCTCCACACCAGAGGGCACTAAATTGAAAAAATGGGAATTTGTCAGAACCCTTGCTGTTACATCGGTTCGTATCTAACAGTTATATCCGAATTCCACTACCATTGTGATGACATGACACTCCAAAAACATGGTAATTTCCAGATTATAATCAAGTTCCGATGATAATCGTGCATGAGCGTTTCACTTCGCACATAAACTTGAAAATAGTGCGTCAAATTAAAGATTCTGAAAATTTATGTGCAAAGTAAAACGCTCATACAGCATTATTATTGAAACTTGATTAAAATCAGGAAACATGGTGTTTCTAGATTGCCATATCAACACAATAGTCTTGGAATTCTGATATAACTGTTAGATAAGAGCCAATGTAACAGCGAGGGTTCTGGCAAAAACCAATTTTTTTAATTTAGTTGCCCTCTGGTGTGGAGAAAATGAGAAAGTTTTGTCATTATCATTAAAATGCAAATGTTTCAGTATAGTCAAGCTATTCATAAGAAAAAAAATATATTTTTAAATAGATGGGAAAATATTTTTAAAAAATTGCTATTTTCAATTTTTTTGAATTATCTCTTGAAACTTCGTTTGTGTGTATAAAATTGAATTCTAAGTGACTTTTTCAAATAACTTTTTTTGATGTCTTGCCATCTTACCCCTTTTTTTGCCTTTGCATTGCAATTTTTTCATTTTGCCGCCATTCTAGCGATCACGTGACATGTGTCAAATTCGATTTTTAGGTTATCGGACATGCACAAACTTTTCCCCAGAATATTTTTTCCAATACTCCAATAATAAGAATTTTTCCCATATGGTACATACTTTTTGGCGGTCACTGTATATAGTGTGAATTTTCAAGTGGATCCAACAATTCTGCATTTTTGTTGATTTTGGTGTCAAAATTTTCTTCTTCTCCGATCGACTTGAATATGCTAATTCGACCGTTCTGAATCGATTGGCCTCCGCAAAAATGCTCTACCTCTAACCGTTCTCGAATTGAATAGTTCAAATTTCTTATTTTCCATATTTTATTTCCTTTTTTGTGAAATATAGTAATTTACAATGCATATTTCGCTCTCAACGCTATATTTAAATGATAGGAGATCTACCTAGATCTACCTAACCTAACCTAATAATTCAAATGTTACGGAGATACCACAGAGATAGAGATCATTTATTTTGCTAAAGATTACATTGTTGCAATACACCAATAGTCATTTGGATAAATAAACAAACAAATATATATATAGGTACATAAATCTTGACAATATTTGGGGCAGCAGCAAAACGCAAGTGTACTCTTATAACATTATATTTCCAACATTTCGACAGTGGTTACTGTCATCATCAGGGAGCTACAAAAATGGATGAAACTATGGTAAAATGTTGAGGATGAGAGTCCTATACTTACAATGTTAGTGAGATTGGTCGCTTAACAACGATGATGAAAAATTAAACAAGACAAAATCCATGTGTAACATGGGGTACTGAATAAAATTTATGTAAAACATTAATAACAATTAAAAATCTAAAATAGTGTGCCGGATGCAGACAACACCTGTAAGATAACACGAGGAGCGTGGGAGAAGAGAAAATTATTGGGTTAGAATTTATTAAAATTAATCATATGTCATATGTCAAAAGTCAAAGTCAAAATTTCATAGAAGTTATAGAATCAGAGAACAATTGGCCTAAGCTGCTGGGGTTTCCAGTACAGTTGCAATTACTGCTAAAGAGGAGATATAAATATAAATAATTTTAATAAATTCTAACCCAATAATTTTCTCTTCTCCCACGCTCCTCGTGGTATCTTACAGGTGTTGTCTGCATCTGGCACACTATTTTAGATTTTTAATTGTTATTATTGTTTTACATAAATTTTATTCAGTGTGCCATGTTACACATGGATTTTGTCTTGTTTAATTTTTCATCATCGTTGTTAAGCGACCAATCTCACTAACATTGTAAGTATAGGACTCTCATCCTCACCATTTTACCATAGTTTCATCCATTTTTGTAGCTCCCTGATGATGACAGTAACCACTGTCGAAATATTGGAAATATAATGTTATAAGAGTACACTACCGTTTTGCTGCTGCCCCAAATATTGTCAAGATTTGTTTCTAACTAGTCAGCAATAGACTACCTCTCTTCTCTCTCCATATATAGATTGAAACCACACATAAAAATAATAATAATAAGTAGACACTGGGTATATAATGTGGAACACAATCAAACAAATCAATTGAAATACTTAGACACGTGGTAAAAACACTTATCTATTAAAAATTCCTGGAGAGATTTCTTGAACACAATTAGGCTCTCAATATTTTTAATTTCTTCTGGCAACTCATTGAAAATACGCAACCATATATATTCGGGTGAGTTATAGGTTATACACATTTTTGCCAATGGTACAGTAAAGTTATTTTCACTCATGGCATTCATTGAATAAATATCTTTGTTCAGTTTGAAGCTGTTTTTATTTCTGAAAATGCATGAAGACATTTCCAAAATATATGAAGTGAGCGTTAATATCCTAAAATGTACAAAACTGTTCCTGCAAGAATAAACACATCTCCTGCTAGGATGCTGTTACCCCAAAGACAATTAGCGAATCTAATGCGGGAGTCTACTTGTGCATAATATAAATTCATTATCTGTCCTCTAGTAAGAACAAATTTATTATTTTTGAAAAGATAATGTATTGAATTTAGTTTGGAAATCAGTGTTTCACAGTGTGGTTTCCAACTAAGAGTTGGATCAATCTTTTTTCCTAAAATACTGATAGCCTCTATATTGTCTCGAATCATACAGTGGTTAATAGATATATCAAGTGGTTCACACACTTTTTGTCGGTTATGAAATGTCGCTAATTGAGTTTTTTCAGTACTGAAAAATAGTTGATTTTCATCAAACGTGTATTTTCTAATAAATTTTTAATTTCGTTACTCATATTTGTTGCTGATGGATTTGAGATGATTAAAGATAAGTCATCTGCATACATTGTGAAACACTGATTTTTCAGAAATAAGTCGAGGCTATTTAAATATATTAAGAAAAGTCAGGGCCCCAGCACTGAGCCTTGCGGCACACTAGATTCCACTGAAGTGTAGTCTGAATTATATTTTTTTCTATTTCAGTTAGATTTATATGCTGTATTTGGACGAATTGTTTTCTACACTTCAAAAAAAATGATATCCAGCTCAGAGGCTGTCCTCTTATTCCAGGGTTATTTAGCTTTGATAGAACTTAATAATACTCAATTATTGACCACATTCACTCGAATGTGAGAAAGGCTCGACGTTATGTCGAACTCATTTCCCTTTGACGTGATTACACCGACAAAAATACATGTTTCGGAAAGAATCACATCTTGATCGCCAGCTTAAGAGAAGCTCCTTTAAAATTCCATCCACCGTAATATATTCAACATGCTCGGAGCCGCCGTGAGGTTTACATCGCATTCAAATTTCTACGGCTATTCACCGTGAAAATTATTCTTCCTGACGTCTTATCCTCCGCTTTCCGTAAATATGTCCTTAAAAATCCGGGAATTTGTTGCGGGAAACTTGAAAGACACCATAATGTGAAAGATGAAAAGAAAAAAAACGTCGTTACCAATGTTTAATGTGTCCGCAGGGGTGTCTGTTTCTTTTTATTTCAGTGCGAAGGGTTGGCGGTTTTATGGGACCAGGAAGAAGATTTTATGGTTTGAACACAAGCACGAAATAATGGAAATCTTGTGTCGAAGCTTTGTTGTGCATTTTTACAGCATAATCCGGTAATAAAACACTTTAGGGGCCGAATACTAAAAAATTTTCTGTGGTACAGGTCGACAAGCGTAAGGATGCCTCTGAGATGCGCAAACGATAGAAAGCGTGAGTAGATGTGCGACAAAGATCGACTACTGTTTACGGCTGGTTATCATCGGAATGTACAATCGGGAGAGACATTTTTCTGCAACACGTAGGAACGTAGGTTCTTATCTGAATTTTCATTAATTCCTAATGAACTGTTCGAATAATATAATTGTCTGTGATCACTGGACCGTTTATGAAAATTGCATAATTTTCCCGAAGCCATAAGTGTAAATAAAGTACCTAAGACTAGAAAAAGAATGCATCGCCACGCAATATCAGAAATAGGTAAATAAATATAATAAAGAACACGAGGAACATACTTACAGAAGTTGATTAACAATATCACATGACCTCTAACCACTGCCGAATCAGCATTGTCCATGGTAACTTTTGATTTTTTGTTTCTCTTTTTATTTGAAGTTGAGAATTGTTCCATTTCACCTTTTTCAATTTTATTCATTTCTGAATTAATTTTCCTAATGCTTCTAACGCAAACTTCCGTTGCGGCAGCAACTTGTTCTTGAACCTTCACAAGAGGAATACTGGTTTCACGTATCATTGCTTCGGCCTGCATAAATTTGATGACATTACTGACAATTTCCCTACTTTGTCCACTCAGAATCTTATTTCTCACTTTACTCTTTGAAGGCATTTTCAAACACAACAAACTACACTATAACCTATCTAATAATATTTCAAAATTATACCAACACAAACACAACACAACCACAACACAAGGATTTCAAATTCAACACACAATCAGAATAACGCCACAATAATTTTATTCCACTGACTGTACACTCACGACGTTAACTGCTTGAATAATGCAGAGCGATTGAGCTCCTGCCCCACTCCAGGGTTGTGTCTACTGCGCAACAAATTCTCGGAGGCATCCTTAGGCTTGTCGACCAGTAGTTTTCCAGATCCTGAATCTTCCAGTGGAAAAAATCACGAAAATCATTCACCCACTGAAATCAACACTGACATTGCATTTATTAATCATCTGCGACTGAAAGACAAACTTTAGTCGCATTTTACAATCGTTCTAGATAACCATTCTTGGAAGGGAATCATATTAGGGTATTTGGAACGGTACGGTATGCGCCAAAAGTTTTCTATTTGCGGCCCATTAGACATTCGTCGATCATACAAGTAAATTTGGTGTTCCGTCTGTACGATTTCTCCACCATTTCAACCATCCAGTCTAGTGCCGGAGGAGCTAGGCAACACTGCTATGTCGCTAGTGTCAGTGTCAGTAACTTTTATAGTCCCGACGATCAGATTGCTTAAAAGTGACTGAAAACTGATAAAATATTAACGCAATGGCTCGAACCAATTCAGTTCACAAGGGACGGTTCATTAAAGAAAGCCGTTTGAAAAAAAGACGCAATGCAGTCGCGATGTTGGCTGCAAAAAAAATAAAAATGGTAAATGGAATGTTATATGATGATCGTTCTTGATTCAAGCTGAAATGTGCTGAACTTCTGGAAAAAAATCATGTATTCCGACGCAAATGGAATCGGGCCAAACCAGAAAGACAGGTAAAATATACTACGAAAACCAAAAAAGTAATTACAAATTTTCTTTGATCATTTTGTTCAGAAAATTATTCCAATTCCACGTATAATTCCCATATAATTATATTCTGACGACAATATTGGCAGGGAGATTGCCCAATTCTCCAATTCTAGAATTTCAATTTTCTATATTTCCTGGTCTATTTATTTGGGGATATATTTCTCGAGTTCCTCACGAGCTGCAGCGCGATGTTGCCATTGCTCTTGACGTGGTCATTTTTATGCTCTCATCGATCAAAAAATTGCCGACTTTGGGAGCTTGTATTTCGAAAATTAGATGGACGAATTTTTCCAGATCTGGTTATTAGCATTGTTATCAAGTTCATTGACTTGTGTTAGTTTTCCACCAAATTTGTAAGACGCGTTTCTTCTGTACAGCGTGTCATTTGAAACAATGATTGCATTTGGCCTGATTTAAAAGTCTATTGAGGGGCATCTTGGAGTACAATTATTTCCAATTCTAAATGTACGAAAATTACCAAAAAAATTCTGCTGATGTAGCCACTGTCGAAAAATATCATACCAAAGAACCCCGCACACACCTTATGGGAATTTGGCCCTCTGTCAAATTGGCTGTAACTTTGGGAAAACGAAGTTCTCGGCATCCCGAATAAAAGTCCCCACTGGCACAATAAGATCCTATGAGTAGTTTCGGAGGTATGGTAGCTACAAGTCCAAGACTTTTAATGATGTTGCACCTGTAAGTAGACTTAGCTGGGAGTCAAAATAAACGTCAACTTGAGCTGAGGCTGTTGAAAAATAGTATTTTTGAATCCTACCGTTTAAAAGTAAGTGAGGAAATGTCGAAAAATCGGGGAAAACCTGAAAAATAGTGGAAAACTTGCTTAAAATCTACATTTTTCGCTGTCGTTATGAAGTTATGAAGTTTCGTCTGTCTAACTGTCAACTGTCTAACTGACAATTCCATTTACATTACAAGGTGATCTATTCGTATGGACATATTATATCGTCTATAGAAAGATTTTGCGTAGTAGGAAATGCCATTTCTTTTGTATAAGTATGTAACTATTGCACGCGCGAATTTTTTTCTCATCTTATTGATAAACAAAAAAATTCAAATACAGTTATCAAACGTATTGTCTCGGGTTAGCAACCTGCATCCGAGTCTGGCACAACGTGTGTACAGGCATTTTCTTCCTCTTGAATAAATACGTTTTCCAAGCTTTTCTGTATTTTCTTGGATTTTCCGATTCTCCCACATTTTATTATTAAGCGAGAGGTTTAAAGTTCTGAAAATAAAATATTTTTTGAAAAAATCTAGACTGTTTACATCTCGACAGCGAAAAATGTAGATTTTAAGCGAGTTTTCCACGATTTTTCAGGTTTTCCCCGATTTTCCGACATTTCCATCACTTGCTTTTAAACGGTAGGATTCAAAAATACTATTTTTCAACAGCCTTAGCTCAAGTTCACGGTTATTTTGACTCCCAGCTAAGTCTACTTACAGGTGCAACATCATTAAAAGTCTTGGACTTGTAGGTCCCATACCTCCGAAACTACTTATAAGTAATTTGAAGTAAGGTAAACAATAGAAGAACGGTACAATGATACACATAATGAACAGGTAGCTTGCTACCTGTTTATCGAGGATCCCTTCAGGGTCAACACAGAGATGCATTTAATTATTAAAGAGATTAACTCATTGTTCAGTTCCTCAATCATTTGAAAATCGCAAGCTACTAATACTGTGGATATGTTTGTTTATGGTTCCTTTATTTTTCCAAGGTGATACCCTTAGAAATATACTTAAAATGCTGTCAACATTGTAAGGTTCTCACAAGGTGTTTACCTGTGAGCGGCTACATTATAACCACTAATACATGGGAGAAGCCATGAAAGAAACGAATGAGAAAATGATGATATGTAGATAAAAGTACTCATATGAGAAAATTTGCAATTCCTCCAGCGGAAATAAGGCTAATTACAAACACGGTGAGTTTGTTTCCAACCTTTTTTCCGCCGTCGTTTTTTGTTGATAACAAAACATTCACTCACATGCACACCATCCGAAGGTAGAAACGTAAATGGGACAAAGGTCTTTAAACAGCACGTACACACAATCCGCAGAGGAACGTTACTACAGGGTGATATTAAGGTCGTGGCCACACGAAGTATAATAATGTATGAATGCTGTTCAATTTTAAGTCAATCTTCTCAGCAAATGTCTATAATATTTATCAGTTAGCATTCGGCACATATTTTTCTAATTAAATATTGAATTTTTTTTTTGAGTATTAATCTTTCAATTGATTCAATACTCAATTCAACTCGATCACTTTCATCCGTATGTTTTTCTGATAAATATTTAATATTTTGGTTATTAAATACATAGCCCCAGCATCTTGATAAGTTTTATTTAAACGATTTTAAATTACAGCTCAATGATACAGATTTTGGACAAACTACTAGACACATGTCATTCGAATTATATGATGCTGAACAAAAGTATATACTCAGTGTCGTTATTAACACTACCATACCTAACATTTTCATCTAATCATACTTCGATTCTAAAATTGCGGATTCAATAATTATCCCTAGCTCCCAAATTGACCATTGTAATCAAACAGTTTGGGAGGATCAGTACTGTCATATTCCACCGATTATTTCACTTATGCTAAAATAGCGTGTTATGATTGGTTGAAATTTTTGTGTTGATAAATGAAAACATCAGGTTTGTTCGGGTTCTTTAATTGGAAACTGTTGGGAACCTGCGCAGAACTATCGACGCAATGACAAAAATTGGGAACGATTCAGAACTATTTCTAATTTGATAAAAACCAAAACGTACTCGTGTGAAGAGTGTGGCGGAACCTATTGGTGTAGTGGTGAACTGATATTACAACTGACATTAAATTTGCCATCTGTTTTCTAACTTCTACTGATGTGTTCCGTGGCTTTGTTTACTTTTAGATTTTCGGCGCACACCTTTGAAACCCAAAATTAGTAACATAGCAAACTTGCTTAAAACGAAATACTTTTCTATTATGATGTCCGGTAAGAACTGAAATATGTGAAAATAATGAATCTGACTCAATATGCATACCACAAGAAAACTAAAATAATTTCCTTTGGAGCAATCCTAGCATGTCCGGTTTCAATATTAGAATAAAACTCAGATCCCTCATAGGCATGAGAAAGAGATTCTAGTATACTTCTATCAACCCTAGCAAAAAAAGAACAATGATTCAAGAGAATAACATTTTTTTTAAATCTACCTAAAATGTTCTTTGAATTCTTTGTCAGTAAGCAGGTGAATAGTATTCTCAAAATAGTCCTCATTTTTAATGTGAGGAGTTTGCAATTCTTGAAAAATAACCCCCACTTCTTCATCCCCAGATGACGAACTCGATGACGAGCTTGACAATATAAATACATTCATGATCACTAATTACAAATCAACAAATAATAGGAATATTTCTATAATAAACACTATTCGGAACTTATTTTTATAACCTCAAATGGCTCAATGACATTATTGACAATGACAAATCACAAAATACGCATGTGTCAAATTATCGATTCCAAATAGTTCAAGCTTGACCGCAGGGACTAGTGAGAACGGTTCGAATCGGTTCGGGATCGAATTTAAATTAAACCAAAACAAGCCATAGCGAAATCCTGAACCGTTCGCGTCGAACTCGAACGCGAATTCCAAAAGACGCATGCTCCGAACGGTTCCGAATCGGATAAAATGGGAACCCGAACAAACCTATCATGTTTTCGATTTTGTAGTTCGGCTCTTGATTGGCTACTGGATATGTATATGATGTGTTTTCGATTTTGTAGTTCGATTCCTGATTGGTTATTATCAAAACAAAAACTTACCACTAGCAAGCTGCTATAATGACACAACACCAAACTTTGACCAAAACTAAATAAGCACTCACTATTAATTCATATCAACTTCACAATTTTCGACAAATTTTGCATACTCGTTGATTAATCAAATCACTAAATCAAAATGTTATCAGAACAAGAAACAGTACACTAGACATGCAATGACGAAACTACGAATGACGCGCTCTGTCATTGATAACTGTAGAGGGATGTTTTGTTAGTTGCATAATTTCAGAACTAAATGCGGGATTAATGTTCCTAGTTAAATTGAATTGTAAATAAAAATGGTTTCGATTTTGTACATGAAATAATCTTAACAAATACAACTCGTGTTATCGGCGATTATCGTTAATTCCTTCTCAGTTTCGAATCAAATTATGTTGCTTTAGGCAACCACACTCGCGCAAGCGCTCGTGTGGTTGCCAAGCAACATAATTTGATTCACAAATTCAAAGGAATTGCTATTTCGATAATCACCGATACACTTGTGGTATTACCTACGATAATCAATGCAGAAAAAAACTTTTGATCGTTAACAAGTCAACTAATCACAAAGTATGTACTCATATGCATGTTTTTACCATTGAATCCAAATCAAATTCACTTGATTCCGATATTTTTTATCACCTGCATTTTATTATAAACAGTATGAATAAAATATCTCTGAATAAATCTGTTTTGACATATCAATTCACGATTTCCGCCAGCTCAAAATTCAATGCAATAGTACAAATGAAACATAATGCATACAATTTAGTTTAATCCAGAGATTAAACCGGTCGAATATGTTTCGATATTGGCAATGTTTAATAGTTTTATAGTCTTTTGTTCGTGATTTGAATGAATGAAATAGGAATGTTTAGAAACGAATGAATGATACCGCATGTTTTATGGTATTGAACGTTAGAAATTAGAACAGGAAAACATGTGTCATGACTTGTTTGAAATCTCCAGGTTGAAATCAATACAAAAATGGGAGATATCAATTACAAAGTATTGCTATCCTAATAACGGTTGAAGATGTTTGTTACTTCATACTTATTGGGCCATAATGGAACTAAATTGAAAATATCCGACATATTTTTGAAAATGAAACAAAGTGAAGATAACATTGAAACAGCGTTGAAGAAAATAAAATAATAGTGCGCATCCAATCCATTCGCGATAAACATAAACAACTTATATAATCACATTTTGCTGTATCCTTCCAGACTTATCAATGGGTCATGAAAATATACTCAACATAACAAGATTCCTTGGAATAAACATCAACAATAATAAAGTTTGATGATCACATCAATAAACTATAATTAATTGTAAACTGAATATTATTTCGTTTGAGGTATCTGGAACAAGCTGGGTTTCTTTTTAGATAGAGCTGCATATTTTGATTCAATTGATTGGTATTTTAGGGAGCATGGGCACAAAAATTTATTTTTGTACCCAAAAAAATGTCAACAGTTGTTTTTTTAAATATCTCAGAATCGTTAAATTAATCCATAAAAACAAAAAATTCCTTGAAACGAATTATTTAATTTTGACATGGAATGAAGGTTTATGAAGAAGTCACTTATTTGTCTGAAGATGGGTCTACTAGGAAGGTCGATATTTTTGCAAATGATGACGAGAAAAAGAACGCTTATATTGGATCCAACTATCCGATTTGAAACGGACGTTAACCAGGTTAAAGCGGTCGACGCAGAAAAAAAGGCTTATTTATGAAGTTATTGGTGTACCATTGCATATTTCAATGAAAAATATATGGTGAATAAGATTGAAGTAATTGGATTTCTCATATGATTCTCGAGGAATATTCCCACCACTATTTCAAAAAAAATTCTTATGGAAAATGGCTTTCCGTGAATTTGTCCGAATTTTTGGTATGGTGTAGATCTGGATGCATTGATCAAAAGTGTCCATTGCCAAAAACTACAAAAATGGACAGTTTTCGAGATATGGCTCTATCAATGTAATTTTTTTTTGCATTTTTTGGATTTTGACACATAATCAGTTCACTCTCATACTTAGGAAAAACCGGGTTTCAATTATTTCACTGCAGGAATCGAATGAAAAATAATTCTTTCTTCGTTTCAGATACTGCCATTTGAAGAAATTATTATACACTGCTCGTCACTGACGATGTAACTGGACTATTATTTTCAATTTCTATAGTCCAGTTTTTGTAGAAAGAAAAACTTCTGAATTGCTCAAGGTATCACAGAGTCACATATATTCAACACCTTTTGATAGGGGCACTAGAAAAATAATATTCGATACACACTATAGGAACTGAATCTGTGATACTTTTTTTTAAATAGTTTTCTAGTCGTCAAAGAAATATTGGTAAATGCAAAATGAGCATATAGAAAATCGTTCATAATGTAGGCTGACGACATAAATACTCGTATCGAATGCAGTTTGTTTATACCGAGTGTTAAATATCAATAGAAACAAGGGAATACATACCCAATAATCATTACTAATCGCTAATCGAACCGTTAAGGCAAACGGATCCGTGAAAATGTCTGAATATTTGATTTGATGTGGATTTCGATGCACTGATCAAGTGTCTATTGCTACAGACTACACAAATGGACGGTTTTCAAGATATGGCCGTATCAATATCTGATTTTTTTCGTTTTCTAGAATGTGGCCCATAATCGCTTAGCTCTTATACCCAACAAAAACGGAATTCTATCGATTTCTGCGCAGGAATTTACTGAGAAACAGTTGTATTTCATTTCAGATACATTCATTTGGAGAAATTAGCATACACTGCTCGTCACTGGCGATGTAGCTGGGCTATTATTTTCAACTTTTGTATTTCCGTGTTCGTAGAAACAAAAACTCTTGAATTGTTCTAGTTCTAACAAACATACTTATATCCAACACAATTCAATTGTGGCATTTGAAAGAATAATATGTGATACACACTCTAAATATGATTTGAATTTTTTTTGAAATATTCTCCTGGCCATCAGGAAAATAGTGGAAAATGCAAAATGAGAAACTTGAAAATCGTATTTATAATGTACGCTGACGAGATGAATGCAGTTTGTTTATACCGAGTGTTAAATATCAATAGCACCAACGAAATACATACCCAAAAATAATTACTACTGTTATTGTTAATTGAACCGTTAAGGCAAACGGATTCGTAAAAATGTCTGAATTTTTTATTCAGTATAGGCAATAGCTTTTTCAGTTGAACAATTTATGAGTGGGAGGTCAACAATAGTTGACGTTTCATAACAAAAATATTCAATTTGTTAATGGATAGATTGAACCACAGTTACTTAACCGTGTTCACTTCATCAAACATATTGATTCTTCACAAAAATTATATTGATAGGTACGTTTCTTGGTTATGCATGGTATTTTCAAATGTTATAATATGTCTCTGGTAATTGACGACAAATCCAAGTTTGGAGGAACGAAACGTGACTTTCTGGCTGCAGACATCGTTTGACTAACAGCTGATTTAAATATTCGAAAATGATTTTAAAAAATCATTTGGCAAAACTTGTATGACTTTGCATATAATTTTTTTTCTAAAAGGCGTCCCAAATTAATCTTCTCTAAACAGATCGAGTTACTTTGTACGTATTGGAGTAGAATTTGCAACTGTGGGTCGGTTTGTAACTATGGTTCAGTCTGTCCATTAACAAATTGAATATTTTTCTCATGAACTGTCAACTATTGTTGACCTCCCACTCATAAATTGTTCAACTGAAAAAGCTATTGCCTATACCGAATAAAAAATTCATACATTGTTACGAATCCGTTAGCCTTAACGTTTCAATTAAGAATAACAGTAGTAATGATTTTTGGGTATGTATTTCCTTGGTGCTATTGATATTTAACACTCGGTATAAACAAACTGCATTCATCTCGTCAGCGTACATTATAAATACGATTTTCTAGTTTCTCATTTTGCATTTTCTACTATTTTCCTGATGGCCGGAAGAATAATTCAAAAAAAATTCAAATCATATTTAGAGTGTGTATCGCATATTATTTTTTCAAATGCCACAATTGAATTGTGTTGGATATAAGTATGTTTGTTAGAACTAGAACAATTCAAGAGTTTTTGTTTCTACGAACACGGAAATACAAAAGTTGAAAATAATAGCCCAGCTACATCGCCAGTGACGAGCAGTGTATGCTAATTTCTCCAAATGAATGTATCTGAAATGAAATACAACTGTTTTTCAGTCAATTCCTGCGCAGAAATCAATAGAATTCCGTTTTTGTTGGGTATAACAGCTAAGCGATTATGGGCCACAATCTAGAAAACGAAAAAATCAGATATTGATACGGCCATATCTTGAAAACTGTCCATTTTTGTAGTCTGTAGCAATAGACAATTGATCAGTGCATCGAAATCCACATCATATCAAATATTCAGACATTTTCACGGATCCGTTTGCCTTAACGGTTCGATTAGCGATTAGAAATGATTATTGGGTATGTATTCCTTTGTTTCTAATTGATATTTAATACTCGGTATAAACAAACTGCATTCGATACGAGTATTTATGTCGTCAGCCTACATTATGAACGATTTTCTATATGCTCATTTTGAATTTACCACTATTTCTTTGACGACTAGGAAACTATTTAAAAAAAAAAGTATCTCAGATTCAGTTCCTATAGTGTGTATCGAATATTATTTTTCTAGTGCCCCTATCGAAAGGTGTTGAATATATGTGACTCTGTGATACCTTGAGCAATTCAGAAGTTTTTGTTTCTACAAAAACTGACTATAGAAATTGAAAATAATAGTCCAGTTACATCGTCAGTGACGAGCAGTGAATAATAATTTCTTCAAATGGCAGTATCTGAAACGAAGAAAGAGTTATTTTTCAATAGATTCCTGCAGTGAAATCATTGAAACTCAGTTTTTGTATGAGAGTGAACTGATTATGTGTCAAAATCCAAAAAATGCAAAAAAAATTACATTGATAGAGCCATATCTCGAAAACTGTCCATTTTTGGAGTTTTTGGCAATGGACATTTTTGATCAGTGCATCCAGATCTACACCATACCAAAAATTCGGACAAATTCACGGAAAGCCATTTTACATAAGAAACGTGCGTGGTCCTTTAAAAAAAAGTTCAAATTCTCAGTCCTGATTTTAAGATACCATTTATATGGAATGAATAAAATGAAGAGTTCATAGTTTATATTTATATTTTATAATTGTTTTCATACCACCCTATTATGTGAGGCGTTCCTCACCTCGTGGACACCCGGTATATGAACATATACGCAACATTGCAGATAATATTAGCAACGGTTATAGGGAATATGCAAGTGATTTAAATTTATTTGATTTTTTACCTCATATACTTTATTGTCTTGAAAGTACACCTAAACCATTCGTTTATCATTTAGTTTGGATTTAACTCCATAGAACTTTAATCAAAAAGTGCATAATAAGCGCGCGGCATCACCATTGGTCGAAACGAAGAATGACGTCACATGGCACGTTATGAAATTTATCTGTATTAATATTCATACTGTGCTATTCGTCTTTCATAGAAAATTTGTTTTTATTTTTTTTTGTAGTGTTTTCCATTACATAGTGCGATTTTGGTCTAGTGACAATTGTAAATTATCAAGAGCAATGACTGAAAGTGGTTTTGTCAAAGCACAATCCGACAATACCTGAACTGATATGTAGTAATAGTTTATCAAATGATAGTTTTCCTTTTGTAATTTAAGTGAGGAAGGTATATACAAAACATGTATGCATACGAAACTTACTTCTGATCAATTCACTTCATGATAACTATCGAAATACAATGTACTCACATTGAAATGATCTTCACAACAATGTAAATGTGATATTGGAGATACTTCGCCTCTTCTCATAACCTTACACCATTGTTTACGTATTTTCGCATCTCTTGGAACAGAAAAAAATACTTTACTTGGTGTACTTATAATTGTGTTTTGGCATTCCGGTACTAGACAATCCATAAAATGTTTTTTTTAGCATTTTCCATTATCGTAATAGCGATTGAAACTGCAAATTTCTAACCTAATTAATAACTGTCAATAGTGTCAATGGCCATAACTATAGGAAGGCTTGTTCATTGAAGACTGCTCTGGTTGATCGAGATCACTTTCACATATGTCCATCTCTCTAACACTTGTTCTGCATTTGTCTTACTCTTTTATAAAATATCAACTTCAAGCAAGTAGAGCAATCAAAGTACGTCTCAACGAACGACACTGAAGAAGAACAACACTGATCGCGCCAAGCCACAGCGCGCGAAAATGGAAGCGTTCAAATAGGTCAAATTCAATCGGTATTTCATATATTATTTTAAAAATTATTTCCAAGACTTTCAACCGTATTTATATTTTTTACTATATTGTAACGAAGTAAAAAATTTATTAAACAAATGAAAACAAATTATGCATATTCCCTATTATAATTTTTTTTTTCATATTTCTTACATAAATGCACTTTCCGTATCGGTATTTGAGTTGCTCAATTTTGATTTCAGTGTCACTTTCATCAAAATGCTAAAACATTCAGAATAAAATAACATTCTTGCTCCCAATATCATGATACTAATCTCGAAAAGCGTGTCTAGCATTTTTTGATACCCCTACTGTTTTTTTAAATTGATGAAATTCGGCAAAGTGCTTTGATGTAATCTCCGAGTGTTTACCTAGTGTCTCTTGAGAGGAATAAGGGATTCATTTACGGAGACTTTGATCTCCTTTCCATCAGAAATTCTTTTTATCGCGAGCTCTTTTGGACCTTGCTCTCGATTTCAACAATGGCAACGAACTTCACATGATTATCTTGCGATTCGTGTTCGCCGCTATAGGCGTTTCTCGAGCTACAATAGCGCAGAGGGCAACTTTCACTTGTCACTGGAGTTGTTCAAAAATGACTGATTGTATATGAAACTCCATAATAGCAAGTAATAGGAAATATATTTGAAGAAAATAGATCCAATGATAACTTTCAAATTTTGTTCTATTATTTCAAAAAAAACTCAAGTTTTTTCTTCAATTATATCCTAGCGATTTTTCTTCTTCCTTCTCATGTCGCTAAGGAATCCACTGGAGAATATTTCAATATGCATTAAACAAACACCTTCCAAAATAATGTTACAAAAATCGGTTCATAGTAAATATTATAAATGAAATGCTTAATGGGAAATTAGAAACTACTACTATCACTACGAAGTAAACCAGAGATGATGCTGGTGCTCTTATGATCGAAACAGCTATTGAAACATCACAACATCAAAAGTCTTCCATCATCATAGAAGATGATATTGAGTTGCCCGTTAGTTCAATTGGTCGTACTCAATCAACAAGAATTTTTGTTCCAAGTTGGATGAATATCTCCGTTGTAAGGAATACGTTTTACTTTTGCACATATTTAGTGGCTGTGAAATGACCTCTGCGATCTTTGAAAAGGGAGAAACATTTATTGGCTCCCACAGATTAGCTATAGCGAAAGCCGCAAGGCATAAGCTGTACCCACTCATCGGACGTAGGAGCAACATGGCACTCGAGTTGAAACTACTCCTCATCAAGACAATTCTTCTGCCTATCATATTGTACGCATCCACTGCTTGGGGGCAGTGCGTGAACAGTTATAGGCAGAGGATACAGGCCTTCTTCAACGTCTGCCTGAAGACGGCAACAGACGCACCACAATATATGCCCAACAGGTTCATATATCGAGACTTAGACATCCACCCGGACTATATCGACAGAATGATCAGAAAACATGTGGGGACTACTCTAGACAGAGTAGAGACCCACACGAACCCACTGCTCACGGAGCTCCACGAGAACAGACGTGAGCAAGACGACAGAGACAGAGACAAATACAGACGTCCAGTAAACCAAGGAGACAACGACACCCCTGAAGAAGTACGGCGGAGGCGAGACCTTCGGCGACGCCAACGTCTACTTCAACAGGCACCAAATCACGATTAATCATGCTTTTATGTTTCAGATACCAAAAAGAACCGACCAAGTAGTAATTTCAATTTCAGTTAACTCAGTACACAGCACTCGGCCCTCAGCCGAAAGTTTTTTTTTCAGGCCTTCGGCCAGTTTCAGGGGGGCACCATGCACAGTAAAGTAAAGTCATTGTTTTAAAAGTCAACTCATGTCAGATATAAGGGAGCTTCAAGCCGAGAATTGGCTGGGCACTCCATATCAAACGGTCAGGTTTTATTATGCTGATCGCCAGTCATCAGGATGAGGAACCGCTTTAACGAGCGGGGGTGGTGGATAGGGGGGGTGAGCTTTCGAGTACGTACGAGTGCTGGGCAGTTCATCCTTCCGGGCCTCAACCTTAGGGGGTGCATGGTGGTACAACATTGGAGAAACTTCTTGATATGGATCAACTGGCTCAAGTATCACAACAAGAAAATTGCGTTGTTCGCATATACAGAGTGGGCCATTGAAAACGAAACAGTGACTCTGTAGGTCGGCAGAACCGAGTTATATAAAACATCTTCGAGGGGGACATCGTTCGCGATGAAATTGACCTGAAATACATTCCATTCCTCGGAGCTGTGACCACCACCCCTAAATTTTTAAACTTGGAACATATGGCAAGTGATACCTTCCAAAATATTTATCAAAAACTTTGAACAATTTATCGTAATGAACATTTCAAAATCATAGTTGTCAATAGTTTGTTAAATTAAATATACCTGTTTGTTATATTTTTCAAGCAAATATATGATCATTTCCTCAAACTTCAATGATTTAGGATACTACAAATAGTCTTGTTTTTCAATCCATGTGTTCGTTCTTCTAACGACCTTCACGTCAGTCATAATCATTTCGTCATATTATTTTAGGTTTTCATGACATTTCATTGACCCTTCAAATCTTTGATACACTGTATATTGAAAATAAAATAATACCCTCCTAACGAACAAACTACTTTTCAATCTAAGTATAGTAAAACAAAATTAACATGTGCTCGTTTATGCTTTATATAACTGACCAATTTAAATATTGTTTTTACTATTATTGAACCCTTGGAATTGCCATGCACTCATTATAATATTACAGAAATTCAATAAACGTAAACAAAATTTTTTTTCTACTGAAGTTGGCAGATACTTTTCTTTATTTCGTTTTTGGAAATGAATTCATTCCCCATAAAATATTCTGCGTGTTCTAGAACCTCATTTTGGAATCGTCAGTCGCATACGTCACGAGTAGTGTCAAAAATATGAAATTTTGTACAAGAATAACGTACTTCCATTTGTGACAATATCAAAAATGGTTATGGAAAGTTGTTCAGAGATGAAAATGACGTTCAAATATACAATCATGTCCATCTACTCTGAAAATAAGAAAAGGGTTTTTTCAATAATTTTCTCAGAGAGTTTTCATAAAAAAAATTGTGAAAATGAGTGAACTTGATGAAAAAATAAGTTTCTTGCTTATGGAAATTTGTTCAAAATCATTATTCATGTTCGAATACGCAATCATATATATTTACAAAGAAAAAGGATTTTCTCATGCTATTTTTCTTTATTGTCATGGAGAAAAACGATTTTCAGCGTATAATAATAATAATTTTATTTCCAGTAAAAGTATTACAGTGAATTACAGCATAGAAATCAAAGGTAAATTCAGGAAATAAGAATGATAGGAGTTTTTTTAAATAATAATTCGTTGTTAATCATATCGAGTAGGGTAACATGGGTACTATGAAGTTTCAGGAGAAACTTGTCCATTAACCCAGGTCATCCAAATCTAACAGATCCTCATTATATTTTAACTGTAGAGTCGAGCGAATACATTTGTATAATAATTGTAATCGTATGTTTGAAAGTGGTTGACAATGTTTCACTTTGAGTAAGGTTATTCTGGACTTTCATTGTCTAAAATAGAACAGAGAAAAATTCATTTCTCTGCAATTTTTAATCACGACGTTTTAAAACGTCGTGATTAAAAATTGCAGAGAATTGAATTTTTCTTTGTTCTTTTTTAGACAATGAAAGTCCAGAATAACCTTACTCAAAGTGAAACATTGTCAACCACTTTCAAACATACGATTACAATTATTATACAAATGTATTCGCTCGACTCTACAGTTAAAATATAATGAGGATCTGTTAGATTTGGATGACCTGGGTTAATGGACAAGTTTCTCCTGAAACTTCATAGTACCCATGTTACCCTACTCGATATGATTAACAACGAATTATTATTTAAAAAAACTCCTATCATTCTTATTTCCTGAATTTACCTTTGATTTCTATGCTGTAATTCACTGTAATACTTTTACTGGAAATAAAATTATTATTATTATACGCTGAAAATCGTTTTTCTCCATGACAATAAAGAAAAATAGCATGAGAAAATCCTTTTTCTTTGTAAATATATATGATTGCGTATTCGAACATGAATAATGATTTTGAACAAATTTCCATAAGCAAGAAACTTATTTTTTCATCAAGTTCACTCATTTTCACAATTTTTTTTATGAAAACTCTCTGAGAAAATTATTGAAAAAACCCTTTTCTTATTTTCAGAGTAGATGGACATGATTGTATATTTGAACGTCATTTTCATCTCTGAACAACTTTCCATAACCATTTTTGATATTGTCACAAATGGAAGTACGTTATTCTTGTACAAAATTTCATATTTTTGACACTACTCGTGACGTATGCGACTGACGATTCCAAAATGAGGTTCTAGAACACGCAGAATATTTTATGGGGAATGAATTCATTTCCAAAAACGAAATAAAGAAAAGTATCTGCCAACTTCAGTAGAAAAAAAATTTTGTTTACGTTTATTGAATTTCTGTAATATTATAATGAGTGCATGGCAATTCCAAGGGTTCAATAATAGTAAAAACAATATTTAAATTGGTCAGTTATATAAAGCATAAACGAGCACATGTTAATTTTGTTTTACTATACTTAGATTGAAAAGTAGTTTGTTCGTTAGGAGGGTATTATTTTATTTTCAATATACAGTGTATCAAAGATTTGAAGGGTCAATGAAATGTCATGAAAACCTAAAATAATATGACGAAATGATTATGACTGACGTGAAGGTCGTTAGAAGAACGAACACATGGATTGAAAAACAAGACTATTTGTAGTATCCTAAATCATTGAAGTTTGAGGAAATGATCATATATTTGCTTGAAAAATATAACAAACAGGTATATTTAATTTAACAAACTATTGACAACTATGATTTTGAAATGTTCATTACGATAAATTGTTCAAAGTTTTTGATAAATATTTTGGAAGGTATCACTTGCCATATGTTCCAAGTTTAAAAATTTAGGGGTGGTGGTCACAGCTCCGAGGAATGGAATGTATTTCAGGTCAATTTCATCGCGAACGATGTCCCCCTCGAAGATGTTTTATATAACTCGGTTCTGCCGACCTACAGAGTCACTGTTTCGTTTTCAATGGCCCACTCTGTATATGCGAACAACGCAATTTTCTTGTTGTGATACTTGAGCCAGTTGATCCATATCAAGAAGTTTCTCCAATGTTGTACCACCATGCACCCCCTAAGGTTGAGGCCCGGAAGGATGAACTGCCCAGCACTCGTACGTACTCGAAAGCTCACCCCCCCTATCCACCACCCCCGCTCGTTAAAGCGGTTCCTCATCCTGATGACTGGCGATCAGCATAATAAAACCTGACCGTTTGATATGGAGTGCCCAGCCAATTCTCGGCTTGAAGCTCCCTTATATCTGACATGAGTTGACTTTTAAAACAATGACTTTACTTTACTGTGCATGGTGCCCCCCTGAAACTGGCCGAAGGCCTGAAAAAAAAACTCTCGGCTGAGGGCCGAGTGCTGTGTACTGAGTTAACTGAAATTGAAATTACTACTTGGTCGGTTCTTTTTGGTATCTGAAACATAAAAGCATGATTAATCGTGATTTGGTGCCTGTTGAAGTAGACGTTGGCGTCGCCGAAGGTCTCGCCTCCGCCGTACTTCTTCAGGGGTGTCGTTGTCTCCTTGGTTTACTGGACGTCTGTATTTGTCTCTGTCTCTGTCGTCTTGCTCACGTCTGTTCTCGTGGAGCTCCGTGAGCAGTGGGTTCGTGTGGGTCTCTACTCTGTCTAGAGTAGTCCCCACATGTTTTCTGATCATTCTGTCGATATAGTCCGGGTGGATGTCTAAGTCTCGATATATGAACCTGTTGGGCATATATTGTGGTGCGTCTGTTGCCGTCTTCAGGCAGACGTTGAAGAAGGCCTGTATCCTCTGCCTATAACTGTTCACGCACTGCCCCCAAGCAGTGGATGCGTACAATATGATAGGCAGAAGAATTGTCTTGATGAGGAGTAGTTTCAACTCGAGTGCCATGTTGCTCCTACGTCCGATGAGTGGGTACAGCTTATGCCTTGCGGCTTTCGCTATAGCTAATCTGTGGGAGCCAATAAATGTTTCTCCCTTTTCAAAGATCGCAGAGGTCATTTCACAGCCACTAAATATGTGCAAAAGTAAAACGTATTCCTTACAACGGAGATATTCATCCAACTTGGAACAAAAATTCTTGTTGATTGAGTACGACCAATTGAACTAACGGGCAACTCAATATCATCTTCTATGATGATGGAAGACTTTTGATGTTGTGATGTTTCAATAGCTGTTTCGATCATAAGAGCACCAGCATCATCTCTGGTTTACTTCGTAGTGATAGTAGTAGTTTCTAATTTCCCATTAAGCATTTCATTTATAATATTTACTATGAACCGATTTTTGTAACATTATTTTGGAAGGTGTTTGTTTAATGCATATTGAAATATTCTCCAGTGGATTCCTTAGCGACATGAGAAGGAAGAAGAAAAATCGCTAGGATATAATTGAAGAAAAAACTTGAGTTTTTTTTGAAATAATAGAACAAAATTTGAAAGTTATCATTGGATCTATTTTCTTCAAATATATTTCCTATTACTTGCTATTATGGAGTTTCATATACAATCAGTCATTTTTGAACAACTCCAGTGACAAGTGAAAGTTGCCCTCTGCGCTATTGTAGCTCGAGAAACGCCTATAGCGGCGAACACGAATCGCAAGATAATCATGTGAAGTTCGTTGCCATTGTTGAAATCGAGAGCAAGGTCCAAAAGAGCTCGCGATAAAAAGAATTTCTGATGGAAAGGAGATCAAAGTCTCCGTAAATGAATCCCTTATTCCTCTCAAGAGACACTAGGTAAACACTCGGAGATTACATCAAAGCACTTTGCCGAATTTCATCAATTTAAAAAAACAGTAGGGGTATCAAAAAATGCTAGACACGCTTTTCGAGATTAGTATCATGATATTGGGAGCAAGAATGTTATTTTATTCTGAATGTTTTAGCATTTTGATGAAAGTGACACTGAAATCAAAATTGAGCAACTCAAATACCGATACGGAAAGTGCATTTATGTAAGAAATATGAAAAAAAAAATTATAATAGGGAATATGCATAATTTGTTTTCATTTGTTTAATAAATTTTTTACTTCGTTACAATATAGTAAAAAATATAAATAGGGTTGAAAGTCTTGGAAATAATTTTTAAAATAATATATGAAATACCGATTGAATTTGACCTATTTGAACGCTTCCATTTTCGCGCGCTGTGGCTTGGCGCGATCAGTGTTGTTCTTCTTCAGTGTCGTTCGTTGAGACGTACTTTGATTGCTCTACTTGCTTGAAGTTGATATTTTATAAAAGAGTAAGACAAATGCAGAACAAGTGTTAGAGAGATGGACATATGTGAAAGTGATCTCGATCAACCAGAGCAGTCTTCAATGAACAAGCCTTCCTATAGTTATGGCCATTGACACTATTGACAGTTATTAATTAGGTTAGAAATTTGCAGTTTCAATCGCTATTACGATAATGGAAAATGCTAAAAAAAACATTTTATGGATTGTCTAGTACCGGAATGCCAAAACACAATTATAAGTACACCAAGTAAAGTATTTTTTTCTGTTCCAAGAGATGCGAAAATACGTAAACAATGGTGTAAGGTTATGAGAAGAGGCGAAGTATCTCCAATATCACATTTACATTGTTGTGAAGATCATTTCGAAGTGAGTACATTGTATTTCGATAGTTATCATGAAGTGAATTGATCAGAAGTAAGTTTCGTATGCATACATGTTTTGTATATACCTTCCTCACTTATAATAATAATAATAATTGTAATCGTATGTTTGAAAGTGGTTGACAATGTTTCACTTTGAGTAAGGTTATTCTGGACTTTCATTGTCTAAAATAGAACAGAGAAAAATTCATTTCTCTGCAATTTTTAATCACGACGTTTTAAAACGTCGTGATTAAAAATTGCAGAGAATTGAATTTTTCTTTGTTCTTTTTTAGACAATGAAAGTCCAGAATAACCTTACCCAATTGTAATCGTAATTATGCAATTTCGAGTTAAAGACACTGGAATGTGTGGAATGAAATAAAATTTAATGCTATGAAAAGAAGAAAGAAAAAAAAAGGTATAAAAAAAAGATATAAGTAAACAAAGTATTTGTATATGAAGCAGTGCCATATGTAAAGTACGTAGAAGTTTATAAATTGATAGTTTAGCAAACAATCTGAGAACAGTTACTTTAAAATATTGATGTCATTATTAAGAAGCCATGTCGTTAGTTTGAATTTGAAGGATTTTATATAAATTATGTTTTTGAGGTTTATCGGCAGAATATTGTAGATCTTGTGTCCAGTATAGTAGAAGGATCTTTGCCCTATTGACTTATACATCATAGGGGTCGACACTTTATCATCGGATTTCATCCGGGTGTTATATGTGTGCTGGATGCTGCTTGAAAGCATGTTACTTTTAATGAGTTGCATCAGTGATGATTTCTAAAATAGTTTTCTGACACTCAACACTTTGCATTTTTTGAAAATTTGTTCACTTGGAAATCTAATATTCAAGCCATATATACTTTAAAATTCTTTTCTGCACTATTTCTACATATTTCAGGTGATTTGAGTAAGCACCTCCCCATCCAGGAAGACCATTCACCATAAGTGATTGAACAAGAGAGTAATACATAGATATTAATTCTTTCACAGATAAAATTGTTTTCGTTTTTCTGAAAAGGAAGGTTAGTGATCGTAATTTTTTTGTGAGGATTTGAATATGTTTATCCCACTTGAGGTGGTTGTCTATTATGATTCCAAGGTATTTAGCACTATCAGAAACCTCTAATGTCCATGTAATTTGTCTAAGGCTGAGATAAGTTTCGATTTTTTTGTTGTTTGGTAGACCTGTAATATTGTTCGAAAAGGGCAGGTATACTGTTTTTTTGTAATTTATGGTCAACAAATTTTTATCTAGCCATCTTGTTATTTTTTTTAAATCTACCTGTAAGTTATCTGTAACCTGAGCCCAGTTGGCTCCTTCCACGTATAAAACAGTATCATCTGCATATGATATTATATCACCTAAGCACGCAATGGACAGGAGTTCGTTCAAATAAATAATAAATAACACTGGCCCAAGAACTGTTCCTTGCGGTATGCCATAAGTCATTATTCTTTGACTACTGTCCGGTCACTTAGATAATTCTTAAATAATTTCAGAGCTATACCTCTAACACCGTATTGTTCAAACTTCCCCAAAAGAATGTGTGATACACGGTGTCAAAGGCTTTTGCTAAATCTAAGAATATAGCTGCGCAATTCGATCCATTATCTAAACATGAATATATTTTTTTGGTTAATAAAGAAATGGCATCATTCGTGCATTTGTTTTGACGAAATCCAAATTGTCGGCTAGAAATAATGTTGTGTTTATCCAAAAACGAGATTTTATAATCTTCTCCAAAATTTTTGCTAAGTTAGAAATCAGACTGATTGGTCTGTAATTTTCTACGACATTAGACCCTGTTTTGAAAATAGGTTTGATAACGGCTTCTTTGGATTCCTTTGGGCATTCACCAGTACTCAGAATTAGGTCAACAATATAACACAGAGGCTTACTGATTTCTCTACTCAATTCCTTCAAAGTATGCACTGAAATATAGTCAACACCGGGTGTGGCCGAGTTTTTAAGTTGAGCGATTGTTTCTTCAATTTCTTTTTTGCTCGTTGGTTTGAAAAATAAAGAATTTCTCATCAATTTTACATTATGTTCCTCCTCTAAATCTTTATCAATATTATTTACGATTTCGTTGGCCATTTTTTCGCCGATAGTTGCGTAGTGATCATTGAAAATATTCGCTTTTTCTGTGGGACTTGTGGTTGTACTTCCGTCTGTTTTGGTAATTTCCCCCATGTCGTTACATTTTGTTTTAGCTGAAACATATTCGTTCACAGTTTCCCATATTTTTTTTGGGTTATTTTCATTTTTTTATGAGACGTTTATAATAGTTATTTTTTTGTTTATATATCAGGTTAGTAATTTTATTTCTGTGAAGTTTATATTTTTCGTATACCTCCATGTTTTGAGTTTTTTTGTAATCTCCGAATAATTTATCTCGTGTTTTCATAGAATTTATTAAACCATCACTCATCCACACCTTCTTTTTATTTACCGATGTAAAATGAATTTTTCTTTTGGAAGTTTGGATATGTTTTTGTAAAATTTTAATGAGGTTTGTTGTCGCTAATTGTGGACTACTTTCCTTGTACACATCTTCAAATTTTTCATCATTCATTAGTTTTTCAATTTTTGTTATCAATTATTTGTTTTTCTGTTATAATCTTGTTATTAGCTCTAATCCTGTCAAAGACTTTAAAATTTGCTAGAATGACTGGAAAGTGATCGGTTATTTTAAATTGCAGAACGATAGGAATCAAAGTTTTTTTGTCGTATGAATTGCTTTTAAAAAAATATGATCAATGCATGACCTGCTTTCCTTTTCTATTCGGGTATAAGTATTTATCATGGAGGTGAATCCATATGTGTACATACTGTTTAAATACTCATGGGGTTTTCCGGTTTATTCTAGAATGTTAATATTGAAATCGCCTAAAACTATTTCCGTGTCACTTTTTGCAGTTGAATTGATGTATTCTTCGAATTCAGTTAGGAATTCAGTGTTATCTACTAGGTGCGGTTTGTAGACAGCTGTTAAAGATATATGCTTATTATTTTTAATGGTTACTCTAATACATTTTACCCCAGCAATATTGTGTATGGTATATTGGTAGTTGAAACGTTTCCTTAAGTACATAACCGTTCCATCATTTTGATTAATTGATCCTCCGTTATAGATTTTATTGTATTCCTTCAAAGAAAATATGGACTATTATGTCAACCTCGTTATTTAATGCTTTGAGAGTAACTTCTAATTCTGCAAAATTCTTTGCTAAACTTCTTATGTTAGAGTGAAAGATGTTCAGAGAATTATTGTTAAGTATGAGTGTGTTTTTTGTTTCTTCTAAATTGAGTTCTTTTGTAAATATTTCAGTGAAATCAAAATTTCTTGCATAATTATCCATATTGAGAAATATAATGAGAAAAAAAATAGTAATAGTATTATGTATATATTGTATATGGATGAATATAATTGCATATTTGAACGTTGATGTTCACAATATTCTACTTTATTATTTCCACACGCCTCATTTCCTGTCTTGATATAACTTAAGTATTAAAACAAGGCTGTATTATATTTGATTAATGTAATGATATCTTGAACTTAGTAGTAGTGTGAAAATATTTGAATTAAGTACAACACAAGTACTTTTATTTGAAGAAAAACCTCAATTAGTGTTGGGGCTACATATTGTTGTTGTACCTACAACATAGTGACATTCAAACTATGTGCAACATCTAAAAAATTGTTTTTTTTTGGAAATATAAGGTAAATCTGATCAGGTAGAACCAGTCACCCCATGTGGAGTAGGCAATTTCTGTTAGTTCTGGAAACAATAAAGTAGTATCTTGTCTGCTTCTAATTGAGGCATATTATTGTTGGTATCACAGCATAATGATATTTATAGAGAAACTATGAGCAACATCGAAAGAAGTTTTTTTTGAAAATAAAGGGTATACCTGATACAAAAAAAAACTTTTTGAAGGCAGGTCATAAATGATTCTGCAGTTATTTTTCAAAATTATTTCCAACATGCCTCTTGAACCAGTCATTCCAGGTGGAGAAAACAATTATTTCTAGGAATCGCACGTAGAAAGGTAAGACCTTTCACACAAGTTTCGACTTTTGAGGGCTGCCGGTCGTAAGGAGACGACAGCTGCTTAACGGAAAAAACAATTTTAAAATAATTATTCCAATTTTTATATACGTCTCAAGTGTTTTACATAATGACTTGTTCCTTCTGAATATGTTGTCACCTGATAACAATCTGAACATCACAAATTTTTCTTTTCTATTATTGTAGTCTCCCAGATGATAGAAATGAATATTTGCAAAAGCGTCCACTTTAGAGAGTTTTCGTTTTCATTGAAACACATCCCAATATCCTCTAATCTCAAAACCAGAGTTACTTTTCTCTTAAAAGGATGGCAAAATTTTACAACCATTCTACTAATCGATTTTAGAGCATTTTTACTCCAAACTTCAAATATGGTCATATTATGCTCAATGAAGTCGATGATAAAATACCTAACTCAACACCATTTTCATCGGAAATCACGCGGTATACTTGAGAAAACCAACAAAATGAAGCTCTTCAGATATGATGTTGAAAGTGAAAAGGCGAAAACAAACTTTTTCACGCATTTTTCATACACTTTAGGCCACACCACCGAGGCATTTTACTTCCGTTTGAGTTATTTGAACAACCAAAGTTAATTTATAAGTAAACGAATTTGAATGTCGACTTCGCAAGTTGTATCCTTTGGGATATTTCAGACCCCTGTTCGCGCATAAGGCCCTCTTTCGGAAAGAAACCTTTCGTTGATTTTATTTTCTACGTTAAACTTTTATTCGATACTAAATTTCAAATTCCCTCGACTGCTGTACTTATCGTTCACCTTTTATATTTTATTTATAGCAATATGTTACTTTGTAGGATTTCTCCCGTCATTGATTCAATGTGAACCTTTTTTATTGATGTATTTCTTCGTTGTAGGTATTATAGGGGATATACATCACCAAAATCCAATATTCGATCTCGATCTCGTTTACGATCTTATATTTTCGACATTTTGACATATACGTACCAGTGTTTTCAATAGTCTTGCAATTATTGTGAAAATTAGTTATCGATTTAAAAAAACTGACATTTTCTGAACGTCAATGCATCACAGTAATCCAACTTTCTGATATGGAAATGTGGAAAACCTATTTTTCAAACTAGTCCCGTCATTTGTTGAAAGAAACAAAAAGTTCTTTCAGTTTTTACCCAGATATATGGGTTCTACTTCAATCAAACTATCCAAGAAAAGAAAAATATATATTTGTGAACTGTATTTTTTCGATTGTCGTCTTCGGGTCAAGGGTCTTCATCCCTGAAAATAGGGGAGTGGTGAAGGGTTGTATGATTGTATGAAGATAAAAATAACGAAAAAAAATCCTTTGAGTTTTGAATGAATGAAAAGGATATTTTCCCCCATTTTTGGGCATTTTCGTTCAGTTCCACCATCAAAACGAACGAATATTTTGGTGTTGTTTCATTTCAGTATCGAAGTCCACCATTCACTTAGTTAAACGACTTTTTTATTTTTCTCCTAAATATTTAATTTTTTTGTGAATAATTTCACAAAAGTGTGTTGTCTTCGCGAAACGGGTTTCCTTTTTATTCCATTTGAAATTAGAAATCTCCAGCTTTATCAAAGTCAACTAATAAAGGTTTGGTTCAGCCGTCGACCAGTGAAAACTAATTATTACTTACAATTCTGGATTCAGAAATAGAACTGAATTTCTTTTAAATGACACGCTCCTCGGGTTGCTCCTCCCACACGACAGGTGAGGAAAAGAGAGAGTATCATATAGCCAGTATGACTTCTGGCACAGGGTCGGATCGGGAATGGGAAAAAATAAAACTCATTCGGGTCGATAGAAACTATGGAATATTATAACTTATACTTATACTTAATAGCTTTTTTCAACAACATGTGTTCATCACTTGAGGGCCAATACTCCATAATATTTTTATATTAGGAAAAACCAAGAGGCGGCTCCAGAATGTTGGACGAGTTTCGTGATTTCTGATACAATTCCATTCAAAACTGGTATATAGAAGCTTTTGGGTTTGGGAAGTCATAATTTTTTTTTAATAATTCAACGTAGCGGCTCCAAAATATCGAACGAAATTTCTGATTCTTGGTCTGATTCTATTTTGAGTTGGTATAGGTATAGGGATTTTGTGGTCGGATAACATGATTTTATTGTCAATGTTTGATAATTCGAAATGACAGCTACAAAACGGTGAACGAATAATTATTGTCCGAGTCCATTCAAAATTAGAATGTAGGGGTTCTTTGGATCGGTGATTTTGACTTTTTTTGTCTAAATCATAAAATTCAAGATGGCGAGATTTGATATCAGATTCTATTCAAAATTTGTATCTAGGAGTTTTTGGAATAGGAGATGACTTTTTCAAAACTAAATAATACAATATGACATATTTTACGAATGATCTAAAGAAAATAACCGTTTTCAATGCATTTGAATAAAATCTTGTCTTAAAAACATTTTTCCATTCATATTTATTAGGAATACACTCTCCACTTCGTCAGGGCTATTTAGCGAGAATTTCGGAGTTAGTGGCATATTTTTACGCACATTCCTAAATAACTTGTTCTTGTGACTCCCATATCGGCAACTTCGTTCTACATTGGTTTCCGATACAACGGTTTATTTGGGTGGCGCAGCGTTTTTGATGTTCCTTTGAAGTTAAAAAACTACAGCGGACTCTTCTTGATCGTTCCAATGGGGCAGCGCGGCAAGATAAACAAATGAAATATTGACTTGATACCAGGTGATTGTTACGGCTTTGTTTGTTTCATGGCGGCATTAATATCGAGAATAGTAAACATTCGAATTTATTCACTCCATTTTTTTATTTTCATCAATGCTTCTATGTTGGAGAAGAATCACAATTATTTTTATCAAATTCAAGGACAACTTGCGATTGAGTTATAGATATATACTAGAAATGATTTCAATGTAAAAATAATACACAGAGACGTTTGTGTCTGGGAATCAATAATGCTTCCAAAGCTGAAAGCATTTTATGTAAATTGCATTCTACCTGAAAATATTTTTTTACTTCATGAAATGGTACTCAGAAGTATCTACCTTCATCTTGATGAATTATTCATGTATCTATTTTCCATCTAGGACCAAATGAAAAGTGAAAAATTAGTGAAAACATACCAGGGATCTTTTTATCTCAAAACTAACACCAGATTCTGGTTCAGAACACCCTGAAATTCCCAGATCTCAGTGATGATTCATTAAAATTCATAGGCTGTCATCATTAACTAACAACATTATAAATTTACATGGTGGTTCTTCGGGTAGTAAGACCGACATATGTTGAGAGCAGATCTCGACGTTTCGCCAACACGAGTGGTTAGCATTTTCAAGAGAAAGTTTCTGGTTTTTTTATGTCGCTGTCAAATGCTTGACATTTGTTATACGTTGTCTCAATAAATACCTGTGATTTGACGTTCTTACATCTGATTGGTCCATAACGTTAGCTGACATCATAGAATCGTTCGTACCGTTATTTTGTGGATAGGGAGCTAATTGAGAATTTTTGAGTACTGGAAGCTAAACTTTGTTCAATTGTAGTCCTTCTTCGGTTCTGTTGAAGTTGTTCTGGTGTTTCTGAATTTCAATTGCTTCCCGGAAGAGTCTTGGGTAATAGGCAGATGTTGAAGAGATGACTTGGGTTTCTTTAAATTTCACTCTATGGTTATCGTTGTTGAGAGTATGTTCTGCGACAGCAAGCCTTGTGTTCTTTGATTCTTGTTTTAACGGAGCGTTTCGTTGTAACGAGATTTGTGTGGAATAAATGACATATTATATGTAAATGACATCAATAGTGATCAGAATTATTATATCTGACGATACATGATTATGATTTTTCCATTTTCCCCCATTAAAGCTCTCTGAGACTCGTTATGAAAATTTTGGAAAGCATATTTGATATTACTGGACATCAGATATATCTAGAATCAGTTATTCCAGAGAATACCCAACACATGTTGTTTTTTGAAAATATGAATCATTCTGGCGTTATCTTGTAGCATGAAAAGTTGGTTAGAAGATCTTGGAATTAGTACCTCATTTCATGTCCAGTGTGGAGCAGTGTATGAAAAATTATTGATGACGGTGTCGAATGTAACTGAGAAATACCATTCGTCAGTCGGGTTCTGGGCGCCGAACATTTAAATTCCATCCCAACAACAAATAAAAGCTTCCCGATTGATGGGCAAATACTACAAAAAACTAAAAAATCCATTTTGAAAGCTCCATATCTCGAAAACTGTCCATTTTTGAGGTTTGTGGCTATGAACACTTTTGATCAGCTCATCAAGAACTACAACATACCATAAATTCAGCCAAATTCACGGAAAGCCATTTCCCATAAGAAATGTGCGGGGTCCTTTTAAACTTCTTAGTTATTCCTGCGTTCTAATTTTTTTTCTTTCGGTATTATAAACGATTTTGACTGATTTCTTTGTTTTATTAAGTTAAATTTTATCTCCCAAAAAGAAACAGTTGTTCAACAAATTTTCTCAAGCTTTTCAAGCAAGGAGATCAATCGCGAAAAAAGTCAGCGATAAAAAACTAATAAAATGGTTTCATTTCATGAAAGGACATTTCGTATAATACACTACTCAGTTCACAACACAACATCCAATAAGACAAATGTTCATCAGTGTGCACTCACCTGTAACTGTAGAAACAAGGAGAACCAATAATGTAACCTTCATCCATCGTATAACTCCAATTAGCCTGAGTCTCATGTCGTCAGAGATACCATGTCTGTTTTTCACTGTTGTTATTCGAGATCGCATCCACGAGAGAACATCCCACTGGCACACTAACTATTCCACGAAATTACATTCCGACCTGTCGACAAAGAATTTCATTAGTCCTATGGTTTCATATCAAAATAATTATTCATTTCATTGGATTTTTTTATCTAACGTGAAGGCTATTACTTTCACGAAATTGAATGGAATGGTGCCATTAGGACTTATTTGACTGGGAAAACTTCTGTTTTTCTGTTAAAAAAAACTTATATTTTTCTAGTAATAAGCCTAATTAACAAACAATATGCCAGGTAGGCCTCAAACATGTACCTTTCTGACTTTTGCAATGTTATGACAGAAGTTTCCCAGGGAAGTGTTCTAGGCCCACTTCATTCATTTCCCGATAAATAACGTGAATAACGTGTTAAACCTGTTTTGCTGAGTGCGAGATTTGAAACACGCTTAACTTAGAGAGATAAAATATTGCTATTTAGTGGAATTGTTTTTGCATGATACTCTTTAATAGTAATCATTTATTTCCTTAAGACAGTTACAAACCATATGGAAAAAGTCAGCTGCTTACATTTGAAATGTAGATAAACCTAAACACGTACAATAAAAAATAAAATTAAATAATGCTAAAAATTCCTGATTTTACCGCAGATTCCTATGACAAGTATTCATCCAGTCTATCAAAACTTTGATCCGTTAAAAATGATTTTAGTTTACATTTAAATAATTCTTTCGTATAGCAGTTTTTCACATTTGAAGGCAGAGCATTATATATTCTGGGAGCCATATGACTGGGAGATTGCTGAGTTATTTTAAATTTTCCGAATGGAATTGAAAAATCATTCTTCTGTCTTGTATTGACGCTATGATTTTGTTTGTTTCTCACATATTTTTCATCATTATTTGTGAAAACTAGTATACTCAACTCTGAAATAACTAAGTAAGGGAGTGTTAATATTTTCAGTTTTTTCAATACATCTTTGAAGGAATCAATGCGTGAAAGCCCCGTCATTGATCGTAAAATTCTTTTTTGTGCCACAAAGATATCTTTCGCTAGGGTAGATAAACCCCAAAAAAGTTAATTCTAGTTTTCAATGCATGTAGTTTATTGTAAATTTGTACAATCAGTTTCCACGGAGTCTTTCAGGGACCAAATATTAACCAATAATAATGATATCTCCCAGTTATTCTTCAAGCTGAAGCCAACCAACTTCAATTTGCTGATAGGGTTTCTTCCATTTCTACGGTTGATTTCATGAAATCTTTAGGGCCAACTAGTTTTTCTTCAGGACAAGACAGTTTCGAATTTTTGGGATACACTTCTTGAACAGGAGAATAGGATCAATTCCCGAGAGAGCCCTGATGTTGGTGAATCAAATACTATCGCTTCTTCAGTACAAACATCTATTGAAGGGAAAATTCCCACAGTTTTGAGTTGCAGCGTATGCGGAATGAAGAGCACAAACTTCAGTAACTTTTTTGAAATAGAGCTCTCGTTCCGCAATATTTTGGAAATCCAGTCCGTGCAGAACCTAACAAATGATTATTATAATGAGTATTACCAAATCTGCTCTAAAGGCGGCTACTCAAACACCTGCCGCTGGGGCAATCTAGGGTGTAAAGGTGGGGTTGACCCTTGATTGCCTCCTAGATTGTAACGTGTGTAGGCAAGCAGGGCCAATTTCCTAGATCGCCTCCTTTGCAGGGCGGCAGGCGCGCCGGACCTTCCTTGCTTCCTAGATCGGCTCCAACCGCCCTGCCACAACTCGCGTGTGTAGCGTGATTGGAGCAATTTCTACTCGGTTCTGTAGAGAAAACCGTGCGGAATGTTCGTTTTTATTGTGCAGCTCGCTGAGGTGGATCAAATATTATCATGTAAATCGAGAACAACCAAGAGCGAGAAGTTTGGACGCGGGTTATAGAAGTCTTTAAAGACCGGCCCCACATGTGGGATAAGACAATTATTTTCGTTTCTGTAACCAATTCTGCATCAAGTACTTCCTTTTTTCTTCTGTAGCATCACGGAAGCAGCCAAGGCAATGCCGATCTTTTGATTTTTCGAAATTATTGGCACCATCTTCACGACTCAAGTGATAGTCTGTTCTGCGGTACGTTGACTGTCGCACTGAACGGCAGGTTCGTGTGTAGAGACACCTCCTAGATTGCCCCAATCACCCTGCACCCTAGATTGCCCCTGCGGCAGGTGTGTGAGTAGCCGGCTTAAAACCGATAGAGATAAAATAACTAGTATTGTTGAAACACCTGCAAATTTGATCCTGACTTTGAAGCTCATCAGTTATGACTTAGCATGTCGCAGGTGTATTGAATTATTTCAACGTGTCAAGCTGGAGGAACACACCTATCTAGCCGACTGCCGTTATGAGCTTAACGCAGTCATCGTTCACTGTAGTTCTGGAGTTGATTCTGGCCACTAGTATATATAGTTTCTTCCGAATTGGATCTTTTGGACCCTCTGGAGACCAGATATTCAAAATTCAACGGACCACTTTAGCAGTTATCATTTAACCAATTCCAACCCTTCAGATGATGTGGTGTTTTTCCGGGTTTCCCCGCAGCTGAAAAGGCGAATGCGCCAACTAATTAATTTAAGCCGCCCGGTGCACCAATTTTTATTATTGTTACGTCCTATTTAATTCAATGAAAGTATCTCGTTTGTTTCCACAATGATACTGGTATGTTTTTCATTGAATTGGCCAACTCTTCCAGTGAATAGTACTTTTCCAATATCATAAACGAATAGTAGAGTGTAATTTCCATCATATATTGTGGAACTGAATATTGAAACAGTTCACGGGCTATCATCAAACGATATAAATGAGCACTAATAACCGCACCAGAATGGTGTCGAAGCCTATCAAAACCATTTTCATTAGAATCGAATCCGTATTATTTGTAGTGTCAATACTAGTTAGTGCGCACAAATGCCATGATATTTTTTCAACGCAATTGTAATATGTAAAACAAACATGGCCTTTTGCTGAAAGTCTGGCTTGTTCAACTCCCGATGAATATTTGAATAGCGTTTCAGTAAAATTATTGACAAATAGATTCGAGCAAAGGATTTTTTTTTGTATACGTGTTTCGTCAGTAGATTGAATGGATGGCTCTCATGAAAAAATTATTGAAGTGAATTGAAATAATGATGAAAATCATGTAATTTTTGGGCATTTCCTTATCTTTTTTGTACTTCAGGTATTCATCGGCACCCAGGGGTTTCCAAGAAGATCATATTCTAGAGAAAGTGAAAGAGAGAAATTTACATTATTGTCCAAGAAATCAACTCTTCATTGACAAAGCATGCTTAAGATTTAAATCAGTGAAAAAACAGTCACATACTATCAGTTAAAAAATTAACACATATCAAATGTAAAATCAGTGGGTGTGTAAAACTAACAGAAAAGTTGAAAAAAACAAATAAGATACAAATTAATACACTTATAGATTAAAATCTCATGAAAAATAAAATCAAAGCAGAGTTTCACCGTAAAATTCTTCTAGTTTATAATATGCTTTTTTGAGTAGAACTTTTTTCATTACTTTTCTGAATTTGTAATACACTTTCTCCACGATCATCACAGAATTTGCCAATTCGGAAATCAAATTTGATTACAGAATGCTGGAATTCTCTCTCTTGAGATTGAAGAAATATTCTGCAACACCTCTGCCCCCATGCAATTTAAATGTATTTGCATTCTCTCTTGTGATAGAATAATACTCTCACACTGGTTAGCAATAATAACATTAGCCTTGACGCAGTTGATTGTCATCGTAGTGGCAAAATTTGAGTAAGTGTCAAAATTATTGCTGTCACGTTTCCTATCTTTGATCGTGGAGAAAATATAGTCTGCTACTCGGTTAGAATGAAAATTCGTGATGCTCGTGGTTCCTCACGCTCGCCTTCGGATTGCGCTCGGAATCGAATCGCATCAAATTTTCATTCTAACCTTGTTACTATTCTCACTTCTGATTTCGGATGGTACATGATTAAATATTTTATTGCTTTCATAGATCAGAGAGTCTTTTCGGAATAGGGAGAGGCATGTTATTTTCTGATGTTTGCCTTGGTACATATTTTGGTTGTCAGGGTTTTGAAAATCAACTGTATTATGTGTTTTGTGTATTAGACAGATTCTGGAATGAAAATGCAGGTGAGAGTTAGATTTCGACTGCTGATGAATAATAGCATTGTTTATATAGAAGATAGTTAGTCAACCTTATGGGATTATAATTGGATCAAAATGGATGCGACATGTAGATGGCGATAGTAAGCTCGCATCCAAGTCATGTCGTAACTTCAGTGATCTGGTCTCCAAGTCATGTCGTAACTTGATTAAAACAATGGAAAAGCATTAAAATCAGGGTTTTTTGAAGAAACCTGCATTAAAATGACGTCAAATATTCATGTTTGTAACTAATCACGCTAGATGACACTCGCATTTGTGTCCAATACCTTTTCCACAGGCATTGACTAACTATGTTCTATTTAAACAATGATAATAGTCTACAGGGTTCTCGAATTCGAGCATTGCAAAGGTATCTTACTGCTCTTTCTTGTAGGACAATCACTGATTGTAAAAATTTTTGACTGCAAAATCTCCAAAGGCAATTCCATCTCTCAAATGAGCCTCAATCATAGAGTGGTAAACCATCTTTGCTGTTGGTATGCTCAGTTCATTTGAGACCATTTGAGTGTTTAACATTCCGCCGCTAATCTTTTTGTTGATGTTCTAATATGCTGCTCAAATTTCAATTTGACGTCAATTACTGTGTGATAGTTGTTCATTCAACTATTTGTTTTCTATTACTTAAATAGGAGGCCAACCAGTCGTAACAAACACCTCTGAAACCATAGCAGTAGAGTTTGTTGAAAAGGAGTTTATGATTCACGCAATCGAGGGCTTTTGAAAAGTCACCAAACACTGCTACTACTCCCCGTTGTAAAGGCTGGTGTAAGCATGCTGAAGAAAATGAAAGATTGCATCATTTTTGCTTTTTGAACTTTGAAAACCAAACTGAGTATTTGTTAAAATAGAAAAACTAGCACCTCTTTTTCACAAGTTTTTCAATCAATTTCGAAAGTGTTGAGAGTAAAGAGATTGGTCTGAAATTGCTTGGATCTTCTGAATCACCACCTTTGAATAGTGGAAAGACCTGAGCTGTTTTGAGACATATTGGAAATCTTCCTATTGCAAAAGATTTATTGATAGCTCTGACCAGTGAATCTATTTATATTTTGAGATTTTGGGAGGAGATTCGGAATTTATGGAAATTCAGAAAATGTTACAAATCACCAGTTTTGAAAAAGTTTCTTAGCCAAAAGGCAGGATGACTCAGAAAGCAACGAAACAAAGGCTACCAGAGGAATATTGGAAAGCGTTGTTCAAAAAATATCCCAAAATCATTCCAAATATTGATTACTCAAACGAAGTTCTTATGTTGAAAATCAGTGTATAGAAAATTCACAGAAATCTTGGAACTATCTATCAAACGAGTTGAAAAGGACTCCTCGGTAATTTATAAAAATTCTGATCCGTCCATGTCTGCATTATATGTGGGATCCGCATTTTTGGATCACCTAATAGTTACTTTTACTTTTTACTTTTTGTTTAATAATTTCATTTCGTTGATTTTATAATTGAACTTACTGTACATCATGCACACTTACTGGGATGTCGATGTCAGGTGTGACAGATGTGGGTAGGCACTGACGTTTGATAAGACGCGTAAGACGTTTGAGACGAAAAGCATCTCTCAGCCAAAAAGACGGGACCAGAGAGTTCAATTAAAGTCGTTACAGTTAGTTACGGGTAAAGACGTGTCCTTTGTAACGAAAAAGATGATTCAACCAAAGAAGTGAGAAAAGACGACCTCACAGAGAAGAGTCAAATAATACATATCGAGCCGCGATTTGTTTTATTCATTGAGACGACGACGATTATAATCACCCACACAAAAAGACGTGAAGACGTTCAGTGGCTGTTTTCTGCATTATTAGCTACTTCAAAGATGTATACGAAGATTGATGTTTTCCCCAACTCACCAGTATTGTAGATGATTATCAATAAACTGTGTTTCCCTGTTCTTAAACTATCCGACAGCCTTTTGAAATCATTTCTCCTAGACAACTGACAAAAATCCTACATATATAGGTTATATATGATGGAAATGTAGAGTACAATGTTTTATAGTAATAACTATTTCAAATTGTCAGCAGGTTCAATTTCTTTATAAATTCAATAATTTATAAAGAAATTTCCACGTTTGGCACATCGCAATTGGAATTATCACATTCCCAAAAAGTTAAAAGAGAAAAAAATTATAGAAATTGACGAAAGAATCTCGAGAGCGGTAGTGTTCTGTGATTCATCTCAAGCCTTCGACTGTGTGAATCAGAGAATTCCGCTGAGCAAACTTGAATTTTCCGACTTTAGAGCCATAAGCCTTCACTAGTTTCACTCACTCCTAATAAGTGACAGCAAACTAATAAGAACTGATCATACACAAAGTGGTGTAATACAGAGTACAGTGCTGAGCGCCATCTTGTCCCTTCTTAGAATTAACGATACCAAAAAATTCCATATATCTGAAAAGAACACATTACTCATTGATGTCACCACCATATTCTGGCAAGGTAAGGACAAACTATAATTACATATTTATTGAAAGTGCAATATGCAAAAAGAAATTGAGTTAATAAAATCCTGGTGCTATGAAGAAAGAAAATTGTGCAAGAAATTATCTTCCGGATGGAGTGCCATTAAGATCATTTCTAGACAAGTGGGTGTCAAAGCCAAAAAAACGGCGTTTTATGCCCTAATGATACCCATCTCTACTAAGGAATACAAATTTTGAGATTGTGTAACAAAGATGCTACAAGTCGTGAAAACAGAACTGTGAAACCACTTTATCCTTTTGAGAAACTATTCAAAAATCGCAAGAAAGATACTCACGGTCGATTTTCATTCTAGAAGCCACCTGAATGATACACAAAAATCGTGACATATACACGGTAGTGCCATCAAATTATACCACTCGTTCATCGCAACAGTCGAGACTTCCCTCACCTCTTCCTACAAAAAATCTTAACAAGGACTCCATTATATACAACGGCCTCAAAATGCACAACTACCTGTCCCTCCCCATGAAGAAATACCTCTAGGTTTTATATTTGTTGGAAAACACTCTATATATTACCCATATATGTATATTATGTAGGTCAGGGTAATTGTTACTGAAAAAATTAATGAACTTAGAGACAAAAATATAACAAGTCAGATTGACACGTTTTGTCAAATAGAACGAAAATTTGTAACTTTTCACATAAATAAAGTTCTTATCTATACTGATTTCTCCATTTCTGAACATTTTGAACAATATTATTTATCATTTGAGATTTTGATGTGTCTAAACTTGTGTCTGTAACTGTATCTTTTACGACTGATTCATATTTTACAGATTTCAATCTTACAATGACTTTGTCTATAGGAACTATGTTCTTTTAATATTAAAGCATATTTTGAAGTTAATTGAATTGAAAATCTGTTAGAAAACTTTTCTGGCCACGGACATTGGTCCATCAAATCTGGCAGATATTTGTTCAATATTCCCTAAAGGTGGTACTACTGCAAGTACTTTGTGGAGCCAAAAGGAAGAGTATGTGCTCTATTTAGGAGGAGTGACTAGTTGCAAACCTGTTTCGAGGTAGATGACTCTCACCAGTACCAGGGTAGGTGTGACAGCATTGTAGTAGTCTGTGTCTTTGAGGAGTATTGTACAAATATCTGTCAGATATTAATCAATGTCCCAATTTACGTTATGGCCATTTTATGGCTCATGCATCAATTTGTCATTCTCCGGAAATCTTTTAGGAACTTCTCCGAATTATTGCATGTTCTCTGATAGAAGTGGTCTGTTTTGATTTTTGTTGTTTTTGAGATTCGAGAATCTGGTAATCTGTAAATCAATATAGTCTAGAACATTTTTTAAAGATATTTCAAGGTCTCCTACATACAGGGGAAAACTGTAGGTCTGGGAAACTTGTCCGGTATTTATATCTTCTAGTTCCGTCGAAAAGGAAAGCGCATATTGGGAGATTTGTAACCTACTGAATTTTCGAATGAACGAAAAAAAAATCAGCCAACCATCTATGACTCTTAAATGCTGTACTTGTATAACGAAAATTTTGACATTCTCACGAAATTTAATATCTCCCTATTTCTGAAACAGTCTGTACACTTTACTACAGCATTGCATTGTCTGTACGACAAAAGTATATTCCATGACCTGGTGGTTGCGAATAAATCTCCGATTCTAAACTGCCAGGTGACGTGCTGCGCGAAATAGAGATTTTAGATTGAAGGTGGATTCGATGAAAGGGTTAAAGAGAGAGGAATTTTGCTGTACGAGCCTAATGGTCGACCCGAATCAGAAGCTTCGATTGAATTTGTTATAATTAATTACTTCTAAAGGGCCATTCTCAGACGAGAAGGTATGTAGTCTATCGGTGCTTTGTGAAATTTAAAATTAACAGGTGCTTTTATTAAACAAATTTTCCATATTTTAGATCTATCGGCCCTTTTTGGAAAACCTGTAGTACTATCATACGCCCATTTTTTGGAAGATCATATTATTCCTGAAATTTAATAATGTTACTTATTCCTCGCATGGAATTGATGTGAGAGAGAGTGAGGACACCAATAGACGAACACGAATGTGATAAGTTCTGGAGTCTTCGGGTTCCCGGTGATAACAAAAACCAAAATTACAGGTCAGACCCATCTAATTTATCCAAGCTGTTTTCTGGCAAAATGCAAGTACAGGCCTTATTGAACTACGAGAAATTTACCCAACGATAGTGTTGAGACTTAAATGAATTCTAACATATGATTTCGAATGTCAGGAGATCTTATTGTTATGTTTTTAAAAATTGAGAGTGTGAGCCAACCATAGTACTATGAGAGGTGACTAAAACCTTTACATATATTGTCAAATAATTAGTTAACTAATCGTGACATTCACCCCGATATAGTGTTCATTAAAACACATCACATAAGTTTTTCAATATTAAAGTACTTTTGCACTTTTTTCAACTAAGAATCGTCGTACTTCATTCCAGTGTTTCCCTTCTTTAAAAATATCAAATTTGGGTGGCGTCCCCATGAAAATTTTTGACTAAAACGAAAACAGAAATCCTTACCCCGACCCATTGCCACCAGAAAAAGAGTTGCAGTGAGCCCATTGTGTCTTTTCCGTCAAAGAAAAGGTTACACTTGTACTTTTTCCAAGCAGACAAAAACACACCCATGTTTAATGCTAAAGTTTGCACTGGAGAGAGCAATTAGGGAAACCTTGCATAATTGTTGTTGTTGTTGTTGTTGTAAAAATTGTTATTTCCGTCAACCGATTGCACCCCTACGCGCAACCCTCGGAAGTCTTCGAGAGACTTGTGTGAGCTAGGGAGGACGCAGCCCTTACCTTTTAACGTGTGATGCCATGCACGAGACCGGTGAATTGGTGGATCGAACTCACGACCCCACGCTTGCGAGGCGTACGCTTTTACCAGCCGACCACCACTGCCCATTATAATCAATCGTTAGACTTATGCATGAAGGCATACTTGACATACCCGAGAAAAAATTACTAGTACACCACTGCCTAGCAGAGAAGAGATGAGGGAAGACATTTATCCGAATAACAGGCGGAAGAGAAAGTGGAAATGCGTATACCTACAGAAACATAAAAGACAATTACTCAGAATGTTGCATGAAAAATAACTGTACCTACTGGTGAAAATTCACACATACTGAAAAATTCGGTCGCCGGATCGATTTTCAGGTGTTCTCTCGAGTGGAAATTCACTGTTGATTCTCTTTCGTTACGAGGAAAGCAACAAAATATTTCACAAACAGAATATATTGTCGGACAACGCGAGGACAACCGAAGCGTATAGCGTCCAGCAATTTCATAAGCCTCAAACCAATTTTTTATAGGAATGAAACATATTTTTGTTCCAACCACAAAAATATTTCTTTTTGTATCTGGAGGAGTGCACGATATTATGATATTACTATCACTATGTACATTTAATTTTTCATTCAAATTAATTCAGCTTCTGAAAATATTTCCGATTCTGAAAACTTAAATGTCTCTGCGTTACAATACAGAAAATAATTGATTATTTGTAGAGTTTTCTTGGAAACTGTCACAACTGGATATCCTACTCTTGATAAGAAATGCCATGAAACAACAGCGTTATAAAGTGAAACAGTTTATCAGGAAAATAGACAGAGTTGATTGATTTTCAGACTGCTGTTTTTACCTAAATCAATGTTCTTTTTTGAACTTACTTGATATAAATATAATTTCATTATTTTTCATTAAGCTATCATGGCAACTGTATAAAACATATAATTTCCTATACAGTTTTTGTTAAATGAGAAAAAAATTGCGTGACAGATGCATATGGAAGTATGAAATTTCCAAGAATATTTTTGATTTTTTATTTATTTTGGAAAAACTAAATATTTCGATCTCTTATTCAATTTTTTTCTGATGTTATCGTCACAGTTGGAACGAATGTTTAATTTCGATAAACTTTTTCATACATTTGAATTTGCTCAGATAGTACCTCAATTTTTTGATGACATTTTATAAGTGAATGTTCCATTTTAGATTGGGATCGAGATTGATTCCTACAAATTTGACTCATGTACTTGATGATATTGTTACTGTGTCTTTATCATATTGGATGTCAATCGATGTGTATTCAGGTAAGTTCGAATTATAACTAGTGAACGGAAGGTAAATTGTTTTCTTAAGTTGAGTAGTTCACTGTTGAAGCTGTCTAAGAAAAGTCTAAGTCCTTGAAAAAAATGACAGTATCGTCCGCAAAACTACTTATTTCCCCTTCCACAAGTAAACTAAATATAGCATTTAAGTATATTTAAAAAAGTATAGGGCCCAATACTGTTCCTTGCGGGACACCAAAACGGACTTTTCTCGAGTTACTTAGAGTATCATTGATTTTTAACACATTGTTCTCTATCTTTTGAATAACTTTCCAAAAGTGTACAAGCAGTGCCCCTGAATCCATTATTTTCCAATGTCTCCAATAGGTCTGGATGGCTGACCGTGTCGAAAGCTTTCGCGAGATCGACGAAGATGCAAATTGCTGGTTCTTCTGAATCCATGGCAGCATATAACTTTGCAGTTAAATCTGCAATTGCATCCTGTGCTCCCCTCCATAAATCCATATTGTCGATTTGAGATGAATTGGTATTTTTTAAAATAGTCTAATATTCTAGCTTTGATCAATTTCTCTAGGATTTTACTAAGTGTTGAAAGTAATGATATAATAAAAAGTACTCCTCATACAAGATTTTTATAAGCTTTCTTGGGACGATTTCAGTTTCACTGTCTGACTTTCTTCATCGAAGATTCACCATCAACTTCAATTGCAAAATGCAGTTTTTTCAATTATTTTCTTTTCTGAATTCAATGATGTATCACCTTTTTCAATTATTTTCTTTTCTGAATTCAATGATGTATCACCTAATATGAAGATTACATTACGTTTCAGGTCCTGTATTGAAGAAAATCCACCAAAATTGGGCATCGTAGATCATGAAAATCAAGAGTTCAAGTTTGTGATGATTGCTTTAAACACACCTAGAGCAACCATAAATTAATTACACACCCACTAGCTACAATGAAGTAAAAATACACTATTTTGAGAAATTATAAAATCAGTTTCAACAACTGTTCATCAAATATGAATGGCATATTCTTATTATTGTTGAATGTGAAACTTCTACATACCACGCACGTCACAAAATCATTCTAAAATGTGAAAAAGTGATATTTGTAGTTTCAAGTTTCATTTTACAGTTCATTTGGAGTATGTATAGTCTGAATCGAAAATAGCAGGCTTTGGCAAAAGTTGAATCCCACAAAAAAGTTGATAGTATTCCCAAATGTCATTCAGGACTTCTGATTGTTGAATGCGGGCTTTTCTCTTGTTATAAACTGGACAGTAGTTTTTCACCAGAGGAAAAGTTTGATATGATGAAGTGTTTAATTTTATGCCAGAGTAATGCTGTGAAAGCTGAGCGTTTGTATCTGAATCCAGAGAGAAGACAAACAAGTAGAAACATTTTTGGATGATTGGTTACAAACTTTATTACCGGACTCCAAAATCGACTGCTCATTCATTTTCAGGAAACAATAATTCCATCACTACAAATTTAGAATTTACCAAGGTCTCAGACCTGGCGACGAGGGTGGTCGAAGAGCTTTGTGTGAATGGTATACGAGAAAATGCCAATATTATGAAAACTTTCCCAATAAAATTATTTGATCTGAAGGTAGTATGGTAACCAATAATGGTATTTTCAACCGGTAAAATACTCATTATTATTGGAGAGAACCACAGGGTACACCGAATGGGTAGACACCAATACCGTGTTGGCTTCAATGTGTGGACTGGAATTTTTGTCACGCGATTGATTGGTTTTCTAAGGAGTTGATTTCCTGAGAAACGGATAGGTACAGATCCAGCAGTTTTCTGGACATCACCCCGCTAGACTTTTTCCTCTAGGGGTACATCAATAAGTTCAACAGCATATGTTTTAAACAGACCTAGAAGACTAGTTATTAAATCTTTCGAAAGCATTACAGCCGATTTGTTGAAAAAAGATTTAAATTCAACTGTTAAAATATGTTATTTATGTTGTAATGAGAAACATTCTCAATTGAAAATTGAACCAATACATGACTCCACAAGTGACTTTATGAACATCCTGTTCATATTTTCGAAAAAATCAACAAATTATTTATTCTGGACTTTCATTGTCTAAAAAAGAACAAAGAAAAATTCAATTCTCTGCAATTTTTAATCACGACGTTTCAACTGTTATACAACAGCATATTTAAGAAGTATCCTTGAGATTGTCGCATTATACACTTGATAACAACTGTAGATTTCAACAGTTCAAACGTCGTGATTAAAAATTGCAGAGAATTGAATTTTTCTTTGTTCTCTTTTAGACAATGAAAGTCCAGAATAACCTTACTCATATTATTTATGTTTCAACATTTGTTTCATATCTACTTATTTACATGGGCTCTTCTCGTATGTCTCAGGAGATTCTTATGTTCGTGTTTGGAGTTGTTTTGTAGGAACGATTTTCCATTTCTGAATATGTAGATACATTGAAACATTTTTAATCTTTATCTTTAAACTCTGAGACGTGAAATATTGAGCTGCTCGAGAAACTCTCGGAAAAAATATTACGGTAATATGTTATTTGTGATAGTTCTGAAAATTATCTTCTCAAACATAGAATATATTTTGAAGATTTAGAGAATTTTCATATACCATAGGTTCATTAGTGTGGAGAGTATTTACCGAAAATAAAACAAAAGTAGGCCATATCTTGCGAGATCACAATAATCATTCCAAGATTCAAACGATTTTTCTTGCTTCTACGAAGAGGACAAGGATTGACCAGTAATTCTTTTTCAATTCCAAGGAATGATCATTCGATCAACATAAAAACGCCAACTAATTCAAATCCCTATTTTCTTCTTGGTTTATTTTGAACTAAACAATCTAATCCACCGACAGACTTGTTATCTAATACATTTTAGATCATACACACTTGAAAACACGTTCAATTTTTCATTCACAATAAATCTTGTCTCTTTATTCAGAATTAACTCCTCTAGCACAAATCAATACTTCAAAATATAACCCTATTATGAAAAAAAACACCCTGTAACTTTTATTGAAAATTACTGTCACGCCATGAACTGAAATTGTATAAAATGAAAATCTGAGCAAGAGCACAATCGAAAATTTATATTGCAATTAAAACGAGCATTAAAAATTTCAGCAATAACCACAGCGGTTACTGGTTTATTACAGTAATTGAATTTTTCATTATACGAGTTTATTTTCCCGATGTGATAACTCAAACAGTGTTGCCAGCACAATGAGAAAATGAAGGCGAACACAAAGGCTTATTACAAGCGTTTCTATCTGCCAACTTGGCATTCGATAAAAAAAATTAAACTCATACCGAGGCAGGGAACAGTCTAAATAGTATTAGTCAGCTATACCGTTCGTCACTATTTGTCAAAAGGACAAGGTTCAACGACAGGTGTCCAGGTTGCTGGTTGAAGTCCCCCCACCATATGCACTACTTTCAGAGGTACAGTTTTTCCGGGAAGTAGTGGAGTTCATTGCATTTATTGCTATCAAGAATGATATTGTAGAGAGCATATTCCATTAACCATACTGTATCATGCATGTATAGTGCAAGGTGTTTTTCCTGATGAATTAAAGGTTACCAAAATCATCCCTATTTTTAAAAAGGGAAATTTTGAAAATTTTGAAAATTACAGGCCTATATCAATTATACCCATATTTGGTAAGACTTTCGGAATAATTTTGAAAAATACGTTGGAGGTATACTTTGAGAGTAGAAATCTCCTGAACGAGTGCCAATTTGGTTTACGTAAAAGCTGTTCCACAACTCAAGCCGTAGCTAGAGTGGTTAGAGAGGCTATCGATGGCTTTGATGAAAGACTCTCTGACTACGGTGTGAGAGGAGTTACACTCTCTCTATTGAGATCCTACCTGAACAACAGAACACATTGTGTGGTTCTTGGCCGAGATGTATCTGATTTTGAGTTGATGAAAATAGAAGTGCCCCAGGGCTCTGTATTGGGTCCCCTGCTTTTCATAATATACATTAACGATTTTTTCTATCATATTCTGTACAACAAATGTGTAATTTTAGCCGATGACAGCACACTCATATGCTCAAACGAAAATTGTCAAAATCTCATTGCAAGTATAAAGCTCATGGAGAATCAAGCTGAGCAATGGTTTACTGGCAACCTATTGAAGTTGAACAAAGAAAAAACATAAAGCTTGATTTTTCTTGCGGATAATAAAATGGAAAAAGGGGATAAGTGAAACTGCTAGGAATTACACTAGACGATACTTTAAACCCTCAAAATGTTCTGCAACCGTAGACACGTGTTTCGAGCATAAGCTCTCTTCAGTACGGTAAAATCAAGTGCGAAGATGTACAACACTTGGATGTAAAAATAGAAACAAAGGAAGTCAACAACAGGAAGCCAACCACACATTTGTGGCTTCGGTTAGAAGACCTTGTACTCACAAGGCAACAACTAACGTCGCCACGGAGGTAGCTATAGCTACCAGCGTGACAATCCTACCCAGGAAGATACAAATAAGGATGGATTTAGCGAGGGGCAATATATGAAAATATAAGTGAAAAAGTTATTGGGTATAACCCTCAAAATGTTGTGCAACCGTAGACACGTGTTTCGAGCTTAAGCTCTCTTCAGTACGGTAAAATCAAGTGCGAAGATGTACAACACTTGGATGTAAAAATAGAAACAAAGGAAGTCAACAACAGGAAGCCAACCACACATTTGTGGCTTCGGTTAGAAGACCTTGTACTCACAAGGCAACAACTAACGTCGCCACGGAGGTAGCTATAGCTACCATCGTGACAATCGTACCCAGGAAGATACAAATAAGGATGGATTTAGCGAGTGGTAATATATGAAAACATAAGTAAAAAAGTTATTGGGTATAACCCTCAAAATGTGTCCGGAATCAGTCTCAAAGATGTTTCAAGTCGAACAAGAAACTCATGCTGTTATTACTTTTGCTTAAATAGGATAATAATATTGCTGGAATTCACACATCAAAACGATTATAAATAATAATATATATATGGCTGTGGTGTAATTGAAGTAAAAATTCTATTTTATCTCATCCTGATTTTATCATATTTTGTTAATATTGAACAATTTTAAGAAGTTGAATGCGCGTAAATGTTGCAAAATGTATATTAAACAGCGTATACAAAAATTGGCTCCACAAGGTGCAATCTGCAGATTTTGGAACTGCAATAGTTCTGGAAATCCGGACGTCTGTGCATTTTTTATTATCAATTAATAATCTTCTGTCATGAAATGTCATTCTTGTTAGAGAAGAAAGGGTAGGAATAAGTCGTTTGATATTTAAAGCGCATTTGCAAAATACAAAATTCAAAATGTTATATAAAATATGCAAACGCACAATAGTACTATACCTATTTGATATTGAAATCTTTTTTGCGTGATAAAAAAGAATAGTTGCTCCATAAATGTATCCGTAGCTTGCAGGGTAACATTATTGAATGCTCAATAAAAACTACAAGATATAATAATACATTCTGCAGAGTATACGCTTTAGAAAAATGCAACATAATCAAATGTTTTACCGATGCAATAAGTGAAAGGTGGGATAATTTTTTCCCTAATACGTATTTAATGGTAGATATTATGTCGTACTTATTTGCTTCAGGAAATTCTGGAAATAGTTTTTCTTTATCTTACATCGACTGCATCAAGAACTGGAATAAAGTGTATTACGATGAAAGTGCACACGTGAGCCTTTAAAGCACGCGCAACGAGTTTAAGGGCACGATCCGAAACGTGTTCTAAACTTGAGGATTTCGCACGCTTCTCAGTGCATTTGACAAGGATTGTAATGCAGGTATAATAAAAAAGGAAACATCAATTCTGGACGTCGGATGTAAACTACACTATGTCATTTTGGTGTAAAATTGTAACATTACCATGTGAGTAACGATCTCCCCAATATGCTTTTTTTGGAAATATCAAGTGGTAAATTCCATTATGTTATTAAATTAACCGAGGAATAACACACTAAGATCTCTTAAGTGATGTTCTACTGATAAACTTGCTTCTGGACTTGGTGTAGTTTACCTCCGATGTACAGATTTATCTTGATACAAAATCTTGTTACATATAGAATTCAGAATAAATGTTTTTAACGTGTTCTTAATAGGTTCGTATTGGCATGAAATTTATTTGGCATTCATTATCTGTTACCAACAATATAATAATAATAATAATAATAATAATAATAATAATAATAATAATAATAATAATAATAATAATAATAATAATAATAATGTTTATTGACAACAACAAATCAAAAGATTACAAAAGCAATTTGAAGAGTAAATTAACAGAGAAATTCACGAAAGCTGTAGTAAATACTGCTTGTATGTGAAATAGTTACCTATAAAACTAACAATAAAAGTTTGTAACATGAACAAAAGTTTGATAAAATATTAAATATTAAAATGTTAAGGTGTGGAAGTATAACAAATATATAAAATAAAAAAATTCTTCACAATCTGTTGACGTTTAAAATACTTTGAAAGTCACATTTCGGGAATAATCACAATTGGTGATTATCACAATCGAGAATATTCACATTGCTAGGAAAGATCACATTCTAAAAAAATTATCAGTCAGGAAGTTCTCACGAATACAATTTTAATACACTTTAAAAATATTGAAATACAATACCTAATTTCTAAAACAGTTCATATAATACTGTTCTGTCGGTGTTCAATATCCATTGTGTTAGTGTTGATTTGAAAACTGAGTAACTATGTATATTTTTCATCCTATCCGGTATAACTGTGTATAATTTTGGACCCATATAAGAACCGCATCGTTGTCCAATAGTTTTCTCACATCTCGGTATTATAATTTTATTTTTCTTATTTCTTGTTGCATAAGAGTGATTAACTTGTTGAGTGAATATTTTATTTTGAAACACATTTAACAACAATTTGAAGCAGTAAAGTTGTCTTGTATCGAAAACTTTAGCTTCTTCATATAATTTTTTAGAAGAATATAGTTTTGTTTGATTATACATTATTTTAAGTATCCATTTCTGGATAACGTTCAGGTTTTCGAGATAGCAATTAGCGACACCACCCCATCCTACGATACCATATGACAGTTGTGACTGAACAAAATTCCTCAAGTAACTGAATCGTGAAAGTAGTCCTCTAATTTTTCTTATTATATTATTAATTTGTAAGTCTCATCTCAAATGTCTATCAACCACTATACCGAGATATTTGATAGATTCAGCTTCTGGAATTTTTGTGTCAATTCCAATTTCTGGGCTTCCCAAATTTGGAAGACCATTTGCATAACATGTGAACGGTAGATATTTGGTTTTATCACAGTTAAGAGTAAGTTTGTTATGTCTAAACCATTTTTCGATTGATCTGAAGTCAGATTCAGCCTTTTCCTTTAAACGAACCCATGTTTCATCTTGATATAAAATGGCTGTATCATCAGCAAAACTATAACAAACAATTTTGCACACCTGTTGCTTAATACATCAATATAATAGTTTTTCAGACGTTAATTGTTCTTAACGAACATCTATAATAGTTCTTGAACACAGAACTTTTCATGCGCAACAAACTTTTTAACAAATAACTATTATTTTTTATGCATTGTTTGTTATTGTAAAGCGTGTGCTTTCTTTATTGCGTATGCATTCCTTCCATTGTTATTTTAATATATTCAATCAGGGAATTCTATACTTTACTGAGCAATTCATATTTTTAGCAAACAATTCACATTTTACCATGTTTTTAATAAAATATCCTGCAATTGCGTATTCTAATCAATCAAGCGTATCGGGTATAAAATAGGAATTGACTAGCGGAATTATAATTTGTACCAAAAAAAATGACTGTCCATATGAATTGATTGATTAATTGAATGTTTTCCATTGAGTTTCAGTGGAACATCCAAATTGAATGTTGAACCAACCGCATTTCAAATCGAGTACGCATATAGACATCCTAATTATCAAACCGCATTTTAATCCACTTCAAACCACTTCATTGAATAAATCGCAATACCGCATCCCTGGTAGAATCACCTCAACAAGAAAAGCACATCACTCTGAAATTTTCTCGTTAGATCGGAGCGTAATAACAAAGTACCCGCTTGATGTGGTGAGCTTTAGAATTGATACTGATTGATGATTTCACTTGATGTTTCCAAGCCTCACAAATGTCTCGCGTATGCCTCATTTAACACCAAATAAAATTAAGGGGCGCATTCCACCCCTATGTTCGGCAATCTGGGTTCCCCCAAACCTTGGGCGACAGAATGGAAATTCAATCGATAATGAGATATTGTAAATTCTGAATGGCAGTGTCACCAGAGAAAGGTTGTGGTGACAGATAGTTTCGTATACAAGGCGGAAAAGACGAATATTTGAAGCACGCCTATGCCCTATTTTATCTAGCCCATATAAAAATAATAAATACGTTTGATGTCCGTTTTCAGTATAAGTGAGTGAGTCTGTTCTTTCTCCATAATCACAAAACCTAATGAAGAGAACCAAAATGACAACGAGGAAAAAAAGAGAGTGAGAGTGATACAGAGTCAGAGAAAGGGGGAGAAGTATAATAATGCCCTTGAGGATAACAGCAACGTTGTATGAATATGATCTTTTTAAAATGTCTTCCAGATGAGAGGGTACAATGAATTCCTTCGACGAATATTTGTATTCAGCAATATTGAAGAAAAACCAAACTACGTGTAATTGTCTGCAATAATACATCTTCAAGTTTATGAGTAATTCTCTAACTGCGTTGTATTCCATAGATGATTCGCCAACATGCATTTTGTAGTCTCTATATACGTTTTTCATCATTATAATTATCAATGCAAAGGCCATATTCACTGTCGCAGTGATCGAAATGGGATAAAACAAGGATATCTAGTAACATTTCCTCAATACCAGTATGAAGGTTATAATGGGTGGTATGATTAAAAATAGTATTTGCTTTTATGCTCCATGTTGTAGTTTTCACTTCAAAAAATCAAAGTATTTACTCCACATAATTCTTAAAGTAACACTGAAGTAAGTACTAGTAGCAATTACTCTTTACTTTGCTTTATTTACTTCGATATATAGAAGTTAATACTTCAGTAATTACTAATGTTGTCAAGTATTTCCTCCATTTGGGAGTGTTTGGTGTAGTTTTTAAGAAGCTACTCATAGACTAACTTCATATCATCAATTGAAAAGGTGTTATGGCTTTTTTTATGAATTATGGTAGGAAAAGGAGGGAAATGTGTGAACGTAGAACGTATGGGGAGGTACAATATAGAAAATTATTTCGGTAAGTCAATTATTTTAGCTAGATTGTTACTATTAAGCTCTGTACTTTCAGGTTCAATGAAAACAAGTTGAACGGATAGCTAGAATGGAGGTATTTTCTTGGGTATTCTTGGTATACGCTTCAGCGAGTGATTCAGCTGCTTTCTCTTTTTCTGCTTTGATTGCTGAAGTTTGCCGTTTGTCAGAAAGTATTTTACAATTTTCTAACAAAATAATGAATGCCATCTGAAGATCTACTTCCACATTTTCAGCAACCTCGGCACTTGGTTCAACACTATCATTACTCTCACTCATTAAGTACCACAGAACAAACAACAACAATCGAACCAACTTGAGCTTAATCAGGTACTAGTGTTTACTAGTAGTTTATACTTCTAACCTAAGTCAACACTTCCCATCGAAGAATTTACTTTATGTAAAACATTATACTCCACAAAATACTAGGAAGTAAAAGCTCTTACTTGAAGTACAAGCCCCATGTCTTTGGAAATAGATTATAGTCAGTACTGAGCACGCTGACTGTATTTATATCAGCAATATCTTTGAACTGTTTACTGTCCATGATGAAACCAAGGCTTCCGTGATGATGAAGGGTATACTATCATCAGCAGTTTTCAAATCAATAGATTCCAGCGTTTTTTGTCAGGCAGATCCATTACAAAATAATATTACATTCTTTTTTTGTCGGTTTATTTTCAGCAGATGATCACAAGATAATAATAATAGCCTGTGCGTAGCTTGTGAATAGCCTATTTTGGTAGAGGATGGTATTAGTATTATCTTCTTGGGCTCTCCTGGGAAAACACTAAATTTGCGTGACATCGGCGTAAATGTGATATTCAAAATAAAGTCGAATGTTTTAATTGTATACATAGTATACATTTATGGTCCTAAAATACTTTCCTGTGGCACGCCTCACTGATGTTTCCGAGATTATTTTTCCATTCAATTTGAACTTGCTAAAGTCTGTCTGGTAAAGAGATCCTGGAAACCTCACAGCGCTCTGATTAAAACCTAAATGAGTAATTGTATCGTATAATTGCGTGTAAAAAAATGTTATGCGGGTTTTATAGATACCTTCAGCTTTCAGTAAATTATCAGTAATGTTAGATAGATTGAGTGCACAGCTATAACCCCTACTGAACCATGTCTATTTCAAGGGAAAGATATTCTCCAATTTGAATATCCATAAATTTTCAAAGAACCATATTGATCTCAGATACTAATCAAATATGATATCAAAAAGCAGTACCGTATCTTAGAGTTGCCAAGTTATGGAAAAAAATTACTGTTTTGGCAAAAAAGTACCAATGATTTTGCAATAGAACTGATCTAAGGTTTCTCAGCATAACACAAAAGGAAATAATTTTGCCTATGAAAGCTTAACTAGAACAACAACAGCTGCTGAATGTATTCTATGCATTGGCATATTCAGCAATTAGTTGTAACATAATAAGTTGGAGAACAGCAACCGAGTGGACAAGAATCTTCATCCTTCAAAGAAGATTGATAAGACTCATCTTTGGTCTTAAATATAAAGAATCATGTGGGGACACTTTCTAGAAATATAAGATTCTAACTTTAACAGGAATGTATATGCATAAGTTTCTCTTTCATATTCATAAAAACGTTCATCAACGTCTTCATGAAGTATTCTGATGTATATACGTATTATAGGCGAAGCCACTCAAATATATACAATAAAAAATTCAACCATATTTCATATAGAAAATCACCAAACTGTGCTGGTACACATTTATGCTACCGAGATACTTGAAAACTGTCTTTCGAAAAATTCGAATTAGAATTAAACAATTTAACGATCGAAAATGTTTCCTATACAAAAAAGGAATTTGGGGAATTTTGCATACTTCAACCTGCATGTATTAGATATCCATCTTTTATTTCAACTACTTCATCATAACTGATTTCTGATATTTTTTTTGTTATTTTTTCTTTTTATTGACAAACCCCACATTTGTAAAAATGGCAAGCGCAAACAAGGTAATGAATATATTTATCTATGACGGCCTGGCAGTGAGGTTTCCAATAAATGTTTGTCATCTATGAAGATTCCAATATGTTTCGACGGTTCCTCATTTTTAATGATTGACTTATCGCTTAAGTTTGATTTCTTTCCACTTCCAGGATAAATTTTTGGCTTCCTCGAAATCTGACGATGCTACAAGCGATTTGAAAACTTCCAACTACCAGCTTGTTGAATTTCAATACCAGTCGATCCTTCTATGAAGGCCAATAGGGAATATGCAAGTGATTTAAATTTACTTGATTTTTTTACCTCCGATACTTTATTGTCTTGACATTACACCTACACCATTAGTTTATCATTTAGTTTGTATTCAACTCCATAAAACTTTAATCAAAAAGTACATAATAAGCGCGCGGAATTCAAATTTGCGAAACGCATCACCATTGGTTGAAACGAAGAATGACGTCACATGGCACGTTAGGACATTTATCTTTTTCATAGAAAATTTCTTTTTATTTATATATTTGTAGTGTTTTCCATTACATAGTAAGATTTTGGTCTAGTGACAATTGTAAATTATCAAGAGCAATGACTGAAAGTGGTTTTGTCAAAGCACAATGCCTGAACTGATAAGTAGTAATAGTTTATCAAATGATAGTTTTCCTTTTGTAATTTAGGTGAGGCAGGAATAAACAGTTATCTCCCGCTTGATATACAAAATATTTATGCATACAAAACTTACTTCGGATCATTTCACTTCATGTTAACTATCGAAATACAATGTACTCACATTAAAATGATTTTCACAACAATGTAAATGTGATATTGGAGATACTTCGCCTCTTCTCATAACCTCACACCATTGTTTACGCATTTTCGCATCTCTTGGAACAGAAAAAAATACTTTATTTGGTGTACTTATAATTGTGTTTTGGCATTCCGGTACTAGACAATACCTATAAAATGTTTTTTTAGCATTTTCCATTATCGTAATAGCGATTAAAACTGCGAATCCCTAACCTAATTAATAACTGTCACTAGTGTCAATGGCCATAACTATAGAAAGGCTTGTTCACTGAAGAATGCTCTGGTTGATCGAGATCACTCTCACATATGTTCATCTCTCTCTAACACTTGTACTGCATTTGTCTTACTCTTTTATAAAATATCAACTTCAAGCAAGTAGAGCAATCAGAATACGTCTCAACGAACGACACTGAAGAAAAACAACACTGATCGCGCCGTGTGACGTCATCCACAGCGCGCGAAAATGGAGGCGTTCAGATAGGTCAAATCCAATCGGTATTTTATATATTATTTTAAAAATTAATTCCATGACTTTCAACCGTATTTATATTTTTTACTATGTTGTAACGAAGTAAAAAATTGATTAAACAAATTAAAAAAATATATGCATATTCCTTATTGTGATATTATCATGAGCATGAATTTCCACTTCCTCGTAATGAACGCTCTGTACTATCTAACAGAAAACAACTACTGTCTCCTACAACCATTGAGATGCGTCTGTCAAGCAATTCAAAGAATAAATAAGTTTCATGGGAACAATGTTGATACTACTTGGGAAAAGACCATTAAGCTAATAATGGAAAATAGATAACATAATCCAGTCTTCCGGTTAAACATATACAATACGTATATTCATCGGCAAAGCTCCAACAAAAAACAACTACTGCCTCCTACGACTGTAAACTATCAGTAATGATTAACGATAGTTTAATAATTGTATATGAAATAAATTCCTCGCAAACAATCCATTTTGCCAATTTTCGACTATAATCCATTCCGTTTCATGAAAATGATATTATGAGACTCGTTACTGCCTCCAGCCATCTTCACTGTTCTTCAATATTGTGGAAGCAACATTCAGCAAACTACTTCATCAAGTGTCTGCCACTTCCATTTCGACCTTTATATATCGCTGTCATAGGCCAGTATCCATACCGTAAATTACAGATAACTCATGAAATCCAAGTAAATTTATCCCTGAAGCGATAAAATGCATGTTTTATTCCTCTCCTGAGCCTTGTGGACATATCACAAATTAAAACGTTTTTTGTGTGTTATTTGTGACTGTAATCACATTAAACACACTCCGACGTGATTAATGTTGTGCTTTCCATTTTGGTTCGATATAAATTCAAATAATATCCGGTAATATTCGAGTACAAATTATTTCCAGAGGGCTTGGTTTTGAATCACGACAAAATTTGATTACTATTAATACGTAATATGAGTTATTTTCGACGCTCTTTCATTATAATTTTTGATGTGGAAGTAAACAAAATTATTATGAAATACCGCTGTTGAACGCATATTGATCTGAAGTCGCTTCAACGCACCATTCTCCGTTAGCAAGCCATACGAGGAGTGCATGGTGCCAAATGCGATCTTTTGCTATTTTGCAAATATCTGGAAACTATTAAAATTTTACGTTTTGTATTAAATAGCTGGTTACAAATAGTATTTTTCGAAAGATGATGGGTGGAAGTTGTGAATGATTTCACGCAAAAAATAAGACACCCACAGCTTATTTTTTTTTTCAATATTGATCTGTATTATTCTGTAACAAATCCCAAAATCCAAATTTCATTGAGAATTTATCAATTCCCATCCAATTAATTCATGAATGAAACAATATAAATAAAAAACATATCTCATCACTCGAAGCGGACCACCGGAATCGTCTGTTTGTAAGTATATCGAATATGAGAACAGATATGCCCTGATAGTCACTAATATTAAATAAAATCATTCACATAAGCAGCGAGGTCAACTTTGAAAACTTACTGAAAGAAAATAATCCAGACTCAATAATTAGTTATGTTACTACTATTAAATTATGTCTAAGAGCTATAACTCAGCAGAAAACACTGTGAGAACTACTGACGCTTTTGCCGGCAATTTTTCATATAGGCAGTACTATAGGCGGTACTACAGTACTAGAAATGATAAATCAGAAATTGACGAATGGGAGAGAGGCGATTTCCATGTTTGGAACAGACGATTTTAATACAAAGTGATTCCTAGACGATACAAGGATTAGTTGTTGGAATGAAACACCTCAGAGAGTAAGAGACACCATATAAATGTCATACATAAACTCTGATACGAATGCTATGAGTCATTTCAAATCTTCAATTTGATCATATTCATATCTGCTGGTCCCTCTAGTTGATGAGGATGTTCTTTACACTGTGGAAAGAAGCTGATAACTATTTCCACGATTGATCACTCCCATAACAGAGCACCAAGCCAGTAAACACCTAGAATTTAACTCAAGTAGGCGTATAATTTTCACTGAAGAATCTCAATTGGTTCGGGGGTTATGAGGAGACATCCTAAAAGCAAATTTTGAAACTGTAGTAACATGAATTGGATTCCCCTTGGAAATACGTATCATAATAGATTCATACCCACTATCAATTATTAAAAAGGATAATACTTGGAATTGAGACTATAAATGCCAGATATTTGAAAACATTGAAAGTGTTTTACTTTCTGATGGATTTTTTATTTATTTTGACCAAACTTGTAAGATAGTTTTAGCTGTTGATAGTAGTGATTACGGTTGAGGGGCGGTGTTGTCGCAATCATGTGAAGATAGCATATTGAGACCAGTTTGTTTTGCATCTCGCAGTGACAATAAACTGCTACAGCTTTACAATCATGGCGGCAAATCGGTTACAGAAGTATGCTTAATTATGGAGTAGGATTGATTTCACCACACAATACGTTGATACCTCTGAGAATATAGCTGATTTTATGTCACCTTTGCCTATTTATGAAGGCCAAGAGAAAGTGCAGGCTTTGAAATCTGAAGGTAATACGCTGAAATTTGAGAGTCCTCACATTAATTAAAAATTCTTATATTAAGTGTACGATAATACCTATTACCTATAATCAAAATAGAACGCGAAACGGAGTCAGACCCTGTATTGAAAGACATTTTGTCGTATGTTCGAAAAGGGTTGCCGTCAAACTCAACTGATAATTTAAACTTAGATGACAATGTTTTACTTTGGGGACATTGGGTGATTGTTCCTTCATCTTTGAAGATATTTTGATGAGATATATAACAGCCATTTAGGAATTGTAAGAATGGAATCACTTGCAAGGTCGTACGTATGGTGGCCTACTTTCAATAGGGTTGTTAAAAGATGCCCGGAGTGTCACCTTTGAAACCATGGTCAATTCTTTTCCATATATGGCAACGTATTCATATTGATTTCATTGGAACTCTAAACCAAAAATATTTTTCAGTAATTACGGATGAGTTTTCGAAATGGTAGTATTTTCTATTCACTCCATAACTTCTGTAGCAACAATTGAAATATATTGAAATCTTTCAGCCGTCAGAACTCGACTCAATGTTAGTATCCAATAACGGACCTCAACTAGTTTCAAAAGACTCAAGATTCATTAGCTCGTTTCAGATCCCTGGAAAGAAATTCTGGTCCTCTTTCTATGCAGGAGTTGAATTCCTCACTTCGTTATCTTATCAAATATTCTCAAGCTGAATCATTCCCAGAGGAACTGCATAACTTATCGAAAGGCAAACCTCTTCCTCGCAAAAGTAGAATGTTGTCCCTACTTCCTTTTATTGATGAGAATGGTATTCTCAGGGTTGGGGGCAGACTAAGACATTCTCCATATGAATTTGATAAGAAGCACTCCATAATCATTTCATCAAATCATCATTTCTCAAAGTTACTATTCCATAACGAGCATAAAAAGCTTTTTCATGCTGGACCTCATCAATTGCTCTACTCAATACGTGAAACATATTGGCCCATACTTGGGAAGAATCTTGCGAAGAGAACTGTTCATGAGTGTATCGTGTGCTTCAAAGCCAAACCGATTTCTATAAATCCTCTAATGGGAGATCTTCCTGAAGCAAGGGTCACTCCTTTTCTTCCATTCATCAATACAGGGGTGGATTACGCCGGTCCTTTTACGTTGAGAGACAAACCTGGCCGACGTTTTAAAACCTACAAGGGTTATGTTAGCCTTTTCATATGTTTATCAACAAAGGCGGTTCATATTGAACTAGTCAGCGACTTAACCAGTGATGCCTTTATTTCTGCTCTTAAACGGTTTATAGCAAGACGGGGCAAGCCCCAAAGTATCTATTCCGACAACGGGACAAATTTCGTAGGTTCCAAAAATCAGTTATTGGAACTAGGTAAATTTTTGAAAAACCACAGCGAAGAAATCGAATCTTCTACCTCGTGTCAAGAAATATCATGGCATTTCATTCCTGCGTACTCCCCACATTTCGGTGGCATTTGGGAGGCAGGTGTGAAGTCAATGAAAAGACATTTGAAACGTGTTCTATCAGAAGCGCTCCTCACATATGAAAATTTTCAAACTGTTTTAGTGCAAGTAGAGGCTATTTTAAACTCCCGTCCTTTAACTCCTTTAACCTCAGACCCATCTGATCTTACCGCCTTAACTCCTTCCCACTTCCTCATCGGCCGCACGCTCACCTCTATTCCTGAGCATAATTTCAAGGATATCAAGGTAAATCGATTGGATCAATTTGAGAGACTTCAGCAACTACGCCAGCATCTTTGGAAAAGATGGTCTCTCGAGTACATATCAGAACTTCAAGGCCGACAAAAATGGAGAGAAAACAAGTCACAAATGAACATTGGCGACCTGGTTATTATCAAAGACTGCAACCTAAGTCCTTTACAATGGAAGCTTGGTAGGGTCATCCAGTTGTTTCCTGGTTCCGATAACATTCCGCGGGTTGCTGCTTTACGTACGGTGAATGGTGAAATTCGAAGAGCCATCTCTAACCTGTGTCCTCTACCTCTGTCTCGTGAGGCTGTCCCGCTGAAGCTGAGTTGAAAGGCCACTCTTTCAAGGTGGGGGGCATGTCCAGTTTCCATCCCAAGTCGGCGCCCATGACTGCTCCTGGCGAACGTGACGACGGATAACAAATGCAGTCGAATGATGTCAATAATATATTCAATTTCTCTGAATTGTCAAATTTTACATCTTTTGTAAAAATACCTTCATTAAAGAAAAGAATTGCAACCAGCGCGTTCATTCTTCATCTACATTTTTACAATGCCTTCATCTAATCCTGCTTTTAATTGAGCAGCGGAAAATTCTGTGAAAACAGTAAAACAATTTTTACTCAAAGATATTTCTGATAATCAACTGGAGAATGTTAATTTATCATTCTGTAAATTTTTGTTGATTAACCATTATTCTTCTGATGAAACGTCAGCTAAGTTATTTTTGGTAAGACCTGTGGGAACTCGTTTGGATCTCGTCATGCTGAGGCAGCAAAGCAGTCCGATAGTTCAGCCACATGGAGGTGAAAAGTAAAATAATTCAAAGCACAAAAAGTTAACAAACGATTGATTTATCTAGGGGAAGCGAGTGAATAATTTTCAAATAGGACAGGTTGTATATGCTAGAGATTACAGAGGTGTTAAACACACATGGTGTAAGACAGAAATTTCAAAATTTTGTGTTGCAAATGTATGTTTGGGTCAAGACAACTACTGATATGCTACTGTGGTGGTAAGGACTAAAAATGTTCTAGACAGGCTCATGTATTAGGATAAATATAATGCTTGTGTTATGCCAAATAACAGGGGGTGTGTGTAATGTATATAAATCATAGTTCCTGGAAGTAGCTTTCCATATCTATGTGCTGTTGAGTACATTGGAAGCTGTTTAGCCACGCATGCGCACCAACATCCCCCTCATCAGTGTGACAGCATGATACATATCTCAGTGGGTATCATGTACAAAAGTACTCAATATAGAAATTGATTAGTTAGTGGTATAGTTTTATATTACCTTTCAAACACATAATCTATAGCAGTATCCCTGCATATGAAGTAATATCTAGGGAAAATAAAAAATAAAAATTGCTCATTTTTCACTAATAGGTTCTGTTTGTACTAGCTGCCAACTTTCTTAATCAAATCACTTCATTTTTCATTTTGTTTTTCATTTTGGTAGGGACACGAACGATGAATCATTGTATTGGAAAGAGATCTATATCTAGAGCCATGCTCATCAAATATGGCCTTTTCCAATTACAAAAAGTAATAGTGGTATTTATTTCCAAATCTTCCATTATTTTGAAAGGGACTCCAAGAGTTGCATGATTGCCGATTGCAGTTTTTGAAATATATTGATATACTTGTGAAATATCGTTAATGAAAAGAATGGACAGGATATCCATTCTTTTATTTTTTGAGAAGTGGTGGCTTTCACTTAGATTCAAAACGTACCAGTATAATGAATACATAATCACTATAAAATTCATTCAAATACCTTTTGACTGAAAGTATAAACCGCTCATTCATCATTACCAAATCATGTCACCTTTCACCACAATCTTCCCTCGTTCCATTATTTTTCTTGTGTCACACTCAATAATTCAAACGTTTGCCAAAAGATGTTTCACTCGCGTCGAATCAATGTCATGTATCACATGTATACATGTTCCTAATCCAATAGCTCTCTGCATAGCAGAAAAATCAGGAGACAGGAACAGATAACCTGTCGGAACGTCAATCACGAGTAAAATTAATTTTCCAGTACATATAAAAATGGAAACATAAAAAATGTGACAGGGAACATCACCATTGAGCTTATAGATGAAATTTTTTGATTCTTTTATGATAAGCAGGTGAAGAATACAATGCTGTTATTTGTTCAGTTGTTTTGAACTTTTTCAGGCCAAGAAGTGGTACTTCAGTCATACATCCGGCCATGCAGTATATTATTTATTATTATTTTATTCATTATATGAGCTTATCTATATTTTTATTATTTATTATCGATTGAATTGGTATTCTTTGTTTTGCAAGCTATTTTGTATAGTAAGATGTTTAATAAATCTATATATACATTGAGGTCCTAAGGAATGGATAAATTAATTTTGTACCCAATTATTAACGAAAATTACAAACCCTGAAACAAGTCAATTTTAATACCTTCTATCTGAATACTGTTGAGAATAAATTCTACTTGCCAATACCCCATTCCTGTCTGAATCACCTGATATGAAAAACATATCAACCAAATCAGTTTTTGAAATCAACATTTTGATCAAATTGTATCGAAACTTCTTGACATTCACTAAAGATTTCGATTCTAACACTTGCATTCACTAAAGACTTCAATACTTATGCAAATTGGAAGGCAAATATTTTTACCTGCCAAACTAATTGATTTTCAAAAAAATCATTTATTCGCTTTTCCATGAAAGGTTGTTGTTATCTTCAAAAACGGTAATTATAGGCATGGAGCGATAATTTAAAGAAGGGGTTGGACAAAAACTATGACTCAAATGAAGGAATTAGAAGGTGAATGAATGATGGTTTTTCGGGTTTTTAGGCCGACGTTTATTTAGAGAAAATCTCGACGTTTCGCCAACACGAGTGGTTGGCATTTTCAAGAGAAATGTTTACAGCTTCGATCACTGAACACAAGAAGTGTTTAGTGACACATACAGAATATGGTTTATAGTAAGTCAGTGGAACAGAATATATATATACAGTGCGTTCATAAAGTGTGGAAACGCTCTATTATCTTACGAGTTGATTATTTTCGGAGGAAAATCTCGGACAGGCCGAATTTGAATTTTAGTTTTTCACCTTTTTTTAGAAAAAAAAATGTTTTTCCCTACCACCTTTCAAGATATGACGTCATCGATATTTTTTTTAAATTGAAAGAGAATATTTTTATGTCAAAAATTGAATGCCCATATTTTTCTGAGTTCAACCATACCACATACGTCATATCTTACAGTTTGAATCACAGTATACTGAGTATAAAGAAAACCAGTGTGACATATGCAATGGTAACTAAGAACTTATTGTCTGGTTGCTAAGGGATTTCATATGTTTGCTTAGCCTACTATTCAAGTGAAGCGATATACTCGTACTAAATACTGAGTAGTTCTTAGGTTTACGTTGCAAAATGAATAATGAAATGAATGTTGAGAAATATGAACACTGGTTTCCTTTATACTCAGAATACTGTAATTCGAAGTGTAAGATATGACGTATGTAGTATGGTTGAACTCAGAAAAATGTCGGCATTCAATTTTTGACATAAAAATATACCATTTCAATTTAAGAAAAATATCTATGACGACATATCTTGAAAGGTGGTAGGGGAAAAATCTATTTTTTTCTAAAAAAAGGTGGAAAACTAAAATACAAAATCGACCTGTCCGAGCTTTTCCTCCGAAAATAATCAACTCGTAAGATAATAGAGCGTTTCCACACTTTATGAACGCACTGTATATATATATATATATATTTATACAATATAAACATACATATACATAAATGAAATAAAATGTGTATAACATACATACAAACATACATGTAAACACAATATATGTGTAATAGCTAAATTTAAAACAAAAGAAAATTATGAAAGTGAGGACACAAAAGGGATGTTTGAATATAATCATCAACAGAATAGAAGCAATAATATAGAAGCACTTTTTTCACATCAATTTTGAAACATTTATCATTCATAGATTCAATTTGGCAAGGTAATCTGTTATAAAGTTTGAAATTCAAAGAGTTTCTTTCTGATTTTACTAATCTGTAGCGTGGCTCTAGTAAATCATCAGAAGTAACGGAACGTGTGTTATGATGATGAAGGCTAGATATTTTTGGGATGCTCAGTCTCTTAGAATGAATTTCTGTCAAATTTTGTAGAATGTAGATACAAGGAAGTGGTCAAATCCGTAACCTCTTAAAGAGTGATTGACAATGTTCATTATATCTAACTCCGGTTAATATTCTTATTGCTCATTTCTGTTGTTTAAATATTTTTACAGAGTTAACTGAGTTACCCCATAAAACCGTACCGAATCCCGGAAAAAAGCGCACAGGAAAGGAGCGCACGGGATATAAGCGCACGGAAAAAAGCGCACAGACATATAAGCGCACATGAAATAACCGCACTCGGAAAAATGCGCACATCGTAAAAAGCGCACTTGGAAAAAACCGCACGTACATTAATGCGCACATTGAAAAATGCGCACACGCAATAGTTTCTCTACCTAACTTCGGAGAAATAAGCCCGTACTAAGACTTTTCGGACACCCTGTCCCTGTGTATATAAAAAACTGCAGTTGTTTGTTTAGAATTTAAACAAATAAACAAAATAGACTTTAATGATGGCATAGCTCGAAAACGTACCAGGTTGCGGATGTCCACCCACTTCCAAGCCACTTGCTAGGACTCCTACTAAGCATTTCTGAAGAAAAATTCTCCATACTCAAATTGTCCCACAGCATCCTAGTCCAGGTCCTGGATTATATGCAAAATTATCCCGTCCAATTATTAGTCTAATCTAACCTAAACAAACTAACCTAGCTCGAAAGTTGGGAGCTTGGAAGTTGAAGAAAAATTCATTTTGAGGGTAGTATTTTATTAGTCTGGTCTAACCTGAACGAACTAACCTAGCTCGCAACTTATAGAAATATAGAAAACTTTACGCGATTGTAGCCAATTCAGTGGAAAAGTATAATATTTTTTCAACTTTGCTTATATCGCCCTTGCATGTGCGCATTTTTCAATGTGCGCATTAATCAACTTGCGGTTTTTTCCAAGTGCGCTTTTTACGATGTGCGCATTTTTCCGAGTGCGGTTATTTCATGTGCGCTTATATGTCTGTGCGCTTTTTTTCGTGCGCATATTTCCTGTGCGCTTTTTTCTTTTGCGCTTATTTCCGGTCACCAACCGTACCATAGCTGATCAAAGAGTGAAAAATACCGAAGTATATGTTTTTCAACATATTCGGGTTCAAACATCGACTGAGTTGCCTAAGTAAAAACAAAATACTGGACGGCCTAGTACTAAGTATGTCTATGTGGTGTGACCAATTAGGACAATCATCTACTACAACCCCAAGCAATTTACAGTGGTTATCTCTCGTAATTTGGTTATTACTGGAAATAACTAGGTTTTGGGATTTTCCCCTGTATATGTGAAGATTATTTGCAGAAAACCAAGTTTCTGTTTCAGATATTATTGTTTCTGCATGTTTAAGAAGATCAGAAATATTGGTATTAGAAGTAATGAAAGACGCATCATCCGCAAAGAGGACAATCTCACAGATAGGCTACCTCATCTCTGCTGCCATTTTTGCAGATAGGGATTGATGTTTTCAAACAAGACGGATAGTGCCCCATTTCTATCGTTTTGCTGAATATAAATACAATTGGCTGGGCTATATATTCTGCCACTAACGTCAGCGTTTCTGCTTTCGTGTTATCAAAACCTGGAGCTTTACGGTTTTTAAGGTCATGTATGACAATTACAACTCCTTATGGTTAGTAGGAGACAGAAAAATGGAATCGTTGTTCACGTTTTCTGCGAATTTATGGTTTAAAGTTCTGGTTATTTTTTTTTGAAAGATTGTTGCCTGTTTGAATATACATTTTATTAAATATGTCTACCATTTTTTGTAAGATCAGTTATAATGTGACCATTCTCATCTTTAACACAATATGTTTTGTAATTGTCAAAAGGAAAATAAAGTTTATTTATTTATTTCTTTATTGGTAACACGAATCTTCCATTTCCCAAACCCGAAAAAACATTATTAATGCATATAATACCTCAAGGAAAATTTGCTGGAGAAATCCTTTATATCCGGAAAAAATCCACTCAACACAAAAAGCACATCGATGCCGAGCAAGACAGTCGCGATCTTTCGGCGCGTAAAACAATCGACGTTCGGCGTCGCGATGCTGAATCGGACTGACGAACGGGACGACTGAATTCGGCGGCGGAGGAGCGCCAATTTCTCGAGTTGCGTCTACGGAAAGCGCGCCGGACTCGAGAGGATGCTGTTTTGGATGCTGGAGACGCAACGTTCGGACGGTATCGGAGGAGGCTTTGACGGCAAGGATAACGTTTTTTGTTCCTTTCGTGAGGTTGTGACGTGATTCGATTGTCTTCGATGGAAGATGAATGATATGATGTTCGAAAGAATAATCAGATAAAGTGGCGAAGAGCTGTTTGTTCGGCGTTATTTTCAGAGCCCCTAGATGATGTCCTTTTAGATGAGAATTTCAGAGGAGATAAACGAGAGGTTTTTTCACGATTTGTTTAGACAGTTCGTTGGACTAGGCACAATTGAATACCAAATAAATATATTTACTCATTCCTTTCAACAATCATAGTCAAAGCGAATAACTTCGACGATGTCGAAAAACTCTTCTCCCGCAAAGATTAAATAGGATCGTCTTATAGCTAAATTCATAATGTGAAATTATTGGCACTTCATTATCAACGACGAGGAAGTAGATGATATCAATATGATTGCAGAAAGACATCGAAAGTATCAACACAATCGTTAATGAAATCAATGGTGAGATACAAAACGATGTCATAATTTCAAACAATAGCAATATTTTTTTATAATAATAATAATTAACGTCTTTATCACTCACAAGATAATACATCAATATGAAAATACAATTGAAATGAGTAAAAGGCGGAGTTCAATTTGGGTGGAGATGATGAATCACCACTAAATTGTTCTTCAACTTAACCTTGGTAAGTCTCTTTCTGCATAAATTCAAATTTGGATGTCTGCATGAATGCGACCGCTACCTAGGACTGAAATGACTCATTAGGAAAATTGAAAATGGTATTGAGAAGAAGAAGGAAATACATAATACGTAATATACAGTACGATGCAAATGTATGGAATAAATTCATTATTTCTGAATATAAACATATATTGGAAAATTCCTCGAACACGTCGATTTTCTTTTCCGATTGGCCAATTTTTGAACTCCACCCTGAATATATAGGGTTATCCGCATTCGAGTAAAAAATACTTTAGTGATATTTTTAAATGGGACACCCAGTGTATTTTTTCATATTTGGTTAGGGATCGTCATTACAAATCCAGTCATACCAGGTTTGATGGGATTATGTCAAACGGCTGCGGAGATATGAGCACAAAACTTCTCCATATGCCCAATGAGTGCGACAGAGACTTTTGACCTTCCGAATAGTGTGAAGTCCCAGTCATACTCATTAGACATCCGAGGACGTTTTTTGCCCATATCTCCGCAGCCGTTTGACATAATCCCATCAAACCTGGTATCACAGAATTTGTAATGACGATCCCTAACCAAATATGGAAAAAACACTGGGTGTTCCATTTAAAAATATCACTAAAGTAATTTTCACTCGAATGCGGATAACCCTATATATTCAGGGTGGGGTTCACAAATTGTCCAATCGGAAAAGAAAATCGACGTGTTCGAGGAATTTTCCAAAATATGTTTTTATTCTGAAATAATGAATTTATTCCATACATATGCATCGTACTGTATATACATTCGACATTCTCCTAGTATCTATATGGTACACTGAAGCTGAATAAATATTTTTGTGGGCTTTTTTAAACTTGTGCAGACCACTATTTTTTATTGATTAAGTTGTAGAGTTGTAGACTACAAATTTGGTAATAAAATGACCCCTTGAAGAATTCTGTTCTGAAATGAGGGGGTGATAAAGTACCTCTGAATCTTATATTCAAATTGTGGATGTCAGAGCGAAATCTCAGTCTTCTGTGAAGGTGTTTTGCTGATAATGATTTGGTGGTAAAGGCATCAAGCACTGTGAAGAATTCATCTATGTTCCATATTCAACCAACCAGATTCACGAAATTTATATGAGATTCTTTGACTTCTTCTTACACCATAATTAGTCTTAAAAAAGAATTCTAAACTTTTTGAATCTTTTCTTTATACCGATTGGTTAAATTGGGACCATAAAGAGGATCAGCATAGTTGAAGACAGGGTAGATCTGATAGTTCGTGAAAGGAGATGACTACTGCCATATATCAATTTTATTGTCTTTTGTATTAATTTGTTCACGTGTTTTCCGAACCTCAAATCTGTGTCAATCAGAACACCTAGATTTCTAGCCAAATTTACCTTCGCAAGAGGCTCATCATTGATTGAGATATTGACATCAACGTTAATATCAGCATTCCAAAGATCATCAAATTAGACTTTGAAGTATTAATTAGTAGACAGTGATATGATGCGAGCTTCACGAAAGCATTGAGATCTGCATGGATCAGAGTCGATGCATCTTCAATTCTTTCTATGAGAATTTGTAATAAATTTGTGCGTCATCGGCATAGAGATGGGCAGAGCAGTTATGAAGAGATTGTAATAAACCTGAGGTATATATGTTCAGCCATGTTTCAGCCATGCTGAAAGTTTTGACTATAGTACCAGTCCCAAAAGTAAAAAACTCCAATAAAGCTAGTGGCTTGATACCCATTGATACACCACTTGCAATAGAGAAATTATTAGAGAGAGTGGTATATATACAATTGATCGATTTCATCGATAAAAACGATCTCCTCACAGAAAATCAGTCAGGAATTATGGATGGATGGATATAAAATGATCGGAATAGTCTTCTTAGATTTGAGGAGAGCTTTTGAAACAATAGACAGGCAAATATTACTTTTAAAACTTAGAAAATATGGCATATCAAGTAGTTCTTAACTGGTTTGAAAACTACCACAATGACAGAAAATAGGTGACTAGAGTCGAATTTTTAATCATTCTTGTCCGAATTTTCATATCTTTCACTGGTCTCAGAGGCATAAACGAAAAAATGGCCAGCTGAATTCTGTCACCAACTCCCAGTTTATTATATAAATGACATTGTCAGGGAGTCAACTAAATGTAAAATACACCTGTTTGCAGATGACACCCTTATATATTACTAGTCTAGTGACATGGATGATCTGATGAATACTTTAAATAATGAGCTCAGCAAAATGAGTAAGCGGTGCAGTGCTGATACTCTAAAACTCAATAGTGAGAAAATAAAATTTCTTATGTTGGGTAACAGAGCACTCCACAATGAAACAGATAATTGAAACCTGCATATAATTATTGAAAATGACACAATTGAAAATGTAGTGAAATATCTTGGAGTTTTAACCAGGAACTAACTTTCAAAGCTCATGTGATACAAGTTATAAAAAGAGTAACATTAAATATCAACTTTATGATAAGAGTATCACCAAACATGTGTAGATGGTCCATATTAACAATGTATATTACATTAGTATTACCACATTTTACATTCTGTGTATCAATACTATTCACATTTAATAAGAATGAGTTAGACCGACTACAGAAACAAGAAAACAGAGCAATGAGAAACATGCTGAAGTTACCAAGAGATACACCGATTCGCAATATGCTTAAGGAATTGAAAGACCATGTAATTATATTATCATACCAAAATACTAATCTGCAAAATATATCACAATCTGTCACCGGAATACCTGAAATTAGGTTTCAACTAGTCACTGTACATGCCATAAGTAACTTTCTGTTATATCTGTCTTGCCTTCACGGTACAAATTCTTGAGTAGATTCGTTTTGATTTCGAGAGCTCCATAAATCCTTTCTGATGAGTGCGTGAGCACGAAACAGCTGTCAAAGGTTGGAACTCTCGGAATTAAAACGAAATATACTCTATTTTCAATTATATATTTATTGATTGAACCTTGGGTTGGTCAGAACAACGAATTGTTGGCTGCCTGTCAATTTGTAGACAAACCTCTACTTTGGATTCCTTGGTTCGTGTCAAATTAAGTTTCAACAAGTGACTGTAGATGTCACAAGGAACTTTCTGTTATATATATATTGTTGTGATTCTGGATCTCAGAAGTTTATGAGACTCTAAAAAAACACAAAATCAGATGAACTCTATGAGAAATAACAAACTATAAAAGTAATTCATTATGCTTAGTGAAAGAAGAATCTTTTGAGTACCCTGTACTATTGGATTAGTTGAAACTTGGAATAATATGTCATAAATAGAGATAAGCCCGACCTTCTAATTTTTCTTGTAATGAGATGATGCTATGGAAAGTGGGAGACATAATAGAATTATAAAAATAAATAAAATAAGTAAATACAATTCTACGGATTTCCAGCTTTCCTTTGATATCAATAGCATGTTTATATTTAGTATAATAAATATATAATTCAGTCGTGAAGTTTCGAAAATTGTCAAAATTCCATAGTGTTGCTAGGAAACAAAAAAATTGTCAAGAGGGGTTGTTGATAAAAAAAAAGAAAGGAGGGAGATGAGAAAATTGTGATACCGGAAGGAAGAAAATAAAAATTGTAAAGTTTTCAATAGAAAGTCACAAAAGTGAACAAAAACTAAACACTAAATGTGTAATTTCATTTATATAAACAATTACCTTGAGTGCAACGAATATTTCCCAGCGAAAGGACGACATCACAAAGTGAAGGTTCCTGAAATGGAGATTCCACGGTTTTGCGTCTTAGAAGTCCAGGCAGAAACCATGTTGTAATGAATTCCAACAATCACTGTCACAAATAACTGTTTGCAGAGTTCCAGCCAGGAGAGAGAAATCAACGCAAGTATTTAAAACAAGGCCTTGTTCTTATAATCTCTGTTGCAACATTTTGAAACTGATATATGCGTATATTTTTGCGATTTCGGGAACAAAAAACTATTTCAGTTCGTTCGAATGTCAACCGAGATTGACTATAAAGACTAGTGTTTTCGTAGAACTCGGTACGAACATTGATATTATTATTATTTAGGAGTAATTGTATACCAAACATAATTTAGGTTTATACAGAGATAAAGTAAGGTTAAGTTTGATTTGATTCCATTCCAATGTAGCCAATGAGACTAAATTAAAAACAAGGGGTGTTTGATTCCCATAAGACAATGGGGACACTAGTAGAAAGAGATGAAAGAACATTTGTGACGAAATGTGACGTAGTTATACAAGTCATGGCCGCCGTTCTCTATAGACAGTGACGGACTAGCTCTTGGTATATGAGAGTTACTGCTGACAGTTTTGTTGCTTGGTTCGAGTTCGACTCTGTACTCATACCCAAGTACGTCACTATGACGCGTTGATGCTACAAGTTTCTGATTGGCTAGAGCTAGAGCTTATTAAACCCTCCTTGTTTTTAGTCTCCTTGGTCTAGCGCAGCGTTTCATGGGCTATAGCATTAGAGCGTGTTAGCCAACTGTAATTAGGAGTTACATGAAAATAGATCGAAGGTCATGCGCAGGGTTATTTCTTTATATTATTTATTTGATGGTATCATGCTTGTTTATTAATTTTGAAAAGGTTCTCATGATTCATGATCATTAAATATTTATGTGTTAAAAATTGATTGGTATTCTGATTTATTTGCCTATTGAATATTTATCATTGATTTTATGACATCAAGAAAGTTCTGTTTCCTGTGGAATCCTCCTGGGGTGTAAAGAAATGCTCGATGAAAATTCATAGAGTATAAACATTACAAAAGAGTCTCCAGAATTACAATAGATATAAAGAATTCGCGGTCACCATTGGCACCAGATGAGTTGACAGTTGTTGACGTGAATTCTATTATTGAATTTTTACTCCTAACTATCAACTTTCGAGTACTTCTTTACAAATGCCTGTGGTCAAGATTTATTTGGCTGATATTTCAGTAGTTAAGCGGAAAGAGTACTCAAAGTGGAGGCAATAACCATGTTTTATTTTGTGAGGTAGAGAATGTTGAGCAAGGAGTTTTTGGACTTTGTCTACAAAATTTATTTGGTTTCCTTAATGAACTAGTTTCAGGAATTTTTTGATATGGATTGATCCTTTTTAATCAATCGTTTTAATGTCTTGCCTCTTGAGCGTAGAAGATAATTAGATTCACGCAATTTATGGAAACTGTTAGTTACAACACTAGATGACTCAATGAATATAAGAGAATGAACCCGGGCAGTATTAGTGAGTCGAGCAAAGAGAGCGGTTCTCTTGAATATACGGAAAAGTGTTATAGTTTACTATTTGTTACCAATTTACTATTGTAAATAATAAATAATTTAAAGTTTGTTGTGTTAAACCTAAACTAGTGTTTTTTTCAATAGTATTGTGGAGTAACACACCAATTACAAACAAAAATTCTCTTACTAGTTGTGAAATATTCCAAAATTGAGTGTTCACATTTATTTACCAATTGGTTTCCCGATTTCCAGTCTAATTCCCCATGTTTTTCAATAATTTCTGGTTTCTGGAAAAAAAGAGCATGGACACATTTGCAGATGAATATCTCTTGCACTGCGGCACTGAACAAAATTGTTTTAACTTACTAGTCATATCAGAGCTATGCTTTTTGCATTAAATCAGAAAAATCAAACCAAATATAGAACAACAAAGAAATAATCAACAATTTATTAACACTAGATCTTATGGCAGAATGTTTGTTTTCCCGGAGTTTTACGTACATATTTCAAAATGTAGATGTCGCCCACTCCGTGGTGATCGCGAATAAATGAGTAAGTATGAGTCTTGATGAAATTGATACATTGAACCCTGAGATTTATTTATTCATTGGCATCCAACATATATTTTCTCTAACACCAACTCAAAATAAGTATAATAAATAAGTATAATAATATATATGATTAAAAAATTGGAAAACGAACAAATCAAAATGAAGTGAAGTAGTTTGGATTTCAAAAATCACTGTGAAAAAAATGTTAGACCAATTCAGATACGAAACACGGACATTGAAAAACTGACTTACTAACCATCATCTCGTAATTTACTAAGATGAAAAGCTGAGAGTGCAATGGTGGATTTATACAGCAGGTTTGAGTCATAAGTTTTTGGTCATATTGAAGAATATTCTTCAATACTTGGTTCAACCGTTAATTCCAACCAATCATTGACGAATATTCTTGTGACTTAACAGAAGTGGTTAGGAAATTAAGACCTACAAATTGTTATCATGAGGTTTCTTTGTTGGATATAGAGCTGGAAAATATATAAAACAACCAGTTGGTATAAACACTATTTGTAGCAAGTCTTGCTAACAAACTCGCTCATTCCTACGGAACACCACAGAAAAGTTCGCGAAATATATTTTCATGACCAATGTTCTGAAAATTCATCAGTTGTTTCATGATTGGGTGAACTCACGTGGAATGAGTATCGAATCTTAAGTAGATATGACGAAAATTCCACGCCTTCCACTACCGTAGATCAATATATGTATTCGAAAGTCACGTCTTTCCTAGAGCAATCAAACCAAACCACCCCCTTCCGTGGAATACTCGGAGAACCTTAGAGGGGTTTTCACTGAACTGAGGTGCATCCGTCTATGAAAGGAGGGCTCATTCAGCTGAAATGAATTGGACATTCTCCAACGATAGTTCAGAGTTCGTTAGTTGCCTTGTAATACCACAGAAATGTGTCCATTGCATGTAAAATGCATATCAATCACTGTGGTCGAAATGAAACTCAAATGAAAGTTTATATTTTTCTCCCATCAATAGTGGAAAATAAATTTTAATGTCGACTTGGCAAAAGTGTGTAGAATAGAATTTTTCTGTTGTTCAGTTAGTTAACATTGTGTAAATGAGATAAAACATTTACAATATACAACATAGATTGACTCCTCCTGTGAGGAGTGTATACAAAGCATTCCTTGAAGATATATAAAATAGTAAAAATGTATAATACTTATGGTAAAAGGTGATTTAAAATAAGACAAAGTGTCTTGATGGGTATGATATTGATAACAAATCTAAGCTGGACTAAAACTGGAGACAGTGTATATGTGATAGTTATTTATGCAACAAGTGCAAAAAGTGAATGTTTATTGCACTCGACGTGAAATTGTCCGACGAGGCCGTTAGGCCGAGTTGGACAACACGTTGAGTGCAATAAACAATTTTTGCACGAGTTGCATACAACATTTTTTCTACGTTCATGCAAAAAGCAAAAAATGATTTATTGAGGTGCGGCACTAGGTGTAGGAAAATGAAAGGCGCAACTTGAATACTTTATTATTAATATCGATTTGCATTGAAACAGGAACTAATACGTTACGAACAATTTAACTCAAACTTTATTTTTACCCTCAATGTTGAAAGTGAATGAACAATGGGTGCAATTTTCAATATGAATATTTCGTAGTGAAGTACCTATTGCCAATCTCACAGAATATCTGCTAAATATGTAGTAGGTTTAAACGTTTATGTTTGTCATGATGACAGCACGTTGAAGTAGAATGACAGATGAGTGCAATAAAAACTTTATTGCACTAGTGCAATAAAGAACTTCTTTTTCCACTGAATATAGTTCAATAAAGTTTTGCTTTTTGCATGAATGTAGAAAAAAAATATTAAAAAACTTAATTACATTACAACGGAGAGGAGTTATATGAAGATGCATATTCAATTCAATTATATGATGAATTTTTTAAGTTCTTTTTTTGAATTTTGAAGAGGATATAATATTTTTAATTACTTCAGGTAAGAAATTATAGAGCTTCGGACTGGGATAATTGATGCTTTTTTACCCATGGCTTTAAACATTAGCGGGGTTACGTAATTTTGTAAGAATAATTGCCTTGGAACCAAAAGTTCAATTTCAGTCTGACGGTGATCGTTGTTCTTCCTGAAAATTATTTTCATTTTTTTTGTGTGTTCTCTGGTTTTTCCCAACTCCGCCCCATAACATTATTGCATATGTAATATGAGATTCTACTAGTATCTATAGTATCTTGATCTTGAACATGAAGTGCTGGATTTCTTGAGGAGGAAGTTCATATGTTTTTCCCTTCTAAGATTGGAGTCTATGATTATTCTGAGATATTTCATTTCCATAGATGGTTTTATACTCAGGTTTTTGTCGATATGCAAATTATAGGAGTTTGGAGAGGATGTTTCATTCGTGTAAAATGGTAAATGAAAACTCTTGTCAGAGTTTATTGTGAGGAGCTTATTTTCAAGCCATTGGTTGATATTCCTGAAATCGGTTGAAACTAGGTCTTTTAGATATGCCAAATTTTCGGAAATATAAAAGACTGCTGTGTCATCGGCATATGTTGTTATTTTTCCACAGCTCTGGACAGAGAATATGCCATTCAGGTGCATATCAAACAGTGCTGGTCCTAGGATATTGCCTTGTGGTACGCCATGCTCTATCACTCGGATTTCACTTAGGGCCAGTTTCACAGGTTTCAGTTAGGGTCCAGATCAATTAACTAATGGTTAGAATGTGAACCTGTCAATGCCATTGGCATTGACAGGTTCAGTTAGTTATCTGACGGTTAACTGGGACCTGTGAAACTGGCCCTAATTGAACTGTTTATTTTCACCCTCTGTGTTCGGTTCAATTGATATTATTTAAATAAATTCAGTTGATTTCCTCTGATTCTCATATCTTTCATTGATTCTGGTAGTAGAGTTTGACTTAGAGAATCGAAGGCTTTCGATAAATCAATGAAAAAACATATAAAAGGTCTAGGCTAGAGTAAATTTTAGAGGTGAGGTTAAGGATTGCATCTTGGGCGGAGATGCCTTCACGAAATTCAAATTGTTCTTCAGAGAGCAATTCATACTTTGAAAGATATTCGGGAAGACATTGTAAAAATTTTTAAAACATTTTGTTAGTTATCACCGAAATTGGTCTGTAGTTGATTACATTTTTGGAGATACAATGGTTAGTTTAAACTTTTATTGGAAATATTCCCGCAGTGATACTTCTAGAGTTACTATATAGTGATCTGTTGAATGAGATTCAATTATACATCAAACTTCAGGTCTGTATTCGTTTTTATAAAAATGTGGTCAATGCATGTTTTGGTTATTTGTGTGACTCTGGTGGGTTTAATGACAGCTGATGAGAAAAATTGTTCTTGCATGTTATTGAGATACTCGACAGTTATTTCATTTCCATTAATAATGTCAATGATGATGTCTCCAACGAATAGTGAATAGTTTGAATTGATTTGTAGTGAATTGAAGTAGTTTTTGATATTTTCGATGAGATTTATTGCATTTGATGATGGTGATCTGTAGACTGCAACTATATGGAATTTTTTACCGAAAAATGAGATTTCAGTTATCAGAAATTTCACATTGTTTGGAAGTTCTACTAGAGTATTCTAGGAAGGACCTAATATAGATTATAACACCATCGCACTCATTGTACATATTTTATGGTTTATATAAATCAAGGTTGTCAAGGTTTCTTGTTTCTGTTAATATAATACATTCGGGTGTGCAAGATATTTGTTTTAAATATTGTTTCTAAAATCCACATAGTAATTTGATCCATTTTTGAAAGTGGGTTAGAATTTCGTGAAAGCAATCATCACTCAGGCTTTCTCGCTTGCATACTGTTAAACGAATGCAAAGTTTCTCCATTTCAGTTTATTTTACGATATTAATTGTTTCCGAATTGGTGTTCGGGGAAACGTCGAAAATTGTGCTGTGAAAGCATTATGGAAATGGAGAGTCAGTAGGGCATTCTTAATCCCTATGATAAATGTTACAGCAGTTAAGTTAATGTAGTATTATGTGGTTTGTAGTCTAGCCGTTAGTTTCGGGATTTTCTAGTCATTATCTACGCAATTGATGTAATGCTCATAAATGGTGGCGAAACGGATAATGCTTTGCATTCGTTAATACAGGGTTCTCGACAGTTTCTGGTGAATTCGCCTGTAGTAGAATAGTTTTTAACAGGGCGGGTTATTTAATTTTTGATGATTATTGAATTCACCTACCAGTTTCTAGGTGTTTGATCCGCATTAATTCAGGTAAGTCTTCAAGAGATGACTTATTCCTTATGAACTCAATGTTCAGTCATCAATGATCAGTAGTAGAGGATGTGGTTACTTGATTCGGACGTATGTAAATCCTCTCATCAATTTTCATCTTGTTGGAAAACTCTTTTACGGTTATCAAGATGACAGTATATCTTTGATGCTTTTATGATTGATGTCACATTGTCCTGCAATTACACTTATATATTTTTTAACTTGATTTTGCTATTATTTGAAAAGTTATGTACAGTACTACGAGACTAACGAAATATCAGTTTCAATATTTTGGCGACCGTGACAGGACACTTCTCTTGAAAATATGGAAAGGACTACAAAAGCCTTAGCTCTACAAAGAACAGCTTTTGCAAGGATATGTTCTAAGTTGGAAGATGATTTATCCAAAGAAATGCACGATTTCATAAAATTGTAGAGTGGAATTCAAGTGTTGGGCCAAAAAATGGTATAATGACCGAATTGAATTAACTTGTGTTAGAGTCAAGTTGGTGAATGAGATCAGTCCTCAATATTATAATCTGAAATGTAACTGTGATATGTTGACTCGGTTTTTGGAATCAGTCCAACAGAATTAATGAAGATTCTGACGAGTATAAACTACAGTATGTGGTCTAAGCTACGACAGGTTCTCGAGCAAGACAAATCATTAAAGGTCACCCTGCTACCAAAGGCAACTATGTGAAAGCAGTTGCCAGTTTGAAACAAAGAATTGGAGGAGAAAATTCATTGATAGAGTTTACGTTAGAGAACTTCTCAAGTTATTTTAACAAATCTGAATGCCAAGAATGAACTGTCAACGTTTTTTGACAAAATGGAGTCATAGTTGACAGCCTTGGAGAATTTTGGTGTAAAATCCAATACCGTTGCTGCCATGTTGTAGAGTTTTGTACAGAAGAAGATCAATAAGAGCTTGGCACCGAAGTCAACTTTATTCATCAGAGTCTAGTTGGAATAAACGTCTTGTTGCTCTAATGGATTTTCTCAGACATGATATTACCAGATATTACAGTACAAGCAATCTAGAAGTGATGATATACCTTACTTTCAACCACTTAAGGAGACGAACGTCCAAAAGAAGCTTTTTCAAGAATATGAATATTACTGTCACTCAGACATTTTCAATTATTTGAATATTGCACATTCATGTGGTCTAATTCTTTTTTTTAAATATATTTTCCATCAGTTTTTGCGCACTGAATACACTGTATCCAAGAAGGCTAAGCGGCGATCTAATTTGTGAGACTTTGCGTTCGGTTCTTTTTCCCCTAATATAACTCCAGTACCTCGAATTTGTACACTGTTTTCAACAATAATGTTTTTTTTCATTTCTTTCCCCACCATGTGCATGCTGCTTCCCTGACTATCGAAAAATATTGTACATAATTTCTGAACTACTTACTCGAGTCTCCATAGACGTCCATATCTGTGGCTTGGTTCTAAAGGGGCTAATGCCAAAACTCGTCCAAGACGTATTTGCCTAGTGAACGTTTCATCGAGAAATAATAGTTATCCAAGGTTTTACATACGCCCTATCTACTAAATATTTCCTAACTTTCTTAGAATGACATAACACTACTTTTTCGGAACTTCAAACTCCACTCTAGCTAATCGCACCCATCCCCCATTAGAAACGTTCACTAGATCCGCTCCTGTGTAAGGATAAATAGTGGTCAGTGTAGTTCTTGGCACAAAACAGAATGACTAATATTTGGGAGACTATTTTGTCCCTCAAGCCTGATTTGATTTTTATACAAAAAAAACTTCATTAGTGAAGTTACATGAAATACTCTGGTTCTGGAGGAAAGATCCATATGAAAAATATTGTTTTCCTCAAAATTATGAAATAGGCAGGACGTTTGAATTGTTTAGTATTTACCACGTTTGTCATTATTTTTGCTCAACTTCCGTTACATCTGCAATTTCAGATTCGTAAAATTAGTCTACGATATTCTCAAAAAGTCGATACCAAAAAATAGAATTCCTACTTTATCGTCTGAGTTCAAAATACTCGGAGAATTGATCTGAATGCACCAGCATCATTCAGCTGTTTTCACCATAGGTTAGCTTCGTGTCCCCAATGAACTAATTGATCATGAATAAACAGAGAACACTTACTTCAAGAAAGCTAATTGTATTATTATTTGATGCAGGAAATTTCAGACAATGTCGCGGACTATTAATAGAAAGCTGTTATTGTTATCACGTCTGCCCAGAGATAATTCTTTCCTTCCAATTGAAATTCTGTGGAATTGTATTCGTAAATAAAGCCTGGTGCCAAGATTTCAGTTCTTGTTTGTTATTTCAGAACTGTTTCAGGAAAACAATTTGTCACCTTAATGAGAAGATTATCCGTGATGATCCCTTGATATTTTTCAGGATTTCCGCTGGCTCGAGTGGAATTTTAGATCCTGAAATGACTCTAGTATTTCCAACACAATGATCGATTCAAACATCAAAATTCTCAGAATCATTAGTGCCGTTGAAGTGAGAGTTTTTCGGGCTACGTTAAATATTCATAATACACAAATTGGAGAAAATCATTTCAAAAGAGCGGTGAATCTCTGATGAGCGTAGCACAGTGGTAGTTATTTTATTATCTGTTGAGTCGAGTGACCTCACAAGTAGTTTTGAAACCACTGTCATGAAGTTAAGTCGTCCTACCTCTCATAAGGGCATAAGTTATAAATTATACCGTAACAAAGGCAAAGTATGCCGTAGAATTTTCTAGAAACAGATTAGAACTTTGTAAGAACTTTCAGAAACATTGCTCACAGTTTATTTTTATAGACTTGAATTTTTTATTGTTCACTGCCTCACTGGATTTTTTCAGGAGGTACTTTAGAACTTTCAAAACACTCCATAATATAAAATAGATAGTTTTTGAATCGTGTTTTTGTTTTACGTTGAAAGTTTATGAGTTTTCACCGAGCAAACTGTTATTCTGTAAAATAAGAAGAAGAAAAGGGTTCAAAAATCTTATCAAAGATATTTTCAACTAAAATGGTTCTTTTTTCACAAATTCATTTATTGATTAATATCGATCCAGGCCTGTCAGCCTAATCAGATGGATAGTAACTTGAACATTGAAAATGTATATACAGCACACATGTAAACCTAACTATAATAAAGTAATCTAAAGATTATATTTCAATAATATTGACCTAGCGGTTAAAAGAGGGTATGAATACTCAAAAACTTTCACACAATTAAACTGTTGCTATGATCTTGTATCATTGCTCGAAATTTATTGGGTGTTAAATTTCATGTGAATTCTAATGTGAAAAAAGAGTTAATATTGTTTGCCGTGCGAAGCATGATTATGAGAGGAGTAATCGTGTATGTTGAAATTAACTGTACATGAAACATTGTCCAACTTGGAGAGATTCTAAAAGAAGCATGGAATGGAATTAGTGACATAATTTCAGGAGAATTTGTTGTTATTCATGACTCTGTGTAAGAATAAAACGATTATTAGAGTTCTTCGACTCTCCAGAGAATAGATCTTCAGTTCTTGCCGAAGCTGTGTTGATCTGAATGTGAAATACAGATATCTTATAGGAATCTTATAGGAATCTTATAGGAGTTTTGATTTTTTTCTAGTCTTTGGAACAATATTTGGTATTCTCCATTCCAAATTATAGCAGCAAATTCTAATTTCGGTATCACTCAAGAATAATAGGAATGTTGATGGTTCGAATTTTGATAAAAGGTGATGTCTGTCTCATTATACATCTATGCATTTTGTTTGCTGATGTTATTATACCTTCTATGTGAGGAGAAAATGATAACTTGTTGGTTCACAATAACCCAAGTACTTTCACTTCCATATATCTCTTTATTGATTCATAGTGCATTCTGTAATCAAAGTTGATGAAATATTTTTGTTGCGTTATCGTGATGACAGAGTATTTACCTATGTCCTATGTTGAAGTTCAATTTGAATTTGATACTCCACTCGATTATACTTCTGATATCTGTTTGAAATGAAACATAATCTTTTTACTTTTACAAATTGTTCAAATGTTATAAGTAAGTGAGAATGTTCATTAGGAGTGTAATTCAGCTATACAGGTTGTTTCCTAAAAATGGTACCAACATTCTGGTACTTATTTTACATGCAAAAATATGAAAGGTTCATCCAAACATAGGTCAGCAAATGCTTCCTAAGAGAGCTACGGCCTGCAAAAATGTCCCTCATAAACTGAATTCTATTCAATACCTCAGGAACACGTTGAGATATGAACAAATTAGAGTCGGTACACGATTCAATATCACTGATCAATATAATTTCCTAATGAAATCAGTCAAAAGCAATTCTGACCATAGTCTTGCGAAATTGTAAGGGGCAAGATTTTCTTTCTTACTTTCAAAATCTAACTAATCATTCATAATTCTTGATCGAATTGTTGAATAACTCGGATACTGAAAAAATACGACAAGTAAATAGTAACTCCCTTCAGTTTTCGCACGCCTTTGGTTAGAATTGGTTTTGACTGATTTCAACGATATTGAATCGTGTACCGACATGAATTGACATATTTCGAATGATTCCTGAAATATCGAACGAAAATCAGTTTCAAAGCTTCATAACTCTCTTAGGAAGCATTTACGAAACTGTTTATTGGATTTTCTCTGTATTTTTGTTTGTAGAATCAGTATCCGAACTTTGTTAACCAATTTCGGAAACACCCTGTACGTTTATTGTTTGTTCATGAGAAAAAAATAGTTCGGAGCGTTTAGCTATCACAAGCCCAGCAGGGCGCAAATTTTGTTAACGCTGCAACTCTGTAATACTATTCACTTTGCTCGCAATCCCAGTAACACAATCTTGTCAGAATAAAAGCCATTATCATACATCCGAAAAAATCAAAAGGGTGACAAATCTTGAAAGGGCTACAATTTCTGGTCCATTAACCGATATGGAGATTTTATAAAATGATAGAACGATGCACAGCATCGAATTATTGTGAAAACGCAACAAGAGGCAATATTGAACCCCTTAAATATACATTCTCTTTGTTGTTATACATATTCAGACACAATAGAAACCTCTGCGACATGCATTCACGCATTCACTCACTCGTTCCATGTGTTCATTTGCATTCTATCAGACTTGTTATTACTACTTCGATGGTAAATCCATAGATGGCAGTGTCAACATGAATTATTGACTGAAATAATAATAATGATACTCGTGTACTCAAAGGCATAGCATTATTATTTGCCGTGTCATAAAGACACCTTTCAAATACATATGACTGATGCTGGGTCAGACAAAATATTGAAGGTATTCAAAAACTGATCTGTAAATTTTAGCGACTTCAAAACTATCTGAATTAGTCATTCACCTGAAAAAAGTGGCTAGCTTCTTCAGAGGTCCGTCCATCTCCAAGGTTGGATGGTCGATAGTTGACCTGAATACTTTCTGGTGATGTGGAACTTCTTGCCCCCACTCAAGGGTATCAATACATACTTGTACGAGGAGCAATCGGAATCAATAAACTCGTGGATAATTTCTAATAGGAATGAGGAAACCCTGAAACCAAACCAAGTCTGGAATCCAATTATCAAGAACGCTAGGAAATCAACATGATTACCGATCAACCACCAGCCGATATGATGTCAACAGGTCCTATTACCACACCACCAACTCCACCGGGCTTATATAAATATAGCCTTAGTTCAACTAGGAGTTAGTTCTCGACCAACTTCAGAAATCGCCAGACCTCTGAAGAAGCTAGCTATCACGCTAGCGAAACGTTAGGAAGCAATTTCAAAGAAAGGCGGTCTTTAAACCCGAAAAAGTATACTTGTAGTTCAAATTTCGGCAGCGAAAGTCTTCATCAATTTATCATTTGTTGGACCCGAGCTTCACCAAGCTACATCCAGAACAACATAATACTCGTATCTCATTTTGAATTATGTGTACATGAAATAAAGGTTCTGTTGTCCACTCTCAAGTTACTCTGCTCTTTTTTGTTTTTCAGAAATTTATCATTCTTTATTCGACTTTTCGGTTTCTTTTGAGTGGTACGTGGTGACTGATGCACTATGACCAACCGCCACTGGATGTAAACATGTGGATAGTCCGAATTCCTTTCTCTCTTTCTCTATCAAATGTGGTACTAAGTTGTTTGTCTATAATGAAGTTTTAGCAAGACTCTCAATAGGAGTTTGCAAAAATTAATGATTGTTGCAGAACATAACACATGAAAGATGACGTAATTATCTGAATGTTTGTGTCGAAAGGTCTACAATCATTTCTCAGTATTCGCGGAGAGTGAACGCTGGCATTCTCAATGGTATCTGTTTTCGAAACAGTCAAAATCAAAATATGATCACTGACCACCGTACTGTACACCTTATTGCACAATAAACTGGCGTGATATAAAGACGTACAAGATTGCCAGTGCAAATCAAATGTTTGTATCTAGAAATATCAGGGTTATCAATCGAATTCTCTGAAGGAAACGGGTTATGTAATAGGATGATTTTGTTTGCATTAACACTTCTAGTGGGTATTCGGTGTTTAGTGGGTGTGAAACCGAGACAAATCAAGAAAAACTGAACAAGCACTATCATCGATTCTCTTCAATTTGGCCCTTGAAGATCGAAATGTGGCTCACGACTACCTTCTGAGGGAGCTGAGCTCACAAATGCCACTGATGCTGTGGTTTATCTTAATGTTATACATAAAATTGTTTTTATTTATTTATATCCAAACAGACCTCTATGGTCCAATTACATGGATAATCAAATTTAAGTATACAATATATATATATATATACAGGGTGTTGCTTAAGTACGTGTAGAAACTTCAAGAGCATGTTGCTGACGTCGAAATAAGAAAAAGAGTTCCTATAAACACATGTCCGCAAGTTATTCGTTTCTAAGATACATAGTGTCAAAGTTTAATTATTATATTTGTTTCTTTGTGAATAATTGCCAAAATATTTGTGATATTCGATTGAAGTTTGGTATCTGGGATGATATTTCAATGACCAAATCAAATTTTGTGTTAATTATGGAAAAACTAATTTCTAATTAATTGAATTTATTTTGAATTAAAAAATCTTGTCATTCAAAATCACTTGCATCGATCATTTCAAATCTCAATTACTCGAAAACAGTTGCTCGCAGTGACCTCTACCAAGAATATATTTCTTACACAAACTAAATAATGAATATTCCCAGATACCAAACTTTTCCCAAATACCAAAATTATTTAGAAATTATTCACAAAAAATAAAGTAAGATTTCAACTTCGACACTCTGTATCTTAGAAACGAATAACTTGTGGCCATATGTTTATAGAACGTTTTTACTTATTTTGATGTCAGCAATACGCTCCTAAATTTTCTACACGTACTTAAGAAACACCTTGTATATACATATATATATATATATATATATATATATATATATATATATATATATAAAATAATATTTTATGCACATACAGCCCAATGGATCACTACTTAATTAATATCGTTCAGAATATGTCTTAACAACATTCTACGAAATATGTTTTGTGATGTAGTCCATTCTAAATCAGTAGCAGCATTGAAACTATTCGCTATTCGACACATGGCTACAATTGGAGCTCTAGCATATATATGTAACGTGGGAATATTAAACATAGTAAGAGTACGTATTCTTCTTGGTGGAACATTGAATCTTATCAAAGCCAAAATCTCAGGGGAGTTAATTTTGTTATTAATGATCTTGAATAGAAATATCAAAACCGAAAGTTTCCGTCTGTTTTCCAGGGACAATATTTTAAACTCGTTTCTAAGGTGAACAGTCCTGACTGTGTGGTAATTTGGGTAAACATGATATTTCTTCAAGTACAGATATCTTAAAAATTTATTTTGTATTTTTTCAAGAAGGTGTAATGTCGACATATATTCTCCAAACCAAATATGAACGCCAAATTCCATTTTGGACCTTATTAGACTATAATATAAAACTTTAAGAGCATCTATATTAGTGAAGTGAACTGTTTGTCTAATTATGTATCCCAGCAAGCGATTCGCCGATTTGAAAATATTTCTGATATGCTTGGTGAAAGATAACGAGCTGTCATAAGTAATGCCCAAATCTTTAACTTCTTTGCAACATTTTAAATTCTCCTGGGCAATTCTATATTCAAAAATGATCGGCTCTCTTACACGTGTTATCGTCATAGAGAAACATTTTTTTACGTTGAAGTACAGTTTGTTAGACAAGCTCCATTCATGAATATTAATTAAATCTTTTCGTAGTAAAACACAGTCTCTAACAGTATGCACCCCCCTGTAAATTTTCAGATCATCAGCAAATAAAAGATATTCAGAATACTTTATTACTGAAGGTAAATCATTGATAAAAAGTAGGAATAAGAGCGGTCCCAGATTGGATCCTTGAGGATCTCCAGAATTAGCTTCAAATTCACCATATGCATTCCCATTATGTTTCACTAACGAAGACCTATTTTGTAGGTAACTGCAGATCAGTTTGATAAATCCATCGTTCAGCCCAAAACCATTCAATTTTGACAGCAGTACATCATGGTCTACCATGTCGAAGGCTTTATGAAAATCCGTATAAACAGTGTCCAGTTGATTTTTATTTTCCAAAGTTTCATAAGCGAAATTAGTAAAAATAAATAAGTTTGAGCTGATTGATTTATTTTTTACGAAACCGTGTTGTTGAAATACTAGATACTTTCCGACATATAGACCGGGATCCCACGCCTATTTTCAAAATTGATTAATAACAGGCTGAATCTTCCTGAGTAGCTTCATTTTGCCGAGACGCCCAACTTTTTCCTCTACGAAAATTCTCGATAGTGGTAGCTAATGAAATGCGCAGGCGTCAATCATGTCGATTTGGTGAGTGAATCTTTCCACCTCAAACCAGCAATAGTCCTCACTGCGAATTTTTGAAGAACAAATAATCTATTGAAACCAGTAGATAAAACCAAGTTCAGTATGCCATATCTCAGGTGACAGTGTATATTTGCATAGTAAAGAGTTAACAGTACTCCAGAGTAACAGTGACTCGAAAGAAATTTCAAAGCATAACAATTTTTCCGTAGTTTACTACAAAGTGAAACAATATGGGTTTCCCAAGTGACTTTATAGTCCAAGATTATTCCTAGCAACTTAGTTGTCTCAGATGGATCTACTCTCCTTTCATCTTCACTAAAAATAATGAGATTGTCTAGTTTTCCACGGAGATTAAATTTCATTACAGTTGTTTTTTGCGTATTCAGTACTAGGCTGTACTTTTTATACCACTCACCTACTTTAGTGTATACCATTTCCGTCATTTCTAAAAGTTGTTCACGCGATTCAGGGACCTTTATAAGAATATTCGTATCATCTGCATTTTCTGTTATTTATATTCGTAAAGTCTTTTTTCCATATTATTTACAATATTAAGAAAATTTTCTGTTATTTATATTCGTAAAGTCTTTTTTCCATATTATTTACAATTTTAAGCTGTAATGTCACTATCCAAAGAACTAAGAACATGTCAACTAACCTCACTATAGTTGTAAGTAAAATTTTAATAACATCAAAATGTATAATTGACATAATAATTCTTTGTAGTTCCCTGAAGATGTAAATAAAATTTACGAAAGCTTGGAATAAACTCTATAAAAGAGTACACTTTTGACTTTGCTGCAATCCCCAATATTAACTGGTTTTATACCTATATATCTATAATATTTGGAATTTATGTTATATTGTGAGTAATTTATGTAATTTTTCTGTTCTGTTTTGTGACGTTTTCTTTGTTACATGGCATTGTGTAATGTTGTTATGCTCTGTATATGTTAAACAAAGAAATAAATTATCTATCTATGAATCCAGATGCCAGTACAGGTAGACTTCTAACACTTTTCAGTAAATTCCACTATGTTGAAATTAACTTTCTCATTACTTTTACCCTATGACATTTTTTGAGAACGCATCGGTTATAATATTTTCTACCTTGATTTAGAAAAGCAATAGATCAGATCGCTGTCAAGTCATACCTCACTTCATTCATTGTATGCTATTTCTTCAATTTCTGAGTAGTAGGATAAAAGCTATTCCTATGACTCCCAATCAGTTCCAAATAGTTCAACAACCCAAGACTAGAACAGTCTGGGTAATCTAGACAGTAGAGTCAACTTTTTTTAAAAGCTTTTGTTGAACTTGCTCTCTGGGTGGGTGGGTGTGAGTATGTGTGTGTGTGTTTGTTAGATGTGTACAAATCTTGCAAGCTGAATTAGAACCACTTCCTCTTTTATCCTATGGAATTGAAAGTCTACCTGTTGGTTCAGTTTCGATGACATTACATTAAAGTCAAACAAATTGCCCCCCCTGCCCCCCGGAAGCTAGATAGAGAACGCGTAGGATTTCGGAAGTGCTCTTGATAGATTTGGACGTCAAAATTACAGCGAAAAAAAATTGTGAAGGGGAGGGCTCACCTTCCCCCTTTTCTCGAAAAAAGTTGGAAAAATCCGCAGAAATAGTGAAAAATATTTGATCGTCGAATATTATGGTTTGAAAAAATTTCATCCCCCCTCAAAGGCCAAATAGAGATTGCAAACGAATTCGGAAAATGTTTCAACAGTTTCGGACATGGAAAATAATGATGAAAAAAAAATCGATCGCCCTCCTTTCCTGCCACGAAAAAAATAAGAAATCTCGCGAGAAAGAAATCGAAAAAATCCATAAGAATAGTGAAAATTACCTGACCATTGAATAATACGGTTTTAAAAAAATTAACCACCCTCGAAAGCTAGATAGAGAACGATTAGAAATTCGGAAAATTTTCTAACGGTAAATTAACAGGCAAGCAACCGTATATCAATGACGCAATAATTGAAATGAATAGACTAAGAAAAATATACGAAGAAAACTAAAAAAGAAGTAAATAAATAAACTTTAATAAAGCTTTTATTTAAATGCACTAAACAGAAGAAAACAAATTAATTAAAAATTGAAAAAGTGAATTAAACTCTCTTTAGTGCATTTAAATAAAGCTTTTCTCTAAAAAGTTTTTTTAAAGTTTATTTATTTTAAATTCCATTTGTCGACCCATTTGTGGACCACTCAACCATGAAATGTCACCACCTTCATCTAAACTCAGTCTATCGAAAAGCTCCTCAATTCTCGGCGCACCGCGTTCTTCTATCAACCCCCATTACGACTTGATTTACAACGACCGAAAACACCCGAAGGTCCTATCTGTTCATGGCATTTCCTTGCACCCCTATCGAGAGTTTCTCTTCGACTCACTTCATGACAGCTCTCCCAAAACGTAACAGTCGACAACGGAGCTAGTTTACGGCCGTTTTACGGGCGAAATTCGTTGCGAAGTTCGTCGAATACATAGGACGTTCTCGCGGCCGATCGCCCTCACAGAGCAACGTTACACCCCCTATGTAATGCACGGCCGTCGTCATGGCAACAGACGCATCTTCTCGTCATTTCGGCTGAAAGAGAAGAACGTCAAACTACCACCCGTACGGTGTCGTATAAGAAAAGAGATTAGGGTGATTAATTATCGGGCTCGACGGAAGAGGTGCTGAAGAATGTCAATTGGGATGAAATGTGTTTTCGGGTGGGTTATTAGGTTGTTAAATAAATTTGATATCAACGGGTGTAATTACTCTGTTTAAGGGGTGTTGTAGAGAGAGTTTTTGATTAAGGTTCTTTTACGGATTAAATGACGTGATAAAAGGTGTTTTTGTTCCAATACAAAAATAGAAACGTTTTAATTATAATTTTTTTACAAAAACTGAACCAATGGAGAATAAAATTAAATTTAAATCAATAATATATCCATATACCATTTGAGAATATGGAAAAAAGGGTCCATGAGGGCCTACTTGCCTGGCTGCAGTTGCGGCCTCCCCAAAGAACTACTACTACTGCCATTTGAGAATTCTGAAACATAAGCTGTTTTTTGAGTAAATAGAGCTTTATCACAACTGATTAGACCGAGCGTAGTCGTTAAAAAATATAATAATAATTGAGAACGTTGGGCTCTAATTTTCTAGGAATAGGAATCATACCTCACAGAATTTAAGATTTTTAACTCACCTTATTTTTTCATCTGATGTTCTCGCCTTTCTATACCCGATACTCCATTCGTTCCTTCTCCTCTCAGGCTGGATTGATGAAAACTCGTAGCGAAACTTACTTTAGCACTCAAAGATCTACTTACTCTTTTCAACTCTGTTAATTAAATTCATTGCTCTCAACTCAAAAGGATTTTCAAACTGGAATGTGAACTTTTGTGAATAAAAATCAAGAATTCATAACACTTATATCTTTAAAGAAATCAATAAGGAAAAACAACCAAAGGTGTTGACAATTCTCAAATTAATTGATAGAGCAACTCCTGATTTTATCTAATAATATAACTTAAACCGGAAAAAGATTAATGAGGAGATATAATATACTGATAATTGAACCAGATAAAACACGAAAGACTCGAAATTATTCAAATACAACAAATACTAAACGTTGATTGGAAGAATCAACTTTTTAGAGAGAGATGGAAAAGATCAACTTTATATATATATATATATATATATATATATATATATTTATATACATATATACAGGGTGTTCGGTAAACCTTGTACAATATTGAAACTGGTGATAGACCAGGTCATGACTGTTCAGAATATCGGAATTTCACCTTAGTAGAAATTTCACCGTTTTCGGGATAATAATCAATTTCTAAATTTCTGGAAAATCACTCCCTCATCTTGGATTTTTGAGTGCCATGTCTACAAATTGGGACCAATTCAAATGTCTTTGCTGCTGAAGATTACTGATGAGTGATGCTTCCAGACGTACGAAACAGTTTTTCAGAAAACGATACAATTTTTCAAGAAATTAGTGTAAAATGCCAGATTTGAGTTTCACCAATTTTTTTAACAAAAGTTTGACATTATTTTTTGAAAAACATAACCAAGTGGAAGTGTATATTCATTACGAAAGAATGCTCATTTGGTCCAGACTCTACCATGGTATAAAACGTACGATAATTATTGTTGGAAGAAGTAGAATTTTGATTATATTAGAGTGTGATGTTATTCTGAGTTTAAATCAACTCCATTAGACTTTGTCAGTAATGTCTTTTACTTTCATCCTATCGAGATGAAATGATTGAATGATTATGAGTAGTAACGAATCATCTGCTTAGAAGCATTCAATGAGATGTAAAGAAGTAAATACTAATTCAAGGTTTTTTGAATCAACATAGACTATAAACCACAACAACGATTATTCAACATCTGAATAATATTACAAAATGTTATTTTCCATCCACTCGTACGCAGAAACGACATCTTTTCAAGAAGAACCTTTTCAAATGCGTGATAGGTTATAGCCCCCAAATCAGCGATTCTCTGAGCGGCATTGTGCAATCAGATATAGTTCTGCATAAAGCGCTTCTGCAGCACTACCTCCACATTCACCATAAATGTAGTGCATATGCGCATATTCTCGGGGAGTATAACGTGTGTACGGCTTGACAAAGAAATAAATACCACTGAATGGAACAAGCGGAATAATTTTAAAAAACTACGACAGAAGTCACAAGTTGTTCAAACAAAATGTGACAGCCCCCTATAGGATTTTTTCAATTCTATTTACAGAAGATCTGCACAATGCTGTATTTCATTTTTCCATTGAGAAATTATTGCTTCTGCGGACACAACACAGGAGTTAGAAAAGTTTTTAATTTTCGACAAGGATTCACCTCCTGAAAAATTTTGCACTCATTTGGTTACACCCTGTATATCTGTCGGTCTCTGAAATTTTGTTGGAATCTGGATGTTAGATAATTGCGACATTTATCACAAGAATTCGTATTAATCGGTGCCATGTCGGATAATTGACATTTCATTTCGATAATTTAATTAGGCTTAATTACATAAAAGTTAATTTTATTGACATACTATTTAATGCTACCAAGCAGTCTGTTCTTTATTATTAATGATCATTTCCACATTTTATCTTGATAAAATCGAAATAAAATAATTTTTGGGCGTAAGTATAAAAGTTGATGGAAGCCTATAATAAAACCACACCTAATTCCATGGAAGAGTCTGGACAAAATGAGCATTCTTTTGAAATGAATGTACACTTCCAATTGGTTATGTTTCTTTCAGACAATAATGCCAAACTTTTTTTAAAAAATTGATAAAACTCAAATCTGTCATATTACCCTCATTTCTTGAATTTTTTTTTCACTTTCTGAAAAACTGTTCTGTAAGTTTAAAAGCGTCACTTATCAGTAATCTTCAGCAGCAAAGATATTCGAATTCATCTCAATTTGTATACACGGTACTCAAGGTTAGGTACCGATTTTCCAGAAATTCTTAAAAGGCCCATTATCTCGAAAACGGTGATATTTTTACTGAGGTGAAATTCCGATATTCTGAACAGTCATGACCTGGTCTATCACCAGTTTCAATATTGTACAAGGTTTACCGGACACCCTGTATATATTCAAATAATGAAAATCAACGATATTACTCTGATTGAATTTTGAGTTGAACAGGGTTGAATTACGACCATTTACAATAATTTAGGCAAACTAACAAAATAACTACGCGACAACATGTTAACTTGAGCGAATGAAACGAAAGACTACCTAATTTTCGACCTTAATTTCAAAGTTCACCTGCTTCGCCCTCCCTGAGAATATTGACTGTGATATTGAAATATTGTATGAAGACTGATGTGTATGTATGCCTATATAACTTCATGTACAGGGTGTCCCAAATTCGAGCCGCATCATTGGGATCTCGGAAACCAGAAGAGATACGAGGTCAGTGAAATGGAGGCAAAGTTGCGCAATTTGGTGCTCATTGAAATGCCGCTTTTATATTTGAAAAATTCCGAATACTTCCGAAGATTTTTGGAAAAAACCGATTATTCGCGATTTCATTTTTATTTTTTTGTGACTCTATTTGAATAGATATAACAAAACAAATTTCACATTCTTATTGCTACTTTTCCTGTTCTACAAGATGGTGTTATCAGACTTTCAAACAGACGTTTCGTATTAGAGCTGCCATCATCAACTTTGTATTTTATGGATTTATTATTATGGATTTTAAAATCTTCTAATGTCCCAAAACAAATGATGTATCGCACTTATTCGAAAAGTTTATATTAATAGCATTTTCCATAAGAACTCATGTGTTAGAGAGAGACAGAGAATAGATTTTTGGTAAGATCTTAGCAGGACATCGTTAAAATAATTTTTTCGAAAAAGAACGATACATCATTGTTTTAAGGACCTCAGAAGCTCATAAAAATTGATATAAAACAATTGTGTGATGTTCAACAATAGGCATGATGTTTTAATTATTCCAAAAAAAGTCAAACAAAAACTATAAAATTGAATACCCAATGAAAGTTAAAGCAAATATTCAAATTGTAATCCACCTGCTTGAAGTTTATGGATGGCACGCTGAATGATCCTTGCAGGGATAGCCCTGATCTCCCTTATTAGGTCCTGTCGTAATACTACAAGATTTTGTGGCGTGTTTCGATAAAGACGGTTTTTGAGAAATTCCCAAAGAAAGTAGTCTAGAGAGTTTAGGTCGGGGCTTCTAGCTGGCCAACGTACTGGACCTTGGTTTCCAATACATTTATTAGGGAATAATTCATTTAATAAATTTTTAACACATCTCCCATTATGAGGTGGTGCACCGTCTTGTTGCCACCATAGTTGACGTAATATGCCCAAAGGTTCTTCCATTAAGGAATCCAATATATTGGTCCTTATTAATTCTGTATATCTATCGGAATTTAATTTTCCTTGAATAAAAAACGAGCCGATAATTTTATTGTGCCACATACCGACCCATACGTTAAATGATTGTCGTCCCTGAGGTCTTACTTCTTGATTCTGCCTTGGGTTTTCTATTGACCAATAGTGTTCGTTATGTCTGTTAAATAGTCCATCTGTTGAAAAACTGCATTCATCTGTCCATATAGTTTTATTTAGGAAGTCATCATTTTCATTAATTTTATTTTGCAACCAGTTACACAATTCTAATCGTCTCAGCATCGCCAGGTCTTAGTGTTTCACTAATATGGATTTTGTAAGGTTTATATCCACGCTTATTTAAAGTTTTCCAAACTCTCATTTGCGGTAATCCTACTTCTTCTGAGAAAACTCTAACTGAAGATCGAGGATTATTATTGGCCTTAAAAAATAATTTAAAATTATTCATTTTACTTTCTACTTTGTAACAGTTTTCAAACTTACAGTGTTCAAGATAATTTGTTCCTCTTCTGGATCGATTCGTGTTCCATATTCAACCCTTGGCTTAACAAAACTTCCGTACTGAGCTAAATTATTATCAATATTAGCAAAATAACTATAATGCGGCTGTCGTCTTTCTGGATATTCCAACTAATAGCGCTCACAAGCCGTTTTTAAATTTCGAGTCGAAATATAATAAATCCTTATCATGTCTCGTTTTTCTTCGTTAGAAAAAGTCATTTTCGTTTAATAAGCGTTAACGATTAGTGAACAAACAGTGAACTGTCGAAATATTGGATAATTTAAACATTAACAAATGAACTAAGATAGCCAGAATGCACGATGCACAGCCACTTTGATAAAATGCAATTATTTTTGTAAATATAGCCTAGGGCCTAGAGTTTGAGGGATGACACTTCAATTATATTATTTATTAACCACCCACTTTTACGTTAGTTTTTGAGTTTTATGCAGTGCGTTATTGCAAAAAAAGTTTGTTTTAACTCTATTAAAAATCTAATTTTTGTCTCTCTAACTCATGAGTTCTTATGAAAAATGCTATTAATATAAACTTTTAGAATAAGTGCGATATATCATTTGTTTTGGGACATTAGAAACTTTTAAAATCCATAATAAAAAATCCAGGGCCGTATTTAAAAAAACAAAGTTGATGATGGCAGCTCAAATACGAAATGTCTGTTTGAAAATCTGATAACACCATCTTGTAGAACAGAAAAAGTAGCAATGAGAATGTGAAATTTGTTTTGTTATATCTATTCAAATAGAGTCACAAAAAAATAAAAATGAAATCGCGAATAATCGGTTTTTTCCAAAAATCTTCGGAAGTATTCGGAATTCTTCCAATATGAAAGCGGCGTTACAATGAGCACCAAATTGCGCAACTTTGCCTCCATTCATCCTACCTCGTATCTCTTCTGGTTTCCGAGATCCCAATGATGAGGCTCGAATTTGGGACACCCTGTACATGTGTACATATGACTTTTTCATTCATTTATTCATTTTCAATTTTATTCTAGCTCGTGTATTTCATCATCTATTATCTTTTATTATATTATATTTTATATTATAACAGTTTGTGACACTTGTGACTATATATTTATTTATACATATTTTTTATTGCATGCTTTGTCAATAAGATTATATCTTCGACAATAAAGTATATTTTTGATTGATTGATTGATACTTCTGGGTGTCCTATACTGATATACAAGAAAATAAACCTGTTAACATTGTACGAATATTCAAGAGATACTGCTCTACTATGCTGAAATGTCCCATTTGTAAACACTTATATGTAATATAATATTCTAGTTTATTTTAGAAGGGTCTGTCGTAACAAATTAATTCCGGAGAATTTTTGGCTATCAGTGTTCGACAGTTTCATAGGATATTTCAGATATTTCACTAGGGGTTGGGTCTCATTTAAATTAGTATTTCCGGTAATAAAAAGCACCTGTACGTCCGGTTACAATTCAAACAGTTCAGATTTCGATAACTGCCAGGACATTTTTGCTTCATCTATGTCAACGGTGGATAGACTTTTCCAGAACAGAGGTAAAAGATGATATGAATTGAGCTTGTAAGCAACTTCAAAAAATTCAAAAAGACTATACCTATTGATTAAATTTACAATTAAATAGTAACAGTAATTAGTAGTAACAGTTGAAACGCCGTGATTAAAAATTGCAGATAATTGAATTTTTCTTTGTTCTTTTTTATACAGTGAAAGTCCAGAATAACCTTACTCAAACTGAAACATTGTCAACCACTTTCAAACAAACTCAAACGAAACTAAATAAAAACCCAATGATACTATCCCTTTACTATACAGATGGGGTAAACGAGAAAATTTCACTGCGTTTTTGTTGGGGGGTGACGGTTTATTCCTGCCCACCTGAGGCTTTCAGATGGCGGGCAGACCAGCTCACACCTGCTCAAGAGCAGACCCTATGATGTTATGCAGGCTGTCACAAGAGCTAGGTCTTAGGTTTGTTGTTATTTCTGTCTCCTTCAAGTTATGCAGAAGGTTTCCTTGACTTATGAGTAAGACATCCATATTTAATCATTATCGTAGTTTCAGTGTTCTAGGGACTGTTCAGAAAAGCAATGAAAATACCGGATTCAGACATGATGTGTTGAGTATATATCACTCTTCTTCGAGAATATCGTGGAAAATATCCAATGCCTGGTAAATGAGCCCACCATGCTTCCTAGGCATGTTATGGAGGGCTCTGACTGCTGTTATATCTTGTCAACGGACTTCCAAGGATAAAGTGTCGATAAAACTTGTCAGAGATCTGCTTTATGTTTTCTTCTAGTGATTGAATATCTCAGCTTGCACAATGCTACCTGCCGAATGCATCTGTCACTGTTTGTAAGGATACGGTATAATTTGTTTCGCATCCTCTCCAGTCTCAATAATTGATACTTGGGGAGGCTACAAAACACTGGACAGGCATATGTCATCTCTGGCCTGATGACCTGTTGTAGAGAAGTATTTTGTTTCCATCTGTCAGCCTTGAGCTATCAGTGGATACCTTCTTTTAGCTGCAGCTCCTTAACACTAAAAAGCAAGGCAGTCATGCTTACCGAGCGATAGCATTTTGTCCAGCTGCACTCCCAGGTACCGCACAGAGTGGGACTCGTCAATCTGATATTCCAGAACTCTGAATACCCCAGGATGTTCATGTAAGTGCGTTTCCTAAAATTCATAAGTTATGTTTTTCTGAATTCAACACTATTTTATTCTTTGCTGGATGCAGCACGACGTAATTCTCCAAATGAATTCCCACCCAAGACGCGGCTGCCATGCTGATGAATGATTGGGCAGATATTGCCGTGTCATCGGCATAGACAGCCGTGCTCGTGGCTCCAATCGTTGGAAAGTCGTGCGCATATAATAAATATAAAAGTGGACCCCTGCGGCAAGCCTCCTCCGCTGCTGAGCTGGTATTGTTCACTTTAACTTCGACAGTTGTTGTTGACTAGATATGAGTAAAGAAGCTCCACCATACATTCAGGCATGCCTGCTCTTAGCAAATTCATGACCAACCCCCCTATGCAGACGGTGTCAAAGGCTTTCTGCATATCCAGGAGGACCATAACTGTATTTCGGCCTAGTTGGTAGCCCTCCTTTCCCAGGTGGACAATCCGGGTCACCTGAACTTAATCGAACTGCTCCGACGGGATGAGTTTCTTCTCCAGACTCACAAATGTCTTCAGCAGGATCCAGAGCACCAACTTGGCTCTGGCACTCAACAAAAAGATGAGGTGGTAGCTCTCAGCTCTTGCTTCCGTCTCGCCTGGTTTGGGTATTGGGATAATCTCTTTCAGCTTTGGGCATTCTGGATACAGTTGTAATTTTATTATTCCGTTTTCAATGTGCACCAGCTGCACAAGAGACTTCTTTGGAAGTTTGCAGGAAAATTAGTCGTGGCTACAAATTATTAAATTATTTGCCGAAATTTACATCCACTATGTGTTTACACACAAAACTGACTTCATAATCAAAATGAAATGCTATTAAAAATTTTCTGGACTTACATTGATATCAGTTGTGCGAAATTAATATCTTCCATATAGGATGATGAATTACATGCGAAAATGGTTTGGTTCCTAATAAAAACATCAGAATATTTTATAAGCTTGTTTCAAGAAAAAAAAAACTACCCAAACACCGAAACTACGTCACAATCACACTCAACGCGCGTTTCGCCAACATAGTTAGCATCTTCAGGAACTAAAAGCTTACTGAAGAACTTGTCCTACCTCACTTCTATTTATACCACTATTTCTTGATGGACGTCAAAATATCTAATTAACTTGTTTAGCTAACATTTCAAATCTACCTACTCTACCTAGTACTTATCTGAGTGCCAACCACACTCATTATCAATTTGCCTACTTTTCTTGTTTACTAATTCTAGTAATTCACCTGTACTGAATTACTTTTAATGTTCTCCAACTTGGTTTGGATATGAGGAAAAAATTTTCTAGGAAAAACAATTACATATGAATTTACTTTGAAGAAAAGAAAAAAATTGTTCAAAGTACTTAAATGAATGTACTTGAATATTGGGCTGTATGGAATAGGACCCTTATCAGCATAAATACTATTTTCACACTTGGCAATTTCCAGACTCTCGAATGCATCGAGAAGTCTATGGTCATGAACCTGTCTGATTAATTTTAAACTTGTGTCATCAAATCGGTGGTCGTGATCTAAAGCATGTTGGGCCACACTCGATTTTTCTGATCTTGAATATCGGATATGAGCGATGTGTCCTCTGAACCGTACTTTCATGGCCCTTCGGGTTTGACCCAAATACTTTTTCTCGCAGCCCTAACAACTAATTTCGTAAATCCCCGACTTTTCTTTTTCATCTGTTTTATCTTTGGGAGTACTCAATAAGCTTAATGAAAAAGGTCTTCCAAAAATAAAATAAAACACCAATTTCCTTTTCTCTTTCTTCCTAATTTATATTCTAGGGTTTTCCTTTTCGTGCGTTAACCTAAAAATAAAAACGATATTGTCCAGTGCATGAAATACCGACGTGTATAATCAGTTTGATCATTACTTAATTAGGTCCTTCGTGATTTCCCTAAAGACACTTTTATATCCCCGCTCCCCTCAAAGGCCATTATAATCCTTTTCGAAGGTAATGAATTAGCGTGTCGGCCAAAATCACGTAAGAAATGAAAAGGCACTTAACTAATTTGTCGGAACACTCGTTCGCGGTCTGTAAATACTTTCGGGAGAACGTAAATTGACCTCATAAATTCGCAAGTGGCTTTAATACAGTTGCGGCTTGCCTTGAGACCGAAGTTTAGGGAAGTGTGGCCAAGACGGAGTATCCTCCGGGAGTGAGTTTATTCAATTTCGCAGTTTTCAACGTCATTTTAATGAATACAATTGTCATATAAACGGAAATAAACTGCGTCTCATGAATACACATTGCCATAAATTCAGATTTTAGGGAAACGTTCACTTCATCTCGCGTTTCTTTTCCATGAAACAAAGGATATCAAAGAGAATTTCACGCAACTGTCGAAAAACCAATGAAATTGTTCCTAGTGACAAAACCCATCCAATGATGTTGAAGCTTTGTTGATTATTTTCTCCTGCAGTGAATTAATTTACGATTATACCAATATCTCGATATCCATGGTAACGGAAATTCTGACGCATAACTGACGTTTGAATATCGTGTCGCTTTCGGAATATTATTCAGTAATTCGAACAAGAACTGGAATCCAATAGATGGGCAACTGCTACAAATATCAAAATTAATTTGGCAATTGCACAGAATACAAGGAAATCTAAAGAGTATGCTTGGAAACAATTTATGGACTTTTGCCGAAATAGAAATTATGTTGTCGAAAAGGAAACTACTCCAGTGGAAAAATGCGACTGCATTGAAAGATTATGCCTTCAATAGTAAGAAGCAGGATGGTAGTGAATATAAAGAATCTGTAAAATTCAATTGGAATGTCGCAAAACTGCTCCAAGTCAGGTTCTATAATGATTACAATGTGAAAATGAATCCATTTGCTGACATAGAATTTAGATCAGCCCGTGATGCAAGAGATGCGAAGAGACATTTTCTCTTCAAGGAGATATCGAAAAGAGGAAAATGATTTCAACTGCTTTTACAATTGAGGAAAATATGAGATTACCGAGATATTGGAAAGAAAACAATCAGGAGGGACTAATCAAAAATGTTTTTCCATTGCAGCCAAAGTACTTGCTTGGAGGGGCAATGAAGGATGTTACTCGAAGGTTAGTTTTTCTATAGTGGAAAAAGATAATTGTGGACGCCCGACAAAACCAATCGGGGTGGGTCAAAATCATGTACTCCAAGAAAATGGCTAATAAAAAATACTGTGGACGCCAGTATTTGCCCAGTTCGCATATTTCACAAAGTGATGGAAAACGCCAAGGACATATCACGTACGACCGCTTTTTCCTAACTCCGAATCCTAGATGGAAAGATCCAGATAGTATTGATTGGTACAAAAATAGTCCTATTGGAATAAACTCTATGTCAAAATGGACTAAAGAAACTTGTCAGAAAATGGGTTTGGATATTCAGAACAAAAAATTCAGCAATCACAGTCATTGGTCTACCTCTGTTACCTTGCTGAAGTGTCTGAACAAGAAATGATGAAGATAACAGGACACAACAGTTCCAGTTCTCTATAATCCTATATGAACATTCAGCCAAAAAGACACTCTGAAATCCTCACCAAAATGAGAGCGAGTTCGAGTTCTACATTCAGCGATGCCAACAAAAACGTTTACTCTTGTAGCTGCTCTAATGAGACGAAAAAATCAGCTAATAAATTCAAAATTAATATAACTCATTACGAGTTCTGAAAATAGGCTTTTTCCGTGCGTGCGCGACATTATCCCGTGGGAGACGAAGCCGAACACGGGAAGTCGTGCAAGCACGGAAAAAGCATCCATAGACGAGTAATGAACGATATTTTTCATATATCTACCTAAAAAACACAGATTGTTGAGAAACATTTATTTTCAATAATGAAGGAACAAAAACATGTATTATTATTTGAAATATTTATGGTACAAAAATATCCAGAAATTGCCACTAAACAAGCGTTATTTACCCTGTTGGTAAGGAAATGGTCAAATAATTTGCGATTTCTAGAAAACTGTCAACATATTATTTAATTTTGACATGTAAATAGGCAGCTATAATGTCACCAGCGCACCGTAAAATGTTCCGTGCGGGAGCACAGAAAAAACCCATTTTCAGTATGCTACGTAAGCATGTAAATATAGTGTTTTCAGAGAGGAAAAATGAAAATATAGTTACTTGGGGGTTAGTAATGTGATGTTAATCAGTGTATGACGTTATGTACTTGTTGTCTTGTGGAACATTTTGTATTTATAATGCAATCTTGAATGCATCATTTTGTATAGTAGTTGTGCCAACGCATTCACCATTTTTTTCTCTGGACCACGGTTTTGACGAAGGAGCCAGAAGTGACACAATAAAGTGTAGGCGAGCCCGAGTAAAGAACGTAAATCCGAAATCAGACCTTTATTATTATTATTATTATTAATAAAATATTTTTCTCCAAATGACATTAATAGCGGCTTCTTAGGGCCAGTTTCACAGGTCTCAGTTAACGTTCAGATAACTAACTGAAAGATTAGACGGTGAATGACATTCTTTCAATAGCGTTGACAGGTTCAAATTCTAACCATTAGTAAATGGATCTGTACTCTAATTGGAACCTGTGAAACTGGCCCTTAGTGACACTTGACAGGCTTAAATGTTGTACTAGGCAGAAAAAATTCGTTGCTTTGCAACTTTCCAAGTGATAATTTAAGGCTGTGTCAAGTCACCGGTCGGACAAGGCACGCGCATTCAGTATGAAGTATGACGATAAGTCCGACCGATCAGATGATTGAAAATATTGGTCACATATCAAACCTGCCCTCGACGTTTACGGAGTGGTCACGGTCAGGTAAAGTAGGAAGAAATTATACTTCAAATTATAACCTAAAAAAAATCGAAATATATTAGGGCAGACGATAATTTCTTTAAAATTTGAACAAAGTGAAACTGAAAGGCACAATAGTGACAATTCATTTGTCGTTTAGTTATCGTAATTATGAAATTGAAACAGCTAAAGGTTTCTTAACAGTATGAACTGAAAGTAGGTATTCATTATCCTTTAGAATCATTAGATCAGTAAAGTAACTTCAGCAGTCTACAAATAACTTTGACCGATTTCTCAGCTGGAACGATAATTATTAATAATGCCATGTTTCTTGATTATTTCTATGAAACTATTAAAATTACCAACTTCATATAGAAAGGTGTAAGTACAACCAGGAATCGATTGTAATTCCTTCATTGTTCCAATAATAACAAGATTATCATCTTCTAGTGCATAAAATGGTATTATTGTCATTAGATTGCCACCAAGATTAGGAACTGCCATTAGATAGGTATACTCAAATCTATAATAACTAAAACTACAATGAGCAAACACTCCAATAATCAAAATAATATCAAAGCATATAGATACTAACGCTTCACACGTACGTGTATAGCACACTTAACTCAAAGAGTTCTGTGGTAGAGTGGTAATATCCTTTGATAATAATTGATTATTGTAATTATTAACCAGTGAACATAGTAAACACGACCCTTTTATAACTGTAATTTCAAATAGTTTTAAGGTCGTCAAGTCAACCAAATGACCGTGCTGGTCTAACCATATTGGTCAGACGAGAGACTTGACTCAGCCTAAATCAAACTGGTTATTAAAATTGACAATGACATTAGGTAACCACAAAGTGATGGAGTTTCAACGTCATCAGCGGTAAACATAGTAACGAAGAGCCCAGTTATCTTTGATAAAATAATTTAATTATTTGGATATTGATAATGAAATGCAATTAATAAATATAAAAAAGTCGATTTTGCGTGGAATTGGAACAAATTTGAAGAAAAAAATTATATGTTTCACACGGCAGACAAGCACACCAACGTTTCGTCAATTTATTTCGGCACCTTCAGGGCAAAAGAAAAAATATTTCGTGCAATATTCATCACCTAAGATCATATTAAGCCTTGATTACGAAATAGTTTGATGTCAAAACAATTTTATTTTGGGTTGAAAAACAAATACAAGACAATTCAAACATCTTATAAAATAATTTAGCACTTGGGTGCATGCCAAAGTGGAACAAGTCGAAAGGCCATCGAATGAATGATGAGTGAAGTCGAGATTGTATTTTGAAACTTATTTCTTCCAATTATTAGTCATGAGCCTGCTCGAAGTGGTGAATAAACATCCTGTATATACTTTTAGAAAATAAAATACCCAAGATTCTTGTAATATGTTTTTTTTGCTAAACAGAATGGAGTAGCCTAATTTATTCACTTCGCGTATGGGAAGCAAACAGGAGGCGCGCCTTGTGAAAGCCACTTCCGTTATTTTAATGAGAATAAAACACCTTTGAAAATATACGCTTTTTCTGGGAAGCAATTGTGTTACTTCATCTTGGGTTGTAACCGCGCAGATGAGGACGAATACCTCAACTCATTTATTGTGGATACAGAGTATTTCTCTTGTTATATTCTTAACTGGATCTCGGTGCATTTTCCAATTCATGAATAATGTACACAACGGTTTGTTGATATTCCAAAACGTTTGAGCTTCTCAATAATAGCTATTTATATGCCAGGGTCGTTTTGAAAATTGTAATGCACGGATGGTGACGATGATCAAGACAGAGGGCCTTCGGCCCGAGAGATGGATTTTGCCCGATGGGCATTCTCATCCAGTTATGGTTCGTGATCCATCCTAGATTTTTTTTTCATCAGAACGTATTAAATAAGTGATAATTAATAAGTAATAACAATTTTATTATTATGATTACATTTTTTCGGATTAGCAAGCTTGGCGTTCTGGTCGGGAACCTAGCACAAGTGAGCTTTTATGCAGTTGAAACGAGAAATTTCAAGAGACTGCTAAGGGATGTTTATTTTACAAAAAAAAAAGCTGCATTTTTGTGTGAATTGGCATGATCTTTTGGTACTGTAAATTTGAAACGGTTGTGTTTAGAATAATATTGAAGATTCCACAAAATGTGGCGCTGCAGGCTCAGAAAGCTATACGAAATTTACTACCGGTGAAGCCTAAACACATTTACGAGAAGCAATATGGACAGTTTTGCAATTGAATGTTGAAAATAGATTTAAAATCGCGAATGAAATGGTCTTGATGGAGTATTTTCAGAAACTGGTGGAAAGTTTTACTGATGAATAATAATAACTGTCATTTATTTTACATTATTTTACTCAAAAAAGTGTACTGTAAATAATCTATGGACTAAGTACTTATTGCTGAAATCAACATCAACTGTTGAACGAAACATAAATTTATTCAGTATTCAGCATTCGACATCATTGACCCCCATATCATTTGCAAAAAACTTCATTCACTTGGCTTCAGGGGTAACTTTCTTTCATGGACAGTTGTCAGTTGCAGCAATATGACATTGATCTTGGGGTTCCTCAAGGTTCTATATTGGGCCCTCTTATCTTTCTCCTGTTCATCAACGATATGCCAAATAATATAAACACAGACAACATAGTTCTGTATGCAGATGATACAACCATCGCAGCAAATGCCGATAACCCAAAGCAGCTTCAAGAAAAATTGAACAATTTGAGTCTAGAATTTACAAATTGGTGTTGTAAAAATTCTTTAGTGGTGAATGTGTAAAAAACTGTTCTGCTGCAGTTTTATTCCAGTAGAAATAGAAAAATTGATGATTTTCATGTTAGAGTGGGAGACGAAATAATTGAATCATCAGATAACACCAAATTTCTTGGTACTAATATCGATGGTAACATGACCTGGGAGTCAGGTATAAACGATGTGCATGAGAAAATTAACAGTGGGTACTATGCAATCAGACAATTGGGATCCTATTTCAATAAAGACAAGCTTTCAAACGTTTATTTTGCAGTTGTATATTCCCATATTTCTTATAATATTGCAGAGTGGGGATGTTCCACAAAACTCAACAAAATATTTGTCTCCCAGAAACGGGTGTTGCGCCTAATCTATAAAATAGACCATAGAAAATTTTGTAGGCAATATTTTATAAGGAGTAAAGTAAAGTGCGTACCTAGTATTTATATTTACATATGCATTCTGTTATTCAAAAAACAAATACAGAATTACAATCGAAATTCTGACTTTCATGCATATCCTACTAGGCACGGTGAACTGATACGGCTGCAGAAACATTCAACATGTTTGTTTCAAAATTCTCCATCCTACCAGAGGAAAATTTTATAATCACTTACCTGATGATTTGAAAAATCTAGACAGGGAAAATCTTTTTAAAACAAAGCTAAGTATTTTTGATTAATGGTTGTTTTTATAGTACTACTGAATATTTCAATAAATGATGTGGTTATATATTGTATATATTTTTATATTTTTTTGTGGAACTGTTATATTTTCATGTATATAAATGTAGATTGTACGTATGTCTGCATATTTGTTGTCTGACGTATTCTATATCATTTTTTGTGATCGTAAGGATTTAATTAATTTTATTATTATTATATTATTAATAATAGAGTGCCGGGCAGTCAGATCAGATTGGCCCTATCCTGAGTACCAGCACACATAGGTTGTAGAAGCAATAAGAGGCCGACTTACTAGCCCGAAAAGGAGCAAGTGAGGCCCTAAATGGCCCAGAACCGTGGAGACAACAGAAATCTCAAGAAAGATAGAAAAATTCACCAGGAATGAGACAGGCCAAAGAGTTTACCAAACAATCGCAGCCAATATTCACAGAATATCTACTGAGACGGAAGAGGAGCTCTACTAGAATATTAGAAGGACTTCACATAAGGCATTGTAGGCTAAACAAACATATGAGTACAATCGGACTGGCAGAAGAAATTCTTCTGTCGGGAAGAAGAGGAAACATCAGCACTATGCCACTGCAAGGGCTTGCCAAGGCTTAGGTTTATAACGTTGGGAGGAGACAAACCAAGAGCTCCCAGAAACATGAGAGTTTCAAAAACTAGCCTCTGGAGTCTCGTAACAAAGACAAGGTCTAGATAGATATCTCTAAACGATTTCGAGGGCAAACAGAATAGAGTTGAAAAGGTCGTAGTGTAGAGGCTTGTAGCAAATTTCATATTGTTTCAAATAAATTGGCTGGAATTTTTCTGGTAATCAATTTAAAATCGCTACATTGGAGCCTTTATAAATATGAGCTGTTTTGCTACAAAAAATTCGCACAAAATTTGGACCACAAATGTTGAGCTCATTTTTGTACCAAATATTGAATGATCGTGGACCCCTCACACTACACAAAACTATTGCACAAAATTTCAGTGTCGAAGAAACATTTCTTGATGGAAGCACGGCGCATCTCGTTTTAATCAGCCATATTCGTATACGTTTTCTTGCAAACCCGGAGGTTGATAGTAGCTTAGTTGTATTGTGTGCAGTAATGAAGGAATCTTAAAATAATAAGAAGAAAAGAGTGTGGGTCAGGAATTATTTGAAGAAGCGACCGACCCAAACTTCGTAACCAACTTCGCGAACTGAACTTGGAACCTAAACTTTATCAAAATTTCCTGAACCCCTACTTCAGGGTATATAATTTTTTTAATCCCAATCATTCCCTCGTTACTCTTAAATAAAATCTACAACAAAAACAGTTGAAATATTGTTTTTATTCTTCGAACTAGGTGCTACGTATAAACAATAACTATTATGTATGTTGCTTACTTCAATATATTGGAGCAGAAATTATTTTTCCTCTTCCTTCCTCCCTGCTTTCACTTTCTTCGCAGCGAGTTCACTCATGTTCACGCGGTGACAGCTCCAGACAGACTGATGAAATATTGCGCAATATTTGTAAGCCCCCTCACACTGCGCTCTCATACTACAAGCCGCAAAAACTTTCCAAACTTTCAGAAAATTTTTGAATGCCCACAAAATATTGAATGCCCACAAAATATTGAATGCCTCTTTTTTGCACAATATTTGTCCTCATACTCTCAATATTCTTGCACAAAACCGACATCTTCAAAATTGTGTGCAAAATTTTTGCCAGCGTGAGTTAGAAACGGAAAGTTTGTAAATAAACTAGAAACGCAACCTCTTCTTTTGTTTTATTGGTCAATAACTGAAAACAAACAAATCAACTGAGTCTCCCCTCATAATGAATTTGCCTTCAAAAGCCGTGTGAAATAGAAGCGACTTTGAAGTAAAGCGGTCGTGAAGTAAATCCGACCAGAAAAAGTTACACTTTAGGGATGCTATCTTCTTGTTTAGTGACACTCGCCTAAAAATAATCATTATTGGATGATCCTGACCCATCATATTGTCCTTACCATTTTTTTCCAATTTCTAAAGGCACCATAAAGCGACGATTCCCAACTACAACAAATTACACCGATTTTTCTTCATCCCACCCCCTTGGAAGCATTCATCATTTCGAGTAGCAGCGAACTCGCGCCCCTTTCGAGATAAAGGGCTTCCGCTACCCCTTAACCGTGATATATTTATAAAAAGCTCCTTCCCCGAGCGCAGCAACGCAACTCATTCTCGCCAATATTTTTCTATTCCTTAACCGCGGATCCACTCGTTATAAATTCAAACATAAGGCGACAAGATATCGAATTGCTCGAGGGGTCTCGGTGATATATGTCGTATATTGCGGACTTTTTCATTTGTATTTATTCAGTTATTGATACGGGGCTGTACGGAATAGCTGGGCGGGTTGTTGGGTTTCTTATGGATATAACAATTCAAAACTCTCTCACTCACTACTACCATTCCAAATTCATCGTGGCACGTTCCTATATGCTATCCAGTCCCAGTCCCATATTTCAAATGAAGTAGCTGGTACCGTCGTACGACCAAAATGGCCCTTGGTAGTGGTGCGACAAAAAACTGCGGCAAGAATAGCAAAATAATGATATGTGAAGGGTAGTATAGAGGCTAATCACCAGTCACAACAAAGTGTGCTTTTATCTGAATGTTGATAGCGGAAGCCACGATCATCTCCCCGAATGTGGTTCGTGCAGCCCGAGAAGATATTTCTCACCCAGCTCATTTTCTTCCCGAACGAAGGCAGATGGTACACTAGCCACGAGCGCTCGGGAAAAAGCTGATATTGTAGTCTAACGTAAAGGGGCATTTTATGACCGGAAATAATTATTTAAATCAGACCCAACCCAGGGTTAAAATATCTCAAATATCCTCTCAGGTCAGGAAACCATCGTAGAATAGTTATTTGTTTTACTAGGCATAAAAGCACAAGATTTAAAGCCGCGGCTGGTGTTTCATAGCCGAGCGTAGCGAGGCTATGAAACCAGCCAAGGCATTAAATCTGTTTTTCTGCCGTGTGAAACATATAATTTTTTCTTCAAATTTGTTCCAATTCCACGCAAATCGACTTTTTCATATTTAAATTGCGTTTCATTATCAATATCCAAATAACTAAATTATTTTATCAAAGGTAACTGGGCCCTGCGTTACTATGTTTACCGCTGATGACGTTTGTTGAATATGTTTACTGTTTACTTTGTCATTGTCAATTTTGAAAAGTTGTCATGTAAGAAATGGATTTACTGCAAAGTGAGAATGAATTGATGCAATTAACACCACCTGAGATAAAAGACCAGGCGCGAGATGTGGAATTTAACCTTTTACCGGAAAAATCAAGAACTGTATATGAACTCACATACAGCAGATTCATGGAATAGTCAGAAGAAAAATATAGGATCTTTCTCTGAAAATGTGCTGATTGTCTATTTTTCCGATCTTTCAAAGAACGTTATGGTCTACCTATTCGATGTTGAAAGCTACCCTGAATATAAAAAATAACATTGATTTGGCAAAATACCTGAAGTTACGGGCTTTTTTGAAACGCCAGTCAGACGGTTTCCGTGCAAAAGAATCCCGAGTTTTTCAAAGAGAAGAAATCGAGAAAGGACCCCGCACTTTTCTTATGTAAAGTGGCGACAGGTCAAATTTTCTGAAAGTTTGGTATGTTGTTGTACCCAACTCAGTAACCAAAAGTGTCAATGGGCCCAACCCAATCCGATGGCTAGTTTTCTAAATACGGGGTGTTACAGTTGAAAATTGCCCAGATTTTCGGATTTATTTTTTATTTATTAAAAGTTAGATCGGATTTCTGTTGCATGCAGACGTTCACTACGTGTTCTAGTAATGAAATTAGTGGATACGTATGATTAAAAATATTTATATTTACAAGGTGATTCACGAATGTATGACGGTAGTTTTTTGCTAAAATTCACTTTTTCTACTGTGACGCCAGGAAGGCATATTTTTTAAATGTTCTCTTCGATATAGTATTTTGACGAGAACTCATTGCACAGAACATATTTTTATACAGGGTGTTTCACAGAGAGAACTACTAGACAAAATTATTTTCATTTAGGGTTAATTCGAAACCCTGTATTATGGATTGATTTTTGTGAAAAGTAATACCACAAACATATGTGTGTCTCTAATTTCCAAAATATTCAAGGTGGTTTATTCATAGGAAGGTATTTAATTTTGGGAAAAGTACATAAAACATGAACAACCTGTATTCAAAAATTTTCTCGGTCAAAAGTAACTATTTTCTCACTATATAATGATTTTCGTACCAACTTCAGAGGTATGAGTTCTGAATCCGATACTATGACCAGCTTTCGAGATACAGGGCGTTAAAGTGGAAAATTACTGATTTTATCAGTTTTTTCTTCAAATTGAAAAACCGGATTGATTTTATGTTGCGCCTATGAGTTCAATATGAGTTTAGGTCAGATGTACATGGAAAGGTTCAGCTAAAAATATTTACTGTTACAGGGTTATTCACGAATAAATCACAATAGGTTTTTGCAAATACTCAAAATTCTACAGTTTCGTCACAGATAAATTATTCCATGAAGTTAATACCTAGTCGTTTACAATTTTGAGTCTGAAATGATTACTTTTCATACAGGGTGAGCCATACAGCCAACCACACCAAAAATAATTATGCTTTGAAATAATCGAAATGAGAACTTTTTTAGTGAATTTTGAGTAACTTTATGAGCGCCCTTACCCACTGCGCTGTCACCTCCAAAGAGATGATAATTATCCATCTTCTTGTGTAAGTCTAATTCGAACCAATATACGAGTAGAGCGAGTTATATACTATTCCGTTATCAGCACTCTGATGCTGAACAGGAACAAAATGCTTCATAGATATTGTACCTATATCATAAAATAATCATAAATGTTAAATTATATTTGTTTATAAAGTGTTGAATAAATGAAAAAAATTCTTATTATCATTTTTGCTGCCACGTGTATAAAAGGTGGTCGATTACTTATATCGTACAAAGATGTATATTTTTGGTAGGTGATTATAACTAAATCACCTTGTATATTTAAAATTCTTACGGTTACTCAAAATTCACTAAAAAAGTTCTCATTTCAATTATTTCAAAGCATAATTATTTTTGGTATGGTTGGCTGTATGTCTCACCTTGTATGAAAAGTAATCATTTCAGACTCAAAATTGTAAACAACTAGGTATTAAATGTATGGAATAATTTATCTGTGACGAAACTGTACAATTTTGAATATTTGCAAAAACCTATTGTGATTTATTCGTGAATAACCCTGTAACAGTAAATATTTTTAGCTGAACCTTTCCGTGTACATCTGACCGAAACTCATATCAAACTCATAGGCGTAACATAAAATCAATACGGCTTTTCAATTTGAAGAAAAAACTGATAAAATCAGTAATTTTCCACTTTAACGCCCTGTATCTCGAAAACTGCAAGGATCACGAGACTCGACTCGATCAAATCGACTTGACTCGTTATCGTGTCTATGAAGTTGTTCACGAACGTCGATCGAATATGGAATATGATATCTTAACTAGAGAGTTCAGTACAATCGAGTACTAGATTTCATATTCGATCGACGTTTGTAAAGAACTTCATAGACGCCATAACGAGTTGAGTCGATTTGATCGATTCGAGTCTCGTGATCCCTACCCTGGTTATAATATCGGATTAAGAATTCATACCTCTGAAGATGGTATGAAAATCAATATATATTGAGAAAATAGTTACATTTGACCGGGGAAATTTTTGAATACAGGTTGTTAATGTTTTTTATACTTTTCCCAAAATAGAATACCTTCCTATGAATAAACCACCTTGAATATTTTGGATATTAGAGACACACACATGTTTGTGGTATTACTTTTCCCAAAAATCAATCCATAAATACAGGGTTTCGAATTAATCCTAAAAGAAAATAATTTTGTCTAGTGGTTCTCTCTGTGAAACACCCTGCATAAAAAATATGTACTGTGCAATATTTTCTCGTCAAAATACTTTATCGAAGAGAACGTTTCAAAAATATGCCTTCCTGACGTCACAGTAGAAAAAGTGAATTTTGGCAAAAAACTACCGTCATACATTCGCGAATCACCTTTTAATAAATAAAAAATAAATCCGAAAATTTGGGCAATTTTCAACTTTAACACCCCGTATTTAGAAAACTAGTCATCGGATTGGGTTGGGCCCATTGACACTTTTGGTTACTGAGTTGGGTACAACAACATACCAAACTTTCAGAAAATTTGACCGGTCGCCACTTTACATAAGAAAAGTGCGGGGTCTTTTTTATCAGATGCCCCAGATGAACTGTATTTGTGTACGAAGGTTGGAATATATTGAAAATGATCTATTATGGATTAAAGAACTAATTTTCAATTTATATTTTAGGTTGTACTTAGTGTTGCAGTCGCTGGGGCTTGTAGATGTGATGAGCTTTTGCAAATGAAAACAGATGATATAAATGATATGGGCGACAAATTGCTAATTATGCTACCAAATACTAAGCCCAAAAGATCAAGATCTTTTGTAGTAACGGAACATTTAAGCGTTTACAGAAAATATGCATCCTCCAGACCCTCGAATTTAAATAATCGGCGTGTCTTCTATAAGTATGCGAACGGTAAAGCACATCATCAATTCATTGGCATTCACAAATTCGGTAAAATGCCAGAAGAAATTGATACTTTTCTGGGACTATCCCATGCGAAAGAGTATACCGGGCACTGCTTTCGTAGAACTTCGGCCACGTTGCTGGTGCATTCTGGTGGGGACATAACAATGTTGAAGCAACATGGAGGATGGAAGTCTTCCGCTGTCGCGGAGGGCTATATTGAGGACTCGCTAGCCAATAAGTCGAACATCGGCAATAAAATATTTTCTGGCGTTTCCGGAGTATCAAGTGTGGATACTAAAGTTGTTAATTTTACTGGAAAGTAGGGAAGTGGACAGAGTTCAATTGTATTAAATAATTGTTCACAATTCACCATAAATATATATAATAAATAAAAATTTCGTGTTGTAGTTTGTAGTTTTAATGCAATAAAACCAGTTTATTATCATCAGCATCATTTTGAGTTTTCTTAATGTCATTGTCAATTTTAATAACCAGTTTGATTTAAATTATTACTTGGAAGGTTGCCTAGCAACGAACTTTTTCTGCCTAGGCAGTAAAAGTGGACTTTTTCTGCCTAGGCATTAAAAGTACAACTTCTAAGCCTGCCAAGTGTCATTAAAAGGCCGCTTTTAATGTCATTTGGAGAAAAATAACGTTATTCTAACAAATTTTCTCAAAAATAGATTGGTTACGAAAGATCATCTTGAAAATAAACGATGGCATTGATTATTTTTTAGTATTTCCGTGTGTACGAATATTTCTATATTGGACATTTCAGAGTAACAGATAACAAACAACAACTTTTAAATATTCGAATATTCTACACATGTTTATTTTTTTTTAAAGCAAGCCCCATATTTTTGTGTATTGATAGGCAAACCAAAAAGTTTTCAGAGATGGTGAAGCAGGTCAACCTGGAAATTGATCAGAATTTCGAAAAATTATTTTAGTCTTTCGTTTAGCTCGTCAACTTAACATGTTGCCGCGCAGTTATTTTATTCGTTTGGTTGAATTATTGTAATTGTCATAATTTAACTCTGTTCAACTCAACATGCAATTCGGGTAATATCGTTAGTTTCCATTCTTTGAAAATATATAAAGTCGATCTTCTCCACATGTCTCTAAAATATATATGATTTGTTGCATTTCGAGTCTTTTGTGTTTTCTCTTGTTCAAATATTAATAAATTGTTTAACATCAAAAGCCAAGAGCTATTTCACTTCCGGATTATGATTTACAATAGATCCGACCTGTCCTGGAATACTGATACCATTTGTGGAGTGCAGCCCCTTGAAACTTTTAGATTCTGTCCAAAAAAAGCCATTGTCTCGTCGGAGATGCTGCGCTTACAAGTTTGCTCACTTCTCTGGAACACTGCAGAAAGGTTGGTGATCTGTCTCTGTTTTGTAGATATTTTCATGGAAGATGCTCTTCTGATATATCCAAAGTTTTCCACCGTCTTCACATCCTTTTGTCGTCACTCTGGAGACCGAACATCTCTGTCACATGTCTCGTTCTACCAACGAACGGCAAATTTGTGGAACTCACTGCATCTGGTGGTGTTCCCTGAGACATACAGCCTTAAATTAAAAAGGAACACCAATTTCTACCTACTTTTCCCTGTCTCTCACGATATTCTCATCACCAACATACAATAAAAATTATCAAACAGCAGTATATTCTGACACAGTAAACTTAGAGAATAATGAATAATATTCACTTTTATTTATACACCCCATGGATATAAGCAAGTTCATAAAACTTGCTACGATGACAATATATAAACATGATATTCATCCTTTGTCGAAAACATGACGTGTGCCTTTCTTTGGAAAAGACCAAGAAAAGACGATCTTACAGCGTCCATCAGCATCATTATGTCAGGAGTAACACTACCCTGCCAAAAATGTCTCATAGAGACTGATAAAAAAATATATAAGAGAATTCATGAGATCCAAGTTGGATAGTGAAACCGCAAATCCGTATAGAGCCTTATTCGATATTCACCAGTATTTAAAAGACATAACAGATACATATTTCTTTAATTTCTGTGTTCGTAGACATCACTGTTATCCATTTCTATCAGCGATTACTGGGATGGACTTCATATGTTTCAATGCAGTTTGAAAATGAATTAGAATGTATGAAATTTCATCGCAGTCACTTGATTATTTACAAAAAATTATTGATATTCTGCGAGGTCTGCGAGATTGTTCCTGGCACGTTCCATATGAAGATTGAATAAATAATAATCCAATAGATTTTATAATTTTATATGCACTTATGCACATACAGAAATAATAAAATCACTTTCAAATTAGAAAAAAAATATGCAATTTACAGTAATTACTCATTCATTTCTAACAGAAACGAAATGGAGGTAAATCGGGTAGATCTGTGCAGGAAGTTTTAACATCTTCCTCGTCCGATTATCACAACTTTCATCCCACCATTCCCACCGTGGCTGGCATTTGAGTACTCTGATCCCATTCTATGCCGCACCATCTTCCGAGTAGAGGAAGAAGCTCTCCGAGTAGCCGGATAGAGATTCATTCAATTCATACATTCAGACGTTGTATGAGGAATATCCCTCATATACAACGATTGAGACATTCAGAGCTCACTTGTGAAAGAACCGTGCAGTTCATTCGAAAAGAAACGAAAACTGTTTATCAGCGAATACATTTGACATACGAGGGAAATAATAAGTAAATAAATTATGGAAATTTTTTAGTTTAACCTCATCTGTATATTTGTATTACTAGATTATAGTCCCTAGTTATGAACATGTAATGTTTCTTGGGACAATAAAGTTATTATTATAAAAAAATTGATCATTTGCAATTGAAGTCATTTTGAAATATATATCATGTGTACAGTAGGCGTAGACAAAATGACCTTGGGTACATTATGATTCTTCTGATATGTAATGAAAATCTGGTATAATATGATAATAATAATCTATTCGAATATTTCAGCAAATTCTAGAAAGGTTTTCCTGGAATGTTGCATTTCGTTGATCTTTCTGAAATATTTTTGAAATATTCTGGCTTGATATGATAATAATAATCTATTCGAATATTTTGGTAATATTCTTAGGAATATTTTGTTTAGAATATTCCATTTGGTTTCGTAATGTTCCTACTGTTGGATCTCATGAAATCTCATAGGATTCGCATAAAATTGGATACGGAATTCCAATTACAGATTGGACCATCAAGTCCTGAACACACTTTTTTTATACGAAACCGAATTAGATTATAAATTGTGTATTTCTACACATAGGTTTTCAAGAATTACTGTGATGGAAATGGGAATACCTCATCAAATCGTGTATATAGGTAGTCTCTTTACACCACCATTGCCTAAACAATCTCCTATACTCTGTATCCTTGTTTTCTTATCGACACTTGTGAATTCTGCTCAGTGATTTCGAGTTGTATGAAAACTTATAGGAATCGTATAAATTTAGATAAGGAATTTCTGATCCAAGCCAGTACATCCTTATCCCACTGTTTCCACAAGATAGCCAATAAAATTGTATACGGAATTTCTGATACAGATAATCGAATACTGAATCCACTTCCTTCATACGATACACAATAAAATTAGTAATTGTGAATTTCCTCACATTTCTCATACGTTAACAAGCTTGTGAATGAGCATATAATATCGTTGTGATTGAAAGTGGAATACTTCATCGAATCTTATAGTCTCCTCTCAAACAACCAGTGCCTGATACAAACTCGTATGACATGTATTCGGGTATATGCTTATAAATTACACCTACTTATAAATCCTCATACATCCTTTTAAAAAGTGTATGTGCCAGGGATTACGTACGTGTAGGTTACAGACGTTCCACGTAGATCCATATACATTCTCATAATTCGTCTCATGTGATATTTTTGGCAGGGTATATACCATTCAAGTCATCAATTTCGACGTTCGGTACACACATCGTCAGTAACACCTACCCTCTACCCTGTCTTAGGACAACCACAATAGGTCCCTGCAAAACCTGATTCTCAAAAGTTTTGTATTCTTTTTCGTGTCAAAAGCTATTTTCCTTCCCACAACTTGCTTAAGACCTGATACTTGCCGCGGAGAAAAACAGAAAAAAAAACATTGAAATTAACGGAATGTTTTTATTTTAACTCTGGCAACAAGGGGGATCGTTCTCATTTTCTCTTCTTTATTTTCATAGCCTGTAAGAAAGGCTCAATTTGATGTGGAAAGCCCCATTAGAAATTTATTTGTGAACAACAAATGCCATCTCGTAACAAATAGCTCAGTCATTCAATTTCATTTTTTTTGAACAGGAATGTTGGGTTACCATAAATTACTTTTGGAATGTACCGCCAGATGGTTTGGTACTAGTCTGTAGGCAGCGTTCAGTATCGAACACAGCAGTGTTACGAATGAACAAAGAGATTAATGGTGGATCTATGCAGCAGTCATAAGTCATAAGTTTTAAGTCATAAGGAAGAATATTCGTCAATGATTGGTTGGTCCGTTTATTCCAACAAATCATTGACGAATATTCTTCCTTATGACTTAAAACTTATGACTGCTGCATAAACCCACCATAAACATTGAAGAACGAATGGTTTTATGGTTACACGTTAAAAATTACAACATCATGTTCAGAAGTCTATTCTGGCATTGACCGGATGGCTCAAGCGCAGAAAAATAGATCGATACGGACTACTCTGGAGGTTGGAGGATAGTCTCAGTTAGGTACGACAGTCGTGAGGTTAGCTCAAGAATTCAATTTGTTGTATATAATCCTTGGGGACCTTTGGGTATACCTACAAAAACAGAAATAAAACAACTTAAAATATTTATGATTTTTTCAATTTAGTACAATTTCATAAGACGATCTAGTACAAAATAAAAATCTGGAGCGGCAACGCTGTGTCTGTGATCTCTGTTAGACTGTTAGTGACAGTGGACAGGGACAGATGACAAGTGTCGGTCCTGTCAGCTGGCGAATGAGGCAAATTTGAATAGATTGGAAATAAATTAAATTTTGCGTAGATGTGAGAAAGAATACACAATAAAATTATTACGAAATGATAAAGTGACAATCGTTTTTTTCAGTTCCAAAATGGTTGACACAAGAATTAAATACGGGCCATTGATCGGAGCCATTGACGAAGGCACTTCCAGCACTAGATTTCTGGCTAGTAATCATTATTTGTTGTTTCATCAGTACTCATCCTCTATTTTTTTAGGTGTTCGCCTCCAAAACGGCAGAAGTACTAACTTATCATCAACTTGAAGTTCCTTTTATTGTACAGAAAGAAGGGTGGTTCGAACAGGACCCAATGATGATATTGCATGCTGTAAAAGAAACTATAGACGTAACCTGCGATAATTTAACAAAACTGAATATTAATTTTGAGGACATTGTAGCCATTGGAATCACGAATCAGAGAGAAACTACAGTGTTATGGGATTCTACTACAGGAAAGCCTCTGTATAATGCTTTAGGTATTTTTGATGTTTTCTCAGAATTTGAATGCAAGACCTACTGCACAGAGTTACATCCCCATGCTAAATAGGTTCCCCTCGCAATTGCTTTAGCACTTAGAAAATACTATACAATTATTTTGAGTCAATAACAACTTTTCCAGCTGGTTACTTGAAAATCTCAAATCAATTCAATTATCATTTTGGAAGATCTGAGAGGCTATAATAATCCTTCATTGTTCTTCTTGAAGTGCTACAGCTTTGCAATTAAGTTTCAAATTTTCATACAGACAAATGTTCTTTCAATTATTTGAACAACCCTTCACAGCAGGTATAGGTATTATTTACAAGGATGAAGCCAACCTGTCTTGAGATTTTTGCAAACCATGTCTATATTTGACCAGAAGCTAGGCAGATTTGATTTGCAATATTCCATATTTTTCATTCATAATAATAAGCTGTCTTTTGAGTTAAAAACCTAAAAGTGCCCATCTAACAGCACCTGCTCATTCCATATTAAGTCTGAAGCTCTTCAGACCATTTCTGACCAACACACTAAGCTCTTACAACAAATCAAGCTAGATGAACACCCCACAGTAACCAACCAACTGCCATTATGAGCTGCAAGCAGTATTGAAATTTTGAGTATTAACTTTTGAAATGGACTAAAATATTATTTTATTTCTTTATATAATTTCCATCAGGACGATTACTAAACTCTGGAAAAAGACAGAACAAACTGGTTTTAATTCGATAATAGTTTAATTGAAGCCTCTAGAGGTACCCTACATCCTGTACCCCTAGAGGTCTCCGTGTCTTACTATTATTATTTGTCTCAGACGAATAATATAATTGAATAAAACAATACAAATGTCTCAGCTTTCAAATGAAAACACAATTAAACCTAAAATATAAATGGGCAAATTATCATAAATGAGACATGAAAAGAGAAAAATAGTGCTGTTGCTACATATTTTCCGTCATTAGTAAATGAAACTGGTAAATACTTGGAGCATCTTTTATGCAACACATCTGATATTATAACGTAACATCAAATTTGGTGTGAGAGATATTGCAGTACAAAATAACATCAGGCAGTAATAAAGTCGTTGGTAAAGTAGAACCAACAATCTAAGGAGGTCGTAAATCAATATTAGCCGACGACCCTCATTATTACCTATTGTTAGAAATACAGATAAGCAATAAAAGTGTGTCCGTTAAAATATTCCCAGGTCTGGATTCAAATATCTCATGAAATAGTTTGGCATTTTAATAATAGTAGGCTCTCCATTATTTTTGGCTTCTGTTGACAGTTTTGTATCTGAATTTATTTGATAATAAAAAATATCCTGAGTTGATTTAGAGCCCTTGGTAAGGATATTTTGAAATGTGTGTAAATAATAAAATTTACTTACCTGACCACCAGACTTTTAGTACTAATGGACGAGATTATAGCGATAATGGTCTATTTCAGAAACAAAAAGGGGAAAGATAAACAACATTTAATCATTATCTACCTAATATTCCATTATATCTATTCGAATTTTGTGTCGTGAAAAAATGTGGCGTCCGTGAGCTCATCCTGAAGCTAGTACTTCAACTGGTGTTCGTCGTACCACTAGTCGACAAATGTTACACCCTCATGGAAAACGAATTATATTAAATGTTTATACTTCCCTTCTATAACGTGGAATGTCCAAGGATCGAGCTGTGTAAGAAAGTGCTTCTTTGAGAAAAACACCGTATTCCACAGAGTTTAAAATAGTAACCCTATTTTAAAAAGAAAGAAACGAAAATACTGTGGTGGTTCAAAGAAACTGGATGGCTGTGATGTAGATATAATTTTCGAAGAACAATATATGCCCTGTAAAAGAACAAGTTGTGCCTACATTAGATATATTAATGCAACGGCTTAAAAAGAATGAAGCTGGTTTCCAGTGTTGCAGACTTTGAGGAAGTCTCTTTTACGAACCGTATGTAAATTTATAAAAACTAGGTATAGTAGTAATGGAATCTGTGCTACTTGAGAAATGGAGATTTGAATATTTATAGGCAATAAACGAGTTTAGAGAACGTGGTAGAACAATAGTCTATTTCGATGAAACTTGGTTTGATACCCACTCATCTGACTTGTGCCAAACTAATGCGCCGTCTAATAAAGGAAAACGCATTACTATAATTCATGCAGAAACCGAAGGTAGTTTTATACCAAATGCGTTGTAATAATATTAAGGACTCTTTAGTCGAAGACTGGTTCCAAAATAAACCCATACCAAATAGTCCACCCAACAGTATTATCGTCATGGATAATGCTAGCTACCACAGTCGAAGACTAGATAAAGCACCATGTTTAAATGACACCAAAGCCACTATACAAGGGTATATGTTAAATAATAATATGTACTATAAGGAAAAGTACACCAAAAAACAGCAATTAGAAATTTTACACAGTTATTCGAGAAAAAAGAAATATTTTTAAGATTCATTGGCTGAAAGCTTGGGACATTCGGTGCTCAGATCTCCTCCTTATCACTATATGTTTAACCCAATTGAACATGGCATCAGCTTAAGTCAGCAATTCGAAGAACCTTAAGTTCAACTGTGGTAGCTCTTATTCAAACTGAAACTGCAAACATTCCTGATAGCAGCTGGGCCAAGTGTGTTTTCCATATTAAAAAGGTTGAAAAGTCATATGGATAAAGAAAAACTTCCCAAATAAAAGTTTATTATCAATTTGGGTGACGACAGTGAAAATGAAACTGATCTTCGTGAGTAATTTTGTAAGTGTGTGTATATTAAATTCAATTCTAAACAGCTCACAATTATAAACTTTCTGAACTATAATCGCATTCATTGTCGTGATATGTATAAATGTTTTTGTGATATATATTATATGTACCTACATCAACAATTCTCAATTATATTAAAGCGATCTTTTTTAACCCAATATCATTATACCTACCTACAAAACAAAATTTAGGGCAGGTACAACTCTGTGTAAATGGACGGCCTGACCGCCTGCTGATACCTAAGTGGTTGATGATTTATGACCTTCTTAGAGTTTTGGTAGTACTATATATTGACATGTACGCTCGCGCAGTGTTAATCTGGAATAAGGACAACTTTATTAAAATACTGCCTGCCTTTATTACTGGATGTTTGAAGGCGAGGACTAATATTTGATTTTGACTTCGTGAATGGAACTACTTTCAGAAGCACACTGTGATCTTTATTCCTGTAGTTTTAATTTTATATAGATGTATCTTAATTTATTTGTGACATTGTTAGTTTATAAGTAAGTTAAAAGTTAATTTTCTATTTTGATGTAGGTATATGTTTTGTTCAAACCAATATACTGAATATTAAAATAATCGTTTCAAATAAATATTTATCATTCATTTTCATTCTGTTTTTTTTTTCAGTCTGGATGGACATGCGAACCTCTAGCACTGTAGACGACATCCTTGAACATGGAAAACGTCCTCTAAATTTCCTACAGAATCTATGTGGACTTCCAGTCAGTCCATATTTCAGCGCGTTGAAGATAAAATGGCTGATGGATAATGTGGAAGGTGTTAAAGAAGCAATGGAAGAGGGACGATGCTTATTTGGAACAATCGACACATGGCTTGTTTGGGTATATATCCATATTACTCAGTTTGTCTTCTTTCAGTCAAGATTCTTTTTTATTTATGTTCAAAATGTTTTGTCTAGAACCTAACTGGGGGTGTACAAGGTGGTTTACATGTAACAGACGTGACAAATGCATCAAGAACCATGCTCATGAATATTGAAAAATTACAATGGGATCCAGAACTGTGCAAAGTCTTCGACATTCCCATGAGTATACTTCCACAAATAAGGAGTTCTTCAGAGATTTATGGATATATTTACGAAGTCACTAAATTGGCAGGGGTACCAATAGCTGGTGTAAGTAACCTTTTTTGCCGCGAACTTTCCCGGGATACACACGATATTCCAATCAAAAAGTAACTAACATAAATCACTCATTATCTCAATTTTTGGACATAATACCCTGTAAATACTAAATGTAGAAGGAAGCAGGGTAAACTTGACACTTGAGACAGCAGAGATGTACGAGTACCACCCGTCAACATCACCTTCTAGAATTTTTGTAATGTATATATTTGTGAAAACTGACCAAGAAACATTTTTTTTTCTATTATTATGAATACACAACAATTGTACACTATTTATATATTTGAGTAATTCAGTTTAATTTTATATTTGAAATTGTTCAGATTTTAGGAGACCAGCAAGCAGCCTTGGTTGGTCAAATCTGCTTGAATATCGGTCAAGCTAAGAGTACCTATGGAACAGGTTGCTTTATTCTTTACAACACCGGTACTTATGTAAGTTATATTTCATTTGTTGTTTAAATTGCATCAGAAAAGTTTGAGAAATAATATGTTCCCCTTTATCACACACATTTTTGTACACATTCTAGATTTCTCTAGGATTCCTATAAATATCAAAATATGGAAAAGGGAAACATTTAGGGAAACATACTTGCCGTCATAAGCTAAACCCCCGTGTTTACACCATAAAACTGAGAAAATCTCTAATTAAATAAATAATAAACTTTGTTCCCATATGCTATATACTGAAGTGTTTGCCCGCTATAAAAGCGGGCACTGTATGTATTTTACCCTATTTCATTACTAAGCAAGATCCTAGTATATGCATCTACTAAAGAACTACATAACTGCAATGTAGTTCCCTGGTTTTGGCTTGACACATAACTATTAGGTGAGACATGTTGTATTAATATGCTAGTAATGGCAAAGTTATGTTGAAATATTCCAGATTTTTAGTCACGTGGTTTAAGCTCATGACAACAACATATCCTCTATTTAATTTTTTTTTATGAATTTCCTTATTTTTTTTTAGATAGTAAGGTCTACTCATGGTTTATTAACGACTGTTGGATACCAACTGGGACCTGACAAAAAACCCATTTATGCTCTGGAAGGTTCGGTTGCAATAGCAGGTTGGTTTCAAAATTAGGATTATTTCTAAGGAATTTTACTGTTGAGGAAAACTATCACTTATAATATCACAAGATCTTAAATTGTTTCCGGAAATTTTTTTGAGGGCACGAATATTTTGAAAATTATCCCGAGTCGCGTTGGAAAAAAATTATTAATCCAATCTGACATTTTAAATAAATTTCACTGCTTGTCAAGTCCACCATGTTTCGTTAAATAAAAAATATTACCAACTTTAGTTACACCAAATGATAAAACTCAGATGGGTATTAGATCAGTCTATCGCCCTTTCATAATTTTAAGTAATGAAAGGTGGTAGAAATGTATTTTTTGTTAAAGTAATCCATAACACTTCTAATGTTAAAAATATAACATTAACATATGGTTTGTTGAAGTAGGTGGCCGTGATATAGGCGGCCATGCTTTTGACAGATGAGGTTTATATTGGTAAATTACATTGAGTTACTGTATAGTAAAGCAGCAAAGATATTCTTATGTAAAACATTTCTTGTAAGCATTTGCGTTAAACAATTTGAGAAAAATGAAATGCTTTGAAAAGTACAATTTATGTAAATACTGCAAAGAGTTGATTCAAGTGCAAATATGTCATACAAAATTAATATATTTAACGAATTTAATGGAAGATTGCGACCAGGAAGCGTTAGAGTCGAATGGTTTGTTTTCGAAAATCCAAGAAAGTCTTCTGCAGATGTCAAGTAAATATAGCCTTTTGCGTAAAAGAGATTTGAACAAAATTGTTTCAAAATATTACATATATGTCTTAAAACACAGATATCTAATTAATTCGTCACCTTCCTATTTACCATTAAGAAGAGAGGATGGGTTAGAATTCAAGCAACATTTAAATCTTACTATGTTTGTAGATCCTACGTTTTTTGAAATATAAATTGTTAATGCATAAACAAATTTTTGTTTTCTGTTTAATGAAACTTTATAGCTAATAATAAATAATAAAGTTAATTCTTATAGAAATTTTGAATTATTCACAGGTATATCTACAATATTTAATGGTTGTAGATCATATGTTTACCTTTTCAACTGTCAAAAAAAATCCACTAAAATATCGTGGCGCTACGAAAAAATTTCCGGAAATTTTTTTAGTTGCCATGATAACTAGTCAAAAATTGGTTAAAAAGTAGAGGTGTGAAATTTTCATTGAAATAAATATGTCAAGACATGAAACATTAACTTTGAATAACTGAATTAATAATGTGGATTAGCCGGGATTTGAACCAGGGACACTGAATATTTAGTCGAGTGCACTAATCAACTGACAATGGTCCTTAATTACTTTCATAAAATCATTGTCACAATTTCAGAAACGAAATGTTTAAATTTTCTTCACACAGCCAATGTTTCTAGGTGTGTCGTTAAAATGGTTACGTGATAACCTAAATATTCTGAAAGATGTTGCTGAGTCATCAGAATTGGCCCAGTCAGTTGGTGAACATGGTGAGGTTTACTTCGTACCTGCTTTTTCCGGGCTGTATGCACCCTATTGGAGAAAGGATGCAAGGAGGTATATTTCAAAAGTTAGTTGTGCTTAAAAATGAGTATTCTTATATGGAGGGTCCATTGTTTTTTTAATGGCTTAGAGATTCCTTCATTCGGCCAGACACAGTAGAGTATGTAGTATTCTTGAGAAATTATTGTTACTTACTGCCAACTCCGTTATTATTTGCGGTACGAATTCAGTTATATCTAGTGTTATTTTTCACGGCCATTTCGATGCTGAAGTCAAAAAAAAATACGTTCGCGTTCTCAAAATATTTCATCAAATGAAATTTTTTATATTTCACAATATATATTTTGTTTTTTCATTCGATCATGATCACATTCTAACCAAGAAAGCTTTTAGTACCTTTTTCACTCTGGTGTTTTGACATCGACTGCTAATGTCATTATTACCCTTCTTGCTTACATTGAATATAAGAGAGTTATTGGGAAAAAATTGTTAAAGATACTTTTTTGTTGAGAATGTGATCATGAATCTGAATACATGGTAAAATAAAGGGTGTTCCATTTGAAAAAATATCATTGGCGAGTATTTTAAGCAAGAACGCAGAGTAGCGGAGTGAGTGTTTAATAAACGAGTACCTAGAGTTTATAAACTCATACTCGTTTTTCTACAAGCTCGTGTAAAACAACAAAATTGCAATTTTTTCAAGTTGGTTTCTCTTAAGTCATAATGACAGTTTCAATTGACAGACCAAGCCCTAGTCTGTCAGGCACATTTTCAACCACTGAAATCAAACAGTAACCATAGTGATGCATTTAAAAAATGAATGGAAGAGCAGTTTTCGATATCCCCGGATACTGGCGACTGAATTCCGCCCTATTATACTGTAGACGTATATATTGATTTATTTTCCCATTGTGAAAAATGCAGTATGAATAAAGACATATTATTATTATTATTAAATTGCCATGGTAACCTTATTTCGACTGATCTAAGATAAGAGTGGAGATCTGGAAAAAGAACATCCGATTGGTCAATTGTGAGAAAAGTGGTAACTCACAGAAGAGTCAAAAATGGGCCATTGACCAATTTGAGCCTTTCAAATCTTAGAGTCCAGATCTGATCATACTGACAAAACTCTAGCAGGTATCAGATCTGGTGATCAACAGAATTCAGTGTCAGCTCAGCACACAAACTAAAGATCTGAAAACAACTCAGGGTGATATTTAAACCAAAAGTTTGTTGTATCAATTATTCCAAACCGACGTCCCTTAGCCAATGGATCTGGTATATTTTCTATGGAAAATATCAGGAAACCCACTTGACCGTTTGCAGAAAATCATAGAATCTGTGGATGGAAGACACTGGATGGCACCACAAGACATAACATACTTGTGAAAGTCTCATAAACAATATCGCCACTGGAACTGTACTGACTATTTATAGTAGGGAGTATTTTTTTTCCTTCCTCGGATGCTGGTCCTTTCACCAGCTACACCTCAGCCTCTTGGGATTTTTGTGTTTTCAGTGTTGGTTTTACAGCACCCACTCCGTAACTCTGGTCCCCTGTACCAGTCTGTACAGGTTCTTCACCGGTTGGCTGTTGTATTCTTCGGGAGTTAAATTGGGTTTCCCAAAAATTGCCCGTCTCTTCCGGTCTAATGCCTCGCGTTCTGACAGTATATGTTTGGCTGTTTCTGTCCCTTTACCACATTGTCTGCAGGAATGTTCCCGTTGTACAGACCCATTTTGTGCAGGTGTTTTCTCATTGGACTGTGACCAGTGAGAAGACCCGTTATTGTTCTAACTTGATTCTTGCTCTGCTTGAGTAGTTCTTCAGTTTTGTGTTTTGACGGTTCTTTATTGTATGGTTTCCCGTGGTGCATGAGGGGGGCTTCGTGCCTTCTCTCCTTTTGTTTTCGCTTGACCCAGTCCCGAATGCATCCTCGAATGTCGGATTTATTAATCCCGAGTGCGGGTTCTGGGCCAATATATGGAGTTGATGAGCCCTTTCTAGCTAGCTCATCAGCTTTTTCATTGCCCTCGATACCGCAGGGTCCTGGAACCCACATCAAAGTTAATTTGTTGTGTTCTGTGAGAACACTGAGTTCTCGGCATTCCCATACCAGTCTTGATGTCACTTTCGGGTTCATAAGAGCCTTCAGTGACGCCTGGCTATCGGTGCATATTTTGATTCGTAGGGAGTATAGAAATGGCGGGCCTAAATAAATCATCAGAGGGACCACAATACGTCTTTTGGCAGCAGTGCCTTCTGACTCAACAAACTCTGCAGGGAAAAATACATCTCGTAAATATGTATGTATCGATCGAATACGGGTATTTTTCAATATTTCTAACAGTTATAGAAAAAATCAGTTTTAACAGGTAAACAACAAGATTATCTAATTTTTTTACCCCTAAAAGGAGAAGCATCCAACTAGAGATTTATACATAATATACATACATATCATACACCATATTGTGTATTTAAATTTTTTGGTTTGAAAACTCACCAACAAGGGACAAGAAAGTTAAGAAATACAACAGGAATTCTGAATAATATTTTTAATGCATAAAATACAACCCTATAAAAAAGGTCTGACAAAAGGTAATACTGAAAAAAAATACCCATGCGTACCACTTTACTAATGTATGTAATCTCGAAAATTTCAAGTTTCTTCATGAACTCGGGATTGAGGAAAAAATTCTAAAACTCAATTTTACTTGTCGTTTCAAGGGTGATATTTCTTATCTTGTATCATTTTTGTATAGGACAGACGCCATAATTTACAACGATAGATGTCCTGAATTTTTTCGCATGAATTTAAAAGCACCTGTAGCTTCAGAAATAACATATTTCAGTTCAACTCTTCTTATTTTTCTACGGTTTTTTGTCATCAGTATCTTAAATGGTTTCAGTGTAATATGTGGAATATCAGAAGAGACCAAACCAGGTCACTTGATAAAAGCTGCATTAGAAAGTGTTTGTTTTCAAGTCAGAGATGTTCTTGAGGCGATGGCTTTAGACTGTGGCCATCCTTTGACCAAGCTTCTTGTTGATGGTGGTATGACAGTCAATGATTATTTGATGCAAATGCAAGCGGATTATTGCGGTATACCAGTAGGTAAGAAAAACCTTTTAGGGCCAGTCTTTTCAGATCTAGTTAAACTCCAGATTAATTGACTAATGGTTAGTATGTGATCCTTCAAACGTCATTTAAAGAATGTCATTCACCAACTAAACTATTGGTTAGTTATCTGGAGTTTAACTGGAACTGAAAAGACGCCCTTAGAACTAACTCACTAGAAAGTCTGTACTGGATTTACTCTTTGATTGTGAAAATATTCTAACGTTTTTTTTCACAATATAGTGATATTGATTATTTGACTAACCAATATACAGTTTGTTCTAAACGATTGAATAAATAAATAACTTAATTTAGAAATGGCTTTATGTATTTCAACTAATATTACTTTTTTAGTGAGGCCGATGATGTCTGAAACAACCTCTCTAGGGGCTGCAATAGCTGCAGGCAATGCCAAGGGTGTGGAGGTTTGGAACATTGAAAAGATTGAACCAGTTCCAAGTGATGTATTTGTTCCAGCTATAAGTGAAGATGGTAAATTTAAAAAATATATATATTTCAATCTGTGACCTATATAAACGCAATAAAAGTCCCTTTTATGTTATCATTGGCTTTGTGTACTGTTTTTGTATTTTTCCATGCATGGCAAGAGAACTTTATTATTCAGAATTATTTATTGTTTATTAACTTTATTTTTATCATTGCTGACTATATGCTGTGCATTGCCCCTTTTTAAACAACATTTTTTGTTTCAATACTCTTTTCACAAGAACTCTGACCTTCAGACAATAAACCATATTGTGATTGATTAATTTACTGGTTCTTTCAGTGAGAGATATAAAGTTTTCCAGGTGGAAAATGGCCATAAAAAGAAGTCTTGGGTGGACAGGTGAAACAAATAGTGAAAATGATTTGAGTAAGTTTTTCCTGAGTATGATTTCAATTGAATTTTTAATGAAATCGAATTATATTCCATTATAAGGAATATCGGGAGAAATACATGTTGAATGACTCTTTTGCATAGATAGATAATTAATGACAATTTATTATGCTGTGAGACTTGATTCGTTCAGAGTAGAGCCTAATGGATTATCAAAAGTAATTGATCACCTTTTGGTCTGACATGTTGGTATTCATGAATTTATAAGTTAGTCCCTTTTCAATTGCAATATGGTAAATTTCATCTTAGCTGTGATTTTGAGGTGCTTACTAGCCGCTCAAGGGTTTGTTCAATTAGTGATCCTATTACAGTAAAATAGTGGAAGTTCATTTACTTATAGAAACTAAGTCACCTGTTAAAAATGTGTTGAATGCAAAGGACTGATTGAATAAATTAATCTTCTTGAAAAAAATCAAACAATATAATTCACTCGCTAAATTCAAACAATTATAATTTTACATTTGAATTCAAGGTAGGTAAGTTTCTGTTTGTCATCAGTATATTATGAATTATATAAATATGAGATCTGGTTTCATTATTTAGCAGATGAATAACTAGGTGATGGTGATATAATTCTTTGATATTCAGTAATATAGTTTGTATAGGTCGGTATTGCTTGATATTATTAATAATGTTACACATACCAGAATCCTAATTCTGTAATTCAATCAATCAATCATTTATTGTTCTTAAAACTTCAGTTTCATAACAATGAGTTCAGGTTGTGCTTAATATACATAACAAAAATAAAATAATGGAAAAATATAACAATGATACAACATGTGGGTTGAATAACATAGTACTATGATACTATATAAAAAAATTTAAAATAATGATAATACTGGTGCAATTTAAAGAAATGGGAAATGTAAATGAAATCACCTCAGTAGAGTAGCCAGCAAAGAAAAGTGGCCACAGCTACCCGACCTTAACCCAGCATAAAACTCAGTGTGAATTACATAACATTAGCTTGAATACAATATTCTAATACATGGCAGACAAAATTCATCATTAATTCATTCATTCAAAATGAATGAACGAAGTTTCAGTATATTCCATATGTATGAGGCTGTGGTTTGTGCTATCGAAGGCGTAATATTTTCGAGAGCATTTAACAAAGTATCCGGTCGTTTAAATAAGAGGTCGCATGGAACAAAAAATAGGACATTCGAACATTATAATTATATCAGTGTTTTAATTCGAATGTGTGTATTGTGCCAATTTGAATAAAAGATTTCCAATTTTGAATAATTACATCTGAAATCACAATCAGAGAAGCTAGGTTTTTTTTAGGGGTGTACCTTCGAGTCTCATATCTAAGATGAAATTTGCCAAAATGTTTATACAGAATGACCCATTCAAAAGCGGGTCACCACTGTAACTTCAGTTGTCCGATTAAAACGATTTGTTTCTAAAGAAAAGAGCTTCAATAGCTATAATAAATAAAAGTCGGAACGTCAAGGCATACTTCGAATTTTTCTCAAAGCCAATAATCCAAAAATTGTTTAAACAATTTGTTTAAATAAAGTTTGACCACGCCACTGGAATTGTGATAAATCCAAACCCGTGTTACTGAAATTACACAGAAATATAATAATAAAAATGTTATTGCGATAAACTTCGTTAATGACTGGAATGAATTTGACTTGTTTCATCTCTTGTTTTGCTGACTTATCCGTAGCAATATCAGATTCGAATTCTTCTATTGAAAATTAAATTTTCAATGGTAATAATATTAATATTCAAACTGATAGCGGTCTGATTAGAATATATCTCACATACAGAGCGTTTATCCAAAATATTTCGATAACGAAATATACATTTTTATTATGATATATTTCAGATAGGGTTATATTTTTTTTACGAAATTACGGTAACATTTATTTGAGATTATTGCAAATTCAGTGGCGTAGATTCCGTTTAAAAAAAGAATTTTTTTGGATTTTTGGCAATAGAATGAACTGGAAGTAGGCCTTGGAAGTTTTAATGTTATTTCGAATTTTTGACACTGAAGTAATACTATTGATGCTTTATCCATTGAAAAAACTTTTTCATTGGATAATAAATAACAATTTCAGAGGGGTGGCCCGCTTTCAAATGGGTCACTCTGTATATTATTTCTTCACTTTTAAATATATTTATTTATTTTCGGCAGATTTGCCGCGATTGGTTGAGGGTGAGGAACAGAAATCAGGTATACAGGGTGCTCAGCATAAGAATGAACTGTATTTGGATTTTTGTAAAAAACTCGTTTACTTGAAATATTGTGAGAGGTATCATAAAAGTGATAATAACTAGAATATTCCTAAAATTATAAAACAAGATCTTCATTCAGTTCATTCTTATTCAATGCATGCCAAATTGGATCAGTTATAGCATAGAATGCATCTTGCATCCACTGATATATTAATTTATTTTCATTATCACTTTAATACTCTTTATGGTCTCTTTACTGGTAACATTGGCAACAATATTTTTAAACGTTTTAAAAAATGTATAGCTCCACTATTGCCAGTTAAATGTGGGTATTTAGTCTTATTACTTCATCGCCTTTTCTGTCTTTACCATCTGATTTTTTTCTATCATATACGCTGTTGTCAAATGGATTGATAATGTGGACACATCCACATTTTTTAAACATTCGAATATTACTAATTGTCAAATGTTTTCAATCAACTTTCAGAAAATGAATCAGTTTTGAATAATATGTCATTTGATGCCAAATCTGTTTTCATCGTTCTATCTTTTTCAATATTATTTTGTTTCACTGTCACTGTATGAGTCTGATTGAGTAACTGGAACTGCTTGTGAAAATATTAGATACTGTATATACTTTTGTATGACACTATTAACATCTATCATTCTACACGTTTCTATGAATTTACTAATTTTATTTGGTTTTGTAGTGGGAAGAATAGCAGCAGCTGTGCCAGGAGGACTATTTATAATTGGAACGGCTGCGCTCATCGTTACTGCAGCAGTTTTGAGAAGACCTTGAATTTCCTTCGTTAAGTTTTATTTCATGTTAAGTATGGTGGTTAGGTTATAATGAAGGACGAGATTTGAAAATCATTCCAGGTACTCGAAATCTCCATAGCAAACTATTAGTTTATCTTTAAAATCAATTACTCGAATTCATAAGAAAAACAAGGGAAATTAAAAATAGAAAAATATAGTTTTCAAAGGCTTAGTAAATTTGACGTCCAAAACGATGTCAAAGTCCAAAGTCGAGTAGCTTTATAATGATTTTAAAAACCCTTTAAACTACAGTTGAGACCTGGTATGGTTTTTGGGTAAACCAAAGTATTCATCTATGAGGGTAGGGTTGGATCTGAATCATGTATTAAGTTTAAAAATGGATATTCAGTATACAGATTCGGAATCAGTTCTTTTGTACATAGGGAAATAACGAGCACAATGAAGAACGAATTATGGAAAATAGAAAGAGGTATTTATGTCACTTCATACTGACTGTACGTCGAATGCAGTAGTGGAAGTTAAATTTACGATATTATGCCATGTGAAAATGTAAGAAATGATTCATTTTGTTTGTACCACATAATTTCTTGTTGTATACGTGTGTTCGCGCAGTTGTTTCGTGAGACATTTTTTTGCAGTTTTGACACATCCATATTTTTAAAACTTTCGAATAATATTGCTAATTGTCATAGGTACACTTTAGGATTGTCGTACTTTCATAAACCACAATGACAACATTTATTAATTCCTCAATTGAATGGTCCCCCAAAATACCACTTTGAAATTTGCACTTTTTCAGCAGAGGTATAAACTGCCAACATTTTTATAAAATTAGGAAATTTCACGTGTATACTACAGCTATTTAAAGTATAATGAGTATAAAATCATAATATGATGATATTCCATGACATCTGTACTTATCAGCGAATGTATTGTTTGCGGTTGAACGGTGTACAGTAGTTTAAAGTAGTAGCCCAGTTGTAGGGTGACCACTGAGCAGCTACAATCAAGGTATCTTTCAACGTGTACCCATTATTGTGCGATTACATCGAACCTATTTTACTAGTGCGTTCTCTGTTGCACGCGTTATTTCCCTATGTATATAAAAATTCTTTCCGATTCTGTATATTACGGCCAACACAAGTCAAACTGTCTTGTGTGAATTTCCAGTACTCTTAAAATCGTAGTCTGGTATTTGAATGATTTGTTCACATAGTTAATCATTATATTTTTCAAAACTTGTTAACAAGTTGGGAACAAGACTAACAGTGGGATTTTGTAACTATGAAGTGAAAGCGGTAGCGTTCATAACTCGAATGTTTTTCTTGGTACTCTGTATTGAGCTTCGGACGTGATATGTGAGACTGAACGCCTTCTCGGAAAAATAGCGAAAACAAATTCAATTTTCTCAATGTCGATTAAATTCGTATGGAATCATGTGACGATAACGAAATAACGAACTACCTTAGCGATGTGGTAATGTGGTACGTTTTTTCTCTGTGGTGCGTTTCAATATTACGTCCGACGTAAAACTTTTCTTATGAAGCGTTTCGATATTAGAACGTCTTGTCCGACAACTTCATTCCATCGTTTCAAAATTCTTGAGTGGAACGTCCGACCGTCAACTATTTACCCCACGATTTAGGAGAGCGTTTCAAAATTCAATCCGACAGATATCGCCCGACGAAACAACTATGACGTCATACATCGTCCGTTACCGGACGACAGACGTTAAATTGAAACGCACCTCTGCCAATGCAATTTCTTACAAAGAAAAAAGTCAAACCTACGACTGTTTAGTGCGTGTTGTTAAGTGTACGTACGAAATAAGTAATTGTCTTTGAATTTGGAAATTTGAATTCGGCGCCGTTATTAGACAAAATACCGTAAAGAAAACTGAAGTCCCTAGTTTATATAATAATGCACATTTCAATCCTAGTAGATAAGTTGTCGAAAAACGCGTCAGAAGTTTTAAAGTCAATAGTTATTTCGTGGCATCACTGCATTCTTATCTGAAGTTCGCTCTCGCTAGTCGCTATCCCGTTCGTAGTTATCACTATCCCACTGCAGTCCTTTCCAGCTGTACAGTTTCTATTCATTTGCCCAATAGTTTTAGAATAAACTTGGCCTTTTCATGTAGTTAGCTACAAGTGTGTCCATTCGACTGTTATGTCAAGGAGTGTTGTCAATATCATTCATATTCCGTTTTTGTGATTATCATTTCTATTCAACGAAATTAAATTAGATATTGTGATTCAATGAATTAAGACATTTTTGGTTGAACTGAGAGTTACCAATTGGCTCTCTTTATATTTTATATTAGTGAGACTGAGCATTTCCAAATTTTTCATCAACTAGTTTACTGAATTATTTTATAGTGTTTTGTGAGCTGTGATTATTTATTTAAGCTGTTGAATTTTTGAGGCTGTTGAGTATTGAAATAAACTATTTTCTGGATGAGCATTTTAAATTTCTATATGGCGGATAATCCTGATTCTTCAACATCAAGTTGAAGTTATTTTCAAACCACATGCCCATACAAGAAAAACAAAAACCCATTACCACTATTTAATACAAATTAAGATGTTGGGTGGACTGTCATAAGCTAGTTGGCTGGTGTTCCCTAGTTGCCGAGAAAAATTGTCATTATAGAGCCAAACAAAGCTTTCACGTTGGATTGGGTAAGCTTGATCTAGTGTATATGAAATCGTTGGCTAAAATTCAACCATTTTTACGAAATTAATGTGAGCCTTCCATCATGCGTGATCGTGACGTGCCCAAAACACAGGCGTATCGCAGGATTTGCAGGGAAGTAAAATGAAAGACTGGGAAAAGACTGACGAATGTCAATCATGTCAAAAATTGAGATGACATAATAGTTCTGCTGCAAATCATCATTTGACGACGCAAATTATGAATTCGGGTCCCTGTGCACGAATTTAAGTTGGCGGATGACAAATATCGAACATTTACAATGTGAAATATTTAGTGACAAAAATAGTATTGAATGATGGTTTTTCGGGTTTTTAGGCCGACGTTTATTTAGAGAAAATCTCGGCGTTTCGCCAACACGAGTGGTTGGCATTTTCAAGAGAAATGTTTACAGCTTCGATCACTGAACACTACTTGTAGACTTGTGACAAGTAGTGATCGAAGCTGTAAACATTTCTCTTGAAAATGCCAACCACTCGTGTTGGCGAAACGTCGAGATTTTCTCTAAATAAACGTCGGCCTAAAAACCCGAAAAACATCATTCATTCAACGATGGCCGCGAAAGCCTTTCAGAATTTGTAAAAATAGTATTTTTTTTGTGACAATTAAGCTTTTGAATCAGCTAGCAATAAATGAACAGAATAAACTACAACAACATTAATTTGCGACTTTTTAGTACATGCTTTGCATTTAAAAAGTTTCTCAATTATATTGTTTTAGTGACATCGGGTGAAATATGTTCATACTTAGTTTGAAAAGGAATCAGAGAAACGAAAATTATCACAAAAAACAGTTAGGGCGGATTTACCGGATTCATAAAGCATAATTTAGTGCAAATGCGTTATTTTAAAGCATAACTAATCCATAAATGTTCAATACAGGGACTCCATTGAAATGATTTACCCGTTTCACAAATTTATAAAGAAATCCCTGTGTTGAACTTTTATGGAGTGTGCAATAAAATTACGCATTATGAATCCGTTAAATCCGCCTTAAAATTATGCATACGCAATAAATTATGCATTATAAATCCGCCTTTTTATTGTATTATTATTATTTGTTTGTTTTGAGAACTGTTTAAGAGAATTGATTCGCGGTTCTCTGAAAAAGTGTCAGAATCTTGATACTGGTCATTCAGATATGAAAACACATCCTTTTTGAATTCCACAAAGGTGGGTTTGCTTTTCTGGGTCACATGCTCCCGGTCATAAGATTTTGAATACTTGGTCTACAGATCTATTAAAAAGAACCACTTTCCGAAAATTTTAACTTCCAACCCCTTCAGGAACATCTTCAAATAAGTTATTTTACAGCAGAGTTTGTGGAGGCAAAAAATGATAAAATATACATTTTGGCAACAAAGCGAATGTGTGTAGGTATTATGAATTTCGATGTAATAATGTAGGTACTTTTTGCTGAATAGCTGAATCGATGAAGTACAATTAGTCATTAAAATAATTAAAAGGTAATGTTGCCACTTCGCAATTTTTTACAGTAATTGATAAGAACTTATTCTAGATTGAAAATAAAAATGCACTCCTACGTTTCTCATTTCTAAGCATTTAAAAGTTTTTTTTCAAGAACATAAATTGTAACAAATTGAATGTAAACAAATTTAAAATGACTGAAGAAATACGTCCCCTTATATATCTTTCAAAAATATAATAGACCGTAATATTATATAGTCATCAACTGAAACCAAATAACGGATTTCTACTACTGTGATATATCCAACTAAATATTATATTGTGATACATTTGACTGTATAACTGATACATATATTTAACTATTTTATTGTTTTGAGTAATTAATTGTTGTGAATTTTGGTATTTAAAATCTAATTATACATTTCTTATAGGTTTACCTGCGGATATAGTGATTATTTATTGACAGGCCCAAGAGCAAAATTGTTATTCTTAGTAATAGAGATGTCCCTATGTAACACCTGTGTATTTTGGGATGAAATAAACGTTAAAAAAATTTAATTGAATGAAAAAAAATTGGTTTGGTAATTTATTACCTGTAGTTGCTAAGAATATCTTGAGTTGTAATTCTACAACACCTATAACTGAAACAAGATCATCAAAAAGTTTTAGCAATCCACCCCTGTTTTTCTACTTGCTACAACCTCCACTGCTAATCAACATTTTATGATAGTTTTGATTTATTCAACTACGAAACCGGCCACGTAGACCAACACATTTTCAGTTATATCAAAAAAATGTGAACATTCTTGGCCATAAACGTGATCATCTTTAATGTTTTCATGATCAAACCCATATTTCTTCATGGAACCCAGCTCATCAATGGATACCTCTCTCTGTTTTGGTTCAGAAAAACTAAGTGTTGAAATTAAAGTGGTCTCTAGACTTAAACAATTAATTTCCTCCATCTTATTTTATGTCATGGTATAACATCAATCTCTTGAGGTATAATTAAACTGCAATGGCATAGGGTTGTTATTAGAACCATTTTGAGATCTGAAAACAAAAACAAGTTAGTTAATAATCTTTATTTATTGAAAATAATCTTTAAGCAGTGATTTTTTGATATGTAGTTAAAGTGAGAGAGAGCAAGAAAATATACTTTAATGTCATGAAGAAAACTAATATCTTGTTTATATATAATTCGGTCATGACACTGAAAACCTGAATAAAAATAAATGAAAACATGTATATCTAAAAATAAAATTACCCAAAAATGTATTTTTGTTATAACTATTATCTAATTCAATATTGCTTACTTCACACCCAAACAATACAATATTGGTTTTTGATACATTTAAAATAAAATAAGAGAATTATGAGCAAACCATTGCTTGACTATGAGTTAGATTTTTTGTCCTCATTCATTCCTAACCCAAATTCAAAAGGGAGTTATGATCACATACTTTGTATATTTTTTAATTATTTATTCATTTTATGTCATTAATTTAACAAATACTCAAGTTTATATATACATTTTTTATTATATTCTAGCTTTTAGGTACATTGACATGTTCTATATCAAATAATTTGATCCTGAAGAATGAATAAACATATATCTATCTATATGTTCTGATACATGAAAAATATGGATAAACATATACCTCACAGTAAAGAATAGTAATTCGGGGTGGTCTTGGCTCATCTTATAAGTCAACAGTAATCAACTGACACATTATTCTTGACATGAATCATAGACACCCATAAGTGAAGTAGCTGTTATGACGAATCCTTTGACTGGAGTGCTATTCTTAGTCAAATGCAGAATATTTCAAAACCCTTTAAATATTCCTTATATTCTGTGATGGCTCAGCTCCAGAATAGTTCATTAATTTTTCTCAACGGACCTTCGTATCCACTTGCATAAACATTTCTTGAAAAACATAAGTCCAATAATCGGTCCATAACTCTAATGAACTTCACTGTACCCTCTACATGTCGAAACTCTGCTAGATTGAGATCATCGCAATAAAATTCCAATCCTGCAACAGTGCTACTTGGAGTTTGTGCAGCTAAATTAACCTAAAATATAATACATTTGATAAACCTGTTTATTAACCTTTTGATTCTAATAACTACCTTCATCTTTTTCTTGGTCCACTCTATACGGGATTTTCTAGGTTTAGTTGCAACTCTCATTAAGATTTATCCTTGTGTCTCATTCAATTTTCTTATTAAATCATAATTAATCATTTCCATCCTTGTCCACTACTACATTAAGTAATTGTTTTGGACTAACTTCAACATATGAAAAAATCAAGAGTAATAAAAACTCTCTCATTTGTAGCTGGATATTGCAAATATGGCCTAATACCCTTTTTGTTATTGATGTTGAGCTTTGCCCCTAAAGCTTGAGCCATAATTGAAATTAGCTGTTGGACCATCAGAACTAACAGAAACAATGGTTGCATTGATTTTTGAGAGCATTCAAGGGCAGATTTGCCAATGTTATCCTTTTCTCTTCCTCCAAAACCATTCATTAAAAAATATGCTATTGGGATTTTCCCATTGTCTGTTACAGTCACAAACATTGAAAAAGCCTCATTTACATTTTTCATTTCATCATTCTCAATCCCTGTACCCAAATCAATATATCCCCATATTTTATTGGAATGTAATTCAACCTGTTTTTGAGGCTCATCTCGTCCATCATCACGCAACATGAGATTTTCAAATTTTTCGTTGTGTTTTCGTTGTGTTTTCAATGGCTTTTCTTTGTAATGTTTCAAATGCTGTTTGAGCAAAACCAGGCACACAATAAACATCGGTAGTTCTAATGGTACTGGGAGCAGGCAAAACTAAACCAAACGTTTTTCTTACGTATTGGTAAGATTTTGATTAATAAAATTGCAGGGTCATGGCAAAACTTCGCAATTCTGGTGGAATGGTGCCTTGTGGCTTTTATTCCTTCTCAACTTTCCAATTAATCGCCTCACCAAATCCTGTGGAATATTATTGGCAGTATTTTTCAGGACTGCCAAAGTTTGATCAGACATGTTTTTTTTTCAAGTCTCTAATAATTCCTTCAAGGTGTGTTATTTTTTTGGTAAGTCTTCTTACTGTGGCTTCTGAAACTTTCAACTTCTTAGCAATACTATCCTTTTCTTCTTGAATGGTGTTCAAATTTGGCTTCATTTTCCATGGAGATAAACTTGAATAAAAAATTTTAATTACTAACAAATATTTAAAAAATTGTGGTTAAGAAAGATAGTAGATTCTTTGAGTTAAAATGAAGATGATGTGGAATTTAACAAACACTTTTCACTCTTCTTGCCGTATTATTCTATGAGAAGGCATTGTTTACACTTTGAACAAGTTTCTATTTTGAGACGGCTAATAACCTTAGGAATCAATGCAAAAAAATAAATAGAAGCACCTAAAACGCTTGTTCAGGATAATTCTTCACTTTAATTCATCATCACTATACCTAGGTATATCTTATTTGATTACATATAATACATATAGTGATGGGCATAATCGAATTATTCTGATAATCGAATGATTAGTACTCGAGTGATCCTAATAATCGAATGATCATTCGAATGATAAATCACTCGAATACTACGTCACATGAGATGCGCTTGGCAGGTTCGCTCCTTGAAGGCGGGAATCGGAATCGGCTTCATAATGAAAGTTAGAATGAAGTAACTGGTATTAGGATTGTTTCGATTCACTTCTTTGTCGCACTTGGAATAGAATAGAGTATTAAAAGGCAGTGGCATTCATTTGTATTCTTCATATTTAGTTTAGATCGACCTTATTGTTTTGCTGTTGAAAAATAATGCCTGGAGGAAAAAAATCCATTGTTTGGGAACATTTCGATAAAATAGGAAATAATCAGGTTCAATGTCAAGTATGCAAGAAACTTATGAAATTCTTTGGTAACACTACCAATTTGCAACAGCATTTAAAACGTATTCATCCTACCCTTTCTTCGTCAGCTCCTGAAGCACAGAACACCAGGTTAGGTGTTCTGTGACCTAACCTACTGCTTTCGAATCGAATATTTCGCTCACTATTCGGCATTCGCTTCTCTTTCGCAGCTCGATGTTTGTTTACTACTACTACTTCATTTGAATGAATCATCCGAGCGTTCGGCATTCGATTTTCTTTGCATTCGAATGATCTGAATCATTCGAATGATTGCATGTGAATAATCGATATCTCGAATGATTTCAATAATCGAATGACCGATTATTTTTAATTCGAATTAGCCCATCACTAAATACATATAGGATTAAAAAACAAAAACTAGTCTGGAGGGGTGTTAATATAACAGAGATGTTACTGAAAAAGTAAGTGGAGTCCTCTGTATCCTATTTATAATTTTTAGAATATTGAAAAATAAAAAAAAGGAATGTAATATAAGTAGGTAGATGGTTTACAATGGATTCTCATGAGAAAAATCTTGGATTGTTTTTTTTACAAAATAATATCTTTCCCTCATGGCCATTCAAAAATTTAAAAAAAGTTATGATTATAGAATTCTCCTTTGATGCTCCTGAATAATAATTAGTAAAGAACTAATGATTACTTCTATCCTGCTATATATAAACCTATTATGATACTTATCAGTTGGGGACAGTACTTACCTGTAGTTATGGAACATTCTTACAAGTTTTCTTCTTTTTATGAGGGTATCTCCGAGACCATCACTTTCTGAATAGGAGGGTATTATTTTTTTCTTCCTAAAAACAGTTAATTAAAACTCCGTGAACTCTATCAGTTCACTACAAGCTTGTTCATTGAAGACTGCTCTAGTTGATCAAGATCACTTTCACATATGTTCATCTCTCACTAACACTTGTACTTCATTTGTCTTTCTCTTTTGGAAAATCAACTTCAAGCAAGTAGAGCAATCAGAGTACGGCTTAATGAACGACACAAATAACAGCTTTAGCATAAGCATTATCATAAACATAATGGTAACATCAAAGATTTTTAGCATAAATTTAACATTGTTGTATAAATGGTGCCATTTGATTATAACAGATTCAACTTTTGCTTTTGACATATATTTAAGCACAATTTTAAAATGATGTTGACTAAATGCACATTAAGATTGTTATAAATTCACAATCCCAAAATAATTCAACATACTTCTGTAATTCATCAGGATCATCTTCACATGATGTTGTGGTCTGGGGTTTAGGGATATCTGGTTGAATCCTAAAATAAAATTTATTACTGTAATTGTACACCTTTCAAATTTAATTAAAAAATTACCTCATTGACAAATGTGACTTTCTTAACTTTAAAGTTGGAATTGCATGTGGTTTCAATCTTCTCAGCCTTCCATGTGGACGTATGAAACTGTCAGACGTAAAGTGCTCTGAACATATTCTCCTTGAAGATATCGAATTTGGAAGGGGATCTAATGGTCTTTTGATGACTTTCAACCACACATTGCTTTTGTTGTCAGGCATCCTAAGATAACCTTATTAAATATTTATTTTTATAATTGTGGAGCCAAATATAATGGTAAATCAGCTTTTTTAACACTACCACTCTTACTTTTGGAGACTAGTCTGTGGAATTTGCGTTGGAGTTTTCCTATTCTATTTACCTTCAGTTAGTACAAAAATTTACAATTGTTTTTTAAGTAAGAATTTGTGAACCAGACGTACATTTAAAACTGGTACTAGGTATGTAAATCCAAAGTTTTAACTGCTGTGAATAAAATCAAGTGACTATATAAATTGTGGTATCATTTTATCGGATGTTGTCAATATTCCTGAAAAGTAAAACAACTGACTTACCTATGAAACGTAACACCTTCTGGACGGTTCCACGAAGAATTTTTACACCAAAGAACAAAACACCTCATTTTTTCAACAATATCAGGATTAAATGATCAATTCAATGACGCCTATAAACAAAATTAGTAAAATTACAAAAGTACGAGTTTTTAAATTCATCGATGGATAATGCGCATTCGTGCTGTCATTAGTGTCATTTTCCATTAGTTAAACAAGGATGCAAATGATGCAATGGATGCAAGGATGAATAGACGAGGAAAGTGATGACGTCACAAATGTCATTCTTGTCTAAAACAGATTCCAAACAAACCTCCATCTGTTGTGTCCGTAAAGATTTTTCAACTTTTTATTCCTGAGAAAACAAAATCCAAACAACCAAACACAAACTACTTAAAGCAGCAAATTCAACAGAGAAAGTCAAAGAGACTAAACTAACAAGGAAGGTGTAATATGCTCTAGTCAATCAGAATCTTGTAGCATCAACGCGTCATAGTGACGTACTTGGATATGAGTACAGAGTCGAACTCGAAACAAGCAACAAAACTGTCAGCAGTAACTCTCATATACCAAGAGCTAGTCCGTCACTGTCTATAGAGAACGGCGGCCATGACACGTTCAACCACGTCACATTTCGTCACAAATCACAAATGTTCTTTCATCTCTTTCTACTAGTGTCCCCATTGTGTTATGGGGATTAAACTCTGCTTGTTCAATTTCAGTCTCCTTGGGTGTGCACCCATAGAAATCATAATATCCAAAGTGTCAATGCAGTGTCCAAGTCGAACTTACCATATAATATATATCTATGTGTGCACCAAGGAGACTAAACGTTATTTAACAAGGAGAGTTCAATCCCCATAAGACAATGGGGACACTAGTCGAAAGAGATGAAAGAACATTTGTGACGAAATGTGACGTAGTTGGACGTGTCATGGCCGCCGTTCTCTATAGACAGTGACGGACTAGCTCTTCGTATATGAGAGTTACTTCTGACAGTTTTGTTGCTTGGTATTCGAGTTCGACTCTGTACTCATAAACAACTCTAATCGAATTGTTATCAGAATTCTGCTGAATTATCGATACACAATCAAAAATAAATCCTGCGCAGAAATGATAAATAAATAATTTAAAATATTTAGAAAACTGTCAGGTTTGGGTAGGTATGAAATATATGTATTTGAAATTTTACGTAGAATCTAAAAATGTAATAATATACAGAGAGTCCCTTACAAAATAAAGACGTTGGGTTTCACCGGATAGCTCTCATCAGTAATAGTATAAACTATATGTAGGTACCAAATTTTCAAATTCAGTCCACTTACAGTTTTCCATATATTGATGCCCTATGTAGAGTAATTCCATTTGAAAATCGAAAGTTGTCACTTCTGTAAAAAAAAACAACGGCATTTAAAAGAGAATCTTTCAATGTGCTAACGTCTCTTAATGAGCATTTCAAATGCCTAAATTTCAGAAAAATTAATGTAAAAGGATAGGATTCAATAAGGGTGAACCATAATTCTGTGCTACACGGTATGTATCTAACCTGATTAGGAATCTACTCCTAAAGATAAATAGAAAACAAATATTCCCAAGAAAAAAATTTCAATAATATCCATCCAAATCAATGATAAAAAAATTTAAAACCCGGAACAAATTTGTGAAGAATTCAGCGAAGATTTTGTAACTATAGAAGAAAGGCCAGCATCTAAAATTCAACTGAAGACCATCAAGAGAAAACGACTGCATCATCGATATTTTTAGAACCTCCAAGTGGTGAAGAAATTTTGAGAATAATTGAAGAACAGATTCTTAGGAAAGCTTGTGGATTTGACTAGATTGATGTAAAAATTGTCAAATCTGAAATTGCACCAATTTCAACCTATACATATTCAAAATCATTTGAGTTGGCAATAGTACCAGATCAAAGGAAAATTGCTCTAGTATCACCTATATTTAAAATGGCAAAAAACTTATTTAAATAATTTTAGGTCTATATCCATATACTTATTATTTAGAACTGAAAAATATATTATTTGATCATCAATATGGATTCCGTAGATCCAGAGATACAGAAAGAGCGCACAAACTCTTGATTTCTGTAAAGCTTTTGACACTGTTGACCATGGGATTTTATTGAGAAAATTGTATAAAATCGGGGCACGTTTTTAGTTGGTTCAAAAACTTTTTGACCAATAGAAAATAATATATGTGTGCATTGGAGAAAATAAGGGTCATCATAAAAATGTGAATTATGGTGTACCACAGGTATCTGTGTAAGGACCTGTGCTATTCCTAATGTATATCAATTCCATTTTTTTTTTTTTGAAATTGAAAGGTGCTCTCAAATTATTTGCAGATGATACATCAATCATTTATTCTGGACCTGATCTAAAATTCATTGAAAGTGATATAGAATATGATATTTCAAGAATATTCTCATGGTTACAACGTTATAAATTATCACAGAATTTTTCTAAATCCTCATACATATTCATATCGACAAAAATAATGAGAAATACCTTTCCACCTATAGAATTTGAAAATAATCATTTATGATATGCAAAAATTGTATAACATATTTCTGGATCTTTATATTGATTGAAAAAATATCACCCATAATTGGCATCCTTTATAAAATTAGAGGGTGTTTAGAAAAAACAAATTTATGAACACTTATTTCAGTTTAATATATTCCAGATTGCAGTATTTAGTTTCTATATGGAGATCTGCTAAAGGTTCTGTATTAAAACCACTTAAAAAACTTCAGAACAAATCAATCAAATGTATATAAATTACCTCATCTAGAACCTACTGAAAATTTATATAGACCAAAAAATTTAATAAATTTGGATTCACTCTATAAATTATTATTATTATAAGTATTTTCATTTATTCATCTTAGCAGAATCAAAAAGAAATGTACAAGTATAAATCTTCATGACAACATTCCAATTCATAATCATGAAACAAGAAACATTCATGAACTGCAGACTGATGATAACATCAGGACTGAAATTGGAAGAAGAGGTATAATATATAATGGTAGTTATACTCATTTATAATAAACTACCAAGCACATTGAAACATATAAAAAAAATTCAAGTATATAAATTGAAATAATATTTTTTTTAATTAATCCGATTTGACAATTTATTATATCATTACTTTTTTTAAATTGGTTCATCTACAGTGTGAGTCTTCACAAAGAGCACATATTGAAATGAGGGAAACTATTCTTAATTTTATTGATGGAAAACGTGTTGAAAAAATCCGTGAACCCTGTATGAACAAAACGGTGTAACTTTTGAACTGTATTACCTATCTCGACGAAAAAACTCCATAATGATTGAAAGTAATTGGGCGTTCTCATAAAATGAAGATTAAGGAAAAGCCCCCGATTGCAAATAAACATGTTTATTTGCCAAAATCTGTTTGTGTTTCATCAATCTTGACAATAAACGTAAATTTTTTCTATAAATCGCACACATTACCTACGTTGTTTATTAATTTAAGTTATTTTTCATTGTATTAGCTACCGAATGGTCTCAATAACTCTATTACAACACTTTCTATCTACTGTTAAAGAAATTAATTATCTCACCAAATATAAAGCATGCCCTAAGAGTGCCCTTTTTTAACAGGTGCTATAAAATGTTACGAATTTTTATCATCGGGTAGCTAATACGATGAAGAATAATTTAAAGTAAAAAAGGGAGGTAATGTAGGCGTTTTATTGAAAAATTTTACGTATACTTTGAAAATTTATGAAAAACAAACATAGTTTTGCAAAAGAAACATGTTTATTTTCAATTGGGGGCAGTGTTTTCCTACAATTTTCATTTCATGAGGACGCCCTATTACTTCCAATCATTATGAAGTTTGTTTCATCGTGATAGACCATTTAGTTCGAAAGTTACACTATTTTGTTCACTCAGGGGTTACGGCAGCAAACAAAATTTTAAAAAATTCCATACATTTATTTTTTTTTCAATATTTTTGTTGTCTATAAAATTTAGCATAGTTTCTCTCATTTCAATATGTGCACTTTATAAAGACTCGCACTGTATTTAATATTTTTAATATTTCCCCTAATATAAAAAGCCTATGTTTCTTGGGAATAATAAAGTTATTATTAGGTACTATTATACACTAGATTTTCACGGAGTTTTTTTGCAACAGAATGAAATAAGATCATAATTAATTCCATTGATTTATTTTCCTTGGTCGTTATACTACTGAGTTTGGAAGTAATGTTTATGTGTTGGCTCACAACTCGCGCCAACTAACGATTACATTCCACAAACACATTGTATATCTCATGTCTGGTCTTTATTCACGTTCTTCCAGAAGCAGTTACCATTTTCATAACATTTCCTACACGAACTGGATGCAATAAACCGGCAATAAACCTGCTAACCCCAACTATAATCTCAAAAACAAACGCGCGCGATTTATTACAGAAAATTAAATCCACCTTTCCCAGCCTCCCGATAGGTGTCACCTCGACGTTTCATCTTATTTTACCGGAGATGTAAGCCAAAAGAACACAAAAATCGATATGCTCCCTCTATCCCACTCCCACTTGTCCGAAACTCCATCACCTCTCCTTGCTCAATTCGGCCAGCGCACACAAGATACTATGGGTTGTACCGAAGATATTTTTACTCGGGTTCGCTTATTGCAATTTTAAAATTAAATACTAGTGGGACGAAGTCAGACCGTGACAAAATCGGAAGTGCTAACGCTGTTTTGTTGCGATACGTTCCTAGTTTGTGGTGACTTGATCGTAAACGGACAAAAATTGGTGATTTTGAATACGTATGGCGTAGTCTCGTCCCTCTTGAAAGGTGAACAAATTTTGGTAGTTTCAACATTGATTTGACGGTAAGCAGTGCGAATGTAAGTCAGGCTCAGGATTGTTTTGATTGTAAATTCCGAAACAAGTGTATGAACCACGAAAATCCGAGGAAGTGTGTACTTTTGGAAATTTTGTTTCGTTCTGTTCGAATTCCATTTGACGTTTACTTGTTACAGGAAGTATGATATGACAAAGTCGAGATCGTGTATCCACTATCTACTGCATATTTTTCTGTCGATTTTCCGTTTTGGATCATTCAACTGAACTTGGTATATCTACGAATATAATTTCAATGAAAACATCATTCATTGACACCGTCAGGGTATAGACCGAACGTCGTGAAAACAAATATGTTGGATGAGGTCCAAAGAATATTTAAATCGGTTGTGGCTGTGATAGAACTACAATCGTCGTCAGGTGAACTGGAAATAATTGAAAATAATTACCATTTTTCAACTCTAAATAAGCGTCAGGGTACTCCATGAGTGAGATTCAAAATGACCTTTTTCTATGACAGTGCGTAAACTAAGCCTTTACTCACTGTTCACAGTGCGTAAAGTGATACTTTTTAGCACAAGTGAGTAAAAAAATCAAATGTGCGTAAAATCATCAGCTGTGTGTACGCACTGTTCATACATTTTCAAAAAGACAGTACTTCGCGACTGATTTTACTCGGAAGTCATAATTTGATAATACGACGAAAATTCAAAATTTTGTCGGAGAAAACATTCAATAATTGCTACAATTTGTCAATATAATAAACTGTTGTAGAAAAAACTTTGTACGATACATTTTCGTAAAGAGCTTTTTTCTACGACAGTGCGTGAAATACTTTTTCGCACAAGTGCGTAAAAAAATCACCTGTGCGTAAAATCATCAACACTGCTTAAAGTAATTTTTTACACACTGTTCATACATTTATGCATTTTTGAAAAATACAGTATTTTGCCCTCCTCCTTCGGAGTTGGGCTCTTTCGACAAAATATGAAAATAAACTCATGCAGTTTTTAGACAACATGCTTTCATGGAAAATTATCGGTAATTTTGATGCACTTGTATAATTACTTCCGACAATTTTCCTCATATTATAATATAAACCAATCAAATGCCATCATTTTTTGAATTCAAACCAATGAGAAAAGAACTTTTCGAAAACACTGTCTCCAGCCCGTGGTTTTCTCAAATCGGTGTTTCACCTCGTCCTTATTTATACGTTTCCATAGTTACAACAATCACTGTAAATTTAGAAAAGTCAGTTTGACGGTTCAACTTAGGTTCAACTCTTCAACCTGCATTATTGACACAAAATGAACCGTTTCTGCAATACCCATTTAGTCCATAATCCCTTGAAAATGCAGAATTTTCAAAATACTTTCACATTGCCTGTCGCTCAAACTGTGTTGCTCTAAGATACACAGTTTTCGTGACAGCAAGGTGAAAGTATTTTTTGAATCGGGACATTACTACTGAAAATCTACCTTCTTTTATTACAAAACCTAACCTAGTTTTTCTTTATCTTATAGTAATTTTCATTCTTGCGGTAAGTTAGTGACTTGGGATTTGCGCGCCAACTATTCGAATTCAAATATGAGCATACCTTCCCCATTAATTTTTACGTTCAATTGTTTAATTTTCGCCATTGCTAAAACTATTTAATTTTATTAAAAAATTGCTAAATACCAATCTGTTGTTTACTAAATAACAAAATTCGTTAAATTTCCAAATTTTATATATTTCACAGTGTGTTTCAAGACAAGCGTTCGTTAGGAATATATGGATTACCATTCAAAATATAAACTTGAAATTTTCTGGTAGTTTAATGGTAGGTTTTAAAATGTGGCATTCTCATCTAAAATATTGTCAACTTTCGGTCTCTTTCCGTTATACCGTACATTTTTCAGTTTTCCAGCAGACTTTAGGCCCACTTTGTGTAGCAATGGCTATACCCAAATTTTTTAGTTTTGGATATTAATCTCTTTCTGAAAAATTTGACAGTTGCAGCACTACTAGAAAATCATAACTCATAGACAGTAACAGTTGGAAATGTGAAATTTCACAGACTCACAACAAACATCAAGTCATCAACAGCTCCATCGAATTTTCAAAAAAAAATACAGGGTGGTCAAAATTTCCACCTAAAACATAACACCGAGAAAACTGATGAAACACGATTTTTTCAAATAGAAACCGTACACTGTTCCATTATTTTTGGATACTACGGACAAAAAGATATGAAATTCATGGAGAATATACCCTGTACCTAAAGTACTTTCCTATTCTACCTGGAAAGTACTACCAGGTATCAAAGATGCAGACATTTTCATAGATTCTGTGAGATACTATCATCCATTTCGAGCCACCCTGAGGAAAATCACTTGGCACACCATTGTCAGATTATCAAGATTTGTGAGAATCAAATCACATATCATAAGTAAATGACATCAATAGTGATCACAATTATTGTTATATCTGAGAACACATGATTATGATTTTTCCGTTTTCTACCATTAAAGCTCGCTTAGCCTCGTTATGAACATATTAGACATCAGATATATTCAGAATCTTCAAAAAATACCCAACACATGTCGTTTTTTGACAATATAAATTATACTGTCGTTATCTTGTAGCGTGAAAAGATGTATGGAAGATCTTAGAATTAGAGCAGTGTATGAAATTTTTTCGATAGTGGAGCCTAATGTAACTGAAAAAGACCATTTCTCAGTCGGGTTCTGGGCAGCGAACATTATTCAAATTCCATCCCCATCACATGAGTGCTCTCCGATTGATTGGCATATACCACAAAAAATGGAAAAAATCCTTTTTGAAAGCTCCATATCTCGAAAACTGTAAATTTTTGAGCTTTGTGGCTATGGACACTTTTGATCAGATCATCAAGAAACTACAAGATTACAGAAATTCACGGAATTCACGGAAATTCACGGAAAGCCATTTTTCGGCAACCATCCGGGAAGTGTTCAGTTCGCGGACACTTTTTCTCTGGGAAAGTAGCACTTCCCGGCCTAGTCCGGGAAGTACGTTCTTCCCGGACTAGGCCGGGAAGTGATCGAAATTTAATATAAATAAGAATTAGAATGTTTCTGTTGGTACCTATCTTCTGTTCGAATTTCAATATATAATACAAATAAGAACTAAAATGTTCGAAATATTCAAATTTGGAATCACAGCCAGGGTAGTTTTTACTCTTGATCATAAATCTATTTTTTGTTACCCCCTGTACACCATTGGGAAATTTAAAAGTTTGATAACTTGAATATAAGTATTTCGTAATGCACCAATTTTTATTAAGAATAACATTTTCTGACAAATCGATAATAAAAAAGTTTCCATATGGTGCAAATTTTTGAAACTCACCTATAGTCATTACCACCTTTTCATAGGCAATCCATTTTAGGCGTGTTCGTCTATTTATGTAACTGAAAAAAAAGTATGTGTCATCCGGTTAACAGATGGGTGTGAAGGTCGACCTCTCTTCGTCTCTTAGACTAAATGCGTCTCATTGATTTGTTATTCTACATGGTTGCCGAAAAAATAGTGTACGCAACACGTCCGAAAACAGTTTTTTTGGACTCGTAGACTTCCAGGACTCGCTAACGCTCGTCCTAGAATTTGGTCTACTCGTCCAAAAAAACAGTATTTTCTGGACTTGTTACATAAATTACTATTCCCTTAAAAAATGTGCGAGGTCCTTTGCCAAGAATGTACAACCGTCATAACAGTAATTTTTGGGCAGCAAAAGGTCCAAAGATCGTTCGCTAGCGCAATTTCCAGGATTCGTGTAGTTTTAAGTTTTTTTTTACCATTTTAAAGACCTCTACTTCGAATTTATTTCATCGCCAAAAATTAAAAACTTGTATTAGCAATTTTTTTTAGAAATTTGACTCGCTATTTGATTCACAATACTTTTAAATGAAAATTTCAGAAAAAGTATTGATTCCTAACAGATATTTACCATAATAATAATTTAAATTATCGTAATATTTCGGATAATCGTGATGTACCTGTACAATGCTCCAAGAGACTGCTATCAGATTGAATTGAAAAAATGTTTAACCAACTCATCAGTGATTATTTTTAATTAATATTTTTTTTTAATATTGTGGCTTTTTTTAAACACTCCGCTGTCATAAAAGCTTCCAATTTTCGAGAATATGATAATGTATTATTTATGTCGGTTTCAATACGTTTCAGATCCTTTCCATTCATCATCGTGCATTTTTAAACAGATTATTACATGTCAACCAAAACTTTTGATTTTCTATTTTACCATTTTTCCCAATTCTGGCCCGTATTCGAAAATTTCTTCAAAAATCTGAGATGATTCGACAGATAATGAAACTGTCCCTGAGTGGGGATACATCATTGTATCTCTGTATTTACTAAAACAGGGTGGTCTTTAGAAAAATTTGTTGATGATGATTGTTCGATAACGTAAAGTCGAACGGAAGGTACAATTGATATATTCAGAGGAAAGCTTATACAAAGTTCCTGTGTAGAAGTATTTTTTATCTTGTTCCAGCTCTGACGTTAACACCACAAACAAATATTACCGGTACGGTCTTCTATTTGAGGTTTTCATTTCTTGTTGTTTTTGTAGGTATTTATTTTATTTGAAATCATTCTACCACATACTCGTGTCTGGCCGAATGACGAAATGCCATAAAAAATCGAAATATTCAAGGGTAATATAACAAGACCTTGATAAATAGTCGACTATTTTTATTGCATCTAAATTTCGACTGTATTTTATAATAATTTAACGAGACATTATTTTGGCATTAATAATCTGATGAGAGCCCGAGAGCGAAGCTCGATGGCTTTCATCTCTGATTATTAATGCCAAAATAATGTCGAGTAAAATTAATAAATACAAGAGAAATTTAGCAGCAATAAAATAGTCGACAATTAATCAAGGTCGTGTTATATTTGTGAAGATTATTTCTTGAATCTACTTCTTTATATCAGTCATAATATGAATGAATGAAAATTAAACAATTTGGAATAATTTATTCAAAATATCAAGAACAAAGCACAAAATCTAAACAAAAACAGCACCATCTTTATAATTTATCAATTGAAATTAAAAACACAATTATTGTATGTGACATTTCCACCATGCGTAATTTGTGACATTTGTTCAGCTTTTGAAGAACTTGCAGTATTAACCGTAGAAGGTCCACATTCATTCTCTTATACAGCTTCAACACGATTGATTTTATTTGACGTTTAATATGCATTTATTTAGCGTACTGTCAGATGCTCAGGCTCCTTGATATAAGTATCATGCTGAATATTCGGTGACTATTGTGCATCATGTAAATAGTCGCTAATAGAGCGTGTTGATTGGTCCTGACAAACAGGAAACAAACGTATGATTGGTTGATGACTGATATTTAATAGACGAAGGAAATAATCACTTTTACAGAACAATTTGAAAATCAATCACATACTGATGAAGGGTACCTAATGACTCTGATTCTTGTATTTACATAAACAGAATTTCATTCACTGACAAAGTTGGTCTTGTAGAACCTCCTGCATCTAGAAAATGTAAACATTCTCAATTGAAAATTGAAAAAACATGACTCCTCTGGAAATGGAAAAAGCCCACTATAAAAATGAAGCTATTTTTTGTGATACCGAACAATTTTCAATGGAGAATGTTTCCCCTTTCAACATGAATACCTTCCAAGAGGTTATCTTGAATGACGGAAAATAGCGACTAGTTTGTCTTTCAGTCTGTTTTTATGAACATTCTGTTCAAATAGATTAACTTCTGCATGTAATTCAACATTGGTCAAGGTATTATCAAGGAAAGTAATTTTTTTCTGTTGAATACTTGCCCATTTCTGAACGATTTATATTCTTTTATGCATTATTGCATTATCAAATTGTTCATTCTCTTCAGAGAATGAGTTTTTGGAATGAATCATTTAAATTAAAAGTGATAAGTGTAATGCTCAATGTGAATTTAATGAATCAGAACTCTTCTATGAAAATTCTGAAATTCATGTTTTTTTTCAATTGACCCCAGTTACTGTTTCTTTAAATTTTAAATCAATGCAGATTTTTAATATCTGAGTCATGAGTAAATCTATAAATATGTGTATTTTTGTAATTTCGATATCACTCTTCTATTATATTATTATTATCCTGAGCTGAGAAATGATAAATACTTTTTTATCACAGTCTTAATTCTTGTTTTATCTTTCATTATAGCTATAATGGTTTTCATTATGCAAACGACTTATCGGACAAACGTTTGATATGAATGGAATTTACATTCTGTGAATTCCGGAAGCACTTAATTGTTTGAATGGCTCTGAAGTTTATTTGATTTGTGGTTTTATTCGATGGCACTAAAATAATGATCAGTTTTGAATAATTGTCGGTGACTTTTTAACCGACATGATTGGAAAACTCCTAAATATATTTGTATTAAGTAACCGGCAGAGAACTTTTCATGAAATTGAACGAAGGAATTAAATATGAAATCTACGAAAGCGTAGAAGGGCCACAACTAATTTTATTTTCATTTCGAAATAAATTCCGACTTGCAACTCGGAATTCCGACTTGCAACTCGGAATTCCGACTTGCATCTCGGAATTCCGACTTGCAACTCGGAATTCCGACTTGCAACTCGGAATTCCGACTTGCATCTCGGAATTCCGACTTGCAACTCGGAATTCCGACTTGCAACTCGGAATTCCGACTTGCATCTCGGAATTCCGACTTGCATCTCGGAATTCCGACTTGCATCTCGGAATTCCGACTTGCAACTCGGAATTCCGTTTTGCATCTCGGAATTCCGACTTGCATCTCGGAATTCCGACTTGCAACTCGGAATTCTGTCCCTTAGCTTTGAGGCCAGCAGATATTCCAGTTATTTACTTAGGAAACAAATTTGAAAAATTATGTGTCTTAGGGGACCACAAGCCTTTCCAAATAGTGTAGAGAAATCCACCCCATAGCAAATTGTCTCCGAGGAATCACCCCTAATTTTAGTTTTTTGAATTGTACCCCCATATTTGTTGTTGTTTAACTCACAATCTCTTTTATTTCTTATTCAACGATAAATCATAATAATAAAATGTATTAATTTGGCTGAATTAATTGTTCCACATTGTGGAGACAAGAAAAAGAGGATGGTAAAGAAAAATAGACAACAAAATGTAAACTTTTTGTGTGTTTTTTTATTCTTACAGTATCTGGATCACAAATTGTTATCAGTCGTGATACTGTTGTTAAATGTCAAAATGCCTTTCACCTTCTCTACAAACGAATACGAACGAATACGAATACGCTTTTGGTGAATGCCACAAGAATAAAGGTGCGCAGTGAGGATGTGTAAGCAGCGATTTCCTGGTCGTCGACAACCAGGTCGCAATACTTTTTCTCATGTAGAAAACACAGTGCGAACGGGATCACTGAGGACTGAGGAAAATTTTATAATTGTTTTGGCCTACGCCGAAGTACATCCTCATATTTCGGTTCGTGCGTTCGCGGTGGATATTGGGATCAGTAAGAATTTGCAAAAAGTACAGGTATAATCTTTCCAAAATCCATTTACACCAAGGACTCAGATCTACATATTTCGAAAGACGAATGGCAGTCATTGCACACATTCAAATTTTATTCCAAGACAATCCCAACTTCCTCAATCAAATCTTGCCATTATAATGGCACTGTTAAACGACATGGTTACAAGACTGGATAAGAGGAATCAATTTTCTCATCGGTCCCCATCAGCCATATAGATCTGCATTTTTTTCGGAAAATTGTATTCTTGTACTGTTAAAAGATACTTCAATCGAAGAAATAAAACAAATGTGGCAACAAAATGATGGATGCTCCTGCACATGACCATAATATAGGTACTACTTTCCTCAATAATATCTTTCAAGACCGTTGGATTGGAAATAGTGGCCCTATTCGATGGGCTGCATGTTCTCCAGATCTCACGCCACTGGAATTTTTCCTACATGGATATTTGAAATGAGTGGAACTCGAAACTCCAACAATAAATGTTGAGTATTTGATACAGAAAATGATTATAGCTTCCTGTACTCCCGCACTGATTCGGCGACTTGAAGCATTTATGACATTTTGAACAATTTCTGTAGTGTAATGTATTATTCAAAACGCAGATGAGTTTATAAATTAATGTTTCATTTGTGTCTTTTCATTTCATTTCAACTTCTATGATATATATTGTTTGGCTGCACGAAAGAGATTATGATCTCGTACAACAAAAGGTTTTTAAATTTTTATTTTCTGTAAATAACTGAAATATTTGCTGGTTTGAAAGCTCTGGGACACCCGGTATATTATATTATTCAAATTATTATAATTGAAAACATCGTGGGACAAAGGATACTGAAGTACCTGTATTTCTTGGAAAAATCGTTTCAGACTACAAGTATGACAATTCGTTGAAATTGTGTTATCAGGAGGAACATAAAAATGCCAAAATATACAGGTTGTCGCATTAATAATTTTGAATCTGATGTCACGTGACCGAAAACAAAAAACTTATTGGGTACCATAATATCAAAAAAAACTGCACCAATTGCTTTAATTCAGAACCCCAAAATTACAATTCTCCACTACTTTCGAGTTCCGAGATATTCCCTGTCATAATCTTCGTGGAACACCCTGTATATTATATTATTATTATTTTCAACATATTCGAAACAATAGATTCAATTCGAAAGAGAAAGTTGTATATGAATCCAAATTCCGAGATGCAAGTCGGAATTCCGAGATGCAAGTCCGAATTCCGAGTTGCAAGTCGGAATTCCGAGTTGCAAGTCGGAATTCCGAGTTGCAAGTCGGAATTCCGAGATGCAAGTCGGAATTCCGAGATGCAAGTCGGAATTCCGAGTTGCAAGTCGGAATTCCGAGTTGCAAGTCGGAATTTATTTCGAAATGAAAATAAAATTAGTTGTGGCCCTTCTACGCTTTCGTAGAAATCACATCAGGCACTTGCTCTAAAATAAGTTTCTATAGTACTAGGTAGAAAAATAAAATGAGAACCTCTTGAAAACTATTATTTTCCTTGGTGTTTCGGCATCGACTCAGTGGCGGCGCCACGGGGGGGCAAGGGGTGGCAGTATGCCCCCCCTCCCTTTGCAAAATGTTGTTTCGATTTAGATATTTAGATCTTGGCGCCTAGTGTTGGTGTGCCCCCCCCTCCCCGCCCTTAATTTCTAGAATCGCCACTGCATCGACTGCTATGGTCATTAGCCACTATTATTATTTTTATTATTATTAACGTACAATACATACACAACGTCGCATTAAAATAATTCTCAACGCGGAAAACATTACCAGAGCTGAAACATTTTGATACTTAGGTCATCATAGCTGCAACTTTTAATAATAAATCTCGACATTCTCGACCAAACGGATAAAATACTCGTTAGGTACGTCCTGTCACATGATATTCAGATCACCATAATTTATCGAATGGGATAACATTTAAATGGAACATGCAAAAATCAGTCTCTTCATATAACACGCTACAGTTCAATTTTCTTCATATGAATTTACTTTTCATTCAACATGTTTATCCAGAAAAATTATTTACAGCAGACAAAATGCAGATCATTTAGTTTTCTATATCTAAATAAGTAGTCTAACTCTTGTTAAGCTTTAGCCTGTCAAATATTTCGGCAATTTTTTATCGTACGGTGCAAAATAAGAAATGAGCGATGAAAGAATGTGCGAATATACATATCACCGTTATTGGAGAACTGAAAATCCTCATGAGTTCAGGCAAACACACGCTCATTATATCCAAAAAGTTAAATATTGGGCTGGCATAATGGGAAACCGTATCACTGGTCGATATCTCTTAATAGAAAATTTGAACGGAGTTCGATATTTGAGAATGCTACAAGAATATATTTTTCCAGAAATAATTCAGGTGGCTGGAAATAACATAGAAAATATTCATTCTCAACAAAACTCCACATCATTTCAGGCCAGACTTTTTGAATGAACATTTTCCGGAGAGATGGATCGGTCGGAGGGGTCCCATTGATTGGCCAGCTCGCTAGCCTGATTTGACCCCTACAGATTTTTTCTTGCGGGAATATCTCAAGTCTACAGAATTGCCCCAGGAACGATCAATGAATAAGAGGAACGCATAAGAGACGTATGCAGGATTACTCCAGAAATATTTGGAAATGTAAGAAGCGAATTTCAGAATCGTCTCTTCATAATATGCCATGAAGTTAATGTCGAGCATTTCGAACATTTGATTTCATATTTTGTTCTCAATTTTTCACATAAATACCTACCTTCTTATGTTCTTTACTCTGGATGATTTTCTTAATTTTGCTGAGATTTAATAAAACGAGGCATCGCACCTGCCTTGTCTCTTGAATTTTATTCAGAGATGGCTCTTATCAACCACTCCTAGAAAAACAATGTAATGGTATCAAAAAAGATTTGATGATTAATAGCCATGTAGTTTGAAAGTCTCCTTATAGCAGAGCTCTAGCTGAAATTATGTACCGCCATTTTGTTTTGGATAAAAACTTTTGCTTAAAATTTTGATGTCGTATAGAGAATTGAAAGACGTTTCGAATGAGGTATAATTCGACCCCCTCGTGACATTTGAAAAAATCTTTCAAAATGGCGACCCGACGTTGAAGTTGACTTTTCAATCTGGCAGTTCATTGAATAATATCCAACCCTTGTAAAAATAGAATTATGACCACTTTTTTATGTCTTCGTGGAATGAAGAAATCACCTACATTGTTGTCTGGTGTTGTATTGATGTATTTCATCATTGTAAATTATTTCATTTTTGAAATAGTGTGGGGCATCGCCCGATTTCGAGGGGACATAGGAGTGATAAAGGAGACATGTAGCAGTCTGTTTTTTTATTTGAAGAGATACAAATTTACAGGAGATTCGCAATGAATACTAGCGCTTCTTTTATCCTAACGAGAATTTTTTTCAACCACCTGTATGACCGGAAAATAGTAGTAGTAGTACTTTATTGTTATCCCAAGAAACAATTTTGTTTATAATAGGGATATTAAAAATTAATTACAAAATAAATATCCAAACTTATTTGACAGTAATACATAAAATTAATACAAGTATAATTCATATAGCAAATAAAAATATAATTAATGTTACCTAACCTTTAGATATTTATCCAGATTGAGAGTTGAGAGACATTAATGAATGAAAAAAAAGGTAATGTTGAAATTGATATAATGAAATTCTTTTATTATGATGGTCATTCAAGAAAGAAAATATTTTTTGAATTTACTCTTGACAACCGTCACTTTTTTATATTTTTTATTTCAGATGGAAGTGAATTACAAATTACTATACCATCATGGTATATTGATTTTTTTCTAAAGTTAGATCTGAAATTTCCCAGGCTTAGGCAGTTTGCTCGTTTTGTTTCATGATGGTGTATACTATTTACTTCCGTGAAATTTAAATTAGATACTTTCTGTTTGATTCGAATGAAGTGAATAAATGAACAAATTTTCACTTTATATAGAGATTTCAAATCCAGTAAACTCTTTGGCTTATACAAGTTGGCGGTTGGTTCTAAAAATGGTAGGTTATAAATACATTTCAATAATTTGTTTTGGAGTTTTTCAAGAGGTCTCAATACTGAAGTATTAGCAGTTCCCCAAATAGAAATCAAATAGGTACTGGTAGGTTTGAGTAAATAAGACAGTAGTAAATATTCTTCAGATATTTGAAAGGAACAAATTTCCTAATTTTGAACAGAACACCAATGACTGGATTAATTTTCTTCCTCAATTTTTGAATATTAGTTTTTTATCTATATAAAGACCTAGGAATTTAGTAACTTTTGTATATTTAATAGATTCAGTTTCAAACAATAGTGGATCAATGGTAGTGTTCATGTTTTTTTCGAAATATATATAAATGTTGTTTTACTAAAATTTAAAGAGAGTTTCACAACTTGCAACCAAACTGAAATCTCTATCAAATCATTCTTCATATTTTCACGTATCTCGTTGACATCGTTTGCAAAATATATTAACGTGGTGTCATCCGCAAATAGCTTAATTTTTCCTATCATTTCCAAATTTGTGATAGAGTTGATATAAATCAAAAATAAAACGGGTCCCAAAATCGATCCTTGTGGTACTCCACACTTTATGTCCATTAGTGAACTGCTAATACCATCAACTGATACATATTGCTTTCTATTCATAAGGTAATTTTGAAACAATTCATGAATGTTTCCTCTAATTCCAATGGAGTATAATTTTGCCAATAAAATTTTGTGGTCAACGTAATCCCAACGTATTTTTTTCCTCAATATTATTTATTCAAACATGTATCACAAATTTTCATTTGTTTTTCAACTGGCGTTAAAGTACATTTCATTGAAAAATCATCTTTCCATTTGAAAACAATATATTAATTTTTTCCCTTAATACATCTACTACATCATTGAATACGTACTTCCTGTAAATTTCCAATTTATATCTCTTCAAATAAAAAATCCACAAGCTGTTACACATCGCCTGTGAAACCGGAGATGCATTATTTTACTGTTTCAAAACATTTTCAATGTTACCCTCGTATGACCGTAAGAGTGTGAACATGGCACAAACTCTGTGAGCGGCATTTTTTTCTTGTTCTTTCTAAACTCAATAATCATTCACTGCTTTTGTTCCAGACGGAAGAGTGAAGAACCGCAAAAATGTCAAAACCGTTCGTCTCAATACCAAAAATTCCAAACTAAGCGAAATCCAAGATGATGGCAGTTAAAAGTTTTTTACCCTTTACATTACTATTTATACTCTACCACAACCCGACTCAGTGCCAAGATGCAAAAGAGAAAAACAAAGAGGAGACAGACAACATAATATCAATTCATAGTGCTAATACAATAAGAGAATTAAGTCAAGATATACGTCCATTTAGCAATACTGACATAGATGAAAACGAAAAAGACATTTTTAAACCTGAATATTACCACACAAGAATAAGGTACTTCAGACCTAGACGAAGCGTCCCGGAGAGAGGCATAGCAAGCATAGCGAGCATAAAAAAGAAACTGAACGAAGAGAGGAGAAAGGAAAAGGAATTTGTGTCGGCAGACGCTCTACCTAAAATGGAGCCGAACGAAACAAGCATGGCGAAAGAAGAATTCACTGACTTTGGACACCAAAACAGTAAGTTTTTTCAGGGTTTGTTTGAAAGTGGTTGACAATGTATTATTGTTAGTAGAATTATTCTGGACTTCCATTGTCTAGAAACAAAGAAAATAAATTCTTTGCATGTGTTTGAGTCACGACGTTTCAGCAGTTAACATCTACTGTCGTTATCAAGTGTGTGAATGCGACAAGATTATATAGCATGCAACTAATATACCTGCTATAAAGGTAATTATGATCTTCGTTGGGTCTTTCTTAGGTCATCAATATTAATTAATGTGATACAACGACCAACACTCACCCAAAAAGATCGAGAAACCACCTTTTAAGAAACATTCCAATCACAAAAACTTACTCTCGGGGTAACTCAGTAAATTTTAGATTTGTTAAAGTTTTCCACCATGCGCCTATAGAACAAGTTTTGAAATGATGTATTTTTTACCATAAACTGTTTGGTGTCTCACGAATTAACGAATTATTTTTTTACAGAAGAGAACTCTGAACAAGACTACAACAAATATAAAGACAAAATTAGACAGCTCCATCTACAGCAAAGTACAGAAAAACACACCGAATACGAGGCTGGCATTGATTGTGATTTTGAGAACGATTGTTTGTGGACATGGAGGAAAGATATTGCCAACGGATTTTTTATAACCTCCGGAGCAAAATATGGAGTGAACGAGACTGGTCCCAGGTTGGATGCTGACCAAAGTGAAGGAGGTTAGTGGAAATGACATAGTTTTTTCAAATATCACTATGTTCTTAAAAATTTTGAATTCTTCGAAGAGTATCTTCATGCATATGCTAAGAGCTGACAGCCACTTTGACTAACGTATGAGATACAAAGATGAAACTTTGTGTGTACTCAATTAGAAATCAGTTAGGCAAGAAATCAACAGTCTGGTAGGATTTGCATGGGTGCAACATAACCTCGCAAATTTTTGGAAATTTAGAATAATTATAAATGCCACAACGCTGGCATATTAATATGTTTCAATTTATAAAAAAAAATTGACAGACGATTCGGAAAGGTGTAAGGCCCTGCCAGACTGGCATAAAGTTGGGAAAAGGTAGTATTTACTTTAACAGGGCTGAAATTTTGAAGAAATGTATATCAGTATCAGTCTATTAGAATATTCATCAACAAAATGAAACAAAAAAAACAAGATATGTACGGTTTTAGCACATTTGTTATAAAAAATTCTGGAATGCATTTATTGGAACCTCTTACAGATATTATCAATGCTTGTCTCAACGAAGGAGTTTTTCCAGAAAAATAAAAAATGGCAAAGTAAATCCTGCATTTAAAAAAGTGACCCGTTGCTGCCAAACATTTTTGACAGATATCCATTCTCCTAGTCTTCTCCAACGTGTGGGAAATGGCAAATTTCATATCTTTTTTGGATATTCATAAAATCTACTTTTTATGGAGTACTCTTCTTACCAAAGCTTTTAATGACAGTAAAAAATATTTGACTGTATTTACGTATCTGATATCTGCCTTACCTTGAAACTCACAATATATCATTAGAAAAACTAAGTTTCTACGGAATACGTGGTGGAGCACTAGATTTAATTACACGAAAGGAAGCAAATTGTAGTAAATGGCGAAGAACGACGTGATATAGTTATTGTTAAGAGAGGAGTACCGCAAGGACCAGTCTTGGGCCCCCTCCTATTCTTGATTTACATAAATGACCTCCCGTTCACTATGAATTCTATAAACATATCAACCATAATGAATGCTTACGATACAACTTTTGGCATTGATTTGGGAAAAGAGGACGATACTGAGATCATTATTTCACTTATCTTGGAGAAAACCAGGACTTGGTTCGAGCCCAATGATATGCTATTGAATGAAAGTAAAAGTAAAAGTCAAACGTTTAAAAATTTCGCTTTTGAAAATTCAAAAGACAAATTGGTCGTATCTATAAACCACAAGCAAATGCTTTTACTTGGATTTCTTGAAACAGATGTATTCATTTTGTTGAGTTATGACGGAGACTAACCTATAGCATAAGCATTTGCTACCTTTTATAAATACAACCCATGTCAATTTTCTTGGAGTTGTATTAGATACAAAGTTGCAATGGTTGGAACATATAAATATATTATGTGGAAAACTCTCAAGCACAGTGTACGCTATCAGAAAAATCTGTTACTGTTACTGTTACTGTTACGCATTCTTTCACTCCGTTTTAACATATGGGATCCAAATTAGGGGAAATGGATCAAACTTTTATCTGCAGAAAATTTTAATCATTCAAAAAGCTGCCTTACGCAGTATTAAAAAAGCACGTTGGGAAGTCAGCTGCAGACCTATATTTGAGAACTAAAAATCGTATATAACTTATTGTACGTAAAATAAACATGAGCAACTATCAGGCACAATCCGATCTTCACAGACACGACAAAAGAAATAAATCCACACACTAGATTACGTAGGCATACCAGAATAACAGAACTATTGAACGGTCAATTCATTACCCACCGAATTTCGTGATCTGTCATCCAAATTTTCAAAGAAAAATTAAATAATTTTGGCAAAAAACTGTATGTTCTCATTTTGATGCATATCTCAAGTTAACCAAAAACAGTGACATCTTGGTCACAAAAATATCTATGGACATATCGCTAACTTTTCAGCGGTCTTCCAAAGAAGGCGAGTTTGTGAGAGAGGCATAACCAACAAGACGATTTGCTCATATTTGACAGTTTCTAAACATTTCCTCGAGAGGAATACACAAAGAGCCTTCTCTCAAAATTGACCATGTGTTTTGTGATAAGGCCATTGTATGAAACCGTATGACCATCTTACTGGCATACTTCGGAGTTTTATTTTTATGTCGTATAAAATGTTATGTATATGTGGATGATTGATACGTCTCCAAAGTTTTAAATTTAAAATACGTTTTTCTTCTATTCTATTCCAAACAGGGTCCCGCGGAGCAACACTTATCTAAATATCTAATTGTGGACAAATAAGAACCTTAATGACTGGTAAACACTGTATCAACAAAAGAAATCTGCGTATCAGTTATCGAAGTAATTTCTCTCCACGTGTATTTCTGCGTGTGGTGGTTGAAACTGATGAAAGGCTTCTCGTATTATTTTTGTTTTCGAATGAAGCACTTCAATAGAGAAGACGATGATCAATCTCCACTTAGGGAAACGGGCGACAAAAGGGACGAAAGGGCGGAAAACCTCCTCGGGGGTATTTTTAATATATAAAAGCATTCATGAAAAAGAGTTCCAATCGAATTCAAAATACGGTTACGCAAGTAAGGTGAGTATATAGAGTGAATGAAAAGTGTGGAATGGATGAATGAATATCTACACCATGCTCTCTGTGCTAGCGATTCTTTAAAATGGGTGTGTAGAAGATATGGTTATTCAGTTAGTATCTGTTCGGATGTCCTTCCATCGATACAGGGTCTACAGGAAGTGCTGCCCCCATATTTCTTACTTCCCAGATGAAGAACGTTCATTCTTATAGGTTGACGACCCTTCTCCCATAGATTAAATTTAATACGAGTATATCAACCGAACAAAAACGACTTCTGCTGGAGTATAATAATAAAATATAACTAAAGCTTTCGATTCAGTTACACAAAAATTTTCTGTATTTGTTATCAGAAGCGTAATATACGAATAGTTCAACAAGTTGTTACGAAAGGAAAAAAGATAACAGGTCGTACTTACGTACTGATAAACTACCTATAAACATATTACATTTTGCTCCTAATCCAGTCCTAGGTAGCACCAAATTTGGCATGCTAGTAGTTGGAAACAAGAAAAAAACTAGGTTACTAAAAATGTGGTGGTGTGGAACCCAAAAAATATTTTTTTCCAAAATAATTATGGCTTGGATGAAATGCGTGCACAGAAGGACGGACTATTACATGGCGCAGAGTCTCAGCAGTCATTGGTTGTTCAAGACATTCACCCATTAAATGGGGAAGATAGCGAACGATTTCTGTGCGAATTATCCAAAAGGAGACAGAAGACTCATATCATACGGTGTTCTTATATGATCGATGGCAGGCGTCTCCTATTTCGGCCCGAGGAGGCAGATATCATGCATAATAACAGCACAATTCGGCCCCAAACACAAAATTTACCTACCGGACGCCGAGATGGACGAACCTTACGTAGACATTTAAGCGCATGGAAATTAATAACGCAGGTAGGTTTTGCACCATTTTTCCTTGTGAAAATACATTTTATGAGGAGTAATTTTCTAGTATGATCTAACCAGAACGAACCATTTTTCCTGTGCGTAGAATAATTTGATATTAGTTTTCTTACCTGGTATTTTCGGGCCTTTAATGGGCGTCAACCTAGATGGCACATGGGGTGACACCTTTTAGGTGTCTTGAGGTTGTGAGGTTTTCCGATACTTAATCCACCATGAAGGGCATACCTTCGTAAATAACCGACACCCCTAGTGCCCAGTTAACACAAAATGATCTCAGAGATGGTAGTGGGCTTCACTTTCATGTTTGAGATCACATCAGTGAATCGAAAAGTGACTTCCATTACTATCGCGAAAACATCTATTCGGTGCCTCGTTGGTCATTTCGAGACATCAAATTGTGATGCCAAATGTGACTCGAAACTAGCCCAATGTGAGATTATATTTATACTGCGAAATCAAATGCACATCAAGATCATTTAACGTTATAATGTGAAATTGAATGAACTGGTACTTATTTGAAAATGCGCTTCACTTTCTGACTCTCTTGTTTGTCACAAACACTTCAAATTTAGAATTCTTTAATGAATTCATATGTATGATTCTGCGAGAATTTCATGTAAGTATTTCGAATTCATAATGAACAGAAACATGTAAAACAGCAATAATTGTGATAAACAGATTCATTTCAGAATTTCAATTTTCAAATTCGTTAAATATAATTTACAACATGCTAAATTCGATGTGATGTATAAAATTTTTTATCCATTCATTCACGCATTAAGGTATGAAATAAAAAGGAAAAAGATAGTGAAATGTTTAGACATTTCAAAATTTAAACCAACCTGCTAATTGTGATTCTTTTAAAACTTCATCACTACCAATCAATAATTGTTCTGCACTTACTTTGCAAAATACATGCCGATATAACACCTCCTTATGTATCAAATTCCCTGTTGCCACATCAATATTCAATTAGGAACCTGAATAAGAAATATGGAGAATTCGAGGTTGAAACAAATTTTGCCCTTTTTCAACATGAATAGAAACAATACCTCAATTTTATTATCCAAAGCAAAGGGTAATGAATTATGGTTTATATAACATGGGATGCTAGAAAACAAATACGTAAGTTGATTCCATAATGTATACTTTTGATAAACAAAGCATTAAAAGCACTATAGTTACCTAAATCATAACAAAAACAAAATTTTGAAATACAGAAAATACTAAAATTCAATTTCAGTTCTCAGCATTTTCTTCCCGACGAAATCAGTACCTAACCTGAAAATGCCGAATTTTTAAAACACTGAAGTATACCGTTTCACTTACCGTTCTTTTCCTTGAAGAGATACTAAGAAATCTTGGGTGATATTAACAAACACACTTGAATTAACTATTGAAAGAGATAATCAAACAGAACACTGAACACTATCACGAATGCTTATAGAATATTGATAAAATGACGACGTGCCATCAACCCAATACCTACAAGTTGTACACCCGACTCTCGAAAGTCTCGACAAACAACGCTCAATGCCGGTTATTTAGGTCACTGTTTCAGCAATGAAATCAAAATTCATGTCAATGTGCTTCGCAATTTTCTGCACATTTTGTACCTCGAAGCGATATTAACGAGAAGAAAATTGTGAACTATTCATAATATTTGGCACCACAAAGCGGAAACAGCAATGTATGCAAGTAACTCATACTGTTACCACAATAATCAAGAAAGCGACATCGCCTAGAGGTTTGTGTTTACTGGGTGTCAAGGACCAACGGTGTAAATCTTTTACGATAATTTTACTCGCCGTATGAAACCCTCCTTTCCTGCAATATTAGGACCAATAAGGGACGTATGCCTAGATAACACGCAGTTCCTAGCTTTCGAGCCGGTAATACCACTTTGTCATGGCAACCACGTATCCAAACAACAACGGAGAACTTAATATCATCTTGCTACTAATATGAATGTCAGTCTGACAGACTTCATGTCTATCAGGCATTATCTATAACTATTGAAGAATTCACGACAATGGAACTTTTTTTTTACTTTGTTGGTTCGTGAAATTATCTCAATAAATACTACTCATCGTGCTCATAATACTATCGATAATTCTGTCAGAAATCTTAAACTCGATCAAATTGCTTTGAGGTAACACCACTCGTCCTACCACTCGTCCTAAAGAACTCGTGGTGTTACCAAGCAATTTGATCTCGTTGATTTCTGACAGAATTACTATCGAGCACTCGTGGTATCACCCCCGATAGTTATATCGTAAAAATCTATTAAATTGTGAAAATAAGGACTAGAAATCCAAAATACGTTTTTTTTAATGTGAAAAACGGTTGTTCTTCTTCTCGCTTATCTTCCTAACGACAACTTAATTTAAAATAATTCAATTGACGTAGAATTTTATATACTTCAAGTTAAAGTGAAAAATTTGTTTTCGAAGTCACCTTGTATACAGCACAAGTAGAAAACTTGTTCAAGCTTCATTACAGTTTTTTCACTTGCAAATGAAGAGACTGAAACCGTTTCCAGCTTTCCCTCTTTTGGCCTATATGTTGTCTGGCCTATTGCGTAAAGCAAAAATTTTGTTTTTTCTTAGTTTTCTTTAATTTAATTTTCTTTGCTCAGTAGCTTTGATTGTATAAAAAAATGGTATATCGTATTTTTCCTATTTATGCCGACTTGATTCTACGGTCGCGAATTACGAAAACAAACCACTCAGCTTTATTGCGGCTCTTAGTCGATAAATAATTGGAACAAAATTGAAAGATTGGGTATGTTCAAGGTTATATGCATGAGTTAATCCTAGTTTTTTACGCGATGACAAAGACGATTGAAGTAAGTACAGTACTTAACAGATGATATACCCAGAATAAAGAGGGCACACTCTGTTTGTAGAATCATCAGTAGATTTGAAGACTAAGAAATCCAATAAACATATCTTCCAAAAAAATAATTGTTATTGATGTTGTTATTGATCATTTCCGTCAACCGGTTGTATCCCTACGCGCAACCCTCAGTAGTCTTCGAGAGACTTGTGCGAGTTAGGAAAGACACAGCCCTTACCTTTACACGGTGTTGAAAGTGGGTATTTTTGTTTCCAGAATAACTTCATATAGCGCCACTGGATTAAAATTGATTTTGTCATATTTTTCTAAATTCTCAATATTTTCTATACAAAATAAATTATAGTTTTGAAAAAACTAAATAAACACCCATTTATAGTAATGTGGACTAAAAATTAAAAAATGGTATTTGAAAATTAACTTTTATGTTAAAAAAGCGCGTGGTGCTTGATATTAGTTATTTTTTTTTCTTTATTTATTCAACGGGACTTGCCCAGTACATGATAACGATTACAGACCGTGACATCAGAAAGATATGGCTAACAAAACAATTGTTGTGGATTGTGGAACAATATATTGCACAGGTTATACAATTAGACAAAGCAATTTGATGAATAAGAACAATAGTACAATACTACAATTAAAAAATTACAGAAAAGATACAAAAAAGGAGAAAAAAAGAACATTTATCAAAGATTATTTTTCAATTTTTAGTTATTACTATAAAAGCAAGCGTGTTTCTTTATATCTTTCAAAACTATAATTTATTTTCATTGGTTCTTCTTATGTGTGTGAAGTTTTAGATTATTCGGACAACTGGAAGTAGGGAAAAATTACATTTAAAGATTTATGTTATTTTCATTATTAAAACATTATCATTTTTATTCTTGTATTGTCATCGGTCTTTGATATGTGTGCCAAATTTTAGTTTATTCGGAGGATTGGATGTGGGTGAAAACAGAATAATTTCAAAATTCTCATCGTTATTATTTTATCGTTATAACATTATTGATATAAAATTTTTCGATATCCCGTTTAGTTTTCTAGTTTTCGGAGATTTTAGAAAAAAGTACAAATTTTACAATTATTTTATAAATTTTCCACCTTTTAATCGAGTTGGAGAAAAACGGTTTGGAAATATCGGTGTGGCTGTAACTCTTTCGCGGACACGTCAACTTTTTTGAGACACTTCCTGGGTAACCTATTTTTTCATTAATTCATTTATCACAGAGCTTAGCAACTACCCATAACTCAAGCTTCATAGTGATGTAAACAATGGCTGGAAACAATGTTTTTGATACTTGCAAATATCTCCATACATGTTCCAAATCAGCACAATAATGATTTTTTATGTCCATACAAATCTAAACGCAATAATGAAAAAACAACATATAACTTACTACCTAGAAATAAAAGAACGCTCCTTTGTGGGACACAACTCCGTCACAACTGGACAAACTGAATTAGACACCTGTCTGCACATGCAGTCGTGATGTCATGAAGTAACTGATTGCCAATTCATGGTAAATTGTCAATAAATACAAAATATCCATTTCCAGAGACAATTCTCTGCTAAGTAAGTTACTCAGTGGGACACAAACCAACTTTCAATAAGTGAGTCCATGCAAATAACGACTCTGATCGAATTCTTGACCAGCAGAGTTAGTTAAATAATGTCTGCAAATTCAGTCACGTCCCTATGTGTCCGTCTGCAAAAGCAGACTTGTCCGCGAATATGGTAAAGACGTTTTCGAAGCAATTTCAACATTTTCATTTGTTTCTTTAGAACGGTCAATAACTCGATTTACCATTTTTTTGTAATATTTCCTGGTCTATTGAAAAAGTGTAATGACATTTTTTGTAGATTTTGTAAAGATGGCCAAAAAAAACAATTTGTCGAATTGTGAAAATATTAACCGTTTCTGAGATATTCCGTGTTGTCCAAACAGCAAATTTCGATTTTTTCCAGTTTTTCGATAATTTTCGTGAAAAATAGTTCCAGTAAGATTTGTTCGTCTATTCGAACTCTAACCGTCGCATTTTTCGAAATTCAGTTTAAATGAACGGTTCGAGGTATTCAATTTTTTTTTAAATTCGACATTTTCCGGAAAAAAACTCTGTTAGCATTTTCCGATCATTCTCAAAAACTATACACTTGTATAGGACATATTGAAGTATATCGTCAAAAAATATTGATTGATTAGATCAAGTTCTGAAGGGAAGTAAAAACGATATAAGAAAATGGAAAAACCTCGTAATTATTTTTTCGATTTTCCGATCGAGAAAAAATTGGAACTGACAAATATCGTCCTCAAGTTATTAAAATGATTCAAATTTCAAAGCGAAATCTCCAAAGGTTCTGAAAATATAAAGATTTGAATTGTTCACGGACAGACATTTTTTTTTTTGTTGGGTATCATTACTCCTGAAGTAACCATGGGTCTAAAACGTCAAATAAAAAAGTTGGTGTCCGTCTGGAGAACCGTAGTAATTATACAACTTCCCAAAAGGAAATAGTATAAAAATTGTGGAAAATAATCATCAAAATTTATAAAAGTTTTATTTTTATCAATACACGTATTTATACATCAGCTATATAAAAAAAAAATTCAAACTTTAACTAATACTATTATTTGAGGTTCAGTCAAGGAGACATTTGAGGAACATTCATAAATTCTTTGGACTAAATCAGAGAGAGTAATAAGTAATTTAATTAGGTATATTTCTTGTGGAATCATACATGAAACTTAAAAGTTATTTCTATCAGTTATCTAAAATCACAAATCATCTTTAAACATGAGTACAATAATAATTATGTAAACAAAGTAATGGCATCTACTTGCCACTATCTAACAAAGCTTTACCAAGTTGCGTTTGCTTTTTCTTATAGGCTTTAAATTCATTTTCCAAATTCATCAGCTCATTCAGTATATCAGGGTTTCTTGGTTCCAATTTGTATGCTTCATCTAACCGTTTCTTGGCCAAATTAAAGTCCCCCAATAATCGAAGACATCGAGCATTGTTGTAGTAACATTTCGCAGATATTCTCAAGTCAGTCCCAGTCGCAAGTTCTTTTATTCTGTTGAAGTTGATGCAGCCCTTTTTGGGCTCTTCAACCATGGTGTAGCACACCAGCAAATTTGTATACAGCCTCATTAGGAGTTCTTGCTGTTTAACCTGATCATCATAGTTGGAGAGTTGACTCATTTCTAGTTTACCCACTGCTGTGTTATACTCTTTAATGGCAGCTCGAATATTCTTTCCAAACAAATCCTTACCTTTGGCACACAAAGCAAGGCAGTATTCGTACACATGTATGAAATTTCTCTGTTCATCTGGTGGAAGCGACTGATAAGTAGAAGCAGCACCTACATTAACAATTTCCAGAAGTTCTATTTCGAACAGCACCTCTGTATTTGCTGGTACTCGGTTGAGACAACCGAGCATTCCATAAGCATATTTTGGTTGAATTAGAAACTGTGATTTCTCGTTGAGCTTCATGCTTTGGACAGCGATCTCCAATCCTGTAATAACTTCCCCAGCATTTATGCTAAACTGATGAGGTTTTTTCCTGGCATAAGTAGAATCAAATGGCTCTGCATTGAATTCTATATATCCATTATAGTGGACTCTAACAATGGCCAAGTTTGGCGGTTTTTCAGCATAACCCTCACGAACGATACGTTTCTTGATTGCCCCATTGTCATATAAACTGACCATCTTCCCAGCGATAGTCTCAAATGGTTGTCCTTCAATATATGTATCATCATCTTGGTAATCCCCTCCTGCCACTTGCATGTTCATAAAATCCAGCAGATTTTTCTTATACTGAAGATCTTCCTCGGTTTCTTTCTCCACATCTTCCACTGCTTCTGTTTTCACTGTGAACACCACCCCATCTTCCATCAATTCCCTGAAAAGATACATCAGTAAAACATTAGCAACAAACTTCTCGATAATCTCTAAAACTCAATCTTACTTTAGCTTGATGGGTTCATTCAGAGTAACAGGCATCTTGAAGGTTTTCTGTTCAAGATCTGGTCCTGAAGAGATTATTCCTTGTTTTTCTACTGTGATTAATTTCGAATTTGTAGGTTATGTTTACGTGTGAAGATGATCACTCAGAGATCTCGATAAATGACACACTTTACACTTATGTAGAGTTGCTATTCCACAAAAAATCATCAAATGACTATAAAAACTAAAACCATAATCTTTATTTTCAACTTTCTGTTTTCTGATAATCTGCAACTTCCAACATGCCTCCACAAAAAGTAAAATCACAGTATTTATGCTTCTTTTAAGCATAATACTGTGGTAAAATCCGATAGGAACGCGCTCTGTGATTGGACACCGTAATCCGTAATGTCGGGAAATTCAAAATGACAGACAGTCGATTGCAAACTGAGCGTAAATTATTAGCCAACTTAACTTGACTTGTCTAACTTTGCGTAAACAGAATAACCATTAACCGTAGGAAATTGTTAGTACCAAAATTCAGAAAGCGCGTCCAACATGTATTTTATGTGAACCAATCACAGAGCGCGTCTCTATTGGATTATACAAATATATTCTTACTAACTCCATCTCCGGGGCAGAAACTCAACCTAATAACTCCGTGGTCGTTGTATGCGTGAATAGAATCCGCTCAATAACTTCAATAATGGACCAGTTCCACAATTTGCGTGATTTCAATAATGGGCCTTTACACATTTTCAAATGTTTGAAGTAATTTAAAAAATTATTCATTCTTTACAGGTAGCTTCCTACTACTGAGACTCCCTTTGAAATCCGCGGAATTCCATGTCAACAGTCCTCTATTCGGCCCTACTATATCTTCTTGCAAATTAGCAGTTTGGATATACCAGGAAGAAATGGAAGGAGGGGACATCAGAATCGTCGGTGCTAGATATGATGACAATACACAATGGTTCATAAAAAGTATACCAGGGGATAATAGTAAGAAGTAAGCAAAAAACGTCCAAGTGAGTTTACTGATGGTTTCGTAAATCAATTTTTTATTTCTAGGTGGCGAAAACATGAAATGTCCGTTGGTAAGATTTCTAAGAATTTCACCATCATTCTTGAAGTGGTCGCACGGGAAAATATGGTTAATCGTGCAACAGTGGCATTTGACAATATTAAGTTGTTCCATTGTTATCATAAAAACGACGATTCCTGTTCACTTAATCAATACAAGTGCAAGACTACAAAAAATTGCCTGAACAGTACCAGTATTTGTGACATTACCAAGGACTGCCTTTATGGTGATGATGAGCAACAGAGTTGTGGTAAGAGGTTCAGCTATATACAATAAGACGTTTTATTCTCTAGGACGTACCTGTATTTTGGCATCTCGAGAAAGGTGAATGATACAAAAGTTGGATAAACTAAAGAAAACTTGCTCATTTCAGAAATGTTTACAAAAATTTTAAATGTCCAGTTTTTTAATATGAATTTAAAAAAGGTCCAATATAAGTATGATAAGAGTTTGACCTAATAATTATATCAGTCATTATACAAGTACATGATGTGAACTGTGAAATGCTAGATCGTAGAAATATATTATTTGATTTGATTATTTCATTCACACCTGCCTGCTTCTATAACATTTCATTACTAAATTCACCTGATATGTAATATGAGCGGCTATTTTGGTAAACAGAGAAATATGATCGGCTATTCTATTTGATTGCATGAGTGTCAAACTTTAAAATAAATCACACATACACAAGAAATATTGAAAATATTTCGTTTTGGCAAATATGAGTCTGTCTGGAGATAATTTATGTCTTTTCGGAACGTATTCGAACGAGTATATGAATGATTGTATGTTGTTCAAATAAAATAATCAAACTGTATATCACTCTCCAATGACAAATGACCATGACAAGAAAATATTTTCTTTAAAATTCACTGGTATTTTGAGACAATTCAATTTGACCACATGAATATTATTAATCAGATTATTAATGTTTATATGGTATCATCAAATTGTCAAAATACGAGGTATTCTCGATAGAATCATGAAATAAACAATAGTCGGCTATTCTTGGGATATTACCTACCTATGAACATTTCTGTAACGTTCCTCTCATTTCTCTAACTCTATAGTTTTTCATTGCTACCGAGAGATCAGAACATATTTTTATGTTTATCTACGAGTGCATCTGATTGAATATCAAATAGAAAAAATAATGTCTTATAAACCTCTGGTTTCCGTATTTTCCTTCAAATTGATCAATAACCAACACTGGAATTAAATATTCCAGATGAAATGCCATTCGGTTCACGATGTAATTTCGAAGAAGACTGGTGTGGCTGGCAAAATATCGATATTAAAATAATCAAGTGGGCTCGTCACAATGGATCTACTCCTACAAACTTCACAGGGCCCAACTTCGACCATACATATAAAAATACAACAGGAAATTACTTGTATGTCAACATGCTCAAAGAAAATGCCAAGTTTGCCACAGCAGCAATACTGAGAAGTGTAGATTTCAATCCGCCGCCAAAGGTTCACGGGAATTTTTCGTCTAGGTTCTATAATTCCTGTGCGGTAAGTACAATTTATTAATTTGTAAACGTGGATCTTCGAATGTAAAGTTGTGTGCATAAAAAAGTCGTACAGCAGTTATAGGCTATTGCGAGTCAGGCATGTCAATCTTAATTATTAAAAATTTTATCGACTTTGACAAGTAGTGTCAGAATTCAAACTATTTTTTCAGTAAGGCGCTTTTAACATTTTTCTAGCGCAATTAGTGTAATGTCCCAATAAGTGTCGTACCTTGTACGACTTTTTTATGCACACATCAACTGTAAAATTCATTGGTTAAAACCAAGTTTTATGATTTTTTAAAGTATATGTATTATTTTATTTTTATCTTAAAAGATAAATGGGCATAGAATTTCTGGAAGAGAGTTCATTTCAAATTTGTAACAGGTGTTCACATTCATACTTTCAAGCATTATTCTTTTCAATCTCAAATCGTTTTTTTCGAATAAAATGAGTAAAATCAGGTATTTTAGGGATGAGTTTTTTAAATATTACAACATTGATGGACATAATTTCACGAAGTCTGAACAATATATTTGTTGATTTCATTGAAAATATGAACAGGATGTTCATAAAGTAGTTGTGGAATCATCTGCTACTGAAAGTTGGAATTTAGTCGCTGTTTTCCATCGTACAAGATAACCTCTCTTGGAAGGGATTCATGTTTTAAAGAGAAACATTCTCAATTGAAAATTGAATCAATACATGACTCCTCTGGAAATGGAAAAACACTACGATAAAATTGAAGTTTTTTGTAATATCTAACAGAAAACAACTACTTCCCCGGCAAAAGCCACGCTGGACATTGAACTACATCTGATAGATATTGAGAAAGACCCTATATAACTTGAGAGAAAAAATCTGAGGAGTCATGTATTGATTCAATTTTCAATTGAGAATGTTTCTCTTTAAAATATATTTGTTATTGTAGCACTACCGGTTTCTCCTGGAGTGACGGCATCTTCTTTATTTTCAATAGGATACCCTGTATTTTACAAAAAAAATGGATTTCTCTCATGATTTTGATTCAAACACATGTATCACACCCTATACCCAGGCAAAACGTTCGGTTTTTGAGTAATTCGAGTTTTTCTAGAAAAAGTGACAAATGCAGCCCATCGGACAAAAGCCATTTTCATGTGAATTACAATTTTTTGTGATATACAAAACGAGACAACAAAAAAAACTGCTCCTTGGATGACTTATACCTTGAGGACCAAAAGTCCGTCGCCCCTCCTCTCCGTAACTTCTTTATTTTACATATTACGAATAAATGTGTCTCAAAAAAGCGCATCGACCTAGTAGTTTGTTTTTTAAATACGACACCCTGTGAATCATAGCATTTTTGGATTCTACGTTAAATTTTGAACAAGAGGTATTTTAACTAATAACTAAAAACGTTATTATCTATTTTAAAAGATGTTCGACATGTCCACCCTGAATTTCTTGACACATAAATAGTAGGGTTGTAAACTCTTCCCTAACATTATACACTGCATTATTTCTGAACACACTTCAATACTTCGATGACGACCCACAAACCACCTTAAAAACTGCGGATTTCACATACCCTCAATCGCGCTAATCGTTCTTGTTCCTTTATCATTATATTTATAACTACGAAAACCCTGAAGAGCATACGTCATAAAATCATTACACATTTTTCCAGCGGGCTGACGGCCTATAACGTTTTTAGTTATTAGATAGCCTTTTCATTGGTAGAACACTCCCACAAAATTCCATTTCTTTAACACTTCAACAAATTTTCTTAATTTTGGAAGCGTGTCACTTTTCAATGACAGGCCTAAGAGCGTTTGTTTACATGAAAGGCCCCTTTTAATTTTCGACAAGGAATCACACCCAAAAAACTTTCGCACTTATTTGGAAACACCCTGTATATAGATCGCGTTAAATAATGAAGATATTCCTTTATACTTCACAAATATAGTTCATAAATGAGGTAGGTAATAATCCTCAATGGAATATATAATAATATCAACTTCTCAATCTTCACATATTGATTTGAAGAGTTCAAGTTCAAGAAGATTTTTACCTATTTTATAATAATATTAATTTTATTGTCATACTTGCTGGTGACTTTCTTGTTCATCACCATCAGATCTGAACAATAAATGAAGTGATGTCGTACATGGCAAAAAAATTAGCAGTGTATGTTTGTTTTAGATACGTTTCTATCTGCATAAGACAGGAAAGCACAATAGTGGAATATTAGTGCAAGTAACTGAGCTGAGGCCGTCAGAAAATGTTTCTGTGGATTTATTATGGAGTTATAGTGATCATGGTGATCAATGGGTGAGACAGGTCTTCATACTTCCTAACATTTCACACAGGTGCGTCTTTTCTCATTACGAATCTGGAATCTTATCTGTATATGTATTACCATAATGACCGTTTTCAGGTATTTCATACATTTTGAAGCAAGGAAAGGTATCAGATACATGAGTGATGTAGCCATAGATGATGTGTCTCTCAGCCCTGAATGTTTTGGGCTAAATATACCAAAGGAAGAACTTAAAGGGTATAATTACTGGGACGTTAGGGAAGGACATGCACCTGAAAAAGAAATTCATAAAGATTTCCTCAACAAAACTTGTGAGGGCGCTCATTCGTTTCATTCCATTCTCGATTAATGTTCGATTTCTTTCAGATTATGAAATAACAACCTGTAAAGCCAAGGGAAGATTTGGGCCAACTCAACCAGAGTGTTCCAAGGCATACAATGGTACGAATGTGAACATGAAGGTCGTACACGAACCAGGAGTTACTGGAGTTCAGAAATGGGTTGTACCAAAAGACGGATATTACACGTAAGCCACCTATTTCATAAGAATTATATATAGCAGACCGGGGCTGGTTAGATACAGGGGTAGGTTGGTACATATCGAATAGCTCCAGTGTTTACAACAGATACACACTTCATCGGTGTGTTCCTCTGATCCAAAAACTAGTCTGCTGTGCAGTGAACGCCACATGTTCCTTTCAGATCTCCAGTTTTTTTTATTCTTATGTTTTAATGATTGTTAAGTAAATATTTTCATTTATCTGAAATTTTGTAAAACATATGTTTCATAGACAGGGTTCAGTTTCAATTATATCAGGAAGTCAATATAGGTAAGGTTGCTATAGGCCATTCTACGTTCCTGAAAGGTGATGACCATGTCCCAGGTTTCCCTTGTGAACCTAGCCTCAACTGTTTGTTATCTCTGGGGGCGACAGAGTCATGGGATATCCATCGAAGGATTTGAAATGGATATCCTTCGGCAGATATCCTTTGGAAATCCCTAGGGTATTCACAGTAATTATGGATGTGATAAAATTGCAAGACAGATTTTGAGATCATCAATATCTGAGTTTGTTCCATGCTCGTACACGAATAGAAGCATCTGATCTTATCTTCCTTTTTCCGACTGGATTTGAAATGGTTATCCATAAGATATCCGTCGACGGATTTGGAATGGATATCCTTCAACAAATATCCTATGAATACCCATAAGATATCCACAGTAATTATGGATGTGATTAAATTGCAAGACAGATTTTGAGATGTCCTATAAGATATCCAAAGCAAATATTGACAAGTTTGAATTGCAAAATTTAATTGACATATGGACTGAATTATTTGAAAACATCCCATTTTTCGTTTTTCTACTGGATTTGAAATAGATATCCATAAGGTATCCGTCGATGGCTTTGAAAAGGACATCCTTCAGAAAATATCCTCATGGATGGCCATAAAATACCCAAAGCATTTACAGTAATTGGCAGATTTATTTCCATGCCATCAATTCCTGAGTTTTTTTAATGCTCGTATGTTCAGATTGCGTTTTTTGAAAAAATTCAATTTGGATTCCTTCTGGATTTGAATTGGATATCCATGAGATATCCGTGGATAGATTTGAAATGGATATCCTCCAGAAGATGACCTATGGATTCAAATTGAAAGATTAATTTTTAAATTTTCAATTTCTGAGTTACTTTCACGCTCGTACATATATGGACTAAATTTTTTGATTCGTTCTCCTACTGGATTTGAATTAGATATCCATAAATCGATATCCGTCGATGGATTTGAAATGGTTATCCCTCGGAAAATATCCTGAGGATGGCCATAAGATATCCAAAGCAATTATAAGTGTATTCTTTATGCCATCTATTATTTGTTGGATACTAATAAATTAACACACATATTAGGGACTTGCTTCATTCATTATACTACTAATCCATTTTGTTGTCGAAAAAAATGCGTTTTCTTGAATTCTATCTCACTTCTCATGAAAACACCTCCATAATTTCCTTAATTTCTCACACAGAACTGTCGATTCTTAGTGGTCCTATTGTTAAGCGCATATTTCTATTCCATTCAAAAATTAAGAACGGTACGGGATGTTTTCATGTGAAACAAATTTAAATATTTTAAAAAATGTAAGTTTCTCAGGAATGAAGGTGTTGCTATAGTTATATAGCTCATTTATTGATCAAATCAGTTATGCTTTCACTCAGATCTGATTTTGTCATTTATTCGGGAAAGTGTGAATACCGATTCAGAGATGTACAAATCTACCCAAATACCAAATGTTGTGTTTCGGTACTTTTCAACGTCTCAGAGGCAGTAGTTATTTTCTGAATGTAAATAACTTTGCAACGACTTCTGTCATTTTCAAGGTTCATATTGAGTGGAGCTAGTGGCGGTAAGGGTAGTTCTGCCATGGGATCATCCAAGGGTGCCACGATAAGGACAGTGATAGATCTGAAGAAAGGACTGGAAATCTATATGTTGGTGGGCCAGGAGGGTACTAGCTCCTGTGTAAAGGTACTGAATTGAGTTTAAAAAATCTTTGTAATATTGCTCATTTGTGGTTTTATTTGCAGAGCCTTGGTACTCAGAAAAATTCTTCTTGTCATTCTAACAATATTTTCGGTACTGGTATTCGAGGAGTCCTTTATCTTGATATCAATGATAGTGGTGGAGGTGGTGGTGGTGCGACTTACATCTTCACAGTGAGTTTCAATTTTATTTATTATAGAATATCTAGTTTTCAAACAATATTTTAATTTTTAGCGTAATCGTACCAAAGAAAAAATGCCCTTAGCTGTTGCCGGTGGGGGAGGTGGGTTGGGTCTAGGTCGTTTCATTGTGGACAATGTGCAACAGCATGGACAAGGGATCAACAAGTCAAGATTACCCTATACTGGAAAGATGTATGGGCCCAAGTAAGTTTTGTACATGTATATAACATTACTGAGCACAATTAGAAATATTGCATTTTTTTAAAGAATAGAAAATATTGTTGCATGAGTCTTAGATATAAGAAAGTACATAATTATGAAAACGGTATGTGAGCAACTGTGATTTTATATAAAAGAATATACCAGAAGTGATATAAACTTCAGATTTATGCATGGGTCACCTGAAGGTTAATTTTCACTTCTTTCGTCTCTATAATATGTAAATATTTGAATGTGAAACATTTTGTTTCCTTCGAAAGCTGTATGAAAGAAAAATGGACGGTAGCTGAAATGAGTTGAATTTATCTTACCTTCATCCCGTAAAGATCTGGCCGACCTCCTGTGGTTGCTTAGAAGGATATCTCTCTGATCTTCTTTGGAAGACATGGAAATGAGTACTGCACAATGCACAATAGTTAATTCAAAAAAATCACTAATGAGTTCTTGGAGAAAATTGTGCTCTCCTGTTGAGATTTTCTGAGTTCGACCACTATCGTACCGAATAGAAATGATCTTTAAAGGGCTTTTTACCCGCGCAAGTAAATATACTGTTATACACAGTGAGCAAAATTAAATTATTGATAAACACGACCTGTTGCAGGAAGGTCGTTAATAGAAAAAGGTAATAACTGCTATACTTATCATATAATAATTGAAGACAAACAGATAACAAAGAAAGTTGAGTCATTGTTTAAATAGAACATAGTTAGTCAATGCCTGTGGAAAAGGTATTGGACACAAACGCGAGTGTCATCTAGCGTGATTAGTTACAAACATGACTATTTGACGTCGTTTTAGTGCAGGTTTCTTCAAAAAACACTGAATTTAATGCTTTTCCATTGTTTTATTCAAGTTACGACATGACTTGGAGGCCAGATCACTGAAGTTACGACATGACTTGGATGCGAGCTCACTATCGCCATCTACATGTCGCATCCATTTTGATCCAATTATAATCCCATAAGGTTGACTAACTATCTTCTATATAAACAATGGTTGAGTGGAAACGCGACACTATGTTTGACATTTTGAATACAACTATGTCACTTTTTGTGATAACTTTTTTTTAAACTTTACTTTTCAATCGAGAGGGTTAAGGATACGTTCAAGTCATCAATTTCAGTTCTATTTTTTTAAAATATATCTCTACTGTTTTTCATCAAAATGAATATGCTATGTAATATTTAATTTTCAAATTGAAATAACAAATTTTCTTCAAATGGCAACATCATGGCTCGTCGGATTAACGTCATTTAATATTTCTGAGGTTTTGGCTGTTTCCCTGACTAGTTTTGACAGTTCTTTAATTTCTGGTGTATCCAGCGGTTTTTGCCTTGTTTGTCATAGGAATGTAGCGGTTTATGTGGGAAGTAAAATTCGAAAGAATATGATTTTCTCATAATTTATTTTGAATAGTAACTTACTATCAAATTCTGTATCAAATGAGTTGTTCCAGTCCACCAGCATTAGCATGACTGAATATTCTGCCTGATCTCTTGTAATTTTCGAGATTTGGGTTAACATTTAAAGTTATTATTTTATAAGTGTGGTCTGATATTTCTGTGACATGAACTATTGAGTAATTATATAGAATTAATGGTGATAATTTCCCCGATATAAACATAAAGTGCAGTCGAAAAAGAGTAAAGTAAAGGTTAACAATTTCTTATCCACTAAATTGGAGAATCTGAAACCTTTGGTGGTGTTCAATGATTTCTGGCATCAAAGTCCACAAATTAAAAATATTCAACTGCCTACATTAATCATGTAGGTGTGTACTTTTTGCAATGTAAAGATTATCATCTTCAAATTTTAGGAGTGCTGGTGCAGGAGGGGGCTGGAGTATGTTTCTAGGCCTCGTTGATGCTGCCCACAAACCAATGATGGGTAGTTCTTTGCAAGCCGGAGGTATTGGAGGTAAAGCTTGTTATAATTCCACCGACCACCGAGGTGATGGAGGCTTTGGAGGTGGTGGAGGTGGTTGCAGGTATTAAACAACTTTTCTAGTTTATTAATTATAAACTTTCCTTATTATATTAATCCCAAGGTTTTGAACCCAAAAAATATATTTCATCTAAATCCCGAGGATCGCGATGAAATAGTTTGACAAACTGCCTTGAAGTGACGTATTTTCTATTGGTTTGTTTTAAATTGTATGAAACGATATTTTAAAATGACGTCACTTTGAGGTACCTTGCTCAAACTAGTTTACCGTGAGTCACGGGCTTGAGACCTATTAGTAGGGTTTCTGTCTTGTCGAAGATTTTTGTGTGAATAATCATCAATCAGGTCTAGATTAGCACCGGGTATAGGTCATTTTCGTTGACCAATTTCCAATAATATGAAATGTCAAAAATATCTGTATTTGTGAAATTGCACTCCTTAACCAACTAGGTATGGTGGAGGAGGGGGAGGATATGCTGGAGGAAATGCTGCCTCAGTTAACTCGACCAATGGAGAAGGCGGCTATTCTTTTCTGGACTTCTCCAAAGCCATTTCCACACTCTCCGAAGTGCGTTCTGGATACAATTCAGGTCCTGGATATGTGCTAATTATACCAGAAATCGATGGTTGCGATTGTGACTATAAATGTATCGCTTTAGACGCCAAGAGGTCTGAGGTGACCTGCATTTGTCCTGCCAAGTGGGAATTGAAAGATGACAAGAAGACTTGCCAGCGTACGTAAGCATTGAATAAGTCGATAATAAGTGAAATTAATGTTTTATATTGTTGCAGCTTTGGACAAGACAACGAGCGAAGGACCTTATCCAACGTGGTTTGTCGTTGTGCTGATAGTCACAGTTTTCTGTTTGACAGCCGCATTTGGAGTGATATGTTTTGTTTTATGTGAGTTTCATTAAATCTTTTTCTGAAATTCCACTTAGGTAGAAAATCGTATGAAAACATTAAAAAAAATCCTAAAAATATGAGCGAAGAAAAATGCAATCTAATGAATTCACAGTACATAAAAATTTACAATTGTTATTAACAAATTGAGATGAAAAAAAGGAAGTTTAGTTTTTCGGTAACAATAAAAAATCTATTGATAATTGGGAAATAAAGATTCTTAAAAGGGGGCGATTTCCTATAAATAGTCCCTCATCCTGGAACGCTATCTACATTATTTATGATTTTATCTTAACTCGCGTCCGTTGCGGCGTGGGCGCACCACCGCTGAAGACAGTATAACATTAAATAATTTTTTTCTATGTTCATGCAAAAAACAAAACTTTATTGATTTGTATTCAGTGGAAAAACTGTTCTTTATTGCACTGAGTGCAATAAAGGCTTTATTGCACGTCGAGTGCAATAAACATTTACTTTTTTGCACTTGTTAGAATGAAAATTCGATGCGAGTGGAGAGTTCCGAGAGCGAGCCGAAGGCGAGCCTGAGGAACCACGAGCATCACGAATTTTCCTTCTAACCGAGTAGCAGACTATACTTTCTCCACGATCAAAGATAGGAAACGTGACAGCAATAATTTTGACACTTACTCAAATTTTGCCACTACGATGACAATCTGCGTCAAGGCTAATGTTATTATTGCTAACCAGTGTGAGAATATTATTCTATCACAAAAGAGAGAATGTCAATACATTTAAATTGCATGGGGGCAGAGGTGTTGCAGAATATTTCTTCAATCTCAAGAGAGAGAATTCCAGCATTCTGTAATCAAATTTGATTTCAGAATTGGCAAATTCTGTAATGATCGTGGAGAATTAACTATTATAGCTTTCAATTCCCGATTTAACATTTGAAAAAATTATGCTATTATCTGAACACTTGGAAGAATAAAGTCCTGTTGAAAAGAAAGTTTTAAGTTGATTTTTCAAAAATGGCGTTTCGTTTTCACAAATGGCGACGTAAAAGTTTAAATAATTGACTTATGAAGTTTTTGCTTCTTGGAGCCTTCTTATACATATACTCACAAAAATCACGTGATGAAAGTTTATGAACATTTTTTATTTTGTTAAAGTTAAAAATAAATGAAATATCTAAAAAAATATGTTATTTTTTTAACAAATGTTATGTTATTAATTAAATAGAACAGTTTATTGTGGGGAAGTAAATTGTTTTTACCATTTTGTTGTCATGAAAAAATAATGATTTTTTTTCCTTGATAGCATTTTTTATTGTCTATAATGTTTTTTTTCGTCGACCTCTGCAAAAAATGACATTTTACGTACTAATTTCCGGACGAAAAATCGACTATTTTTGAAGGCAAGTACTTTTCGTCCGCAAACACTTTTCGTCCGCAAACCCTTTTCGTCCGCTGTGGTCACTATGATACGGCACGGTACGAGAGCGGCGAGAGTCATTTTCGTAAATCCACGTTTTAATTAATACATAGGCGCCTGTGACAATAACTGTCATTTGCTGTTGTCAAATTAATTATTTACGAAATCCGCTAGATTTCAGGTAAAGCACTTCCAGAGAGAAGTTTTGGAAATGGTGCTGTTGGAGCACCTGCATCTGAAGTTGCATCAACAAGTACCCAAAATCAAAACTTGTCTCTTGCATCTTCTTCGACAGCAGGAATTAATATCAATAATTGCACAAACTGTACGTTCAATATTCAACTTCGAGATTGATTTAATTTTGTAGTATAGTTGAAATAGAGAGTTGTTACACTTCAAATACATTTTGTTTATATTCATTAAAATTATGATCGAGTCTGCAGTTCGAAAAGTTGGACGTAGCTGAGGCCAGCAAACATGCGAGTACTTACTTTCATAAAGGTATGTAGAGGTCGACGAAAAAATGTAATGTGCACCTCGGCGAAAAACTGTCTACTGTCTCGCCTGCTTGCTATCCTCGGCTGCGCCTCGGCTATCAATTTGCAGGCTCGACTATAATATACAGTTTTTCGTCCTTGGTACATAAATAACTATTTCATATTTCCATTGTTTAAATAAGTAGTTAGGAAATAACTTTTTCTTTCAATTCCATAATTGGCATTTCTCAATAGGGTAACAATTTTTTAATCAATACTTCCATTGTTTATTAAGTTAACAATTTGTTATAAACAAATTTTAACCAACATTAAATTGTTTTTCTTAAAGTAATTAAAATTACAGAAACTGCTATATGTAACAAAATACTTTTGTGTCTTTCATAACACTTTCCAATATTACACGATACCGATATACCAGCCACTTAAAAAAATAAAGTCATGTTGGAAAGACATTCTTGTTGATTTTTCAGTTATAAAATTTTTAACTAATAATTTGTACTCCTACTTTCACGAATGGCGACATAGAAGTTAAAATAATTGACTTATAAAGAAGATCACGTGATAAAATTTATGAATTTTTTTTATTTTGTTTATTATAATTGTTTGCATTAAAAATAAATGAAATATCCAAAAAATTATATAATTTTTTTTTAAACAAATGTTATGTTATTACCGTTTCGTATCTAATAATGGCAATAATTAACGCTGAGTAAATTATTTTCAAGTCATTTGTTAATACATTTTTCATAAACAAATAGAACAGTTTACTACTTATATAAAAATTAATTGTTTTTCCATTTTGTTCTCACGACAAAACAGTTTTTATCAACAATTTTATCTAGTTAAAAATTAGTTATAAACAAATTTTGACCAACGTTACAAAGTTTTTCTGAAAGTTATTAAAATTACAGAAACAGCCTTATGTAACAAAATACTGAATTATTAAAAAAATACACTTTTATGATACTTTTCAATAATACGCGATACCGAAGTTAAAGCGGCCACCATATTTTTCTGAGTTCAACCATACTACATACGTCATATCTTACAGTTTGAATCACAGTATACTGAGTATAAAGAAAACCAGTGTGACACATGCAATGGTAACTAAGAACTTATTGTCTGGTTGCTAAGGGCTTTCATATGTTTGCTTAGCCTACTATTCAGGTGTAGCAAAATACTCGTACTAAATACTGAGTAGTTCTTAGGTTTACGTTGCAAAATGAATAATGAAATGAATGTTGAGAAATATGAACACTGGTTTCCTTTATACTCAGAATACTGTAATTCGAAGTGTAAGATATGACGTATGTGGTATGGGCATTCAATTTTTGACATAAAAATATACCCTTTCAATTTAAGAACAAATATCGATGACGTCATATCTTGAAAGGTGGTAAGGGAAAAAAATATTTTTTTCTAAAAAAATGTGAAAAACTAAAATACAAAATCGACCTGTCCGAGCTTTTCCTCCGAAAATAATCAACTCGTAAGATAATAGAGCGTTTCCACACTTTATGAACGCACTGTATAATTTTTTGAAGAGTCAACATAAGAATTTATTTTCAACTGGACTTTATTACATCATAATATTTTGAAATGTTAAAATTGAGATTTAATACTATAAAAAGCAACTTATTTCCTGTACTATACTGCCTTCAGCGGCTTTGCGTCCATATTGTAACGGACGTGCGGAGCTGTACTATCGGCATTAAATTAAAATTACAAATAATGGAGATAGAGTTCCGGTAGTCGGGACTTTTTTATTTGAAATTTCCTCCTCGTCAGTCATAACGGTTTTAACTAATTTATTTTTACACATGAAATTCAACTTCTAATTCATATCACAATAATTTATATACTACTTCAAATCAGACCGTGATTAATCTCTAACTGTATCTGCCCTCTGTGCAATCGGTTGTTTATTTATTTCCAAGAAGGTCACTTGTTGAAATGGTTCTCGAGAATTGAGAATATTTGCCAGCTGTTCGACTACTCGCTTCTAGATGACTCGGCCTTTTCTAGAAAATGTCAGCTGGCATTCCGAAGTGATGACTCAACAGTATTTACGGAATGTCGGTGAGGACTGCTATGCAAATGAGGCGACAGGCCCGGCTCCAATTCGTTGCAATAACAGTTTTTTCAAATTTCTTTATTATGAATAGTTTTTGAATCATTAGCTAAAAACTAAATGTCTTCTTTTTTCATAATAATTTGTTCATAACAATTGCAATTATTTATTTGCAAAATCATTGTCATTCCGAATTTTATGAGCTCTCGCACATTATTAGGAGATTTATCAGTAACACCGATTTGAACTTGTTGACCAGATTTTTGGTGTTTCGGTGGTTTACTAAGTTTTTAATGAAAATATCATCGAAATGAAATTTATTAAATAATTCCGCAGATAATCGATATCAACAAAGGGCATCAGGTATCATGAGGCGAAAAATGCTCTCAGGTGCAGATTTACAGCTCGACAGACTACGCCTCGCCTCTGATAGCATGATGACCGAATACAATCCAAATTATGAGTTTGGAGGTGTTGTGTACACTCTACGAGACCTGAATGATATTCCCAGAGACCAACTACGATTGGTTAGGTAAGTACCTTATTCTCACCTTTATGTGTAGGTATTATTATAACTATCTGTATCTGACGTCGCTGATGTATCATAGGAAATTTATGGCAAAGAAAATTGCCCTCTACCCGTCTTCATCAGGTACATTCATGTAAGCATTTGTGAAAAAGATTATTATTATTATCATATACTATTCTCTAATACAGAATCTATGGTAAAAGTCAACATTCTGGTGTAAATAACTTTGATGGTCACCAGAATCCTTTCTTGTTAAATCAAATGATAATAATAAATTTTAATAATTTGATTCCTGACCCCATACAGAAAGCTACGCATAGTGGCATGCAAGAAAGAATCAATTCTTGTTTAGGATAAGACGGCGATGTTTTCGAACATCTGTTGAAATGAACTCGAGTGAAAAGAAGAATGACTGTATTAAATATCAATAACCAAAGATATAATTCACGTCTCTGGTAGCATTTTATTTCAATCCATTCACTTTCTTGGTTTGATATTGCTTCGAATGATTTACAGGGGTGTATTTTAGGTAAATGATATTCTTTATTAATTTGATATATTTTTTTCTGTAGTATCCAAAAATACTAGAATGGTGTATGGTTCCCATTTGAAAAAATCGTGTTTCATCAGTTTTCTGTAAAATTTGTAAAATTTGTTTATACGAATCACCCAGGTTTTCGGAGAAAACCCCTCAATAGCAGAGCTTGTGCGAGCAAGGGAGATGTTTTGGGTGACTGGAAATTTTGACCACCCTGTAGATTATTTTTAAAAATTTGATGGACCTGTTCATGACTTGATGTTTCAGGTGTGATTTTTTGATAGGTATTTCTCATTTCGAACTGTTAGTATCTATGAGTTATGATTTTTTCGGAGAAGTTCTGTAACTGTCAAATTTTTCAGAAAAAAATCAATATCTCAAAAACTAACAAATTTGGGTATAGGCATTGTTACACAAAGAGGATATAAAATCTGCTAGAAAATAAAAAAATTTAATGAAATAGAGGATGTTCCATTTGAACTAGGATAGTTGCCCTCTACCGGAAGTTGAAAATATTTTAGTTGAGAAGGAGATATTGTAAAACACAATGCCACAAAATTTCAAGTATTTATTTTAAATGGTTCTCCGTATATTCCTAACGAACGCACGTCGTGAAAGTAGTCAATACAGTCCCAAACTTATAGCTGATGCTAAGGTTTCGATTTCGATCATATCCAGTAATGGTATACATATAAATCAGATAATTAGTAAAAATGTGAAAACCAACAACCCAAATTGTACCAAATTCATTTAAATTTACACACTGGTTGTAAACAAATGACATGAAATCCAACATATTTCTAGGGCTCTTGGGCAAGGTGCTTTTGGTGAAGTGTATCAAGGCTTCTACAGACAAAGGCCCTGTGATACTGTAGAAATGCCGGTAGCAGTAAAAACTCTACCGGAAATGTCGACTTCTCAAGCAGAAATGGACTTTCTCATGGAAGCACTCATCATGTCCAAGTTTAATCATCCCAATATCGTCCATTTCATCGGCGTTTGCTTCAACAAGCATCCTCGGTTTATAGTGCTGGAACTATTATCAGGTGGTGATCTGAAGAATTTTTTGAGGGAGTCCAGGCCAAAACCGGTAAGATACGTTTTTGTAGAGAAACAATTGTGTCTGTTCGTTAATAACTTTAGCCTTGATTTATTTCTCTAAAAATAGAGTAAAAAACACTTTTCTCTATTTTCCACTGATACTCTTATAATTTGTGACTAGTTATGATTATTACCTATTCTTCGTAGCTGAATAGATTACATTTTACAAGTGATTATACCGGCTGTCCGCGGAAGGTGACTTGCCCCTATAACTTTTTTGTTTTTGAAGATGAAGAAATGAAATTTGGAGGATCTATATATACGACGTGACTCAGATTCATCCAAGTTCCGGTAACACCAGAAGTGACATAAACTTTCGATGGGACACCTGGTATATTTTCACTTTTTTTGTCTCCATATGAAATTGTGAATAAAAACAGGTATCCTCGCCACTTTTTGTAACCAACAATTTTAAATTGAATTTTATTCACTCAATCACAGTTTGAAAGAATATCTGAGCTGTGTAGCTATACTTCAAAATTGATGAAAACTTCAGAAGATTTCAAAAAGGTGTATTTAACAACTTACTTCAAAATTATTATCTTTATCTGTCATTAAAGTCAATACATTCAAACATTTGCAATACTACATTACATTATGGATTCTAATGTAATCCTGTTCATTCTTTCGACAAGACAAAATGATTTCGAGGAAATGCATTTTTTTTATCACAAACTTGGTAGTACTTATAACTCTCCCAGATAGAGTAACTCTTTTTAGCTCATGATTGTCTTTGTTCGGTTGACCAATAATTATAATAGTTTCAGGTAAAACAGGTAAATGAATTGGCTTTTCATTTTCTGTCTGCTCTGCAATTTTCTCCTTCAGGATCTCCACTTCCTCATTTTCGAAAACTTCCAATGGGTAGAATCTCTGATTTGGCCTTAGGATTTGATTGCTACATGGAATTTTTAGGCGTAGTAATCGTATAACACCATCTTTCCTGGAATCACCTCTTGTATTCGTGCTAGAGGCCATTCAATTCTCTTGGATTTTCTTTTTATAAATCTTAAATCTCCTACTTTAAGAACTGTTATCGCTTTTTTTCGATTTTTCATCATGAGGAGTACCAAAATACTCATTTCGAAATAGGTTTCTTAATTCATCTCTCACTTTCAATCTAAACCGGTACCTCCTCTCAAATACATAGCTTCTATACTATCTGAATCTGACTATCTGTTTTTGGTTATATCTTGCAATAATGCTGCAGGTGTCAATGTTCTCCAGTAATCAGGACTTTCTGATAAACCTGTTGATGGGCTTCGATTCACGACCGCTTCACTGTCGCATAAAGTCGTCACCAGCTCTTCCATTGTTAATGACATTCTTCCCAAAACTTTTCTGAGCCATATTTCCAATGCCTTAATTAAATTTTTTCACCAACCACCCCTCCAGGCTGCTGTTGGCGGATTAAATTTACATTTCATTCTTTCAACTGTGGTTCGTTTTGAAATTTGTTCTCAGTCTACTTCAGATAGAGTATTTTCGGCTCCAATGAAATTGGTACCGTTATCGCTGTACAGTTTGGCAAACATAGCTGAGATTGTGAAATTCCCACTTCTTGTGCGAATATTCACGTGAATATCACTGGATAGTGCGTCGTACGACTAATGCGCATCATGGGCGTGAACATTTTCACAATTGCGGCTATGTTTGCCAAGCTGTACACAACTGAAGGTCCTCTTCTGTCAATAAACCTTCTGAGAGTTGCATCTAGTCCAATAATTTAAAAAACTCAGGCATCTCTCGCCCTATTCCTTGGTAGTGGGACTGCTCCGATACGCTTTGAATGGTGTCTTTGACAAACCACACATCTTGAAATTACTATTATCCCTCAATTTTACCAGGAAAACACTCAGTCGTAAAGTACCTTATCGACGAAAGATATGTCAAACTGTTGCATGCTAGAGTTCAAACCATTTTTCTTTATCTATCAATCAAATACATAAGTCAATACATTCAAATATTTGCAATAGAGTAAAATACTTTGTCCTTTAGGAAGCTGAATATAAAAAAAGTAAGTAATATTCTGGATTCTAATGTAATCCTATTCACTAGAGGACTATAGATACGTTCAAATCACCACTTTCAGTCATACAATTTTGGAAAAATTCAATTTTACTGATTTCGGTCAAAATGTACCAGCTATTTAAAATTATTTTTTTTTTGGCAGAGACTCGTCAGTATCTTTATCTATTTTTCGTTTAGAATTTAGGATGTGTTCATACATTATTGATTTTTTGTATGAGAATACATGGTCTTTGTACCGTATTTCTAAATTTCTACCTGTTTGTCCCGTGTATATAGCTGATGGGCATTACCCTCATTCCATTCTATTTATTCCTGATTCTTTCTTTCAGACCGATTCAGAAATGATCAGAACATGCAATATGTGACATGAAAATGATTAAACAAATAACAACAAATGAAAAAATTATTCCCATTACTCTAATTAATAAGATTTTATCAAAATGCCAACAAAAAACTATCATGAAAGAACTATTTATGTAATATCCACAAAATCAGACAACAAATAAGTACGTTAGTATTAATTATGCAGGGAATATATTAAAAATTACCTAACCAAATTCAACTTAAACCATCCTTCACAAGCAGCGGCAATTTAGGAAACATTGTTTAACGCACCAAACTTAAATTGGAAAAAATGAACGCATCAGAAATATATAGACTGGAATGTGGGGAATGTTCAGACGTTTATACAGGACAAACAGGTAGACATTTTGAAATAAGGTATAAATAACATACATTCTCAGACAAAAATCAACAATGTATGAAAATTCAAATTCAAAACATAAAATAGATAAAGATAATTTGAAAATCCGACACATCTGTAACAAAGGGGAAATTATGAACCTGTTGCAGTCTTTGTAAATAAACAAGTCGGTCGGTTCCGATTAGTTTAAAAATCTAAAACTACGGGGGGCGGGGTATATATATATATATATATATATATATATATATATATATATACCCCCCGCCCCCCGTAGTTTTAGATTTTTAAACTAATCGGAACCGAGAAATGGTTGATGATTGTTATACAGGTTTAGATAATTATCCTAGTAGGTCTATAATTACATATAAAAATGAAGATGATGTTATAATCGAAACTGGTAACACATCATATATAAGGGTATCAGTGGAAAATAGACAAAAATGTTTTATTTTATTCTTAGTAAACGTGAATTTCCACAAAATGAAGAAGTAATTAATCAAGTTAGGCTTGATTTATTTGCTTTTTCGAGAGAAAGTACTTGAGACATTTGTTTATTTTAGACAGAATATTGTGGGTTTGTGTACGCAATAATACTGATATGATTTCAGTATGGACAATTATACATTTTTATGATTTCAAGTTGATTTATTGTTTTCAGAAATTGAATTATGTGATTGACAAAAATAATAAATAAAATATTGCTTTTAGGAAAAACCAAGCCCTTTAACTAGGAAAGATTTGGTCATGATTTCCATAGATATCGCGAAAGGTTGTAAATATCTTGAAGACAATAGGTTCATACATAGAGATATAGCAGCTAGAAACTGTTTACTCACCACCAAAGGACCTGGAAGATGCATCAAAATCGCTGATTTTGGCATGTCCCGAGATGTTTATAGGTTTGTTGCTCTTTTCTTCCAGTCAACAACCACATTATGATCAATGTATTAATTAAAAGAAAAAGCTTTCAATGCCATAATCATATGAATAGTTATTTATCGTCCATTTTCCTTTAGGTCGGACTACTACAGGAAAGGTGGCAAGGCAATGCTTCCCATAAAATGGATGCCACCAGAAGCTTTCCAAGATGGGATATTCACCAGTAAAACGGACGTCTGGTCGTATGGTGTTTTGCTTTGGGAAATTATGTCCATGGGGTACATGCCGTACACGGGTTGTGCTAATAAAGACGTAATGGATCTTGTAACAACTGGGGGAAGACTGGATCCACCTTCTAATTGTCCAGGTGAGATGAAAAACTTTCCAAATTCACTAGATCAAAGTATAGTCTTGTATCTGCAATAATGAAACGTGGTTGAACTCTGATGGTAACTCTAGTGACTCTTACCTGATAACTACGAAATCTATCGCAGTGATCGAAAAATCGGTCAGCTGGAGTTGACATCTGGTGGGAATGTTTTGTTCGCTATCGATCCTATCAAATTCGAATTGGTTGATACTTTTCAGTTTGAGGAAAATTTTCCTAAAATAGACTCTTTGGTGTGCAAGCGTTTTGTATCATAATGGTATTTTTTGCAAAAGTTGTATATACCATCATCTTTGTCTCTAGATGAATATGATAATTCATTTGAAGCTGTTGGAGGTTGGGTTGTAATGAATTCAGGCAGAGTTTTATTTTTGGGATACCTCAATTGTACACACTTCTTTGATAATAATTTGGAAGATAGGAAAACTCGCCCAATCTCAAATTTGTTGGCCTTCTTGAATATGGAAGTATCTAACAATATTTTAATATTCAATTATGAGTGTTCACCATTAGTGTTCGACCCATAAATACCCTTCCTGTATATGAAAAACTATTGGAAACAGAGGTCAAAGATCAGCTGCTCAAATTTATTGGAAACAACAATCAGGATTTTGACAATCTCACTCATGGGAAACATCCCTACAATTTTTAATAACCCAGTGGAAAACAAATATTAGCAAAAACCATGTAATAGGCGTTGTTTTTTGGATTTTAAGCGTGCTTTTGAAACTGTTAACTCAGATTTGTTGTTAGTGAAACTTAATAGATATGGTATAACTGGCAATGTATTAAATTGGTTCAATAGTTATCTACGTCATAGAACACAGAAGGTGAAGTATAACAATGAATTATCTCATGAATTAGAAACACAATATGGAGTTCCTCAAGGTTCCATTTTGGGGCCAATATTATTTATTTTGTTTATTAATGATATTATTAGTCAAGTGAAAAAATGCCAACTGAAATTATTCGCTGATGATACATTGATTTACCTTGCTGGTGAACCAGATGAAATAGAATCCTCCATGAATGAAGACTTAAATCGGGTTTCCACATGGTTGTGTGATAATGTGTTAATGTTGAATCTTGAAAAGACCAAGTATATGTTGATAGGGAGCAGAAATAAGCTTGAAAGAGTGAAAGATGAGAATTTTCAAATGACCTTGCTGATCAATGACTGTAAAATTGAAAAAGTAAAAACAATCAAGTACTTATGAGTAATGATAGATGAAGAATTGAATATGAATGCACACTGTGATTATATTAAAAGGAAGGTTGCAAAAAAAGTTCATTTTTTATACAGACTTAACGGTGGAGTTTCTATTTTTTCAAAATTAACAATTTACAAATCAATAATAGCACCTCATTTTGATTACTGTGGAACCCTTTTATTTTTCCTTAAGAATGACCAGTTGAGTACTATTCAGAAAATACAAAATCGAGCCATGAAAGCTATACTCATGTGTAACAGACATACTTCAATTAAGAACATGCTAGAGATCTTATCACTAATGTCGGTAAAACAAAGAATACACTATAATATGTTGGTCTTTGTATTCAAGCTCAGACATAATATGTTACCGACCTACCTCAGTGATGAATTAAATTATATAGGTAATGTACACACTCATAACACTAGAGTTCGTGCTGTGAATGATTTTTATATAAAAACTGACATATTGTGTGACACAATATTCAATAACACTTTTTAATGGTTTACCACCATAGACCAAAAACATCACTTCTTTGAGCCAATTCAAAAAACAATGTAGAGAATATGTATTAAACCAATTCTGAATTTGAATTTCTTGTGGTAGTTTTTAATATGTTGTATTGTATTGTAATGACTTTTGTTGTGTTTTGTATTTTATTTATTGATAGGTACTTTTAATGTGTTGTCTTTGGGTAGTTTTATTTGCTGTTCGTTCCATCTGTAAAGAGCAAATTGTGCTAATAAAGAGTTTTATAATATATATATATATATATATATATATATATATATATATATATATATATATATATATATATATATATATATATATATATATATATATATATATATATATATATATATATATATATTAGTGAATGAAGATCTCTATCACCCATCTCTTTACATGGAACTTATTGGACTCACTACAAAAATGTGTAATTTCAGTACAAAAAGAACACAACATATAATTAAACGATCAAAAGAACTTACCTGAAGTTCGATCGTAATTATATGAAGCATCCATTCCGAAGATATTTAACTATGTAGTACGCCCCTGGTGTACGCCGCATGCACACATTTTCAAAGACTCGAATTCGCCCTCCTCACGTCCCTACCGCTCGCAGGTTGTCCGTCATTTCGTTTAAAGTTGTGATTCAACACATCTGAAAGGGTGAAATGGGATGCCACCCATTTGGGGTGGGAGGGTTGATATCTTCGGAATGGATGCTTCATATAATTACGATCGAACTTCAGGTAAGTTCTTTTGATCGTTTAATTATATTTCAGCATCCATTCCGAAGATATTTAACTATGTAGTTGTTTAGAGTATCGGGATGTGTTGAATTTTTTGATGCTGTGAACGTAAGTGATCGAGTTCAAGTAGTTATAATAATACTTCAAGAGAAGAATATATTTATTAAGAACCCATCTTATCAATACAAGAACATTTTTATAGTTCGTAAACTTGGTAGAATTGAATAACTGAAAAAACTATTCATTATGATTTTTCTTTTATTTTTTGCCTGAACTCAATATTGCTTTTGGAAACATTACAGATTCCTCACCGTGTAGAGGTCTGTTATAGTGTTTGGCAAAAGTTGAAGTGGTTTGTGACCAGCCGGCCGTCCTGCATATGATTTCGACGCTGGTCCCCATTCTGAACGCTGCTGATGTCGAAGCATGTCGAGTGGAGTGGGGCTTGTATTTTGTGGTGTCAATGCCCGAATTTCTTAGGGTTTCCTTCACCCAGCGGCTAATGGTTTGTTTGGAAGCCCTTTTGTGAGCTCCTGAGTGGGTTACAAATAGGAAGTCTTCGTCTCCACGTAGATTCTTTGTTGCTTCGATATATTTCTTGATGGTCGTGGCTGGGCATATTTTTTCGTTTTCGGGGAAAAATGGCAAGTTCAAGCAAGGTTGTACTTTGGATACCATGGAGGTTTTTATGAAGTCTGTGATGAATATTTGGATACTTTGAGGATCATGTTTTATATTCGACAGTCGAATCAAGGATATTGTCTGTAGACGTCCTCCCGTTACCAAGGCCAGAAGTGTGGCTAGTTTGAGACTCAGATGTTTTAAGTTTGTTTCATTCAAGCTTCCAAGGTGTTCCATTACTGGGCCGGGGTCCCACGTGTTGTTATATTTTGGTTTCGGGGGTCGTTCACGAGCAATTGCTTTCAAGAATCTCCTTACCAGCGTGTCGGATCCTAGCTCGTTAGGGAGAATCAAAGAGAGAGCCGACCTATGGCTGTTAAATGTACCGTATCTTTGGTTGTTCAGTGACAAAATATGTTGCAAAAAGTGAATCAGATCTGTAGGAGAAGCATCGTAAACGGATTGATTTTTTGCCAGACAATAATCCCACCACATTCGGTAGGTTGTAGTGTACTGTTTCAATGTCGACTCGGAGATTGAAGATAGCATTGTGTTTGCTGCGGATTCTGAAAGTCCTCGGGCTATGAATCCTTGCCGGATAATGTTAGAGCCACCAGGGAAAGGGTCTTGTGCAACGGGTGAACTGCCCTGAAAGGGGAAGACAATAGGTTAGGGTCCAGTTGTAGGTATATTTGTGGGCCGACTTTGTGCTTTGCTATCAAGGGATACCAAGGCTGGGCTGGCCAGTCTGGTATCAAAATAATCCCTTCTGCCTTGTCCTGGATTATTTTTTTGAATGACTTTGAGAATGAGGCAAAATGGAGGGAACGCGTAAAAATTCAATTTTTCCCAATTCAAAGTAAATGCGTCTACTGCTAGGGATCCGGGGTCTTTTCGCCAAGAAACATATTTTGAACATTTTGCGTTAATGCTGGATGCGAAAAGGTCTATATCGGGGTGTCCTAATTTATTTGTGACAAAAGCGTCTTTTGACAGGGACCATTCTGTGTCCGTCTCTATTATACGGGATTCTCTGTCCGCTTCAAGGTTGTCTTTTGTATTTACATATGATGCGAATAGCCAAACATTACGGGTTTCGCACCAGCGCCAAATTTTTCTTGCTAAAAGGTTCAGCTTTGGAAACCGAATGCTTCCCATTCTGTTGACATACGATACAGCCGTCGTATTGTCTGCCCTGATTAATATGTTGTAGTTGCGTTTTTCTTGAGCGAAGCATCTTAGCCCATTCAGAATGGCTAAAAGTTCTAGGTAGTTGATATGGTTTTTCTTGTCTTGTTCAGACCAAAACCCATGGGTGCGTTCCCCATTAGAACAAGCTCCCCACCCTGTGAGAGAGCTGTCAGTGTAAATTTCCATGGCGAAATTGTCTTTTTTGATTTCGTTGGAGGAATTTAAAATGTTTTGCTCCCACCAACGAAGGTCTTCCATCGTGTCAGGTGATGGCGACATATAAGCATTGTAGTTGTCTTTATTCTCGGTCAGGGCTAAACATTTTTCCCTTTCCAAGCGTTTGGTGTACAACCACCCATATTTAATCGCTGGACAGGCTGAGGTTAATGTACCAATGAATTTTGCAAGGTTTCTGATCTTGAATAATGATTTGTTTCTGAATTCATTCGCCAGTTGTTTGATGCGGTACTTTTTGTCGTCTGGTAACGTAATTTGCAATGTTTGGCTATCGTATAAAAATCCCAAGAATTTTTTATGTTGTTGGGGTAATAATGAGCTTTTTTCCCGGTTAATGATGAATCCTAGACCTTCAAGAATTTTGAGAGTGGAATTAGTGCTTTTTTGGCATTTGTCGAAAGATTCGCCAATTATTAAAAAATCGTCAAGGTAGTTAACGCAAACAATACCTTGAGAACGTAGCCTTTCCAGAATTGGTTTCATGATTTTTGTGAAGCAAAATGGGGCCGACGACAAGCCAAATGGTAAGGACGTAAATTCGTAGATATTATGTTCAAAATAAAATCTTAGATATTTTCTGTGCGAAGGGTCGATGGATATAAGATAGTAAGCGTCCTTTAAATTAATTGTGGTCATGAAACATTGCTTTTGGATCAGTTTCATAGCCGTTCTGTAGTCCTCCATTTTGAAGTGGGGGCTGTTGACGTGCTCATTCAACATTTTTAAATTAAGAATAAAACGTTTTTTGCCATTTGGCTTGTCTGCAAGAAATATACCTGATATGAACTGGTCTTTTGCTGGCGTGCATTTCTCTACGGCTCCTAGGTCTAATAGGTCTTTAATTGCCACTGACATTAATTCTTGTTCGGAATAGGATAATTGTTTCTGTTTAGGTGTTTCCTTCTGGTGAGGTATGCTTACCAGAGGAATTTTATATCCCTTTATCCAGGACAAGACAGTGGGGTTTTTTGTGATAAGGTGCCAAGATTCGTAAAATGATTTCAGCCTCCCGGCTAGAGTGCTTACCTTTAACGTTCCTTGTGGCGGTTGAATCTGTCCCTTCTGGGGATGTCTCTCTTGGGGGGGTAATTGCCCCTTTGTGGTCTCGTCTCCCTCCTTGTACGAGACGGGCGTTGCCAGTTTAAATGCTGTTGGCTACTGGTGTTTCCTCTGCCTTTGACACCCCCTCCCCTTTGTTGTACAATGTTGTATTGGGGATTAGAGTAGAATGGTGTGGAGCGCATGTCTCTAGGGATTTAATTGCTTTTATCTTTTCCCCAAAGTCTGTGCCGAATAAATATTCGCCCGGAATCACATTTTCTGCTGCTGTTTTGGCGGATTTACTTAATGTTTGGGTTATCAAGTTTCGTCTGGTGACGGAGATGTTAAAATATAAATTTGTCAGCAGACGGCCAGCGTCCACTAAGTGGTTTAGTACATCATCATTTGATCTAGAGCCAATGTTGGGATCTAGAACTCTATTGATACCCTTGCCCAGGGCCGAGAGGCTACTTCCCAGCTGGCGTTGAAAGTCCTGATGACACTGGTCTCTTTTTAAGTACGCAGCAGATAAGGTTGGTTCCACTTCGGGGTTTATTTTTGGGGGTTCTAATAATTTACAATTTTCGGGGGCGGTATTTCGCCGAAAAAGATCGTCGGTAGTCTCTTTGTTCAGCCCGTGATTCAGAATGTGTGACCACCTGGAGCATATGGCTTCATGTAGGTGGTACGACTGGTTGTTTCCTGTGTTTGGGTCTTCCCCAAGAATGTCCAAGACATTCTTTGGGAGAATATTGTCCTCTACAGGAATTTCTGTGTCATCGTGTAAAACTAACGTGTCGTGATTAGGACTGTTAATTTCATGTGGGATAGCACGCTCATTATGGCTACTAGTTGTCGGGCTGTTCAAGTCACGATCTCTAGTAGGATTTTCATTGTCCGAACTGTCCAAGTTACGGTTATGAGTTCGTAATACGTTTGCCGAGCCGTGCGAGACTCGATCCACGCTGATAGGTCTTACTGAAGGAGATCTCGAGTTGCTCGAACTGCGATCATCTCTCTCTGAAAAACGGCTAGAGCTGGCAACCGTGTTCCGGCTCTCACGGCTGTAATCTCTCCGGCGGCGCTTACCGTGTCTGAGTTCGCGCTCCAGTTTTTCTAGCCGGCGTTTTAATTCATGTCTGGACACGTGTTTCTCTCTCGATGGGCTTTTATGGCTCTTCTTCGTTTTGTTTCCCATTCTGAAATGCTGTATAAAACAATTAGTTGGTTAGGTATACTCACAAGACAATCCTAGTGATTTATTTCGTAAATTCACCTAATACGTTGCAGCGACGGGTTTCACGAAGTGCATGCGACTCACACTAAAAGACGAATGACGGACAACCTGCGAGCGGTAGGGACGTGAGGAGGGCGAATTCGAGTCTTTGAAAATGTGTGCATGCGGCGTACACCAGGGGCGTACTACATAGTTAAATATCTTCGGAATGGATGCTGAAATATAATTTTAAAAGAGCAGCAGACTATCGCTTCTTATATTATGATTTTTCATATAGTAATTGGGTCTTTTTAAAAAACTCTACTGAAATTTAACATTGCTGTTTTTATAATATGAAATTCTGGATAACCACATTCCACTTTCCAAAAAATTTTAATATTTGTTTGAATTCCGCATTCCAACTGAAACTCATTTCAATTTGGCATTTTGAAAGTATCTCATCCTTTACCGCGTACACACTTACGCACAAACAATAGTTGGCGTGGCGAGAAGCGAAACGATTGTTATAAAAATAAAAATATATTGACATTGACAACCGATTGTGTTTGCATAAATTTGATCTATTGTATTTAAAAAGCTCTACCGATCTGGTCTCAAATTCTCTTGGCACCGTTAAATTCACAAAATTTGTAGTTCAGAAGCCCTTAGATCACAGTGTTATGGTAAATGTATCCTTTAGATCATAGTGAAGCTGTTTATGGTAAATGTATGCTGAACCTTGTCACAACGAATGTTGTTATTGTTGAATAAATACGTTTTGAAGAAAACCCCTGATGTTTTTGAGAGGTTTCCGATAGACAAAAACTTGTCTCATCTCCAAACCAGCGACTTGAAAAGTATTAAAAGGATGCCGTCTCAAAACAATATTTATATCCTATCTGGTATCCAATTAAAGTAATAAGTTTAAAGAAAAGGCCAAGACACGCAGAAAGTTGAAACCACAGGTTATCTTAGATGTTATCAAGAATTCAATAGACTAAGGGTTGATATCAAACAAAAAGTGAAAGAGGCATATGGATTTCATTTACAAAATTTTGAAATCAAGTTGAGAGATGATCTAAAAAATTTCTGGGCATTTGTCAATAATAAATATAGAACTTCAAGAATCCCTGGTAAAATGGTCTATGGAGGGGAATTCTATACTAATCCACAATCGATTGGGAATGTCTTCGGTAATTTCTTTAAAAGTGCATATGCATATGCCTGTGAGCGAAGAGGAAAACTTATTTTTGAATTTCGATCATAATATCCTAGTAAATATTAGCTGTGAACCAATCAGTAAAATAGAAGTCTTAGAAGCTGTGAAAAAATTGAGGATAAGTATACTTCATGTTCAGACAAAATACCATCATTTCTGTTAAAAGACTGCTTATTGTAGTTCATCCTTTACCAATCCTTTTCAATTTAATATTAAAAACATCAGTTTTTCCTGAAATTTGGAAAATTGCCAAAGTTTGCCCAATTCATAAATCTCAAGATTTCAATGCCATTAGTAATTATTGACCGATATCAATTCTGAATAACTTTGGAAAGAACTTGGAAATGATCTTGTACAGTCGCATCTATCTGTCCACCATCCACCATGAATATTAACATGGTTTTATGAATTCCAAATCTACCGTTAGTAACCTGGATGTGTTTAATCAATATTTGTGTGAAACTTCAGACTTTAGGGGACCGTCCATGCTGTGTACACGGATTTCTCTAAGGTCTTCGATAAAATCAGCCATAATAATATATACTTCTTCATAAAAACTATATTGGGTTTTAATGAAATGTATATCTTCAACTTATAAAATCATACTTGCATCAACACAAACAGTACAATGGTTTTTACTCAAATGTATATTTTGCAACAAGTAGGAGTACCTCAAGGGACCAATCTTGGTCCTTCATTATTATTAATACTCAATAATGATGATCGTATCATACTGCAAAATCAAATTATTACTTTACTCAATTGGTGTAATGGAAATCGCTCATATCTGAATATTTCTAACTACAGTATAGATAATATTATTTTGGATAATACCGTTAAGGATTTACGTGTTCATTTCGATCATCAACTCACATTTAATCAACACATCAATTTTATTGTTAGTTCAGCATATCGATCATATGGCTTCATTTTTTTTTTAAAGTGTATTTAAATTCTACAATAAATATAAAAATATAAAACAATAACAAAAATTAATTGGCGCTCCGGGGCGACTTGATTGATTTCAGTGGCGCATTTGCTTTTTCAGCTTTCAGCTGCAGGAAAACCCGGAAAAACCTGCAGCACCACATCATCTGAAGATCTTGATCTGCCAATGTCCTCTCTCTCATAAAATAAAATGTAGGGTGTCTCCAGAGGCTCCAATAATCCCAAGATATCGTCAGAGCATTTAGAAACAAAACTATCGTCAAACTTAAACCAGTCCGTTCCATCTTTCGCCAATGCGTAATAATGGCCACATTCAACGCCGGAACCACAGTGAACAATGACTGCATGAAGATTATAATAATTGTGGTCTGCTAGATTGAGGTGTTTATCTATTTTCAATCTTCGTATAAGTTTGGTGCCTCCGCCAGAGGTTGAATCATGTTTGAAGAGCATCAGTGTTATTATCAGATTGACTGGTGCCTCAGTTATACTCGTTGTCTTATAATTATCAGTCAATTTGGCGCATATTGGGCAATACAGTTGATCATCACCAGTTAAAAGTTCTACTTTCGTATGATGAAACAGCAAGCTCCGCACGGACTGGCTATCAGACATATCAGGAAATGCTAGTTGAAGCTCCAGAAAGTCACATACGTTTTTACTGTCTCTCAAACATGTACCACAACATAAACTAGTGAGGATTTTTCCAGCGAAAGATCTAGAAACACAAGACGAGATAAGCTGTACGGAACCATTTGATCTAGAACGGTCGAGACTACCGATTTTGTCATTTTCCTGCTCACGAAGAGTAGGTATTCAATAAGAATCCCAAGAATTCGGAACAATCCTCTTGTTGTCCTAACGAGTATCTAGTAGACTTCAAAGACTCCAGGAAATCGATTGGTGGGAAAGATAATAAATTCTTACGAAACTGCAATTGCATAAACAGGGATTTGAGATTGGTGAATAAGTAGGAAACGTTCTCGTTCATTGTTAAAATCTCGTTCTTGAAATTCTTCGTCATGAATAATACTTGTAAAATGCTATTCATGTAGCAAGTGTTTCCCAAATTATCTAATCCAATCTTATTAACAAGATCCTCAGGACAACTCTCCACTGATTCGTAGGGAAGCTGGTCAGACTCTGCATCGCATCCATTTCGTAAGCTACAATCAATCCGTCCAAGTGAAGAAGGGTTTCGTAGAGGGATCGATTCGGATCTTGCTCGACGAAGCTCCTCCGCTGAAAGGGAACCAGAACCTGGAGGAATGCAATTCATACATGGGGTGCAGGAATGAGTCATGTCCATTGACCGCACTGAAGAAGAAGAAGGTGGATCAATCACTAGCGAATTAACCTTGATAGGAGACTGATGACGATACACTGCTCTCGGCTTTTCTCGAATAGATTTTAGTTCCGTATTGAAATGAGGGCAATGCATGATCTCATGAAAATTATGAGATGGAGGAATAGTTCCAAGAACCGAAGCAGCATTACCACGATGAATAGCAATACTTATTCTTTCTATCAAAAAAGTGGTAGAACGGTAATCTTTCGTTGCGTGACCCAATCACCTTCCAAGTTCATGAACAAATAACAGAGATTCCGAACCATAAACACCAAAAGTTTCAACCGCTACTGGATGAAACAAATAATTGTTACCAAGATTTTGGTATTTTTTTCGTTTCAATTTTTCGCCAGACAAAGCTGCAGTTCCAGCAGACTTCGAACTTTCGGCTAGATGGGAAGCCGCGACCGTGTCAACACAAGTGAAATCCCATACCACAATTAACATAATTTCAATGAATTATCCAATAAATAATCCATTTTCCAACTACTGGCATGAGTTCTGATTCTCAAGTGTCACCCATATCTGTGACTGAAGAAGCTTACGTCCTCTTCTATCCTCTTCTAACAGGAGGGCCCGAATAAACTCATGGTGACATAACTTGTTATATTGTATTTATTATTAACCTCTTTTTATTTCAGTTTAGTAAGATCAAAACTAGAATATTTGGGTCATATTGGGAATGCCACATATTTTCAATACTCATCGGCTATAGATAAGGTTCAAAAGAAACTCCTAAGCTTCCTCGAAGAGCTTGTAATTATCTTGATTCATTACATGGATTTGACTTTTTGTTTCATTAGCAAAACTTAGAAATCAGGCATCTGTTTTATGCTTGTATGAATTATTCAATGGTAATATTGACTGTCCGGCATTACTGTCGCAAATTGATATTTTTGTTCCAAGAATACCATCTAGACACAAGAATATCTTCGAATTAGGAAACTGTTGGTCAATAAACGCTATTATTATTTATAATACAGTTAATTACCTAATTAATTTCTGTTTCAGGTCCAATTTATGGCATAATGACTCAATGTTGGCACCCTGCTCCAGAACAGAGGCCTTCATTTGGTACAATTCTGGAAAGATTAGGATATTGCACTCAAGATCCTGATGTGATGAATGCCCCATTACCAGTGTTTCATCGTCCACCTTCATATGAGAAAGATATGACATTAATGAGACCTAAAAGTGCGGAGGAAAATTGTCTTCAGGTAAAAACTGCAATATAAGTATTTCTCGATGTTGTATGTGTTTGTAATTAACTCTGTAGATTTGATGAGGATACATAAAAATCCTGGTATTCCAACTCAATTGTTGAAGTAGTGTATTTTATATGAAATTAATGGAATGTTTTCACTTTCACCAAGTTATCAATTTAACTTTGTTCTGAAAATATTATACACAGAAAATTGTTTACTAAAATCTTCAATATGTGCCAAAAAATAATAGACTCTTATACCTCTCAATAACCGAAAGTCAAAGAAGAAGTCAAAGTCAAAACATGATTTATTATTAGAAGTTTTACAACTTGTGGACGAAGCTTCATCGACCAATTGATTTAATTACATTATGAATGCTAATAATTGCGATGGTCCTTCTAATATACACACATCAGACCAGTTAAACGCTCAAGTGCGATTTGCTAAAAGAAGACAGTGGCGTAGCTAATACTCGCAACCTCTGCTGCGCACGGCGCGCAAAATTGCCAGGCGCGCAAAATTGCCAGGCGCGCAAGATTGCCAGGCGCCCAAATTATAACGAGAGCACGAAGCTCTGGAAGGGACACCTGAAATATAAAAATTGCTGTTCTTAAAATTCTGAGTTGAATCAGAATTTTAAAATACCGATTTTTAGGTAAAATTGTGCATACGAAATTTCAAAATTCCGAGTTGTATTCGGAATTGTAAAATTCCGAGTTGAGCAAAATCACTTTGATCCTTTGTAAAAACTATGAAGAATAAATCCAGTCTTCCAATCTCAATGATCTTTAATGATGATGAATTCAATCAACCCCTGGATATTTTGAATGCAATCATTCCCGATTTTTTCCAATCATCTTCCATAAACTCAACAATATACAAAGGACTGGAGGTTCCTCACAACTGACCCACTTTATATTACAAGATCTTGTTTTAAAAGCTTTAAAGACTCATACCTAAACTGACAATGGGCCCTGACAGTATGCAGTCTTTTTACTTAGGGATTGTGCAATGATATCCGCAAATCCGCCAGCACTAATTTTTAATTAACAAATATTTTGCCTGATTCATGGAAAATTGAAAAAGTAGAGATGAGGAGGATTTTCAAATTATCTTTATCCATTTTATGTTTTGAATTTTGGAGGTGTTCATACATTGTTGATTTTTGTCTGAGAATGTACGTTATTGAAAAAAGGAAATATGCGAAATGTTGAATATTACAGGCGAATCATTACTTTGTGTAATTTTAGTAAGTTATTGAAAACGGTTCTTCATGAAATTTTGTCTGCACTCTTCAATCACAAATCATTGAGATTTGTTTAGCGAACGATCTACTGTGACTAATTTAGCATACAAAAGTCAAGTTCTTGCTAGGCTTTGGACTGCGGTGGGCAGTTGTGAGTTATAACTAGGAATATTACTTCAAAATTCCGAGTTGTATCTCGGACTTTTAAAATTACTAGTTTTAAGTTGGAATTCTACTTCCAAATTACGAGTTCTAACTCGGAATTTTAAATTCGGTGCTAACCGATGACGTAAAAATGAAAATATTCTTAAACTGGAACGAGATAGGCTGGATTTTGAAATCAATTTGAACATCCCCTGTTCGACTTCAAACACATCTACTGAGAAGGACACTATATTAAGCTATTGGGAGTGAAACCGATGACGAAAAATTGAAAATATATGTACACTGAAGCAAGGTAGGCTGAATTTGTGAATTGAATTCAACAGCACGTTTTCGACTTCATGCACACCACACATTGAAAATCCCACCATTTAGAACTATTGGGTGCTAACCGATGACGTAAAAATGAAAATATCCTTAAACTGGAACGAGATCCCCTGTTTGACTGCAAACACATCACCTATTGAAAAGGACACCATATTTATCTATTGGGAGTAATACCGATTACGGAGAATTGAAAATATCTTTACACTGAAGCAAGGTAGGCTGAATTTCAGAATTAGATTCCACAGCACGTGTTCGACTGCATACACACCACACATTGAAAATTCCGAGTTGTAACTTTCATTTCAGAAAGAGATAATTTTTAATTTTGAGTGTCCCTTCAGAGCTTTGTATTTTGGTATATCTAGTTAATAAAGCTAAGCTTTCTTTATGCATGGAAAATCTTTGACATTCCTCCGGTAAATAGTGTATCCTAAGCAAGCACATCTTCATCGAGAAGGTCATATTCCATCAGCTTACAGAGTTGGAGTAAATTCTGATTCATAGAATTTGAGATCAACAGCAAGTCTTGAAAGAAACATTGCAAATGTACACTCTTTCTGATGAATACAATGCTCATAATCAATAGTATACTGAGGTTTTTATGTATCCCGGTTTTGATTTTCCAGTTAATAAAAATAGTTAACCTTTCGTGTTGTTCAAATAAAGAAATAAGTAATCTGTGTTATCTACCGCTGGGTTACTCGCGGCCCTATAACTTTCTTATTTGAAGAAAAAACCATAACCTATCTCATATTATTTTGAATGGTGTGTTGAAAGCAATCGAATGATTTTTCCAGTTATACTTATTTTTTACCTGACAAACAATTCTATATCAACTTTATTTTTCCAATTTTTTTTCAATGAATGATGATTGAAGCTGTCTTTCTGGTTAACCATATAAAGCATTATAACTCTTTCATCATAATTACACCGAAAAAACTCTTTACGAAAATATGTAATCCATAATTTTTTCTACGAAAGTTATTATATTGACACATTTTTATTTTATTTTTTTATTTATTTATTTATCACAAGAAACATTTCTGTTTATAGAGGGATTAAGTTTCAACATAAATTGTATTACGACAATTGGTACAAGGAATGATACAGATAATCTGTGAAATATGAGTAAATAAGTCATATCAATCAGAGCAAAATAAAAGCAAAAACAGTCAAAGGTGAAACATTGTTATATTATGGGAAATCATCTGTTGAGTATAAATTTTTTAAGTTCATTTTCAAATTTAGTTTTAGTCCTAATTTCTTTTATTGTCTGTGGTATTTTATTATATAGCTCAATTGCCTCGTAAAAAATAGACGTTTTTCCAAAGTTTGATTTGAAACGTTTATTTTATTTACATTTCTTGTTTTATGGTAATGGATATTCGAAATATGATCAAAAGTAAGATCCGAAAGTTTTTTTCCTGTATCAACACAGTGGATGAAAATTGAAATTTTAAGTTCATATAATGAACGAAGATTTAGTAAGTTATTAGGTTTATATAATTTTTTGAGGGTTCTAAAAAGGGCAATTTGTATAGATAGATAGAGATAGATAGATAGATATATAGATAGATAGATAGATAGATAGATAGATAGATAGATAGATAGAGCTTTATTTGACTACATTATTTACAAACATATATTGGTAGCAGGTCAAGAATAGGCTAAAACGTCACTTGTATACGTGAGTGTGTATAAAACAATATAAAAAATTATAAAAACATAGTATTTATCTATGGAAGATAAAATTACGAAATTATTTGCTGAATGTAAACTCGGTGACAAGAAACCAAGCCAACTGTACAGGGAGATAACAGATTTAGCATCAGGTCAAATGTCAAAGAAATTTGTAATTCTAGCTTAGCTAAAAAAACTACCATCAACAATTGAACAAGTAATTAGAGCGTTTCAGGACAAATTATCGGATAATGAAATCACTGATATGGCAGATGGCATGCAGAGAGGTTCTAATAGCACTGACCAAGTAAGTGCTATGCGAAATTTGCCTTCCCCCACATCTTCAATTGAAAATAAAATTGATCAACTTATTGAAAAGATAAATCAAAACTATTTGGAACCTGAATTTCGAAAATTGCCAAGACATCGACCGAGAAGTAGATCAAAGTCAAGACTCAACCAAGAACAAATATGCTATTACCATCGTCGATTCAAAGGAAATGCCACAAAATGTCTTCAACCTTGTTCATTTTCACAACAAAAACAATCGGAAAACTTCCAGGCCAATCGCTGATGGCGACCAATGATCATGGCCACAGCACCAGTCGCTTATTTATAAAAGACTCTAACACCAAAATGACATTCCTCATCGACACTGGAGCAGACATTTCCATTCTACCAAATATATCAAAAAAGGCTCAACCTTCAAACAAACCACTATATGCAGCAAATGGTTCAAGAATACTCACATACGGAGAACAAATACTTTGCATAACTTTGGGTTTAAAAAGAAATTTCAACTGGTCATTTGTGACGGCCGACATTGATCAACCGATTATTGGAGCTGACTTCCTCAAGAAATATGGACTTTTAGTAGACTTGCAGAGTAAAAAAATAATAGATACCGAAACAAATCTAACAAAATTTTGCGAGCTTCGTCAAACTCATGGAATATCCACGATTAGGACAATTAACAACAAGTTTCCATACCACGATATTCTCGCAGAATATCCAGATCTGACAAGATTTTCAATGTATTCTTAAAAAAATTCTACGAATGTTTCTCATCAAATTATTACGATTGGCCCTCCAATACATAGTAAAGTAAGAAGGCTAAACCCTGAGAAGTTAGCTGCAGCCAGGAAAGAATTTGGATATCTACTAGAACAAAGAATAATTAGACCGTCCAAAAGCCCATGGGCCAGCCCCCTTCATATGGTCAAGAAATCCAACGGTGAGTGGCGACCCTGTGGAGACTATAGAATGTTGAACGCGAAAACAATTCCAGATCGATATCCTTTGCCGAACATCAAGGATTTTGCAGCTCACCTTGATAAAAAGAAATTATTTTCAAAAATTGATCTTGTTAAGGCTTTCCACCAAATCCCAATGGCACCTATGGACATCGAAAAGACAGCTATAATTACACCGTTTGGTTTATTCGAGTACTTGTCTATGCCATTCGGATTGAGAAACTCAGCATAAACTTGTCAGAGATTTGTTCATCAAATAACGCGAGACTTGGATTTCTGTTTTCCATATATTGACGATTTTCTTGTGGCGTCTGAAAACGAAATTGAACACAGACTTCATCTGAGGCAACTCTTTGAAAAATTCCAAGAATATGGTGTTGTAATTAATCCAGATAAAAGTGAATTTGGAAAAGAGAGTATTGAATTCCTCGGTTTTCTTGTAAACGAACGTGGGTTAAGACCGACGAATAAGAAAATCCAAGCTATTCTAGATTATCCAAAACCAGAGGATCTGAAATCTTTGAGACCATTGCTAGGAATGATAAACTTTTGTCGTACTACAATTCTCAACGCAGCCCGAATTCAAGCACCCCTCAACGAATTTCAAAAAGGAAACCACAAGAAGAATGAACAACTTGAATGGAATACTGAACAAGAGGAAGCTTTCATCAAAATAAAGGATGCACTATCCAATGCAACTTTATTAGCGCATCCCTCTGCATCAAGTAAATTGTGTATCATGGTTGATGCATCCGATTCTTCCATTGGTGCTGCAATTCACCAATTCAAAGAGAATTTCCGGGAACCATTGGGTTTCTTCTCTAAAAATTTGTCGAATGCGCAGAAAAAGTATAGCACATATGATCGTGAGTTACTTGCTATTTATGAATCAATAAAATACTTGTTAGAAGGCACGGACTTTATCGTTTTCACAGATCATAAACCAATAACTTACGCTTTCAATAAAAATCTAGATTCATCCTCCCCAAGACAAGCCAGATATTTAGAATACATTGGACAGTTTTCAACGGACATACGACATATATCTGGTACAGATAATGTAGTTGCAGATGCCTTGTCACGTATATCTAGTATATGTCTTCAAGATACGATAGATTTCAAAGAGTGGCAAAAGGATCAATCAAAAGATGAAGAATTACAACAGTTGATAACTGGAGGAGACACTGCACTAAATTTAAAAATAATTGAAATTCCACAATCCAATTCAGAAATTATATGTGATGTAACAGGAAACAGAATCAGATCATATATCCCGATAAATATAAGAAGAACTATATTCAACAAATTACATAATATGTCTCACCCTGGAGTTAAAGCTGCGGTAAAACTTATCAAAAGCAAATACGTCTGGCCAAGAATGGAAAAAGATATCCGGAATTCGTCACAATGCTGCTTACAATGTCAGAAATCTAAAATTAACAAACACACTAGAAGCCCTATTGGAAAATTTCAGATTTTTGAAAATAGATTCGACCACGTCAACATAGATCTCATTGGACCTCTTCCTCCATCGAATGGTTTTACATACTGCCTTACTTGTATTGATCGAGATGGACTGAAGCTTTTCCCATAAATAATATTACAGCAGAAACAGTAGCCAAAGAGTTTTATAACGGATGGATAACAAGGTTTGGAATCCCTTCTCGTGTTACTACGGACCAAGGTCGACAGTTTGAATCTACATTATTTCGAGAATTCGGTAAACTTTTAGGTTTTGAACATATAAGAACAACTGCATATCATCTTTTTTCAAATGGGATGATTGAAAGATTTCACCGAACACTAAAAACTGCTTTAAAATGTCATATCAACGAGAAATGGACTGAAATATTACCAACTGTTTTACTCGGAATACGAGTCATGCCAAAAGAGGATTTGGATGCTTCCAGCGCAGAATTTTTGTATGGAGCAGCATTAAGAATTCCAGGGGAAATGATTGTCCAAAATAATGAAGAAAACCATAGGTACCCAGAAGTTCTTGGAAGAATTACGTACTGCTATGGAAGAATTCAGACCGAAACAAGTAACCACGACAATTCCAGAAGAGCATACATATCGAAAGATTTGAAAAATGCTGAATATGTATTTTTAAGAACGGATGCTGTAAAGAAACCGCTACAACAACCCTACTCAGGACCTTATAAAGTATTGAACAAAACTGAAAATTTTTACAAAATATCAATTAATGGCAAGGAGAAGAATGTATCAATAGATAGACTCAAACCAGCGTTCATGGAAAACAACGTCGAGGATATTTCTAATACAACTTCATCTATGAAACCAAACAACATTACCAAGACACGTTCAGGGAGAATAGTGAAGTTCCGTATTTAAAAATGATATCGTTGACACTGAGGGGGGAGTACTGTGGCAACCTGTACTTCACTCTGTATAAAAGTTTTATTGATAACTTTTTGTGATCAGGGTAGCAATAATTTTTATGTCAGATTTTGACTTTAATGAAAGATAGAAAAGTTGTAAAAGAACTAATAAATAATATTTCAAAGAGCAATCTACAAATATATATACCTACATATAAAAGTATAAATTTTAAAAATAACATATCATGAAGGTGTTTAATCTAGTTACTGACAATATGCAGAACTGGAGGAATCAGAAACCTGTGGATATAATTCACTCATATCAGAGATTGTTGACAAATATTCATCAATGGAATAAAAACATTTTTGAAGAAGATATTTTTTCACAAAAGATTTGAATTTACGATTACCCAAAGATTTTAATGAGTCCGGCAGAACATTATATATCTGGATATTTAATGAATTTTTTTGGGATTTGACTAATCTATAGCGTGGTGTTTGAATATGAGTAGCTTGTCTCGTGTGATAATTATGAATATCTGATTGAAGGGTGAAGCTCTTAACATTTTTGTGTATCTCAATGAGTGTTTGAAAAATATACAGTGAGGGAAGGGACAATACCCCAAACCTAATAAAGATTGGTTTTTATAGCTTTGTTCTGCAAAGTTTGTAGTGGTTTCATAATAGAAATTTTGGCTGAGCCCCAAACAGAAATGAGGTATTGAAATTTTGTATAAATTAAACTGAAATATATGATTTTTAAATATTTTAGTGGAATATACTGTCTTATTCGAAATAGTATTCCAATCAAAGGTGAGAGTTGTTTTCTCAGATTGTTGATATGATTGGACCAAGAGAGTATTGTGTCGATATGTAAACCCAAAAATTTTGTATTGTTTGTATACTGAATTGGTGAATTTTTTAATTTTATTGGTCTTAGAGAATCAGTTGTAAAACGTCGTTTAGAAATAAACATAATCGATGATTTCGAAAAATTCAACAATAGTTTGTGAGCGAGTAGCCAATGAGATAGGATTTGAAGATTCTGTTCAATATTAGCCAGAATTTCGAATTCATTCTCTGCAAAATATACAATAGTTGTATCATCAGCAAAAAGTTTAATTTGACCTTTCAATTTGAGTTCTGATATCGAGTTTATATATATTAAAAAAGTATCGGAGCAAGTATAGATTCCTGTGGCACCCCACAGTTTATATTTTTAATTGAACTAAGTATATTTTTGATATATACTAGTTGTTTTCTGTAGTACTTGTTAAATGTGTCATCTTGTAAAGTTTTCAATTTTTGTCGTTTTATCAAATGGTGATTTCCGAGTAAAATTTGACGTAAAATACTGCCTTTTTAAAGAAGCAGAGGAGAATTTAGATCAGGTATGTCTGGACGCGATGTATTTTGTGTTTCCGATGCGAAAAAACAGAATATAGAATAATTGTACAAACTACCTACATAGAAAGCAATCCCATCTTCGTAAACTTTATTTAATCAAGAAGCTCGAATCGTTTTGTATAATTACTATGGATCTTCATCTAGTAACGGCCGAGTCAATCAGAAATATAAAACACTTCCTGAATAGTTTGAAATCAGTATCTGAACAAATTAAATTCACGGTAGAGATGGAAGTTGATGCTCAATTGTCATTTTGGACTCATTAGCAATCAGGAATGGAGAACGTGTATGGAAATTCTGACAAGTATTTGACCCAGAGCGTATGACCATGCGTTCCATTTAGTGGGGCTTTAAGCACCGATTGACATTCCTCTTGCCCCTCGAGCACCACCCGTTTTATTGGTGCATGAAGCACAAGTAGACAAAAGTCAAAACGCAAATACATAGTTTTTTGGCGAAAAAGTCAGTGATAAAGTAATTTCCGATCTCAGGGGCTTGGAGCTCTGGGGCTTCACACTCTGGGGCTTCACACTCCTAAATGGAAAACGCCTATTGTGTAGATAATTGGAAAAAGTCATTCAATTGCTTTTAATAAACCATTCAAAAACCGTATAAGGAATAATTGTTTAAAGAACAAGAACAATGATTCTCCAAAATCCATCACATTCAATTGAAGCAATATGATAAATATATAGAAGTTGTTATATTAGTTTTATGCAAGATTCAGATCAGCAACTTTCAATTTGCATTGCTTAGAAACATTCAACATATCGCAACATATCATAATATACTTATACTTATAATATACTCATGCTGCTCATCTATTGTTATTCCTCCTGAATTCTGAAATTGAAGAAAATATTGTTGAAGAATGTTTCATTAGAAATCGGGCATGTTTACTTGATTATTAAATAAAATTATTACCTTTTATAAAATTTATATGAAAATTAATTTTGTAGTTGTTGTACGATTTTTCCAAAAATTGAACACTCCTAAATTTATTTCCTTTCGTGGCATGCACTAAAGAAACCATGTGTGTTTGTTTTCAAGGTGGTACCTACATCCTCAGACTATCTAATACCAAACCATACACACCCCACTACCCCTGATCAAATTGAATCGACTTCCTCCATCGAAAAATTATTACCGGACAATTCGGACAATTGGGAAACCTCCTTCATAATGCCCCATTCAAGATCCACACAACCCTTACTAATGGAAAACAGTAAAGAAGATGAGGGTGCCACATCTGTAAGTTTATTTATGAAATAAATTTACATTTTTTTTATATTCGAACCACGGTAATATTGAGAGAAAATATCATTGAAGCCCGAATTGAACTGTAGTAATAAAGAGTTATTTTCAGTAGAGACATTATTGTAATACGTTTTTTTTTTATTACAGAATATCAATTCATATACGATTTCAATACTGTGTCACTCCTAGATTTATTTAAACTATTTGAGTTAAAATTCCTCCACTTTTTTTATGATTCCCTTTGAAACATTAGGAGCATATGACCGTTTTTTGAAAGTTAAGCGAAATTGGGTCTTCAACATCTACTTAAGATTTCCCTTTCTTGTTGCTATATTATATATTTTGACAAAAGTATAGTCGACAAACTCGAAATAATTTGACGACCCTAAGCCCAATCTGACCCTACTGCTTCAGCTACTAACATCTAGACATGTTTAATAACTATTTTCAACCAGGCTTGCAAAATTTAAAGCAACAAAATGAAATTCCGAAGTCCATTTAGGTAAGAGAAATTAATGATACACCAAGCAATAGGACAGAAAAAAGTGAGTTTTTAACAAATTACTAGTATCATCACGTAAAGACAGTCCGAAGTTATAATCTGTTATGTTTTCGACTCGCAACTGACATTAATTTTGTTATAAACATTTAAATATCAACAAACGTGTTTTTTCAAATTGTTTTGCTTATAAAATGAAAACTAATAGAGCAATCTGGTCGCTCCAATGAAAAGAATTGTAGATAATTGACATAGGAACGACATGGGATGTTTAACGACCCGGTCGGCTCATAACCAACGGAGAAAAACTGAAAAAACTGGAAAATTTTGCAATTTTTTGAAAAATTCATAACTCCGCCATTTTTCAAGAAGTAGAATTGGCCTTCATCGTGAAACGATTGAATTTTGTGTACTTTTTGTGTGCACAAAAAAGGCGCTGTTGGATAGTTAGTTTTGGCACAATTGCAATTTAAATTTTTCTTGTAGCGTGACTGCATGCTCTAGATATCAATTTCTCAAACAGATTATGAAAGTAGAATAATAGTACTACAAAACGTATATCAATATTTTGCCCTACACTGGTGCGAAATGGGTGAAAAATGCATGCAAACATGACCGAACACGGCCGAGCCCGCGTTAGCTGCCGAGTGGTAGGAGAGTCCGGGAGATGAGGGGAATTCTTCTAATCTATGGGTTACGTGGTAATACGCTTCCCTTTATCTCCCGCTCTCTTCTACCACTCGACCGCTTCCACCAGCTCGGCCGTTTTCAGTCATGTTTGCAAGCATTTTTCACCCATTTCGCAGCTTTTAGCGCAAAATGAGAATATACGTTTTGTGGTACTGTACTTCTACTTTCAAAATCTGTTTTGAAATCGGACTATCACTAGAGCACTCAGGCACGCTGCAGTAAAGTACAAAAAAAAATCAAATTGCAATTGTGCCAAAACTAATGATCAGTCACACATAAAGTACACATGATTCAATACTTTCATAAGAAGGGCCAACCCTATTTCTTGAAAAAATGGCGGAGTTATGAATTTTTCAAAAATCGTAAAATTTTCCGGTTTTTCTGGTTTTCCTCCGTTACTAATGATCTGATCGGGTCCTGAAACATTCCATTTTGTTTCAATTATCTAAAAAAAATTCCATTGGAGAAACCAGATTATAAGCAAAACAATAAAAAACATGTTTTTTGTTATTTAAATGTTTATAACAAATTGATAAATGACAGTTGCGAGTCGAAAAAATAACAGAATATAACTCGGACTGCTTTCAAAGTGATGACACAGTCGGTTTTCTACTAGTATTTTTGTTAGAAAAAATGCTCTATTGGCTTATTACGGAAATATGAAAACATTTGTTGGCCATAAAAAATTAGCCATGAAACTTTGTGTGTAGTATAATTTTTTTTCTCATTTTTGTAAGTACTTTGCCCTTTTTGGGAGACATCATGTTGCTCACAATTCCCAATCCCCATCGAGCGCAAAATCAAAAATTATGACTGAAACCCATTTTTACTCCCATCCAGCTACAGTGAAGGCTAGTATGTAAAATACCTATCAGAAAACAAATGCTCCATTGGCTGATACAATGACGGATATTGAATTATATCAAACAGATGTTTTTGCACTGTTCCTCATTACAGAGTACACTTCAATTGAAAAAATAATTATCTGTGACTCAGTGCACTGGGAGGCGTGTGTAGGAGAAATGAAATGGTGAGAACGAGGAGTTATGGATGAGCCACATGATTTATGTGTCAGAGGAATTATATGCCTTGGGAATTGCGAGCCACAGGTTGCACTCATTATTTTACAGGGTTTTTGTTTTTTTGCTACTGAAGAATTCGATTGTCAATAAAAAGCAGTAAAGAAGCAACTCCTTCAATAACCTTCGAATCTATTTTGTTGTTAACACTGATGATAACAGATGATTGGATGGAGAAATGTTTGCATGTTCACCTTTACAGGCTATGATTAACTTATATTTTTGCTGTTCCTTATCGATTTTTTTGTGAAAATGTACACATAAAATGGGACACCCCATACGAAATGGACGCCGTCGAAGAAATAATTTTTATCAATTTCGATCAGTTTAGTTTAGAGTACGCAGTACTTTATATGAAATCATATTATTTTTTGACGACTCTGTCAAAAATGTAGCAAAATATACGGGGTATTCCATAAAGATGTCACTAATCTTGACCCAGTCTGTATAATCCAAATCAACTTTTTCTTGTATCTCTAATCGATATACATACAGTAAGCACGCAAAGATTGTATCAAATTCGTTAAAATCTTGATATGGACATTGGAGAAAAAAGCTCAGGCACGTCGATTTTCTTTTTCAGTTGTGCATTTTTCGGCCTACTTATGTTTTTGATGACGTCATCACTGTTCGAGTTATGACGTCAGTATATTTTTTTCAAATGGCAATACCGTAATTTGATAATACCTTCAAAAAGATCGCATTTTTCTGTGTATGGATATCATATTTTTTGTTATGTTGCATAACCGTATGTTCGAGAAATGAAAGATATTTCATTTATAATAATGTAATATTAGGTCTGTTAACATAAACTTTTGACTTGAGGTATTTCCACAAAAAAAAAACTTAGTGGGGTTAGATCAGGAGATCTAGCTGGCCACTCTAAAAATCCTCGTCTGCGATGGAAATCATCTACATCAAGTTCATGAATTACTTTCACTTTATAAGGGTGCCACTTTTCAGTCATTTTAAAACAGACGTTTGACACATTCATTGCTCCAATGCAACGTGACACTGACCGTAAATATGTTTTTAAAAATTTACTTTACAATAATAGTTAGTATAAATAATGTATCGACATCATGTCTCGTTTAAGCGAAAAGCAACACAAAGGGATTTTACTGATGTTTGTTTATGGAGATGAGACCCGTACCCAAGCTGAGGTTTGTGACTCATTTAACAATAAATATCCCGATAGACCTAGCTATTACACGTTCGACGGTGAGCAAAGTCAAAGCAAAATTCAAAAATTTTTACAATGACAGTGATGATTATACGAAAAGTCGTCCTGGCGTTACGGAAGATCATCAATTGGAAGTATTTCTATCATTTCAAGAAAATCCTCATAAACCTATTCGTCAAGTTGCATTGGAGCAATCAATGTGTCAAATGTCTGTATTGAAATGCCTAAATAGAATAAGTGTGGTATCCATATAAAGTGAAAGTAATGAAGATGATGTCGATCGCAGTCGAGGATTTTTAGAGTGGCCAGCTAGACCTCCTGATCTAACTCCACTAGATTTTTTTTGTGAAAAACTTAAAAATAAAATCGACGTGTCTGAGCTTATTTTCACTAATGGTCATATCAAGCGTTTAACGAATTTGTTCCCACCTTTATTTATTTATTTACATATGGGAATACAAACGGGACTAACCCAAAACAGTATTCACAGATAGATGATTTCTCAATATACAGAATCTACATAAATTTCTAAAGTAAAATTACCGGAAATTACAAAATTGGTGATAGATATAGAAAATAACAGAAAAAAAAACAATAAGAGTAATGAATTTAGTGCATATAGTAATGAGTGAATGAAAACGAACATGAAAGCGTATTTATTCAATTGAAGTCTGTGAAGCAAGAAAGTGTTTTTTTCAAAATATAGCAGAATTTTGACAATGAGTAAGAGAAAATATCAATATTAATGGAATTTGATAACGTATTACATGATATGTTGCATCTATGCATGGGAGAGTTTAAAAAATAATTTGTTTGCGATTGTTCTTAACGGAAAATATGCTGATGCCTAGTAATATATATAGGAGCATTAAGATAAATGGTACTAAGGATGGCAGGCGAATCAACTAAATTGTTAATGATTTTGAAGAGGAACTTCACGTCTGAAATTTTCCTTCTGTTCTCCAGTGTTAATATATTCAGCTCATTTCGAACATAGATACGGTTGTTGAGTTTGGATGGAAAACATTTTTTGTTGACATAATCTAAGAATATATTCTGAACCCTTTCAAGTTTTTTTATGTAAATGACGTATCCAGGGTTCCATATTACACTATTGACGTATGACATATAGAGATTACGGAGAGTCTGTGTGTTTTTAAATTCACAAGTTCTCATAATGAACCTAACATTCTATGGGCCTTTTTAGAAATGTAAAATATATGCTTATCTAAAAGCATTTAGAGTCAAATATTATTCCTAGGTACTTTATTTCTGTGTCGGTTTTCAAGGGTAGAGAAGATATTTGATAGGAGTGATTTAGAATACTTTTTCAGCGTCCAAATGAAATATGGTAACACTTATCAAAGTTTAGGTATAGACTATTTACATCGCAGTAGTCATAGAAGTTATTGATATCCTGTTGCATGAGTAAGATGTCGTCAGCATCAGAAATTGAGTGGTATAATTTTAGATCGTCCGCATACATTAAAAAGTTGGCGATTCGGAAACATTGAGAGATATCATTAATCTAAATATTAAATAGGAGATGCCCCAGATGAGATCCTTGAGGAACCCCAGAGGTGATTTGGTGATATTCAGACTTGTTGTTACCGATTGTTACCGCTTGACAACGATCGGTTACATAAGATTCAAGCCAATTTAGTAGATTGCCATTTACCACGACTCCAGCAAGCTTCCGTAGCAAAACTGAGTGATCGATTATGTCAAATGAAGTCGGTGTAAATAGCATCAACTTGGTGCTTGTCATTGAGGCTATGCAGGATATACTCAGTATATGTGAATAAATTGGAGTCTACTGATCGTTTCTTCATGTTGTTCAATATTAATTATGTTTTTAAGCTTATGTGTTTATTAAGCTGTGCCTTTACGTGCTCACTGTATATTGAAACTGACAGATTTTCGAACAAATAATTAATAATAATAATAGGTCTTTATTTTCCATAAAAATATATAAATTAAGAAAAATAAATCATAGAATTATGAAAAAATGCCGAAGATCCGGTGATCAGTGTACAAACCTCGGTTGTTATTCTCGAGCAAATTCATTTGGCGTCCAGTGAAACTTGTATTATGGGGTGCCCCATCCTGTATATAAAGCACTGCTGCAGTGCCCCTCGATATAGACTGTACTTGTAAACAACGTCAAATTTTTTTAATCCTCTCTTTGTACAGGTCAACACACTCTTGTTACCAGTCGACAGCACAACTTTGAACTCCAAAGTATCACCAGTCTCCCTGCCAAACAACACCGTCTCCAATAGCAATCACAACAACAACCTGAAAAACGAGAGTTCCCTGAAATCTGGGGTATCTTTGGATGCTGGGGCCCTTGCCAAACAGGCGATGGCATCTACACAAAACAAGAAATACGCCAACATCAATACTGGAGACGCAGTTACTAGTAATGGAATATTGCAGAACGATCCCTTTTCGAATCACATTGGAGGCAGTCAAAAGGCGGAAGTAAACTGTTAATTTGTGAGATAGATACTATTGAAACGTGTTAGTGAGATGTTTGAATCGTCTTGAGAATGAAACTGGGCCAAACGTGAATCATAGCAGGAAAATATTGGTATATACGTGAATTATTCGGTTTAAAACATTTCGCTTTTTCTGGATGCAGAAAAATAGTAGTCCAGGAACCAGGGGTTTTAACCTTACACTGAAACCAATAGAAATGATTTTTGGCAAACAAGCAGTTTTTGATGAGTACTCTGAGGAAAAAATGTTCTGCACTCGAGCACCCATGGAAAGTGTACAAAATTTCATCAATAACTTGGAAGGGGTTGGAAATTTTGATATATTGTATGAGAACAAACTTGAAGAGAGAAAAAATCTTCTCAAAAAAGGTCTATACTAGGACAAAAAACTCTGTATCTCCCTTGTTTTTGGTCGAAAATTCATAAACTGAACGGTAGTTTAGAGGAAAATCCTTCAACAATTACCATATATAGCTGGCGGGTGTAGGCGGAAGTGGTTGAATTTGATATTCAGAGGTGAAATAATGATTTTTGATAATTAGACAATGTAATTTCAATAATTTTTTACGCTTTCCTATAGAATCAGCTCCAAGATTCAGTATGTCAAATTTGAACAAATCAGATATAAAATTCATTTCTAATTCATCTTAGACCTAAAACTGAATCGATTTTTTCTGTTTTTTTAGTTCCCTCATTGTTCATGACTGATGTCTCTACAATCGACGTGTAAAAATCTCAAAGTGGACATTTCTGAAAAAGCGTGCTTGTCATTTTATTGCCAAGACCCTGTACTTTCAGGATATGTTTTCATTCATCGTTTTCTATATTTCCCAAAACGCATCAAAATTCTTCTGATAAGTCTAGCGAGTTTATCTTATCGACTATAGCTTAATGAATGTGAAAATCTGTAGTTGAGAATCTGCTCTTTTTCGCGGAGACTTTTACTTTTTTGTTGGATATCTCAGGACAGTTTTATTTTGACATTTCAAGAGGCAATTTCCTACCTCGGGAACCGAGTTGTCAAAGTGTATATACATAAAATTAATGTGTTTTCGTAATGTGTGATTCCGTAAATTGTTACATTTTTCAAAAAAGATTGGAAGGGGGTGAAGTAACCATAGTATGTACAGTTATACCGACTTTGCGCAGTGTTGCTCTTGAAAAAAATTATGGGAAATACAGGGCCATTATACATTTATCAGAGTTGGAAGTGCACCCTATTTGTTATCAGAAATATACCAAACGTAGGTGCTAGTCAAAAAGTTATATATTATATATATATATATATATATATATATATATATATATATATATATATATATATATATATATATATATATATATATATATATTTTATCAAAAAAAAATTATTACCAAAGGGTAACTCACAAGACAAGTGTAGAAATTCAGAAATAGAATCATAACAATCCGCGATATCACGTCTAAAATCATAACAAATTTTAAAATACCACATACAAATATGAAAGTCTATAAGCGTGTTCCGTTTCATGCATTCATCGCATCACTGTTGCAGACATAATCAAGCATTCCGTTTCAACTAACATTGACGTTGGTGGGTTGAATCGGAACGATTTTTGCTTGCGTGGTGCATGCCGTTTCCCGCAGATGTTGACATTTATCACTTTATCAGTCAACCAAATTCTTATGTAACAAAAACAAATCTGTTAATCTGGTAAATAAATTAATATGGGTAGAACGAAAGAGGCAAGAGTAGGAGGCAAGCTTTGTGAAAATGAGAGTAGCTCAGTGATAGTTATGAGGATAATATCGTCTGTCCCACGCCAAAACCGCGAATATGCTAATTCCAAGGTTCTGACTTCACTATGTAAAATACTAATTTTCTACCAAACATTTTCAATGCTTAACTCACGAAACTGCTATAAAGTTGTCTACTGCGAACGAGAGTGAATTCATGAATGTGAAAACTTACCAAGGTTTACAAAGAAAGAAGCACGAATATTCTTAAAACTGTTCTCATTCGAAATGACAAATTGCACATTCGTGGTTTTGGCATGAGACCGACGATATGATGTTGAATGAATTGACGATTTTTTCTTCCATTGTACGGTAAATCAGGTAAATGTGATAATGCACAAAACTTGACACTTCATCAAATATCAAATTTAAACTTTAATTCGGTTTCTGACGTTTCTGTTTGAACGTAAAACCACATACAAGAAACTCTTTGTTTTGACTGAGATGTATTTTGACTTTTGAGTTTGACAGATCTAACTTGGATCGCATTCATCGCTGCTAGACGAACGGGCAGTAGTTCATGCACTTTCGATGTCTCAAGGCCAAAGAGGGGAATATAAAAGTGGGCGTGTCAATGCGCTCCCAATGTAGGAAACGGAACGGTCATATGCGCATTATGTCCTCAATGCATGAAACGGAACACACCTTAAAAGTACAGAATATCAATAAAAACAATGAAAACACAATATCGTATTGACAAAAATTACTTACCCATTACCGAGACACCACACTTCAGGGCTGCGTTTCTCAGAAATGATGCATTTTTGGAAAAACATGTGGATCCCTTATTTGTGAAGATTTTTATGCCCTACAAGTTTGTTTCTATACATTATATCGAAATTTTCAACACCTTCCAAGTTATTGATGGAATACCGATTTTCCGAGTATTTCCGGGAATGTTCCTCACTTTCCATAGGTGCTCGCGTGCAGAACAATTTTTTTCTAAAAGTTCCCTTCAAAAATGCCCGCGTACCAAACATCAGTTTTCTTGGTTTTAGTGTTAGGTTTAGTAACATTTTGGATACAGCGTCTGGACTACAGCTGAAATCCAAATTTTTTCCTATGCATCCAAATCTCAAAAACTGTATGAATTGTAAAATTAGGGACTTCTAGATACGAATTGCCAAAACAATTGAGAGATACTTTCACCCGGTCAAATGAAATACTTCACAAAAATTACATTTTTATTTCCTGATTTGCGAAATACCTGATTTCTCGATTTGTCATGGTTTATCATCAACAAATGTGATGTGTGACCATTTAGTATTCATTATTGAGACGAATTCAACTATATTGATTATGGCATATCCATTGGTGTACTGGCTAGATTTTCTAACTACAGAAAACTATTTGAAACAATTCCGACAAAAATTAGGAACCTGATTTGTATAGATCGAATGTGAGTATAGGAGGAAATGCTATTGAGAAGTTTCAAGACTTTCATCAATTGTTACTTATTCTTTTTTATTAGTTGAAACAAAATCATACAAATCACAAGGTGGACATGGGAAATTATGATTAAGTAGACGTTATAGGTACACTCATTGAACAGGAAATATATTATCTATGAAAGAATGAAAAATATATCAATGATGCATGGTTTGGTAGGAAAATGAGGTAATACTTAAATGACGATTATAGGGACCTTATTGAACCATAAACATTTGTGAACTGACAAAATTGTATTAGTTCTTTAAAAAAACGCCATTTTTTTCATTAATTTTGTAGCAACTGCCAACAAGAAGATAAAACAAGAAACACCAAGGCAGAGTCAACATTCTACAGTTATCATTTTGTGACACTGTCCCTTCCTTATCTCTCTATCTAAGGAATGGCTTGGAAGCTAAAAATTCAGTATGAAATATGACAAAGTAATTTTTACTTATAATACCACAAGTGTTTGAAGACGTAAGAATGGCAGTTTTTAGTTTTTTTTATTTCTGCTAATCATGGAATACTAAGTCAGAATTTTGATTTTCTGAGTGGGAATTCTATAATTTACTTGTATGAATTATCTTAATTCGAATAAGTCAGAATTCCTTTCTCCTCTTCTACACCTTCATAGATATTGAATTAGTTCAATAATTTTGATTATTTTTCGACATATCTTGCAACCAATAAAAACCATCAATTTAAAGATATGATGTACTTTAAAGCCAATCACAACATTATTATAGTGGGAATTTTCTACTTAGATTAAAACCTCGGGAATATTCGTGGTATTTTGTTTTTATTGTGTGACAACAACTGATACTTTTGATTTGACGTCTGTCATCAGTTTGCATCAAGATGCATATAACTCCTGGTGGAATTACTTATAGCTGTGAAATTGTCATCCAAAACTGTTGATGTACGGCCTGCTTGATTCATGACATTTTTATTGCGTCAAGAGAGTTTACTCAATTTTAACATAGATGGCAGGCAAATCATTACCGATCATGATGACTTGACATGTCGTTTTGACAAACGCATGCTGCGTCATCGACATAACCTCAAATTGAACCATGTCATGATTGTCATGTCGAAGTCGAGACTCACAAAAAAATGCTATACACTACCCTAACTTTTACGAATGACAGAAAAACACAAGAACAAATAAATAACAATAACCCAACAACTAAAAACGTCGCAAAACTACCAAACTGAGCGAAAAGTATTAAAAGAACAGAAAAATCACACGATGCAATGTAATTGACATATAACCTCAAAATAATGTTAACGTTCAAAAACTCAAAAAATGTATCTAGTAGGCACTTTGGATTGTTGGAAACTCCACTATATTCGACTTAAGCGTCATCCATTGACGAATGGAACAAACTCTATTGACGCAATTACAGGATCAAGAACTTTAGTTGAAACAAAAGCGAATCAGTAAACGCACCAGGAGTTATATGCATCTTGGTTTGCATACAAATTGAAAAATGAATTTAGATAACTGTAATGAATAAAAATGTTATATAGAGAATGTGCATGTCTATAATTAGGGCATCAAAAAATAATCTATCGAATACCACACGAGAGTTCGATGAAGTACAAAATAATTCTCCACATTTTTTCTCAAACTTGTTGCCATTTGCACTCGAGCCCTTCGGGCTCTCGTGTCTATTGCCTGGCAACAAGTTTTCGAAAAATCTGTCGAATTATTTTCACTTTATTCTCACTCTCTTGTGGTATTACAACTGAAAATAATCCTGAAATTTTACAAGCAAGTGAAATATTTTTATTTTCAGGGCATTAGGGCAGTAGTAACATTTTTAGGTTACGGAGTCAATTGGCTACTAGTTGATAAAGATTGAACAAGTTATTAGGTTTGATAAGGTCCAGAAAAAAGTCTTCTGTTTTATAGACACTCAAATTATTGTTGAAATAATTCAGAATCGGTCTTAGCTGAATCAAATATTTTTAGTTAATCAAATGCTTATCCAATCAGTGTAAAAAAACATTGGTTATTCTTATATGTTTATATATAAATAAAGTATATTCTGTTTGTGAAATCGAAGAAAAATATTTTATTTGTCCTGTTATTGAAACTGTTTATTGCATTTCGTTGATATTTAAAAGACTTTAGCCCAACGGATGGTACTACCAGATTAGGTATAAGAATCATACAAGTACTGTATATGTATACAGGGTAACTTATAAATGTGTGTTATTTTTTCGAATCAGTATGTAGAACGCCCTGTATTTTAATGTTATATTAATAGGAGTAAGTGTAAAAATATATTCATGACTGATAAAATGTGAGAATGGGAGTTTGAGAGGAACATTAGGATGAAATATATGTATGATATGCTCATTTGTTTTTTAATCAGACTTTTAAAATGGTTCTAACAGAAAATTACTCAGTTGTTGACAAGCGTAAATATCAGAATTATTTTTAATAATTTACGGAATACGCTGAAACATACAAAGTGTTTAGAATCTATTTTTGTTCACGTCATATTCTTAGGAGAATCATTTGTATCATCTAATCATCTAACTTGATCATCAAGAAAGATATAATTATGGCCTAAAAATTATTTTAATAGTGAAAATATATCTTAAATGAAGCCCCTTCATTGAATCTTTTGTATTTATTCTAAATACTATGTATGACATATTTGTTGACAGAGAGTGTATGTTGATATCTATATAGATTTCCTTCGTTGTGTATTTATTTCTTGATAGTTATAAATATATAAAAAATTATGGTTGTGTATAGTGCACTTTTTTATTGAAAAGAGTTTACTGAAAGTCAGCTCAACGAAAAAGTTTACTGAATTTTCACTTAGTACAATAACTTTATAGGTTGTGGTTTGATTTAGTTCTAATTTGTTTTATATGAGGGTTATAGTCCTAGCCTAGGTGTTTTAGTATGTTTTTAAGAACTAAATTAATAAAAAATAATGCTTTAAATAGATTTTAAGGACTGTAAATATTTGGATGTGTATTGTAAGTATATTCTGAAACTGAATATTCTGTATATTTGTTACTGAGATGGGAAGGATTTGATAATAGTGCCCTGAAGTGATTTTCATAGATTTGTACTGTAATTTAAGTCAGCGTATTTTCTCACCCACACAAAGGTTTAGTTATCAATAGTAAAATAATTTTTCATGCAAATTTTATTTATTATTTATAAACAATAATATTTCTTACGATCAGTTAAAAAATTATCCTCGAATTTCATCAAAAGGGCTTAAAAATTGTAAATGAATTCATTCATTTTATTCATTCTATATTGATTTTAATGGAATTATATTTTTCCGATTTCAGTCATCCATTGAAGAAACAAAAAGAGCTATTTTTCTTGAAGCTGATACTGTCCGAAAATATTTAGTTGCAACTTCAAGCTTCCTGTACATAAAGGCATGTTTAGGAGAAACTACTAGTATATTTATTACATAAGACTGGTTATTTAGTTGGTACAGCATCAGTTTCAACAGAAGCAGTTCTCGAAAATGTAATATGGGACAATATTTGCAGGTTGTATGTATTTTAGTAATTATTTCTAAAATATATAGAACACGAAGAATTTGTTATGTTACATGAATATATAGGTGTTACAAATAAAGTGGTTGTTTGATTTATTCACCAATTGGAATGTTTCATTGCATTGTGAGTAATAACATAATGGACTTTTCTGATTAGGTCAGAAATCATTAAAATCCTCCTCTTGGTCCGAATCCAATTCTCAGAATTACTCTTTAACAATCATTTTTATCCAGTTAGGATATATTGACTCATGTGGAAATGAGAACTCAAATGAGAAATCAACTGGAATGAAAATCTGTTAGAAACCGACCATCTTTTCATTAGCTCACATCATAAATTATTCAGTGTATGTTCTTGGACAACTGAGAAATATCAATAATCTATCAATCATTTTTGCATTTAATGGTTGAAAGATTTCTATTTCTTTCAATTTTTGAAAAATTGAGAGAAGTAGAAATTTTTCAACCACTAAGACGATGGAAGTCCAAAATGCAAATAATCAAGTTACTACATCGTCTTCAACCTTCAAACAAATCATTTATTTGTTTCTAAAAAACTAGTTTTCATAACAAAGGGTTTGGTCGTTACAATTTATTGAATACTTATATCTAGTTGATGCATTTTTATGAGGCGCCGTTTGGGTAAAAAGTGATTTGTAGATATATAAAATTTTGTGTCAATATAATTTTTAGATTTGGCAATATTTTTTATTTTGCTTTCCGATATATTTATTTTTTGATCACACGCAATATATTTACGTTTCACGCGTTCCAAATATATAGAAACGTGAATTCCCATATATTTATAAATTCGATCTATTTCATGTTGTCAAGAGATGGCGCTACATACGCGATTTATTACACTCTCGAGAATATAGCCGCCGAATGATATCGCAGCCGCCAGCAAATATTCTCAGAATACTTTTTCATTAGTTTTGTGGAATAATCATTGGATTATTCAAAGTCAAATAGGTAAGTACAAAAAAAATTGAAGGGTGTATTGAATCGCGTCGGCAGCGCCATCTCTTGACGACATAAAATAGATCGAATTTATAAATATATGGGCATTTACGTTTTAATATATTTGCAACGTTTGAAATTTAAATATATTGTGCTTGGCAGAAAATAAATATATCGGCAAGCAAAATAATAAATAATGCTCCAACTAATAAATATATTGACACAACATTTTTATATTTGCAAAAAGACTTTTTACCCAAACGGCGCCTCATACATTTTTACACAATGATATATAGATTAGTGATGATGATAATAGTTCCAGGATTTCTGATCTGCTACAGTTATCAGTTGCTTTCTCCACCGTTTTCAGAATGACCGATGTGAGACTAATTCAAATTCAAATTCAAGGTAGGCTCGGACAGGGGCGAGGTCTCTCATCATGAATTCTGAAAGACAGAAGTAATTGGACGTAGATTTTATTGAAAATATGATTAGGTTGTTCATAAAGTCAGTTGTGGAATCATCTGCGACTGAAAGTTGGAATTTAGTCGCTATTTTCCATCGTACAAGATAACCTCTCTTGGAAGGGATTCATGTTTTAAAGAGAAACATTCTCAATTGAAAATTGAATCAATACACATGACTCCTCTGGAATTGAAAAAAAACATACGATACTTCTGAATAACATTCTCCCTTATCTCATTTATAGATAAGAATCTCCAATGGAAACTGGACATTTAATATATAACCAACCATCTGAATGAAAATGCAAATTTTCACTTTCAGATTTTTTCTTTCAAGTTATATAGGGTCTTTCTCAATATCTATCAGATGTAGTTCAATATCCAGCGTGGCTTTAATCGGGGAAGTAGTTGTTTTCTGTTAGATATTACAAAAAAGGAACTTCAATTTTATCGTAGGTTTTTATTTTCCATTTCCAGAGGGACGTATTGGTTCAATTTTCAATTGAGAATGTTTCTCTTTACAACATAATTGGACGTAGTTATGCAAAAAGGAGCCAAGCGACATGATCGTCGAAACTGAGTTCTATGCATGAATCGATGGCTAAATATCCATTCTATTTTTAGCAAAAAAGAACCAAGCGGATTTCATATGTTTAGGCATTTGTTTTCGATGTGAGAACCATCTCAAATCGCGACAATCAACTAAGTTGTTATGCAAAAAAAGAACCACGTGAAATGGTTCTTCTTTTGTATATTTCCGTTCGAAAATTTCTGGGTATACTGATACCGTTGAGATGGATCCTATTTGTATAATGCGGAAAGATTTATAAAATGCCAAATAATAGCCATTCAACCCTTGCTCTTCATCAGTGATAAGTAATGATTTCACGGCGTCCTATGGAGCTGATTCCGAGCTGAAAAGATATTGACTCCAATAATAGATAGTAGCATTTTTTTAGGATTGCATAAAATATAAAGAAATATATAAGAAGAAGGGGTTAATGAAGAAGATTAAAGTTTGGTGATCATAGACCGACCTTATATATTCTAATCTAATGATGCGAAGTCTGAATGCTGGAGCGATGGCGGGAAAAATATACATTTCCGAAACCATTCGTGATCGACCTCTTGAAAGTGGAATACAAATGAATGAAATGGATGCCTTTTGGCAAACAGGGAAAAGAATTGCGAGAGAAAATTGATAGAACAGGAAGCGAAGAGAGGTCGACCTTCAACCATCTGTTTGGAAGAAACAAACATATTTTTATGAAGTTTCATAAATAGAATATTTCGATTGTTTAATAGATGAGTGAAGTTACCTAAATTTACTTATCTATCATACGTGCTTTTGCCAAGTGGTCATGATCAGAAATGAGAATGCTATACTACCTAGGCATTTTCTTTATATTATAAACCATTGGTTGAAACAAAATTCATTTGGTTAACAAATGGGTGCAGCACAGATCAAAAAAAAATTAATTAAAATTAATTAAATCAAAGATAGCCATGGCCACATTTTGATAGACAAAGCATTACTCTTCAGATTTACCCAAATTCCCTGAAAATTCAAAATGCAAAAAGGAACCAACACACTTTTTTTTTAAATCGGCTAGTTCAGAAAATTTAAATAGGGATTTTTTTCCATTAAATTCAGGATGTATTTCTATACATGTTATAAGATAAGAAAATGACGAAAAAAAACTTCACTGATAAAATTATGATTCATAATCTTTAAGGGTCAATATCGCAATACTAACTTTTTGTAGCTTGTTTCTTTTTTGCATAACTGCGTCCAATTAATGGTTTTCCTTACCATTATACATGTTCTGAGTGGATTCTCACTGATGTGATATATTACTTTGGAGTCCTGACAGATGAGGCCCCTTACCTGGTTTTTGTAGACCCAAGGTATCTTGATGAACGTTATAGAGATCACCTGAGGCTCCCTTGGCGTGATGAACGTTACCTAGGCGATGTCAATGCGATATCTAACTGGTTCTCGGTGGGGATGTTGTCCCCACAAGTAAGGGAGTGCGGTCAATTTCAAGTGTTTTATCGATCAATAAACCACCAAGTTACATATACCATTTGAAAGTAGACATTTCAACAATCAAAATAATCACTTATAGACCTTCAAAATACAAAAAAACACCAAGACAATTAAGACAATTGTTCGTGAAAGATAACGGTTTTTTTTTTTTTCGAAAAATGTATACAACTCGAAAACTAGTCGTCTTCTGAATTGCGAAAAAATCATACTCATTTCTTTTTTCTTTGGTGTTTTGGCATCGACTTCTATGGTCATTAGCTACGTGTTCTGGGTAGGCCATGTTACTAACGCCACGTTAGGAGCAGCACTGTTAATTGGAACGCAACAGTGAATCGTGCGGGACTCACCCCAGTCCAGCCACGAGATTCTAATAATTCTATTCGTCAAATAAAATTAAAGAATCCCAGCTCCAACTCGAACTCCAGACCTTTGGCTCAGAGTCCGACGCTCTAACTACGGTGCCACGCCCCGACATATCATGCTCATTTGTCACCAAATTTTCATCCAAATTAAATAATGTATGCTCGAGAAAAGTATTAAATACTGAAAAATCGGTTTTTCGCCATTTTGGCGGTTAATTTAAGGTTATGTCGAGAAGTGTTAAAAACGAAAGGTTTTGATTTTTTCATCATCTACAACTTTTCTATCGGACATTTTCCGCTAAGAGGTCACGTTTCGCCGCAATTATCAAAAAAACCGTGTTCAACCCCTAAACCCCAGCAAACACAGTTATATCACAGATGCATCGCAGCGATGTAACAATGTGACCTGCGATATCGCATTCTATGTCGAATAGACGTCGCTGCGATGTCGGAGGGATGTTATTTTGTCCCACTCAAGATTCATCCATGCGACGTCGCTGCAACAAGTTCTGCGACGCAACAACGATATATTTTTTGAGATGTAACTGCGATGTGTTTTTGCGATGTATACGAGATGATTCCATATTGATATCGCAGGTATGTGAACATGTGACATATCACAGCGATGTACTTTTGTCAGACAGGGGTTAGGTAATATAAATGAAAATATATCAATGAAAAAAAGCTTTAGATGGAAATTATGTATTTAAACATTTTATTTTCAATAAATATAATGTACTCAAAATGAAACAACATTGTTCTAATCAATGCATTTTCCAACAGTAAAAAATAATGATACCTAAAACAATAAAACTTTATCATCCGTCTTCTATGACGATAAGAGAAAGAGGAAAATGAACGCTTTGTCATAGTTTTAAGTGAAAAATTATTTGTACTTACTTTAATCCTGGGAACTATTCCTAGAAAAAGTTATTTTCACAGTTTTGTCACAGGATATAAAACATTTATTAAATTACTATGACCATTAGTTAGAGAAGCAAAATGAACGAATATAGGCTCGTTCATTGAAGACTGCTCTAGTTGATCGAGATCACTTTCACATATGTTCATCTCTCTCTAACACGTGTACTTCATTTGTTTGAAAGTGGTTGACAGTATATATTATTGTTAGTAGAATTCTTCTGTACTTCCATTGTCTAGAAACAATGAAAATAAATTCTTTGCATTTGTTTGAGTCACTCAAACACATGAGTGTTTGAGTGACTCAAACACATGCAAATAATTTATTTTCATTGTTTCTAGACAATGGAAGTCCAGAAGAATTCTACTAACTTATACTTCATTTGTCTTTCTCTTTTGAAAAATCATCTTCGAGCAAGTAGAGCAATCAGAGCACGTCTTAACGAACGACACTTATAGAAATTTACGAATCTCAAGCGCATGTGCAATGGGCAATTGAGTTCATTGTTGACATCGCAAAAAACACATGTGACAATAACATCATCGCGGCGAGGAGAAATTTGTAAAATCGCAACTGTGACATCTTAGAGATGACAAGTCATAGATTAGCTTTTGTACATCGCAGCGATGCAACGTATGTAATATCGTACTGTTGCCTCATTGCGACATTTCAGAGATGTCATGTCACAGATGTATTTGCTTCTGTACATCGCAGCGATGCAACGTTTTTGATAACGCCGTGTTACCTTATTGCGACATCTCAGAGATGTCATGTCACAGATGTATTTGCTTCTGTACATCGCAGCGATGCAACGTTTTTGATATCACCGTGTTACCTCATTGCGACATCTCAGAGATGTCATGTCACAGATGTGTTTGCTGAGTTCATCCCCATTCCCACCATTTTGAGTGTTTTTGTGTTTCAATATTTTTTCCTTCAAGTTGGAACCTAAATAAGATTCTCCAAATGGTCCTTTCCTGTTACTTTTTTTCTTTTTATAAGCGTTTAAAATTCGTTTTGGCAGTTGCCTAATTAATAGTTCTTAAATTAAAGTAAACTGCAGGTCTGTCACTGTCACAATGTTTATCAATCACCCTGTATTTGCCGTCTCTGGTCTCTACCGTCTGCCTTCAACTTGAAACAAACCACGTTTTGTTATTGTTCCTACTAATCCTACTCAAATATTTCGTGTGATGCTGAATACGATCCTGCAGTCTGCACCCACGATTTTGGACGATACGATACGACCCGTATGAAATGAACGAACAACGAAACGAACTTACGGCCTACCGTGAAAATGACGAAGTTATTGCAGTGAAGTTTATTTATGTGGGGTATTGCAGATGTTAGTGGAGAAGTAAAAAAAATATCTGTTCAAAATAGTGTTTAGTGTTGATGATGTTAATATAATAATATAGTGACTTTGCAGTGCTGAATCAACTAGTTATCTGGTTTTTATTGTGTAGGTTAGGTGAGTGGAATACTTTTTCTCTTGTTCCTCATCAGATGACTGAATTAGTAATGATTCCATTTAGTTTTTGTTTGAATAAAATTAATGGAGTGGATTGTGTATATAGGGACCAAGAGAGACCGATAAATAATATTTCAATTAATTTAATTTTTCACCTTTCCATCTAATTTCTGAGCCTAACCTCAATTTTAACGATTTGCTCGTCATAATTGTAAGTTAACATGCAAATATGTTAACTAGGAACACATCTTTTCGATTAACTTAATTGTCATGCTAGATAATCGCTTTAATATAGTGCTCATACGGTTTAACTATATTGCTGTGAAAACAATGTTTATATTCGAATGGAGAATTGCCAAAACAAAGTACGCGTGGTCTCCTGAAAGTTTATATTGTTCAGTCACTTTTTTCAATTTTCTTGCCAAAATGTGTGTACCTACAGCTTCAATTTTGAATTTATTCTCATGTGCCTAACAAAAATTACGTAAATTCAAGCAACGTTCACCTATCCACAAAATTTCAGACCTATTATTAGATATTTAATTAGGTACCTGTGTTTTTGAAACACAGACAGTCATTACTGTGGCTTATATTACATTTATCTATAATCGTCAGTTTGTTGTCTACATCAATATTTCCTATCTTCTGTTCAATATTTTCAAAAATGACCTCATGTTGGTGCAGAGTTACGTTGTATCGCGTCAAAGGTAATAATCATCCTGGGAAACATTCTTCTTCTACTAATCATTGAATTTCCAGCTGATTTATTCATTCTTCTATTTTAAAGTCAGTTTTAAATTTCTGGGAATTATGTCTCAACCTTGATCTCGCCTAGAATACAGAACAATTATCCGTGCCTATAATTGATATGAATAACGAAAAAGGTGACTACTACCCAGGTCTCTTATGAATGATTTCATTTATCTGTGTAAGTTTTGACAAACGAAAGAGAATGTCAAAAAGTAGTTGTAGCTACCAAACCTACCCACATTAGGCTCCAATGAATTAAAAAACAATGGAGATCGCCGAAATTATCCTTGATGATAAAATGTTTTGAATGGGTTTTACCTTGTGCAGGGAAGTACCTAAGTATTTGTTTTGTACACACAATGAAACAAGGTCACCCAAGCCGAAATTAACTCCCATCCTTTGTTTTATTGATATCTATCGGTATTTACTTTTACGTCCTCACTCATTCTCGTTTTTATAATAGCATTGAACGGGCGAACATGAATTACGGACCAAAGACGAAACTGTCTACCTACCTAATAGTTACCTACCTACCCCCTTATCATAAAATATATTTAAAATTTTTGTGAGCAGAACCATTTCTTATTAATATCTGATCGTGCCTTAATTTGGCGCTAATTTATGACCTCTCCCAATTAAAAATTTGTTGCTTATCTCCGTGGTTCTGCTTGGTTAATATGAAGCTGGCAGAACCACTTTGTCTGTATCAAGTTTTGGGAAATTCTAATTGAATCCCAATTTCTAGCTAATTTATCTCTAATTAATTACTTACCTACGACTTCGAAAAATGTGTCCCTACCTACTTACTATTTTGCTAAAAAATACCAATACGCCTTTTAAATAATAATAATAAGCGTCTTTATTATTTTCAACAATAATACAAATAAATATAATTCAAAAACTTTGGAAATAAAGAGCGAACTTAATTTTCAGTTGTAGGTACATTAGAGCACGACAAGAAAAATGTTCTTCCACTTAACCCAAAACAAAGCTTGTGTAATTCTTAATTATCTGGGCGACCGAGCTTCGCTCGGTTTTTTTTGTAACATCGTGATTTTTGGGAGATTATTTAGATATGAATCATATAAGTACTCCTTACACCTTACTTCTTACACAAGGAAAAAACAGGACTCTGACAAACTGCTAGAACTCAGCAGAGCGCATCTCAGAGTTATAGTAGGTTTGCTTACTGGCCACTGCAAACTCAAACATCACATGCATAAAATCGGACTTGCACAAGATGCAGAGTGCCGGCTATGCATGGAGGATGATGAAACGGCTGAACACATTCTGTGTACATGCCCTGCAGCGGCCAGAACCAGATTCTCAATATTTGGCGATACGACAGTAAGGCCAGAAAACCTGGTAAATTGTTCTCCCAATGCATTCCTCAATTTCGTCAAGAAATTGGATATACTGGTAAAAATATAACCATAGGGTGAGCCACAATAGGACATTGGCCGCAGTGGAGGGCCTGATACGGGCCCACTCACGTTCAAATCTAACCTAAACCTAACTCCTTACACCAAACCTAACACCTAACCATTTATTTACCAACGTTATATTATATTATCGAGTATGTCTGTACATAAGTAAGTTCTAAATGTATTGTTTTTTTTCTATGGGAAATAATAAATTATTATTATTATATGAATATATTGCAATACTACCTACATATGAATCTACCTACTTACATTCGAATAAAAAAAACACGAATGCACTTTCATTACCTCTTAGAACTTTTTCATTCATTATCTTTAATTACAGGTAATTACTTCACTACTTTCATTAGGTATACAAAAAATGAATAGTTGTTTCCCCCACGAGAAACCCCAAAAGTCGTTTTACAGTTCCGTTCGTCTTTTCGTGGCGGGAAATTTAAAAATTATTTCTCAAAACACACTTGTTTGAGAAAATATCGAAAAATGTTATTCGGAAAAGTTGTTTGGAACGATATTTTATAGCCATGTAGGGGTACAAGCATTGATTATATAGAAGATAGTTAGTCAACCTTATGGGATTATAATTGGATCAAAATGGATGCGACATGTAGATGGCGATAGTGAGCTCGCATCCAAGTCATGTCGTAACTTCAGTGATCTGGCCTCCAAGTCATGTCGTAACTTGATTAAAACAATGGAAAAGCATTAAAATCAGGGTTTTTTGAAGAAACCTGCATTAAAATGACGTCAAATATTCATGTTTGTAACTAATCACGCTAGATGACACTCGCGTTTGTGTCCAATACCTTTTCCACAGGCATTGACTAACTATGTTCTATTTAAACAATGGTACAAGTTTTAGAGAAAATCTTGAGATAAAAAAATAGCTTTTTTGCAATAAAACAAAAAAAACGTAATTTGGAAAATATATTTCTCACAAAAAACTCATTGTTAAAGCCAACAGTATTTTGAATTATAATTTGTAAAGATTCGCAATCTATTTCTATTTTATTCGAAGAAAATTTGAAATCTGTGAATTTGCCATGTGTTCAGCTGCTTCATAAGAGGTCACTGAAATATCTTCAGGACATTGTAATCTAGATACCCACTGTTTATTATTAATAAAAGTCCAAGTATCTACACAATTTTAACTTTAATTTTAATGTTTCATTGCAACAAATAAGAACTTTTTAACTATTTATTGTCAAACACTTTATGGTAAAATTAGAAGCTGAAATACTTAGGTACCTAATTATAAACCAAAAAATTCGAAATATACTCGAAACGTTGTAATTATCCATTACTCGACATATCTACCTACCCTGACGTCCAATACATGTATTTTTTCGGGATTTCATTTCTCTGGACACATTTCGCAGCTTTTCTGGTTTCATTTTATTATTACATTGTCGTATTCGTATTATTTCTTCTAAATGGTCGATATTATGAAATGCCGCGCGATGTTTATAAACCTCACTTCCAAGGTACCCCCATAAAAAATAATCCAATGGCGTAAAATCTGGAGATCTTGCAGGCCATTGGTTTTCTGAATATCGGCCTATCCATTTATGAGGAAAGTGTTCGTTAAGCCACGCTTTGACTTCAAAAGTACTATGTATAGGCGCTCGCTCCGTCTTGTTGGAAAAAATTTCAAAGTTTTTTTACAGTGGTAATCCATGTAAGAAATAATAAACTCGTTATTTAAAAACTCTAAATAATTTCGTGAATTAAGGTTGCCCCTAAAAAAGTAAGTCCCAACGATTTGAGTATCCAATATGCCACACCAAACATTAGTTTTGAAGGAAAATTTCTTGGACTAAATAAAGGACTTATTTATCGTTACTTCACGTAATTCAAACTTTCACCGATAGAGGGCTCTTAACACATTCACTGCTCACGGCGCACAGGTGCGTCCAACAGTGACTCAACCGATATGCTCCCGGCGCTCTTGCGCGTCCTTGCTTGAATGTTTTCCAATTTTTAATAAATTGTTTTTGAAATAGTTGAAATTGTTATTTCCGTTGCACCCCTACGCGCAACCCTCAGAAGTATTCGAGAGACTTGTGAGCTAGGGAAGACGCCTTTACCTTTCAACGTGTGATACCATACATAAGACCGGTAACAATGCAGGAATTTGAACTCTCGACTCTTTGCTTGAGAGGCGAACGCTCTACCAGCACGGCCATCACGGCATAATAAATAGTGTCAGCATTTTTTATGAGCCAACTAGTATCCCATGAGCAGCGAATGTGTTAAGGCCGTGCAATATTTCTCTAAAGCTGTCAAAATTACTCTATATTCCGGAAACAACTAGAAGTAGCGAAAGTGTTTGGAGGAGTTATTCGACATCAAGGTCAAATTGACTTTAAATCAATTTCAAATCTTGAAATTTCAGAAAAAAAGTGGGATTTAAGGGATTATTTTCACTGAATGTAATATATGAATTGATGCAGAAAACTCAAAAAATAAAATCATGCCTTTTTCTTGCTGCCTCGTTGAACTATTGATACCCCGGTCGCATATTTACAGATGATACTGTATTTCGACTTTCGATACCAAGGTGTTGAACTCAAGTGAACTTTTGAGAAACGCACATATTTGCAGATGCATCTGTATTGCGACACCATAGTTTTAAAATTGTTGTTAAAAATTGTTAAAATTGTTATTTCCGTCAACCGATTGCACCCCTACGTGCAACCCTTGGAAGTCTTCTAGAGACTTGTGTGAACTAGGGAAGAGGCAGCCCTTACCTCTTAACGTGTGATGCCATGCACGAGACCGGTGAATCGGTGGATCGAACCCACGACAATCATTGCTTAATTGCTAAAATCAATACATATTTAATACATATTTAATAAAGGTAATTGTTAGGAAGTATTTCTGAAGGATGTTTAGCTTGTTCATATAAATGTCGAGAGCTCCCCCCAAGCTAAGATTCCATTAGAATTCTGGATTCTATTAATGCGTAATATAGAATTTTCATATGGTGAGTGCTGTCGATAATATTCTGAATAAATTTGAATCTATACAACGTAGTTCTCAGAGTATTTACAACATTTTGTATGTTCTTGTTCCATCTAAGATGTTGATCGATAGTCATATCGAGGTACTTAATTTCAGTTGCTGCTGTTATTTTGGCATTTTATCCATTAAAACGGATATTCAACTCTTTGAAGTTGGGAGGTGATTTTTAGGATGTGTAGTGCATAAATTTGGTCTTATCGAAAGGACCCCGCACATTTAGTACGTAAAATAGCTTTCGGCTAATTTTGCTCAGATTTTGGTATATTGTAGATCTTGGCATCCTCATTACGTAGTCCAATTTGCAGATCGATCCTATGACCAGTTTTCGAGGTACAGGGTGTCAAAAATTCGCATTATGCATCGATTTGATTTTTGTGCTCTAATTCGAAATTGAACTGTCTTAGAAATGAACTTTATGTATCTAAGTCGTAGCTCATGAGTCCCTCCATACGAATGAAAAATAATATCTAACAAAGGGTGTTGCTTTACAGCACGACAAGACAATGTTCATAGAAACAGATAAAAATCAATACCATGATCGTTTTGATTTTCACTCAATCCGTTAAAATTAGAAAACAATCGGCTAGAATTTGACAATTTTTTTATAAAGTATGGGTCTTGATCAACTACATGAGGATTCATATGATTGCTTGTCCAACAGTATATAGTTTTCCAGGTACAGGGTGCAGGGTGACAATTTGATTGCTTTCAAATGCTACATCTCATGAATAAAATTATATAATCATTACGAATTGCCCATAACTGTTACTAGGATATGAAAGTTTAACTGACTCATGAAATAATCATTCCAATCACCCCCCCCCATTATAGTCAACCCCATCACCCCCTTGATTTACAGCCACATGCATTCCAATACTTTCAATAGAAATCTCTACTTGTAATACCTCATTGAATGGCTGGTAAAAATTGATCTATTCTCCCTCCTCATCAAACAATTAATTAAATATTATTTTTGTGAACATCTCTGCGTATGGGAATGAAATGAAAAAACGCATCATCAATATTCTATATACCTGAATAGGTATTTTCATACTCTAAGTAGTTAGTTATAAAAAATATATTAAATAAATGAATTTACAAAACCTTCAAAACATTGGTTTTTTTATTCTATATACAATTATTAGCATCTTTAGTTTAAAAAATTATTACAATTCTGCAGGACCGCTAGAAAGTGAATTCACCACACTTCCCATTATTTGTGGAGCTTGAAGGAAGAATTGTGTGGGGGTCGTCTCGTGTATTCCCAATGTTCCCGTGTTAGTTTTGGTGGTTTGCTCACCTGATTGATTCGATAATCAGGGCTCTTCATGGAGTCCATTTTTGTTTCCTTATAAGCGGGTGGCCTACCTCTGAAGAGGAAGTAGATATCGCAAGGTTAGATCACTTTTTGTTATATTTACACACGGAGATTTCCTATTACTAACACTTCAGGCAAGGGGTTAATATGTGTCCTATTACTGGGGCGGGGATTAGTGTCCATTTCACTTAGGGGGGTTTCGCCGGCCTTGTCCTCAAGGATGACATTTTGTTGGACCTGTATATGTTTCTTCGACTGTTTCATTGTTGATTGTTTGGGAGATTTGGTTTCCTTTTCATCCTTCTTCTGCCATCCGTGTCGCTACCAGACGTGGTGCCTTCATTGTCGGTACTTCCAACGGTGGGATAACTAGAGGGTGCTCTCGCCCTTCCTGCAAATGGTGGAGGAGACTTTGACCGTGTGTTGGTGGTCGCTCTTGGAGATTTGACTCATGAGGGAGCTGTGCGAGGTTCCCTTAATTCAGTGGTCCTCTGTTGGTATGCTGGATGAACACTGCACTAAGGTTCAGAATCGCAAATCGCTGTACACGCAGTACTTGTCACCTGTCCCATTTACATACTTTACCTGCGGCATTTCTCAATTATTGTAAAAAAAGAGTTAATTCAGCTCCTTTTATGATACAAGATCTGTTAGTATAACGCAAAATTGGCTGCAGAAATCTCAACAATGACCCGTGTTCATCCTAGTGATTATGACAACATCTTGTTCCATTTGGTATGAAAATATTTCGAGAAATGAAAATATCAACCCTACAAACTAAAGAAAGTCTATGGAGATTTTCCGCAGCATTACAAATCATGCATATATGTCTTGAAGTCTGCTTCAATCCATTCAATTTCATTGCGTTGGGATCGTTTTCGATAACTTGGATTTCACGAATGATCAAGGGGGTGATGGGGGTTGGCTATAATGGGGGGGGGGTGATAGGAAGGATTATTTCATGAGTCAGTTTAACTTTCATATCCTAGTAACAGTTATGGACAATTCGTAATGGTATAATTTTATTCATGAGCTGTAGCATTTGAAAGCATTCAAATCGCCACCCTGTACCTGGAAAACTATATACTGTTGGACAAGCAATCATATGAATCCACATGTAGTTGATCAAGACCCATACTTTATAAAAAAGTTGTCAAATTCTAGCCGTTTGTTTTCTAATTTTAACGAATTGAGTGAAAATCAAAACGATTATGGTATTGATTTTTATCTATTTCTATGAACATTGTCTTGTCATGCTGTAATGCAACACTCTTTGTTATATATTATTTTTCATTCGTATGGAGGGAATCATGAGCTACAACTAAGATTCATTAAGTTCATTTCTAAGACAGTTCAATTTCGAATTAGAGCACAAAAATCAAATCGATGCATAATAGCCAAAATAGCGAAAATAGAGAATATTTGACATCCTGTACCTCGAAAATGGTCATAGGATCGATCTGTAAATTGGACTACGTAAGATCTACAATATATCAAAATTTGAGCAAAATTAGCCGAAAGCCATTTTACGTACTAAATGTGCGGGGTCCTTTACAGTGATCAGATGTTGAATTGAATATATAAATGACGAAGTTGTTCATATTTGAATTCGAATAGTCAACCGCGCATATCCCAAGTGACCAACTTGCCATGGAATGGAAACGACTATAGAGTGGATTATATTTATCCATATAAGAACAATTAGGTCAATTTTTTTTGTGTAAAACGTTTGGTTTTGGTGTTTGTAATTGTGAAATATGAATTGATTATTGTCTGAAAAAACTGTCGACAAAAAAGGAGTAATTTTATTGGATTCTGTCAACAATCGTACAAAATGCTTACTTTTTTGTCGAATCTTTCTTCAGACACTAATAAACTCATATTTCGACATATTGGTTTCGACATACAGAAGCATCTGTAAATATTGTGTGTTTTACAAAAGCTCACCGAGTTCAACACTCCGTAGTCGAAATACAGCAGCATGTTTAAATATGCAACTTGGACCTTTCCCAAAAAATTGCGTCGATGTGCAGAAACAGAATCTGTGATCTCTGTAATGAAGAGATTTTCTCAAACATGATCATCTTGGTGTGGTTTTAATGGAATGCATCATGATAAACCCAAGACGTACAATCAAGAAAGCGAACAGGAAAAAACCCACATAAAAACAGCATGATAAACAAGTTTTTTTTTTAACCTGTGTTACTCAAGTTCACGTCAATAGTACAAATTGTGTTTATTTCATAATGTAAATACCGGTGATTCATTGTCCCTAAACTCGAATGATTCATTGAATGGATTGCGCAATAGGCATGTACTTTCTATCGTAAAACATATTTTTCTTCAAAGTTTGGTTGTATTATTATCTTATCTAAAAATGATAAGTATACCTGTTCACATTCATTCTCCAAACATTCCTTTTTACCTATTTTGCAAATAAATAGTTATTTTTGTATCTAGTGCGCGAAATGCTACTTTGGTGATCGAGAACTGATTTTTTTTAACGAGGCGCAGCCGAGTTGAAAAAAAATAGTCGAGATTACCAAAGTATTTCGCGCATGAGATGCAAACAAATTTTTTTCTACAAACGTCAAAAATATTGTTCTAAAATAAGTAATAACTATGAAAAATAGTATTGAACTGGCTTAAATAATTTTTCCAAATCAAGTAATTACTGTAACTATGGAAGTAAAATGGCATTTGTTGACAATTATTTCAAAGTGACAGTTCTTGATAATTATTTTGGAGTGACTTTTTATTCGCGTCAATTTCGTGCGTGTTATTTATTATTGTAAATGAATGGAAATTTCGAGCGACGATGAACTAAGCAGTACCCCACCTAACTTGATAGATGCGGCCAATTCCGTAATTTCCAACCCTTTACCGGAGAAATCGAGGCGGCAGTATGAAAATGCATATCAGCAATTTAAAGAGTGGTGTGAAGCAATTAAAGCCAGAAAAATATCTCTCACAATTTGAAAGCCCTAATTATTGTTCTACATTAATAAATAAACGATTTCTTGTTTTTTGCTTGATTGAGGAGTTGAGGACCATATAGGTTAGAATATGAAAATCCCATATAGTTTACATGCAGTGTGCGAAATATATTTCGCACATTACTTCGCGCACGGTGTCATGGTAACGAATGAAAATGAAAAATAGTGCCATTTCGCATACTGTTGTAAATGCGCGAACCTTGTCATTTTTTGACGTTTGTAGAAAAATGTACTTATTGCATTCTTTTAGTTGTGTACTTAAGGAGATTTGATGATAAGCGTTGTCGTTATCCAGATCTTGTACCTACTGAAAAACTATTCTCGAGACAGTGGCTGCCGGTAAGGGGTAGAGTAGGTAATTAAAAAAAACTGAACATGGTTTTATCGAAAATGTTTCGTTACAAAATATAGAATAAAGTCTTTTTATTCAATATATTTTGTTTCACCATCTCCATGACTATATTGAAAATATACGAGAGGGTAACATCTCGCTAAAATGTGAATATCTTGAATATTATTAAACAATTCAAAAGACTCAAGATTTGGACTGAAAGGACTCTAAATCAAATTCAAGTGACTCAAAAACTCAATATCGGAAATGAAATGACTGAAAGACAAATCCTACGGACTGAAAGACTCAAGATTGGTGATGAACTGACTGAAAGCCAAATTCCATTGACTGAAAGGACTCAATTGCAATTCCAATGACCCAACGAACTCACAAATCAATCGATGTGACACATACAAATCAATAATTTGACAACTTGAAAATAAATAAGCAACTGAAAACACGTTTGGTTCGATAGTAAATGTGTGGCATCATTACTCGGTGATTAGTTCGATGGATGATGGTGGATCTGCGAATATTATTATATCTGCCTTTATACAGAACGGCTCAAAATTAATAATTTAGGGAAAAAATGACCGACGTGACACAGTGCATCTCAAAATGGATAATTTTTTTAGACTCTAAAAATCCAATAATCATGTCAGCAATTTTTTTAACATACAATTTGTTCAAAATTACACGTAATAATAATATGTATGTATTGCATTATTAACAGCCGTAGGTACTTCTCAGTTAGTGTACTTGGGGTGCAATAAACTTCACTAATGACTAATAAAACCATTGTTTTGGGTTTCTGGGTCCCGGTGGAATTGGCTGAAACTGTATTATGTTATTCTCTTCATTATCCTGATCAAAAGTTCCCCTGGGTCCAACTCGATCCCATGGCTAGTTTTTGGGATACAGCCCTTCAAAGATACAAATTATTTCTTTGTGTATCTGTGCCTCCGAATGAATTTTCCAGTAAAAATTATACCTTCACAATCATTTCTTTTGATGAATACTTACTTAAATTACTTGAATACGGACCACATCAGGGTGTTGACTAAATTCTGGACAATAATTGTCATGAATAATAATAATAATATCCTGAACTAAAATTCATTTCCAGCACTGTTTTTGAAGTGATGATGCAAACCTAATAAAAAAATTACCACAATATTATAAAATCATCGAAATCGATAATTACTTTGAGGATAACTTAAATTTTCAACGAAAAGGTTCGTTCCTTTATAATCAAGATGCAGTTAAAAAATTGTCTTTACTACCGATAATATGCCAATCTTTGATAGAACAACGGGAACCCATTAATGGCCAGTTAGATCACCTGATCGCAATCCATTGGCTTATTTTCTATGGGACTTTGGAATTTGGTTTACGCCACTCCTCCGGAATTGCTGGAAGATCTACGAGGTAGAATCCTGAACAAGTGACAAAGAACATCAGAACTATTGAGAAACATTTGAAAAAGTTTATTACTGTATGAGGTTGGTGGGGGTCAGCTCCAGCAATCGATAAATTAATGTTTATAAATGACTGTAAGAATTTATGTTCCTAACTTGAACCTTTACGGATTTTTTCGTTAATATTCCATCGATTTCTTAAAATTTCATAAAAATTTCAACTAGAATAGCTTGAATATAATGCAAAACTTGTTGCCCCCTCGAAATAATAATCGAGCTATTTTGGAAACAAAGTTACAGTTTTTTCAGCAAAGCGGAATGAGAATTTTTTGTTGGCCCACCATGTATATCAAAGATCTGCAACTTTTAATAGTATCATCGAAAATTCAAATCAAACTATATATTTCCTGTCAAACGTTAATTATATTGACCTTGGGAACATGTCTGGGTTAGAACTTTAATTAATAACTATATTCGTATTAAATATCAAACTAGTTTGGCTGGTGTCATAGATTTTCCTTCATAATTCCCGCTTTGGGGCCTAAGGGGGATCAAAGTAACTATCAATCTCTGCAAACTAGGATTAAAATTTGTAATTTGGATCTTAAAATCAGAGTGAAATACTGATTTTAGTCCGGTTATGCAACCTTTTCCTTCAGACAAGGGCGTCGATATGGGGGGTAATGGGGATAATTACCCTCAAAGAATATTCATAAAATAGTATTTTTAGTAGAAGTTCTATATTACAGTATGATTTTTTTCATTGCCCAAACCAAAAAGCCTTCACACCCCCAAGAAAAAAATTTAGTGACGCACTTGCCTTCAGAATAAAAATTTGGAAGTTTGTGAAATTATTCCGTTTGTTCAAACAAAACAAGGTCTTTCGTGGCTCTTCAAACAGTTGTATTAAAGCGCAGATAAGTCATAAATGTTTTTTTCCTGACGACCTACTCGAAATACGTATAATTTCGCGCAGTAAACCAGCACGGAAAATAACGTATTTTTTACTAGTGCGAAATGAAAAATTACTTACATAAAATAGATCATAAACAGAAAACACTAGTACGAAATATTTCACTTCAAGGAATAATGTCCAATATTCTACTTTATTCTGAAAATTTTACGTTTTCTCGTACTTTCCACATTAAAGTTGGAGTGATAAAAAAACTGCTACGACTTTGTATATTTGTGGGATAGTTGTGGGTCTGAAATGATGTGCGTTTCACTTGACTGAATGAATATTACCTAAAGTAATATTGTTGATTTTGATAACATATCTATATTGAATATTATTAAATCCATAGATAGATTGAATCTATTCAGATCTCCAAAATAGATGAAGATAAGACGTTTAGGTGTTTTGCCACTGAACTTATAAATACTGTAGCTTCCATGTGTTTGGAGCTAAAACATGTGTTATATTTATAACCAGTATCTTGACATCAACCGTCTCAGTTTGAGTGATATTTCTACTTTGAGATTATTCCGTTTCTCTCCAAACAGTTCGTGGGTGCGTGAAACTAGTTTTTCGTTCGGTATCTCGCTTACTCACTGACTCAAAAAGTATACATGTGGATTAAGAACTGAATTACTAGGTGGGGTTGAATCATATTTATTGTTGTATTTCGAGTATGTGGATCGAATTTTTAAAAAAAATTAATTGACTATTATTGTCAAACACATCGAGGCAGTAAAAGGTAACAAAAAATCAATTTATTTACAGTCAGTTTAAATTAAAACGTTATTGAGATGTCTATAGCTTTTAGTTGTTTATAATTATACCAAAATAATGCAAACTGAACTTTTTTCTATATAGTAATACATGAGTCCCTAAGCTTTCTCAAATATTTGAAAGGGGGTTGTTCTTGTTTAGAACACCTCAAAAAATTTCCTAAAATATTCTCGTTTCGTATATTGAATTTAACCCATTTTCGAAAATACATTTTGTGTAATTTTTTAGTACCTATTTGATCTAACCAAAACGCAACCTTACGTAGACATTTAAGTGCGTGGAAATTGATAATGTAGGTAGGTTTTGCACCACTTTTCCTTGTGAAAATACCTTTTCTGAGGAGTAATTTTTTAATATGGTCTAACCAGTACGAACTAATCTCACGAGACATTTGAAAGCGTGGAAATTTGGACCATCGCAGTGGTCGAACAAGAAGCCAAAAATTTATTACTTAATTAATCCAAAGAACAATATTTCAGATAATTTTTTGAGGTGTACGAAACACGATCCATTAGAAGGTGTGATTCCTTGTATTGAAGTATTCATAGGAAATTGTCCGAATTGACTTTGAATAAAAAAATACAACGCGTCCAAATTGAGACGGAAACTCTGGATTTTCTGCATTTGGGGATAATAATCGTTCTTCTGAACGCCTCTAGTATTCTTCATTGAATCTTGTATGTGCTTTACGATTAGATGTGCCGTGTATTTCTTCTGGGAAAAAAGGGGCATACTAGTAAAAGTTATCAAGTACGAACTTTAGTATATCTATGAAGTTTTTTGTGGGGTACGGGGTCTTGAATTACAAAAAACTGTATTTGTCAAATTCATTCTGAAATCTTCAGGGTAATAAGACTTAAGTAGTTTTTCCTCAATCAAAAAAGACCATAATGGGTCTGAGTCACGTTATTCAGACAGATGATGTACGATATTTCCTATTTTGGATTAAAAACAAACAAAACACAAACACTTTAAGATTCAGTCATCATAGCAAAGACCGCAAAAGCACTGAAACAGATATTCAGTTCAAAATATCACAGTTGTTGTTTATCAGACTACTAAACTAATTAAATGACTATATGTAGTAAATTAGTACATCTACAAATGACGCCATTAGCAATTTCAGTTATTGATGGAGACTCAGATCTCAGACACAGTAAATCATGTCTTACTCTTCATATTATTTAACAAAAAAGAAATTGTAAAATTCTGAGAAACTTATAGCAATGAAGAAGTTGTTTCGTGTGGATTCTTACTATGTCTTAAACTTCTACTCCTCGGCACACTTGGTGAAAGAACTTGTTTCGCTGATGGTAGTGTAATATTTTAAAGAGCAGCTGACTGGACATATTTCAAATCAAGATCAAATAATCAGGAAATCTGAAATGGGTGCCAACTTTTGGCAGCTGACAATCAATTATAATAAAAGTATTGTCTAAATACGAAATCCTCCCATCCAATCAATCAGGCTTTAGAGTGGGACACAGCACTGCGAGTGCAGTGACGAAAATTACCGATGACATAATAGCCTCAATTGACAAAGGCAAAGTCACTGCACTCGTTATGCTGGATTACTCTAAGGCCTTTGACAAAATTAGTCACAAACTGATGTTGGCAAAGATGAAATATTATGGCCTGTCTACACTCAAGTTAATGTCATCATACTTCCCAAACCGTAAACAAAGGGTTGTAATAAATGGAAACTTTTCTGAACCGTGTACCCTGGATTCTGGTGTACATTTTGGGACCCCTCCTCTTCATTTTGTACTCAGCAGACTTAAGGAAAGTGCTGACTTCTTGTCAATCACTTTTTTATACTGACGATTCGCAATTGTATCTGAGTTTTGACGCTAACGAGTCACAAAATTCTATAACTCACATTAATACTGATATCGAAAATCTTGTCTTATTTTCGCAAAAAAATTGTTTGAGCATTAATGCCACCAAATCAAGTGCAATCATGTTCGGAAGTGACAATAACAGACAAATGGTCAGGGGCACCTCACCAATCATGGTCCAGGGACAAAGACTAGAACTCCAAAGCAAAGTAAAAAGCTTGGGTTTTGTTTTGGACCAAAAACTGAATTTTAGCTTACACGTAAATATTTTTTTGAAGAAAACGTATTGTGCACTGAAAAGACTATTCCTAAATCGTGATATTTTGAGTACAGAGCTCAGAATTCTCCTAAGTGACTCGTTAGTTTTATCCCACTTTAATTACGGTGATGTCGTGTATGGACCTTGTTTGGACCAGACCTATAGTAAAATAATTCAGAAGGTGCAGAATAGCTGCATCAGGTTCATTTTCAACCTGTCAAGAAGAGATCACGTTTCTGTGAAGATCAAATCTTTGAAATGGTTGAAAATGGAAATGAGAACGAAACATCACTTGGCTTGTCAAATCCACAAAATTGTTACCACTTCTGTGCCTGGCTATTTAAAAAAATGCCTGAGACACCGATCCTCCATTCATAATCGAGAATTAAGACACAAGCACCTTCTTAACACACCCCAGCACTCGTCGACCTTTTTCAAAAAGTCTTTCTCTTACGCAGCTCCTTCGCTCTATAACTCAATTATAATAATAATAAAGCCACTTTATTATTTTTATTATATTTGAACTCTACCACGCCCAAATCTTCCAACAAAACTAACTATGCAGGTCGACAAACTAATGCCTTTGCTATCACGTGTGGTCCAGAACAGCTGATCGAGCTACCCACATGCAATTTTGATGTCAATAACCTGTACACCAATCTGTTTCACTGTTTTCTCACCATCAATCCTAATAAATGCAGTATTAGACCGACAGATAATGATAGATTTTCTCTTTTGTGGGATTTTAACCACTGAACATTGTGTCAGTGTTGAGATCAAAAAATTAAAATTTTGCGGGCGTGTGCATGTGGAATATTAATTTTTCGTTTGCAGAAAGAAATAGTTTTTTAGATTTATGGCATTTTAACGCAATAACATATATAACAATCTATTAGTGAAAAACCAAAGCCATAAGATTTAGAGGTACTGAAAGGGTTGAAATATGGGCACGATCTTGTAAAAAAATACTCGGTTTTCTCGCTTATGGCAATCGACTGAAAGAAATTTGATTTCGTTAAGAACCCGAAAAATAGTTCCCGTAAGCCGGCCAGCTGTTAGGTGAATATTCGGGCAGGATATTTTTTTTTTTCGTTTTCCGGCAGACTTTCTCATTTATGGCATCTGAACAGCTGACCGGTTTATGGCAATTTTTTTTCGGGTTCCTGGCGATATCAAATTTCATTCTGTCGATTGACATAAGCGAGAAAATGCATCAGCAACCGAGAATTTTTTTCAAGGTCGTGCCCATATTTCAACCCTTTCAATACGTTTAAATCTTATGGCTTTGGTTTTTCACTAATAGATTGTTATATATGTTATTGTGTTAAAATGCCATAAATCTAAAAAACTATTTTTTTTCTGCAAACGGAAAAAGAATCTTCCATATGCCTAGCACACGTCCGATCGCTAAATTTTCATTTTAGCTCAACACTGACATAATTAAAATCCCAGAAGAAAGAAAATCTGTCATTTTCGGACTGTCTATACTTATATCATAGACCGTCAGCTCAACCGGAGTGAAACTGGCAAGACGGCATCGCCAGCAAGACGGACAGCGCTACGCTTCGATGAAGTTGTGCCCGGTATCGCGGCGGAGTATGGGAAGTCATTGAATCACGTTAATTTTTGTCCGTGTTGATGAAATATTATTATATGAACCTGCTGAAGAGACAAGAACCGATCACATATTCAAAGCAGTATAATTAATTGCTACCAAGAAAACTATGTATCTCTTCATTGAACTAATGAAATAGAAGTTGATTTTGTATCACTCATTTGATCTCCTCCCATAATGTTTCTGACTTCAAATAACATCTTGTTGCATTTTATTCATAGTGAATAATGAAACATGATCTGACTCATGCTTTTGAATCAATATATTTATGAAACTCTAGTTTGATTTGAATAGCGACTGATTAGTAGAATTCTTCTGGACTTCCATTGTCTAGAAATAAAGAAAATAAATTCTTTGCATGTGTTTGAGTCACGACGTTTCAACAGTTAAAATCTTCTGTCGTTTTCAAGTGTGTGAATGCGACAAGATATCTCGGACACTTATTATATAGCCTGCAACTGATGTACCTGCTATAAAGGTAATTATTATCTTCGTGGGGTCTCTCACAGGTCATCAATGTTAATTAATGTGATACAAAGACCTTTTTTTGGTGAGTGTTATTATTGATGACCGATTTTGATAGGTCTTGACACAGAGTTTTTCTTGAAATCTCAATCGTTCTAGCTGAGTGATAAGTGGCTTCCACACATTCCGAATCTCTATGCTCGGCTGACTGAACACGTCATTATTCTGAATATAAGCCGACTCTATAAACTTTCTCTTATACCAATGCTGTTCTTTGTGGATAACTTCGGCTTCCGACCATGCGATGCTGTGCTGATTAGTCCATACGTGATCTGCTATTCCCGACTTCGCTGTCTCTCCTCGCTGAGTATTTCTCTTGTGTTCACCGATTCTCATATTTAGTGGCCTCTTAGTTTCTCCAACATAATCCATCCCACATTCACAAGGAACACGGTGTCTTATCCGATAAACCTCTCACATAGGGAAGACAGGGTAGGCTGTGTTGGTTCATCTGATTTCTCGGTGTTGCCTCTTCTGCGGTTAAGGACCGCTGTTATATGTTTGTCGGAGTACCCATTCCGTCGCAGATCTTTCTTGATGTTGTTCAATTCGTTGGTCAGACTCTCATCGGTGTTACAGAGGCTGTAGGCCCGGTCAACCAACGAGCGGATAATTCCTCTCTTCGTCGCTCCATGATGGTTCGACTCAAAATTTAGGTATTGTCCGGTCTGTACACTGATGTTTGAAGCTTGCCATTCGTTCTTTGGACTTTCACATCAAGAAAGGGTAACCCCTCCTGGGTCTCCTTTTCCATTGTGAAATTTATGGACGGTCTAATGTTGTTTAGGAGCCGCAGAAAGGCCTCGAGTTCTTCGTCTCCATGGTTCCATATGACAAAGGTATCATCAACATATCTTAGCCACATCCTAGGTTTCTTGTCGGCTTTGTCTATAGCAAAGGCTTCGAATCATTCCATATATATTTGCTATGACAGGTGACAGTGATAATCCCATCGGTAGTCCATCGTCCTGAGCGAAAAAACGGTCTTTTTCCTGAAAGTAACAGTTCCGAAGGCAACATTCCAGTAGTTCCATAATACCAGTTCCTGGTAGGCTCGTCCTGTTCTTCAATGCTTCGTCCTCTTGTAGTTTTTCGCGAATAACCTGTAACGAATTTTCAACCGGAACGTTGGTATATAGACTTTCCACATCAAAGCTAATTAATTGGTCTTCCGGCACTACGTCGATGTCCTCCAGGATCTCAACGAAATGCCTGGAGTTTTTCACGAATGTTGGGGTGTTTCCTTGCAGAGGCTGGATAATCGGTAAAAGAAACTTAGCAAGGTTGTAAGTTGCTGAGTCTCTGGTACTGGTTATTGGTCTCAACGGGACTTCTGCCTTATGGATTTTTGGCAGGCCATAAAGGTGAGGAAGGAGGCTTACTGTGGTGCGGTGTCAGTGTAGACCTTTCTCTGTCTGAGAAGTAGTTTTGATATTTCCTCAGGGTTTGGTATACCTTCCTCTCTATTGATGCCGTGAAGTCTTTAGCCAATAGTTTGTAGTTACCTTTGCTGAGTACTTCTTCAACTTTCTTCTCATAGAGGTCGATGTCCATGACTACCGTTGCGTTGCCTTTATCGGTTCGTTACAGGTTATTCGCGAAAAACTACAAGAGGACGAAGCATTGAAGAACAGGACGAGCCTACCAGTAACTGGTATTATGGAACTACTGGTATGTTGCCTTCGGAACTGTTACTTTCAGGAAAAATACAATTTTATCGCCCAGGAGGATGGACTACCGATGGGATCCTCACTGTCACCTGTCATAGCAAATATATATATATATATATATATATATATATATATATATATATATATATATATATATATATATGGAATGGTTCGAAGCCTTTGCTATAGACAAAGCCGACAAGAAACCTAGGATGTGGCTAAGATATGTTGATGATACCTTTGTCATATGGAACCATGGAGACGAAGAACTCGAGACCATTCTGCGGCTCCTAAACAACATTAGACCGTCCATAAATTTCACAATGGAGAAGGAGACCCAGGAGGGGTTACCCTTTCTTGATGAGAAAGTCCAAAGAACGAATGGCAAGTTTCAAACATAAGTGTACTGAAATCCAACTCACACCGGACAATACCTACATTTTGAGTCGAACCATCATGGAGCGACGAAGAGAGGAATTATCCGCTCGTTGGTTGACCGGTCCTACAGCCTCTGTAACACCGATGAGAGTCTGACCAACGAATTGAACAACATCAAGAAAGATTTGCGACGGAATGGGTACTCCGACAAACATATAACAGCGGTCCTTAACCGCAGAAGAGGCAACACCGAGAATCAGATGAACCAACACAGCCTACCCTATGTCTTCCCTATGTGAGAGGTTTATCGGATAAGATAACCGGAATTGGATCAAGGTACAACATCCGAACATGCTTCCGATCAAGTAATACCATTCGTAGCCAACTAACAAAAACGAGACCACCCAACGAGAATAGTGACTCCAAAAACTGCATTTACCGTGTTCCTTGTGAATGTGGGATGGATTATGTTGGAGAAACTAAGAGGCCACTAAATGTGAGAATCGGTGAACACAAGAGAAATACTCAGCGAGGAGAGACAGCGAAGTTGGGAATAGCAGATCACGTATGGACTAATCAGCTCAGCATCGCATGGTCGGAAGCCGAAGTTATCCACAAAGAACAGCATTCGTATAAGGCCGGCCACTCACGTACAGTTTTAACTGTCAGTGAAAACTGTGCAGTTAAAACTGACAGTTTTAACTGTGAACTGATATGTACACAGACGTGCAGTTCAATTGTGCATTCCTTCAGTTTTCTCCATGGATTCAAACGGGGACGACGATATGGCCGCGGTCGGTTTACTGTTTGCAATGTTATTACAAAAAAGAAAAAAGAAAAAGCGTAAACAGTGGTGCAAGAAGTGGCTACAAAAACGAAATGCATCTTCCCACATAAATTTATTAAAAGAATTAAGGGAAGAGCCATTAGATTTTCTCAATTATTTACGCATGACTGAAACAGTGTACCAAAAATTACTTTCCTTGGTTTCTCCTTTGATTAAGAAGCAAGATACAGTCATGAGAAAAGCAATATATCCACACGAAAGATTGACTGCAACCTTGAGATTTTTAGCAACAGGACGTTCGTATGAGTGTCTGAAATTTTCTACAAGAATATCTCCTCAAGCACTCGGACAAATTATCCCAGACACATGTGCAGCCCTTTACAAAGTGTTGAGGGAGTATATGCAGGTATGTACAGATTTGTTCATTTATAATTTCTGAAAGAATAATTAAAACATGTGTTACTAGAAAACTGCTTTTATTTGTACAAAGGAATCGAATTGAATCAAAGAATTGACTTAAAATTAGAATTCAAAGTTAAATAATGGTTTGTGCCTAATTCCTTCATACATCACGGAAAGAAGAAAAATAAGAGGATGTTGAGCTGTTCTGAGAATAATGACTTTCTGACAGTGTGGGACTTGGACTCATATTATTTAAATAAGAAGGTGCTGAGTTGTTCTCAGAATAATGAATTGCTGTTAATGAGCTAGGTGTCTCTCTTGACGGTGACGGTGCGGTACTTGGAGTACAATTATTAATATAAGAGGATGCTGAGTTGTGAGAGTAGAGGGATTGACCACTTCTGTTGTTCTGAGTTTCTCTGAATGACGCACCTATAACCGTTGACGGTGTCTGAGTGGTATTAGGCAGTTGCCGTCCTGATAAACTGTAATGATCCATTGGCGATGGCATTAGAGAATCCATTTCAGTCTCAAATAGCACGTCTAGTATTTTTTTTCCGCAATGAGTGCCTGACGTTTTCCTAGACTTCTCAATCGCACAGCAACTGTTTTTCCTAGCAGATCATACCGGTCAGATTGTTCCCTAGGTGCTTTGAAGTGGTCACGCACTGTAGTCAGCACTTCTGTTGACAGTTCATCATTCAGCTTTCTTTTTTTATTCAAACCAGGCCTTGAAAGTGGTGGCCTTTGTTGTTTTGCTGGAACATTCTCAGTTGCTGATGTAGCGCCATCAACATCATCGTTTACTGCTTGTTCAACTGGACGTGGAGTGTCAGTCGATTCCTAAAAAATAATACGATATTGTTAAAATACTAAAAAACTCAAAACGCACCTATTTTAACATTAAATTTATTGTGTCCTGCTTGTTTCAGTGTCCTAAGTCAGAAGAAACATGGCAGGAGATTGCAACTTTGTTTGCAGACAGATGGCATTTCCCACACTGCATCGGTGCCATGGATGGCAAACACATTGATATAATTCCACCTGCTAACTCTGGATCTTATTATTATAACTACAAAGGCAAACATAGTATGGTACTTCTAGCAATAGTTGACGCAAAATACCGATTCATAATGGTGGATTTTGGAACAAATGGACGAATTTCCGATGGAGGTGTTCTTCAGAACACATCTTTTTTTGAAAGACTGGTGAACGAGAGTTTAAATATTCCCCAGCCTGACGATGTTACCGACAATTTCAAGAATGTTCCGTATGTCTTCGTTGCGGACGATGCGTCTCCTCTCAGAACGGATATTTTGAAGCCATTTCGGCAAGGACTCACAGATTCCGCCGAAAAAGAGATTTTTAACTATCGATTATCTCGAGCAAGGCACACTGTCGAAAACGCTTTTGGGATACTTGCCTCACGGTTTCGTATCTTTCAGTCCGCAATTAATTTAGAACCACGGAATGTAGAGAAGGTAGTGATGGCTGCTTGTGCTTTACATAACTTTTTGATTGAACATCAATCTAGTACATACGCCCCTGCAACCTGTATGTATCAAGAAAATAGTCATGACGGGTCTATTATTTCTATCGGTTGCGATAGTTCTCAATCGAACATGATTCCACTTAATCGTCGTGCTGGAAATATTGGTAATGAGGCAAAAAAAATCAGAAATAATTTCATGACCTATTTCATGAATGATGGCAAACTCCCATGGCAAGATAACCACATATTAAAAAACAAATAAATACCTTATGCACAATAATGATATCGTGTTTTTCTTACCTCTTCACTTTCACTGTCCAGATTTGAAGTTGACGCTCTTGGGGTGTCTTGATCATGTAGAAAATCAAACAGGTCATAGTACCAAAGCACCGGTTTGTAAATGCTGTCTGCAGATGTTCCAGACTTCTTTGTTGCCTCAACTTTCTTTCGCTCTTTGCGAAAAGCTGACCTCAGGCTGTTTATTTTGGCAAGAACAGTTTGTTTTGTGGCACCAGGTTCCAATTCCTCCAACTTCTTTGCCAATTTATTGTATGCTGCATTCTTTTTTGCACGATCATGGTAATCAGCAGATTTAACTTGCCATAAGCAAGGTTCCGATCTATATAGTTCGATAAAGTCAACAATAACTTGGTTTTGTTTACGCGACATGTTGATGCACAGGCTGTCGACACTAACTAAACTGACAAGTGTGGAATATGCCAGTTCAAACCGCCACACACACTCAGTTCAGTTTGTCATTTCAGTTAAAAATATGAATAATTTCATTTCTCTCAGTTAAACTGTACAGTTGAAAAATTGGAGTTGAACTGTGACTAAAATAGCCACACACGTACCGTTGTAACTGACAGTTATAACTGCACAGTTCAAACTGACAGTTAAAACTGTACGTGAGTGGCCGGCCTAAGAGAAAGTCGGCTTATATTCAGAATAATGACGTGTTCAGTCAGCCGAGCGTAGAGATTCGGAATGTGTGGAAGCCACTTATCACTCAGCTAGATCGATTGAGATTTCAATAAAAACTCTGTGTCAAGACCTAACAAAATCGGTCATCAATAATAACACTCACCAAGAAAAGGTCTTTGTATCACATTAATTAACATTGATTACCTGAGAGAGACCCCACGAAGATATAATTACCTTTATAGCAGCAGGTACATCAGTTGCAGGCTATATAATAAGTATCCGAGATATCTTGTCGCATTCACACACTTGATAATGACAGTAGATGTTAACTGTTGAAACGTCGTGACTCAAACACATGCAAAGAATTTATTTTCTTTGTTTCTAGACAATGGAAGTCCAGAAGAATTCTACTAACAATAATACATTGTCAACCACTCTCAAACAAACAGAGACTAGGATAATTTTCATTATAAATTATAACGATATTTTAAGATCGTTGAGGTTGTTTAGACTATTTCGAGTTCTTTCATTGCAGTGAATCTCTTCCACCATGTACAACCCGCCTTACCCTGTAGTACCCTACCAACAATACTTCAACGCATACCCTGTGATACATTACCAGCAACCACCCGGCGCAGCTAACGGATACGGGTGGCATGGTAATGGTTACGGGTGGCAGCTTGATCCCAAATCATGGCACACTCCGCCTATGTATCCAAGTTTGAACGATGACGGTACGACTCATGAAACCATAGCCGAAGTCAGAGAACCAGTCCTAGAAGCTTCCAGGGTTACCAAACAAAACGCATGGGTGAGTATTTTGGGATGTGATTCATTTTTGCATGGCTTTGTTGGATTTATGAGCTGAAATTAATACAATCAGGCTCGAAGGACCACATGTTGCATTTGTCTATCGAATCATTTTGAAGATAGGCTTAATGTATATGACAGACGTCTAAATTTTGGAGAGGGAGTGTTGTTAGTCACTATTCTGGTAATCTAGACTCAGAATAGCTTTAAAGTCACTTCACGATATTTATTATTCGAATGTGTTTCTATTGTTTATTCTATTATTTATTCTAATTTAAAAATAAGAAGTGAAATCAATCATTTTAATTTAATGAAACTAATAAATCAATATCTTCACTTTGCCACCAGAAATATTTTGATATTTAAACCGTCTCAGATTTTGAACTAGTGACCTATACTTTTGAGAAAAAAATGAGAATATCGGAAGATAAAAATTGATAGACTGAGAGGGTAACCACTACCGAAATACGTGTACCAATTTGCCTGGAAATCCTACGCAGTACATTTTTTTAAAAGCACAATCCCGCAATAAAATGAATCAAGTAGGAAAACTCTCAGTAAAGTAAGAAATCTTACAGTCTGTCTCGATATCTCTCCGCAATCCTACCGGCGTGAAGTTGGCAGCCAATTTTCAGCAGTTAAAATGCCAAAGATTGCAGAACGTCTATAGACGTAATTACTATTATTTTTCCAGATGGGTTCGTAAATAACTGGTATATGAATTGGTTTATAGAATTTGAAATATTCTGAAACACCAGATATTTCATTAAGATATAAAGGAAGGTATTGTTATAATTCAGATAGCTGGGACAGTCGTCAAGCAGGTATACGACTGCAGCCCAGTTGAGCCAGATAGCTCAGATAACTAGGATGCAGGTCTGGACTTCTAGACGGTTGGCATGTTTTCTTTTTGTTTTCGCATTTGAAGAAAAATCCTATGCAGTATTCTATGACACACGATATATAACCCTCACCATAAATATATTGGCAAATGGCATTTTCAAAATGAAATTTCTCAAGTTTGAACTGGACTCGTATATTTGGACGAAACAAGAAAATATGCAGGTGATAAATGTAAGAAATATATTTTTTGGGTCGGTAAACTTTATGGGTAATGGACTATTTACCATTATACTCCAAATAAAAATAATTTAATTGAAAAATTATTCAAAAAGCTCAAAAAGGTGTAAGCCATCATTGAATGCGTTGAAAATGAATTGGTGTTTTATTTATTTCTATTTATTATTCTGACTGATGATGAAAGAATTTCAATCGGGAATATATTACTGCAAATCAATTATTCCAGATTACGTAATGTAACTCAAAATATCTGTTTAATAACCTTGGAAATTTTTTTAAGCTATCAGAAATCCTGGTAAATCACATGATATTCCAGAATCATTCTGGATTTCTAAGAAATACCCCAAAATCGTCTCGAAACCTCATTTGATTCTCAGGAAAGGATGTCGAAAATATGTGTTCATTTTTCGATTAGTGGTCACCCCCTCAGAATAAGATAACTGAATAAAACTTCGGTATATTGTTATCAATCCAATAACGTAATGTAATGCACATGTAAAAATAGGAATTGTACAGTTGAATAACTCTTGAGTACATTTTTTTTCTGGGTGGGTGGTAGACTTTGTTTTTAACACAAACACCTACTCGGTACATTAAACTCTACTCTCCTTGTGCATGAACAGAATTTTAGGAATTTATTTTGATATATTCAGTTTTCTTTATATAAAGAGGATTCTGAAATGTCGTGCAACATTTAAACTTTTCACTTTCTGAGATGCAGTGTAAACTTATAATAATTTATGGATTCAATGTATTTTAGAGTGTTTTCAACTACTATTCAATAGTGTGAATGTGGGCCTTATAACTATTTGCATGAGTTTTATAAAATATTTTTTTCTACGTTTATGCAAAAAACAAAACTTTATTGAACTGTATTTAGTGGAAAAAGTGGTTCTTTATTGCACTCATCTGTCATTTTGCTACAGCGTTCTGTGATGACAAACATAAAAGTCAAATCGACGCCATATTTAGCCCATTTTCTATGAGATTGTATTACGTTTTAAACAGTTGCATATTTTATATTATAGTGAATCATATTTATTACATACTGGGATTAAATTATTACTAGAAAATGCAATTTAATAAAAATAAAATTTGTTTCTTTGAATATTATTATATTACTGCAGCTAGACTTGAACAAAGAATGTCTTCCTTACACTTCAGTAACACCTAAATGAAACAGTTTTTGGTTTTTGCACAAACGTAGAATAGTATATTCTGTAACAAGGTTAAAATGAAAATTCGATGCTAGTGGAATGTTGCGAGCCGAAGGCGAGCGTGAGGAACCACGAGCATCGCGAATTTTCATTCTAACCGAGTAGCAGACTATACTTTCTCCACGATCAAAGATAGGGAACGTGATAGCAGTAATTTTGACACTTACTCAAATTTTGCCACTACGATGACAATCAACTGCGTCAAGGCTAATGTTATTATTGCTAACCAGTGTGAGAATATTATTCTATCACAAGAGAGGGAATGTAAATACATTTAAATTGCATGGGGGCAGAGGTGTTGCAGAATATTTCTTCAATCTCAAGAGAGAGAATTCCAGCATTCTGTAATCAAATTTGATTTCAGAATTGGCAAATTCTGTGATGATCGTGGAGAAAAAATAAGGTATACAACTCGTGCAAAAATTGCACGAAAATTGCACTTACTCTTTGCACTTGTTGCATAAATAACAATTTTTTTTATTCACTGCCTTTCTTTCCAAGAGATTGAAAATATCAATACACCAAATAATATGTTTAAAATAAAAAATTGAGCGTTTATTTCTCCTATTTCCAAAATTATGTCATACCAAAATTTCACAACGTGAATAATAGTGTAAGACATTCAATGCTCACTCTCTAGTTGTGGTCTGAACAAAACAATTTAGGATGAAATAATCACTTGTATTTCTGAAACCAAGTATGAAACAAAGTAACACACCAAACCAAATATTTTACTCTGCCAATCTTTTATGTCATGACTTGATTTATGTTTCAGACAGATCATTGGCTATAGACTTTATGAAAAGAATAGATTTCTAATATTAGCTTGTTTTGCATGGAGTTCTGCACTAACCTCTATTAACTCGATTTTATTTTCTGTATTCAAATGGAAAACAGAACCTTTCGCGGACTTTCAACAGGGTAAGTCATAAGTACAGAAAGTATTTGTATATTAAAAATATGTCAATGCTTTTAGTCTGCTACATTTGTACAAAATTATTTTCGGAAATCGTTCAAGAATGCCCACTTTCTCGGAGCAACTTCAGGCCTCAAAATACGCTAATCTAGTATTTTAGTCCGTTGCTAAGCAACGAACTTTCCCGGACCGTTTTCAGACCTAAACGGTACGGGAAAGTACTTTCCCGTATCGAAAATGATACGGGAAAATTTTTGCCGGCTTGTTTACATTTTAGACAGTTATTGAATTCACGCAAACAATATGTAGAATTCCTTAGTTTTTGATAATGCTGATTGCGATTTCAGAAAAAATAGTATGTGTACCTCGTAGTAAAAGCACATTCCCAGACTTCAGTGCTTGTTGGCATCGGCTTCACGCCTCGGCCAACAATTTACAATGTCGTCCGGGAATGTATTGCTTTTATTACCAGCTACACAATATACTATTCCCGAGAACAGGAGTTAAAACGCAACAGACCTCTATACAGGGTGAGGAAGTATTGCGTCAGAGTCCGATTGCTCGGGTTCTATGATAGCTAGGAATATGATTCCAAAATCAAGGTAAACTAGACATTATAGTGTATAACCATAAAGTATTGTCGACTATACAGGGCGAACTGAGCAAAACCCACAGGGTCGAGTGCTTTTTTTGAAAGGATTTCCTGTATATTAGCACATTTTTTAAAGATTTTCATTGACCTCTACGTGTCCAATATTATTAACTATCTCCCAACTGCTTGAAGCTTATGATTTTTTTGTCGAAATAATGCCATCTGGAGATGCATCCCGAAAAAAATACCTGTCAGCACGATTATGAAATTGAAGAGGAAATAATTATACTTAATGACATTTGATAGACAAATGTGTGATATTTGTGATTCATTATTATTATGCGCTTCAATTATACAGGGTGGCTAAAAATAATGTTTCAATTCTGAACTTTTTGAATTAAATTTTCTCGTATATTTTTGACCATATGATGGAGGGTTAGGACACGATTAGTTTTTGTTTGTACATCTCTGTGATTATTTCTAGCTGTTTTCTATTCATTGAATTTTTTTCACTTTCTGTTGCTCATTTTCTGACACACGTTTATTTGCTCCATGAAATAGCATGAGTTCTTCTGTGGGTAACTTTATTTCGTGTTTTTATTTCTCTATATTGCATAATTTGTTTGCATGTACAATATTTTGCTTTGTTATAGTGTGCTACTGTATAAAGGAATGAGTCAGTGAAAATGAGCAACTAAACATTTTTAAAATTCAATAAATTGGAAACGGCTGGACATAGCCATAGGGATGGTTATACAAAAAAATATTCTTGAACTAATCCAACATTATATGGCCAAAAAATATACGGGGTGTTTCATTCGAAAAACACGAGTTGGTTCAATTCGAAAAACACGAGTTGGATTCGAAGTTCTGAAATGAAAAATCATTTTTGGCCACCCTGTATAATTTGAGAGTATGAGAATGGATAAGAAACATCACAGATGTGTCTATCAAATGACATTATAATTATTATTTCCTCTGAAATTCCATAGTCGTGACGACAATAATTTTTTCGGTGTGCATCTGCAGATGGCTTTATTTTGACAAAAAAAGTTACTACAGGTTACTGAAACACTTGAAAAAATGAGTGTAAATACATGACATTCCAATAAAAAAACATACTGATCCCTGTAGATTTTCTTCGGTTCGCTTTGTATATTCGGCAATAAATTCTGTTTATAGACTCAATTGTCTAGATTTCTTTGATTTTGGAATCATTTTCATAGCAGTCGGACTCTGACTAACAATTGCCCTAGTCTAGCGTGCTAGGAATCGCACGTAAAAAGGTAAGACCTCGTTAATCCTTTGCTCGCACAAGTATCGACTTTTGAGGGCTGCCGTTCGTAAGGGAACGACAGCTGGTTAACGGAAAAAACAATTTAAAACAATCTAAATAGGACACTTGATGCTTCGAATGGTTCATTACCATGCATTCGTATCATGAAAAACAACCATTCTGAGCCTCAAGTGTCCTATTTTTATTTGTCGGGAAGTGTACTCCCAACTTGTAAATACAGTTTTTCACGGTTTTTCTCGTATGGACTTTTTGAAAAATACTTATTAACCATGTACTACCTTCGAAGACCATAATTATCCCCAATTGATATTCAGTAATAATTTTGGTGGTTTTTGCAATATTTTCATTGGCTGCAGTTTTTGTCGTATTAGCAAATTACAGTGCGTAAAACATTACTTGACGCGCGGTTGATGGTTTTACGCACAGTTGATTTTTTTACGCAATTGTGCTAAAACGTATCAAAATCTTAGTTTACGCACTGTCGTAAAAGAAAAAAGTGTTCTAATATTATGTTGTCATAATAACATCATCACGGGCTTAAGAGCAAACACTACCACTGCAAACTTCAGTAATTTTGGTTGTAATAATTTTTAAGAAAACAAATTGAAATGACATGATGAATTAAAATATCTCTTTCATGAAATCAATGGTTTTTGCAAAAAAATCAGGAAATGTGTATCTGATTGACGCTGTAATCGAGAACGGACAGGCGCTGTTTTTTGCCAATGTTCTACGAGTTCATTATCTTCACAGTCACTCGCGATAAGTTTGCCTACAAAACTTAGTTGGGAGGGGTGAAGAAGAAATTCGACTGTTCGGTGTGACGCGCTGATGTTGGCTCTTAATAATAAAATGTTTACAGCATTGTACACACTGTCAGTGTTTAACGTTTGTTGCAGTCTTTTACACTGTGTATACGTACTACCCAGTAACATACAGTAGGGTGAATCAGGATGGGACCTATGAACCGATTCAGGTAGTCGTAATAAAAGGAAACCTCTATTTTCAGTAAAAATATCTATACTTTCGAAAAATAAGGTACTTGGAATGACATTTCCATCATTTGTATTTTTTACAAAATCATTGAAAAAATTTTGAAACAAAGGTTGACAAGCTATTTTGAGACAAATAAATTTTTCAGTGACTCGCAATTTGGTTTCAGATCAGGATGTTCAAGCACAGCGGCTGTAATGGATATGGTGAGCGGCATAGTCGAGGGCCTTGAATAACGGCATCATATAGCTATCACGCTATGTGATCTGTCAAAGGCCTTCGACTGTGTTGCTCATGATTTTCGGCTGCAAAAGTTATTTCATTATGGCATAAGAGGGATAGCACTTTCGCTATTTCAATTTTATCTGACAAATCGGTTTCAGGCTGTCTATTTCAATAACTGTTCAACAGATTTTGAAGAAATAAATCATGGTGTACCCCAGGGCTCTGTATTGGGGCCAATTTTGTTTATTATATATGTGAATGAATCGAGTAGCTTTATGACTACTTGTAAATGTGTCATGTTCGCTGATGACACATCTTTCATATATTCAAATCCAGATTTCAGTCCTTTATCAGATCAGTCCAAAGAAATTGGAGCAAAAGCTGAAGCAAGGTTCATATCTCATAATTTAAAACTCAATAATGACAAGTCACAGATATTATTCACCACTACCCGTCAAATTGAACAAGAAACACAAGGTGTTGAGATACTTGGATTCACTTTAGATGGCAAACTCAACTGGAGTGCTCATATAGAGACATTAAAACTCAAATTGTCAAGTATACTGTTCCTACTACGTCAGCTCAGACATATTGCAGTCTCTTATGGGTTACGGCATTCTTCTGTGGGGAAATTGTTCTGCTGCAAGTGGCATTTTCATTCAACAGAAAAAAGCGATCAGAATATTAGGAATTGCGAAATATAGAGATTCTTGCCGAACTTTGTTTACAAAATTTAAAATTATGACTCTTCCGTCCTTATATATGTACAATTCACTGATTGAAATCCACAAGAAATCACCCACTCTCACCATACAAGCTGATATTCATCAATACAACACTAGGTACAGGCTTTCAGTTTCTAAAAATAATTCTCTAGACTTCAGCCTCTATAATGTTCTTCCGCAACATATTAAACTGCTGCAGATGAATAAGTTCAAACAAGTAATGAAATCGTTTTTCTCGAATAGTAGTTTCTTTTCTGTCAATGAATACTTTGAAAAAACTTCACAACCGTGTTCTGTGTTCGGGAACATACCCACCGAAATTTGAATCAAATTTTATTTATTTATATGTTTTATTTATTTATATGTGTTATTTATTTACATGTTTCATTTATTTACATGTTTCATTTATTTACATGTTTGATTTATTTTACATGTATTATTTATTCACTTATTCAAGTTGTCAGTCTACTTTGTTGTTTTTGTTTTGTATGTCAATATTTTAAAAAAATCCAGAAATGACCTGCTATAAATATGCGATTGTACATAATATAGTCAAATAAACTATCTATCTATCTATCCATCAGTGACAAACATAATATAAGATTAGTGGTATACATTCTAATGTGTTTTCAGCTGTATCTGTTTAACGACTACAAGTGTAAATAAAAGATTTTTTAATGAATTCTTAAGTGATTCTATTATCGGCTTTTTTTTTTGGAGAACTGAGAAGGTCCAATAGTCATATAGTCAATTTATCGAAAGTTATTTTGTCGAAGTCAATTGGTCGAAAGTGTATATTTTTTTAATATATTACAAGATTTTAGTAGAAGAGCCTACGATGAACTAAATCTTGGAGTTTCATTCTGTTGACTGTAAATAAAGTAATTTATTATTATTATGCGCCACTTAGTCCAAAGATAATTGTTACTTCGAACACAACGAAGGTGTACAACAACGGTCCTCTAAATTCAAATTGAAAATTTCTAACCTGGCTAGGAATCGATAATAAGACTGTAAGAAATATTTGCAGTTTTTGTACAAGTTATTTAATATGGTATTCATTCGCTGCTATCCATAACCAAATATGGAAAACTTGTTACTTATTATTGTTTTCATTATGAACCTACTTGTACTACTTTCACATAAGCGGGTTTTGGTAATTTATCTCACTATATCTTGTATTATGAAGTCGTTGCATTCAGTCTGAAGATAATTGATTGTGACCTTATCTTTTTACTGATGGCCATCTATCAAGGTGAATACGTAATGAAATGAAAATTGTGCCAGTCTGGGCTTTTTTATTCGATGGAAAAAGAAGGTCTGTAACTAGTATAGGTACTAAAAATACTTAAATGAAATTAATATGGTGTATACATTTTTCTGATTTTGTCAAAGAGGTTGTGGCTTTTGATGTTTAAACAGAATTAATTTCCTTGTTGATTTAAAATTGGAAATGATTTTTATTTCATTGAAGAGAATGTTTTCCTTTTCAACATGAATCCTTTCCAAGAGTGGTTATCTTGAACGGTGGACAACAGCGACTAAAGTTCGTCTTTCAGTCGCACATGATACTACTTCTGATCCAAGTGTTATTCCATGCCTTTTTCCATGTACATTTTTTAAAAATCTTTTTTCTACAACAGTGCGTAAACTAAGCTTTTACGCACTGCTGACAGTGCGTAAAGTATTACTTTTTCGCACAAGTGCGTAAAAAATCACCTGTGCGTAAAGTAATTTTTTACACACTGTTCATACATTTATGCATTTTTGAATAATGCAGTATTTTGCGTCAAATATAACTCGGAAGTCTTTATTTGATAAAATGACGACAATTCATGTCATTAAACATTCAAATTATTGATATATTTGCTACAATTTGGCAATATAATAACTGTCGAAGAAAAAACTTAGTATGACACACTTTCGTAAAGGCCTTTTTTGTACTCGCGTTTTTGTTGAACTCGGCTGCGCCTCATTCAACAAACTTCACGCTCATACAAAAAAGTCCTACTTTAGGAACTTGTATCATAAATACTATTCTCCACGATCATCACAGAATTTGCCAATTCTGAAATCAAATTTGATTACAGGATGCTGGAATTCTCTCTCTTGAGATTGAAGAAATATTCTGCAACACCTCTGCCCCCATGCAATTCAAATGTATTTTTCTGAAATCGTTCAAGAATGCCCACTTTCTCGGAGCAACTTCAGGCCTCAAAATACGCTAATCATTTTAGTCCGTTGCTAAGCAACGAACTTTCTCGGACCGTTTTCAGACCTAAGCGGTACGGGAAAAATATACCCGTATCGTTTTCGATACGGGAATATTTTTGCCGGCTTGTTTACATTTTAGACAATTATTGAATTCACGCAAACAATATGTAGAATTCCTTAGTTATTGATAATGCTGATTACGATTTCAGAAAAAAATAGTATGTGTACCTCGTAGTAAAAGCACATTCCTAGTCTTCAATGCTTGTTGGCCTCGGCTTCGCTTTGGCCAACAATTTACATTGTCGTCCGGGAATGTATTGATTTTACTACTAGATACACAATATACTATTACATTCTCTCTCTTGTGATAGAATAATATTCTCACACTGGTTAGCAATAATAACATTAGCCTTGACGCTGTCACGTTTCCTATCTTTGATCGTGGAGAAAGTATAGTCTGCTACTCGGTTAGGATGAAAATTCGTGATGCTCGTGGTTCCTCACGCTCGTCTTCGGCTCGAACTCGGAACTTTCCACTCGCATCGAATTTTCATTCTAACCTTGTTACAGAATATACTTTTATTTAACTTTCTTTGTGTACAAATCTTGCAAGCTGAATTAGAACCACTTCCTCTTGTCCTATGAAATTGAAATTTTACATGTTGGTTCAGTTCCGATGACAATTCATTAATGTCGAAGAAATTGTCCCCCCTGCCCCCAGAAAGCTAGATAGAGAACGCGTAGGGTTTCGGAAGTTTTCTTGACGGATTTTGACGTCAAAAATTACAGCGAAAAAAATAATTAGGTAGGGGGGCTCGCCTCCCATTCTTTTCTCGAAAATAGTTGGAAAACTCGCGAAATAAAAATCGAAAAAATCCGTAAAAATAGTGAAAAATATCTGACCGTCGAATTTATGGTTTAAAAAAATTTCATCCCCCCTACCCACTCTCACAAGTTAGATAGAGATCGCAAGGGAATTTGGAAAATGTTTCAACTGTTTCGGACATGGAAAATAATACTAATAATAATTTAAAAAATCGATCGTGTGGCTCGCCCCCCTTTCCTGTCACGAAAAATTAGGAAAATTCGCGAAATAGAAATTGAACCATTGAATAATACAGTTTCAAAAAAATTTACCCCTCTTCCCCTCCTCGAAAGCTAGATAGAGAACGCGTAGAAATTCGGAAAAATGCACAATGGTTTCATACATGGAAAATTACGACTAAAAATATGTCTGCCGGTGGACTCGCTCCCTCCCCTCTTTTCAGAATAGTTGCGAATACTTGCGAAAACAAAATCGGAAAAATCCGTAAAATATGAACAGACTAAGAAACATACCTAAATAAAACTTAAAGAAAAAGAAATAAATGATAAATAAAAATACTTTTCATAGAAAATCTTTTATTTAAATGCACTAAAAAGAAGAAAATATATTTCAAAGTGAATTAAACCTATCACTTTGTCACATTATAAAATTTTACATAAAAGCTTGTCGCGAAAATAAATTATTTTAAATTCAATTTACAATAAGAAATACATAGATACTTCTCGCGACAAGCTTTTATATCAATACAAATTTTATAATGTAACAAAAAGTTTTTTTAAGTTTAGTATTTATTTCTTTCAGGCACTACTACCAATTAATGTATGACTTTTCCAACAGAACACTGCCAGGCTCATTCAATATATACGCTTTTGACAGCCAGTGACTACCACTTGTTCTTTCGATACTCTCCTTTTATCCAAGACAGTTTCACAGCCTCGACCGTGTCCAGTCATTTACTTTCGAACGAAAAAATTATGCTAGTTCACTGCATTCCAGCTGTTCAGTGTCTACATTGAAATCTAACAGTGGTGTCTCTACTGTTCTATTACGGATAGGCACTTCAACTTTTGTTGAGTCAGCTCCGTTGGCATCTTATACTTCTTGCTCAATTTTGCGTCCCACCTACCTGACTGGTTTCCTACTACTATCTATTATCTCTAAACCATTATCAGGCCTCTACAAGACCTCTCAGCTCCCTACTTTTCACCAGGTTTGGCTTTGGCAGTGGCAAACTCCTGATCATCTGACTCTGGACTGTTATACTTTGTTGCTCCAGGAGCGTAAAGATTCGACCTTTTCAAATCTTTATTGTATATCCTCGAAATAAATAGTTTAGAGTTCTTCATTGAGCCCTGTCTCTCAAGACTCCGCAGGCTCGTCTTTAAACCTCCCATGGTCCTGATACCTCTTGGGCTTTCTTCTCACAGTGTTAAGATCAGTATGTGAGAGTATTTATTTATTTTATTTATTTATCAGAAACATACAGGTTACCCTAATTACATGTTCCGCTTCTAACAACATGAATACAAAATATTACAACATAACATAATAATTCATTAATATTAACTATATTAGGTAATTAAGTTAAATTAGGGGGTAGGGGGTACTCCGTAAAAAAGACAACATCATTAAAATCATTATAATTTTTTTATTGCTGAGACGGCTTTTCTGAATGATCCAAGATTGAATAATTGGCATATTTTTTGTAAGCAATCTGTGGCATTGGCTAAAAAAGTAAGTCTTCTAGGACGTGTACGATAGTCAGGTACGTATAAGTTTATTTGTTGAGGTAATTCCGGTGAGTTGACATAATAATTTATCAATTTACAAAGAAAAATCAGACATTGTTGAATTCCCCGATGTTCCAATTTTGTGATATCAAATTCAATTCTCGATGGTTGGTAAGATACAAAGCCAGAGGAAACGTTAAATTTCTTGTAAAAAATATATTTAATAAATTTATGTTGGAGGGCCTCTATCTGTTTTATATTACCTTTGGTTAGAAAATTAGTCCAAATCAAGCATCCAAATTCCAATTTGCTTCTAACCATAGTGTTATAAAGATATATTATAGAGTTGATGAAACTGAAGTGAAAAGTAGATCGTTTTATAAAACCTAATAATTTATATGCTTGAGAAAGAACATTATGAATGTGTGTCTGAAAACTGAGATTAGAAGAGAATGTGATGCCCAGGTCAACTACTTCATTTACTCTATTCAATGCTGAATTTCCCATGGTGTAAATAAAATTATTTGTATTTTTTTGTCGACTGTAGGTTATGACTTCACATTTATCAATGTTAAAATATAATTTATTGTCTATGGACCAATCATGTATGTTGTCAATATCATGCTGCCATTGGAAATAATCATTGAGATCGTCATTTTTCAAGAAAATTTTCAAGTCATCTGCGAAAAGTAAACACAGTGATGATATTTTTGATGGTAAGTCATTGACAAATAGTAGAAAGAGAAGTGGTCCCAAATTTGACCCCTGTGGAATACCTGAACCAGCCGTAAATGGTTTAGACTCAGTTCCCTTGAAGATAACATATTGCCGTCTATTGTGCAGATATGTTAGAAACAATTTCAATAATGGATCACTCACTCCAAATAAAACTAGTTTTTTCAACAATATGTCATGATCGACTTTGTCGAAAGCTTTAGCGTATGTGTACCGTACTGTTTTTCCTGTTAGAACTTGCACAGTTCTTCTCGCAGACCGATTGTAACCATATGTTCGTTGATCCTACAGTAAGGGCTAGTGAATTAGCCTCTTCGTCACCCCCATTGTCTGTGTATGCCAGTACCCAGACTAACGTTAGTATGTTGCTCCGAGCAATAAAAAATATAGACATGCCCATCCTGTAATTTTCTTGAATGCTACATACCTGGCTTTCCGGGCATTTCCGATTTCATCCTTGATGAGGTTGGAATTTCACTCCTCATATAAATGATGAACACGCTACTGCTTCCAGGATATCATCATAACAAGAACTGCAGAACTGGTTTTTCCTGAATACCCCTCATCTACAGAATCTGTGTGAATATAGAGATGGCATCTTACGCAGTCACAGTTCACACCTTGGCCAAAGACATAAATTACTATTCAAAATTCGATAATAGTTGTGTGACAAAAACCGCAACAGATCGCTTAGATAAATTGAAGCCTCTAGAGACTCCCACAAGCTGTTTACAAAAGAGAGAGTTTCACAGATCGAAGGACGGGTCCATCAGTTTGAATCAAATTGATTGTAGTTCTTCCGATGATCTCATGCATCAGGTTATTCCGGGTTTTCCTGCAGCTTTGAAAGCAAAAAGCAAATTCGCCTCCCCGTTGCGCCAAGGAATATTTTGAGTTTCTTCTATTACTATTTTTAGTTTTATTTTGAAATAAAGAGTTTCCGAATGAAAAATGTATCCAAATATTCCATAAAGTCCGTTCGCATAGTATCTGTTCAACCCGTATACTTTTTTCAACTTTGATTTAGAATTGTTATCAATTCCACCTTGAATATCAACTTGTAGAGTTTCCTTCCACAATCGCGGGATTTTCTATACTGTTTCCATATCCGCTGGTCTAATCTGCATTTTTATCTTTTATACATACACACGTGAATTGCATTTGCAACCGTGTCATATTTCAAACCAATCTGTCATTGTCATCGTTATCAAAATTCACAGTCTACAATGTACCAAATATTCAATGCGGTGCTATTTTGCTACCCCATTGACATGTACACCTACTTTTCACCCGTCGTGTAACAGACTGTGTATCAATTCCAGTAAGTCATGCAGCCTCTCCAGTAAATCATGCACGCCTTGTCCTTCCAACTGGAGCAGGTTAAGTTGTTTGAGTAGACCATGCATCCCGTGCTGTGTACCATGTAGGCCTTGTGAAACCATTCGTCCTTCTGTCCATAGGGAGAAGTTGTTCAATGTTAACGAAGGGGTTCCATCGGGTACTTCCGGTACACGGAAGAAAAAGAAAATAGGGTCGAATAATGCTAAGGGGTCTAAGGGCATTCCGAAAGGTAAGGGAACCATCAAAGCCATGAAAGTACCTAAAGGAGATAATGAGCAAAACCGAAAAGAGAAAGAGGAAAACCAAAAAAAGAAAGAGGAAACCCAAAAAAAGAAAGAGGAAATCCAAAAAAAGAAAGAGGAAAACCAAAAAAAGGATGAGGAAAATCAAAGATATGGGACAAAACAGGCAGCTGGAAAGGCGATCAGTTCAGATCAGGAAGGCAACAAAAACCAGAAAGAGAGTGGAACAGTAATTAACAAAGATTCAAAAGGAATGCTTGTAACAAATCAAACAAATAATTCGGGCGATGATGCTGTCGGTATACAAAATAGATTTGGAGATCCGAATAAAGCTCAACCAAGCAAAACTCAAGATGGTAATTTGGGCGCTGGCACAGGCGAAGGAATATCCTCCACTTGCACCCCCAGAGTGATTTGCCGCTGTTTCCACCAACAAAGAGGCTTTCCCAATAGCAATCCAAACCAGCCTTGTACATCTAGAGTCAATTTCAATAGAAATGTTACCACCAAGTATTATAACCGACAAAATAATGCTGAAGGAATGTTTGATAACAGGAATAAGGTATGTAGATGTGCTGATAAGGCAGTGAACACTCGACCCGATTGGAACGTCTGTAATTCTTGTGGAAGAGGAAAAGTGGTTACGCCCTCACCTGTGCGGCAGCGCTGTTCGCTGTGTGGCAAATGCGGTGTCCAATCTTTATGGCCCAACGCATTGAAAAACAGTCCTTCTTCGATTTACAGTAATGATTTCAACAACTTTGGCATTACTAGATGTTCCAGGCCATCGGTACATCAAGGGACCTTTTCAAGACCTGGCACTGCCATGTCTGATCGTAGTTACCAAAGATGTGGTACCTGTGGTTCCGCCAAAATGGCAGTTGGGTCCACATTCAACAACGCCCCGTTTTCGAATTTCGCTAATAATCAACAAGCTGGGTGTAAATGTGGATCGAAGATGAATGTTCCAATGTCAAGATTTTCTTTGAATTGCCAAGTGAATCCGAATAATACTTCGCAAAGAAGCTGTTCTGTGCATGGGAAAGCTGGTTCTCGGCTTCAAATGAGTGTGTCACAGAAAATGAAGATTATTTACCCTAGCAGTTCTAGAAAAATATCTTGTTTCTCTTCGAGTAGCAAAGTCTTGAACGAAAACTCAAGAATGTGTTATGCCTCCTGTAGCCATCGGTAGACATAGTGACTCAAATGCATGGTAGTAAAGTATTCTCTTATAACTATGTCCGATTTTTGGGATTGATGGAACATGCATTCACGTTTATACGCCATTTACTTTTTCAGTTTTGTTAGTTTTGTGCTAGAAGTCGTTAATAAATAAATTGTAATGAAAATATTTGTTTGCTATGCCGAAATCAGAATCGATATTCCACTGCCCGATTATAGCATTGTTTAAAGAGAAATAAGATAGTTGGTCGATGCTTGAGGAATCTTTAATGGTGCAAAACGCGAGAGCACTACGGTATGAAAATTGAAAGGAACTACAAAACACTTCAGATAGTTTTATTCTTCGAAATTTCCATGATCATAAATAAGATGTCTAAAAACCGGTGTGTCGACTCATACCTGAAAAACTGTGGGATAAAACGGGAGACAATTCGCCAGCTTGATTAAGAGAAAACAAATGAAATCGTGGTCTTTTTCCGCATTTGCGTTTACCGCCCATAGAAATATATATTATATACTTACTCTAGAATGCTAATCCCGCCAATTTTCACGGCGAAAAGCATGCCGCTTATGCGACCCGTTTACGATGTGCGCATGCTCGTCATCAGTGTAGTTTGGGTAAAACGTTGCCAAGTTTGAAAATAATTTGGTGTTCCAATTCAGTTTTTTGTTATGAGGCAATAAAATGCATGTCATTTGAAAGAGAGAAATTTGACAGCGCATTTAGGACTTTTCAAAACCGAAAAGAACCTTTTAGAGATAGGTTACTCCGAATTTTAGGCGCGAAAGAAACTTATTTAAAACAACAATAGCTACTGTAATTATAATGACCGTGCAACAGTGCTTTTTCATCAGCAGGAAGACTTGTCACTAAGATATGTCACTCTTGTCAGAGAGACGGTTTTTAGAATTTCAGATTTTCTCTTGTCGTTTTGTGCGGTGTTTGTTGTCGTTGGTTATTCTTTCATCATTCGAGAATTTGCATTAATCTTGTCCCTTTAAAGACAATTTCTAATAAAGCCGTTTCTTCCTACAAATAAACAATGAACTGTTAAGTGTTGTGTAAAGGAAAAATACCTGAAATAAATCATTTCTGGTAGATAATGAACTTTTTTATGTACCTATATGCTTTGCTCAAAATAGCTTGAGTATTATTTTGGCTTGACAAAAAAGGCATGATTTTTGGTTATTGTTGTTTTTAAGAAGAGTCCCAAGCAGAACATTTGAGTGAGAAAATTGTAATTTGTGGCAGACATTTTCTTCGTGAAGATTCATGTGAAAACGGCAATAGAATAATTTGAAACCTAGTGCAGTACCAAAATACTGTGTCTGCCTAAGCATGCATGGCGAGTGATACAACTTTCTGCCACACCGCTTATATTATGAGTTCTAGAGTACTAAACATACACAGAATCGCCTCAGAAAATTAATGTCAATATGGAAGTGCTTTGCTTTGATGGTAAGCAAAATGCTTCTGGCCTCACTTTTTCATGCTTGTGGAAATTGGACTAAGTTAATTCAACCAGAAATACTTGTAGAAATAGCATGGTAATCTCTTCAAATGAATTAAATTAAATGCAGTTGCATATTTTGACATGAATCGTTCTAGAATAAAAACCTCGAACTTCCAAGCATCCAATTATATAAATCCAATTTGAGTTGAAATTATTCATGATATTAGCTGAAATAAATTTTTTATAGGTTTTTGTAATTTCAATTTATTTTCCAATCCAGTGCTTCCTTGAAATTCGCACCGACGATTTGGGGTAGTTCCGTAGGTTTTTGTTGGTTAACTACAGCTGAAAAGTGAATGTGATTCCAAAAATCAGTCGCTTCAGAGCGATAAATAATAATAATACCTAACCGTACTCTACTTTCTAATGGCCTTTGCTGAATATTTGGTATCATAAATATGTGAAAATATGTATTCAAATCGGCCAATTACAAATAACAGGTATGAGTACAATGAGGTTTCAAACCTTACTCTCCAAGATTCAGAATTAACGTTTGTTTTCTTCACAAGTACCATAATATTTTACTAAAACCGGGCCAGTTACAAAAATCTCTAATGACGCGCATGCGCATTGTGGACTAGCCTGAACTTTTTACAACACTTTTGACATGGGGATTAGCATTCTAGAGTAAGTATATAATATATATTTCTATGGTACCGCCACGGACGGTTCTTCTGTTAGGGTAAATTCACAAGCACAGAAATTTTCAATTATTGCCGACGAATGAAATGAATAAAGAAATGTAATTATTGGAATTTACTGAATCACTATCACCAACCAGTTTTATTTGTTACACTTTCGACTTATTTATATACTTCTTTACTGAAATGCAATATATATATATATATATATAGATTTATTCAACATCTTACTACACAATATAGTCTGCAAAACAAAGAATACCAATTCAATTAACGAGAAAGGAAATAAAATATGTATAAACTCACCTAATAGGGTGGTATGAATAAATAAATAATAATAACCATGCATTTCATTTAAAAGTATTGATATTAGCTTCATGAAAATTCACTTTTAGAACCTGTCAATCTTGTGCTAATGTAAGCAGGAATGGTGGGATTCCGTGTGAGATATATTCGTGCCATTATTTTCATTAAAATTTTTTCTAATAATACAAGATACTATGTGATAATCCTCATAATATGATGGTACTCACTTTTGGTACTGGATATAAATGAATTATTTTGTTCGTCTCTCTGGATTGCCCACAAATGATACAAAAACGGAACATGGTCAAATTGTTATTGTACAAACTACACAGAAAACGATTAGATATTCACAAATTCTGTTCAATCAGACATGTTTCGCCAGCACAATAGCTTCTTCATTGACTGATTGAATAAAGTTTGTGGAGATCGAATCGTTTTCTGTGTATTTTATACAATTACTATGGATTTTCATCAAGTAACGGTGGACCAGACAAATTATAATTAAATAAATGGTGAATGTCTAAGAAAATATACAGCAAAATGAAAAAACACATTAATAATAGTCATCAATACAAGGATATTGCACTATTAAATTTAGATTCCGTCAAAACTATAAACTATTAATTTCTGAGTAGTATTTGAAGTTTGTTGAAATTCCATAAAACTGACAACAGTCATCAATCACCATATCCCTGGAATATTTACAGGACTAAAATTCTATAAGGGCGCCATTTCTGGAACCAACTAAAGAAGCAGACCACTATTTCATTTGTTTATTTGTCTTCAGAAAAATCTAAACAAAATCAAATCACTCGACACACCAGGGTTTTTAGGCATCTTAATCATAAACATGTTTTGGAAACATTGTTATTTTGTTTCAACTTTTTATTGGACATTTTTCAGTCTAACGAATTTTCTTATTGTTAATTATCATGGGCGGACTGGGAAAAGAAACCTTGACAGAAAAGTTTAATGTACTCATGAGAAACTTCAAAATTGAAAAACTTCTCTCTGCTCCTCTATAAACCCAAAATTATTTTGCCAAATTTTTCCTGTCAGGAGAGGTTCGAAAATATGAATGGCTTAAGAATGTCTTTTCCAAAATACACTGAAGTATTATGTGAAAAAAATGCTTAGAATTGAAAAATGTTATCAAATGCGAAGTCAAAAATAAAGGTAATTTTAAAAATTCTAATTTTTTTGATACAGTCAAATTCAGAAGTTTTGAAGCGTGAAGAAATAATTATCTTATTGTATATTAGGATGAATCCTGCTAATAAAGATTTCATTCCATTCATGTATAGACAACAAAAGCCTTATTGACTAAATAATAAAATTAATTGAATTAAATTGATAATTATAATCACCAATGGATACAAAAACAATTTTGAATGTTATCACTCCTACTAGTTTTTGAAATAAAAGACTGATTGGGGGTGGGGGGGAGCATCAATAAAAAAAAATTCAAATGGCCTAGGGGGGAGATCAAGTGACGAATCGTTGAAAATAGAATAGAATTCTATTTTCAACCATCTTAATTTTTTCAGATTTTTTTTTCTATATACACTTGAAATATCAACTATAATCAAGTATTCCTTATACTACTGTTTGAGAAAAGATCCATTGCAATTACAGATGGCGCTGGGGGAAAATCAACTTGAAAATTTCGATCTAGGGGACACGTATCTCTCACAGAGGTAGAACAGTGGTATTCGTTTGATATACTCCGAGATAGTGTCCAAGGTAATTCAAGATGGCTGCTGGAGTACATACAAACCTAACAGTCACTTGTGTGTCGACTTAGTTTAAATTTTTAATTTTTTTTATATAAATCGCATCAACCTAAATGGTTTCAATTTGTTTTTTTCGAATTTTGAGTGTCTATATAAAAATTCTAGGCTCACATACTAAAGTATTCCCCATGCTATTTCTGCCCAAACATCATAGAAATATATATTATATACTTCCTAAAAATAAACAATGAACTGTTTAGTTTTGTGTAAAGGAAAAATACCTGAAATAAATAATTTTTGGTAGAAAATGAAATTTTTATGTACCTATATGCTTTGCTCAAAATAACTTAAATATTATTTTAGCTTGACAAAAAAGGCATGATTTTTGGTTATTGTTTTCAAGAAGAGACCCCAGCAGAACATTTGAGTGAGAAAATTGTAATTTGTGGCAGACATTTTCCTCATGAAGATTCATGTGAAAACGACAATAGAATAAATTGAAACCTAGTGCAGTACCAATACTGTGCCTGCATAAGCATGCATGGCGAGTGATACAACTTTCTACCACACCGCTTATATTATGCATTCTAGATTCCTACAAAAAGTACTAAACATACACAGAATCGCCTTAGAAAATTAATGTCAATATGGAAGTGCTTTTCTTTGATGGTAAGGAAAATGTTTCTGGCCTCACTTTTTCATGCACCCCCATTGTGGAAATTGCACTAAGGTAGTAATAGGTAGAAATACTCGTAGAAATAGCATGTTAATCTCTTCAAATGATTGAAATTAAATGCAGTTGCGTATTTTGACATGAATCGTTCTAGAAAAGAACCTCGAGCTTCCAAGCATCCAATTTTATAAATCCAATTTGAGTTGAAATTATTCATGATAATAGATTAAATAAATTTTCATAGTTTTTTGTACTTTCAATTTATTTTCCAATCCAGTGCTTCCTTGAAATTCGCACCGACGATTTGGGGTGGTTCTGTAGGATTTTGTGGGTTAACTACAGGTGAAAAGTGAATGTGATACCAAGAATCAGTCGCTTCAGAGCGGTAAATAATAATAATAACCGTACTCTTCTTTCTGGTGGTCTTTGCTGAATATTCGGACTCATAAATATGTGAAAATATGTATTCAAATCGGCTAAATACAAATAACAGTTATAAGCACAATGAGGTTTCCAACCTTATTCTCCGAGATTCAGAATTAATGTTTGTTAATCTTCACAAGTTCCATAATATTTTACTAAAACCGGGCCAGTTACAAAAATCACTAATGACGCGCTTGCGCATTGCGGACTAGCCTGAACTTTTTACAACACATTTGACATGGTGATTAGAATTCTAGAGTAAGAATATAATATATATTTCTATGCCAAACATCCCACCTCAAAATATTACGTTGACACGATGTTTTGTTCTTTTGTTGAATTCGTCAACTTGACACCTCATCCATGTCATTTCCGTGCTACATTTCAATTTCATTTTCGTCAATTCTTGGATGATACCGTGAATATTCACTAAAAATTAATATGTAATATGTGGGACGCTTTTATTGACCGTAGCAGTCAATCTTGTCATGTCGGATTCAACAATTCTGGATCTCATTGTAAGAAAAAAACCGACCTGTTCTCATTCGAATACTTAAATTACATCCACAAGGACATTCTCAGCTATTTGGACCACTATCCCATGAAAAATTCGAAAGTTCAACCTAAGAAGGTAACACCTAAGAGAAATATCAGGAACCGAGAACCTAAAAGTGCGGTGAAACCTGTTCCCACTTATTTCAGAGTGAATGTTGAAGCACAAGACCATAAGAGAGCACCTGCTGTTCCGGTATGCAAAGCTAGTAAAAGTTGTAAGTGCGACTCAAAATGTAATAAAAAGCCAACCGGGTTTGACAGACTCAGGAAAGAAATAACCACGATTCTGACTAAGGAACAACCACTAAAAGATGTCCAGACAACTAAAGCTTCCACAAACGCGTTACCTCAAAACGCGAAGCCTTCCCCAGTTATAAAAGAACGTTGTGAAGTGAGAACTCTTAAAAGCATTCTCCATAACAGCATTAAGCAGGAAACTGTTGTTGAAAAACTTCCCGAAATTCTGGAAAAACCTCTTGTCCTTGCTGAAACTTTGATTCTGGAAAATAGTAAATCTTCTCGTTCGAAGAAATCGCCGAAATCGCCGAAAGATCGTTGTGTCAGTCAGCAGGTTATTGTTGTGGAAAAAAAGGAGTGTTCCTATGGGGGTAATTTAGAAAATTTGGACACCCAGGGAGGTTTTTTGATCCAGAAACCGTCCAAATTATACAAGGTAACTGAAATACTTGAGAAAAATTTTGACTTTGGTTTTATCCAAACACCAACTCACTATTTTACACCTCGACACGTGGTTCAGCCACCAAGTGACCATCTTCTGGAGGTACACGTGTCTAGGTGTGGAAAATATGTTGAGATAACATTCCAGTTTATTCAATTATGAAATAGTAATTTTTCTACGACGGGTTTTACGTATTGTTCACATGGCGTAAATTGATACTTTTTACCACAAGAGCGTAAAGTGGTTGGTAAAACTTAAACTTGCGAAAGTGCATATAAGCCCGATCTCAACGAAATTTGCACAGATTGTATAAAACACGATAAAATTACTGTGCCATTTGAAATTTTTGCGCGGAAACGTCTGTAAATTACTTTTTTTTGCTGAAATGTTTCCCCCAATAGAAGACGATTTATAGAGTCTTCCACTTATTTTCCAATCCACTTGCTTGGTAATTGACAATAAACATCAATTAACATAAGAATAAAGGAAAATCAAAGATAAAATGATTTATTAATATACCACGGTTATAAAAAGTATAAAATAAGTTCTCCCAGCCCTATATAAGTGTATAAGGCTATACAAATTCCAAACCCATACAGATTGTCATAAAAAAATTGTGACTTTTCAATAGCTATGAAAATACTATTTCAAAATTACAAATTTTCAGGATAATCTATATGGGGTTAGGTATCTGTAAGGGGTTATGAATATGTAAGGGGTTATAATGAATGGGTCTAGGAGACATTATTTGACACTTTTTAGTCCGTTTTAAAAATAAATAATTATTTTGTGCTTCTTAGTATTGTATGTGTTAAATTCTGTAATCGATTTTAATCATCTTGATGAAACTATGACAGAAACATCCGCGATCTTGACTCTATGCATATTGACACAAAAATCATAATCTACCCCGAAAACCATCACATACCAATTTTGATTAGAATTAGAGCATAATAACAAAATTAGTCCTCCAACTTGGAGCCGCCATCTTAAATTAGTGAATTTTGACAAAAAATTCATAATCTCCGACTTTGAAAACCCTCACCAGCTTTGAATAGAATTGGATTATAGTCACTAAAATCGTCCGCCATCTTGGAACAAAAATTGCATTATGTATTGTCACAGGAATTGTAGTTCAAAATTTACTAGCAAGATTTGTGGACAAACACACAATGTCTCGTCTATGTGACAGGCAAATGCTCAGTAACCATGACTACTTCACCAACGTAGACATGATGAAATCGTTTATTTTCTCGTCTATCTTTTTCCCTTCCTGATCACTTACTCCTCATCTTTCCCGAGACTAAATCTAAATATTGGCTGGAAACAAAATGGACCTTTCCACGACATATGAGAGAACACTGTAATTAGAAAGTGTATACGCTAATATCACTCGGGATTTTTTATTTATTTTTTCTGGCCGCTACTTTATAATCAGAAGAAAAGTGGTTTCGTGACGTCACGTTCATCAAAACTAGACTTGGCAACGTTGTAAAACGTGTGCACCATGGAATCTCAAATTCTCATTACACTGGATTGTGTCGTATGACAGTTGTCATTTGATAGCAGGTGGGTTCGTTCGTCTGTTTCACGGAGTATCAATAAGAATCGTTTGTCTCTGTTTAACTCGTTTGCCTACTTCAATATTCAATACAAGTAGAGCAGTTCCATCAAATATGTATGCTGCAAACGAACAGGCCCTACTTGATTTCTTTTTTGAGGTTAATGCAGTTTTCAAAGTTTTGAAATGTTTTTGTTGCTTGTGCTCTAAATTTTTTCTTTAATTCCTGGATCTGTATCCCTGCAATAATTGTGAACATGTCGAAAAGGTGCTTCGTACCCGGTTGTATGAACACCAGTGAATTGTCTTATAAACAATTTTGTATGCTCCTAAATATGAATCGCATTGTACAATGTGGTTCGAAGCAGTGAATAAACCTTGTGTAAAACGCGGAAATATAATTATGTTTTTGTGAAGAACATTTCCAACTGAATATTACTGTATTCAAGCAGCATTCAAGGAACGATTTCAAATTTTAGTCATTGCAAAAAATAAATTCATATTTGTAAATCATCTCATAATCTACCCTCGGTAAATTATCCGAACTTCCCTTCACGAAGCCTTTCCGTATTTAATACACAAATAAATTCACACCAGATCGGTCATAATAACACCTCGCTACAGTAATAATGAATGTATCAGTTGAATGTTGAATGTAGATAAACACAAACATTAACCTCAAAACTCGAGATCACTTTCGTTGCATGAGAACTGTCATAATGATTTGCGGTGTTGTCAATGTTCGTTCTTCATCGAAAGGATGGTCCGTTAAGGAAATTTGAAAGTTACAAAAACAATAAAAAGTAGCCAATGTGTGGTTTTTTTTCTATGAGTCCGATCAAGTGACGAAGTTTTAATTATTTCTCAATGGCTTATACCAAGCTAGAATCTATATTGTTGAGAACGGTATTGAATGTTTCGGAACGTGGATTATGCTGGGGGTTGTTTCCGGTGAACGTGACGTCAGCGGCACACTTTCAAATGAGATATTTCTTCAAACGGAAAAAAAATATATTGGAACTCTTTGTTATATGGACGTTTCAGACTAGAATCTATCGATTTAAAATAGTTTTGCAATTTATTTTCCATAAATGTAAAGGTCCATTGTAAATGCATCGAAATAAGAATAGAAACTAACCTTTATTCCCAGCGTTCGTCATAGCATGTTTTTTTTTCAATGATTCAATGACTGAAAGACTGGGGCATAAGACTTAAAGATTCAAACATAAGATTCAAGGCTGAATGAAACTCGAATGAAAAAATAAATCGAATAAAAAAAAGACTCGAGATTTTAAAAAGGCTCAAAGATTGAAAGTCTCACATGAAAGACCCAAGGCCGATTGAGACGAAGATTGAAGGACTGAAAATTGACTCAAATGACTGAACATTTCATTACTTTCATTAGAACAGACAGGTCAGGTGTCTACTTTTGAGTCAGTTTTCTGTTGGTATGGCAAATAATTTGTTGAAGCAAGTATTAATTAATACTGTACGTATACAGGATGAACTACGACCACGAAAACTATACAGTGTGCTCTTCACACCAAAAGAAGTGGAAGACTAAGTAAAATTTAGAAATTTGGAAAAAAGCTACTTTTTGTGTGTGAATGAAAGCGCCACCCCTGTGAGAAAACACGTAGACAGCTACAATCAGTGTTCTTCCTCCTCCATCAAACGTGAGATTGAAGTTGGTGGTTTTAAATGAAGTTTTAGCATGACTCTCAATAGGAAATTGCAAAAGTGAATGATTTTTGCAGAGCACAACACTGCAAAATATGAGTAGGAAAGTTGAAGTGATAAATGTTGGTATCGAATGAGCTTTTTATGTACGCGAACACAATGTTCTTTTCGGCACAAATTACATTCATGTCATACGTATCAATGCCTTTAGTGATAGACATTGAACATTGATAGATCGTAGGCAGCGTCAAAACATAGGTTTCAGATTCTGTAGCGCTTATACGAGGGTAAGAGAACAAAAAATGATGTATGTCAAATTTATTCGCTGATTCTTCATTCAGATATTTATTTATATATTTTCACTGATCTGTAAGAATTTTCATTTGCTGTATCTTCAATATCAAGGGAGGTCGTTCAACAGCTCTAACTCCAATAATTTCAATAAGAGATACATTTACAGTTTGTCGTCAAAACTGTTTGAGAATTGTATGTTCTGGTGCTTATATTTCTCATGCAAGATGCTAGATCGTTGGATATTCGCGACTTGTGACCATGCCAAAATCGATATCTTGTCTCCAGTTTGGCGATACGAAGTACATACATTGTTTTCTTCTTGAAACGCATATCGTATGAATATTGGGTGGCCTACTAGACAGGAACCGAATATGCAGAATATCTCCGAAACTGTTGAATCTACGTCTTTATAAATACACTTTTCAAACAACATTCTTTGTCCGGATCAGCTCCGATATACAACTTCGAACAGTCAGCCCGTGGGAAAACAAATGAATTTGCAAACATTTTCGGTTTAAAAATGTTTTATTATAAATGCCTTATGTTTGACAAATTCTGAACTGCAATAGTGGATTCCTCTCAAATTTTGATAACTGGAACACCATAAATTCGCTTTCAAAAAATAAATGTTAGATAAAAGGGTAGATTAATCGGTAAAGGTGAAAAATAAAAATAGTGGTTACTTACGTAGTTTCTCTCCTGAAAACGATTCCGAAGAAAATTCATGGGAGTTGTCTAGCGAGTTATGGTATTATGAACCTTGAAAATCGATCATTTTCAAACACGAATTGTTCAGCAAAAAAAATCGCACAAACCGCCTCCTCCTTTTTTTAGATACTTTTTTTCAGGCGCAAATCCATTCACATTTTCGTAATTACAATAACCAAAACCAAACGTTTTACACAAAACATTGACCTTCTTTTACTAGTAAACCTGATCTTTAATACCTAATTTTCATCATTATGTTGAGTTGGTAACTTGGGATACGAATTCGAATTCAAATAATAGCAACAACTATGTCGGGGCGTGGCGCAGTGGTTAGAGCGTCCGACTCTGAGTCGAAAGGTCCGGAGTTCGAGCCTCAGTTGCGGCTGGGGTTTTTTAATTTAATTTGACCGATTAAATTATTTAAATCTCGTGGCTGGACTGGGGCGAGTCCTGCACGATTCACTGTTGTGTTCAAATTAACAGTGCTGCTCCTAAGGTGGCGCATGCAGTTAGTAACAAGGCCTATCCAGAACACGTGGCTAATGACCATAGCAGTCGATGTCAAAACACCAAAGAAAAAAAATAGCAACAACTTGTGCCACTCCGCCCCCTCTATCAAGCAATCACAATGTCTTGTGTACGCAACACAATGGTTCTTAGTAGAATTCTTCTTCTGGACTTCCATTGTCTAGAAACAAAGAAAATAAATTATTTGCATGTGTTTGAGTCACGACGAAGAACAACATTGGTATAAGAGAAAGTTTATAGAGTCGGCTTATATTCAGAATAATGACGTGTTCAGTCAGCCGAGCATAGAGATTCGGAATGTGTGAATGCCACTTATCACTCAGCTAGATCGATTAAGATTCCAATAAAAACTCTGTGTCAAGACCTGTTAAAATCTCACCAAAAGAGGTCGTTGTATCACATTAATTAACATTGGTGACCTGAGAGAGACCCCTCGAAGATCATAATTACCTTTATAGCAGGTACATTAGTTGCATGCTTTATAATAAGTATCTGAGATATCTTGTCGCATTCCCACACTTGATAACGACAGTAGATGTTAACTGTTGAAACGTCGTGACTCAAACGAATGCAAAGAATTTATTTTCTTTGTTTCTAGACAATAGAAGTCCAGAAGAATTCTACTAACACTAATACAATGTCAACCACTTTCAAACAAATAATGGTTCTTATTCCATGTTTGTAAAACAAACCGTTCAAAAGTTAGCAGGAGGGGGGGAGAGCTAAAAAAAATCCGCACTGTATAGAGCATTGGTCGATCGATAGTTTAGAATGGGTACCAAATAGATATATTGGCAACAAAAAAGTTATGATGGATTACAGTGTGCAGATGAGATGTACGAGCCCCTTCCCATTTCAGTTGGCCCACATTATATTTTTTCAGAAATTTGTCCCAGTGTGACAAAATAAAAGTACTAACTTTTTTTTTTTATTTATTAACACACATAATTTGACTCTATTTACCAAAAATATAAATAAAAACCAATAAATTTACACAAATTGAGAACAAATAGAAAAACGTGAACAAATACAGAACATAAAAAAAAAACAGTTTTGAAGTTTACCACTGGGTAACATCGCCTTTATTTTTAAAAACTGCAGAAATTCTTTGTGGCATAGTATTCACTAAGTTTTCACAAAATAGTGGTGTAAACGAATCCCATATCTCCTGAAGCCTTTCCTTTAATTCAGGGATTGCTCTGGCAGGATGTGTGCGCAACACTTTTTTCATCGCATGCCACAATGTTTCGATCGGAGATGAATCGGGACTACTAGAAACCCATTCCAAAAGTGGTATGTTATAGTCTTCCATCCATTTGAGAGCTTTTTTGAAGTGTGGCGCCATCCTGTTGGAACACAAAATCTTGCCCTGATGTCAAATATTCTTCCATGACTGGCAACAGCGATTCTTCTAATATGTCCAAATATTTTACAGTATTCACAATTCCTTGGATAAAATGGAGTTTCCTACCCCTTTGGCTGACATGCTGCCCACACCATGACTGACTCAGGAAATTTGACTTTTTTCTTTAAACAGTGCGAATGGAAGGCTTCATGTTTTTTGCGAATAACTACTTCTACACACACTTCAAATCGCGACTCATCGCTCCACTGTACTGCCCGCCATTGTTGAGATGTCCAAGATCTATGTTCTTTAGCCCATCTTAACCTGTTTTTCTTTTACTGTGGCGTTAACAGTGGCTTTTCTTTGGCCTAAAACAAAATTGTCAATTGTAAACAATTTTGCAGAAAAAATATTTATCCAGTATCAACTTCATTATTTTTTATCATCAAAAATGTTACCTTGTAAGTGCCAAATCCCAGTTTGTGGGCCTCCCGGTGGCATGTGGATCTCGAAATGCGCCTTCCAATAGCATCTCTCCATAGAGCACTTATCTGTAAATAATTGGAACTTCGATTCTTTTCGATAATTCTTCGTAGCGCTCTTATATCTGCATCTGTAATAATGCGTTTTCTCACATATCGAGGCTTTGTATTGACTGAACCGGTAGTTTTGTATCTTTTAACTATATTTCTAATACTATATCGCGCCAAATCTAACAAATTTGCAATTTCCGAGTTTGATGTTTCAGAATGGGCAAATTTAATAATGATTAAACAAATTTTCTCATCAATAATCTTTCCTCTACCCATTTTCACGATAAGAACTTACCTTAAAATGTATAAAATATATTCTGACAGTTCCTTAGTACTTTGTCTTTGCTTAAATATTCCAAAGCCACCGTCGATATAATATGTTTATTTTGTAACACAAGTCAAATGGGGTTTATTAAAAACTAATAGAAACTTTCTATTTCGGAACATTTTTGATTTTTCGCTAGGAATTCTAAAAGGAAATAATAAAGTGGAAGTTTTTCTATTTGATTCTATTAAAAATTTACCCTTTTATTACATTATGACCTAAAGTATCATGTATTATTTATTATTATATCATGGTGCTTAAAAAATTAAGATTTCAATAGTTGGGCCAACTGAAATGGGAAGGAAAAGACGTGTAGGAAAAGACGATGAAATTAAAAATGATCAGTAAATGTTGACAAATGGAATGAAACCCCTTAGTGGTCCAGCTACTGAAAAATGTATTTGTGTTATTTCACATCGCTCGCATCTTACACCTATAAGCGAACTACTTACAAAAGTAAACTGGTTAAATTAAAGATTTCTGTACATATCAGAACATTAAATGTACAGTGAGCACGTAAAGTTTGGAATAAATTCGCTAAAATCTTTACAGGGCCAGAAATGAAAAATCGCTCGGACACGTCAATTTTAATTTTCAAACGTAAACTTTTTGTCATATAATTTTTACGGGTGACGTCATAATTGTGTAAGATGACGTCATCGATATTTTTTGTAAATTGCAATCCCCATATTTGATTGTGTCGTTTGAAAGAGGAATTTTTTTTGCATACGTATAATTTTATGGCCTAATAATGAAATTGCTGAGAAAAAATAAATTGAATGTTACAAGTACCCACTACTTTTGATATGACCCTGGTAGATAAATATTTTGTTACGTTTATCCGTCTAAATAAAACAGAATCACAGAGAAATAATATTAAATATTTTAATTGATTCCATTATTCTGTAGATTGTCAATAAGTTACTATACCTGCGTTTGCGTTTTCAAATGTTATTTGTTTGGGAAAATAGCTTGCTTTTTAATTCATGTGACAGACAGGCCACTGCTGCTCAAAAAAAAATGTTAATAAAATATGATTGGGCATGTCCTATCATACGGTATGTTTTCTTGATCTTGAAATCTGGCATGGTATTAATTTGTGAATAAAATCGACAAAGTCGAAGTACCCTTCTCTCCAAATATTTCCACAAAGTGGAAAATATGAGACAAAAATCTGACAGAAAACAACTACTTCCCTGGCTAATGCCACGACGGATATTAAACTACATCTGACAGATATTTGTGCAACGTTCTTCTAAGAAGACTCAATTGCAAGTGCTTATTGTAGACAAAACGAAAGTTTTGTTTTTTTCTCTGGTGTCTTGGCATCGACTGCTATGGTCATTAGCCACGTGTTCTGGATAGGCCTTGTTACTAACTCCATGCGCCACCTTAGGAGCAGCACTGTTAATTGGAACGCAACAGTGAATAGTGCAGGACTCACCCCAGTCCAGCCACGAGATTTTAATAATTTAATCGGTCAAATTAAATTAAAAAATCCCAGCCGCAACTGGGGCTCGAACTCCGGACCTTTCGACCCAAAGTCGGACGCTCTAACCACTGCGCCACGCCCCGACATCAAACGAAAGATTATCCTTAATTTGGCTGGGGATGAACACCTGCATATATGTTTCGAGGTTTTTGCCTCTCATCAGTGCAAAGGTAGGTCCGACAACTGTGTTATGAATTTATTTTCCTGATTTCGCATTCTAACAAACTGGAAATTGAGTGTGGAACTTCCGAGTGTGTCTCACTTTCCAGGTGAGCTTCACCATGTCAAATGCTTATTGGTCCACTTGTTGCAAGGCCAATTAGAGTGAAACTGATGGCATTTGAAAAGGTTACAACTAGATGGAACATAAAATTAATTAGACTAATGCGAACGTGTTATCGATATAGATAAAATACCACAGCTGTTTCCGCTTCCAGGGTTAAGCTAATCGTTAGGATATGACATTCCTCACTTCACTTTCAGTGTATTCAAAACCTCCGCGCGCGATGCACGAATGAAAATTCCAAAAGAAAAACCATGTCTTGTTATACCATAACAACGAACGTGGAGGTTCGTGAGGAAGATTTCGTAAAGAAAACGAAGACCGGCGCTGAGAGAGCCTCTTACATTTTTCCGAAATTTCACAAATCCTCAGTAGCTCCTTTGAAACTAGACGAGCCAATCCCGGGGTTCTGTAAGAATGTCCAATCGCGAACATTTTCCTCTCAACGGGTTACTTTCAATTTGGAAACGGTCGGCTTCAAGAAGTCTGTGAAGGGGGTTGAAAATACAGTATTCAAAAACCTCGATATTCCTTTTGCGGATGTTGGTAACGGTTTTTCGAATGTGAAAAATGTAAAATGCCCTTTTAAGCGGTCGACGGATAGCGTAATTTCGGGAGTGCGTGTTGGGAAATTGAATAATTCCACTGCAAAACAAATTTTCAAGGTATGAGTTGTCAGTATATTTACTTAAGCTATGATTAAGTTTATACATTCATTCATATCACTTAATCTCAGATTATGGTATAATTTTGATTAGATTAAAACTATATCATGCTTGCTGATGTTTTGATTTTCAAAATTGTCAAATTTTTCTGTTAACGTTGTGGTGAACGAAATTGAACAAATAAAGGGTTCATACTCGTGTGGGGAATTGTCCCACTTGTATTACATATTTCATACATTTGAATTTCAATTACCAATTAGCTTAATATTCCATGCAAATGAGCAATTATTTTAGTAAATATTTCAATTATTTCCAGCGGAAGCATACTTCTATGGGTTTTATCTTTTGACAGGCAAACGGGTTTTCACCTTAGTCGACCCTTTAGATCATTCAATAACAATCTAAAAGCGATCTTTCTAATCGGTTTATTTTTAGTACCTTCACATCCAATCCTGTAGAAAACACCATAAAATTCTTCTGGGGATTTTTGACCATTATAAGACGAGAAATTCCCAACTTCGTTGGTATTTCACCAGGTTCAAAATTCTTAGGATTTTGTCATCAATAAAACAGATTTCGTTCATATTTTTCTGACAATATGCTCTCGAAATATAATAATAATAATAATAATCTTTATTAACCAGCCAAACAAAAATATCATATATAATAAATATCACTGGTTAAATGGCGCTTAGTCAGTTGAAAACTGTTCTTCCCTAAGTACCAGATAGTTCTCTACTGCACAACAATACATTAACATGTACCTATATGTATATTTTTAAATGGTAATGACTGAATTGTTTAATAATAATAATAATCGCTTTTATTGACAGATAATGGTGAACAGAAATGGTGAACATATGACATTATTTGTCAAAAGGCAGAGTTAGCTCTGGTTCGGACTCAGTGAAGAGACGAACAAGTGCTTTCTTCCACTCAACCTGAGGAGTTAGTATTAGACTAAGCTAAGTAACCTAAAACTATATTAACAACTGTTTATATTCAGTAATGCAATACATTGTATTTTAATAAATCTACATGGAATTTTGAATAAATATTAAATAAAACATATAAAGTTATGTAAGTGAGTAGGAGGTAAAATGGCATCATAGAGATATTTCTCCTGACAATAGACTCTTTTTGAGTTTCCTTTTGAAACATGCAGTGGGCAATATTTTGAATCGTTCGGGAATCCTATTGTAAAGCCTAGTAATAGTGAAGGAAAAAGACGATTGAAACTGGGCTGTGGTGTGCTGAGGAGGCGTAAGTCGTGATTTATGCCGTATATTAATGTTGTGCACGTCCGTGCGAAATGTAATTTTGTCGTATAAGTATGGTGGTCTTTGCGAAGTTATTATATTATGAAATAAGATGCAAAGGTGAAGTATTCTTCTTTTTTCGGTATTCAGCCATCCGAGTTCTTGGAGAGGGGAAGAGATGTGATTTGGTCTGCTGAGTCCGCAGATTAGACGTACACAAGAATTCTGGACCAACTGTATTCGCTGGGCGTCTCTTTTGGTGATAGCGGGACCGTAAATAGTGTCGGCGTAATTCAAGTGTGAAAGAACTAGCGACTCACAAAGAGTTTTCTTTCCATTTTTATTTAACATTTTTCTGTTGGAATATATCAATTTGAGGTTACAGAAAGCTCTCCGAATGAGTAGATTGACATGGCCACTGAAATTGAGCGAGGAGTCAAGAATAACTCCCAGGTTTTTTGAGCTCTCAGAGAAGGGAATAGTATCTTCCCCGATTTTTATTGTCATTAAATTCTTGCAACGGCTACGAGTGACCTTTTTGTCAAAAAGAATAGCGGAGGATTTGGAGGGGTTTATTGAAAGACAGAATTTTTCAGATATCGAGATGATAGCTCCAAATCAGAGTTCAGTTGGAGATTAGCCAGGGGAAGATTTCTTTCAGGAAACGATATCAAAGATAGGAAACATGACAGCAATAATTTTGACACTTACTCAAATTTTGCCACTATGATGACAATCAACTGCGTCAAGGCTAATGTTATTATTACTAACCAGTGTGAGAATATTATTCTATCACAAGAGAGATAATGTAATAGTATATTGTGTGTCTAGTAGTAAAAGCAATACATTCCCGGACGACAATGTAAATTGTTGGCCTAGGCGTTAAGCCGAGGCCAACAAGCATTGAAGTCTGGGAATGTGCTTTTACTACGAGGTACACATACTATTTTTTCTGAAATCGCAATCAGCATTATCAAAAACTAAGGAATTCTACATATTGTTGCGTGAATTCAATAACTGTCTAAAATGTAAACAAGCCGGCAAAAATTTTCCCGTATCGTTTTCGATACGGGAATAGTAATTTACTTAACAAGTCCGGAAAATACTGTTTTTTTGGACGAGTAGACCAAATTCTAGGACGAGCGTTAGCGAGTCCTAGAAGTCTCTACGAGTCCAAAAAAACTGTTTTCGGACGTGTTGCGTACACTATTTTTTCGGCAATCATGTAGAATAACAAATCAATGAGACGCATTTAGTCTAAGAGACGAAAAGAGGTCGACTTTCACCCATCTGTTAACCGGATGAAACGATTCCAAATTTGAATATTTCGAACATTTCAGTTCTTATTTGTATTATATATTGAAATTTGAACAGAAGATAGGAACCAACAGAAACATTCTAATTCTTATTTATATTAATATTTGTATTGAAATTAGAGCACTTTCCGGCCTAGTCCGGGAAGTACGTACTTCCCGGACTAGGCCGGGAAGTGCTACTTTCCCAAAGAAAAAGTGTCCGGAAAGTGAACATTTCCCGGATGGTTGCCGAAAAAGTACTTTCCCGTACCGTTTAGGTCCGAAAACGGTCCGGGAAAGTTCGTTGCTTAGCAACGGACTAAAATACTAGATTAGCGTATTTTGAGGCCAGAAGTTGCTCCGAGAAAGTGGGCATTCTTGAACGATTTCAGAAAAATACATTTGAACTGCATGGGGCAGAGGTGTTGCAGAATATTTCTTCAATCTCAAGAGATAGAATTCCAGCATTCTGTAATCAAATTTGATTTCAGAATTGGCAAATTCTGTGATTATCTTGGAGAAAAATTCTACTGAAACCTCTTTCAAACAAACAAGCTTTATCGTTCCAATCAGAAATCTAAGAATTAAAATCTTATACCTAATCTTATGAAGACAAACTCATCACATCAATCGAATTATCAAGTATGAGGCTATATTACCGATTATATATAATCATCGTGTGACAAATAGTTTGGGAAAATATGTAAGACATGTAATGACTAATATTATTGATATTATATCTCATATCGTTTTATCCAGAGTATGACAACGCTTCTAAATACAAGTATGATAGTGTTGATCCAGTAACAGCCGTGGAACGATCAGCTCATTCGCAAAGCCGTTTATTTTATCTTATTTCGCAGAGTGGAGAACTCATTTCATCAAAATATGCGAAATTATAGTAAGAAAGTCATAGCTGTCTAGGTCTAGGCAGAACAAAAACAAAATATACGAAATACCGATCATTTCCTTTGCGTTTTTCGAAAAAAATTCGGTAAAATTCGAAACTTTTGCAAAATGTTGGAAGTTTGTGACCTAAGTTAGTTTTTAACGCACTGTGCCTTCAAATGTTGTTTTTTCAATACTCCTCAAGAATTGTGCCATTGAATACAGTGAACGGTTTTTTTAAATTTTAATAGTTTCTGTTGAAGAAAATATTTCCTGTCAATGTTTTAACTTATATCCTAGAAGGAACCACAATAGGCCATTGGCCGCAGTGGAGGGCATGATACGGGCCCACTCACGTTCAACCCTAAGAAGGTTCAACTTTCACCCCCCTTACATTAAAAATACAATACAACACGGACTCGCAAAGAGCCAAGAATATGACAGAAAACAGAAACACTACAAACACAACAGCAGCACACATACAGAAGAAAACACAAGACAAATATGACAGAGGCCAAAAAATACACATAATACACACACAGAGAACCAACCAGGGAATAAAAAAGGCAGAAGAAACAGCGAAAGTACATATACTCGACGACAACATTAAAAAAACACGCCTAAATAAAAAAGAACTAAACAAAATGAAAAACAAACAGAAGGAGGTAATATGGCAGACACATTGGAACCTATCAAAAACCGGCCGAACAACGCATGAAATTTTTCCCACAGTGGCAAGACAGAGAATAAACCTATCATGGAAGACAACACAATCGATAACGGGACACGGTAACATGAAGAGCTATTACAAACGCTTCGGCCTGAGGGAAACCGATGGGACGTGCACGTGTAGTACAGCGGAGGAAAACACATAAGTACCACATTATACACGAATGCACCATTATACAACGAATACAAGCAAGACACACACTATCCAACGCATTACAAGCACACAACATACAATATCCACCAAATTTTAGAAACAGAGAGACACTAAACACAATAATCATCACACATCTGAACAATTGGGGCGAACACATGATCCTGAATGATGAGCCTGATTAGTATCACTTTCATGTACAACGCTGAAGCAAACGAAAAACTAATTTTAAGAGAAACATGTACAAGGATTCGACTTCCGGCAATGGTGGAGGACAGACGGCGTCCTTAGTTGGAAGTCAAGTAAATGTGTGTGAATGTTCTATTTATATCATAAGTTTCTTGAAGTTAAGTGTTTTATTGTGTATTTATATATTCCCCCTGATCTCTACGCCGGTACCCAGGCCGGATGACAACGGATTTGTCGGATCGAGGGGGTTACCTGATCTGGAGAAATTGATTACGCAAGTAGTCAGAATCCAATTACCTAAGCTAAGAAGAAGAAACATGTACAATAATAAGATAAGGACACAATGTAAATTGAAACAAAATAAACATAAAATAACGGGCAAATAAAAAGAAAATGCAACAAAAAATTTAAAAATATACGACAAAAAAGAATTCTGGAACCGCTGATTTTTGGAGTGCGGAGTTGGGATGGGTTCTCTTGGCAGAGGGCGAAGCTAGATAGTGACGATAGGTAAATGGCAGATAGGCAAACCCTCCGGTACACCGCAAAGGGATCCGGTAAAACATATATGTCATGTCCGCCCACTAGGTAGAAAAGTTTCACGTGTTGACCATTTTCTAAAATAATACAATTTGTCTAAATTACTAATACAGAAAACTAAACAAAATATTGACAAACATTTTTATAATGATGTAATTTGTGATACTGCGTTTTAATAATGCAATTCAAGTAGCCACTGTGCGGTAGTTTCATTTCCTTTTGCAAATCTTATGTAATCATTCAATTTATTCCTTGGTGGTACCAAGTTGTGATAAAGTTTTGTTTAACTTCCGCCGTTTTTGTTAGCTCGGTAGATAATCGCATTTTTTTATTTGACCCTATCAGTTTCTTCCTCTCTTATAAAAATGGTAAGGAAGTTCTATTCATTTAACAAAGTGTTCAGGAATTAATTTGAAAGTCGTTTATAAATCAGAACGAGAATTTTGACGTGCGACAGAGTTTAGTTTATACAGGGTGTTTCATAATAAATGCGCAGGATTCCAGGATGTCATAGCTCGTCCAAAAATATGAAAAAAGTTTCTATTAATTACTCTCTTTCGAAATACAGGGTGTTGAAATTTAAAAAAAATAATCGTTTTTTGCGTTTATCGCACAGAAGACAGATTTCTTAGGCATTTTCTACTCATAAAAAGCTATGTTTTGTGCGGATTTTTTATTTTTTCAAATTCATAATTGGTGAAAATTTTGAAGGGGTAGTGGGTGTTTTTTTTTCAACTTCTACGCCACTGGAAAAAGTAGTTTTGAGCCTCCTATATGAACCGCCAATGTTTTCTACACAAAAAAGGTATTCTTGGTCATAATCTCTAAAGTTGACCGTTATCGAAGAAAAATCAACTTTCATGTTGTTTAAATAATGGTTTTTCCTCGAAAAATTGCTGCGTGCATTGAAGCTAACGGCGGACATTTCCAACAATTCAACTGAGTATGATTGATATTGTTTTTTTTTTATTTTGTAATTAAGAAGTCAACGTTTGGTTTTGTTATTTGTTTTAATGTTTAAATAAATTTTGTATAATTAGGAAAAAAATTATTTAAAAAAATTTACCATGTTTTTCAACATGAAAGTTGATTTTTCTTGAAAACGGTCAACTTTAGAGCTTATGACCAAGATTACCTTTTTTGTGTAAAAAACATTGGCGGTTCAAGTAGGCGGCTCAAAATCATACTTTTTCCAGTGGCTTAGAAGTTGGAGAAAAAACCCACTACCCCTTCAAAATTTTTACCAATTATGAATCTTAAAAAATAAAAAATTTGCACAAAACATAGCTTATTATAAGTAGAAAATGCATTCAAAATCTGTTTTTTGTGCGATAAACGGTTCCAGAGATATTCGCAAAAAACTATAATTTTTTTTAAATTTCAACACCAACACCAACGAAAATGTTGTATTTTAGAGGGTAAGTTAATAGAAACTTTTTTTCATATTTTTGAACGAGCTATCACATCCGGAAGTCCTGCGCATTTATTATGAAACACCCTGTATAATACAACATCGTTATTTCTGACAGTGTTTCACCACCTATTGCAGTTGGAAAGCAATTTAGGAAATATATCAGGTTGTTGGGAATCTTCTATTCTAAAATGACAAATTAAAAATATTGTCATGTCCAGGTCAGAGGAAGTTTCGGCAATTTCTCTGGAACCGTCATTGTTGTTCCCATTCATAATATATGATTTTTTTATAGCAGTGTCTAGAATTTCTTATAAGGTGTAGAACTTAGATTTCACTGTATAGGGAATCCAATCATGATAGTCGCCGGTAAAATATAGTTGAAGCATCGTTTATTGTTTATATTTGACATTGATATGCGTATTCCAAATGAGTTTTTGAACTACCAGGTACAAGTTGTATAGCTCTATTTGCCTGAGCTAATAAAAACAGTCACCCAATAAAGTGTAGCACCCATTTCGAATGTATTAGCAATATCTGTATCCGTTAAATGAAATAAAAACGTCGCTTGTAATTCCTCTCCATAAAGGGAGAGAAACTGAATATCGTGCTTGCTTTTCGACCAATTCCCATAATCCCCAGAATAGGGAATATGCATAATTTTTTTTATTTGTTTAATCAATTTTTTACTTCGTTACAACATAGTAAAAAATATAAATACGGTTGAAAGTCTTGTAATTAATTTTTAAAATAATATATAAAATACCGATTGAATTTGACCTATTTGAACGCCTCCATTTTCGCGCGCTGTGGATGACGTCACATGGCGCTATCAGTGTTGTTCTTCTTCAGTGTCGTTCGTTGAGCCGTACTCTGATTGCTCTACTTGCTTCAAGTTCATATTTTATAAAAGAGTAAGACAAATGCAGTACAAGTGTTAGAGAGAGATGAACATATGTGAAAGTGATCTCGATCAACCAGAGCAGTCTTCAATGAACAAGCCTTTCTATAGTATTGACAGTTATTAATTAGGATAGGGATTTGCAGTTTTAATCGCTATTACGATAATGGAAAATGCTAAAAAAACATTTTATAGGTATAGTCTAGTACCGCAATGCCAAAACACAATTATAAGTACACCAAGTGAAGTATTTTTTTCTGTTCCAAGAGATGCGAAAATACGTAAACAATGGTGTAAGGTTATGAGAAGAGGCGAAGTATCTCCAATATTACATTTACATTGTTGTGAAGATCATTTCAATGTGAGTACATTGAATTTCGATAGTTAACATGAAGTGAATTGATCAGAAGTAAGTTTTGTATGCATAAATGTTTTGTATATACCTGCCTCACCTAAATTACAAAAGGAAAACTATCATTTGATTAACTATTACTACTTATCAGTTCAGGTATTGTCGGATTGTGCTTTTACAAAACCGCTTTCAGTCATTGCTCTTGATAATTTACAATTGTCACTAGACCAAAATCGAACTATGTAATGGAAAACACTACAAATATATAAATAAAAATAAATTCTCTATGAGAGTCGAATTGCACAGTATGAATATCAACACAGATAAATTTCATAACGTGCCATGTGACGTCATTCTTCGTTTCGACCAATGGTGATGCGTTTCGCCAATTTGAATTCCGCGCGCTTATTATGCACTTTTTGATTAAAGTTTTATGGAGTTATATAAAAACTAAATGATAAACTAATGGTTTAGGTGTAATTTCAAGACAATAAAGTATATGAGGTAAAAAAATCAAGTAAATTTAAATCACTTGCATATTCCCTATTGCCAAGATAATAGAGAAATTAGTGAAACATTGAGTAACAGAATTCTTGATGAAGAATGGTATTATCAACAAACAACAATTTGGCTTTCTATCCGGTTTAAGTACAAATGATGCTTATTTTCTCCTTCCTCTATGAACTTTATCCTAAACTCAACAAATAATGGTGATGTTGCGGCAGCAGTATTTTGTGATTTGGCTAAAGCTTCTGATTGCGTAATTAATAAAATACTGCTGCAGAAGCTTTGGGATCATAGTTTCAGTGGAATAACAATGAACTGGATGAAATCTCACTTTTCAGATCAGATAGTACAAACCTTGTCAAGGTCATCTAGATCTACTATAAAATGTGAAGTGCCTCAGGGTTCAGTACTGGGCCCCGTTCTGTTTTTGTTGTATATTAATGATCTGTCAAAAATCAATGTATCTGTAAACTCTCCACTGTTACTTATTAATCTGTTTATATTAACTAAATCTGCTTGTTTGTTATTTGGTTTGTGTTATTATATTGTATTTTTTGTTTATATTCATTAGAATACTCACCCCCACCGCTTCTTGTTTTGCACATTCATATTCCTGTTTATTCTTCTCAACTACTACAAAAAATAATGAAAAATTATTATTTTCAGTATGGAGAAAAAGGATCAGGAACCCGTTCGAGAAGCGGAGAGTCTCAAGATTTTTATCAGCTGCGGGACGAGTGTATCGAGCAAGGAACCCTTTACGAAGATCCCGAATTTCCCGCTACTGATTCATCCTTATTTTTTAGTCAGAGACCTGACAGACATTACGAATGGAAAAGGCCTAGCGTGAGTAACATATTTTAAAATTTATCAACACATTTTTTTGGTAATAATCGTTTTTTACTATTTTCTCAGTTCCTAAAATGAAAAACTCCCGGTACATTATTTATCCAAAGTCGATCAATCGATACACAGTGGGGCCAGAATCTACAATTTTTGGCCAAAATCAAGAAAATTTTGAAAATGCTCCTATAAAAACTATTTACTACAAAAATAATAATTACAAAATTCCACTGATGAGTTGGGGTAGTTTTGCAAGGGGTGTAAAACAAAACAATCAAGTAAATTTGTAAAAGCTTGGATTTGTATAGAAATCAACCTCCAAATAAAAAAAAATTGCTTAAAAATACTTCGCGAAATGTCTTTTGAGGAAGGTAAATAAAAAAATAGTAAAATTATAAATTTTATGATTTGTGTCGAAAATCACCTCCAAATTTCCAAAAAAAATAGTTTCGAAAATCCCTGTGATGAGAAAGGGTACTTTTTATGATGTGGTAATCGAGAAAAACTATATAAACTCAGGGTTAATACAAAGTGTAGCCTACGAATTAATGGACGAAAAATTTCAGAGTACACATTTTCACGGGAAAAAAAGAAAATCAGTCATCAAGAATTTCCATTTATTGAGAATAAATAATGGAGAAATATTGAGACACTTGTAAATAGTAAGTACCCAAAAATAATATTTTTGTTGCCTATGCCAAATTCTTTGAGAACTCTAATTCAATATCTGTCATCAGATGAGAATATAATGATTTTTGGACATGATCATCATCATCATCTTCATGTTTGGTCTTCAATTTCAAATGTCCAGAACTTCTCAAAAAGTCAGAAAGTTATTTTCGTGTCATAATCATACTGACAGCACTCGTTCCAGAACCCAAGAAAAATAGTAACGTTGGAAAATATGTTTTTAAGCAAAAATCGCAAAAAATTGCAAAAAATTAAATTGTGAGTGACCCTAGGCTACGATAACTATTAATTCTAATAGTAGTAATAATACAAACAAAAGTGCTGTCAAGCATTTGACAGCGACTTAAGAAACCAGAAACTTTGAAAATATCTCTTGAAAATGCTTACCACTCGTGTTGGCGAAACGTCGAGATCTCTAAACATACGTTGGCCTTACAACCCGAAGAACCATCATGTAAACGTGCTGTTTGTTCGAAAACACCAGTTTCAATAAAATAATTTAGGTATGGAGTAAAATAGTAGATTATTTTATTAGGAGTGAAAATGATCGTTTATGTGGCGAAGCTGAACGTTTATTTGCCAAATTTAGTGAAGCAATCTTAACCGTAATGGTGGATTTATAAAATCAACTTATCTAAGAATCAAATTAACAACTAAGAATTAAGAAAGATTAATTCAAGAAAAATCCATCAAGGGTTTATATACTTCCATCTATCAATTAAATCAAGAATTAGCCATCCTTCATCTTTTCGAAAGAATTACGAATTAAACTATTAAACGCATGCGCTCTCGATATTTATACGACATTTCAAAAGTTTTAAATAGATTCTGTCATGTGTCTTGTGCAGTGTTGTTTCTGGCTGCACAATTATGCATTTGTGCACTTTTGACTCATGTGTGCTCCGTTTCCAAATTTCATGGATATGAAAATAGTGATTCAAATTTCCTGTGACTAATCTTGAAAACCTAACAGCCGTATGCATAGTCAATCGCCAGCGACTCACCAGAGTTTTGCCGTTCGCTACACAAGGATTATAATGCGCAGTCGAGCTCCAAAAAAGTGACAACTACGCGATAAGTTACATTTTGGCGAAACGCTGACGATGTACCACTTTTTTGGAGCTCGACTGTGCATTATAGTTCTTGTGTAGCGAGCGGCGAAACTCTGGCGAGTCGCTGGAATTGACTATGCACACGGCTGTAAGAGTCTCGGTTTTACAGGAAACTGTGTCTTCTACTAGTTCTGCTCTGAACGTCAGTCTTACTGTTTTAGTTGAAGTTTATAAACATCTTCTTAATTCTCAAGTGTTAATTCTAAATTCTTAATTCTTAGTTTATGAATCCACCATAAGTTGAATTGATTTTACTGTTTCATCGGGTACCTACCGCCAGTTATTTGAGGCTATGCATGATGAGATGATATTGTTATACCTTCACACCTTCAATACCTTCAACACCTTCAATAAACAATTTAGGCAATCTAAAGGTTAGGGGGTGTTTTATCAATCAACAAAAAAAATTAAATGGACACTCGAAGTACTATTTTTTATGCTGAATTTGTTTAGCCATTCCCCATTCTCGTGTTGAGGAAAACCATTTTCTTTTTATTCTATAGAGTTTTGAAAATTTTAATCGATGAAAAAATCCACCACATGTTCTCTATGATGTTTTTGGGTTAATTAAACGAGTGAAACAAAGTTATTCATGTTGATGTTTCAAAGATTTATTCATTATACCCTACCATAAATAACTTTTATTTTGGCACGCCACAAAGACAAATACACATTTGATAATGAAATTTCAGTGAAATATAATAACTCACAATCCTATGAATAAATAAAATTAGACTACAACTAGAAGTCGACGAGATGAACACGAATTTTAAACGGACACACCTACAAATATTGTTTTATTCTACTAAAATATTTGAATAAGTATTATCTAAAGCAAAAACTCCGAACTGTCAGGAGGGTTTCTATTGGCTCATTGCTAGTGTGAATTCAAAGTTTGTATGGGATGCGCAGATTAGACAATTAGTCTAAAGGAAATCTAGGCATATTCGATCCTCATTTTCCTAGCTAACACTGTTACACGAGAGTGAGAGGACCACTTTAAACCATGATTGCCTTCTCATAGTGGTAGCTAATAAAAATGGCCGACGATCCAAGATGGCTGATGTTGACTTTATTGAAACGGCCGTATCTCTGGAAGTAATCATCCTTTCCTAAGATCTTCCGTAGGCCAATGTTTTGTTGTTTATCGCAGGTTATCATAATGTATGAATATATAACATCTATTATTCGTATTAATTGTGATTCATCCTATTACTATGAATAAAACTGAGTAATTATTCATTACAGGTAAGTATGAAAAGAAGAATAGAGAAACAGTTTGTTATTCAATAGAATCATCAATGTTAGATCATCCCTTATAATAGGTGTGTTCATTTCTGTCAGTAATGCTGATCTGAGAAGCTATTTCCGAAAGAGAAAGACAAATGAATTATTACTACTGTGAGAGAGATGAACAGATGTAAAATAGTTTCATTGACACAAATGAACAAACCTTATATCATCAGATAATCTAGATAGATATGACATGACGAGATGAAACAAAATAATGCAGTAATGAAATACAACAATCAGCATGTTTGGTGCCAAATTATCAATATGATACTTTTTTTTTGTGTACGGTTCCCACGACCGCTTTTTGTATTAGATACCTAGCGCGTTTTTTTTTCGAGAATGATTATTGCTTCTATGCGAAAAAACGATGAAGAACGCTATTTTTTGCGAAATAAGCAAATTTCATCAATTTTCAACTTGATCTAGCTCCTCACCCGATGATTCTACATTAAAAAATGTTTGAAGAAATGTATAGGAAATTGCAAGTTTTGGAGGATATACATCGAGGAACAGCCAAATAGAATAAATTCGTTATTTCAATTGTGCATAGTTAAAAAAAATCGATTTTGAAATGACATCCTGCAACGACAAAATTTCATCCCTACTTTCAACCTCCTTTGAGTGACATGTGATGTCATGCATCATTTAAAGGGTCTCTTCATCGCCTATTCAGATATGATACAACTGCAAATATCAGAAAACTTCAGAGAATTTTTAATTATCATCCACAATATAAGCTTTCATTTGAGGGAAAGAAATTTGAAATCGGACAATTACTTCCAGAGACATGACCGTTTCAATAAAGTCAACCTCCGCCTCTTAGATTAGCCACCATTTCTCTTATCTACTACTTTTGAGATAATCATTTATTTATTTAGATTCATTTACAAACATAAAAATTTAACAACATGTAAGGAGTTGCTTAAAACTAACTTATCCTAAAGAAGAAGAAGAATACTCCGAAAGAAGTCAAATTTTGAGATTTAAAATTTTAAACATACAGTCTCTTATAGTTCTGGGACTAGACATATAAAAATCTATGTTGTACTTATCACTAAGAAAATTACATTGCTTCAAAATGTTATTTATGGGTGAGCAATCCGTAGGATCTGAGGAGAAAATCGTTTGTTCATTCTCAGGCTGAGTCAAGTCTCCGGTCTGACCAATATGATTAGACCAGCGCGGTCATTTGGTTGACTTGACGACCTAATTAGAACTGTTTGTATGTGACCAATATTTTCAATAATCTGATCGGTCCGACTCATCGTCATACTTCATACAGAACGCGCGTGCCTTGTCCTACCGGTGACTTGACACAGCCTCAGATTCTCATGTTTCTTTCTGATTCTCATGTTTCTTTGTGATTCTCATGTAACTATGTTAGCAAGGAAAATCAGTGCCCCCAAATTATACCAAAATCTTGGCTGACCAATAGACTAAATGCAGATGACGAGATATTTAAAGGAGGGTGGTGGTCAAACGTAAACAAACGATTTGTGAATTAGGGACTGGCGGCGTATAAATTGAGAGGGCCGGCTGGAAATCCGCTCTGATCTACATGTCAAACAGCTATTTGCACCGGTTCTCCTTAATTACAAACTTATCTAAGTGGAGGATCAGCTTAAGGTACACCTTAAGTTAAAGATAGTTTGCACCGTTGACTTCTGGCCTGAACCTTAGCTGAGTATTAGAAATATTTGGCAAAAGCGCAAAAATGATCACGTAACCAACGACGAGACGTTAAACAAAGTTTTCAGTTCTGTCTAATTTGACAGGCTGGCGGGAGGATAGCATGTGATTTGGAAAATTTGTCTCTACCGAACAATATCGCCTAGAGAGCTGCGTGCACATTAGTTTAAATGAGTAGTTTATAGTTTATTAGCCACCCTAACCTGACCTACCTTAGGTTAAAAGTAGTATCCATCCAAAATGTTTAGAACATGAAGATGTTAACAATTTTGAATGAATAGGATAAATTGAAAAGACTAGCCATTCTATTCCTCGAGTACAAAGCAACAGATTAATTTTAAGTTCGTAAGTAATATAAATTAACAATATACCAATAGACATTTTGTATTAGGATATATAGGTACAGTGTTGAATCTGAAAATTATTTTTATACTGTCACATCATAGGAATATTCACTTTCAGTCTCAATCAGGTTTAGTAGGTAAAGAGCTATAGGTTTGATCGCACTAAATCGCGAGAAAAATGTAAGTTTGTCAAACATGCAAATGATGGACCCTCACTTACACTTGTCTAGGCACATCATGAAAAACTTTATTCAAATTCTAGGTCGTCGTCATGTAATATTTTACGTGATATTTTGTTTCAAACCTGATACAATCAGATACCCACAAAAATACAAGCACATCAGCAAAATCCAGGAAAAAGTGCTCGAAAAACTTTAAACCTCAAGGAAATAGGAAATTATTTCGTGTAAGAAAGTGAGGTTAAGTCGTTAAGTGGAACCAGTGGAACCTAAGCTTGAAAAATCTGAAACTTATCTCGACTAAGACTTATGTTGTCCTCAAATAGCGGTGCAAACCAAAATCGTAATGTAAGGTCCACTTAAGTCATAAGGCAACCTTAAATTGAATCGGTGCAAATAGCTGTAATAGATATTTATAATGGTTTTGGACACCCTAATAAAAAGAGACATAAGTTCTTAATTTTTTCATCCTTGTTGCCAGGGGACGTAAGTACTCTGTGATTGGTCACTATAATGGCAGGGAGTTTAATTGTAATTTTCAACTGTAGCTGTCTTGTCATTCGAACTCCCCGCCATTATTATATTGACCAATCACAGAGTACGTCCCCTGGCAACAAGGATGAAAAAATTAAGAACTTTCGTCTCTCTTTATTAGGGTGTACAAACGCATTAGAAATCTCTATTCAGTTTTTCATTTTGCTTTCAATAATTCGATTCGTTTTTAATTTTTTATTTTCATGTCGGAAATGAGGCTATCCGTATTTCTTCATATTTATTATAACTCCTGCAATATAATCTTGATAGAGAAAGTAAAAATAAAATTGGGAGTAGGGATATAGGTATTTAAACAGAGAACCGAAAGCGGCAATTTTCAACGTTTGATTGAGAAATTAAGATCAGCCAACATCATACCTCGGGCATTATTTTTTGCCAATTAGTAATTAGCTCAAATTTGTTAGCTCAGGTACTAATGACAATTTATTTTGCATATTTCTTCGTGAGTGCTTCAACTTACAATGAAGGCATTTTTCATACAAAAATTTGTTTCTAAGGTACGCACCAATTTATGTTTTCAGGCACGGATCTGCGTAGCTTTTCAAATTCAGTATTTGCCCAATCCAGCTAACGACTTTTTCAAAGGAACCATCATCAGTATCAATGGAAATCCATCGATTAAATCATTGTGTTCTTCAGAACTGTCCAATACCTTGGAATGAACTTATCTTATATTTCTATTTCAGGAAATCGTAGACGACCCTCAATTTTTCGTGGAAGGTTTTTCAAGGTTCGATGTACAACAAGGAGAATTAGGTGATTGTTGGTTATTGGCAGCGGCTGCCAATTTGACTTTGTACAGGCGTTTGTTCTTCCAAATCGTACCCGATGACCAAGGGTTCGATGAAAAGTATGCAGGCATATTTCATTTCAGGTAAAAAATTCACTGTTATTGTTTCATATTATTCAATAACTATTTACTTTTTGTATGTATTAAAAAACAAATTAGCACATGTAAATAGTTGAAATAAACTAGTAAATATTAGAATCGCTTTGCAATGGTTTGAATCATCACCATAAATGACAGACGAATTGAAGACCAATTGGAAATATGTGAGCATTTCAATGACTATTTTGTAAATATTGGAGCCGAATTATCAAGAAATGTAGCAGATACCCAAGACAAATTTTCTACCAGTTCCTCTCCCTCTTCTATGTTCCTGAATCCCATCGAGTATCAGGAAATTCATGAAATAATTGACGAGCTTGACAACAAGAAAGCAGCAGGAATTGATGGAATAAATGTTAAAATTATCAAAGCAGTCAAAGATGAAATAGTACCATTATTAAACAAATTGATTGATGCATCCTTTGACAAAGGTATATTCCCAGATGAATTAAAAACTGCTAAAGTCAAGCCAATATTTAAATGTGGAAAAAAAAATGACTTTGGAAATTACCGTCCAATTTCAATTCTGCCACTATTTTCAAAAATAATTGAAAAGATAATGGATAGAAGGTTAAGAGAATATCTGAAAAAATCAAAATTTTTGTATGCAGAACAATATGGTTTTCGAAAATCTAGTGATACTGAGTCTGCGGCAGTAGACATGATTTCAAGAATAAAACTGGAATTAGATTCGACAAAAAAATGCGCGTTATTATCACTAGATTTGCGGAAAGCCTTCGATATGGTTAACCACAACATTCTTTTAAGAATATTATATGATATTGGAATAAGGGGAAAAATTTACATTTGGTTCAAAAGTTATTTGGCTGACAGAAAACAACTAGTATATATCAAAAATACACTTAGTTCAATTAAAAATATAAACTGTGGGGTGCCACAGGGATCTATACTTGCTCCGATCCTTTTTTTAATATATATAAACTCGATATCAGAACTCAAATTGAAAGGTCAAATTAAACTTTTTGCTGATGATACAACTATTGTATATTTTGCAGAGAATGAATTCGAAATTCTGTCTTATATTGAACAGGATCTTCAAATTATATCTCGTTGGCTAGTCGCTCACAAACTATTGTTGAATTTTTCGAAATCGTCGATTATGTTTATTTCTAAACGAAGTATTACAACTGATTCTCTAAGACCAATGACATTGAAAAATTCACCAATTCAGTATACCAACAATACAAAATTTTTGGGTTTACATATCGACACAACACTCTCTTGGTCCAATCATATCAACAATCTGAGAAAACAACTCTCACCTTTGATTGGAATACTATTTCGAATAAGACAGTATACCCCACTGAAATATTTAAAAATCATATATTTCAGTTTAATTTATTCAAAATTGCAATACCTCATTTCTGTTTGGGGCTCAGCCAAAATTTCTATTATGAAACCACTACAAACTTTGCAGAACAAAGCTATAAAATGCATATTCAAATTGCCCTTTTTAGAACCCTCAAAAAAATTATATAAACCTAATAACTTACTGAATCTTTGTTCATTATATGAATTTAAAATTTCAATTTTCATCCACTATGTTGATACAGGAAAAAAACATTCGGATCTTACTTTTGATCATATTTCGAATATCCATTACCATAAAACAAGAAATGTAAATAAAATAAACGCTTTACGTTTCAAATCAAACTTTGGAAAAACGTCTATTTTTTACGAGGGAATTGAGATATATAATAAAATACCACAGGCAATAAAAGAAATTAGAACTAAAACTAAATTTAAAAATGAACTTAAAAAATTTATACTCAACAGATGATTTCCCATGATATAACAATATTTCACCTTTGACTGTCTTTGCTTTTGTTTCTTTCTGATTGATATTATTTACTCATATTTCACAGATCATCTGTATCATTCCTTTTTTTATAATTGTACCAATTGTCGTTATACAATTTATGTTAAAACTTAATCCCTCTATAAACAGAAATGTTTCTTGGGATAAATAAATAAATAAATAAATAAAAAATCGTTAGATATATAGACATTAAACAGATCGTCAAAATCTCCAGTAAAAGATCGGTCTGTCTGAATATTAGATCAGGAGATCTTTAGGGTACTCGGCCCTGTTTTGTTTTTGTTGTATGTGAATGACCTAACAAATCTACCTATCACAGAAAAGTTCACATTTTTTGTTGACGATAATACCCATATTTGACAAGAAAAACATGTAGATACTCTAAGAAGAGTTTTATACCAAGAACTAAATGAAGTTAAATCTTGGTGACATTCAAATTCACTCTGCTTTAACATAACAACTTAAAAGTTTGAATTTGAAAACCTAATTTTGAATACACACCAAGTTAAAAACAAGTCATGCACCAATTCCCTTTGCATTGCCAATAAATTGAGATTTGAAAATATATGTTATATCACTGAAAAAAGACTAGCATCAGGTTGCTATACTATTAGATTTATTTCAAATGAACTCGGTACGACGGTTGCTAGAAACACATACTTTCCAACACTCCTTTTATTCGGTGTTAATTCTCAAAAAAAGTGCCATTAAAAATATTTGTAAAACAAAAGCAAGAGATCATTACTTTTTATCCATCAAAGAATTCTTACTCTCACATGCTTTTTATTCTTGAAACAGTCAATTTGATATAAAAAAGCAATCTTCAATGTCTGAAACTACCCAGTCATATAATATGTGCACAAAATAGTAATCTGTAGTTGCCCTAACCTAAAACAATTCTTGTAGAAAATTCTGTCGTTTCTGAAAGCAAAAGAAATTATAATCATTTACCAGAACATATAAAAACAATGAAAAAACTTAAAAACATTCAAAAAGATATTGAAAAATCTTATTTCAAAAGAATAGTACGACCTGCGGGAATATCATAATAACATTTTCTATGCCACGTTTTTCATATATTGTTTGTATGTATATTTGTTTGTGTATATTGTATCTTTACTATTAAAAAATCTCATTTCAAAAGTATGCTACGACTTGCGGGAATATTATGATAACAGTTTCTATGCCACGTTTTTATATATTGTTTTTATGTTATATCTGTTTGTGTATATTGTATATTTACTATTGAAAAATCTTATTTCAAAAGAATACTATGACCTGCGGGAATATTATAATAACATTTTCTATGCCACGTTTTACATATATTGTTTGTATGTATATTTGTTTGTGTATATTGTATATTTACTCTTGGCTCTATGATCAGGAGTCTGCGCTACCTCATAATAATTATCATTTTGAAGTACTGCTCATCATATTTATATATTTAGGTGCATGTATACATATCTCCCACACTTTGTCTATAAAAATAATATTTTTCTAAAAAATAAAGCTCAATTTTGATTGACATATTATAATATACTTTAAATTTTTATTATACTTTTTTATACTTTAAAATTTGTAAATTTTTGAGGGTATGTTCTACTATGAAAAGTCACATTTTTTTTAATTGAATCAAATTAATCTTCATTCTTTTTGATTAGTTTATCCTAATATTGGATGATGTGAATGAAGTTAAGCAACTGCTCTTACTTAAGTTTCTTTGAGATATGCAGATTTGAGTTATCAACGAGGTTTCAGAAATTTTCCTGAACTTTATTCAAACACATTGTTTACAATACTGAATTTTTATTGGTATGATTTGACAAGCCATTGACCTGGTTCAACTTACTGATAAAACATTTCATTAGTTATTTGGTTCCAGATTTTGGCAGTATGGAAAATGGATAGATGTAGTAATAGATGACAGATTACCTACATACAGAGGACAACTGATATTTTTGCACTCTACCGAAGACAATGAATTTTGGAGTGCCTTACTTGAAAAAGCCTATGCTAAGTAAGTAACTCTCATTCAACCATATTCAGTATATTTCTTCAAATTTGATATTTTTCAGATTGCATGGATCCTATGAAGCTCTAAAAGGTGGTTCAACTTGTGAAGCCATGGAAGATTTCACCGGTGGAGTTACTGAAATGTACGAAATGGAAGCCAGTCCACCAAATCTTTTTCAAATAGTAATTAAAGCCTATGAAAGATCATCTTTAATGGGATGTTCTATTGAGGTAAGTGAAAAATATGTTATATTATTTTTCGTGATCACCAACAAACTTAACATATCTATAGTTTTAATTTTATTATTATCCTCATTTATGTTCATTACAAAAATGTTCGATACTCGATATTCGTAGGACTCTGTATAGATGAAAATTTATCAAGGGCAAAACATACAGAGATACAGAGAACTTAGAGGAACTTAGTAGGAATAATTTTTTAAATTCGAAATTTGCTACCTCTCAAATATATAAAATCCTAATATTTTTCGTTAGCATACTCTAAATTTCTATATTTGATTTCGGTTTGGGGCATTGATTCGACCTATTTGCTTAATCCTTTGAAATCACTACAAATTACAATTATTAAATGCATTTTTAAACTCGATTATCAAGAACCAACTGTAAACTTATTCAAACCAGAAGCTCTGGGTACACATTCCCTAGATAAATTGAAAATATGCACATTCTCCTTTTAAGAATAACATAACAATAACACTTTAATTTTCAAAATGAATAAGGACCCACATATTCCCTTGTCTCGAGAACCCCACAATTTATGTTCACAATATTAAAACAAATGTTGGAAGGAAATAAATTTATTTTTATGGTGTGAAATTGTACAATGAACTTCCATACTATTTAGAAACGTATGGAAAATTGCGATTTAAAAGTAATCTAAAGAAATACTTACTCCATTTAACCCATTCCAATTTTGATTTTATTAATTTTTAATGCTGTATTCACCTTCATGTCATTTGCACGATTTTTTACCTTTCATAAACAAACTGTATGATTCTTGGGAAATAAATTGAATTAATTATTTCACATCTCTCAATTTTTCCACTTAATCTTGTTATCAATTGTGTCAAATGAACAAAACAACTTGCATGTTTACAAATTAATGAACCAATAATTTTTTTGTCAAAATTAATTGTTTCACAAAGGAATTGCGGACGGCGCACCTTTTGAAATGAAACAAAACGGACACGCATTGAGTCATACCTGACAGCTGCTTGTTTAATTCATTAAATTTTTTCCAGCCTGATCCAAATGTTACTGAAGCTCAAACTCCCGAAGGACTTATTAGAGGACACGCTTACAGTATAACTAGAGTACAGTATGTCGATATTCAAACGCCGAATGTTACAGGAAAAATTCCTCTTCTCAGGTTGCGTAATCCTTGGGGAAATGAATCCGAGTGGAATGGTGCATGGAGTGACGGGTAAGAATATCAGATTTCAAGAGCCTGAATAATATAATCTATTTTTTATGTTTCTCGTTTTCAGAGCACCAGAATGGAGATTTATTTCTGAATCGGAAAAAGAAGAATTGGGTCTCACATTTGACAATGATGGTGAATTTTGGATGTCTTTCAAAGACTTCCAAAAACATTTCAGTAGATTAGAAATTTGCAATTTGAACCCAGATTCTTTGTCAGATGAGGAACTGAGAGAAGGGCACAAGAAAAAATGGGAAATGTCAGTCTTTAACGGTGATTGGGTACGTGGTGTGACAGCTGGTGGGTGCAGAAACTTTTTGGGTGAGTCTATTTGAATAACATATTTTTAGTTCTGATTTTTTTTTTGCATAAGTTGCAATACCAACTTTATATTCGTTATGTTAATTTCAGAATCGTTCTGGCACAATCCACAATATCGAATAACTTTGACTGAAGTAGATGAGGGTGATGATGATGGAAATTGTACGATGATTGTGGCTCTTATGCAAAAGAACAGAAGGCTAATTCGAAAGGCTGGTGTAGATCTGCTTACAGTAGGATTCGCTATTTACCATGTGAGTAATACGCTGACTGTCATTAAACATTTAGACCATAGTAGATTATTTGACCATATTTTGAAGAGTTTGAAAACATTTCTAAAATTCCTAAAATCCAAATATTGGACAAATTAAATTCCCATTTTTTTTTTTAACTATAATTATTTATTTTTTATCTATAACTTTCAGTCAGAACAAGTGCTGGTATAAGGAAGTTTCAATGTCCATTAATGATCAAATACAGTAAACACATTCTAATAGACTATTAAATAATAATACAATATCAATATATAATAATAGAAATAAATTTCTCATGAAAACATGATCAAATAAGTGAAAAACTTGTCCATGATCAGATAAAATTAATTATGAAATTATCCACATCAAAATACACATGATAAATATCCATAATATATACATAGAAAGAAAGAAAAAATAGCAGAATGAACTTAAATGTATGCCTAAATAACATTGGTCACATTTTGTATAAATAAAAACGATAACAAAAAACGTCAAAATTCAAAATTATTTTACATACAAATAATTTTAAAAAATTTCAGAATTCTCAATCAACCAGAATTTGATTTTATTTTTAAATCCCCAAAAACTAGTTTTTTTAAGAAACTGGCAAATTATTATAAATCTTTTTACCTATATAAATGGCTTGTTGTTGCATCAAAGTTGTAGAGAACTTTTCAGTTGATACCCAACCATCCATTTTATTCTTCGTTTCATTTTTATGTTGTATATGATTATCAATTTGCTAATTTTTTCTTTTGTAAACTGTTTATGCTTTATAAAATAATTGTTTGGCAGATAAAATTTTAATACAAATGATTCATAAAGTTCTATTATATTTTTATGAACATCATTTCAATAGTAAAATTTCTTTAAAACTTTTGGAAACTTCATTTATAGTTTTTGAATTTTTGATTTGTACTGGTATTTTATTGCTGTATTCGTCAATCTGTAAGTAATATCTTTTTGTTTTTGAATGCATGATGATCTCACTGTGATCATATATCTAATTCAAGAGATAATATGTGCCTTATATATTAACAATTGAATATTTTTTCTTCTATCAGAAGAATAATATAATTTGTGGTTTTCTCATTCATCTCAAAATTAAAATTTTTGTCAATCTCAGACCTAAATATTTTTGTTTCTCAACTTCAGCAATAGTTCTGTTTTTAATTATAATGTTCACTTTGATATTCTTTTGTTTAAATATCATATAGACAGTATTTTTCTGGATTAATAGTAAAATTAAGTTCATTCAACCATATTTCAATTGTTTTAATATATTTTTTTTGTGTTTGGTTTGGATATTTTCAGATGTGTGATAGAGTACAGTATCAGCTGCAAAAGAAAAATGATTACCAATTGATTGATATTCACATAAATCAAATAAAGAATTGGTACCAAAACGGAACCCTACGGAACTCCAAATGTTGATACTTTTTCGTAACTTCGAAATTAATAATTTTGAAATATATCCAACGCATGTCCCCTCATACCCAGATTATTTAAGATGTCTAATAGAATCGTATTATTGACAGTGTCAAAAGCTTTTTTTAGATCGTTGAATATTGCATCACAATAGTAGAATTCTTCTGGGCTAATGACTGCAACGAATGAATGTCGATTCATTCGTTGCAGTCATTAGTTATTGACTGCTAGACCTACCCTATACTGATGAGGAGCAACACTCCGAAATCGATATATAGGTGGTCCGAATGTTTCGATGAACATTCCCATGCAACCAAGCAATTGCAGAGATAACCTTGTAGGAACTCTGCACGGAAATTTCATCAGATGTAATTCAATGTTCGTCGTGGCATTAGCCAGGAAAGTAGTTGTTTTCTGATGGATTTTCGACCCAACTTTTCCTATTGTATAGGATATTAGCAATGAGCATTCCTCCGGACATCTTATGCCTCTTGTCATAAGCTCATTGTAACCTACAGATTTCTTTTCCGTGATTACAAATCTTGTTCATAATTTTCAGCTGCCTTATCCAGATAGAGTACCCAAGCCACTCGACCTCAACTTCTTTAAATACAACGCTTCCGTGGCACGTTCTCCATCTTTCATCAACCTGCGAGAAGTTAGCTGCAGATTCAAGCTGCCTCCTGGAACATACTGCATCGTGCCATCCACGTTCGATCCCAACGAAGAAGGAGAATTCCTGCTCAGGGTTTTCACCGAAAACGAGAACGTTATGGAGTATGGTTATGATCATGATAATGATAGTAGTATAAGAAATATTCGTGGTAACGAGGTTGACGACGAAGCGGAACAGTCTGAGCCTAGTGCCCCTTCGTTTCCTCAACCTCACAGCCCATATCCTTCCAACCCCTACCCTCACAATGTCGGTGGTTATCCACAAAGTCCCGGAGCATACCCTCAAAGTCCAGGGGGATACCCCCAAAGTCCAGAAGGTTACTCACATGGCCAACCTAGCTATCCCGGTTACCCCACTGCTCCGGGTGGATATTCGGGATATCCTGGATACCCACAGTATCAGCAGAATCCTGGTGGTTACTACCCACCACCCAACCAGTATCCAGGATACCCCTATCCGAATAATCCCCCTCCTAGGCGTTCTTCTGATACGAATGATCCCATCAAGGGAATCACCAATTTCTTCAACAAGCTTTTCAAATAATTATGACATAGTTTTTAACTGCTTTCTTCAAATTTGTTTTCGCATTTTCCTTCTATTTTTTCCGCACAAGATTGTGATGCAAAATGAATAAGTTGTGGTTTTTTGAATTGATATAGCCGATACTTGATGAAAATCCATTATACTCGATATAATGAAACTATGTTTCAAATGATTTTCACATAAAGAGGGTTTACAAAACCACGACAATTGTTTCGCTTTACAAAAGCTTCTTCAAGTGGTGAAGATATACTAAATTGCATATTTGCTATGTTACCTTAAATACTTATCCAAAATTAATTAGGGTTCGGTTGTATACCTAACTCCCAGTTAATTCCCAATAGGTACTTTTACATTTCTATTATTTAAATCTAACCTTTCCAGGAAAACAAATTGATTAGTGGTGACGAATTCAATTCGAGTTGGTCATTGAGCAAGTACTGAGAATTCTTCCATACTTTCTAAAAGATTTAGCTTCTTACCTTTGTTTTCGACATGAAGGATTTCAAAATCATGGTCGAAAGTATGGTTTTCAATTAATAAATGGTTAGCATACGTGGAATTTGTTTTCCCATTTACAAAACTACTTCTGTGCTCGGCTAGGCGTTGTTTGAAGGTTATACCTGTTTGGCCAAGATAAAACTTGGGGCAACTACCACAGTTTAATTTATAGACTCCACATTTTTCTTGTTTATCCACCCTATCTTTGTTATTTTTAATATGTCTGCCCAAACTATTGTTTGTCTTAAATGCAATATTTAAACCTTGCTTTTTCAAGAAATTACCTATTTTATTGCTTGGTTCACCGATATATGTAATTGTTTTGAACCTTTGGTGGTCTTTTGTAGTAGGATAAACTTCTTGAATAGTCTCTTCTATCAACTTCAACAATAGAGTCTGAAAAGGACAATTCAATTAATTTTTTGGACCTAACAATAACTAAAGTAAATAATAAACATGAATTTTCTATTTTCCACAAACCATCGCATACAGATATAACAATTCACAATAACTCATCACACCCATATCAACACAAAGTAGCAGCTTACAACAGTATGATACATAGATTACTTAGCATTCCTCTTAGTACTTCAAATTTTAATAAAGAACTTAATATTATTAAACAAATTGCAGTTAATAATGGCTATAAATCATCTTTGATAGACAACCTTCTGACCAAGAAGAAATACAAAAAAACTATTCAAGAAGTTTATCCTACTACAAAAGACCACCAAAGGTTCAAAACAATTACATATATCGGTGAACCAAGCAATAAAATAGGTAATTTCTTGAAAAAGCAAGGTTTAAATATTGCATTTAAGACAAACAATAGTTTGGGCAGACATATTAAAAATAACAAAGATAGGGTGGATAAACAAGAAAAATGTGGAGTCTATAAATTAAACTGTGGTAGTTGCCCCAAGTTTTATCTTGGCCAAACAGGTAGAACCTTCAAACAACGCCTAGCCGAGCACAGAAGTAGTTTTGTAAATGGGAAAACAAATTCCACGTATGCTAACCATTTATTAATTGAAAACCATACTTTCGACCATGATTTTGAAATCCTTCATGTCGAAAACAAAGGTAAGAAGCTAAATCTTTTAGAAAGTATGGAAAAATTCTCAGTACTTGCTCAATGACCAACTCGAATTGAATTCGTCACCACTAATCAATTTGTTTTCCTGGAAAGGTTAGATTTAAATAATAGAAATGTAAAAGTACCTATTGGGAATTAACTGGGAGTTAGGTATACAACCGAACCCTAATTAATTTTGGATAAGTATTTAAGGTAACATAGCAAATATGTAATTTAGTATATCTTCACCACTTGAAGAAGCTTTTGTAAAGCGAAACAATTGTCGTGGTTTTGTAAACCCTCTTTATGTGAAAATCATTTGAACCATAGTTTCATTATATCGAGTAAATTGTGGTTGATATGTTCCGAACATTTGGAAAACAAATTTACAAGGTTACAAGGGGTATTTCTTTTATTTGTAAATTCATGAATTTGAAAGAAATGTTTTTTATTCCAATTGTCGAAATTTGAATTTCTCACTAACAAATTATGCTCTCAAAACAAATTAATAATTTCTTACCCAAGTAATTCAATTCACGGTGTCTGTGAGAGTAGAATTGAATCTTCAAGAAATATTATTCACTCTCTGGATCAGAAAAACATAATGCTAATGATGTTTGAGAGTAAATGAAAGTTAGCCCAAATGGAGGCACACATGACAACTACAGAGAGTGGAATTGAAGGATACAATCGTGCAACACCCGATTTCCTAAGTCGCAGCTAACACAATGTACATGCATTTTTGTCTCCTCCATGCATCTCATTTTTTAAGGTACTACCACAGTTTAAAACATGAGGTACACTCTTCAACACACCGCTTATTGTAAATAAATTTCAAAATCTGTGTAAATAAAACCCTTATAAGAGCATTCGCTATCTACATGGTGATATTCAATAAATACTGAAGAAGTTGATAAAATGATGCACTATTATTCATTTGTTATAAATAAATGTTCAATTCATACTTTGAAGAAAATTGCCTAGTCAAAAAACAATAGAACTTCTCTATAATTACTGGTCAAACTTCTGATAGTATTTCAACATTAGTAAGGGAAAGAAAGAGTGTTTCACAGGCACTGAAGCATCGCTTAGTTTTGTGCATGGATCGATAATGGTATGCAAATATTTGTTATGGAAAACGTATTCACTTCTTGTAATAAGTTGAGCTTATACCATAAATGTTAAAAATAATCATTAACAAAACCAAAAACCCCCCTTCAGTTCCAGATGAAGAAAAATCTTTCCCATTCTCCGTAACTATACCTGCAAGATATTTTTCTTGACTTGTGTGATAGAACTGCTGCAGTTCAGAAATAGTGAAGAAATATGAATAAGGAAAACGCATGGTTTTAATAAATTAGTACTTTAGTATTTTATCATATATCTGGCCTCTACTAAATCATCATAACTTAACTAATTGGTCTGTGATCAGACCAGAATATTTTTCGAATTTAACAAATAGAAGAATAATGATAAATGATTCTATGATACCTAAAATGTTTTGTACATACCTACGAGAACTTTAATCCATAAAATGTTGATATTTGAGAGTTTATCCATATTAGCCAACTCTTTCTTACACTTTAATAGTTGGAACAAGTATTGAAGCAATCTCGAAATAATTGCTATACTTTTCTTAATTCATACTTTAGTATTTTATTATATATCTGGCCTCTACTAAATCATCATAACTTAACTAATTGGTCTGTGATCAGACCAGAATATTTTTCGAATTTAACAAATAGAAGAATAATGATAAATGATTCTATGATACCTAAAATGTTTTGTACATACCTATGAGAACTTTAATCCATAAGATGTTGATATTTGAGAGTTTATCCATATTAGCCAACTCTTTCTTACACTTTAATAGTTGAAAGAAGTATTGAAGCAATCTCGAAATAATTGCTATACTTTTCTTAATTCATCTATGAATCAAGTTTTTCAAGTCATTTAATATTGATAGTGATACATGTACTTTATGAAATATTTCTAATAATATTCGACTTGAAATATTTTTATCTGATGTATTTTTATGCATTTTTCTAGGTTTGTTATAGTTGTTATCGATAGTCTGGAAGTAATAAGTTAATTTCCAGAAACATGGTTTCTAAATAGTCCTGCTTGATCTGGAAAATCGAAAAAAATGTATCATAGCCTTGAAGAAAGTTGCCTTATAGAAAATAAATCAATAAATTTTGGTACTCTGTCAATTCGTATTGTTCAGTTAATGTTAAGTTACTAAAAGTAGGAATTGAGATAAAAATACAACATGGGACAAAATAAGCATTCAGAATTTCTCAACAACTTGGGAATTAATACAAAAAAATATTAATTTTCGGACACATCCATAGTTTTTAATATGTTGCGACTTTCAGAACAAGCAGCACTGTTGTATTTGAAACACTTTTTTAATAACTCGATTACCTAATTATTTTCGTAACATTTGTAAGTACTTTCATTTTCTTTTACTTCATGCCTAAATACAACTTTATTTTTATTGTCTTATGTGTCACTTGCATCTGACATTAAAATACTCGGAGAATTAACATTGAATGTGCACTTATTTTTATTCTATATTACTTTTATATAGATCTTCTATTTGTATAGAATTATTTTTCATGTTTATAATATTTATTTAGGATATAAGTTGTAATAAAAAATATTGTATATTTCACGAAGTGTTATTTTAACCAAACAATGTTTCTTTTAATCCCTCTGGCTAACAAATGCAGTAGATATCAGTTAACATTTCTTTAATTTTTATAGGGAAAATGATGAGCAAATAGGCTATGGCAAGAAGGACTCGAAAGTGAGTAAAGAACATTGAGACATTTCTTGCTTCCTCCTGCTTCAAAAAGCAGAAGTCCTGAAAATGCTCGTTCATGAAAGTTTGCTTTTTCTGTTATTGTTTATGCTGTATTATGTTTTATTCTCCTTCCTGCCTCATTGCATAAAGCTCCTGTACATACAACATATTAAATTCTAATAACATTTCATAACTGAGGGTGTTACTCTCTTAGGTTACCCAAGAACCAACCTTAGAGGAAAAAATGGAGACTGACAAAGTTTATGAAGCGTTCTTAAAGATAGCTGGTGAAGATCAAGAAGTTGACTGGATTGAGTTGAAAAATGTTTTAGATTTCTCTTTAAAAACAGGTGAGGAACTCAAATATTGCTATGTCAGATATTCATGCTTGGCCAATTTTGAATATAATACCAGGTTGGTATTGAAATAATAATTAACTACATAATGTGGCGACACTGTAGCCAATGCCAGAATAGTCAGTCAGTGTTAGAATGCTAGGCAGTAAACAGGGATTCATATTTGTTTACTTGATAGACCAGACACTTTAGCAAACTTGAAGGAAAAATAGCAAAACAATGCAAACTTTCACTAAAGTTGTATTTTTTGTGCTCAAGGAAACAAGCGCCCTCGTACAAGGTCGACAACATTGTTAAAAATGTAAGTTATAAACAATTTTGGTTATTTTGTAGAGAAAAAATGCAAACGCTCCCCAATTTTGCGACCATTTCAAAGTTTGGCATCCGAGTAAATAAATTATTTATTCATACTTTTTTTAAACGTTTCTCTTTATGTCAGAAGTCTCGCCGAAATTTAGTTTACACAAAAAAATTTTGTTTGCAACCTGAATTAATTATGGAAATAATGCAAAAGTTTTTTGAATTGGTTGGGAACGTAGGGAGTAATTTCCCAGAAGATATAATAAAGGTCGAAAATATATAGGAAATTGGCTCTCGGTCAAATTGGCTGATATTTTATTATGTTGTAGTAGGATTGGTCTTTAGAAAAATGTGTGAGTTTAAATGATTTTGTACGAGGATATCTAGTTACCCTAGACCAGTTCCCTGCATAAACAAAATATTGCGTTACCATAGCAACGAACAATAACTTATTAGAAGTGTCAGTGTAAAGTTTGATGTCAAAAAAGTAAACCAGAGTTACGCAATAAATTAAAAGAAAAAATATGTCCACCGAAATTGTGAAAATCGAAAAATTGGAGTATCGAGCCATCATCAAGTATCGTATTTAAAAGAGTTAAGAGGTAAGCAGATTTACGAAGATATGCTCAATACCCTTGGTGATCAATGTCCTTCGTAAGCGACGGTGAAAAATTGGACTGCAAGCTTCAAAAGAGGTAAATTTTCCATTGAAGATGATGACCGATCGGGAAGGCCAGTTTCTGTGTCAGTCCCCGAAAATATCGATGCAGTTCATGACATGATTTTAACAGACCGTCGAATTGGGCTAAAACGGATATCTGAAGCACTGAATATTTCATACGAACGCGTTCATCATATAGTTCACGTCAATTTGGACATGAGAAAAATTGCTGCAAAATGGATCCCCAAATGTTTGAATGTTGACCAAAAGCGTGCAAGGGTAGTAGCATCGCGTTCGATCTGTGCTCAATTTGCTTAAACCGAATTGTTACTATGGATGAGACTTGGGTACATTTCTACGATCCATAAACAAAGCAACAATCGATGGAATGGCGATACTCCGGTTCTCCAAGACCTAAGAAGTTTCGTCTCCAAATATATGCTGGAAAAGTTCTTGCTTCAGTTTTTTGGGATTGCCATGGAGTAATCATGATTGATTTTTTGGATAAGGGTAGAACAATAACTGGAGATTACTCTTCGACATTACTGACGGGAAAAAATTAAAGAGAAAAGACGCGAAAAGCTATCCAAAGGTGTTTTGTTTTTGCAGGACAACGCCCCTGCACACAAATCTCATGTTACCATGCAAAACATTCGTGATTTAGGGTTTGAATTACTAAAACACCCCCCTTATTCACCAGATTTGCCTCCGTCCGACTATCATCTCTTTCCTCAACTGAAAAAAAGTTTAAAAGGTCGTAAATTTTCTTCCAACGAGGAGGTAATAAAAGCTGTGGAAGTCTGGTTTGCAGAGCAAGAAGAAACATTTTTTTTGAAAGGTCTACAGGCGTTGCAGGTTCGCTGTAATAAATGTGCCCATTGCAGTAACCTTGGAATATTGTTGAATTTTTCGAAATCATCAATTATGCTTATATTTCTAAACGAAGTATTACAACTGATTCTCTAAGACCAATAAAATTAAAAAAATCACCAATTCTGTATACCAACAATACAAAATTTTTGGGTTTACATATCGACACAACACTCTTGGTCCAATCATATCAACAATCTGAGAAAACAACTCTCACCTTTGATTTGAATACTATTTCGAGTAAGACAGTATACCCCACTAAAATATTTGAAAATCATGTATTTCAGTTTAATTTATTCAAAATTACAATACCTCATTTCTGTTTGGGGCTCAGCCAAAAATTCTATTATGAAACCACTACAAACTTTGCAGAATAAAGCTATAAAATGCACATACAAATTGCCCTTTTTAGAACCCTCAAAACAATTATATAAACCTAATAACTTTCTAAATCTTCGTTCACTATATGAATTTAAAATTTCAATTTTCATCCAATATGTTGATACAGGAAAAAAACATTCGGATTTTACTTTTGATCATATTTCGAATATCCATTACCATAAAACAAGAAATGTAAATAAAATAAACGCATTACGTTTCAAATCAAACTTTTGAAAAACGTCTATTTTTTACGAGGGAATTGAGATATATAAAAAAATATCACAGGCAATAAAAGAAAATAGGACTAAAAGAAAATAGGACTAAAACTAAATTTAAAAATGAACTTTAAATTAGTTCTCAATAATATTCAAAGAGAAAGAGTTCATCAGTTTAACCGCTTATTGCATGCAGCAGAATTATTTTATCTTTCAAGATAAATTCTTCCAGCAGCTAGAAGGCACTGCCATTGGTATTTGTCTGTCACCTTTTATCGCTAACCTGTTCATGAGCAGGTTTGGAACAGATTATAGATCACATAACAATAATTTTCCGATAATTTGGATCAGGTATATGGATGACGTATTTTGTGTTTTCGATGTGAAAAATTAGAATATAGATCACTTCCTGAATAGTTTGAATTCAGAATTTGAACAAATTAAATTCACGGTGGAGATGGAAGTTGACAGACAGTTGCCATTTTTGGACACACTGGTAATCAGGAATGGGGAACGTGTAGAAATAAACATTTATAGAAAGCCAACCAACACTAACGGATTTATACCCGTTGATTCAAACCACCACATTCCCCACAAGATGGCGAGTTTCAATTTCCTTGTTCACAGGGCATTAAACTTTCCACTCAGTGTTGAACGGTTTCAACGAGAAATAAAAACCATCAAGGAAATAGCCATTAGTAATGGGTATTCGCCGAAAGTGGTAGATAATTTGTTGAAAAAGAACAAGTTCAGAACGTCCTTAGGACAAATAACCACACTAGAACAACCTAAAGATAGGAAAAAGTTCATTAAAATTACACACGATACACGGCCTACGAGAGGTCTCAACTCTATTTTCCGAGACGCAAACCTTCAGCTAGTACATAGCAGTATGAACAATCTTCAAATGTTAGGTAATCCGAAAGATGAAATTCCAAATGTGGAGAGATCAGGAATCTATGAAATTTGCTGTCAAAACCGCGATAGTGTATATTATAGCCAAACGAAAAAAACTACGAATGTTCGTTTCCGCGAACATTTGGCACATGCTAAATCGAAATTAATAAAACCTGTTGATGATTACAGAAAATTATATTGTTATGAGAGTATTGCTACTCGAAAAAGGGGCTCGAAACCCTTGCTTAATAATGACTTGATACCAGTAAAGGAATAATTAAGTGCCTTTGTTGTATTGTTTATTGGGTGGGGTTGTACCTGTCCATCAGGTAGGGTCACTTCCTAGTACATAATTACCTCATGGTAATTGATTATGTGATATAAATAAGACAGTATCATTCCCTATTGATAAGGATAACTTTGTTATCGAAATAAGCATCTAGGAATTAAATTACTTGTGTGGTGAAGGAGTAAAATACTTTTTGTTCTCACTGAGTGACACCACAGGCGTCCAATATCCCATTTTCGGACTATCATTTATGTTTTAATTTTTATCTTTTCTACTGAAGTCTACGAGAACCATTTAGAAGAATAGAAGAATGTCAAAAAAATATTGAATTTATTAAAGCTGAGTTGAATTGAGATCACAAATACATTATATCAATTGAGTCACTCAAGTCAAAAATTCGTCAGTTGAATCTGGTCCAACACCATCACTCGACCTTCGACAAAAAGGACAGTGACCTTCCTGCAGCATATGCAGTTCGAAATCTTCGACGTGGAAAAACTTGAAGCAACACTCGCACATTGAGATGTGCAAGTCCGGCAACAAGTTTCGGAAATATTGGTGTTTCAGCGGCGGAGGCCATTTGCATATCAAAACACATGAGTTATCCAGAGACTGCAGCGTTTTACGGTCCACCACGACTGGCTGAAACTCGGGTTGCTTCGCAAACTTTGTCGCAAAAGGATCATGTTGTTCTTCCGGATAGTCCAACTGTAAGGTCTGTTGGTTTTCGGAAATGTTCTCTTTCCAGGCATCCTCTTTTTCCTTCATCAACGGGGTCTGTAACAATCTCAATGCTTCCTCGTCGCCTATTCCGTCTTCTAACTGAAACTCAACCAGCGGTAATAATTCGAAACTTACAAAAGAATACGCAAACTTCTCCCCACAATTCGTGCAGTTATTGCAATTTGTGGTCAAGAAATTATAAGTGGAACATCTGTAGCACATCGGCAATAGTTCTTCAGGATCACTATAGGGCTTAGGCCTGGAAGATATGGTGGCGATTTCCACTTTTTCTTGGAATTTTTGTGGCACTCGCAGTCCTTGAATCCTGTCAAGCAATTGTTTGGCCAGTTTGTTGGCTCCCAGCTTCCTAGCTTGTTTGGATAGAGTATAAAGTATCGCAAAAGTTGAAACACCCCTAATTTAACACACTGGTTAGTTTCGGTCATAAAAAATCTAGAAATATTGAAAAGGGCTTCAGGAATGTATGAAGTGAATGGTTCCTCCAAGTACTTGTGGATAGTATTATAAGCGTAGTATATCTCAGCTAACTTCTCATTGGAATGGAACTGCTCCAAATACTGCTCTTGTTTGTCATTGTTTTCTTTGGATAAATCTAGATATTGCCACGATGTTATCTAGTAATAGTATCCAGCATCTTTGAACCTACATTCGCTGTCAGCTGGATGAACACTTTGAAAGCCTCTTCCAACTTTCCTGCTTTATGAAATGCCATTTGAGCTTGAACGAATTTGTCACTTTCTGCCATTGCGCGTAGGGCACATAAACAATGGTGTTGAATTGGGGTTGATTTTGAACCTGTGCAAACGCCTGTGACCACTCTTTGGATTATCACTGTTCCACAACAATATCTGACGTAATACGTTATGACTACCGATAACTGAAGTATAAATGCCACTTGTAATTAAAACAATGCCAATCCATCTAGAAATAGTTTCAGTGGAAGTCCGATGATGATTTTTATAAAATTGAAAAGTCCGTTTTTTCGAAGATTTTTGGAATTACTAATACCGGCCGGGGATTACCCAGTGCAGATATATTGAGGAAATCTGTTATGGCTATTTTCCACATATTTTGTTCTTGTAGAATCTTTCCCCGCCGTGGTGGTCGGCTGGTAAAGCGTTCGCCTCGCAAGCGTGGGGTCGTGGGTTCGATCCACCGATTCACCGGTCTCGTGCATGGCATCACACGTTAAAAGGTAAGGGCTGCGTCTTCCCTAGCTCACACAAGTCTCTCGAAAACTTCTGAGGGTTGCGCGTAGGGGTGCAATCAGTTGACGGAAATAACAAAAATTTTGTTTTAATCTTTGCTATAGATTGTACCCTCTGCGACAAAGTAGTTTGTTAGATTTCTTTTAACGAATTCATTTCAATCTTAAATACTACTGTAATGAAAACTTTCCACTCATCATAAAAAAAAATAGTTAAATGACTTATTCGAAGAACTTGAAACAGACTCCAAAAGCCTTTTAGTTCTCCTGACCTTCGTTTTGATCTTCCAATACTTGTACTTGTTCAGAATTCAGATCATGAGATCGTTTGGGCATTTCGGGATTTTTATTAAACGTACACAATTCACAAGAATTCAAATATTCGATTTGAACCGTGTCTAACTGAAAAACGTAATCAGTAAGTAACAGCCGATACGATAAGTCCAAGAAAGGAAATAGTCTTTGAGGCTTAACAGTAGTGATTCGTGTTCCACCAGAGGCGTAACTACATTTTGGTCTGAGGACGTGGTTATGAAGTATAATTGCTTCTTGAAACAAGTGTATTACAGACACCAGCGGGTGAACATGCACTGAAATTACTGAGTCGGAATGTCAAGATACCAATATGGAATTATAGAACTTTGATATAAAGTCGAAATTATGAAATTCCGAGTAACTCGGAACTCTGATTACTTGGTGGGAATTTGATGAATCAAACTGGTTTGGCCCTTCTACGTCTTCACATATATTACCTAGAGTCTTTTTTTATCCTTAACTATAATCATGTCATATTTGACATAAATTTCACTGTAATAAAATTAATTACTGTCACAATAATAATTTGTTTTGATTTTTGTTGTTTTCACTGAAGTCAGTCTATGAGAAACATTTAGGGGAATAGAAAAAAGTCAAAAAAATATTGAATTTATTAAAGCTGAATTAAATTGAGATCACAAATACATTACATCGATTGAGTCACTCAAGTCAAAAATTCGTCAGTTGAATCTGGTCCAACACCATCACTCGACCTTCGACAAAAAGGACAGTGACCATCCTGCAGCATATGTAGTTCGAAATCGTCGACGTGGAAAAACTTGAAGCAACACTCGCACATTGAGATGTGCAAGTCTGGCAACAAGTTTCGAAAATACTGGCGTTTCAGCGGCGGAGGCCATTTGCATATCAAAACACATGAGTTATCCAGAGACTGCAGCGTTTTACGGTCAACTACGACTGGCTGAAACTCGGGTTGCTTCGCAAACTTTGTCGCAAAAGGATCATGTTGTTCTTCCGGATAGTCCAACTGTAAGGTCTGTTGGTTTTCGGAAATGTTCTCTTTCCATGCATCCTCTTTTTCTTTCGCCAACGGGGTTTGTAACAATCTCAATGCTTCCTCGTCGCCTATTCCGTCTTCTAACTGAAATTCAACCAACGGTAATAATTCGAAACTTACAAAGGAATACACAAACTTCTCCCCACAGTTCGTGCAGTTATTGCAATTTGTGGTCAAGAAATTATAAGTGGAACATCTGTAGCACATCGGCAATAATTCTTCAGGGTCACTATAGGGCTTAGCCCTGGAAGATATGGTAGCGATTTCCACTTGTTCTTGGAATTTTTGTGGCACTCTCAGTCCTTGAATCCTGTCAAGCAATTGTTTAGCCAGTTTGTTGGCTCCCAGCTTCCTAGCTTGTTTGGATAGAGTGTAAAGTATCGCAAAAGTTGAAATACCCTTTATGCGCTTCTGGTTAGTTTCGGTCATCAAAAATCTAGAAATATTGAAAAGGGCTTCAGGCATGTATGAAGTGAATGGTTCCTCCAAGTACTTGTGGATAGTATTGTACGCGTAGTATATCTCCGCCAACTTCTCATTCGAATGAAACTGCTCCAAATACTGCTCTTGTTTGTCATTGTTTTCTTTGGATAAATCTAGATATTGCCAGGATGTTATCCAGTAATAGTATCCAGCGTCTTGGAACCTACATTCGCTAACAGCATTATCCGTCAGCTGGATGAACACTTTGAAAGCCTCTTCCAACTTTCCCGCTTTATGAAATGCTTTTTGAGCTTGTACGAACTTGTCACTTTCTGCCAGCCATTGCGCATAGGGTACATAAACGATGGCGTTGAATTGGGGTTGATTTTGAACCAGTGCAAACGCCTGTGACCACTCTTTAGCTTCTACGTGAAGCTGAAGTACTGCCGCATTGTCTCCGAGCCTTCTGTAGATCTCGGCCGCCGCTGAAGATTGATTTAGTCGTTTCAAATGTTGGGCTATAGCCAAGAGAGAAGTTCTGTCTGACTTGTCCAATTTTCTGCTGACATCCACTAGCTGATCAGTCCAGCCATTTTCGGCATAAATATCTATTGCTGTTTGGGTGTCTCCTATAGAGAGATACATATCAGCTGCTGCCTTGTGTTCATTAATATTTCTTGCCCAATCAGCTTTTTTGCGTATCAATTCGCTGTTGTCACTCGAGCCTAAATAATCCTGTGCCTCATCAAACATCCGTAAGTCAGTATACATGGTCAGGGCTTTGAACTCTTGACCCGCCTTTTGGTACATCTTAGCCGCTTCTTTCAGTTTGCCTTTGTGGGCAAAAATATCGGCTAACATGATTTCCTTTGAGTAGTCCCCTAAAAAAAGCAGATTTGTCTCAAAATATATTTATGTTAGAGTACCTTTAGGAACGTGAGTGGGCCCGTAATCACGTTCAAACCTAACCTTTATACATTATAGTCTAATCAACTTTTTTTTTAATGTCATGAAGAAAGTTTGAGGAAAAGTCCTAAAAGGGGCCGAAAAAAATTGCAAAAGTCATAAACAATTAGGTGAAAAAAGGAGTGGGGCTTTGTTTTTTTCTATATCTCGTTTCGAAATGTTAAAAAAGATCTGAAAAAAGATCATCAAATTTGCTGAAAAAAAGTTCCGAGTCCCGAAACTGTACCTCTAATATTTATCATTTTTACAGAGCCCTGAAAATAGAGCCAAAAACGGATAGTCTGGCATCTGCGCGCGTTGCATCACTCTAACAAAACAACAATAAAAATTATTTTTTCTACATTCATGCAAAAAGCAAAACTTTATTGAACTATATTCAGTGGAAAAAGAAGTTCTTTATTGCACTAGTGCAATAAAGTTTTTATTGCACTCATCTGTCATTCTACTTCAACGTGCTGTCATCATGACAAACATAAACGTTTAAACCTACTACATATTCAGCAGATATTCTGTGAGATTGGCAATAGGTACTTCACTACGAAATATTCATATTGAAAATTGCACCAATTGTTCATTCACTTTCAACATTGAGGGTAAAAATAAAGTTTGAGTTAAATTGTTCGTAACGTATTAGTTCCTGTTTCAATGCAAATCGATATTAATAATAAAGTATTCAAGTTGCGCTTTTCATTTTCCTACACCTAGTGCCGCACCTCAATAAATCATTTTTTGCTTTTTGCATGAACGTAGAAAAAATGTTGTATGCAACTCGTGCAAAAATTGTTTTTGCACTCGACGTGTTGTCCAACTCGGCCTAACGGCCTCGTCGGACAATTTCACGTCGAGTGCAATAAACATTCACTTTTTGCACTTGTTGCATAAATAACTATTAACATATTGATTATGAATATTAAGGAATAAAAAAATTCATGTACTATTGGGATACATCAATTAACAATAATCTGCGGTTAAAAAATGTTTATCCCAATTTCTCCATAAGTAATGCATTTGTTAATTAACAAATTTTTCTAAACTGAATGATAACATAAAAATTCCGATAATTGTTGACACTAGGATTATTTTAATTTGGTGAAGATTCATAATAGGCTTACAAATAGATAACCGTTGCATAAATTGTAAAATTTAGATTTCCTAATTTTTTATTTTCAAATGAAAATAAAAAAATAAAAAAAGGGAATTAAAAATTTTTTAGCAACAAATAAATTTTTTAAGGAATCGTTTCTTCAAAAATCATAATTTTCATCAATAAATATATTACAAAAAAAATTGATTTGATCATAAACAATGTATTTGATAATAACAATTTTTTAAACAATGGTGGTAAAAAAAATATTTTTGTGTAGCAAAACATTCAAGATATTCAAAAAAAAATTACTTTTTTTGAATTTTTTTATTTTTGTTAATAAAAAAGTGGAAAATCAAAATTTCACATCGGTATCTATTTGTAAACCAATTAAGAATAACTTCAGTAAGTGAAAAAAATCCTAGGGTTTTATTTAGTCCATAATTATCGGCGTTTTTATGTTAACATTCAGTTAATTAACAAATGCCCAATTTATAGAGACATTGGGATAAAAACTTTTTAACCGCGGATTATTGTTAATTGATGTATTCCAATTTACATGAATCTTTTTATTTCTGAATATTCATATTTAATGTGTTGAAATAATTTTTTTTGTTGTTGTGTTAGAATGACGCAACGCGCGCGGAAGCCAGACTACCCGATTTTGGCTCTATTTTCAGGGCTCTGTAAAAATTATAAATATTGGAGGTACAGTTTCGGGAGGTATGACTTTTTTTAGGAAATTTCCTGCCCTTAATGGATATTTTTCTAAATTGTGGATATCTCAAATAGTTTTTGAAAAATTCGCAAAAAATCAAACCATTCTTTTTATTACTTAATTATTTATAACTTTTGCATTTTTTGCCAGACCCAATTTTTCAGTTAAACATTTTTTCTAGATGTCATTTCGAATAGAGGACTTCGGATAAGGATTCAGTGATGCCACCACAAAACTTTTGGCTATAAAACTACTGGCACATTTTTCGTAATTTTTTCTTCGTGTCAGGGTTCCTGGCAGCCTCATGAACCCCGTAATATGATTGAAATTGTTCATAACGACGGAAATATTGAGATTTCCCATAAAATACAAAACACTAGGGACTTTAATTTTGTTTAGGGATTTTTCTTTCAAAATGGCGCGAAATTCAAAACTAGAGCTAGAGTTTTGTTATTGAAAGAGGTATTGTGTAGTCTAGGAAGTGCCGGATAAAGCCACCGTGGGGTCCGTAGCAAATGTGAACAAGAGGCCCTTGATTTGCATTAAGTATTAAAGTATAGAATATAAAATAAAACAGCACATTTACAAAAAGACTCTCCGTGATTTAATCCGAGCAAATTTGGAGAAAACACTCGTCAAATCAATATTTCTAAGTTAATCACTTTCTATGTTCATTATATTGAGGTCGTTTGATGTTCTTGTCCCATTGTGCTCCTTAACACATTTTTAAAACGCTTTAACGTTGAAAAAGAACATCCTCCGCTGTAGTTGGTGATTATCAAAATCAAGTGAATGCGAAACACTATTCCAACATTTGGGAAACACGATGCCAATTAATTTTATGTCAACAGTTTATAAACTTGAAGTTCCTAAGCTTCGTGCTTTTTCTTTGTGCTGTCAATATCAACAGCCACATCTGTTTTCAGCAGCTTTGCAAAGTGCACCAGTTCATTGCCCAGACTGTCTTCCACATCGTCTAGGAAATAATCGACGATAGTTCTTTTTAAGATCTTTTCTGCCGAAGTATTCCAAATACACTAGTCACTTGATGGTAAGCTTCCATGCATTTAGCTAATGCAGACAATTACAACAATAAAAACATAAATTTCAAAACGTTGTCCGGGTGTTTGATGTTCTACAACTTCTAGACCCATCACTCGATTCTCAAGGCCTGAAGAATATTTCCATATTTTTATAATTATTAATATTCTTAGATTAGGTAAACAACTGCCCCGTCGAAATCTAATTTGCTAAAGCTGCGCGTACCGCATACAGCTGTGATTTTTATTATAACTACACCCGACCCTGCATGGAAAAAAAACATACCTAATTGTTTTGCGGGCCTTTACATCTTCCGCGCCAAGTGTTACGTGGGGGCCATAGGTGGAATAATTTGAATGAATGTAGAGATGCCAATAGTTCTATTTATTGATTTATTGCAATTTTTGTCTGATAAACTGTGTTTGGTAATTGACAAAATAGGAATTAATTTCCTGGTTATTTCCTGAAGTTATGTAAGTATTGATATTGACTCATACTGAATTTAGCCTACATTCTCATGTGATTACCATATAAGGTGTGTATGGCGTGGTACTATGCATTTTTGGCAGAAAAATGTATTTTGTGATCGATAACTTGCTTGATTTTTTTTGGAGGAAATGTGAGGACTAGCCCAATATTTGCTTACCTATACAGGATGATTCCTAAGGTGGACCGGTCCGTTCATTGATTTCTCACATTGCAACGAAAATAATGTGTAAAGGTGAACATGTAAAAGACAACAATTTGTTTTCGAGATGCAGGGCGTTAAAAATTAATGTTGAATTTACTTTAATTACTGGAGGATCACCAATCACATACTATTCAATATATTTAGGGAGTCACAAAATACCCAAGAGCAGATGAATGAATATTGATTATATTCCCAGATTTGATCTCAGGATATGAAAGAACATTCAATTTTATGTGAGAAATAAATATGATTGCACTAAAACTTGATAGAAATCACCAATAAAAATCGAGAAAACCATATTCGGCACCAAAATTTTATGTAATTGTGTCGGATGAAAAGTCCGTTCAAGACACCTATATATGATAAATATAATTTTGGAATTTCAGTACAATCGATCATTGACATACCATACTGAGAGCTTCCATCGGAAAAATTAATTCACAATCCAGATGTTGAGTCTTGAAGAATGCAGTACTGAATGAACACCCTGTATATACGAGAATGTTTTAAATGTTTTCATTTGTTATTCTTTTTGTTTAATAACTTTTTAATGAATGATAAATCGAATCATTATAACGCATGTATTTTTTAAATTACTTGTAGCTGTGTACTTAGTATCGATCTCTAGTATACTCGTTTATATAAACAAAAAGAACTAATTAACCCTCTCTCAATAATGAATTTGATACAATTGAAAAATTCTTTACCCATGGCGAATTTACCACTAATGCACTAGCTATTTCAAACTCATGCACCACTTGCCCCCTACATTATGTGGCCCTTTCCGGTCAGAGATGGACAAGATAAAACCATTTTTTGCACTTTTTTTTATTTATCTTATATGTTTGACGACAACTATAATAGAGATATTTCAATAATGCCAGACAGTATTTGAAACAACTTTAATTTGATAGTGACTGATAGTGATATTGCAAGATTCGTCTGTACGTCCCTTATTTAAAGATTGAGACATGCGTTCATTATTCATAACCCAAATCAATTCATGCCTTTAAACGTCCTCTAATAAAAGTAGGCCGTAGTTTAATAAAGTTGTCTTTATTCCAGATGCACACTGCGCGTGCGCTCATATCAAAATAACGTCGACTTTATTACTGCCTGACGTTATTGAGTACTGAAATATCACCTTTTTTTGTGTTTCGGTAGTTTGTATAGTTTTGAATTGTATTCATAGCAAAAGTACCAATATACATATAACTAAAATCACCTTTATTTTGTAACTCCTGCAATTCCTGTATCAATTCCAAATAGGGAAAATCTTGCAGCTTGATGAAAGCAAGCCTGGCCACCTCAAATTCCATATGCTCCAAGGCCGAATGGGCAAGCTCCTCCCAGTCACCTTCAGTGACCCCTAGACAAGCTACCCTGTAGGCCTCGTTGTACATCTTTTTGTCGATATATTGGTACATTGGAGTACTAAGAGGTAAATCCAGAGTGTTCATATTAGATCCATTCAGACAGAATACCTTGGAACCCGTCAGTCCCACAACAAATCCACTTAATTTCTGGACATGCGATGGAAAATCCTTAACTTTTATTGAAAGGTTGTTATTTCCGCTGAAAGCCAACATATCCTCGTAAAGGTTGTTGAATGCTACACTGTTGGCATTGAACTCTTGAAAAATTAATTCCCCAGTCCTAGCATTGAAAATTTGGCATAAACTGGTGTCGTCCACTACAGCTAGTTTTTCTTTTCGCTGACTCAAGTCGAGACATCTGATTCCTTCACTAGCCGTCACCTTTAAAAAACAAATAACATTTTTGTTTTTGTATTCCCGAGAAATTCACAATGTATCAAGGAAATGTCGCAATACTAGAATAAATAAAAAAAAAAATTAATGAAATAACGGAACGACCAAACCAAATATTCATATATTAAATCACAAGACCTATGAATTTAATCGATTAATCACTCAAAATATTTTGAGCATGATTGTGATTGAAAAATAGTTTAATGTACAATAATAATATTATTATTATTTTATAATTTAATATTTTTGGGCATCCCAGCAATATGCATTGAAGTAGACCTTTATGGCACAATTTGCATGTAAAAATTTCAAGTCATGACGTATTTTCATCGCCTTATGTCAAAATATTTTTAAAGGATTTCTATCAAAAATAGAGTTTCTACTGATAAAAATCATTAATAGGTCAATCAAAATATTAAGAATTTAATGTTTTTTTATAGAAATGTTGTCAAGAATTGTAAGAATATGATAAATGACAAAACTAAAACCAATTATGGAGGACCAAAATATAACCACGATTAAAGGGTCTTGTGATCGAGGGCCAGTTTTTTATGTTCGAGTCAAGCTCCAGATAACTAATAGTTTAGATGGGTAATGACATTAATTAAATGACGTTTGAAGGATCCCATTCTAAAAAAGGGCCACTTTCACCACAGCACTGCTAACGGTTGGTTTGCTGACGGTCCGTTTGTTAACGGACGTCAACTTGACAGGCCGTTTGGCCGCATATCTTTCACCACCCGTAACCGACAATTAGAGAAGAAGCAGATTGCAAATTGCCCAGGGTTGCCATTTAGCTCAGAATTTACCATTCTATGACCTGAATTTTCTTATTTATATCAAGATCTCTACCCAATTTCATAAGACGTCAATGATCAGTGACAGTGTGACAGTGACATTTGTGGTTAGGAAAGGAAAATGAATAATTCTACCGCCAAATAGAAACGCGCAAGAGCTCCTAATTGGTGGTCTATTAAATTCAGTACAAGAAGTGCACATCTTTTAGATAACCTGAATCGTTTCACAAAATCAATATCATCATAATCTGCAAAATGATCTTTCCTTTCTCTAATAACTCTCGACTTCCTGATCCCCTGGGCTTCATCTTCATCGTCGCTATCGAATATTAAATTCATTGCCACTTCCATCACATTCATTTTCACGCCACAGTAGAGTGTCCAATGCGCACTTTTTCAGTCTTCAATTTTCAGTTAAGCTGGAACTTGAAAAAACTATCTAAACAGGAAAATTCTTAAAAATTAATCGGCAAATGACACAAATTATAACCGGTCGGTCATGTTTGTTTTCCTCAAACGTCAGACTAATCTGGCGTTCTAGGTTATAATTCCTCCGTTAGTATTTAACAGCTCCTCGGACGGGCATTTAACTTTAACGCACTGTTACCAACGTTAACGATCCGTTACTGGGTGGTGTAATGCCATCATCTCTGACGGGTAGTTAAATCTGCCGTCAAATCACTAACGGTCACTGATGAAAGTGGCCCTAACCATCAGTTAATTAACATGGAGTTTAACTGGGACTAAAAAAACTGGCCCTTAATCACTTATCTAAACAGAACTTATTCCAAAAATGGTAAACCCTTGAAGTAAGGAATTTGTAAAAATATTATGAAAGTGCCAGTACCAACCAGGATTTATAAATTAGTACAAACTCCGTTGAGTTATGGCATTCTGGGATGGGGTGGTGTTGAAAAAAAGTCATATTCATAACATGGAGGTGATTAAAAAAAAAATCTTAAAAATAATATAGGTTCAAAATCATTTTGTTTCCTTCCGATCTTCTTAAAAAAGTAGAAAATTTGAAATTGTGCAATTGTTTGTGTACAGAATTCTAATCCACATTTTCAAAAATAAAAAGGATATCAATTTTGGAGATCATCTTTATGAGACGAGGTATAAAAGAGCAGTCACCGTTAAAACTAGAATGAATAAAATAATAGACACAGGAAATTTCATTCACATTATCCCAAAATTGTTTAACATACCACCAGATATTATTAAAATGACTAAATCTATGTATTCTTACAAAAAATAGAGTGAAAGACTGGTTGAATACTACAGAAAGACATATTTTTCATAATTTGATGAATAATATTAATTAATGGGTAAATTTATTTTGTTTCGACATACAAAATTTTGAAATATTAGTAGAAAAGAAAATTATACAGAAATAAGATTGGAAATGAAAAAAAATATTGTTAGTTTTAAAATAGTTCTTTAGTAGAATAGTGTTTTACCTTACTTAGTAAGGTTTATTTTCAGTTTATTCATACAATGTATTCTACACTTTATAGTTATATGTATGTATTTATTTATGAATAAACTTATAGTATTCTCATAGTGTAAAATGTCAGTAATAAACAGCTCAGTAATTATCACGAAAACTTCACGAATGAAATATTTTTGATTGTTGGTTCTCAAGGTTTTATCACCTTTACCGATAAATTATTGATTTTTTTCAGTATTTATACAAGTCCTCGGTAGTATAGTATGGTACCTAGGAGAGAGTCTTTAACGTGGCGCAAACATATATGAATGTTTCGATCGCCATAAAATGAAGAACTCCGAAGGAATTGAACGTGTGTTTGTATCGGTCGTAATGTGATGTTTTCACGTTGCCGTTGAACCGTTCGTATATTCCGATGGTTTTGAAAGATTTTCGCCATTCCGTCAGGACACGGTATACACACGCGTCCTCGTCGATAACTATATTATATTATTATCATAGTATAAAATGTCAGTAATAAACAACTCAGTAATTATCACGAAAACTTCACGAATGAAATATTTTTGATTGTTGGTTCTCAAGGTTTTATCAAAATTACCACCTTTACTGATAAATTACTGTTTTTTTGAGTGTTTATACAAGTCCTCGGTAGTATAGTGGTCAGTATCCCCGCCTGTCACGCGGGAGACCGGGGTTCGATTCCCCGCCGTGGAGTAACTTTTTTAAATTTTTTTTTCATCGATTTTTATATTTTATACTTCCATCTCTGTAGCTACGGTTGTGGTTAAAATATTTATGACGCAACTCCTTTGCAAACTTTGCGATGTGTCATTAAAGTTCACCTATTGATGGTCGATTTCTCTATGAATGCATGATTGTTGTGTGGGCAACCAAACATTAACGAATTCAGACGTTAAAATGATAAAATTTATGTTGCCAGATGTTGCGGACACTGCTAAAGTGGCACCTTTAACTTTATTGCCAGAAAACAATTAGAATTCCTTTATTTCAACAAAAGTGAGGTAGACGGAAAAATATTGTATTCAACTCTTATTTTAAAATGCGATTAATGATCTCTAAAATTAACGCGCTCGCTTCGATCCCGCGTTAAAATATCTCGATTTTTTAAATCGCCTTAATTAATGCACTAGTTAATTAAATAACTATTAACTTTGACTTTTGACTCTTCTGAAAATAGCTGCTCAGATCAGCTTTACTGGCACAAATGAACCGCATTCAACTTTGATTTCGAACCGCTTTCAAATGTGACGTAGTGATTCATCTGCTCAAGAAAACAAACCATTTTGAAATAAAAATGTAAAAATCAAATTTTGAAATAAAAATGTAAAAATCAAAACCCAACATAACAACCTAGACATCATCGAAATTGAGAAATAAATTTTAAAAGTGTGAAGCAATGGAATATATAGACTAACAAAAATAATTATTGATCAATCTTTCACCAGAGGACTTATTGATAATAAACATATTCAACATTGTTTATCTTCTTCTAATGCTGGATCAGTGCACAGAAAGAGATGAAAATATAGAAATATTTAATTTTCACCATTTTGAAGATCAGAAATTTGTTAGTTCTGCGGAAGGGTGGTTCAAGAAATATTTGGACTATGACTTTTCCTAGCTGTTCAAGTTCCAAAAACAATCTGTTTTAAATAGTAGTTGTCAATGTCCCCTATCTTCTGGCTACTTTTGATTTCAAGCCGTTCTTATGGAAGCATTCAAAACAGAATGAACTCATTAGTGACGTCACTGGTTCAACAAGAAAATGTTTGGTTTTAAATTGCATTGAACACGGTTCTTCAAGAATAAACGCTACTAATGAAGTCCACAAAGAATCTTTACATTGTGTCATTGTGACAAAAGTGTCTGGTGACAAAAACAAGAATTTTTGGCTTTTCAAATCTTTTTCTTTGAACATGGTGGATGGTGTGCTGGGACTTTTATACAATTTCAAAGCAACTTTTGTAGCAGAAATCAACAAATATGGTTCTTCCACATGATACGTCGCAGTGAATGTATTAAGAGGTTTATTGTCAACGTTTCATATTTCAAAATGACTTTCATACTGCTCAAAATATTGCCAACAATCCTATTCTGGATAGAAAATATCAACCAACCAATAAGATGATAGCTTTCGCTTTTACAAAGCCATAACTGTGACCAAAACTTGAGTTCTATGTTGAAGCTATGGGTTTGTGATAAATTTGCTGACCTCACAAGATTGCTGTATTAGTTGAGAGTATTGAAAAAATATTATGTATTACATAAAATCAGAAGTTTCAAATTGAACTCTGTACCATTTAGATATTTTTAATGTAATTGAAGAAACTTTCGACTTTTTATAAATCAAGAATTGATTATACAGGAAATAAAAACATCTAATTTACAAAACATAATAATTATCAAGGGCAATTCATTATTGCAGTTATATAAGTTTACCCAATAAACAGCGCCTCAATATGATCTTCATGCTCCAGAAGCGTGCTATTCGCTATGTTTGTAAAGTTGGACCTAGAGTTTCCTGCAAGGAATTATTCAAAGAACAGAAAATCCTCACCATTCCGTCCCTTTTTATACTTGAAACTGTATGTTTGCTTCATAAAAACAAAACTACATATAACATTATTCAAGGAACCACCCGCCAAAATAATAACCTAAGGCTACCCATTCCAACCTCAAATTTAATTAAGAATTCAATTATCTATAATGCTGCTAAACTATATAACCATCTCCCGACCAGTATCAAAGCCATTGATTCCAATCATTTATTTAGGAGGTCTGTAAAACATATACTTATAGAGGTGTTTTATGATGTTCAAGATTTCCTCAATAAAAATACGAGATGATAATTTTTAAAATTTTTAAAATTCTGTTTTTATACATATCTGTTATCCTTGCGTATGTGAATGTTTATGTATAGGTATTTATAAACTTATGTGACATGTATTTGATATAGACATAATTATTTTTTTTTACTAGGCTTTGTCAATAGGATCCTCATCTTCCGACAATAAAGCATATTTTGATTGATTGATTGATTGATTGATACATAGATATTTCAAACCTCTAGGTTGGATATACAAAATTTTAGGATTCTGTTTAAATAATCAATGGGGTTGTGGCATAGTTTGAATCCTGTTTATTCAACCTGCAACTTCCCAAATTCTCCCCGAATCTTTAATTAAAACTGCGTTGCGATCGTCACACCCAAGCAAACCCTGGACATCTTGAATTTATCCCTTCCAGTCTTTTCATGATTTTATTTATTTATTGAAAATATACCTTCCAAACAAGTTCTGGTATAAAGAACATTGAATATAAATATAAGTTTCAAAATATAACAAATTTAGCAACTCTGCATATTTACAGATTGATGAACATCAGTATGATGGTAATTTTTTTTGAGTTATTTCAAGAAAATATTGAATGACTTTAATATTTTTAAATCCTATAAACGTTTGTTGTAAGTTCCTGTAGAACTAGATTCAGGATTGTTTTTGCCTTTCTTTGAATGAATGTTAAATGGAAGTTATTTGCATTTCTGATTTAATAGTCATGTAATTTTGATTTTTTTGTAAATTTTTTGTCAGTATGTATGCAAATTTTGCTTTTTCTACTTTCATTAGTGCATCTAATATGAAATTTTAAGTATCCTTTAATTATCCTGAAGAAGGTGTTTCCCACGGATTTTTTTAAATCACTTCTATTGCTTTATTCAGATATATAACACCTTTCTGGTTTTTATTACAAGATTACCATATTGTTATTAAATATCTAATTAAAGGAATAATAGATTTCTTCATTTTATTCATATGACAATCAAAATTGAAATTTTTATCATCAGGCCTGAATATTTGTGTTCTTCATTTAATATTTTATTCTTAATTTTTACTTATAAATGTTTTATCTAGTTATAATAGACAATAGTGGTCAGTTTCATACAACGAAATCATATTTTTCTGAATTTCTTACCTTGAGCAGTGGATAAATATTGTCAAGATGAACCTCCCATACTTGACCATTCTTCAAACCCAACAGTAACCCTTCTTTTCCCGAAGGTCCACCTATATTTTTAATGTATCTGATAGGACTCTCAAAAACCCATTCTTTTTCCTTTTCTCCAGAAAAAAACATACTCTGGAGGGTCTTTTCTTGGCAGATGACTAGATGATCGGAGCACACAACTAGCAGACTGCAATCCAGTTTTTGTGTGATTTTTTCTCTGGCCCTGTAGTGCATATCATTGGCGTCCTTTGAGTAGAGTTCATAGATAACAACTCTTTCAGGCAATTGAACCTTAAAAAGTAATATGATTATAATAAAATAATGTAGTGGATGTAGTTGTTGCATGCTAAGGTCTCCATAAGAAGTGAGACAAATTTCGATATTTCAGAACTCAATTTTTTATGAATTAGTAGTAAAATGGTTGGTCTGATTACAATTACATTTACGACCAATTTTGCCTACTACTGCAATTTTTCAGAAAGTTGTGGTTCCATCGCTGATGGTGTGCATTATATATCAATTGAAATTACCCCTTTTAGGTCATTTTGTACATTTTTAATTTCTGCTAATTTTACGTAAAAAATACGCAAGTTGAGGGGGTGTTTCCATGAGAATTGAGACACACTGTATAATTAATTATTATGCTTGTGAATTGAAGAAATAGTTTCATAATTGACATTTTCAATAGCTGTTAGAAATTTGAGTTTAAAAAACAGGGATAGGCATAAATCGTAAGCTGTTATTCTGCATAAATAATAAACAGCATATAATTGCAAAATATGATGGTCTGCAAGTAATCACTACAGTGAAGTACAAAAAATGCTAATGCATGTTTGAAAAGTTAACCAACATTCATGGAAAAGTATGAAATATCAGATATATTATCATTATTTGCACAAAAAATGTTGTTTGTGCCCAGTATCTTATAATATATACGTTGGTGATTTCATATTGAAACTACTCAATTATCAACAAAGATCCTGTAACAGAATTATCTTATCTCGAAATTACAAAAGTTGTTTTCTTAGAAATTTTAGTAAAAAGAAATTATTTAGATGTTTTCGTGAATTTCAAAGTAAAAATGTGTGAAAACCAAATATGCTAATAACTTGTGAACAAAGTCTGATTTACCACTACATTCAAATCATTTTATAGAAAAAAAAACTAAACTACATTTAGTGTTTTAGTACCTACTGCTAATCGATCGGTATAAATGGCAATTTTCTTAATGAGATCTCGGCACTTTATCCTGACTTTCTGTTCTGTTATCAAATGCTGTATAATTATATCCGTCATATTTTCTCGAAAAGCATATCTTTCTCGGTATAACCCATGGACCATATTGAACACCAGTTGATAATAGGCAATGGTTCCATCCTCACAACCTACAGCCTGAAAATATAAAAAAAGTTTATTCAATTCAAATATTCCAAAAAATGTTATAAAAAAATGTACATTTAAATCAAACAAGAAGAATCCTTTAAATTCTGGTATGTAGTCAACAAGGATTCTTCTTTAACTTAGACAGTCGTCTAACCTTCACAACTTTTTAAATCAAACTGTAAAAATGGCAGATTTCTGGTCTCTAAAAAAATTGTTGAAACATATGATAGGTTGATAGATATTTATTCATCATTGAAGTAATCACAAACAACAGTGTTACTTATCAGACTAGTCAAGGGGAAACAAAAGTCACATTCACTCTCGCTAACACATTTGAAAAATAAATTAAACATTGACAACGGCTGACAAAGAATTAATTAGGATATTCAACATGATGCAATGCAGCACATTGAACAATAAAATATAAATAGAATGAAAAATGCACAAATAAAAGATAAGTACAAAATATTAGGAGAGGTCCAGGTATTTATTAACAGAGTAAAAAGCATTAGCTAATAAAACATTATTATAATGTAGATTTAAACCTATGAGACTTCGGAATTGATCCAAACTTATTAACAAATAAACAATACTCTGATATGTGTGAGTCTTGTCCCACACTCAGTCTCGAGAATGGTAGACGTAAATTGTGGCCTTTATGGGTCTTGTGTGTATGTGTCATGTCTTTATATAGTTTGATTCATCATCTTTTATTTCTATTTTGACAAGGTAAATATAGAGTAATGGTAGAGTTAGGATTTTAAGATTAATAAATATTTGTTTGCAATGTTCTTGGGCAGGTGCTTTCACCATACACCTGCAATTTTTTTTCTGAATAATAAAAACCTTTTGTGTGTGGGCTAAATTACCCCAAAATATCAATCCTTAGCTTAACATTGAGTGTATGCTGTTTTAAGAACATTCAAAGTGACCGTCTCCCTTGGTTGTCTTAAAAGAGCTGCTCAGTCTGGAAATAACGTTTTCTGTGTGTTTTACCCATGTAATTTTTTTGTACCCAGTTAAGTCTAGAAATTTTACATAGTCAACTTCTGCAATTGAATTGTGATTGATTGTTTTTAGAGGACTGGAATCATGAGAAACATTTTTTGTTGGAATATCATGTGGATTTTTTTTAGTGTTGATCATAAGACCATTGTGTGTGCACCATTGGTAGAATTCATGTGCAACTGTATTTGATAAACTCATGGAGTGCAAAAGTTCTTCATTGGTTACCAGTTGATTGGTGTCATCAGCATATATGAGTTATTGTTTGCAGTATTGCACGTGTATTGAATATCAGCCATGAATATTATGAAGTACAATGGACCGAGAATTGAACCCCGTGGAACAATTTGTGTTCTGTTTTCAAGATAATTCGCTACCCAATCATTAGCGACAACACAAAGGTTCTTCACATCGAAATTTTTCCAAAAGTACTTAAATTGTGATTTACCGTATCAAAAGCTTTGATGTTGAAATATAGTGCAATAGAAGTTTGTTTGTGGTTGAGGTAGTTGTAGAAATTAATACAAAATTCCCTTAGAGCATTTTCAGTGGACCTTTTTTGTCTGAAGCCATGTTGATGGTCTGGTATAATATTTTTCTCTTCTACAAAGTTCCTCAGTCTTGTACTATAAGGATATCAATAACTTTTGTAAATTGAGATTGTAAACTGAAATTTCTATAATTGCATGCATCATTTCTTTATCCTTTATTTTTATCTATTGGAATTGACTTGGATATGTTAGACATATGCAGAAGGAGGTATTTATAATATCGGAAAGAGGAAAGCTTATAATATCACTGACAATTAACAAACATTTTCCGTTTATATCAATACCAGCCACTTGTTTTTTGTAGTCATTTCTATAACCCCTTTAATTTCATGAGGTGTACAAGGATGCAGAAAAAATGTGGGACTGATATATTGCGACAATCTAAGTTTGTCCAGGTTTGGTTCTGCAGATTGTATATCATGAAAAATTCATTGAATATATTGCAAATTTCACTGTTATTTGTTGTAAATTCATTGTTAATGCTCATTTCAATTGAGGCCCTATTATTTGGTTCATTATTCATTTCATTTATGATTTTCCAACTTTCCTGACTGACATTTGTTGAATTATTTATTCTTTCCTCATTGTATCTCATTTTACATCTTTTTAGAATTCCTCTATACATGATTTTCTGTCTAGGTGTATTTGCACCCTTTATTACTTACCACAAAATTTCCACTGGGATGTGCTTCACAACACCAAACCCAAGCATTCTGGGTATCTCCAATAACCCCTAGTTTGATTCCCTCTTTTGTATACATGGTGCAAGCTTTATTCAGTCCGCCAATCAGTATAAAGTTGCCTTGAGGAAAGTACCTGACTCTTAACGCTTCATAACCCAAGCTTCTTTCTTTGCCGACTAATTTTCCACCAAGAGTGTAAAAAGCCAAAGTTTTGCCCCAATCAGTTACACAAAGAGTATCTGTTTGATCCTCTTTATTTGTGCTCCAGCTTAAAGCCCATACTGCCAAGCCATTGGTTCGTTCTATTTTGCTTTTTTCTTCTCCCAATTTATTACGAATTGATATCACACCATTGTTAAGCCCTAGAGCTAAATACTGTCCATCATTAGTCCAAGAGCACGAATTGATCCTAACATTGGTTTTATGTTTTTGAACGGCCTTCTGTTCTGTACTCCAGAATGCAAAGTCTGATAAAGCACATGAGGCTAATTGGTGTGACAGAGGATTGAAGGCTAGGCATTGTACCGAGTCATTATGACTGTATTTTAGCAACCCATCCAGTTTGTTCGACCAAATTATCACAGTCTTGTCGGCACTGCCACTGGCAAATTTCTCTCCATTTTTGGCATAGCACACTGTATGAACTCTATCTTTGTGACCTTTCAAAAGCTGTATGAGGCTTCCATCAGTGGTATTGTAGACCAAGACGTGATTACCACCAGCTACGATTAATTGGGTACCATCAGGGTTGAAACATAGATCATGTATACTACAAATAAGACAGAATTATTTAGGTTTTAATTGTTATGCTCTATCAACTCACCTCTGCCCTAATTTTTCACTGTCTTGGATTTTATCAACCCACTTTGGAATAGATTTCATAATTGGTAGCTTTTGTTTCTCCTCAGGACTCCAGATTAATTTTCAGTTAGATTCTAGGATTCTCATCGCGATTTATGTAAATATCGTCCGTGTGTCAGTGAATGATTTAAACAAAAATTAATATGTGGTTCAGAAGTCTTATTCACATTTTCAAAGGCATTATATTTGTATTGTTGACATTGAACGTCGTTAACGCAGTTGTCAAGGTAACCTCAGTCAATAAACAAAGACGCAAGACGCAACATATGGTCTTGTTGAATTCATAGAAATATAATACTAGACATTATATTTCTATGGTTGAATTAATGAAGACTGGCTCACGCTCTCATTTTCAGTTATTTTCTAGAAATGAGAGATCCTGGAAGATAAATAATCTGAAAAACCCCAATGCCGCCTAATGACTTTTCACGACTTGAAATTTGAATTACCGGATTACCGCTACCTAAAGCATGGCAACACCGCATTATCCACCTTACTAAACAGGAACAGGTGTTCGGCCAATGACCAATGACTTATTGACTTATACCTGTGCTCTGTGCCACCTGTGATCAGTGGCGGTGCATATAAATATCTAGCAGCAATTAATATTGGTAATGAAATTTTTAAAATTTGTTATGACTATGACTTGGCAATGGCATATTATAACTTTGATTCGAGGCATACCTAATTTAATTAATAATGATATACCTAGGTATCAATATGTGATTTATACAGGGTTTCCCAAATGAACCGGAACGGCTTGATATAAAGTTATGAAAATTGGTATACGGGGGTTATTATAGTAGTGCCGGATCTAAAAATAATTGCAACGTTGTCGGATTTACAGTTTTTACTATGGAGCCATCAACTTTTGATCATTGTTTTTAAATGTAAGTTTATTTTTAGGGCATTCGATTCGTCGTGTTCAAACTATTACGACCCTATATAATATCAAATTTTAATTCTACCAATTTTTGTTAATATATCAACTACAGATTTTGTTGAAAAATATCATAAAATTTTAATATTTCGAGAAATCGTGGCGATATGACAATGAAAAATTTGTTTGCAAGTCTGATCTAAAAATTCCATTTGCAATGTTGTCAAATCCACCTGTTGTTGCCACTACTTCCTATGTATTTATTTAAATTTCCTTTGTAAATTTTGCGCAAGTTAATTTTTTTTTAACTGAAATAAATCAAACCCTATCGAAAAGAGTCAAAACTAATAAAAAAGCGCTAAGAGAAATTTCATATTATTATGGTAATTAATAAACTGAATTGTGTTTAAATAATCCAAAGACAAACATTAACAGTTCTTGGTTAGCTAAACGAGATAAAAGAAATAAAAGACTTAACGTATTAAGTGCTCAAAATATTGTCCATTATTTGCCAAATAATAACCAAGCCTGTCATAAAATTCACCTTTAGTATTATTCAACTCTTCTGGAGTAATAAGAGTCGATTCGTATAGAATTGTTTCCCTCAGATAATCAAAACTTAGAGGTCTATTTTTGTACACCCTTTCTTTCAGATGTTCCCAATAAAAAATACATAGGGGTCATATCCGGGGAGCGTGCTGGCCATTCTCTCTATCGGTCCTCTTCGACCAATCCACTTTTCTGTGAATACCTCGTCCAAATATTGTCGAACTGCTCGTGTTGGTATATCTTAAAAGTTCGGCAAACTGTAGATTTCTTAATTTGTTTCTATGGATGTAAAGTATTGAATCATTCACAAACTTCTTTGATAGCTTCTCATTTTATCGCCGTAACCACGGTAGATCAATATTTTAATCCGTTCAGCTTCACTTAACAAGAAAACCATTTTATCTTAATAATAATTCAAGTAACTCTCAGAATAATGACAGATGGATGACAACAATAACAATGAAAGATGATTAGCTGTTTCCAAAGGCTACTTGTTAATTTATACTTCATGATTCTAACAAAATTTTATTTAAAAAACTGTAAATTTATGTATCAAATAAAATACGCAAAATTTAAAAAGGAAGTTTAAATAAATCCTTGTTCACTGGCTGAAGGACCTCGGTCCATGGCCTTTTGTTAATTACCAATAAATAATGTTTATTATTATTTATTAAATACTCAGGAAGACAACGTTGTAAATGGTATTTTTAGATCAGACTTGCCAACAAATTTCTAATAAATTAATTTTCATTGTCATATCGCCACGATTTCTCGAGATATTGAAATTTTGTGATATTTTTTAACGAAATGTTGACTTGCCATATTAACAAAAATTAGGGGAATTTGAATTTGATATCATAAGGTCATAGTAATTTGAACACGACAAATCGAATGCGCTAAAAATAAACATAGTATTACATATACAAAAATAAAGTTGAGGGTTCCACTGGAAAAACTAAATTTGGCAACGTTGCAAATATCATTTTTAGATCCGGCATTACTGATAATTCCCGTACACCAAATTTTCTAACTTTATGTCAAGCCGTTGCTGAAATATTCAGCCGTTCCGGTTCTTTTGGGAAACCATGTATGTCAACAAAACAAAAAATGTATACCTATATAGCATTTAGGTATAGGTACTCCTATTGACGATAATTTGTATTTTGATCAGAATTCGTTAAGGACATCTACAAACTAGACCAAAAATTGATGGTGACTAAGGTGAATGCAGCTCCAACATCACAAACCCAGGAAGGGGAAAACGACAAAAATATTTTCGCTCTAATATTGAGCCTCTTGTGCGGGGCCATGCGCAAAGATACAATATCAGAACAAAATGCCACAGCTAGGTCACTATTTTCTGGTAGGTCAGCATGAACATGTGCTGTATTTGGGTTTTTGTCCGCATGCATGCACAAAATTTTTTCTAAAAAAAAATTACCAAAGAGTGGAGGTATTGTGGTAAAAGTAAAGTTTCGAATCACTACCCCGTAATTTTACTTTTTGTCGAGAAATTTCGACTTACCTTTTTCAACTTAATCAACGTGAAATTTCAACTTTGTCAATTCGAAATTTCGACTCATTAACACAAAATTTCGACTCAATACTCAAAATTTCGACTTCCTAACTCGAAATTGCGACTTACTAACTAGAAATCTGAACTGGATCAACTTGAAATTTCGACCAATCAACACGAAGTTTCGACTTATTAACTCAACTTGCATGAACAATAAGCAGTTCTTACATTTTATTTCTGCAATGCATTACTTTTTGTCGGTGTATACAAGTACCAAAGTGGATTGTTAAGAAAATCGAATGCTGCAGTCCCATGGTTGTATGCTCGGCGGAATTCAGTCTACCTCATTTCAGCCAAAAGATAATTTTTTTTTTGTTATCAGCCCCTTCTTCCCCAAACTTGATATTAGCCTCGTTCCGATAGGTGATCCATATGTAGTCGAGTAGGGGCCATTTTTTTTTAAATTGTTCACCACACTGTCCAGTTCTTCCTTCCCATTGAATGCAGGACTAAAGCCAAATCTCTTTGGATCAAGCAGAAATCTGTCTTTTTCAAAAGGTGTTATGTATGCCGTCGAACATGAACTGTTCAAATTAACTTTTGAATTCAGTCCACTTCTCTTCTTATATCTGTCTATGGATATTTTTATTTTTGTATTATCGGTCCATCTTCCCCAAACTTGATGTAGTGGCTTTTTCAAATGATGGTCGAACACGGGCTGTTCAATTTAATTTTTAAATCTAGTCTACCTCACTTCAGTGTAAGGATATTTTTGTTTATCCTTTATCGATATAGATACTTGGTGCACATGGTATATGCCAATAGCCAATAACATTCTGATATACACACATTCGTTCATTCAAAGAAATGGTTGATGTGAGTCGAAATTTCTCGTTAAAAAGTCGAAATTTCGAGTTGCGCGCGATAATAAGTCGAAATTTTGGGTTAGTAACCCGAAATTTAGAAATTATTTAGCCATTATTTCAAATTAATTTTTTTACACCTGCACTTCAGTGTCTTCGTAGGTATAACAGGTTTTTCTCATTTTTTATTTACCTACCTAAAATGGCTAAAATTGGTTGAGAAGTGACCTCAAGAAAGCATAGATAAGATTGATACAACTGTATAGAAAGAATCAGGGAGTTGAGTTGCTCAACGATGCTTTTTGATAAAAAGTCTGGTTCAATGATTTTTGGTTCTTATTTCAAAATAAATAGAATAAATGATATTGCATGACAGAATAGTGCTTGTTTTTTTGTGTAGGATATATATCGATCAACGTATCATCAATTTTTCGCGGAGAACATCTATTTAATAATCAAAATTGCATGAAACGAACAATATTTGAATTCCAGATGCTTCAACTTCTATAACTACGTTCATCTGTTTTAGAATTGAAATTTGAAGGATTTTCGAAAGACATTTGCCGAAGTATGGTCGCCATGTTGGACTCTGATCGATCGGGAAAATTGGGCTATCAAGAGTTCAAGGATTTGTGGACTTCAATCCTACAGTGGAAGGTCAGTCTTTGAAAGTATATATTTAAACAAATATAGTCAACACCAACATTTGCTACGTGGAATTTGAGCAATATTAATCCAGTATTCAGTGATTTTGAATTTGATACAAGTAATGGCGAACTATTTGCGATCATCACGGAGTGGGCGACATCTACATTTTGGAATTTGTACGAAAAACTCCGGGAAAATAAATATTCTGCCCTAAGATCTCGTGTTAATAAATTGTTGATTATTTCTTTGTTGTGTAATTTTTTTGATTTAATTAAAAAATGCCTAGCAAGAATTATTTATCTGCAAATGCGTCTATGCACTTTTATCTCAGAAAACAGAAATTAGTTAAAACGTGGGGAATTAGACTGAAAATCGGAAAGCCAATTTGTAAATATGAGTATGTTTGCAGTGAATACTTTATTTTGAAAGATTTCACACCAAGAGAATTTTTGTTTATAATTTGCGTAAATCTAATTTATTTATAGAGGCAATGCATTAAAACGATTGATGAAAGGGGTCATTCCATATCAAAAATTCCAGAAACTAGTTCATCAAGGAAACGAAATGAACTTTGAAGTCCAAAAACTCGTTACTCATCATCAACGTTCTCTACCACACATAATAAAACATGATTACTTTTTCCGATTAAAAAACAAACTTCAACACAGGCATTTCTAAAGTACTCCAAAGTTGAGAGATAGAAATGGAAGTTCAATGATAGAAAACATTTCGAAAAGATCACGTAAGCAACTGTCAAGTGTCAACTCATAGATAAATGAATTGATGTTTCCCCGGAGTTTTGGTGCGCCACCTATCTGGTACCAATGGTGATCGCAAATATCCACTTTTTGGAATTTTAATTTTGAAATAATTCCAATAGGTTTAAGGTCTTCCCAAACCAACGCGAGAACAGAATGAACGTGGAACCTAATTCTATAGCGGTATAAATAATTGGTTTGGAGAGACCTTTATTCGGCCACGATCAATCTGCCCTCTCTAGACGAGCTCTAGATTATATTATTGTAATATTACGTAAATTGCATTGAGAGAGGTTTTTAATTTACAGAACGTTTGGGCGATATATGACACCGATAAATCGGGAACTTTTAGTGGATTTGAACTCAGGGAAGCCTTAAATTCGGCCGGCTATCGACTGAACAACAAAGTTTTGAATGTACTCATGCACAGGTATGGGAGTAGGAATGGTCAAATTAATTTCGATGACTTCATGATGTGTTCTGTCAAGTTGAAGACAATGATTGGTGAGTCAAAAATTGTTCTTTTAAATCTAATAAGTAAAATAACATCGGTAAATTGAGTAGTCACTGTTTTGAAAACAATGTCTGAAACATGTAAATTAGAAAAGAAAATTGGTTGAAACATATGATATCAATCGAAAATAGTTTTCAACTGTAAAAACCACTTAACACTTGTTTTTTCTCATATTCCAATTACCTATATAACAAACAGATGTACTCATTGGGCGTAATTTCAAACACAACTTTTAGGAGTTCGTTTTTCTTTAAACTTTCTTAAAAATTCTAAATTTATGTACCTAGATCTAGTTGAAAATCTTCACAGTGTTACATTCATTGTTGCTGTTAATTCTTCAGATTTGCGAGATTTTTCGCTAGATTCTAGGTAATATTGAATTGAAAATTTGAAAAGTTGGCTCAAAGCCGTGCAGCTTTACTATTAAGGCAAAATGACGAAAGTTAATTTTTGGGCCGGTTTTGAGCTGTCTTTTACACTTCGAGAATAAGATATACCGGAAATGATGAAGAGAAAATAGCTTTCCACGGTCCTTTTTGATTATTGTTATATACTTACAGTGTATCGTTACTTTCTTAATTTCTGACGTAGAATTATGAAATTTGCGGAATTGGTAGCTACACCAATGATGAACAAAATGGTCTGGAAGGGGTAATTTCAGGAGATAATCACTGTACGCCAACAGCGATGAAACCACCGTCATTTCCAAAAAATTATAGAAGAAGGCAAAACAGATCGATAGAAATCGTAATCAGAACAACCTTTTTACTAGTAATTCAATTGGAAAATATTAATTTCTGAAAAATCCTACTTAGAATTCTATACGTCAAAAATTACAGAAGTTACGGATAAGTTATGAGACACACTGTATTATTTTAGTTTGTTGTCGAGCAGCCTTTTGTTCAGCTGACAATAATTAAACTGCTCGAAGAAATATTTTTTTCCCTGTACTACATAACCAATGTCACATTTCAGTTTCTCAACGTCTAATGTTATTCAAAATATTTATATTTCCTGATGTTTTCAGATGTATTCAAAGAAAAAGAAACCTCAGAGACGAACGCTGCAACGTTTTCGATGGAGGAATGGTTGGAAAAGACTCTGTATACGTAAAATATATCATTTCATGAATACTCTAACTGAATTGTATACTTATTTTCACAAACTGAGATAATTTAAGGTTTACCCTATATATTCTATTATAATTACGATCTTTCAGTATTTTTATGAAATTCGATATTCTCAAATTACCTGTTATAAGACTAAGAGAACTTCAATAAAAACCTATTTATAGATCATATTGAGTTAATTTTTACCTTTCCGAATGAAACTTTTCCAGTGCATAAAATAACATACGAAATAGGCGGCACCAGGCCACCGAGTGGCATGTTTGTGCCGCCCCTACGAACGTTGGTTGTGCCAGTTGTGAAGAACAAATAGATCAGGAAGTAAAAAAGCTAGGAAAAACAATGAATGACCAAGGCATTTGAAGAGACATTTCCCTTGAGAATGGCCCCAAAGCGCCGGGTTCGCTGGCGGAACCAGTCGTTGAAGGGCCTGAGAAAAGTGACCAGAAAGGCCCTTAAAAAAGCCATTATATAGATAGGCCAATCAACAGGGCTATCAGCCTCAACTTAATACGATAATTTTTTTCTTAATTGTAAAATTGTAGAACACAGTGTGCACATTACTTCTGAGAAAAATTATCACCTCCAGGGGGGGCGGGGGTGGAACCCCCACAAAAAAGGCGTTGAAATTAATTTTTTAGGTAATTTCGAAATATCCCAAAAAATTTACTTTAAATCAAAAAAATAACTTGATATTCAGAAAGAGCACAAATTTTTACAAATTTTTACAAAAAACTTACCAAAATTTTGAGAAATCGCACGGTATTCTTGAAAAAAATTGTTGAAGTTATATGCTTTCGCAATGGGGCAGGTGTTGCGCCGGCTCCCGCCAACGTGCATTTTTTCAACCAGTGCGTGACGTAAAGTTCTATAACGCCTCACATAAATGTTCATTTCGGATGAATCTTACGTCATTTTGAAGATAAAGATCGCAGCTTTGTATTCTGATATTATTTATATTTATACGCGCAGTTGCCAGCTACAAAATTGCAATTGAAAATCTTATAATATTAAAGTTCCTGACTTCGTGAAATAATGCTTGTGATTACTGAAATAATGTCTTATCACTTGTAGCAAGTAAAATGAACAGTTGAGGAATACTTCATTGTCAAATTGCATAACGTTTAACCGGTCCAAATAATGTTGTTTTTAAATACGAGTGTTTTCAATTCTTCGCATATTTTAGGTTACCAAATCTTGAGGGAGTTTATAAATTCAAATGCTAATAACTCAGAAATAAAACCACGTATCAACATGAATGAAAAGCCAGTTTGCAGAAAAAACACTGCTCTTATTGAAAATATTCATACAAATTTGGTTACTTGTACAAATTTTAAATGCAATCCAGTCAATCTTTTAAGTACTTAAAATAGAGGTTACTCGGCATTTGATCGCATTTGATTCTATGGAAAGAAAAATAAAATCAGTCCTTGATGGAATATGGGGATTCGAGTCCGTGGAAGACTGTGCACCAAAGGAAAATGTCCCGAAGTGTACCTGCTTTAAACTCATTGAGATTCTAAAACCTGAAAAATATCGGCTTGGGACCTTGATAATGCGGCAGCTAGCGCGCCGCTGTAAAGTATACAGCGGCGCGGTTCTGTTGGTGCGCAGTGGGCAGCAGTTAACGTTGCTCCATGTAAACGTCAGATAAAAGTTCCTGTGCAGAAAACACTGGATACTGGGATAACATCGATAGTCGGAGACGAGGAAACATCTCTTAGTGCTTTGTCACTGTTATTAATTGAAAATGGTGAGTTTATTTTTGAAATATTTGTTTCATGTTCAACTCAGCTCTGTTTCAAAATATCGCAATGTCAGATATGACTTACATTTCCAAAATTCCGAAGGTCCACTTAGGAATTCAGGAGAATATGCCAGTTTGTTATTAACATTTTATTGAATGGAACTTGCTTAAAATGCATAAATGTCTAAAATGTACCAATGTTTGTAATAAATGTACCACAGAAGTCGAGGAGACTGAAGATGAAGTAGATGATGAGTTGTATGAACGAATAAATATATTTTCCTATTCATTTCTTGATGGTGATTACTTGTGGATTCATTTCTCCATACCCTTTCTCGATATTATTGAAAAACACTCTCATATTTCGTTACCTCCGGTTCGCGTTTGATTTATACAATAAGTTGATCTCTCGAATTTGCGAATAATTTTCATAATTATACTTCCAAATCTCAATAACAACAGTTCTCAACGATTATTTACCCACATTTATATCTAAGAGCAGTAGTTTGAGAGTTTTTTCAAATATTCTCCCCCTTCCCAATGTTTCCGCTATACGGGGGATATGCCCCGAATGCGGGGGCGGGAAAATCGTTTCTAATAATTTATACCTATTATTTTTACAAATTTTCGCTCAGTTTCATTACTAAGGACTGATAATTTTACATATTCATAGAAATACCCCAAAAAACACGAAAATAATTCGCCCCCATTATTAATACCGATTTTCACTCATATTTATTGCCCAGAGCTGAAATGTCAAGAAAATACCTTCCAGAAAAAAGTTTTCATGATTTTGGGGTGGGGGTTGCACCCCCCCCCCAGGGGGTGATAACTTTATTGCTAATTATTCAACCCTCCGTGACGACCGAATTGCAGAAAATAAATCAACGGAGCAATTTAGGTTGAACTTTTATGAGAAAAATTGCTCTGTTTATTGGCCTAGATGCCAAACTAATATGAAATAAACATATTGGAAAATTGAGAAAGAAAGTTGATCCAGTCATTGGTGAAGAATATTTATTACTGTGTTATATACTCAAAACCTACAGTATTTGATTTCCATTTGTGAAACTGCTAATACTTCAGTATTGAGACCTCTTGAAAAACTCCAAAATAAATCATTATAACTTACCATTTTTAGAACCAACCGCCAATTTGTATAAGCCAAAGAGTTTACTGGATTTGAAATCTCCATATAAAGTGAAAATTTGTTCATTCATCCATTTCGTTCGAATTAAACAGAAAGTTTCTATATATACAAATCTAAAAAAGGATTTGTCGAATCATCAATGTATCTCTCGGCTACAGTCGTCGATTTCCAGCCTCCGAGTCTCTTGACATAGTGATTCCTGCTCCAGAATCAGCCAAAATTTTCCATACCAGTGAGATTTTTGAGTAGTTTTACTTTTCCGCACTCAGTGCGGAAATAGTATATTACATTACTAGTGCGGAAAGTGACATTTTTCACACGAGTGGGAAATATTGTGGCACGAGGCGTAAGCCGAGTGCGGCAATCACACGAGTGTGAAAAATCACTTTCGCACGAGTAATGTGCACTATTTTTCCTACGACCACATAATTATTTTACCAAATGTATGAAAATATTATAATTAAAGACATGTGTACAAGAAAATCGAATGAATAGTCCCACTGAGAACCATTCTGACTTCATTTATTTTTAATAATTAATTTAAATACAATATATTTTCTTGTCATAATATCAATACCACAGTTGGTAACCAGCGGGACTCGACGTGACTTCTGACGAAGAGTACCCGGGTTCGATCCTCGTCCGCGGAAACTTTTTTTTTTAAGAAGATGAAAAAAATTACACTTCTCAAATAGATTGCTTCAAGATTTTGTTGGTAGGATTTTAGATAGTATATATACTGATTTTTAGATAGTATCAGTTGCGGTAGAGTTTCGGCCTTCTGAATGAAAAAAAAATCTTTTCAAATAGATTTCTTCAAATTTACATATTAAATAAGTAAATCTAAATTGAAATTATATATTTGACAACTTGACTTCCGTAAATCTTAATAGAAATTATGCATTTGACAACTTATCCGCAAGCGTGCGGAAAGTAACTTTCCGCATTGTAGATATGAGCCACTTTCCGCGGGATTGTACGGTGCGATATACGTTACTTTCCTATGTGGTCGTAGGAAAAAATCTTATCCGCTCGTCGGTAAATATTCCTTTAGGACCATTTTTCAGTTTACTTAAGGGACTTCTATATCGGAATCAAATATCGTGACACACTTATAACAAAGACCAATGGGATAGTGATGATAATACATTTCCGAGAATCGTTGCCAATATGCGAAAACAAATGAAATCTCACATCGAAAATCAATCAAAAAGTTTGCTAGTATAGTGATAAGAAATTATAATCTAATCTGAATGATATATAAGTTTTGGGAAAGGTGATTTATGGTCTGTCCTTTGTGAGGTCACCAAAAATGTCGCACGTAAATAGGTGTACTGGATTCGATCCAGACAAAGTGTACATGGTGAGTCAAAAGTTGTGTATTGAGATATGTTCGTTTTCAGATTATAAAAATAACAATAATAAATCGTTTTATTCTGATCGGTGCAAAATAGACGAAGTATAGCTTAGAGCTACTCTTACTTTCAACCTGAATGAATGAAAAAAATTGTTGTAATAGACACATTCATGTGGTGAATTTGGCTTCCAAAAATATCTTCATTTTATATTCAGATAAATACCAAGGCGTAGAAGGGCGCAACTATTATTGAAATTTTTGTTTTTGCTAATTCCGAGATATCAAATCAGAATTCCAACTTACTATCTCGGAATTAGATAATGATGATAATATTCATTTATTTCAGAAAATATAAAAAGATGAAATTAAACAACATTGTCAAAGAAAACAAAATAATCACATATATATATATATATATATATATATATATATATATAAACATACACAAATTCAAACATATAAATAAGTAACATGAAAAATTCAATTACAAACAATTGGGATATTTTGTCCCGTAGAAAATTAAAAGTATCGTTAAAAAAAATATAAAATTGTAAAATTAATTACCACAAATAAGGTAATGAAACCACATGCAACGATAACATCACAAACAGAATTCATGGAAAGAAATTTAAATTATTAAAAAAAAAGTTATAACAACTTTTATTAACAAAGATATCCTCAACTTGTTTCTTGAAGGAATGTGTTGATGATAGATAGGATTTCATCTGGTGAAGATTGAGACATCTGCAAGCATTGAAATATAGACTTTTTTGGTATTTGATTGTGTTATGTTTCGTAGGTAAATAGTCTATTTTTACTTCTAACGTTATGGTGATGTTTGAGTGCGGGGTTTCAAGAATCGAGTCTTCATTGTTAAAAGCAAAACACACTTACTCATAAATGTATGAAGATATCATAGTCAATTGACTATCTTAAGATGTTCATGAAATCAACATTTTCATAAAAGCCCTTATAGAACTGGAAATCCTTTCCAGTTAAGAGACACTAAATCGGTCGGAGCAGAACTCAATTGTGCGTTCAGTTATTTTATAATATACATGGCGTTTCATTTGAAAAAAAAATACTCAATACTTTTAAAATGCTCCCGGATAACAATTGGAGTGTTGACCATACTGCATAAGTTTCCTTGAAATTGATAATTTAATTTCGAACATTTAAAAAAAAGCTATAACTCAAGAACGTTTGAGAATTAATATATATAGGGTCAAATCAAACAAATCCTTTCAAAATAATGTGATCATTTCATAAATGTAATAAAATATAGAGTATTCCATTTGAAACAAGAAAGTTTGTATCCACTTCCGGTTTAACAGAAAGTGATACGTAACTGACCATAATTCAAATCAATTGTGCATGTTGACATTTGGAAGTTCCAAACCTTCGCTGCCTCTACTATTTTTAATAAAAAAACACATTCCGCATAGGGGTGAAGGCATCAACATGATATAGAAGCGAGCCTATTACCTTCCTTCGGAAAAAAATTCTCGATAACAATAATACTTCACACAAGGTTAAACCTCCTTAATTTTTAAGCTTGGAGAAAAAGATTCTGGACTAGAAGCAAGAGGAACTCTGCAAAATTATAAAGAACTGAAAACGAGACACCTTCAGGAAGGAACCTTATTTGAAGATCCACAGTTTGTTCCCAATAAAATCGAGCTGGGGGAGGAAGTCAACCTCAAAGAAGTGAAATGGCTGAGGCCTAAGGTATAGGTAACAAAACAGCTAGAAACTGCTGTAATTACAATAGTAAAGTGATTAGGGAGTTTTTGCGCCACTTAAAATAACATTAGAAAATTATAACTTTGGTGGTTATTCTCAATAACGATAAGGATAATGACTGGTTTCAAAAGAGTTTTTGGAACGTAGAAGTTTACGTTAAAGTCCGTTAAGAAAGGAAACATTACCTGTCAGTTTTAAAGTTAGTAAGTGGTGTGAACTGGGTCATTGTATTTTTACGTTTTCAGTAATGATCAAATATACAGTGACCGGCAGAAAGTACGCATCATATGGGAATTTTTTTTATTAATAAATTTTGACAAATATTGATATTTGCAATCGCTTCTGCATCAAAAGAAACCCCAAAAGACGTTGTACAGTGCCGTTCGTCTTTTCGAGGTTGGCGGGAAATTTAAAAAATTTGAAAATTATTTCTCAAAACACGCTTGTTTGTGAAAATATCGAGAAATGTTAATGAGAAAAGTTGTTCAGATTGACATTTTATAGCTATGTACAAGTTTTGAAAAAGATCTGAGATAAAAAAATAAAAATCAATTTTTTGCCACAAAAAAAAATCTTTTTGGAAACATACATTTCTGACGAAGAAACTCATTAGTAAAGCCAACACTAATATTTCAAATAATGTTTTGTGAAGATTCGCAAGCTATTCCTATTTTATTCGGAGAAAATTTGAAATCTGTGATTTTGCAGTGTGATCAGCTGCTTCATAAGAAGTCACTGAAATATCTACAGGACAATTAAGAATTTCAAATTGAAATTGTGTAGATACTTGGTTCTTAATTAATAATAAAAAGTATCGGAATTATAATGTCCTGTAGATATTTCAGTGACTTCTTATGAAGCAGCTGATCACACTGCAAAATCACAGATTTCAAATTTTCTCCGAATAAAATAGGAATAGCTTGCGAATCTTCACAAAACATTATTTGAAATATTAGTGTTGGCTTTACTAATGAGTTTCTTCGTCAGAAATGTATGTTTCCAAAAAGATTTTTTTTTTGTGGCAAAAAATTGATTTTTATTTTTTTTATCTCAGATCTTTTTCAAAACTTGTACATAGCTATAAAATGTCAATTTGAACAACTTTTCTTATTAACATTTCTCGATATTTTCACAAACAAGTGTGTTTTGAGAAATAATTTTCAATTTTTTTAAATTTCCCGCCAACCTCGAAAAGACGAACGGCACTGTACAACGTCTTTTGGGGTTTCTTTTGATGCAGAAGCGATTGCAAGTATCAATATTTGTCAAAATTTATTAATAAAAAAAATTCCCATATGATGCGTACTTTCTGCCGGTCACTGTATATAGGAATATTACGAAACATAAATTTGTGAGATATTATTTATTGGAATCAATCAAACATAAAAATAATATGCAAATATAACAAAACTATTTGAGGATATATTGAAACATTTCCGATTTCAAACTTGGTGGCCTAAAACTCCCTATTCTTTTAAATAGTAGTTTAAACCAAGAGGAAATTACATTATAAAATATAAGGGACATTATCCTGGCCTAAAATTCATTTCCATTGTTATTGAAGTCATATTGCAGGCATAATAAAAAATAACGTTTGATACACGTGCATAAGCATGCCTTTAAGGCACTTGACTCGTTGAAGGCTCTTCCGCATGCTTCAAATGCTCGCTTGTACACTGAAACTCAAGGAATAATTTTAATAATAATTCAGACATGAATAAAATAAAAACTGAATTAAAAATATGAACTGTACAGAGTTCGAACCAAAGACCTCTAGAACTCGTTTCTTTATATTAATTTCTCATTCAGTCTATTTATTTTTGGTAGTGTTAGAAAAATTACTCTTGGAAGGTATCAGCTCAACTGAACTTTAGCATTTTCGTTACTTTTGAAGGAAATCACGGAAAATCCGCGGTTTATTATTGGACGAGAAGATAGATTTGATGTTAATCAAGGTGTTCTTGGTGATTGCTGGTTCTTGGCTTCTGTAGCGGATGTCACTGAAAATCCTCAGATACTGGAAAAGGTCGTTCCAAGCGATCAGAGTTTTGATAAGGAATATGCTGGAATTTTCCATTTCAGGTATGTGGCAGTCGATAATATAAACAAATATTTGTTTTTTGCTAAAGTAATTATAATCTATTTAGTCATAATTATCAATTGAGATAACAACTGAGTCTACTTGATAAGAAAACACGATTGGTTTACTAATTTTTTTCCTCCGCAGGGTCTATATCTTTCTTTGCTACTTCGGAAATACCATAGCCAAGAAGGCTGAATGTGATCCTATACTACTATTTGTTTTGCACTTCTTGCCTATTCCTGCATCCCAGGATACAGTTCAATTGGTGGTTTGGTTTGTTGCACGATTCAGATTTTTCCTCTTCGAACATGTCATGTGGTCTACAGCACGAGTTGCATCTAAACATTCCCATTTTGTAAGTCGTGTAGGATATCGTTTGTTGCTTGTAGGATGACTCCGTTTACACGTTGAATACCCTCTCTGTTTTCATAGCATAGTCAGTCCTTTTTTGGAATGACTCTTCGCTGATTTGTCGATCTAGAATTTCGTTCTAATAGTATCCTTTCACCCTTAAGAACTTACGTAAGTTCTTTTCTACCTAGGCATAAAATTTGATGTCATCGACTTAAAATAACGAGTCTTTCTGAGTCCAACAGACAGTCACAATTGCGGAGTTGCAGAAAAGGAGATGGCTGAGAGAAACAAATCCTTCCAAAAAATTAGCTGGTCTATTTATACCTTCTCTTACTTGGCTAGATCTCATCGTGAAGCGAGTTCTCCAAAGCGGCATCAGATGTTCATCGTATCTCAGTAATTGATAGGTTACTGAAGGCATCCTAGCAAATGCACCCAATGATTGATCCAGTCCATCAAAATGTTTGAACTGCACGGTCCCTGCAAGATACATATGTGTCATACATTCCTTGGATCTGACAAATCTCCTTTTTTTTGGGGATAACCACAGTTAGTCCCTCGACGAACCAATCCAAAATATGTTGCTCCCCATCTAGCTATTAGTATAGTAGTCTTGCCACATGGATGTGGGTGCAAAAAGCTTTGAACTACACTAGGAGTGAGACCAAAAAGGAATGTTATAGTTCCATTTGGCAAAAATACCACAGTATTCCAAGCTGAGACACATGCCATACGGACAGTTGGTATAAAAGAAAATACATCCAAGTTATTTCCGACAGCCAAAGCACAATAAAAGCTCTGAATTCAGTACAGATAAAGTCAAAACAAGTTTGGGCATGCCTTCAGAACGTCAAGGAACTGGCAAAACATAACAAGATTACACTTAAATTGTGTGGGTACCTGGACAACTTGCAAGACAAACTTCTGCATCACCATCCACACGCCCAAATACAGTGTTTGGTATTAGCAATACCGGACGCGGAAACCTAATAACTGAGTGGAAGAAAACAAAAAACTAATCATATTGGGACCAAATCGATCGAGGAACATCAACACAGCACAGCTATGACGAGGCACTTAGCCAAACACTAGATGGGTGACACTCTTGACCTAAAAAGATCTAAGACTACTAACTAAACACAGTGGGAATAAATAGAGAAACAGTGTAGTGCAGACTTTGTAGTGATTAGGAGCAAACAGTCGTTCACATTATCTTTGAATGCACAACAGGCGCAACAGTTCCATTCGGACCTAGAAACAGGCATGAATAGGAAACACCTAGTAATTAGACTATACTAAACATGGTAAAAGACACATGCCTATCTAACTAAGAACCACTGACGACAGAACAATACAATTTACCCAGCATGTAGGTATTAATAGTAGAGTGTAGATGTTCTTCCAGGAGTTCGTTGAAATATTCTATGGTCTAGTTTTTTCATACTTTATCACTTTTCTCTTCGGTTTATAAAATAAATGATGACAAATACCATTTCATGTCTTGGCCTTTGACCTTTACATTTTTCAGATTTTGGCAGTATGGAAGATGGATTGACATTGTTGTAGACGACAGATTACCTACCCGAGAAACAAAAGAAATTAGTGGGAGAGTCACTCGAGAACTCATTTTCGTGAGATCCAAATATGCGAACGAATTTTGGACCGCCTTGCTGGAGAAAGCTTACGCAAAGTAATAATTCAACGCATTCTTCGATTTTTATGAGCTACTTACGTTTCTCAATTGCCATTTGACTGAATTTTGATTCCCGATATAATCAATTCACAAAATGAATCATATCAGTGGCAATTGTCATACCACAGTTGATTCCATAAAAATCGGACCACATAATTTTTGCGTGTCTAACTTTCAAGTTTTTGTTCCAGATTGTACAGATCCTACAAGAGTTTAGAAGGAGGATTCGCATCTGAAGCACTGGGAGATCTCACTGGAGGATTAACCGAAATTCATCTAGCGAGCCAGGAACACTGGAATGATAGCTTGTACGATAAGATACTAGAATCGTATCAGAAACACTCTTTCATGGGATGTGCCATAATGGTAAACATAAGTATTGTGATGAATATAGTACTAACGGCGGTTTTAACTAATTTATTTTCCCATCTTTCAATTCATATCACAATTTATATCACTCTGTACTACTTCAAATCAGACTATCTTGGTTAAACTCTAACTGTGTCTGCCCTCTGATATGAAATCGGCTGTCTATTTAAATCCAAAAATGTCACTTTTTGAGATTGTTATCGAGAGCTGAGATTCTTCGCTAGCTTCTATAGGTGATTCGATCTGTTCTAGAAATTGCCAGCTAGTATTTCGACATACCTAGTGACATATCATCGCTATCTACGGGTGAACGCCGATGGAGCGTTCTATGCAAATGACGCGACAGGTCTGGCCTCAGTTCGTTACAGTATTTTATATAAATAGGCACTGATGCAGTGCAGGATTGTAATTTTTTTTACCGAGCTCAATCATCGAAGCTGCTTCCGTGGTAATGTAAATACGATAGTAGACTATCAGACTATCAGTATGTTCCAAATCAAGTCAGAATCTATTCAAAATTGCCATGTGGGGATTTTCGGGGTCGGAGATTATGACTTTTTAGTCAAAATTCATAATATCAAGATGGAGGACAATTTTTGTGATCATTATGATCCGGCTCATATACATTTTACTTGAGAATTTAGGTGAAAAATATTTTAAAAGAAAAGCTTTATTTAAAAAAAAGACACCTACATTGGTTTATTCGCGACGAAGAAATGCTTTCAGATGATGTATATGACTAGAGAAGTTGAATTAAGGATACTATATTTGCACTTGATATGCGTTTAGGGAATGAGTACATCAAGAAAATCCAATACATCCAAAAAAAGTTCCCCTTGGGAACAAAAATCTTCGTTCCTCGAATTGTACAATATTTTGTGGTTTTCTAACTATAGAGGGTGATAAGTTTTCAAATGAACATAGTTTATATCAACAGAAAATATGAAGAATTATATGATACCAATACCAAATAAATGTTTTCTAGTTCGTTTTAAAAAAGAAATCGTAAAATGGCAGTTTGAAAAACATTTACCAGTGATTTTCAAAATTTATCCCACCGACCCTATTTTTCTGCTCTTTTCTTTTGCTCATAATTTTTCTTTAGAATAGTTCTACTGCTAAGAATGGACTGGTGGGTTTGCATGCCTATAGCATAACTGAAGTCGCTGAGGTTCGTTCTATACAAGGAAATCTCATCAAACTACTGAGGATCAGAAATCCATGGGGACAAAAAGAGTGGATAGGAAATTGGTGTGACGGGTATGTTATCATCTTGTTTCAAAACTAGTAGCCCAGTTGCCAAAATGCGTAATGATTTTATAACGTATGCCTTTTAGGGTTTTGGTAGTTATAAATTTAATGATCGAATAAGCAAAATTAGCGATATCGCGTGGAACATAACAATACGGATAATAATAGTAATAATAGTAGGTACTTTATTTTCTCAAATACATGCAAAAACACGTATAGATTCAACAATGCCCTATTTCTCAACACATCTGAGGGCATATGGTGACTCTTCGGACCAAAATGAGAAAAAGGCACCACAAGCCCCCACCATCCATATCCAAGCACTCTCACTAAATATGATGGCGCTTGATTCAATGTTAATATTCGATGAGTATCCAACGAAAATGTAGAAATGCCATGACGCAATTCCATAATGTGTAAAAAATACTTTTTCAGTTATATTTCTATCCAGAATTCATCATGAATATCCAAGTACTTCTTTTATTGCTCTGCTAAAAAAATATGCTTTTCATTTCGTTAATTTCTCATAATATTATTTTAAAAACTAATTAGGTCACCCATATATTGATCCTTCTGGTATATTTCAAAAATATTCTTCAAAATAAAATGATAATAATCTATTTGAATGTTTCACTTATATTCTGGGAAGGATTTTTTGGAATAATCTATTTAGTTGATCTTCGACGATCTTCCTGAAATATATTTAAAATATTCTAATGATAATAATCTATTCTAATATTTTAGTGATATTCATAGAAACATTTTCTAGAATAATATTGCATCTGGTTTACCTTATGATAATATTATAATAATTGAGGATGAGGATAAAAATATTCCTGAAATATTTATTTCATATTCCTTGTGAATGTTATTCAATTATCATCCAATTTATCATGATTGTGAGAACATTTTATGAATATTCTGTGCTTCCTGGGTTATCAAACGCTTTTAAATGTTTCTGCTTGTCTAGTGCATTATAGATTTGTAATATCTTCCATCGACCTTTCTTATCTGAATCAATAATGAAAATATGACAAAATTTTATACTTGTTCAGAGAACTAAACATTATTTTATTTAACAATTTTTCTAAAACTTTCGCAAATTGGTCTATAATTTACCATCTTTTGCTTCTCTCCGCTCTTAAATCAAGAAAAACAGTGTGAATATCAAATCGTTTATACAGATCTGTTCATAAAATACCCAATAATAGATTATCATATCTAAAAATTGACATGTTTTGATCAAACAGTTTTTGTCAGATCGTTAACTAGCAGTTGAAATGCCTACCCAGTGCCTTATTGCCGTTAACCACGGGACTTAAAAAAATCAATACGCAATATACGCTATAAAAATAAGGAATTTTTTGTTCAAACGTATCTGTTTTTCAGGTCGCAGAAGTGGAATACAGTCTCCTCTGATGTAAAAGCTGATCTTTCTCTGCGAGTTAGAGAAGATGGTGAATTTTGGATGGAGTTCAAAGATTTTATGAAATGTTACGACACTTTGGAATTATGTCACCCTAATCCAGATGTTGGAACGAAACATTGGAATAGTTGCATGTTGGACGGGGCTTGGAGAGCTAATAAAGGTGAATTATATAGCAGATAACCGATGAATGAAGCATCTTGAAATTTAAATGAATCGAATAACCTGTGACCATCACAACTCTGATAAAATAGAATCATTAATCAAAAAACTAGTAGGTAACATATCTTCTTGCATAAATAATATATTAAAAAAATTTTTTCAAACAATAACGTAAAATATAATTACCTAATTTACTTCTGCAGAAGCGAATGAAATGAAGTAAATTTTTTTCAAGTCATCTCAATGATATTGTTTCATCAGTTGTGTTGGTTAGATTACTCCATGCATTTCAATCTTATTGTAATAACGGTAATTTATTTGAAACTTACTGTGTGGTATCAAATTAATCGAAATAAAATGCTCTTTTTTTCTAATTCGACATGCCAACATATTGCCATTTGAAAAAAATTGACACCTAATAATAATTTAAACATTTTGACTGATACAGTAAAGTTGTATTTTTTCCAATATTATATAGAACTGAAATTAGTGATTTGATCGTATCCCCATGGCCCCCTAAATGAAAAAATAAAAAAGGGTTGGTGAAAAACTGACGACTGACATATGGTTGTATTCAGAATGTCATATGGAGACAAAAGAAGTGAAAATATAGTCCGTGTCCCATTAAAAAATCGAAAGTTCATGTCACAATCGTCACTTCCAGTGAAATCGAAAGTTGAATGAAGCTGATGAGTTTCTTCATCTCCTGTAAAAATAGATCTTCAAATTTGATGCCACTATATCTTCAAAAATATAAAAGTTATATGCCGCGGACGGCAGGTATTTACTTTTTTGCTTCAACCTCTTACTGAACATTTTTGTAATACTCGTATTAGCATTTCCTACTTTTCAGATAATCCACAATACGTACTAACTTTGAAAGGAGAAGACACGACCAGCACTCATACCGTGAAAATTGGTTTGATGCAGAAAAACCGAAGAGTTCACCAAAAGACAGAATTGGCGATAGGATTCAAAGTACTGACGGTGAGTTACCCGGAGTATTTCTTATAAAAAACCTCAATTTATAATTGAATATTTTTAAGGTTGAAGGAATTCTGGTACACACGAAACTTCCAGAAGACTATTTACAAGTAACGGGACATGTGAAATTGTTGAATGGAAAGTATGTCATAGTTCCCATCGTTGAAAAATTGGATGGAAGTTGTTGCGAATATTTACTTAGGGTGTATTCAACTGCTGATTTCGATTTACGGTAGTGGTTTCTGGATTTGAATTCTGATGAATAACTTAAATGGAGCATGAAAGTAAATAAAAATATTGCATTCATATATTTTGTCCTTTTAGCTCTATACCTATTATTTTTATTATATTTTTCTTCATTATTCTATTATTATGTATCATGTTCACAAATAATTACGTATGACTATATAGCAAACATACTGTCTATATCTGAATAAAATTGTCTGAAAACAATTTGAGATTTTTTTTCATTATTTTATATTATGTAATAGCTATTTGTGTATTTAGAGCGCAAAGTGATTGATTGCCGCTCGACAAAGAGAGTTTGGAGAGCGGCCCCAGTTAACGCAAACATCTAGGAGTTGTTGCTTTCTTGATTATTATGGTAACAAAATGAGTTGCATTTAGACTTCACTGTTACCACTTAGTGATGCCAAATGTTATGAATGGTTCACAATTTTCTTCTGGTTAGTGTCGCTTTGAAGCACAAAATGTGAAGAAAATTGCAAAGCACATTAACATGAATATTGGTTTCATTGCGATTTTGTCGGTATAGAAGGAATTAGGTTGGTAACAAAATCGAGCATGACATTACCACCACGACACAAAATGACCAGAGTTGTTTGTCGAGCCGAGAGTCAAGTAGAATTTATATTTGGTTGACGCCATAGTGTGTACATAGTGTTCTGTTTGATTCTTTTCATTTCAATAGTTTTATCACGTGTTTATTAACATTGCCCAATTATAATTTTTGCTAAGAACTGTATCCCTTCAAGGACCGGAACGGTGAGTAGAAACTTAAAAAGGTAAATTCAGTGATTTACAGAATTTGGCATTTTCAGGATAATTACTGATTTCGCGTCGAAGAAAATGCTGTCCAGAGGATTGGAGTTGAATTATAGATTTTTCTACATTTCTGTATATTGTTTTATTCATGATTTAGACAGAGTTTGATAGTTTTTTTTGTTTGTGAAAGGTATTTACTACGGAATAAACTCACACATTTGTTTTTCTAGCATTCCATTCCATATGAACCTCAGTAAGAATAATAATATTGCGGAATAATTTCTATTTATGTTGAAACATGGCGAGTTTTGATTTATTCTTGACATACCTACAAGAGGATCAGAAAGTGAAGCGTATTTTTAAAGAAATACCAGTCCACCCAATTTCACATTGTTACATCGAAAGGGTCTCAATGTGCATTCGATTCCGAAGTATAAATGGAATGTCACATTGGGCTAATTTCAAGTCATATTTTGCATCAAATTTTGATGTCTCGACATGACCAACGGGGCACCGAATAGACGTTTATGCGATAATAATGGAAGTCACTTTGCGATTCACTGGTGTGATCTGAAACATGAATGTGAATCCCACTACCATCTCTGAGACCATTCTGAGTTGACTGGGGCAGTGATACACTTTGCTTTGTGCTCGAAAATACACACACACATGATTTTTTTCTACAAACGCAGCTCTTAGACATAAAAACTATCGACACTTCATTCAACATATCGATATATCATCGCATTGTTAACAGGGTATCCATCGCCATTTGATAGTCTTGCGAGTTTTCACAAAAATGAATTTTTCATGGGAAATTATAAGTTTTAACGCCCCTGTATAAACCTAACGGAAGTGCAAGTAATTCCTGGTCTATGGAGGCGGATATATAATTTTAGTACCTCTGCGTCCTCTGATACTTATGGCTAGTTGGTTTTGCGAGTTTTCACAAAAATGATTTTTATGGGGTAATTTTAGGTTTTATCGCCCCTGTGTGAATTTGACGGGAGTGCAAGTAATTCTGGTCTATGAAGGATATAGAAATTTAGTACCACAGCGACCTCTGACACATTTCGCTAGTTGTGGAGTATTGCAAGTTTTCACGAAAATGAATCTTCAGGAAAATTTTTAACTCTTATGGCCCCTGTATAAATCTGACTGAAGTGAAAGTGATTCCTGGTCTATGGTATATAGAATTAGTACCACATCAACCTCTGTGATACATATCGCTAGTTGATATATGGTCTTATGCCTGTTTTTACGAAAATGTATTTTCCATGTAAAAGACTTTGTCAATAAAATTTTCCTATAACTTGATTCAAAAATTGAGTTTTATCAACCCTGACCCATGTATAAACAGAGACCCTGTACAACCCCTATACGAACACTACCTGCTCCATTGAATAAATACAACAGAACAGTATTGTAAACGATACCTCCCACGCCACTGGACGTTCACGTAAAGGCTCGTTCATACCGTTGCGAATATTCGCAATTTTTTTGCGATTCTACTCATACGACGTATAAATTGCAGTGAATGATGAATCATAACATGCCATTTTCCACTATTTGGGGTGAGATATTGATTACTACATTGCCAAAAAATTACATGATCGCCTTGTGCGAATATACACAAGGGTATGAATGAGCCTTGACTCTGGAAATTTTGGGTGCTGACATTCAGCTGCTATCTTCACACTCCTGTCAGCAAAACCCATTACAGCCCAAAGAGACTGAACTAACAGGAGGGTTTAATAAGCTCTAGCCAATCAGAATCTTGTAGCATCAACGCGTCATAGTGACGTACTTGGACATGAGTACAGAGTCGAACTCGAACCAAGCAACAAAACTGTCACTGTCTATAGAGAACGGCGGCCATAACATGTCCAACTACGTCACATTTCGTCACAAATGTTCTTTCATCTCTTTCTATTAGTTCCCCATTGTATTATGGGGTATTAGACTCTCCTGTTGAATAATGTTTAGTCTACTTGATTAGAGCCAACTTAAACCACGTTCAACGTTCAATAACTGATATGGAGTACTTTGGAAAAGACAAAAAAATATAGAGAGATATTACAATCAAGCCAGGTAGTATTAAAGGCAACTTTAATTTGATAGTGACTGCTACTTTTCTGTGATTGAAAACAATATGCAAGTTCCGTCTCTTCGTCCCTTATTTACTCGTGATTGACAGATGCGTTCTTGTCATTAATCAAATTTGTATCTTGGATTTTTCTTTCTACATATTCAATTTAAGAATCAGAACAAATTATTCTGATGATAGAATTGCTCAAAAACGAACTTCTTCGTCGACTCTTGTTGAAAATCTCATGAGCTGAGGACTGTACGAGGTCATACTCACTATAATCCACTAATCATGTCAGGATAATTTTACGATCTCACCCGAAGTTGTAATGAAGGAATAGTAATCCTCGCCTTCAAACCTCCAGTATTTTAATAAAGTTATCCCCATTCCAGATTCACACTGCGCGCGTGCGTACATGTCAACAATACGTCGAGTTTATTGATGCTTGACGTTATTCAGTACGGCAGTTATATAAGTATCTTTTCTAAGTCAGTGCCTAAACTAAGCTTTTACGCACTGCTGACAGTGTGTAAAGTAGTACTTTTTCGTACAAGTGCGTAAAAAATCACCTGTGCGTAAAATCATCAACTGTGCGTAAAGTAATTTTTTACACACTGTTCATACATTTGTGCCTTTTTGAAAAATACAGTATTTTGCGTCAAATATAACTCGGAAGTCTTTATTTGATAATACGACGACAATTCATATCATTAAACATTCAAATTAATGATATAATTGCTACAGTTTGGAAATATAATAACTGTCAAAGAAAAAACTTTGCATGATTCACTTTCGTACAGGGCTTTTTTGTATTCGCGTGTTTGTTGAACTCGGCTGCGCCTCATTCAACAAACTTCACGCTCATACAAAAAAGTCCTACTTTACGAACTTGTATCATAAATAGCTATTCTAACCTTCACCCCAACAAAAAAAGTACATGTACCTATTGAAGTATGATTCATCATTTACCGCAATTTTCTCGCCGGATAGTGGTATGTGAGTATTTCGTATATGAGAAGTACAAACGTCTCTGTGAATCGCAAAATATTGCGAATATTTGGAAGGGTATGAACGAGTCTTACATTATTCATATTTGCCAATTTGACATATTGTTGGATTGTTTCATTGGGCAACTGGTTAATTTCTGATGTGAAAAGCCAATCAAATAAACAAAAAGAAAACTAAAATTAGTGTCTGATAGTTTTATACAGTCGTGGCCATTAAATCGGGGAAGAAGAATTCTAGTGCGCATGTTTCATGCTTCAGATTTTTTTATTGGCCGATTTGCCGGTTATGACGTAGGTGGGGCGAAAAAGAATGATTGCTGTTGTTGACGCGTCATCTTGCTCTTTCGGGTCTCTTCCTTGCTTGCTTTGTGTTGGGTCCTTTGGTTGTGCCGGTATTTATTTATCAAATACTTATATTTGATTTGAAAACGTATTCACATTATTTATTAACAAATAATATAATAATCATATTAGTGTGCAATGGAGAACGGACAAGATTTCTCATCGGACGTTACCGCTGAACAAAATCAGCAAAATGGTTCTGGTGATGCTCCTCAAAACGACAGCGGTAGTGCAGATACTCCCGGTCGCGATGATGATAGGTAAGAAATGGAATTGTTTTCCTATTAATTGAATGTATTTTCCTCATGTTTACGTATTTATCGTACTGTTTTTTCCTATCATATATTTATCACCGTATAAAGTAGATGGCGGTTTTACAAGATTTTAATGAATCTGGATCAATCTTTGCTCGTTAAACACTTTGCATATATCAAATACTCATTTCGTTTAATTTTGTTCATAGGCAATGTGAATTTTTTTCTATTTTTGCGTTTTGTAATAGATTTTTGCTATTTTGCTGTTTCACGAAGTAACGAAGACCAAGCTGCCTTGTTTCAACTCTCATGGGAGAAAATGGCGGATCACGCTCATTTTGGCGCGCATTTTGAATTTGCTGTTTTTATCAAGGATCATTCCAATTCAACCAAGCCGAGACTTTTCCGTTTCCAGCAATAAGTATATATTTCTCAATTGAAATTTTACCTCTCAGATGATTTGATTGAATCTGAATAATTTTCACTTTGAGATTTCACTAATTTTCTTGGTCTAGTTTGTTGATATAAGAATCAATTCGGTACCGGTAATAGGATGCCAGGTTTTAGGATACCTTTCATATCCAATTTAAACATGGTTCCTTTTCTCCAGGTGGCTGAGTCAGCTAAGTGGAAGATGGAATATGGAAGGACGTGGAGCACTAGGACCCATGGTATTTATCCTTGGGCACTTCTTCTGCCAACACTTAGTAAACTCAACGTTAACAGTTCAATTTGAACAAGTCCAATTCTAATTTAATTGTTTTATAACATTAAATTTTGCTCTAGTTTTTTCACAGATTTTTCTCAGTTTAATATAACTTTCAGATCAGTTTGAGATTGCAGATCCATTTGATTGAACTAGGATTTAATCTTTGCAGTTTCCATATATTTTCTTTGCATTTTCTTGTTCTAACGAGTCTTGAAACAAAATATTTAAGCATTTGAAAAATGCTTAGGAACTATCAACGTTAGTCACTATTAGTAAATGAAAATTTTTCCATTTCAGGAAATTGTTTATTGGTGGTATGAACTGGGAAACTACTGATAGTAAGTATTTTTATTTTTTAATTATGTTGATAAGTAATAATTTTTCTTTCATCAATTGAGATTAAATTGAAATCAAATATTATAAATATACTTTTTTGAACTCTGGGCATTGTTTGCTGAAATGTCACAATTTTCCATTAAAGCTAGCTGTCTTCGGAGAATAACAAAAAAAAAATATGGAAGGCTTGATTAGCATTTAAATAAAATCAATATACAAAATGTAATGATTTTGAAGGAACTTGCCAAGCACTCTCGTTCCAATTTTCTTCCAAGGACTGTTTCTATGTATCTGATCATTTCATGAAGAGGTTGAAGATTGTTTCCAATATGCAAAGGATAATAAGCTATTGAATGCACTGAAAATGCGTAATAGTAGAAACACATTATATGAAAGTTTGAATTTTTTTATGTGAATACAATATGAAACTAAAGAGACACCAAAACTGTTCACAACTAACAACTAGCGATCTCATCGGCAGCTTGGTTGAGAAACAATCTCATTTTTCTTTTGTGTATGGTATCAATCAGTATAGTAATTAGTAACTAGGACTTTCTAGCAGGGTTGATTTTTTTCAATTTTAATTGCTGTGAAAAAAGTTGCTGAAGCAGAAACTCATCAGGAAATTCAAAAAAGGAAGATAATTTTTTTTTGTAAATATCCGAAGAGGTTTTCTAACTACTGTAAATCTACACACCCGTTTTTTTTTTCAAATATTTCTATAGTAAATTAATGTAAAAAACAAATGAATAATATATACAATATATAGAATGTTGTAACAGCATTCAATATTTGTGGTTCATATAAATTGAAAACCCATGTGCAGTTTCAGTTGTATGGGTAGGATTTTGTTTCAGTTTGAATTTAATTTCACTGGTTTGTTTCATATTCGTGGGTGACAATCTATCAAAAATATATTTTATTGTTGAGGGTTTCAACCTTATTGACAAAGCATGTATGTATCACTTGAATAATATACTATAACAGATGTAAATAAATTAAGAGTTATAGGTAAAAGGTTGTACCAAAGTGAGATTTTGGAATGTCACTAAATTATAAATAGTTATGTATTACATGTAGGTACATATTTTATGAAATAAAATGAATATTTTACAAGTGTAGAAGTTCAGAAGTAAAATCAGAACATTTGACGATATAAGTCTAAAATTATTAAAAAAAATTAAATACGACTTAAAAATATGAAAAGTTTAAAGTTAGAGTACATGATATCAAGGTTGGCACGATTAAATCATTTTGATTCAAATCATGATTTAAATCGCGATTTAAATCAAATGATTTTTATCGCGATTTAAATCAAATGATTTTTCAACGAAAATCAGTGATTTAATCAAATGTCTCTTTGACAAGGCATTTTTTATAAATTAAAATTAGTTACGCACTGCAATAACAATGTTAAACAAAACTGAACGAATGTATGCTTGTTAAAATGAAAGTAAGACCGTAATTGCATGCGAAGTTTACAAAATGGGAAATTTCCCTCTGACGCGGGATTCCCCTCTTCTCTTACACCCAAGGGCGCGTTCTGTTTTAATAGTGATGCAAATCTACCAGGTTTTATTTAATGTAGCCATTTTCACCGGTTAATCAGGCTGATTAACCGGCTATGATGTCCTTCCAAAAATAGCAACCATATTGGAAAAGTGGCGCGCATTTAATAAAAATAGGTTATTTTTTCATGATTTCACTTAATTTATTTTTGTTGGCTATAATTAGCCGCGGTTAAGTAACCTTTTACATTACTACGTTTTATGCAAAAATATAGTTAAACTGTATGATAAAAAAAAATCAAAAAGACCTTATAAAAGGTCTTTACATTTTAGCTAAATTCTTGAAGAATTATTTTGCTCTACCTGATTTTTGTTCTGACTTGAAAATGAGTGAACTTTTTAAGGGTTCCGTAAAATTCTGATCCTTATAAAATAATAACAGCAATTTTAATAAATCTATTGGATGTTAAATGGAAAAAGTTATCAGTATACTTCAAGTATTCCTAGTAACCATAATTTTTTCATTCTTGCATTACAATCCCGTTTTTATGATGATTTCCTATTGTCAGTTCTGCTACTGAGTATTTTTGACGATAATTCCAATCCTGATGTTTATTTTATATTACTTCTGAAAGAAAGATTTTTCCAAAAGTTCCATGGTAACATTATTTCTTGTTCTTTCAGAGGATCTTCGGGACCATTTTTGTCAATATGGTGAGATTGAGAGCATAAATGTGAAAACTGATCCGAATACGGGAAGGTCCCGAGGTTTCGCATTCGTTGTTTTCAAGGCGGCTGAAACATTAGACAAAGTGGTTGCTGCAGGTGATCATGTAATCAACGGAAAGAAAGTTGACCCAAAGAAAGCCAAAGCTAGACACGGTAAAATATTCGTTGGAGGTTTAACGACCGATCTCACTGATGACGATATCAAAACCTATTTTGCTCAATTCGGAACGGTAAGAACATAATCATTTTGATTGATTCATGGGCTATTTTCAAAACTCAATTTTTACAGATATTGGAAGTAGAGATGCCATTTGACAAAATCAAGAACCAGAGGAAAGGTTTCTGTTTCATCACATTTGAATCTGAACAAGTTGTAAATGACCTGCTCAAGAGGCCCAAACAAACCATCAAAGATAAAGAGGTATGTTTTCTTCATTCAGAATTGGGTGATGTAAAGAGTTTGTTGTAAAATGTTTTTTTTGACACGATCAGTATCGGAGCTTACCCTCCAGCTGGTGGCCTTGAGATTTCTCTTCTATGGGATCTTTGCCACAGTGTCGTAGATAAAGTGCCCTTCGGGAGGCGCAGAGATCATATTCCATAGTCATTGTGTAGTCCCTGGATGATGACACTTTGAAAAACCATGTTCTCTACAATCTTTCACCAAAACTGATATTAATTGAATGAATTATTTTTTATAAAAAAAAACAAAAAAAGATTGACATTGACTGCAGTTTTAATTACAATTACAATTACAATTACATTAGTCATTGTGTAGTCCCTGGATGATGACACTTTGAAAAACCATGTTCTCTACAATCTTTCACCAAAACTGATATTAATTGAATGAATTATTTTTTATAAAAAAAAACAAAAAAAGATTGACATTGACTGCAGTTTTAATTACAATTGTCCTCATCTTTATGAATCGTCTGAATTTAAACAAATATAACAAATGTACAAAAACAATTTTAACCTGTCGGATGTTTTCTGTTTTTGGCCTTTGGGTTTTTCGTTTTTTTTTCTTTCAAAATGTACATACTCTACACAAAACTTTTTGTTGCTGCTAGTAGAGTATAAAGTAACTGCCAAGATTTTCAGATATTATTATCTGTTACTTTCAACGAAACGGAAAATATGATTATATTGTAATTACCTGAATACTGAATGATGATATGGGGAAAAATATTTTTACTCGAATTCTAATTTTTTTTCTTCGAAAATGTTTTTATTTATTGAAACTCGGTCCAAGTCAGATAGAGGGTGACTATTTGAAGACCAATTTTGTCCAAAAAATTATTCATGCATTGATAATACACCTTAGTGTCTGGATAACTGGAGACCCACCTCGGATTCGCATTAGTACAATTTATATACATATCCTTTATTTAGTCAAAGACTAATACACAATAATAAATCCTTGTGTAAAAATATACAATAAACAACACAAAAATAGGAACATTAGAAAAACAAAGAACTCTATCACGGAGGATTAACAGATAAAAAATGGTAATGAAAAATTTTTTTAAAAACACTGGGGATTAGTTCCATCCAACAGATGCTTTTTGAGTGTTATTTTAAATCTGTTGAGAGAGTCTTTGCTCTTGAGTCTAGAAGGTAACTCGTTAAATTCTTTTGAGCCTTTAATGACAGTAATTGAGTTTTCAGTATATTTTTTCCCAACTTGTGGAACAACGTGGAAATTGCTTCTGGATCTAGTCTCCTAGTGTCGGACTTCAAAATTGTAACGCACCTACTGTATCTTGAAGTTGGTGCTCTACCACTTCTTATTTTGTAAACCCCCACTTTTAACTTTGGCAGAGTTGACGTACAAACATGGAATATAAATCATTTTGAATGGTATCGTCGATACTACTTTTTGAAATAAAAACAATGTGGTTGTGACACATCGTTTAAAAGAGAATTCAATTATCTTTTCAACTATTTAGTTTTTTTCGGATTTCGTTAATATTTTTTTACCATAAGTATTCATAATATCAAACTTATTGATTGCAAATCAAAGAAATAATAATTGATAACTACTGATACATTATTTGAATAATAATTAAATTCACGTGTTTACATATTTGGAACGCTTGAAATGTAGATATATTGTTTGATCAAAAATAAATATATCGGGAAGCACAATAAATATATTAATCGAATTTAGGCGAATGACCAAAATGTTTCGGATTTACCAATTCAAATTGGTACTTAACAACGTTTAGGCGCTTTTGGTTATCAGATTGGTTTTCATCCAATCACGTCACGAATCAGCTGTTTACTGTCAAAGTTGTCACCAAAATTTTGCGGTCTAAAGAACGTGCATTTACCCAAGATTTAAGTGTTATAAAAAATATAAAAAAGTGCCAATATAACATGGGATGCAGCATTGCCTAGAGCAAGACTCTGCATTCCCCCTATACAGCGTCGCTGTCTACGCCGGTTAAAGGCCAGATGGGAACGGACTTCTCGCAGCGAGGCATGTCCATATAGCGCCGAAAGGAACTCACGGACAAAAATTGAGAGAGAGAGAGAGAGAGAACCCTCCAGAGTTGTTTTCAATTTTCGGTTATTATTCTAAACAAAACTAACCCATTTCAGACAGTTTTTTGAAAAATGTTGGTCCTTTTTCACGATATGGCGGCAACATATTCATTATTCTCATAGGTATATAATGCATTATGTTGGGAGGCAACCTATGAGGTAAAAAACAAGGTACCTATTTCTCTACTTTTATAAATAAAATCACTCCCTGGATACTTTTTAAAACCATTGCAAACATCCAATATTACTTGCTCTCATTTTGGAAAGCGAATATATTTAGTATTTAATTTCAATATCAAGTATAACACTTTATTTACAACCGTCATTACTGTGGCTGGGCATAATCTAGACCTTGTTCCAACGCTTAACAACGAATCTGGAGTAGCCATATATACCATAGAAAAACTAGGAAATGGGTCTGTATGTCCAGTGTATCGCCTGGATAAAACGTTGCTGGTGTCAACTTTTCCTTAAACTTCTACAAGTTTGTGGAAAGTATTTTTCTCCATAGCCATGGTTCTTTTGCTGTTGACGGCATTTCTTTAGGAGGGATACACTTCTCGTTAAAAGCAAAAATACTCCCTAGTGTTGAATTGATGCCGTGAATAATGTAGAAGTAACACTTCATTTTCATCGAATAGGAGCACACAAATCTCAATTTTGTTCCACACTAGTAAAGTTCTCCATCAATAATTACATATAACTAACTTAAGCAGACTCACTGTTTATTTGCAAAAACACTTTTACCCAAACGGTGTCTCATATATAACCTTGTACAGTTTAATTATTAGATTTTTAGTTCCTGATATTGTTAGACCAACAAATAGCTAATTTTGTTCAAAGTTAACTGGGTTCAGTGAAGACGGTAATTTTTTTAATGAATCTGGAAACGTTATAACATTAAGGGGCGGGTTGTACAAAACTACTTCTCCAACAGTTTAAGTAAACTCGCGTCAGTTGCTAAGGATTAGCCAATTAAATTTCTAGTTCCTTGGCAACTGAACTTGGTTTAGTTGAAATGTTGGTGAACTTGTATTGTACAACTCGCCCTAAGAGTTTGAAAATAAGTTCTGCATAGGGGTATTTTGTTTATCACCGTTTTCAGGTTGCTATTGACTTTCTAAAAATTATTTCTTTTTCTACAGGTTGATGTAAAGAAAGCCACACCCAAACCTGATCAGATGGGTGGTCCCATGATGGGTGGACGTGGAGGCCGTGGCGGTCGTGGTGGCGGCATGAGGGGAGGTAGGGGAGGTCGAGGAGGTTACGGATCTCAAAATTGGAACCAAGGCTATGGTGGCTACGGTGGATATGGACAAGGTTACGGCTATGATGGCGGGTACGGACAGGGGTATGATTACTACGGCAGTGGCGGATACGGAGGCTACGGTGGATACGATTACTCCAATTATGGCAGTTATGGTAAATACTCCAACGACAGGCATTAGGTTATATTGTTAGTTGCGATATAGTTACTTGTCGGTGCCTTTTTGTAAGATCTTGTACTTGTCTGTTGTTTGGGAAGTACCGGGTTGGCTGTAATGGGTAGGAATCTTTTCGTTTTGTGTGTACTTTATCCATGGGCTATCTATGACCAGTCTTGGTGGTATCGGACAATATTAAATTAATTTTTTTTGGGTGTAATTCATGTGACTGTTTCAATTTTCTTTCATTACCTTCAGCTCGGTATCTTCTTTGTTCACGCTGAGGAACTATATATGAAAGTGTGATATTCACACTGATTCCCTGTCAAATTATTTAATTGTATGTTTTTATTATTTAAGACATTATATTTACATCTTAGTCAACACATGTCTTGATCCTATACTTTACACAGGTTGACTTTTACATATATTTGATAGATACAGTGGAATGACATTGTGAATAATTATCTACAGCTTGAATAAAGCATTTGTTGAAACTTGAAATATTCACGATATATGTTTCATTGATTTTTCTCTTTCACCTTGAGCTTCCATGAACAAAATTTTATTTCGAAAGTGTGTATATTTGAAACACTTCCAGTTAGTATGCTGAAGCTGCAGCAGGAATATTTGTTTTAGTAAATTGGTAAATATTGTTCTACAAATACAAGTCAACAAAACGTATATTTTTTTAGAAATACCACTTGAATTGAATTTCTTTGACGTCAAGTGTATATTTCGAATTCCAATGTCAGATTCTGTTGTGGCTTATACAGTTCATCTTTTTTTTTAGTTCCAGCCTCCTGTCAACTTGAATGTTTTGAAGAACAAACATGAAACAAAACCCATTTTGCGTAGTATCACCGATACTACTTTTTAAAACAAAAGATATTGTGATTGCTTGATAGAGGGGGCTCATTAATTTTAATTTTTCAAATGGCGTGTGAAGTCAAGTGACACATTGTTGAAAAGAGAATACATTTTTTTCGGATTTCGTTTCGAAAATAAAAAAAAAGGTTGAATAGATATTTGAATTATCTTTTCAACAATGTGCAATTTGAACCCCTAGCCATTTGAAATTTTTTAACTGATGTGCCCCTCCACCCCTTTATTGGGAAACCATAATATCTTTTATTTCAAAAATTTGTATGGGTGATACCATACGAAATGGATTTTGTTCCATGTTTGTATGTCAAACCTTTCAAAAGTTTACAGGGGAGGACTAAAAAAAGCCGCACTGTATAGTAAATTAATATTTTTACACGCTTTCCATTAACTTCACTTGTATGTAACTTTGCACGAATGTAATGGAATCTTTAAATGCAACTTTCAGCCACTTCCAGTTCTATAATGATCTGAAATTTAACAATAAATTTTATCAGGTCAGAACTGAATAAAAATGCAGTATTATTGCATATACTGCTTGTAATTATAATAAAAATAAACTATGCATTCAAAAACTAAACAAACCCCTCATTTATATTATTATAAAAATAATAAAAATTAAATAAGTTACAATTCAACAAAACTAAAGAATCACAGCATTTATGGGCAAAAGCAATAAAAAAATTGAAAGATAATTAATATTAAACACCCCACGTTTTTTAATATTAAAGCTGAATTTTGAAGATTATTTTCTACTTCTTATACTCCATTTCCAAAATTGTAGATGCACGTAAACTGACGATGAGTCACTATCTAAAATTTTGGAACTGGACAATTGTTCCTATTACTTTAGTATTTTTAAACATTTTTTTTATGTGAGTTTATTGGAATTTGGAAAATTACTTTTCCTAATTGTTTTGTTCACCATGTGTGAAGTGGATTTTTTTTTTTACATTTTATTTCCAAGGTGCAGTTAGAGCCTTGGCATACAGTTATGTCCCGATAATTGTACTTTCAAATCTCAAATGCCGCTATTAGTTGCTAGATCACTTAACTAGCAATGCACAAGAATTTCTTGGGAATTCAGTGTCCTTCAGAGTATTAGCAAGAAACTCAGATGGATTATGAGGGAGGCGTAATTTTGTCTTGTTTCAAGCTCATTCAGTATTTTCTCACAAGCTTTTGTTGGTTCGAATGGAAATCGCATTAAAACCATTTTGGATTTGCTGAGAAGTGAGATGAAAATTCTAGATTTTATGTCTGTTGATGGCTTCATGATTTGAAGCTGAGTATTAGTTGGTAGCATTCATTTGTAACCTGGGTTTCGGAAACATTTGATGTTTCCATCCCAAAAACTGCGTCCAACTGAAATTGTTCCCTATTAATACCCTTGATTGCAGCTAATGTAGTGTTTCATGAATAAAAAAAAACAATTGTACTCCGATTTTATAGAAGAGAACAATAGTGGTGATTGACAACGCAGGTGGAGAGAGATATTGTTTTTGGGTTGAATTAGTGAGTAAGATTGCTATAATATTAAAATTTTTATACTGCTTTATCTTTTCAGGTGGCACCGGTGGTTACCAAGGCGCTAAACCTGCGGGGGGTAGAGGCGGTGGTGCACAACGCCAGCCAAGGCACCAACCATACTAAAGAATGATTGGAGATGTTGGCGACTCTTCTAATTTAATGGTAAATATTTTTTAATTTCGTTAAAAATATTACTTGCACACAGCACTTGAAATTTGTGTTAAATTTTAATGCAAATAGATGTACACTTCCTGACAAATAAAGGAAGGACACTTGATGCTTAAAATGGTTCATTGTTAGACATTATATATATTATATATATATATATATATATATATATATATATATATATATATATATATATATATATATATATATATATATATATATATATATATATATATATATATATATATATATATATATATATATATATATACATACAGGGCTATTCAAATTCGAGTCTATGCATGGGGATTTCGATAACGGTAAGAGATAGAGGGTTGGTTAAATGGGGGCAAAGTAGCGTATTTCAGAGGTTAATTATATGGATGAAAAAAATCTGACCTAGCTTCTTCAGTTCTGGAGTTATAAAGGAAAAATCGAAAATTTCGAAATTCTTCTTTTGCCTATATCTTTTTATTTTACGAAGATTTTTTTAAAATTTTGCCACTTTGCCATAGCAACTTTTTGTAGCCTTTCCAAATATCTGAATAAAAATTATATACAGGGTATCGTATAAATTGGGCCACCCTCAACTTTTAATTTTCAAATACGGACCTGTATTTTGTATTGCATTTTTTTGAATGCCAAGAGTCATGTTTCATATTGACGTAGTATTTTCATCTGAATTACAGAGTGTTTACCAGTAAAATTTCAAATTTTTTTTTAATTCCAGCTGTAATTAAAAAAAATATATCATAGAATAAGGTATAGAATGCATAGGATTTGGAAGAAAATCAACATTATTCGACGAAGATTGTCTTCTTCAAGAATTCATCCAAATTTCAGTTCACGCAACCCATGATCAATGTGCGAAAATGTGAAAACTTATTCTTCCTAGTACGTGTATGTGCATATAATCATTGGAAAAAAATCTTCGAATGGCAATCTTCATACTTCAGACACCAATTTGGAAATATTTTATTGTTACTCACTTTTCGAACTACCTATATTTTTCAGCAAATTCATGGGCATTCTCTTGCTATATACAACAATCATGATTAAACCATTTGAGTTCTCATAGTATGCTTTGGAAAATAAATATTTAGTTCACCTCACTTGTCAATATTTTGACAGTTTCTTGGAAATTATCGTTGGTATTTGATGAAAAATCTGTTAGTACTGAAAATGGGTTTCCCCACAGAGCAGAAAAGAGATATGGTTAACGTTTTCTACAGAAATAATAGAAACATTCATCTTTCCGCTGAAAATTATTTAGATCTGTACCCTGAAAGACATCAGCCGCATCCCACATATTTCAGACTTTTGGACAGAAACCTTCGCGAATATGGATCTTTCACAAAACCAAGGAGAAAATATGGAAACAAAACTCCTATTGAGTTACAGGAAAACATACTTCAAGCGGTAAGTAGGTAATACTGAAAAAATGTTAATTAGGCTCATCTCCATATTTCAGATCAATACAAATCAATCAAAATCAACAGTACAAATTGCTGAGGAATTGAATATGTCGCAAACTGCAGTATGGCGTACTTTAAGAAAAAACAGATTCAAATGCTATAAAGTTAAAATTGTTCATAAATTGTATCCAGGAGACGCCGAAAGACGGCAAAATTTTTGTAATTGGATGTTGCAAAAATTGGGCGATGACAGAAACTTTTTGAATAGTATTATTTGGTCGGATGAAACTCGTTTCACAAATTGTGGTGTTTTCAACAGGAACAACGAGCATGTTTGGTCACAAACCAATGAACATAATTTTAGAGAAGTGAGACCTCAAGTGCGGTTTGGTCTAAATGTATGGGCTGGAATTTTGAAGGATCGAGTTCTAGGTCCGTACATCTATGCCGGGACGCTCAATGGCGAACGTTATCTAGACTTCCTCAGACAAACTTTCAGTGAATATCTCGATGATATTCCCATTGCTAATTTAAATCGGTTGTGGTTTCAACACGATCGAGCTCGTCCACACTGCACAAGAGACATTAATCAATTTTTACAAGAAACATTTCAAGACAGATGGATAGCAAATAATAGGCCTATAAGATGGCCTGCAAGATCCCCTGATCTCAGTGTACTTGACTTTTTTTTATGGGGTACACTAAAAAATAGAATATATCAAAACGAAATTGAAAATATAGAAGATTTAAGAATTAAAATCATGAACGCTTTCGCATCACTACGGCGAAGAGATATTTTCAGAGCAAATAATAACTTAAAAAAACGACTCCGTAAATGTCTGGAACGAGAAGGTCGTCAATTTGAACATTTATTTTGATTATGATTACTTATAATGGCTGTTATTTCAATTCTTGATAATAATTAAACAAGTTCTTGTGTGATTAGTTAGAAAATATGAAAAGCTATGTATATGATCAAATACAATGTTATGTTTGTGACAGATTATGTTTGTGAGTTCTCAGCAGAAACAGTTACATACAACAGATCTTCTTCGTACTGAGGTCAATCGACAAGGGGATGAATAATTATTCTACTAGTGCTACATTATGGTAAAGAAAAATGTCTCTTGGAATTGTTGATTTTATTTTATTGTTATTCCGAACAAGTAGTGAGACTAGATAATCTGAAAATTCTGAAATTGATTATTCTTAAAGAACAAATTTGTCCGACTCACCTCTCATTCTCTGATATTATTCAATTAGAGTTGTTATGGAATAAAAAAATGTTGAAATTTTACTGGTAATAGTTCAATATTTCCAAAACACTCTGTAATTCAGATGAAAATACTACGTCAATATGAAACATGACTCTTGGCATTCAAAAAAATGCAATAAAAAATACAGGTCCGTATTTGAAAATTAAAAGTTGAGGGTGGCCCAATTTATACGATACCCTGTATATAATTTTTATTCAGATATTTGGAAAGGCTACAAAAAGTTGCTATGGCAAAGTGGCAAAATTTAAAAAAAATCTTCGTAAAATAAAAAGATATAGGCAAAAGAAGAATTTCGAAATTTTCGATTTTTTCTGTATAACTCCAGAACTGAAGAAGCTAGGTCAGATTTTTTTCATCCATATAATTAACCTCTGAAATACGCTACTTTGCCCCCATTTAACCAACCCTCTATCTCTTACCGTTATCGAAATCCCCATGCATAGACTCGAATTTGAAAAGCCCTGTATATATATATTTTAATCGAATAAACATCCTACCACCCTTGTGGTCTGTATAAAAACAAGGAATACTAAATACAATAAAATAAGTTGATACAATTAAAGAAATAGGTTAAAACTGAGTAAAAACAACCATTCTAAACTTCAGGTGTCCTACTTTTATTTGTTGGGAAGTGTACAGTTTCAATTTGATTTTATGATTAAGGCGGACATTAGGTCTATCATGACATTAACCATCTAAACTATTAGTTATCTGGAGCTTCACTCGAACATAAATAACTGGCCCTCAGGGAGATTAAAAACGGAGTTTACTAAGGATCGGTTTTGGCACCCTATACTTGATTTATGTGATTGATCTCAAGTCGAATGATGACTCTGAGATTATGCAATTTGCTGATGATACATCCTTCACTCCAAAATCTCAACGAGGCATTAGTATATAAAATGAAGGAAGCATAGTCGAATGCTGATGGTTGACAAACATTAAACGACTGCCTATAGATCAAAATGAATCGTACAATTGGAACAAAAAATATCTTGGGAAAAACATGTGGATTTTATTTGTAAAAAATTGGCCAAAAAGCATTTACGTTAAAATGAATTTTAATGGTCAAATCAACTATTGAAACCTTTGTCACTGTTTATGATTCTCTTGTCCCATATCTCTTATGGCCTAGTACTTTGTGGGCAATCGTCCTATTTAAAGACAGTATTTGGATTGCAAAGAAGTTTTGAGTCATTTTCTATTTCAAACTGGGTTATCAGGAAGACATTGAAATAATAATTATAAATAATAAACTGTTTACATTACCCCCTCTTTACGTCTATTCGTGTATATATTTTATAAAAAAAATTCCAATTTTATATAAATCAAAACCATTTTCATTTCCATTGTACCAGACAATCACAAAAAATCAGAATTGAATTTAAAAGACTAAATTACTGCCCTTTTTCGAAAAATGATTACAGTCCTATTTTATTTAAAAACCTACTAGGACATTTAAAAAACTTGAATACAGTTTCGTTTCAAATTACATGAAAAATACTTGCTTAGAAAACGCTTTGTACAGTAATCGACGAATTTTTAGCATTTGATTTCAACACCAAATAAAAAAAAATATTTCGAAGTTACAATCTATTTGTAGACAATGAATGGTTATTCTAGTCGCACCTTTGAAAACCTTTCACATAAACTGCGATATTTATATTGTAATTGTTTGAATCTTTTTTATTTTTTGTTATCCTTATACTTTTGACAAAACTTATAATATTTTTGCATTGTTATGAATAAAGGGTTGAAAAAAGGTTGAAAAACAAACGAACAACAAACAAATGATGTTTCATAAATCAAACCCGTTTTCATGTTTTTTCTTTCTTTATTTTTATATATGTGGTAAATTGTAAATGTAATAATCCTCCCTTGAATTCCTCATATGAGTCGAGTCACTAATGTTAATTTTGTTCAACAGGTATATTCATCTCATGTTCAAACTGAATTTTCCAATCATTCCATTTCATCACCGCGGCGCTTGGAAAATATCAACGTACAAAAGTTTATGTTTAACATAAAGCGAATACTAAAGAATTGTTTTTATTTTTTGATAATGGAATAAAAATCTTCAGGTAGAGAATCGAATCGATCATGATCAAGAGGTTATCAAGTTTTGTATTATGTCAATGATTTTATTTAATAGTCTGTGAAATGTAGATTAAGTTTATGTAATTGTATGAGTGCTGGAGGCGTTGTGTACTTCTCTTGTATGACAAAATTTAATCTAATAAAAGTTTTGTGTACACTAGTTGCTTTTATTTACCAGGTAGCAGATGATGTTTATGAGAATACATAATAAAAATACAATTTGAGCACCACACTAAGTTCAAAAAAGTACATGAAATTTGAAGAGGATGGTTTATAGTAAATAGCCACCACCCAGACGTGAAAAATGGAGATTGAAAAACAATATGGTCCAGCCGTATTTGAACCTGGAACAATCTTATGTTTAGTCGAGTGTGCTAACCAATTACTACTGCTGATTCAACCCCTTTGTTTTATTCGTTTTGGTTCTTGACAACAAGTTTTTGTATATGAGAAATAAAGTAAAATTTTCACTTATAATCTCCCAACTGCGTGAATTATTGACGGAAATTTTTCGAGTACATGAATTTCATGTATGAGATAAATTTCCTGCCATCAATTCAAGCACTCGGGGGATTCGGTAGGAAAATTAAACACCAAAATATATTAAATTAATGCTAATTATTCAAGACAAAACAAGTTATAACATCAGTGGGTCATGAATGGCTTTTTTTTTGACACAATGACAGATACGCATTCGTATTGTGGCGGTGTTTTGAAAATATGTGTCTTATCAGAAAAAATCGGAAAGCGCTTTGCTGGATAAAGCATAAAAGCGCTTTTCAAGTCTACTAGAAGGTCCAAATTATAGACCACTGAACCGCTTCAGCGGAAAATAAAGCGCTTTATTTATCTATAGCGGCTGGAAGACCTGTCAGCTGTCTATCACGTGAAGTGTAAAAACGGCAGCAGCCGCTGCATGCTGTGAGACGCATTGACAGCGTAACCACTAACCAGTTAGGCTCATTTTTCTAGTTCGTATTGTTGTAAGTTGTTTTCAAGGTTTTACAAGGATAATAAGGTTTTTATAAAAATTGCAGGGGTTGTGAGAACCATTAATCTCACCCCATTCGATTTTTTTGAGGAAAACGAAATTTCAAAACAAAACCTGATGGAAATAAATAATCAAGGAATATTCGGTAAGAGCTGTTGCTCTGCCCATGTTTCAAACAATGCGGCGGTCATGTCCTCATGCTAATAATAATAATAATATAACCAAAATAACCATATTGGACGACATCAAGGGTATCAAACCACGTCTCGTCAAGATATATCTCTATTCTCATTTCGATATTCTTTCATTTTGATATTCTTTCATTTTTCTCAAGTAATCTCGTCGATGGACAACGATTTGTGCTGACTCCATTACAACCATTCGTTTATCCATTTTTTTGTATTTGAAATCGAAATCAAGTAAAATGTTTCGCAAAGTATCTAACGAATTATAAACATAATCTTATACACACATCTGCGAATGTGTTCTTTGGAAGCTGAATCAAGTTTCTTGAGATTCTGTGTCTTTTTTTCGTTTGACAGAATGGTCGACAGCGTCTCCGGCTTGAATTGATTACTCTAAACACAGTAGCTTTGCTAATCTGGGTTACTTCTCATATCCTTTTCACAATTTGATTGAAGAAATTCTCATATTTCACGCGCGAACACATATTCAAAGTAACTCTGAGTTTGAATCTGTTGAGGAGAAAGTGCTAGGAATCGCACGTAAAAAGATGAGACCTCGTTAATCCTTGGCTCGCACAAGTTTCGACGAGGTCTGCCGTTCGTAAGGGGACGACAGCTGGTTAACGGAAAAGACAATTTCAAAATATATATATTTATATATATTTTATTAAATAATTCCATATGTTGCGTCTCTAGATCAGCTCCTACTTGGAGACATTCTGAATTAAATTCCAATTGGAGTGGTTCTGAATTAACTTCCACTTGGAGAGGTTCTGAATTAGCATCAAAATCTTCTGTTTCAACGACATCAACATCGAAAGGTCTCCAGAATGCCTTACCGGCGCACAGATAATCAATCTAATTAAGACAACTAAATAACGATATAAGTAAATATGCGTCTGAACTCTGAGTCTAGCTGCACCGCACTGTCTTGTAAATAAATCTTCTTGCAGATAGAAACTGATTGGAATTCGGCAGCGGCAGCTCAAAGAAGTTCGAAGCAGTTCGGTCTCTGACCAATAAGAATTTGACAGTGACCAATCAAAGGCTTTCTTTTGGTATTTCGCCCGTTTCTTTTATGTGATAGTACATCATCTCCACGTGGACTGCCCATCGAGTTTAGACGAGATAATAACATGTTATTTATGCCTATGCGAATTATCGACGGCCATTTGTATATTGATATAACCTCGAATGATTGCTTGGTTGTGTACTGTCTCAATTCTCAATTTATGTTCGTAAAGACTTCGTCGGAGAACGATGTGGCAAAAGGAGTCCCACATCGGAGATTTGCTGTGTGTGGGATTAGAAATATGGTTTCAACAAGTTGAATAGTACCTGAAACCATTTCTGGTGCATTTGTGAATCCCACTCCAGTAAGATATGGTTCTTCACTGATTGCGCGGCCTCTATAGGTATACTTCAAGTAGAATCTACTCCAGAAATCAATTCTTCTAGGCATACATTTTTTAACAGAAGTCTCATTTCTAGAATTCCGTCATCGCCTTCCTATTATCGAAAAATCAATTTGCCTTAAGCTTGGAATTCCTTCTCTTCTTCCAAAAAGCACTGTTGAATCGAAACACTTTACGTTTGTGATTGTTTGAATAGTTATAACTGCTAATATCAATTTTATCATTGTTTATATAGAAGATAGTCAACCTTATGGGATTATAATTGGATCAAAATGGATGCGACATGTAGATGGCGATAGTGAGCTCGCATCCAAGTCATGTCGTAACTTCAGTCATTGTTTATATAGAAGATAGTTAGTCAACCTTATGGGATTATAATTGGATCAAAATGGATGCGACATGTAGATGGCGATAGTGAGCTCGCATCCAAGTCATGTCGTAACTTGATTAAAACAATGGAAAAGCATTAAAATCAGGGTTTTTTGAAGAAACCTGCATTAAAATGACGTCAAATATTCATGTTTGTAACTAATCACGCTAGATAACACTCGGGTTTGTGTCCAATACCTTTTCCACAGGCATTGACTATGTTCTATTTAAACAATACTTCAGTCATTGTTTATATAGAAGTAAGATAGTCAATGCCTGTGTAATTGGTGTTGGACGCAAACGCGAGTGTCATCTAGCGTGATTAGTTACAAACATGAATATTTGACGTTATTTTAATGCAGGTTCCTTCAAAAAACCCTGATTTTAATGCTGTCCCATTGTTTTAATCAAGTTACGACATGACTTGGAGGCCAGATCACTGAAGTTACGACATGACTAGGATGCGAGCTCACTATCGCCATCTACATGTCGCATCCATTTTGATCCAATTATAATCCCATAAGGTTGACTAACTATATTCTATATAAACAAAGATGCAACCATTGTTTATATAGAAGTAAGATAGTAAGTCAATGCCTGTGTAATTGGTGTTGGACGCAAACGCGAGTGTCATCTAGCGTGATTAGTTACAAACATGAATATTTGACGTCATTTTAATGCAGGTTTCTTCAAAAAACCCTGATTTTAATGCTGTCCTATTGTTTCAATCAAGTTACGACATGACTTGGATGCGAGCTCATTATCGCCATCTACATGTCGCATCCATTTTGATCCAATTATAATCCCATAAGGTTGACTATCTTCTATATAAACAATGATGCAACCGTTGTATGAGGATTACATACAACGATGCAACTAACGATGAGTGCTTCATGGGAGCTAAAGCTTACAGGGCCCTTTCTCAGAACGGGTCGCTATTAGTCTTCTGTCGGATAGATGGCGCAAGTATATTTAATTTCTGCTTCAAACATAGAAATTATTGTTATTGTATTTCTATGGCTTCAAATCGAACAACGGTTTTTAGTAAAATTCAGTACTCATTGATATTTTGAAGCTATTTTGAAAAGCTGAAACGGCCTTCATGGTCTTAGGTAAGCCCTTTTTATTTGCATAATTTCAAGCTCTATAAGAGAATTGTTTCTTAAATTTAAATTATCATCGTATTTGAGAATAGTTACACAATTTGAAATATTCTGCGATGTATAGGGTAAACAATACAGTGATTGGCCTCTGGATAGTGATTAGCCACCACTTCATTTAACCTTGAATATTAAGGGAAATAACATGTTCAAAGGAATACCGTTGCCACCAGAACAATATTTCAAGACTTCTTTACATATTTGTTAATTCGTATGAATAGTTGGCAGCATTGTATTTCAGTAACAGGAAGGTATCTGAACGTGTGCTTGTAGTGTGTTGGTTATTTGCAATATTTATTAATTTCGCTAAGGAGATCTCATTGCTGGGTAAGTAAATTATGAAGTTTTATGTAAAACAATAAACAAAGATAGTATACTAGGGTTTTGTAGCAATACATAACATCTTTTTATGGCCGAATTGGTGGTCTAACCTCGAAAATTGAATAATTAGGGGGAGGCCAATCACTATCTTGATGAATTAATGAAAACATAGCTATTGGCCCCCGGGGCCAATGACTGTCTGTATAGATATTTATACCGAAGTATGTTTTTGGTCATTATTTTTGTGCCATTGAACTATGGATAAGAAAATATTGCGGTAACTATCGAAAAATTACGAATTACACAGTAATTGGCCGGGGCCAGTCACTATCAATCTATAGGGGCCAATAACTATACATCTTTCGAAAGACACAATTTTGCGATATGCATGTTACCCACGTAAACACATTTTTTTAGGGGAATTACAAAATGCCCAAAGTTCGAGAAGGCGGCACTTACAGCAAAAAATACACTGAAGATGATCTTCAGAAAGCACTAAAAGCCGTTGCCAATGGTGTAGGTATTAGAGAAGCTGCCAAGAGATACAAGGTGCCCCGAGCAACTCTTCAATTTAGAAGAAGTGATAAATTCACAAAGACAAGTTTAGGACCCTGTCCATATCTTACTTTTGAAGAGGAAAATTTATTGGTCGAGTGGTTAATAGAGAGCTCAAAAAGAGGCTTTCCTAGAAGAAAGTATGATCTACAGCTATCTGTTAAGTCATTTTTGGATAAAGTGCCAAGAGAAAACCCTTTCAAGGATAATTTTCCGAGCGATGGATGGAACAAGGCATTTTTAAAACGCCATCCGGATATTTCCATTCGAACTCCTGAAGGTGTATCATCATCAAGCTCAAAAGTATCTGAAAAAGATATCAGGAAGTGGTTTGAAAACATCAAAAGTTATCTTGAGACAAAAGGATTTGATAACATTCTCAACGATCCCAGTCGAATGTTCAATTCAGATGAGACTGGTTTCAATTTATGCCCAAAAAATTCTACCGTTTTGGCACCAAGGGGATCTAAAAATGTCTACGAGGTTGACCATGCTTCACCAAAACAGAATATAACGGTTCTGTTTACATTTTCAGCAGATGGTAAAGTAACACCACCCATGATCATTTTTCCCGGAAAAAGATTAAGAAGTGAACTGTATGAAAGTGTTCCGGAAACTTGGGGTATTGGACAGTCCGACACTGGCTGGATGAAAGCAGAACTTTTTAACGACTATATAGTCAAAGTCTTTCATCCTTATTTGATATCAAATAACATAACACTTCCGGTGATATTGTTTATAGATGGTCATGCTTCGCACTTGACTTATGAGGTGAGCGAATTGTGCAAAGCACGAGATATTATTTTAATATGTCTCTACCCAAATTCTACGAGAATATTGCAGCCTGCAGATGTAGCAGCTTTTAAGCCTATAAAAACAGGTTGGAAAAAAGGTGTTCTTAAATGGCGAAGAGAACACCTGACGAAAACATTGAAAAAAGAAGATGTTGCTCCTATTTTAGAAACAGTAATCAATGACTATGCCAAATCTCAAACTGTGAAAAATGGCTTTAGGGCCACCGGCCTTTATCCATTTGATGCAAAAGCCATCGATTTTTCCAAATGTTTAGGGGGTGTGGTGAACGTGGCAACAGAAGAACACCACAGAAATAACGACAATATAGCAGATCAGACAACAATAACATATGAAATATTTAAACATACAGTAGGAAACGAGAAAATCCTTCAGATTGTTAATGAAAAGCCCAATGAAAATACTTCTGATTTCATTTTATTTAAATTGTGGAAGAAATTTCAGGAAGCCGAACAGAATGAAAAAATAGAAGAAATTAACGAACAGAATGATTTTGAAAACAATGTAGACCAACAAAGCGAAAGGAACCAAGATCCAGAAAACAAGGAAAAGGATAATAATGATACTAAAGAAAAACAGACAACTGAAAATATAATGCCCGAAAGGAGTACTGATCAGGCACTACCAAGCCAAGACATTTGCAGCATAGATTTTGATGACATTCCAATTATATTTGTTGAAGATTTACCTATAGAAAACGTTATTGTAGAGGAAGTCAGCAGTTTTGTTGAAAAGGAGGAAAAAAATCAAATTAAGGAACCTGAAAAAAATGAACCTAAGGAGCCGGAAAAAAATGAAATTAAGGAGCCTGAAAAAAATGAAACTAAGGAGCCTGAAAAAAATGATACTAAGGAGCCTACAGAAAACGATAAGGACCAATTACAACAGATTTTGACCCTACCAACAACACCAATGAGAACCGGCAAAAGAAGCAATGAAAAAACGTCCTTCGTCATAACTGGAACAGTTTGGAGGGAATTAAAGAAGAAGGAAGAAGAGAAAAAAGTTATTAAAGAATTGGAAAAACAAGAGCGTAAGAAACAAAGAATTCAAAAAGTAAACGAAAAGGCAGAGAAAATGAAGGAACAAAACAAAAAGAAACTCGAGAATTTAGAGAAAAAGAAAACGGCAAAGGTAAAAAATACAAAAATCAAGATTTCTAAACTGAATGAAAAAACTAATCAAGAAACAAAAACACGTACGACTGAAACTGAAACGAATAATAATATTGATGATTTTCAAAAAAATGCATCAGTATTCCCATTGAAAACTATACCGCCAGATAATGTACAAAGCGCCTCAAAGAATTTATTTGGAGGAGTCAAAATTATTTCTGATTATACTGTAAAACAGCAAGAAACTGATAAGAATGATTTAGAGAAAATTCTTTTGGAACTTGGACTTTCCCAAAGTTTGAATGTTAAATTGTATAGTGGTATCTGTTTTACCTGTACTTATAACTTAACTTCGTTGAATTATGGTATCAAATGTGTAAGTTGTTTGAGAGCATACCATATTACATGTATGAAAAAACATGCAATCCATTAATCCAATCACACTATTTTTACCTGTTTGACTTGTCTGAAACGTTAACTACCTATGTTAATTTTCCATAGTGTTAATAATTTTCAGCATGTTTTTTTTTAAATTTAATTCTTTCTATCATCCCTCATTAGTTATTTAATACCAAGTTTATATCTGAAAAGTATAAATAAATATAATGGAAGTTGTTTTATTCTTCTTTGATAATGGTTCTAAAATATTATTATTATTATTATTATTATTATTATTATTATTGCTATTAAAAGTAGGTTGGTACATAAAGATGAATAATGTGAAGTACGGCCAATAACTGTACCATGTCATGGCCAATCAATGCCCAAGTATGGCCAATCACTACAAATAATAATTCTGGTCATTGAATGAGAAAAATTGTTTTATTTTTCATTCAAGAAAAACAAACTTTGAAGATAGAGAAAGTTTAAGATATTTTGAATACATTGCGATTAGTCTCAACACTGTATCATACTTACTTATGAAATAATTCTTACCAATATAAAATTTGAACACTAAGTGGCCAATCACTACCCTGTTTACCCTACACGGTAACCGCCGGAAGAAGAACAAATAAATATTTCTTTGTTGAATTCAGATCCAATCGATTCTTATTTGGTTAGACCCACTTATCCTTTTTTCACTGTGGAGGAACGTTAAACAAAAAAGTGTGTTATCTTCGGATATCGGTAATTAAAAGCACTTTCCTTTATAGATTAATAATTGACAGTCTGAGAAATTGGTCCAATGACAAAAATAAAACATTTTTAGAAACACATTTTGAAAATATTTTTGTCGAAAAAATCAAACCAAAAATGAAATAAATTTCGAAAATGAAGGTTTCATCAACGAGTCTTTTGAAATCAAGATAATAAGTTTAATGCTGAAACAAATTCTAGGTGGTGAATTGAATTGAAAAGAAAAACTTTGGACTACTTCAGTTTATTTTTAATAGTTATTTATTGAACCGTACATGTTAAAAATGATTCTTATTTTTACAATTTCTCTTTTTCTTCATCTGCAATATCTGACTTGTCCGACAGCTCCATAGCACTATGTATCAAATTAAATTAATTGAATTTAAATATTTACGAATGCTCTCTGCTAAGAACGCTTGTTCCTAAAATCTGCGGCCCTGCAGAAAGTGATAAAAACGAAAAAACGGCGAGTCCAAAGCAGACCGACTGGTCGACTCGTCACGGTATGTGATGTGCAATTCATTAGAAAACCTTTTAACCTTAATGTAGATTGATGGGAGATGTCAGAAATGCACGCGACCGACGCGTGTGTTGGTTCACCTGAGGGGTGAAAACGTAGCACCCTTAGAGAGGGATGCACGGAGGTCAGAAATTTATTGTTTGCTTGGTTCTTTAGGATTTCATCAAATCATTTTTATTCGTCAAGAATATAATCTGGTGAAAGAAAGAAAAAAAAGGAAAAAGACCGACCGTTAAGTGACTAGGACAAGATAAGATAAAATACAAAACATTTAAAAATAATTTAACATTATGTTAAAATGTTACAATACACATTTTTGTGTAAAAATTGCTTCATGAAGTAAACGAATTTGAAGTGTGTAGCTTGATTTCAAAAGCATTACGAACATTGAATTCGAATGATATAAATTTTCCATTATACTTCTAAAATAAATTTAAGTCATATGCTATCTTATATTTAACATTGTTGAATACATTTAATTGCAATGTTAATAAACATTACACTCTGTATATGATACTGTGATTGATATGAGTAATTGTCATTGTCAAACGTAACAGTTCATTCAGTCCTATTCTTCCTAAATACATGTGCTCATCACACTATTGATTACTTTAATCCATCAAGGAGCAATAACAGCTACGAGAATAGCAAGAGATGTAAATAAAGGCTCATTTCAACAAAGATCTTGTAGAAAAAGATGTCATCAAAGTTGAATATGTTCCTGCGAATGAAAATACAGCCGATATTTTAACCAAAGCGTTTCCCAAAATTTGAATATTTCCGTGAAAAGTTTAATGTTGTGAAGTATTAGAAAGTGTGAGAATTTAAAATTGAAACAGGGTGTTGAATACATTTAATTGTAATTTTGATAAACATATATTGTATATGATAACTGTGAATATTTCATGAAACATTTTAATCGTAACAATTTCAACATTGACAATTTTCTGGACCTCATTATTACAAAAATTAATAATAAATTTCACTTGAACATTTAGGAAAAATACTTTTACAGATTGTATACAATAACCTTATATTCCTTTAGTCCATTATCAAATAAATTATCTGCATTCAGATCAGTAATGCACGGGGCATTTATGATTCCTTCGTCCGAGAAAGCTTTTCAAGAAGGAATTAAAATCAGAAAGCAGATAGCAACAAATAACCATATTAAAGTCTACTAAAATCATCTCCAATAAAGACCAGAAAATGATCAGGAGTGAACTATATCCAAATCATGTAGAACCTAAATGAGATAAGAAATATGGTAAGTATAAGTTACTCGGGAATACTCTCCGAAAACATCAAGAACTGTTTTTCAAAATTTGACATAATGACATTTACTAGTAAGAAATTTAGGGAACATGTCATTAACCTCAAAATCCAGGAAGGATAAGTGAAAAAAATCAGGTATACGTAGACTGGAATGTGGTGATTGTTCAGCAACTTATGCAGGCCAAACGGGCAGACATTTTTAAGTAAGGTATCCTGAGCATCTGATATCGGATAAAAAATCAACCATGTATGGATATTTCAGAAAACGAATCATATATTAAACAAAAATAACATGGACATTTTTCATACGTGCCAAAAAGGAAGACATATGAACTTATTGAGAGCGTTGGAAATAAATATAAATTGAATAAAAACCCCAATTTTGCAACCCTTACGGCCATTTGCACCAATTTGAATTAAAATTTGACTCAACCAATTGAGGATTAACTAATAACTAATATTTAAATCAACATGATAATAATAGATCAAACCAATGTGGTGCAAAGACATTTGGATTTAATAGTGGATTTTATTTTAACTAGAATTTAACTAAAATTCGTGCAAACGGCGGTTAATGACCAAAAGAGTATAGAGTTACATACTCTATACCCTTTTGAATTTGTGAGTTTTGATCCAAAGGACCCACTGAAATATGTGGACAACTTCTCAGGTACTTTGCTAACTGAGTTTGACATATCAGGAAGCTTTCCTGTACCTTCAGTTATATATTCATGAACTTAATGTAATCTGTAGTTACTTAATAGGTACTTAAGAATGGTGGATTCATCCTGTATTTCCTTATATGAATTTTCCACAAAATTAATAGATCATCAATCGAACAAGACAGAAAAATCGAAAATTTGACATCCTGAAAGTGTGAAGGAACGATTTAAAAATAATAAACATGTAAGAGACACAATATTAAACAGCGATACTGATCATGAAGAAACCATGGACACTAAGCATTATTAGGCAAGTAGTAGGTTCTCCCATTGATGTGGATAGTACATGTGAGTCTTTTATCAGTTTTCTAAATAACGCAATTGATGAATCTATTCCGTTAAAAGAATGTAAGTCATATAAATATCCAAGATGGGATAACAATAAAATCATTTGCAATATAAGAACAAAAAATCACTATTTGAAAATGTATAAGCAGTATGATAAATAAAGAGGAAATAAAATCTTCCAATTTACACAAAAAATATATGAATATGAATATGCAAAATTTCAGGGTTTTGTGTGAAGTTATGGTTATTGTCAATAAGGTGGTTGGCATAGTTTGAGTCCTGTTTATTTAATCTGTAACTTCTCAAATGCTCACCGAATCTTTGATTAAAACTACGGCCTGTCTGGCCTATATATAATGCATTGCAATCCTCACACTCAAGTTTGCTGGGTTGGAACGGTACGTCAATTAAATATTTTTCTTAATTATTTGAACGGTCTCAATCCTAACATAGAATTCACATCAGAAATAGAGGATGATAACAATTCACTAAACTTCTTAGATCTAACTATCTCCCGTAAAAATAACACGCACAGCTTCTCTATATATCACAAACCCACACATACAGACACTACAATACATAAACACTCCATGCACCCACAATCACACAAACTAGCAGCATATCATTCTATGATTCATAGACTGGTAAATATACCTCAAAGCGATTTAGATTTCAAGTGTGAGTTAAACAGAATTAAACAAATCGCCGTAAATAATGGATATGAAACATCAATTATAGATAGACTGCTTAAACAAAAACAAAACAAGAAAACTCTAAATTTAATATACCCGCATATCAAAGTAAAAACCGATCAACGTTTTGCATGTCTAACATATCTTGGTCAGCATACGAACAAAATATACCGTTTCCTTCAGAAACGGAATATAAATGTTGCATTCAAAACCAACAATAACTTATATTCCTTTATTAACAACGCAAAGTCTGTACGGGATAAATTCAAGAAGTCGGGGGTTTACAAACTTGAGTGTGAGGATTGCAATGCATTATATATAGGCCAGACAGGCCGTAGTTTTAATCAAAGATTCGGTGAGCATTTGAGAAGTTACAGATTAAATAAACAGGACTCAAACTATGCCAACCACCTTATTGACAATAACCATAACTTCACACAAAACCCTGAAATTTTGCATATTCAACCTAAAGGTCAAAAATTAAACATATTAGAATCCATAGAAATCAAGAAACATTTACGTAACAATAGCAATTTAGTTCTCAATGACCAAATTGACCTGAACAATTCACCTATAATTAATTATCTCACTAGTAACTACTCAAATGCTCCCTAATCCAAGCTATATGTCATTAGGAAATTTCATACCTGCAATTGTCATTAGTGAAATTTCATGCATGTTATTTTAATATTTAAGAAGGTGATTTTGACGTTTCTTTAGTTGATAACTCGCTCAGATGATGACACCATGTGTCGAAACAATTGTAAGCACGTTACAAGTATATATTTTTTGTGTAAATTGGAAGATTTTATTTCCTCTTTATTTATCATTCATGATGAATTTACACATATTAAATGCCACCACGATAGAACATGTATAAGCAGCGCAAATTACTATTTTATCTAGAACGTACCAAACAACTCAGACGAACAATCAAGAGTGACATTTCATTGGTTTGTAGTAGTCACGTATTCCGGGGCAAATTAATTTTAAAAATGAAAAAATGTCTTCTCCTCAATCTATTGTCAATGCATTTGCAACAAATTTTAGTGATGTGTTTGATGATGATCACGATGATATTAACTTACTTGAAGATCAAATTTACGAAGAACTCTTGAATCCCAGTCAATTTCTCTGTATAAATAAAATAACGGAGGAACAAATAATCGTTGCAGCAAAAAACTCAAGAATAAGTTAACATGTGGGCCTGATGACATTCCAGCAAAATTTGTCAAAGAATTCATCGAATTGTTATCTTGACCATTAACCATCATATTCAACTTGATCTTGGAATTTAGTAATTTTCCTGCAATATGGAAGGTGTCGCGGTATTCAAGACAGGAAAAATTTCCGAAATTGAAAATTATAGACCGATCACATTAATTTCGGTATTCTCTAAGTTACTAGAAATAATCCTGTTCGAATAGAATAGACCCCCTGATTTCCGTCATGCATTCGTTAAATCACGTAGCACAGCAACAAATCTGTGTACTCCTACTCAGTTTGTATCCAATGCTCTTGATTATAGAAATCAAGTTGATATAGTATACACTGATTTCAGCAAGGCATTTGACCGTGTAACACATAAACAATTGCTAAAAAAATTATCTCGCTTTGGAATATCGTACAAAATACGGTTGCTTTTACATTCATATTTGTCGAATAGGAAACTATTTGTTGATTATGATGAAGTCAAATCATTCACTTTCATGGCAACTTCTGGAGTGCCACAAGGCTCAAGCTTGGGACCCTTACTGTTTTTACTCTTTATCAATGACATTTCCAGTTCATGCAAAATCATTTTCAAACGTTTGAAGTGACATCGAGCGCTTCAAACACCGCGCGTTGGAAAGAGATACAACATTGAATTCGTATACGTTGAAACTCGAGAATAGCACAGCACCAAATCTGTGTACTCTCACTCAGTTTGTATCCAATGCTCTTGATTATAGAAATCAAGTTGATATAATATACACTGATTTCAGCAAGGCATTTGACCGTGTATCACATAAACAATTGCTAAAAAAATTATCTTGCTTTGGAATATCGTACAAAATACAGTTGCTTTTACATTCATATTTGTCGAATAGGAAACTATTTGTTGAATATGATGGAGTCAAATCATTCACTTTCATGGCAACTTCTGGAGTGCCACAAGGTTCAAGCTTGGGACCCTTACTGTTTTTACTCTTTATCAATGACGTTTCCGACCATATTCAATGTAATAAACTACTTTTCGCTGATGACATGAAAATCTTCCGAGAAATTAAATCGATCAAAGATTGTGAACTGTTACAACTGGATCTTGTGTCACTTAATGATTGGTGAAAATAAACTCTCATTAAACACTAATAAATGTAAAAGTATGACTTTCACACGAAAACCAACCACAATTTTATACGATTATCACTTGAATAACTCATATTTGTCGAGAGTTACCCAATTTGAAGATTTAAGAGTACTCTTTGACCAGAAGTTGAGCTTTAGCAATCATATAGAGAATATTATAAGCAAAGCTATGAAATCATTAGGATTCTTGATCCGTTCTTGTAGAGAATTCAATTCATTTGATTTTTTGCGTTGTGTCTATGTGTCATTGGTGAGGAGTAAATTGAGTTACTGTAGTGTGGTGTGGAATCCTTGCCATTCAAAATATATTGAGGCTATTGAAAATGTGCACAGAAAGTTTCTCAAATTTGCCTTTTATAAAAAACATGGCATTTACCCTCAGAGGCACTATGACTATGATTTATTACTGAGTGAATTCAATTTAGTTTCATTTAAAAAACAGCGTGAGATGACTGACTTGACTTTTATATACAAAATAATTCATAACCGTATTGATTCATCATCCTTACTTTCTCTGATTGATTTCAATGTACCTCGATACGCATCGCGATCTAATTAACGTTCCACATAGCAGTGCCTAAATCTCAGCATCATTTTCACTGTCCCCTCACAACCATGTGTCGTAATTATAACAACCTGCAATGTATCGATATCTTTTTTCTCTCTTTATCTGAATTTAAACTCAACTAGCTAGAGTCTTGCAGAATTAGTTATGTACGGTCAGATTCATTTTCTTCATGTCTTAGCTTTATATTTATCTATAGTATTTGAATTATATACACCTGTAAATGGGCATCAGTCTGCTGAATGCATTATTGAAAAATAAATAAAATAAATAAATAAAATAAGTTATATTGAAAGTGTAAAAGCACACTTTCGAATGATTACACATGTAAGAGTATTAAAATTAAACAGCGATACAGACATTAACACACATTTACAAGCATAACAATATCACGGAATAAGTGAATCGATTAAAAAACTCATTCAAACTATAATAAATAAGCTCTATCCATCAATAAATATATGAGCTTTTTTCTGAATTTAGCTAGTGGTTCTACAAATATTAAAATTTCAGAAAAATTATCCGAAAACCATTTCACATAGAAAATGTGCGGGGTACTTGGCAGATTAATTAATGTCCTGTTATTTTAATGTGGAGAATCAGCTTACAGACTTTTTCTCGATCTTATTCTGAATCACCCAGTATATTGCGACTACTCCTATTCTATTTTACAGCACCTATCGAAAAAATTCAAAATATCCGAACGATCCTTTGGCGCACAACTCCAATTTTAATTCCAACGCGAAATAAAATGGTCAGTATCAAATATTTGAATAGGCCTATTAAATTAAATGCAGGTTTCGAATAGAACGCATAATTGTCACCTATCCGTGACAAAATTATAGGACGGAGATTCCGATGTGTTATCCAGGTTCAGACACCACAGTCTGACACTGCTTATTACAGTCATTGCTTTCAAACAATGGTTACTCCATCATGAAGATATGCATGTTTGGTTTATAGAAATTACAAATTGACGAACCAGGAAAAGGTGTATCGAGTTTTCTATGAAAAATGTATAGTGTGCCTATAATATAATACAAATTAGGATGGATTTAGCGAGGGGCAATATATGAAAATATAAGTAGAAAAGTTATTGGGTATAACCCTCAAAATGTTGTGCAACCGTAGACACGTGTTTCGAGCTTAAGCTCTCATCAGTACGGTAAAAGCAAGTGCGAAGATGTTGTCCATCTTCGCACTGAATAATTTGAAAATATATTGCATACTGATATTGGTAGTTTTACTATCATTGTTGGAATTGAAGTACAACGAAAAAAGATTATGAATATTATTCAGAAGTATACTATAACATGTAAATTGTAAAAAAATAATGATCTTTTAGGAAGCAATGCTGATTTTTCGATATGCATAATTATACTTTATATTTGATACGTCAGTTCATACAGTATGAAATCTTATTATGGGACTAAAATGAAAAGTTATTGTATCGAACCGAGGACAGACCTGCCTCCTCATTTCCATAGAAATTTTATGTGTAAAATAAATTAGTATAAAATCGTTAAGGCTCGTTAAAAAGTTCATTACAATGAGGTAAAATATACTGGTGGCCGGTAAAACAAGTGTTTGCGAGGTGAATAGTTTTAGAATTTTGAAACGATAAACTGATAAGCTTCCTGTGTAAAACTGATTTATCGTGAAAAGACAAAATGTTTTCGATGAACGTGTGCCTTGAGGAGTTGAAAGTCGCGGAATTGAAACAGGAATTGGAGGAAAGTGAACTCGAGGCATGCGGTTAGAAGGCCGCTCTGCAGAAAAGACTTTCAGACGGAATAATATATATCCTGAAACCTTTTTATTCAAAGTCTCTGGAATTGAATGACTAAATTCGACGACAATACAAAATCCTTAGAAGATAATCTTCTAGAAAATTCAGTGAGAGTTTGGAAGAACTTCAACAAAATTCGAGTAATGTGAAAGAACTTCAATAAAATTAAAGGAGCTTCAACAAAATTCGAAGAATCTGGAAGATGAACTTCTAGAAAATTTGGGAGAGAAGAAATCCAAAAAAACTACTGGAAAATTTGAATAGTTGGAAGGAAGATCTTCTAGAAAATTCGAGTAGCCTGAGCGAAGAATTCCAAATAAAATTCGAAGAGCTTGAAAGAAGAAATCCAAGAGGAGCTCGTGGAAAATACAGAAGGCTTAAAAAACAACTTTGTGGTGAGGCAAATCGAAAGAAAGAACAAGAACCGTCGAAACAGAGATAGATAAAATTAGGGAGCATCAAGTGAACACGGAGGTAGATAAAATGAAAGACGAAATCAAGGCAGAGATGGACAAAATGAGGGAAATAATCGGTGATTAAATCAAAGACGGAATCAAATAAAGGAAACAGTCAGTGAGTTGAAAATTCATAGCTGGATATGAGTTTGAACTTGGATAAGTTCAAAATGTGATCAAACAATTCAAGCTTTTTCCATGAAGCCGCCTAAGTTTGACGGAAAAACTCCATGGGAAAATTACCTCCGGCAATTTGAATCTGCAGCCAAAACAAATGCATGGGAAAGAGCTGTTGCACCCCCTAGAATAGATGACACCCTAGGTACGTGAGCCGAATTTACGATTTTCTCGACTTTTAGATTTAAAAAGCGGAAATGGTTATATGATAATGATAATTATAATAAATGTATTTAACCTGGCTGAGTTCACCTGACGCTGCTCTTCCACTCAATCAGAACAAGTTCATATTAACAATGTTCGATACGTACCAATATTTCCTAGATATGCAATAACAATGAAATAAAATTGACAACTTCTTCATTGATTTTCTGAATGATTTGACGGGTTGGTTTTTCATAATATATTCCTGATATTTGTTGAATTTGGCTGACTGATATGAAAAAGATCGTTCGTAGAAAACTGAAGATTGTTTATAGGTATGGAGAGTTGTTATTATAAATTAGAAGTTATATTTCCTAGATATGCAATAACAATGAAATAAAATTGACAACTTCTTCATTGATTTTCTGAATGATTTGACGGGTTGGTTTTTCATAATATATTCCTGATATTTGTTGAATTTGGATGCTGACTGATATGAAAAAGATCGTTCGTAGAAAACTGAAGATTGTTTATAGGTATGGAGAGTTGTTATTATAAATTAGAAGTTATATTTCATGTGTTAAATAAATTACTGTAAAATCGTTAAGGCTATATTCATTACATTTTCATTAAATGCATCATTTCCAACAATTATTTTCAGTTCATATCATCAGACGGGTTCACCCAGTCATCAACTTAATCATCAGGTTCGTCACTCAAGTAGATAATAGATAGCCCTTTGTTCAGGTAGTCATATATCTATCAAGAGCTTTCTCAGATGCCATATATTACTCATAGCTAGTTCACAAACAGAAAAATAATCGATTTTTGGGAAAAAATTAGAAACAATAATCAAAACAAACAAAAAAAAACAATCAAAACCGTCGAAAAATCTCGTAAAGTCTCACGTAAGGGTCAACGAACTAACAGTTACAATGGACCTTCCCAAGAGATATGAGGTAACACTGAAATTAGGAAGTAAATACGCTAATATCACCAGGGATTTTTGTTTATTTTTTCTGACCGCTAGTTTATCTATAATCAGAAGAAAAGTGGTTTCGTGACGTCACTTTCATCAAAACTAAACTTGGCAACGTTGTTAAAGTTGTGCACCAAATTCTCATTAAAATATAATGTGTCGTATGACAGTTGTCATTTGATACCAGATGGGTTCTTTCGTCTGTTTCACGGTGCGATCAATAAGAATAGTTTGTCTCTGTCCAACTCATTTGCCCCTACATTTGATACAAGTGAAGCAGTTCCATCAGATCTAAACTTCAACGAACATTACCTTGATTTATTTTTTGTGGTTAATGCAGTTTTGAGAGCTTTTGTTGTTTCTATCCTAAAATTTGTTATTAATTCCTGTATCTCCAGTACCTGTATCCCTGCAATAAGTGAACATGTCGAAAAGGTGCTTTGTACCCGGTTGTCTGAACACCAGTGCAAATTCCAATAAACAATTTTTTTATGCACCTAAAGATGAAGCGCGTCGGAAAATGTGGTTCGAAACAGTGAATAAACCTTTTGTGAAAAACGGAAATATATGTTTTTGTGAAGAACATTTCCAAGTGAGTACTTTACGTTATGTTATTATTGTATTCAAAGCAGAGTTCAAGGAATGATTTTAAATTTTAGTCATTGCAAGAAAGACCGTGAATAATTACACAAATAAATTCACACCAAATCGATTATGACTACACTATTATCGAATTTATCAGTTGAATGTTGAATGTAAATAAAATAAACATTAACCTCACATCTCCATATAACTTTTGAGAATTGAGAACTGTCATTACGATTTGCTGTGTTGTCAATGCTCGTTCTTCATCAAAAGGATGATCCGTTCAGAAAATTTGAAAGTTACAAATACAATAAAAAATAGCTAATATGTGGATTTTTATCTATGAGTTGATCAAGTGACAATGTATTGATTATTTTTCAACGGCTTATATCAAGCTAGAAGTTATATTTATAAGGAGAACGTTATTGCCTGTTTCGGAAAGTGGATTATGGTGGGAGGTATTTCCGATGAACGTGACGTCAGCGGCACGCTTTCAAATGTTATATTTTTTTAAATGAAAGAAAAATAATGGAACTTTTTGTTAAATGGACTTTTCAGACTAACAACTATCGATTTAAACGAGTTATGTAATTTATTTTCCGTAAATGTAAAGGTCCATTAAGACAGATATGTGATGGACAAATACATTTGGAGTTTTATGTTGGTGAGTTGCTTTCTTTTAGAATCCATCGTATAACAGCAGAGCAAGCTTCGATTTTCTTTATGAGAGGGTGGCCATTTTATTTGACGAGCTAATGATATTTTGGCTCATTTGCAAGTACGGAGTGTATGTATACTTTCAATGAAAAATGGATTATTTTCATATTTTACATGTTTTATACGTTTATGATATTCCTCGTTAGAATATGTTCTATAATTTTCTTATTTATTAAATCTGTTGATTTAAACCATGGCTCATTCAGAGATATGTTATCGAAAATAAACACAAAAAAGCCAACAACCCCCTAGCCAACAACATTTTTTAGCTTCGTTATACTAATACCAATAACCAAAAATCAGGTTGGTGATCATTTTTTCTTTCATTCATTTTGAATACTCTTCAAGTATTGTCAAACGAATTGGTTTCAAGGCCTGTTCCTTGAGATACCCTATAGAACCAGTGCAGTGGAACTACAAGTAGCCAGAGGAAGAAAAAATACTTCCAGGTATTGTATTCAAAGGATGGGTTACGCTGGTGACCAGTAAAATATAACCTAACATCTTGAACCCCATATCAATAAAACAAAAATACTTCATACGGTGGACGACATTGAAGTGGTTGTTTTCTTCGGTGTGGGTTTGGCTAGATCCAAAGTTAATTCGTTCGCCCAACCACCCTAGGTTAAGTATTACCTTTGTGCATGCACAGTTAAAAAAATTCAAATAAAATTATGAAAATAAATAGAACGCCCTACAATAATTTTTTACTCATTCTACTTCTTTCTTATATCTCAATTGATACATTTGAATCTGCCTCAACAGCTTCGTCAGATGAAAAGCAGCCTGTGGGTTGTTATATTCCTTGAAGTTGGATGGACTGTCTTTTTGATCAGAAAGAGCAACGCTCGGCTGGCTTGTTTTCTGTTTCAAGGTTTTGATCTGTTGTTTCAATGCCAATACCTCCTTGTACAAAGTCATCACCATTACGATTTCCTCTTCTTTTTTATTCAGTTCCGATTCCAGTTTCTCCAGTTCAGTCAAAGTTTCATCATCATCGCCATTAGCTTTCTGAGACAGCTCCTCGTATCGCCTGGAAGTGGTAATAGTGAAAAAGAGTAAATGAGGGACAACTTTTTATATACTTATTGAGAGATTCGAATTCGTTGTGAAGATTGGTTAGAACTCCCTTCAAATTTTTTTCTTTTCCCTGTAGAGGGTGCTCTTTTGGGGTTGCTTGGGGTTCTTCACTGACAGAAATGTATCCGTTATACTGAGAGTGAGGACGCTTGGTGGTTCTTCTCGTATTGCCCTTATATTTTCCCCAGCGTCTGTCTTTCTGAAAATGGATGTTTTTAAAAGCTTTTTCTTTGAAGATTTGATGTCAACCGAGATTCCAGAATAAATGAAAAAACTTCCACTACTAACAATATTTAAGCTGTATTTAAGTCCACGATACCTGGGCCACCAGACGTCACTTATTTTCTGACAATCGAAAAGTGTACAATTGAGTAGTGTTTTACTAAGGTCAATATAAAACATATAAAACTCGTGAAAATAACGATTGGATCACCAGCTCTATTATTCATGAAATTGAAATCAGGAATAAAAAAATTGAAATTATGAAACAAAATATTAATGATCACGAACTTTTCGTAGAATACAAAATTGAAAGAAATGAGATAAATGCAATGATTAGAAGAGCAAAATTTCAATATATCAATAAACAGTTTTAAGAATCACAAGCAATCCAAAGAAAATGTGGGATGTACTGAATTATTGTATGAAAAAAATCAAACTCTGATCAAAATAGGGATATTGACTCTTTTTCCGCATTGGTAAAAACTGAAAATGATTTAAAAATGTTCTGTAACAACATGCCTACTGAAAATATTTTTCAACTTCATAACAATACCTCAATGCTTCTATTTCCAACCGACGAAACTGAAATATTAGAAGTAATCAGAACTCTTAAAAGAACATGCTCTGATCCTGATAATTTCATTACCAAGGATACTTTTGAACTGAAAGACATTTTGGTAGGACCTCTCACTAAATTAATTAATAATTATTTCACAATAGGTGTTTGTCCAGACGAACTCAAACATGCATCAGTTAGAGCTATTTATAAAAGTGGGGATGCCCAAGATCCTGAAAACTACAGACCCATAGCCTTACTGAGTATTTTCTCAACAATTTTTAAAAAAAATTTGAAATGCAGAATTGCTGATTTCATCAATGAAACATATCAATTTGATCTGAATCAATTTGGTTTTCAAGAAAAGAGCGGATCGCAATCAGCTGTTTTAGAAGTTATTGATTTGATTCAAGAAAATCTCGATAAAGGTTATTGTGTGGTAGCTGTTTTCATGGACCTTAAAAAAGCTTTCGATGCAGTTGACCTCTGAATACTTCCAAAGAAGTTAGAGTCGATTGGTATCAGAGGAATTGTAAATGATCTTTTAAAATCCTATTTCGAAAAATGAACTATAAGGACCTACATTAATGAAATGTGGAGACTTACAGATTGAATATCAATAAAGGCGTTCCTCAAGGGTCGGTTTTAGGTCCAATTTTATACTTATTATATATACAAAATTTATCCCAAATCAACTCATCATGTCATTACACCATATATGCGGACGATACAGTGCTTTTATATGAAAATGAAAACCCTATATTTCTAAAAAAAACGATAAATGAGGACATACAAGAATTTGAAAAATAACTTTATTCCAATCTTCTCTCTGTTAATTCTAAAAAAACTGAATATATGATTTTTCAACAAAGAAATAAACAAAATATTAAATCAAATATAAGAATAAAAAATTAACAATTGAAACAAACTTCTATTATGAAGTATCTTGGCATTTGGATTGATGATAAATTAGAATGAAAGAAATATTGATAATCTGATTAAAAAAATAACTTCCATTATTGGAGCCCTGAGAAGATGTCCCAAATTGAAACCCAAAATGGCTAATATATTTTTATTTTCACAAATTCTCAGTAGAATCGGATATTTATTTAATATACGGGGAACTTGTTCCAAAATTATTTCAATAGGATCTCCGCTGTATAAAGGAAAGCGTTGAAAGTACTGTATCGTCTCCCATTTGACACTCCAACAAATCAACTTTATTCAATGACATATTTTCTTTTGAAGAGCACGATGCAATGGACACTCTCAAAGTATCTTACCTTATTATCAACAAAATGATGAAATCTAATTTTATATTAACCAGAAATTCAGGAATTCACAATTACCATACACGACAACTTAACTTGTTCCATCTAGATTCTGCAAACTCTGTAATTGTCCAGAAAAGATTCACCCTTGATGGTCTTTCAACATTCAATGAAATACATAAAAAAATATCACTGAATTTGAATCAAAATAAAAAATTATTTGCTCCAAAAAAGAAATTGACTTTCTTTGTTTTGGTGTTTTTTGTTTTTTGTTATTCCAAATGTTTCATTTGAAAATAAATGTAAATACAAAAAGGTTCATGATCAGTCTCATGCCAGTTTGATACTGTTTGACTGATCATGCTATTCTATCATATACAGTTTGTCTCACTAAGGGCCAGTCTTTTCAGTTCCAGTTAAACTCCAGATAACTAACTGATAGTTTAGATGGTGAATGACATTTTTTAAATGACGTTTGAAGGATCACATTCTAACCATTAGTTAACTAATCTGGAGTTTAACTGGAACTGAAAAGACTGGCCCTAAGTTGGAACGAACTTATCAATTCTGTACAATTTTTTTCTATAAGAATTTTCGATATTTTCAAATATAAAGGTACTTTACTCTTGAGTGAAATTCATATTTTTTGTCACACCGCGTATACGACTGGAAAAATTTGATATCTGATGATTGTATTTTAGATTTTAAAATATGCAGAACTTTTTATGAAGAATAACTTTTTTTTCTAAAATGGATAATAAAAAAGTTTTCAATATGGTTCCAACTTAGTGAGACAAACAACAATATAATGATAATTGACTGAATAAACCCTTTCATAATTTTACAGTTGTTTCTTAGAAATAACCATTGTACACTTTGATAACAATATTTATTAAGAAATAGGTATACCTTTATTTTTATACATGTAGCAGTGAATTATTAATAAACGTTATTATTATTATTAAAATAGACTTATCCGAGCTTTTTTCTAAAAAACAAGTACCTGCATTTAAAATGAATTTGTTCCAACCTTATACTTTCAATAATGAAATTTTAATCTATTTTGAAAATGGACTTGAAACCTGTCACCGAGTACGAATACTTTGATTATGGCCTTTCGTCACTATGGAGAAGTACAATTGGCAACTTTACATGTACAGGATGATCACTTGTTTTGCAATCCTCCTTGCTAATCTGTCCGATCGTTACTGTCATTCTATCAAGATATAAGTCAAAGTTCATAAGTCAAAGTCGAAATGTTACATGGTACATTACCAATGGTAATAATAATAACTTTATTATTCCCAAGAAACGTAGGCTGCTTATACATAGGTTATACATAGGTTTATTAACCACGTTATGTAAAAAAATACATTTGTAGCAAGACAAGACAAAAATGTTTGAGCTATACAAATAGATGATTAACAAACCTTTCAAGTGAACAAAAATTAAAAAATGTGAGCAGTTCAAATAGAATAGTAACAGAGTATGTATATAACAAACATTTCATTTACACGAATACAACTATCAACAGAGATGACACAAATGGATATGAAAGACGAAAACATGATGTAAACAACTAAAGAATTAAAAGTCCATAATTAGAGTGATTTAGATTCGAACATGTGAGTTGGTGTGGCCAGATACTCGTTGACACTATAAAAACAATGTGTTGTTAAGATATGTTTGGTTAACCTCTTGAACCTACATATAGGTAGATCTTCAACCGTGGGTGGCAATATATTATAAATAGAGTATCGTCTAGGGTGATGCCTAGTAGTTTGACAGTTTCACCTTTAGCTATATTATTGTTTGTAGAGAATGTGATAGTTTGAGATTTATCTTTATTTAGTTTCAAAAGGTTAGCATTGAACCATTTCTCAGCCTGATTTACCACAGTTTTCATTGTGACAAGCAGATTCTCATTGTTTTGGTAAGAACATAGGAGAGTTGTATCATCGGCATAGATTACGCATTTATAAAGTAATAAATGAAAGAAGAAGTCATTTATATACATGATGAACAACAGAGGTCCCAGAGCGGAGCCCTGTGGCACTCCAGACTCGATTGGCAAAAGATTCGAAGATCTGTTTTCACCAAGATCAACGGTTGTTCAAGTAAGAGCTGAAAAGGGAGAGTGCAACTCCTCTGATTCCATATTCATTCAATTTCATTAGTAGATTGTGATGAGAAACACAGTCAAACGCCTTGCTCAAATCGCACAGTGTGGCTGAGCTATGCTGTTTTTGTTCAAAACCATCAACTATGTTCCTGACCACACGAACAACAGCTTGTACAGTAGAACAAGATTTTCTAAAACCATATTTATCAGTGTTAAGGAGATTGTTAACTTCAAAGTAGAGATTTAGCCTTTTTTTAAGAATAATTTCGAAAATTTTGCCAAATATGGGGACGATAGAGATAAGTCGATGATTTTCAAGGAGGTTTATATCACCCTTTTTAAAAACTAGAATAACCTTATAGTATAGGTATATTAGATGTTGAGCTAAAACCTCAAATTAAATTGGGCCCTTTTGATTTTTCAGATTCTAGGAGGTTTTGGGGTACCGAATAAGTCTAGCAACTCTTCATAAAAGTACGGGCACGGATTTTCGAAATTTTGGGACTTGAAACTCAAAAATATTTTGAATCGCGAATAACTCGAAAACTACGAGGAATTCGAAAAAAAGACCCGAAGCACAAAATGTAGAGCACAAAATTCTCTACAAATTGGTACCTAAAAATTTTTCCTAACCTCAAAATTTTCATCGTAGAATGTACTCAAAAACACTTTGAATTGCGGATAACTCGAAAACTATGAGGATTTCAACACAAAATGCCGGCACAAAAAATTTAGAGCTCAAAATTCAGTACAAGAGAGGATTCTCTTTTGTCCTAACCTAGGAAAATATTTTGATTCAATTAGATTTATGATCCACAATTTTTGCATTGGTCCCAGTGAACAATCCAATTTTTTTATGTGAAAAACACCGTGAAGACTACAGAAAGCAGCACGCACTTGACAAATGTTTATTTACTACACAAAACACGTCGTCTGCACCACAGAACTCATAATTATATTTTATGATATAATTATGAGTTCTGTGGTCTGCACACGTGCGTGGTTATCGGTGATAATGGCTGTGGTTGCCGAATTCTTCGCGGGAAATAGACGAAAAGAAAGCTTTCGTATTCTTAAACCAAGTAATTGAATACAATGTAACGACCCGCAATCGATTCTTTGTAACGTGTTTTCACAAATACAACATGAATTTTTCGAAGAAACTTACTCTTGGATAACTAAGGAAATATTTACGGAAAAATGGGACATTTTGACCTTTCTATGCATTTTCAAAATCTTCATAATGAGGATACATCATACTAAGAATGTTTTTATATGAACTTGAAGCTGAGATTCTACGCTTCAAAATGAATACCCTCATCTTTGGATAAGAGAAACTATTAAAAAGTCTGTGAATATCGAAACAATAATCAATCGAGAACGAAGATCGTGTTCATGGTCGCGTTTTTTGAAAGTTACTTCATTTGAAACCAAGAAGTAACTCATGTATGTTATATACATGAAAATATTGATAATAATACGAACGACAAATCTCTCGTTGGATTTGCTTGTTTATATTGCGAGTAATGGAATATATTCATTGAAACTTCAAGTGCTTGTGTGGCCAATATACCTCTTCATCTCGCAAGATTTTCGAAAATTTCCTAAGTCGAAAATTATGCTACCTTACCGGAGTACAAAATAGAGAACTTACCCATCATTATGCATTTTGATTCTTTGAAAAACGAGTAGTTTTCAACGAGTTAGAGCAATTTTAATTTGCGCTTGGGATGTAAATTTGCTTGAATTCGCACTGGCGGGAATTCGGCTTTGAGAGAGAATTACTCAGAAATAGTGGCTCCAACGAAAAAATGACTCGAGACCTTTTTTATAGAAAATTTTGTGCTTTACATTTTTTGTTGAGGCAGTTTTTTTCGAATTCTTCATGGTTTTCGAGTTATTCACGATTAAAAATATTTTTGAGTTTCAAGTCCCAAAATTTCGAAAATCCGTGCCCGTACTTTTATGAAGAGTTGCTAGACTTATTCGGTACCCCAAAACTTCCCAGAATCTAGAAAATCAAAAGGGCCCAATTTTTTTTGGGTCTTATCCTATTTAGCCTGTACTATTACTGATTTTAAATTTATCTGGGAATGTACCCTATCTTATTGAAAAGACATGTGAGTGGCTCAATCAAATAGGAACTTGTTTCTTTTATTATTCTACTATTAAGGGTATAGACATCGAAACAATTGGAATTTTTCAACTCACTGATGGCATTGAAGACTTCAGATGTGGTCACAGGTTCAAAGAAGAAGGGACCTGCTGAAGAAGGTTTGAGACTAGCATCGAGTGATGCAAGCAATATCATTATTAGAAGGAAGTTGACTAATTATAGTTTCGGCTATGGTGGTAAAAAAAATATTGAATTCATGGGGTGTGATATCATCACAGGTTTTACGCGAGTTATTTTTAATTTTTTTCAAAGTTGATGAGTTTCCAGCTATCTCTGACTTTATTATCTGAGTCACTGATGAATTTATCGTAAGCAGACCTTTTCGATTCCAAAATGGCTTTTTGATACTCTTTGTTAACGTATTTTTCTACATTCATGCAAAAGCATATTGAACTATATTCAGTGGAAAAAGAAGTTCTTTATTGCACTAGTGCAATAAAGTTTTTATTGCACTCATCTGTCATTCTACTTCAACGTGCTGTCATCATGACAAACATAAACATTTAAACCTACTACATATTTAGCAGATATTCTGTGAGATTGGCAATAGGTACTTCACTACGAAATATTCATATTGAAAATTGCACCAATTGTTCATTCACTTTCAACATTGAGGGTAAAAATAAAGTTTGAGTTAAATTGTTCGTAACGAATTAGTTCCTGTTTCAATGCAAATCGATATTAATAATAAAGAATTTAAGTTGCGCTTTTCATTTTCCTACACCTAGTGCCGCACCTCAATAAATCATTTTTTGCTTTTTGTATGAACGTAGAAAAACTGTTGTATGCAACTCGTGCAAAAATTGTTTATTGCACTCGACGTGTTGTCCAACTCGGCCTAACGGCCTCGTCGGACAATTTCACGTCGAGTGCAATAAACATTCACTTTTTGCACTTGTTGCACAAATAACTATTAAACGCTTGTTTATGATTAGGATCGTTTGTCACGTCATAGATTGTTTTTATGGAATGAACTCTGTCTCTCATTGTTCTCAAGTCATCATTTAACCCTGGACATATTTAAAATGAAAAATGGTAAATTAAAAAAAAAGTTATAATATAATAAATTGTCAGGATTCATTTTTTAAAATATAGTTTCAATTTATACTTAAATTTTAAGGAACATTTCATTTTCTAATGTGCTTGGTAGTTTATTATAAAAGAGTATACCATTATGCATTATACCTTTTCTTCCAATTTCAGTCCTGATTCTATCAGTCTGCAATTCATGAATGTTTCTTGTTCCATGATTATGAATTGGAATGTTGTCATGAAGATTTAAACTTGTATATTTCTTTTTTATTCTGCCAAGATGAATAAATGAACATACTCCCAATTTATAAAGATAATCTAAATTTAATACATTTTTTGGTCTATATAAATTTTCAGTAGGTTCTAGATGAGGTAATTTGCATATACATTTGATTGATTTGTTCTGAATTTTTTTAAGTGGTTTCAATACAGAAGCTTTAGCAGATCCCCATATAGAAACTAAATACTGCAATCTAGAATATATGAAACTGAAATAAATGTTCATAAAAATTTTTCTTTCTAAGTACCCTCTAATTTTGTAAAGAATGCCAATTATGGGTGATATTTTTTTACGGATCATTTCTTTGTGTTTTTGCCAATCAATATAAATCAATTGTATTTTAGTAGAATCTGCAGTTGCCCTAGTCAAATCTGCTAAGCTTTCTTAGGTGGTACCTCAAGTGACCACTACTGATAAAGGTGTAAAACTTTGTGGAAATAGACATGAGTTTAATTTAGTTATGTTAATATAAGAGTGAACATGCATTTTCATGAAATAAATATGTCATCAAACAAATGAATTTGTTCAATTCGTTCTTTTAACTGATTTCTTTAGAAGTTATCTTTCATGGTGGCCTAGATAGTTTTATATTTCAAATGAGTTTTGAAATAACTACGTGTTTTTTATAACTCACTCATAAAACTGATGTATCTGCATCTGCCCTATCGAACCACTTTGGGAAGGTTTAGACCATAGTGGAGATCTTTTCAATACGTTATTACGGAAAATATAAAAACAGATACCTGTGAGACTGTTGTTAATGATGACATGGCAGTACCGTTCCTCTTATACTTGTTGACAACTTGCTGGAGATCAGTACCGGGTTGGTTCACACAAGTACATTGCTCCGACTGAGTAGGATCTGCTGCCCAAACTGGGACAATCCTATTCTTCACTTCCATATCCCCCGAAGGACCTGTTATTACAATGGTCCTTACCTCCGGTGAGTCTATTTCGCCTTCCACCTCTTCTGCTGTTTCTTCCGGTATGCTCTTTGCCATATCCTGAAGTTGCTGGTAGTTCAAAGAAGGTTTGGACAAAGGGCATTGATATGACCTATAACTGTGAAATTAAGTGAAATTGCTATTATAAACTGTTCTTGGCATATGTTAAAATAATTCACCTATGGCAAATTTACTTGAATACGACATTTACTACTAGACCGGGAGGCGAGAGGGGTTTTGCATGTATCATAGGCCCCACGCTGAGACTCTGGGAGCTGATAGACAACGTTATTCCCCAATGTGAAATCCCAGTATGGCACCTCTGAAGTGTAGTATGGGTTTTGATTTGAAGGTTTATATGATTCAATCAAATATATTATGAAATGGTTTATTAACTTTTCAACATTTCATATTCTCAAAATTGAAATGAATAACTGTTACCGAAAAACATCAAGATAAAAATTATCCTTCAAAACCTAAAACGTCAAAATCTAACAACCATCCTAAAATCTACCGAGAGATAAAAATTAAATTGATGGCACCACATTACTCCCCCCCTAGTGTCAATGAATAGCGAATCTAACTTTTCGTCTGTTTTTGGGAATTTGTTCATTTGGTAATGTTTCTTGGGGTTCTTCTTCTAAAAATGCTGGTTTCAATCTGTCTATTGATAAAAACTTCTCTTTTCCATTAATTGATATCTTGAAACATTTTTCATTTCTTGATATCACTTTATACGGACCAGTGTAGGGAGCCTGAAGTGATTTTCTCAGTGTATCTGTTCTAACGAAAACGTGACTGCAAATGAAAAGTTCCTTGTGGATGAATGTCTTTTTCTGGTCATTGTTTGAACCTGGTACTGGTCTGATTTTATTCATAGTTTCTCGTAAGTTGAAAATAAAATATTGGTAGTTTGGTAATGGATCCGAATTCGGTATTATGAATTCTCCTGGGATTCGAAGTGTGGTTCCATAAACCATCTCTGCACAAGAACAGTCAATGTTTTCTTTCACTGCAACTCTCATTCCAAGTAAGATCGTTGGGAGGGCGTCACTCCATTTTTCGTCTTCCTGACATTTCAATGCCGCTTTCATTGTACGATGAAACCTTTCGATCATTCCATTCGAGCAAGGATGATAAGCAGTTGTGTGTATATGTTGAATTCCAAGTAGTTTAGAAAATTCTCGGAAGAGATTCGATTCAAATTGACGACCTTGATCTGTGGTTACTCGTTGTGGCACTCCAAACCTCGTGATCCAGCCGTCGAAAAACTGTTTAGCAACTGTTTCTGCCGAAATGTCCTTAATGGGAAATACTTCAGGCCACCTAGTAAACCTGTCTATACATGTAAGACAATAGGTATAACCATTAGATGGAGGCAAAGGTCCAACGAGGTCTATATTCACATGTTCAAACCTTCCACTGGGCAATTCATAAGTTCCGATTGGGCTAACAACGTGCCTATTTATTTTAGAACGCTGACATTTAAGACAACATTGGGTCCATTTTCGGAGATCCCTTTTGATATCTGGCCAAACGAATTTCTCACTTATCAATTTTGTAGTTGCTTTTACCCCTGGATGAGATAAATTGTGAATTTGCTCAAATACTTCACGTCTGTAATCTTTTGGAACGAAGTTTCAAAGACGTTGATCCTAAAAGAAGCTTCTGAAGTTCTTCATCTTCTTCCTGTTTCATTTCCCAATCGTCGTAACTAAATGTATTGGGTAAATTGATTGTATACATCCTAGATAACGTATCACCTACGACATTGCTACTACCACTAACATGTCTCAGATCTGTGGTAAATTGACTGATAAAATTCAAATATCTTGTTTGCCTTGGAGAAGAATTCTCAGGTTTTTTATTGAAAGCGAAAATCAGAGGTTTATGATCGGTGTATATTACAAAATGTCTACCTTCTAACATATATCTGAAGTATTTCACTCCTTCATATATTGCGAGTAATTCCCTGTCATAAGCACTGTACTTCATCTGTGGCTGTGAAAGCTTTTTGGAAAAGAATCCTAAAGGTTCCCATCGATTCTTATTCTTTTGTTGGATGACGGCCCCCATTGATTTGTCTGAAGCATCCACCATCAAAGATATATCAGAAGAAGTTGACGGATTAACTAATATAGTGGCATCTACTAAAGCTTGTTTCACTTTGATGAATGCAGTATCCTGTTCTTCTGACCATTCAAGCTCTTTATTCTTGATGGGATTTCCTTTCTGAAAATCATTCAGGGGTGCTTGAATTCTGGCCATATTAGGAATTGACAATCTATAAAAATTCACCATTCCAAGAAATCTTCTCAAGGATTTTAAATCTTTGGGTTTCTCGAAATTTTCAATGGCTTCTATTTTTTTACTGGAGGGTTTAATTCCTTCTGGAGTAATGATGAAACCAAGAAATTCTATCTCTGATTTCCCAAATTCACATTTTTCCGGATTTATCACGATACCGAATTTCTCTAGTCCTTCGAAAAGTTTTTGTAGGTGTGAGTGATGTTCTTTTTCATTTTCCGAACAGATTAAAAAATCGTCAATATAAGGAAAACAAAATTCCAAATCTCTCGTAACTTGATGAACGTATCTCTGACAGGTTTGAGCAGCGTTTCGAAGACCAAACGGCATCTTCAGGAATTCAAACAAACCGAAAGGAGTTATGACAGCAGTCTTTTCGATATCTTCTACAGCCATAGGTATCTGGTGAAAAGCTCGCACCAGATCGATCTTCGAAAATATTTTCTTTCCTGCCAAATGATAAGTGAAGTCTTTGATATTTGGAATGGGATATCGATCAGGAACAGTTTTATCATTCAATAACCTGTAGTCACCACAAGGTCGCCAAGTTCCATTTTGTTTTCTAACCATGTGAAGTGGGCTAGCCCACGGACTTTTTGATGCCCTTATGATACCTTGTTCTAACATGAATTTAAATTCATCTTTGGCAGCTTTCAGCTTTTCAGGGTCGAGTCTTCGAACTTTGCAACTTACTGGTTGGCCGTTTGTGACAATTTGATGACAAACACTGGTTGGATCCAAAGAACGATGCACAGAAGGTCTCGTTAAATTTGGAAATTCGGATAGAAGACTATGATAACCAGAGAGACAATTCACTGTCTTAACAGTCGGCAAAGAAAATTGAACTAATTTACAGTTAGCTTCTAAATTTGTTTCGGTGTCTTGGAGTTTTTTATGCTGAATATTTACAGTGATACCAAAATGTTGAAGGAAATCAGCTCCAATAATGGCTTTGTCCACATCAGCAATAATAAACTGCCATACGAAATTTCGTCTCAATCCGAGGCAAACTGTTAAACATTTTTCTCCATATGTATTTATTTTAGATCCATTTGCGGCATAGAGTGGTTTGGAATGAGGAACGAATTCAAGATCTTGTTTTGGCAATATTGAGACATCAGCTCCTGTATCAATTAAAAAACTTATATGAGTTACAGGATCTTTGATGAAAAGGCGACAATTTTTAGAGCCGATTTCGCTAGTCGCCATTAACGATCGGCTTGATTGTTTTCCATATAATGTTGAAACTGGCACGGTGGAGAACACTTGGTGGCTCTCTCCTTGAATTTTCTATGATAATAACATACATTTCTCTGCCGAAAATTCTTAGACCTGGAACGAGCTGGGGAATTAGACCGTTCTCGAGATCTTCTGTTCAATGATTCATCCAGTTTTCGAATGAGTTCATCTAATTTACTGTTCATTTGAGATCCGACAGCATTTACTTGGGGAACTGTCATAGTATTCTTCATCATTCCATCTGCCATATCCATTAATTCTTCATCGGAGAGTTTGTCTTGGAATGCTCTGATCACTTGCCCCACTGTATCAGGTAGTTTTTTAAACCAAGATATTGTAACGTATTGTTTGCTCATTTGTCCTGATGCTAATTCATTCATTTCACGATACAACTGACTGGTTTTTTTATCTCCCAGCTCACATTCACCAAATAGCTTGATCATTTTTTCTTCAATTGATACCTGATATAATTTGACCAATTGTGCTTTCAAAACCTCATAAGAATTTTTACTGTCTTTTATTTTGAAAATATTGGAATTTTCTTTTACGATGTTACAGTCCAACGCAGATATAACTTTGGAAATTTTAATTTCATTCAAAGTTATTCCATTTACATGAAAAAGTGTCTCTATAGTGTTAAACCATAACTCAGGTTCTTGTTTCCAGAAGAATGGTAGTTTGACTGACTTTGCCCGACTATTTTGTTCACTCAGTAAACTGATCTCAATATTTTTATTTATGGAATCATTAACCAGCTCAGTTTTTGTATCACTGCCAGGATTCGGTAGTTGATTAGCCTTCAGTTCCATTAGGATTTGGTCATAACGTTCGAACTTTTTGCAGTTTTCATCAAATTTGTCGATCAATTGAATGCACAGTTGTTCCAAACATTTGATTTTTTCCATAATGTGTTCGATATTCACTGGTACTTTATCATTGCTTTCATTTGATGTAGATAACTCAGAATTCGAAACTTTTTTAAATTTGATTCTTTCCAAAATGTCGGTGAAATCAAAGTCATTTGCATTTATTAGACTGTAATTCTCTCTGATAATTGCTTCAAGTCTTATTTTCAAATCAGCTAAACAGCCTCCAGTTGCAGCTTCAAAGAATTCGAGGATCTCTATGGCGTTTTCTTTGCTGATAGTATTCATCAGAATTTTCACCATTTCGGAAACTTAATTCGGGGTCACCAATTATGGGTTTTGATTTGAAGGTTTATATGATTCAATCAAATATATTATGAAATGGTTTATTAACTTTTCAACATTTCATATTCTCAAAATTGAAATGAATAACTGTTACCGAAAAACATCAAGATAAAAATTATCCTTCAAAACCTAAAACGTCAAAATCTAACAACCATCCTAAAATCTACCGAGAGATAAAAATTAAATTGATGGCACCACATGTAGCTTTTAGGGGGGGTGAATTTTCAAACGTGTAATTAATATCCATGCCCATGGATCATAGGCCCCACTTTGAATCTTGTTTTATGTCGTCAAGGAGGTCGCCAAAGTCCGCGAACTCAATATGCCATACTAATATGGCGTCACTTAAGGCCCACCATACTTACCGAAACGTGTAATTTTTTCACTGTGGACATGGATCATGGGCCCCACCTGTTGTTTCGTGATCCTTGTTAACAATGAACTGTAGAACAAAGATTTCGAAACGCCATACCGCTGGGGCGTCGCCAAGTGGCCGCCATACTGGACCAGATATGTCATTTTTAACAATGAACATGTCTAATAGGCCCCACAATGGAAATGTGTTTTCTTTGTTCATTTTGATGTCCTGAACAAAGTTCTGAAAGCGCCATACCGATGTGATGTCGCCAACGTCAGATATTGGCTACCAAAGTTGTCACATTTTTATAGGTTAAGTGTATGATAGGCCCCACTACCATACTGGCATTTTTATATGTATTTTGAAGTATACATTACGAATATATTACTGCCATACCGATGCGATGTCGCTAACGTCAGATATTGGTTTCCAAAGTTGTCACATTTTTATAGGATACGTGTATTAAAGGCCCCACTGCCATACCGGCATTTGTATGTGTATTCTGAAGTATATCACTGCAATAGCCATGGCATGTCGGTAACGTGCACAATCAATCGTATATACAGGATCCTGCAACTGCGCTCCGGTGGTACATAGCTTCTAAGCGGCGCAACTTAAAAATTTCTTTCGAATGCAAGCATGTTTCCTTCGTGAGAGAGTATCTTTGGAAAATATTTCGAAGTATACAAGGTGATCCAGAAAAGTGTTACAAACCAAACCTATGTTTTTTGTAATGGAACACCCTATATTTCATCACATGGTTGAATAAAGATTACTTTGACCATTCAAAAACTATAGGGTCTTGTATATCCATCAACGTTATTTTCGGAGATATATCGATATTACTTCAAAAAACATAACGTATTCAACACTCTGTAACTATTCGTGGAAAAATAATTCTAAAACTTTATGGGAGGTGAAATTACTCCAATATGGTCTAGGTTCTGTAACATGACACACAGTTGAAATTTCATTAATTTTTGTGTACCAGATGGATGCAAATTTAAAGATATCTTGTTTTTTTCAATTTCAGTATTGGAAAGGCCATAAAATTTCCTTTCGAATGATATATCACACTTGGTATTTACTTCACCTTGTAAATAACGTAAATTTCCAATTGATTTGGACATTTTTTGTCCGTCATTTTGACTTTTACAATTTGACATTAAATTCGTGATCAGCGACCTCGAAAACCTATAAATACAAGTTTGGAAGCAAATCTGCCAGGCCATTCCGGAGCGTCGGTAAAAAAAAAAATAGTTTTCGGTATGGTACCCCTTTAGCGACACGCTATCGGTGTGGCAGTGTAATCCCCGCTAAAGTGATCCACCGAGCATCTTAAAACCAATACGCCATACCAGTACCTATTAGACATGTTCATTGCTAAAAATGACATATTTGGTCCAGTATGGCGGCCACTTGGCGACGCCCCAGCGGTATGGCGTTTCGAAATCTTTGTTCTACAGTTCATTGTTAACAAGGATCACGAAACAACAGGTGGGGCCCATGATCCATGTCCACAGTGAAAAAATTACACGTTTCGGTAAGTATGGTGGGCCTTAAGTGACGCCATATTAGTATGGCATATTGAGTTCGCGGACTTTGGCGACCTCCTTGACGACATAAAACAAGAATCAAAGTGGGGCTTATGCTCCATGGGCATGGATATTAATTACACGTTTGAAAATTCACCCCCCCTAAAAGCTACACTTCAGAGGTGCCATACCGGGATTTCACATTGGGGAATAACGTTGTCTATCAGCCCCCAGAGTCTCAGCGTGGGGCCTATGATACATGCCAAACCCCTCTCGCCTCCCGGTCTATACCTTTAAAATCTTACATTTCGTTTAAAGGGCGAGTTTTGAATGCACACACTTAATGTCTATACTGATTATTTCTTTCGTCTATTAAATATCAGTCATCAACCAATCATACGTTTGTTTCCTGTTTGACAGGACCAATCAACACGCTCTATTAGCGACTATTTACATGATGCACAATAGTCACCGACTATTCAGCATGATACTCATATCAAGGAGCCTGAGCATCTGACAGCACTCTAAATAAATACATATTAAACGTGAAATAAAATCAATCGTGTTGAAGCTGTATAAGAGAATGAATGTGGACCTTCTACGGTTAATACTGCAAGTTCTTCAAAAGCTGAACAAATGTCACAAATTACGCATGGTGGAAATGTCACATACAATAATTGTGTTTTTAATTTCAATTGATAAATTATAAAGATGGTGCTGTTTTTGTTTAGATTTTGTGCTTTGTTCTTGATATTTTGAATAAATTATTCCAAATTGTTTAATTTTCATTCATTCATATGACTGATATAAAGAAGTAGATTCAAGAAATAATCTTCACAAATATAACACGACCTTGATTAATTGTCGACTATTTTATTGCTTCTAAATTTCTCTTGTATTTATTAATTTTACTCGACATTATTTTGGCAGTAATAATCAGAGATGAAAGCCCTCGAGCTTCGCTCTCGGGCTCTCATCAGATTATTAATGCCCCAATAATGTCTCGTTAAATTATTATAAAATACAGTCGAAATTTAGATGCAATAAAAATAGTCGACTATTTATCAAGGTCTTGTTATATTACCCTTGATTATTTTGAAGTTTCAGACTTACCATGTCTTCGAATTTATAGTGGAAACCAGGTCTGATAATGGCCTACTATTCAGTTTTTCTGCAGCTAACCCAATATTATGTGCTAACGTGGGTGAAATACCATTTACCGGATGCCTATTTTTGATTATATTCATTACTTGTTGAATGTTGATTCCTATGTTGTGACTAGGACTGGTTGATATTGCTGCACAAAATGGTATAGCCTGAAAAACCTGCTGGTAAGAGAAAATCTCCATTAGTACATTTCGATGGATAATGAGGGAAGTCTGGCTTTGTCAAAATTCGAATGGAAGCTAGAAAAATCCGAAACATATTTGTTTGTTTGTCTTGAACTAGAATTGGCATGGAAGAATTTCATTAATTGGACTACACTTTTTCTTATTTATATTTTTCTACTTTCCAGACTAGTTCAGCTGAAGCCAACAGTTGTTGAAATTTGGCAATAGAATTATTTACTTTGAAATTGAAGGCTTGCAAGTACGATTTGGCGACTTGTTTCATCTTTGAGGCAATGGTTGGCAGCTCATAATTCTTGCAGCAGCAACTTTGTACAGTTCTTGGAGCTTCTGGTGGATCGTAGCAGTCAGAGTCAATATTCTGCCTCACTTTGTCACTGCTGCACCTAACTTTTTCATTTAAAATTTGATTTGATTTTTGTTTGGAAATATTTAGTGGAGGAATATCTTCTGCTGTCATGATATTGGATTTGTGTTGGGAATTCTTTTCTTTTTTCTTGCTGTTGCCTTCGTCCGAATCACTACTTCTGGCTTCTTTGTTGTGATATATCTCCACAAGTTTCTCTGAAGAACAAAATAGAAATATATTGGATAGCAACACCCTCATGATTGTCAAAGTCAACAAATGGTGGATATCTCGAAACAATCCTCGAAAAATCTTCTGTTGTAGTCATCCTATACAGACTGTCACAATTTTATTGAAGCGTGCTCTGCGATACTTGCACTGCACTGTTTGGAACCTTTGGTGTAGTTATGAATGCACCAAACCAAACCAGTGTTTCAAACACCTCCACACGTGTTTCAGTCACCAAATAATCATCCTGCTCATTCATACAGAATAAGATATCGGTGTTTGTTTGAATGTTTTAGACGATGTAGTAACTTGATTACTTATATTTCGGACGTCCATCATCTTAATGGTTGAAAGATTTCTATCTCTTTCAAATTTTTCACAACGTTTCAATTGCTTGAATCCGCAATCGTCTTCTGGTGAATAGTGACAAAATCAGATGCTACGCGACCTTTTATAGGTCTATAATTAAGTGTAATTACGCGCTGTCTTGTGGCGCGCGTGGTTTCGCGCTTTTTCTCCCTCCAAAACGGTCCATGAGCGGTTTCCATACGTTTTTTAATTTCCACGCTTGGTTGACTGAAGGCACCATTGGCTTCTATGTAGGTGGTTTCCATAAATTTCCGTTTGAACCAATGTTCCTCTCTATGAAGAACACTAGCTTCGTTGGCGATTACTGGAGAGAGAGAAGATCCCATCGGCAGTCCATCAACTTGGGAGAAGAAACGGCTCTTTTCTTGAAAGTATGAGTTGTGTAGGCAGCACTGCAGTAGTTCCAATATCGCTTGTACGGGGAGACAGGAAACTACAAACTCCTACAGAAGGATCCAACATCTTCTATAGAAAGGATAATCTACAGTACTCTGTCAAAGTACAAAACCTTTATTCCAAACAAAGAACGGACACATTTGACGCCACATTACAGTAAACCGCCTCATCTCTACGGTCTTCCGAAAATTCACAAACCCGACATGCCATTAAGACCAATCACCAGCTCCCGTAACTCAGCGACCTATAACCTGGCGAAATACCTCCTACCGATACTACAATCCTTACAGGGTACTAGCAGTTCGTTCGTCAAGAATTCTTGACACTTCGTGGACATTATCAAAGATGTTGAACTAGGGCCTGAAGATCGTTTTATCAGCTTTGACGTGGAGAGCCTTTACACCAATGTCCCCATAGAAGAATCCCTTAACATCATCAAGAGGAAACTGGAAGAAGACATCCAGCTTCATGAAAGGACTGACCTCCCCGTACAAGCGATATTGGAACTACTGCAGTGCTGCCTATACAACTCATACTTTCAAGAAAAAAGCCGTTTCTTCTCCCAAGTCGATGGATTGCCGATGGGATCTTCTCTCTCTCCAGTAATCGCCAACATATACATGGAGTGGTTCGAGGAATTGGCTATCAGAGAGGCAAAATACGAACCAAAACTATGGTTAAGATACGTAGACGACACCTTTATCATTTGGAACCATGGAGATGAACACCTTGGGGAATTCTTCGCCAGAATGAATAACATGAGGGATTCAATCAAATTCACAATGGAAAAGGAAACTAACAGCACCCTATCGTTTCTCGATGTGAAAGCTGAAAGAACAGACACTGGAATCCTCACCTCTGTTTACAGGAAGAAGACACGCACAGGGCAGTATCTCAACTACGGCTCTAATCACCCAAACTCCACAAAGAGGGGAATCGTAAGAACGTTGGTGGAGAGAGCATTGTCTATTTGCAACAACCAGGAGTCATTGGAGGCGGAAATTAACCAAATAAAAAAGGACCTACGCCGAAACGTATACTCCGAGAAGCTCATAGGAGAAGTTCGGAAACAACTCGAAAAGACCAAGACAACCGAAGAAAGACCACAAAATCCCGTTCTCATTCTTCCCTATATCAGGGGTATCTCCGAGAAGATCAGAAGGATCGGAAATAAATACATCAAGAGTTGCTTTCAATCCGGCAGTACCTTACGAAGCTTCCTCACCAAGACGAAACCAGAGAACACAACAGAATCCAGCAAAAACTGTATTTACAAAGTCCCATGTGAATGTGGAGATTCCTATATCGGAGAGACCAAGATGCCATTATCAGTAAGAATAGCCGAACACAAAAAGTGGACTCAACGAGGGGAAACATCAAAATCGGGAATTGCTGACCACGCTTGGACAAAACACCACCGAATCCTCTGGGACGAAGCTAGTGTTCTTCATAGAGAGGAACATTGGTTCAAACGGAAATTTGTGGAAACCACCTACATAGAAGCCAATGGTGTCTTCAGTCAACCAAGCGTGGAAATTAAAAACGTATGGAAACCGCTCATGGACCGTTTTGGAGGGAGAAAAAGCGCGAAACCACGCGCGCCACAAGACCGCACGTAATTACACTTAATTAAAGACCTATAAAAGGTCGCGTAGCATCTGATTTTGTCACTATTCACCAGAAGACGATTGCGGATTCAAGCAATTGAAACGTTGTGAAAAATTTTAAAGGGGTAGAAATCTTTCAACCATTAAGATAATGGACGTCCGAAATATAAGTAATTAAGATATCGGTATTCAAGCCGACCTCGTATTCTTAAACATAAAATTTTACAGTTATTGCAATTTTCTCCTTGAAACTGTTTGTTTGATATAATTATATAATAAATTGAATTGGAACACAGATTCAAACAATTTATTTTGAGCAGTAAAGAGACACTTGATTTGTTCTTCAAATATAGTACAAAATATTTTTGAAACAGAATCTCCAAGAAGAACAACATTCAAGTGACAGTGTGCAGATTGGGTTTCATCGAGATTATCAATATTCCAGAAGAAAATATATTGAATATGTAAGTCTGACATTTCATAAAAATGTCATTTTGAAAAGTGAAGTGAAATTAGTACGATACAAATAGACAATCGTGTGAAACAGAAAAATGACTAGACATAAAAGAAGAAACAGCACATGTGCAGAAAATCAAGAGAAATATGAAGACTTCCAGTGCATGCAAATTGATTATGAAGAAGGGTCCTGTTCATATACGGATGAAAATAAAAAATGTAACAATGAAGAAAATGAAATAAATGAATCAGTAACAATTCTGAAAGAAGAAAACCGGCATTTATGGAACCTAATAGAAAATAAAGAACTTTTAATAATAGAAAAAGATAAACACATAAGTCAACTTCAGAAAGAAAATGAGAGGATACAATATAATTATGATTTGATTACCACAAATATTGTTGATAAAGATACAATTATGGATAGTCTGTGTGAAATTAATAAGAAAATTGAAGAGTTGGAAAAAATACATGTAAAGCCAAATATTGCCACTCCTACATATTTCCAAATAGTGGTGAGTCAGATGAAAGAAATTAAAAATCACCCGCTTCCTGAAACCATAGTGATCAAACCGAAATCAAATCAAGACTCAATATCTACCAAAAAATACATTTTTAAAAATATTGATCTCGGCAAACTCAAAATTGGTGTTACTGCCATAAGAAAAACAAGAAATGGAAGAATAGAAATAAATTGTAAAGAAAAACATAATTTTACCAAACTGAAAGACGAAATTCAAAACAAACTTGAAAATAATTATACAATTGGAGAAAAAAGCTACTAAACCCAAGGATTAAAATTGTTGGTCTGAAGCAAAAAACACCACCAGATAAAGAAAATGTATACGAGATGATTAGAAAACAAAACCAATTTATCAATGAAAATGATAAATTACAAGTGAATTTTGTTAAATACATCAGTCATAAAAATTATTATACTTTTTATGCTGAAGTAAATGGAAGTTTGCTAAGAAGATATGAAAAAAATAATGGAAAATTATTCATCAGTTGTCAAAATTTGCATGTATATGAAAATAACCAAATCACACAATGTTTCAAATGTTGTCCTTTTCATCACTCTTCAAAGAAATGTAGAAATACTGTGATATGCCCTCGATGCGGAAACAATCATGAAGAGACTAATTGTGAAATCATTGAACTGAAATGTATAAATTGTACTTTTTCTTACCTGAATTTCAAAACAGATCACCCCACGAAACATTCAGCTTATGATAAAAACTGTGCAGTCATGAAATTTTATCAAAACAAATATCAATCCCAAATTGATTATGGCTCACAACCCCCAAATTAATACAAGTAAACAACTGTCAATATCCTACTTAAACATAAGAAGTTTGAGAAACAAATTAACAGATGTTGAACTGTATATGAAAAAAGAAGATGTTGATATTTTAACACTAACTGAAACATGACTATATCCGAATGAAATACATTTCATAAAAATTCCAGGATATTTAGAAATTCACGAATGCAGAAAAACTGGTCGTGGAGGTGGAGTATCTATATTCATTAAAGAAGATTTCAAATTTGACATCATCGAGAAGAAAACGATAGAAAATTGTAATTACAATATCATTGAAATACTTTCTTTGAACCCAAAACCTAAAATTGGTATTATTTATCGACCACCCAATGTAAACTATTTAGAATTTTTCAAAATTATCAATCACATTACAGGGATTTATAAAGGCCTTATTTTATTAGGTGACATGAATTTAAATTTATTACAGAAAAATTGTGTTGTCGATGAATACAAAAGCATATATATATGACTAATGGTTACAAATTACTCAACATAGTCGATGAACACCATTTTACTAGAAAAATTATAATAATGCAAAATCAATTTTGGATCATATTCTAACAAATATCTCAACAGATCATTCTGCATTTCTTATTGACTATGAGGATTTTCATCTTTCAGATCATAAATTAATAAATATAAAAACAAAAAAAATTATCAAGATGAAACCAAAGATGGTCGAAAAGTCTATAAAAATTTTAGATAAAAACAAATTTCGAGATTATTTTTCTGAGAGTCTACATTTCTTATGTGATACACCAACATTTCAAGAACTCGCTAATATTATAAAAGAATCTAAAAAAAATCGAGCATTTAAAAAAAATCCAGGACAAGGGAAAATAATAATTGGATAACACAAAATATTCTAAACAACATGAAAATTCGGGATAATTATTATAAAAGATTGAAAAAAGATCCTAATAATAGCGAATTGAAAGATACGTATAAAAAATTTAAAAATGAAATAAATACTTGTTGCAAAAATTCAAAGAAAGATAAGTTAAATAAACAATTTGAAAGTGCTGGGACAAACCCTAAAAAAATATGAGAAGTGATTAATAATAACATTGGAACTAATAAGAAAAAAATGCAAATACCAATCGACCAAATTATGAGTAAGACCGGTGTACTACTGAATAATGCAAAAATTGATTTAACATTATCTAAACAATTCAAAACTGTATTGAAAAATTTGTCACCATATAAAAAGTCAATTTTTTTGAAGCCAGTTTCAGATGAAGAAATTAATAAAATAATTATGACTCTCAAATCGCATACAGCACCTGGTGAAGATCAAATTACTTCAAACAATTTAAAAGATATTGTTGATCTAGTAAGCTTACCTTTATCCTTAATTATTAACAATTGTATAGAAAATGGTACTTTTCCAGACTATTTGAAGAGAACAATTTTGAAACCTATTTATAAAGGAAGTGACAGAAAAAACATTTCAAATTATCGTCCTATTGCACTTTTGGATGTGTTTGCTAAAATTTTTGAAAAAGTGTTGAAAATCCAGTTAGTTGATTTCATCAATGCTAATATTGGTTTTGATAAATTTCAATATGCATTCCAACAACATTCCAATACCCAAGCAGCAGTTACTGACTTTATGAGTAGTATTCATGAAACTTTAGATTCAAGTAATTATGGTGTTGCAATATTCATTGATCTTAAAAAAGCTTTTGACACTGTCAATCATACAATTCTATTAGACATCTTAAATAACCTGGGTATAAGGGGACATGCATTGAATATATTTCAAAATTATTTCCGAAATCGTGTACAATATGCACTTATTGACCAATATAAAAGATACGAAAAAGTATCAACATTTGGAGTTCCGCAGGGTTCTGGTTTGGCACCAATTCTTTATTTGATTTATGTTAATAGCATTATGAATATCAACCTAATTGGTACGCATTTTTCTTTTGCTGATGATACTGTACTCTATCACAAATCTAAAAATGTTCAAACCTTAAAAACAAATTTGGAAAAAGATATTGAAACAATTTGAATGAACTTAATTTAACTATTAATTCAGAAAAAACTGTCTATATGATATTTAAACAAAAGAATATGGAAAACATCAAATTGAACATTATAATTAAAAACAGAACTATTACTGAAGTTGAGAAACACAAGTATTTCAAGTATTTGGGTCTGATTATTGACAAAAATTTAAATTTTGAGAGTCATATAGAGAAAATAAAAAATTCTATTATTCCTCTGATAGAAGCTATCAGAAGAATACAATTTCTAAGAAAAAATATTCAATTGTTAATATCTAACGCACATATTATCTCTCGAATCAGATATATGATCACAGTGTGGTCATCATGCAGTCAAAAACAAAAAGAAATTATTTATAGATTGATGAATAAAGCAATAAAAGTAATATTTGGTAAACCTTGGGATACACCATCTTCAGATTTGTACAAAAACACCAATAATATGACATTGAACCAACTTATTAAATTTGAAAAAGCTAAATTTGCATTCAAATTAACCAAGAATATTCAAAAGAGTAATACAACAATTCAGAAAAATTCCAAATAACATAGTCATAATACTCGGATTTTGAACCACTTTCACTTGGGCAATATCCATTCCAACAAAAGAAAAGCAAATTCAATTTTCAGCTCTATAGAAACATTTAATAAATTACCAGAACAAATAAAAAATTCAAAAACGATAATTTCATTTTCCAAAAATTTGAAAGAACTGTTACTATTGAAATGATGTTCATAAGAATACTACAAAACTTTATGAATTATTTGTATTATTTGATAATGTATTAGAATTAAATTACTTTATTTTATCATTGATGTACATTGAAACTTCCTTATACCAGAACTTGTTCTGACTGGAAGTTATTTATAAAAAAAAAAGTTCACCATTGTCAAAGTGAAAATATGCTTTATTGTTGGAAGTTAATGATAAACTTATTGACAAAGGTTTATTGTATTAAAGATGATGATGTTGAAAAATGTATGAATACCTAAAAAGTATAATGGTGATACTCCCTACCATTGGAACATCATTCCTGATGAGAGGGAACACCACCACCATATGCGCTCCGGGACGACTTAACAAATAAAAAAGAAAAATGGGGTGCATTTGCTATTTCAACTGCAGGGAAAAACCCGGAAAAAACCTACACTACCACTATATGGTCCTTGGTGAATGAGGGAATGGTTTTGAAACTGAAAATCCTATTTCATTCGAGACAACTCTCAAAGTGTAGCAACCCGAAGAGAGCTGTTTACATAAAATTTCAACATGCTGTTCAAATTTCAACGAATTATCCAGATAAAGTCCAAGGTATTTTAATGTCATTTTATTTCCAATGATGCTATTGTCCAACGGAATGTTTTCAAGATGACATCTGAAAGATATCATGTTGGTTTTTTATGTTGAATGATAGTAAATTCAAATCACACCAAATTGGTAGTTCTTGTGATCAGCCAGAGTAATGATTTGAGAAGTACACTGATAAAAAATTCGATGATTTATATTGGGTATAGATAGATAGATCGTTATTGGTCATATTACACAATAGTGCATTGACAAGTCAGTAATAAAATAAAACTAAAAAATTAAATATTAATATAAAATAACCAAAGATAAACAATATTTGTCGTTAAAAACACTTGCACAATAAAATTTAACAAACAGCAATACGTATATAATACGTTAATCAATGTATAAGTTGTGAAAAATCGGTTGATAGGAACTCATCAAAATCATAAAACGCTTGATAACAGATTTGAATTGAACGCACTCGAGAACTTGGACATCGTGTAGTAAGTAGAACATTGAAGAACTTGATTGCATAATAGCTGGTCCCATTTTTCGTTTTCGAAAGTCTTAGATAGTGTTGATGTATCATATCATTGTTTCGCGTTGTGTATGAATGTGAACTTTCATTTGTCCTATAGTTTTTCAAGTTTGCTTTTATATGCATAAGACATTGCAGTATGTAAGTGCATGGCAGAGTTAGTATCTTAAAATGTTTGAAAGCAGCCCTACAATCATCTCTATAAGGCAATCCAGCAATGATTCTGACCGCCTAACTTATTGTTATGTAGCCAAGATTGTGTCAAGGACAGACTATTATTGGCCTCGGTTAGCAGTATATTAAAATCTCTATTTGAATGGGCTAATGAGGTGTCGTCAGCAAAAAGAGTAAACTTTGCTGAAGGAGCACTATTAGGCAGGTCGTTGACATAAATAAGAAATAGGACCGGACCTAGGACATAGCCTTGCGGTACCCCTTATTCAATGTTGATCGATTGAGAGCTGACATCCTTAAAATTAACGAATTGAGTTCTGTCCGACAAATAGGACCTAATCACTTTTTGGAAAAGTTGTAAAATTTCAGTTTATTAATTAATATATTGTGCGGTACACAGTCAAAAGCCTCACTTATGTCATATAATTGTACATGAACGTATCCATATGTCTCAAAGCATTTATTTATTACATCAATCAGTGCATTTATTGCCGCGGTTGTCGATAAATTAGCCCTGAAACCAAATTGTGAGCTACTAAATAAATTCAAGTTTTCAAAATAAGTTGTCATTTGAATTTTAAGGATAACTTGCAAATGTGGGCACAATGGATATAGGCATATAGTTTGTAGGGTCGTCTATGCAATTACCTTTGAAAAGGGGTAACACTTTTGAGCATTTCAGAAATTTCGGAAAAATAGTATTTGTGATACATTGATTAATGAGTTTGGTGAGAGGAATGAGAATAATATGTTTAATACAGTTAAGAATTTTTACTTAATACCATATGCATCGTTACTCTTCGTCTTTTTCAAATTATTGATTATATCCAGAACTTGGATATATGTGACTTCAGAAAAGTTTAATTCCTCATCTGCATATATTTCGTGGGAACTTGTAAAATAACTCTCCCGATTATCATCGGTGGGAGGTAAGGAATTGATTAATTGTACAGCAATGTTACCGAAATAATTATTGAAATCATCCGGAGAAATCATATCTGACGAATTATCAGACTTGTTTTTATTTTTATTGATTAAATTCCACATTGATTTCTGTCGATTTCCAGTTCGATTTATGTAATTATCATTTGCTGCTATTTTAGCTTTTATAATCTCTTTTCTATAAGTATGTGTTTTCAGGTAATCACAAGGATAAGTCTTATACACATCTATGAGAAAATGAAATGTCTCCCTCAATTGCCTCAAATCATCTGTGTACCAATTCAGGTTGTTTTTATTGTTTTTTTTTTTAAATTTTGGACTTGACTGGAAAGAATTTATCTAGAGCCGATGCAATTACATCAAAGAAAAATTGAGATTTTGCATCGATATCAAAAGAGGAATCATCGATAAACCTCCAGTCCATCATTTGTTAATAACTGTTCAGCTGAAATATAGTTTGTTAAAGAGGAAGAGCCAGCTACTTATTTCAAGGTTTCATTTTATAAGTCGTGGTAATTTAGATACTGACTCTTATAGACCAGTTGATCAATAAAAGTCGAGTCTGGCAGCCCCCAGCGGCCAGGATATTTTCAAAAATATATTTAAAAAAAAATCAGCCATTCGTCTCGTTGGTGATGCTTCGCTTACAAGCTTGCTCACTTCTCTGGAACACCGCAGAAGAGTTGGCGATCTGTCCCTGTTTCATAGATATTTTCATGGACGATGCTATTCTGAAATATCATCATTCGTTACACAGATAGCGGTCCCATCATGACTGACTGAACTTTACGTAAGCAAGCAGGTCACCAGGTGATCTCCGATTACGAAAACCATAGCGTTGATCGATGACAATTCCTGGGTGTTTCAAATATTTCCTGAGCTGAGGATATATTTTTCCACGGTCTTCTAGATAACAGAATTCTGATAACAATGCGACAGATCTGTAGGAAGGTGAGGTCTTTTGTCCTATTTTAAATTGATTTTACTTCGTAGATCTGGAAAAACGCTCGGACAGGTCGATTTTAGTTTCGAGGGGGACATTGTGCCCTCCTACATGGAGCACCGTCACGTTCGAAAGCTTGTTAAATTTTCGAAACAATGGTCGACAGTTTTTCAAACGGAAATGAGCCATAATTAAGTTAAGAGTAAAATTCACTTGTATTATTCTCATCTTAACGAATGCTCGAAATGCGCACCTCCAACTTCCACGCAATGATACAGATTTTGTTGAAAACGTTCTCGTACATTTTGGAGCATGTTTGGGGTGATTTGGCGACATTCTTCTGTGATTCGTTGCCGTAAATCTGCTAGTGAAGCTGGTGGTGTAGCATAAATTATGCTTTTCAAATGACCCCACAGAAATGAATCTAAGGGAGAAAGGTCTGGTGATCGTGGGGGCCATTCAATAGAACATCGCCTACCAATCCAATGACCTGGAAAGTGTTGATCTAAATATCACCGAGCAGGCATAGCATAATGCGGCGGAGCACCATCTTGTTGAAATATCAATCTTCCAGATAATGATGGTCATTTTCAATAATGTTCGTTAACATTGGTTCAATTGAGTCTTCAAGCAGTTCCTGCTACATTTCCCCTGTAAGATTGCCTTCTGAGAAGAAAGGGCCCACGATACGATCCCCAAAAATACTAGCCCATTCGTTTAATTTTTGGGGATATTGCATATGTACCTCATGAAATATATGGGGATTAGAATCAGCCCAATATCGACAATTATGGCGATTAACTATACCACTTAAAAAAAAGAACATTTATCACTAAAACAAATGTTGAACAGACACTGAGGATTTGCAATCGCCTGCTCACTTAGTACCTCACAGAATTGTAAACGCTGATCAAAATCATCTTCAGTCAGTTCGTGTGTCAATTTAATTTTGTAAGGATGGAATTTATGTAGTTTTAAAATACGCTGAATGCTAGTTTTTAAGATACCGGAAACAGTTGCTAGCTGTCTTTTACTCAACGTATGGTCAACCTCAACATGGACCAAAATTGCCATTGTTGTCGCCTCATTTCTTATTGGCGGTTCTATTTGCCGTTTTTTATTTGCTACCTATCCCGTTTCTCGGAATTTTGATACTAATTCAGACACATACTGCCGCGACACAGTACTGCCATATTGTTGATTGAACCATTCAGCAGCCCTTTTCGCACTTCTATTGTTTTTATAATACAGTTTAATCAACTCAACCCTCTCTGCCACTGTATACACCATTTTTTCGTTTAAATTTAGACGTACGATACCACACACGAATGAAACTCACATGTAGAACACACGTGAAAAACAGAAACTGCATGCTCTATCTGTTTGTTCTATTTTATTAAAATATTTTCATGGGTACCGCGAAAAAAAACTGTGCAAAAACATTCACAGTATCGTAGCAAATAAATGATCGATTGCAAAAACTTGCAAATGAGTTTTCCAGAGACGTACAAGTAAGCTCTTAACTATTGTACAGTTTTATTCCTGAATTTATTTTTTCCAAACGGTTCATCCCAACTTCAAAATAATATCTCACCTTGTGTTTTGACTTTAAAGTTATTTAGCACATCCTTCCTTTGTGACAGCACAGCAGAAGTTGTCCTGTCAACAAGAGTACTCTTCGTCACAGTCACTTTTGCTCTTTTATCAACTTTGTGATTTCTGTGCAGAGATTTTTGACTCGGAGGTTTCTTAGTACTGATCTTCGATTCTTTTAGTTTTCTTTTGATAGTTTTTGATTTGGTGTTGATTCCAGTCGTACTCATATTTGATATTTGAAGTTCTTCGGACTCTTTGATTACAGGATTGATTTTGGAAATATTGTCTCCAGCGGTGTGATCTAAAATATTGAAGAATTGAAAACAATGTAGTCGATCGACAAGAAATTTATCTAAACAATATATTGGTATCTAATTGTAAGAATCTAAGTGTCTGACTGAACTCCGCCTTGAATAAATACACTTTATAATAATCATAATGATAATAATAATAATAATAATAATAATAATAAGTGCGGCGAATAGCGGCAAAATTAAGAAGAGCCCATCACACACTGAATCAAGGACTGCTGTTGACTACCAAACAGCACTGCCTTGACAGGATACGAATGCTAGTGGCTGCAAAAAAGTTATTAGTGAGGCAATTGAGGAGCATCGTGGAAAATTCAAAATTCCACGATAATCCTTCTCAATTATTCCAGAAGCCTCCGCGTGTTGTAGAAAATCCGCCGACCGCTGATCGGGTAGAAGCCTTCTGGAAGGATATTTATGAACATCCGCAACCACTGAATGTAGACACTCCAGCCCTAGCGCAGTTTGAAGCATTCTGCATAAAGCTTCAACAGCCAGAGCTCAATGAACTGCGCCACTCGATAACCCCGGAAGAAGTTCGACGAGCTCTTGAGGGCTCGAAGAACTCGGCTGCACCAGGTCCGGATGGACTAGGGAACTACTGGTGGAAACAATTTCGTAGCACCCACCACCATTTGGCCAGAGTTTTCAACTCATGGTTGAATGGTGAGCAGTTTGCAGATTCCGGTTGGTTTGTCGAGAGGCGAACCGTGCTGAACCCAAAAACGGGGGATTTGTCGGAACCGAAAATCTATGTTATAAGATGTTCACCCGCATTTTGTACATGCGAATACTAACCGCAGTTGAACACGTGTACGAACGGATATATGAGCAAAGAAGGTCAAAGAAAGGAATCGCTGGATGCAAGGAGAATCTGCTCATCGACAGATGTATTACGCAGGACTCCACGCAGTATAAGCGTAACGTTTCGATGGCCTCGATTGACTATCGCAAGGCATTCTACACGACATCGCATGAACTAATCATGCATGTTCTTCGATGCCTTGCGATACCCGATCAAATAGTGAGATGCATTGAAGAACTGATGCCGCTCTGGAGGACTCGCTTTAATACAACATCAGGTCAAGCTAGAGTCCAAATAGATCGGGTTATCTTTAGAAGGGGAGTGTTTCAGGGAGATTCTCTCAGCCCCCTTCTCTTTTGCAGCTCACTATTGCCATTGTCCGTTGCTCTCAGAAAAACGCGTGCTTACTACTGCGGCACCCCCAGCAACCGGAGGCATAAGGTGACTCATCTATTTTACATGGATGACCTTAAACTTTATGCCTCAGGTGAAAAGGACCTACGTCAGTCTTTGAGGGTGGTGGAGGATTATTAGCCATGCCATCGGCATAGAGTTTGGGATCGACAAATGTGCAACGGTTCATCTCAAAGGAGGACACTGCGATGATTACGGAGAAGATCTCCAGCTCATAGACGGAAGCATCCTACGTCATCTGGGTGCCGGAGAGACGTATACCTACTTTGGAGTGGAACAACACCACTCTCAAGAAGTTATAACTGTCAAAAACTTTCTCCGCCGCAAGTATCAGCACAAACTCCAACAGATCTGGTCATCAGAACTGTCGGGAAAGAACAAAGTTGCTGCTACAAATATGCTTGCCGTTCTGATCTGACTCTACTCCTTTGGAGTGATGAAGTTGACTCAAGAGGAGCTGCGACAACTCGACGTAAAGACACGCAAGATGATGCAACTATACAGGAGTTTGCATCCCAAATCGTCCGTTCCTCGGTTATATCTCCCCCGACAACAAGGAGGACGAGGAGTTTTGAGTTTGGAGTGTCTTCATATTGGATGGAGCCTGTCAAGTAATCAGGAGTTTGGATCCCCTTCTCTGCATGGTCCGAGTCTATGAAAATGCAGGGATTGGAGCGTTTCTCTTTAAGGCAGCAGCAACATGGTCTCAGTTTCGACATCAACCGGCGTGATCCGAACTCTGTCACAGAGTTGGAACCCGTTCAGCAAAAAGCCCTTGTAAAGCCCGAAGAAAATGCAGCTCCGATGCAGCTGCATAGGGATAAGCCTATGCATGGGGTCTTCTTCAGGAACGTCGAAGACCTCGGCTTATCCAAAAACTTGACCTACGCCTTCCTTAGGTCAAGTGGGCTGAAGTCGGAGACTGAGGGATTCATAATGGCCTGCCAAGATGGTGTCTTCAACACCTTGGTCTACCGAAGCCACGTGATGGGTATAGAGGTTCCTGATATTAGATGCAGGGCCTACCGTTAGGCGCCTGAGACCATAATGCATTTGCTGTCAGCATGTCCAGCATATGTGGTCTCAGCCTATATCCACAGACATAACGCGGCTCTACGAGTGTTATATTACCATCTACGACACTTGTACGGTATAGTCGAGACACCAGTGTTGCCTTACGCTCCGGGGGATATTGAGTCTGTGGTGGAGAATGAGAAGTGCCGGATCTACTGGAACTACTCATTCCATACCCTCAGGCAAATATAGGCCAATAAGCCTGATGTAGTACTTCTCGGCCATGGAAGTAAGACGATTTTCTTCATTGAGTTTTCGGCTCCTGTCGAAAAGAATATCGTCCGAAAGGAGGAGGAGAAACGGACGAAATATCGAGATTTACTCTTCGGACTCCGGGCTCTACCTAGACCATTCTGTAAAAATGGTTGTTCTGATAATAGGGTCCCTTGGCGATGTGATGAATTTGTTACTCTCGAACCTGAAAATCATACCGACATGTCGGAATATGTCAGAAATCATAGCCGGAAGAATGCAGAAGGCTGTCATCCTCGGTTCATTACGTCTGCTCAGGGCACACGATTCCCGGACCCAATAGCTGCTTACCCCATAGTTTGGGGAGTGGTTATTGGGGTATTGATGTTGCCAGCGCGCCCTCCGAATGTATCGGAGCATCGGAGACAGGGCCCGACTGGAGAATTTTAATTCATAATAATAATAATTATATAATTATGTCTTACGCGGTGAAGCTGCACCAACACCCAATACCCGGACTCTTGGTGTCTCAGTAATTTGGACATGGAGCTCGGAAAGCCTGTTTACCGAATCGGTTATACCGTTTAAAATGTTGTTGATGGTTCTTACTGCAGCTCCGGTATTATCGGTGCTGATGGCATTCGAGCTTTGCCTGATTGGAATCACTTTGGTGTCTCCGGAAGCTACTGATGCCGATGATTGGGTGAGATCATCATCTGAAAGAAACAATAGAAATAGAGATAACCGCTCTATGTCAGGTTAGTTGTACTATGACATGGAAATTCTTGAAAAATGGAAAAGAAATGTATAGGTTTACCGTGTGAAGTAGATATAGTACACAATTCCGGAATGACACACATGAAAACAAAATGAGCGCTAAAAAAATTTAAATTGTTTTTTTTTAATAGTAAAATAAAAATTTGGTGGGTAGAACATCACAATATTGTACCTTATAACCAATATGGATTTAGGAATGGCAAAGACATCCAAGCAGTATATGACAATGTAATTCCAGAGATTATGATATCTATTCTATTAGAGATAGGTATAAATAAGAATGTGGTAAAGATTGTACATATATGAGTTAATTGAAGAAAAAGAAATTTTCATAAAAGACAAAAAAGGCATTCCTAAGCCCTATTTTATTCAACCTTTATACTCTATCTATATGGGACGCAATCTCTCCTCATTGCGACTATATTCAATATGCAGATGACATTACCCTGTAAAAAGAACACAAAAACTCACAAATAGCAAAACATCATATTGAAAGGGCTATTGTGTCATTAGAAAATCGGTTGGATTTTCATGGACTGACAATTTTATTAGAAAAAACTAAATGTATTATATTCTCTAATGCGCATCTACAAGAAAATCTAAATTTTCAAATTGCTAATAGGAACATTCCACAAGTGGAGCACCATAAATTACTGGGATTAAATTTTGACAGAAAATTATCATGGAAAATACAGATAAATGAAATAATGAAAATATGCCTCAAAATTTTGAACATTTTCAAATATCGTTCTAAAGTAAGCTGGAGAGCTGACCCCAACATTATGCTAAACATTAGACCGGGAGGCGAGAGGGGTTTTGCATGTATCATAGGCCCCACGCTGAGACTCTGGGGGCTGATAGACAACGTTATTCCTCAATGTGAAATCTTGGTATGGCACCTCTGAAGTGTAGCTTTTAGGGGGGGGGGGGGGGTGAATTTTCAAACGTGTAATTAATATCCATGCCCATGGATCATAGGCCCCACTTTGATTCTTGTTTTATGTCGTCAAGGAGGTCGCCAAAGTCCGCGAACTCAATATGCCATACTAATATGGCGTCACTTAAGGCCCACCATACTTACCAAAACGTGTAATTTTTTCACTGTGGACATGGATTATGGGCCCCACGCTGTTGTTTCGTGATTCTTGTTAACAATATACTGTATAACAAAGATTTCGAAACGCCATACCGCTGGGGCGTCGCCAAGTGGCCGCCATACTGGACCAAATATGTCATTTTTAGCAATGAACATTTCTAATAGGCCCCACAATGGAAATGTGTTTTCTTTGTTCATTTTGATGTCCTGAACAAAGTTCTGAAAGCGCCATACCGATGTGATGTCGCCAACGTCAGATATTGCCTTCCAAAGTTGTCACATTTTTATAGGTTAAGTGTATGAAAGGCCCCACTGCCATACTGGCATTTTTATATGTATTTTGAAGTATACAGTACGAATATATCACTGCCATACCGATGCGATGTCGCTAACGTCAGATATTGGCTTCCAAAGTTGTCACATTTTTATAGGATACGTGTATTAAAGGCCCCACTGCCATACCAGCATTTGAATGTGTATTTTGAAGTACAAGACACGAATATATCACTGCAATAGCCATGGCATGTCGGTAAAGTGCACAATCAATCGTATATACAGGGTCCTGCAACTGCGCTCCGGTGGTACATAGCTTCTAAACGGCGCAACTTAAAAATTTCTTTTGAATGCAAGCATGTTTCCTTCGTGAGAGAGTATCTTTGGAAAATATTTCGAAGTACACAAGGTGATACAGAAACGTGCACCAAACCAAACTTATGTTTTTTGTAATGGAACACCCTGTATTTCATCACATGGTTGAATAGAGATTACTTTGACCATTCAAAAAATTTGGGGGCATGTATGTCCATCAACGTTATTTCCGGAGATATATCGATATCACTTCAAAAAACCCTATATATCTTGTTTTGGAAATTTATGTGTATGAGATAGTATTGGGTAAAATGTTTTGCATGTACAAAAGAAAAAATACGAAAAAACTTTAAAAAAAGCTTTTATTTAAATGGACCAAAAAGAAGAAAATAAACTGAAGTAAATCGAACCCATCATTTTGTTACATTACGCATACGTAATTCAATTTGAATTCACCTGTAGCAAGAGTTATTCTCGCGACAAGCTTTTATATCATATGAAATTGCATGATGGGTTCGATTTACTTCAGTTTATTTTCTTCTTTGTAGAACATTTAAATAGAAGCGTTTTTTAAAAGGTTTTTGTTTATTGTTAATTTGTTCTTTTTAGCAGTATACTTTGTTCTGTTATCTGTTTCAATAGACGCGCCAGGTACTAAGTTTCTCGGCATGAACCCCACTGTTCTCAGCTTGCCTTCGTTCATTAGCATGCGCCAAAAATTAAATTAAAAAAAAATAGTTTTTTTCGGTATGGCACCCCTTTAGTGACACGCTATCGGTGTGGCAGTGCAATCCCCGCTAAGGTGATCCAACAGAGCATCTTAAAACCAAAACGCCATACCGGTACCTATTAGACATGTTCATTGCTAAAAATGACATATTTGGTCCAGTATGGCGGCCACCTAGCGACGCCCCAGCGGTATGGCGTTTCGAAATCTTTGTTCTACAGTTCATTGTTAACAAGGATCACGAAACAATAGCGTGGGGCCCATGATCCATGTCCACAGTGAAAAAATTACACGTTTCGGTAAGTATGGTGGGCCTTAATTGACGCCATATTAGTATGGCATATTGAGTTAGCGGACTTTGGCGACCTCCTTGACGACATAAAACAAGAATCAAAGTGGGGCCTATGAACGTTGTCTATCAGCCCCCAGAGTCTCAGCGTGGGGCCTATGATACATGCAAAACCCCTCTCGCCTCCCGGTCTACATGTACAAATCACTAATTGCGTCAAGAATTGAATATTGTCTTATCATATACGGAAACACGTGAAATACAAATTTCAAAAAGCTCTCTAGTATTCAATTCAAAGCTCTGAGAATTTGTCTGGGTTTGATGAATTCAACTCCTACAAATTCTATTTTAGTCGAATCAAACATCCTCCCTTTAGACATAAAACAAAACATGATAACCATTAAATTTATCTTGAAACATCTAGCCATTAAATCTAACCATACTATTAAAAAAATGAGATTGTTTGAGGAAAATATTACTCATTCTAATTTAAATATTTAAAAAAATACCATATTATATAAATCTATCCGAGAATCTATGAGCCCTCCTTTTAGTCAGACCATGTCGGGGGTATGTAACCCCATATTCAATACTCCCTTAGAAATTCAATACGGAGAATTTGAAATATATAATGATATAGGTTTCAAAAAATCAGATAAGATACTTAAAAATATCAACTCCTTGTTCTTAGAAACAATGAATAAAAAGTGGCCTAATCATAAGATGATTTTTACGGATGGTTCTAAATCTGCGGAGAAAGTATCATTCGGAATATACATTCCTCATATAAATCTATCAAAGAATGGAGTAATGCATCCTAAAACATCCATTTTGACTGCAGAATTAACGGCTATCTTTTTTGCTCTTCTCTTTATAAAAGAGAAACCTGATAACTATATTATTTGCACAGAGTCACTGGGTGCTGTTACAGGACTCCAGACTAATCACATAAAATCAAATGATAATATTTGGTATTTAAAAATTAAGGAATTATGGATGGAACATAAAATGAATAATTTCAACATCATACTAGGATGGATTCCTGGGCATTGTAATATAGAAGTAAATGAGAAGGCTGATCAAATTGCTAAAAATGCTACTGTTCCATATAAAAGAGGAAAGAAACTTGCTTCTATCGGGGATTCGGTCTGGGAAAAGAAGTATACTCTTTTTTGCTACCCGAGCTTTCGCAAATTTTTATTTGAATTCGTCCCATACAAAAAACAGACAACAAGTTAAGTATAACCGTTAATTTTTTCTCATAAAAAAACGTAACATTAATAAATTCAACAATTTGAAAAATGAGAAGAAAGATAAATTAAAGGTAGTAGATATTGGATAAAAAATCTAACTGATATTGATATTCCTAGCGATATCTTGGCCTTTTTGTCTCTTGGACACAAATTTAGTATTCAACCAGAAGCGAAAGAAATCAAAATAACTCATTTATTGGCAGACATAGAAAATCTGATAGCAAATGTGGACGATAACAAAAGAGATATATTCAGGACCCAAATCACAAATATTTTGACAAATTTTCTTCATAAACCTAAATCTAACTGTTACTTTTCATACATTTACAAAAAAACTAGGCACTTCATCCTGAAATGATCATTACGAAATCTGATAAGGGCAATATTACTGTTATCATGTCTAAAGCACAATATTTGGATTTATCATTAGAACAGTTGAACAACGAAACATACTATACAAAATTGAACCGTAATCCAACTTCAACCATTCAACAAAAGTCAAATGCGCTCATTAAAAAAATGTATGAAAAAAAGCACATTAGTCTTTCTGAAAAAAAAGAATTCACTATATACAATTCAATCACTCCAAAATTTTATGGCTTACCAAAAACTCACAAACCTACGCTAAGTTTGAGACCAATCATTTCCTCCATTGATGCTCCTAATAGTAAAATTTCACAGTTAGTCACAAATATCTTGACTTTTTCCTACAATAGTGATAATGAATATTATGTTAAAGACTCTTTCGAATTTTCAAATTATATACAACAAATTCAACTACCCAAAGGCTTTGTCATTATAAGTCTAGACGTTATTTCGCTTTTCAGTAACATTCCACTAAATTTGAAAAAGTCAAGTATTGATAAACATTGGGTAGATATAAGTATTCATACCAAATTAACAAAATCTATTTTCATGGAACTTATAGAATTCATTTTTGATACCACTTTTTTCGTTTTTGATAACACATATTATAAACAAATACATGGAACTCTAATGGGCGCTACTTTTTCTCCAATTGTAGCCCAGTATGTAATGGATGATTTGTTAGACTTCAGTATACCCAAATTACAGTTTAGGCTTCCTTTTATAAAAAAGTATGTTGATGACATAATTTGTGCAGTACCAGTTGACTGTATAGATGATATTCAATCTACTTTCAACAGCTATAATCCGTTTATACAGTTTACTGTTGAGAAGGAGAATAATAACTCTGTACCTTTCCTAGATACTCGACTCATCAGAACATCTGATAACACTATAATACTGGATTGGTACATAAAGCCTACTAGTTCAGGAAGATATATGAACTACCTTTCCAGCCACCCAAAAAAAATGAAATTCAACTTAGTACTAGCTCTTAAGAACAGAATTGAGAAATTAGCACATCCGACATTGAGAGACAAGAATATAAAATTATTATATGAAATACTATTGAATAATTCTTATCCATCTCATTTCTTGAAAAAATTATTATACAATACTACTTCTAGTACTAATGAAACAAATACAGATCACCGTCAAATTGAAGTTCCACAAATTATTAAATATGCTTCTATACTATACATTCCTGAACTCTCCAGCAAAATTATAAATGTTTTCAAGCACGAAAAAAATATCAAAATTGCACAAAAGAAAATCAAACCATTGGAAAACTTTTTTACTAAATTGAAACAAAAAGATCCTATAACAGAAAAGTCCAATGTAGTTTATGAAATTCCCTGTCTTGATTGTAACAAAAAATATTTGGGTCAAACAAAAAATAATTTAAAATCACGAATAGCTTCGCACAAAAGCAATTGTAGAACTTTGAAAGAAAACTCTTGTGCCTTAACCAAACATGTATTAGATAATGATCATATCATGAACTATGATGATACAAAAATATTACACGTGGAAAAAAATTTGAACAAAAGTCTTTTTTTGGAAATGGCTGAAATAAGTTTACAAACTGATAATATGAACAAAAAAACTGACATTGATAATCTTAGCAAAATTTACTCTTACATTCTTTTACCACATAATCATACATCAGATATTAATACCTGAAACTTACTACTCTGTATAGTCCTCACATTATTTGACATCAACAAACAAATGATCAGTCCTTCAAAAATTTTCGTGTCAAGTTTTTCGTTTTCTATTTTTCCATTTTAATTATGTACTTTCAACATCGAAGAAAACCTCACATTGCACAGTATGTTATACCTTTTTTAACTTTATACATGTGTTCATATAATTATATTGTAGCCCTCGATAAAGCAAATAAAAATTTGCAAAAGCTCGGGTAGCAAAAAAGAGTATACTTCTTTTCCCAGACCGAATCCCCGATAGAAGCAAAGAGGAAAAATACAAAATATAGATTTAATTCCATTTAATAAGGAAATAAGTAAAAACAAATTCCAACATTTCTGGGATGAGTCTGCAATCAGTGAAGGTGCCCGATTCAAAGAAATTCAACCTAAAATACAAGAGAAACCGTGGTTCTCAATCGGTGTTTCTCTCTCCCGTAAGACTTATACTTCTATTAGTAGACTAAGAATAGGCCACTGCTCTCTCCCTTTTCATTTACATAAAATTAATGTATCTGATAACAACCTGTGTGATTGTGGAAAAATAGGAGACATAAATCACTTTTTATTTGAATGTGATAATAATAGACGAAATATAGATATTCTGCACTCTAATATGATTAAAATAGGATTATTGCCTCCCTTTTCAAATCAACTTCTACCTTCGGATCTAAATAACGAAAAGATCAAAATTTTGAACAAATTTATAGAAAATGGTAAAACTAAGATTTAAATCATATGTATTAAGTGACTTATGGAAATTCCCTTAGAAATATCCTTTTTCCTCTTATGTATTTTTTTTCTTGCATGTCTCTTGTAGGAACATCTATTCTCCATTCCCCTAAATGGTATAACCTCAAAACACATACTAAAATTTACTGATTGAATCCCATCATATCAAAAACTCCCAACCATAACCTAAATTTCCTCAAAAGAAAAAGAAGAACACCGGAAGTAGTCAGAAAACCAAAAATCAACTTAGAAGAAGAAGAAGAAAAATTTGGCAACACTGTCCTATGTAATTTGAACCGTAGAATCCGAAAAACATCAACACACTGGGTGTTCCATTTGAAAAATCGAATTTGGAAACCGGAAGTCGGCCATTTTGTTTTCATATGTGTGTCAATCTGAAATTGTGTTCCACATTTAATATAAATCGGTTGATAAGCCATTGTCACTCGGTATACTGGGGTAGTCTGAAAGATGGCTCAACCGTATTTTTGAGAATAACAATTCGATTCAAAACACGTAAATTTAGAGGGCTATTGAAGAACTAAATGTAATTTTTTGAGATAAAAACGAATTCTGTTCAGCAGAAATGGCAGAAATGGTTCTTAAATGGAACACTTTTAAAATTTTCACATTTTTTAAAATCTAGAGCAAATTCTGAACATCATCAGCTAGTTTTGTTATTTCATTTATTTGATATTTTTTATGTCATTAAATACTTTTTTATTGTTGATGACTTTTCGCATGTGAAACGTTCCTTTCTGTTGCCATGTTGTTTCTGAAAATGGAATTGGCATTTTTATGACCTTACTTTGCCACAAGCCTAGTTATCTCTATTAAAAAAATGCAATATGTCTAAAATTCACATTTTGAAAGTAAATCGTCTTTTTACTATTTTTGAATTGTATTCCTGTGGTTGACCCATTTTGGTCTATATGCACTTCGTTGTTTTTCAAAAGTGGTAATAAATTTCAAGATTCCTTAACATTACATAATTAATTTCAAGAGAATAAGTTCAACGAATGATAATTTTTAATATTGCAAGAATCGTTTCACATGCGAAAAATAACCAATAAAAAAATAAAATCAACAAAATCAACTTTTTCTAGATTTCAAAAATTCGAAAATAGTGTTTTATTTCTAATCTAAAACTAGGACCATTTCCGGTAAAACCGGAAGTGCTACAGAATTCGTTTGAAAAAAATCACATTTCAGTTCTTCAATGGCCCCTGAATTTTCATGCGTTGAACCGGATTATTTCTCTCAAAAATAGAGGTGCGTTATCTTTCAAAGTATTATCTGAAATGGGTTCATGTAAATTAACACAAAAATAATTCCGTGTAAAGAGTAATACTGTAATTGGTTGGTTCTGTGAATTAAAAATATTGAAATCCATCACGTCGATTTCTTCAAACTTGAAACTTATTTCTTATTTTCAAAATTTGTTTTCTATTCTTGGTCATAAGGAAATGTGTGTTTTCCCGCTGCCGACACTGTAAATAGTCCATACATGCTTAGCAACAAAACAGGTAAATGGCCTATATCATTCGTTTACTAATTCATCTTGACAACGGAATGTAAATAGTGTCATTTACATGCCTAGGGTAATAATGACTTTGCCTTTGACAAGTATACCTTCAGCTTCATTCATATCAATTTTTAGGTTATGAGACCTTTTGAATATTATTGTTGTCTGCTTATTCGGTAACTTAGTTACACGCACAAGCAACTTAGAATGAAATAGCGAACGAATAATCATGAAGGAAGGGTAAGAAAACAAACTTCAATTCAGGCAAATTTTGAGAAATGTCAACAAGCAGCGGGAAAAACGTAATAAGTAACACGGAATGTATCGACTGTTATCATCCTCGGCAAGCGACAAGCCTCGGCTTTGCCTCGGCTCGTACTCGCTCACCTCGAATGTTAACACGTCTTTACATTCCTTGTTACTTAAATAACTATTATTCTGTGAAACTTTTGGGCTCATACCTGACACTTTTTTTGTTCCAGATACGCTGGATATCTTTCTAGACTTTGCAACTCCTTTTTTACCACCATATATTTGCTTCATGTAGTCTAGTTGATCTTTGAGAGTGTTGCAACGACTCTCAGCCATTTCGAGTTGTTCTTCGATATCTGAAGAATGTTGATTTTGTAAGTAGATAATACTTTATTTTTAGAAGGTATTTTTAGTTTCCTGGGTTCTGAAATAAGTGATAGACTCGTTGGGTAACAACCTTTATTATTATCGAATTACTTTGGCATCAGGATCAAAATTTATCAACAACTCTAATTATTTCTGCTTCCAATTCGTCAATATTATTGCTAGCGATTGTAATTGTAGTATTGTCAGCATACATAGTTATGTGAGCCTTCATGTGCTCCGGAAGGTCATTAACAAAAATAGTGAAAAGAAGGGGTCCCAGTTTCACAGGATATTTTCTGGAATTAACATCATCATATCTCACTATCATATGTCGTGCTGTCATGTATGAGTATATCAATTTTATCACATGCTTAGGAAAATTTAGGACACACAGCTCAGGAACTAATTTACTAGGATATACGGCAAAAGCTTTTGAAAGATCAAACAGAAGAGATACAACATAATCCCCATCATCAATCTTTTGAAGAACATGGTTAAGTAGATGGCAACAAACCGTTTCTTTTTTTCGAGGAATATCAACAATATTTTTATGAAAAGTCTAGGAAACCAATCATTTTTCATAATTATTTTCACATAACATAGTTTCACTGCAAAAAATTCATGAAAGAGTATTTTCATTATACCTATCTGAAAACACCATATTTACATGATTATTTAGCACACTGAAAAAATGTTTTTTCCCGTGCGCCCGCACGGAAAAATTTTCCGTGCGCTGATGTCATTATAGCTGCCTATTCACATGTCAAAACTGAATAATATGTTGTTGACAGTTCTCTAGAAATCGCAAAATGTTTGAATATTTCCTTACCAACAGGGTAAATAATACTTGTTTTGTGGCAATTTCTGCATATTTTTGTAGCATAAATATTTCAATTAAAAATACATGTTTTTATTCCTTCATCATTAAAAATTAATGTTCCTTAACAATCTGTGGTTTTCAGGTAGATATAATGAAAAAATCGTTCATTACTCGTCCATGAATGCTTTTTCCGTGCTTGCACGACTTTCCGTGTTCGGCTTCGCCTCCCACGGGAACATGTAGCGCACGCACGGAAAAAACCTATTTTCTGAACTCGTAATGAAATGTATTGATGGTTTCATTTCGATTTTTCATAGACTGGGAGATGATAGATTTCAGTTGACGATTTTCTCGTTTATGCCTCTAAGACCAGTGGAAATTCTGACAAGCATGTCTTTCATATAAAAAATTCGATTTTCGTTAAAAAATATATGTGTTTTGAGACGATTCTATCGCCGCTGCCATGTAGAGAGAGAGAGAGAGAGAGAGAGAGAGAGAGATAATACACTTTACTGTCGAAGAAACAAATTCTTATTGACAAAGCTTATGAGATATAAACTAAAATATATATTAAAAATGAACAATTTGCAATTCAAACACAAGTTCACGAATACAATACAAAATGTTTAACTAACAATAAGCACATATTGTTGTTAAAATTGTTATTTCCGTCCACCGATTGCACCCCTACGCGCAACCCTCGGAAGTCTTCGAGAGACTTGTGTGAGCTAGGGAAGACGCAGCCCTTACCTTTTAACGTGTGATGCCATATGTGTATAAAGCGGACAATGTACCTATATGTAATGTAAAAGAGAAAAAAATTATTTTTTAAATTTAATTCACAAATTTTTGAATATGTCAAACAATTAAAATAAACTACTGCATATGTATGTAAAATGTAAAATAAATAAGTTAGGAATAAACTTTTGACAGTTACACCACACAACAGATATATATATATATATATATATATATATATATATATATATATATATATATATATATATATATATATATGTATATATATATATATATATATATATATATATATATATATGCAGGGTGAGTCAGAATAAGACCGACAAACTCCGACTACAGATTCCTTGCCTCATTTTGAGATGAAAAGTTTCTATCAAGGTATGTCCTAAAATGCATCCCCTATGAGATACAGGGTGTCAAAAGTGCGAAAAAAATTTAGATTAATTTTTATTTCTCTAAAACTCCTGGAGAAATAATTTTCAAACTTGGTGCACTAATCTAGGTTTATCAACGTGATAATTTGAAGTTATAATTTTCAATTTTCGTAAACCAGTGGCGTAGTTACGATGGTATGTGGTCATATTTTCCTTCATATTTTCTTTGGACAACTGAATTGACAAATGAGCGTTTGACATCAGTTAAGCTTATCTATACTCAACCTTAAAGCCATAACATTCCATTTGCCTAAAAGTGAAGGTTTCTGAGATATTTGCAAAAAACTGAAGATATGTCCTGAGAAGAGACGTAACATCCTGTGTGCTATAATCGCATGATGCAACTTTATTATAACTTATAGGAATAATTTTCAACCTATTGAACGTTTTTTTAATGTTGGGAGTATTCATAACATAGTACAGGTAAGTCAGAATGAGACCGACAAACTCCGTTTTTTTATTCGTCATAATATTTGAACGAATCGATTTCGTAAATTCACCAATATGTGACCATACATTGTTGCATAATGATTATTCTGAAAGATCCACTGACAAACCAAACCTCAAATTATAATACTCCTGTTAGAGGAGAGTTAAAGCCTAAAATAATATTTGCGAAAAACTGTAAATACCTACTTTTAAATTTGTTAATTTTTATGTTGGAGTATCATTATCAAAGTCATTTCATACTGAATTATCTAGGAAAATATTTTCCAATCATGTTTTTGGTGAAGAAAAACAATTATTGTGTATTTATATCTACTCAAATGATAGAAACGGTTTATAGGGTTCACAACATAAAAACAAAAAAGGCTCAAAGTAAATGTTCAAATGGACCACCATTTTGTTCGATACACAGACAGATGACTTGACAACAATACAAACTTGTTTGGGTTACTATCAATAGTGTCAATCATATCTACTATGCTGCGTTCGAGTTGACGCCCTAAAAGATCCGGGAGCGCTCCCAATAACCTTATCGCATTTCTTTTGAAAGTCGGGGCAAATTCTGTTCCATTGTTTTCAATGGCATCAAAAGCCCCGCCAATGCACTGAATGCCCTGCTCGCTCGAACGGGCTTCAACTCCAACGTAGCTCTAATGTAAGTATCGATATATCAGTTTGTTTCTACCGGAAACAATGACTGTCTAATTCAGACTCATCCGAACCATCTTTTCAATTCTTCCAATATTGGCTTCAGCTTTTAGCTTCTGAGGATGCTTACTATGTCAATTGACTGTACTGTTCCTAAATAATTTTCTTTCGATTCGTGATAACTAATTGCAAAGTCGAACCTTCCAGACTAGTTGTATACCATTGATCAATGCATAAAAAATACACAAATTTTTTATTCTTTTTCTTTTTCAAAACCATATGCTGAATGGATTAATATTCCTCGATACACCAATTAGAAAAGGCTCTAAAAATGATACTCCATCATAAAATTCAACAAATCAAGAGTACTTATCTTCGGTTTTTCGCAAAAATTGGTTCAGATCTAAACTCTTATTTGAGTGGAGTATTATTAATTTAAAGTTGGGTTTGTTTGTTTTTTTTGATTATTGCACATAGCAAATTACGTTGATACTCAGGACATATCTTCAGTTATTCTCAATTATCTCAGAAACCTTCACTTTTAGACACATTGAAAAATGTTCACGAGGTTGACAATTATTCCTATAAGTTATAATAAAGTTGCATCATACGATTATAGCACACAGGATGGTATGTCTCTTCTCAGGACATATCTTCAGTTTTTCGCAAATATCTCAGAAACCTTCACTTTTAGGCAAATGGAATGTTATGACTTTTAGGTTGAGTATGGATGAGCCTAACTGATGTCAAACGCTCATTTGTCAATTCAGTTGTCCAAAGAAAATATGAAGGAAAATATGACCACATACCATCGTAACTACGCCACTGGTTTACGAAAATTGAAAATTATAACTTCAAATTATCACGTTGATAAACCTTGATTAAGGCACCAAGTTTGAAAATTTTTTCTCCAGGAATTTTAGAGAAAAACAAATTAATCTGAATTTTTTTCGCACTTTTGACACCCTGTATCTCAGAGGGGATGCATTTTAGCACATACCTTGATAGAAACTTTTCATCTCAAAATGAGGCAAGAAATCTGTAGTCGGAGTTTTTCGGTCTTATTCTGACTCACCCTGTATATATATATATATATATATATATATATATATATATATATATATATAGACATTACAAATCAGAAAGGATTTATCGAGAGGCAATATATAAAAATATAAAGAGAAAAGTTTTTGGGTATAACCCTCAAATTGTTGTGCAACCGTACTGATGAGAGCTTAAGCTCGAAACACGTGTCTAGGGTTGCACAACAATTTGAGGGTTATACCCAAAAACTTTTCTATTTATATTTTTATATATTGCCCCTCGATAAATTCTTTCTGATTTGTATTTTCCTGGGTAGGATTGTCACGCTGGTAGCTATAGCTGCCTCCGTGGCGACGCTAGCTGTTGCCTTGTAAGCACAAGGTCTTCTAACCGAGGCCGCAAGGCCGCAAATGTGTGGTTGGCTTCCTGTTGTTGACTTCCTTTGTTTCTATTTTTACATCCAAGTGTTGTACATCTTCGCACTTGATTTTACCGTACTGATGAGAGCTTAAGCTCGAAACATGTGTCTACGGTTGCACAACAATTTGACTTTTCTCTTTATATAGACATTACAATACATAAGTCATATCACAAAAACTTAAATAAAATCAGGATTCTGACAGAGTGTCATTATAAAATTCTTCCGATTGTAATAGGCTTTCTTTGATAGGGCCTGTTTAAAACCATTTCTGAATTTATTATATATAGTTTCATTTCTTAGGGCTGAGGGTATGTGATTATACATTTTTTTACTTTCATAGATTAAGGAATCCTTCTTCAAAGCTGTCTTTGGGATGGTAAGTGGCATTTTCCTATCCGTAATTTGTCGGGTAAAATGGCCTGCTTGTTATAGAGATTCTGAGGTGCTATATTTTCTATAAGTCAGGCAAACAGATTCTAAAATAAATATACAAGTGAGCGTTAAAATCCCTTCTCTTAAGAATAATGGCCTACATGACGTTTGCGTTCCAACCTTGCACAGATATCTAATTGCTCTCTTCTGTAAAATAAATGCTGATTGGAATAGATGTTGGCTACAGAATCCCCAAAAATATATACCATATCTCAAGTGAGATTAGACCAGGGAAACCATTTTTGCCATAGAGGAACTTAATTCATTCGATACAATTCTGAGTGCGTAACATCCTGATGCCAATTTTTTTGTTAATGCTATATCATGATGATCGAATTTCAATTTGTTATCAATGAATATTCCTAGAAATTTGTACTGCTTTTTTAGGTTCTAGTGTATGTCCGTCAAAGTTTAGATTATGATTATCAGAGCTGAATGACAGAAAGTTGGTTTTGTTTGTATTGAAGCATTAATAATTTGATTCGCACCATTTTTTCACTAATTCCAAATCTTTAATAATAATTCCTTGTAAACTTTCACCATATTTTCCGTGCCAGAGGAGGGTGGTATCATCAGCGAATATCGTGAATTTTCCTTGAATTGAAATAAGAGCCAGGTCATTTATATATAGAAGGAAGAGGATCGGGCCCAGAACAGATCTTTGTGGGACGCCCCATAAAATGTTTTTGCTGCCAGATAAGTTTCCATTTGATTTAACCTCTTGTTTTCTGTCGCTTATATAATATTTGAACCATTTATTGCATACTCCTCTGAAGCCATAATAGCAAAGCTTTTTACACAATCAAATGCTTTAGAAAAGTCGCAGAATACTGCCTCTACAGATTTTCCATTTTTAAGATTGGTGTAAACATGTTCAAGAAACAAAAAAATTGCATCATTTGTGCTTTTAGAGCTCTGAAATCCAAATTGAGAGTTAACTAATATTTCATTGGTATTTAAGAAATGTAATACTCGTTTTTTACAAGTTTTTCGATCAATTTTGAAAGTGATGATAAAAGAGAAATTGGTCTAAAATTGCTGGGATCTTCTGAATTACCACCTTTGAATAAGGGGATAACGAGAGCTGTTTTAAGACAGGAAGGAAATTCTCCAAGAGTAAAGGAGTCATTTATAATGTCGACCAGAACATTCAAAGCGGAATAGGGGAGGTTAATAAGAATGTTTATCGATATTTCATCTATGCCAGTGGAATTTTTCTTTTTTATATCCTGGAGAGTGTGTTTTAACTCGGTTAATTAGTTTTTTCAATGTAGAAGTCGTTGTAGATATTAACATGCTTCAAATATTCTATAGGATCTGATGTAGGTTTGATCGTAGAAGTTAGTTTTTCGGCTATTGTACAGTAAAAGTTAATGAGGGTGTCTGAACTTATGTTGACCTGCTTTGGTAGATAATTTGATTTACCTTTCAAACTGTTTACTATAGCCCAGTTTTCCTTCACTTCATTATTTGCCTTCTCAATTCTATTTTTATAATATATTTCTTTGGCACATTTTATGGTACGTCTGTAAGCAATAAAAAACTAATCGGAATATTGTTTTCTCATGGTATGCAACCAAAGGCATGTTAAGATAGAGAATAGCAGCGAAAATATTTTAGGCATAAGGGTTGCACGTGGCCATTGATGGCGTAAACTTAAATTTTATACGATTTTCCCGTTGCTGCCAGTTGAAATAATGGAAGTTTCCATCATGAATGTCCCATAAAGAAGTGGCATAAGGTTTGCGGATGTCGAAGTGAAGGCCACATAGCGACCACTCAAATTTTTCATCATTTTGGTCAGAATTTTCAAATCTTTTACGTTAAACGACAAAATCGTCACCTGAACTCTGTCACCATCTCCCAGTCTATCGCTTTGTATGCGTTTCATTCACATTTCAAATCCGTCAATAACCTAATGACAGAAATTGTCAAAATGTATTATATTTCTTCACAATTTTTAACATCAAATTTTGCAAATGGATACTGAGCTATCGAGTGAAACTCAAAGTTTGGAAAGACCTAGGGAAGAATCTCACGTGGTTATTTTACACGAAAAACTAATCAAAAGAAAGACTGACAGATATATCCTGAATATTGGTTTGGCTTTTAAGAAACTTGGCTACAAGGTTACAATTGTAACATCCCAGTTCGACAAACATGATTGTATTGCCGACATCAAAGTAAGTTCATGTCTCACAGAAAAGTAAAGGTTTCACAAATAAACTCAGTTTTCAGATTCAATACCGGTTCAGTATTCAGGATGGTGGATCCCGAGGAGCATATTGGGGCTTTTTAGAAGTAACATGTCTGCTTTCAAAGCTGCATGGATGGCTTTCCGACTAATATGCTTCCCTCCAGAACCCAAACCACAATTGGTCGTACTAGATGTAAGCTTGTGTGCAGTATATTTTTTAAAATGGTTCACAAAGTATAGAGTGTTCTATGTGGAGTCGTTTCTGGAACTCAAAAATACGGATGCTTGCTATGAACATTCAAAAATAACTCCTACTCTACTGGAAGCAAAATGGTTGAAGCTCGCTGATGAGATCTTAGTCGAAACGATAGGATTTGCCGAGATTTTGAAAAAATCTTATCCATCTCTAAACCGAAAACCCAATGTTTTATACCCGTCGATAGACATAGGTTTGTGGGAAGAAGCAGGAATAAAAATTCAAAGAATAGTCCCTGATCTAATGGATAATACTGTCCTTTTCTTAACAATCGGCAAGTTCAGACGATCCTCGAATTTCAAACTGGCCCTGGATGCTTTTGAGCTACTCTTGGAGGTGATAGCAGACAAACCAGTCACAAAAAGATTCCAGCTTGTTATAGCAGGCAACTGTAAGACTCTGGAGGAAAAGTTTCACTACAATGAAATGATGGCTGCTGCCAAGCAGAGATTATGCGCATCCCAAGTGACTTTTTTGAAGCAACTTCCGATTATCCACGAAAAAACTCTGATAATGGAATCTACGGTTATGATTCACCCGGCCAAAAATGACGTACATTCGGACTTTCTGCTGAAAGCGATGAGCCTTGGGAAGCCAATCGTGGCATCTAATAAGGGGATCGCTTCGAAAATTTTGGTTCATCGTTTGTCAGGAGTTATCATAGATCCTGAACCCAGGATGTTTGCTGTGGCCTTGAAGAAATTGATTATAAGTCCTCACTTGCAGGTGTTTTTGGGCGACATGGCGAGAGACACATTCGAAAAGTCATATTCTTTCGAGAACTTCTGTGGTAAGCTGAATCATCTGATGAAGAAGCCTTTTATGATGGATTCTATCAGTACTTTGTGTACGAGTGCAAGTGAAAAAACGAAAATTTGATAATTGATCTTTCTACATATTATTTTTATAATAAAAATTAAATTTTTGAAAATGTTTCACTTTAACATTTTTTATTTGATAATAGTATCGATCGATCGACATTGAATAAAATGAGGTTGAATTACATTAAAAATGTAAACTGAAAGAAAATATTGTACTCTTAACTATGAATATCACAATAAATACTAATAGCTGAATTAAGATAATTTAAATCAATCACTTCAATCAACTTGATTTAAGGTTCATATAAAGTCAAATATTTCGCGTTTCTGATATAAGATGGCACTGACAAGATATATTTTTCATACCATAGTGACAGCGATCTTTTATAATATTTCCAAATGAATTACAGTTTTCTGCTGGAATATCTACCGAATATACAACGGTCAACCCTACTGCTAATGCATTGTTGCCAAATCTCAACATTATTCGGAGTAATGCGAAAAAGCTCACACAATTATAAATTATTATCTGGTATTAATCGTGTTAATGTGGTTCAATGCATTATGTAATTATATTACGAATATCCAGATTACTGATAATTTCAATTATTATTCCATTTCCTGTTCGTTGTCGAGATGATTTTGTGATTTCTTTCTCTTCAATAATGAATTATTTATCTACTGTATTATCTACATTAGAGATAAAGAATATACAGGGTGGTGCACCAAAAACGAAATAGATCGAATATCTTCAAAACGCATGTGTTGTGAAAAAAATGCAAAAACACGTCGAATTTTAAATCAAGGGGGACATCTTCCTATAATAACCTCAACTGTCATACCTCTCCCCCCACCCCTTGGGCACTATCACTCAAACAATTTGAATAGGGAAAGAAGTAAGTGTGACTCATCATTAAAAAGGTAATTTCATAAGGAATTCAGCCATGCCAATTTTCGCTACCTAACTTTTCATTTTGGCGCCCTCTTGCGGGAAAAACAACTGTTCCGTATTCCAAATTACGATACTTCATTTGCAAGCTAATTTGACATAAATTCAGTGACAATGCATTATGGATTTTTTTTAACCCTTTGAGGCCGAAATTAATTCGAAAATTTTAAAGTGAAAAATAATGAGAATTTATGATGGAAACATTCATTAACATAAGCTTCAGTGGAAATAAGACTTAAATAAACAAAAAAATAAACAAATTATCCTGCATGGTGTGGTTACTACTGCTAACCACTAGCAGATAAATCGTGCAAAATTGCAAATTTGCAACTTAACAAATGCCTCAAAATTATCATTTTTTGTTTACAATGAACTGAAACTTAATTATTCTTTCATTTTGAATGAAACAACGCAAAACAGTACCTGTCTTTATTTAGGAAGAACACAACTTGGCACGTTAAACATTTCCAAATTCTGGGTTCGAAATGCCATCAATTCGACATGATATAAATGTCACTAAAGACTACCAAAACTCGTTGCAATCGGCAACTGTGGCTACGATGTAAAACCGGTAGGAAAATAAAAGTATGGCTATTAGTAATGTGGTTTTCACTGATAACCAGTAGTCCTCAAAGGGTTAAGGAAAGAAACAAAATGGCGGCTCCAAAATGGCGGATATGTTTTGCAATTACGTTCCGATTCGGTTCAAAATTGATATGTGGTGGTTTTCAGTGTGTTTGCCACTGCAAGAAATCAAGATGGTGGCTCCAAGATGTCGGACGAAATTTGTAACCATGGTTCGATTCGAATCAAAATTTGTAAAACACGTTGATTTTGAGTCCAAGGGGGATATCTTCCTATCATAATTTCAACTGTCACACCACTCTCCTTGGTCATTCATGCAATTCGAATAGGGAAAGTACGAAGTGTGAACCAGCATTGAAAAGGTAATTCCATTAGGAATTGAGACATGTGAGTGTTCGCTACCTAACTTTTCATTTTGGCGCCCTCTTGCGGGAAAAACAACTGCTTCGTATTTCAACTCATGACATTTGATTTGAAAGCTAATGTGAACAATTCACGAAAACATAACAAAAATTGAAAGAATTAACATTGTATGAACTAACAAATTGCTCAAAAACGTCAGACAGCGTTTCGAGACTAACTAATGCATAATGGAATTTTTGTTGGATGAAAAACCAACAAAATTGCTGCTCCAGGATGGCGGAAGAGATTTGTAATCATGGTCCGATTCGATTCAAAATTGGATTGTGGGGGTTTTAGGTACATATTTTCAGCATGACTAAAAATAATTGGATAAAATTGACAAGAAAACTTTTATCAAATTGCGATGGAAAGAAAAAAATTATTTCTTAGATGTGGGCCGTAGGTTATTCTGTGCGTTACAGATTCGAAAGCTTACCGCTAGTACAAAATAGGTATCGAGGTAAAATTTTGATTTTGTTACGTAAAGAATAACATACGTCACACATCTAAGAAATTACATTATTTCCTTTTTTGCGCATTTGTATAAAAGCTTATTTTTATCAATTTAATTAATTAATTTTAGTGACACTGGAAACTTGTAAACGCCCATATACCAATTTTGAATCGAATCGAACTACAATTTCGAATTCCGTCCAATATCTTGGTTTTTTGCATTGACACAAAAATCCCCACATACTAATTTTGATCGGAACATAATTACAAATTTTGTCTGCCATCTTGGAGCCACCATCTTGTTTCTTCGCATTGACACGAAACAAATCATAATTTCTGTCCATGAAAACCACCATCAATTTTGAATCGAATCGGACCATAATTGCGAATCATGTCCGCCATTTAAAAGCCGCCATTTTATTTTTTGCTATAGAAAAATTCTATAATGCATTGTCATCAAATTTATGACAAAATAGCTTGCAAATGAAGTATCATAATTTGGAATACGGAACAGTTGTTTTTCCCGCAAGAGGGCACCAAAATGAAAAGTTAGGTAGCAAAAATTGGCATGGCTGAATTCCTCATGAAATTATCTTTTTAATGATGGGTCACATTTACTACTTTCCCCATTCAAATTGTTTGGGTGATAGTGCCCAAGGGGTGGGGGAAGAAGTATGACAGTTGAGATTATGATAGGAAGATGTCCCCCTTGGATTAAAAATCGACATGTTTTTTCATTTTTCTCACAACACATGCGTTTTGATGATATTCGATCTGTTTCGTTTTCGGTGCCCTACCCTGTATATAATATGTATAAGGCGAAGGGTAGTCTTGACTTGACTTGACTTCTTAAAATAATGGGCTGTTTAAAAGAATACTCTTTGTTATTTGGTCGAGCTTTCGGAAATGTTTATTTTCTTCATCAAGACATCAAACATGAGGTTTATAGTAAAAAATCAACATTGATGAGACACCTCAGATCAATAAGTAAACATATTGATCTGAGTGAGACACATACAAAGTCACGAATCATGATGGTGGAAAAGATCCAATTCCTTTTTTAATAATTATTCCTAATAATTTCGGTTCAAACTTTCCTATTATATTTTTTGAAACTTGCACACATAACTCAGTACGGGGTGTTGAGTTTGAACACTACACTACAAATTCAACCCAATTCATGAACAGGACCCAGCAGAGGCCACTGAATTCTAAACACGAGGTCCCCGAGGTCTACATCCAATAAGAAACTGGAGACACTACAAAATCAACCAAATTCATAGGCATGACCCAGCAGAGCCACTGAATTCGAAAAACACTACAAATTAATTCAATCACATCTATTGACAGGACTCAACAAAAGCCACTGAATTCGAATAACGAAGTCCCCGTGGTCTCAGCCCAACAAAAAACCGGAGACACTACCAATTCAACCAAATTCGTAGACAGAGCAAAGGCCAATGAATTCAAAAAACGAGGCCCCCGAGGTCTCCAAAGATACTACAAATTCAACCAAGTGATGATGGGGATGATAGTGATGGAAATTGAATTCGACTCCAATGTGCCTATTTGTCAATATTTTTCATTAATTTGTATCTTTGGTGTTGCCCCTTTTTCCGGTTCACCTGTATATTATTTATTGTATTCATTTCGTTTGTTTTTCTGATATTCGGGGTTGCGGTGCCCATGGGTTTGTTATAGATATAGCCAGTCCGTCCTTGATCTTGCTTAGATTAGATTTGCAGTTAGCACAAAGAACAATATTGTTAGTAAAATTCAAAAAGAGCAGCTAATATGAACAAGTCACTATAATTAATTTTTATCGATATTTTTCAACTTCGTAAGCTGAACTCTGCCTATTATGCCGTTATTTTTTATTAATATACGAGGATATATTGAAAAATGCTTAGCCTACTATAGAACCAAACAAAATTCCAATCTCAAAATATTTTATTACTCAACATTTTCTCCTCTTAATTGGATACATTTATTACAGCGAACCTGCAATGTCTCTAGACCTTTCAATAAAAATGTTCCTTCTTGCTCTGCAAACCAGACCTCCACAGCTTTTATTACCTCCTCATTGGAAGAAAATTTACGACCTTTTAAAGTTCTTTTCACTTGAGGAAAGAGATGATAGTCGGACGGAGCCACATCTGGTGAATAAGGGGGGTGTTGTAGTAATTCAAACCCTAAATCACGAATGCATGGCAACATGAGATTTGTGTGCAGGGGCGTTGTCCTGCAAAAACAAAACATCTTTGGACAGCTTTCCGCGTCTTTTCTCTTTAATTTTTTCCCGTAGAGTGGTCAGTAATGTCGAATATTAATCTCCTGTTATTGATGTACCCTTATCCAAAAAATCAATCATGATTACTCCATGGCAATCCCAAAAAACTGAAGCAAGAAATTTTCCAGTAGATTTTTGGACACGAAACTTCTTAGGTCTTGGAGAAACGGAGTGTCGCCATTCCATCGATTGTTGCTTTGTTACTGGATCGTAGAAATGTACCCAAGTCTCATCCATAGTAACAATTCGGTTTAAGAAGTGTACATCGTTTTCAAATCGAGCACAGATTGAACGCGATGCTAATACCCTTGCACGCTTTTGGTCAACATTCAAACATTTGGGGATCCATTTTGCAGCAATTTTTCTCATGTTCAAATTGACGTGAACTATATATGATGAACGCGTTCGTATGAAATATTCAGTGCTTCAGATATCCGTTTTAGCCCAATTCGACGGTCTGTTAAAATCATGTCATGAACTGCATCGATATTTTCGGGGACTGACACAGAAACTGGCCTTCCCGATCGGTCATCATCTTCAATGGAAAATTTACCTCTTTTGAAGCTTGCAGTCCAATTTTTTCAAGGACACATACGAAGCACATTGATCACCAAGGGTATTAAGCATATCTTCGTAAATCTGCTTACCTCTTAACACTTTTAAATACAGGTACTCGATGGTGGCTCGATGCTCCAATTTTCGATTTTCACAATTTCGGTGGATATATTTTTTCTTTTAATTTATTGCGTAACTCTGGTTTACCTTTTTGACGTCAAACTTTACACTGACACTTCTAATAAGTTATTTTTCGTTGCTATGGTAACGCAATATTTTGTTTATGCAGGGACTGGTCTAGGCTAACTAGATATCAATACATCCTCGTATACAGGGTGTCAATTTGAAAACTTCCCACCCTTAATATCTTCCTTCCAGTAAACAATATGAGTAATCGAAAAAACAGGTCAATTTTATTGTCAAGGGGGACACTTTCAAGGACTATTTGTAGCCCTCGTGGTTCAACCCCCTAGGAGTGGTAGATGTTACCCTTAGATTTTTAAATGGGAAGGGGGGTCAAGTGGCACATCATTTTGATGGGCGTTCAATTCTTGTTCCAATGGTACCCTGACTTATTATTTTTTGATGAGCATTTTCCGAAAAATTGCGTTCTAAACTAACAGAAGTAATTATTAGAACGCCTATACTGAGATGCATGGTTTGGCCAGAACTGGTTAGAATATTAGGTGGTACCGTTCCAACCCTTTATTAGGGGTAACATTAGCCATTAGCTCCAAACACTTTACATAAAAAAGTAGTCTAATAGTAAAACGTAGATGGTAGTAAAGTTGTGTTTATTAAATGCTGAATGTTTAAGTGTCATCGCAGAAATTGTACAGATAGCTTTCCTTTTTGCTACTTCTGCTGTAAAAAGTTTCTGTTTTCCGGCAAAAAATTGGTTAGCAAATTTGAACTATGTGGTAGCATTGTGAATACCGTTGTACCTGTTGGGCTGTTTAGGAATTACTTTAATAAGTGTATAAAAGTGTAAAAATGGTTTACATTCTTCAAGACAGAATTGAAATGATTGTAATTTATGGCGAAGTTGGAAAGTGCGCACGAAGGGCGGCATGGCATGGCTTTTTAACGAAAGACATCCAAATTGTAATGTAAGTCACCGGTATGTGCTTGATTTGGTGAATAAGTTTTACGAAACTAGTTCAGTGACAAATAAAAAAAGAAATAACCCCAGAGTACTAAATGAAGCAGCTCAAATTGAAGTTTCGGGAACATTTGCTGCAGAGCCCACGAGCTCCTTACGATCAGTATCAGAACAGACGGGAATGTCACGCGAGACTATAAGAAAAGCATTGAGAATGCATAAATTTCATCCATATAAAATGCAGATTCTTCAAGAGCTCCACGAGGATGATTATGATAGAAGAATAGAGTTTTGTGAAATCATGTCTCATCGAGTCAATACCATCCCTAATCTTCTGTTAAACATCTGTTTCAGCGATGAGTGTTCATTTTTTCTGAATGGCAATGTTAATAGACAAAATTGTCGCTATTGGAGTGACGAAAACCCACATATTTTTCGGGAAGGGCATACACAACACCCACAAAAAGTTAATGTTTGGGCTGGTATTCTTGGAAATGCCATTCTTGGTCCATTATTTCTGGAAGAATACTTGACTGGCAATCTGTACCTTGATATGCTTGAAGAGACTATCGATCCTCTTATAACTCACGAGCTAGAACAAATTGATGCAGAAGGTAATGAACTTTTGCAGGAGGATCTGTTACATTTCCAGCAGGACGGTGCTCCACCTCATTATTTTCTTCCCGTCCGACAGTGGTTAAACGAGAGATTTCCGGGTAGATGGATTGGCAGAAGGGGAGCAGTTGAATGGCCTCCGAGATCACCGGATTTAACACCCTTAGATTTCTTTCTTTGGGGGCATCTTAAATCCGTTGTTTATAAAACACAACCTTCTGATATTGACGAACTTAAAAGACGAATTACAGCAGCATGCCGGTCAATTCCTAGTGAAGTTTTCCGTAATGTTAGAGGGGAGTTCGAAAACAGACTGTATTACTGTTTAGAGCAAAATGGACAACATTTCGAACAGCTAATAAGATAAGCGTAAGTAGATTTTATGTTGGAAATGTCTTTCTCGCAAATTAAATTTTATTGTGTAGAAGGAAAATAACCACCAAATAAAAAATCCCATGCGTAATAAATTTATTCCTATCATTCAAGGGTTGGAGCGGTGCCACCTACTCTTCTAACCATTTTTATTAAAGGGAGTCAATACAATAATGCATCTCAGTATAGGCGTTCTAATAATTACTTCTGTTAGTTTAGAACGCAATTTTTCGGAAAATGCTCATCACAAAATGATAAGTCAGGGTACCATTGGAACAAGAATTGAACGACCATCAAAATGATGTGTCACTTGACCCCCTTCCCATTTAAAATTCTAAGGGTAACATCTACCCCTCCTAGGGGGTTGAACCACGAGGGCTACAAATAGTCCTTGAAAGTGTCCCCCTTGACAATAAAATTGACCTGTTTTTTCGATTACTCATATTGTTTACTGGAAGGAAGATATTAAGGGTGGGAAGTTTTCAAATTGACACCCTGTATATTGTTATTTAAAAACAACTGGAATGGACAACAAAGACGCCATTATGATTATTATTATTTTTCAATTCTGTTTTTTGTCCTGTTTTATTTCCAAAACTGATTTTTTAAATCGCAAAACGTAAAACTTATTACTTACATACTTCTTCAATTGTGTCCAAGGACTCCAAGGATTTAGGCGGACCAATCCAACATCCAACTGATGAACTGACAAACCCATATCGACGTAACTTTTCGAAAAATTAAACAAATTACATCGGTTACCGATGTCAGAACTATTGCCAACGCTGGCGCTGTACAGTTAATATGACAGTGACAATAATTCTGTGCAATACCTTGTGGAGAGTAGCAGAACTATTTTTGTCTTTTCGTTCATGTACTACAGAGGAATCACTTACTGGAGCGATTTACCGTTTTTTGTCCGAGGTTTTGAAAATCATTATTAAAAATATAAATCGTTTGATTTTATGTCTGAAAAATAGCATGAATAGTTCCTCAATGTTCAGTCTTCTGAATTTCATATATCACTTGCAAAAGCGATTCTTCTCAACTGTCTTCGATTTTATAACAAGATTTTCAGAATTTTTTTAAATTGGGAACGGTGAAGTTGAAAATTCTGAAAAAAATCGTGATTATCTTTTGCTTTGACATTGATATGTCATGATATCTGAAGTGGAATCTGATGAATAGTTTTTGGGAAAACTTAAAAAACCTCCAAAAGTTTTTTTCCTCGAAAACTGTTCATCAGATGTTCTTCTACATCTCTCTAATTATTCAATTTGATGCCAAAATACCTCAAATTTTTTTCAGAATTTTTTATCTTGCGTTAAATTTTTCATGGGTTTATATGAACCTTAAAATAAAATGGGATGAACAAAAAGTGATGTTTATATTAGTAAACATGATTCGTTGGATATGTGAATGGGATTTTTGTATGTACCTAATACAAGTGTATCGATGAATCACATTGAAATGTTGGGCCTATGCATCTTCCCAGGGCCTGCTTGAGCTTTTCTTGCGCATTGGGAAAATTTTGAATTTGGCGTCCCTTTTTTGTTTAGTAGTGATTATACTAATCAGAAATGTGATGATAAAATTAATATTAATTAATATGACAGCTATTTGCAGGTTCTCCTTAACAACAACGTTAACTAAGTGGAGAATTAGCTTAAGGTGCACCTTGAGGTAAAGATGGTTTGCACCGTTGATTTCCGGTCTGAACCTCAGCTAAGTATTGGAAATGTTTGGTAACAACACAAAAATGATCACGTACCCATCGCTCCTACAGAATGCTCTACAGAAGTGTATAGTTTTTGAGCAGGATCGGAAAATACTGACAGTGTTTTCCGAATTTTCTTCCGAAAAATGTCAAAATTTGCACGCTCGATCTTCAGCTAATCCAACGAAAGAAACTGAAATTTTTGATTTGCAATCGATAGAGCTCCAAAAATTGAACAAATCCTAGAGGAACCATATTTCAAAAAAATTATCGGAAAATGGTAAAATTCCAAAAATCTTATAAAAAAATAATTTTGGAAAACACGAAATATCTCAGAAACGGTTAATTTTTGGAGCTCTATCGATTGCAAATCAAAAATTTCAGTTTCTTTCGTTGGTTTAGCTGAAGATCGAGCGTGCAAATTTTTCCATTTCTTGAAAAATAAACGGAATATTCTTCCTCCAACACCCCCATTTGACGCCATTTTACGCCATTTTTCACCCGAATTTTTAATTATTAACCTCTTCCCTCCCCCCAAAATTCCCCGGGAGCTTCGCGCCCAGATTTTTGATTATCACCTCCCTCCCTCTCAAAATTCACCAGGGCGCTTCGCGATTGGATTTTTCACTATTTGCCGCCCTCCTCCCGCCCCAATTTTCCCGGGCGCGTTGCACCTGGACTTTTCATTATTTACCCCCCTCCCTCCTCAAATATTCCCGAACACTTCGCGTCGCGATTTTTATTACTCCCCCCCCAAATTTTCCCGGGTGCTTCGCGCCCGGATTTTTTATTATTCCTTGCCCACTCCCCCCCAAATTTTCCTGGGCACTTCGCGTCCGGATTTGCGATTATTCACCCCCTCCCCTTCTCCCACAATTTTTCCCGGGTGCTTCGCGCTCGGATTTTTGATTATTTACCCCCCCCCCCCCTCTCTTCCCACCACTCCTTCCCCAAAAGTTCCCAGGCGCTTATTTATGTTTAAATTACCAATGTTTTCGATATATCAGTTAATATTCCCTGTTACAAACATATTATTATTTCCTGGGAATAATGATTGTTATTATTATTATTATTAATCATTTGAACTATACCTAATGCAACTTACCATGAAGGCGGTGACTTTGACCTTGATGTTCATATGTTTCATTTTTGGCAATTGATGTCGGAGAAATATTTTCATAATCTGAAAATGAAACACATTTATTTCCAATGGAATTAACACAAGATCAACCACATAAATGAATATATTTTTTAAACTCAACTTTGAATGATGGCCTTCTGGGTGTACCATCAATGGCTCAATAGTCCATTGAGGTTCGAATAATTGTGAAATATTATTTCAATGTGTTTTTATCTATGCTATGCTAAATGGAGAAACAGTTTTATTTGAATGACAATCCGTAATTTGTGTGCCTCCTTCTGTGTACGAGAGGCATTAAAATGTCCTACCCTAACACTGACGAGAGGATATAACTTCGAAACATGTCTGCAGGTGGTTATCTTCAGACAAATGAAGGATAATCTACTAGTTAAACTTTAAAAACAATAGTTACTTGCAATTGGGTCCTTTTGGAGTAACGTTGTACAAATAACTATCAGAAGTTGTTCAGTGACCATCGTGGTATTATTCAGGGTAATAGTTATTTTTTGTCAGATGTTTGCTTTATATTCTGTAATAGTGGATATGTTTGGAGAGAAGGGTACTTCGACATTGTCGATTCTATTGATATCAGAACTTATAATTATCGAAAAATGTAGAAAGAATATTTCTTTATGAAATCTTAAAATTCACTATTTATAGTCCTAAACTAGACTAGAAGTTTCTATCTTTAACGAAATATGCGTTCGGAAGGTTCAAAATTAATTTAGGGGTCAGAGTTTATTCACCATAGCTCATAATCTAACCCAAAAAAAAGAGAGATGAATTCAATGCACACCACCACTTATAGGCAACCAATCAAATCATACAGTACCAAATTTCTTTCAAGATTTAAGATGAATGAGGTGAGGTTTCGAAATCAGTATAGTAATTTAACAATTTTTCCACCAATTACTTCGTCACCGTCAAAGTCTTAGCCAAAATATTTAAAGCAATTCATGAATAAATGAATTTTGCCAATATTTTATGGCATTTTAGGCCATCAATACAGCATTTTTTCCTAACAAAAATACTAGTAGAAAACCGACTGTAGCATCACATGGAAGACAGTCCTTAGATATATTCTGTTATGTTTTCGACTCGCAACTGTCATTTAATAATTTGTTATAAACATTTAAATAACAAAAAACGTGTTTTTAAAAATAGTTTTGCTTATAAAATGAAAACTAATAAAGAAATTTGGTTGCTCCGGAAAGAATTGTAGATAATTGAAATACGAACAAAATGATTTATTACGAACCTCTCGGATTATTAGTAACGGAGGAAAATCGGAAAAAACGGAAAATTTTATGATGAGGAACCGCTTTAACGAGCGGGGGTGGTGGATAGGGGTGAGCTTTCGAGTACGTACGAGTGCTGGGGAGTTCATCCTTCCGGGCCTCAACCTTAGGGGGTGCATGGTGGTTTAGGCAGTCACTCGGTAGCTTCCGAGGAGTTACGTAGTATACCTGGTGAGTGCACCCTACCCGGGTGGCTCACCCGACTTTTGCGCAGTTATATTTGGTAACCAAACAGAGCCTATCTCATGGTAGATAGTGCATTTTCGGCGAGAATTTGAAATCTTAGGTCTGCCCTGATTGCATTGGTTTGGAAATTCGTTGGGAACACCAACAATATTATGAAAGAATTCGGAATACGTAAACTTCGCTAGGATTCATGCCAGAGTTCTTTTTAGAACTCCTAGTGCATAGTGTTGCTACTACCACTCAACTATAGTCTGAATCCAAGGACAATCCGAGGCTGCAAAAGGGGAACAAACAAATTTTGCTTCAATGCCGGCGCTTCTAGGTTAAAGACTGAGCTAGTCGGATGAAGGAACAAAAACCTGCATTATTTCTGGAACCCGAGCGTCGGCAGATGTTGACAATATCCCGGACTCTCCTGCTACTGGGCAGCTGACGCGGGCTCGACTGTTTTCAGTCATGTTTGCATGCATTTTTCATCCATTTCGCACCATTGTAGCGCAAAATGTGAATATACATTTTGTAGTACTATACTTCTACTTTCCTGCTATCACAGAGCATCCAGCCACGCTGCAAGATAGTGCAAAAAAAAATTAAATTGCAATTGTGCCAAAACTAATGATCCGACAGCGCCTGTTTTGTGCACACATAAACTACACATGAAACAATACTTTCATGAGAAAGGCCAATCCTACTTCTTGAAAAATGGTGGAGCTATGAATTTTTCAGAAAATCGCAAAATTTTCCGGTTTTTCCAGTTTTTCTCCGTTATTAATGTTCCGACAGCATTGTGGGACATCCCATTTCATTCGTTTTTCAATTATCTACAATTCTTCTCATAGGAGATTCGTTTTTATTTTATGAGCAAAACAATTTAAAAAACACGTTTTTTGTTATTAAAATTGTTTATAACAAATTAATAAGTGACAGTTGCGAGTCGAAAACATAACAGTCGGTTTCTTACTAGTAATTTTGTTAAAAACTCATTTTATGCTCTATTGCTTGGCGTATTTGAGTACCATATCAGACGATTGTAATAAATCGTGATTAACAAATTATATTTCACAAATGGAACAACAATCACATTAATATATTCCAGGAATTCTACAAATGCGCTAAACCATTAACGAGTGAAAAAAATCTAATATATAATGGCATTATCAGGAATGGAAAATGTTTGCAATTCAAGAGAATTATAAAATAATTCGCGTATCTGAATTAGCTAATCAATAATATTCCCTTAGCGGTATATGTAATTGCATATACATTTTTCGCATAATTTCGATCGCAAAGGACTTGAAATTTATTACACTTGCGATCGGTATTGATTAATTGAAATAAATCAATACGAGTTATGCCTTGAGACAGATTGATTTTTTTAACGATCAGGAATCATTTTCGAAAGGTCACAAGTTTCTCATAAAAAAACACGTATTCATTACAAATACTTAATGACTGCGAGATAGTTGAACATTAGTTTAAATTCGATGGAAGCGCTATATCTGTATGTGGTCTCTCCTGGAACAGCCTGAATGCCTTTTGTAGGAGACTGACATGTCATAAATGATCTCCACTGTCACTAGGTGAAATACAATCATATCGACGCTGCGCTGCTAAATTAATTATTTCATTTTGACATCTATCTATTCGATACCTCACTTTCCCTTAGTACCCTGGTCCCTCTTTTTTCATGAAATAAACCCAAACGCAGAATGTCTTTCTAATTGGATATCAAGTAATTGAAGGATTCATCATCGAAACCCCCGAAAATGTATTTCCGCAAGATTTGTTGATTCCACCAAAACAACAACAACAACAACAAGTAAAAAATGTCTATACTCTCACTAAAATGTTGAAAAACTATGTGTTTAGAAACCGCTGTTTAGGACAACTCCATCGTCAGCTTATGCTTGTGTCGCGAAATCCTCATCTGTAAGTTTACCCAAGAGCTCGTCCATAACCAAGCACCATAGATGTGGTGAGTGGCATCTTCCCTGAGGATAGCCATCCCTCACCTCGCATCTCAGCTTTCAGTCTGAGGTCCCCCCTGGATACCTCGACTTGATGCCTCGTTAGCGACAATACAACCCAGCTGACCATCGAGTAAGGCGTTTCTCTCACCATTAGTGCTTCCTGTATGGCCGCTGTCTTCATCTTGTCAAAACGCCTTCCGCATCAAGGAACCTTTCAATCGTTCGCACTACAATCGTTCACACTACAGTGTGGAGGGTCGATTCAGTCGACATTCCCCTTCTGTATTCATGTTGATTTCTGTGGAAGGGGCTCACTCTTAGAGGCCCCTCCAACAGGCATTTATCCTCCACATTTTCCAGCATTTTTGGCGGCAACGCTGTTGCGCTGATGGGTCTGAAGCACTTCACCACTCTTGCTAACTTCCAGGCATTTGGGACAAACGTCAGCGCCAAACTGGCACGGAATATCCTCTCCAAGATTGTAGTAAGAAATTCCAGACCCCTCTGTAGTGGCATTACCAAGAAAATTCCGTGAGGTCCTGCTTCCTTGTATGGGTTAGTTGTTAAATATCAGTAAAATTCAACTTACAGTCTTATAAATTTTTTAAACCAAAAGAATTTACGAGCTGGATAAAGAAAAAAGAGACATTCCTTAATGGTTCATTGGGGATTTTTGTTGAATCAAATTATGGACATTCTATATAGTAGTTTTGTAACTTTATTGGATCTCTTAGAAATTTGAGATGACTGGTTCAAAATTCACCCCCTTCTTCCCGATGTTAATGAAGTCCATTTATTTTATTTATTACGAAAATAATACATTATCATAGTTCTTTCTTCTTCACTATCACTTCTATTCCTTTTTAACAACAAAAGTATTAAAATAACGAATGACTTTTTGTCATTAAATAAATAGATAATTCGCAAAATCTTTTGAATGTCAGATCAATGTCAGATTTACAAAATTATTCTAGCGGTCGGTTGTGGATGATCGATCAGTGTGCTTCCTATCTTATGGGGATGAATGAGAAAGAAAGAGGAACTTACTACTATAGAAGTTTCGTCGGCAACTATATCGAACAGAGAATGCAAAAAAATGGATTCTCCATTTTTTCGACTCCAATTTATTTTTCCCGTCATTCGAATAATAATATGCTCCTCTTCCAGTAGGTCTCATGTTGATTTTTTTTCTTCTCATGTTGTTTTTTTACATCTGGTTATTTGAAATCATCGTCATTTGTAGTTTCTTTGAATTTTATCGTGTTTAACTCATTGTTGTAATCCCCTCGGGTGGCTTTTCATATTAGTTTGAAGTGTTATCAAAATATTCTTGTGGTATATGCTATTCATTCTCATATTTGTAGTTTCGGTAATTTTTTTCTTGTTTGACTTATTTTGTAATACTCTCGAATGTATTTTGTATTTCTCGAGGGTTGTTTGATATCAGAGGAATGAATGTAAACAAATCACCTCGTATTTTTTTCCCTGTTTCCGGCATTCTCACAATCGCTAATGTAATCCACTCTCACAATTAGTACAATAACATTCAATTTCAAAATATTCTGCGATAATGACTGAGAGCCGTAAGGAGCTGCTGAATTATTTTCTGTTCGATGCTTGGCGACGAAATTCCTATAGTATAGGGTATTCAATTTTTGGGCCAATTCTATCTGATGGAACCTGTAAATCAACCCAAAGAAAAAATTTGGTCACAACAATATATTTGACGAATTAAAAACCTATCTTTTGTTGCTTCATGGCAGGAATTGTTCTACCAAATTGACCTCAAAAAGATCATCAAGCTGGATCGCGGCTAGGTGAAAGAGTGTCTAATTTTTTTGGGGCCAAAATGTCCCGGGTTCGAGTCGCAGTCGGATCTGGATTTTTTTTCAATTTCATTTCACACATTAAATTTTCGTGGCTCGACTGGAGAGAGTCCTGCACGATTTACTGTTGCATTCAAATTAGGTGTTGCTCCTAAGGTGGTGTATGGAGTCAGTAACAAGACCTATCCAGAACATGTAGTGGCTAATGACCAGAACTGTCGTTGCCACTGTAAACACAACATAAAAAAATAGCTCATCATCTGAGCCACACTTCCTGGATGTTAATATCCAACCCTTTGTATATCACATTGTAAGCTGATTGCATTTCTTTGATGGATACGAGTCGACATAAGGATATAAAAATGGGAGTTTGCGTTCCAGACATGAATAGAAACAGGCACTTCAGCGTAGAGTACGCACATTTCCAATCATCAAACTGGCTGCTATCCCTGTAACCCTGAATGTAATATGGATTGAAATATGCGATGTTTATTTTACATTTTTGACTTTATACGAAACTCTTCAATGAAAGTTTGATAGATACTTTTATTTTTGGTAGAGGCAATAGCTGAAGCCGAGAAATGCTAACAACGGCTATTTGTACGTACTTGATGATTATGTCTTTTAATTCTTGATGTTGAAAGATAAGATTTTTGAAGACTTTTGAGGATTGCGCACGTTGGAAAGAACAAATTTAGTTTCTACCATTAGGCCTGATTCCTACACAATGAGAGTTCATACCCGACTTTGGTCATACTCTCATCCTCCTGATTCTACCCCAACAAGCTGTACACTCCCAGTAGGATGATCATCAAATTATCTTCTCAGCACATCCTTGAACATGAAGGGGGTAAAAACAATCAATTTAAATTTTTTTAATGATAATACTTCCATGATATCTTCAAAGAGCTTCAAAGAGACTGAAACTTTATTTTTCACGTTACGGCTCCTAAGAAAATTCGATGTATTACGAATGAGATAACAATCAGAGGATGCAACGTTTTGATATCCAATACCTCTTGAACAGATAAGAACATGATAGAATTTGAGAAGACTTGTTTCTGACTTACCTTTGTAAAATTTGGTGACAGGTTCTTCGGAACAATAATATTCACCACTCATTTTGGAAACTAAATTTTCAGGTAAGTATTAAATTTCACCAACATGGACTACCAGTTTTCTGACTAAATAATATCTATAAATTCAATCCCGATAAACTAATTAAAAATCATAATTATCTGACAATTTTACGTGTCTTCGTTCAGTGTCACTGTCACTTCCCAAAAGACAGCCATTTATTTGAGAATGTTCCAATTTGGCATACACAGTGATTCATTTTTAAAATTCCTTTTTCATTGGAAAAATTATAGTCTCTTGCCAAGTACCTACCTACTCCCAATTCCACATGTGAAATATTCATCTATTTTACATGCTGAAATATTTTTCCGCATTTGAATTGAAGTCTGGGCCCATCAGTCGCAATGCTTTCTGTGGTCCTTTAGATAGATAGATAGATAGATAGATATTTATTTCCAAACTAATAAACATAGAATTAGTAGGTCGTCAAAAAGTACAATGTATAAATAACATAAAAGTGTATATAGACATGAATAAAGTAAAACTATCAGCTATGAGTAAAATATGAGGAATGACTTGGGGAGCGTCCATCACAAGAGTTCGAGTTCAGTCAAGCTCATATCAAGGTACTCCTTGATCGTATAAAAACATTTCGTTAGTAAAAATGCCCTGATTCTATTTTTAAATTGGTATAGGTTGAGGCACTATATTTTTGATGGCAATTTATTATACAGGTGCAGATTCAGAGAATTATTCTGTGACATCTGCAGCCTGAACCTAGGTATTGTAATAGAATTACCATTGCGGGTGGAGTAAGGGTGAATTTCTGATTGGACTGTATATGAACTTTTGTTTTTATGAATTTCAAGTAAAGATGAAAGTATAAATAAAGTGGGAAGTGGCATAATTTGGAGTTTAGCAAAAAGGGGGCGACAGTGGTCGCGATGATGTACTCCCGCCATGACTCTAATTACCCTTTTTTGCATTATAAATACTTTCTGTGCGTGACACGAGCCACCCCACAGCAAGATACCATACACCATGTGACTTTGAAATCATCCAAAATAACATGATCTGAGTACGTGCAAACTAACGCTGTTTCTCAAACGTCGAATCATAAAGGTGATGCTAGATAATTTTTTTGCTAAAGACTCAATATGAGGAGCCCAGTTTAGTCTGTCATCAAGTTTCACGCCGAGTAATTTGACGCTATTTCCATGAGGAATATTCGATGAAGAAGAAACGAGAATAGACTGGTTTTTCTCTAAATTGATTTTGAGTTTATTTGATGTGAACCAGGATTGGGCTACCTTTAAAATATCATCAGATGAAGTACCTACGTCCTCTAGGTTAGGACTTTGGCAGATAAAAGTTGTGTCATCCGCGAAAAGGACAGCTCTGTTGCCTACTTTCTTAGTGGGTAAATATAACTTATTGATGGAATTTTTTTATCATGAACACCCGCATAGCCTGAGAGAGTAGGGGACGGCTATTATTATAATTTACCGTGGTATCTTGGGGCGAATTTCTGGTTTTTGGTGGCGCATTCACCATATTATCAAATATAGAAAATCGTAAATTAATCCAAATCCATGTATACCTAAGCAAATAAATGCAATAGTAGTTCAGTTAGTAGTAGTTCAGCAGTGAGTTAGTTCATAGACATCAGAATTACCACTTTTTTTTTATTCGTTATGCGTCTTCCCTAGCTCACACAAGTCTCTTGAAGACTTCCGAGGGTTGCAATCGGTTGACTGAAATAACAATTTTAACAATTTCGACAATTAACAACCATTTTCCTATTAAAAAGATTCACTTCTGAAAAATCCAAATTTGTCGCACTTTTCATGGAAACTTCCCGTAACTTTTATTATTTTGGACGTAAAATTTACAGTTCAACGTAGACTATTACTGATTCAGTGAGGATATGGTGAAAGGCTGTAGGTATATTTGTTAGGTAATAATAAATATGAGAAGATATATAAAAATATTCTTCTTTGTTAAAAAATCGTATATTGAACGATGTGAGGTGTAACATCATACAGAAATCACTTACTTCCATGGCTGATGCCACGAAAGACGTTGAATTACATCTGAAAAACACTTGTGCGATTTTATTTCACGAACATATTCAAAACGCTTGTTGTAATCGAATTCCAGGTTCATATTTGGACGGGATTTGCTTTATCTGATAATATTTGTATGCTAGGTGATTCTCTTTTCGAGTCTTCTGTCCATTTCTTCAGAAGGCAATACATTTAGAAACCACTCCTGCGTTTCCTTCTTATCTCTAATCCGCATATGAAGCGATACGACAGCGATCAAGTATTCTTATTGGAAGTTATATCCCCATACCAATTAAAGCGACAGTTGTCTATTGGCTAAAGAAAAATGTTTGTATAATTTTTATTGATTACCTTGCCAACGAGATTATGAATTTAAGCGTTTGTGGACAGATTTTGTTATTGATGATGTGTCGTGATGGCCTGAGCCAAGAGAAATAAACTATTTTTCACTCAAGTAAGTGAAAAGATATATGAACGAACGAATGGTGCACAACAATATAAGTAGCGATAACTGCGATAAAATAGTCAATTTGTTCGCATATTATTTTTCGACTGTTTATGACAAATTCTTCACTATCACTTCAATAACACTATTGACGTCTGCAATTATACTATTGACATTAAAGAGGTTATTGATTTACTACTATCTTTACCATGTAAACTGTCAAATGGCCTAGATGAGATCCCCTTGTATTTGAAGGAAAAATTTATTTACACCTTAGCAATACCTATTCACTTCCTGTCCAATTCATCTCTTGTGAAAGGAACATTACCCAACAGAAACACACTCTATTTATAACCTATTTATAAAAGTTGCTCACGTGAGTATATTAGTAATTATAGAGGGATTTGTAATCAGTCAGAGTTACCAAAAATGTTCAATTGTTTGATCATCAAAAAACTATCATGGGACCTCAAAAATATTATATCCAGCTAACAACATGGTTTCTGTCGAGGTTGATCTACATCAACAAACTTGCTGCCTTATCAGAACTAAATTAATTATTCTTTTGAGAATAAACCGCAAGTTGACTCTATTCACACAGACTTCTCTAAAGCCTTCGATAGAGTAAACCATGGTTTATTACTTGCAAAGCTCGAAGCTTTGGGTATAGAGACAAATTTATTAAATTTGACCAAAATAGCCACCTCACAAATAGAGTCCAATATGTGGAACATGGGAGCTCAGTTTCAAAACCAATTGAAGTACCATTAGGTGTACCACAGGGATTCCATATGGGGCCACTGTTATTCGATCTTTTTGTCAATGATCTCGCTGATGATTTCATCAAGAGTTCTTTCCTAATGTTTGCAGATGACTTGAAAATGCTTAGAACCGTTACATGCATTTCTGATGCTGAGAGTTTGCAGTTGGATCTAAATAACTTTTCCAGATGGTGTAATCTTAATTTATTTAAATTGAAGATGGAAAATTTTTTTTTGCGTAGTCATGCTGCTATTGATTACATGGACAGAGTTAATAACACAAACTTATCAGTAACCAACAAAATCAAAGATTTCCGACTCCAAAATGACCTTCAAGCATAACATAACAGAAGCGTCATCTTGCTCGTAAAATATTAGGCTTTTCCCTTCGATCTGCTAAGGAACCATCTATTAACGACGCTGAAATAACATATTGTGCACAGGTGAGGTCTATACTGGAATATAATTCTATAATTTGGTCACCATGTTATAAAGTTGATTCTGATCTTTTAGAGGGCTGTCAAAATAAGTTTTTAAGAAGTTGTGCATATCGTATGGAATTTAATAGAGATGAATATAGCTACTCACAATTAATATTAGATATTTTTTTCTGCAAACTCTAGAAGAAACAGAAGTAGTGATATTTTAAAGATACCATTTTGTAGAACAAATTATGGCCAAAATGAGTCACTCAAGAGAATTACAAAAACAGCAAATACTCATAACTGCGACATTGAACTGTTCAATTCATCATAATGTTCTTTCAGAAAAGCGATTAAAAAACTGTAAATCATCCATTTATGATCCAATTTTTTATTTTTATATTTGGATCTTTTGTAGACATATGTACATTATTATTTTACCACACCTTGTAGGTGATGGTGAAATTGTATACCTATAATTCGCAGACCTCTGTAGTGACCTCTATAAACGGATACTCCAAGAAAACCGTGAACCATATCAAAGATTTTATTCACCTCATCCGATTAAGAGTATATTAAATTTGCCAAGTTGTATAGCACACCACTAAAATTTGAATCTTATATGTAGGTTAACTTGAGATGTTTCGTGTTAAATCAGTAATCACTGTGAAAATCTACCTTATCGAAGATCTGCTCATGAATATTCCACGCTTAAACTGGTCGAAATCACCTGGAATTTTTATTGGCATTTAATGACAGACAATAAGAAGCATGCGTCTGGATGGGATTTTCTATTTGTATTTTAGCATTTCAAGTGCGGATTGCAGAACCACAATATTTTAACTAGTGTTTCATAAAATTCACACTGTTGGATTCTGAATCTAGTTCTCTATTCAATAATATCGAACTTCACGAATTCCATAAAAAAACTCTTCTTTTCAGAGATTCTCGTTCAACACAGTCTTCCAGGCAGCGTCCTCATATGATATTCGATAAATTTACTAGTGTTGCATTTGTCGTTATATGAGAATGAGAATATGAGTTCTAGATTCCTACAAAAAGTACTCAGATCGCCTCAGAAAATTAATGTCAATATGGAATTACTTTTCTTTGATGGTAAGGAAAATGCTTCTGGCCTCACTTTTTCATGCACCCCCATTGTGGAAATTGCACTAAGGCAATACAACCAGAAATACTCGTAGAAATAGCATGTTAATCTCTTCAAATGATTTCAATTAAATGCAGTTGCATATTCTGACATGAATCGTGAAAAAAACCTTCGAGCATCCAAGCATCCAATTTTATAAATCCAATTTGAATTGAAATTATTCATGATATTAGCTGAAATAAATTTTCATAGTTTTTTGTACTTCCAATTTATTTTCCAATCCTGTGCTTCCTTGAAATGCGCACCGACGATTTGGGGTGGTTCCGTAAGTTTTTGTTGGTTAACTACAGCTGAAAAGTGAATGTGATACCAAAAATCAGTCGCTTCAGAGCAGTAAATAATAATAATAAACGCATACTCTACTTTCGGATGGCCTTTGCTGAATATTTGGGATCATAAATATGTGAAAATATGTATTCAAATCGGCTAAATACAAATAACTGGTATAAGTACAATAGAGGTTTCCAACCTTATTCTCCGAGATTCAGAATTAACGTTTGTAAATCTTCACAAGTACCATAATATATTACTAAAACCGGGCCTGTTACAAAAATCACTGATGACGCGCATGCGGATTGCGGACTAACCTAAACTTTCTACAACACTTTTGACATAGGGATTAGCATTCTAGAGTAAGAATATATGGTCAAAACAAGACCTTGCAACATAACATCAGTTCAACGAAATAGTTATAGGTGTCGTACCCTTCGCGCACGTCGCAAATAGCGGGAAGTTTAAAATGACAAGACACCATGCAACTTACCTTCGGCTACATCCACAGAACTATATCTCTGGGATATAGTTCTGTGGCTACATCCCAAGGAGCCAAAAATTCAACAAGGAGGGTTTAATAAGCTCTAGCCAATCAGAAACTTGTAGCATCAACGCGTCATAGTGACGTACTTGGAATGAGTACAGAGTCGAACTCGAACCAAGCAACAAAACTGTCAGCAGTAACTCTCATATACCAAGAGCTAGTCCGTCACTGTCTATAGAGAACAGCGGCCATGACACGTCCTACTACGTCACATTTCGTCACAAATGTTCTTTCATCTCTTTCTACTAGTGTCCCCATTGTCTCATGGGAATCAAACACTTCTTGTTAAATTTTAGTTTCCTTGGCTACATCCTACATAGAATACTGAATTATTACAATATTACATCTGTTTATCCAAAATTAATAACATTAGAGAGGCGTGTCCCACGTGCATTTAGTCTGAACCAATCATAGAGCGCGTAGTACTATCGACAGTTTGATTAGTTTGGAAAAGCAATCGATAGTTTATCAAATGTCGGTCATTATTAAGCTGAATTTCCATAGGTCCGTCATCCGATATCCGATTCGGATGACAGACCTATTTTTTCGGATAAACTAATTTCCAGTTTCCACTTTTCCGAAACCTTTCAAAACGATCGTGTGTTTGTGACAGCATTTCAGTGGAATTACACCAACTTTATGTCGAATGTCAACTTATTAAAAAAAAAATGGCAAAAGTGGAATAATTGGATATTTATTATTTGAATCAGCAGAACAAAATTCATGACCAGGATGATTACTATTTAGAGGATGAAATAGTTTATGTATAATCTACCTGCTACACATTACTATAATGACTACAAACCTCAATGTTGAAGCTAGTTTTTTGTGAGTGATGGTCCAACGATACTCAATAATTTGTTGAATGTGTCACTACTCATTCTCAAATAATTGAAATACTGTTCACTATTTGAAAGTTGTATTTCCTTTTTACCAGATTGTTGAACATTCCATGTGATTTTCTATTCTTATAGATATCTCTGATCCAAAATATCGTTTTTCTCGATAGAATAATCGAAATAAGCAACAAAGTTTTTTGCATTAATTGTTTGCCTTCATTCATTTTTAAATCTGAAATTGTCAAAACATTTAAAATAGAGGTTAAATCAGATCATCCGATGACAGATAAATGATCTCATTTCTCCGACAACGGAAGAAAGTTAATACATTCGGACAAATATTTGGCGCCCTTTCATTTTCAAATATTTCTACCAATCACAACACATTCGGATGATCGTATCATCGGATGACGGAACTGTGGAAATTCTGCTTTCGTCTGAGATAATTCTTTGTCGAAAGTGACTATATAGTGACTGTCCTCCAACATTTTGTTCGCTACCGGTCCGACCGGTTACAGTGTATATGATATCGTTGGTTACTACTACGGGAACGGTCCGACTCTTCAAACATTCAAATAGCATAATTTTGGATAAATAGTCTATCTCATAATAATTTTGTATGGTTATTCTGTTTACGTGAGGCATCGATTTTATATAGACACTTTACAATAAAATGCAAGGCATAAGTGCCCCCACAGTTACGTTATTAACAATTCTGGGATGAATAGTCGTTAAATCGCAAACGATTCTGTATTCGCGAAATGCGTTCCCGCTAGATGGCGCTCAGAATTTAGGCGCGAATCTGTGTAATGGTGATCGGCTGCCAAATCCCATAGTATTTAATTTCATTTTCATTCAAATTTGAATTGATTGCGGAAGATGTCGAAAGTTGAATTGAATTTGTTAGACGTTTTCACATACGTAGGCATTCGTCAAAGGCCAATTAAAGAAGGCAACTCTTTGTTTTTTATCGGAAAATGATGGAAAGAAACTTTGCCTGTTGTACGATTGAAGCATTGGGGCACTGCACAAATACGCCTATTGTTTGGATTGCTTAATTCTGCCGCCATTTCGGTTATTATATTCTGAAACTATGAACATGAAAGAATATCACCAAACTCAATTTAATGACCAAAATTCGATTAATTGTGAGAAAACAGATAAAATAGATACACTAGCTCTTATGGCAGAACAATTTTTTTCTCTAAAATTTCTTTTTCATTATGCCTCAATTCAGATTCTTATATTCTTCGTTTTCACCTCCATATAATAGTTATTTACGATACAAGTTCGTAAAGTAGGATTATTTTGTATGAGAGTGTACTCAGAGGAGAGTGCCTCAGGGATCTGTTTTGGGGCTTATCTTGTTCCTAATATACATTAATGATCTCACTACAATCAATATTGAAGGATCCTCCATAATTTTCGCAGACGATACCACAGTATAATGGCATGGAATTTTGCAGTGAAGAACTCCTTAATCAAGTAATTGTACTGCAAAAGAGATCTCTTAGATATGTGTGTGAAGCCAACTATTGAGATAGCTGTAGACGTCTTTTTAAACAACAAAGGATATTAACTGTGGTGAGCATCTTCATTTTGGAAGTGGTATACCTGATTCACAAAAGATATGTTATTGATACTCCTGGAGATAGATCTCACAATACTAGACAGAGCCGTAATAATAATATTCTCCTGCCAATACCTTAGCTGAGTTTAACAAAATACTCTACTATGTATGAAGGAAAAAACTATTCAATCATTTATCTGCTAACCAAGAATATATTAAATCTGCTTCTTGCTAAAGCACATTACATACAGCCTGCGGGAATATCATGTTGATTTTGACGAACAAAACAAAAACGTTTTTTTCAGAATGATCGGTAATTTTTAAAGCACATTATCTCCGAAAATTTCTAGTTGTACTGTTTTGCACAATATGTACATCAATAATTATTTACCACCGAGGAAAAATTGGTGATAAAGTTGAAGACCCCGATATATTGATAGTATGATTATGGTCAGTAGAATGACAATAATGTGGAAAACTTTGGAGGATGTATTGGAAGAGTACAAAAAAAATCCAGAGCATAAAATGCAGAAATTTTTGATCAGGTACAATTTTAATTGAAATTGTAAAACTTGAAGCAAACAATAACAGAAAAGAAGTACATAGGTATTTGCTATAGTATTTTACAGTGAATTATACTGATGTATTTAACAAATTGTTGTTGTTTTTTTGTTTTTTTTTGTTCAACCAGCTGTCGTTCCCTTACGAACGGCCGCCCTCAGATGTCGAAACTTGTGCGAGCCAAGGATAAACAAGGTCTTATTTTTTTACGTGCGATTCCAAGCACTTTCTCGGACCATCAGAAAAATTTCTGCAGTAGCTAGGGTTTGAACCTTCGACTGACAGCTAGAGTGATAGAAAATATCGGCGCTTTCAACACTCGGTTACCTGACCCCGTATATACAGTGACCGCCAAAATGTTGGAACCATATGGAAAACATTTTTATTAATGGTTTCTCAGAAAATTTCATTCATCATGAAATAATTTTTTGAAACCATGGAAATTATCAATCAAAATTCGATTTGTTTGTAGTTCAACCCTTACTACCAATAAAATCCAATAATGTATGAATCCCAAATGAATAACAGTCTTCAAGTAGGTATTATATATTTTTGAAGTCTATATAGGGTGTTCTATTTGAATTAATAAATTAGTGCTCGCAGAGGGGTGGGGGTAGAAATATGTATAATGATGAGAGTTTCATCACATGGTTATGTGATTATTGAGGTTTTTTGCAAGTTTTCTTGAAAAACACCTTATTTTCATCATATACTCATGGCAATTAATAGATGAGCAGGAAGTGAGTGATGGCAGGAAAGTGTCGTGAATATCGTACTGATATATTGATAGACATTACAAGAAACACAATTTTTATATGGCCAGTGGCAAAAAATAACTTTTCTTCAAACACTATTGAAAGTTTGCATTTCAACACCAGCTGCCTTTATTTAAAAGGTCATTTTAAGACCACAGTAATAAAAATCACGCACTCTCCACACTAGTCTTAAAAATTAGTTACTTTTAACACTAGTGTTAAAAATAAGGAATAGATATTTTTATATTTCTATTTTTTTTTTCTATTAAGTTCTTCAACTTGAGCAAATAATTGTCATATTTGCTATGAAGTGGTCGTATTATGTGACGCCGAATGACCTTAGTTACCAGTAAACATCAAAAAGTTGAAGAAAATGACGACTCCAGATAAGTTAGAACAAGCTTTTTGGCAACTAATAACATTAAATAACTTTTGCTATGTATTCTAAAACAAGCAAATGGTTACTATCATAACATCATGTTATGTACAATGCGACCCTAACTTGTCTTTGTCGAAAAAACATTTTATGATGCTCTTGTTGAAAGTGCTTTTATTTTGTCCGAAGGATTGCTCCACTGGCTTCGCTTGTTTCGCAAACTTTCCTTGTCACAAAAAAAATTGCTCCTTTTATACAAACCTTATAAATAACTATTTGCTTCAAATCTCCATTCTTCAGAATCACAAGTATGAACTTACAGATTGCGTGGATTTTACTGACTGTCACAAATTGTCGATGTCCGAAATTCCATCTTTATAAGCATACTTTTTGGATTTCGAACTAACTAAGAGAATTGATTATTGCAAATGATTGGACTCTTAATTGGTCAATAAACTTGTATCCTAATGATGATATGTATCGTAATGGATATTATTTCAGTTCAAGTAGCCAATTTGAAATGACAAATAGTATATTGTGCAACAAGTGCAGAAAAGTGCTAATTTCTCATGAGTTTGAAAAAGTTGCGGCACGAGCTCAAGCGAGTGATGCAATTCAAACGAGTGAGAAATTGCATTTCTGCTCGTGTTACACACTATACTTTTTCTATAAGACGGAATGAAATGTCAGTGACTCATTCTTATATTTTCCTCTTGAAGTTGAAGGTAGTAAATTCAATGACAATGAATTAACTTGTTCTCTTAGTTCTGGCGGAGTATTTTCAATTTCAGAACTGTCGCTATCCATTTTAGCTCAATCTCATTAAAAAATGACGGGACAAGCATATTTTACGAATATTTTATGCTTGACGTTTGTTGACATTCAAATGATTCGAGAGATGTTGATTCGTTGCCTAGCAATGGATAGTGTGTATGTGGGTATTTGAGACAGCAGTAGTTTTGTCTATGATTTTTATTCAGAATATTATGAATTTGTACGACAATTTCCCTCATATTATATAAACCAATATACTTTGTCTATTCATTCTTGAAGTTGCCTGATCGAATATCCCTTCGAAATGCAGAATTTTCAAAATATACTTTCACCTTGCTGTCACGAAAACTGTATTGCTTAGAAATTAGGTACTGAAAAATTTTGGCACAGAAATGTCACTTTGTGCCACAGAAATGTCACTTTGCGGCACACTAATGTCAAATTTCAATTATTGTGAGAAATAATCATGTTTGCGAACGTAAAACTATGCCGAAAAGCATGTTTTGGAGTGTGGTTGTAGAAAAATTATAGTACGGGAGTAGAAAATATTACGAATTAGATGTTTGCTATTCAGTATGTTAATGAGTATGGAATAATTTTGTTGACGTTTTTTTACTACTGTACTTCACAATAAAAGTAAACTAGTTTATGATTTCATGGCGTACAAAATTCAGCACAAAATTTCATAATAAAATTCGAGGCGGGTAAAATATATATGATTGAGCAGATTTATACGGAACTGGGTAACAGTATCGGACTTGGAACTGCGGAAAGGCGGAGTTTTGCTGCAGGGCGAGTCGATTTGGGTGGGCTACGGTGACCGAAACAAAATTTTAAATAATTCATTTCGATTATATTATACAGTGAGGTATATATTTATGAATACTTTGAAATATTTTCACAGCAGCTAAAGAGGTTTGAAGAATTCCGAAAGAAACTACGTTGGATATTATTATGCCATATTTGTAATGAAGCTAATAAAATTCATCTGGCCTAGAGGAAAGGATTTGGTGCGTATCTTATGAGAAATAGCTCTTGGCTTAATTAGTCGTTTGGATGTGTTACTCATCGTCTTATACATAAGCCTCCATGAGCCTAAGATCTTAAATTCTTTTTGCACGATCCTTCAATACAACACATTTACTGGTTCGATTCTTTTAATCGTAGGTTGTATTTACAAATATTTACATCACAATTTCGAAATGACAATTGCTTCAATGTCAAAGTAATAATTCTGCAATCAATTTTTGATCTCTGAAAGGTCTGTGTTTATAAACCTCACATTTTCAATATATCCACGAGAGAAAAGATCATTTATATTCAATAAAATTTATTTATTTTCAACAAACATCTGTTCTGAATAGCGCCGAACTCATGTAAGCTCAGCCAAAACATATGAAAAGTTGAAATTCTGCAAATAAAATATTTATTACACACATGAATTTAAAAATAATTAGTTTTCTGAAAACTTTTCCAAGATGGATATTAATAAACGTAAATTAATCTTATTATAAAAAGTTTGATATATGTAATAATCAAATATTTGTTATCTTTCAGAATATATCAATTTGTAACAAAGCAGAGTAAGGTTTTTTGGAATATGTGATCAATTATCATAAATATTGATGTTTGCAGCAAATTTACATAGATTTGATATGAATTATGTATATTTTCACGTTTTGTAGCAAATATTGTTGAATAGTGTTAAACAAATCGATTTTAAATGTAAACGATATATTCTTGATTATTTAAATAGTGATTATTGCAGTGTAGGATTGTATAACAGAAAATAAAACAATTTCACAGAAAAAAACCTTTTATTAAAACATCAGTAACAATAAAAACGTATTCTTCAATTATATAATTTATAATTAAGTTTCGTCTAAAGTCATTCCTATAACGGCCGGTATTTTCAGTATTGAAATATTGCCACATCCTACCAATAAGTGAATTGAAATTATTCGTCAAAATTACCTGCGAGATAAACATTTAATTCAAAAACTGAAAACTTCATAGTTAATTAAAAAAAACAAACCTATTGCCCTAAAAAAATTATAAAATGTACACTGCGTAGTCAATGGAGACACCCTCCCCAGTCAACACACGGACATTCGACGGATATCCACTGGACATTAATTTTGGACATTGGGGGTATCCAGAGGACATCCAGTTGATATCCAGTGGATATTTTATGGACGTCCGTTGGATGTTCCGAGTGGAACAAGCTGGACTTCCATGAGATATCCTTCTGGGATATCCATAAGATATCGTTCATGAATATCCTTGAGATATTTTTCAGGGATATTCTCAATATGTTGTTCAGGGACATCTACAAGATATCCACAAGGATATCCATAAGATATTGTTCATAGGGATTTTTTTAAATAAATAAAAATTACTTTGGTATGACAAAACAATAATAATTTCCATTAAATAAAAACGAGAGGATAAAAAAAATGTATTTATACTCTTATTAATGAAATCACAAATTAAGATATTAAAAGAATAAAAAATGTGAATATATTATATTGTAATAATAAAATATTATTCTTGGAACCAAAAATAAATTAAAAACAGGCCACTCAGAGAATGACAATCTCGGTTTCTTCTTGGGGTTTTTCCTGTTTTTTCGAAGCTAGTAGATGTCTTTCTTTGGTCATTCGTAGCCAACTTTTTAATGTCTCTTCTGACATTTTCCTATATTTGTTGCCAGACCATTGGAATTAGCTGCGTCTGAAATTAATTGAGTAAACACTAATCCTATACCACATAAGTGAAGAAAATTCAAGCCGGAATAAGGAATTAATTTTCTAAAGATTGGGAATTGAAGTATTTACTATGTGTATTCTTCATTATAGGCAGAACTTTATATGAAATATATTATCATTACCTAGTAAAAGTTCAGCCAATTTAAGTTCAACAAAAACTCTTTTTTTTGCCCCATACCAGCTATATTGTGATGCAAAATCATTTGTTATATTGGATGAAAGACAACGTTTTATAAAATTATATAATGTCGAAACTCCACATAGGAGGCCCTTCTAACAGGAGGACCAAGACTCTGCTCACACTGAGCAGAAAGGAAATCAGATTAGTGACAGGGCTCCTGACGGGACACTGCCACCTCAACAGGCATCTCAACATTTTAGGTTTCACGGATGATACCGAATGCAGGTGGTGCTTGGAGGATGAGGAGTCAGCCACTCACATCCTCACGGAATACCCGGCAGTGGCAGCAATACGGGAAGCACACCTCGGGAGCATCGTACTGAACCCGGAGAGTGTGAGGGTGGTATCGGTCAGAAGGCTGGCCTCTTTCGCTCGCGAGATAGGCTACCTTCAAAACTGAACCATCTCCCAGCAGTAGTGGGTGCATAACGGGCCCGATTGAGAGGCCTACATGCTTATGGATTCGTCCGCCCACATACCTTGTTCTATCTATCTATCTAAATCATATAATGATGAACATCCAATTTTTGAAACTTCATCGACCTGTAAAATATATTTTTGATAAAAAGATAGGGAAAACATTATTCACTCACAACAGCTCTGAATTTCTCCCTGTTGTCCAAATACTCCACCAATTGTTTGATTTTCTCAAGGAATCAATGTGGAAATGATCAAATTCTACAAATATCGATAAAACATCCCTACATGGTGCAGTTATATTATTCATCTTATCTGTTCGCATGTTTCATATATCTGTTAGCGAGTGTATTAGTATCATGAAAATTATTTTCTGTAACTGAATTGAATACGAATCCATTATCCAAAGAGGAAACCTCGTCTGCAGAACTATCAAATTCTGTAACACGAGTTGATGAATAATCAGAATTATTATTTTCAATAGACATATATTATTTCATTACCAGGAATGCATGATGTTGAAGTCGACCATTGACGAGATCGAACAAGCGTCATTAGTGAAGTTTGTAGACTCTTCAACTAATACTAGTTCGGATTCCAATTTTTATTTTTGCCTTTTGTTTGATATTTCTTGATGTTATCCATTTTCTCTCACCTAATTGGCACAAATGCATTGATTGAGAATAGTTTGAATATTATATATTTCTACCACTTACCATCAAAATGTATTTGAAGGAATGAAAAAACAAAAATCCTTAAAATCCCCGTGAATTAAACCAGGAATCAGAGACATATATAACTTAACTATGTAATGGAAAACCAGTAAAACCACAAAAGTAAGCAAGTAAGGTTAAGTTTCTCTTTCGCACAAATCGCACAGCCAATAATCACAGAACTGACAATAAATAAACTGCACGACATACGCGCTCTGTGATTGGTCACTGTCATGGCGGTAAGTTTAAATGACAAGAGAAGCAAAAGGCAAACTGAGTTAAAAATGAGTGAATCACCAGTCAACCTAACCTAACCTGACGTAGATATAAGTTAGCGATTTATTGAATATTCTTCCAAAATTGTTAATAAAAGCAGCGTTGGTCGGAACTATCATATAGTGCATTTTAGTACAGAACTTAAGAATGCAAAACATTCATTATTTTATATTTGCTTCGGATATTTTGTAGCCATCTGTAGAATATCTTCCAACGGTTCAGGAAAAAGATTACTTTCATAAAGATACAATTTGTGTACGTTGAAGAGAGAAATAACATCGATATCCAAAATTCAGCTAGACATTTTCCAGATAACACATGGACATCCAATGGATATCCACTGGACATCTGTTATGGTTATGCTGGATGTACTATGGACGTCAAGAAATATCCAAAGGATATACTATGGACGTCCAATGGATTTTCGGGGGTACCAACCTGTACATCCATAAGATATCCTTTAGGATATCCATAAGATATTCCTGAACTATATCCATAGAATATCCATATAATATATCTTATGGATAATCTCTACGGATATCTTATGGATATCCATTTCAGATCCAGTCGGAAATCGAAAAATAAGAGTATTCTTGAAATGCTTCTATTCGTGTACGAGAATGGAGGAAACTCAGAAATTGATAATATCAAAATCAGTCTTGGAATTCAATCACATCCATAATAACTGTGGATATTTTATGGATATCCATAGGATATTTGCTGAAGGATATCCATTTCAAATCCTTCGATGGATATCCCATGAATATCCATTTCAGATCCAAGGATATCCCGACCAGAAATGGACATAAAATGGATATCCATAGGATATTGTGTGTTATCTGGGTCCTTTATGTGAGTTTTTCCAGTTTCAACCAAACAATTATCCTTTATTTTAATAAATGAACTTATCTTCGAAATTGAGCAATGTAATATGAAAAATGTATATATTTGGTTAAAACTGATATCATAACCACAAACATATCGTTTTCAATGTTAGGATATCTACACTAATACCTGATACAAATAACCGAATACCTACTTTCAAGGTGTATAATAGGTAGTCGACTTTTTTAGTTCACGCTGAAATAATTAGATATCTAAATTTCCAAAACTCAAAATACCCTAGTTTTCAGAAAGCTGATGTTGGAAGAAACATGCTATTTAAACAGGCATGATAAATTTATGTTACTCATTTCTTCGAAATTTTTCACGATATTCCTCTAGAGCCCACCTTCTCAGCAATTCCTGTAGCTCAACGGCTTTCTGTAACGCCAACGTTTCCATTTAAGTCATTGACCAAGTGATGTACTGAGTGGTATTGTATTAGGCCTAGAAAATTTGTGATATCAAACTCTAGTTTCCCCCATTCTTCTAAGTCTCAAAGCTTTGCAGTATAATAAGACAACGAATATTAATACTTTACCTTTATATGACTTTGCCACCAAAATCAGACCACGTGGACAAACTATAACAAACTGCATAAATCTATGGGATAGGACTGAGAGGAGTCGGGACAATGAACATATCTATGCTAGAAAACTCGTGTGCTCCTTACGACCGTGACTTCCCGATTCGGCTTCGTTCGCCCACGATTTAGTCGATTCATAGTGTTGTTGCAGTTGATGCTCGTCATATAATTTATCCAAGGGGTGTTAGGGGCGAAATTTAGGAAAGGAGAGCAGTGAATGTGCAATGTTGTGTCACGCCTCTAACATACCCAGTAGCTCAGTAGGCGCGGATTCGACAATAAAAATTGATTTCGATAAGATTGAAATATAGGGTTAATTTTCCGGAGCGCCACGGATTTATCGCTAGTGAAAAATCCGAAACCACCCTGATGGAATGGGACAACCCACTGCACTAATATTACTAAAATATTAAAAAAATAGATACCTGTAAATGGTATAATAAGAATATATAACTATGTAGAGATTTTGTCTTCCCTTACGCTTAGATAACTTGGACCAGAATAAAAGAAATAGTCATGTCCCTTACTAATAAAATATATTGATCGTTACACACCCTGTATGTGCACAGTTCAGCTCACCGTACAAAAGAAAATGAAATTAATGTAAATATCAACCACCAAGATGAATTCAAGTGAGTGCTGTGATTGAGAGTATGGTATTGTTTGAATATATAATATGAAACCTCCAGTGAGGGCTATGCCTGTGACGTCACGATGATAGCTTACAATAATCGATACTTACGCCTTAGGGGCAGTCTTATTCCAAACTTATCTGATACTATGTAGATATTCTCAAGCATGCAAGTTCACCAATTATTGTGGTTGTAGTTCATCAGTGCCTTGGTGTATACAGGTGCACAGTGGGTACGACACAATCAATCAACGTACATGTACAGCTGGGACGAATAGCGAAGGAATGCTGAACAACAGATATACAGCGGGACAACCACAGTCGAGCAGGAACAATCACAGTAGTGGAACAGTGGAAAGACAATCGTATAGCAACGAAACAGTGGAACAATCACATTAATGGAACTCCAATAATCGGTAGCAGAGTAGTAGCAGGACTAACCGCAGCAGAGCAAAGTAGTAGCAGAGTGGTAGTCGCAGAGGAGCAGTAGCAGAGTGGTAACCGCAGAGGAGCAGTAGCAGAGTGGTAACAGGAGTGGTAGCAAAGAAGTAGCACCCTAGAATCAACAATACCAGTCTGACTTCTGATTACACTTGTATGGGGCCATAAGTAGAGCCCAAATGCAAATACTAACCTCTATTAAGTGGGAGGGTTCTGATAACAGCTTTGATGGTCTGTTTGCTGTCTGATAGCTAGTTTCTCGTTCCAGTGGTTTAACACAATGATGAAATGACTTCTAACCTCAAAAATCCGCAAAGCGAATGGAGATTTCTCGAAAATATAAAGCGTCAAAAATCGCAAACAATATGAGAAACTCTCCTGATATGAATTTTTCCAAGATCCATCAACGATGATCAAACTTTAATTGGAAATCTTCAAAATAGGTCAGTCACTCATCAAGATCAAATAAGGAAGAAGAGAGTATCTCTCAGACGTCAAAGTCAAAACTGTCAATATCTGACAAGGCGCTTCCTTGTTCGTTAGTGTTCGGTGGGAGCAGTGCAGGAATTACCTCGAGCTACTAGGAGCTATGAAAAGAACACCTTAAGATTCAGTGTTGCCAACTGAACCAAGACGAAAACGCCAGCCTCTCAATCTCAGAACCAAACACAAACAAACAAACAAAAGGTCAAGTCTTCGAATGTGGAGTATGTACCTCAATGACACAAGATAGAGATAGAGTAGGAATGTTACGGTTTTGTGTTATAAGTACAAAACAATAGACTAACCAAAAGTATGTTTACAAAATAACGCTGTCATACCGCAAAATAGAACAACTGATAACTGTCATTAGCTTAAGGCCGGTTCATGTCCGCTCGAACTAGTACAGCAAAGGTAAGTACTAACATTCGGAACAAGCTATACATGACAACGATCAAGTTGTCATTTTGAGGAATCTGAAGAAGAAGAAGAATACAGTGGCGTACAGAGTGGAAAGTGTATATCAATGACAGAGAATTTCTGATGTTATTGTATTAAAACAGAAAGGGTTTTCTAGTGCAAAATAAACCCGTAACAGGGGTATTAGTTTTTTTTAAACTTATTTTCGACACGTGCTCTTATTCTGAATTTTCTCAAATTTCTACTCACAGTGAAGCAGTTAACGTGTTAACATGATGAATATCATCGCTGCATCACCAACAATTAAAACAATCTCTAGTTTGTCTTCGTTGATGCTCAACTCATTATTAATTTTCAATTTAAAAATTTACTTTAAGAAAACTGCTTATAATGAATTCACTAATTAAAAATACTAAAAGAACGGATTGTCAAACTTGCAAATGATTACGCAATACAGTTTTACATGTAAAAAATCCATAGCCATCTCATATTGTTATTTGTTACCTATGTATAAGCGCAGAATTTCGAAATGGATTATTGTAGAATTTCAAGTAAAATTAAAATTGCTCGCGCCTTGATATTGTTTAATGAACTTCAACAAAAATCCCCTTGTGAACCCAGTATAGACAACTTTATCAGCAAAATACAAGATCGTTTCACAATAATTTCTATGAATTGTTTCTAAATCAACAACTAATATTTTCACTTTCGAACAATACTTCGAGCTAAAGTGAATGCATGCCAGATACAAATTAAATTTGTTTCTGTACAGTTACATGCTATACGTTACATGTTGAGAGTTATATCATCATATATCAAAACTCTAATGAATATAATCCATTTTCTGGAACACATTAAAATCTATTTACCCGGGAAGATTTCTTTCAACATAACTACTTTCGTAATAAGTTTCGAATCCCACACGTAAGTCCATTAGCCATAAATATGTCGCATCATCAATAATAGATGTCGTTGTTTCGAAAACTTTCGCAAGTGACATTTACGAACTAAATTCATTACTCACGACAAATAAAATGAAGTTGGAGATAAGCATATCTTTACAGAACAGGTGTAGTGAATTTCATACGAAACAGGTTCACCCTGAGTCCCTGAGGTGAGTTATTATGACTATTGTGTTGAAATATTTCCCTAATAAATTCCAAACTAATCTGTAGTCTCGTTGTTCACCAATGGTAGGTAAATAAGGATGAACCAGTAATAAAGCTCATCTGGGAGATTATTTATTGTCACTACGTCCGAATGCTTTTTAGGATTTACTTGTGGTTGTCCATTACCGAAATCTGCTCCATTGCCCGCTTGTTGGGAGGTTTATTCTGAAGCATAATATTGTTCGAACTCATTTTCTTCCCCACCACATTTGGTAAGAGATAGTTATGTTATCGATTCTTTACGAAGACTTACCGGGTGTCTGCGGATGGTAGATCGCCCTTTTAACTTTTTTGTTTTTGAAGATAATGAAATTAAATTTGGAGGATCTGTTTACGTATGACATAAAACTGCACTTTTTGATACAAACAACTTCCAGTTTCACCGGAAGGTACATAATACTTCGATTACTAAATGAAACACCTGGAATACTTCCACTTCTTTAGTCTCTACAAGGCATTCTGCCAGCAACCATGTATCACTTGTAATTTCTTTGTATCTATTTCTTTTTTCAATATTTTTTTAATTTAGATGGCTATGGACACCAAGTTTCAATTCGACAGTTAACACCCTTTTGTTCGTCTATTCTGAGACGAAGTGGTACTAAAAAAACTCAATGTAAATAAAAAAAAAAAATTGTATGAAGACTAGGGAATACCCCCAAATAATACTAATGCATTTATAGAAGAAGTTGCTTTAAAGAATTGTCTAGCATTATAATTTTTTTTTTAAATTTTTCAATTCTTTTAATTACCTACTCTCATTTTATCAATTTTTTCAACAGTATTATAAGGTCTATCATCAGATATATCCAAATTTGTCTGCCGCCTAATATTGTGTAATGATAATATTATTTTGATTTTCGAACTAAAAATTCATTCAAAATTATCCACTTCAGAAGATAAAAATGGGAGATATCCAAAATATAGCTCACAATGCATAATGACTCTTGGTTCCAGAATCACTTCTAGCAGAACAATGTCAGAGAGTTGCTGAAATACTACAAAATTTCTCCACTGCATCCCTTCGAAGAGTTTAAATTCCGATGTTTTAGTAATTTCAAGTTTTCAGAAACTAAACTCTTGTGTATCAACATCAAATGCTTCATCTACAAATTTAGTATTGGTTTCTACAAGAGAACCTTTTTTTTGCAAGACAATTTACCTATAAGTCTTGTAAAACCGAACAAATTGTAAATGTCCAGTATAGGAATTCAAAATTACACCACATTCAATATAACGACGGATATATTCACTCCTATATGCAAATGATAATGTACATCACATTTTCAAAAATTCATTCATGCACTGAGATGTGACAAAGTTTGACTCACCTCAAAATGTATAATTTTTTCCGAAGCTTCTGATATTCTCGGAGATGCCTCCGATGCAAGGAAAGACTTTAACTGGGTTTTGTGAACGTTCTCCGATGGTTTTGGACCTTGTTTCTGCACGTCTCTTTGGAGTTTCTCAGAATATACATTTTGGTGTAGGTCCTTTTTGATGTAGTTGATTTTCAAAAATTCATTCATGCACTGGAATGTGACAAAGTTTGACTCACCTCAAAATGTATCATTTTTTCCGATGCTTCTGATCTTCTCGGAGATGCCTCCGATGCATGGAAATACTTTAACTGGGTTTTGTGAACGTTCTCAGATGGTTTTGGCCCTTGTTTCTGCACTTCTCTTTGGAGTTTCTCGGAATATACATCTCGGTGTAGGTCCTTTTTGATGTAGCTGATTTTCGCTTCTAGTTACTCCTGATTATTGCAAATATACATCGCTCTTTCTACCCATGTTCTTACAAACCCTCTGTTTTTGGAATTTGTGTTATGGAAGTAGTAGTTGAGATACTGCCCTGTATGGTTCTTCTTTCTGTGAACAGAGCAGGTGCAAATGCCAGTGTTCTTTCAGCTTTTATATCGAGCAACAGCAGGATACCTACTATTGGTTCCTTTTCCATCGAAAAATTGATGTAGAGCCTTGTCTCATATCAAACTCCTCCAGAGGAAAATCAACTGTGACATTCAATTTATGTCTAAATCTTTCTGTTTGAGAAAACTTTTTCAAATGGATTACTAACATTTTGGGGAATTTATGTATAGATAGAGACTTACTTTGCAATTAGAACCTGTTGGTTTCTCATCACATTCCAAAGTTTCTTTCCTAGTGAATGGATCTTAACATTGCGAGGGTCTGAGTTGGCATGTTCTTTGTGAACTCTGAAGGGAAAGGTCCCAGAAAGTATCCAAAGTGACTGAACAGTGACCACAAAATGAACATTTTAATGTTGATATCAGCTGCCTAACAAAGATTTCTACTATCTTGGGTCCATACTTGAATATCTCGACCATGACTCAAGACTCAATGGCCTTTTCACTGTTGCTTAAGTTGTTGACAAACTCGGTCCCATTGAGTTTGGGCTTATCCGTTACTCCATTCACGTCTTCATGAAGTCCCTCCAGCATCAGGTATCGTTAAAACTCCTGGGCATCATGCTGGGTATAAGTGATAAAATGTGGTGCAAATCTTTGTATTTGGCTTTTCACGGAGACTGGAACTTACAGATTCGCATAACAATTACTAAGTGGTAGACGCAAGCAATCGCGCAAGCAAAGTAGCTTTTGTAAATATGCCAACGGTAGTGTTAGCAAATCTATATAGGGTTCGACAATAGGCGGGGACATGAAATAAAAAAAAAATTTAATGGATTCTGCAGCTTGTGAAAACTCAGATGGCAATTTTCGTTTTTTGTAATTTTTTTTATTCTTAAAAAAAATTTTAAAGTCGAAAAAATACAAATGGCTTATTTCTCAACCAATAGTATTGCACGTCACAATCAACCCGAATAGAATACGCCCTTTGGCTAATTGGGCTTGGGAGAGTACGTCACAAAGAGCGCCAATATTAAAAGCTTTGAAATTTGCTGATGATTTTCAGAAATGAGTGCGAACGGCTGTAATTGTAATTTGACTTCAAAAATGTTTTCTGGGTTCTTTTACATATGCGTTGTGTATTTTGAAGCTTATTTGGAGCGATATTTTTTTGTGTCCTCGCCTATTTATTTATTTATTTACGGACAAGCCCAATTGAAATATAAATTAAAATTTTAATTATAATTGAAATAAAATGGAATGTAAGGCTCAAATGCAAATTACAAATAAGAATAAGTTTAAAGGGGTTAATTACAAGTTTAAAGGGGTTGATTTAGAATTTAAAAACGACAAGAAACAATAAGCGTCAATAAAACGTATATATCGAAACATTACAACACCACAGCATTAAAACAATTCCGTAATTGAGTTTTAAACTTATGCAAGGAGGTGTTAAACATCTCGAGATCATTGTTACTATTGGCTAATTGTAAAGTTCTTTGAATGCAGCTGTTGAATGTGTGGTTGAAACGATCAAATGGTTCGTAAAATGTTTGTTGATGTCGAGTTGAGCGGTTTTGAACATGGAGATTGATTTTTTCTAGGAGTTCAGCGCAACTGCATTTTCCGTTAATTATATTGAGAAGTAGTGTCGGGTCTCTCTGTTTCCTTGTAGTTTCCAAAGAGGAAATATTCAGGAGTCGCTGTAACGATTTATACTCGCAACGAACTCCGAATTTATATGCTAAGTATCTGAAAAAGTTATGTTGGACATTTTCGATGTTCCTGATATATCTCATATAATCTGGAGACCAGACAGAAGAACAATACTCAAGATGGCCGGACCAGTGAGCAAGAAGGACTTTGACAGTAGTTGGGTCAGTAAAGTCATGGGTTAGCCTTTTGATAAACCCTAACATTTTCATGGCTTTATGGATAGCCGTAGGTATGTGTTAATTGAAGCTTAAGGTGAGGCCTAGAATAACTCCAAGGTCTTTGATTTGATTACCAGTATCCAAGACATGACCATTTGAGTTGTAATCAAAAGTGGTAGTAGGTACATGGGATCAATGAAAGCTCATGACATGGCTCTTTGTAGCATTCATGTCCATGCCATTTGAGGAGTACCAGTTTGATTTATTGTCCAGGTCAGACTGATGCCTGTGGGATCCAAAGAGGTTTTAATAATCAGGAAAAGTTTTAAATCGTCTGCAAATAGTATTGCTTTGGCGTATCGGAAGCAATGAACAATATCGTTAATAAATAAGTTGAATAATAAGGGACCGAGGTGTGACCCCCGAGGAACACCTGGAGTTACTACTATTCTACATCTCTTACTCGATCGCTGTTCTCCTTCCTTCTTAATATTATGTTTTAGTTTATTTTATGATTCCTGCTATTCAGTAATTCTCAGAAAAGATATAACATGGAAAATATGTGGGAAATACTATGTTTTCACTTCTTCATCAATCAGCAGGAAAACACAAACATGCGGTTCGGCTCAATTGTAATCTTCCCGCATCAAAAAAAAAATTAAATTTCCCCAATTTGCATTCCACGACTTCATCGTTTGTCGGCCCGAAGCGTCTCATTTCCACAAACAAATAAATCAATTACACATAATGTTTTGGTTTTGCGGTAATGGTGGAATTAACGTTTTTGTCAAACACGCCAAGTTCCGCCCGAAGCTAGTCATTCATAGCAAAGAACCACAAAGCAAATGTCAATTGTGCCCGGAAGTGGATTTTCGAACGACTAGTCATTATTTATTAAATTATAGGTAATTATCTCATTTCACGGTGACACCTATAATGACTTCATGTATGAGTATGACCAGGGAGGTCAAGTGTAGGGAATTATCCATGTGTTCCAAATATAACAGGATTCAGAATATCGTGCAGTTAAGAGTGACGTCATATAATTTGTGATATATCTATCATGTATGAATGAATAGGTTTATATATTTTTTTATGAAATCCTGATATACGAAGGTGGTCCCAGAAGTACCTGGCTCAACAAAGAAAACACAAAAATTTTGGAAAAAATATATTATTTTTTCAACATAATCTCCTTTTAGCTCCACACACTTTTCCAAGCGATGTTCAATAAGATCGATACCCTTTTTATAATAAGAATCGTCAAGCTCCTCAAAATAACCATTAACTGCCGACGCAACCTCTTCATTGTTGGAAAATCTTTGACCACCGAGCCATTTTTTCAAGTCTGGGAACAGAAAATGATCCGAGGGGGACAAAACTGGCGAATAGGGTGCATGAGGTAGCAAATCAACTTTAATTCATTAATTTTGGCCATTGCAATAACGGATGTGTGAGCTGGTGCATTGTCTTGATCTAACAACACTTTCTTCTTAGCCAAATGCGGCCGTTTTTACTTGATTTCTTCGCTCAAACGTTGAAAAAGTTCGCATAATACTCGCCGTTGATCGTTTTCTTTTTGCAAGATAGTCAATGAAAATTATCCCACGCACATCCCAAGAAACCGACGCCATGACCTTGCCTGCAGATGGAAAGGTCTTTGCCTTCTTTGGAGCCGGTTCTCTCTTTTCAGTCCATTGTTTTGATTGTTATTTTGCTTCGGGAGTGAAGTGTTGGACCAATGTTTCATCCATGGTTATGAAACGGCGCAAAAATTCGGCTTTATTTCTGTGAAACCTTGCCAAACACTCGATGGAAACATCTTCATGACGCTGTTTTTGTTCCATTGTGAGCAAATGCGGCACCCATCTTGCGCAGAGCTTTCTCATGTCCAAATCTTCAGTATGCGACATACCGCACTTTTTGAAAAGCCTACTATGTCTGCTCACTCGCGCACTTTCAGTCGACGATCATCCAGTACAGTTTGGCAAACATAGCTGAGATTGTGAAATTTCCACTTCTTGCGCGAACAATCACTTAAATATCACTGGATAGTCCCGCTGTACGACTAATGTGCATCGTGGGCGTGTTTGCCAAGCTATACCGCTTTGTGGATTTTCTTCAACATTTCTGGAGTCGTCACCTCATTTGGTCGACCACTGCGATGCTCGTCTTCGCAGGTCGTACGGCCTCGTTTAAACTCTGCTACCCAATATTTTACTATTGATAATGAAGGAACAGTCTCACCCAGAGTAGAATCTAGTTCAGCTTTTATATTGGTTGGGATAAGGTCTTTCAAATAAAAGTATTGTATCACATAACGATGACCAATTTTACCAATTTTTCCATGTTTACAAATTCACTGAAAACATTTACTATTGATGGCTGCCAAACAAATACTAAACAACGTGGCGTCTTCAAACTTGAAAAATATGATGTATAGATTGTGTACTTTTTAATACAATGGTATTTTTCAAGCAACTACCGCCATCTCTAGGTCAGGCCAGGTACTTCTAGGACCATCCTCGTACACACATAATTAATAATCAATAAATGAACTCTAACATGATACTGGTAAAACAAAAGAGAAAAAAACTCAGAGTTTTTCTTAGCCAGGGTCTTAGCCAGGGGAGAAGTTGTGTTCTGCCAGGTACTAGCCATAATAAGCCTACGTCGTAGGAGTATAGGGAGCGTATTAAACCATATTTGACTATTGCGAAATATTATGACTTTAACAATACTATACAATTCCCACATGTCTTAACATTCCTGGAGTCACTCAATAACACTCGTCTACAATTCTTCTATGTAGATAATCAAGAGAATTGGTCTGTGTGATATAAACTTTGAATATTACAATAATAATATAATAATAATAATATATAGTTTATTGAGTAATACATGTAGTAGTAGTACATATAAATTGTATATTGCCTTCACTAAGGCATTCAGCCTGTGCTTGAAATTTATGATTTATTCAGTTTAAATTTTTTTTGGTTTATTCTCTAATATATAAAATTTGTGGAATAAAGATGAGAATTTAATATTTGAAATATACCTAGATGAAATCAGGTAAAAAATGTACTTTTTTTCAGTTAATTAGAGAAGAACCAAAAGTAAATAATATAAATAAACGTAGAATATTTGTTAATATTTTAGATAGAATCAAAGTATAAATTCGAAAGGAAATTGTGGATGCAATGTGTTAAAATAAAAAGTATAGATAAAGTTATGATTACAATTGTAGGTAAAATATTGGTAGATTTATTCGCAGAACATTGTCATTTTAAAATTATAAATAAAATCATAGATAAATGTGAAAGGACATATTTGTACAGTAAAGTTAGGTATATATTTATAAATTTGTTGATGAAATTTGAATAAAAACAATTTCTTATAATATAAGGTAACAAATAATAAATAATTTTCCAGATAATATGTGGGAATTATATAGGTACATCCATTTTTTTTTAAATGAATGAAAGAATGGAACAGACTAGTGTTGATTGTTGATAGGACAGACAATTTGTTAATATTTATGTCAGCATATCAATCATTTTGATGAGTTCATTTCTTGGGTATTCGGCAATAAATTTGTTTAATTTTTTTAATTGATGAATATTATACATTTCTGTCAGATATTCTGGTAGAATTTGATACATTCTTGGTGCAAGATATGTAGCTGCGTTGGCCAATTGTTTTAGATGAAAATGGAGTTTGGTAACGTGTATTTTGTTTCCTCGTATTATATGTGTGTGTCAATATCTTACGTTCTGATTAATTTTTGAATTGATATATCACGATGGGGCGGTAAAATAATTGTTTTATATCGAAAACCTGTGCTTTCATGTAGAGATCATCAAATGGATATGTATAAGGTTTTCTCAGTATTATTTTCAAATTTTTTTTTGGATTATATTGATTTTTCGCAGATGTGTATTCATTGCCCCACCCCATCCTATTATACCATAATTCAGTCGAGAGCCAATTAGTGCATGATATACCATCTTGAGTTTATCTTTATCTGAAATGTCTCTCAAGTGTTTGTCTATGGTTATGCTCAAATATTTGATATTATCCGTTGCTTCAATTTTGTAATGTTCATTGATTTTCAGAGTGTTGTAATCTGGCAAGTTTCTATTCATGCATGTAAATATAATGAACTTTGTTTTATCGAAGTTTATTGTTAGTAAATGATGGTCCATCCAATTTTTTATGATTTCCAGGTCAGTTTCTGCTAAATCTTTCAGTTCTTATATTAGAATCAAGAAACGAAAATGCATCTTCAGTACTTTTATTCCGTTGAAATCAATATTGCCTGCACGAAATAATTTTTGTTTCACTCAGATATTTATCTAGTTTCACTTTGATTATTTGTTCGAATATCTTTGTAACATTCGTAATAACTGAGACCGGCTTGTGATTCACCATTTGAGTTTTGTCTCCTTGTTTGAAAAGGGGTTTTATAATAGCTTTTTTCAGTATTGGAGGTCATTTTCCTGTCGTTATGCTCTGATTGATGAGTTTCTGCCCTCAGTTCGTCTATTGGAGATTTGTTATTTTTTTTTAGTTTTGATTATTTTTTCAACTTCATATTTATTCGTTGGTGCCATGAACTCAGTATTTTCTTCAATATGCCTTGATGGACGAGTTGATGGTAGGATGACTTTGCTGGCAAGATTCTTTCCCACATCGCTGTAATATTTGTTGAACTCGTTACTGATACTGAGAGGATCTGTTACTACGGCATTATCGTCTTGTTTTATTTGATTAATTATTGTTTGTTTTTTTTTCTCTATTACTTATTTCATTAACAACATTCCATAGCTGTTTTGAATCAACTTCACAATGAACAATTTTATCGCTGAAATATTTTATTTGTAGTACTGAGTAGAATCCGCAGTTTGTTCCTGTAATGGCATCACACGTTGAAAGGTAAGGGCTGCGTCTTCCCTCCTAGCTCACACAAGTCTCTCGAAAACTTCCGAGGGTTGCGCGTATGGGTGCAATCGATTGACGGAAATAACAATTTTAACAATTTTTTTTAACAATTTATGAATCTGCTTTTTAGGGCTTCGTTTCCTGGATTTTTCTGTGAGAGTCTGTAGAGTCTTTCTCTTTCCCTTATGCTCTTGTTTCATTCAGTAGAAATCCATAATTGTCTTTTTTTTCTTTGTGGCTAATTTTTTTTTGTTACAGTACATGTCTCTATTATATCAGTTAACTGGTCTATAAAAATTTCCGTTCTCATATTTACGTCTTACGAAGGAAAATATGCTCTTCCTGTTGCAAACAGACGGACTGAGTAGGCAAGTAAACATTTTATGTCGCAAGAAATAACTAAAGAAATCATTTTATCTTCAATTTCAATCCACTAGTGGATTTGAAGAGATCAATTTTTATCTATGTTTCTGTGCATCCCCGCCGCTGCTGTGACGCTAAAGTGTTCCAATGATTGAATTCCCCCGGGCTGGCTTATAGGTGTTAAATATTGGGTTATTGGCCTCCCGGTTGGCAGCGCAGATGTTTTCTAAAAACGATTTGGTATTGATTCAATATTAATTATGGACGATAAACCATAATGACAGGGGTATGTTAGAACTGACGCCCAGGGCGCGCTATGAAGGATGGCGCGCATACATTTAAGCTCAAGTATTCTCGTCGTTGGTGACGCTTCCAACCACATTCATTAACGCTTCATGATTTACTTGTTTCTGATAATTATTTTGTTGGCAGTACCGGCACTGGTTCTTCATGTTATCAATTATTATGAGAGTCAAGAAGAGGGAGGGGCGGGATGAAACATGAAAAGGTGTTGTACTGGCTACTGAGTGCTGTTACTTACGTTTGGGAGGAGGGGAAGTTGCAATCTAGGGAAAATTTAACAGATTTACGTGATACTATAACAGTTTAATTCTCCATTTTCAATAAATGAGCAAAGTAGACAATCATCTAGCCCAAGTAACAATTTTAAGACAGTTTCTATATATTTAGGTTTCAAAAATGCTTTGATATGTTCAATAAATCAACATAGGATTTAAAGTAACCTTAAGATAAACTAAAAGTTCCTAAAGACCACTTATTCTCAAACAACGAATTTAATGCACTCTTCAAATCAAAATAAAAATACTATTGGCTCTTAATGTCCTATTGATCTTATACTGGTTTTGTTACTCTTAACATTGGCTATTTTAAAACTAATTTGCTATTATTTAGAATTGAATAGCGAATTGGTTTAAAACAATCCGTTCTTGGTAAAATAGTTTTAACGCAGTTTTATGGAGTACCCTTGATGTATTTTTTAAAACCCATAAGGAAAACTATTTTATCCCATTGAATCCAAAAACATAATTTTTACCTTTCAATGAGTACATTAAGAGTATTATAAAGTTTTAAGGTTTTAATTCAGTCAATTTGGTTAAAAGTCATACTTTTTGGTCTTTGGACGACTTTATTAATAGTAATTATATCCCCTCCACATTCAGATGCACTACTCGCTTCTCTCACAAAACCGGCAAAAATTTTGAGGTTAGGATTCGAGCGCAAGACCACTTTAAATCAATAAGGTCACGAGTTTGAACATATTAAAGCATATTGGTTTAAAAAGGAATCGTAAACAGACTCCTGCGAGAGTCATTGGATTTAAAGTGGTAAATTAAACGCTGTTTCAACTCTCATGAGATTTAAAGCATTTAATAACTGAACAATTAGTTTTAATCTAGATCTCGCCATGTTTTACTGCAATAAAGACTCCACCATTTTGGACATTTTCAATAGTAAACGAAAAGAATATTATTATTCAAATACTTGCGTCTTGGATCTTCTTAAAAAACTGAAGAACGGAGTTTTGAAATATGCCATTTAATTAAAAAAATGCATTTAGATACAAGGATATGAGCACCAGGTTCTTTTTTATGAAAATACCAAAAACACGGATTTTGTCAAAGGATGTACTTTGTGCTTCTCAACAGTAAAACAAAAAATTTCTGAAAACACTATATTCACAATTTGTTTATAAATTTGAGCTCTACTTCAACGTTGGATGTAGGATCCTTGTAGGGTGTCTCGAGACAGCGGCTGCTCTACTAGCTGGATAATGTTTATAGTAGCTTATCTGGCATATTGGAGACTTTCCTAAAGCTCAGGTGTTTGAATGCTGAGTTTACACTGTGGAAAATAAAAACAAACCAGTACCTTGTCTCAAATTGACAAGTGCGATAAGAATAATCAATGACAAATCAACTTACAGATTTACTTTAAAGTTTGTTACAGAAATTTTATATTTTTACAAAAATAGTATTTGTCTAAAAAATAACATATTAAAGATTTGCTGAGTTAAACAATGTGCTGAAGATTAAAGTTGTGTGAAGCACCAGAATTTACGATAAAGTTTTAATTTAAAATCTTCTCATACAAAATTAGAGAAGGCCAATCTCAAGCGAGCATGAGAAAAATAATTATCATGGAAATATTGTTTTCAATAAACTGAAAAATAAAATATTCAAATTTGAACAGTCATTCGGACTGGCAAAAGGATATCAAATTATTGATCTCTCTTATCGATAAAGATAAACATTTATAGAATGTCTCCAGATTGAGGAGAAATAGAAAGTGTAACGATATAGGGGAAAGATAAATTGTAACGACAAATTTTCTCGACAAATATAATTCAAAGATATACCTCCAGACTGAGGAGAAAGAGAAAGAATGTACTGAGAAAGTTCCTCGTTAACAAATTTGCAACGCAAGTAGATGGTTGTTTTGAGTTTATCTCCTGACTGAGGAGAAAGAGAGAGAGAGTACTGAAAGAGTACCTCGATATCAAATTTCACAAAGCAAATAAAAGGTTGTTAAGGCAATAGATTTTCTCTTTGGCTAGGCCTTTCCATCTAAACGTGGCTAGTGAGTGATTCAGAATAGATCGAACCTAGAGTTCGGAGAATCATGAGTGAGTCTAGCTTCTACAGATTGTAATTGAATAAAATGAATGAAACGAATTCCGTACTCCTAGCTACTAGACCAGTCCTTGGTACAGATCACCAACCAGGTTCAGGAGGAGTGCCTTTAGCTCCTACTCACTGTCCACACTTCTAGCAGGTTGATATTTTCTGAGCATTCCAGGAAAACTTGTGAAAAAACTTGTATCACTGAAAATCATAAAGCAGGAACAGAAACAGGTCTAATTGATATTTAAAGTCCAAAAATAATAGAATTAATCGAAATCATCAAAACATTTGAATCATCACTTTTAGAGGTTATGTTATAGACTAGTTAAATTTTGACTTTTTCGGACCGACTAGTCAAAAGACGATACGAAACGTTATTCAAATGTTAATAAGATATCAGGAGCACATTAAATTATTTAAGATTGAAAATTTTGAAAATATTTATGAGTGATGCTCATGTGGCCATCTTTGTTTCACCGGTACGTCAAGCCAAGTCGCCAAAATGAATTTAATACAATTAAAGAAAAATCTGCCAAAGAGAAAGTCGATATGTAGGTAGATCGATTCGATCAAAGAATCGAATTCAAATTAATCGTTATAAAATATACGACCTTTCATTTCTTCGTTGTGAAAAATCAATTTATTTCCCGAAGGGAAACTCAAATCACCCAAACGCCTTGAATGCTCGCTTCAGAAAGGGACGATGAAGGGCCTCCAAGAAAGGATATCGCCTTTCCTCTCGCTCTTTCTATCTGCAGTGTTACCAATGCAGTAATGTTGCATTTCACATCACAGAACAATAAGGTACATCGGAACGAACTATAATCGGAACAAACTATTTAAATGAGATGTTCGAAATGAACCATCTCAATCAGATGTGAAATCTATTTAATTATGACAATTTCAGATGGAAATTATAAAAGGAACGCAATGTTTTACATTTCGTTACACATTTTTTTAGAAGGATCGGCGGAAACCCATCAGATCCTCTGGCTTTGTAAGTGTTGACACAAAAAGACCACGGCAGTCTTGATTTGAAAATTTGAAACTCATCATATCTTGTCACTAACATCAATCACATCTCCGCCCTTGTATATTGATCTTTTGTGTTATGGTGGTCCACTTACGTGGGTGGATAATGTTTTCAGTTCGTACATAAATTGCTGTTTTGCATTTATTTAAACACGCCATTGTCTACATTACGACAGTATTACAGTTTGTCACTCCGCTTTGGTCTCGATGGATTTGTTACTTTGTTGATCATGCCGTTTCGCTATGATGATGATTTTCAGATATACGACATTATTATTATTCATGAGGTTAGCAATATGACGTTTGTTATTCGGGTGGGGTTAGGTATGACAAATGAAACGGGATGAAACAATGGATTCTGCGAATATTAGAAATAATGAGTCATATTTATATATAGGACCTGTAGGTACTAGTGTTGATTTGTTACTAGGGTTGGTTTTTACTGAAGCAGTCACGACAGTTCTGTTGTTCGTATATCTTCAATTCTTGGTTTATCAGCACTCCCAGATATTGAATACCATTACTTGCAATTTTTCCATATACCAAATTTGACGAATAAAAAGTTATTATTAAACTATTACGGTGATGCACGATAAAAAAAGGCTTGAACTGTGAAAAACTTTCTCTAGAGAAATACTGCACCGACAACCACATAGAAATTTGCGGTCTTTCAGTCCTCATCAACAATATTAGAACTGTATTGTTAACATGTTACAGGTCGCCAGATGGCGATCTACATGTATTTTTTAGAAATATCGTCTCTGTTTTAGAGTCAGTTTACAAACCAGCAATCAGTATTATTATGACTGGAGATCTCAATCTCGACTCATCCAGCAATTCACGTAACAAAAATGATTTTGTTAAACTATGCGATATTATGAAAGGATTCAATTTACATCCCAAAATCAATTGGCCAACTAGAGTAACGTCACATTCATCCACCGTGATAGACCATTGCTTCACAAACATACCACATCCTCTAATATGTGTGCTTGACAATGAGATTTCCGATCACAGGTCAATCCTCATTGAATCCAAAGAAAAATATGTGTCTAGGAACGGTAATACTTCTCAGACAAGAAGGAGCTTTAGTGAACACCACCTCGCTTTATTTTTCAACGCATTGAAACGAGAGGCATGGTTCGAATTATACAGGGTGATTCAAAAGTACTTTGACAAACTTCAGGAGGTGATTCCTCACAATATTCTAATATGAATTGCCCAAATAAATATATGTCCGGAAACGCTTCGTTTCCAAGATACAGGGTGTTGAAGTTTTATTTTTATTCTGTTTTTTTTCAAATAACTCTTGAAATACTGAACTTAATTAAACGAAACTTGGTAATAAGAGGTTTTTGAGGTGTCAAATTCGAACCTGATGTTATTATTTCTCTTACTCGTAGGGGGCGCCACCTACACGTCTTTTTCTTTTTTGAAGATTCATTACTTTTTTGAGCATACTTCTAGTACATTTTTCAGTAAAAAAATCGATTCCTCTATCATATCTACGTAAAAAAGCTACCCTTGTTAAAAGTCGCTGTAAGCAACCGTTTTCTAAATATTTGGACTTGAAAATTTCAAGTCAAGATTTGATAATCGATGCATGTTGAAGTTATTACCAATATTTTGCATTTTTCACAAGAATGCTTTGGAAAAGAATTTGACGTTTAAGTAAGTAGTTTTGGTAATTACATATTTTGTGACAGTTAAACGTTTTGTTGAAGTTTCCGTAAGTAGAAGTAGAAAACACTAATTTTGAAAAAATGGATTATTTAAAGAATAATGCTCATTTAGCCGATATGCATTTCGTTTATGGCCTTGCGGATGGCAATGCGCGCGAAGCAAGACGTATTTACCAGGAGCGATTTCCTAATCCCAATCCTAATTCAGCTCCAACATTTGCTAGTCTCCACCGTCGTTTGGCAGAAACAGGTAGCTTTAAGAGGGCAGCTGATATTATTGGAAGACCACGAGCAGTCCGAACCCCAGAATTGGAAGAAGCTGTTTTGAACGCTCTCGAGCAGAATCCAGAAACAAGTACAAGAATAATTGCTGAAGCTGTCAATTTTACTCAGTCCACAGTTTGGAGGATTATCCACGATCAACAGTTTTATCCATACCATATTCAAAGGGTACAAGCTCTTGCCACGAGACTTTCCCCAACGCATTACTATGTGTCAGTGGTTTATGAGAAAATTGGCTGGAAATCCTCAATTTTTAAGATATGTACTCTTCACGGACGAGTCAAACTTCTCCCGAAATGCTATCACAAACTTTCATAACAACCATGTTTGGGCTCTCGAAAATCCGCATGCAGTTAGTGAAAGGCATTATCAGTATCAATTTTCTGTAAATGTATGGGCGGCAATAATTGATAATTACTTGATAGGTCATTTCTTTCTTCCGCTCCGACTGAATGGCGCAACTTACAGACACTTTTTAGAAAATGAATTGCCGGGACTACTTGAGAATGTACCATTAGAAATTCGTATCCGCATGTGGTTTATGCATGATGGGGCTTCGGCCCATTTTAGCGTTGTAGCCAGGGAATTCCTTAACACAGTATATCCATATCGATGGATCGGTAGGGGTGTAGAAGAACCTAACCAGCAGTGGGCACCAAGGTCCCCAGATCTAAACCCGATAGATTTTTATTTTTGGGGACATTTGAAGTCACTAGTTTATAAAACTCCAGTAGCGAACGAGGAAGATCTTAGAAACCGAATAGTAGACGCATGTGAAACAATAAGGAACACACCAATAATTTTTGAGCGGGTACGAGATTCAATGACTAGACGACTGACTGCCTGTATCTTCGCTGAAGGTGGACACTTTCAACAATTTATTTGAATGCAATTTAGTTTCGTTTATTTTAGTTTATTCTACATATTCAAAATTTCCTGAAATAAAATGTTGACATTTCTTGCAAATTTTATTACTATTAATTATTACTATTGAATTATTATTATTAAATTACTATTTCGCTTAATGATGTCATAAAGGAACGTACCCAACATTAATGACCTCTTCAAGTGAGTAAAAAGTAATAGAATAGGTGGCGCCCCCTACAAAAAAAACAAAACTGCTTACTTAAACGTCAAATTAATGCAAATGCAAATGCAAAATGAAGGTAATAATTATTACATGCATAGATTATCAAATAATCCACTTGAAATTTTCAAGTCCTAATATATAGAAAACGGTTGCTTACAGCGACTTGTAACAAGGGTAGCTTTTTTACGTAGATATGACAGAGGAATCGATTTTTTTACTGAAAAATGTGTTAGAAGAACACTCAAAAAAGTTATGAATCTTCAAAAAAGAAAAAGACGTGTTGGTGGCGCCCCCTACTAGTACGCGCAATAATAACATCAGGTTCGAATTCGACACCTCAAAAACCTCTAATTACCAAGTTTCGTTTAATTAAGTTCAGTATTTCAAAAGTTATTTGAAACAAACGAAAATAAAAATAACACTTCAACACCCTATATCTTGGAAACGAAGCGTTTTCGGACATATATTTATTTGGACAATTCATATTAGAATTTTGTGAGGAATCACCTCTTGAAGTTTGTAAAGTACTTTTGAATCACCCTGTATAAAGAAACTGACATTAACAAAGCGTTCGACAGCTTCTATAAAACATATCGGTTTCATTTTGAAGAATATTTTCCAGCCAGAAAATTCTATAATCAGACAAGAAATAACAAAAATTGGGTAACAAACGAAATTAAAATATCTAGCAGCAAACTAAAGAATCTTTTTATCTTGAAATCTAGCTCTCCGCTTTTAAAAGATCAGTACAAAGCTCAAAAACAGCCACACGAACTCCGTATAAAAAATACCAAGAAACCATATTTTCAAAAAAAAAATAATCAGCTCTCAAGATACTTGCAAAGCCACATGGGAAGTAGTAAATGAATTATCTAACCGAAAAAGACAACAAAAAACATGAATATTCTACAGAATGGCCATATTATTGACAATCCCATTCAGGTGGCAAATGCTTTAAAAAGCTTCTTCGTCAAAACTGATCTAACGAAAAAAATACCAGCAATCAAGTTTATGAGGCAAAAAGAACTCAGAAAAATTCAATATTCCTGAAACCATTTTCCGAATATGAGCTTCTCTCTCTTTTGAAGCACAAATTGAAAAATAAAAAATTGTCAGGCTTTGATGAAATTCCAGCATTTTTAAAGAAGAAATCAATTGAATACATTATTGATCCCGTTACCATTCTAGTTGATCTTTCATTTGGAGTGGGCGAGTTTCCACAATCTCTAAAGATGGGGAAGATCGTACCACTGCATAAAAAATCGAACAGACAAGACATAGAGAATTATAGACCTGTGACAGTACCCTCTAGTCTGTCAAGAATTTTCGAGATCAGCTTCTTGAATCGCCTCATGAACTTCCTAGAATGCGAAAGAATACTGACAAACAGTCAACATGGTTTCCGCTCGGAAAAATCTACGAATACTGCTGTTCTAGCATACATTGGAAAATTAGCCGAAATGATCGATGTGGGCGAGTGTCTTGCCGGAATTTTTTGCGATTTCAGCAGGGCATTCGACTGTGTCAATCATAGTAAACTGTTGTCAAAAATTTATCAATATGGAATCCGTAGAAATGCCTATGAGTGGGTGGCTTCCGTTCTAAAAAACAGGCAACAATATGTTAGCCTAACATACTGTGCCATAGGTACCACAAGGATCCGCACTGGGTCCAGTCTTGTTCCTGTTGTACATTAACGAAATTGATAAGATAACTGACGAAGCATTTTCTATCATTTACGCAGATGACACCTCTCTATTAATTTCCGATAAAAATTACGACACCCTTACTTCAATATGTAACAGTGTGTTGAATAATATCTCCCAGTGGTGTGGGTCAAATGAACTCTTTTTCAATGTAAAAAAAAACTCGGTCCGTTTCCACAATCGACAAAAAACATATCCTCAAATGGAGATTCAATTAAACGGCTCAGCTATATAGAATACTAAAACAACAAAATTTCTCGGTATTACGATAGATGAAAACCTTGATTGGAGGGGTTATTGTCAAGCAATCATAAGCAAACTAAATTCTCTGAGTAATATGCTCAGGGCCTTGAAGCCAATTCTTCTGCAAAATCAGATACTTCTTGTATATCATAGCTTGGCAGCATCAACGTTGAGGTACGGTATATGCTTATGGGGCAACTCTACGTTGTCCAATGATGTATTAATCGCACAAAAAATAATAATAAAAATAATTGCTTTAATGAAACATGCAGAGAAATATTAACAGCCGTATGCATAGTCAATTTCAGCGACTCGCCAGAGTTTCGCCGCTCGCTACACAAGAACTATAATGTACAGTCGAGCTCCAAAAAAGTGGTCAATCTCCAGCGTTTCGCAAAAATGTAACTTATCGCGTAGTTGTTACTTTTTTGAAGCTCGACTGTGCATTATAATCCTTGTGTAGCTAACGGCGAAACTCTGGCGAGTCGCTGGCGATTGACTATGCATACGGCTGTTAGAGTTTTATATTATAATGCAACTTTGCCTCTATATATTCAATAACAAATTTCTTTTCACAGAAATAAGAAATATTAATTCAAAACAAACTAGACAAAAAAATAAGTATTATGTGCCTTTTTGTAATTACAAAATGACAACAAACGCTCCTACACACCTTGGCCTGCAAAAACAGGCAGAATAAAACTCATGAGTTAAAAAAAATCTGCAAGAATTTTTACTAGAGAAAAGTTTTTATTCACTGTCCGAATTTTATATTTTGTACCTGTGTTTAATCTATTATTTTATCTATTATTTTATTATCTATTAAGCTCTAGGTTAAGTTAGGTTAAGTTTCAACATTTGACCATTCTTATACAAATTAACATTTGTCTCTAAAGAAAATAAATGCTACTTACTTACTTATATTTTGAATTGAAACCAATAATTCTTTTCACTAGGAGGTTATAAGGGGAACTTGATGAAATCTTCAGTTTTTCTCCAAGTAGCAACAAAATCCAATAATGTTTGGTATTGTTGAAGAATTTGGTAAATCAAATTCTATAAATAGACTTGTGATTATTTTCCTATCATGAAATAGACTAACCAGACACCATTTTTTGAATCATTTTTGTTTAGATAAGTGATTAAATCACAGCCATATACAGTGCGTTCATATAGTGTGGAAACGCTCTATTATCTTACGAGTTGATTATTTTCGGAGGAAAAGCTCGGATAGGTCGATTTTGTTTTTCAGTTTTCCACCTTTTTTAGAAAAAAATAATTTTTTCCCCCACCACCTTTCAAGATATGACGTCATCGATATTTTTTTTAAATTGAAAGGGTATATTTTTATGTCAAAAATTGAAAGCCTGTATTTTTCTGAGTTCAACCATACCACATACGTCATATCTCACAGTTCGATTTACAGTATACCGAGTATAAAGGAAACCAGTGTTCATATTTTCAACATTCATTTCATAATTTATTTGCTATCAAAATATCATAGGTTAGTAGTGAAAATAAACAAATAAGAAATCTACAGCAAATGCTCGAATTGAGCTCCTTGGGTCAGTTAACAATATCCAAGACGTCTAATGAATTCTTGGGTTACGTTAGACAGCACCTCTGGTGTAATTGGTTGAATTTCATTTCGAATTCTCTCCTTAAGGTCTTCCAAATTGGTGGATCGGTTTATGTACACTTTAATTTTTAAGTAACCCCAGAGAAAGAAGTCCATGGGAGTTAAATCTGGGGACCTAGCAGGCCATTCAATTTGTCCGCGTCGTCCAATCCACCGATTGGGGAACGTTTCATTAAGAAAATCTCTAACAACTCGAGCATAATGTGGACCTGCTCCATCCTGATGAAACCAAATAGAAGAAACTATTCGATCAGGTTGGTTGATGCCTGGGAATGTCTCAGTTAAATAAGGAACCACATAAGTTTGTAACATTTCCAAATAATTTCCACTTGTCACATTACCGTCAAAAAAATATGGTCCTACAATGGTATTCCTGAGAATCCCAGCCCACACAGTTACTTTTTGGGTATATTGGGTATGAGTTTCCATTGTCCAATTGGGATTTTCTGTTGCCCAATAACGACAATTTTGTGTATTCACAGTACCGTTTGTAAAAAAAGTTGATTCGTCGGAAAATAAGACATTAAATTCAAACCCATTATTTTGATTGCACACTTCTTGCATGATTTCACAAAACTCCATGCGTCTATCGAAGTCGTCTTCATTAAGTTCATGTATGAGTTTAATTTTATATGGATGTAATTTAGCTTTTCTAAGAATTTTCTGTACAGCACCACGACAGATCTCATTGTTGTCAAATAAAGTTGTAATTGAACAATGAAGATTTTCTTCAATTCCAAGTAATACATTCAATTGAGTTTCTTCGGCAACGGTAGGTCTGCCACTCTTAGGCTTATCCCTAACATTGCCAATTTCATTGAATTTATTTAATATTTTGCTCACCGTCGATTTGTTTATTGGTTCTCGATTGGGATATTTTTCATTGAAGATTTCACATACTTCTTTTACGATCGCCGTAACCTAAGATCATCAGAACTTCTATTCTCTGTTTTTCTGACAGCACCACCGTTATTTCTCATAATTGCTTTTAGGATAATATTTTTCAGAAAGTTATTGCAGACTTATAAATCGATATGCTACACAACAAATCAATAGAATAATGACATATGTAATGGTAACTAAGAACTTATTGTCTGGTTGCTAAGAGCTTTCAGATGTTTGCTCAGCCTACTATTCAAGTATAGCAATATACTCGTACTAGCTACTGAGTAATTCTCAGGTTTACGTTGCAAAATGAATAATGAAATGAATGTTGAAAATATGAACACTGGTTTCCTTTATACTCGGTATACTGTAAATCGAACTGTGAGATATGACGTATGTGGTATGGTTGAACTCAGAAAAATACAGGCTTTCAATTTTTGACATAAAAATATACCCTTTCAATTTAAAAAAAATATCGATGAAGTCATATCTTGAAAGGTAGTGGGGGAAAACATTATTTTTTTCTAAAAAAAGGTGAAAAACTGAAAAACAAAATCGACCTGTCCGAGCTTTTCCTCCGAAAATAATCAACTCGTAAGATAATAGAGCGTTTCCACACTTTATGAACGCACTGCATAACAACGTATAATAAATATTAAAAAGTGTTATAAAAAAAACAGAGAAAATATGAATGATGGTTTTTCAGGTTTTTAGGCCGACGTTTATTTAGAGAAAATCTCGACGTTTCGCCAACACGAGTGGTTGGCATTTTCAAGAGAAATGTTTACAGCTTCATTCACTGAACACTACTTGTTTGGTATGCGTTGTCTCAGCCAGTATTTATGGGTCGACGTACTCGTACCTTTGTCCGGTGCCATCGTCCCTGCGTCGGGTACCCCTTCGGATTCATTAATTACCCGGTATGGTGTTATTACCGTTTTCTTGAGAACAGGTAGCCATGCTTTGTTCAATTGTAACCCTTCTTCAGTTCTGTTGAAGTTGTTGGGATGTTTTTTGATTTCGATTGCTTCTCGGAAGAGTCTTGGATAATATGCATGTGTTGTGGCAATTACTTGGGTTTCTTCGAACTTCACTCTGTGATTGTTATTGCTAAACGCGTGTTCTGCGACAGCGGATTTTTCTGAGTGTCCTAACCGGCAATTAGCCTTGTGTTCCTTTATTCTGGTATTTGTGGATCGCTTCGTGGTTCCGATATAAACGTTGCCACAGGTGCATGGAATGCGGTACACCCCAGATGAGCTTAGTGCATCACGTTTATCCTTCGCCGATCTCAAGTGATCCTTTAGTTTCTTTGAAGGTTTATATATGGTTTTAATATCATACTTTCGTAGTATACGGCCAATCCGATCTGTGACCCTAGGAACATACGGCAGGAATGCTTTACTTTGTTCCTGGCAGCCATTCGATCCACTGTCGCTAGAGTTCTTTCTTTTGCGTATTATACACCGATCAATTTCGCTTTCCTTATATCCATTTGAAAGAAGTGCGCTTTTCTAGTGTTTCAGTTCCGCTTCTAAATATTCGGGTTCACATATTCTTCTGGCTCGGTCTACTAGTGTTTTGATAATTCCTTGTTTTTGACAGGGATGATGATTTGAGGTACTGTGGAGGTATCGATCAGTATGTGTTGGTTTTCTATATACCTTGTGCCCCAAACGTCCTTCTTTTCGAAAAATGAGAATGTCTAAGAAGGGCAGTTCCCTATCCTTTTCAACTTCCATTGTGAATTGGATATTCGGGTGTATGCTGTTAATGTGCTCAAGGAATTTGTTGAGTTCTTCCAGTCCATGACTCCAAATTATGAACGTGTCGTCTACATATCGCAACCATACCTTGGGTTTGTACTTTGCCGTCTCTATTGCTTGTTTCTCTAGCTTTTCCATGACAAAATTTGCAATAAGTGGGCTCAGTGGGCTTCCCATTGAGATTCCATCTAACTGTTCGTATATTTTGTTGTCGAAAACAAAGTACGACGATGTTGAACATATTTCAAAAAGTTTTGAGATATCGCTTGGGAACAGTAGTTCTATTCCCCTCATGGCTTCATCTAATGGTACCTTCGTAAATAGGGACACCACATCGAATCATGTGATCTTTTTGAGTAGTTATATTAGAATGTCTCCAGAAAGCCAACGATTTTTAGGTCGATTATTTAAACTTTTACGTCGTTATTTATGAAAACGAAGACTGGAAGAAATTTTGTTATTTGACAATTGTATATCTTTTTGAATGATAGACTTACACAATTTTTTCCAATGGGGTTTTATTATTTAAAGTGTCCACATGATACCATAATTTAGTCAAAATTTTAAATTAACATTTGATGCTATAGAAAAATTATTTTATGTGATATACTGTCTTTTGCAGCGGTGCGCCCAAATTAATAGTGGAGGAAGATTTCCGGGAGTCTGGACATTTTATATAAAATTTTATGCATTTCACGGAACTTTTTTAACATTTTTTTCAAATATTCATAGTTTTTGTGTTATTAACAAAAAACCAAATAGCTATTTTTTCATCCTATTTTGTTAATAACAATAGCAATTTTCACGTGTGGTAAAATCCTTAAAATTCATTTTTCTAGTGATCATTTCAAATCTAATGTGCTATCGATCATATTTTCAGGCTTTATCTCTTTTTTTCGCGTTTTTCGACTTGTTGATAATTTTATCGTTTTTGCAGATAGTGGAATGAAATTTGAAGGATATGTATACGACATAAAACTGCAGCTTTACACAACTTCTGGTTTCAACGTAATTTCGATTGTTGTATGATTTCCTGGTATATTTTCACTTCTTTTGTCATTCTGTCACTTGTCACGTTTTGTAAGCAAACTTGATTTTATTTTGAAGTTTCATCAATAGATGATTTTCAGTCAAAATGTTTCTGCTATGTGAAATTCAATTTTAACATTTGTATTACTTATTTTTTCCAAATGACATCTTGGTTACTCGTCGGGTTAGGAAAAGATCATTTAATTACGATTATTTTGATACTGCGCATTATTCAGTTTCAAACAAACTTCTGTTGAACATTCGAAAAGATTAGGAAGGTACGTTAGATGTTTCTTGAAATGAAGCATCTTTTGAAATTAAGCTGAAATAAAAATAAGATTTAAATGCATTGGTGGTGTTATGAAAAAAAACTTATTATTTTACCTCGCTTCTGCAAAAGTAAATTAGGTAATTATTGTTTGCGAAACATTTTACTAATATTATTCATGCATGGAGGCATGTTTTACTTTTTGGATTAATATTCTGTTTTGTCGTTGTTTTGGTCATGGGTCATTCGATGCTTAAATTTTATTTTAATCTAAAAAAGATGCATCATTTAGAAAAGATTTTCAAAGCAAAAATTGCAAGTTTGTTTAAAAGCTAATAGTGTATGGTATCAAATTAACCGAGTCAAAATGGTTTTTTCATGACCAAACGAGTCAGTATGTTGCCATTAAAAAAAAAACAGTTTCAAAATGAAATTTCACATATCGGATACATTCTGACCGAAAACAGTAAAGTTTTGTTTTTTCTCTCTAGATTAAAAAATAAATTTCTAAATAAAAAATGACAAGAGATACATAGTTGCACTCAGAATGTCACATGGAGATAAAAAACGTGAAAATATACTAGTTGTCCCATTTGAAATTCGAAAGGTAATTTCATTTCCCGGGAGACCTAAAATTCCTTGAAGCTAGCCATAGGGGGTGGCACCTCCTGCTGACACCCCGTATAAGTGGGAAAATGTTTGAAGATTTATGTGTGCTTCGATAAGTAATAATAATAATAATAATATGGTTTATTATGCATAAAAAGGTACATTTTATACATAAAGGGAAAAGGTTAGCCAAGGTTAGCATCAAAGATTGCTTCAGAAAATCTACTCTTGCCCATTTCCCAAAATTGTACTGAAATTTTGTTGGGAATTGTGCATAATTTGTTTCCTCTTCGAAATTGGAACCAAATCAATTCGTATAATGGCAATGTTACATTGTTTTATATTCTAGAGGAAAATCAATAAAATTCCTTGATATTGCAAAGCCATTGTCTGAATAATAGAGGTAAAAAAGTACAAAATTTGTATTGTATACTGATAGAAGAAATATTTATTGTCTGTATGATATGAGAAGCTTGGAAGAACTTTCTTTGGGTATACCTGAAGCAGGAACTTTTTTTCTTTGTGTTATGCCCATGACATTTCATCGAAAATTGCTCCTAATAACTCTTGACATAATTTCATCATTTGAGATTCTAAATAACATTCCGATATGATATACGGGTATATTAGCACTTCATAATAGAGACCGATACTATCTCTAGGAGATATCTGCCGAGATAACAAGATTTTCTAGGAAGCAAATGAAGAATTACGAGTTCCTAAATGAAATAAATTTGAATAATAAACCGTTTATGTGTAATCTAGACCTATAATTTTGAAGTGGATCGGTTGAACTACTTTGATTAATTATGGAGTTATGGCATGGTCTCATTTGAATGAATTATAAGAATATATTTTGGGAAGTTTTTTTTTCGAACAAAATCTGATCGTCCAATATGATGGCTCATACGTTTGATTTATAGATCGATAACGACTATTGTAGAATTTGATGACAACACACAAGAATTCACAAAAGTTGAATGGCACCTGGCAGTGTAAAAATGAATTATTGAACATTTTTCAGCTATTGAATTGAAATTGTTTGAAAAAGTTCGCCGAAGAGTATTGTAGTATATTTAAACAAATTCACTTTTAAATAATTTAATTTACGAAATACAATGCTTCAATAACTTCAACACAATACTCTAATTTATATAACAATCACTGGACTATTTATGTTCGACTTCCGCTTCACTGACTGTCCCAACTCTGCTGCGTGGTTCTTTTTAGATTCACCGTTCACTCCTCCGAATGCTCCTGATTTTTCTTGATAGTCTTAGGAACGTTTTCCGATTAGACCAGATTCTTTTCGAAGCAAAGCGCCTCGGAAATAATTTGCGCTCACGCGCGGGCTACGTGAGCGTTCAGTCCGGCATCGCCCGCATCTTCGCCACAGTATCAAACAAATCGAAAACAACGTATGTAATCGTTTTTTTTCTCTCTCATTCCCACAAAGTGGAAAATATGAGACAAATATCTGGCAGGAAACAATGACTTCCCTGTTCAATACCATTACGGACACTGGCATTCTAGAATTTTGGCCATATTTAAATCGTTCACGTTCCTTCCACGTTCTCTTCTGATTTCATTGGTTTCATCAGAGCTTTAGAAGAGAATGAAGGGTACTATCAGTCGCAAAGCTGTGCACTGGACATGAGGTAGTTCCCAACAAATCATTGATTTGGATCCCTGCGGAACACGAGCATTTATAGGTGTCGGATGAAACTCCACTGATTGTACTCTTGCAGTTTTCCAGTTGGATGGAAATACCTCCAAATCAAAAGGAATGTTGAATAACTAGCAAAGAACTGTTGTTAGGTCGGGATCACATTTCTTGAGAAAGATCAGCGGAATTCCTTTAGATCCACTTGATTTGTATTAAAAGTACACATTTACGAACAGTCGGGCTTCAGTATCAGAACTGTGCGATCTAAATTGACGATCTGGACTGAAGCGCGCAATACCTGATACAGTTCATGAGAACGATGAGATCGCCAAACCTGGAACTGATAGTCCTGGAACCTACCGCCGCCGGCAAAAATATGTGTTGACTAATTTCCCACAAAAATACGTGTTTTCAATACATGACTCTATTGAATAATTTTCCACAAAATACCTGTTTTCAATCCATGACTCTGTTGACTAATTTCCCACAAAAATACGTGTCTTCAATACATGACTGTCTTGACTAATTTCCCACAAAAATACATTATGCATTATTTTTCGTTTTTGTGAGATATTTCCCAGACTATTGATTTTACGAAAAAAAAAAAAATGTGACCACACGTTTTGTAGACTTTTATGAGATGATCAAAAAAGGTCCATCGTGAAATTTGAAAATCTTTCGCTATCTTTAAGTTAATAGTGTTTTTATAAAATAAAAGTCCATATTCTGTTTATTTTTCAAGATATGGAGAAATATCAACAAAACTTTTTGTAGACACCTTCGAGTTCAATAAAAATGGTGATAAACATTTTCTCGATATCTCGTATACTTTTCGAGATTTTGGTATTTTCAGGAAAAAATTTGAAATTTTTTCCACGTCCCAAATTTTTTGCTTTTGTGAGATATATCCCAGACTGTTCATTTTACGGAAAAATATTTGTAGAATTTCATGAGATGATCAAAAAAAGTCCATGTGAAACTTGAAAATCTTTCGATATCTTTGAGTTTTTGGTGATTTTATCAAAAAAAAATCAATATTCTGTTTATTTTTCAAGAAATGAAGAAATGTCATGAACACTTTTTGTAGGCATCTTTGAATTCGAGAAAACTTTTCGAATACATTTTCTCGATATCTCGTTTAGTTTTCGAGTTTTTGGTGTTTTTAGAAAAAAATATGAAATTTTTTGATATAACAGAAAAAATATTTTCACTTTTTTTGTAGACTTTCATGAGATGATCAAGAAAGAAAGATTGTGAAATTGGAAAATTGGAAATTTGGTGTTTTTATAAGAAAAATCGATATTCTTTTTATTTTCCAAGGTATGGCAAAATTTCATCGGAATTTTCTGTTGACATCTTTGCCGGCTACCTCAGATTTCAACATACACGTACAGTTGTCCATCAGCTTTCATTATTCATCACGGTGGGATAATGATGAAACTGATGTTCAATGACAGAAACAGGAAAAAAAATTGCTGCATTTCCGGTGCTACTATTGCAAAAACACATATGTCTACAAAGCAGATAAGATTTTTGGTGAAAGATTGGCTCTTGTAACCAGATAAATTGTCCCTTATGCATTTGATCCGAGAGATAAAAGAAGGTGCAGAATGATCTGAAAATTTACTTGAGAATGGATGAAGGATGTTTCAATAAACTTTTGAATTTAATTGAACTTCACGCACCAAGAAAAATTACTGTCATGAGGAAAGCCATCATTCCAGAAAAGCAATTAAAGTCACTTTGATATATTCAGCAACCGGACGAAGTTTAGAAGTCTTAAAATACTCAGAATTATTATCCATCTCAGCTTCCCTTTTTTGATGCCATTAAATTATACTGAAAGTAAACAGACTTTTTTCAAAAGAAATTCATTTTGTTCTTCAACCCGGGATGAATCATAAAATTCCAGGTGAATAATAACATATGGTCCTTCGAGCCGGATAAATCAAATACTTTCAGGTAAATAAAACATATGGTCCTTCGTGTTATTTAAAGAACTGCACCGTGAGCTTGCCATGAAAGGAAGTAAATCTGGAATTAACGTGAAAGAATAAAAGGAAAGCAGATGACAGCAGCAATAAGATCCGAAGGTATGGTAGCGAAAAACCAATGAAAATTCAAGTATCAAAAGCTCTCTCAAAGTCAAAGTCAAGTTTCATCTTTGGCAGGTTAAATATTACTTAATATTTCCATCGTATGTTAAATATCCCATATGAAGCGGGACATTTTCGATCAATTACAGCGAAAATTACCCGGTAGGTATCGAAAATTACCCGCTCGTTCCGTGTATCTATAGTAACGATTGTTAAAATGTACATTTGTCATCTTGACAGGCATAAATACTGAATCCATCAAAAAGTAGTGCACCAGGACCAAAAAATTCTAATTTTTACAACTGTGTATTCCACTGCAATACATGTGATTTTTAGGTTGTGTTCGATTTGTTAATTTTTATATAATTTATATGTACCTACCTGCTTAATGTAAATTCAAACTCAGCACATATATTTTTGTTTTAACTCCGGAAATATTCTACCGAATTACACTCGTGCATCAAAATAAACATGATAATTTTCCATTCAAGCATGTTGTCAGTAAAAAAACTGCATTCGGTTATTTTCATATTTTGCTAAAAGAGCCCTCCTCCTTCGGAGTCGGGCTCTTTCGACAAAATATGAAAATAAACTCATGCAGTTTTTAGACAACATGCTTTCATGGAAAATTATCGGTAATTTTGAAGCACTTGTGTAATTACTCCCGATTATTTCACTCATGCTAAAATAGCGTGTTATGATTGGTTGAAATTTTTGTATTGATAAATGAAAACATCTTGTTTTCGATTTTGTAGTTCTGCTCTTGATTGGCTACTGGATATGTATATGATGTGTTTTCGATTTTGTAGTTCGATTCTTGATTGGTTATTATCAAAACACAAACTTACCACTAGCAAGCTGCTATAATGACACAACACCAAACGTCGACCAAAACTAAATAAGCACTCACTATTAATTCATATCAACTTCACAATTTTCGACAAATTTTGCATACTCGTTGATTAATCAAATCACCAAATCAAAATGTTATCAAAACATAACCTCAGCAGTAGACTAGACATGCAATGAAGAAACTACGAATGACGCGCTCTGTCATTGGTAACTGAAATAGAGGGATGTTTGAAATATCAAGTAAATGTTTTGTTAGTTGCATAATTTCAGAACTAAATTCGGGATTAATGTTCCTAGTTAAATTGAATAGTAAATAAATAAAAATGGTTTCGATTTTATTCATGAAATAATCTTAACAAATAGAACTCGTGTTATCGGCGATTATCGTTAATTCCTTCTCGGTTTCGAATCAAATTATGTTGCTTTAGGCAACCACACTCGCGCAAGTGCTCGTGTGGTTGCCAAGCAACATAATTTGATTATCAAATTCAAAGGAATTGCGATTTCGATAATCACCGATACACTTGTGGTATTACCTACGATAATTCTGTTAGAAATCTTAAACTCGATTGCTTGAGGTTACCAAACAATTTGATCTCCTTGATTTCTTACAGAATTACTATCGATAGTATTGCGAGCACTCGTGGTATTACCCCTACAATAAATACCCTTCTGCCAAAAGATTTCTTGGTACATTGGAGTCTACCATTAAGACCACATTACCAACGCTGATTTTCCTCATATCTTCATGCCACTTGGATCTTCTTATGAGGCTTGGAAAATATTCTTGGATCCTTCTTCGCCAGAACATACTTTTCTGCCATTCTTTGTGCTGCTCGCCTACTGGATAACAAGTTCAAGTCTCGATTGGAAGTTTCCGTACAATGGTAATGTTAGAACAAACATTTTATAACTAATCCACCCTGATCCTGAAAAAAATTCTATTTAGAAAATCCAAATAATTTGTCCCCTTTCTCATAGAAATACCCAACAATTTTGTTCAGGAGGGAAGTGGATTAGCAGAAAAATAGTTGTTCTTATTACGAATTCGAAGACATTTCTAACCTATTTTGTTTCCTACCATGATTTTTCAGAAATGTCGGTGCTTTCCTCGTTGCTGCCGGTTATCTGTATTTATTACATTCTATCGATTCTGCAAAATTCGGAATTCTACGGCAAAAATTACAGAAGTTACGGGGATGTTTCCATGAGAAGTGAGACACACTGTAAAGTACTCCGAACAAGTCATAAGTCGTATTCCAGAGAGACAATTAAGATATCAAAAGATAAAATTCGAGTACCAGCTACAGTTGGTAAATATTCATAAAGAGCAGTCATATAAAAGTTATTGGCTTCGCGTTATAAACTCGTATCAGCAGATTTCAGTTTTATTTCGCGCGAGACTTTTAGTGGCAGTAAACTGAGATATTCAGATTTGGTGGATGAGATATGCTGGAATGGACGTGTAAGATCGTGAATTAACTGTTAAGACGTTTGTCATTGAGTGTCATAGCTATTTATCTCTCATTTCATTCGTCTTGAAGAACAATATGATTTCACTTCCAAGTTGAAATCAAATGAGTGAAACACCGAATACCCTACAACTTTGCAAAGGAAGGATATTAATCAATGACCATACAAAAACCGAACATAGAACTCGATCTAGGATATAATGTACCGTTTCTCTGGTATAAAATAAAAAGATTTGAACTGATCCTGAAACTACAAATGTGTTAAATGATTCCTTCTTGTCACACTTGCCCGTTTCTTGGTTTGCAGTTATCTTGTGAAACTCAGAACAGCACCCCTCTTATTTGTTTTGCCAGGACTTTGATATTTTTATGTTTTTTTATAGTATGAATATGCTGTCCTATCTGATATCAAGTCAAAGCGTTTATCGATAAATCTGAATAATAAGTGAGAGTTCTGTTATTGCCAACTTTTTTAATTAATGTGGCCCCTCGTTGGGCGCCAGTTTTTACTCCACGATCTCAGGGTGTTCAAAGATTCGATAATTGATGAAAGGAATGAAAGAAGGGTGATGGCCAGGATAGCTCACAATTTATCACCCAAAAGGCAATCATATCTTGCTTACATATAACAAGAATGAATCATTCATACAGCATGAATAAGCAGTGGAGGTTGTTATCACAAAAAGAGAATGGGGCTCTACGTGATTTACTATTTAATGATCACGCTGCCCACGATCTGATTCGGTATTCTCGGAAGAAATACAAATCACAAAACTAATTTTTTCCTTGATTATTTCTCTAATAGGAACCCCAAAAAATGGATGAAAAGAAAGAGGACACAAACTTTGGTGGAATCTGTACACACTTTAACACAAAGTAGGTAAGTAACTGACTTTATAAAAAAATGAACATGGACAAATTCACAGGCCGACCTATATTTTTGGCTCACAAATATATTAATGGAACGTTCGCACTTAGGTTTTAATTTTCATGTTAATTCTATGGTCAGCAATAAAATATATCTAAATGAATGTATGACTTTAGTTATCCCACAGGTAAGTAAAAGCAATGCAGATATAATATGGGGAAATAGTTTTTACATACACACGATATACAGCAGACTCATTATTATAGTACTGAACTCAGCAACAACGGCAAGTTATCCCTATATGATTGCTGACTACGGTTGGTGGAAGCAGGGTGAAAACTTGAAGAGACTGTGGGACCATGAAGTTGACCCTCCATTCAACGGCCTAATTGAAATCGGTCTTAAGAACTGGGCCTTCAGCCCAGTAGTAGGAGAATGAGATTCGCTGCTGAAGTTGGAGTTGAATTGAGTAATCCAACTGAAAATCGTAGCTGCAGCTCAAACTGAAATCGGCAACATGGACTAAGATTGAGCCCCACAAAAAAAACCTGAAATTGAACATAAGTTGGTGTTGGTTTAAGAAACTGGAAAAAGCGTATGATCACCTCACTCTGGAGGGTTGCAGATATTTTCCTTGGATGATTAGTGGAAATTTTCGAAGACGATGGCTGCTATGCTCTACATAAAACAATTCGAATTAGTCATTTGTTGCAGTACGACTGAAGTAAAATGGAGGACGATGAGAAGTAAAGCTCTAAACTTTCCAATAGACTATTCGTTACGAACTCGGTACGAAAACCTCGATTATAGAAGTGAAAACTAATTGAAGACCCTCAAAGGGTAGGCATGAATTATATAAAAATAGAGTTCACCTCGACACTAGGACAATGGCATAGTCTTCTAAAAAATCCGTCATCCTCTCGAAAACAAGTCGACTTTCGAGAGGTAATCAGGTGGGAGTATATCAACTTTTCAAAACTAAACATGCTGTTCCTACATCCGTAAATAAAAAATTAACATGAGACAAGTTGAAGGTCAGGGGTCACATTTACAGTACGGATGGGTAGAAAAATTGCCTTCGTAAGAACTGTTTCGAGTTTTGGAATGTTGCAAGTATTAAAATGGATACGAAAGGGAATGACGAGGAGTTTTGTTGAACAGATAACACAATTTATTGTTGATAAACCCCTAAAAGCATTAGAAATTTTGCCGTTGCGGTAATGCCCTTTCGCTACGCTACCGACCCAACCTAATTTGCGAAAGGTGTCGATGGGCAAATGATAAGGTTCGATCAGAGGTTGATAAATCACTAAACGCTGTCATTTGGAACAAAACAAAACAAACCTGACAGGAAATACAACACTAATGCCCGTATGAACCGTGTCCTATATACTGGCGGTATTTTCAACCCATAGGGACTTCAAAGGGACAGCATTCTCGGTGAATGGTAAGTACAAAATTATTCATCAAGTTGCTTTGATGAAATATTCTTACTTTTCTGGTTGACTTTCCATTTCGTGACGAATATTTCTCATTGGTGCAATAATATTATTTTTAGTTTTCATTTTTATAAGCAAAACACAAAAAAAACTATTCACCAGAAGACTATTGCGGATTCAAGCAATTGAAACGTTGTGAAAAAATTTGAAAGAGATAGAAATCTTTCAACCATTAAGATGATGGACGTCCGAAATATAAGTAATCACAAAAAAACACTTCTTATGATCCGAACCTTGACTCTTCTTCGTCCTACTTGTTGATATTTGAAATGTATGAATGAATTGATGCGAACGCAGAATAAGTTTCAATTTTTCGTCTATGAACAGAGTTTGTTGTAGTAACATATAACAAGTAATTTACGGACGAAATCGTGATCGATCTCTGGTGGAGAGGAGTTTCTTCTGGGGAATCTTGTAGTCCTGGACATGGCCTCCGCCTTGGAAGGATCGGCTTTCAACGTCTCCTGAAGGAAGTGGGCATATTCTTGCGAAGGACCTCCTAACTAATCCTGTGGAAGTTCGTATGGACGCTACACGGTTAATACCATCATTGCCTGGGTGCAAACATTCAATTCTCCCTAGCTTCCAAACCATAGGGGGTTGATTGATTTCTTTGATGAGAACAAGGATACCTTCTGTCAGCGATCCTTGCAAAATTTTCCATTTCACTCTCTGCTGTGTTTCAAAAATGAATTATTTGCTCCACCACTCCCAGAAAAGGCGAATAACTTGCTGTATCCTTTGATAGGAAACAAGTCTATTTTCAGGAATATCTCTGATATCAGGATTTTCAACAGCCGATAGTGGTCTTCCAATTAGGAAGTTCAGATTTAAGCGGTAGTTCAGATTTGAACTCTGTCCTCGTTGATTGTACATCTGAGGAAAGAGTCTCATCACAACTCACTTTTTCAAACAAGAGTTTCTGAATGATGATTTTTGATATTATCGTGACAGGACTGATTAGTCCGAGGGGATCAAAAATCTGGGGAATGCACGAAAGGATTGTGCACTTTGTAATGATTTCGTTATTTGGCGTTTGTATTTTGAACGATTTCGCCTTTTTTGTTTACACCAAAATCGACAACGTTAAAGTTATGTTCATAGTTGAGTACGTATTTTAGTAGAAACTGTGTATCGAAACATGTCGCGTATACAATAAATCTGTGGAAATTTAATCATGTTTACCTTAGTGTCATAAATTTTATTTTATTTCATGTGACCCTTAAGCTACCTATAAGTATTAATTTTTTTTTGTCGACATAAATACCAAAAAGTATTATTCTAGTTAGATTTTCAAATTAGTCCCAACATATTTTGTTAAATGTTTGTTTTGATTGTGTTTTATATTTCCGTCAAATTAATTTTATAGTTATCGTACCTATATTTGATTTTGTAGTAATGCAGTTTTTGAAATTACCAAATAATTATAACAAAGGGCCAAGACTCATAGTTCTGGTTCCTGCATATCCCAATCGATTATCAAAAGTACGTTAATAGATGCCATGCCGTGTATAATAAAATTGATAATATTTTCAAATTAGTCAACTGAATTCGGGTTACGTCTATAATTGTTCTAAAAACAGGCCTTCCACAATACGTCAAGTGTGACTCGAGTTGTTTTGAAACGTTAATCTATGCACGCACACCGTACAATATTTTCTCACGAAATCTGAGAAGTGTCGTCGCGTTTCTATAATCTTGACTTATTGAAAAATGTTGTACGGCGATAAATTCACTCGCAAATAGTCAGTCGAAGAATTATGCCTTATTCGAGTACAACATGCTACGGTAATACAGATATTGCGACATGTCTGGAGAAAAAGGCAAACATATCGTAAGCTATCTGCCATAAGCGTTGGTCCGTATGCAGCGTGCCACCCTGGGTTTTATTAGTTACACCCGATTATTACTTATACTTACTTATACTCACGATATGTATGAACAGAGTTATGAACTATAAATGGTTAGTGGACGTTAATAATGAATCGCTTGGAGTCTTGACCCACCGCGAGATACCATCGTCTTGTTGCACGTCACCACACTTTTGTTTGGATTTTTTTTAAGTGGGTCAACTTTCATTCAGTATAATTTTATGAATATGATATTAGAAGGAGCAGTAACTCATTTTGAAGGGTGAGTTGTACCATGTAACATGAAACAATTTTCATATAATTTGCTATTTAGAGCTAGTACTCCTCTGCCATTTGGTATTGATACATCAGTCGCTACAGAGGTGATTAATCACTTCATGTCTTGCTGGTTTCTGACCTAATTGGAACGGTACTCAGGGCTATACTTCAAAATTGAATGGTGATATTTCTACAAGATCATGGCATATAGAAAATTGTAACCAATATTTTGTCCCTAGTATTTATCAAGTAACTAACAGTGTTGACTATGAAAAATTGTGATCTAGCCATAACTATTCCCCTAACACAAAAGTTGAGGCCTACAACCTCTCTATACAATTCCCCTATCAATTATTCATTCAGTGAATCGGATCCATCTCCGTGTAGTATTAGTGTGATTTCGAAACGTCGAAGAATTACAAAACTTCTGAGGTGGAAGTTTATTCCGATTTTAGAGGCAAAACAACATTCTCTGTCAGAAATGGGCTACACCAATTCAAAGTCCTTCCATTTGGATTATGTAATGCTCCTCCTGTCTTTGTGAGACTTCTGGAACTAGTACTGGGAGGTCTCATATGGAAAACTTGCATAGTCTACTTGGACGAAGTTATGGTAATAGGAAGGACATTCGACGATCACTTGAATGATTTTGTAAAATGGTTTTTGAAGTCAAAAAATGCCAACCCTCAGTTCAATCCGAAGAAGTGCTGTTTATTCCAAAAAGATAAACACGAAGTAATAAGTTTCCTAATACTAGGCAGTTTCTATCGAAGGTTCGTCCAACATTTTTGGAAAATGGCCCAGCCACTCAATTGCTCAACATAAAACAACATTCATATTGATTTGAGCTCTGATTAACTGAATTGAAGAAGAAATCAACAACTGCACTATTTTAGCTTATGATGCATGAGAGAAACGAACATTCACTTTGGACTGTAGTTCGTCTCAGCAAGGCATTGGATCTGCTTTACCGCAGGAGCAGAATGGCGACGAAGTCTACTTTAGTAAAAATCTGAGGAAAGTCAAAAGTAACTACTGTTTCACGAGAAAGGTGCTTTTATATATAATTAAACCCTTGGAACAGTTCCACACCTATACCTCTATGGCAGACGACGTTCTCTCGTCAAATCGCTTTGTAGTAGTTGATAATGAGCTTCCAGAAGCTAGAAGTCCAGATGATTAGAGAGACTCCCACAATGATGTGACTTCAAAATAGTTTATCGCCGATGCCGTGTCAAGAAACAGAGCAATGTAGATACATCAAGTATAGGGGTTTATTGAGTCCAAGACATCTTTTCATCACATATACCAATGAATTTTAATTCTTCAATTTTTTTTGGGAGTACTATTAGTTTTTCGTTAGAATATCCTAGTCAGGCCTTGTCTTCGAAGCTCCGATATATCCGGAGGTCGTGTTGATGTAATTTACACAATTATTATCAAGATGCCCATGTTTTAAGCATTTGTCATGAATAAGAAAAGTAAAAACAATTTGAAGTTTGCCCAAAAACTGACTGAAGAATAAAGTCAGACCTAAGTGGCAGGAAGTATCCAAGTTTGGTGCAGTTGCCAAGGGATACTGGGCTCTATATGTCTTCGTGGTGGCCTATTGCAATGCAAATGAGAGAACCCATCGTAGCAGTCGTGCAGGTGGACAATTTGGAGTCAAGAGGAGCTTAGCTCAAATTCGAAAACGTGTCTGTTGGGTGAGTCTCTGTCGGGATGTTGAAGCATAGTGAAGAAGATGCAACCTATGTTCTTCAAAGACGGTATCCAACAAGAAGTCGAAGAAAAATGACACAATATCTTTCTGGTGAACCATTAAAAAAAGTAGCAGTTGATATTATAGTGCTGTTTGCTGTTACTGGACATGTGAATAAATACTTGATGGTAGCCATGGACTATTTCTCCGAGTGGTCCGAACTCATACCCGGTCCAATACAGGATTCAAGGACAGTCGCAAAGATCTTCATAGAAAATGTGATGGAGTTTCGCTAGAATTACATTCTCATCAAGGACGAAACTCCGATTTTGAGTTATGGCAAGAAATGATGAGTATTTAAGGTGTGGAGAAAACTCGTACAATAGCTTTACATCCACAATCAGATGGATTGGTTGAACGATGGCCGGTTCAAGGTAAAATTAGTCCAGGGCTAAAGGGGAATTTGGCGTCCACCCCCTTAGAACAAAATAAATCACTATGGAGAATAGATTATTAAAAAAATAACAATATTATACGTCACACATCATTACCAAAAACAAAAAACAAAAAAAAAAGATATCACAAAATTATTATCTACAAAAAAGAGTTGCGAGCTTTCTTATCAGCACAACATCTTTAAATTACCCAAAACAAACCCTAACTCGTCCAATTACCACACTGTAATTTAAACTTTTGGCGATCCCAGATGTAGCGCCCTGGGCAGCTGCCCGGGCCTTGAGCCGCTCCTAACACTTACAGTCAGTACGTTTCAATGTTCGTCTCTGAAAATCAAAAGGGTTTGGATGAGTTGGTCCTATCCTACGAGTCCAACGGATATAGGTAAGTACCCCATCGAAGTTGACCACTGGTTAAGAAATTGAACTACCACGCGATCTGATGTTTGAAAAGCCACCCATAAGTGAATAGAACATCGTTTTTCCAGAATATGTCAAAGAGTTTCGAGAGAGACTGAACAGAGTTTATGAGTTCTACAGGCATCGTCTTCAAATCTTCAGCGACAAAATAGAAAAGAGATTTGACAGAAACAGTCCAGGGACTAAATTCGAGAAGTCATGCTGTTCGGTTCTTCCAACCTCAGAGGAAGAAAGGTTCGCTCCAATCTACAGATGAATTGTACAGGCCCCTATAAAGAAGACCTATGAATTAATATACTGCTCACCCTAAGAAGAACAATCTAAATGGTGATTGCAGAGGAGCAAGCAATGTTGTGAACCTGGTAAACGATGGTATAATCACAAATTGATCTGGAAACATCGTCAAACATTTACAAAACTTTTAAGAACACGACAGAAGCACATAGAAACATTCGTTATATTTTCAGTTCTCAATCTCGAATCTTCCTATTGTATTCTGGAATTTCTTGGTTGTTGAAGTCAGTTGACATTGTTTGTGAGTCACGTATCGAGTGCGTTTAAACTACCAAGTAGTAGAGGTTGTAAAGCTGATTTTTGTCCTGAGCTATTGGAGGCAGTAACCTAACAACCATTTCTCAAGTAGTCAGAAATGTGATAATACTCTCTTTGGAAAACGAAATAAACAAACAAAAAATTCTTGACAAAACAATTTTGAATCTTGATGATATATCTCTAGGCAAAGGGATACTTCCAGGTCAGTTTAAAATTAACACTATTATTACTACTTCCAAAGTTAATGACTCATTAGACTCTCGTGATTTTAGACCAAATTTTTTTAAAGAGCATCATCATATAGCATAACAAAGCGAAAATTATACCAGTATCACGGAACTATTGATCAGCATTCAGTCTGGTTTCCGTAAAAATTATTCTTGTGTGATATATTTTCAGTTCATCATTTCAAACAAGAAAAAAATATATCAATAACCATATTGCCGTAGTATTCCTGTTACTTCCTAGAATAAAAAACAGTTGGTAATATGAGATGAAATAATCATCAGCAATTCCTAGAAAGCCAAGGAGCTGAGAGAGTACTTATTTATGTAAGTTACATGCTGAAGTTTCATGTATCTATTGTACATCAAACTTGTAGACAGCATCCCTCAGCAATGGGTATGTTTTTCATCGATAGGTGGCTTGGGCACTAAACAACATCAAAGACGGTCCTGTTAAGTTGACCTCTTGAACTTTTAAACATATATAATATATGCCTGATATTTTTTATGTAGTCCCACCAATTCTAGTAATTAGATCGGATAATAGGACCCTATTGTCCTAATAATTCATGGCACAAAGCACAAGCTCTGGCATTTGGCACACTATATAATACAGCGGTCGATATTGATGGTGCTCAGACCACACGCACTCCATGTTTCCTAGCAACGCGGACCAACCCACTTGTTATTGGCTACTGTTTGTCGTCCAATCAAATCTCGGTCGTTTCATTCAGTCATCGATTGTCATTTCTCAGCTATTTGTTACGCACGATAGACAGAGAGATGTCACAGCCGACTATGCAAATCGACAGATAATGGGTCTGTGGTGGGTGGCAGCAGGAAGCAGGAATATAATAATTTCTTTCCATGAGTGCACACAGCTTTTTTCTGTGAGGACTGTGACGTTTGAATTGAAGTGCATAAAAAAAGTTGTCAAATTGAATTGGAGTCATTCTGTCTATGAAATCTGAATTAATTGTTGAGGACTTTCGAAGGATTTAGAACACGATGTTTTTGACAGAAATCCTAATTCTTCAAAAACAATTCGTCTGATTGATGATAAATCAATCACAAAATTGCGTATTTCACTGAAAAATAACAGAAAAGCTTGCGATCTGTCCATCTGTTATGCAAACATCACGCTTTTCCTGCTTTAATCAGTTTCCTTGGGATCAACCCGATGAATAGGGGTTACCGGGGCTGGTTCGCACTTTTTTTTTCGCTTTATGTTTTAAAAAAAATAATAATACATGTTATTCCTTATATAACATACAAAACAATGAAACAATATGTTACAGAAAATAACATAAAATTCAACCTATCAATCATCGTCAGAATTGCAATGTATAACATATGTATAAGGGACTAGATAGGTATATCCGATGGTGCAAGCTTCGAGTGTTCATTGGGATGGCTATTATCCAAACTCTCTAATCATGCGTCAGACATCTTTACCTTCGGAGGTTTCTCATTCTTCCTCTTTTTTCGTTGATTTTTTTCCTTTTTATCTTTTGTATGTTTGTTTGATTTCCTTTTTTTTTATTTGTTTCATTCCTTTATCTTCATGTTTTCTCTTTTCTCCTCTCTACCTGTAATTACCATCTTTTTTTATTGCCTTTTTTCCTCCATCAACTGAACTTTTATTGAAGTATCAGATAAAATGGCAATTACACTCTTTTTTTAAGTTACCTATATAGTGCGGGTAGAGCATTTGTTCGAGTTCTGCTACCATTTTCAAACTTATGCTTGAAGACGGTCCAACGTTTTGTGAATCATGTTTTGATGCCACACGAAATAAAATAGGTATATATTATTTTCTTCAAAATACAAATTATTTACTTGTCTGTTTTTTTGTTGCCCCTTGTTTTTTACTAAACACTTCACAGTAACGTCTATATAGGGTTCTATAGGGAACTTTGATAATAAACTGCCACCTGTTCTGCTGTTCAAATTCCTTCAATGGCAACCTTATTTACTGCTTGCATATAACAACATCTTGTTCCGTAATTAGCTCGATTAGTTTTTCTTCTGTAATTCCTGTAATTATCATTATTTTTTTTTCATTCGTGTTTTGGCATCGACTGCTATGGTCATTAGCCATGTGTTCTTTATAGGCCTTTGATAATTTAATCGGTTAAATTAAATAAAAAAATCCCAGCCCAACCAGGGTTCGAACTCCGAACCTTTCGACTCAGACTCGGACGCTCTAACCACTGCGCCACGCCCCGACATAATTATCATTATTATTATTCTTATTATTTCTATGAAAAATTAGATGAAAATTACTGTTTAGGACTACCACACTACACCAAAAATAAAACTTCAAAATGGAAAAAACAAAGAAAATGAAAAGTACTCACAGTCATCAATAAAAATAAACTGAAACGCTTTTACTTTGCCACTTCTCAAACTGATAGGATGGATTTTGAAATTAATTTGAACATCCCCTGTTCGACTTCAAACACAACACCTACTGAGAAGGACACCATATTAAGGTATTGGGACTGAAAATTCAAAACATCTTTAGACTGAAGCAGCTGCAATGTAGGCTAAATTGGAGAATTAGATTTAACAGCACGTGTTTGTCTTCAGACAGCACATTGAGAAGGCCATCATATAGAACTATTGGGTGCTATACCAATGACATAAAAATGACAATATCCTCAAACTGAAACGAGATAGGCAGGATTTTGAAATCAATTTGAACATCCCCTGATCTACTGCAAACACACCACCCATTGAAAAGGACTCCATATTGTGCTATTGGGAGTAATACCGATGATGGAAAATTGAAAATATCTTTACACTGAAGTGAGGTAGGCTGAATTTTAAAATCAGATTCAACAGCACGTGTTCGACTTCATACACACCATACATTGAGAAGGCCACCATACAGAACTATTGGGTGCTATACCGATGACGTAAAAATGAAAATATCCTTAAACAAGTAATATAAAAAAAATATATACATGTTTTTTGGTTCCCACGAAATAAAAATCCTGTTGTGTTCAGAAAACAGTGTGAAATCGGAAGTAGAAATTGGCGGTCTTCTTGAATTTCTGCAGGCTGTAGGTATGCCTCAGGGACCACCTCCCGGAGCAGTGAGTTCCACAGCTTTGCCGTTCGTTGGATGATCGAGCCCTGGGAAAGAGATGTTCGGCATGTCTCCAAAGTGTCTAAAAATGGATGTGTTGAAAGATTGACGATATTTCCGAAGAGCACACCCATACAAATATCTTTAAAACATATAGATCTCTAACCTAACCTAATCTAACCTTTTCGCAGTGTTCCAGAGAAGTGAGCGAGCTTGTGAGCGACCGACCGACTAGACGGATAGATCTTTTTTGGACAGAATCTGAAAGTTTTAGTGTGTCATTTCGCAGGTAGCACAGGTTAGCGAAATGACGTCCTAATGTGAAGTCTTATTGAAGTCCCTGTTGGTCCGTGACGTCCTCGACCAAAATGAGAACTCAAAATGACGTCTTATTTCATGACGTCAAATTGTCGTATTTAGTGGAGGTAATGACGTCCCTGCGAATTCAACTATTTGTTATTCTAAAATTATCGACATAAAGAGTCCGTTACTGAGAATTATTCCAGAATACGTGATTACAGAAATCTGGATCTCTCCTGTTAGCAATTCGCCAAAAATGAAGCGTTCTGCTACATTGCTTCTACGTCACGAATGATATTGGGATAAATGGTTGTTATATTGTAACAATTTTGTATGGTTATTCTGTTTACGTAAGATAATTCAGGTTAGGTTGGCTACTAATTGACGAATTTTCAACTCAGTTTGCATTTTCAACTCTGTCTTGTTATTTAAACTTCCCGCTATTACAGTGATCAATCGCTGAGTTGCTGCAATCGGGACGTGGACGCTTGAAAACACTCAGGTCGAAAGCCGTGGTAGCGGACAGCGTTGCAAATGATATCCATTTGTTCCCAAGAGCACTTTATCTTTGTTTTGTCACTAGGTGGTAGTCAAGTATAATTTGTTCAATTCTGTCAATTAAATTCTCATTACAAAAAGTTTGTCACAGTGGGTCAAGTCTGTAAAAGTTATTGATAATCTTAATATAATTTGGTGGAATAAAATAATGGTTTCTTTGACCTGGCAACTCTGTCGCGGCAGCATGGGTTGTCGGTCGGACTCGGCTGGATTAGGTCGTCAGCGGTACGGTACGATCGGTACGGGTTGCTGCTTTTGGATTATGTTTTACCTCGTCGAATGACAATAATGACATTGCCTTTAGCATAAAGCTAAAATCTTTTTCTAGTTGGCTGCTGTGTTGGCTTGTTTGGCGGTTTGGTGCTAACGTATTTGTGTTTTTTGTTGTTACTCTCTCGAATCAATCATAATCAAATAATGTCCTACGTACAGTTTGGCAAACATGGCTGAGATTGTGAAATTCCCACTTCTTGCGCGAACAATCACGTGAACATCACTGGATAGCCCGCTGTACGACTAATGCGCATCGTGGGCGTGAATATTTTCACAATTGCAGCTATGTTTGACAAGCTGTACTGGTAGAGTTCTCCGAGAAGGACAAAAGATGGCTAAAGCTAAGAAAACAGGAACTGTTGTGGCCGCCATTGAAAAACCAAAGGAGTTTCGATAAATATATCATCAAGGATGTGGAGGCTGAAGAAGATTGGAAGAAGACATTTTCATCTCAAACCCAATACGGCAGAATGTTTCTGGAAAATATATGTTTCTAGGTGCTTTTACGCAGACTTTTTGAAATAGACCCTTCAATTTTGTTGATTTATGAGAGGCAAACCTATAGTACGAGCATTTGTTGGCTTTTATTCATCCATCCCAATGTATTCATAGTGCACATTTTCATATTTACTCGCTCCTGTTCGTTAAACAAACAAATATGAGTTTATGGGAATGTACTGATCGACAAGCGTAAGGATGCCTCCGAGAATTGGTTGCGCACTAGAAAAAACCCTGGAGTGGGGCAGGAGCTCAATCGCTCTGCCTTATTAAACAGTAGTTGATCTTTGTCGCACATCTACTCACGCTTTCTATCGTTTGCGCATCTCAGAGGCATCCTTACGCTTGTCGATCTGTACATAAACGTTTACCATTTGAAAGAATTCAATAAAGAAGTTTGTTGGTAGTAATAATTTTCTATGATCTATGATAGTTGTTCTCATTGGATATGGACAAAAATGTATCGCCAATCTATAATTATTTCAAAGAAACCCGTTAGGAAAAAGTTATTGTTGAAACAATGATATCTGCCCATTTCCCACTCCTTGATATATGTGCTTGATTTTTACATTTTGTCTAATTTGAATTTTGTAATTAATTTCAGTGATTTATGGTCTTTGAATCAACTCATCTCATATGTTAATAAATTACTGGTAATCGTGCAGAGCAGAACGAATACTTAGGCATTAGCTTTTATTTTAATTACTGTACATTTGTTATAATGAATGAAGGATTTTACATAAGCAGAATGGTATTTGAAAAATATCGTTATTTATAATTATATATGATATTCTTTGTGAAAAAGCCGCAACTATTGGAAATATGCGTAGGTTACAGTTATTTATTATCTGACTATTACCGTTGTGGTTAGGTTAGGTATATGACATTTCCGAAAATGTGGTGCATGGTTTCAAAAAAATTCGAAAATGTCGAGAACGGTTTCTAAATGCATACGAAATACAAATTAAATTGTTTTTGAATTTTATGATGGAACAAGAAGAACAAGAAGAAATAATGGAATAGTGGAGACAGGAAAGGGTCTATTGAAGTTTAATTCCTAATACTTACGACTCCTTAATAAATCACCTGATCATAGATCGATTCAAAATCATCAATTCTCGTTAGTTTAGGTTTGAGACAAATTTCGAAATCCTGAAACATCCTGTTCATGGAAATAAGTCGCGATGTACCTATTCAAATCCTCCTTTGTTAACATGCGTGGCAGTAAATTGCAATGTCACTATCTAAATCTGACATCACAACATACGTCTTTGATTTGGTCTTCAACTGTCAAACGCGATTCAGTTGATCAAGATAGCCTCGTGCAGCAGCTAGCTTGATTTCTACAGTGGCCACACAAAAGGGATTATAAAATGTAACCTGTCGTTTAGATTTGTTGGCAATGGCGTACGATATGATGGTGAACAGGAGTTGTCTGAATAGAAACTGAAAAATATAATGATGATAAAGAAGTATAAATCGGGTTGACGTGACGTTGACATTTATAAACATATATGCATACACTTTCATTTTCACCTGAGTGAAAACTGCAACAAATTAAATCCAATCAAAATTCATGCATTCGCTTAAATTTGGAACAGAAATAAATCGATAGTCGAATTCGAAACTTTCGGATATATAGGATTGAAAAATAATTGTCTTATTGTCACTGAGTCTTTGTTCTTTTATTACGACCGGTTACCAACCAAGACTCAGAGGAAATTAAATAAAAGATGTAGTTTTTATTATTTAATGCAACCTGAATTTCCACAAAATGAATAATTCTTGTACTTGGTGAAATGAATACAATTATCTTATTGTATAAATGTGCAATAAGGTGAATGTGAAATTTTGACAATACAATTATGTAATTAGAGGAATAGTAGGTGACTTGGAAGGGAATATTTTTATGGAGTTTGATAAAAATTAAGTATTTCACAATAATTACAGAAACACTCGATTCCTTTGTAACGATTAATTCTCGTAATAGTATATTGTGTATCTAGTAGTAAAAGCAATACATTCCCGGACGACAATGTAAATTGTTTGCCGAGGCGTGAAGTCTGGGAATGTGCTTTTACTACGAGGTACTTATACTATTTTTTCTGAAATCGCAATCAGCATTATCAAAAACTAAGGAATTCTACATATTGTTTGCGTGAATTCAATAACTGTCTGAAATGTAAACAAGCCGGCAACAATTTTCCCGTATCGTTTTCGATACGGGAAAGTACTTTTTCTGAAATCGTTCAAGAATGCCCACTTTCTCGGAGCAACTTTAGGCCTCGAAATACGCTAATCTAGTATTTTAGTCCGTTGCTAAGCAACGAACTTTCCCGGACCGTTTTGGGACATAAACGGTACGGGAAAGTACCTTTTCGGCAACCATCCGGGAAGAGTTCACTTCCCGGACACTTTTTCTTTGGGAAAATAGCACTTCCCGGCCTAGTCCGGGAAGTACGTACTTCCGCGTCTCATTGATTTGTTATTCTACATGATTGCCGAAAAAGTAGTGTACGCAACACGTCCGAAAATAGTTTTTTTGGACTCGTAGACTTCCAGGACTCGCTAACGCTCGTCCTAGAATTTGGTCTACTAATCCAAAAAAACAGTATTTTCCGGACTTGTTACGTAAATTACTATTCCCGTATCGAAAACGATAGGGAAAATTTTTGCCGGCTTGTTTACATTTTAGACAGTTATTGAATTCACGCAAACAATATGTAGAATTCCTTAGTTTTTGATAATGCTGATTGCGATTTCAGAAAATATAGCCTAACGCCTCGGCCAACAATTTACATTGTCGTCCGGGAATGTAATGCTTTTACTACTAGATACACAATATACTATTCCCGTACCGTTTAGGTCCGAAACGGCCCGGGAAAGTTCGTTGTACTTAGCAACGGACTAAAATACTAGATTAGCGTATTTTGAGGCCCGAAGTTGCTCCGAGAAAGTGGGCATTCTTGAACGATTTCAGAAAAAATAAATATCATTCCATGTAGGAACAGAATGATGAATTCCTGCTTGTGATCGTAAGTTGAAAAGTAAGACCTTGTTCTCTTATTTCTCGCATTATGTAGTCATTTTTAGCTGGTTCGGGAGCTATTAGGAAAAACCCTAAAGAACTGCCAAAAATGTGTTTTTTCGCGATTACTGAAGTTATCTCACCTCTGAAAGTTGAAAATAAAACCGTTCAGAGAAAAACTTAGTTTTTTCATTTCAGTCACCTTCTATTCTTGACGAATTCAGATATATGAAATCTAGTTCTGCAGTTTTCGCGTATGGTGCCTTATTACAGTAATAATAATGTTTACTCAGCAAAATCGGCAACATTGCCTCATAGAAATAAAGAGTAAATAAACCAGAAGAGATATCACAAAGCTCTAGTGAAAACAGTATCGCTGTATGTGATGAGGAAAACGTACTCAAACCTAATTGCGATAGACTAAAAATATGAATTTATAAAAGTGTTCAAGTAATGATTAATACTTTGTAATAATTCGGTTGAGTGTCACGTTTGGGAAGTACATTATCAGGTAATGAGCACATTGTGGTCATAAGTCATCGAAAATAAATACACACTAACATAATATGAAGACCAATTTACTTACATGTATAGATAAAACAAATCACAATAATTATTTATTTCTTTTCTGCATTTCTGAAATAAAAAATCATAATATAATTTCAATTTAAGAATACGGTTGACAAAATCATGAAACAACATCCTTTCAGAAAGTATAAAAACCAATTATTTTTTTTTTACATGGTTGAACTACTTATTTTCTTAATGACTTCAGACAATATATTATAAAGACGTGGTCCAAGGTGATTTAGATAACGATGCCCAATTGTTTTTCGATCTTGGGAGCCTAACATTTTTATTCCTGTTTCGTAATTGTGATCGCCCATTTCAGTAGGGATTTTGTTCTTTCAAACAATTTGGGGCAGTACAGCTGTGTCACATCGCACTCTTTGGCATCTATGTATAGACTTTCACTTGGATATTTTGAGACTTTGCCCTATATTATTTTAAGAGTCCATCTCTGTATAATATTTAACTTTTCCAAGTAACAGACATTCCCCCCCCCCCCCTATGATTCCTTATTGGTTCTCATAATGACACATAAGATGAATTGCTATTCAGATTATTGTTCAGTTCTATACATTTGATTCTGATTTTCCGAAGTAATGATATTAAATGTTATAACTGATTCTCCATTTTATTGGTTCCCCCTTCAAATCGTTATGCCATGCATCGTTATTACGAAAATAATTCTGCTCTTTTATGGCTCACCTTTCGAATTTCTTGAAAAATCAAGAAATTAGACAATTCAATATACAACAGAAAAATCGAATTCATTAACATAACCAATAGAAATCCAGTTTGTAAAAATATGTATCTCATATCAATGTTCAGTAACGTATATAACATATTTTTGTTGTATTTGTCTTTATACTATTCTCAACCTAACTTGCAACAAAACATATCAGCAAATCCTGGACGAGATAAAAAACTGCAAATCAGAACTGAAAAATGCTATTGAGGATAGCGAACCCAGCGTTTCAATAAAAATTAAAGACCTCAAAGAAAAAGTTACAGAGCTCGAAGAAGAAAACGTAGGACTTAAGAAAAACTGGAATATCTGGAAAGGAATGAAAAATCAAACAATATTGTTAGAGGTTTTCTTTTTCTTTCGTGCAACTTTGTCTGTTTGTAGAACCTGTATCCAATAAAAGCGATATTATTATTATATTTTGTAACGTTATCAAATGAAATCTGTCATTTATAATGAAAGAATTATCCATTTGAACATCATTAAAATTTGCAGAAAATCTTACAAAAACCTTGACTTTATAGGTAGGTAACTTTTTTCCTATCGGATAAACATTTACTTGCAGCTGTTTTCAAGCTGATAATCCTTAATTTTGAGAGCCAACTGTTTGTAAAAAACTATTAAGGGCGTAAAAAACTTGTAAACCAAGAATCTCCTATAAATTCCTATATATTACTTAAAACACAAATTATGGTAAAACATCAAGCTTGAGTTTTTTCACTAGAATTTACGGTTTTAATTGTAGAACCGGTGAAATATGTATTTAATCTATTTTGAAAAATTCCTCCACCCCGCCTGCTTTTTATTATCCAGAAAATTCTACGTATATGAATCTTTTACCACAGACAAGATAAACCCAACCATGATTATTCATAAATAATTGACCCCAACATGTTTACAGTAATCGGATAACTTAGTGGACCTAATGAACCTGGTACCCGAGTACCCGGTGTCTTAGGGAACCCACGCACAAGCTGTCACTGTTGTGACTCGCAGTCCCTGCCGCCTTAGACTTTTCAGAGTATTTTATAGAACGGTGCCATTGCTACCTCATATTACATTACCAACGGATGTTGATGTATTTCTTGAGATTAAATTTATGATGGAGCATCTATTAATTTATTAAGTTGGTATTAATCTTTCGCTACCCCCGCGGTCGCTACTCTCAGGGGAGCCACCCACGAATAAGCATTATGTAACATGTTCACTTAAGTCACTCAATAAGTAAAGCTAACATACGTATCAAGCGTATCAAAAATTGTCTGGTTGATGGATGCGAGTCTGGATTTGTGGAACATCGTTTTGTCGATAGACGTTCCCGGTTCTGAACTTTTCAATTGATTCATATTTTATGACAAATACACAGTGATCGCAATGGAGAAGTTTCCTATACTGAGATTTTTATCTCTCATACTCATATCATTGTTTAAATAGAAGATGGTTAGTCAATGCCTGTGGAAAAGGTATTGGACACAAACGCGAGTGTCATCTAGCGTGATTAGTTTCAAAAAAGGAATATTTGACGTCATTTTAGTGCAGGTTTCTTCAAAAAACCATGATTTTAATGCATTTCCATTGTTTTAATCAAGTTACGACATGACTTGGAGGCCAGATCACTGAAGTTACGACATGACTTGGATGCGAGATCACTGTCGCCATCTACATGTTGCATCCATTTGAATCCAATATAAATCCCATAAGGTTGGCTAACTATCTTACTTCTATATAAACAATGCTCATATGTTGTCGTCTATTTGATGTTTTCTCAAGGACTCCTTGATAACCAGCTACGTTCAATAATTCCACCCGGATAGCAGATAAAACGACTTTTTCAATCGTCCTCAATACTGTGAAAACTTGCTGACTTCGTCCCTTTGAAAATTGACCAAACTTCACTTTCCCAGGCTTGTTCTTTCAATGAACTGCTGAGCTCTCAAACTTTGTCTTCGGAGGTACTCTCAGAGAAATAATAATAATAATAATATGGCCTTTATTTTCGATAACACTTAAAAATAACAGAAATATGTTATTTCTCCTATTCAACCACAAGGAGGCGAGATTTAGCCTAGGGCTATTCTTAGACCTAACCTCCTAATGGCAACTGAGAATTGATAAATGGCACAGCGAAACGACATGACATGATAATATAACTATTCATAACAATACAAGTAACATTGTGTTTGTTTCAATACATATTGATATTACCTTGCAAAAATGAATTAGAAATGGAGCCACCTCATCTCATTGAGTTTTTCAGAAACATGATCGTATCTTCGAAGATCGTAAATAAAGCGTTCGCAGAAGTTTCGTACCTTTTGTATCTTGTATTTATACACATTATCAAGACAAGGCCCATATAAAAAATCACAATATGTGAACTGAGAAAGGGCAAGAGTTTCGCAAAGAGTCTTACGTAAGTTGAAATTCAGCACAAATCTGTTACTATAGAGAGTCCTGAGGGAAATGTAATTTTTTTTTATCATACTATCAATGTGGCCTTAAATAGATATACATTTATAAGTTATATTTTCTGAATCTAGCTTCTTAGTATCACAAACATAACAGTAAATTTCAATGAATTGAACACCAATAAAAAGTGTACTACAGAACTAACTAACAAAGTAGAAGCATCAAAATGGACTTCTATGAAAAGATTCACCATTTAACAGATTGCGAAAAGTAAGTCTCCATATTTATTCCATTTTTCACCTTTTTTCGGATGATGTTGGTTTATTCGCAAGGAGCCGAAATTCCGTTAGGCATATGGAATATCCCAGTCAGTCCTTTTTTCAGAAGCTCCGATACATCTGAAGGACTGAAGGGCACGCTGGTGTCGTTCACCAATAACCATTCCCCACGTCTGTGGGGTAAGTGATAGAGCAGACGAAGTGAATCAAGGATGACGGTCTTCTTCATTCGTCGTATTACACTTGGAAAACACTTGGTAAAGGTAAATTGAAGTGACACGTATTTATTGACAACCAGACAGAAGACAAAGAGAAATCAGAGAATGTGTAGAAACTGACTGCCACCAAGTCGAATGCAAGCGTGTCATCTTTTTAAAAACGATCTTTTTATTCGTCGTGTACTTCCTTCGGCACTTATTTGGACAGCTACGTTGATAATACGACGTCTCAATTCATGTTCATCATTTACTGGGGTGAATCTAGCGGTTTTAATTCTGGAGACTGGCCACAAAATGGGACCAAGACGGCCGATCCATCTCTGTGGATAAGTTTGATCCAAATAATTTCTCACTGGTTGTGCGTAATGAGCTGAACAGCCGTTATTTTGGAACCACATTGCCCTGCGTATGGCCAAAGATACATCTTCTAAAAGAGTAGGCAGATATTTCCCCGTTTAGAATGGCAGCTAATTCAAAAGGGCCAATTATTGTACCGTTCCAGTTGATGGTCCATAAATATATGAAGAGATTGTTTGCAAAAGATGACACGCTTACATTCGACTTGGTGGCAGGCAGTGTGTACACATTCTCTGATTTTTCTTTGTCTTTTGTTGGATTGTTAATAAATACCTGTCACTTCGATTTACAAAGTGTTTTCATCCGAATTCCTAATTATTGAAATAATTTCACAATGAGTTTCTATTGCACTGAACTAGGAATAAATTTTTTCCTCTAACGGAAGATAGTGAATGTTGTATAATGTAAAAAACTTCTTCGAATGAGCAATTCTTTGAAATAACTTGCCAGGTTCACGTTGTGATTTTGTTTACAGTGTGAAGAGTCTAAGTAAGCTAATAAAATAAATCAACTCGTGTATCGGGCAAATATGTTTTTTTCTCCATAGGTATTGCATCAATATTTTCATTTCTCTTACTTCGTGTTTATCTTTTTGGAATAAACAACACTTCTTCGGATTGAACTGTGGGTTGGCATTTTTTGACACCAAAAACCATTTTTCAAAATTATTCAAGTGATTGTCGAATGTCCTTCCTATTACCATAACTTCGTCCAAGTATACTAGGCAAGTTTTCCATGTAAGACCTCCCAGCACTAGTTCCAGAAATCTCACAGAGACAGGAGGAGCATTACATAATCCAAATGGAAGGACTTTGAATTGGTATAGCCCATTTCTGACAGAGAATGCTGTTTTGCCTCTATAGTCGGAATAAACTTCCACCTCTGTGGAGAACTTAGAAGTTTTGTAATTGTTCCACGACGTTTCCAAATCACACGATGACTAAACGGAGATGGATCCGATTCACTGAATGACTGATTGATCGGGGGATTATATAGAGGTTTGTACAGGCCTCAATTGGTGTACAAGCAATTTGATCCATTACAACTTTTGTGTTAGGGGAATAGTTTTGGCTAGATCACAATTTTTCATAGTCAACACTGTTAGTAACTTGATAAATACTAGGGACAAAATATTGGTTACAAGTTTCAATATCCCATGATGCCAAGGAGAACTTGTAGAAATATCACCATTCAATTTAGAAGTATAGCCCTGAGTAGGGGAGATCGGTGACGGTTGTAACGGGTGTCGTTTGTACCATTCGATCTACAGCCGCCATCTATGATCGCAAGCGCGAGCAACTTGGTCAAATTTAACACGTTTCGATACCCGACGTATTGCCGGTTAGTAATTTGCGAAACACGAATGAGACTAGGCGTAATTTAAGAAAATACTATTTTTGCTACATCAAGTAAGTATTAATTTTTAGATTCTTTTGTGAATATCTTCCTCAACATATGTTTTATGTCTACTTTATTTAGACCGTTTGAATCAGCTTATATTTGTGTATGAAATCAATAATTAAATAAAATTAAATTTTAAGGTTAGATAGTTTGTTTGGTGAACATTAAGTTGATGTGTCTGTTGGTGCCAGTAGTAACATTACCACGGGTGGCGGTTGTAACGTGTTACAACTGACACTAATAAAAATTCCATATAAATTCTTACAGTTTTTTTATTCCCTAGGCAAAATGAAACCAAGGGGGAGAAAAACAAATAGGGGCAATATACCGAAAGATACATATGAAGAGGCTGCAAATAAGTTTGTGAATGAAATTTTTCTGTAAGAGCTGCTTCAAGGCAATGGCAATGGGATTTGTCACGTATCATTGCACCGGTACCTTAAATCTTTGAGAAATAATGAGCAGCCACGTGTTGGATACTGGGCCCATAACAAGGTGTTTACTGTGGAACAGGAAGAAGAGTTATGAAGTTACGTACAGGATGCAGCCAAGATATATTTCGGCCTTTCCACGAGAGACAAGAGAAAACTGGCATATCAGTTTGCCTCTGTAAATCAATTAAAATACACTAATAATCGTCCAAAAGAACCAAATGGATATCAGTGTCCATCAACAAGCTCCGCTACATAGGTATCTTTTGCACCATCTACCTCAAAACAAACAAGATTAGCATCAAAAAATATGGAGCAGTCAACTCCACCTTCTTCACCAAAATCTAAAGAACATGTTTTACCACCTAGTAAGAAAGATTTCACTCCTGAACAAATAAGGCCTTTACCGAAAGCAGACTTTAGTAAGCCAAAACAAGTTGGAAGACAAAAGGGAAAAACTGCCGTACTCACTGACACTCCCGAGAAAATGCTAATAGAACAACGTCTTGCTAATAAAAATACCAAAGATGTTAAGAAGAGAGTCATGAAGAAAGCACCAGCTAAAAACGAAACAAAAAAATGTGCGAAGAAACAAAAACCTAAGAAATATAGGGAATCTTCGACATCTGAAGAGGAAGACACATATTGCATGGTTTGTTCAGATTCGTACCATAAAAGCTCTGAAGACTGGTTACAGTGTCGACAGTGCAGAAAATGGCTCATGCTACATGTGCCAAGAATAATCCTCCTTTTATTTGTCAGAATTGCGACTCTGCTGATTCTGTGGATTCTGACTAAAAACTTTTAGAAACTTTAATGTTAGATTTATCAACATAAATAGTTATTTATTGTATAAGTGTTTTAGATATCATTTTATTTGCGCAAGAATGTTTAAACGCGAGAGCGAAGCTCGAGCGTTTAAATTTCTTAAGCAAATAAAGTGTATCTAAAACACGCATGCAATACAACGTTTTATTCACAATCACGTTCATTTAGAATCAGCATCGCGGAAATTTTTCATCACAAAATGATTTGACGTTTTGCTCTGACAGCGGCTGTCACATCCTCAAAAATCATTGAAATAACATACAAAAATATCGGGAGGTGTTGAATGGTTGCTTTGTATTTTCGATTGTTTATCGACTCCATTTGTAAAAATTTGTGTAGTTGGTGAAAATAAGTAAAATGTGATTGATATTCAAGATTGTGTTTTTCATTATTCCACTAGTGGAATAAAGTAAGTTCATTATTCCACTAGTTGATAAAGTGGTACTTTATACGGTTCATAAGTGTGGATAAAACTTCAATTATAAGGTGATTGTGGATAAAATATATTTTTTTATTTCTTCTTGCAGAATGCGTTTTGTTTGTTTTTTATTATGTAACCATTTTTGGAAGTCAATAAATAGTATCAAAAAAGTGTTTTATTTGAATTATCTTCCGATACGAGATGCTTGTTACAAACGATACCTACCCCTGTTACAACTGACACCTTTTGGGTGTCAATTGTAACAATTGTCAGTGACGAGTCTTTGAAATTTTAACCAAAAAATCTTAATTTTTTGGAAACTTTAAAAATACCAGGCCACTCATAAGATTATAAAGCATTTAAGATATTTAAAAAATGAGTCAGCTAGGGCTTACTATAAGGGCAGAAAAACATGTAATGTAATTTTTGTTACAACCGTCACCGATCTCCCTACCGTTCCAATTAGGTCAGAACCCAGCAAGACTTGAAGTGATTAATCACCTCTGTAGCGACTGATGTATCAATTCCAAATGGCAGAGGAGTACTAGCTCTAAATAGCAAATTATATGAAAAATGTTTCATGTTACATGGTACAACTCAACCTTCAAAATGAGTTACTTCTCCTTCTAATATCATATTCATAGAATTATACTGAATCAAAGTTACTTTAAAATAATCCAAACGAAAGTGTGGTGACGTGCAACAAGACGATGGTATCTCGCGGTGGGTCAAGACTCCAAGCGATTCATTATTAATGTCCTCTAACCATTTATAGTTCATAACTCTGTTCATACATATCGTGAGTATAAGTAAGTATAAGTAATAATCGGGTATAACTAATAAAACCCAGGGTGGCACGCTGCATACGGACCAACGCTTATGGCAGATAGCTTACGATATGTTTGCCTTTTTCTCCAGACATGTCGCAATATCTGTATTACCGTAGCATGTTGTACTCGAATAAGGCATAATTCTTCTCGACTGACTATTTGCGAGTGAATTTATCGCCGTACAACATTTTTCAATAAGTCAAGATTATAGAAACGCGACGACACTTCTCAGATTTCGTGAGAAAATATTGTACGGTGTGTGTGCATAGAGAGATTAACGTTTCAAATCATCTCGAGTCACACTTAACGTATTGTGGAAGACCTGTTTTTAGAACAATTATAGACGTAACCAGAATTCAGTTGACTAATTTGAAAATATCAATTTTATTACACATGGCAAGGAATATTTTATCGTACTTTTGAGAATCCATTGGGATACGCATGAAACAGAAATATGGATTTCGGCCCTTTGTTATAATTATTTGGTAATTTCAAAATCTGCATTACTACAAAATCAAATACACGTTAATTATAAAGGACCCCGCACTTTTCTTATGTAAAGTGGCGACCAGTCACATTTTCTGAAAGTATGGTATGTTGTTGTACCCGACTCAGTAACCAAAAGTGTCAACGGGCCCAACCCAATCCGATGGCTAGTTTTCTAAATACGGGGTGTTAAAGTTGAAAATTGTCCAAATTTTCGGATTTATTTTTATTTATTAAAAGTTAGATCGGATTTCTGTTGCATACAGATGTTTACTACATGTTCTACTAATGAAATTAGTGGATACGTATGATTAAAAATATTTATATTTACAAGGTGATTCACGAATGTATGACGGTAGTTTCTTGCCAAATTCACTTTTTCTACTGTGACGTCAGGGAGGCATATTTTTGAAACGTTCTCTTCGATAAAGTATTTTGACGAGAATATATTGCACAGTACATATTTCTTATGCAGGGTGTTTCACAGAGAGAACCACTAGACAAAATTATTTTCTTTTAGGATTAATTCGAAACCCTGTATTTATGGATTGATTTTTGGGAAAAGTAATACCACAAACATGTGTGTGTCTCTAATATCCAAAATATTCAAGGTGGTTTATTCATAGGAAGGTATCCTATTTTGGGAAAAATATAAAAAACATTAACAACCTGTATTCAAAAATTTCCCCGGTCAAATGTAACTATTTTCTCAATATATATTGATTTTCATACCATCTTCAGAGGTATGAATTCTGAATCCAACATTATGACCAGTTTTCGAGATACAGGGCGTTAAAGTGGAAAATTACTGATTTTATCAGTTTTTTCTTCAAATTAAAAAGCCGTATTGATTTTATGTTACGCCTATGAGTTTGATATGAGTTTTGGTCAGATGTACATGGAAAGGTTCAGCTAAAAATATTTACTGTTACAGGGTTATTCACGAATAAATCACAATAGGTTTTTGCAAATATTCAAAATTCTACAGTTTCGTCACAGATAAATTATTCCATACATTTAATACCTAGTTGTTTACAATTTTGAGTCTGAAATGATTACTTCTCATACAGGGTGAGACATACAGCCAACCATACCAAAAATAATTATGCTTTGAAATAATTGAAATGAGAACTTTTTTAGTGAATTTTGAGTAACTGTATAACATTACATCAAGTATGCATAACCGTAAGAATTTTAAATATAGAAGGTGATTTAGTTATAATCACATACCAAAAATATACATCTTTGTCCGATATAAGTAATCGACCACCTCTTATACACGTGGCAGCAAAAATGATAATAAGAAATTTTTTCATTTATTCAACACTTTATAAACAAATATAATTTAACATTTATGATTATTTTATGATATAGGTACAATATCTATGAAGCATTTTGTTCCTGTTCAGCATCAGAGTGCTGATAACGGAATAGTATATAACTCGCTCTACTCGTATATTGTGAAGTACCTACCTATACAAATAGGTTCGAATTATACTTACACAAGAAGATGGATAATTATCATCTCTTTGGAGGTGACAGCGCAGTGGGTAAGCGCGCTCATAAAGTTACTCAAAATTCACTAAAAAAGTTCTCATTTCAATTATTTCAAAGCATAATTATTTTTGGTGTGGTTGGCTGTATGGCTCACCCTGTATAAAAAGTAATCATTTCAGACTAAAACTTGTAAACGACTAGGTAATAACTTCATGGAATAATATATCTGTGACGAAACTGTAGAATTTTGAGTATTTGCAAAACCTATTGTGATTTATTCGTGAATAACCCTGTAACAGTAAATATTTTTAGCTGAACCTTTCCATGTACATCTGACCTAAACTCATATTGAACTCATAGGCGCAACATAAAATCAATCCGGCTTTTCAATTTGAAGAAAAAACTGATAAAATCAGTAATTTTCCACTTTAACGCCCTGTATCTCGAAAGCTGGTCATAGTATCGGATTCAGAACTCATACCTCTGAAGTTGGTACGAAAATCATTATATAGTGTGAAAATAGTTACATTTGACCGAGAAAATTTTTGAACACAGGTTGTTCATGTTTTATGTACTTTTCCCAAAATTGAATACCTTCCTATGAATAAACCACCTTGAATATTTTGGAAATTAGAGACACACATATGTTCGTGGTATTACTTTTCCCAAAAATCAATCCATAGATACAGGGTTTCGAATTAACTCTAAATGAGAATAATTTTGTCTAGTAGTTCTCTCTGTGAAACACCCTGTATAAAAATATGTTCTGTGCAATGAGTTCTCGTCAAAATACTATATCGAAGAGAACGTTTCAAAAATATGCCTTCCTGGCGTCACAGTAGAAAAAGTGAATTTTAGCAAAAAACTACCGTCATACATTCGTGAATCACCTTGTAAATATAAATATTTTTAATCATACATATCCACTAATTTCATTACTAGAACACGTAGTGAATGTCTGCATGCAACAGAAATCCGATCTAACTTTTAATAAATAAAAAATAAATCCGAAAATCTGGGCAATTTTCAACTTTAACACCCCGTATTTAGAAAACTAGCCATCGGATTGGGTTGGGCCCATTGACACTTTTGGTTACTGAGTTGGGTACAACAACATACCAAACTTTCAGAAAATTTGACAGGTCGCCACTTTACATAAGAAAAGTGCGGGATCCTTTAATTTGACAGAAATATAAAATTGAATGAAGAAAATGTTTGTATTTCGTGCAGAAATTTATTTATAAAATCATAGCCACTTGTTTTTTTTGAGCTACCTTTTTGATGCTTTGGGAAGTGTGAAGGTTCTCATTAGACCTGTCCGATGATCCTGAGCATAGAATTGGTTTCATAAATTCCCGAGAGACTGTTTATTTGACCTGGTTCTGTGCACATCGGGTTGAGGTTCTCATTAGACTTTTTTTCCTGGTTTGTCACATTTCCTTAGGTTTGGATTAACAGAACTATAAATAGAATTAAAGATCAATTTGAATAATTGGTCATTTATCAATTTTTAAAACACAGAACAGTGTTTCTAGAAATTAATGTTCTAAGCCAAACGTCATTGTCATTGTCAACTTTTGACACAATTCAATTTCATTCATTTAGTTTAACAGTAGACTAAGCTCCAACAGACATGTGTTACTCTGCCTGTTGAAACTTTTATCCAGGTTAATCCTGGAATAAGGACTTTTTTTAAATGTTATTCATATGATGTCCCGTTTTAATATTTTACATGGTCCTCTGGACACATGATATTTTTATGGTCTGGCTCTTGTACACCTGACGAGTAAGTAATTTTTCAATTTTCAAAATTCTCATTATCAAAAAAATTTTCTTAGATTCAATTCAATTTCACTTACTTACAGGTACGCACTGATGATGACTTTATAGTCGAAAGCGCTTGTTGCTATGATTTTATAAATAAATTTCTGCACGAAAAACAAACATTTTCTTCATTCAATTATATTGGAACGTGCACACAGCTGGAAAATTTTCACACACAATAGAATAGAATAGAATAGAATATGTATTCTTTCAAGAAATACAATAATTCTTATAGAAATAAGCTTGGCAAAAAAAAGAAATTAACATTCGCTAAATTCATCTACTTTACACTACCTACGGAATTAACTCTACTCTTGATGTTTTGTTGCTTCATAGTATTCATTCGCTTAAGATAAATGACCTAAGTTTTAAAATGGAGCTGAAAAAATTACTAAAATCTCTTGCAAGTTGAGGTGATAAATTATCAAGTAGTTCAATCAGGGTTTCTTCATTCGGAATGCCCCTGTATAAAACACATTCAAAACAAACAATAAACAAAATATGCTTAGACTAATTTGGAAAGCTAAATAGAATAATACTTCTGATATTTGAGCAAACAAGAAAAAAAATGCATATGTAATTCAGTAGTACGAAAGCATTTAGGGGTCACATAAGATAAAATAAAATAGTTTTCCTGGATTTCGTTTCAGTATTTCCTTTTTTTTCATTATATTGGATTTCTCTTCAATATATAGGATTTCTTTCCAATATGTTAGATTTCTTTTCGAAATATTGGATTTTTTAATCACTGGAGTTATTTCATAAGTGCGAGGGATTTTAATCAATAGAAGGGTTATTAATAGTTGCATAACAAAAATTACAATTTTAAACTATGAACTTTTGTACTTGCGGCACTCGAAATACTATTCATAGTTTTTGATTTTCACGGAATTCATGGAAGTGCCAATATCTCCAAAACTATCAATATTTTACTGAGGTCATATTGTGATATTCATGAGCTGGAATATCAGTCCTCCAAAGGATGACGTTGAGTTATGGGACAACCTGTTTAATTTGGATTATTTGTATTGAAAGGCATCTTAAAGGTCATGTTTACTCTGAGCCTTGATAATTTGTGAGAATTATTTTAGACGTTTACGTCAATACTATATAACTACTAATACGTACATAGATTCTTCAAATCTCGCAGTGAATATAAACAAGGTCGATTCTTCTTCCAATCCTCCAATTCTGAATCACCGTGTACATTTATTATCACCATTCATTAATGAGATATTCACAAATCGAGAGTCTAAAAATAAAAAGCAACTCCGAAGTGGAGGAACAAGTGAAAACGAAAGAACGATCCTCGTTTAATCTTGATTCTTGAATCTCGGTATGTGATACAGTAACCAAGAGACTAACTGACCAAAATTGCGTGGGTGTTTCGAACCAGTCCCAGCATAACTCGCTTGAAACTTGAAATATCTACTATCACGCAAGTCTTCTTTACTACTTCACGGTGATTTGGAGAGTTCTTTAAACACTCGTGGCCACGGGGAAAATGTGTTGACTGCTGGTATGAAAATATTCCATCATATCTGTTTCATCAACTTCACTTTTCTACCTGTTGGATGTATTGTCTGTGGTTGAATGAGTGAAAGTATGGAATACAGGTGGACAGAATACAGAATGCTGTTGAAGAATTAATATTCAGTTTAGGCTGGACCCTTTTCTCCTTTCAAATGAGAATGAAATTAACAAACCAGTCATCATACAATTTTCTTCAACTCAGTTCAATATTCATCTAACATCAATGCAAATATCTTTTCCGGCGACCTAATCATAATACCGTTACGTTTTTCCAACTGCGCCTAATCCTGACGTCCCAGGACTTTTTCTAAAAGCATTTTCTAAAGCAGAACAAATCTAATGATATCTGCCAGACAGTTTTTGAGGTGCTGGTCTCTATGTTCCTAGTGTATGAATTTGTTGTCAACGTATCTTTCTCATAGAAAAAACGTTGGGACAAAAGGAAATTTGAGGAATACATTTACAGTGCGGCCACTCAAGTTGGCGACATTTGAGAAACTTTTTAACTTTTCGTTTAAAAAAAAATCATGGCACACAAAAAGTTCTGCATGTTCTAGAACCTAATTTTCAATAATCAAATCTTGAAATTTGTCAGTCGTATACTGGTAGTGTTGAAAAATATGAATTTGGTACAAGAGTGAAGTACTTTTATATGTTAATATCGAAAATTGTTATTACCAAAAGTTTTTTTTTATATTTTGCTCTACAGTAACACTAAGTTTACCCATTATTACGGAATTTGGAAAAAAACGAGCTTAGTCTACTGCTTCGCCCACGAATATTCTGACACTTCACAGCGAGAGCCATTATTTTGATTGATAAAGCGTTATTGTAGAGATAAAACCATAACAACCAGCGTAAATAGATATGATTGCATATTTGTAAGTATTTTTTAATTCTGAACAACTTTTCATAATAACAATTTGTGACAATGTCTATATTGTCACAAATAAAAGTTCTTTACTTTTGTGCCAAATTAATACTTCTTGACACTACACGGAAAAAAAAATAGTAGCAAGTAAAATTTGCATACCACCAAGTGAAAATTTTCATACTAAATGGGACAAGTACACGCTTTAATAGCCACAAGAAAAATTAGATTACTGAATTTGATCACTTGCTGTAATTTCAGGAACGCAATGTGACCTAACGATATTAAACTCTTTACTAGAAGCAAACTTTTCATTTCATAAGCCTCAATCTACGTTTGATTTGCAGTAGGTGCTCAGTTTGATAACTACTAGTGACAAGTAAATTTACCATTGATGAAGAATGATATACTTTCAAATAACCCATATTGTTGAGTATAGTCTTTTGGTTTTTTGATCATCCTTTATATTAAAAAATATGATTTCGTTGTTATGAACATTTATATAAAAAGATTTTGTACTTTTTCTGACGTTGTCATTATACTCCATAAAATCAAAGTTATTTGCCATTATTTACCCAAAAAGGCCTTTCTTCAATCAGAAATTATCCTAAATTCATAATAAGTATCCTATTTACAACATCTGGCGACCGTGACAGGACAAGAGATGGATAATTTCAATAAATTGAAGAAAGAAAGAGACCAGCTGAGACGAAACTTCAATAAGACTTGTGAAGAGTTGAATTCGTTATTGAAAGACAAACACGCTGGAAAAGAAGATATCACAACTAATTTGAATAAGCTAGAGGACAAGGAAGATCGACTTTTTACACTAGACGAAAAGGTACACGATGCAATGTTTTCTGTCGACGTTCCAGACGATGAATTCGAAGAAGAGTGTGAGGCTTTTAGAGATAAACTCATTCACTACAAATCCAAATGCTATTATTTCCTGAATGAGTCAAAAACAGCCGCCGTTTCTACTGCCAGTTCTTCAGGAGGAGTCAACACAAAGAGGAAATTCAAACTACCACAATTAGAGGTGAAGAAGTTTGATGGAGACGTTAAAAACTGGATTGGTTTTTGGGGTCAGTTCAGGAAAATTGATGAAGATCAGGAGATCGACAAAGAAGATAAGTTCCAATACTTAGTGCCATCAACTGTAGTCGGAAGTGCAGCACGAGAGTTGGTTGAAAGTTTTCCGCCATCTGGAGAAAATTATGATAAGGCCATCATACAGCTGAAAAATAGATTCGCACGAGATGAATTCTTAATAGAAGTCTATGTAAGAGAACTTTTGAACCTAGTCTTGAAGCAATCGATGAAAAATAAGTCAGGTATGTCATTATCAACTTTATTTGATAAGTTAGAGACCCAACTCAGAGCTCTAGAATCTTTAGGTGTAACAAGCGATAAGTATGCAGCAATGCTTTACCCTTTAGCCGAATCTGCTCTTCCAGAAGAAGTACTCATAGTATGGGAGAGATATAGGAGTTCGATTGTTAAAACACGTTTCGATGAGTCTAGGGAAAGTAATACTACAGAAAAGCAACCCACTAATTATTTGAATATGCTACTAGATTTCTTGAGAGCAGAAGTGGAGAGTGAGGAGCACGGACGAGTTTTGGACCAGGAAAAGAAGCCCAGAGGAGTTTTGGACCAGGAAGAGAAGCCCAGAGAAGTTTCAGACTAGGAAAAGAGGTCGAAAATGAAAAAGGAGCAATGTACAGCACAAGTAAGGTGAAAGAACAGAATGAACTATACACTGCAGCCACAATTTTCACTTCACATGAGAAAGATGGTAAGAAAGCTTTGAATTGTCTATTCTGTAACAAGGCTCACTCGAGTCAAGATTGTATCGCAGCCCAAAAACTCACATTTGAAGAGAAAAAGAACTTGATTTTGAAGAAAAATTGTTGTTTCGGTTGTTTAAAACCCCATCACAGCATCAACAGGTGTAGAATTTTTATCAAAGGTCTCATATGTAGTAAGAAGCATTATCCTATCATTTGTCCCGATTTAAATACGAAAAGAAAAGTTGAGAATAAAGATAATAGTAATGATAACAAATCGGTATCTGAAGAGGTTGGAAATGTATTCACAAGTAACAGTCTCAGTAGTGCTTCCGAGACTCTTTTGCAAACTATCCTTGTTCGTCTTGTTAATAATGATAAAACTAAAATTGTGAGAGCATTATTAGATTCCGCTTCTCAAAGGTCGTACTTATTAACAGATTGTGCTAAAGAAATGGGTTATGCAAAAATTGGCGAGGAAAAAATTATACAATGCGTTTTTGGCGGTTCAGAGTCATTACCGTATATACATGGTGTTTATGATATATCAGTTCAAAGTTTGGATAGTTCTTTTCAATTCAATGCAGTTGTGTTAGATCAGACTAAAATTTGTAATTACGTACCAAGGTTACAGAACCCGCAATGTATTGAATTTCTGAAATCGAAAAATATTAAAATCAATGATACAGGTAACAGAATATATGAAATTGAACTTTTGCTTGGAGCAGATTTAATTGGACAATTATTCACAGGGGTCATGGAAAAGGTTGACCAAAATTTAATTGCTTTTGAAACACGTTTGGGTTGGACTGTTATGGGAAAACAATACTGTAGATCGAATGTTTTTACTACATTTTCTTGTTTGAGTCAGTCATGTATTTCAGACTTATTGTCATTAGATACATTAGGCATAAAATATCCGATAGAAGTCAAAAGTAGAGAGGAAAACCAAATAGAAGTCGTAAGTCATTTTAAAGAAACGATATCAATCAATCAAGATGGTAGGTATGAAGTTTGTCTGCCTTGGGTTGAGGGGCATCCAATACTTTGCAATAATTATTCCTTGGCTGAAAAAAGGTTGAATAATATCACAAAAACACTCGAAGCTAAAAAATTGTTTTCTGAATATGACAAAATATTTTTGGAATGGCAAGAATTAGGTATTATAGAGGAAGTTAGAGTTACCTAGTGATATTGCAAATGAATTCAAAAAATGGCTGAAACAAATATCATGGTTGAGTTTCTGCAAAATTCCTAGGTCGCTCTCTGCATTTCCTCTGAAAGATACTGTGATTACTTCTCTACACGTCTTCTGTGATGCCAGTAAACTTGCGTTTTCTTCTTGAAAATAGTTGATAAAATTCAAGTGGGAAATATCTACTTATGGGAGCTGACAATGTGAAGAGAATAAATTGGCCAATAGCAAGAGTTTTAGAAATTTATCAAGGAAGAGATAAAGTTGAAAGGGTAGCTTGAATCAAAGTAGCTGGCGCTGGGGAATTGATTCGTCCTCTCCAGCGCTTATATCAATTGGAAATTTCAGCAGCCGACTGTCGAGATTCCTCTTCGCCTTTTTCAAGAACTGATCCCAACCAATGTCCAAATGATCCTGATAAAAGCCAAACGTCACAGATGTTAGATTCTGATCAAGATTCCACTCCAAAGAAAAAGAAGAAGAAGAAGAAAGCAGAAAATCAGCATGGACAGTCATCCAAGGAGGCGACAGTAACCAGATCCGGACGCACAGTTAGAATTCCACAGCGATTTCAGTCCTAAGAATTTGTGTATTTGATTTTTTTAAATTGTTTCAATACACATATTGCAAAGGTGGGAGTATGTTGAGTATAGTCTTTTGGTTTTTTGATCATCCTTTATATTAAAAAATATGATTTCGTTGTTATGAACATTTATATAAACAGATTTTGTACTTTTTCTGTCGTTGTCATTATACTCCATAAAATCAAAGTTATTTGCCATTATTTACCCAAAAAGGCCTTTCTTCAATCAGAAATTATCCTAAATTCATAATAAGTATCCTATTTACAACACATATACTTAAATCTACTAAAGAGTATATTAGTTGCTACTATACAGTATTCTACTGCAGCAACATATGTTTAGATTATTATAGTTATTTTAGTTTACTTGGCCTCATCAAATGACTCACTTTTGGGTAGTTTATTATTGTCTTACCTTCAATAGCTGTCATTCCGTCTTTGGTATCAGGATACAACGGACTCGATTGAAATATCCACTTGCCCTCAGTTTAGAGTTATTAGTTCTTCAAAGAAGGATCATTTGTTATTTATAAAGCCTTATTTTCAATAAATTAATTTCATTCTTGAATTTAAAATGATATGAAATGTTCGGTTGGACCAAGGTAGGAATGATTCAGTTTATACTATAAAAAAAAGTACTTGCATGGCATATACAGGCTAGCAAGAAAAACCGGAGAAAGAAATTGCAGTTTTATGACAATATTTTTTCGTGCACTATAAATTGATGTGAAAAGAAGTATAAAACATTTTGACGGTTCTTTTAAACAAATCATCGCCTCTGGCCATACCCTTACTAGATCACCCAGTACACTTGTTTCATAATTAAAAATTATGGAACTTTGTTGAATCTGTTTGTATTCATCAGTATGAATGCATGAACAAGCAGGCAAGCTAATGTCTTTCCTCATTATGATCATAACAAATCCAAGTTGTGCATAACATAATGCAGAATTAGAACGTTCTGAAAATTGAAAATAAAAGATAATGAAGAAATGAAAAAAAAAATGCAAATTTTTAATATTTTTATTGAAACAAAACTGTTGTCCAGTCTTTTGGAAAATTCTCCTGAATCTATTATACATAAAATGTTAATACTCAGAAATGTTAGGTCAAAATCTACATTCTACATACCAACAAGTAAAATACATAAATCAAACTAACACTATTCACACAACTCACAACATTAATAATAGTATAATTCCGGCACACGATGTAACACGTCCACATACAACTACCAACTCAAATGCTGGAATTGTAATGAGGCCAGTTTCGCAAAAACGTTGATGATCTGTGCAACGGTTACTACCGATTGATCCCGAACTGGTCGCATATCAACAAGTAGGTGAACAGTTTCATTATCGTAGGAACACCTAGCTCTACTGCAAATAAACTGTTGTATTATGCCAGTAACATGAGTCTCTGTTGTTATAATATACTTTTCAGAAACACAAAGTAGATAAATATGACTATACACTTTTCCAGCGCTAGTAAAATGTTGACCTGAGGTTATACAAATAATGTTCGAAGCACTTGCTGTATGTAAACAATATTATAGCTACAAGTTCATGCGTTCAGAATACTCATATTTTTAGAGACAAAACGTTAATTTTTTTAATATAGGTATTAATTTTCTTACCACAATCGAAAAAAAGTCAGGAAAGCGTTTTACTTGGACCATTTTTTCCGTGTACTTGTATACAACAAATCAAAAGATTCGGTTGTTCAAAACTAGGTTCTGGAACATGGAGAATTTTTTATGAAGAATCACCTTCTTTCCTACAATGAAAAATTGAATAGTTTTACATATGTCCAAAAAAGAGTGTAGCTGTTAATTAACACAACTAAAAATCTGGAAGCAGGTAACGTGTTTATGACCACATTATATCTTATAGTATTTTGTAACTTTACTAAAATGTTGAACATAACAATAACAATATCAAAAAATATTAATCGTCGCTCCGGGGCGACTTAAATGGATACGGTGGAGCATTCGCTTTTACATCAGCAGGAAAACCCGAAAAAACCTGTAGCACTACATCTTCCGAAGAGAAGGAACCAACTGGATGAAAAATATAACTAAATTGTTTTGTTATATAACTCATTACTAAAATTCGGAAGGAACCATCCTACAATTTTATCTGAGATTATGTATCGATTGAAAAGTCGTGTTTGATAAAAAATAATCCAGGTAATGAAAGTCCGAAACAGAAGTCATCAGTGCATTTCAAACTATTAAATGAACTTTAGCAACTTCCTCTATAATAAGATTTCATCGGCATTTATAATCAATTGAAAATGTGAGTATATACATATAAGAACTTTAGCAACTTCCTCTATAATAAGATTTCATCGGCATTTATAATCAACTGAAAATGTGAGTACATATAAGATGGATTCTCTATTACAAATTAGTCTTAGGTGACTGTGGAATTACTGTTGCTTCTTCAACCACAACACATTACGTGTTAAAAATCTTATTAGAATTCAAATGTTCATACATCATTTTTTATGAACAATAACATCACCATCGTTATAATTCAGTCAATAATTTATGTCGGTGTCTTTGTAATTTTAATTTGACATTGTTAGTGTGGTTTGTGCAAACACAAGTTCTTTAGATAAGCCTTCTAATATAGCGTATTAGTCATTTCCTCATATGAGAAAAATATCAGACATGCAGAAAACTCTGTTGAATATATTGGCATTTTTACTTTTTGATCGACATAATTTTGATTTATATTGCGGTCAGTGGATGAAATTTTTATTTTATTTGACGTACCAATTTTTGAGTACAAGATGACTAAAAAAATCAATTTGGTTCAATTTTCTTGCAGTCTTTCGCTAGTAATATATTCAACGTTTACTGTGTCTGAATCATTCATAAGTTAGTTATTAATAATTATTTATAGAATATTACCTATGTATTTCTGTCATCCAAATTTTAATTATGTGCTTGAAGTATATTCATGCAAAACAATTGAAATATTTTTTATTTTGAGATGTGAATAAAATTTTTTATCATGTGGTTCACACAAAAAGGATAACTCTAGAATATTCAGAGACCATTTTGAGAACCGAAGAAAGGAAGTAGTAATTAGTGTTTATTACTTTTTTCCGTTACCTATTGTCATAACACAGATTCATTCGTTCATATAATATATGTATATTAATAGAACAGCATGAAGGATATTGCAGTCGGAGATGCATAAAAACAAGTAAACGTTCAATTTCCTTTTTGAGTTGAAGCTGTCGATATTTTGATTTTTGTCTCAACAAGAATATTGGTTTTGTAAAGAGAAACATTCTCTATTGAAAATTGTCATGTATTGGTTCAATTTTCAATAGAGAATGTTTCTCTTTACGACATGAATCCCTTTCAAGAGAGGTTATCTTGTACGATGGAAAATAGCGACTAAGTTCCATCTTTCAGTCGCAGATGATTCCACAACTGACTATATGAACACCCTGTTCATAATTTCAATAAAATCAAGAATATTGATATTAGAAGAGTGATGTTATAAAGAAGATGGCAACATTATCACTTTCCTTATAAAAGGATAAAATAATGCACACAAAGAATTTTATGTTGGAATGAAGAGAACTGATTTTTTTTTAAATGAATTCATTTTATGAAGTGGTAACGGCTTTCTATATCTTTTAGTTGACTAATGCAAGTCTTTACCTCTGTACATTTTCTAACATATGCAGGTATGAGACGTATGATTTAGGTATGATACTTTTTCGTAAAAAAAATGGATGTCGACTATTTTTGATCTGGAATATTGTATTCATTCGCGTTTGAGCATTTTGGGAAACATTCTTTTTACTACTTTCAGAAACACAATTTTCCATAATATAAACTTTGAATGAGCTTACAAAATACTAAAAAGAAATGTTTAAAAAAAAAGATTATCCATCATGTTGGCGACTTCGTTTGCGCTTTGGTTCTGGACTTTCCATATAGCTCGCACGTATGTCAAAAAAAATTTACGAAATTTTAGCACCTATACTCGTCAGTAATAATTTGGTAATAAGCTACAAAAACTGAAAACTTCATAATATTAAACATTCAACAGTTGTTACAATTTGTCAATATACTAACTGTCTTAGAAATTTTGTGTGACACAGTTTCATAAACAGCTTTTTTGTAATGGCGTGTTTTGTTGAATTCGGCTACGCCTAATTCAACAAACTTCTCACTAATACAAAAAAGTCCTACTTCACGAACTTGTCTCATAAAAGAATATTATGGCAATTTTGTAAAGCAAAAAGAAGTTTCACTACAAAATGAACGAAGTCACCATCAAAATGCATTTTGACTGTCTAAGTGCTCATAAAAAAGCTTTAGCTCAAGCAATCTTAACAGTAACTAAGTTTTTGAGTTGTTTCACTTTCCATAATTCGAAATTAAAATTTATAACGGGGAACAGTAATATTTTTAGAACCAATCTGTTGTTAATTTCTGAAAAGCAACTGCGTTTTAATATACAGTTTTATGATAAATTAATGCAAAAAATTCATAAAACGTACAACGATCACTTTTGAAATAAATGCAAAAACACATCAAACTGGTTTTTTTATTCCGCATCTTTTGACATAAGTTACAAAAATAACACATCAAAGTTGGTTTAATGGACTGTTTAGTTAATTGAAAAGTTATGAAACTTACGTTTATTTCGTTTTTTATTCATTTTCTCGTTTTTTTTTCTTATGTGAGCACTACTGCAACTATTTTTCCCTTGTGTAAAAACACAAGCTCTATCACATAATGTAATAAAAATCTTAGCTTCCCATTAAAAAAAATTTTTGATGACGTCATAACTTTGACAACTTTGACGTGTTATTTTTGTAACTTATGTCAAAAGATGCGGAATAAAAAAAACAGTTTGACGTGTTTTTGCATTTTTTCAAAAGTGATCGTTGTACGTTTTATGAATTATATATATATATATATATATATATATATATATATATATATATATATATATATATATATATATATATATATATATATATATATATATACAGGGTGTCCCAGAGCTTTTAGGCCAGCAGATATCTCAGTTACCTGCGGAAAAAAAATAGAAAAAAATATGTGTCATAGGAGACCATAAGCACTTTCATGCAGCATAGCAAAATCCACCCCCTGGCGATCAACCCCTGAGAAACAACCCCTAACTTTTGTTTTTCAAATGGCACCCCCATATTTGTTTGGCTTCCACTTACAGCTCTTTTTAATTCTCAATCAATGATATATCATAATATGTAGTTGTGAAGATAGTCACTCGATAAAATTGAATTCGTTAGTGGGAACTATTAATTGGACTGATCGAATTAGTCCACATTGTAGAGACAAGAAAAAGTGGATGTTGAAAAAAAAGAGTCAATAAAATGTTAGAACTTTTTGTGCTTTGTTTTATTCCTACGGTATCTGGATGACAAAGTGGTATCAGTCGTGATATTGTTGTTGTATATCAAAATGCCTTTTACCTTCACTCCCAACGAATACGTTGATATGCTTTTAATTTTTGTTGAATGCCGAAAGAATAAACGTGCTGCGGAGAGGCTGTATGAGCAGCGCTTTCCTGATCGTCGACAACCAGGTCGCAATACGTTTTCGTATGTAGAAAATACCATGCGAACAGGATCATTTCCCGGAAAAACAGATCAAGCACATCCTACTCCTGTGCGAACTGAGGAAAATTGCATAAATGTGTTGGCCTACGCCGAAGCACATCCTCATATTTCGGTTCGTGCATTGGCGGTGGAGGTTGGGATCAGTAAGTCGTCTGTGCAACGAATTTTCAAACAGTACAGATATCATCCCTTTAAATTACATTTACACCAAGGACTCAGACCTACAGATTTCGAAAGACGACTGGCATTTATTGCTCACATGCAAGTTTTCATCCACGACAATCCCAACTTCCTCAATCAAATCTTGTGGAGTGACGAATAATAATGGTACTGTTAACCGACATAACATGCACTATTGGTCACAGGACAACCCTCGCTGGATTAGAGAAACCAATTTCCAAACAATGTGGGGTGTGAACGTGTGGTGTGGTTTACATAATGGACGACTCATCTTCCCTCATTTTTTCCAAGACACTGTCGGGCCACCGATATCTACATTTCTTGGAAAATTGTATTCCTGCACTACTAGAAGATATTCCAATTGAAGAACGACAACAAATGTGGTGGCAACAAGATGGTGCTCCTGCACATAACCATAACATAGTTACGACATTCCTCCATAATACTTTTCAAGACCGTTGGATTGGAAATAGTGGACCTTTTCGATGGCCTGCACGTTCTCCCGATCTCACGCCACTGGACTTTTTCCTATGGGGATATTTGAAACGAGTTGTCTTCGAAACTCAACCAACAAATATTGAAGATTTAACCCAGAAAATTTCAGAGGCTTGTAATACCGTTACTCCGGAAATGATTCGAGCTTCCTGTACTCGCGCGCTGACTCGGCGACTTGAAGCATGTGTGGCAAGTGCTGGCCAACATTTTGAACATTTTCTTTAGTATAATGTTGCAGTAACAATACAGCTGAGCGTATAAATTCATATTTCATTTGTATTTTTATTTTCCATAATTCTGCATGCCATTCTAGCTACCATGATACATCATTGAATGAGAAATGAAAAAGACTGTAAGTTGAAGCAAAACAAACATGGGGGTGCCATTTGAAAAACAAAAGTTAGGGGTGGTTTCTCGGGGATTGTTTGTCAGGGGGTGGATTTTGCTATGCTGCATGAAAGAGCGTATGGTCTCCTACGACAGGTATTTTTTTCAATTTTTTTTTCCGCAGGTAACTGAGATATCTGCTGGCCTAAAAGCTCTGGGACACCCGGTATATATATATATATATATATATATATATATATATATATATATATATACAGTGACCGGCAGAAAGTACGCATCATATGGGAATTTTTTTTATTAATAAATTTTGACAAATATTGATACTTGCAATCGCTTCTGCATCAAAAGAAACCCCAAAAGACGTTGTACAGTGCCGTTCGTCTTTTCGAGGTTGGCGGGAAATTTAAAAAAATTGAAAATTATTTCTCAAAACACACTTGTTTGTGAAAATATCGAGAAATGTTAATAAGAAAAGTTGTTCAGATTGACATTTTATAGCTATGTACAAGTTTGGAAAAAGATCTGAGATAAAAAAATAAAAATCAATTTTTTGTCACAAAAAAAAAATCTTTTTGGAAACATACATTTTTGACGAAGAAACTCATTAGTAAAGCCAACACTAATATTTCAAATAATGTTTTGTGAAGATTCGCAAGCTATTCCTATTTTATTCGGAGAAAATTTGAAATCTGTGATTTTGCAGTGTGATCAGCTGCTTCATAAGAAGTCACTGAAATATCTACAGGACATTATAATTCCGATACTTTTTATTATTAATTAAGAACCAAGTATCTACACAATTTCAATTTGAAATTCTTAATATGTCGTACGTGTAGAAATTTCGGAAGCGTGTTGATGACATCAAAATAAAAAGAAAAGTTCATATAAACATATGTCCGCAAGTTATTCGTTTCTAAGATACAGAGTGTCAAAGTTTAATTCTTATTTTAATTTTTTGTGGATAATTTCAAAATAATTTTTATATTTGGGTAAAGTTTGGTATCTGGGGATATTCATTATTCAGTTTGTGTAAAAAAGATATTCCTGGTAGAGGTCACTGCGAGCAACTGTTTTCGAGTTATTGAGATTTGAAATAATAGATGCAAGTGATTTTGAATGACAAGATATTTAAATTCAAAATAAATTCAATTAGAAATTAGTTTTTTCACAATTAACATAAAATTTGATTTTGTCATCGAACAATCATCCCAGGTACCAAACTTTACTCGAATATCACAAATATTTTGGAATTTATTCACAAAAAACAAATATAGGAATTAAACTTTGACACTCTGTATCTTAGAAACGAATAACTTGCGGACATGAGTTTATAGGAAATTTTTTCTTTTTTCGATGTCAGGAATATGCTCCCAAAGTTTCTACACGTACTTAAGAAACACCCTGTATATATATATATATATATATATATATATATATATATATATATATATATATATATATATATATATATATATATATATATATATATATATATAAGGATGGATTTAACGAGGGGCAATATATGGAAATATAAGTAAAAAAGTTATTGGGTATAACCCTCAAAATGTATATATATATATATATATATATATATATATATATATATATATATATATATATATATAAGTTTTCCTGAGAATGTTAAAAAAGAAGATGAATGGAGTTCCTGAAACTTTTTATTTGAGAAGCAAATTATTTTTTAAACCGATGGATTGTTTGATTAGCTTTCATACAATTTATGGACAAAATTTGTTATATTGGAATAATTCTTAACACACTTTTCATTTTTCTCCAGAATAGTTGCTGAAAACGAAATTACTTTTCAAGACACATCAGTGGTTTTTCACATCTGTCTCTGGTTACTTATTCAATCAAACGTCTTCTAGCTCAAAACCGTTTTGGTAAATATAGTTATTGGACTCCTTCAAATAGATATAACCGTCTATACAATCTACTGATTTCAAGAACTCTGTCAACTGACAACAAGCAGACATTTGAAGAAACATACGATATATTACAAATATTTAAATACACTTGCAACACACATCACACACGTCACTGAGTCATTGATCGTAAAGTAATAGACAAAAAAATTGACGAGTCAATATTGTCTCTACTATATAGGTATTGTACTTGAAACATATCCGTCTATTCCATTTCAAATATTTATTTAAACATTCTTACGTTCGTCCGGTGTGTGCTTTATACATTTCCGCTTTTTAATAAAACGATCATTCTTGGAATCACTAGAAATTATTTTAATAACTGTCCTAAAGATAAGCCTCGTTGCTGATTGGATTCGTAGAAACGCGGCGGTGTTATTTTTCCCGCTCTTTTGTACTTGCGATGTCGGTTAAGAAATCGAAAATTGACGAAAACTACAAATTCAGTTTCTGTATACTATATTTTCATAGAGGGTTGACATTTGTGATTGTATGTAAAGTCGCCTATTGTGGTATAGGTTCCCAATGTGAAATACCCTGTTAGAAAAAGTCTTATATCTTCTTTGTTCTTGATATTGAAGGTAAGATATTTTAGGGAGTAAGATAGTTTTCTGTAGTTTCGATATATGCTCAATAATCAACGCAATTAACAATTTGATTTTCGATGATGCTGATGTGAAATGAAAATTTGATATGCTCATATTGTGGGGTTGCGATTGTGAAATATTCCACAATAGGAATTTTTCTTCCACTAGATCGTTATCGCGAAGGCCTTCCATTATTTTCAAAAGAATGCCGAAAAAAAGAGTGCAGGAGCATCTGTAGAAAGATATGAAGAATGCCGTAGAAGCAGTGAGAACTCCAAACATGGGCTATTTGAAAGCTGCAAAACAATATGAAGTACCTGGTGCTACATTATGCAGACATTGCAAAAACAACAAAAATGTTATTGATATCAAGAAATATAACTTAGGGAAAAGTCCTCTTTTACCGCAAGAATTGGAAGCTAAACTTGTAGACTACATTCTTAAGGTGGAAAAATACGTTGCTTCAAGAATCTGCAGTGAAAATATGGCCAAGGGATTCCTGAAGAGATATGTTAACAAAATTAGCATTAGAAGACTAATAGGGACATCGGTTGCAAGGGCTACGGGATTCAATAAAGAAAGTGTGAACGAGTTCTTTGATCTGCTTGAAAAATTAATGGAAGATAAGGATTATTCTCGTAAGCAAATTCTCAATGTAGATGAGTGTCATATGTCTCGTCAAATATAAATCTTCCCAAATTTTGGCAATGAAAAGCAAACTTGAAATAGAAACCCTTACATCTGCAGAACGTGGATCCCTCAAACCATCTCTATGTGCCGTTAGTTTTATGAGATTTTCATGAAAATGTATACACGATCGATCTTTGAATAAACTCATTTTGCAAATTCTGGTGCTTCCTTGAAAAATAAATTCGAATTTTAAATTAGTTCATTTTGTGTATTCCACATTAGGAATCCATTTATGTGAACATTAAAAATGGTCTTTTTACGCTCTCAATTTCTTTTAACAATTAAAACTTGATTTTATATTTTTGTGACATGAAATATGTATCAATAATAACTAAAACTAGACTAATACAAGACATCTCGAGAAAATATTGAACATATAAAATGGTATTCCACATTAGGCAACTTTACTCTAGGTACTAAACAGAATAATACCTGCGATTAATGGTTTCTGTCATTTCAGAATGATACACGATTGAGGGTTATAGAAATGATACTATTGTCAGGTACTCTTACATTTTCTGGAAATGAAGTAGGTATTTTCTTATTTGAAATAAACTTTTCCGTATCCATATTTGGCACACCCCTGTATTCGTATCGCCTTTAATAAGTTGGTAGCAACGTTTCTCCTAACGAACTATACATAGTGTTTTTTACTTCTGAGAAAACCAATATAATAAACAGGGTGTATACTAAATGATGTCATTAATTTCTTGATTTCTTGTCATAATAAAAATAATTTAATATAAACGTGTGTCTTAACTTGCTGCGTTTTCGAGAAATGGGGTGTCAAAGTTTCATTTAAAAATAGGTATTTCCTCAATTACTCAAAAGTCTTTCTTGACGATTTTGATTTAACCTGGTGTGGTTATTAGCAGTAGTAAGGGGCTTCCTTTCATGAAATTACATTTCAAATTATAAGTGGCAGATGATATTGATATTTATAGTAAAAATCATTGTACGCCACCGATTTTCTCTAAGTTTCATATTTTTTGAGAATAAATTATTAAAAATAAAACTTTCTTTTATTGCCGTGAATTTGAAATTACTAAAATTTTTCAAATCAAAGCCAGTGGTGTAGAAATAGTGGTTACGCACCATCAAAGTTCAAATAGTTATGTGAATGATCTTTTTTACAGATACTCCATATTTTCTTCAAATTCTATTTAATTTTATGCAAAAATGTATTGCTAAGTTTAAAAGAAACAGTTGACAATAATAGGCCCAGGAACACAACAATCAACTAGTCCATCAACGACGAAACTAATAAAAGAGTTCAGGACGTTCAGGTATAAATAAATTAGTTACGGAAATCTATTGATTGATTAAGTACTGTTATTTCAAATCACGGCATTATAAGAGAGTTGTATTTTTAAATGTTTAATTTGATAAAAATATGAAACTTAGAGAAAAACAGTGGCTTGCAATGATTTTTACCATAATTATCAATTAGGTGACCCTTTGAGTAATTAATAAAAAACCGATTTTTTATTAAAACTTTCACACGCCGTCCCTTTAAAACAAATTGAGTTAGGTCACAAGTTTATATGAGTTTTTTTCATAAAATATGAAAAGGAATCACCGCCTGAAATTAATGACATCATTTAGTATACACCATGTATATTCCATGTTGATATTTCTGCATATCAATATTTTTCCTGGATACTTTTGCCTCACCCTATTCATATTCTGGACACCCCTGTACACCTTTCGTTTCTAACAAAGCGATGGCACCGGTTTCAACGGTGTGCCCAAGTCTATTGAATAAGGAACTAATCAACTTTTGTTTCTACATATTCATATCCCTCTATTACAAAAAATTTAATTCTAAGTTTTTACCAAGAATTGAGGTATTCGGCTCCACTGTGCAGCGTGCAAAAAGCCCAAGTTAACTTCTGAGTGGTTTGACGTACAGACATGGAACAAAAACCATTTTGAATTGTATCACAGATCATATTTTTTGAAATAAATGACGTTGTTATTGCCACATAGAGGGCATCAACTTGAAAATTTCAAATGGCATTGGTGGGTCAAGGGACACATCATTGGAAAGAACATATCTAAAGCTTTCAAACTAGACAGAATACTTTATTGCTAATGTTTAATCATTGATAAGAAGTGGGAATGAAAGTGGTCTCAAATTGGAGATTCATTCCCATAATGGGGACATATGACGAAAACCTATTTTGGGGTTAACTACAGATCAATTTGAGAAATCTATCGATTAGCCCAAAACCATTCAGTTTCGATAGCAGTACACCATGGTCTACTGTGTCGAAGGTTTTGCGAAAATTTCTATAAACAGTGTCTAGTTGATGTTTTCTTTCCACAGTTTCATGAGCATAATTAGTGAAAATAAGTAAGTTTGAGCTGATTGATTCATTTGATACAAAACCGTGTTGGAGTTACTGAATACTTTTCAATACATTGATAAAGATTCGAATATTATTTGTTTGAAAAGCTTGGTCGGTGCACTCAGTATTGATATAGGCCTGAAGTATTTAATTAGAATGTTGTTACCCGACTTGAAAATTGGTGTAATTATGGTTGTTTTCCATAACGATGGAAAACATTGTTAGAAATGATTATTGAATTGAAAATGTGAACTAATTGTTCCTTTAACAATCAGTCATTAACACGGACCTTGCTAAAGCCTTCGATTCAGTTTGCCATGAACTATTAATTTTGAAACTTAAGAATCTCGGAATAATAGACAAATACTTGAAATTTATTGAATCCTATACCTTTCTAACAGAATGCAGAATGTAAAGGTAGCTGGCAGTTTGTCAGAAACAATTCATGTAACTTCAGGGGTTCCGCAAGGTTCGCACATTGGGCCTATATTATTTTTACTTTTTATTAATGTTAAATCTGTGTTTCAATATTGTGATATCTCTCTGTATGCAGATGATCTTGAATTTTTTAAAACAGTGCAATCTACCGAAGATATTGAACGCATTCAGAGTGACCTTGATAACTTTTGTACCTACTGTGATACTAGTTTATTAAAAGTTAACGTGAAAAAATGCAATGTATTGAGATTTTAAAGAATGCGGCAGCCTGTTATTTGTAATTACCCAATTAACGATGCAACTCTTCCATCTGTCAATAGTTTAAGCGATTTAGGGATTATCTTTGATAGAGATCTCAACTTTAATGATCATGTCAATAATATTTGTAACAAAGCATTCAGAATGCTCGGGTTCATTAAAGGAAATACTCGCCATATAACAGACTGCGATGCGATAAAGACGTTATATTTTTTACTGATTCGGAGTGTTTTGGAGTATAATAGTGTAATTTGGTGTCCTTTTTATGCTTGCCATTAAGAAAGACTGGAAAAAGTTCAGAATCGTTTCACCAAATACCTAATATGGAAACTTGGCCTGCCATATTTTGGATTCAACCCGAAAATGGGGCTTTCTGTTTTTTATTTAATGTCACTTGAGGATAGATGTAAACTTGCAATGGTTCTATTTCTCCACAAAATAATACATTCTTTCTTTAATTGTTCTGCTCTTCTAGGAGAGCTCTGCCTTTCTGTTAAATCCAGAAGCTTGAGAAGTAATCGTATTTTTTCATTTGGCATACGGTTCCACAGAACAAACTATGGTTCGATGGCAATTAGTTGTAGACTTCAAAAAAATTTCAATATGCATTTTTCAGAACTTGATCTTTTTCATCTTTCACATTATAAATTTAAAAAAATGGCAGTTAGACAACTTAATCTCGCCATTGTTCAATAGACTTCTTATAAGTCATTGTGTAGATACTTATTTTTAGGTATATTACTTACCACTTAATAATGATATTTTTAGGAGTATAACTATATTCGAGTGTTTGAATGTTTTTTTTTATGTACGTTTTATATATTCTTTTATTGAAACTTCCTTTCGGTATTTTATAAAAATCTGTATTGTAAGTACTTGACTGAGGGAAATGAATGGGTTCATTTATCTTTAGGTAAATACATTTGTCCATTTCCAACTTTTTAATTTTTAGGTTTGTAACTTAACTCTAGTTTGTGTTTGACTGGTTTCTTTATCTGAAACTTACTTCATGTACCATTTGGGATTTTACTACAATTCTGTAGTGTACTGGACTAATAAATGAATTCTAAATTCAAAAAGTCACCACAAGCCTTGAGGACATAAGGTTCAAATCCGTCCACCGCAGCAGCTTTTAAAGGTTTGCTTTTTTATTGCATTTTCAAAGTTCACTGCAGTAATATAAAAAAAATCATGTCCTGCTGTATTATTCGTAGAAAAAGCTGAATTATAAGACGCTTTCACTGATGAATATATTGATAAAAAGAAATCTGCAAATGCGTCTGCAGTGCATTCTTCACTAATCTCTACCCCTTTGTCGAATAATTGCAATGTACCGGTATGATGTACCATTCAAAATATTTTCTGTCTGATTGTGCCACATCAAACCGTTCAAATTTATCGATCAAATCTGCACTCCTACTTGATATTTTCTTTTACATTTTGTGATAAAATTTTTTCAACGAATACCTAAAACTTTAGATGGTTGAACAAAGAATTAAATTCTCTTTTGAACCAAGTAGCCGAGTGCTTAAAGCGACATTCTTTCAATCATTTTGGCTGCCAGTCGACGATGGTTCAAACCATGGCGACTGCAGAATTTTTTTTGATGGCCCAAGAAAGTGCTAGGAATCGCACGCAAAAAGGTAAGACCCCGTTAAACCTTGGCTCGCACAAGTTTCGACTTCTGAGGGCTGCCGTTCGCAAGGGGACGACAGCTGGTTAACAGAAAAAACAATTTTAACAATTTTTAACAACCCCCATGCCATTTGAAATTTTTAAATTTATGTGCTCCTCTATCAAGCTATCACAATGTCTTTTATTTCGAAAAGTATATCGGCGATACCATTCAAAACGGTTTTTGAATGGTACTGGTAGAGTTAAGGTTGAAATTTGCCAACATTTTTTCTGTGTGGAATATCATGGAAGGTAGTAAAAATGGTTTAATTCTCTGATCTAGATGTCATAGAAATTTGAAAACCGAAGAAAAATATGACTGTTGCCACTGTCAAGACGTTATCCCAAAACCTGGTAGACCCAATACACAATTCGAAAACTAGAAATCAGTCGAAAAGTAATGAGTATGGTCGTTTGGAAATATTATTTTCTATTCGATAAGTTTGATCGAGATACAAAATAGTCCAACAATTCCTCATTACAGTGTGAAATTGCTTCTGAAGAGTACGATTTCCAATTCTTCCGACCTCCCTGATGATCTTAGAAGAGTGATATTGTCAAAAATAAAATATTCTAGGGAATTTCACACTAGTACGTTTTTCAATATGACAGATAAAATTCCCTAGGATATTTTTATTTTGTCTATTTCATCAATGTTACTTCGATTTATGTATCCGGGAACACTCGTGTTTCTTTATAATTGAAAATTGTATTCGTTTCAACCCTAAACCATATCAGAAAAGGTCTAAAAATGTCAGAGGTTTCCACCAGAAAATCATTTGTGGTAACACTGAAGAGGGGTACTGGAATCGTCCATTGGAAAGCTCATAGCCGCTTTCCAATGAGAGAGTTCCCTAATCGTTGCCAACTTCGATTTTTGTATGAAAACTAGGAAACTGATTGGATTCTTCATACCTTTATTAGTAAGCAATAGGATTGTATATGCCAGATTTTCAATGAAAATTTCCCTGGATATGGAATAAATGAGATATTGATGATAATTATTTTAGATTGGAATATCTCATTTATTCCTTACCCAGGAAAATTTATATTGAATATGTGGCTTGTACAATTCCATTGCTTACTAATGAAAGTATGAAGAATCCAATCAGAGTTTTCTAGTTTTTCATAGAAAAATGTCAAAAATCGAATTTGGCAACCATTAGTGAACTCTATCTTTGACCCAGTGGGGAGCTCCGAGTAACTCCGAGGAGCTCCTGAAGTGATCTCACAGACCACGAAAGAACGTGTTTCTATTAAGTAACATGTATTTCTGTCAATTGAACTGATTCTGAAGTGATCACAGGGGTAGTTCAGGGGTGGGATTCCGTGAGCCATGGAATAGGGCAGATGCAGGTGTCACTTGTCAGATGTCAAACAGATAGATTTTTGTCGACCAAAATGTATTGGAGGCCTAGCGAAAGAGATGCAATTAATTCATGCATCAATGGAATGAGCGATTTTCTGTGAGTGATACTTCTGAATAACTTTCTCCCTTATCTCATTTATAGATAAGAATCTCCAATGGAAACTGGACATTTAATAAATAATCAACTATCTAAATGAAAATGCAAATTTTCACTTTCAGATTTTTTCTTCAAGTTATATAGGGTCTTTCTCAATATCTATCAGATGTAGTTCAATGTCCAGCGTGGCTTTAGCCGCGGAAGTACTTGTTTTCTGATAGATATTACAAAAGAGCTACTTCAATTTTATCGTAGGGTTTTTCCATTTCCAGAGGAGTCATGTATTGATTCAATTTTCAATTGAGAATGTTTCTCTTTAAAACATGAATCCCTTCCAAGAGAGGTTATCTTGTACGATGGAAAATAGCGACTAAATTCCAACTTTCAGTCGCAGATGATTCCACAACTGACTTTATGAACATCCTGTTCATATTTTCAATGAAATCAACTTAGTTAATTATATAATACCATAATATTCAAGGTAACTATTGAGTATAAAATAGATACGCAATCAGTCGTACAAGGGTTTTCTTATGCAGAAGGATGAACAGAACTGATGGTAAGACCTAAGAAGTCATTAGTGTGAAAAGTAGGAATTGATTGGAATTTTAGAACCTTAGGAAATATCTTCCTTGAATGAAGCCGTTTCATAACATAGTCTTTCTAACAGTTCATGAGGAAATCTGTGTGACAGAAGAGACTGATTAATTAGTCAGGACACTTTAACAAAGCAAAACTAATGATGTACGATAAATTATTTTTCAATAGGTCGTGTCTTTACTGCTGATTGAATATCGAAATATAGTATCGGCTGCGGATATTTCATAATAGATCGTAAATATTCTACCGGTATGCAACCTGCAATAGGCGACTGACTTCCTGTTGCACGCTATTGGATTTCGAATCTGATAATGATTGGGACACTAATAAATCGTTTTGTGATCTTTAGTCTTGTGCAAGGACTCGTGCGCTGTGACCTATGAATAGTATAGTGGCACTTTTCACGGATGACTTGATCAAAAAATGGATTCTCATTGTTCTTCCTTTCCGGTCACGAAGGTTTTTTCCGAACTACAAACCACGGAATATTCACGTATTGAAATGAGAAGGTTAGGCAGAGTTGCCAGATGTATTAGACGATTTTTTTTAAATTTTCAAATAGTCATAAATAAGTTATTAAAGAAAGTCATCAAAAGTTTTCGTACAAAAAATGTTGATATTAGTAATTATATTTTCATGTGTAGCCTCAACATAATCTTTAACTTAATTTTCTAGTAATACATTCTATAGATTTTTTTAAATAACAGCTAGGTACAACTCTGAGATTCATCAAAGTACCTTTTATGGACGTATGCTAGAAAGCCTACCTGATCTGATGTCTTTTTTCCTATTGAATGATCATACAGTGTGACCAGAGTATACTCCGCATCATATGGGATTTTTTTCATCGATTGAATGAAATTTGATTTTGGCCACAATTTATGTTTGATCGAGATGAAAAACAACCAAGATAATTAATAGTAGACACGTGATTTGCATAATCTGTCAAATTTTGATTTTTTACCAAATCAATTTCGACAGTGAGGTTATTCTCAAAATATAGAAAAATGTTTTCCTTATTGCAATTTTTAGCCCGTATGTAAAGTTTCAATTGCATACGAATACGATAATTTTGATCTTTTGTAAATTTTTAAGTTGCGCCACTGTTGCATGGTGATACTCAACGCAATCAACACAAAACTCTTCAGTTTTGACAAGACATTTTCTTCAAAGTAATGCCATAATCAATCCAGGGCCATTAAAATTTGTTCACATGTTATCCAAGTTTGTTTTTGACCCTGTATAGGGTAACTTCATGAAATATCAATTTCTGAAAATGTAGTTTCTGGTAAAAAGAATAACCTAATTGAGACAAACAAGTACACATAGTGAGGTATATGCATAAATAAACGTTTATCTTCATGAAAAGTTAATCTAGTTTCAAAGATTGAATTTAAAACCTCTTTATTACAATTTGTTATGAAGCTAAGTAAAAATAAAGACATAGTAAGAAACTAAAAAAAAAACAAGCATATACCACTCATTAAAAATTGAAATTGTGGATCCTTGATATTATGTGTGCTAAATTTTAGATTATTCGTAGGATTAGATGTTGGTGAAAATTGAATTCAAAAATTCTCATTATTATTATTCCATTAATATCATGAACTCCTAGTATTGTCGTCACTTCTTAAATGTGTGCCAAATTTTGGATTGTTCAGAGGATTGGATGTGGGGGAAAATTTTATTTCAAAATTCCCATCATTGTTATTATTATTACATTAATTATTATGTTGTCAGTCTTTGATATGAGTGCCGAATTTTGGATTATTTAGATAGACTATTAGAAGTAGGTAAAAATTTAATTTACAAATTCATATCATTATTATAACTAATACATTCTTACGATGAAATTCTTGTATTTTCATCGGTCCTTGATATTTGTGCCAAATTTCAGATTTTTCGTAAGATTGGAAGTAAGTAGGTGAATATTAAATTTACAAATTCACATTATTATTACTATTATTAAATTATTATTACGATTGGATGTTGGTGAAGATGATTTTATTACATTATTATTTGTTAGTTTGTTAGTTAAAAATGCGTCTTGAAAAGGAAAAGTAGCCATTTATTATTTACGTGAAGTTTGCAAATAATTAATTGTACTCTTGCACCAAAAACTCAAGTTGGCCGTAAAGCATTTAAAAAAAAGATCGACATGCCCCTTCGTTAATAATGGCAATCGTCAAATCGCTTTTTGTTTGTCATGGTTGTTTTTAATAAATACTGTGTATTAAATAAAAAAAACATGCGAAGTATACAGGAAAAAAGGAAATTGTATTAATATGTGGTGGAAACATGTAATCGTGTAGCACCCAACATTTTTAACGAAAGACGTCTAGTTCAAAAGGTTCAACAATCAACTGAGTAGGATTATGACGAATTCGCTTGTTTTTTTTTCAAAAATCAGTCTTTTACGAGAAGATATTTTTTTTCACTTCAGTTCTCAGGTTGTTCACAGTTGATCTCTGGTGAGAGACGTGTGCAAAATCTCCAGTGTTTTTGAAATCCATTGAGCAGTAGCACATTTCTCTGTTGTCTGTAATGAGTAGAATTATTTGCTGGAAATAAGTTGTTACATTTATGTTAGTGGTTGACCAGTTGCCTGTTATGATTCATCTCCGATATACTTCCTTTCTATTATTAGCATTTTCAAAAGAAAATCATAATCTTTTTGAAAATGTTTTATGCAACTTCGAATTTGTCGGCAAAGAACAGAAATATATTTTTTCTACTACCTCACTAGAAAACTTTATTTTCGACCCCTACAGAAGGGAGGAAATTGATACTTTTCCTCCCGCCGGGAGGAAAATAGTACTTTTCCTCTCGATTTATCAGGAAGAAGATGCATTGAAATCAATTTTGACTCTTCAGCGAGATCTTTTGGCAGGTCGTCTTCGCTAGAACTCATTTTCAAAACTTAGAAGCAACTTAAAAGGGTAAACAACGTGACAGCTTATGACAACTGTTATGTTTGTATTACCAAACAACGCCATAGCAACAAATCGTTGTCAACACGATGACGACGACGCAACGCTTACTTAATTTTTTGTCATATAGCCGCATTATATAGTTCCACAACTTTCTGCAGTTGTTCCTATAGGTATGCACGCATTATAATTTTCAGGACGTTATAAAAATGACGACCTTAAAGGTAGTAGAAAAAACTATATACATACCTCAGGAGGAAAATGCTTTTCCTCCCGTGGATATTAATGCCCTATCCGCGGGAGGAAAAGCATGATTTTCCTCCCTTGGTATGTAAATAGCTATTTTTTACTTGAAAGGTAATTTACTTCAAAGTAGCTGTCAAGATCACTTCGTATGGGTGTAGGCACTTCAAAACCACTGAAATGTTATAATAATTACATGTAATTCTTTTATCGTTTCATTAATCCATTGTTCAGACTTTCATTCTCTAAACAATATATTATTAATATCTCTGCAGTTGATAATTTCGGAATTTCGAGATTACTTTTAATAACATGTGTGTCCAGTGTCCGTTGAACAGATATATCATACTGGTGATGAATTATTATTCTGTCAAATTGTAATAATGAATAAGTATTTCTCTGAATTCGAATGGGAAATTCTGATTAGATATCTATTCTGAAACCAGTTAGTGTATGGAAATGAGTGAAGCCTTAGGATAAAATTTCTTGTTTAAAGTTTTTTTCTGACTTTGTAGCTACAGATCTAAAATGTATGTATCGAGAAGGCCTTTGCTAGGATAAAAAACGAGACAATGAGCTTTCTATCAGGGATCCAAAATATTAATACTGAACGCTACATGAAAAACAGAAAAACAATTATATCCAACGTACTCTGACGGAGACAGAATAAATGGCTGAAAAAATTGCCAAACCTGACGAATATATTCAAATATCCCAATACCTTCGCCAAAATATGCCGAATGATACAAGTGCATCTGAGTCTGTTAATGTTATATTTTATGTGTATTTAAATGTGCATGATATGTTGATAAAAAGTTGTTGTCAAAGTATTTAATAAAGAGTCTGACCTGACATTTATTTCTTACGAGAATTATTATATTACATTGGTCCTTCGAACCTTGAAACACCCCTTACGGTGATGTCCGAAGAAGGTAATATCCAGAAAACATTGAGGTCTGTTAGGAAAGTACCAGAATCGACTGAAAACATGGAAAGAAAAAGGAATGACAGATCTTCGAAAAAGTCAAATGATAGTGACAAACATAATTCAAAGAAGACTAGAACAAGTATCCAGAGAAAACAGAAATTGGAAAATGAACTTCAAGCAATAAAAGAACTCAATGAAATTGAAGACAAGGAAGCTGAACTACAACGGCAGAAACTAGAACGGGAAAGAAATCGAATCAGATTAGAATGGGAATTGAAAACATTTCAACTCGATGATGAAGAAAGTGAGAAAGAAGAATCGGAAATATCCAAAACTAGTTATATCAAAAATTGGATAAGCAAGATCAAAGTGACTACAATAAGCGACAATGAACATGAAGATGCAGAATGTTCCAGAAAACCGACAAACAATAATGCTGACAAAATCAACTTTCTGGAAAAAATTGTCACGAGACAGTCACTCAATAAAGACTTGCCCTATTTTGGAGGAAATCCGTTAGAATGGCCTAATTTCATCACACAGTTCAAAGAAACAACAGCGTTAAGCCACTTCAGTAATCGAGAAAATGTTAGCAGACTGCAGAAGTGTTTAAAGGGAAAAGCCAGAGAAATTGCTAAATTTGTTGGAGAAGAGGTTTGGTAAAACCGAAGATATTCTAGACCAATTATTCAATCAGATCACATATATGAAACCGATAAGAGAAGAAAATATGGCAAACCTCATAGAACTATCAAATTGCATACAGAATACAACTGTAGTTCTGAAAAGTCTAGATTGCTCAGAATATTTGATAAATCCACAAATTATCAGAGAATTAGTAGAGGAATTACCAATCAGTTTGAAATTACAATGGGGAAAGTATGCTAAAAATTTGAATAAGAAAACTATTTCAATTGAAAATTTTTCAACTTGGTAGAAGAATTCACTGAAGAATTTAGTTATGTACATTCGAGCATCGAAAGAAGAGAAAAGAAGCAGAGATTTTTTTTTTACGAAAAAGTTGTTGTCAAAGTATTTAATAAAGAGTCTGACCTGACATTTATTTATTACGAGAATTATTATATTAGCCTCTAAAGCAGTAGCAACGAGTTTGAGCCTCTCTGCTAAACTCGATCGGTCAATCAAATCAATCAATCAAAAGTACTTTATTGTCAGAAGATACAAAAAATCTCATGGACAAAACTGACACTAATAGTTCTCAGTGTTTACAAAATTGCCTACTCAGTTCGGTGCTTCAAAAATGAAGTTTTTTGTTTCATCAAACTGTTTTGTTCATCTTTACAAGCTGTTGTTGGACTGGGTTTGTTTTGAGGGATTGCCTATGCAAAACATTAGAATGAACATAAATGAAATATAGCGATGTTTTCCCTCGCGATTCATTCTCACTGGTGCAGTATTAACATATCCATCAAACTACAGGGGGTGTGGAAATTCGTTGTCTGAAGAGTCTGAAATGCAATAATTACAAAAGGGTTATAATTCATTAAAGAAACACCTTCAGTTGACAAGGAACAGAGTTGCAGAAACTCCTATTGTTAGATAAAAAACAAGAACCATATTTCATTTCTGCTTGTATAACTATTAGGAAGGATTATCTTCCACCCATTCTATGATACATTATTTATGATTATTATTTACAATTTCGTCGTGAGCTCATTGTTTATTAGATATAATGGAAAAAGAGAACATGACGAAAAAAGATGCAAAATTGACTAGTGATTTATTCACTTTCTGGAAATTTATGTTCAATTCGTGAATAAGGAAATGTAAAACTTTTTTCTTAGTTATTTTATACTGGTGTGAAAGCCGATGAGTTGTACTTTTCTCATTAATACAAGCTTACATTTAACATGACGTATAATTGCATTTTAACCAGTTCAATCCAACCAATTGGTACACATAAGTAACTTCGATGTCAATGCACCCCTTCTTCTTGAAAAAATTCGAAAATAATGAAAAATATTGAATAGTTGCATAGTTTAAGAGCAAACAATGTGACCCCCTGCCCACCTGAATGCTAGATAGAGAGTGCGTGAGACGTGAAAGATGGCTACAAATCTCGCTAAAATAAAATCGGAAAATCCCGTAATGACAGTGGAAAACATCGAACCGTCGCATGATTCCTCTACTGTCCAGTTGAAGACTTGATAGAGAACGCGTAGGAATTCGTAAAGAATTCCGGCGGATTCGGACGTGGAAAATCACCACAAAAACATGTCGGTTGGGGAGGTCGTATCCCCGACGCCTCAGTCTCAGAACATATTGCAGAAACTCACGAAAAGTAAATTGGAAAAATCAGGAAAAATATTGAAAACCATCGAAGTCGAATAATTACCGTGGTTTGATATTTATGTATGTATGTATCCTTAAGTCGAGAAGCTGGATGGCAAGTGGTAGCAATTATACGCATGCCACTAATGTACCAACCTCTGGGCACCTGGTGCATCTAATCAGACAGATAATTGAATAAATTATAATGAAGAATACAAAATAAAATAAAAGAAAACAAACTTTTATTCGAAAAACAAAGAAATTCTAAAATATTTAATAATGAGGTTTCATTTCTAAAGCTTCTGAAAAAATATTAGAATTTTTGAAGTTTTTTTTCGTGCATTACATATTATTTTTCACGTTAATTTTTTTCATCGATGTGAAATTGAGTTTGGACCAAAATTACAGAGTAATTAAGTATATTAAATGATGAAAGATCAACTTATCTAGCGTTAAGAAGTGGATAATTTCCCTTAAACTCACAATAGTGAGTACTCTCATCATTTTACTAAAAATTATCAAGTTCTTATTTTTCACAATTTTTTTAGTCCTGAAGATGGAAATAAACATTTCCGAAAGCTTGGCATAATATCAAATAATTTTATTTATACTTCTTGGCATCCTCATAATTGACTGCAACCCCACAAACAGAAATCAGTCACTTGGTTTCGAAGTTCTTTCCTTAATAATGAAGGTACTCAGCTTCTTGAACATCAATATATTGTGTTCTCTCATTGTAAACATCAGTTGTATGTCCAGATATCTGATCCAACAGTAGAGTAAGGTGAAGAGAAATAAGATTGCAGTGAGAATAGTTAGTTAATCAATGAAGTCTTCAGACTGCGGTATTTCCAAAACTAAAGGTCATATCTTTTGTTTGTATATTTCGTTCGATCGAAAAACGTATGGAGAAAGAAAAATACTGATATGGATTTGTGGAAATTTTTTTCATTTTCGTCCTTTTTTTTGATTTTTTTTGTTTTACTCTGTTCTCGTATTTTTTTTCTTTAATTTTCTTAATTTCTTTTCTTTCTCCTTATTTTCTTTTTTTATTTTCTTTATTTTTTTTATTATTTTGATTTTTTTTATTTTTTTTTCTCTTTTTTTTATTTTTCAATATTTTTATATACAGGGTGGGTCACGGTCGATGGTACCTTAGACGTTTACGAAGAACGCGACATAGGATCATTCTGAAAATTTCGTTTCTAAAGTAGTTGCTCTTGGTCTATCGATCTAAAATATTTTCAGCAATGCAGCGTTGCCGCTTATACCAGAAAGTAGCAGCATCTTTGTTATTTCAAATGGGTCACCCTGTATATTACCGCATTTTTGAACTTGTCATTCTTTTCTGATTATCTCTGCCTCACACTCCCCTATACCTATCTCTAAAGGTTTTTGAGATATTGGTTATTTTCCATATTTTTTATCCAAAACATAGCTCGAATTGAATGTTTATTTCTGCGGTATTTGGATTCTTAGGAAGTTGCAATTTTGTGATTAGTTCATCAAGATCATGTACATTGATTCTGTATAGAAAAGTTTGTTCTGCGTTATACAAGGTCGTTCAAAATTCATGATCTTACTGCTAGATACTGCTAGATATATTCCTATCGTCGATTGAACCATCGACCTAGCGACTCATAGGCCGCAATAATCGTAGAGAAAATATTTTCAGACACATTCGAAATATCTAGTAATACATAATTATCTCCTTTCATATGAAAACTAGACCTCCATTTGTACATTAAAGCAAAATATCAACTTGTCACATGTCAAATGTCACATTTCAAACATTTATTGATGAAAATTTTGTTAAGTATTTAACATATCAATATTTCAGTTGTTATAAATAGTTCAGGTGAAACTATCGTTAGTTATTTCTTATGAATTGTTGGATGATTTTCATTTCTCGGTGTGTAATTTTCTTACCGAATCCTCCTCGTACTTGAATTAATTGCCGAAAATTTATCTCGTACTTGAATTTTCAAAGAAAATTCATCTACTCCAAAAATTTCCGGCAATAATTCAAGTACTTGGGAGATTACAAGTGAAAATTGCTATTATCTCGGAATTCTGGCTATTTAGGTATAGGAATATGATATATCAATTCGAAGGGAATTTAGTCATCTTTCAGGATATTTCATAATAAACAGGATGTTCCATTTAGAAAAACGCACTTTCAACCCTTTTCGTATCTAGCAATAAGATCATGAATTTTGAGCGACCCTGTATAACGCAGAACAAACTTCTCTATGCAGAATCAGATATATGTACTGTGAATAATAGAGGTCCAAGGATAGAGTCTTGGGTGACTCCTGGAGTAATTGGAAAATGATAAGATTTCCTTCCATAAGAAATGACATACTGTGTACGATGCGTCAAATAGTCTCTGACCAGTTTGACGGCTGTAGCTGAAAAACCAAAACACCTCAGCTTATCACAAAGTGACTGTGATTTGAAAACTTTTTTATCAGTAATAAATTTGGTGATTTGATTTTTTGAGAAAAGTGGTAGGAGGCTGATAGGTCGCCGAGTGGGAAATATGTATCTTTTTTTGGAACAGGTTACACCCAGCGTATTTTCTGTATTGTGGAAAAGTGTCTGTATTTTTTAAATGAGTAACAAGTCAACTAATTTCAGCGATATAATCTATTTGAATATTATGAGAATATTATATTGATCATATCCCATGGAAAATGGTTCAAATATACAGGGTGTCCGGTAAACCTTGTACAATATTGAAACTGGTGATAGACCAGGTCAGGACTGTTCAGAATAACGAAATTACACCTCAGTAAAAGTCTCAGCGTTTTAGAGAAAATGAGCATTTTTCAAATTTCTGGAAAATCACTACTTCATCTTGGATTCTTGAGTGCCATGTCTAAAAATTGGAACCAATTCAAATATCTGTACTGCTGAAGATTACTGATGAGTGATGCTTTCAGACATACAAAACAGTTTTTCAGAAAACGATAAAATTTTCTAAAAAATGAGGTAAAATGCCAGATTTGAGTTTCACCAATTTTTTGAACAACAGTTTGACATTATTGTTTGAAAAAAAAAACATTACCAAGTGAAGTGGATATTCATTACAAAAGAATGCCCAATTTGTCCAGACTCTACCATGGTATGGAACATACCATAATTATTTTCGGAAGGAGTAGAATTTCGATAATATTAGAGTGTGATGTTATTCTGAGCTAAAATCAACTCCATTAGACATTTAGTCTTTTATTTTCATCCTATCAAGATGAAATGATTAAGTAATTATGAGTAATAAGGAATCAACTACTTGGAAGCATTCAATGAGATGTAAAGAAGTAAATACTAATTCGACGTTTTTTTTGAAGCAACATACACTATAAACCACAATAACGATTATTCAACATCGCACTGAATAATATTACAAAAATGTTATTTTCCATCCACTCGTACGCAGAGACATCTCTTCAAAAAGAACCTTTTCAAATGCGTTATAGGTTATAGCCCCCAAATCAGCGATTCTCTGAGCGGCATTGTGCAATCGGATATCGTTCTGCATAAAGCGCTGCTGCAGCAGTAGCACTACCTCCACATTCACCATAAATGTAGTGCATATGCGCATATTCTCAAGTAGTATAACGTGTGTCTGGCAAGACAAAGAAATAAATACCACTGAATGAATCAATCAATGCCGTTGATTTTCCATTAGTGGGTTTAGATATGAACAATTATGGCGCTGACTTTGTAGCCCCTTGTTGCTACAACCTGTATGCTTTGTCTATTCACACTGGGTCTACCTACAACGGACATTACACGAGTATTTGTAGACATCCCTACACAGACTCGTTGCACTTATACAACGACTCTCGTGTTTCTCCCATCACCACCATATCAAATTCTCTGGTGTGCAAAGAGGCATATCTCGTTTTCTATGAGTCATGCTCATAGGTTTTCCTTTTACTCTGATATTTATTTAACATTTATTGTACTTTTTATAACGTTTATATAAATCAGAAAAAATAACTACATTTTTAAATCAAGCGGAATAATTTCAAAAAACTACAACAGAAGTCACAAGTTGTTCAAACAAAATGTGACAGTAACCTAATACATTTTCTCGATTCTATTTACAGAAGATACGTTCATGCACAATGCTGTATTTTAATTTTTCATACGGAAACTATTGCTTCTTCGGACACAGCACATGAGTTAGACATAAGTTTTTAATTTTCTACAAGGATTCACCTCCTAAAAAATTTTGCCCTTATTTGGTTAAACTCTGTATATCTGTCAGTCTCTGAAACTCCACTGGACTCTGGAAGTTGGACAATTGCGACATTTATCACAGGAATTCGTATTAAACGGTGCCATGTCGGATAATCGACATTTCATTTCGATAATTTTATTAGGCTTAATTGCATGAAAAATTAATTTTATTGACATACTATTTAATGCTACCAAGCAGTCTATTCTTTATTATTAATAATCATTATCTTTATCTTGATAAAATCGAAATCAAATAATTTCTGGGCGAAAGTATAAAAGTTGATGGAAGCTTAAAATAAAACCGCCTAATTCAATGAAAATCACTTCCTCAAAAAATAGTTATAGTTTGTTTTGTACCATGGTAGACATGACATGACTCTGGACAAAATGATCATTCTTTTGAAATGAAAATCCACTTCCAATTGGTTATGTTTCTTTCAGACAATAACGTAAACCTTTTTTTAAAAAAAATTGTTGAAACTCAAATCTGTCATTTTACCCTCATTTCTTGAATTTTTTTTTCACTTTCTGAAAAACTGTTCTGTACGTCTAAAAGCATCACCCATCAGTAATCTTCAGCAGCAAAAATATTTGAATTCGACTCAATTTGTATACATGGCACTCAAAAATCCAAGGTTAGGTTGCGATTTTCCAGAAATTCTTAAAATACCCATTATCTCGAAAACGGTCATATTTTTACTGAGGTGAAATTTCGATATTCTGAACAGTCATGACCTGGTCTATCACCAGTTTCAATATTGTACAAGGTTTACCGGACACCCTGTATAAACGAGTACTCAATGTTCTGGAAACAATTTCAATTGTTATTTTGTAAAGAGAAACATGCTTAATTGAAAATTGAACCAATACATGACTCCTCTGGAAATGGAGAAAACCTACGATAAAATTGAAGTTACTTTTTTGTAATATCTAACAGAAAACAACTACTTCCTCGGCTAAAGCCACGCTGGACATTGAACTACACCTGATAGATATTGAGAAAGACCCTATATAACTTGAGGGAAAAAATCTGAAATTGAAAATTTGCATGTACGATGGAAAATAGCGACTTATTCCAACTTTCAGTCGCAGATGATTCCACAACTGACTTTATGAACGTCCTGTTCATATTTTCAATAAAATTCAATTGTTATATTTCAATACCCTTGTAACACCCGGTATGTATGTACCTATAAATATTATTCTACTTTTGTTGTTTAGTTGTGACAGCAATTTTTCATTACCAGTTTTGAAAAAGAAAGTAATATTTGTATGATATATCGATGTGCTTGTTTCGAACATAGGTGTGCAATGGCCGGAAAGATTTATCATTTTAATGAATAACATGAACATTTAATATTTCTGGTTGCAAACGTCCTTCGAAAATACTAGTATGCCAAGATTTGATCAATCACACAGCAATTTTTACAAAATCGCTTGAGAGCAGAAAACATTTTCAGAAAAAGAGTTTATTGTTTTCTTATTTTTTCGCCGTGAAAGAAAGCGTATTCGTACCTCCTTTTAGACTTTTCAGGTAGTAATTTCAGTGATTTAATTTTGCGGCCTCTTTATTCCTAGTGGGAGTACACTGGTTATCACTCTGTCAATCTTTCCATGTTTTATGGAATTTATAGATACTATTTTACGATATTTTATATAAAAAGTTTAATGTTGTTTATGCAAAATAGACTATCCAAAAAGTTATGTGGCGTTTTGGCAATACCTATTTATTTCGAAGCACTCTCTGAAAAATTCCATAAATGGCATTCTAAGAAATATTCCTGGTACTTTTGAGAGGGTCCACCAATCTATGGTGACGCACACAACCGCAATCATTAAAAGTGGCTGTGACCATTTCTAGAAATTTGTCTGACTTGTTGATCAAAACATTTAACATTATCCTTATTTTCTATAAACCCCGTTATATGCGAAACTTATTTAGTCTCGAATTCCAAAACTGCATTTGAATATTTCACACTATTTTCTCTTTAATTTTTCTGCGATACAAAATTTTTTTGGAAATCTTCAAAACCGGAAAATTAAACGGAGTACTTCAAAAGAACAAATACTTTTGTGGAAAACATTAAATACCATGTCAGTAACATTTCCGATTTTTGCACGAGAAAGTTTATCACTTGCCTTTTAATAATGGCGAACAGAACCGAGATTTTATGTGATGAACGAAAAGCAAGGTTGGCCTGATTTAATTTTTACAATAATGTCGTAATTGGAGTTGTATTTCTGTTGATGACCCTGCAATGGGTCTGTCAACACGAAATACATTCTCTTTCAATCAAGGTGACATCACCATTTCTGGGATTATTTATTCAATTTCTTCAAGTACACTTTTGAAACTGACTGAAAAATTTGCTCGATTCGTTTAGTTCGTGCATGGAAGTCGTGGTATAAAGTGACGAATATTAGTTGACAGATATTTTGGAATAAATGACTATATATTTTTTTCTGTTCCCATTTATAATTATTTCGATCATCTAGTGGGACTTCCATTTCCTATAAACACGGATTAGTTCGGAGTATGCCCATCTACTCTGCTTATCACATTCTTGTTCATAGCTCTGAAGTAGAGGGGACTCAGTCAAATATGGTTTTCTTCAGAAAATCTGAACTCACAGTGAAAAACATCACTACAGCATCATTACTGACTTACTTCTCTGAAATTTTGCTGAACATCTTTTTCTCAGGACCCTTTCTTTCAATCTCGCAATATCGTTGAGTAGGGTAGTAAAGGATTTTCATGGTCTGAAATAATTTGATGAGATGAGAGATTGAGAAATATAAAATGAAGAATGTTAAAACAGCAGCTTAGAAATTTAAGATTTCGAAAATAGAGTGTGAAAAAATATTTGAAGAGTTCAAGTTGATCACCCGAGGAATACAAAAAGAAAATAAAAAACTGGAAATAAAACCTAGAACACAAACTTATGGAGCACCTATTTGTCAAATATATGTTTTTTTATATTCTTTCTTTCTCATGAGAATCAAGGGAAGGTAAGTAGGAGTCGTCGTTTTCTGAAACAATTCGAGGTTGTATTACTGCCCTGCGAAACTTCTACCTTTGCAATCATTTCCAAAGCATGGCTGTTTCTTGAGAGAGTAACCCCTGTTAAATTAGAGGAGGGAATGGAATTTCTTCCCACTGCTTTGCTGAAAAAAATACTGAACAAGACTAATAAAACAAGTGGGTATCTAAAACTACAACTTGAAAATTATTAAGTTGATTTTGAAAGGGAAACTCTTAGGTCATTTGTCAAGAAAGTTAGGTGATAGGGAATATTTATCTATTACCTAACTCTTTCTTCAAATACTTTTCTTTCACATATTTGACAAGAATCAGTTTTGCGAACCAATTCTTAAGTTCTATAACTCACTTCTAGTCCCACTTTTTGGTCTTCAATTTAATAATTTCCTTTTCATATTTATTTTTCAATTCCATTACATTTTCTTACTCTTTCAGTTATTATAATAATGATAATAACATGCATTCATTCATCCTCTCAAATGGTTTACATATAAACAATTAACAAGAATGATGAATGGGCGGTGTTCAGGTATGTATTAAAGCTTTGACTTTTTTTTTGACAGTCAACGTAAACTACTTTTTTTTACAGCCAACGTAAACTTTTTATTAATCGTCTGCAGATTATCTATCAACCGTTTTTATGGACTCTTCCAATTACGTTTTTGCCTCTTATTCATTTCATATATTTCACCCTCCTTCACAGAAAACGAGGATGAATTGATATCTAGTTAGCCTAGACCAGTTCCCTGCATAAACAAAATATTGTAAAGTAAACCAGAGTTACGCAATAAATTAAAAGAAAAAATATGTCCACCGAAATTATGAAAATCGAAAAATTGGAGTATCCAGCCATCATCAAGTACCTGTATTTAAAAGGGTTAAGAGGTAAGCAGATTTACGAAGATATGCTTAATACCCTTGGTGATCAATCTCCTTCGTATGCGACCGTGAAAAATTGGACTGCAAGCTTCAAAAGAGGTAAATTCAGGCAGTTCATGACATGATTTTAACAGACCGTCGAATTGGGCTAAAACGTATATCTGAAGCACTGAATATTTCATACGAACGCGTTCATCATATAGTTCACGTCAATTTGGACATGAGAAAATTGCTGCAAAATGGATCCCCAAAATGTTTGAATGTTGACCAAAAGCGTGCAAGGGTAGTAGCATCGCGTTCGATCTGTGCTCGATTTGAAAACGATGTAGACTTCTTAAACCGAATTGTTACTATGGATGAGACTTGGGTACTTTTCTACGATCCAGAAACAAAGCAACAATCGATGGAATGGCGACACTCCGGTTCTCCAAGACCTAAGAAGTTTCGTGTCCAAAAATCTGCTGGAAAAGTTCTTGCTGCAGTTTTTTGGGATTGCCATGGAGTAATCATGATTGATTTTGTGGATAAGGGTAGAACAATAACTGGAGATTACTATTCGACATTACTGACCACTCTAAAAATTAAAGAGAAAAGACGCGGAAAGCTATCCAAAGATGTTTTGTTTTTGCAGGACAACGCCCCTGCACACAAATCTCATGTTGCCATGCCAAAAATTCCTGATTTAGGGTTTGAATTACTAGAACACCCTCCTTATTCACCAGATTTGGCTCCGACCGACTATCATCTCTTTCCTCAACTGAAAAAAAGTTTAAAAGGTCGTAAATTTTCTTCCAACGAGGAGGTAATAAAAGCTGTGGAAGTCTGGTTTGCAAAGCAAGAAGAAACATTTTTTTTGAAAGGTCTAGAGACGTTGCAGGTTCGCTGCAATAAATTTATCCATTTAAGAGGAGAATATGTTGAGTAATAAAATATTTTGACATTGAAATTTTGTTTGGTTCTTTAGTAGGATTAGGATTTTTCAATATATCCTCGTATAACCCTCACAGTTTTTCAAATACCATGTCATATCACCTTAAGTTATCGCATACGTATTCATCCATAGGAATAACGAAGTTTGTTTATTCAGTGCGGACATGAACAGTCCTCAAGACACACAACAATTCAAAATTTCTTTTGATTTTTTATGTTGTTTTTGGTAATGAATTCTACTCAAAAATCAAATATTTGATATATATATATATATATAAATGTATGTTGAAAATCGAATGTCTACTATTTATAATAAACTCATTCAATAACTTCGTTCTCTGTAACTGAAGAATATTTGGTTGAAGTTCCCGCCATCATGTGGACGAAGAAGAGAAACATTAACTTTTATTTTGTGTATAAATGAGATAAAAATACATCCATGACTTAGTTTCCAATGTTTGGTAATTCTTTGTGAATATCATAGTGAGAACTGAGGACCATTTGAATTTTCAGTAATGTTTGCCTCTTCTAGTCGTCTGATAGCTTCAGATTGATTCTGAAGAACACATGCTTCAATCTTCTTCCTCTCCGAGATACAGGATTAAAATATACTTATTAATCAAACATCAATTATAAAAAATGAGTCAGCCTGAACAAGATATAGAGAAGAACTGTACTCTTTGTATTTATGGTAGTCAATAGCCAAATTCAAACAGTGACAAATTTATCGGAATAGGAAAATAAGAAATTAAGATATATAACCCTGGAATTCATTCAAATATAAACTTTCATAGAAATTAACATTGAATAAACATTTGGAATATCTTTATTGTGATTCATTCTGAACACCTGTTGACATCGTTTAAGCGGACAAACATAGATAATATTCCTGGTTATTTATTGTATCTTCTTTAGGCCAATCACTTTAGCCAAAATAAGGATAAAATAGGAAAAGAATGCAAACTTTCAAAAACGTTCCATTTTTGTGCTAAATGAAACAATAAAAATTCGCGGCCTCGTACAAGGTCTGCGACATATAAAAAAATGTTGTAGAGAAAAAAGGCAAAAGAGTCGCAAAATGACGAAAACAAAAAAAAATCATTCTTTATCGTTTCCCAATTTTGCGACCATTTGCAAGTTTGGCATTCGAGTATATAAATTATTTATTAATTTTTATTTTACTAACTCTGCCAAAAAAATCTTAAAGAATCGCATAAGTCTCACCGAAACTTTGCCACCTTCGCCGAAGTTGGCAACATACTTTTTTGTTCATTTTCCACTGAAAAATTTTATTTGCAACCTGAATTGATTATGGAAATAATCAGGAAGAATCATGAACGCAGGGAGTAATTTTCCAGGAAACGCATTAAATTTGCCACACCACAGATTTCGGGAACTTTGTCAAATTCGAAAAGAATGAAAAAAAATGCAAAATTGTTTTTCTTTTATTTGACAATATTCCCGAAATCTGTGACGTGATAGTGGCCAATTTTATATGTTTTCTAGGAAATTACTACTTACGTTTCCGACCAACTCAAAAAACGTATTTCAGCAACATTTTTTTTTCGTTTATTTTACACTCAAAAATTTAGTTTGTTACCTGAATTGATTATGGAAATATTGCAAAAGTTTTTTGAGTTGGTCGGAATCGTAGGTAATAATTTCCTAGAAAACATTCAAACTTTGCAACATTCAATATTGTCAAATAAAATAAAAATGATTTTACATTTTTTTTCATTCTTTTCAAATTTGACAGAGTTCCCGAAATCTGTGGTGGTGGCAAATTTAATATGTTTTTTGAGAAATAACTGAATACGTTCCCGACCAATCCAAAACTCTGGATATATTCAATACCTACATGCAACCAAAACCTACAATTCACAGTAGAGAAAGATAGCTATAACCATTTCTTGAATAAAAGTAAGATAGTTAGACAACCTTATGGGATCAATATTGGATTGATTCGGAGGCGGCATGTAGAAGGCGTCAGTGGTTTGGCCTCCAAGTCATGTAGTAACTTGATTGAAACAATGTTACAGCATTAAAATCAGGGTTCCATGCATTAAAATGACGTCAAATATTCAAGTTTGTAACCATTCACGCTAGATGACACTCGCGTTTGGGTCCAATAGCGATTCCACAGGCATTGACAAACTATCTTACTTCTATTTAAACAATGTCCTAGCTCAGTTCCACTCCTAGACATGAAACTGACTAGAACACAGAAGTCAACAAAGTAGTAGGTAGGTAAACAAAACTCACTATTAGCAATAAACTCAAAAATTACCATTCATATCACCCAAACAATATCAAAATTAATATGATCACCATCATGAAAACAAGGGTGGAGAAATTAACTAATCCCTCTCTGAGAATTGAATGTTCGAATGAACTAAATAACATTCTTATCGAAAATTCCTACCCAAATTCTTTAGTCAATAAAATTATTTTCAGTAACCCTTCTTACCACATGCCTACAATTTTAAATTCCCCAGACAATATCATTGTGAATAGATTAATCTATAAAAGCTTACCTCACATTCATCAACTGACTCCAAAATTGATTAGGTTCAGTTATTAAAAACAAAAATATTAGAATAACAAAAACAAACATAGAAACTGTTTTAAATCTTCATACTAAATTGAAGTATTGTTTATCAAATACCATGTATATTCAGAAGAAAATATTTTATGACACTACTTGGCAGAAGCCCATTAAACTAATAATAAAATGGATTAAGCAATCCAGACTTCTGCATTTAACCTATACAATAGGTATAATCGTCGGCAAGTCTCCAACAGAAAACAACTACTGCCCCCTACGACCATTGAATTATATCTGTTAGATTCTTGGCAAAGTATTCTACAAGAACTACTTTGCAATGTTCTCCCAATCTCAACGCCAAAACATGTCTCAACCCACACGAGGGAACACCTACGGACCGGTTTCATGGTTCCTTGCCAATCATCAGCGCAGGGTAGCTCACCCAACGCAATCGAAAAATATCTTGACCCCAAGATTCGAAGAGCACTCCGACTATGGTGTCGACTTCGTCTGAAGCCAAATAAATTCAGAAGAAAATATTTTATGACACTACTTGGCAGAAGCCCATTAAACTAATAATAAAATGGATTAAGCAATCCAGACTTCTGCATTTAACCTATACAATAGGTATAATCGTCGGCAAGTCTCCAACAGAAAACAACTACTGCCCCCTACGACCATTGAATTATATCTGTTAGATTCTTGGCAAAGTATTCTACAAGAACTACTTTGCAATGTTCTCCCAATCTCAACGCCAAAACATGTCTCAACCCACACGAGGGAACACCTACGGACCGGTTTCATGGTTCCTTGCCAATCATCAGCGCAGGGTAGCTCACCCAACGCAATCGAAAAATATCTTGACCCCAAGATTCGAAGAGCACTCCGACTATGGTGTCGACTTCGTCTGAAGCCAAATAAATTCAGAAGAAAATATTTTATGACACTACTTGGCAGAAGCCCATTAAACTAATAATAAAATGGATTAAGCAATCCAGACTTCTGCATTTAACCTATACAATAGGTATAATCGTCGGCAAGTCTCCAACAGAAAACAACTACTGTCTGGATTGCTTAATCCATTTTATTATTAGTTTAATGGGCTTCTGCCAAGTAGTGTCATAAAATATTTTCTTCTGAATTTATTTGGCTTCAGACGAAGTCGACACCATAGTCGGAGTGCTCTTCGAATCTTGGGGTCAAGATATTTTTCGATTGCGTTGGGTGAGCTACCCTGCGCTGATGATTGGCAAGGAACCATGAAACCGGTCCGTAGGTGTTCCCTCGTGTGGGTTGAGACATGTTTTGGCGTTGAGATTGGGAGAACATTGCAAAGTAGTTCTTGTAGAATACTTTGCCAAGAATCTAACAGATATAATTCAATGGTCGTAGGGGGCAGTAGTTGTTTTCTGTTGGAGACTTGCCGACGATTATACCTATTGTATAGGTTAAATGCAGAAGTCTGGATTGCTTAATCCATTTTATTATTAGTTTAATGGGCTTCTGCCAAGTAGTGTCATAAAATATTTTCTTCTGAATTTATTTGGCTTCAGACGAAGTCGACACCATAGTCGGAGTGCTCTTCGAATCTTGGGGTCAAGATATTTTTCGATTGCGTTGGGTGAGCTACCCTGCGCTGATGATTGGCAAGGAACCATGAAACCGGTCCGTAGGTGTTCCCTCGTGTGGGTTGAGACATGTTTTGGCGTTGAGATTGGGAGAACATTGCAAAGTAGTTCTTGTAGAATACTTTGCCAAGAATCTAACAGATATAATTCAATGGTCGTAGGGGGCAGTAGTTGTTTTCTGTTGGAGACTTGCCGACGATTATACCTATTGTATAGGTTAAATGCAGAAGTCTGGATTGCTTAATCCATTTTATTATTAGTTTAATGGGCTTCTGCCAAGTAGTGTCATAAAATATTTTCTTCTGAATTTATTTGGCTTCAGACGAAGTCGACACCATAGTCAGAGTGCTCTTCGAATCTTGGGGTCAAGATATTTTTCGATTGCGTTGGGTGAGCTACCCTGCGCTGATGATTGGCAAGGAACCATGAAACCGGTCCGTAGGTGTTCCCTCGTGTGGGTTGAGACATGTTTTGGCGTTGAGATTGGGAGAACATTGCAAAGTAGTTCTTGTAGAATACTTTGCCAAGAATCTAACAGATATAATTCAATGGTCGTAGGGGGCAGTAGTTGTTTTCTGTTGGAGACTTGCCGACGATTATACCTATTGTATAGGTTAAATGCAGAAGTCTGGATTGCTTAATCCATTTTATTATTAGTTTAATGGGCTTCTGCCAAGTAGTGTCATAAAATATTTTCTTCTGAATTTATTTGGCTTCAGACGAAGTCGACACCATAGTCGGAGTGCTCTTCGAATCTTGGGGTCAAGATATTTTTCGATTGCGTTGGGTGAGCTACCCTGCGCTGATGATTGGCAAGGAACCATGAAACCGGTCCGTAGGTGTTCCCTCGTGTGGGTTGAGACATGTTTTGGCGTTGAGATTGGGAGAACATTGCAAAGTAGTTCTTGTAGAATACTTTGCCAAGAATCTAACAGATATAATTCAATGGTCGTAGGGGGCAGTAGTTGTTTTCTGTTGGAGACTTGCCGACGATTATACCTATTGTATAGGTTAAATGCAGAAGTCTGGATTGCTTAATCCATTTTATTATTAGTACCATGTATATTGTTCAAACAAAACAACTGTTGAAGATTGAAGTGATTGTAGAAGGAATATAAAATCGTCAGTCAGGTTATTGATGATCTGAGTTCAATCTACACTCATATTCTCCACAAACATAGTAAATTGAATTCATGTACCGGTCCTCCAAGAATATTTATTTTATTCCACCTGTATATTGATTTTCATTCTGTCGAAAAGTTGCTAACAATTTTTTGGTGATTTCATTTCAGTGAATATATATTTTCAATGGGATTATTTTATCAATAATCACACCTGTATAGACCATCTGCGGCTGACGTCACAATCTTCAAGGTGAGTTGGAAAATAAGCATTAATGTCAGTTGTATGTTTTATATTTGTTTCGGTTCTAGTTAAAGTAGTTGAAGCTTTTTGTTTCGTTATACAATGCTTAATTTCTCTGTATGGTAGTGAATTGTGGCTGTAATGGACTGGGAGATAAAGTGGGATTTTATAGGATTCCGTCAGGGTATGACAATCATTAAAAACAAAATGATCTAGCCAAGACAAGAACAGATTTGTCAGACACTAATCTAAAATATGGACAATATTTGGATACATTACTGGTGGCAGGTCGGCAATATTCCTGAAACAATCTTTCATACAATATGGATCTTTATATCCTATACATGAAACCATTTCCGTATGTCTTCGACCAAGGACTTCATCCAAGTTTATATCATATTCACTTGCCATTGGTCTTTCAGAAACGAAGAAATGTAGCACTCAAAACTTAAGGAAAACAGACTCGCAAATAATTCAATTTAACTTCATCAGCACAAATTTGAAATGAATGATGATGATGATGCACTGATGCACTGCAAATTATTTCTTGTAGAAAACTTTGCCAAGAATTTATCAGATATAATTCAACGGTCGTAGGGGGTAGTAGTTGTTTTCTGTCAGAGACTTGCCGATGAATATACCTCTTGTATAGGTTAATGCGGAAGACTGGATTATATAATCCATTTTCATTATTAGAATAATAATTATGTGAAATCTCACACTTATACAACTTATTCTTATTTCAAAGATATAATTGAAACATAATATAGCCACATAATTATTCCTTGAATATGGTTAGGTACTTTCAGGTACTTTACATGTAGGTAATTGGATTACAAATCCCCTTATTAATTTATTTGATTTTATTTCCAATTACTTATGATCATGGGCATTCTACAAGATCTTATAATCCTGATTCACATGAGTTCCTTTGAATTTTTAATGAGGATAGCACATTAAAACTTGGAAAAAGCTTTTGAAACACATTTCACACATTTAAAATGCATGGAATCAGTTTGGATCGTTATCCTCCAAGTAAAGAAGGCACGCCCACTTTATCACGTGCCGCAGAATTGCCAAATCATCGAAACTTTGGAAGATTGGGGGGGGGCACTGTCCCCTCCTTAGGCTACTCCACTGCTTGATACTTGCACTGCACTGTTTGGAACCTTTGGTGTAATAATAATTATATTGTAGTTTATCCCAACACCAAACTGCTATTTTTAACACTTCGACACGTGTTTCAATCACCAAGTGATCATCTTCAAGAGGAATTAAACCGATCTAATCTTCTTCTTGAAGATGATCACTTGGTGATTGAAACACATGTCGAAGTGTTAAAAGTCTTGATAAAAAAAAATAAACAGTTTCGAATGCTACACTCAAAAAAAACGAAACAAATTCATTGAATTGGCCATCCCTGACAACTTCCCAAATAAAAATCTCTCACCTACATATATTTATAAATATTTATCGAATTTCTTCGAATCGTCATCACGAACACCACTAATTGAAATAAACGAAACTACCAGAGACAAAAGAAAAACCGCAGGTAACAACCGCCAAAAAAATCAATGAAAACCCATTTCGAACGCATCGGTTGATTAGTTTCAGCACTGTCGCGTGTCGTGGGTGTAGAGACGCTTGCGCGGTTCGCCTTTCGAATTCCTGCTGAACCGCAGGAACACGTTGTTATCGACGAAGTTCGAGCGCCTATCTCTTCTCCTGCCGGTGTACGGACGACGCTAGAAAGCCAGTCGCAGTCGGCGTGTGTCCGTTGTCAAGACAACTAGACAACTACGCAGTGTATTTCCACACCCACCGCATGGTGCATTACTTACACGTCGTAGAGAGTTTCACACGCTCATTTGCAGGATTCGCAGGAAAAAACTCTTAATGCCATTTCCCACCTAAAGTTCTTTTAAATCGTTGTTATAGTGACTTTTTCGTGACTGTACAGCAGTTATACTGAATAACACATGACTTTTCAAGTAATAAGTGCAAAATAAGTGACATTCTTGAACATTTAACTTTCATCACGATGCAATAATAATAATTGTGGATTGTGTGAAAGAATTCTGAACAGGCTTGAATAAACATTTTCCTCAACATTCAGAGTCGTGAACTTTATCACAGAACTGACAGATGACCCAATTTCTGAACTGACTTGAGTTAATTTGATGTTGGATATGACAGGACGATTCTTTGGGTGGCTTGATATTTACATGCAATTTAATAACATTTAGTTAAACAAACGATATTCATAGCGAATTCAAATTGAATCGTGTGGAGTTCACGCACGAATGCTTAAGAGCGAGATGGAAAATTCGAACGCCAATTGAATTTGATAAGATTATTTGTATTCTGACAGATTCCGTCCATCTCATCGGTGATTGTTTTGTTATAATTTTTGCTTCGTCAACTAAGACGCTGCCTTAAAAGTCAATAAATTTCACAGTATATTTATATCACGTTTGTCAGGAATCTTCCTTGTTAAAGTCTGAATGGGACCATCGTGTGTGAGTTTTTAGTGTCGGCCCTAGGGGTTATGGAAACGGGGGCGTGTTGTATAGCCCCTACGGCGGTAAGGTCAGAGGATCAGATAGTTCCGGCGCATCCAGGAGATTGTTGGGCAACCCAGAACAACCACTCTCAACACTTCTTGGACGCTTGGCTTCTACAAATGCAGGTTGGTTGAACATGTAAAACTGACACTAAATGCTTTGATAACGTTTATTTTTATTAGAAAGGTTCTGTTCTCGAAAAAGGACGCCTTTTCAAAAGTCTAGCATTTGAAGACATCATTGCAAGTTTAGAAGTTTCGTACCTATCGTTGGAGGTTTTATTCGAGTTGAAGCCCCAGATGGCGGTTGTGGATTGGTCTATTTTGAGGTTATGCGAGAGAATGGGTCTACATACACTCAGTTGGAAATGCAACCGTGTACACGTATTTCAGACTATAGGTCATCTTCAGTAGGTACGGACTAGCCAAATACACGGAAGAAGCACTTGTGTACTAACTTTTCTACTAGCAAATCTTACTCAGGTGGATTGAACATTTAATTGATTGAATATTAGATAAGAATGCCTCTTGATATCCTCTCCCCTTAATTATCTACATATTATTCAGAGCGCTGGTTGGCCGTTAGCGTGTGAATTGTTTAAACTAGTGAAATAATAAGTTTTGTTCTATTCTGTCCAAAATACCTACTCCCATTTAACAAACAACTTCACAGAATAATACTTTTGTAGAGATTAATTCAGCTATAAAACCCTCATATATGATCTCAATCATTTTCAATCGATTACGTATTCCCGCATTTTAAATTCGGAGAAACTGTATCAATCTGTGCTATTTTTACTCCTTTGTCCTCGCAGGTTTGAAAGGTTCATCATAAAAATAGAAATCTCTCCAGATAAAGAATGAGTGTATGCCTGCAATAACCCGAAAGTATAGTTCCTAATATTGTTTTCTATTGTGACTGGTTTTATCTTGCAATAAACAATTCGTCGACTCTTATAAAAATCGAATTTTATTTTTGGGTATGCTACAGAAATTATCTGGATTTGACTTATTCCGTTCAAAAATGAGTTGATCAGATGGGCTATTTTTTCAGTGTAATCTTATTGCAACGACATCCACTAGCAGTGGCGTACTGAAAGAGTTCAACGCAACACTTGGATGAAAGACAGACGAAGTCAACTACAGTAAGCCAACCACATATTTGTGGCTGCAATTCAGATAAAAAAATGAAACCTGGAGATTTATTTGGTGTGGAAAAATATTGTCAGCTTATACTGGACACGTTATTAGCTGAGAATGATGCAAGAGCAAAAGCTATGGAAGTAGACGAGACAACGACTGAACAGTATACAGACATTGGTGGACATCCAACGTTGCCACGCAGGAATCAATGGCAACCAGCGTGACAATCCGCCCTAGGAAATGAAACAGGAAAAAAGAACATGCTTGTATCAGGTTACACCGTACTGACAATATCCAACAGTCTGAAATACGTGTATATATGGGTTGCTTTTCCAATTGGGAGTAAACACATTATCTCATTTTCATTTGTATATTTCCACTCATTATTCCATTTTTATGTTTACAACTAGATCAGTACGAAGAATGCCAAACAAGATTGAAACTTCAATAAAATAAATCCACGAAGGTGGTGGAGATGTTGAGGAGCTCGATTGTTTTTTGACATTAGTTTCGCAGATCAATGTTCAGCGCAGGTTTGGCGTGGGCGTTGTTATTATCATTGTTGTCGAATTAGGAAAGTAGCACTTATCTATAGATGAGGTCTATGATAGCACCAATGACGAGTTATCAGAAAAATAAGTTGAGGGTAAGATGAATAAAGCGACCAATCATGATTCTGTTTAGAATAAGTTATTCACTTGTTGAGTAACTGCCTCTACTAGATCAGGACAAATATAAACTTTACAACCAAAAGAACAAATAAAAACTGATTACAATTATAACTTGTTTGAACATGAGAATGGAGAGACGAACGGGAACTAGAATGACAGTTTTTGATACCTAGCTTTAAATTTTTTACAGTTTCATGGGAGAGGAAAATAAAAGTATGAATTGGTTAGAGAAAATGGAAAAAAAAAATGTGGAAAAGGAGGTAGAATTTAGGTTTTTGGGGAATCGTTCCTCCAGGAGAATCAACCAAGACGATTTTGAAATTGCCGCAGATGGCTAGACAATGATAATATTTGGTGATGTTGATATTATTATTAACAATAATAAATTTCGTAGCTAAACTAAGGCGAGCTCTGCAAGATACACTGTTGCATTCAAATTAACAATGCCACTCCTAATATGGCATATGTAGATAGTAACGAAGCCTACCCACAACACACCTATCTGAAGGACCTCTTCCGATGGCCTTTTGACTTTTGATGCGGATAAATGACAATTACTACTGCTTATAGTCAGTGTTTTTGATAGTGCACGAATAAACATCGAATAAACGACAAAACACAAACGCTGCTTATAATATACGTCAATTCTTTCAATGCTTGTTTGAGAGAGGTTGATATTGTATCAGTTTGAATAGAATTTTCCTGGACTTCCATTGTCTAAAAAAATAAGGAAAAATTATTTATCTTCCTCTTGCAGTTTTTCCGGATAACCTATAAGGACGGGGCGTTGGTGTACAGACTTTCCACGTCAAAGCTGACGAATTTGGTCTCCTGGCATGACGTTGATTTCAACGTTGGAAAAGGAACCAGATGAACCGATACAGACTACACTTTGCCTTCTTTATGACAGAGGTTTTTGGATGAAATGAGGCGAATTGGGTCGAATATGATACAGGTCAGGTAACATCATCCGTAGCCAACTCACGAGAACGGGATAGCTTATGTTGACGAAACTGAGAGGCCACTAAATGTCAGAATCGGTGAACACAAGAAAAGCACCCAGTGAGGAGAACCATCGAAGTCGGGAATAGCAGATAATCTCTGGACAAATCAGCACATTAGCAAATGGTCTGAAGCCAAAGTAATTTTTTATGAATAAAGAAGAGAATTGGTATAAGAGAAAATTGGAATAGTTGGCATACATTCTGAATAATGACGTGTTCAGTAAACCGAGCATAGAGATTCGTAAAGCTGGATTCAGAGATTGAGTCGTAGCCGCAGTCGTTGCAGTTGACGTTGCCGAACGAAGATAAATGTGCCGTTTACCATGTATGCGTTTATAGATCCGCGATGTTGCAGTTGCTGTTGTCGCTGCTGCCGGTAGTTAACCAACTTTCATCTCAGACGGCAGCGGCAGCGGATAATGACATAAAACTCAGAATTTACGTGTCAAAAATGAACGAAAAGTCACATAATTTAGGTTATGTAGGTATTTGTATGTATAGTTTGAAAGCAAGAATTAATTTTATTCATAAATATCAGAATATGAGGAAAATATAGATATAGGCGTATTCCTCTACAAAAAAGACATTTTCATTCAAAATTCAAATTCTTGCATGTCAGTTGGATAACTGCGCATGCGCTCAATGAACACAAAATAAAACTATAAATTGGCCACAATCTTGCCTGCAGCTACGGCAACGGCAACGGCAGCGGAAGCGGTTGCGACTCAATCTATGAATCCAGCTTAATGTGCGGAAACTCCTGATCAGTCAACTGGATCAGTCGAAATTTCAAAGAGATTCTGTTTGAAAGGCCGTCTATCGAAATAACGGGCCATAAATAAACCAATTGAGATTGGTGTACCGAAAAGGTCCAACATAGATGAAGCATTGTTATCTCGTAGTGGGTAGCTTATCCCATCCATTAAGATTGATGATCTGAGAGGCCCCACGTCAGAAAATGATTTCCTCGTGGCGGGTAAATTATTCGCATACTAATGACACAGATGGCTATATAAGAAGTATACCTATCCTAGATATTTTTTCTGAAATCGTTCAAGAATGCCCACTTTCTCGGAGCAACTTCAGGCCTCAAAATACGGTAATCTAGTATTTCAGTCCGATGCTAAGCAACGAACTTTCCCGGGCCGATCCGGGAAGTGTTTACTTCCCGGACACTTTTTCTTTGGGAAAGTAGCACTTCCCGGCCTAGTCCGGGAAGTACGTACTTCCTGGACTAGGCCGGGAAGTGCTCTAATTTTAATACAAATATTAATATAAATAAGAATTAGAATGATTCTGTTGGTACCTATATTCTGTTCGAATTTCAATATACAATACAAATGAGAACTGAAAAGTTCGAAATATTCAAATTTGGAATCGTTTCATCCGGTTAACAGATGGGTGAAAGTCGACCTCTCTTCGTCTAAATGCGTCTCATTGATTTGTTATTCTACATGATTGCCGAAAAAATAGTCACGACCGGAAACAGTTTTTTTGGACTCGTAGACTTCCAGGACTCGCTAACGCTCTTCCTAGAATTTGGTCTACTCGTTAAAAAAAAAAACAGTTTTTTCCGGACTTGTTACGTAAATTACTATTCCCGTATCGAAAACGACACGGGAATATTTTTGCCGGCCTATGCCGTCAAAATCGGTCTTTGGTTTGTAGTTGTCACTTTGACGTTTCAGGAAAGCACGTAATTTCGAATCCTCAATTTATGATAATGCTGATTGCGATTTCGGAAAAAAGAGTATGTGTACCTCGTATTAAAAGCACATTCCCAGACTTCAATGCTTGTTGGCCTTGGCTTCGCCTCGGCCAACAATTTACATTGTCGTCCGGGAATGTATTGCTTTTACTACTAGATACACAATATACTATTGTCGCATTCATACTTGATAACGGCAGTAGATGTCAACTTCCAATACGTCGTGACTCAAACAAATGCAGAGAATATTTTTTTTTTTATTTTTTAGACAATGGAATTCCAGAAAAATTCTACTCAATTCTCATTGTTCCTGAAAATTCTGTTTTTATCATTTGCTACAGATGTTTGTAGAAATTTAACTTTTCGCAAACTTCCCGATTCCACCATTGAGGTACCTACACCAGCCATAGCCGTTCTTGAGTTTTTAAACACAACCGAAGCGAAAACAAACAATATAAATATCCTTTCCATCGATTTTCATGATGTCTGAAAACACATTTCGCCAATCAATCAGAAGAATTTTAGTTATTTTATTAGGCCTGGAGTCTACTACTAGAGGAAAAATTTACGTTACCATTAAGACTTCATATAACCGTTCTTCATGCCGAGTTGGACAAAATGCTATTTGTGAAAATTCTCAGAAGCGGAGCGTTTTTTACATCTGAAAAATAGCTAGAGTACATATGCACTTGCCCCAAAACGAAGAAAGTACCCTCTCTAGCAGCTACAGACCCAAGCAATTTGCTAATCTTTCATATTTATTTCGATGGTCATGTTATTTTTTACTGTATCGCTCATTATTCCTCCTTAGCAGACCAATTTCACTGTGATCAATCTGGAGAATTCACTTTTTTACTTCTTTGTTGATATGAAGACCTAGCAAATGGCAAAGCTTTCGAATTCATTCTTACGAGAATGTTTGTCTCAAATCTAACATCCTCCAAAAGTTCAAACGTGCTCCTCTCTTTTTGTACTCACATTGATGATTACACACACAGGATTTTCAGTTTTGTGTAAAACGATAGAGACCTACTGAAAATGTATGGAAAGAAGGAATTCTCAAATTGAATTATCATAATAATAATTTCGAGGGTAACATTTCTTTTAGTGGCAGAAACGTACACCAGTTGATTTTTATGTTATATATTGCGTTGCTGTTTCTAAGTATCACACCCGATGCGGGTTAAAATTGTAGATAGTAGATGTTTTCTGAAAGAGGTCGGGTAACTGACTGTTCTAACTAGATCTCTCAGTCTAGCGGTTATGACCTTACCTCTGCTAAAAAAGGTCTCTAATCACATACCAAAGATGATGAGTATTTCTCGTTTCGTGATGGTAAAAAATCCATTGGAATAGAAAATTAAAAAATAAACCGATTAGAGGAATCGCTTTAAGGTTATTGAATGATTTGAAAGGGTCCAAAGGGGAAAATGTGCGAGCGTTTGCCTGCCTAAAGATAAAATTCATAGAAGTGCCTACTTAGTAATTGTAACTTAAATGTACACAAATATTTTCTTCACAGATCTACTAGATATCTGTGAAAATTCTGCGGCTGGAGATGTACGAACCCTATGTAGATATTGACAAAACTTTTTGTTCCGCTATTGGAGGTCTTTAATACGATGCACATCTTATTTGGTCTTCAACAATCTACAATACTAGTTTCCAAGAGGGTTTGGAATGCATACAAATGTTTGAACTTTTGGCAGACATTGTTGCGGAAACATGCATTTACAAAATGTGGTATTTATGGAAAGTAAAGTAAAGATTTTCGGCGAACAAACCAATGAATTCAATCACAAAACGTCCGTTGTCATCACTAAGGTTGCAACGGTTCGTCAGTCTGAAATATGTTTGTAGAATAAGACTATGTATAATAAAGGTATCTGGAAGTGGTTGCTATGGCAAAAAAAGGAAGCAAGAAGAAAGTAAAAAGCAATTGGCATTTCATGCTAAGCGATACGCACTCTGGTGGCTTTAATGTAAACTAGTTTCTGCGACATTGTTTTCTAACCAAACTTTCGTATCGTTTGTTTACCATTGATTTTTATGAATATAGAGCCTTTCTTTGAACCGTTTTTATTTCATCTTGCTTTAGTGTTGTGAAATTGCCTTTTTCCAGGTAAAGCGACCCTTCCGGTCTTATTGGCGTCTTACAATGGTTATTGTTCTGTGCCACATTGCAATTCCTAGGCCAAAAGAAATTAACTTTTCAAAGATATCCCCAGGAAAATGACCCAAAGGTTTAAAATGTTTAAAGCCTGGATATTAAAGGTTCGGATTGGCAAACCAATAAGCAAATTTATGAAAGTGTGTTCGCTCTATTTCAAGCAAGAAGATTATATTAACAAAGGTAGGTAGGCATCATGTTTTTATTTACTTATTTACATTTGCATAATTTTAATATAACCGGCTATAATTCTGAGTTCTCCACTCGATGAGGCTCGGATTGTAGAGCGCTTGTCTGGAGACAGAGGGCACACACTTTTGTCACTGAAGAGTTCCATTTATTTTTTCCATATAATATTATATGGTCTGCATTGAGGACTTATGCACCTTCTACTACACACCGAGAACTTTCAGTCCCTTCAACATACCTCAGAAATTCCAATAAACTTAATTTTAATTGGGCCATTTGTCTTTGTTTGTAAGAAGACGATTGAAGTATTTTATCACTAGCTTCTTTCTAACAAGTTACATATTAACACCTTAACACTAATCCTTACACCAATAATCATTTATTTAAATGAACATTAATAAAAGGTAAAAGTCATCGAAATCACAGTTTTAACAATGTTTCACGCTTCAAATACTCAATACACGAAATAAACAAAGTAAACAATGAAATCTATATGGAAGAAAAAGTAAGGTTATAAATCATTGTCGTAGAAAGTACTTCATCGTCCGCCGCCGGTAGCGCTACAATCTTAATTTGAAATCCCAATAAGTTTTCAAAATACAACTGATGATTACTGATAGCAGAAACCAATAAATATAACGTTCTACAATAGCAACGAGACGAAATGTCGTTATTCCGAATTCAATAGTTGATATTAGTCATTCATGAACTCATGGAATGGTGTTGTAGATGATTCCTTATATCCAGGTGTCTTCCACGGTATCCAAATAACCGAATTGTTGGAGTAATTTCGTCCTACAAGAGATGGTTTGCACTGGATTTAATTAATTCATTCAAAAGCGGTGTCGAGGTAGGAGGATTCATATGTGATATTCAATCATTTCAAGAGCAATTGCTGTCGAGATTTACTTGAACTGATCCATTCGGAGACAACGTCTGTCTGCCAGAATTATACTTCTTATTATTATTGATTCAAATTTTTTAAATTGTAAGAATTCTGGCCAGAATTTCTGTTTGAATTAGCCTGTGTCCAAATTATTCCGTTTCCTTACTTTTCTTTGACATATGTCATTTTGCTAGCGATTTGATTTTCAACAAGTACAGAGCGTTTATTAAACAGTACGATGCAAATGTATGGAATAAATTCATTATTTCTGAATATAAACATTTTTGGAAAATTCCTCGAATACATCGATTTTCTTTTCCGATTGGCCAATTTTTGAATCCCACCCTAAATATATAGGGGTATCCGCAATCGAGTAAAAATTACTTTAGTGATCCTTTTAAATGGGACACCCAGTTTATTTTTCCACATTTGGTTAGGGGTGTTCATTACAAATCCTGTGATACCAGGTTTGATGCGGGATTATGTCGAACGGATGCGGAGATATGGGCAAAAAACTTCCTCGTATGTCCAATGAGTATGACTGAGAGACTCCACACGATTCGGAAGGTCAAAAGTCTCTGTCGTACTCATTGAGCATATGGAGAAGTTTTTTGCCCATATCTCCGCAGCCGTTGGATCTAATCCCGTCAGACCTGGTATTACTGGATTTGTAATGACGATATCTAACCAAATATGAAAAAATACACTGGGTGTCCCATTTAAAAATTTCACTAAACTCATTTTTACTCGAATGCGGATAAACCTATATATTTTGGATGGGGTTTAGAAATTGGTCAATCGGAAAACAAAATCGACGTGTTCGAGGAATTTTCCAAAATATGTTTATGTTCAGAAATAATGAATTGATTCCATACATTTGCATCGTACTGTATAGTATTTTTGGTGAAGTGAGTTTATTTGATTGATGATATTTAAATGAAAATGCCGTGAGATCGTTACATGCCTTGTTTATACAAATTTGAGTAGGTTTTCCTTGCTTTTAGATGATATATACTAATTTTCCGTTGATCATCTTTTTGAATGGCAGTAGTCATATCTGTATCACCCTGTATATGAGTGGTATTTCCCAAATGTCGGCTTTTTGTCTCCAGGTCAACATAATTATCGTGGTTTTTATTTTTTTTGGAATATTTTGTAATTTGCAACACGATAAAAGTTACGTTCCGATACTCAAATATTTTTTCATTCCGAAAAATTTTAATATTCGTGGCACCACTCGAGTGGGTAATAAAACAGAACATATAAACTTTATGCTCGCTGTTTTTTAAATATACGCACCGCGAATTTCATTCGAATGTGAAATAAATTCCCAGTATTTATGTAATAAAAATAAACCGCTCTGTACACCATATTACTTTGATTAAAATCATGATGCATCCGAATGATGGAATGTAAGATGCTTTTGGGATCGAGCGGTTTTGTGGTTTCGTACATGATCGTACAATTACTGAGTTACCAGAATTTATGACGGCAACGTAGGTTTTTTATTCCGCATAAGTAGGACTCGTTTGCGAAATTTATGAGTGTGTGTGCAAACCCAGAGATTCCCACAGTTTTTTTGGAGTGTACCTTGGATGTGAAAAATGGATCCGGCACTTTTACTAGTCACCTAAGGTTTTTCAAGAACACAACTAGGTTAATGACTGTAATTGATGACTTGCGACACATGCAATATCAACTTCAAATATGAATATGTAAAAGTTATTCCTTACACTTTCTGACCTGAAATATTGAACTCTCTGTTTCTAAAAATCCTTTGATAATATATGCATCATTATTTTTCAATTACTGCATTTGAACAGGTTATTATTATATTGAACATCAACGAATAATTTCCCACAAAAATAAATGTTTCTAATGCATGACTCTGTTGATCAATTTCCCACAAAAATACGTGTTTTCAATACATGACTGTCTTGACTAATTTCCCACAAAAATACGCGTTTTCAATACATGATTGTCTAATTTTTCAAGATTTAATTTTTTTTATGAAAATTCCTTGTTTTTCTGAAGTATTTCTCAGACTATTGATATCACGGAAAAATGCATCAACAATTGTAGACTTTCATGAGATGATCAAAAAAGGTTCAATGTTCGGTGTTAGGAAATGATTATTCCGAGGGGGTGACCACTCATCAGAAAACGTACACGTATTGCCGAAATCCCTTATGATTTCCTGAAATATTTGGGATTTCCGAGGATTTCCTGGAAATCTTATGTGACATTGAGAGATTTCCCGGGATTTCGTGGGAATCATATAAGATTTCGAGAGATTTCCGATGATTCCGTGAAAATCGCATACGATTCCGAGAGATTTCCAAAGATTTCTTGGAAATCCCAACCGATTTCGATGGCTGTCCTGTGATTTGCTTGTTTAGTTTTCTCTGAATGTTTTAATTTTATTATATTGGAACGTAAATCGAAGTGAGTTTTGAAATGTCTATTGACATTGGAGAGAACACATTTTTGTTTATTTCTTTCATCAGAGCAGGAATATGCCTTGGAAATGAAACTGCACAAAGGGCGTTCAACTAAAACACAATTTCCTTGTACTTCTACTACTAGCTTCTCGATTATTTTGGAACATTCTAATATGGTGTCACCATCTGTCAAATTCTTCAAAATCTTCATTTATTAGGACTTGACGATATTTTTTATGTGTCGAACTATTTCTTCTTTATTTTTATCCTGAATGACTGAATCACTCCCTTGGGTAGATACACAATTTAATATTTTGTGATTTTCATTTGATTCCTCATTGTGATATTATTGTTTGGTGGCCTGAATGAACTTTATTTTTTTTCTTCTAGAAAAACTTATAATTGAGCTACTTTAACTAAGAGTTTTCTGTGGCCTTCCACAATTTTGAAAATTGAGACGTTCCTCGAATATATGCCAAAAAACAGTTTCCTTTCATTATCTTCTAACAAGTTATTGAGGTCCGTCTTAGCAAAATGCTCCAATTTTTCTATATCTTCCTCACTGAACAATGACAACGAAAAATGATTATCGAAGTTAGTATAGATCATAAGCATAAGAGGTATTTTGAAAAAACATCTACATCAAGTTTCAGATCCCTCAGAAATTGGTTTATCTTATTGATAGGAATATCACTGGAGACTGCCATGTCCTATAAAAAAAAATAATCTGTATTTCACGTCATAATTTTATTTGAATCGTATTCTAATGACTCGCCGGCTCGCATAATAGTATATTATTCAGTACTATACTTTATCCACGACTAATAAAAAAAAAAGATATTTTGCTGGAAATTTTTGTTACATCACATAACTATTTTTTGAGACAATTCTAACAAATATTTCATACAATACTGTTGACAAGTTTGAGTCAAATTTGTTTGGATTCAAAAGCAATTTCGATATGACACGCACATTCGTAGTTGCTGATAGGTCAGCGTAGATGCTCCTTGCCTTCTTTTTCTTTATATGTAGGTACTGAACTGAATTGAAAATATTCGGTGGTTTATTCGATAAAATTTAAAAAACCGATTGTTTGCAACAAAACAATATAATATTTTAGCTGAATCAAGGAAGTATTTGACAGCAGTGAATAATGGGTATTATTAAGGTCGAGCAAAGAGACGTATAATGGGTACATGATACAATAGTCGTGGGGAAATACTTTTTGCTATAGTCATCTTAATTAATTTCGTATATCCCCAAATGTTTCGATTCTTCATCTTATCTATAGTTAATATAAAAATGATTTATGAAATCACAAATATCCTATCTTCTAGGTAATCTCAAAGATGAGACGGAAAATACCGAGAAATCATGGGTGTAGGTAATTGGTTGAGAAGACTAGTAAAAAGCATACTGTTATGGAAAATGCTGCCTAGCATTCCTAAAAAACAATAAATCAAACCAGGTGGAAATGGAAGACTGTTCTTAAATTACTAGACTAATAAACACGTTTGTAAGTTATACTAATTTCACCCATTTCACTTCTGAAACTTATCTCAAGCGTTGGCTATTCTAATAATGATTTGAATAAATATCTTCTTCACTAAATCACTGGTTGGTCCTTGGCCCTTCGACACTTCGACAACTCAAAACTCGATCTACAATGACTACAATCACGGCCTTCGAGGGATTCATGATTCGACAAGTTAATACAAGTAAATAGTATATTCTTCAACGAGCGTATAATGATAGCTATTATTCACGAGGATAAAAATTCCGAAACGAGCCGAAGGCGAGTTTCGGAATTATCCGAGAAAATAATAGCTATTATACGCGAGTAGAAGACTATACCTTTTCTACGACTATACGATAGTCAGAGTTTTAATGAAATCTAAATATTATTTATGGAAATATATTATAAAGTAATATAAGGTAGAATATCAATTATACATGAATAATCGGTGTTCATTCATGAATGAATAGATGCCTTAATTGAAAATAATAAAAAAAAAACTTCCAAGAGTGGGGAATTCCAACTCACGCCTATATAACTACCTTCGTTATACATTTACTTCATGTACACGCTTCTACCAACTGAGCTATAACAGGCACTCGAAAATTTGTGAATGAAATACCTACTAGAGAAACTCTGACCAAGAACTGAGAGAGTGTGGTACGTTCAACTAAAAATTGTTTGGCATACCTCTGTTGCAAGATAAATTTCATCTTCCTCACTATCACTGCTTTCCCAATCCGCTCTATTCATTTTTATATTAAGTACTTGTCACACACACAGATCAAAGATAAAACTAAGAAAATAGTCAATCTGACATTCGCGGATGCCAAGCTGTGACAAAAGTTCAATCAAGCAAAGCCTTCTTGAGAAATTTGGTTGTTAAACCTCTCAGTTCCCGTGGATTCTGAAAATTCTGAACCTGTGATTGGCCGAGTGCCGTTGAATAATGAATTAGGATCCACGGTGTCTTGGAATCGTCTTTATTCTTCAATTAAAAATCAATATGTAATGAACGTAGAATACAATAGTCATAGAGAAAATATGTTTCCCTAGCATCTATTAATGGTTCGTTTCTACCCATGCATTATAATTTCGCATTTCTCTAGCGACTGCGATTTCAGAAGAGGATTTCGGTGATGATTTCGAAAGTTTTGTCAGTGATATCCGGATTTCCGATAGGATTTCGGGGATTTCAAAGTGATTTCGGATTTCTGGAGCGATTTCCTAAGTGATTACGGGATTTCGGCCGAAAATCAAGCGATTGCGGTCAACTGCGGGTCAAATTTGTACACGTATTGCCAGAGTGGTCACCCCCTCGGATTATTCATACTTGGCTGCATATTTGGGCATTTCGAAAAATGTATTTAATTTTTTTTTCAAACATACTACCAATGAATGAAAATATTGTAATATAATTATATTGACCTCTGGTTCTCAATCAGAAATTTCAGAGTTTGGAATAATGATTTAAGTTGACACCAAATATACCTATAGCATCAGATACAAACCTCAAATTCAAAATTGATACTTTTGCTCATTTCAAAACAGATGGAGAAGGAGATCATTTGAAACAAAAACATAAATATCCGAACAATGTAATTTTTGCATTGATTAAGACAAAATTATATATTTTTTCAAGTTTTTCTTGTAATGCATGGATCATGATCATATGTTGGAGCGAATCATGAAAGTGCTTTATTTTTTACTTGTCCATTATTGCTTTATATGATATACCTTGGCAACGGTAGCTGCTAACGACTCATTATGCCCTAGGGCATTACGGACCACAATGCCTAAAAAAATTGGTGTTCAAATAAACCAGTTATTTAAAAAATATTCATTTATAACTATATACAGAGGAATTGATTATTTCCTCTCAAGTGAAAATTACAATTTTCAAATTTATCTAAAAACAAGTATTATATAAATTGATGTGCCCCTCGGCCTCAGCCCTTTTATCGGGCAATAACAATGTATTTCATTTCAAAAAGTGATACCATTCGAAATGGTTTTTGTTCCATATTTGTTCGTCAAACTTTTCAAAACTTAACAGTGGTGGGGAAAGCTGAAAAAACCACACTGTATACATGGGGAGATCATGAAAAATGTATCCAAAAATTAACCGGTTTCTTGGCTATGGACGGCATGGTTATCCAGAATAATTGTTTTGAATGGTTTGAGTGAATCAAAATGACAGTTAACGAATCGCATATACAGTGCGTCCAACTTTGAGCAGCAATACCCTTGCATTTACTTGGCAATAATATGATTTTTTTTTCACTACATGTAGTACTCATAAATGTCTACCTTCAGGTTGATGAATCATTCGTATATCGATAGGCTACCTATAAATAATTAAAAAGTGAAAAATTGGGATAAATATACCTACTAGAGATTACTTTTTCTTTCAGAACCAACAAAAGACTCTGGTACAGAACACATAGACCGTCAGATAGTGACAGATTTAGGTGCCCCATTTTCACATACAAGCCTTGAATAGAATTGAGAAGTACATCAATGTTGAGTAAAATGGAGGGAAATTTACGAGTGGCTCCTGGGGAAAACATAAGGAAAATTCGATTTTCCATGGAAAATTCGATTTTCCATATTTTAACGCGAGCCGTGTTCATCTAATCATTAATTAGTAGAACCTGGCTTCGGAAGATCAAAGGCTTGAGTGTTGAAGGTGGCTAAAGGGTTAAAATAAGGTTGTAATCTTGTAAACAAAAATCTAGATTTTAACAGATTTTCCCACGCAAGCCCATCGAAATTATGAAAACCTACATCGTCACTAGACCGAAAAACATAATGGCTTGAGTGGCACGAATGGAAAAGTAGATTTTGTTGTTGGAAAATTTAATGGAAATTCTTTTTGATTTTTCCATATGTTTTCCCCACGAGCCGCTCGTAAATTTCCCTTCATTTAACTCAACATCGACTTACTTTTCAACCCTATTCGAGGCTTGTATGTGAAAATTGGGCACCTAAATCTGTCACTATCTGACGGTCTAACAGTAAAGCTCCCAGATTTCGTTGCCCGTATAATGAAATTATATAGGATATTAGCTTGCTGTAAATGGAACCACGTTTTACTTTGAATTTATTAACGATTGTTGCTAGCTACAGACGACACCAGATGAATTTTAATGATTCAAGCATAGATATCTGAGAATTTTAGAGTGTGCTGAACAAGAATCAGGTGTTAGTTTTGTAAATAACCATATTTTTTTTTTATTTATAATACTCGGAAAAAGCTATTTCAGAATGTTCAGTATATCCATTTCCACCGCTGACTAAGACCAATGCCAGTGAAAAATCCTCAATAACTTTTCCACAAATTTTCAATTTTCAACTGGTCATGGCCAGTCATGAAAATCTAATATTTGGTTATTTTATATAGCAGCAATGAACACTTTTCGGTACTTTTTGTCTGGAGAAGAAATTTTCGAAATCAACTAAATGCTACGGATGTATGAGAAATGATAATTATGCCGGACACTGTTTATAATTTAACTATTAAAGCATTGAGTTCAGGGTTTTTTAGGGTATTCGAACCAGAACCCACTGCAATTTGCGTGCTAAAAAACCCTCAATCTGTTTTGTCCACTTTTACAATTTTCAACTGGTCACCGCTAGTCATGAGAAAGTAATATTTGGTTATTTTCTACAGCAATAATTGAATACTTTCTGGTACTTTGTGACTAGAGTAAGAAAAATTGAATTAAAGTGTAAGGGTGTTCTGAACTAGTATCAGGTGTTTCCCCATTTTTTCATTTGGTCGTAGCTATTCCATCAACCTAAAGGTGAATATTTATGAGTACTGTAGATAGAAAAACAATTTAATTGATTTATTCCAAGGAAAAAGCGAGGATAAAGCTGACCAAAGTGGAACAGTCTGTATATGAATATTCGGATACTTCAATTTCACTCGACTTGCGTTTTGCAAACTTAGCATATGTTGAGTGAAACTGAAGAAGTTTTGTTGTTTGAGAAGTTTATGAGTAATAGACGTGCACTGATAAAAAGGATTTTTTTTGCATTAACGCATAATTGCGTTGATTCAAACAGATTGTATTCTTGAATAGGTCCAACCAAATATTGGTTTGATTTTTTGACGGATTCCTCTTGGCCACTTACAAGGAAAATATTTTGAAACATGTGAACACTTGCTTCATAAGTTGGTTGAGGCAAGAATATTTTAGCTTCAATAATGGGAACTTTTTTTGTTGAATCATGGGAGTAGGTTGAGACAAGAATATTGCAATTTCAATAATGAATACTATTTATTCTTCTATCAACTTGGAGGTTGAGTTCCAATCTGCACTTTGCACTTGGTTATGAAATATAGAATGGAAGCTATTTTCATTTTGGCAACATTGAATTGATTAAAGAAAGCATAGATTCACAACTACGAACAATTTAGGTATATAATGGTATTATATGAGAATAGTTTTAAGTTTAATAACTGTATTCTCAATAAAATCAGTTAGTAGTGACGCATATTGCAGTTTGATTGAATACATGAACAACGCCACTCCCTATTAGACACAAAACTGTAGAAGACCAAAATATATTCCACTCATTTTCACAACTGGCCCATAATGAGCAAAATTCAATTTTCGATATTGCATTTTTATTGTATAGAAACAGTTTCCACTAGGCACAAAATAACATTCATAGCCTCATAACCTCCAACCCAGATGGTCACAATGGTTCACAATGGTTCACAATGAGTTAATGTGAGTGTTTTCCAGGATGAAGAGTAGAATGTTTTCACTGCAAGCAAATCCATTTCAAGAGAATTTATGCAAAGAAGGAAGCATCTCAATCAGTTTGAAATGGGAGTATATTCATCAATTAGAAAATATTATTCTATTCAGATGATTATTGTATTCAAGAGTATGTATATTTTTGATTAAAGAAATCTTTTTTATCTGTATGGTGACGATATTCTCTAATTAAATCGAACGTAAGAGAACTAAATTATATTCAAGAGAAAATGTATATTAATGAAAAGTGAAATAGCTTTGAAAACTATGAAACTGAAACTGAAATTTCCTAGTATTCATGGATTGCCTGAATATTTGTACCATAAATAATTTTTGGTGGGCAGTGAATTACCAACCCAGAAAAGTTTTTATGATAGAATAAGACATTATTATGATCATTATTGAATCGTTTATAATTTTGAAGTGAATGCAAAACTATGAATTTCAATAAAGCAACAGTTTCATCGTGAATCTTCGGATATCGTTATTATGCAAAGAAAATACCATTGCATAATGGAAGCGATGGCATTTCAAGATGGAGCGTAATCAAAATTTGCGCCCGTATAGCATGTGCTAATGTACTATTCTTGTTAGAATCAGTGAGTGCATATTTAAAATCGCTATGGAGCAAGTTAATCCAATTAAGTGGAATAATTAAGGTGCGCGTGTTAAATAAATCCGCGGAATACGGTGCAAATGGACATGGAAGCGGCCTATTATAATACTAGAGAGAACCGAGAAATAATCATGAGCGTATCGGAGAGTGTGAAAATTAGGCTGGTTTTGAAAATATTCTTATCCGGTTCGAAGGACCATTTCTTAGTGAGGAAAATTATCGGTGAATTGATGGAGTTAGTCTCTAAACGAATTTTAATGAAAAATACTCAATACAGTGTAATTCTGTGAAAGAATAATTTTGGAATACTGTGTTCTTAAAATTGACGAGTATAATGTTACATTCCAACAGATGGAGTTAAGTACAGAACAGGCCATGCGCCATTTAGTGTTCAGTAAATGAATGTCACTAAAACAATCATTAAACAAGGAGATGGACAACAAGTGTCAAATTAAGAGGACATCGACTTGCTGACACGCTAGCTTGTAAGAATGTTGGTGAAGAAGTTTTTGGACAAGCAATCCCCAGTCATCAGCATCAGGGATAATCGAAGTACTCGAAAGTCACTCTTATTTAAACTTTTTTAGCGGATGAAATGGAACCAAATGGGTGGCGGTGAAGATATCCCCACTCACATTTAAACCTAAACCTGATTTCTCATCTATACTTACAAAAAAGAAAAAAATAGATATCCTCAGTGGTCATTTCGGAAAAGGAAGTAAAAAGAATACGAAATCTTTAATTGATCCGGAAAAGATTTGAAATTTAATGTGCATATTCAAAAATGATGGAGTTTTCGAAACCGATTCCGAAAATTTGAAAAATGATTTTTTGGCGAAAGAAAACCCCTTTCAACTCGATTTGAACCATTCAACTCGGGAAGAGTTAGATATAGAGCAATTCTTCAGACGCCATTCGATTAAAAATGGTAAAATTAGCATAATCAAGTCGATCGGAGAAACAAAAATTGACCCCAAAGTAATAATTGTAAATATCAGAAAAAGTGCACTTGAAATTTCGCACTATATACGCAAAATTTCAAGCTGATTCCAAAAATGAATGATTCGTCATGTTCAGGCAAAAGATTCATCCAGAAAAGTCAATAATATGTCGAACATTTTAAATTGCAGAGGTTTATTAACAATCAAACGAAATCTTTAATTGTATAGGAAACAATTTGAAATATGGTTTAAATATTCAGACATGATGGAGTTTCACGAAACAGAATAAAAAATATTGGGAAAATATATTTTTGGCGGAAGAAAAACCATTCCAACTCGTTTTGAACCATTCAACTTGAGAACGATCATAGATAGAGCTATTCTGCGGACGCCAATCGATTCAGAATGGTCGAATTAGTATAATTAGTATAATCAAGCCGATCGGAGCAAAAAGTTTCTGGTCTCAAGATAGATGTGAGCCCCCGTAGACCTCAAGAATCACAAAAATGCAAAAATATTAGTCGGCTAGTTGACAGGCCAATCCGGAGTCTCTTTTTAGATGCTTTTATTTAACTTCCTTCGTATGTATGCCTTTCTGGTTCCAAATTTGTAATCAATTTTTGAGCTGACATTTATGATCCGTTTTAAGAACCGACGACAATACAATAATTCCACATAATTCTACCCTCGCCCTCCTCTTGGAGGATCGGGGAAATTATGCAAGGAAATTGGAGAAATCCATAAAAATGATGTAGTAATCTTGATACGGTATTTTATGACTCGATTTTTGATTGTACCAAAGATTTATAGTGCCCTACCGATTATCACAAATATATTGAGTAGGGTAGAACACTGGATAACTCAGTGGAGAAGGGGAGGTTCTGGGTGATGGTAATAATAACTATAAACCCAGTCTGAAGGGAGAGTAAAGATGGTTTATATTGATGAAAACGTCGAATATACAAGACAGCAAGTTCTTAGGGCTAAAGGTCCTAGCCCAGTACGTACTAGGGGTTGTAACAAGTCTATAAATAATGCTAAGCAAACATTATATAGATTAAAAGTCCTATATGGTTTAAAATCGATGGTTGAAGGCAATAGGCACAATGAAAGTAAGAAAATAAAGGGGGTACTCATCCAACTCCTTGGCTACCCTAACTGCATGCACTGAGGGTGGTCCTCTGGACTCCAGCAGGATCTGTGAAGATTCCTCCCCGTGCAGTATTCCAGGGGTTGTACCCAATAATCGGGAATAAGAGGCCTGATAAATGAAAAGGAGAACAATAATTTAAGGGTTCGTTATGAAGGAAAGTTCTTTACTCATACCTTAGATGGTGGATGGCCTCAGAGATAGATTTCGGCTTTATATCCCTCTAGAGATGAGGTAACAGACACCAAACCAACTTGGTAATCACTTTCAACTAAACACAGAGATTTGATCCCCTCACACCGGTTATATTCGATAAAATTAATAAATCGTAATTTTAAATACAAACAAGTAAACACCTCTATGCTCTCGCCTGAAATCTGTTCATACTGAATTCGCTTTCAGTTTAAAAATGTTAAATGGCACTCATGATCATGAATGCGCGGAGTACTACCAGAGAAGTACTCCGATTGGCCATCCTTTTCCATCACATTAAATATTGTTTTTGACAAAAAACTTACGGTCGGTTCTCACTGCCTTAATTATTTATACGTTTATACGGGGGGGCTTTTATGTTTACATATTGAGCTCAAATAACAGAACATTCTGATAGTTTGCTTGAATATGGATAAGGTTCACTGGAAATATTAGTATATGTAATAATAAACAGTTACTGAGCTGGAAAGATCTTGATCTGAAATTAGACTGTAACAATCTTCGTAGCTTGACGTAGCTGGAGGAAAGACAACAACTTTGGTATTTGTAAATATAATTTTCGAAATTTTAGGAAATTTCTTTTTAAAGACAGATTTTTCCAATCGATAAATCAATCGTCGACGTCATTTTGTATTATTTTCAAAGCGAAATATTAAAAAGATATTCCATACGAAGTGGTTCTTAATGGTGAGACTGCTTAATCAGTTGAAAGTTCTGAATATATCGTAATAATCTAGTTTTAAATAAAAAGAATCGGGGAAATTTTAATATTGTGAACGCCATGTTTGCAACAAAACTATTACAAATCATATACCAAAAACTAAAGAACTTTTGCTTGCAAGAATATTTCAATTTGATTAATATCTTGCTAGGTGTTTTTTGAGATTTTAATCTTTTACAGTCAGAAAATGGAATGGCAAGGAAATTTATTCAGATTTCATTTGACTTCTGTCAAAGACAGATCTCATTATATCCAGCATTTACATATTTTGAATTAATTTTTTCCGATAAGCAAATTCAGAATACCTACAATAACTCACGGGCAAAATTAAATAGCTTTTTGTTTTTGTTTGTTGAACAGTTTTTGACTTGTGTGAGCTAGGGAAGACGCAGCCCTTACCTTTTAACGTGTGATGCCATGTACGAGACCGATGACCATGCGAGGCTTTGAACCCTCGACCCTTCGCTCCAAAGGCGAACGCTCTACCACCACGGCCACCACTTGTATATAGATATTCTTGATTTATCATTTTCATTTTCAGTCTGTTGAAAGTTGAAACAAAAAAAAAATAGATAAAAAACGAATTTGATCCACAAAATTCAACTCACAATGAATATACTTCTGTAGTTGTGCTTTGGAGAAATAAGGTTATTGAAAAACTTTAATTCAAAATGAAACTAAAAAGAAAAATACAAGAACGACAAAAGAAATAAAAATAATAATCGCTCCTTGGCTGCTTATTGGGATACATCCAATATACATCAAGATATAGAAGCAACTCAACAGAAACTAATGGATCCGTACTTCGATCTCTGAAACTCCCCTCTTCTCATAAAAAAGCATGTACGGTGTCTAGAGGCTTACATTCATCCAGTTTGTCAAATTTGGCGAATGAGATGATATGGAATCAAATAGATTAAGATATTCTGGATGCTGAACTACAAAGTAACAGATGTGGATATTATGTCCTAAGAAAAAAAATTTGAGTTGTCTGATCAGTAATTTGTAAAAATGTTTCAGTTAACAGAAGGTGTAACGAGTCAAGTCACTGTGAGCCCTAATGTTAATATGAAGCGTGTAAATGCAAATGCAGACATTTCACTTATAACTAGTTTTTAGTAAAACGCAAAAAACCTGCCTAGAGCTTGTAACCCGATGAATCAACTTGAAATTTGTATAGAAATTTGCTATAATATTTTTGATGATATTAGAGTTTTATTCAGACATGTCTGATTTATTATTAACAAGATAATTTGTTTAAAAAATTACACATGTCTGCTCTTGCAGCTGAGCCTTGCAAATGTCTGCTTATTCTTCTGAGTGAACTCCAATTATCTGGGTTTGCATCTAATGATAATAGTGGAAACACCAATTATATTACGGCAGGCTATAAAATTTGGTATTGACATAAAAAAAAATCAAGAAGTATAATTGAAACACTTGTTTATTATTTTTTTAGCAGCTATACAGGTAAAGCAAAAAAATTAACAGAACTCAACTCTGAATGCGTCGTCTTCAGCATCCTTTACAATAACTATATCCTCATCTTCATCCTCTTCCTCATCAAGCTGATTTTCTACTGCTGCTTCTCTTTCAAATGCGTTTCTGAAGTAATAAAGACGATCGTCGTTCTTTCAGTTGGCCTCATAATGTTTGGCTAACTACGTTGATATGCTTTTGACTTTGTCGGGATTCAGAATTCTACCCACACAAAGATTCTGTTGTGAATTTATTTGAGTAATCTGCTCACCCCTCTCACAGATGCCCCTTGCAACAGCAACATCATTCTTATAGTATGGTTCACCTCTGACAAGAACAGATCCACTGGCGGCATTGGAAAAAATTAGCCTTTGAGATGGTTGAAAACAGAAATGTCAAGAGGCAGGACTTTTAAAAAACTTTTTTCACCTTCCCTTTCCAGTCAAAGACTGGTCTTCTCCCATCTTTAACACAGTTGAAAACTCTGTAATAATATAATGTACGTTTCTGGATCAATTACTGTGGTACATTTTTTAACTTTTTTCTCAATCTGGCCAAACACTCGGTCCGGAGGAATGAACGAATGACCGACTATTGGAAATAACAGTTCTAGGCGATTTATGTGAGGTGGAGAACAGCACTGTAGCCAGTATTGAGCCATTCCAACCATCCTGCTGTTCTTGCTCTGCCCTCCACAACCATCGGCTACTAAACGTACTACTTCTACCTCTTCATGGAAGTTGAAATTTTGTAATGCGTGAAAAACTGCGGACACTATCTCATTTGAGATTCTTTGACGGTCAGTCCCTGTCCATATAAATGATTTCACAGTTTCAGGATTGAGTTTTGATTTTGAATACCCTGCTACCAACGTAAAATTGTATAGGTTCATCTGCATGCTAAAGTAACGGGATTGATCTGGAATCTTTGGCAACAGTAAATTTTTTTGACAATCAAAAGACAATATTGCAATTTTAGGATTATTTTCTCTCAATAAATCATAAAACGCATTACTACGCAGTTTTTGTACTAGCTGTTCCGTCATTATCCTTCCTTTTTCTTCTGGATCGGTGAATTTTTCAATTCTTTCTGAAAAATGTATGCATTTTGAACACTCATCAACCTTTGGAGAATCCAAACCCAATGTTGTATCGTCTTGCAAAAATATTTCTAAATAAACACTCTCTAACTTTAAGGTGTTCTTCTACCCCAGAATTGCACAGCTTCCACAATTTGAATATATTCAATTCAGAGTAAGTATCGTCTAATGATTGTTTTATTTCTTGCATAGTGCGTTTCACAGCAATTTAAAGATTCGATGAAAGTTTTGATTGCCTGTCGCTTAAAAATTGTTTTATGTGAAACTCTATCACCGCCTCTTCTTTCTTCTGCCAAAACTCCGGTTCTGTGGTATTCCTACAATATTCTCTGAAATCGATTTTTTCCAACACCAAGTATTTCTAGGAATGTTTTTTTTGCACACAGGAATCGACCCTCTCAAAGTTCTAACGGTGTACTTCACACTGGCCGACTTTGGTTAATTTTTTACACTTTCTTTAATTCTTTTACCCAGCTTTTTTGGTTTATTTGTCACACAATGCTTCAAGACAAAGATATCCTGATACGTTTTGGCTTTCTTGCGGTAAAAATCTTCATTGAATTTTCTTATTTCTGTCATAGTTAGTGTGGAACATTGCAATGTTTTTGTTTTACGTCCGAATGTGGGAAATTGAGGCAGGCTCCTCCGAGAGTACCTGTAAACATAAATTAACATATTGTTCAACTGCTATTAAACACATAATTCAATTGACTTAAATCATGAGAACTTTGAAATGAAACAGAGTCTTGCCTTTTTCTCTTTTCCATTCTTGCTTATTTGCCATTCTTTTTCTGCATTTTTCATTAGGACTTCATTCTTCAATATTAATATTGCGATCCATGTTAATGCTGTATTATTGTTCACTGAATTATTCCTCAGAAACAATGCGTAGATATGAATTCAAATAAGACTTCTTCAAACACGTACAGGTTATACTGGTGAACAATATACGTCTTATTATGATCTCGACTTCACGTGACTAACGAAGTGCAGCCTGATTCGTCCACATGCAAATTTCTGGTTTTGCATCCAACTTGTATGTGCATATGTCTGTTTTTGTATCTAAGGCTGAATTTAGGACGCCAATAACGGACTCGAATGACTGTTTATGCTCCTGAACGTCAAAAAATCGTATTCCTAATACTCTACTTGAAGAATACATAGCCGACTCATTTTACTCGAAAAGGTGAAATGCCTGCTTTTGCATTTAGATGCTTCATATGCAATCCACCATATCCACTCTTTTTGCGAGTCCATTCAGGATGCTCCTCAATATGTTTGTAATTTCCATACAGTTTTTTTCCATTTTTTTTCATTGGTAGCTTAGTGTAAAGCGACCAATATACAAGTCAGGTCTTCGAAATATATATTCAACAACTGTTTTTGATTATTTGTTAGGGAAAGCGATTTCTTCTTGTTCAATAATGAACAAGAAAACAAAAGCTAGGAAATAACACGTTAAAAGGTGGGGGCTGCGTCTTCCCTAGCTAGCACACGTCTCTCGAGGACTTCTGAGGGTTGCGCGCAGGGGTGCAACAGGTTGACGGAAGTAACAGCTTTAACAATTACCACAACAACGACACGATTGTGTACGAGAATTCATTTCAAATAGATATTTTATGACGTGTGACTTCTATGTAGTTTGTGTGTCAAAAACCTATCGCTTCTGATTGGTCAATTCCATTCGCAACACTGAGTAGAAACAAATCAAGGAGACCTCCTCAGGGATCGTTGTATTTTATCACCCTCAGGGCTTGTAAGAGCAAGGCAGAATCGGAACCTACGGCGTATGTGGAATTGAGTTTCGAAGCAGAATCGTCTGAGAGGCCAAGACTCTAGCACCACAGTTAACCCACTTTTCCTTCCACACTTATGACTCTATAATATTGAAATGATTCACACCGAGCTAACACCACTACAAATTATATCCTGAGGAACAACAATTCCACCATCGACGCTCCTGAATGTTTATCAAATTATCTCTCTTTCTTCTCGAACGCTATTCCCCATTCTACGGCCCTGTTGCATGTCGGAAATACAAGTTTAGCCAGTGTAATCAGCAGGCCATGAAGAGTACCATGCTATTTACACCATTACGCGATTTTTATTCAACATAATTAGCCGCCTTCCACACTCGATGGGCATGTGTCTTTTGTTTTCGATTATTCCGCTGCCTGCTCACGGATGATTTAAATAGACCACCTTCCATAATATTATTTCTGCACGATCCGCCAATTTATCGTTTTTACTGGTTCGATTAAAGACTGTCAGGTTATGTTTACAAATTTCGGATATTTTATACTGTCAAAGTGACAATTCTGCTTTGATGTCAAAGTAATAATTCTGTTTTCCGGACGGTAAAAACTTCCACTTAGTGACCAAGGGCAGTAAGTAATTGACCGACCAGAAAGCAGAATTGTCACTTTGACATTAAACCATTATAAAATAAAATCATTCAATTTGGATATGGCATGGATCGTGCAAAAAAACGTAATAACCATCAAAAAAGGTAAGGGCTACTGGTCTGAGACAAGATTGATGGCCTCGGTACACAAAATTGCCTTCGACCAGTATAAAGAACCCTTACCATTTTTGAAGCTTATAGTTGTTTGAGTATCAAAAGAGAGAAGGGTCACCAATTTTGCCTGAGACCTGTAGTAGCCCTTACCGTTTGTTAGGGTAATCACTTTTTTTGCACGATCCGTGCAATAACAAATTAATTAATTTAATTATTATTACAATCTTTCATTTATCTTGTTTTGTTCGTATACCTGTCTGTCTGGTTCAAAACTGGTAATCCATTTTTCAAGCTCTTGCATCCGATTAAACTGAAATATTGCACTTGTATCTAAAACCGATGATAATACAAAAATATACCCCCGTGTCTCCTTGATGAAGGCTAGTTAGAAAATGCGTAGGAATTGAGAAAAATTTCCGACGGTTTCGGTGTGCAAAATGAGGAAGTAAAAAAATGTCATTCGGAGGTCTCGAAACCCCGTTCCTTCTCGAAAATAGTTGTGAAAGTTTGCAAAAACAAAGTCTAAAAAATCCGTAAAAATTGTGAAAAACATCGGACCTACGAATAATTGAATATCAAAACAAATTGTTCTTCTTCTACCCCTTGAGTAGAAATTAAGAAACATTTCTTACGGTTTCGGACGTGGAAAATTACGACGTGAAAAAAACCTGTCGGTCGGGGGTCGTGGACCCCGTTACTCCAGGACAATAGTTAGGAAAATTGTTGCAAAAACTCGCTAAAATAAGATGGCATAAATCTGTAAAAATTATGAAACATATCGGACCGTCAAATAATCTAACTTTCAAAAATAATACCGCTCCATGAAATAAAATATATTTTATTGGTAATAATGTAATATTAGGTCTGTTAACGTAAACTTTTGACTTCAGGTATCCCCACAAAAAAATCTAGTGGGGTTAGATCAGGAGATCTAGCTGGCCACTCTAAAAATCCTCGAACGAAATCATCTTCATCAATTTCATGAATTACTTTCACTTTGTATGGCACTTATTCTTTTTTATCACATTGATTGCTAAAAAAATGGAAAAAGATACGCTAAACATGAAAAGTTCTTCAGACTAGGAAAAAATCATTCGACGTTTTCAAACCATTCATAGGAATGCAACCACAAGTATCCGAATCTAAATGATACTGAAATTTTGCACTATGCAAGTTTTGGAAACTGAATTATTTAGAATCCTTAGAAATCATAAACACAAACATTGAAGGGATGCTATCTACTGAATGATCAACTGGATTTGATCTATTCACCGGTTTTTATGGCAGCTCACATTGTCGCAATAAACAAGGTTCAGGTTAAAGTCATTAATGACAGTCACTAATGACAGGCATCGGGTCGATTTAAGGGTATTCAAGCCAATCAAGGAGTGTTATTCATTAACTCAGTTTATTTTGTTGTCTCTGTTTTCCAAAAATGGCTCCAATAAATATTTGATTGATTGATTGCTTGATGGTTACTTTGTCACTAGAGTAGAATTGTACGTTGACATTAAAGCAGAATTATCACTTTGGCATTAAATCGATAAAAAATTACGGAGATTTGTGAATACAACCTACTCTTTCAGTCGAACCAGTGAATACGTATCGTGCAAAAAGAAACTACAATGACGGCCGCAATGATACATAGACTATGTCAGTTCTTCCAAAGAATGACGAAATGTCGCTGCTCTCATTCCAATAACGAAAATTGCAATACACGTTGTTTGTTGATAGCTTTAGTAGTGTGAATTAATGATACTAATTCCGATCAAAGTTGCGCGGAACGCGAGGAATTGTATTGCTCAACTGAGCAAATATATAAAATAATCATAATAAGCATTGTAGCAGCTTTACGACATTCGTAAAAATTTGTTACATACAGCTGCCAGTTCTTTTTGAAATTGCACGATATTACGTCATTCTCATTACAGAGGCTGAGGTCAGTGAGATAGACATGCCTCACTACTTTATGTCTAATACTTCATTCTCCTAATCTGTCTGAGTGTTACGTACAGACCTCGTCTGAACGTTGTTGCTCTTGATTGATGGTGGTATATCGCATGTTTCGGTGGTAAAGCGCATGTTTCTTAGTAGTGCCTTGATGCTTTATAGCATTAATCTTCGTAAATTTTATATCATGCTTTCCATATTATTCTAGATCTTTCTGAATCAACTAGAATTTAAATCTTTGACAGGACCACTCATGGAAAATGTAGTAGTAGCATTGAATTATGCCCATCCAAAACAATCGCGTCTTTATTGAACGATACGGGTTTGAGTAAGTTGCTTTCAGTGAGCTACCAAAACTCTTCAAGTTCCATTCATATATTCAAACTTTTCACAGGCTCTGTACTGCTGATAATCTTGTCATACAGCAAGAAACGATGGATATATTCACTAAAACCACATTTCACATATGAATTCTTAGTTTTTGTCTTTATTCAAAAGTTTACTATTGTCGAAAATGTTATAGTAGTATATTATTGTTACTTTTCTGATTGAGCTTTTACTTGATGAAGATCCGTAATCATTGTACAATTGTACAAATTACACTGAACACGATTCGATCTTCACAAACTGAATAAGGAATAGTGATTTAAATTTACTTGATTTTTTACCTCCGATACTTTATTGTCTTGACATTACACCTACACCATTAGTATATCATTTAGTTTGTATTTAACTCCATAAAACTTTAATCAAAAAGTGCATAATAAGCGCGCGGAATTCAAATTTGCGAATCGCATCACCATTGGTCGAAACGAAGAATGACGTCACATGGCACGTTATGATATTTATCTTTTTCATAGAAAATTTGTTTTTATTTATATATTTGTAGTGTTTTCCATTACATATTGCGATTTTGGTCTAGTGACAATTGTAAATTATCAAGAGCAATGTCTGAATGTGGTTTTGTCAAAGTACAATCCGACAATACCTGAACTGATAAGTAGTAATAGTTTATCAAATGATAGTTTTCCTTTTGTAATTTAGGTGAGGCAGGTATAAACAGAGTTATCTCCCGCTTGATATACAAAACATTTATGCATACAAAACTTACTTCTGATCAATTCACTTCATGTTAACTACCGAAATACAATGTACTCACATTGAAATGATCTTCACAAGAATGTAAATGTGATATTGGAGATACTTCGCCTCTTTTCATAAACTTACACCAATGTTTACGTATTTTCGCATCTCTTGGAACAGAAAAAATACTTTATTTGGTGTACTTATAATTGTATTTTGGCATTCCGGTACCAGACAATACCTATCAAATGGTTTTTTAGCATTTTCCATTATCGTAATAGCGATTAAAACTGCAAATTCCTAACCTAATTAATAACTGTCAATAGTGTCAATGGCCATAACTATAGAAAGGCTTGTTCATTGAAGACTGCTCTGGTTGATCGAGATCACTTTCACATATGTTCATCTCTCTCTAACACTGGTACTGCATTTGTCTTACTCTTTTATAAAATATCAACTTCAAGCAAGTAGAGCAATCAAAGTACGTCTCAACGAACGACACTGAAGATGAACAACACTGATCGCGCCATGTGACGTCATCCACAGCGCGCGAAAATGGAGGCGTTCACATAGGTCAAATTCAATCGGCATTTTATATATCATTTTAAAAATTAATTCCAAGACTTTCAACCGTATTTATATTTTTTACTATGTTGTAACGAAGGAAAAAATTGATTGAACACATAAAAAAAATTATGCATATTCCCTATTGAATCACATGTTTCGCTATAACACAGTAGCTTCTTCAAGTGAATATGCAGTGTGAGTCTTTGTAAAGTGCACATATTGAAATGAAAAAAACTATGCTAAATTTTATAGACGGCAAACGCATTGAAAAAATCTGAAAAAAAAATTTAAGGATTTTTTTAAAATTTTGGTCGCTGCCGTGACACCTGTGTGAACAAATCAGTGTAACTTTCGAACTAAATGGTCTATCACCATGAAACAAACTCCATAATGATTGGAAGTAACAAGACTTCCATATAAAATGAAAATTGTGGAAAAACACTGCTCTCAATTGAATCATTTTTCTTTAGACAAAGTACGTTTGTTTGTCATAAATTTTTGAAATAATCGTAAAATTTTTAGGGAGTAATTACACAAGTGCTTCAAAATTACCGATAATTTTCCATGAAAGCATGTTGTCTAAAAACTGCATGAGTTTATTTTCATATTTTGTCGAAAGAGCCCGACTCCGAAGGTGGAGGGCTCTTTTAGCAAAATATGAAAATAACCAAATGCAGTTTTTTTACTGACAACATGCTTGAATGGAAAATTATCAGGTTTATTTTGATGCACGAGTGTAATTCGGTAGAATATTTCCGGAGTTAAAACAAAAATGTATTTATGCCTGTCAAGATGACAAATGTACTTTTTAACAATCGCTACTATAGATACACGGACCGAGCGGGTAATTTTCGATACCTACCGGGTAATTTTCAGCCTGAAAATGTCCCGCCAGGAATTTTTCGCTGTAATTGATCGAAAATGTCCCGCTTCATATGGGATTTTTAACATACGATGGAAATATTCAATAAAACGTCCACATTACCTACCTTTTCTTTAACTTTAAATTATTTTTCATTGTATTAGCTACCTGATAATAGAAATTGTATGCTCATGACTCAGTCGTAACATTTTATACCAACTGTTAAAAGAGGGCACTCTTAAGGCATGCTTTATTTGGGGAGATGATTAATTTGTTTAACAGTAGATAGAAAATGTTATAATAGAGTTATTGACATCAGATTTTCACCATTCGGTAGCTCATACGATGGAGAATAACTTATAGTGATAAAAAAAATTAGGTTATGTGTGCGTTTTATTGAAAATATATTATATTATTATTATTATCATTACACATTTCAGTATGTGCACTTTATGAAGACTCACACTGTACAAGCTAAATAATCATTTCAAATAATCATTAATAAGAACTAACTTTTCCGGGTAGGAACTGTTCGAAATAACAGAGATTATAACCTCTATCTTATCTACATTGATGAAATGACCTCAAAGACTGAGATTCTAATAACATCCACTTAAAAAAAAAACAGTTCAACAAAGGTGGTCGTTAAACAAAATAATTGAATTTTTAAGACTATTAATTTTAAAATATTCTAAATAATTCAAATTAAATTCTTAAAAATTTAAAATTCTTTTTCGAAAGTGTGATTTTGTTCTAAAAGATGATCTGAATTTTATGTTGAATGTGTTTTCTTGAACACATAACTCATATGATGTTTATGAGTGCGATTTTTAAATGTACTACCAGTTTGGCCAATATACACCTTAGGACAAGTTCCTTAATGTAACTTATATTCTCCTTATTGATCGAATTTGGAAGTTCTGTCTTTATTGTTTTAAATATACCTTCCCAACGCATTATCTGTTTTATATGAAATTCTTACACCTTTTCTGCTTATAAATGGCTTAAACGACCTTTTTTGTTGCTGGTCCGAAGTAGGCCGAAGTTATACTGAAACTATTTCCACTGAAAATACCAGTAGCTTCATCTGAACGCCAATAAATGAATAAAATAATATAGTGGCAGAAGTTTTATGAGATCATTAAAATATTCCAATGATCTTTTCTATGGCTTTCATAAACTAAACGGTGATGAAATGTCAAAAGTCAAAATGAAACCATTGTAATTCACCTGTATATGTACCAGAATTTCATTACTTATCATAAATCACTGGATATTCAACAAAATTGTATAACCAATGACCAAAATCATAGGAATTTCAAAGCAAACAACAATTAATTATCACCGAATAAAGCCTATCACGAGATTACGAATGTCAGGCAGGATTGACATGATTCTCGATTATTTGAAAAAATGTTTTGGAAATTGGATTAAATTTTACTTAACATTTACAATTTTTGACTTGTAAAATAGTCTCCCTATTTCTCGTAATCTACACCTGCCGTAGTGGTCGTGCTGGTAGAGCGTTCGCTTTCGAGCGAAGGGTCGAGGGTTCAAATACCTGCATGGTCATCGGTCTCGTGCATGGCATCACACGTTAAAAGGTGAGGGCTGCGTCTTCTCTAGCTCACGTAAGTCTCTCGAAAACTTCTGAAGGTTGCGTCTATTTGCTGGAGGGCACACCAACTTGGGTTCTTGGGAGTTACTTTTTCTTGTAAATACTCCATAGTATTCACCTTGAGTATCAGTATTGGTGGTGTAGATACAGTGGATTGAGACCTATTTTTAGATTCCGCCCACACTGATCCCGAGACTAGCGTTAATGTTGTATTGATGAATGATTCGTTGAAATGAATTCCAAATATCTGTATATATACCCATTATCCTTGCGTTTGAATAATCTGTGGAAATGTTTCCTCCATCAATATTCATGACATGCGTCTCTAAATGTCTTTTATGTTCACCTTGTGTGAAGGAGTATAGGTAGCTATTAAGATAAGTCTCAAGCTGTTTTTCAATATGAAATACTGCTGCCACTAACTGAACAATTTTAATTATTGTTATTACACTATAAAAAACTCGTTCTATAAAAATTATCCCAGTTTGCACCTCATGAGCGGAGTTTCAAAATGATGCATAATTCATTATTTTTTTGTTTCGCCGTGTTCGAACGGCAGTGAGGAAGGGATAAATCTACTACGCGTAATAAAAATTAACACTTTCGGTTATTTCCATTTTGTGAGGTACCTGTCAGACAAAAATATCTACAAATTAGAATTTAGAAAATTCCACGTTCTTAAATATTTTTTTTAGTCGGTACAGTGTTTCGTTTACTGCAGGCTAGGTGAAAAAAATAATTCTTTGGTATTTTTGCATTTATATCGACTAGTTAAGTTATATAATAAGTGAATATAACAATTTTCTTGAATATAAATTGATTGGGAGAATTGCCAGGAGAAAAACAAGAAAAAAAAACAAAAACCAAAAACATTTAGGTGTTACCTAAATGTAGATACCAAATAAATGAGTACAAATATATAATTGGATAAATCCATATAAATACTTAAATGACTTAAAACCAATAATACCAAGTAATTATTACAAAACATACAGATCTAGATGACCTAAGTAACCACAATTTTGGATGTATCGGAATCGTCGACCTATGAATCAGATCAAGAATTCTGCGTACAATTTAACCAACTACCTTCTGTAGGAACCTATAGCTGTTGATCAGATGATGAGATGTTATAATCGACTTTGAAAGTAAATCTGTATTTGTGGCAATACGTGAACACCTTCTGGTGTTGTGCTCCCGGAACCTAAGGCAATATTTGTGTAATGTGATAGTTCTCCAGTTGGAACATTTGCAGTTCTGATGACCTCTTTGCTATGAATAAGAATTTTATGTACAGTAGAAGTCATATCTACGAATACAGACTGAGAGTTTTCTAAATTCAAGACAAAACTGTGGGTTTCGAAACTAGAGGATAATGTTCTCAGTATCAAAATCTAAATGAATGATTTTCACTACATTTGTAGTGAAAATCATTCATGTAGATTCATTGTAGATATTACCATGGATTTTCATCTAGTATCGGCTACATCAATTGAAAAATTCTCAGTATTACATTACAATTTTTGAAAAGCGCAATATCCAATCATGTGATCTCTGCAGGGAGATTCTATTTCACGACCGTCGGTTATCGTACGACACGATGATAAACTCGATAGGGAATTTATACCTAATTCTATTTCACGATCGAATTTCGCTTCGGAAATCGTCGGGTTTTTGATGGAATGTAATGACATTTTGATTCAATAAGATGAAATCAAGATGAAATCTACTAGTAGAAGGTAGTAAATACATAAATAAATTGAATCATATTATCTATAATATTATTGTGCCTTATTTGTCATGACAATGATAAGATTATATTTGTGATCTAACTTTTTTAAATGAGAATAATTCTTATCAAGAATGCATGAGGATTTTTTTTAAATTAAGATAAAAAAAGTCGGGATTTTTAAAATATTCAAAACGATTCAGTTTTATTTAAAAAAATAATTAATGATAACAAAAAAATAAAAGTAGTCTAACATATTTCAACATACAAACAACAACATGGCTTTCTCCAACTAAAATTGAATATTTTATATTCCTTCAGAATACACGCCCTGTGGCCATATTGCTGCGTTCTTCGAGAAATGTTTATAACATTTCCCAATGGGCATCTTCCAATTTGAAAGCGATGACCATGGGATGTTTCAATGGAATCGCTTAATATGTAGCAAAAACTGCAATTAATTCACTAAAATACGAAACAATTGTTTCGTATTTTAGTGAATTAATTGCAGTTTTTGCGCGGAAAAGTGATGTTGTTTCGGAAACAACATCACTTTTCCGCGCTGTACCAGCTATTCTGTCGAAAAAAACATCAATAAAGTTAAAGGAAATGTTAAAAAAAAGGTAAATTGACAACTCAACTCCTCTTGAGCTATCGAGTAGTCTCATCGAATTTATACGATGTAATCGAGAAACGGAATACCAATAATCGAGTCAAAATGGAGGATTCGACTCGATTCGTGAAATAGAATCCCGCTGCTGAGCCTCAACCCAAATAGGATTTTGGCGACTATAACCGCATAATACACCAAAATTATAGTTGTATTTGTTGTACAAATTTGTCATTTATGAAACGATGCTCTCTAAACCACCAGACAACGTTGTCTTAACGTTGAGCATGACATCAGTTGAGCTACGACGTTGTCAGAATGTTTACCCAACCGCCTACAACCAGTAAATATTTAGGGAATGGGAATAACGTTTTTGAAACGTTCAAGTGGCAATTTTAGTTACGTTAAGCGTTTTTCCGACGGAGGATCGACCGTGTAAAATTCAACTAAGCAGTGGGCAATTTTTCAGTAAAGTTGAAAAAGTTTTCGTGGAGTCATCTTCACAACTAACTTTTACAGAGGACGTGCCGGCGATATTTAGATAATAATAATTTACCCGATTTATAATTTTTTTTATTCTAGTGACAAGGACATACTACTGGCTACATTGCATGATAAAAAAGTATATAGTAAAAGGAGACGAACTGGATCGTAACCTAACTTTTGAATCGGAAACGAAAAGAGCATTCTGTTACACTGCCTGCTATTACAGGCAAAAAAAGATTTCGTGGTGAAGAAACATCTGATATCTAGAATAGTTGATTGTATTTTCTGCCAGAACATTTTTCAATACGATCGAGATTTATGTTATACTTTTGCGGTGATGGGATGTCAGCCGAATAACGAATGTTAAATTATAACATAGAAAATGGTTTTTTAAGCTATTTTTTATTTTGCATTCTACTTGCTTCTCTTATACTACAAAAAATTTCATTATCATAACGACTAATATTCTTTTCAATATTTGATCTAATATTTACTCTTCATATATTTCACAGGTCACATCGCATCAAATAACGAATATCGCTGTCTGGCATCCTCAACATCAATTTTTCAAAACCGAAATATAAATTCCTCCCATTTCAGATCTTCTTACATAAAAAATAATACTCAGTGGTTCGTCTTACACCAACAATGATGAAGCGAAAATATCCAATTTGTTATTCACGAGGCAAATTGAAACTGAAGTCAAATGGTAATTTCTTCATGTCATTGTCCCGTGGGCTAGTCGAGTGCGAATAAAGGAGGTTCACTGTTAGACGAAGACGGAGATACGAAAGGCTAGCTCTAAAGGTGTTCTGGAGTGCGGATGAATTGGAATTAGATGAAGAGACGCAGCTTGATATCAGTTTTGAACCCTTTTAATTTGGTTCGGCAATACTTTTGATGTGGTTACTGTTATATTCGATCACTTTTGCAGTCTAATGGACTGGGGAATGTTCAAACCAGACAAAGAAAATAGTGAATGTGTATACAATGTGACCCAATTCCACTGTACAGTTCCATCGAAAACGTAAGAAAGAGTGAACATAAAAATGTTAGGGTTAGAAGTTATTTGATATGTTTCCCTCAATTTTTTATTATTTCTCCTGCTATCGATCATTTTTCAAATAGATGTTAAATAGCAACAGTCATTAATATCTGATAAGACCACAATTAACCTTCCAGTGAAGGCGCCAAAGCTTGTTGCACCAGTGGTTGCGCTGGTGTCACAGACCGAATGGTTTTGTTTGTTTAAACAAACAAAAAGAAAATTTTTTGACGTGTAAATTTGGAAAAATTAATTTGTTATTGTAGTACACTTTCTTGAATGACCCTTTTGTTGAAAGTCATTTAATTTTTTTGAAGAAAATCTCACCCCCTCCCCATTCGGTCTGTGACACCAGCGCAACCACTGGTGCAACAAGCTTTGGCGCCACCACGGGAAGGTTAACCTAAATTACTGCAACGGTGGATTTAGTTCATATGCAAGAATCACGACTTATAGTAGGATAGAAAAAGTTGGTTGATAGGGGATGGAGTTGCACATTTATATGACCAATATAAGAATCAATGTAAAAACTGCCCATTGAAATAACACAACGAAAGAGTAAATTTACCGAATTCTGACAGGTTGAGAAGGGAGCTTCATGAAAATGGTTTCAAATGAGCTTCTTCAGTTTTCAATTTATTGAATGCACTAGGCTGGACAAAAACTATAAATAAAACGACAGCTCATTGTTGAAATTTCATTTATTATTAAACTTTTATCAAAAATGGAATTTTTAGAAACTTGTGTATCTAATTCTGAAACCAAAAATAAGGTTTCAGCAAAATTATGACACTCAGTGGGCTCTAAATATGATTATACAAACCTATACAAACCTATAGAACATAAAAACAAATAGAGCAAGTGAGTTTTGAGGTAGAAATCGCCGTATTAGAGTGTTGAAATAGGTTAACAAATTAATATACAGCCGCACTTCTACTTGATTATGATTACTTGTTATTTTCTAAATCTCAAATATATTTTAGTTCTGGTAAACTATAAGTTCCAGACAGACGAACATTGTACAGGATATATTTGCTTATGACAAATGTAGTTTTTGGAATATCAGAAAAAATAATGCTTGCTGTTTTTACGGGCAATCCATTTCTTATCGATTCAAGTGCCAATTTCAAGAAATCTGGATCATATCAACGATTTTTTCTTTTCCGGCATTCTAAAAAAGACAGAAAAGTTCCATAGAACTTCATTTATACTTTGAAGTTGTACATAATTATGATATCCCCAAAAATGTTTGTTTGTAGTTCAAAAAGTTGTATACCAACTTCTTGAAATATTATGTGAAATATTAAAAATAAAACCATCTGCGAACTACTCAAACTTACTTGGAAGTTGAACCCTAAACCAGGATTCTTACAAGAATTGGCACAAGAAGAAGGTAACTGTCACTTGAAACGGGTATACAGGCAATAATATCACGCTTCAATCTTTCAAAATTATTTTTTGACAGAAAAAGGCTGACGGTAATTTTATAAACCTGCAGGATTATTGTATTAAAAAGCTATAACATGGGTATTTACTGCAGGACAGTTATATGCCAATATTTATAGTCCATCCATATACTACTAACGTTAGAAATGAACCAGCTACTAGGAGACGACTAGAAAATATATAGGCAACACCGCTTTTCCTTGGAAGAAGAATTACAACATGGGTGTCCGGTAAACCTTGTACAATATTGAAACTGGTGATATACCAGGTCATGACTGTTCAGAATATCGGAATTTCACCTCAGTAAAAATATCACCGTTTTTGAGATAATGGGCATTTTAAGAATTTCTGGAAAATCGCTACCTAACCTAGGATTTTTGAGTTGCATGTATACAAATTGGCTTAAATCCAAATATCTTTGCTGCAGAAGATTACTGATGAGTGATGCTTCTAGACGTACAGAACAGTTTTTCAGAAAGTGAAAACATTTTTCAAGAAATGAGGGTAAAATGACAGATTTGAGTTTCATCAATTTTTTTACACAAAGTTTGACATTATTATCTGAAAGAAACATAACCAATTGGAAGTGGACATTCGTTTCAAAAGAATGCTCATTTTGTCCAGACACTACCATGGTATAAAACAAACTATAATTATTTTTGGAAGAAGTGGTTTTCATTGAATTAGGTGTGGTTTTGATCTAGGCTTCTATCAACTTTTATTCAAGAAAAAAAGGAAACTACCCAACACCAAAACTACGTCACAATCACACTCGACGCGCGTTTCGCCAACAAAGTTAGCATCTTCAGGAGCTAAAAGTAAGTTTTTAAGATTGTGACGTAGTTTTGGTGTTTGGGTATTTAATTTTTTTCTTGAATTGTATTTACACCAAAGGTTCCAAAATATTCATTTATTTGATCAACTTTTATACTTACGCCCAAAAATTATTTTATATAGATTTTGTCAAGATAAAATGAGGAAATAATTATCAATAATAAAGAATAGACTGCTTGGTAGCATTAAATAGTATGTCAATAAAATTAACTTTTCATGTAATTAGGCCTAATAAAATTATCGAAATGAAATCTCGATTATCCGACATGGCACCGATTAATACGAATTCCTGTGATAAATGTCGCAATTGTCCAACATCCAGATTCCAACGAAGTTTCAGAGACCGACAGATGTACAGGGTGTAACCAAATAAGTGCAAACTTTTCTAAGAGATGAATCCCTGTCGAAAATTAAAAACTTTTGTTTGAACAACTTGTGACTTCTATCGTAGTTTTTTGAAATTATTCCGCTTGTTTTATTCAGTGGTATTTACTTCTTTGTCATACCGTACATACGTTATACTCCCCGAGAATATGCGCATATGCACTACATTTAAGGTGAATGTGGAGGTAGTGCTACTACTGCAGCAGCGCTTTATGCAGAACTGTATCCGATTGCACAATGCCGCTCATAGAATCGCTGATTTGGGGGCTATAACCTATAACGCATTTGAAAAGGTTTTTCTTGAAAATATGTCGTCTATGCGTACGAGTGGATGGAAAAAAACATTTTTGTAATATTATTCAGTGCGATGTTGAATAATCGTTATTGTGGTTTATAGTGTATGTTGATTAAAAAAAAACGTTGAATTAGTATTTACTTCAGTACATCTCATTGAATGCTTCTAAGCAGTTGATTTGTTATTACTCATAATTATTTAATCATTTCATCTTGATAGGATAAAAATAAAAGACATTACTGACAAAGTCTAATGGAGTTGATTTTAGCTCAGAATAACATCACACTAAAATATTATCGAAATTCTACTCCTTCCAAAAATAATGATCGGTTGTTTTATACCATATTAAAGCATGGACAAAATGGGCATTCTTTTGTAATGAATATCCAGTTCCACTAGGTTATGTTTTTTCAAACAATAATGTCAAACTGTCGTTAAAAAAATTGGTGTAACTCAAATCTGTCATTTTACCCTCATTTCTTGAAAAATTGTATTGTTTTCTAAAAAACTGTTTCGTACCACTGAAAGCATCACTCATCAGTAATCTTCAGCAGCAAAGATATTTAAATTCGTCCCAATTTTTATACATGGTATTAAAAAATCCAAGGTGAGGTAGTGAATTTCCAGAAATTAAAAAAATGCTCATTATCTCGAAAACAGTGAGATTTTTACTAAGGTAAAATTCCGATATTCTGAACAGTCATGATTTGGTCTATCACCAGTTTCAATATTGTACAAGGTTTACCGGACACCCTGTATAATCAAATGAAGAAATTTGAAATTTTCAATTTTTTATATTTTGCATTTTTATTTAAACGAAGATTTTTTAATTAAAATTTTCTGGAATGGACGATAAATAGTAAAAACACGTTGCTTCGAAAAACAATTGGACAATTTAATTGATTTCATGATAAGCCTTCCAAAAATTTGAGAGAGGACAATTCCAAGGTGTACAAAAAAAGAAAGGACTGAATTATATGTGGCAAAGTTTATCCAAGGAATTGAATGAAATAGGACACAAAAGTCAATAGAACAGTAGTATGGAATATTTATTTTTGTTGCTATCAGAATAAAACAAGTTCAAGAGATATTTTTTGTATGGGATCGGTGGTCTCATAAGAATTCCGGAACCTATCAATTTTTTAAATTTTTTTCATTTCATTTATTTTTTTTTTCTTAAAAATTATCATAACCAAAAATCACTGAAGTTACGGAATTAACAAAAAAACATTGGGTAATGCAAAAAAATTAAAATATTCTCAAACAAAAACTGTGGCCTCAAAACGGATTCCCGTTTTACCAAGGTGGTGTTTGCTCTTAAGCTCTCATCAGTACGGTAAAATCAAGTGCGAAGATGTACAACACTTGGATGTAAAAACAGAAACAAAGGAAGTTAACAACGGGAAGCCATATTAGATGGGTTTTTGGTCACTTTTTAGGTAAGTGTTTGAAGGAATTGTGAAAATTGGTTCAAATTTAAACTTTTTAGTTCGCTTCAAACCATATTGTAAAAATTTGCTGGTCAAGACTTCTTTAAATAAGTATTGTTTCTGAGAATTCACGAATTTGGCTAACCCAAATAAAACCCGTTTCTTCACACCACGTGGCTTTCGCTAAATGTCAAATGTAATATTTTTTCAAAGTAATCGCTGAAAATAGACCTATTTATTCGAATCTCAAAGAATTTCATAAAGAAAAAAGATGTTTCTATTCCCATTTTACACATATGTTTAAAAGTCGAACGATCTTTCACTCTTATTCCACTACTACTTTTTCGAAATATAGATGAAGATTTGGAATAGAAACAACTTTTTCATTTAAAATATCGGAGTAGGTAATTTTTCATATTTGTCAAAGAACAACTCCAACCAAGTCAAATTTAAAAATAATGTATTAATACACGATGCCAACTCTTTGAAGGGCACTGTATGTATCGAGGACAGCTGAGAACATTTAAAATTAAATAAACTTTTCAGTTTGATCACGTTTCCAAAATATCCATGCACATGTTTTACCCACCGTATTTCTATTTCCCATATGTGGAAGTAGTATCTTTATTCTTAAAATTTTGAATATGCTTAGCAGATACCCCTATCCATTTTGAAAGAAAGTGAACTCAGAACTATTCACGGTTTCGGAAATTTATTTTGATTAAGCCCCTGAATACTTCGGTACTGTTATGGTAAGAAAGTAGTAAGAAGCAAGTTACAACAAGTTCGTTGCAAATTTCCAATGTCCTCACATCAGTAATTTTTTTTCTTTGGTGTCTTGGCATCGACTGCTATGCTCATTAGCCACGTGTTCTGGATAGGCCTTGTTACTAACTCCATGCGCCACCTTAGGAGCAGCACTGTTAATTGGAACGCAACAGTGAATCTTGCAGGACTCACCCCAGTCCAGCCACGAGATTTGAATAATTTAATCGGTCAAATTAAATTAAAAAATCCCAGCCGCAACTGGGGCTCGAACTCCGCACATCAGTAATTATTTACAAAATTGTTATAGGTACTTTTCCTAATAGCGTTTTTCATTCTAATGGGAAAAAGCTCACGTTGAAAACATATATTCGTAATATAAAATAAATCTTTCTTTATTACACACAATAAATATTTTATTGGTTGAAGTAACGACTCCGAGATTTTTTGCAAAAGTAAATAAATAAGTTGGTAACGCGTGTTTCCCTATTTTCCCATAAAATTATGTGACAGAAGACCTTCTTGCTTCTCACAGCATTGAGATTAATTTCAGATATGATCGCATAGGTGTGGTTCCAATCTAGATAATCATATGAATGAAGCTAATATCCTATCTCAATTTCATATCGTCTGTCCTTAGATACAATGTGCGGATATAAGTGAAATAATGATGAATGTAAGATTTTACGTCGATAAAATGAACACATGATTTCTCTTTGTAGGTGAAGTACTTCTTTAGCCTTCGCGATACTGGGATTCATGAAAAAGTGGTTTTTATGTGGGAGTATCGTATAGAAAGTATTGCTAATGAATTGATGAATTTTTAAATGTCATATTGAGAAACGAAAAGATTTTTTAGTGTTCGGACACAACGAAGATTAACGAATTCTCTCAGGCAAAGATTAGTCTCGTCTACAAGTTAGTACTATTTTGGTGAATTTCTCCTCAAGGCCACCGAAAACTATGATCCAGGGCTCATTCAATTCGGAATGACCTCGAGGAACTTTTTGAAAAATTTAAAGGTGTGCCGACAAAAATTGCAAAACTTAAGAACAATCTAGTAAAAAAAGGGAGTGGTTTGTTTTTTTGCAAATATCTCGGAAACTATCAGATATATTCAAAAGTTGAAAAAAGTTCCTTGAAGAGGAGGAAATTTCCTGAAAAACTCTACCATCAATGTTCAGAATTTTAATTTAGAGGCGAAAATAGCGCTAAAAGCGGGTGATGCGAGTCCCGCGTGCGCTGACTGATACGGACCCTTGTACAATAAAAATAATTTTAACCCATTAAATATCAATATCGAGATATAAAAAAATTCACTCACCTTTCAGACACTTGCTCAGCTTCTAGAAATCCTTTCTGACGAGTGGGTTACCACGAAACAGCTGTCAAAAGTTGGAACTCTCGGAATCAAATCAAAAAATACTCTATTTCACTTATACATATACATAGTGAAAATAGAGTATTTTTCGTTTCAATTCCGAGAGTTCCAACCTTTGACAGCTGTTTCGTGGTCACCCACTCATCAGAAAGGATTTATGGAGCTCTCGAAATCAAAACGAATCCACTCAAGAATTAGTAGCGTGAAGGCAAGACAGATATAACAGAAAGTTACTTATGACATCTACAGTCACTAGTTGTAACTTAATTTTACACGAACCAAGGAATCCAAAGTTAGATGTTTATCTACTCATTGACTGGCAGCCAACAATTCGTTGTTCTGACCAACCCAAGGTTCAATCAAGTTTCTAGTACGTTATGAGGAACGCAAGCAGAATCTAAGTGAAAATAGAGTATTTTTCGTTTCAATTCCGAGAGTTCCAACCTTTGACAGCTGTTTCGTGGTCACCCACTCATTAGAAAGGATTTATGGAGCTCTCGAAATCAAAACGAATCCACTCAAGAATTAGTATCGTGAAGGCAAGACAGATATAACAGAAAGTCACTTATGACATCTACAGTCACTAGTTGAAACTTAATTTGACACGAACCAAGGAATCCAAAGTTAGATGTTTATCTACTCATTGACAGGTAGCCAACAATTCGTTGTTCTGACTAATCCAAGGTTCAATCAAGTTTCTAGTATGTTATGAGAAACGCAAGCAGAATCTAAGTGAAAATAGAGTATTTTTCGTTTTAATTCCGAGAGTTCCAACCTTTGACAGCTGTTTCGTGGTCACCCACTCATCAGAAAGATTTATGTAGCTCTCGAAATCAAAACGAATCCACTCAAGAATTAGTACCGTGAAGGCAAGACAGATATAACAGAAAGTTACTTATGACATCTACAGTCACTAGTTGAAACTTAATTTGACACGAACCAAGGAATCCAAAGTTAGATGTTTACCTACTCATTGACAGGCAGCCAACAATTCGTTGTTCTGACCAACCCAAGGTTCAATCAAGTTTCTAGTACGTTATGAGGAACGCAAGCAGAATCTAAGTGAAAATAGAGTATTTTTCGTTTTAATTCCGAGAGTTCCAACCTTTGACAGCTGTTTCGTGGTCACCCACTCATCAGAAAGGAACTCTCGTAATTAAAATGAAAGATACTCTATTTTCACTTAGATTCTGCTTGCGTTCCTCTTAACGTACTAGAAACTTGATTGAACCTTGGGTTGGTCAGAACAACGAATTGTTGGCTGCCTGTCAATGAGTAGATAAACAACTAACTTTGGATTCCTTGGTTCGTGTCAAATTAAGTTTCAACTAGTGACTGTAGATGTCATAAGTAACTTTCTGTTATACATATACAATATGTATTTTCATCAGCAAGTTTACACCAGAAAACAACTATTGGCCCCTGGCCCTCCCTTGATTCATTTCTGTTAGATTCTTTGAAAAGTTTTCTACATCAACTATTTTACAAAACTCTCTAAATCATATGGCAAATATTATGTTCTAATTTTGATGTTATTGGAGCCCTTGAGTACTTGAGAATTGGAAAAGTAAATCATCTCAAATAATGTGTTTGTTGCAATGGCCTATTGTACTTCAACTTTTCACAGCTAAGATACCGAACAACTGTATTGTATTAATAATTAGTCCTCACAAAAGCTCAAGTCACTTTTATACAGTGTCAGCCATAAAGTATGTAAACATCAGAGAAAAAAGTTCATTATCAGAGAATTGGATAAAAATTCATGGTGATCGATTGAACATTTCCGACAAACTTGAAATCAATTTTGACACATGTTACGCGATCACTTCAAAACAATTACTGTCAAGTGGTGAAAGTAGGGTAGGATGGCAAGATATCATAAGAAGTAATTTAGAAACGTTGATTGAAAGAACCTCGCACCGCTTCAATGGGAATTTGGCTTTCAGTAAATTTGGTCGATTTTTTCACATACTGTAGAACTCGTGATGCTGATCAAATGTCTCCATTGCGCCAGAGCTCTAAATTGAACGGTTTAGATTATACAGGGTGCTGAAGGTGACTTATCCAAAATTTCAAAAGGCCATTGTGAATACAATTTTTCGAATCTATTCACCAAATCAACTATGCATCGATTATTCATATGACAGATACAAATCCACTATAAAAGGCGCGTTCGGTAAATGCAAATCTGACAGCTCGATTCAATCTGTAGGCGTGGTTTTCCTATAATTGTAGTGGAAAACGGAGCAGACAGATTGAATAGAGCTGTCAGATCTTCATTTACCGAACACACCTAAAGTATGAAAACTTCTGCGCATACCCACGATATACAGGGTGAGTCCAAAGCTAGCAAGTTTTTAGTGATTCAAAAAAAAAAAAAATTGCGGTGGAATTCATTTTTCATCAGATGGGCTTCAGGCGAAAACATTTGGTAGAATTTTTCATTAAAATTGAAAGTATTATTTTTTGCTATTTTATTTGATAATTTCTTTCCAATTTACAGTAACGAAAAAATTAGGATATTTCGCGAGATAGAATTCGAAAAAATCCGTAAAAATAGTGAAAATTATCTGACAATTGAATAATACATATGGTTTCAAAAAATTCTCCCCTCTTCCCCCTCGAAAGCTAGATAGAGAACGCGTATAAATTTGGAAAAATTCCCAACGGTTTCATACATGGAAAATTACGGCAAAAATATGTCTGCCGGTGGACTCGCTCCCTCCCGTCTTTTCAAAAAAGTTGCGAAAACTTGCGAAAGCAAAATCAGAAAAATCCGTGGAAATATTGAAAATTATCTGATCATTGAATAATTCGGCTTCAAGAAAAGGTCTCTTCATTGGGGAATTAGATTGTAGTAAATTAACAGGCAAGTGAACGTACAATAATATTGCATCAATTGAAATGAACAGACTAAGAATCATATCCAAAGAAAACTAAAAAAGAATTATACAGGGTATTCCACATTCAATGGCCTATTAGACGTTTCTGGAGAACGGAACAATGGATCATTTCAAAAATTTATATATAATATATATAATAATCAAACATGCTCTACCCGTCGATACAGTGTTGCCACTTGTATCAGAAAGTAGTAGATACTTTGTTATTTTAAATAGAACACCACGTATATTACATCATTTTTGGAATCCTTATAAGATTCCTCACAACTTCCCGAGATAATTCCCTATATCTATTTGTTCCGGTTTTCGAGATAAAAATTATTTTGTCAAATTTTTGTGTAAAACCTTACCATTAAAAAATAACTTTTTTTTTCACAATGCAAATTTACAAGATATTGCAATTTGGGTCATAGCTGCATAACACCATTAAGTATTCTGGCGAAGAACTGGATCTCAGTTACAGCATACAGGGAGGCTCAGAAGTAAGTTCCTTTCGAGGACTCATAAAAATGATTGAAACTCAGTTTTTTCAAATAGAACACCCTATATACTATATAATTTTCGAATCCAACTAACCAGTTTGGATAAGTTTATATACCTATCTCCTACCTTTTATGAGATATTGATGATTTTATGATTTTTGAGGTCTGTGCAAGTATACAATTTCAAGTATGAATTGTGGAAAATCTATCGAATAACAAATAAGAGCTTCATCTTTTCTGAAAAAGGTGTAATTGACTACATGAACTTTCCTTCATACTGGGTGTCCGATAAACATGGTTATGTTGACAGTTTGAAGAATGAAAAATGAAATTGATTAAATTCATTCGACATAAGAGATAATATTACAAAATTCACTTAGCAATAATTATAACAAATTTGATACTGAAAAACAAAAACTCAGTAGCTCAGGTGCTTGAAATGCTGACCATTCACTTGTAAACATTGCGGATTTCCGATGGGTCGATTTCTATAAACCTTTTCTTCCATTTTTTCCCAGAGATAAAAATCTAGGGGAGTGAGATCTGGTGACCGCGGCGGCCAAATCCAAGGACCCAAACGTTGTATCCACCGATTTTCGAACAACTTATTGAGTTCTCTGCTCACTTCACGTGTACAATGTCCAGGAGCCCCGTTCAACTGATACCAACAATTATAATATAAGTTCAGAGGTAAAATGTCCAAGAATTCACTTACAGTTAATCTCAGAATTTTCAAATATTTTTCAGAATTCAACTTTTCCTCATAAATGCAAATTGAAACTTTATCATCCATAAGCATACAAAACACATTGAAACTAAATTTTTGTTGAACTCCCGTTTCTCTAATGAAATGGGGGTTTTCTGAGGACCAGAAATGATTATTCGGATGATTGAATATTCTCTCACTTGAGAATTGTGCAAACTTTGAATAGATATGATCAACTAAAACGTGTAGAATTTATGAAAAAATAATATATGGAGTGGTAGGGAGTGTTCAATCGTCGGAATAATCATTTCTGAACAACGGAAATTGTATGCTTATGGATGACAATTTTTCAATTTGCATTTATAAAGAATAGTTGAATTCCGGAAAATATTTGGATATTCTGAGAACAACTCTTGGTGAATTCTTGCACAATTTACCATTTACCTTTGGACTTATATTATAACTGCTGGTATCAATTGGATGAGGCTCCTGGACATCGTACACGTGAAGTGAGAAGAGAACTCACTAATTTGTTCAAAAATTGGTTAATACGACGTTTGAGTCCTTGGTTTTGGCTGCCGCGGTCACCAGATCTACTCCCCTAGATTTTCATCAAAAATAAAAGAGAAGGTTTATTGAACACCTGTGAATAAAACACAGGAACTAGAAAACAGGGTAAGATGTGCTTTCGGAGAAATCGACCCATCGGAACTCCAGAGTCACGACTGATCATGTAATAACGTCCATCCATCAATGTTTACAAGTGAATGGTCAGTCAAGCACCTGAGCTACTGAGTTTTTGTTTTTCAGAATCAAATGTGTTATAATTATTGTTAAGTGAATTTTGTAATCTTGTGTGGAATGAATTTAATCAATTTCATTTTTCATTCTGCAAACTGTTAACATAACCATGTTTATCGGACACCCAGTATGAAGGAAAGTTCATGTATTCAATTACACCTTTTTCAAAGAAGATGAAGCTCTTATTTGTTATTCGATAGATTTTCCACAATTTATTCCTGAAATTGTATACTTGCACAGACCTCGAAAATAATGAATTCATCAATATCTCATAAACGGTAGGAGATAGGTATAGGATATAGTCGATGAAACTTATCCAAACTGCTTAGTTGAATTCGAAAATTAGATAGTATACAGGGTGTTCAATTTGAAAAAACTGAGTTTCACTCATTATCATCACTCCCCGAAAGGAACTCAGTTCTGAGCCTTCCTGTATGCTGAAACTGAGATCCAGTTCATCGCCAGAATACTTAAAACTATGACCCAAATTGCAATATTTTGTAAATTTGAATGGGATTTAGGCGATTTTAATGAGTGAAACGGTATATTTAAAGGTAAAATACAATTAATCGGAAGGTAATATATCAAATACAATTTTATCACGTCTTGACCCGTCTAACAGCCGTATGCATAGTCAATTCCAGCGACTCTCCAGAGTTTCGCCGCTCGCTACACAACAACTATAATGCACAGTCGAGCCCAAGAAAGTGGTACATCGCCAGCGTTTCGCCAAAATGTGACCTATCACATTATTGTCACTTTTTTGGAGCTCGACTGTGCATTATAATCCTTGTGTAGCGAACGGCGAAACTCTGGTGAGTCGCTGGCGATTGACTATGCATACGGCTGTTAGTATCATCATCGTCTTCAACCTGACATTTCCGTCATTATTCGTCATCTACAGGATGCTGAGGGACCAATTAACACATCCACTTGCGCTGAATTTATAAAGAAGTGGAATGGGGAAGATTCATCCGGGACAGATGAACCGCAGGATGGCCTAGTTGTAGGATAGCATCCTGTAGATGACGAATGATGACGGGAATGTCAGATTGAAGACGATACGACGAGTCAAGACGTTATATGAATTGTATTTGATATATTACTTTCCAGTTCATTATATTTTATATTGAAATATACGGTTTCACTCATTAAAATCGCCTGAATCCCATATTTGCATTGTGAAAAAAAAGTAATTTTTAATGGTATGGTTTTACACAAAAATTTTACAAAATAATTTTTATCTCATAAACCGTCACAGATAGGTATAGAAAATCATGTGGGAAAGTTGTGAGGAACCTTATACTGATTCCAAAAATTAAGTAATATATTGGGTGTTCTATTTAAAGTAACAAAGTATCTACTACTTTCTGATACAAGTGGTAACACTGTATTGACAAAAATATTTTAGGCGGGTAGAGCATGTTTTATTATCCATGCTAACAAATTTTTGAAATGATCTATCGTTCCGTTCTCCAGAAAAGTCTAATAGGCCATCGAATGTGGAGAACCCTGTATAAGTAAACTTAACAAACACTTCTTAGAGAAATGCTTTTATTTAAATGCACTAAAATGAAGAAAATTTATTTTAAAGTGAATTGAACTCATCATTTTGTTACATTATGAAATTTTAAATGATATTAAAGCTTGTCGCGAGACTAAATCTTGAGGCAATTTTAAATTTAATTTACAATAAGACATACATAGATACTTATCGCGACAAGCTTTCATATCATTTAAAATTTTATAATGTAATGAAATGATGGGTTTAATTCACTTTAAAATTAATTTTCTTCTTTTACTGCATTTAAATAAAAGCTCTTCTCTAAAAAGTTTTCTTTAGGTTTATTTATTTCAATACCAACATTGTTTGTTAACAGGGTCTCCAGACTTCTGCAATCATAACTAGAACTCATATGGATATGATATCCTCCGTTTCAATCAATGATCTATATTGTCCACATCCTTTTCGCCAAACGACAAAATAAGAATTATTGGCTGTCCGCCAACTGCTGTGAAAATCCTATCAACAGGTACGAACAATTGCCACACGTAATGCGTTTGTAAATATGTTGTAACGTTCCGTAGCTACCTAATTTCCGGTGTAATAAATTCGATTAACCGGAAATTTCTGTTTAATTCCCCAAAACGGTTGAGGATATCCCATGGCAATCAAGAGCATTCCCATACGAGCTGACTTCACGCACGGGTAGTAATTGTTTTCACTGGGGTTGAACAATTATCATATTATATAATAGGTCTAATCAGTCCTCACACAAAGACCGCTCGAGGAAACAATGACCATTCGGAGGAAATGACAAATTATCGAAAACTATAAACAGTCTTATCTGAATAAGTCGTTATCTAGAATAAAACGAAATACCGATACATTTGAACTTAAACTAATTTGTGGTGCAAGTTTTGTCCATGTCTCGAACATGGATGAAAAATGAATCCTGCCCTTTGATAAGAATTATGTACTGGGTACTCATGTATGAACTTATTTATCAATAAAAACAAAACGTCTTTATTATTTCCAAATGTATGCAATACCATTACATCAAATATACATGAAAGATATGAAATATTAGGAAATAAAGGGCGAAGTTCATTTCCTACAATTCAAGAATTTATAGAAAATGTTCTTCCACTTAACCCCAACAAGAGAGAAAGAAAAGTAAAAAAAAACTGTCATTTACAATGTTAACATGTTATTTATAAAATTTTAATCATTCTGCAAGATCATGCAAGATCAAATATTCACCTCTATGAATTGAACAAATAGTTTTTAGTAATTGATTTGAATTTATTTGAATGAAGATATTTTTGGTAAGCAGTTGTACAATTCGAAAATTTGATATTTGAAGGACCGTCTAAATATTTCTGTTCCAAAAGTAGGGATTGCGAGCCTACCTTTATGTCTAATGTTTAGGTTATGTATATCCGTACGTTACGTAATTTTGTTATAAAGATAAGGTGGTGTTTTTGTCATAAGTATTTTATTGAAGAAACATAATGCATGATGTTCCCTTCTATTTTCCATGTTCAACCAACCGATTTCCTGGAATATATGTGAAGTTCGTTGTGGTCTACGAATCCCATAAATCATCCTTAAACATGAATTTTGTACTTTTTGAATCGGCATAATTGAATACAGACAAGATGATGGAGTCACATAAGGATTTCTTCACTTGAAACGGCAGAAAATGTCTGTAACCATAAATCATTTAAAGAGTGGCATAGGCTCGATGTATCAATCTGTTTATGTACTTCTCAAATCTCAAATTGATATCCATCACTACACCTAGATTTTTTACTTCATCTACAATTGTTAGAGATTCTCCCTGAATATGTATATCCATAGATTGACTAACCGTTTGTCGGTGATTTTTTGGACCAAATATCAGAACATTTGATTTATCCAAATTGATACATAAACAGTGACCAGTAGCTGCCTCAACGAATCTATTCAAATCTACTTTGACTAATTCCAGTGCATCATCAGCTGTTTCAATGGAGAAACTGTAGTACAGCTGGGTATCATCAGCATATAAATGGGCTTGGCATAACTGAAGCTTAGACAGAAGTTGACATGTATACAAAGAAAACAATAAAGGACCAAGTATAGAGCCCTGCGGTACTCCAGAGGTGAGGTTTAGGAATTCTGAATAACGATCACCTATGCATACTTCTTGTTGCCTACCTTTCAAGTACTCACCTATTAATACCAACGCATTGAAGGAAAAAACCAAGATATTTATTATTATTAGGCCAATCTCGTTAGCAACAATGGGAAAAAAATAGAAAAACACCGCAAACTTTCACAAAAGTTGTATTTTAGTGCTCAAGGAAACTATAAAAAAAATCAAAAACTTCATTAAAATGTAAATTACGAACAATTCCAGTTATTTTGTAGATAAAAAGTGCAAAATAGTCGCAAAATGGCGAAAAACAAAGAAAATAATATCTTCAAACTTTCACAAATTTTGCAAACATTTCCAAGTTTGGCAGCAGCGCGCATGAATTATGTATTCATACTTTTATTAATAACTCGGCAGAAAAAAATCTAAAAAAATCGTAGCAAACGTAAAAAAAAAACGTTTCTCTCTGTCATAAGTTTTGCCGAATCTTTGCCACATCGGCCGATGACGGCAATACATTTTATGTTTACTTTATAATGAAAAATGTTTTTTTTGCAAACAATTATTTATTGAGATAATACATAGATATAAAAATTAAATTAAAAATACAAAAGCGTTTTAAATATAAAATGATGTCAAGATGAAAATCTTGATTGAAGGCTGGGACTCAGTTGAAGGAAATCCCGGAAAAGACCCACATCACCATCAGAATTCAGATTATCAACTTTCTCTTAGAAAAGGACACATGCTCCCAGGGAGATGAAAGAAATGAAAGAATTAATCTTGGAATAAACAGGGGAGTCATCGAAGAGGAGCCAACAATTAGAATAAGGGTGTTTGCAACATTTTGTATAGTGTCCATTGGAAATGCTGCCGCTATTATTAGATATGGCGTAGATATTAAAAATAATATTCCATACTGACCAGAATATTGTTCCAAATTCAAATTTTTTATAAGAGAATTAATTACATTGTTCAATTCACTGCCATCAGTTGAGGAAACACTTTTAAAATGTAAAACATAAATTTCTGGAAATGTTTGGAAACGAATCATCTTTTTGAATTCATTTTTCATTTCACAAGTTGAACTGTCAACATTTCAATACATTGTGTCTGGAATAGGGATTGAAAGTACCCAGAAATATGGTTTAAAAACAAACTGAATTAATTATGGAAATATTGTAATAGATTTTGAGTTGGTCAGGAACGTATATAGAGAGTCATTTCCTAGAAAACATAAAATTTGCCACCACAGCAGTTTTCGAGAACTTTGTCAAATGTGAAAGGAATGAAAAAAAAATTGCAAATTGTTTTTTTTGATAAAGTTCCCGTAATTTGTATAGTAGTGGGAAGTTTTACATGTTTTCTAGGAAATTACTCCATTCGTTTCCAACCAACGTGCCTCCATCAGTGGAAGTGCATACACGTGAAGTGAGCAACGAACTCAATAATTTGTTCGAAGATCGGTGGATACGACGTTTGGGTCCTTGGATTTGGCCGCCACGGTCACCAGATCTCACTCCCCTAGATTTTTATCTCTAGGAAAAAATAAAAGAAAAGGTTTATAGAACACCTGTGAATACGAAACAGGAACTGGAAAACAGGGTAAGATGTGCTTTAGGAGGAATCGACTCATCGGAAATCCGCAGAGCCACGACTGATCATGTAATAACGTCGATCCATCAATGTTTGCAAGTTGATGGTCAGCATTTTAAGCATCTACGCTACTGAATTTTTGTTTTTCAGTATCGAATGTGTTATAATTATGCTAAGTGAATTTTGTAATATTATCTCTCAACATAACCATATTTATCGTACACCCAGTATGAAGAAAAGTTCATGTATTCAATTACAGCTTTTTCAAAAAAGGTCTTATTTGTTATTCAATAGATTTTCACAATTTATACTTGAAATTGTGTGCTTGCACAGACCTCAAAAATCATAAAGTCATCAATATCTCATAAAGGAGATAGGTATAGGACATAGTCGATGAAACTTATTCAAACTGGTTAGTTTTATCAAAAAATTAGATAGTATACAGGGTGTTCTATTTGAAAAAACTGAGTTTCAATCATTTTCATGAGTCCCCAAAAGGAACATACTTCTGAGCCTCCCTGTATGCTGAAACTTAGATCCAGTTCTTCGCCTGAATACTAATTGGTGTTATGCATCTATGACCCAAATTGAAATATTTGTTTAATTTGCATTGTGAAAAAAAATGTTATTTTTCAATGGTCAGGTTTTACACAACAATTTGACAAAATAATTTTTATCTCGAAAACCATCACATATAGGGAGTCTTATAGGGATTCCAAAAATGATGTAATATACGGGGTGTTCTATTCAAAATAACAAAGTATCTACTACTTTCTGATACCAGTGGTAACACTGTATTGACGAAAACATTTTAGATGGGTAGAGCATATTTAATTATCCATGCCCACAAATTTTTGAAGTGATCCAGCGTTTCGTTCTCGAGAAACGTCTAATAGGCCATCGAACATGGAATACCCTGTATAATAGTATAATAGTATACTTGTAGGTATGTACTTTTTTCAACCTATTTTATCTATTGCAAGAGACAATAAGGAATTCAAATAATTGAATAGAATTGGTAGTTTGATTCGGTATTAGAATTTTTCAGTTTTTGTAGTAGGTATTTACAAGCTACTGTTGTTATGTCTGAAACTGATATCCATTTTGAAAGGACACCCAACATAATAATTCCAAACTTTTTTTCATATTTTCTTCATACAATCAAAGTTTATCCATATCCGGAAGTTTTTGCTAGATGTCTCGAAGCAAAATTATGTATTTTCTTGTTTCCTAATGATTTGACCGTTGCAACTAGTCAGACATTTGGATGGAAAACTCAAATATGTAGTCTTTATTATTCTCTCTCACTAGTATTACATTTTAGACTTATTATTTAAACTCATCAATTATCAAACCTGTTTCAATTCAAAAGTTTTCTGTTGAAATGATCATGTCCGATACTGCTAGCTTTGCCTTGCCTTTCAAATATTTTTATCATTATGTATCTTCATCACTTTTGCTCTAAACATTTCTCTCATGGATGGCATTTTTCTTGGTGTATTTTTTGGTACCATCTGTTTTTTATTGTGTCTCAAATACCTCTTCTCTGTAGTTTCTTAATTTCTTCGGTATTTTTAACTTCTATTTTATTCATTCTAATAACTTACATTGTTACTTCTTGAACTCACTGATGACAATTATGACAATTTCTTTTTTGATGTCCACATTCAATGAAAAAAAATCAACCTATATGTACACAGCAGTAAAAAAATGTTATGGAAAGTTGGATTTCATTCATAATGAGAGAGTTCACTAATGGTTGCCAACTTCGATTTTTGACACTTTTGTATGAAAAACTAGGAAACTCTGATTGGATTCTTCATACTTTCATTAGTAAGCAATGGAATTGTACAAGCCACATATTCAATCTAAATTTCCCTTGATAAGGAATAAATGAGATATTCCAATCTAAAATAATTATCATTAATATCTCATTTATTCCACATCCAGGGAAATTTTCATTGAAAATCTGGCTTATACAATCCTATTGCTTACTAATAAAGGTATGAAGAATCCAATCAGAGTTTCCTAGTTTTCATACAAAAATCGAAGTTGGCAACCATTAGAGATCTCTCCCATTAACTAGGTAACAAGATGGAGATATTTCCCAGTGTCGACAATTGTTCGATTAGATAACTTTTTTTTAGTGTGAACATTCTCACATAATTTTTATCTATTTCTGAATATATTTTAACGTATCATGAAATGTTTGCAAACCTATCATACGCAGAAATTAATATTCATTGGGATTGGATAGCAATATCTATCACGAATACTGCATCGCTAGTACTAATTATCAACTGTTTGAATAAATTCTCTGCTTTTTGAATATAGTTCTTATAAATCTAATGAAAGATAGGAACAACAAAGTCTCAGATGAAAAAAAGTGAAAAACTCAGTGTCCACATCATTAATAGTTATTTAGTCAGTGTATTAATGAAGGCGATTGATGATCGTGATATTATTTTCGAGATCATTAATTGCATTTTACTATAAGAGTTGACTACAATATATTTCGTCTACCTCTCTCTTGTTGAAATGAAGGAATTTTGATTTTTTTTCTGGCATTAAAGTTAAATATGCTACTTTAGCAGTTTCCGCAACATATCTGACAACATAAATTTATCGTCAACATCCATTTGAGCGTCCATAACATCTGAATTCGTTAATGTTTAGTTGCCTATACAACAATCATTCATTTATAGAGAAATTGGCCATTAATGACAAATCGACCATTAATAGGGGTCCTTGATGGTCGATTTCATTTGCATTGAAGAAGATTAAACAGACATGTTCAGGTAGACGGAAAAATATGTTTTTTTCAGAAGTAATCCCATCTATGTTACGACTGGAATATGGTACCAATAGGTACTATTCTCACAAACATGATGAGGTGTAGTGAGGCTGAAATAGCTTCGGGATATAACAAATCCTCATGATACTAGTCCGTCGGAATAAAACCCACACAAAGTCACCCATTTCAATAAGTATATTAAATTGCAAATATCCTCAAGTGTTTAATCAAAGATCTCTTTGGAAATATCAGCGATTACCATGCGGTATTTTCTTCCTTTTTAATTATACATCACTTCTCAGAAATGTTGATATAATTTTTTAAATAACTGTATACAAGGTCAGATGTAGATTCTGTAATGAATGCTTGTATAAATCATGGGAAATATGTTCATGTATCACCGATGAAAGGTTGTAAATAACACCATGGAAACAGTCTCACCCGAGACACGGATGGCCTCAAAATGTCCAAATTCTCAAGAAATCCTCAGTTTCGTTTGTTAACATTTAATAATACCATTCCAGTGAATAATATACAACGTTTACATTATAAATAATTGTATGCAGAAAACTTGGCAGAATGAACGAACTGAGTTACTTCATACTTTTACTAGCTTAAACAGAGCCGGCGTTAGGGAAAGGCCCAGCAGGAAATTATTAAGGGCGGCAGTTCAAATGACACATTTTCATACACAGAGTGTACCACGAAGTGTTTGCCTCCATATCTCAAAAATTTGTTCAAAGAAAATACGTTAACTTGTAGTTTACTCAAAAATATTGCGTTGTTTTTCATATTCGTTTCACTGTTATGGGCGAAATTTATAGGAAAGCAGTGAATGTGCAAACTGACATTGCTTCAACCTAACTATCCTAACCTAATTAATTTTGGGGTTACACAAAAATATACGAATTACCAAATAATTCAAAACATAAGAGAACATCAAAAATGAAAAAATATCTGAAATAAATGCGACAGTACAATGAGATACATATTTACTAGCAAATAATTTAAAACAGATACAAATAATAAAGAGAAAAAAGTTGGCTACATAATATATGGAAAGAAAATTGTCATTGGTATTTATAAAAATTTCAATGGCGGTTCGTTTCTGCATGTCTGACAAGTAAAAAATCCGCAGTGAATTATATCACGTGACCTTAGATTTGGTGGAAATAAAAAAAAAATATTGGGTTGAGGCAAAAAATGGGTTGAACTGACAAGACAAATATAGTTTTGGCACTAGTTGAAGTCATGCCCTGTATATTGGTGTACATGAGGTTATTTAATATTCTCAACCCTAAAGGAGATTTAAACCAACTAGTATTTGAAAATGAAACTCAATAATAGAACAGTTTATCCTAACTGAATTTAGTTTTTTTTTGTTTGGGTAGATTTAGAAAATTAAAAGAACTCAATAAATAAACAATGTATATTTATTGTATTGTATTATTTAGTTTTAATTAGAAATACTAGCTGGTTTGAATTTCATTTACAGGTAGAGAATATTGAATTAGCTTATGTGCATCAATATACAGGGCATTGCCACACCTAGTGACAAGAAAAAATCGTGTTTTCTTAATTAGCCTCCCGCAAAATGTCTATTCCACAAATATTTGATTCATTTTAACCTTACCAAATTTTCTGTCTACTGAAAGATTTTCGCATGAATGATCAATATATGTGGTGGAACGCAAGTCATAGTTCATTTTCTATCTCAGGTTTCTATCATTATCTACTATCTCTAGAGAAGAAACAGTGAATTCGAATGCTCCTTCTGTGTTTTCCTGATTTGAGAAATTAATACAGTTGCGTGCCATCAGTATCAAAATGAGATTCGCAGATTTCTTAAGAAGAAAGGATATACGGAAAAAAAACCTGAAATGGTTCCTTGTAGAACTCTGCAAGTTGAAGAGTTTGGTTCTTACGATGCTGGGTTTTTATCCTCTGTATCCTGTTCAGCAGATAATTCTTTAGAAAAAGTTGAACGTTTTCACCAAATCTAATGTTTCAGATTCGATAGCAATAGATCGTGGTTGATGGTATCAATAGCTTCTGAGTAATCTAGGATAACTAACGCCGTTGGAGTACTGCTATCGTGCTATCTGTTTGGATGTGCTAGATAGTCAAGTAATTCAGGATTTGGATTTAGTGCGGTTGATGAGAAGTGGTCATTGATTGCATTAGGATCAGAAAGATGTTTCGGAATATATTTTTTTCACTGATTCCCATACATTTGAGATACTCAATAATGAATTATAATTTCCGGTTTGAATTTTATATTGTAGATGAGCTTTTTTTCGGTTTTCATAGCGATATTGACTTTCCTAAATTTTGTAATAATTCCGATCTGTGTCAGTTCTTGATTTTTATATTTTTTAATAGCTTTGTCCCTTTCACGCATAACAAGTTCAAGATTATTGGTAAGCCAAAGGGCGGTATTTGGATTCTTAGGAAGTTGCAATTTTGTGTTTAGTTCATCAAGATCATGTACATTGATTCTGTATAGAGAAGTTTGTTCTGCGTTATACAGGGTCGTTCAAAATTCATGATCTTACTGCTAGATACGAAAAGGGTTGAAAGTGCGTTTTTTTAAATGGAACATACTGTATATTATGAAATATCCTGAAAGATGACTAAATTACCTTCGAATTGATGGATCATGTTCCTATACCTAAATAGCCAGAATTCCGAGATAATAGCAATTTTCACTTGTAATCTCTCAAGTGCTTGAATTATTGCCGGAAATTTTTCGAGTCCATGAATTTTTTTTGAAACGTGCGTGATCTAGCTAAAGTCACCACTATCCAAGACCATATAATGAATCTTTCATATAAATTTTACAAATATCACATTCCCAAGAGTTCACTCACCAGGGAAATAACAAGAGTAAGAGCACACCACAATGAGCGGGCTCATTTGCCAAAAACTGGACTTGTTCCATGAACGCCAAGACTAAGCACCAAGTCACCTCTATAGAGGACTAAGACCAGATCCCGGTTCTTTGCCGAAAACTTTTTCAGGGAATCCACATAACAAATCACACTTCTAAAATCTGATTAATCTGACAATCAACCCCTGTATTAGCATAACGGGAGACAGGGTATACTAATACCATGATGTAGGAAGGTAAAATCTGAGTTACACCCGTCAAATGAATTACCAATAAAATCTTCCATTATACTAACTGGAGATCTAAATATAAACTATGATGAAGACTCAACATATACAAAGTCACTAAAAAATTTACTATTATCTTTTGATCTTATCATGCATGTAAACGATTCAACTCGCCACTCTATGTACTCAGCAACCAAAATTGACTATGTATGCAGCAATTTGCACGATAATGTCAGTCCATGCTCGGTTATAAATGCGGGTTTATCAGATCATGAAGCTGTATTAAGCACTTTTAATGTTGATTGTACTCCTCCAAAAACTAAGTATGGTCGATTATATAGCAAATCAAATTTTGAGAAATTCAAAGAAGCTTCTACTCACTCAAATTGGGAATCCTTCGTTGATCTAGAAAAACCTTTCGAAACATTTTATGAACATCTTGTAACTCTATTCAATAAGTCATTTCCGGTACAAAAAATTAAGAATAAGAGAAAGAAGAAACCTTGGTTGACGCTGGGAATAAAAACATCTTCTAAAAATCTAAGATGTATGCACTATATCATAAAATACATCAATTCAGATTTTGTTAACGAATATTTTAGTAACTATCGAAGAATTTATAGAACATTAATCAAAACAGCTAAGGAAAGCTATTATATAAATAAAATAAATGAATCTGATAACAAATCTAAAGCTAGCTGGAGTATAATAAATGAATTAAGAGGAAAGCAGAGCAAAAATAAATCCGAAATAACTCTATCTCCCAATGAACTAAACAATCACTACTTTACTATTGCTGGTACACTAACTAAAGACTTACCAAGAAATATTAATCCCATGGACCACTTTTTAAATCCCCCTACCCCTCAATAATTTTTACTTTATGAGACTGATATTAGAGAATTGAAAGAAGTGATAAAATCAATTAAAAATAAAAAAACCTATGGGTTAGATGAAATTTCTATAAAAATCTTTGAAAATCTCCCAGATCAGGCTCTTGATGTTCTGGCCAAATTGATAAACGACTCATTTAACAAAGGAATTTTTCCTGATTTCCTGAAAACGTCCATTGTTATACCTATACACAAAGGGGGAAACCAGGATGAGCCGGCAAACTTCCGACCAATATCTCTTATACCCACTCTAGCTAAAATCATAGAAAAATTAGTTAAAAATAGAATTACAAAATACTCTTTAAAATATAACATAATCTCGCCAAATCAGTACGGTTTTCAGGAGACAAAAAATACCAGTGATGCCATCTTCTCTTTCCTACAGGGAGTATATACAAATATCAATAGTGGTGAAGCTGTTGCGGCAGTCTTTTGCGATTTCTCAAAAGCATTTGACTGCGTTGATCATGAGATACTGTTGGCTAAGCTTCACCACTACCGATTCAGAGGTGTAGTTTTCGACTGGATGAAATCATATTTAACCGATCGTTACCAAATAGTGAAAACAACAACCTTGTCAGCTACGGCACCTGTAAATTGTGGTGTACCACAAGGATCCATATTGGGCCCCACTCTATTTTTATTATATATTAATGATCTGCTTGGAATAAACATATCAGGAAAGTTCACAGTTTTTGCGGACGACACAACTATTTTATGGCAAGACAAGAACACAAACTCTCTGCAGGAAAAAATCCTTACTGATACAAAAACTTTAAAACAGTGGTGTAATTCAAATTGTCTGATCTTGAACGTAACAAAAACCAACCTAATCTCTTTCAAGTGTGAAATAAACAATATCAAATTGGATAATAGTTATATCGAGAGCCGTGATAACACCAAATTTTTGGGCATATTCATCGATAGTAAACTGAAATTTGAACAACATGTTTGCAACTTAAACAAAAAATTAGCTTCTGGATGTTATGCTGTGAGACGTGTTACAAAAGAACTAGGACTCTCAACAGGAAAAACAACTTACTATGCCTTGATAGAGTCCCACCTAAGATACGGAATCCCATTTTGGGGAGTATGCAATAAAACTCACCTGCAAAACACACTCATCTTGCAGAAACGGGCAATTAGATACTTATCTACAGCAAAGACACGCGATCCCTGTAAACCATTGTTTGTATCCCATAAAATACACACTGTCTTCGCCATCTTCATCCATGAAACAGTATGCTTAATAAAAAAACACTTTAACCAATTCAATAGTACTCCTTCCTATTACTCTATACGCAAACAAAATAATATTAACCTACCAAGGCCAAATTCAACCCTAGTGAAGGACTCACTTATTTACAATGGTTGCAAGATGTTCAATCATTTACCAGAGCATATAAGGAATATTAGCAACACCGACCATTTCAGAAAGGCTGTGCAAGTGATATTAAGTGATCGACCTTATTATAGTCTGGAAGAATTTTATTCTGACAAATTTTAACCTCTGACTCCTCTAATTTTCTTTATACTCCTAACTTTACAATCATATATGTTTACTGTTTTGTTTTGTTGTTCTCTCAATGTCATGTCATGTCCACGTTATATACCTATAGATATAATTTTTAGATTTAAGTGAGCACTTTGTCCATAAGAATGTTTTTTTTTTCTTGATGACCAGCGGGGGTGCCTCACCTGTTCCTCTTGAGGAGCCGAGGAGACACTACATTCGGGACAACGCCGACCCCTGGCAACAGGGATCGACGGAGCCCCCCAACCCCAGCACCCCCTCACAACCTGCGGGATCCCTATCAGCCCACGGAGGTGGGCGAAAAATATCAAGCAGAGTTGTGTTGTACATAGATTTCACCGAAATGCAATGTAAATAGTTAAATATCTGAATATACATGTTTTTGAGTTTGAGCTCAGCGGTAGTGTTGCGGCCTATGAGTCGCTAGGTCGATGGTTCAATCCGCGATGAGAACATAACTTTTTTATTTTTTTTGTTCCAAATTTAAACACATTTATTGATGAAAATTTTGTTAAGTATTTTACGTATCAATATTTCAGTGGTTATAAATAGTTCAGGTGAAACCATCGTTAGTTATTTCTTATGAATTGTTGGATGATTTTCATTTCTCGATGAGAAATTTTCTTACCGAATCCCCCTCGTGCTTGAATTAATTGCCGTAAATTTGTCTCAAGAAAAATTTCCGGCAAATAATTCAAGCACTTGGGAGATTACAAGTGAAAATTACTATTATCTCGGAATTCTGGCTATTTAGGTATAGGAACATGATATATCAATTCGAAGGGAATTTAGTCATCTTTCAGGATATTTCATAATATACAGGATGTTCCATTTAAAAAAACGCACTTTCAACCCTTTTCGTATCTAGCAGTAAGATCATGAATTTTGAACGACCCTGTATAACGCAGAACAAACTTCTCTATACAGAATCAATGTACATGATCTTGATGAACTAAACACAAAATTGCAACTTCCTAAGAATTCAAATACCGCAGAAATAAATATTCAATTCGAGCTATGAGGCAGATATAATCAGAAAAGAATGACAAGTTCAAAAATGCGGTACTATACAGGGTGACCCATTTGAAATAACAAAGATGCTGCTACTTTCTGGTATAAGCGGCAACGCTGCATTGCTGAAAATATTTTAGATCGATAGACCAAGAGCAACTACTTGAGAAACCAAATTTTCAGAATGATCCTATGTCCCGTTCTCCGTAAACGTCTAAGGTACCATCGACCGTGACCCACCCTGTATAATATACATGCATTATAATACACATAAGATTTTACACATAAACTATAATACACATCATATTTTACACATAAACTATAATACACATAACAGATTACATTCAAATTTATGTTGAAAGTGTATCATTGAAATACTCATCCAAAGTGTAGTACAAGCCTTAATAGCTCTTTGACTCTTTTTCTTATCTATTTTCTGAATTTAGATTATTGGTATCCTGGGGCAGATTATCAAAAAGTGTTTTAGAGTTGTCAAAAAGTAATGTCTCTACTCATGTAGAGTTAGGCTCAGGGAACGATCAATATTACAAGTCTGCCTGGTAGGAAACCGAGAATTTCTCATGTAGTTATTGTTTTACTTCTGTTTCTTAAACATCAAACAGGTGAGAGTCATTAAAGTTTTTGAGTTAAATAGGGGTCGACATGTATCTCTGAAGACATCTCACAGCAACAGCTCTATTTTGATGTAATCTTGATTTGCTCACAGTGTGAAACAAATTAAAATTTTGTATTGCATTCTTCTATTCTTTTGCCGGAGTAGTCTAATTTTTTGTATATGACGGATTGTAGTTCTCGTTACTACTTTTAAACACTCTCTTCTGGTGTCATTTGTGTCCATATCATCGGTTTCACAATCACGAATTCCTCTAAAATAGCATACATTTCAAACACACACACACACACACACACATAACTGCCAAGTTATTATAATGATATAGGTACAGAACAGTGAAGTAAATGCCATGTCCAACAAATTCAAAGAAAAAAAAAATTACTAAACTACCTATCGTCGTTGATACTCCAATACGAGCAACATGTCCAGAAACAATCATTTCACAGAAGACTGTGGATAATAACTACTAATGACCATAGCAGTCGATGCCAAAACACCTAAAAAAATAACTACTACATAAGAATTTCTACCGGTCATTGTTTTGGAATTCTAAGTATAAAATAATCGCGCGTAGAAATTTTGATGTAGTACCTACTATCATTTTACAGTCTCCTGTGAAATGAATGTTTCGTGACATAGCTCGTATTGCAGTATCAACGACGCTATGTTTTAAGTACTCGAAAGACATTCCAACAAAATAGAAGAGTTGATTTTGCTTATTTACTTCTTAGTGTATCTACACTGCAACAAGTTTTTTCCTAATTATTGATAGGTAATCGTTTTTCAGGTCGACATAAATAGTAAAAATGTTTTATACAGCTATTTCAACAAATATTGTATTTTTGTCTCAAAATCGGGATTATGCTGCGACGCCCATGGTTTGATTTGACAAGACGATAAATAAGTCGTAAACGGACGTAAACAAACATGATCGCCAAGTTAAGAGTGAACATAACATGGAATTCTAACCTGGTCCCCGAGTGCAAACAAATATATCCGACAATGCCCATTTTTAACATGATTCGGGCTGAGATGTTTGTAAACAACGTCGGGTATGTTGCTTTCAAGAAAGAGACAGAGAAGCCCTCTCTATATCTTTCATTGCTCGGAGTTAAAAACTGTGATGTATGGTTTCACCCTCTTGTGTTTTGATGAATGTTTTCAGTTTTTTTTAATGTGGTCATCGAGGGTACTTTCTTACGAAAGCGTAGAAGGGCCACAACAAATTTTATTTTCATTTCGAAATAAATTCCGACTTGCAACTCGGAATACCGACTTGCATCTCGGAATTCCGACGTGCATCTCGGAATTCCGACTTTCATCTCGGAATTCCGACTTGCATCTCGGAATTCCGACTTGCAACTCGGAATTCTGATTCACAACTCGTATGCATATATGTTATATCGATTCATATACCAGGTGTCCCTGAGCTTTTAGGCCAGCAGATATTTTAGTTATTCACTTAGAAAACACATTTGAAAAATTATGTGTCGTAGAGGACCACAAGCCTTTTCAAAAAGTCTAACGAAATCCACCTCATAGTAAATTATCTTCGAGAAATCACTTAAGTTTTTTGAATTGTACCCCCATATTTGTTGTTGTTCAACTCACAATCTTTTTTATTTTTTATTCAACGATACATCATAACAATAAAATAATTTGGCTGAATTAATTTTTCCAAATTGTGGAGACAAGAAAAAGTGGATGGTAAAGAAAAATAGACGACAAAATGTAAACTTTTTGTGCTTTTTTTTATTCCTTCAGAAATTGTTATCAGTCGTGATACTATTGTTAAATATCAAAATGCCTTTCACCTTTACTACAAACGAATACGTTGATACGCTTTTAGCTCTTGGTGAATGCCACAAGAATGAAGGTGCGCAATGAAGATGTTTAAGCAGCGCTTTCCTGGTCGTCGTTAACCAGGTCTTTCTTTTTTTCATGTAGAAAACACAATGCGAACGGGATCACTGAGGACTGAGGAAATTTTTTTATATTGTTTTGGCGGTGGATATTGGGATCAGTAAGAATTTGCAAACAGTACAGGTATAATCTTTTCAAAACACCTTTACACCAAGGACTCAGATCTACATATTTACAAAGACGAATGACAGTCATTGCTCACATTCAAATTCTATTCTAAGACAATCCCAACTTCCTCATTCAACTCTTGCCTTTATAATGGCACTGTTAAACGACATGGTCACAAGACAACTCTCACTGGATAAGAGGAATCAATTTTCTCATCGGCCCTCATCGTCCATAGAGATCTGCATTTTTCGGAAAATTGTATTCCTGTTATGTTAGAAGATACTCCAATCGAAGAAATACAACAAATGTGACAACAAGATGTTGCTCCTGCATATGACCATAATATAGTTAATACTTTCCTCAGTATCTTTCAAGACCGTTGGATTGGAAATAGTGGGCCTGTTCGATGGCCTGCATATTCTTCAGATCTCATGCCACTGGACTATTTCCTACAGGGATATTTGAAACGAGTGATACTCGAAACTCCAACAATAAATGTTGAATATTTGATACAGAAAATATCAGAGGCTTGTGATACCGTTACTTCTGAAATGATTAGAGCTTCCTGTACTCGCGCACAGATTCGGCGACTTGAATTATGTATGACAAGTGCTGGCCAACATTGTGAACAATTTCTGTAGTGTAATGTGTTATTCAAAACGCAGATGAGCTTATAAATTAATATTTCATTTGTGTCTTTTTATTTCCCATAATTCTGTATGCCATTCTAGCTACTATGATATTAATCATTGACTGATAAGTGAAATGGAATGTATTGAACAAAAACTGGCATAGGGTTGCAATTTGAAGAACAAAAGTTAAGTGTAGTTTTTCGGGGGTTGTTTGGCAGGGGGTGGTTTTTGCTATGCTGCACGAAAGAAATTATGAACTCGTACGACAAAAGTTTTTTAAATTTTTATTATCTGCAAATAACTGAAATATTTGCTGGTTTGAAAGCTTTGGGACAGCCGGTATATTATATTATTCAAATTATTATTATTGAAAACGTCGTGAGATGTACCTGTATTTCTTGAAAAAATCGTTTCAGACTACAAGTATGAGAATTCGTTGAAATTGTTTTATCAAGGGGATCATAAAAATGCCAAAATATACAGGTTGTCCTATTAATAATTTTGAATCTGATGTCACTTGACTGAAAAAAAAAACAGCTCACTGGGTAACATTATATAAAAAAAAACTGCACAAATTGCTTTAATTCAGAACCCCAAAATTACAATTCTCCACTACTTTCGAGTTCCGAGATATTCCCTGTCCTAATCTTAGTGGGTCACCCTGTATATCATATTATTACTATTATCAAAATATTACTCGAAACAATAGGTTCAATTCGAAAGAGAAAGTTGTAGGAAAAATTGCAGTTTAGGGTAGTAACCCCGATTTTGACGAAATATTTTTTGGGGGTTATTTCGAGATCCTAGAACACAAATCTGAAGTCAAAAACCCTCGCTCTCACTTACTTTTTGATTTACGACCAATTAAATGTCACAAAAAGGGTATTTTCAACATAAAATTTTTTCCACAAAAAGCAACAAATTTGCCTTTGCCTTATATCAACATAATCTTGACACATCAATTCACGAATTTTTGGCACATTTTGCAGTATTTTCTACTTTGTATTGAAATTATAAGATTTAAATTAACATAACATTACATTTGATGGAAATCGTTTATTGACAGAAATTAAATAAAAATGACAGTATGACAGATATGGACAACAAACGGTCGTGTTCCGATATTCTGAAATTCACTAGACACTTTTCGCGCTACCTCTCATGAAACCCTGTTAAGTCTCGTTCATACCCTCGCGAATTTCGCACTTTTTCTGTGAATTAAATGAATGCAGAACCATGTGTTCTGCATCAACGACTGGTCGGGCATGACTGGTAACCATTTTATTCGCAGAAAAATTGCGAATTTCGCAAGAATAGGATCAAGTCTTTGGAAGTTAAAAATGTACTGACATTAATCGGAAACAAACGTTCTTCAGAGGTAACTGACATTCGACTAGGTATATTGTGGAAAAGAGAGTGTTCAATTTTTGTTTTGATATTTTAGTATATTTTGAATCTGTACCTTTACTTGGGATGCTTTAATTGGTAATAAATTAAAGCAACTCAAATGAAGGTACAAATTGAACATGTACTGAAATATAAAAATAAAAATGCAAAACTATTTTTCCTATAATATAGACTGAGCACGGCAGTATAAACGAAGAAAGTGATGACGTCACAAATGTCATTCTTGTCAAAAACTGATTCCAAACAAACCTTCCTCGAATTAAAATCAGCTTGTCCGATATTGTTTCCGTTAAAGTTTTTCAACTTCTTTTGCTTCAGAAAACAAAATCCAAACAACCAAACACAATTTGAGAAGCAAAGCAGCAAATAATTAACAAAGAATGTCACCTAAAATTCTTTGTCTTGAATCAGTTTGTGACAAGGATGACATTTGTTACGATACACTTTCCTCGTCTATTCTTTGATGAAGGTGTATAGCAAGAACTAGACGCTAGCGAAGCTTTTCTACTACTATTTTATCTACTACTATTTTATCTTTTTATATCCACTTTTTGTAGAAAGGTTTATCCCTTATTTCTTGTTGAAGATCAGTAGCAAGAAATATGCGAGCGAAGCGAGCGCGCGCTTTTCTACTACCATTTTATTTTTTCTCTGGTTCATTCCTTATTTCTTGGTGAAGATTCATAGCCAGAAATACGCGAGCGCGCGCTTTTCTATTACTATTTTATTTTTTCTCAACTTTTTGTAGAAAGGTTCATTCCTCATTTCTTGGTGAAGATTCATAGCCAGAAATACGCGAGCGAAGCGAGCGCGCTCTGCCGACATTTCTCAATTCCGCGCGAAATGTCGGCCGAGCGCGCGCTTTTCTACTACTATTTTATTTTTTCTCTACTTATTGTAGAAAGGTTTATTCCTTATTTCTTGGTGAAGATTCATAGCCAGAAATACGCGAGCGCGCGCTTTTCTACTACTATTTTATTTTTTCTCTACTTTTTGTAGAAAGGTTATTTCCTTACTTCTTGGTGAAAATCAATAGCAAGAAATACGCGAGCGAAGCGAGCGCGCTCCTCCGAAATTTTGCGACTCTGCGAATATTATAGGAAAAAAATATACTAAAATATCAAAACAAAAATTGAACACTCTCTTTTCCACAATATACCTAGTCAAAGAACGTTTGTTTCCGCTTGATGTCAGTAAATTTTCAACTTCTAAATACTTGATCATACTCTCGCGAAATTAGCAATTTCTCTGCGAGTAAAATGGTTACCAGTCATGCCCGACCAGTCGTTGATGCAGAACACATGGTTCTGCATACATTTAATTCGCAGAAAAAGTGCGAAATTCGCGAGGGTATGAACGAGAGGTAGCGAGAAAAGTGTCTTGTGAATTTTAGAATATCGGAACACGACCGTTTGTTATCCATATCTGTCATACTGTCATTTTTAGTTACTTGCTGTCAATAAACGATTTTCATCAAATGTATTGTCGTGTAAATAAATCTTATATTTTCAATACAAAGTTGAAAATACTGCAAAATGTGCCAAAAATGCGTGAATTGATGTGTCTAGATTATGCTGATATAAGGCAAAGGCAAATTTGTTGCTTTTAGTGGAAAAAATTTGATGTTGAAAATACCCTTTTTGTGACATTTAATTGGTCGTAAATCAAAAAGTGAGAGCGAGGGTTTTTGAATTCAGATTTGTGTTCTAGGACCTCGAAATAACCCCCAAAAAAAATTTCGTCAAAATCGGGGTTACTACCCTAAACTGCAATTGTACCAAAGTTGTATATGAATCCAAATTCCGAGATGCAAGTCGGAATTCCGAGATGCAAGTCGGAATTCCGAGATGCAAGTCGAAATTCCGAGATGCAAGTCGGAATTCCGAGTTGCAAGTCGGAATTCCGAGTTGCGAGTCGGAATTCCTAGATGCAAGTCGGAATTCCGTGATGCAAGTCGGAATTCCGAGTTGCAAGGCGGAATTCCGAGTTGCAAGTCTGATTTCCGAGTTGCAAGTCGGAATTTATTTCGAAACGAAACTAAAATTTGTTGTGGCCCTTCTACGCTTTCGTAGTTTCTTAATGATATGAGGTGAAAAAGTTTATAAATTATGTTTAAGGTACAGATGGCTCATTTGTCCAACCGATTCATTCATATGTGATAAAAGGAACGAGGCTTTTTGTTGTTTGGAGGATTTTCGTTCGAAACCTTGGTTTCTTGAAATACTGCTTGGTACTGGCTTGTGTGGCATTTCCTCAACTTGAAAAAAAAATTGCTGCTGATTGAACAGCTGATTAATGTGCCAATATTTTGGGAATTTGGGTTGGAAAAATTGGTTGAATGAGCTCTAGTGGGACCACTCTGTATCTAATGAAATGGTGATTTGGGGAAACACTTGGGGAAACACATGAGAAAATGCAGGACTGTATCTAGAGCATTACAGATAACAAAAAAAATTAAGTATGTAATTTTTATGTTATTCAATTTGTGCTTTTAAGTTAACTGCTCCAAGATACAGTTAGTTGGCCCCTTTGTTCATATTGACCTCATCGATACTTCATGTTGGTTGAAGTTACGCAAACCGTTGATTCATTCGAATCAATAAGTAACCTGAAGTGAAAATTGCTACGTGTGATAACCGCACTAGTATAATTTCGTGCGATATGTCGGCGCTGTTCTAATGCTATACATTTACAATGGAGCAACTTACCGTTATACATATCCGGAAGATATTAGAATTCATTATTTTTTCGTAGAGTACTAAAACAGGGATTAATACCACATTCCACATAAGGAATGATTCAAATTTTTAATCTTGCATAAAGCTCATTATTTACTTGATGTTTCTTAAGCCTGTGTTATTTATTACCTCTAACAAACTATATACATCGATCGTATTTCATGATTATTGACACTTAAGGTGTAAGTAATGTGATATCGCTTTATATTTACAATTATGTCGTTGAAAGAAGATTAAATAGTATTTATTGATTTCTGCAATGAACGATTTAATATTTTTGATATGATTTTTATTCCACACGTACGTTATTGGTTGTCAGATAACAAGGAGTTTTTCGAACAAACTGGAGTACAGATGGTTATTGAAATGCAGCAAGTGCAGCTCTAATGGCATCAGTTGAAGCTGAAGCAGCAGCTAAAAATTCATCGACGTTGGTTGGTCGGTTATTAGGTTTAAGGCTGATGAGTGGTATACCAGGTGTACCCTTGGGAAGTGCATTAATGTTCCGTACCGCCTATTGTGTAGCGCGTTATATTCAAAGATGGTGTAAGGGACCACAAAATCTGCACTCCACGGTTTCTCTTTTCATTCCCATTATGCGCAGGTATTTTCTTAGGCCGCAGTGTCAGGTAAGTAAGCCGGTGATTATGTGTATCTGAGATCTGTTTGAGTTGAGAGTGTCAATCGTCAGTTTTTGGCTTGCACGACTTTTCTCTGCTGTTTTCCTTAATCGAGAAACTGTGGATTTAGAGGAAGTATAGATAAATTTGACCATAATGGGTTCAGTGGTTTAAAGATATTCGTAGGTAATATCCTACGACCATGACAAGTCATTTTCTTCTGATTTCTATCGAGATATCTTGTATATTGACAATTTGTTGAGACCAGAGCTTTAGTTCGAGGGAATAATTTTATGATTATTAAAATTCATATAGTCGAATTGAATTGAGTCAAATATATTCATAGGTATTATTTTATAAACAGCATACTTTAGCAATAAAGTTTAGCAATATTTGCATATTTTTCAGCCAAAGTGGAAAATTGAACAAGAACAAAAATAGTCTTATTCCGGGATTACAACGCTGGTTATAATTTTCTATGGTTACCATGATTACCATGGAATCCGACCATAGAAAAATTATTTCTACCATTCTGACTGCCACATTGAAGTATGAAACTGGCAGAGTTCATAATAAAGAAGTTAAGAAATATTCTTGGAGTAAAACCGGCGCTGAACACCCGGAAAAATTGTTTCTATAACCCATTGTGTGATATTCACGACAAAATGCAGAATTTTCGAAAAATAATTTCGTCTAGCTGTTACGAAAACTGTGTTGCTTAGAAACACCACGAGAGCTTGCTCGAGTGGTGTTTTGTGTAGCAGCACAGTTTGAGTGATAGAAAACTGACAGAATTTTTAACATTCTGCATTTTGAAGGGATATTCGATCAGACAATTTCAAGAATGAATAGACGAAGTAAAACTTTATTTAGAACAATGATATATGAATATCCCTTTGCGTATTTGGCATCTTTCAGGCGTCACACTGACGTTTCTATATTTACCATTGTGACAATCCCTGGATATTCAACTTTAGGAATTGAAACAAATTTTTAACTTTTAAGTAGTGTTTGAACCTTTTTTATTCAAATTCTTTTTACAAAATCTGACAACACTTTTTGACAACTTATTTTTTCATTGACAACCCTTCTCAAAATCCAATAATTTGTATACAAAAGGTTGAAGTAATTTCAACCATAACTGAATGTGAACATATTCTCTAACATCCTCCAACGTCCAACTTGAGCAAACTATTGACAGGTCGAACAAGGGTACCATTTTTTGTTTTAATTTCAGCAGATCTAATTTGTTTATCTCTGCCGGGATAAACTTGAACCACTCTTCCGAGAATCCAGTTGTTTTTATAATTCCCGTCTACAAGTGCAACTACGTCATCTATATGTAATTGTTTTTGTTCTTTTTCAAACCATTTCGTGCATTTTCCAAGCAGTGGTATATATTCTTTAGACCATCGCATTGTTGCCAAAATCGTTCTGCCATAACCTGTTCGAATCTCCATTGTTTTCGTCCATATATGTCTCCAGGTTTAAAAACTCCAGGAATATTAGTCGTGTTTCCGCTACCGATAAGGAAATGCATTGGCGTGAGAGCTTCTCAATTCTTCCACGTTTAGTTCAAATTTTCATGTTATTTCTCTGCACAAATTTCGGGTAAAATTTTTTTCTAGACTGATTCCCACTTCTTTTCAGATTGTTATAAAATCTTATGATCCAAGCAGTACTTCTGATTAATTTCAACCATTTGGAGAATCGATGGGGATCTGGCAAAGGAGTAAGAGCTTCCTTTAGAAGAACAACAATTTCTTCGTTTTCACGAATTTTACCTACGAGTTTGTTTCTTGGCCAGTGATCTTCTGAATGTTTTAGAAAATTAGGTCCTTGTAACCATAATTCATTCATTATTGAATCGATTTTCGTTAATTTTGTTGAAGAATCTGCTGGATTTAATTCGGAAGGAATCCACTTCCAATTTGATGTGCCTGTCAGTTCTTCGATCTCCTGAACACTATGAGCTTCATATGTTTTGAGTCTTCTTGTGCTTGTGTTGAGCCATTTCAAAACTATCTCTGAATCTGTCCACCAGGTTACTTTTCCAATTTTGAAATGTGATTCTCTCTGTATAGATGTTCCGAGTCTAGAGGCTATCAGTGCTCCTTGTAATTCCATTCTTGGAATTGAGGTGATTTTGTTCAGTGGACCAAGTTTACTCTTCGACCTAACCATAGATGTCTCAATGTTACCTTCTTGATTCGAAACGGCGGAATATACTTTAATTCGATCAGACAATTTTACGAATCCATTATATTATTATGGACTAACAGGTCTATTCTCTAAAAAGTCGTTATTTAACGAGTCGTGGATTAACGATTGTAGTTTAATTTAGGATTACGTCAATCTAAACGACAATTCAGAAATTCTCATTCTGCAAACAATGTCGTTGCGGCTTCAATCGTTACTGAAAGAATAACGACCAACCTGAATTTTTGAGACTGGTAGTACGTATAAATTCATGTTTTGTGATTGAATGATGGATGAAAACAAAATTTTAAAACTGCCTGTTTCAGTTATTTGACTATTTTATGGAAACTTGAATCAATTATGGAAATTGGTGAATATTACGGAATTGTGAAAAAAAGTAGTGAAACTATTATAAAGGCAACAATTTTCCCTATATTTGGATAAATGAAAAAAAAAAACTGGTGATTTCGTACAAATAAGTATGAACCAAGAGAACCAGAAATTCTCAAACAAACTTGGCACCTTCAAACAGCCAAACTGAACTGATCTGTTGGGAATTTTATATAAATAAAGGGGCCAAATAAACAACCAATATTTCTGATACGTCGTGAATACACCTGCTGCCTACAGAAGACTGGGACATGATACACGATTCATCTTATGCCATAAACTTCTGGTGCTTGCCGTGAACAAAAAAATGCAATGCTAAAAGAAAATTGTGTAATTGGTTATTGAATAGAAATTTTGTATTTCCTTCAGGAGTCTCGAGAAGGTTGCTGATATTCCTCAGCTCTATGGAACAACAGATACGTGATCCGATTTACCTTCATAAATCATCATAACACCTTATTCGCATTTCTTCTAGGATTACAACCAATACGTCCCGCTCGAACTGATCCATTTCTATTGAAATACTATTTAAATTTTGCAAAGAACGAGTGAGAATAATTTTTTTGCAGAACACGTCTTTTATCGTTGACAGTTATGACAGCCAAATAGGTGTCGTCTGCTCAGCGATGTTTTGGCAACGATATATCGTTAAATAACAGTGAAGTAACAGATAGTGAATACGATTCTGTGATTTTATCGTTATTTAATGGCTTATCGCTTGGTTACGACTGCTAACAATATCGTTAAAAGATAGTGAATAGACCTGTAAATGCGTATTGCAGGAACGGTTTATCTTGTGTCATCAATGTCAGTTGAAGAGTTGGACCGTCAAACTGACGTTTCTAAATTAACATTGATTGTCGTAACCATGGAAACGTATAAATAAGGAAGAGGCGAAACAACGATTTGAAAATACCACCGGCTGCAGTCAGTGTTTTCGAAAAGTCCTTTTCTCATTGGTTTGAATTAAAAAAATTATGGCATTCGATTGGTTTATATAAAATGACGGAAATGGTCAATAGTTATATCACGAGAGCATCTAAAATCGATTTTACTTTACTAATTATCCAATAATTTCGATGCTCTTACGACATTAGTGATTAAGTCACTGACATTATTCACATTTTTGGAGGAAGCGATACACCAAATCGGTAATACAACGTCGTCAAAGATATATTCGTTTATCAATACGTGGTATCAAAAAAATATGCAGCCGCTAAAGGCTAATTTAATGGTATCAAGAATATTGTCAACGACATCTTTCTAAATTATGGCGAAGGATCCCCAGTTTTATTACAACTCCGAAACTAGATCTGAGATTTGAGAAAAATTCATATCCAGTTTAACTATATAATTGAAAATGAGTATAATATTTAATCTACATCATTTTTCGTATAAATCAAATGTTACTGGTAGATCGTGGGTGACTTATAATAACTATTGTTCTACCAAATAACAGATATCAGTAGGTACTTATAAATACTCTCTTCAAACCCTGAATATATTGCTCAAATTGACATCTAACGATCTCTCTTTCGGTTGTCCAATTTGTTAAATGATTTGGGAAAATACTCAATATTTATCACATCTAGATTTCGATATAGCATTTTTATATACCAGTATCAGTTCGGTAATTAATGTTAACGCTTCAAATTGGAGAGTACGTTCATCACCGCAGTCCATTAACAATTTTTTAATGCTTCGATAGGTGTTATTAACATGTACGAGAAAGAATATGTACTGTTATTTGTTCATGACCAGGTGTGCGGATTGTAAAAGTTCTAATTTGAGAAGTCACGTTGAAAATTATATATGAAGATGCTTCGGGCGGAATGTTCCAGTGGCGTGTCAAAAAGAATTAGGTATCTATCCGACTGCTTTTGAAACTGAGTATTGTTCTATATAGAATTGCAACTTTGGGCATTATTGTCTAATTTATCACGAGTATCGCGTTCTCTAATTTTAGTTGTACTGAATATCACTTTTCAGACCTTTGCTGATTGATATGCTGGTTGATATGCTGGTTATTCTCAATTGGGTGTACACCCTGGTAACTGTATTATACTACTTCACAAAAATAGTTAAAAAAATTTGTTTTTCCTTTTCGTAGCACGTCACAATTATGAATTATGAACGTCTTCGTTTTTTCTCTGAGCGTAATTGTTCTAATACGTGGAATTTGCTTCATCCTAGTACAAAAGTTAGTATTGATCGCTGTAGAAGTAAGATATGCTAATTTTTTCACAAAAGATAATGAGTTTTGTTATTGTCATGACATCAAGCGACTTTTTGAAAAAATTAAACGACCATATGACTCAACAGAATGGCTCCTTTTCATACTTTCTTCGAAGGAAATACTTCTGTTCATCTGCTCAATGGAAATTGTTACATTTCTGGTGCTCTTGAATTGATCGGAATGCTTTTGGGTTCACAAGGTAGATACACTAAGTACTGTTGTTGTGCATTTGTGCCTTTGGGACTCCAGGGTAAAACAGGGGCATTACAAAGGAAAAATTCGGCTGTACGAAATAAAAATGTTCCGTCAGGTAAGATGAACGTAACAAATTCATGTTTGCGGTTGACAAAAACAAAAAAAAAACTACAACCGCTTCACATCAAGTTGGGATTGATGAAAAATTTTATCGAAGGCTTAGATCAAACCAAATCTGCCTTTCAATATATCAGTACTGAGTTAACGTAGCTTTCTAATGCTAAACTAAAGGAAGGAATATTTTTGGGTATTCAAATCAGGAAAATATTGGACGATACAAAATTCGAGAGCCTGTTAACCGAGGTAGAACAAGCAGCCTGGAACTCTTTCAAATTTTTCATGACATAAAAAAGGAACGATAATAAAGAGATTATTAAAAATTTATTGCAAAAGTACATGCGTATTTGTGTGAATATGCCATTTAAAATTAATTTTTTATATTCCCATCTAGATTTTTTCCCATAAAATCTTGGTGTGGAGTGATAAATGTGGTGAGCAATTTCATCAAGATTTGAAATAATTTCAGCACAATTACGAAGGTTTCTGGGACCGACATATGCTAGGTAACTATATTCTTTGCCTATTGTGAGAGATACAGATGAAAATATTTATAAAAAGAGCCAAAATTACCAATTTTCAACTGCCTGTCTGTTTGGATATGGTTTTTGTAAAAAAAATCTGAATAAATATCTCAAAATATAGACGTTCTGGATTTTTGAAATATTGTACCCTGGAACCGTCCATGTTTCAGTTCATGAACAACAGTCATGTGAACTAGTGTTATCAGTAATGATTTCCCGACAAATTTTGCACCTGTTTTCCGTCCGAATCATCACTTGTCCATTTGGTTACTATGGTCTCATGCTATAAAACGGGCTCAAATCTGATGGATGTGAATAATTTACATTACACAATATTTACATGCATCAAATTTGCCGAATGATGTCGCAGCCGCCAGAATATATTCTCAGAATATTTTTTCTTAACTTTTTTCGAATAATCATTGGATTATTCAGTCAGATACCTTAGAACTGAAAAAATTAAAGCGTGTAATAAATCTCGTCGACTGCGCCATCTCTGGACGACATAAAATAGATCGAAATTATAAATAAATGGGAAATCATATTTTAATATATTTGCAACGCTTGAAATGTAAATATATTGTGTTTAATAGAAAATAAATATATCGAAAAACAAAACAACAAATATTGCTACAACTGATGAATATTTTGACAAAGAATTTAACATATTTGCAAAAATTCTTTCTGCCCAAACGGCGCCTCATAGGTAATTGTTCTATTTGGGAATTGTTAAACCGGTTTTTGGGTCATATGGAAAGAGGTCCTTTGTGTATGAAATGGCATTTCCTGTTAAGATCAGTAAAGATGTACAACTTTGACCAAAACCATCTCATTATACGGACAGGAATAGAAAACATTTCAGTTGTGTTATCACTTCATTTTTCAATTGGTATACGATTAACATCAGCAGCTTCATTCCAACTGATCTCATTCATTATTTTGTACAATAATCATTACTGAACAAAATCGAGTGTTATTAACCTGTTTTTATGCCAGTTATCCATCCATCGCACGTATTTTGAAACATATCATTTCAATAATTTTTTTGTTTGCCGCGAATTATAATTCAGTTTGGTAATTGCCACAATCAATCAATTCGAATTATATTTCGTTCAACTAATAATAACTCTAAGACATGAACCAATTTATCAAAGTATGCAAATCAATACTGAATTAGTATGACAAAATATCACGTTTTGGTATGCAAAGAGATCAAGGTGATTCGATTTTATCTTCATTGTTCGGTATTGAGGATTTCCAATTAGCATATTGCTTGCTAAATAGAGTATGCGTCAAGAACTGCCAGTTCTTTCCATTATTTTAAAAATTTTCTAGAAAGTGTTTTGCAAACGGAATTTTAGTCGGTTTTTTATGTTTTTAGGGAATTTGAAAATAGACTACTTTTTAAAGTTTTTAAAATCTTGTAATGTAACATCGCGAGAGCCGAGGGAAACTAGCTAGGAATTGGTGTTCTTATAAACGTTTCTGCACTCCATATATGGACACAGTATTTCAGGACACGGATCTGTGCCTTATAAATTATAGTCAACTGACAGGAAGTGAAATAGCTTTTGGCATGAATCAGAAAAGGTTTTGAGAGGTACTTGGCGATGGACATCCATGGCCTTTCTATGAAAGGGAACTGCAATAAAGATAGCCTTACTTTATCATGACTTTTTCACGTTGGAACATTCTTTTTTGTATTATCCTTTCAAAAATATATTTAAGTAATTCGTAGATTTCGTCTATTCAGTTACAATATCTCCCACAAACGTTATTAACTCACGGTAAAAGAGGACTGGGTTTCTTAAAAAATAAATGAACATCTTTGCACTTGATTTTACCGTACTGATGAGAGCTTAAGCTCGAAACACGTGTCTACGGTTGCACAGCATTTTGGGGGCTAAACCCAATAACTTTTCTATTTATATTTTTATATATTGCCCCTCGATAAATCCGTCCTGATTTGTATTTTCCTGGGTAGGATTGTCACGCTGGTAGCTATAGCTGCCTCCGTGGCGACGTTAGTTGTTACCTTGAAAGCTCAAGGTTTTCTAACCGAAGCCACAAATGTGTGGTTGGTTTCCTGTTGTTGACTTCCTTTGTTTCCATTTTCACATCCAAGTGTTATTGTACATCTTCGCACTTGATTTTATCGTACTGATGAGAGCTAAAGCTCGAAACACGTGTCTATGGTTGCACAGCATTTTGGGGGCTAAATCCAATAACTTTTCTATTTATATTTTTATATATTGCCCCTCGATAAATCCGTCCTGATTTATATACATATAAAATATAGAGATATTTCGGAATAAATTATTGTTTGATCTCTGCTGCATGAGAGGAAAGTTCAAGGTTGGAAATTTGTATCCTATCCGACTATCTCCTTAGTTGTATTTTTCCTTCGCACTGTTTCATTTCCTTTTATAATTTTATAAGAAGGTCCTATAGCAATTAATTGCTGATTGAATTGGCTGAAACTGATATCTAATCTGATTGCAAGTCACTTTTTCATTCATAAAGACGAATTTGAAGTGTTTACCAGATAAACTCTTAAGAAAAATGTAAATAATTCATAACAATGAGGGCGTCTTGTGTTCACAATATCCGCTAAGAGACTCATTAGGCCAGTTATCACAAACCTTTCAAATGAAAAGAAAAATTATTTGATGAAAGCGCAAGCCTGGATGTTTGAGTCAGTAACTAAACTGCTATATCGGTTATCTACATAATAAATACCCCTTCATTATCAAACAAATGACAATTCAAGTATTTCTTCAACTTATTCAACTGGATTTGAATCTGATTCACTAAAAACTGACAGACCTACTCGATCTGACTATCGTACTCAGCGGTGTAAAGAGTAATAACTGCAGTAATTTCAACAGATGAAATTTTTGATTCCATTAAAAAAATCATTCGAAACGTGGATCATAAACCGAAATGTGTCTATAAAAATTACAACCTCATCGTTTGCATTACTCAAATCCCTAAAAATACACAATGCAATGAACATTTTCTATGTCATACTACCAACCCACCAAATTTATTGATGAATAGCAAATTATATCAAGTAATACTAGCTACTTCAAAATGTTAGGTTTATACATCGATAACTTGTTGCATGATTGAAAGGTTGTCAATTTGACAGTTAAAATAAACCAACCGCGAAGTGGGATAATTATTCTGTTGAACAGACCCGATTAGTCGGTTGTTGTGTAGGAAGTCTGTTTGCAGAGAGTTTTGAAAACACGTTTTACAAATGTTTCAGAGAATATTAAAAATAAAGAAATTTCGAGATACTCATCTGGTTGCAGAGTGTGTCTCACTGCTCGTGAAACATCTCCGTCCCTTCCGTAATTTTTGACATCGAACTGTACATTTTTGCTGTATCTATCGGTTCTGCGAATTTAACAGTTGCATGTAAAAAATTACGGAAGATACTGGGCTGTTTCTACGAGGAGTGGGACAAAATTGGATGTTTAGAAATGCATTTTAATCAAGAACACTGTGGATCAGTGGTAAAAAGGTTGTTCTGATTATGGAGCCTATGGTATTTTCGACCTATTCTGCCTACTTATTTGGAAGGATCATGATTTTTTGGAAATGTCGGTGGCGTGCAGTTACCAGTGGCAATGTTGGTTGCTATAGTTTTTTGCGGACCTCCTCTTTTCGAAAATAATTGCGAAAATACAAAAATTAACAGTGAAAAATATCGAACCGTTGAATTATTTTCGTAGATTGACCTATATGTATGTACTATGTATCCATTAAGGTGGGGTACGTGCCGAGAAGCTGGACGACTATGGGTAGCAAACAGACACATGCCACTAACCCATTTTTTACATTTATTTTATCTGCATTAGATTATGAATAAATACTGTTTTCAAAAATATTCTCCACGTTTTTTTGGCATGTGTTCAGGAGAGTGAAAATCCATAGTCGTTTACCTAATTAGAATCCGTGACAGTATAGTTGTTTCTATCGATTATTTCCATAGGTGCAGTAGTTAAACTGAATACAAATTAATATCGAGCTGAGAGCTGGGAGCTGGGGTACAAAATATTCTATAACTGCTGTATGACTTCTTTATGCACACAACTGTATATATATATTATAATTGTTTAAAATACTTTTCTCTTTGTTTCAGGTAAATTCATTGCCCAGTCCAACATCGTTCATTTTACCGCACTGTGACTTTTACAGGTTAATGAGAATAAGAACAGTAAGTTTTTTCTTCGAAAAATCCATAGAAATAGTGAAATACTTTGGGCCTTCTGACACTTTGGAATACAGTGAAGTGGGGTGAGTGCCGAGAAGTTAAGTGGCAAAGGGTTTCAAACATTCGCATGCCACTAACGTATCAACCTCTGGGTACCTGTCGCACCTATTGAGACAAATTTCAAATCCAAGTAGAAATTTAATTTCTTAATATTACAATTACAAAATAAGAATAGAACTAAATGTGCGATTTAGTGCCTTCCTCCTCATAAAAGAGAACAACGGCCTCTCCGCTCACAAGCCATTCAGATGAAATTGGGGACACTCGTGAATATTAATTGCACGAGCCAGCATACGGATGTCTGTAGCGACGAGGATGCACATTATTTGCTTAATAATTACTTATGTCCAATTCATGTATAGGAAAATCAATGGTGAAATTCAGGTTTCCTCGGAATCCTTCTACAGGTGAAAACCGATTAAAATGTGACAAATTGTAATGATGAAAAGTAAAAAATCAAATAAACTTAGAAAATCTTTTTCAAAAGGAGCTTTTAATCTATTGAGAAGTGAAAACGATTTTTTGGAGAAAGTGAAAATTTCATCAAAATTGATAAAATTTTTGGTACGTTCAAGATACATCTATATGCATTTTGAAATTGTTTATGGATGATTGGTAATCATTTCAGTAAGTACCAATTTCCGGTGAGTCTATGTGATTCTTTTTTATTTCAAGTAGTTTCTGTATCAAACTACTTCAAGCAAACACTTAATATTTTCATTCATTTTCCATCCTTATCAAAACCACTTGATATTCCTCTCTGCTAAATTCAATAATGTGGAAATTTATTTCACAAGGTTTCACTACTGTAATTTTAACATTGTGGCTATCATGTAAGGATTTTTTTGGATCAATGTACCAACACATTATACAGTGAGCACGAAAAGGTTGGAACAAATTCGTTAAAATCTTGATATGGACATTGGGGGAAAAAAGCTCAGACACGTCGATTTTCTTTTTCAGTTGTGCATTTTTTGGATCTATTATATCTTTGATGGCGTCATCACTGTTCAAGTTATGACGTCATTATAATTTTTTCAAATGGCAATACCCTATTTTGATAATACCTTCAAAAATAACGAATTTTTCTGTGTATGGTTGTCATGTTTTTTCTTATGTTACATAAATGTTCGATGTTCGAAATGTTCTAGAAATAAAAGATGTTTCATTCGTAATAACGTAATGTTAGGTCTGTTAACATGAACTTTTGACATAAGGTATCCCAACAAAAAAAATCTAGTGGAGTTAGATCTAGCTGGCCACTCTAAAAATCCTGGTCTGCGATCGAAATAATCTTCATTAAGTTCATGAATTACTTTCACTTAATAAGGGTGATATTTACTCTAGTAATTTTGAAACAGACATTTGACACATTGATTGGTCCAATGCAACTTGACTCTGACTAAATATTTTTTTAAAATTCGACTCAACAATAATAGTTAGCTAACAAGTAATTGTGGTATAAACAAGTTATCGACACCCGTTAAGCAAAAAGCAACGCAAATGATTTTAATGATGTTAGGTTATGGAGATAAGACCCGTACGCAAGCTGAGGTTTGTGACTTTATAACAATAAATATCCTGATAGACATATTACACGTTCGATAGTCATCGATAGTCGAAGTAAAATTTAGAAATAATTATACGAAAGGTCGTCCAGGCGTTACGAAAGATCAATAATTGAATGTATTACTATAATTTCAAGTAAATCATCATAAACCTACTTGTCAAGTTGCATTGGAGCAATCAATGTGTCAAACGTCTGTTTTGAAATGACTGAAAAAGAAAAGTGGCATCCACATAAAGTGAAAGTAATTAGTGAACTTAATGAAGATGATCTCGATCGCAGACCAGGATTTTTAAAGTAGCCAGCTAGATCTCCTGATCAAACCCCACTAGATTTTTATTTTGGGGATACCTTAAGTCAAAAGTTTACTTTAACAGACCTAATATTAGAAATATTATTAAGAATGAAATATCTTTCATTTCTTGAACATATGGTTATATAACGTAGGAAAAAATAATATGACATCCATACACAGAAAAGTGCGTTCTTTTTGAAAGTTTTATCAAAATAGGCTCATATCGGCCACTAAAAAAACATAATGACATCATAACTCGAACAGTAATGAAAATATGAGTAGACCAAAAAATGCGCAGATGAAAAATAAAATCGAAGAGTCTGAACTTATTTTCTCTAATGGCCATATCAATCGTTTAACGAATTTGTTCCAACCTTTACGTGCTCACTGTATATTTTTAAGTATATTCCAACAAATTTTAAGGTGAAAGTCGCACCGTTGTGTAGGCAAAAGAATAATAAATGATCAATGCCTATGTTCTGCTCATGCATAAAATCAATGTATTTGATTCACTGAAAAATATGTCTACAAGCATAACGCAGCGTTACGAGTGTTATACTACCATCTTCAACACTGGCACGGTATAGACGAGTCTCATCTGCTGCAGTAGGCTCCGGGAGATTTTAAGCCACCTTCAGGTGAATAAAAGTCTGATGTCATCATGGAGTGTTTGACTTTCGGCGAAACGAATATCGCCCGAAAAGAGAAACAAAATCCCACAAAATGTTTTTGTTTTTTTTTTTAATATTTTTCCATTTATTGATCTCCATACTTTCATACCTTTGTATTGAACATGATTTTTGGTTGGTAAATGTGTAGCATATTATGTAGAATTTGTTTTTTCTTTTGCAAAGCTATTTCTTTGTTCGGTTAGGCGTTTTTTGAAGGATCTACCAGTTTAGCGGCCAAGATAAAACTTCGGACAACTACAACATGTTAATTTATTGACTCCGCACTTTTCTTGTTTTTCCACTTTCCACTTTCCATTTTTGTTGTTTTTAATATGTTTGCACAAAGTATTGTCTGTCTTGACAGCCATTTTGAAACCATGCTTTTTCAAGAAATTGTGATACTCGACACTGGGGTGCGTTGGCGATTATGATGTATTAACTACCCCAAAATATTTTATTAGCTCAGATCATCCCTAAAATTGCAAACCCAGGCTGTATCTTATTGTTGGTCGGTAGTGAGCCACCGAACCTTAGGAACCCGTTTAAATTGGCAGCTACGCTGTCACCACCCCTATTTTGAGGGTGTTTAGATGATGTTAAACTCCTTAAAGTTAGTTAGCTGGATAAGCGAAACCAGCCATGGGTTCCTATGAGGCCTACTGGATTTTCTGACCATTTGGTTTGGTTTGAATCCCGCCCTCTGCACGAAGACAGGGTCTTGTAGTTGAGAATTTTGAGTTCAAGAGTACAATTATTTTAACAAATTTGATACCCCTCCGTTCAAATTATGGAAATACCATCCTCGTATAATTATTTCACTGAGCTATTACCATTTTACTAACTGTAGATTTTTCTATAAATACACGTTAAAATATCGCCCTGTAATATCTCACCATTCAGATCATATTTTCCACCATTAATTATGTATTATCATTTTCTCCTACCGTGAGGATTTAGTAACCCACAAATTATATTTGATCAACTATATTTGATGGTAACACTTATAATCTTGAGCATTGAGTTGACTTTTTCTGAGGAAGTGTTACTTTTAATGAAACACCGATATCATCTGACACATATATTTAATAAAATTAAAATGGAATGATGTGATTAAATTTTGTGTAAATGACTATGAAAAGAAATAAAACCAAAAACAATAAACATTTGCGAAAACTCGCACCCTGTACCGAGGAAGGCTAGCAGACTAAAACGTTTAGTGGAGTAAAATTGAGACTAGACCAAACAAAAGATATAAAAGACAACTCCCCTTTGAACGAATAAATGTTATATACGTTAACATACAATTTCGGAATTTGCTCACCCAATCCTGGCTATTGTACCATTTTTCTCTGGCTGGTTCGCACTTAGAATTTTAGCCGATTCCGATTTTACGTTTAACCAAAAAAAAACACTTGTTTAAGCGACGGCAATCTTACCTATAATATATATATTCGGCTCGAAAAGACCCGGTTTTAGCAGCTTTTTTGAATGAATAGAGTCTGACAGTTTTTCAAAAAATTATATTTCAAATCTTTTTATCTGACATCCAAATCAACAACATTATAAAATTCAATTCTTTTTCGCTACCGTGTGATAAAAAAATACATTAAAGAAAATAAAAAATATAAATCAGGTAAACTCAACATTCTCCCCCCAGTGACGCTTCTGGAGGATCGTCACTTAATTCCAACAAATCGAGTTTACAAATTTTTGAAGCCGGTCTTCGGTACGTGCCACTCTTCGTTTTCACGTCTACAATTCTGACTTGACCATCTTTGCTTGGGTAAACCGCTACTATCTTCCCCAAAGGCCAATTGTTTCTTGGTAGTTGGTTGTCCATCACAATAACCATATCATCTGTTTTCAAGGGTAGTTTTTTTTGAAACCATTTCGAACGTTTTCTCAAAGTCGGTAAGTATTCGCGAATCCATCGTTTCCAGAAATTGTTCGCAAGGTGTTGGCTCAATTTCCATTGTTTCCTCAAGTCACATGGTTGGTCACTATCTATTGGTGATTTAGCAGAACTTGCTGTACCAATAAGAAAATGGTTAGGGGTTATACTTTCCGGATCATTAGGGTGATCGGAAACATATGTCAAGGGTCTACTGTTCACAATATTCTCTGCTTCGAGAAGAAGTGTGAATAATACTTCAGGTCTTGGTCGTGTTTCTTTCAGAGTCACTTTCAGACTCTCTTTTACCGATCGAACCATTCGTTCCCAAGCTCCCCCCACGTTAGGAGATGCTGGTGTTATATACTTGAAGTCAATTTCCCTGTTTATTAATTCTTGCTCAATTAGTTTGTAGTTAATTTTTTCTATTTCTTGACGGAGTTCTTTTGCTGCACACTTGAGGTTGGATGCATTGTCGCTTATGATCATTTTCGGTTCTCCTCTTCTGGCTATGAACCTTCGCAGTGCTAATATTGTGGAGTCGGTGTTTAAAGTATCAGCCAGCTCTAAATGGATTGCTCTTATTGACAAACATGTAAAAAGTACTCCATAGCGTTTTTCATTTCGACGTCCAATTGTAACAATAAAAGGTCCAAAATAGTCAAGACCAACATATGTGAAAGGTCTAAGTGGTTTGGTGAGTCGAAATTCTGGAAGTTGACCCATTTCTGGGATGCTGGGCTTGCATGTTCTGATTTTACACAAAATGCAGTCGTGTGCTGCTTCGTTCACAGCTCTTCGTCCTTGAATAACCCAATATCGCTGTTTCATCTCATTCAGTATCATTTCTCGTCCAATATGTCTCATTTTTTGGTGATAATGTTTCACCAATAATTTAGTGAAAGGGTGTTTTCTGTCTAAAATTATCGGTTTCTTGACTTCATCAGTGAGTTCTGGAGAATTGTTCGTCCTTCCTCCAAGGCGAAGAATCTTGTCATCATCAAATTCAGGAGAAAGTTGGTAAAGTCGACTTTGTGAGTTCACTGACTTGCCTTTATCCAACAAACTTATTTCTTCTGCAAAACTTTCGTGCTGAGACCTTATGCACAACAATTTTTCTGCCCTCATAAGTTCTGCTACTGTGAATTCATCTTCTTTCACCTTCATTTCTTTCTGTCCTCTTACTACATTCTTGCATTTTTCCACAAATTTTAGTACATAAGCCGTACTTCTTATGAGATATGTCCATTTCGAAAATGGATTTATGTCCGGTAGAAAGTCAAATTTAATTTTTTTAGAAATATTTAAAATATTTTCAGGTTTCAGTTCAAGATCCTCTTGGTTACAACTCTCGTTCTTGTCTTCCTGCGGCCATTGTTCTGATGGTAGGTACAGAAAGTTGGGCCCTCTGAACCATGAACTACAAGGTGATAAATCAATGTCTGTGGTATCTCTTGTAGCTTCGTCAGCAATATTGAGATGTGAGGGAATCCAATACCATTCTTCCTGATTACTATTTTCTTGAATTTCCGAATCCAACTCAGAACTGTCTTCGAGTCTGACCAAAAAAATATTTCCGTGATGTCATAGTCATGTTCTTCCTTAACAGTTTTTGCAAGTCGACTGGCCATGACTGCTGCCTGTAATTCAAGCCTGGGTATGGTCATGGGTTTCAAAGGTGCCACCTGAGTCCTCGACATAACCAGTGAAACATATGTGTCTTCTTCCTTTTGGAATCTGAAAAAGCTGACCGCTGTGAAAGCCTGTTCACTAGCGTCACAGAAGACATGTAGTTGAATTTGGAAGTTCTTGTCATACCTCAAATTGTAACATCTTGGAATTCTAATATTTTTCACATCTTCGAATTTCAAAATCCACTGTAGCCATTTTTTATTCAGAGCATGTGGTATTTCGTCATCCCAAGAGATTCCACTACGCCATATTTCTTGTAATAGAATTTTCCCCCTTATGATAAAATGTCCTAAGAGTCCCAAAGGATCGAAAAAAGACATTACAATCTTTAGGACCTCTCGTTTGGTGGGGTTCCTATGTTTTTCCAAAATATCTTTATCGACTTTGTGAAAAGAAAGTGCAAATCCCAAGGTGTCGTCATTTGTTGCCCATTTTAAACCCAAAATCCTCTGAGAGTTTGATGATGCAACTATTTTTTCATCCATTCTGAGATGAACTGGAATATTTTGCAAGAGTTTTTCAGAATTGCTTACCCAGTTCCTCAAAACAAATCCCCCTTCTTCATGAATATGGATGACTTGCTTCACTAAGCGAATAGCTTCTTCTTCTGTTTCAACACTGTCCAAGTAGTCGTCCATATAATGTTTTTTTATTATAGCGTTGCAAGCTTCCGGAAATTCTTTTTGAAAATCTGAAGCATTCCTATTTTTTACGTATTGCGCAGAAAATGGCGATGAAATCGAACCAAAAATCATGACCGTCATGGCATAAGCTTCTGGTTCTGTTAAATTACTCTTGGAAGGCCAAAGAAAACGTTGTGAATTTTGATCTTCCATTCTGATTCGAATCCTATGAAACATTTCCTCGATGTCAGCCGAAAATGCAACTTGTTTTTGCCTAAATTTCCATAAAATAGTTACAAGTGAGTTGTATAAGTCAGTCCCTTTCAGTAAATAGTCATTAAATGATTGTCCGTCACTTTTACAGGCAGCGTCGAAAACTAGTCTTACTTTTCCAGGTTTGTTAGGATTTACTACCCCAAAATGAGGTAGATACCAAACTCGATTGTTGTCTTGTCTTAATTCTTCGTCGGTCACTTTTCGTGCATATCCTTTTTCTAAATACTCTGTTATTTTTCGTTCGTAGAGTCTTGCAAAGTCAGTGTCTTGTCGTAATTTTCTTTCTATGTACTGTAACCGACGTGAAGCAATTGGTCGACTGTCTCTAGTTTGTACTATGTCATTTTTCCAAAGTAATCCCGTCTCCCATCTTTTGCCAATTTTTCGTGTAGTTGTCTCCGCAATCATTCTTGCCCTTTCTTCTTCTTTAGTCAAATTCTCTTTTTCTATTATTTTTACACCTAAAGATTCAGTAGTGAAAAAAGTTTTCACCTGTTCATGAAGTTCAATATTATCTACCTTCTTACAACATAAATTTAAAACAAAATTTGTATCAACTCTCCCATTGAACAGTTGCATATTTCCATGTACTTCCCATCCCAATTTTGTTCGAGATAATACAGGACAATTCTTTGGACCCTCAATTATTTCCCTACTGATTATGAGATCCCAATTGTCTTGCCCCAAAAGAATTTTAGGTTGAACTTCGTTCATTGTTGCAAAATTGAAATCTTGGAGGTGAGTCCACGCTGATTTGATAGCTTTAGAATTTACCGTCTGAACAGGAAGGTCAAGGTCTTTCATAGTGAAAACATTCGTCAATTTATAGCAAGTTTCGTCGTCTCCAGCTATGTCGAAAGTAACTTGCCTCGAAAGGAAATTTTTGCTAGTAGATTTGTCGGTCCACTTTATGTCCAAGTTTTTCGAAACACCCTCTAAATCTAGCAAGTCAGCTAAGTTTTCGTCTATTAATGTTATTGTTGAGGCTTCATCAAATAAGGCATAGGTTTTAATTTTCTTATTTGCTGAAATAATAGTTACAGGCGCAATTCGTAGCAGAATTTCTCGATTACTCGTTCCTTCCAAAGTATGTGCGACAACTTGGGCAGTTGAAGTTACAATAGAAGAAGTATCCTTGTTTTGAAAATCATTATGAAGAAGAGTATGATGATTTTTATTACAACCGGCAACTGCGCATCTTTGTTTCTTTAAGCAATAATTCAATCGATGTCCCTTGTCTAAACAACTGAAACAAATCATATTTTTCTTGACAACTTCCCATCTGTCATCTGTTGACTTTTCTAAAAATTGTTCACATTTTTCAAGTTTGTGACCTTCGGCAGAGCAAAAAATGCATTTTGTCTTATAATTCTTTGTTTTATCCCTAGTCGTAAGAACAGCATGTTTATTTTTATATTTGTTTTTTTCTGTATAATATCCTATATTTTTTGTAGAGCATGAAGCATTTGCAAAACTAGCTGCTTCCGACTTTTGCCAAGCCCAATCTTTGAATATTTTAAAGGAAATATTACTTTCAAATTTGGCAACTTTTTCACCCCAAGCGAGTTGCATACTATGAGGTAATTTCTGCACCAAATCATCTAGCAATTGGGGACAATTCAAATAATTGCTCATATTTAAGCTTTCTAAAGTAGCCACCAGATTTGAAATCGTTTCAGCGAAATGTATCAGTGAATTGAAGTCATTTGATTTCACAAATGGTAAGTTCCTGGCTTCACTTACCAATGATCGTACAATCAAATCTGGTCTACCAAAGCGCCTTTGAAGGATATTCAAAATGTCACTCACCGATCCTGCAGAAATAAGTAAACCCTCGACTGACCTCCTAGCATCACCCTTCAGATACCGACGAAGTCTACTCAAGTTTTCCTCATTTGATAAACCCAAAACGTTCGTTGTTGATTGGAATTGACAATAAAATCCTGGCCAGTCTCTTGTGTCACCTGAAAAATATGGAAGTTCTTTGTCTATAGTTTGTCTAGCTAAAAACTTCTTCATGTCTGCTTGGAAACTGGAATCGCTTCCTTGGTTGTTCATTGGGACCACATTTTCATGTACGGCTGTCTGACTTTCAGTTTTATCCAACCATTGAGCAACCTTACTTTTTGCGGAAATCTTGGAAACATTAGCGATGGATTCGTCATTTATACTATCACCAAGATGAGAACCTACCTCTTCATCGATTCTGCTATTTTGCAGTTTCAGTCTATTCTTGATCATTCTCTTCTGAAGATCCAACTTACGCTTCTGCATTTCTTCTTCAGCTGCTAAAATATTTGCCATGGCTTCATCAGCTTCTATTTGAGCTTCCAGTTTTAGTCTTCTAGCGACACTGCTAGATTTAGATGCGGCTGCATCTGATTTTCTCGTGCTTTTGGCTGCAATGACAACTGATAAGTCACCTCCGTCAGTAACATCATCTCGGCGGGTCTGAGTTATGCTTTGTAGAGATTCCTTACTCTCAGCTGCTTTCAGTAGTTTGGCTTTTTGTCTGGTTACAATAACTGGATCCATAGAACTTGTTCGGACGGCAGAAGGACCACAAATGTTTAGGCGACGGCAATCTTACCTATAATATATATATTCGGCTCGAAAAGACCACAAATGTTTAGGCGACGGCAATCTTACCTATAATATATATATTCGGCTCGAAAAGACCCGGTTTTAGCAGCTTTTTTGAATGAATAGAGTCTGACAGTTTTTCAAAAAATTATATTTCAAATCTTTTTATCTGACATCCAAATCAACAACATTATAAAATTCAATTCTTTTTCGCTACCGTGTGATAAAAAAATACATTAAAGAAAATAAAAAATATAAATCAGGTAAACTCAACAACACTATTAAACCGATTTCAAGTTCCGATATCCCCCCGAAGGGAGAATCTAATTCCAAACTACTATGCGGGATTGTGTATCGGTCACGCGAAACAACAACTAAAATTTCAAATCTCAATGCCGGACCATCCTCGACTAATTTCCGATATCCAGTCCCTTCTCGCATCCACTCCCCATTGAACCAAAACAAGGTTTTCTCTCGCATTTTGACGACGTTACAAAAGTCTGGATCAGCGTCAGTAAGTACGAAAATCTCGTAGACATAATAGTCTATATTCAAGTAGTCCGATATTTTGACTAAAGATAATTATAGTGTTAATGAATTTAAAATGTGTCGAAGAATAAAAATGAAAATAAAAAATTATACAATCGTTGTTACAAAATCACCTCTTTTATTGCTTGGTACTGAACGGCTAATCCTATGAAATTTTGTTCCTATGCCAATACAAATTACCAATAAGAATTTTCGAGAAATGTCAAAGATTGGTCAAGAAATCTTGATTTTTGAAGATTACACTTTTGTCTTGATTTATATCTGTTGTTCTTGTCTAGATTTTTTCTCGATTTCCAAATAAGATCAAGACAAGTTCAAGAGTCACTATTGTCTCGTGAAAGACTACTTAGAGGACGTCTATACGATCAGATTATGAATATTTGAATATTTTCATACGATCAACATGTCTGTCCACCTACAATCATCCATGATCCAATCGATTCTATTTAAAGTTAGTGCACGTAACTTCCTTTGCTTGCTCGCAATCAATTTTTAGCAGAAGTAGTCACTTAGCACTTTGATGAAGTGTGTAAAGCACTGACCACCGATTTGGAGAAGTGTTCGTCAGCACAGTGCTCGCGATCACACAAGGGCTCAGAGTGCTCAGACAAGCACAGTGCTCGGCACAGAGCTCTGCTGATGAGGGTCAAGAACCCAGTCGAAGGTAGTCACCCAGTTGAATTCAAGCAGGAGCTCTACTATTTGATTACGAAATCACCTGAATTAGTGCTCCCAGATAGAGTTCAAAATCCGTCGGGTTATATTATCCAACAATGTCGAAATTATTATTTTAAATTACTGTTTATGAAATCTAATTCATAATCAGTGACTTTTCTGATTTCACAATGATCACGAACGAATAAATAACTTCGCAGAACTGGAATGTTGCAAGAGCATCTCTTTCAAATCGCCATGAAAAGGAGTGCGCGAAAACATGCATACACAATAACTGAAGCTCGACATCTAATTTCCGTAATATTCCTATAACGTATTGTATCGCGTCATTAAATGCACTCCTGCAGTCTTTGGCACATATCTCAGCCCTGCAAAATCGTTCCATAGTTATGAGTTGGTTGCGTTATTGTGTAACGAATGAACCTCGCATAGTTGAACTCTTACACCACACTGACTCCGTTGCGAATTCCATGCAATATCGCTATGGAAATAACTATTTTCAACGCAAAACCTAATAATTTGTATTACTTACTCGTGGTTGATGCTTGAATTACACAGTTATGTGGACTCTGTTGAAAACTATGGTGAAATTAACCTGAAGTGTTCTTGTGTCGTGATTTCAACTAAGTGCAAAAAATAATAATTATTAACTGAATTATAACGTCAAATTATTTTATTTTCATCTTCAGGTTCGCAGGAAGGAAACAAATCTCGTGAGTTCCAAAGTTTTGCTGTTCGATAAAAGAGAGAAAAATGCGATCGGCAAATTAAAATGGGCGGGAAGACTGAACTTGTCTGGTCGGTCTCGATGCAACTGCTGAGGGGGGAAGGGTTGACGATTTGAATGATTCTTTTTTTTCAGTAGGTAGACATTCAGAAAGTCTATCAGGACACCAAATTTCATGAATATATCTCAATTTCCAGGGCCAACTAATCATATTTTTCAAGGACAAAAATCTAAAATTATTAGCGATTTTTTTAGAAAAAATCTAACTACACCTCTGGATTTGTGACATTTTCAAATGGTTAACATGTAGATGACGTTGAAATGCGTCGATCAATAAAAAGTTATAAAAGAATAAAATTTGAAAAATATGTTGTTCAATGTAATTTTAGCAACGTTCTTACTACACCACTGGATTAGGGGCAATATTCAACAAAATATTATTCAAATAAATTTATTCATGAAACATTTATGGGAGAATCAATTTCCTTTCATATGTATGTCGAACCATATCAATCAATACGTTTACAAACTTTAGTGTCAATAATTTCAAATAAATCTACAAAAACAATGAATGTAAGTACATTTTTCTAATTGCTGCAAACTAGCGGAAAACAATCTTTTATTCACAATCAATGTAAAAATAGAAACCAAGAAGATACCGAATTGAAAAATAAATGAGTGTAATTCATATTCTGGTGGCCTCCACCAAACTTCTATCCAATTCAATGCATTTATCATATCGCTTACGTATATTTTTTAAAGTATTCCTCAATTGTTGTGGAGTAATTGCATCGCAAGCTTGCTGGATTCTGGTGCACAGTTCCACTCGATTCCTTGGTCGTGATTTGTGAACCTTTTGTGTAACATAACCCCAAAGGAAAAAATCGAGTGAAGTAAGTTCAGGCGATCTTGGTGGCCATCCAATTAATGTACTCCCCCTTCCTATCCAACGATTAGGGTAATTTTGATTCATCTAACTCTTCACAATTCCCGCATTATTTATGGAACAACCATCTAACTGAAAATATAAATTTCTTGTTTCTGCAAGAGGAAGTTCATCTATTTCGTCCGATAATTCATTCCTTTAAAATTGTAGGAAAATTGCGGCAATGTTGCCGTCGAAAACGAATGGTCCAATTGTCCTTCCATTCAGTATTCCACACCAAACGTTCACTTTTTCTGTATACTGCTTTTCACAGTTTATCACCCAGTTAGGATTTTCAGTGGACCAATAGCGAAAACTTTGGTTCAAATTTATTTTTCCTCAGACATCGCCTAACATTCTCCCTAGGTAAGTTCAAATCTAAGCTGGCAACCCTTAAACTACTATTTGGATTATTTCTGAAGTAATCTAATATATTCTGGTTATTTTCGTTCCTTCTTCGTATATTGTTCTTTAAAATATACATGGTTACTGCTCCAGTCCGATTGAATACTTGGTTTATTTTATGTACCGTGCTGTTATTTATGGCTGGACGATTTGGGTGTCTTTCATTGAATATTCTAGTTACTTCTCTTTCACTCTGGTAATCATCACCGGAAAGATGTATAATTTCGATTTTTTCTTGAATTGACAATTGAGCCATTATCTGTTTTTATTTTGGAACATAAATTATTCAGTTCACTAATGGTGCGTAACAAAATTACAATTCATGCACAAATAAATATATGAGAAACTGTAAGTCACAGCTAACTTGTTTATTTCATTAATGCATTCTGAATAACGGGCTGTTAAAATTGCAACTCTCATTTTTTGTTATTTAACAAAAGGAAGAAATCACAGCTGATGTTACCTACTGGAATGATAATAATTATTATCCATTGCATAGTTTTTTCTTTATAATTTCTATTGGGAGTACATTAGACTTGTATTATACTGTTGAAATTATCTTCATGAAGATTAACTAGGAGTTCTCTCCTGATTGTACTTGATTATGTATCCACCCCACTTCAAGAAATACCTATTGACTATTTTTACCATCATGATTTCCAGATATTATAATTGTACGACATTGCAATAATCACCCCAATAATTTTCTCAATAATCAACAGTGGTGTAGTAAGAACGTTGTTAAAATTCCATTTTACAATATATTTTTCAAATTTTATTCCCTTATATCTTTTTTATTACTGAACAGATTTTGATAAAACTGTAATCAGTAATATTTCAAGACATCCTGGATCCAGTGGTGTATTCAGAATTTTCATAAAATTCATGAACTTGAATTGGTGGGTTGATTAAACGGCATATTTTTCAAATTCCATTCCTTTATAACTTTTTTTTTTATTGATTGGCACATTCCGACGTTAATTACACATAAATCATTTGAAAATGTCGCAAATCCAGTGGTGTAGTCAGATTTTTTCTAAAAAAATCGCTATGAATTTTTTATATTTCTGACCTTGAAAAATAAGATTAGTTGGCGCTGGAAATTGAGATTTATTCATGAAATTTGGTGTCTTAATAGACTTTTTGAATATCTACCTAACAAAAAAATCATTCCAATCGGTTGAAAAATATGTATATGTATAAAAACTAGACAGATCTACAACTTTTCTGTGTTATTCTATATAAAAAGGAAGTGAGTTTGTGCAAAGAAAAGAACTTCTCTATCCTAAAATTATCTGAAATGTTCAGTGTGTGCTTAGAAGCCATGCAGACTCCATATATGAAAATTTTATTCTGGGACGTGTCAGATAATTCATCAGATGCTTGAGAAACTTTTGACAAGAAAAATAAAACTAAGTTTTTAATATACAGTTTTGCCTTCGGCTCGTTTCGGAATTTTCATCCTCAGGAATAATAGCTATAATTATACGCTCGTTGAAGAATATACTATTCTTCAATTTCAAGAGAAGGAATGTTAGCATTCCCTTATTAGAATTGGCGAATTCTGTGATGATTGTGAAAAAATTTGTATAGACGAAATTTTGTAGTTCAGTATCAAGAAGTCACTCAAGCAGTTAATGATACTGCCAAATTAGTAACATACTCCATAACTATTTGCATAATTTTCAGAGTAGCCTTGAAATCAAGGCTATTACGATTCAAATAATTAATACCTACAAGCTGGTATTTGACTTGTCAAATATTCCCTACTGGAGGTCGGTAAATGAAATCTTGATAACCCACCACCGGCACCGTTGAGAAAAAAATTGAAACCGGATATAAAATACAATGCTGTACAACACGATATCAGAAAAAAATCTGGTTCTATCGATATTTATCCATGCTTTTGTATCTTACTGAATCATATCGTTAACGATTCTAACTAAACATTACTTGCACAACAAAACAAATTATATAATTTTCATTAATAATATTTCCCATACATCTCGTTTTTTATTCTCTCATTTACGATATTCAAGGTGATTTAAAGCGACTAGAAGAACGATTGTAGTTGAACATGGCGAAAAAGACAATAAATTCAATTATTTCATGAGATAATCTAGAGGGCGTTATTTTATCGGACGTATAAATGATTCTTCGAGGTACGCAAGAAAAGATAATTGCTCAACTGTTTAGCATTTGACTGTTAAATCATAGGCAATTGAGATTATGCCATAGGCGTAGAGAGGCATTTTGCAGGAGGTAATCATTTTCTAAAAGGGCAAACCATGATAGACGATCGTAGTAAATGTGAAGGTTCATCTGATGTGTGGCTTTTGAAAAGTTGTTCTCTGAAGTGTGAGATTATTATTATTTTAAACATGTTGACGGCGTTCTTGAATTGTTTTTACGACTGTAGATAATATTTATTATAATGGATACAATTTCCACCGTATTTTGGAATATATTTCTTGTACCCTCTAGGTGTTGTTTTCAATGTAGTATATTGTTGTTGCTGCCAAAAGTTGCTGTTTTCCCAGAACATTCTGTTTTCATTATTTATGAGTTCTATATTTTAAACTGTCATAAATTTATGCTTATTGTCTAGGGTAGTCAATTGTTACTATGGAAGCAGAAATGAGAAAAAGGTTTTCTTGCAAAATGTCATATGAATAGCCTGCACCAGAATCCGGAGATGTCAGAGGAGGGGTCATGCTACAACAGATTACTGTCATGCCAACGTTGTCTAAAATACTGATATCTGCATTATATTTGAATGTGCTTTGCAACAGTTTCAAAGCTCTTGAACAGGTGGTCCGTTGTAATGGAAGAACCGAGCATTACTGTTGTGTGTTATGATATCCTGTACAATTCCGTGAGTACTTCTTCAGATGATTGTTCCTCACTAATATATAAAAAGTGAACCTTCAAAGACTTTTCTTCTCTGTTAGGTTGCTTCTGCTAGCAATGTGCGAGGACAAGTCCAAATATGTTCTAAAATACATAACGCATCTATAAGTTAACCAAGAACTTGGAAAGCAGTCTGAGTTTGTTCACTAGAGACAGATACGTTCCGTTTCCAAAGTTGAAAGCAATCATTCGTAACGTATATATTAGTTGAACGAATTACCAGAAAGATGGTTATTTACAGTATGTGGTTCCTGAAAAATAAGACACTTTCATGTGACCATAACCACTGAACGACAGTCATCGGTAGTTCATAGTTACATGTTCGTATAACCAACTTTTAAATCTGAGGAAAATTGCTAATCGCTAATAATCACCCTGAATATATTTACTTGCCCTATATCGGTGATTTGCCTTTTGTCTGTGATAGCTTTTAACTGTGAATAATGAGATAATTTGAAAACCCAATGTCACCAAAGTGAAGGTTTTGAAAATGAAACTAGTCAAAATCTTCCAAAAGTCGATGCTGAAACGGTGGCTCAACTTTCGTTTAGCTGAGATCAGTTACAGAAAAACTGTTGCCATGGCAACCGCTGCTAAGGTAACGACAATACAAAAACCCGATTCCCATGGTGCGGAAATGCGTGGTTGCCAAGTTGTCCACTTTAGTTTAGCTGAAATCAGTTATGGAAAACAGGTTACCATGGTAACCGTTGTTAGGGTGAAGAGTAAACAAAAATGCTATTCCCGTTCTGCGGAAATGCATAGTTGCCAAGTTGGACCAGTTATAGTTTAACTGAAATCACGGATTTGCGAAATGTCGGCCGGACCCGCTCGCTTCGTTCACGTGTCTTGTGATATAGTCCTAATATCTCAAATTAATGTATGGGTTCACAATAAATTCAACATTTGACCGAATTATAAATAGATAATTCTCCATCGTGAAGTCTCTTCCGAAACAATTTCAACATCAAGGTTCAGTTAAGTTAGTTCAGAACAGTTAAGATTGGGAAAGAGTTTTTTCATTACCTGGAGGAAATTGACAAAGTAGTAACATGAACGCAAGTGCGTCCGGCCGACATTTCGCAAATCCGCGCGCGCGGATTTGCGAAATGTCGGCCGGACGCGCTCGCTTCGCTCGCGTTTGGTGTGTTCTGAATATGATATTTTGAGTTAAGCTGTTATTTTACAGTGAATGAGTTCTTGATCTATTCCTAAATCAACGACCCGCAATTGGTCCAAACAGTGAATTTGCCTTTTCCGAAGCAATAAGGATCAGTTTAGTTAGTTCAATGTAGTTAAATGTCCAGCGCGGCTTTATCCGAGAAAGTAGTTGTTTTCTGTTAGATATTATGAAAAAATAGCTTCATTTAATTTGAACTATATGAATGAGAATACGAATTTTCAGTTTCGGAATTTTTTTTAAGTTAAAGGGTCTTTTCACAATATCTATCAGATGTAGATCAATGTCCAGCATGGCCTCAGTCAGGGAAATAATTGATTTCTGTTACATATTACAAAAAATAGATTAATTTTCATCGTAGGTTGTTACCATTTCCAGTGGATTGAGTCATGGTTTTTTTATTGAGAATGTTTCCCCTTTCAAGTGTCAATTTAATTTCAAGTTGATAATTTGGCAACCACGCACTTTTCCAAAACGGAAATCGGGTTTTTCTTTTCACTTATCCTAGCAACAATTTTCCCACGGCATCAATTTTTTCTTAACTGATTTGAGCTAAAATAAAGCAGAAAATTTGGCAACCACGCATTTCCGCACCATGAAAATTGGGTTTTTGTTTACTTGTGATCAAAGAAACTGTTGTTATGGCAACACCTTTTCCGTAACTGATCTCAGCAAAACTGTAACTGGTCCAACTTGGCAACTATGCATTTCTGCAAAACAGGAATAGCATTTTTGTTTACTCGTTACCCTAACAACGGTTACCATGGTAAACTTTTTTTCATAACTGATTTCAGCTAAACTAAAGTGGAAAACTTGTCAACCACGCATTTCCGCACCATGAGAATCAGGTTTTTGTTTTGTCGTTACCCTAGCAACGGTTGCAATGGCAACACTTTTTCCGTAACAGATTTCAGTTAAACTATAACTGGTCCAACTTGGCAACTATGCATTCCGCAAAACAGGAATAGCATTTTTGTTTACTCGTTACCCTAACAACGGTTACCATGTTAACCTTTTTTCCATAACTGATTTCAGCTAAACGAAAGTTAACCAGAAACGGTTTTCGAATTTTATAGAAACCATCAAGATTTTCAGTCTGCCGAAGATGAAGATGTAAATTTGTTAGTTATCGCAGATTTCTCGTATATGGAGATTATATGGAGATTATATGAGATTTTAATAACAACGTTGGTAAATTGATTGACGCTGTCAACTGTGGAATTGGTTTCTTGGTATAGTACTCTACATCATTCTGCAATAGTGCTAGGAAGGTGCATTTTGAATTTCATCCACTTTAAATATTTTCCAACAAATACCACAAAACAAGTACATTGCGAACAGAGTCTTCACAAGCTATAAAAATATATCAATAATATGTTGAAGATTTCGTGTTGTCATTGAAAGATTTCCTTGCCCAGTTCTTATCAATCTTGCTAGAATCGAATGAATATAGTGTTATTCAATAAGTACAATAGATTGATCGTTCGCTAAGTCTGATATTGGAAAATCCTGTTGATACAAAAATTTTCCTCAGTCCACATTTTGATGTTCTGGTTGTTAAAGTGGTAAGTGATAAGTGCTCTTTTTTTTGGTCCACTGCTACCTTTGCAGGTCTATTATGGAACTCTATGTGATTTAGAGCACACTTTCTAGCTTGCTGTCATGATAGATCTGAATAGAACCTGGATTTATTTATTAATCAGAATAGTATGACATTACATATGACATTGAGATGAACTTCAAAATAGTGACATGGTCAAATAACTGCACAATACAGTGAGATTCATCCATGAACTGAACTATCACTTTCTTCTACATTTTGAAAATCGTTCATAAATTTCCAAATACCTTGGCAGAATCTATTTCTTTGTGGTAGACTAATCTGATTTGGAGCTGATAATCTATCTTGACTACTTGATGCTAACATATTTTTCTCGTCTAATATTCTGGATTCAATGTGTGTCAGTAATCCATCTATGTGTGATAGATTAATCTGATTTGAAATTGAAAATGCTCGTCTGATATTCTGGATTCGACGTTTAATTTTTCTTGACTTCGTTCCAAATACCCCCCATGTATTTTCGGTGCCAAATGTCTTTTCCAAAGAGTAGGTCTCTGCCATCTGGTAGTCTGATGAAAAAATATCATGTGTAGCTGTAGGGCTATTTTTGGATTCAAACCTCAATTGTTATCGCACATTCATATATTAGTCCCTGGGGCCAATATCGCCAAATGTTCCGTCTTGTCGATGTGGAGATGTGAGCTTATAGACGAACAGTACTCCTAGGTACTTGACAACCACAGCGAATTCTCCACTTCATTGATTACTGGTGGCTTTAGACCTTTTAGTACTCTTATTCTAGTGAAAGGTATGACAGTGGTTTTCTTGGAATTGACTGAGAGTTGTTCTTGCTCGTACCACTTGCCTACTGAGCAGGTCGACTAGTAATTCCTCAACGCACAAGGCTAGAACAAGTACATCATCTTCAGGTGCATCCAATTTAATATGAATCATCCGTAATAGAAATTTTGTTAGAATTTTTAGTATTGCAAACCATTTCTCGATCGATTTTGTTAATTGGTTCTTCTTCAGTTACCATAATATGACACCTAATTATATTTCAATGTGAGATAGTGAAACCAACATGTTGATCACATGGTGCTTTCTTTCTATCTGTTAAATTTTCGGTGATTATTTTAAAGATAAGAAAACCCAATTTCGTTTTTTACTGTTTCCCATAATTTATCGATATCATCTAATTATGTCAGAGGCAGGTACCCTGAAAAATAATGCACGATATGTAATATATTTTGCTAGCGTTATCGAATTCCATTGGAACAGAAGCATTTAATTAAATGATAACTACTAATACTATCAGAATTCACATCCTTATGACATGACCAAATACTCCTATACAAAGTATCTGTTGTTATTTCGAAGTCAATGTCGGTGATACAATTTATACTTGTTTCCATAAAACTCATTTTGAATGAGTCTTTGAATTTGACAGTTTCTGCCTCTAGGTGTGAAAACTTCTACGCAGCGAATATTGACGGTATTTTCCACATCGTGCCCTAAAGTCAAATAGATGGCAGTGATGTGCCAGAAAGTCTAGATTATCGTGAAAAATAGTGGAAAGAGAATAGAAGGAACTAGTCAGAAGGCAGTAATGTGCCAAACAGACTAGATTGACGTGGAGAATAGTGGAAAGAGAATAGAAGGAACTATTCAGATGGCAGTGATGTGCCAAACAAAATAGATTAACGTGGATAATAGTGGAAAGAGAATGGAAGGAACTAGTTCAGGGAGTGAGGTTATTGTGGAAAGCCAGGGAGTAAAAAGTTGATGGCTTTAACAGACAGGGAAATGCTTCTCCATTTCTACCATTGCTCAAACTATACTGAAGTTAACTCTGTACAAATGAGTCATGAATAAGCAAATTAACTTTTGAAATAGCACACTAAGATAAAAACAGTGGTAGTCAGAAATGTGTGAAAGATTTCAACGGATATTAGCTCAAAGCAGACAGCAGTTGCGGAATATTTCGCCATTTCTTGAGTACATTCTTCTGAAAGATCGCCAATTGAACTGTATGTAACCATTTGGATATAATGCCTGTCACAATGATCAACCTGAATGCTATTTAATATTTTCAAGGTACCATCTGGATGAAATATAATAAATGCTGAAGGATTAACAAACAATTTTGTTGAATGTTCTAACCCACAGAATTTCCTTGAGCACACTCAGCTCATGCTGCATAAGTCTATAGGAATGACTCGTTATGAGGCCAATCTAAAACGCCACTGATCCTGATTAGGGAGACCGCTCTCACCTCAATGGCATTAATTGTTACTTATGACTTTACTCCGTGCAACATGACAATGCTTTCACACACGTCTCACGGAGTACTCTGTATTTGGTATCGCGATATATAAATATTTATGTCGGGGGAATGTATCTCTTTGAAGAAAAAAAATCAGATGGTGTGATGATGACAAGCTATGCATATTTTTATAGTATCGTAGATTTATGCGTGTGTATTAACACTTGTTTGGACTTCGGAGTCGTGTTAAAAAATAATAGAAATGTTGGTCACAGTCAACTTTGATATATAGCTCTCCCATTCTATTATATGCTAATGGTTGATATTTCTGTGTTGGATGTAGTGACGTAATAGGTTGCAGCATTAGAAGTGGATTTATACAGGAGTTTGAAAACATGAATATAATGGTTACTACCACGAGATTAAAGGATATCATTTGTAAGTATGGAGATGGACGTGAAAAGGATGTCCACTGGATGTGTTTTACTCATTCATTGAAAAAAGGACATCTTTCCATGAACGAAAGAAGGACGTTCAGCATATTTTTCTATGGATATGAATTGAACGTTGTTATATATTATCATGCGAAAAATATCCATTACGGTCAAAATACATTGCTTGTCGAAAGTCGCCTGACTTCTGAGATTTGGACTAGACAATATAGAGAATTGAAACAAATTGGGGGAAATCGGATTGAAAATATTATTTTATTACTTTGAATTGATTTTTCAAATTCAAAATGGGGCCATCCCAGGCCTTTGTCAATTTTGAAATACTAATTTGGAAGATATGGTCAATAGCTATTCGACGGACTTTCAAAAAGAAAATAATGAAGTAGTAAACTCGAAAAACAAATGCGATAAAATAATTTGAGAACAAACCAGTAAATTTTAGCTTTTCAAAATATGTTGAATGGAAATAGAAACTTTATTTATTAAGTCAATAACTCAATAATATTAGGTCAACTCCATATATTGGCCCAGAACCCGCACTCGAGATTACTAAATCCGACATTCGAGGATGCATTCGGGACTGGATCAAACGAAAATAAAGAGAGAGAAGTGGGACAAAGCCCCTCTCAAGCACCACGGGAAAACATACATTGAAGAACCGTCAAAACACAAAACTGAAGAACTACTCAAGCTGAGCAGGAATCAAGTTAGTACAATAACGGGCCTTCTCACTGGCCACAGCCCAATGAGAAAAAACCTGCACAAAATGGGGCAGTACAACGCAGAACTTTCCTGCAGACAATGTGGTAAAGGTACAGAAACAGCCAAACACGTACTGTCAGAATGCGAGGCATTAGACCGCAAGAGTCAGGCAATATTCGGGAAACCCAGGCTATCTCCCAAAGATTACAACAGTCAACCGGTGAAGAACCTGTACAGACTGGTACAAGGGATTAGAGTTGAAGGTGGGTGCTGTGGAACTAAATGGAATGCTCAAAGGGCCCAAGAGGCTGAGGTGCAGCTGGTGACAGCACCAGCATCCGAAAACAGTAAATAATTTGTTATGGAACAAGACCATACTTGAATACCAAAAATACAGTAAGATGCTAGGGCTCACCATTGATTTAAATCCCAATGGGACTAAGCTAGGACGGAATATGCTCTGAAAGTTTCTTCAAGACAACGCAGTAGATTTGTTAGGTCAACGTTATTGTGCAACAATTTCTAATGATAATAGAGAATCCGTAGTTCATTGGGGTCTAGCTGCAGATGTTGCAAGTATTTTTGTCCTTCAAGAAAAGACCTTGGTCAAATTAACTTATAATGACAGTTGTAGGGAACATTTTGTAGAGATGAATATTTTGACACTAATATCAGTCTATATCTTAGATATAGCCTTCATTGTAATCAAGAATAAACCTGCATTCGACAGTACTCCTCAAAACCACCAATATGCTACCCGGCGACATAACAATGTATTACTCCAAGCAAACATGGTACTGGATCATACCAGAAGGGCCTTCTTTTATGATGGATGTGAGATTTTTAATAATATATTCTCAAGTATAAAGGATATAAGGTCAATCCAAAAGTTTTTTTGAAAAGAACTGAAGTTATTATTATTAGTGAAGTCTCTCTATTCTCTGGAATTTGAAAGTGAATGTGAACGTGTATGTCAATTTTCAAATACATTCATATATAGATTTATATTAATTTTTTCTTCTCCTTCTCTATATTTCATTCACTCTATTTCTGTAAACAATGTGATATTTTTATCAACAATGTTTTAATGGAATAAAGAAGCTATTATTGTTATTCAGCCATAACGAAAACTATATTGAAGTAAACCGCGTATTTGAGCCAGACATTCGCGGCCCTGTAACTTTTTCATTTGAAGTAAAAACCAAAACTTGCCTTCTATAGGTTTCGAATGGTTCATTGAAAGCAATTGAATCACCCATTCCAATTATATTGACGTTTGGTCACCTGTCAAAGACTTGTCAACTTGTTTTTTAAAATGATATTTCATATTTTTTTTGCGAATTTTTATAGAATGTGTCTGTAGTTCAACAATAGCCATTTTTCATTGACCACCAGAGTTTTTATCTACTAGTAGAAAAAGTAGAGTATTATAAAAACGTAATTTCAGGGTTTCCAGTAGAAGTCAAATGATTCTTAAATTCCCTAAATCTCTGTAAAAATTTGAAACTCATATGTTTCATTATTGAAAATGATAGTCATTATGAATAATTTGTTTGAATTAACAACTTCCACAGCCCAAACAGACAACGGAAGAAGGCGCGAGCAGTATTATATCTTATTGGAATATTATTTATGCGGGAATATTTCAAGTGGAATAATGAAGTTATCATATATGTGAATTCCTTAAATAATTTTGACTCATACATAAATCGATTATGTTTCTATATCATCCCACTGATGTCTTTGAACTTTCGCCACTTTGTAAATGGAAGGTTCAACGGAGATACTAAATGAATTTCAAGTCAATATGAACCCACCTTCATCATTTTCTTTTCTGGTTTCCTTTTTGATATAAAATAATTTTTAAAGGGAGCTTCAACAGAGGTTTTCAATGAATTGAGAATCAATATGAACCCACCTTCTATATCATATAAATAAAAGTCGTTGTACAACCTATTCGTTGAACATTTCCATATATAACTTCAATTACGTCCATAACACTCATATTTATTTCAACTAGAAGCTCTTCACTTCACAAATCATTTCAATGTGAGTAAATGAAGTTTTTTGAAATTCAAAATACAACCAAACTGAAATGAACAGATTTGGTCCATAGTTAAATGCAATTAGTGTCAATTTCTGCTATGATTTAGGGAGTTCAATTTTTCAACCATCATATTCGATCGTAGCAAAAGTAGAGGAAGTAGATATATTTGGTGTCAAAATAAACAGCTAAGTCAAATTCTGCTTTTACGAGTAGAACATTTCTGCCTACAATAAAACGCTCCTGATAATTACGTAGAGTAGTACGGAGGTAAAATGGCCTGCTAGGTTGCCATATTTTACCCCAGTGAACTTTTTTCTTTAGCTATATCTCGAAGAACGTGTTCCCGTTAGAGATGTTGCAAATATCGATAATCCCAAGAACAGAAAGGTACCCATTGAGTGTCATTCAATCGCTTTCAATGAAACGTTCAAGCGCTGGAGTTATGATTTTTTCGTCAAATGATAAAGTGAATCACCCGGAAATATTCAGAGACTGGAAGCATAGTCAGTGTTATGTTTTGGGTCCACTATTGTTTTTGCTCTACAAAAGTTGATAATAAGGTGATCAGCTGATACAGCCTATTAGTATTACTTCGTACATGTTGAAAATGGAAACATTCTCAATTGAACATTGAACCAAACATGACACCCCTGGAAATGAAAAAACCTGCTATAGAAATGTAGTTACTTTTTTGTAATATCTAACAGAAAACAACTACTTCCCCGGCTAAAGTCAGCTGGACACTGAACCACATCAGATAGATATTGTGAAAAGACTCTATATAACAGGTAAAGCCACGCTGGACATTGAAATACTTCTGACAGATATTGTGAAAAGAAGAACTTGAAAGAAAAAATCTGAAAGTGAAAATTTCAATTTTCATTCAGTTAGTTACGCTTATTTCTCAAAGTTCCAGTATCCATTGGAGATTCAATGAGATAAGAAAGAAAGTTATTCAGAAGTATCACTCACAGAAATCGACAAAATTGTATTTTACTTTTCCTCGGGGAAGTCGGAATAATTTGAAATCATACTCTTTAGAAGCAATTTCACACAGTAGTGATGGTATTGTTGGACTATTTCCTGTGCGGTGACACTGTGAAAACAATTTTTTGACTTAAAACCTGTTATGGGTATGGAATGTTGATTTTATTTAAAATATGAACAGGAGTTTCATAAAATAGTTACCTTCCAAGAGAGGTTATCTTGAACGATGGAAAATACCGACTACAGTTTGTTTCACAGTCGCAGATGATTCCACATCTGATTTTATGAACATTCTGTTAATTTTCTCAATAAAATCTAATTCGTATATCTCAATAAGCTTGGCTGTTTTCGAACAGTTGAATGAATTCGATAGTCTGGAGTGTCTTTTTCAAGTGTTAGAAATACAGAATCTCATTTCGATTGACAGAATTTTTGGACAAGAAAAGGGTTGAAATTCAAAAAAACCCCATCGCAATAGTCTCCAAATATGCGGAAAAATTGATTCAAGGCAAAACAGTTGGAGCAAGTCTTCCAAAATACTTTGAAATTATCATACTGATATAACAATTACTAAAAGTTGATGTGAAAGTTGTAATTTTTTCAATGTCACTCTGGCCATTCTCGTCATAAATATCGATAATAACTACCAGCACAAACGACTATGGTCACGATAATTCGTAAAATCGTCAACAAATTTGCGTGATTCGCTTCCATAACATCATCGAAATGATATATTCTAACTTCGACTATGACTTAATACAATTAATTTCAGTGACATTCAGTGCTGCTTCGATTAATATCTGTTCTCATGACCTAATTGCGGATAAGTCAATTTACTCGCTTTGAATAAGTTAATTTATTCGTTTTGCATACATTGCGTCCGAGAGCGAGCGGTTGCCCCGAGAAAAAAGACTTTATAAAAAAACAATTGCGAAATTATCGTCGTTTGGTACTGACTGCTTATCTGCGGAGAATCTGTATGGCACCGATGAATTCTGTAATCTGATACTGTTGTGGGAAACTTAACGCTGAAATTATGAAGTAAGCGTTTGATTTTTATGTACTAGAGCCATGGAAAATCTTCAGTCCTGTGGGATTTCACCTGCGTAGATACCGTCAATAATTCACATTTTCATTCAACTAATATAGTTGCAGCTGGAGCAGCAATTACTGCCTGAAATATTGAAATTTTAATTCCAGTTTGAAGTGTAATCATTCACTTGGGTGGGTGCATTCAAAATCAAAAATGGGGAAAATAGCAAAACATTGCAAACTTTCACAAAGTCGGCAATAGCCAAAAAAGCCTTGAGAACGGTTGGATTTAACTATAACGAGGCAAACCCAAAACATAGATGACACCAATGCAATAAAACGTTATATTTGTCCGTAGTATTCTAGAATAAATACAACAGTATTATTTGGTCTCCAATTTATCGTGGTCACAAGAAAAGGTTGAAAAGAATTCAGGGTAGATTCACTAAATTTATAATTTATAAAATGAAAATGTCGCTTCATAGGTTTGATTCTCTACGAGGCTATCTCTAGTAAATCTTCAAACTCTATACGAAAGACGAAAATTCGCCTTCGTTTTTTTCCTTCACAAAATTTTAAATAATTCCATTAACTGCTAGGAAATTCTAGCAGAGTTTTCCATACATGCTAATCCCCTAGAAACAGACAGTTTTTCAACTTGCAAAATCATAGAACTAATTTTTATGGTAGCACTGCGTTCAGATCAAGGTTCCAAAACAATTATAATAAACATTTTATTTCAATTGACATTTTTTTAAGTCATAAGCAACCTTAAAGTTACATCATAATTGCTGACCTGTCAATGGAACGTTTATCTTTTGTTATGCGGTTTGTGTTGCTCACACTGCTGGTAGTACTGTTTTGCCCATATGAAAATACTGTTATCCTTCAAGATTTGATCTCGCCCTCTCTCAGGTTGATATCTCCGTCTGCAGACGCACCATTCCGGAGAAAATTTGTTTTCTTTTTAAATATTGTAATGTTTCATTAATGAATAATTAATTTTTATGAATCTTTGTCCAAGTGAAAATGAAGATAATAATGTTTCATGTTGTGCACGTTGACTTTTACTTTTAACCTCAAGTTTGTAAGTGATTCATTTATTTGTGTTTAACCGCCATATTACACAATATCAAAATTTTCGTTTTATAGATCTGTCCCGATGGAGGAATAAAACTTTTTCCGAAAGCTTGATAATAAAACAAAGAGTTTTCTTTGACTAAGCCCAGTGATTTAGATGCATCCTCAAGAATTTTCCGATTTTTTTAAATGTATTTTTGTGTATATTTTTGTGTGTATTGTTCAGTTTTTATGATTTTCTTTATGTCATTCGTTGTCTAAATACTTTTATCTATGCACCATTTGCAATTTTATCTTATTCTTTAGTGTACTATCATGGGTAAGTGAATAAATAAAAATAAATAAATATTGTTCAATATGTGAATTATAAACAATTCTAGTTATTTTGTAGAGAAAAAATGCAAAAGAGTTGCAAAATCACGAAAACAAAGAAAATATCACCCTTCATCGTTCCCCAATTTTCATATCCATATTCATATTCATAATTGTGTTAATAACTTGGGCGAGTGGCAAACACAAAGAGATATTTTTCTCTCTATGTCATAAGTCTCGCCGAAACTTTGCCACCTCCGCCGATGACTGCAACAAATTTTTTGTTTATTTTACACTAAAAAAAATTGTTCGCAACCTGAATTGATTATGGAAATAATGGCAAATGTTTTTTGTATTGGTCAGGAACGTAAGGAGTAATTTCCCAGAATACATTTCAAACTTGCCCCATAACAGATTTCGGGAATTATGCAATTTTTTCATTCTTTTCAAATTACAAAAATAGTCATTCCTGAAGGAAGTTCTCATAATGCCGTATAATATAAAATCGTAAAATTTCAAAAATTCCTATTGGTACAAAACATATTTATTATCATATACTGGAGTTGTGGTAGTGATTTCAAAGTAGAATTTCTGACACAAAAACGGATTGTCAAACTGTAAACCAGAAAAATTCACTACCAGCTCTGATAAATGCTACCAGCTCTGATAAATGCTCTTTTTATATTTTCTCAAATGGGTAGGAACAAAATGCTACTGCACACAGTTACAATACCTGTCATGATAATCAGTTTTTCAAATCATGAATCAATATTTTAAAAGTTCCTCTTATGGAATGTGGTGGATTTGTAAAATAAACTACCAGAACAAATTAAGCAAATTACGTATTTAATAGTAGAGTAAAGCAAATCCTTCTGCAAAAATGTAATTATAGCTATGAAGAAATTGAAGATGATAATTTCAGTAAGCACATTGAGCATTAGAGGCATAATTTATTTAATTACCATAGTGAAACTCTTCCTAATTCCCGAACATGATTAAAAGCGATTTATATTTTCATTTTCTATAAACATATTTCAACTGTTATCCAAAAATTTGTAGGGGAGACCGGACACACGGCGGGTCAAAATCAACAAACGCTCAGTAGGTTCATCCGATAGTAGCAACTAGAAACAGACCGGTCCCCAAAGTTTTCGACACTATTCGCACCTCATGAACTGACGCTTGTACCAGATTGTTCCAGATACATTGTCCCCAATTATTTATAGAAAACCCGCAAGAAACTGTCTTTATTAAAATTGGAAGTAATATATTCATAAAGTTGGGCTGTGTCAAAAAGTCATTGAAAATCATCGGCAATATTGCAACAGAGCAGCCAATCTTTGAGAATCTCCAGAGTTTTGCGACCCAGAGGCTAAAGACCCTCTTGTGTTGTTTCCCTAATTTATGTTGACATAATGAAACATTTATAATAAATTTTTCCGCCGACCTCGTATTAACATGTCTGTTTAAATGCAAACGAAATCAACCATTAATGACCCCTATTAATGCTCAATTTGTCATTAATGATCGATTTCTCTGTAAATGCATGATTTTGCGCGTTGCATGGCAACCAGACATCAACGGATTCAGATTTTATGTGCGCTGTAAAATTTTGACACATAATTTTCCAATCTAAATAATGAATATTGAAGATAATTTCACGTTGACACCGCCAGATGTTGCGGAAACCGCTAAAGTGGCAGCTTTGAGTTTATTGCCTGATACAAGCAGAAAAATCTATGAAAAATTAATTATTTTCATTATTATGTGTAGCAGGTAATTTTGGAAAATGTAGCAAATACTCAACTCATCAAAACGCGACATTTTATACAAGGGCTCCATAGCGCAGAGGTGAAATGCGAGTGAACCAAGACAATCCGGATAGTCATAACCCCGAGAGCTATAGGCCAATCTCACTTCTGAGCGTGATCGCCAAGATCGTGGATAAGATCCTGCTGAGACGGATGTTGAGCCTTGAGGGGAGGCTTAAAATGATCCCTGATGTGCAGTTCGGCTTCCGGGCAGGTCACAACACGACCTCTCAGGTGGTCAGAATTGCGCATGCGGTGAAAGAGTCCTTCCACCATGGCCTCAACACGGTCATGGTTCTGTTGGATATGAAGAAAGCCTTTGATACCGTCTGGGTTGAAGGTCTGATCGCCAAACTGTTACGAGCAGACATGCCAGTATATATGGTGAGACTCATTAACTCATATCTCGTTGGACGGACTTTTGAGGTTAGAGTGAATAGCACGCTCTCGTCAGCGTATTCAAGTGAAGCAGGTGTTCCGCAGGGCTCGAGTCTCTCGCCACACTTGTATTCCCTTTATACGCATGATCTTCCTCAACACGAGAGTGTGGAGACGGCAATGTATGCGGATGACACTGCATTATACTGTCACTCCTTCTCAAGCGCTGTTGCCGTGACACGGATCCAGTGGAGACTGGATAGGGAGATCTTGCCGTATTTTGCGGAAAACAAGATTGTGGTGAACCCGGATAAGACCGAGGTCATCAACTTCACGAGGAAATATAAGTTCACCAAAATCTACCGTAAGTTGAGGATCTCGGACAAAATCATAAAGGAGTCGAGTCCTGTGAAATACCTGGGAGTCCAGATGGACAGGCGGCTGAAAATGAATGCCCACCTAACTCTGGCGATTATGCGGGCTGCTGCTGCAGTAAAGCGGATATACCCGCTAATCTATAGAACATCGCATCTGTCTCTGGACAATAAGATGCTGATGTACAAAACGATGGTGCGGCCGGCATTGTTATACGCCTGTCCAGTGTTCTGTAACCAGTACAAAACTCAATTCCAGAGGCTTGACAGGATGCAGAACAAGGTTCTTCGTATTGTCACCAATAGTGACAGTTACATTCGTTTGGATGCGTTGCGAGAGCTTGCGGGCGTCGACTCCATCCCGAAATACATGAAGCAACTTGCTTATAAGTTTTATAAGTATTTTCTCCCCAAAAGTTCGCTAACTGCGGGTCTCACGAGGCTAAGAGTACATGACAACCTACCCCGCAAACATGGTGGGGTGTTATATGAGTCGCTGGATATCTTCCAGGAGCGCTGGGTAGAACCGGCGCCGTAGGAAATCCAAGTTGAAAATCTAAAACGTCAAGTACTTCAACCCGGTTTTTTGCTTCAAGCCTTTTCCGGGGCAACATCCAAATTATGGCCCCTCAAAAACTACCAACTCTCAACTTTTTACATTGAATGTGACGACAACACGTGCATAAGCTTTGCAGGAGGCGCGAATACTCCAGATACCACCATTATTTCTGCCAAAGGTCGACATTTGCGTTAATCAGCGGAGGCAGTGACCAGCGCCCTCTCTATATGGGGACCCTTGGCACTGTTGAAAGGCATCGTGCACGTCACTCGAGCTGGCAACAGCAGGGTCGCGTGAAGCACACTTGCCGTCCTCTCCTTCCTTTCATCCTATCCTCCCGCCGGGCGAAGACGGACTGAAGAAAGGATAGCTGCTTCGGGTAGAATGATGAGATGTTAATTAATAACTTTGATTCAATAAACTTTTATTTATTTATTTATTTATTTAAGACAATCCGGATGTATAGATCGGAGGTTCGAATCCTGAACCAAGAAAATTTCTCAACTTTTTTTTTTATTTTCTCTCATACTATCATTAGGTCGACGGAAAAGTATTGTAATCAACTCCTATATCAAAATGCGATTAATGATCTCGAACATTTAAAATATTTCATTAATCGCCTTCATTAATACCCTAGTTGATTAAATAACAATTTCCGCCTACTTCGTATTAACATGTTTGTTTAATGTTCTTCTATGCAAATGAAATATACCCCTATTAATGAAGGATTTGTTAATGGTCGATTTATCATTAATGGTCGATTTCTCTATGAATGCAAGATTGTTGCATAGGCACCAAACATAAACGAATTTAAATGTCATATTATCTAAATTCCATAGACGCCATGCCTTGGACGCTAAAATGGAAATTGACGATAACTTCATGATTTCAGATATTTCGGAAACTGCTAAAGTAGCATCTTTAACTTTATCTCGATCATTAATCGCCTTCATTAATAAACTAGTTGATTAAATAACTCTTCTTTATCAATTTACACATACTAAAAGGATGTAATAGTGACAGTAATTCAAATAGAAGGCGAGGGTTGGAAAGAAAGTATAGAGGGGGTCAACTGCAGCCCAATACCATTTCGATATATTTCCAGATTACGCTGAGTAGTACGATATAAAATTTTGTCCAGAAAACAAAGATGAATCTTTGCATGTGACCTTTTAGGTAGGTAATATAACTGTAGGAGATATAGGAAATCGAATTCAGAATGAAAAGAACGTGTAAAATAAATGGAATTTTGAAATGTACTTTTTTTATATACAGGGTGACCCAGGATTTTCATTAAAACCTATCATGCTTATATATATATATATATATATATATATATATATATATATATATATATATATAAATAATATATATATATATATATATATATATATATATATATATATATAAATATACAGGGCTATTCAAATTCGAGTCTATGCATGGGGATTTCGATAACGGTAAGAGATAGAGGGTTGGTTAAATGGGGGCAAAGTAGCGTATTTCAGAGGTTAATTATATGGATGAAAAAAATCTGACCTAGCTTCTTCAGTTCTGGAGTTATAAAGGAAAAATCGAAAATTTCGAAATTCTTCTTTTGCCTATATCTTTTTATTTTACGAAGATTTTTTTTAAATTTTGCCACTTTGCCATAGCAACTTTTTGTAGCCTTTCCAAATATCTGAATAAAAATTATATACAGGGTATCGTATAAATTGGGCCACCCTCAACTTTTAATTTTCAAATACGGACCTGTATTTTTTATTGCATTTTTTTGAATGCCAAGAGTCATGTTTCATATTGACGTAGTATTTTCATCTGAATTACAGAGTGTTTTGGAAATATTGAACTATTACCAGTAAAATTTCAAATTTTTTTTTAATTCCAGCTGTAATTAAAAAAAATATATCATAGAATAAGGTATAGAATGCATAGGATTTGGAAGAAAATCAACATTATTCGACGAAGATTGTCTTCTTCAAGAATTCATCCACATTTCAGTTCACGCAACCCATGATCAATGTGCGAAAATGTGAAAACTTATTCTTCCTAGTACGTGTATGTGCATATAATCATTGGAAAAAAATCTTCGAATGGCAATCTTCATACTTCAGACACCAATTTTGAAATATTTTATTGTTACTCACTTTTCGAACTACCTATATTTTTCAGCAAATTCATGGGCATTCTCTTGCTATACAGGGTGATTCACGACGAATTGTACATAGTCCAACCATAAGTACTATGGACCAATGCCATTTCATATCTGGTATTGAAAAATTCCTTGTTGCGTTTTTGACGGATATACAGGGTGATATTTGAAAATATGTGAATTATTAAACGTTAAATATCTCTAAAAGTAAAAAACTCAGGCATATGAAATTTTCCACACTGAAAATGCTTCCTGAGCTCAATAAAATAGTTTTTGAAAAAAAAATTATTTCAGGTCCGGACTTAGTTTTTTTTTAGATTTTCATTGGTTTTTTAAAAACAACACCCTGTAAGCAACATCAGGCAAATTTTATTTTTCTCACTTTGAAGCTTAAGGACCATACTAAGCAACAGTTGAAAGAAATTGAACGCGGAAGTTTTTGTTTTCTGCAGAAAAAAATTGCACTTTCAAAAATACTATAATTTTAATGGATTCACATTCCGCTTATGACTGATGCGGCTAACACATCATAATTTTTCAACAGAAATTATGAGGAAAGTTGATAATACAAAAGATAAAGTATTATTCAACCAACCGTTAAAATTCCAGGGTCGTATTTATTTTTTTTATGTTTTTATTGATTCAGTATAAACAACACCCTGAAAAGCGGGTTGAATAGATTTTCTTTCTGTCACGTCAATGCGGATGGTACGATAGAAAAAACTTCTTTTTTAAATAGTGCAAATGTATTTTTTTCTACCATGGCTAATACAGCACTACATTGAGAAAAACATTTATTTAAAATAAAATCGTTCGGAAAGTATTACTTACTCGATTTAAAGATTGATATTACAGGTCCTAACTTATTTAACGTTCTAATTGGTTTTGTAAAAACAATACCCTGTCACCTTGGAGGCTGGCTAATACTAAGTACTTGAGCAAAATTAATCAAAGAAGATCAACGTGAAATGTTTAAAAACTTATTGATTTCTATTTGGCAAGTAAAACAAAACCTTTCGTATCCAATAAAGATGGCAGCCGACTCCGTTTTATTTTTCTACGGGACACTTTTTAAAGTTTGCTGCTGACCGTCACCATAAGAAATACATGAACAACTATTATTGTGAAAAATGGAATGTAGAGTGCAATTACAGACATACAAATACTGAAATCAGTTTTCTAGAAAATGTAATTCAGTTGACTCAACGATAACAATAACATATTAAATAAAACTACCTAAAAATGACCTAAGCTGATTTAGTTTTAATTGAACACGAAAGTTTTTGTTTTCTACAAAAAAAATGGAATATTTTGAAAAGGATAAGTTTAAAGGATACTCATTCTGCTTATAACTGATGCGGCACTACATCGATAGCATATTATCATGTTTCAACAAAAACTTTAACGAAAGTTCATATTACTCAAGATAAAGTATTTTCAATCAACCGTTGAAATTCCAGGCCGTATTTTTTTTCAAGTTTTTATTGATCCTGTAAAAATAACACCCAGTATATGGAACAAATTTTCTTACTGTCACGTTAAATATGATGATGATACTAACTGAAATAAATAGACACCATTTGCCATAGAAGAAACTATTACTTTTGAAAACAGTTCAAATGCAAGTAGGCTTTTAATTCGCTTCGAAAAACAAATAAAGCAACGGGTGACAGAAGCTCGGGTATCCATTTTGACAGTTTGAGTTGGTCAGTCAGCACGATGCCTCATCAGTTTACTTACGCAGAATACGCAGATATCATTTTTGTATACGGATGTTGTAATGGAAATGCCAGAGCAGCAGTCAGGGAGTACCGGAGAAGATTCCCACATAGAAGAGTACCGAACCACCAAACGTTTAACAACGTTTTTACGCACCTGCAGAACGTGGTGAGCGACTGACTGAAGACCAAAAAGAGCATATTTCAGAAATGGTTAATCAAAATGATAAGATAAGTACCCGGCGAATATCCAGCATTTTGCACATTTCCCAGTCCACAGTTTTCAGGACGTTGAAGAAAGATCTCCTCCATCCCTATCACCCCCAACTGGTGCAGAGACTGCATCCGGGAGATAATCTTCCACGTTTGCGATTATGCAGGTGGATCTCTGCAAATAGAAGATACATTTATCAGATATTGTTTTGCGATGAAGCCCAGTTCACGAAAGACGGCATAAACAATTCCAGAAATAAACACAACTGGAGACATGAAAATCTACATGTTATAAAGCAAACTAGATCTCAAGTTAGATTCTCTGTCAACGTTTGGGCAGGTATCATCGTTAATAAATTAGTGGGTCCTTATTTTTTGAACGATAGATTGAGTGGGCAGGAGTACCTTGATTTTCTGGAGAATGTTCTCCCTGTTCTTCTGGAAGATGAGAAAGTCAATGTGAGAGATATGAGATTTCAACACGATGGAGCAGGACCTCATTCAACCAGGGCAGTTAATCAGTTTCTCAATCAAAATTTTCCCAATAGATGGATGGGACGTGGTGGGCCGATTCCCTGGCCCGCGAGATCACCTGACCTTACCCCACTAGATTATTATTTGTGGGGCGTTTTGAAAAGCATAGTATATGAGGTAGAGATTACAACAAGAGAACAGCTACGTGAGAGAATAATTGAAGCATTTCTCTTCACAAGAAGGCATCCAGATCAGATAAGAAAAGCCGTAAGGAATATCTTGAAAATAGAAAGGAAGTGCCGGGAGGCGAATGGATGGCATTTTGAAAATAAACTTAAATCCGATTAGGTCTCTTTTAAGTAGTGTTTATTTGTTATTGTTATCGTTGAGTCAACTAAATAAAATTTTCTAGAAAACTGAATTTGTTATTTGTATGTCTGTAATTGCACTTACTCTCCGTTCCATTTTTCATAATAACGGTTGTTGAAGTTGACTAAAACATTTTGATGTATTTCTTACGGTGACGGTTAGCAGCAAACTTTAAAAATTGTCCCTTAGAAAAATAAAAGTGAGTTTAGCTCCATCTTTTACATTTGATCGGCTGCCATCTTTATTGGATACAACATCCAAGGTTTTGTTTTACTTGCAGGATAGAAATCAATTAGTTTTTGAATATTTTACGTTAACTTTCTTTAGTTAATTTTGCTCAGGCATTTAGTATTAGCCAGCCTCCAAGGTGACAGGGTATTGTTTTTACAAAACCAATTAGAACGTTAAATAAGTTAGGACCTGTAATATCAATCTTTAAATCGAGTAAGTAATACTTTCCGAACGATTTTATTTTAAATAAATGTTTTTTCAATGTAGTGCTGTATTAGCCATGGTAGAAAAAATACATTTGCACTGTTTAAAAAAAAAAAGTTTTTTCTATCGTACCATCCGCATTGACGTGACAGAAAGAAAATCTATTCAACCCGATTTTCAGGGTGTTGTTTATACTGGATCAATAAAAACATAAAAAAAAAATAAATACTACCCTGGAATTTTATCGGTTGGTTGAATAATACTTTATCTATTGTATTATGAACTTTTCTCATAATTTCTGTTGAAAAATTATGATGTGTTAGCCGCATCAGTCATAAGCGGAATGTGAATCCATTAAAATTATAGTATTTTTGAAAGTGCAATTTTTTTCTGCAGAAAACAAAAACTTCCGCGTTCAATTTTTTTCAACTGTTGCTTAGTATGGTCCTTAAGCTTCAAAGTGAGAAAAATAAAATTTGTCTGATGTTGCTTACAGGGTGTTGTTTTTAAAAAACCAATGAAAATCTAAAAAAAACTAAGTCCGGACCTGATATATTTTTTTTTTCAAAAACTATTTTATTGAGCTCAGGAAGCATTTTCAGTGTGGAAAATTTCATATGCCTGAGTTTTTTACTTTTAGAGATATTTATCGTTTAATAATTCACATATTTTCAAATATCGCCCTGTATATCCGTCAAAAACGAAACAAGGCATTTTTCAATACCAGATATGAAATGGCATTGGTCCATAGTACTTATGGTTGGACTATGTACAATTCGTCGTGAATCACCCTGTATACAACAATCATGATTAAACCATTTGAGTTCTCATAGTATGCTTTGGAAAATAAATATTTAGTTCACCTCACTTGTCAATATTTTGACAGTTTCTTGGAAATTATCGTTGGTATTTGATGAAAAATCTGTTAGTACTGAAAATGGGTTTCCCCACAGAGCAGAAAAGAGATGCTATAAAGTTAAAATTGTTCATAAATTGTATCCAGGAGACGCCGAAAGACAGCAAAATTTTTGTAATTGGATGTTGCAAAAATTGGGCGATGACAGAAACTTTTTGAATAGTATTATTTGGTAGGATGAAACTCGTTTCACAAATTGTGGTGTTTTCAACAGGAACAACGAGCATGTTTGGTCACAAACCAATGAACATAATTTTAGAGAAGTGAGACCTCAAGTGCGGTTTGGTCTAGATGTATGGGCTGGAAATTTGAAGGATCGAGTTCTAGGTCCGTACATCTATGCCGGGACGCTCAATGGCGAACGTTATCTAGACTTCCTCAGACAAACTTTCAGTGAATATCTCGATGATATTCCCATTGCTAATTTAAATCGGTTGTGGTTTCAACACGATGGAGCTCGTCCACACTGCACAAGAGACATTAATCAATTTTTACAAGAAACATTTCAAGACAGATGGATAGCAAATAATGGGCCTATAAGATGGCCTGCAAGATCCCCTGATCTCAGTGTACTTGACTTTTTTTTATGGGGTACACTAAAAAATAGAATATATCAAAACGAAATTGAAAATATAGAAGATTTAAGAATTAAAATCATGAACGCTTTCGCATCACTACGGCGAAGAGATATTTTCAGAGCAAATAATAACTTTAAAAAACGACTCCGTAAATGTCTGGAACGAGAAGGTCGTCAATTTGAACATTTATTTTGATTATGATTACTTATAATGGCTGTTATTTCAATTCTTGATAATAATTAAACAAGTTCTTGTGTGATTAGTTATAAAATATGAAAAGCTATGTATATGATCAAATAAAATGTTATGTTTGTGACAGATTATGTTTGTGAGTTCTCAGCAGAAACAGTTACATACAACAGATCTTCTTCGTACCTACTGAGGTCAATCGACAAGGGGATGAATAATTATTCTACTAGTGCTACATTATGGTAAAGAAAAATGTCTCTTGGAATTGTTGATTTTATTTTATTGTTATTCCGAACAAGTAGTGAGACTAGATAATCTGAAAATTCTGAAATTGATTATTCTTAAAGAACAAATTTGTCCGACTCACCTCTCATTCTCTGATATTATTCAATTAGAGTTGTTATGGAATAAAAAAATGTTGAAATTTTACTGGTAATAGTTCAATATTTCCAAAACACTCTGTAATTCAGATGAAAATACTACGTCAATATGAAACATGACTCTTGGCATTCAAAAAAATGCAATAAAAAATACAGGTCCGTATTTGAAAATTAAAAGTTGAGGGTGGCCCAATTTATACGATACCCTGTATATAATTTTTATTCAGATATTTGGAAAGGCTACAAAAAGTTGCTATGGCAAAGTGGCAAAATTTAAAAAAAATCTTCGTAAAATAAAAAGATATAGGCAAAAGAAGAATTTCGAAATTTTCGATTTTTTCTGTATAACTCCAGAACTGAAGAAGCTAGGTCAGATTTTTTTCATCTATATAATTAACCTCTGAAATACGCTACTTTGCCCCCATTTAACCAACCCTCTATCTCTTACCGTTATCGAAATCCCCATGCATAGACTCGAATTTGAATAGCCCTGTATATATGCGGTAATAGGGGGATTCTTTTAATGTACTTACGGTAACATTATTAATTTCAGTGGTGTCCCAAAGGGTAATCTAATTAATATTAGGTACGACGAATCATTTACATAAATGACCACCATTTTCTTCAATGCAAAGTTTACACGTAGGGACGATGGATTCTACAGCTTCACGGCATTTTGCTAGTGTGATCTCTACAACTGCTTGAACAATCCTTTCTACGAAAATACCTTCATCATTGATAGGCTCAGCATACACTTTGGTTTCCATTGTATACCCAATACAAAAATCCATAGGGGTTAAGTCAGGAGATCGTACAGGCTTAGGAACTTTGACACCCTGTAACGAAGCAAGTTAGGACCCAACACTATAAAAAACAAAAGTATTATTTTTGCTTGAAAAACCGATCCTGATTGTTTGACGGTTTTACCCTGGGTCACCCTGTATATTCAATATAACAAACTCTAAACGGTAAATATGAATACATGTTAGCAAGGAAATCCCTAAAATCTAGTAAGAGCGAACATAGTGTATTCTAACAATAACATATCTTAACAAAACAAACAAAACAAAATTTCTCATCAAGACTTATGATTTTCTTATACAATTATTGCGTTGTCTTTTATGTGTTTTATTTTGGCAAAACTGAAAATGGGTGGCTATTAAAATTAAAACCTAAATGAGATCCTCGTGGAACTCCAAGTATCGAGAACCCCGTCAATATTACATTTTTGTGATGATTTGCTCATAAATACACTTAGTCATAGCAACCAACCTATTCAATAAAGTTTCCCAGGAAAAGAAGTGATCATAATAACAATTTTATCTCAAATTATTATGATATTTGATTAAACCCAAAGAAACACTACGTCGTTTAATAATATTTGTGACCATGAAACATATATTAATGTTCAATATTCCGGAAGTGAGAGTTCTCTGCGCAGCTAGAACGCTATAAAGTTCATGTCAAAATGAGCCATAGGGATGATTTGTGAGCGGATGCATTTACTCGTCTCGACGTCAGTCAAGCGGGTAAAGTCATGACCGTGCTTGATAATATGTAAAATGTCACAGTAAATGAGCGTTATCCTTTTGTTATTGTATTCGTTTGTTTCTGCTTTGAATGATGATGAACGCACCACTGGGTTTGAACGTGAAAGATACACTGAAAAACCTTTAGATGTAAAAGCAGTTTTGTTTTCGTCTAGTACTGAAGATTGCCAATATACAGCTTGGCAAATATAGCTCTGAATCTGAATATTGGGTGCGCAGTCGAACAGCCTGTGTCCGTTCTTGTCGTTCCAGACTAAAGTTGGTAGGGATATTCACCCTCTCTGTTTATCGTTCGCAAATCTCAGATGCAGAGCTATATTTGCCAAGCTGTACTGGTTATTGCTATTCATGAGAAATAATTCAGGAAGAGATTGATCGTTGCCAATTATGAGGCTGTCTTAGTGAGATTATCATCCCTGAAAAGACAACGAAAGTAAAATTGAGTTTTTGATTTTATCCTCAAATCTGAGTTGAGCTTTACCTGCCATGTGCATTATCATGTGCAGATGTTGAATCCTTCTTTTTGACAAGGATTCCATTGTATATCTGTACATTGAAAGAAATTGTCAATAAAATCAATTATTATTATTATTACACCACAGTCTTTGACTTTGTGGTTTTCTCTTCATTCGTTAAAAAAAATTGTTATCGTCATCATAGAATTGTATGTTATCTTTTTTATCATAATAAACTGTATATCATAATTATTCTTTCAATTACGTCAAAAGGGGGAGAAATTAGCAACCCTTAATATATCTTATGTGTAAGGGTTGATTTTGATGGATGCGAACCAATAAAATCAAACGTACTTTACAAAGAAAAACTATACTTATTTTGCCTGGCTGATGATGATAGATTACATCTAGTGATGAAGGTAGTGGTTTTGTGTGTCAACTATGGGGCTTTACTTGTAGAACGCAAGAGTTGAGTTATTTAAAAGCGATTAAATTGTGAGCAACGGTAATGCGCTTTTCATCACCCTTGCCGATAACTATAAGCGGATATTTTCAGTTACTGAAAATGGTGAAGTTATTGATGCAGTGAATTCTTACGGGAAATAATCAATAAGTGTGCCAAATGATTATTGTTTTATGAACTAACAGAATCATAAATGTATGTACAATACCTGCACCATGTGAAAATCCACCCTTTTGGTAAAATACTACCTCATTCTTCAAAAAAAATTACTAAATACTCATTTTTTGTAAGAGTGAAACACATTATCTATTTCTAACCACACAGAAGTTCTAAAAATAAACCAGATATTATAGTAAAAAGTAAAGTATAAATGACTGGTGTCAACTTTGAGGTCGTTTTGGTACAGTGCAAAATAGTTACTTATAATGTAAGTTCAAATCTTATAATCACATACCCACTTCATGAAAATAACAAAACTTTGGACTTGGTCCTCAGTAAATTCAGTATAAAGGTGGAAGAGAATTCATTTCCATGGGTTGAAACCGATAAAAAGTATCATTCAGCACTCTCGATAGAATCAGATATAAGAAAAAGTAATGTATACTGCAGTAAATCAAAAAAGCTTGAAAATAAGTATAACTTCAAAAAATCTGATTTCAGGTTCTCTACGTAATGATAAGATACCACGACTGGTTGCCGCTAAACAAATACGAACATGTCAATATAGTATTGATTATTTTAATACAATTTTATACAAAATTCTTGATGTTTCAGCACCAAAAATTATAAGAAATTCAAACACACAGTAGAAAATATACGTCCTACTTCACAGACGATACAAATTCCAGTTTAAGAGTGAAAGAATATTTCAGGAAAAAGAAAAATTGCTCGGAATTTCACTTAAGTAACTTTAAACGACTCAGGGCTGAATTAAAACTGAAAATCAGAAAAGGACACGAAGTATATATTCAAAATATACAGGGTAATATCAAACTGGACCCCAGCTTATTCTGGAATTTTGTCAAAGATTAACGACAGAAAAGCACATTCGAATCTTGTTTCATAATCAACTATAGAGAAGATAGTGATAAAATTATTATGGTGGGAGTATTTGCAGATTACTTCTGCTCAACATATTAAAATGATTTTACTTATAATATGAGTGATATAGATAAAAAACAAATAGCCTTTCACTGAATTTTGTTGATGATATAGAAAAAGCACTTCGAAAGTAGAACATTGTCAGGTCCTGACCATATTCCTTGTTACATCTTCATGAATTGTAGGGATTCCCCAATTTATCCCCTAATCTCATTTCATAATAAATCACTGGAAACAGGAATATTACCTGATGAATTGAAGATAACCTAAATAGCACCAATATTGAAAAAAGGAGACAAAGTAAGCATCAATAATCATCATCCTATTGCAATACTCGACTGACCAATACTCAACTGAAAAATATTCAAATTTATTATCCAGGAAAAGTTGAACGCCAGTCTCAAAAGTGTCATATCAGCAAATTAACACGGTTTTTGCAAGAAGAAGTCATTTGAAACTACTGCCAAACTGAACTATTATGGAATAAACAATCATCTGATTTAATTGTTCATTTTTCATCTTCGATCGAGACCTCAGTGTGTCACATATGGGGTCGTGACATCTCTTGTACTCTTAGCAGGCTTGGGTGTACCTCAAGGAAATAACTGGGGACCATTCCTTTTCTTGATTTTTATCAATAAAATATGTAGGTAACGAAATCGCAGATATGAATGATTATCAGGAATTCCAAAATGACATTTATCGAATTTCTGCCTGGTCTACAGTGTGTCCATAAAGTAACCCCCCCTGTTAACTTTTGAACGGATTGGAATTTTCGCATGAAATTTTTTTTTGGAAATGGCGGACCGACACCATTTTGAAAGAATTTTTCAAATGGCATGGGGGGGTCGAGTGATACCTCATACGAAGCGTCTTACAATGCTCTATACGTCCCCAAAATTTCAAACAAAAATCTACTTCCAAAACAAAATGACGGTAAATAATGTAAGTACTCTCTTAGAGTAACCCCACCAATGTTAACTTTTGAACGGATTGGAATTCTGTTTTGAATTTTTTTTTGGTTCAATGGTAGTTCATAAGCTTCTTTTTGACAACAAAAAAATAATTTTTTCAAAAATGACGTCGGTCGGGTCGGCCGTTTAATTTTAAGGGTATGGGGGTCGAGTGATACATCGTTTGAATTGCATTTCAATTCTCTACACAACAACAAAATTGTAAACAAAAATATTCGTCCAAAACAAAATAGCGGTACATAATGTTTGAGCTCTGCTATGAGGATCGTTCGGATACTTTAGTTCTGGAAAAATCATAAAATCTTCTAGGTACCCTTTTGCGAAAGTATTCTGTAATTGATTTATTATCAACAAACAGATAATTAAGCAAAATGAATAATATTAATATCGACCCAGGTAATCGGGGCAATCAGTTATAATAACATCCCTTAATTAAAAGTAATTCCTCAAATTAGAACAATCCATCAATTAGTCATTATAAATTTCCTTATCACAACTCATAGTTGTTAACTCAATCTTGCACTTCACCAGTTTTTAATATTGAGGAGAGCGATGCGTACAGAAGAGGAAAAAGTTTTTGCTGTTAAAGTTTACTACCAGTCTCAAGCGAATGCTCATGCAGCTGTGCGATTATTCAATGAGATGTATCCAGGCAATCCCATTGAAAGAAAATATTTAAGAGAACTCATTAGGAAATTTGAACAAACTGGGAATCTGAGTAATATGAAGAAAAGTGGACGACCATCTGTCTCTCCAAACAAGCAGATTGATATCTTGATGAATCTTCAAGAAAACCCTCAACAATCCACAACTGAATTAGCGGATGAAAATGATATGCCACGTTCGACAGTACATAAAATACTAAAAAACAAAATTACATCCCTATAAAATGAAACTGGTTCACGAACTTTCTGAAGACGATCCTGATCGTAGAATTCAGTTCTGTGATCTGATGAGTGAGAAACTTCGTCAAAATAGAATTCACGTGAGCAACATTTGTTTCAGTGATGAGAGCACGTTTTTCTTGAATGGACATGTGAATAGATATAATCACCGCTATTGGAGCACTGAAAATCCTCATGAGTTCAGGGAAACACATACTCAGTACATCCAAAAAGTTAATGTTTGGGCTGGCATACTGGGCAACCGTATCATAGGTCCATATTTCTTGAGAGAAAATTTGAACGGAGTTCGATATTTGAGGATGCTACAAGAAAACATCTTTCCGGAAATAATTCAGGTAGCTGGAAATAATATAGAAAATATTCATTTTCAACAAGACCTCCTCATTATTTCAGGCCAGTAACCAACTTTTTAAATGAAAATTTTCCGGAAAGATGGATCGGTAGGAGGGGTCTTATTGAATGGCCAGCTCGCTCTCCTGATTTGACCCCTTTTGATTTTTTCTTGTGGGGATATCTCAAATCTCAAGTGTACAGAACCGCTCCAGGAACGATAAATGAATTGGAGGAACGCATAAGAGACGTATGCAGGAATCTTACACCAGAAATGTTTGGAAATGTAAGAAGCGAATTTCAGAATCGTCTCTTCATGTGCCAGGAAGTCAATGGCGAACATTTCGAACATTTATTTTGACTTTGTTTCTCAACTTTTCAGATATTTATGTTAAATAAACATTGTTCTTTATTCTGGATGGTTTTCTTAATTTTGCTGAAATTCAATAAAACAATCACCTGCCTTCTCACTAAATTTCATTCGAAGATGGCACTCTTTTATCATTTTTAGCAAAATAACTTTCATTTAATGATACCAAAAAAGATTTGATGATTTACTAGAGCTCATTAATAGCAATTGAAAAGATCCTTATATGGCAGAGCTCTAACATTATGTACCGCCATTTTGTTCTGGATGTATATTTTTGTTTGAAATTTTGGGGACGTATAGAGAATTGTAAGATGTTTCGAATGAGGTATCACTCAACCCCCCCATGCCATTTAAAAAATTCTTTCAAAATGGCGTCGGGCCGCCATTTTGAAAGATAGACATTCGTCAGAAAGTAGCTTATGCACTGCCATTCCTCCAAAAAAAAATTCATACGAAAATTCCAATCCGTTCAAAAGTTAACAGGGGGGGGTTACTTTTTGGAAACACTGTATATAGAGAACTATAAAGTAATTTACTTCAACAAGTGCATTAAAAAAACCGAACTTTATTTATATACAATGCAAATATATTTTCTCGACTTTGTTGCCTGCTTGAAAGCTGTGAAACGTCATCGGCCTTCCACTCCGATATGTTGATCTACTTTTGGAAAAAAGCGGCACGTACGCGGACAAGCTTGATACATTAACGATAATTAAAAAGTATAACGAAAACATGACAAATGTACATGTAAGCTCATGTAGAGGTGGGTGAATATAAAGGTTGATTTATATAATCAGTCACGCTAACTTGCGTCCTGTGACTGCGTGTGTTCCGGACTTAAAAACGACCACGTTCTGTCTCTCTTCAACGTTTTTCTACATCGTTGCGGCTAATTTTTATTTCCGGCCTTCATATCTTCATATGGTGCATGGTATTGTTCCTTGACCGGGTGACTTTAAATTAGAGTATGCATGTCACTGGAATCCTGAAACATTGAAATTGAGCATAGTTGCCATCAAAGAGTACACCAACTAACAAGAGGCGAATTAAAGCGGTTTTCGTGTTCACAAATTTCAGAGCGCATGCGCGATTTAAGTAGTTTAACTGTCAGTGTCAATAGGCCACTTCCGGTCTCATAATTGTGTCGCAGTGTTGCCGGTTTAAGAATAATTACTGGTATTTACCGTAATACTAGAGGAAATATATAAGCTAAGAAATATAAAACGAACATGTTATAGGTACATACCAATATAATAAACTCATTAAAATCTCTCAGACATTGCAGGAAATGCTATCTTAAAATTGTGCATAGAATCAAGTTCAAGTTTGTCCAGTAATTTCATCTTGACCTGTTGGCAATACTGTCCATTCATCAAAATAGTAAACATTGTCAAATATTACATTTTCATTGACATTATTTTTATGGTGAATTTGTAGTTTATTGAAGTTCATAGTTTGTATCAGTAAACATTCTTTTGTGTATTTAGATAGTTTGGATTGTGGGTAGTGCATAGTATTGTTAATTATCAATGAATTCTCGCAAAGGTGGATTTTTTTGTATATGCCGCGGCTGTAACTCAAGAACAGGCGGAGGTTTGACCTTTTTTTCAATACCTAATGATCGTGTTAAAGTTTGGTTGAAAAACTACAATAGGCTAGATCTTATTGAGAAAAACATCGAGGCTTTACACAAAAATTACAAGTTGTGCTAGCTTTATTTTGAAGAAAAGTAGGTATATTTGTAATAGTGAAAAACTCTATTCCAGCAAGCATATCCTACTGTGTTTTTACATCTGAAACACAAGGACCAGTTTGATTTAAGAGAAGAACCTTCCAAGGAACTGGTAATACTTGAAGGTGCGTGTTTATAGTTTCACCATTACTAGTATTTAAAATATATCTGGTGATATGTATGATTTTTTGAGTTTTGTAGGTGATACTACTTCATTCTCAAAAGAAGTGGCGTCAGCACAAAATGAAGAATACGAAATGGAAACATCAAGTCAACCTCAAATGATTTCAGGTAATTTCACAAGTTAGATATAGACTTTAGGTGTGCTTAACTTGTTGGACAGTGTCCGATTTCTTATAGAATGAAGTTATTACAGTACGCTGATTCGCTGAATATTATTCTTTCTACTTATAAGAGGGAAGAGATTGAGTGGAAGAAAGCACTTGCTCAACTCTTAATTGAGTTGAACCAGCGCTAACTGTGCCTTTTGATAGGTAAGAATGATGTAATCAATTTAATAATATTATACTGAATTTTTCTCTGTACCTATCAATAAAAGTAATAATTATTATTAAGTGATAATCAGAGAGGACTGGTTAAGACTAAGAATAACTCATGACTGTGTGAAACAAACATGATTCTTCAGGTTATGACAATTGCGCTAGGATTACTAATATGTTGAATGACAATTAGGACACCGTATTGTATATTGTCTTACTGCTAAATGCAGTCAATGACCTTGAACAGTGTTGTGTTATTTTTGACACATAGTAACACTATGCAGTACTGAATTCATACAAAATTGAAAAATCCAAATTGACAGTTTCAATATAAATATATTTTCAGTCCAATATTAATTTTTATTCACATATGATTAATCTCATTCAATATTTCAGATGTACCAGTAACAACATCGGAAATGTTTATAATGCTCATAATTTAGTTTGTGTTCCATCAACCAGTAATCCATGTACTCTAGGATTATCTTAAAGCATGTCGACACAAACTATACAGCCCAGTTGAGTACAAGCTCCCCAAGAAAAAATAAGTTTCGCAGGAAAATCCAATGTCTGAAGTTGAAGATAAATAAACAAAAGGCGATATTGAAGAAAAAATCAGAAAACGAAAAATATAGCCTATCTGATTTTAATAAAATATATGATATATGTTCAAACAAGGCACAAATAGTTAGGTCATTATAAGAGCAATGCTAGGTATTCCTATGAATGAATCTTGCAGAAACCCATTTACAAAGTATAACATTTTTAACGTTACCCATTTGGTAAAGGTAAACTGGCCTACAATAATTTTCCTATCCTCGTGACTCTCAGAATGTACAACTTACTGCCAGTCACTATAAAGAACTGTAAAACGTTGACCATTTTTAAGAATAGATTATAGGACTATGTAACTGTTTTTCTTGTATTTATTGTCTAGAGGAATATATGCCCATTTAGTTTGTAGGTCAATATCGATGATTCGTATGTAATATGAAATGTAATTGACAAAAGGAAAATGAAGTTTTTTATTTATTTTGTTGTTTTTTTTCCAATTATCTATTAAATTACCAGAATTTTAACAGGCTATTTATTAAAGTTCTTGTTTCTTTAGTGTTAGTCAACAATTACCTTTTGATGATTCCATCTCTAGACTATTTGGCAATAGTAATTAAACTAGACAATTGCTTCAGATTTACTACCCAAAATGAAAGAAATGTTAAATTTCATTAAAGTTCTTACAATACATGTGTTGCTTGAAAGACTAAAATCGAGCATTGTTTTTAAGTTGATTGAAGTTTATTTGTTAATCTATTTCTTATAGCATACCAATTGTAACCATTTCAATTTATAGCATTTTTGGTGTGGTTTCAGGAAAACTGATGGAAATACTGAATTCATTACTTCAAAAAAAGTTCATGCCTGTATCATTTTCATTGGTATAATTTAGATACTTCAATTTTTGTGTCTATCAAAATCGCGATTTTATATCAAAGTGGAAGTTTTCTGTTAAAACATTATTGAATTTGGATATCAGTTATACATTTACGAAATGAAATAGTAAAAGTTTGTCATCAACTCATTCCGTCAATTTAAATTTTGTCACAACAACGATGTTTATCAACAGAATTGTTTTTCTTGGTGTAGTTCGGTTTTGTTAGAATTTTAATCACTATTTGTGGTACTTTTCTCAGTCTATCAGGTAGTTCATCTTTCAATGTTGTGACGTATTTCCGCTCAAAATCGTGTGTACTCAACATCAAAGGTTCCTACAAAGCTTTCGCCTCATGTTAGTTGTTGTACTCTTTGGTTGCCATATTCGATTCGGATTGATTGACATTTGTAAAGCACCATTCACCTTTCTTAAAGTTTGATATGCATGAAATAAAGTTTGACAGGTGCAAATGGAAAGCAGGTCAGTATACAAAGTATGTATTGAATATTTCCAAGTTGTGAAATAAAAACCTTGAGACAGAGGTGGATTTTTACCAAAAACCTCATTCATGGGTCTCGTTGTTGAAACAGCGTTTTTGAATTTATTAACTAAAAAATTTATCTTCCGATCAAAATTAATAACAATTCCCATTTTCTTTACTTTGGTTCTTACGATGATCTACGAACTAACAGAATTTATCTTTTGCATATAGCAGGATTACAAAGGAACTTGGATGATACGACAATAAATGAATTTCTATCTCAACAATTCACCGAACATTATAAGAGAATTTGAGCACTGTATAAAGTGTTAATGATATTGGAATTTATATTCCTACTTAATGATCTGAATAAAAAATCGAAAAAAAAATGTCTAATAACTCAATTGACCCTGTCCAATAAATGACATAAATGTCCGATAACTAATTTTTTTTAAACAGATTTTTTGTTTGTCTGTCAAAAAAATATCTTTATTGAAAAGTAAATGTGGATAGAATTACTTTATGACCACAAAACCAGCACTATATTGGTGATTTGCTGGCATCCGTAGGTCTGAAAACAAAATTTTCACGTGCGCTTGAATTTGAAAAAAAATCTAAACAGTCCAATAATTGGGCAGTTTACCCTACCAGATACCAAGTTTGTTTATGCCATACGAGGATATATTGGAAAATTCTTAGCCTACTATAGAACCAAACAAAATTTCAATGTCAAAATATTTTATTACTCAACATATTCTCCTCTTAATTGGATACATTTATTACAGCGAACCTGCAACGTCTCTAGACCTTTCAAAAAAAAAAATTCTTCTTGCTCTGCAAACCAGACATCCACCGCTTTTATTACCTCGTCGCTGGAAGAAAATTTACGACCTTTTAAAAATTTTACAGTTGGGGAAAGAGATGATAGTCCGAAGGTGCCAAATCTGGTGAATAAGGGGGGCGTTCTATAGTAATTCAAACCCTAAATCACGAATTTTTTGCATGGCAACATGAGATTTGTGTGCAGGGGCGTTGTCCTGCAAAAACAAAATACCTTTGGATAGCTTTCCGCGTCTTTTCTGTTTAATTTTTTGCCGTAGAGTGGTCAGTAATGTCGAATAGTAATCCCCAGTTATTGTTCTACCCTTATCCAAAAAATCAATCATGATTACTCCATGGCAATCCCTAAAAACTGAAGCAAGAACTTTTCCAGCAGATTTTTGGACACGAAACTTCTTAGGTCTTGGAGAACCGGAGTAGGTAACCATAGTAACAATTAGGTTTGAGAAGTCTACATCGTTCTCAAATCCGAGCACAGATCGAACGCGATGCTACTACCCTTGCACGCTTTTGGTCAACATTCAAACATTTGAGGATCCATTTTGCAGCAATTTTTCTCATGTCCAAATTGATGTGAACTATATGATGAACGCGTTCGTGTGAAATATTCAGTGCTTTAGATATCCGTTTTAGCCCAATTCGACAGTCTGTTAAAATCATGTCATGAACTGCATCGATATTTTCGGGAACGTACACAGAAACTGGCCTGCCCGATCGGTCATCTTCAATGGAAATGTACCTCTTTTGAAGCTTGCAGTCCAATTTTTCACGGTCGCATACGAAGGACATTGATCACCAAGGGTATTAAGCATATCTTCGTAAATCTGCTTACCTCTTAACCCTTTGAAATACATGGCTCGATACTTAAATATGATGGTTCGATCCTCCAATTTTTCGATTTACTCAATTACGGTGGACATATTTTTTCTTTTAATTTATTGCGTAACTTTGGTTTACTTTTTTGACGTCAAACTTTACACTGACACTTCTACTAATAAGTTATTGTTCGTTGTAAGATGTCTAAAAACCATGGTGTGTCGACTCATTCCTGCAAAACTGTGGGATAAAACGGCAGACAATTCGCCAGCTCGATTAAGAGAAAACAAATGAAATCGTGACCTGTTTCCCAAATATTCCGCATTTGCGTGTATCGCCACGGTCGGTTTTCCTGTTATGGTAAATTTACAAGCACAGAAGTTTTCAAGTATTGTCGACGGATGAACTGAATAAAGAAACCTAATTATTGAAATTTACTGAATCACTATCACCAATCAGTTTTATTTGTTACATTTTCGACTTATTTTAATAATTTTTTACTGAAATGCTATCAACTACAATAACTACAATCTTGTGCTAATATAATCATGAATGGCGGGATTCCGTGAGATATATTCGTGCCATTATTTTCATCAAAATGTTTTCTAATAATACAAGATATACTATGTGATAATCTTCATAATATGGTGGTACTCACTTTCATCAGTACTGGATATAGATGAATTATTTTGTTCGTCTCTCTGGATTGCCCACAAATGATACAAAAACGGAACATGATCAAATTATTATTGTACAGACTACACAGAAAACGATTAGATATTCACAAATTTTATTCAATGTTACGCCAACACAGCAAGCTTCTTCACTGTCTGATTGAATAAAGTTTGTGGAGATCGAATCGTTTTCTGTGTATTTTATACAATTACTATGGATCTTCATCAAGCAACGGCCGAGTCAATCAGACAAATTGAAATATCATTGAATGAATGATGAATTTCTAAGAAAATATGCAGCAAAATGGACAAACACATTAATAATAGTCATCAATACAGGGAAATTGCACTATGAAATTTAGATTCCGTCACAACTATTCATTTTTGAACAGTATTTGACGTTTGTTGACATTCCATAAAATTGACAACAGTCGTCAATCACCATATCCCTGGAATATTGACAGGACTAAAATTCTATAAAGGCGCCATCTCTGGGACCGATTGAAGAAGCAGATCACTATTTCATTTGTTTATTTGTCTTCTGAAAAATCAAAACAAAATCGAATCACTCGACACACCAGGGTTTTTATACATCTTAGTTCGTTGCTATGGTAACGCAATATTTTGTTTATGCAGGGAACTGGTCTAGGCTAACTATACATCCTCGTATATATTGAGGAAAAAGTAATTTTGAAATCTGTACGAGTCAAATGTAAATGATAGTTTTTGAGAAACGGTCACATCTACTGGTTACCCAACAGCAAAGTGTTGAAAATGCATAGCCTCCTCATGAATAGCACGAAATGATATTGAAATGTTTACGAGTATGCAAATAAGGAAGACAGCGGTGATAAAAGAATCGAATAACATTCCAATCGTACGGAAATACAACTTCCCGAGTTTCGAAATTATACAGCAATAAAACGTCGGCCAACAAAAGCAACGCATAAATCCACATTCCCCACAATTACTTGTGCTGCTCCGAAGGATAAATCCCTATACGATAACTCGGCGTAACAATAAGCCCGCAATATACAGGACAATGTTCTCCCGCTCGGATGTTCCAGCGCCGGTATACATGAGAGGGACTCTGTGGGCCGTCAGAGATACCAACATAAACATATTATTACACTAATTGTTCTCCATCGTAACTTAACACCTATGGTGTGAAGTCGGCGCAAAGAGTGAGATCGTATACATTGTTCGGTTCGACAGATATATTCCATGCTTCGGAAGACAAATGCCAATCGATTTCGAAAAATACCGACAGGAGCTACGGCCCACAGCGTCTGTTCTTTCCATACCGAAGCGTAATAATGTTCATATCGACGTCGATAACAAGTCGTATTTATTGGCATGTCTCGCTACCGAGGGGCGATATGTCAGAGGTTTACAAACGCTGAATTTTTATATGGTCGTCACACTGCAAATGAAAATATAGCAATTCCACAGCAAATAAAGTAGGTCATATGTTACCAGTAAAGAAAGTGGTTAATTTAAATCAGTACTGCAAATTTAATGTTATCTGTAAAATTGTGAATTTTTATTTTGGTAATTTTTCTGCGGATTTTCGTATAATCATGGTAATATTACTGTAGATTCACAGCGGTCTTGAATTTTTACAGTAGTTTTAATACACATTTGGGGATTACGTCCCTAAAATTCCTGTGATACCTAACCATTTTTAGTGAACCCTGTAATTTCCCCACAACGTTTTCACCACTAGATTTTACTGTATTTTTGTTTTATTATTACTTGAACTTATATTAATTTTCACTTCACAAAAAACACACACAAAATATCGTTTTAAACTTTTTTTATCAAATATTTATTTTGAATAATACAAATGATGCATGCTCAAACAGAAATTTATGCTTTTTCAAAATTCCTATATATCCAAAACAAATAAGAGGTCATCATTTAGTATGTTTCCCCGTCACAACGAAAATAGTAACAAAACAAAATAGTTGGAGAAAACAATGCTGGAAAAAACATAAATTCTTAAATATAAAAATAAATATAAGTTAAGTTGCACATCTTCTTAAAAACAAAACATTCCTAATTAGGCGTCTAAACTACAACAAAAGAAGTCAAAGAAAAGAAAATTCATATTATTAATCTGTAGCGCGCACTTATGGTCACATAACTTTTAACTTTTTTATTAACGAAATTACTTTCCTTTTTGACGCTGACAATTTTTTTGATTTTTTCCCAGAATCCAGTTGATCGTTCACGACATATCTCTGTATCATTTCCAAGGTGGTGCTTATATCCTTAGGGAACTTAACTGCAAAGTTATAATACTAAGCGAAACATACAAGGAATGCTTCTTGGAACGACGAGTATCTTTTATTTGTGTATAGTTTTTCAATTGCCGTAAATTTTCTTCCCTTTTAAATATGGAAACTGTTGCATTGAGTTACATTGTGTTAGATAAAAGTGATAAATCTAACGAAAAACATAAAAAAAATTGAAGAAACCATGAAATTGTGGTCGGAAACTTGATAATGAACTGTAGAAGCAAGGTATAAGGAGTTTCTGAAAACTGTAAGCACCTAAAGCATTCATATTCAAAATTTATATTCTGTAAATTCGAAATGTATTTTTGCTAAATAAAAAAATTCGATTATTTTGAGATATTTTCCGAAGCAGATTTTTGTTGAAAACAATCAGTTTAATTTATTGGAAATTAAAGTTGAAAAATTTAATTTCAGGTAGGTACCACCCTAATTTTTCTCATACCTACAAATTTAAAAGACATATACTGAACTCACCAAATCGTAATATTGCTTCCAGCACGTTTATGTGATTCCATATTACTTGACTTATAGGATTAGTATTCTGAAACATATTGAGATGTGATTACATATATATATATATATATATTTATATATTTAAACTATTTACTCTATATAATAAATAGTCGTACTTACCCCTTAGTAAAATAATAATCGAATAATATCCCCAAAACTCCACTTACCTACATCCACTAAAAATATACACCACGGCTACTACAACAGGCGTCAAGTTGGCGAAGGCTGGAAGAAGCACGCCCGCCTTGCCTGCCTCGATTTTACATCTGTGGTTTCACAGTAAAAGTGAGCATCAAATTCAATTAGTATTTCAAGTAGTATTACGGGCTCTTGTAATTTTCGGGACTGTCTGTAAAAGTATCAGGTTTTTGGACCATATGCATGAATTTTATTGAAAAATTATTGTACTGTTAGGAAAAGAACTGAGATTTTACTAAACCGAGTAATTTTGAGGTTATTTTAATGAAAATTTTAAGTTCATATTCTGATATGGTAAATTTGCTTTAATTATTACAGTTATTACTACTGAATTATGGACATAACTCGAAAACTAGTTGTTTTCTGAATTGCGAAAAAATCGTATAAATTCGACACCAAAAAAGACATATTCTTACAAATTTTCATGTGAATTAAAACATTCATACTCGAGAAAAAAGTTAACACGTTCGTGGACAGTAGGTGGAAACGGGGGGCTCAAAAAAAGCCACATATAAAAAATGAAATTATTTGGTGACCAAAAAGTCCCCGGCACCAACCACAGGCTATTTTTGCTTATTTTTTTGCAAAAAAAACTTGAGCGGAATATGCCGTCATGTCCCTATAAAAATGTTTTTTGATTTGCTGGGACAGTGACGTTAAATGCCGTCAAGGAAAACTCATCATTATTTATTACAAATTTATTGAACTGAAGTACAAAATGGATTTTGAAACATAGAAAAATATGTAAGAGTTCTACTTTTTGTGAAATTCTTCTGCAGCGCTAGATATGTTTTTTCCGGGCATGTTCTACATAGGTATTTGGTTTCTTTGCAAATTTTCCGCGCATATGTGGTGGCTCTTGCTAAGATCATTTTGACATAAAATTTGGATTCGCAATATCATCATCCGCATTGAACGCTTCTGATTTGAAAGATTATTTCGTGGTGGGGAGGATACTTCATCTGTAATTTGCTCGAGCCTCCCCATTTCATTCCGATCCATTTATTTATCCTGTGAATAAAAACGCAACTTATTTATCAGATTATCAAAAACAAACGATATGCTTATAATTTGTGTTTCTGCTGGGACAGTATCCATAAAAACAATTCAAAGTTGTCGGCATACGCCGCGTGGAGTCGTCGTCACAACATTGTTACAAACAAATGAAAAAAATTTGCACAACGCGTGTATAAAAAATATCGAAAGTCTACCTACTTCTACTAGCTACTTACTTTTGCTTATAAACCACGTTTTGTAGTATTTGAAACACTTATTACACTCCACAGATATGTACACAAACACAGATACACAGCAAATACACCTGTCGAACAGTATTTTGAAGTAAGGCTTACCAAAACATATGCATGGACATTTCACGAAATTTTATGTTTTCTCCTGGGACAGTAAGCGTCCGTCAGATAGAAAACATACGCAGTGCTGTCTGCAACTGCCGCGGTGAACCCAGAATAAAATTATATGTTGGTCGGCATATTGCGTCTTGTCCCTGCACATAGCGCGGGATATGCCGCTCTGTCCGCGAACGTGTTAAATACTCAAACATTTTCCTCTGAGAGGTCACGTTTCACTGCAAATCGCAAAAACCGTTTGCAACCACTAAACTGCATCCCCATTTCACCATTTTGAGTGTTTTCGTACTTGAATATTTTTTTCCACAAAGTTGGAACCTCTAAACATTCTACACCTGGTCCTTACCTGTTACTTTTTTTCTTATTTTAGGAGTTTAAAATTCGTTTTGGCACCAGCCTAACTAGGAGCTGCCCCCTTTCCGAGTACTTCAAAGAGGTTCGAGGGAAGTAAATATTCTGCTGCTAAAAAAACGTCTAACTCAGAACATAAAATACTATATTAAAGTATAAGTGGATAAAAAGGTGTTTCAAATACGCGCGATTTGAGCAAGTTACAAGAACAACAACAACAAGTTGCCAACAACTTTTTCCAAATATGCATCAGCACTGGTCTACGAGGGGCGACATGTCAGACGTTTACAAACGCTGACTTTTCATATGGTCGTTAGGAGGATTTCGGAAAGAGTGGGAATTGAATAAAACTCACTTAATTTATATTAATTTGGATCTTTTCTCTGACCCTGTACAATCAATGGATTAACGGATCCATGTCACTTACTCAATTACTCTCACAATTTCCTTTCGAACAAGATATCCTCACACAATTTGCTCTCAACCAATTTGCTCTCAATCAATTTGCAACCAATAAATTTGCTCCCATATTACTTGCTCTAACAGATTTAAAACTTTCCTCTAAGCAATTAGGTCTTATTCAACAACAAACGTATTTCAGTGATCTTACCTGAGAGCACAATTTGCTCTCAACCAATTTGCTCTCAATCAATTTGCTCCCAATAAATTTGCTCCCATATTACTTGCTCTAACACATTTAAAATTTTCCCTCAAGTAATTAGGTCGCATTCAACAACAAATGTTTTTCGGTGATCTTACCTAAAATGATTCAAAAACTTAACCAAAAAAATTGATATATTTCAATTAAATAATAATAATAATAATAAATACCTTTATTCATCGATAAAATACAATACTCAAATACTTAAAATATCACTAATCAATAAAATGAACAAAGTTAGCCAGCGATAAGTGCTAAATGAATTTAGTAGATATAATTCAATTCTATCTCTAATTCATAACAAAATATCAGTATAACAAAGGACCCCGCACAAATCAAATGGAAAATAGATCCCTGTCGAATTGGCTGAAATTTGGATTTGATGTAGTTTATACCCTTCTGATCAAAAGTCTCTATTGGCCCGATACCTAAAAATGGACAGTTATTTAGGTATCGAAAGTCAAAAGTTGCAACTTGTGCAAATCGACCATGTCTAAATGACTTTGTCCAGTTTTGACAGCAATAAGAACTGCTTCTGAAATGTCAATAAATGTCAAGTTTCTACAAAAGGTAGGTTGAAGATTCTTATACTCGCATTATTTTGAATAATATTGCTTTTAGAAGAAAATGCCGACAAATGTGAAATCGCCATACGCAGACGAGAGCAAAGGAAGAGATGCAAATTCTTTTTCGATCGCGTGAGAGATTTGCACTAGTCGCAACTTTTGACCTTCGATAACTAAAAAACTGTCCATTCGTAGGTCTCGGGCCCATGAAGACTTCATATCCAAATTTCAGAAAATTCGACAGGGATCGATTTCTCATTTGATTTTTGCGGGGTCCTTTGATCCCATAACCAAACCTAATGTAAGTATCAGATCGAAATGTTAGAAGCTACTTATTTCAAGTACTTGAGGTCATGTTTCTTTTCGTCAAAATAAGTCAGAATCATTCCGATTTTTTCTTCGTGATCATTATGTTTTTGTTTTCTAACACTCTCCTCCCATAATCTCAAATCGCTGGCTTGTGCTTTCGCATTGAAAGTTATATACCACCCTACAACTGAGTTGAAAGTGAAAAGTCTTTCTCAATACTGTTGTACTGATTCCATAAGTGAAGTTGGAAACGTGGCTGCAGTCGATAATTTCCTCGACCTGCAACTACAATCCATGTTTCTTGAAAATAATTCACTAATGGTCCAAAATTGCAATATTTTCAACGAAATATAGAGTTTTCATTAAATATTTTAAAGCATCAGACCGCTGCCAGATAATGATTTTGTACGTATACCTTTTAGGGTTTTGACCAAAAGCCACCAATATGAAACCCTCCCCCCCCCCCCGTGGGAATTTATGACTCATAATTTTTTTGTTGGTAGTACCTACCGGATGAAGAATTGAATTGTTTGCCTCTCTTAAATTACAGCATATTCCGGAAAATAAAGAAAAACTGAAGAATTAAAAAAAATTGTTTTGTTTAAGTTTAATTTTACAAAAGGGTAGGTACATTAGTTAACATGTTTTTTTATGAACTTATTTGGTATTCATTTAAGGTCTAATAATGAATAAAAAAATAAAAAATCTCAACAGCATATGATTTTATAATATATTTTATAATCAACTGTCATTTTCTTCATCCTCGTATATTATGTCGTCTAAGTTTTGTACTTCTGGTTCATCTTCATCTTCAAATTCGTCTGGCTCGAAGGTTTCTGGAACGTCAAGCAGTTCGAATGGCAACGGATCTCCTTTAATCCAATCGAATTTGAGTTCACCGTTTTCCAATTTCCACCCATGTCCCACTGGAGTTGGTGTGGAGGATTTAGTTACATGTGCGTTATTCCATAAGTAACATTGGTAGTTGACACGTTTTATGTGGTTTTGACGTTTTGCATGGAGGAAGTAGACTTAAATCCATACCTTGATTGTTGGGCAAAGAAAATGCAGTTGTGGGAAAGTACTTTTGTATTTAAAATTATTATTATTTATTTTTCCGGTATATGCTGTAATTCGCAAGTGGCAAACACCTAAAATCTTAAAGTACATGTCAATACAAACAAAAAAATATACCGGGTGACACAGCAGACATGTAGCAGCCTGTAGTTTTTTTATTTGAAGAGATGAAGATTTGAAATTTGCAGAAGTTACGTAATCAATGATAGCGCTTCATTTGAATCTAACGACAACTTTTTTCAACCACCTGTTTGATCGGCAGTAACTCCAACTGAGTGACACCCTGTATATTTATCCAGCCTATCTCATTTGTCTTGAAATTCTCTATTCAACCGTGTATCATGAAGTGGCATTCGTTGAGAAACGAATGCCACTTTGTAATACACGGTTGAATAGTGAATTTTAAGACAAATTAGATAGGCTAGATAAATATACAGGGTGTCATTCAAAAAAAAGAAGTTGGAGTTACTGCCGATCAAACAGGTAGTTGAAAAAAGTTGTCGTTAGATTCAACTGAAGCGCTATCATTGATTACGTAACGTCTGCAAATTTCAAATTTTTATCTCTTCAAATAAAAAATCTAGAGGCTACTACATGTCTGCTGTGTCACCCGGTAAGTGTCGAAAATTCCCACGAGGGGCGGGGAAGGGGGGTATACAACAGCCTCCACTCTATTTTGGTAGTTATAAATATAGTGATCAATGAACAAGCAAAATTAGCGCTATCCCGTGGAACTTAATAATAGTAATAAAAATAATACTTTTTTTTTCTCAAATATATGCATACCTACACACGTATAGAATTTCTCAGAAACTGGTTGATTATTGTTGATTGCATAAAGAAATCACGCATTTCAATGGTAGTTTCACGTAGGATTTCAAAATACCAAGAATACAAGTAGAGAACATTTCATATGTCTTATCATCTTTTTCGTAAAAATATATTGATCAGTAGTTTTTCCATGCTTGAAAGAACCTTCAGATGTATCGTTAACAATATCTCAGATACGATTATTATTACTTCATGACATAATAAGTATTTTATCAAAAAATTAATTCGCCCACGACCTTTCAAGAATATTTATTCATTTCTATAATGATCCACGAAACCCATAATAATACACTATAACACTGTGATTTGAAAAAATGCTCAAAAGGTTAACTACACAATTGTATTTCCATATTGTTAGTGTAAAAGCAATTGTGACTGAAATATACCGTTAGTAAATCTTTTTCGATAGTTAATTTCGTTTTATGCAAATCTAAATTATCATTAAAACATAATTTTCGAAAGGTATCTAGTTTATAGCTTTTTCGACGATTAATCGATGAAGGTGGAATGAGTTTATAAAACTCACTCCATTAGTTGCTAAACCATATAAAACATATTTTTCTGCTTCAAGGCTAGATAGATGATTATAGTACTTACAAGATCTGTTAAAATATTCAACTTTAGCGATATTATTTTCCCGCGAATATTGTAATAAGGTTAATTCACATTAAATATACATCAGTTCTACAGCACATTACATATGATAAAATGAGTTTACGTGACTTCATTTTGAGGATTCACTTTCGTATCTCTTTCACTCTCTGAAGATCATTTTCATAGCCTTTTCTCTCATAATTTTAAATTGTTTTGTACTCTGCTTTTGCATTTTTTATGTCTATGGCACCGCATATATTTTTTTATGTTGATGTCTTTGCCCACATTCCTGTCCTCTTGTAAATCGCTACTCTTAAATTTCAATGTATATTATACATAGTGTCCGGCATGACGTTCAAAGCATATGGAAAACATTTTATTAATGATTTCTCTAAACAAGGCAGTCTTGATAATAACCTCTGCTTCATCCCAAACCTGAATTGCAAACCACAAAACTGAATCTTATACGACCCTATACGAGGAAGATAGAAAAGCATGCTTTGCTTTTAAAAAAATATGATCCTATCACTATATTTCTCACGGTAGAATTGAAAGTCATTGAAAAATATTGTTCAGAATATAATTTTGGTCCATAACTTCGATTCATAGCCTATGACTATGTTAATTTTTCCACTTTTTTTCTTTTTTCTTCCCCATCGACATTAGGAATTTTATGCTAGACGAATGGTATATTGTTAGATATGATGAGGTCACTCTCTGGATGTTCTCTTCTTTCTCTTTCCTATCGGAAATTTACATTAATTTAAATATGTGACAGAATTTCAAAAAGTCTTGCTGCAAATAGTAAATAATAATGAATTGTCTCCAAGGTATAATTCCAGAACGAAAATTAATTAATCTTTTTGTATCTGGTAGTCATCATTCAAATACAATTAGGAATTGTAGAATATGATAATTTTTGTATAGTTTCTGTTTTTTAAACAAGATATGAGACTGCATCTACAATACTGTTATATTTTTTGCAGCACCAGCTTGACAAATTAAGGTTAAATTCATTCGAATAGTACATTTTTCGATCACAGTTGGCTTTGAAAACAAATTCATTTTTAATTATGAACAAATCATTTCTGATGACGGATCAAGAACAGCTTTCACAAATCTGTAGAGTGATTTCAGTAGTTTTTCAATTCCATCATGGATGCTCTACTAAGTATTCAGGATACAGTGGAGATAATGACGATACATGGTGAAAATTATCATACTTGGAGAGACCTTGCCAATATTTGTAATGAAAGACATCCAGGTGAGAACGATAAAAAATCCAAGAATGCCATGATCGCAACGAGGACAATATCTTGGTATATCCGATAGATCAATGGAAGAGTTCTGGGTAATAATAAATTCAAACCGTATAAACCGAAATTCAAACATACTTTGAAATCGAGAGATCCAGATAATCGCTTGGATTTCTGTTTCTGGTTTCAGTCTATGATGGAAGATATAATAGACTGTTTTTGAATAAAATTCTTCACAGTGACGAGTTAACATTTATTGCACAAAACTGGTTTGACTTTTTGACGTGAAACTTCACAATGACATTTCTAATAAGTCATTGATCGTTGCTATGTCTACTTATTATTTTGTTCATCCATGGAACCGGTCCAGGCTAACTAGATCTGTATCAGTTCTTCAAGTTCCTACCTTTTGATATATCTAGTAACTAGCTTCCTGATCATTTCGCATATTTCGAAACCATGCACGCACATTGTATTATATTTTATGAACAAAGCGCAGCGGACACCTTTAGACCAAGGATGCCATAATATTTGAATTTATATTATTGCTTTCCAGCAATATGTATATCGTTTGACCAGCGTAACCTCTGTAACAACTCTGCGTTAAAGATAAATGGTATATTTAACTTCAAACTGTGCCCTACCTAATTTACATCTGTGTCAATTTTTCAAAAAACTGCGCCTTGTTAAGGTTCGTATTTCAAAATTAACGATCTACCTAAGAGCATAAATAGCGCACATGGAATGATGTTGATGTTTTCACTGGCCGATCACATGCAGAGCTTTAAGGAGTGATTTACTGTGAACTAGGAAGTTGTCCATAAGTCTTGAGAGCTTACAGAACTGAACGACCGTAAATATGCCGGCGGACTATCTCTATTTTGCATACGTTATGCCCTCAGATGAGATAATTAAGAAGAATTGAACAACTTATATCTATTGAAATACAACGTTTTCATTCCTAATGGACGTACTGGAGTCGATGCGATTACTTGGGCATTAACTTGTGGATATGTAAAGTGCCTCATCTGGTTTTCAAGACATAAGCATGGGTCATCCACCATAATATCAATCAGCTACGATATTTCTGCATCAACTGGAACAGAATCGAAAGGAATATCAAAATCAGAGGATGTACCTATAACGTATTCTAGATATTTAAATGTAAAAAACTGAAATATTTTTATCGTAAATGGTTACATCAAAAAATATTTCCTAAATGAAACAAGGAGTTATTTCGTCTATTATAAAAAGTTCATACAAAGAATGAATGAGATATTTGAATAATTTTGTAGCTTTCACAATCTTCAGTGCGATTTGAGATTAGGGTAACAGAGCAGGGTTATTCTGTTAAAAACGTATGAAAGTGAACACAACTGTAGTCGCCAACAATCTATAGTCCAATATTTATAGCCTCTTGTATTCTACTAACAGTAGAAATATTCTAGAAAATTATCTCACAACGTTTATTTTACAAATGTGTCACAAAATTAGTTAATTTTCATTTTATTATGGACACAATTATGGATAAAAAAAACCGTTGTTCGGAAACTCCACAGAACTATTTGGTGGACTTTATGATGATTGATTCTCTGTATGAGCCTTTCAAATTCAATATCTGTTAATTTCAATGGGTTTGACTCATCATCCTCCTCCTTTCAAGATTTAATTATTTCATTTCGTCTCCTGTTTATATGTCTTAACTACAGAAAAACAACGATAAGAATGATTCTGTTATACAGCTTCAAATTCCTTTATCATACAACAACTATTCAACGTCGATACACCGGGCTATTGGTATTTCAAATTAAGATTGTAGCGCTACCGGCGGCGGACGATGAAGTACATTCTACGACATTGATTTATAACCTTACTTTTTCTTCCATATAGATTTCATTGTTTACTTTGTTTATTTCGTGTATTGGGTATTTGAAGCGTGGTTTAGGCCCTATAAACATTGTTAAAACTGTGATTTCGATGACATATACCTTTTATTAATGTTCATTTAAATAAATGATTATTGGTGTAGGGATTAGTGTTGAGGTGTTAATAGTTACATTGTTAGAAATAAGCTAGTGATAAAATACTTCAATCGGCTTCTTATAAACAAAGACAAATGGCCCAATTAAAATTAAGTTTATTGGAAGTTCTGAAGTACGTTGAAGGGACCGAAAGTTCTCAGTGAATAGTAGAAGGTGAAGAAGTCCTCAATGCAGACCATATAATATTATATGGAAAAAATGAATAGAACTCTTCAGTGACAAAAGTGTATGCCCTCTGTCTCCAGACAAGCGCTCTGCAATCCGAGCCTCATCAAGTGAGTGGAGAACTCAGAATTATAGACAGTTACATTAAAATTATGCAAATGTAAATAAGTAAATAAAAACAACATTTACCTACCTTTGTTAATATAATCTTCTTGCTTAAAATAGAGCGAACACACTTTCATAAATTTGCTTATTGGTTTGCCAATCCGAGCCTTTAATATCCAGGCTTTTCTACTTGAGATTAATTCTCGTATACCATCTCCGTTTCAAAATAAACCTTTGGATCATTTTCCTCGGGATAACTGTGAAAAGTTAATTTCTTTTGGCATAGAAATTGCAATGTGGAACAATAACCATTGTAAGACGCCATTTTAAGACCGGGAAGGGTCGCTTTGCCTGTAAAAATGTACTGATTTTTCATAATCTATGAACTGTTTATTAATGTTTCCAATTAATTTTCAGGTGAGGCATTCACAGCGAATGGATGTTCCTTTGTTGAAAGTATGGATTATTTAATGAATTGATGGTTCGCCTGATCCGACGATCGATGTCTTGTGGCTGATATGGAAGTGTGGAGGTGAAGTGTCCATATTCATTAAGGAATATTGATATGGGGCAGTATTCAAATTTAAAAACCTCACCTATAATAAGCGGTGGAATTGCAATTACTCTAAAACGTGACCATGCTTATTATTACCAAACTCATTTACAAATGAAACTAACTGGATGAAAATACTGCGATTTTGTGATTTGGTCACCAAAAGGATATGTTCATGAGTAAATTTTCCCAGATGAATGATTCTGGATAGTTGATTTCCCAAAAGCGTACAAATTTCGTAAAGTAGTTGTGCTTCCTAAGTTTCACGAAAGTAAGACATTTTTTAGAGTGAAGATGGTGACTTTGTGAAAAGGTAGAGGATGGCCGAGTTATGCTGCAGTGTGAAAATGATGTCTGTGAAATTCTATTGGACTCTATAGGACTGTTCGATGTAGGGTAGAATGGGGTAATGGCGGTCACTTAATGAAAATTGGACATGAAATTCAAAATATAACACATACATTTATTTTGACAGAAGAAAAATGAAACACAAAAGTTACTCTAAGTTGTGAAATACAAAAAGAACTGAAAATCTAACATTTTTTGGTAAAAACTCTTATGTTTAAAAAAAGTGACTTTGACCGGCATTGTATTTACATTCGGGTATTACCGGTCATAGCATAGGTAATACCGGTCACATACAAAAATCACAAATATATCCGGCTGGAGAGTCCTTTGCAGTACACAGGGAGTGTGCTCATTGTCCACAGTCGACACACCGATACCACATCTCATTGTTTGCCCCATATTCACTACAAATCACACATAAAACGAAATCTGTCTCATTATTTTCATTATCACTGCAGATATCGTCCATTTCAATATCAGAGTCAGATGATGTTGAATTGGTTCTTTTTCTGATTTTTTTTTCGGTACTGACACGCTTCATCTTTGGTTTTTTGGCGCTGCTGGTTTTGGTGCTGCTGGTTTTGGCGCTGTTGGTTCTTTCAGGTGAATTTAGTAGTTTTCTCTTGGCTTTGTCAACATCTTTTACTTTATTTGTATCACCCTTGGTCTTCTCCAGTTTTGCTTTCTTCTTTGCTTCCTTTTCTTCCAATGAGTCTTTCAGTGGTGTAGAAGTTAGAATACTCGAGTGCTGTTTAGGTCTGCTGTTTGGTTTTGTCACATTGGTATTTTTCTTTGGTTTTGGAAGGAGATCTTCAACACTACAATTGAGAGAAGGTGCTGACTTTGAAGTCGAAGGAATTGCCTCGGAAATTGCAGCGGCTTTATTTTTCGAAGAGCAACTTTGCTGGGAACTCCCTACAAGTTTTTTATTAGATTTCGGACTTCCTGCTGACGAAATATCGTCGTTACCGTTAGTCTCAACTCCATCATCAACGACTGCTATTTCTTCGGGGTCATTTAAAGCATCAGCCGCCAGAAAATCTTCATCCTTGAAGACAGAAGGGTCAGTAGGGTAGATTCCTGTAGTTCTGAAGCCTGACTCTCCTTTACCCACTGATGCAGCAAGAGCAAAAGCTTTTCGAAACAGTGAGGCAACTTCATATGGAGATATTTTTTCTCCTGGATGGGATTTCATGTAAAGATTGCACTCATTCCTATAATATGATTTGAGAGGCCTATAGAATGCAACGTCCAAGGGCTGAGTCCTATGCGACGTGTGTGGTGGAATGGATAACATGATAATATTATTAGCTCTGCAAAAATCATAGGCTGCCAGGGAGACATGACTGCTGTGATTATCTAATATCAATAACACTTTTTCATTTTCTGATGGTTTTGCATGGACGACGAAGTGCTGAAGCCATTTGACGAATAGTTCCTCTGTTATCCAACCATTTTTGGAACATTCATATTTTGCTGCAATAGGACCATCTTTCTCCAACAGAACTGAATGTCGTTGACGAGGGAAAATAAACATTGGAGGTATAAAACCCCCAGTGGCACTCATTGCACAAACAACTGTGATGTTGCGACCCCTTTCCCAGCTTGTCATCAAGCCAACCCTTTTCTGACCTTTTGCCGCCAAAACTTTCCCTGGTTCCTGCACTGTGGAAATCCCAGTTTCGTCAATATTGTAGATGTTTCTAGGTGAGAATTTGTGTTTTTCCATAACCTGCTGTAAGAGTTCGAAGAAACGATCAACTTCCTTTTTATTGAAGGCAGTGGCCCTGTTCAAACTGGTTGCTTCTGCTCTTCGTACTGAGATTTTATTTCTCTTCCTAAACCCTACAAGCCAGTCACGACCTGCCATTTTTTTTTCGGTGTTAAAATTATGTTTTATGCTATTTTTTTCGGCAAACTGAAATGCGTCTGGCTTCTTTATCTGTGCATCCATAAAATATAGATGCTAGATATTTTATCTGGTTCGACATTTCCACTTCTGGCTCCCTAGTGAAAACAGTTTTTCTACCCAAAATAGGAGTGACAAATTTTTCTTTCTGAATTCTTTCTTGTAAGGTTGAAAATGGAATTTCACATCTTTTAGCGGCAGTTCGCATAGAAACCCCTTGCTCATGTAATCGTTTGGCGGCATTCAGGTTTTCAACTGACCACTTTGCTCTATTGGTTACTCTATGACGTGGCTTCGGCGTCTGTAATAGAAAAAAACAAATACAAATTCGTGTTTTTTCATGAGGGCAATGCCGGTCACTCGACCGGCATTGCCCTCATATTATGAAGCCATACATTGAAAAATAATTTAGGTCCTTAACATTTCTATAAATCACTCATTTCAATACGTAAGACTAATCTATGATGTGCCATCCAACTGGAAAAATACGCACATTTTAAAAAAATAATAAATATAAGAACTTACCGCTTATTTCAAATGGAGACGAAATTAGAAGGTACGCTATAAAAACAAATGGCCGACTGTCCCGCCTCAACGCTTGTTGGTGACTGAGTCAGTTAAACGCTCTCAATGCTGCGGTATCAAAAGCAGCCGTTTGCACCAAACACTGTTGCCGGCTTTATCATCCTTACGGAAATATAGGGGTGACCGGTATTGCCCACCGCCCGGTTTTACCCCATTTTACCCTACCAAAAAAACCCTGGATTGGTTCTCAGTGCACGAAGTAATGATTGTTTCTTCAAAACTATCATTTGTAATATTTGAATGCCTACACATTTATCTGTTTTTATTTTCAAATCTTCATTGGATTGGTCGTTTTTTCCACATCGAGTGTCACATATTGCAAAGTAATTTATTTTCACTTGTCACATATTTTTACCTACTAATTTGTTATTTTGTATATTAGGGTATCCTACTTAATAAACATCTATCTATCTAGTCTTCGATTTAATATACCACATTATCAAAATGTAGCTAGCTAGGAATTTATAAAAACTTCTCTAAGTCGCGATCTCCACAACTTCCACAATTTACAATATAACACTTTGTAGGCATGTTTTTCATTCGGCAAAGTTTCACACAAAAATTTCACTCCACTAGTTGAAATTTAACAATAATCAGTCTCCTTTAAACAATAACGAATACAATGTGTGCCTCCAGGCGGCTATCTTGATTTTAGTTTGACAGCATCTTGGATAGCCTAATATTAATAAAAATCAATGGTAAACAAACTATACGAAAGTGTGGTCAGTCTCCTTCAAACAATAACGAATACAATGTGTGCCTCCAGGCAGCCATCTTGATTTTAGTTTGACAGCATCTTGGATAGCCTAATATTCATAAAAATCAATGGTAAACAAACTATACGAAAGTGTGGTTAGAAAACAATGTCGCAGAAACTAGTTTACATTAAAGCCACCAGAGTGCGTATCGCTTAGCTTGAAATGCCAATAGTGGTTATTTATGCAACAAGTACAAAGTAAATGTTTATTGTACTCGACGTGAAATTGTCGACGCGGCCATCAGGCCGAGTGGGACAACACGTGGAGCGCAATAAACAATGTTTGCACGAGTTGCATACCATATTTTTTCTACGTTTGTTCAAAAACCATGAACTGTTTCATTTAGGTGGTATACTAAAGTGTAAGGCAGACATTCTTTGTTCAAATCTAGCTGCTAAAAGTAATATAATAATTTTCAAAGAAACGAATTTTATTTTTATTAAATTGCATTCCCTAGTAATGTTGTAATCCCCGTATGTAATAAATGTGATTGACAATAATATAAAATATGCATCTGTTTACAACGCAATACTGTCCCTTAGAAAATGGCCTAAAAATGGCGTCGATTTGACTTTTATATTTGTCATGATGACAGAACGCTGAGTGCATGAACAGTGCATGAACTGAGCTTTTACGCACTGCCGACAGTGCGTAAAGTAACACTTTTTCGCACAAGTGCGTGAAAAAATCACCTGTGCGTAAAATCATCAACTGTGCGTGAAGTAACTTTTTACACACTGTTCATACATTTATACATTTTTGAAAAATACAGAATTTTGCGTCAAACAACTTGGAAGTCTTTATTTGATAATACGACGACAATTCATATCATTAAACATTCAAATTAGTGATATAATTGCTAGAATTTGGCAATATAATAACTGTCGAAGAAAAAACTTTGTATGAAACACTTTCGTGACGTGAGGCATAAGATGTCCGGAGGACTGCTCATTGCTAATATCCTATACAATAGGAAAAGTTGGGTCGAAAATCCATCAGAAAACAATTACTTTCCTGGATAATGCCACGACGAACATTGAATTACATCTGATGAAATTTCCGTGCAGAGTTCCTACAAGGTTATCTCTGCAATTGCTTGTTGCATGGGAATGTTCATCGAAACATTTGGACCAGCTATATACCGATTTCGTAGTGTTGCTCCTCATCAGTATAGGGTAGGTCTAGCAGTCAATAATTAATGACTGCAACGAATGAATCGACAACCAAACCCTTCAGATGGGTGAAAGTCGACCTCTCTTCGTCTCTTAGACTGAATGCGTCTCATTGATTTGTTATCCTACATGATTGCCGAAAAAATAGTGTACGCAACACGTGCGAAAACAGTTTTTTTGGACTAGTAGACTTCCAGGACTCGCTAACGCTCGTCCTAGAATTTGGTCTACTCGTCCAAAAAACAGTATTTTCCGGACTTGTTACGTAAATTACTATTCCCGTACCGTTTAGGTCCGAAAACCCTCCGGGAAAATTCGTTGCTTAGCAACGGACTAAAATACTAGATTAGCGTATTTTGAGGCCTGAAGTTGCTCCGAGAAAGTGGGCATTCTTGAACGATTTCAGAAAAATATTTTGTGAAAATACGGCAGAATTTGAAATGTTTACATGCAAACTTTGCTATAAAGGCTACTTCAAGGCACATTGTTGGGATGCCCACAAATATTGAATTTAGGATTTTTTGTTTATAAAGAAACTTTTGGAGAATAACAGATTTCATCATCAATAAAATTCTTTGATGTTGGCTTTATTCAGGAAATAATCTAGTCATATATATTCGACCAATAAATGTAAATTGATTAAGCTCTCAAAAATTTTGTTGCATGATTTTGCTTCTTGGCAATTACTCTCATGAACAGTAATTTTGAATGATACCTCCTATTTGGTTCGTTACCATAATTATAACGAAGTATAGTTGTTGAGATCTGGATATTGATATTAATATTAAGAAATTTTGCATAGTTAAAAAACTAGATACAATGAAAAAAAAAGATGTCTGTATTTTTTATTTTCTCATCTTCATGTTGAAAAAAAAACATCCGGTGATACAATATCAATACCGTAAAAATGTATGTGAGTGACACTCCAGTGTTGTCTGCGTTTACCTCTCGCGAATATTGTAATATGATTGCACAAATGGTGCAGTGAATGAAAATGACAGGGCTTGTGTTCGAAGAAAACGCTACTAAATTTCCTAATAGACGCCATCCAAACTCCATTCATAGTTTGAAATTGTGTAATGACGGTAACCGAGCAACATTCAAACATTTGCTTTGCCACGAGAAAATATAATTCTGTTGTGCTGTGATTTACAAAACTATTTTATTCATTTTTGCAATTTTGTAATGTGATTAACATCCCAGTCTCACTTCTAACCCCATCAGCTCTTCTGTCAGTCACAAATCTAATGAAGGGGCAGGTAAAGTGAGCCTGCACGGTTCCACGTGGGCAGTTTCTATCCAGTGGCGGCGCGATCCTACAAATTATTCAGGTATTTTTTGTTCTATTTTTGGTATTCCTTTTGGTTTTAAACTTCTTTTGGTCGGGAGCGCACACTGACAAATTGTTTGTAAGTGGTGGTAAATCACCCTGTATAGTGTCAGTTTAGATTTTGGCGCTATCGGCTTGTAACCGTAATACTTTCGTGGGTAATTATCTTTTCGGTGGCAGAGTCGAACACTTCAGTTGATTTTGATGGTTTATGTTATGAGCTGATTCGCGAAAAAAGTAGCCTTAAAGACATCAGATAACTAACTGAAAATTCCAGCCAGCGATTTTGGCTGTACCAAACGAGATTATTACAGAGAAACAACCTTCTAGCCTAATAAAATGATAACGAAGTTATGGATCTCTGTTCTTTCAAATGCAAAAATCCCAGAGGAGTTGTAAGAAGCTTACTGAATATTCGGATTAGTAGGGACTCTTTTTTTATTCTTTCATGGGGGGCTTTCATGGGGGGCAACTATTGAAAGAGGAAAATTAATACCCGTTTGCCTGTCTAAAGGTGGAATTCGCCTCAGCTGGATGAAATTTAAATATTTACAGATAAAATAGTTAAAATTCACATACATGTTATATTTGTTATTAGTTGACGTAGGTATATAATAATCTATAATACAAATTGGATAGTTCCCCTCAACACAATTCTGTTCCGAACTTATGGAAAGTTACACTATCGCTTATGATAACGTTCCGTATGAAAGAAATGTCGAACAGTGAGTACCTACATTTCCACCATTTTGGTACCATTTTAGGGTAGAATAGGTCCCCTCTTTATCCCTCTGCGTACATCCCTGCATTTCATCAACGGATCAGAAATAATTAATGAGACACCAACGGCAATTTCATTTGTAAACATGCTTCAGGTTACGAATGGGTCAAAACGTCCGCATCAGCCATAAATGTATTCAAAACAAATAAATATTATCACATTCTAAATTATTGGTTGCGAGTAAGACAGTGTATCATTACCGGTAACCTGTGTGCTAATGTTATGATAATGATAATGAAGAGGTATCCCCCGGGAAGCCAGCCAGGAGAAATGATTTCGTTTGCAATTTATTAGACGCGGTGTGCAATTTTCCTTAATGGGAAGTAATCGATAACATGGTCAGTATTTATTGGTGCTTTGCGAGTTTGAGACTCCAGGTTACTACTTATTGATATTATTGCTTGAATGTTTTGGGGGTCTAAATTCATATTTCTTGGAACTGAATTCCTGCCACACATTTTCTTTACTTCGAAAAGAAACAATTGGGAATTGAGAGTGTATGTAATAATAGTTATTAAAACAAGTATTTTTTCCGATTCTTTTTTAATGTCAAAGTAGGCTATTTTTGAACAGATTGTAAACAAATATTCGGCACTGCGTGCAAAAAGTACAGTCCTACGTTGTTTAAATAAAGCTAATACAAAAATCTGTTTTTCAAATCGTTTTTTATTGAACATATTACGATCATATTTCAGATACTGATTTTTTACAAAATTTGTATTGAGAACACAATTACAGTTACCTACCTACTCTGTATGTTAATTCCAAACGATGATTTTGGTCATAGTAAATCAACTGACTTTTCTTGTATAATGATAAAAGTATCATTGTTCTCGACTTCGATATTTCCACTTTTCTTGAATTCACCACTAAATTACTTTTTCCTATCTGCGCTGTCACTGCCAAAACAATAAAAATTGGAAGTTTGCATTCAAAACGTTATTAATAAAGGGTTTTTCATTTTTATTTTAAATAGAGTATTGGAAAATAATCTCCAATAAACTGGAATATAAAGGCAAGTGCAGAGGTTTCATAACTCGCCTACGGCTCGTTATGAAAACTGAAAATCGCTTAATATTCTTGTTGTCAGTGAAATTTTGTGGCTGTTATCTATATCAACTGCATTCAAACCAGAGGTTACTTCCAAATTTCATATTTCTACATTTCTATTATTTTACTATTGTTTTATTACGACAATCTTGGGGTTTTGTGGCCATTCCTATCGTCTTTATTAATTTTTCATATTAATCATTTTTACTGGAATCTCTGAGGGATAAAAAACCATTTCCCATTTCCATTTCCCCAAATATCTTAGCTTAGCATTGAACTCTTTTAGATTTCTTGCATCATAAAGTGAAATGTTATTTTGTTCATCGTAGATACCATCATTATCATACTGAATCAATTCATGCACATCTTGAGTTTTTCTCATTTTTGTTAACATCTCATTCATTTTCGAAAAAAAATTACTCAAAAGTGCAGATTTCCTGAACCTGCAAAAGTGAACTTTTGCAGGCTATTTTAATGGGTAAAAACGTATATTTCAATATGAAATATCGAATACATATCAAAAATATATAACTGAAATATCGAATACAAAACATATAACGTCTTGACTCGTCTACTTGTCATTCATTGTATTATTCGTTATCTACAGAATGCTATTATCCTACATGAATAAAGTTTGATTTGATCATTTGATTAGATCTAATAATACTACCTTATAAACACTCGTAGAGTGTACCCAATGGCATAACCTGTGCGGATGGAGGGCGGCTATTATTATTATTTGCCGTGGCGCTCCAGGCGGCTTACTGATTTTTTTTGTGGTGTATTCACTTTTCAGCTGTAGAAAAACCCAGAAAACCTTCAGCACCACCCTACAGATATTTTCAAGGACGATGCTCTTCTGAAATATCATCAATCTGAATCTGAAACTGACCAATCGAGCGCAACCCCCATATCCATTTGTTGTCACACGCCTCGGGAGGTATTCCCTGAGGCATAAAGTCTGCATGAATTCAAGTAGAACAACAATTCTTACTTAAGTACATTCATTTCGGACTTCCATCGTCTTATAATTTGTATAAATCACAACGTTTCAACTGCTTCTATCCGCAGTCTTCTGGTGAATACAGTGATGTGATTTATACAAATTGTAAGACGATGGAAGTCCGAAATGAATGTAGTCAAGTTATCATCGTATATAACCTTCAAACAAATGCTTACCTACTTTCGGCTCCGATCTCGCAACTGACGAAATTACCAGGAAATTTAGTTTCGAGAAATGTGTTCGAACTGAATTAAATACCAAGAAAGAATGGAGCACTGATTCCATTCGAGAACTGGGAATGAATAACATAACATGGTACACGGACGGGTCCAAAACTCCCAAAGGAACTGGAGCATGGGTCTTTTGGCCTTGGACCAAATACTCCGAACCCATGGACCAGTTCCCCAGCATTTTTCATAGAAAGGTGCATTCAGTTCAACCTCGACAGGAAATACCGGAATAAGGAAATCGCAATCCTCTCCGTTAGTTAAGCAGCCATCAAAGCGTTGAGCTCATATAACATCAACTCGAAGATGGTCTGGGAATGCCTAGACAAACTCAATGATCTGGGCAGCAACAACAAGGTGATCCTCCTCTGGGTGCCGGAGCACGTTGGAGTGGAGGGCAATGCACAAGCAGATACCCTGGCACGAAAAGGAGCATCAACGCCACCGATCGGGCTAGAACCATTCTGCGGACTTGGAAAATCTTACCTCCAAGAAGAACTCAATAAAACTGAAGAAGCAATGAGGGTAACATACTGGCAAAGACTTCCATGGATAAGGCAGGCCAAAGATCTCCTCGGCAATTTCAACCGAGCAAGATCGATGACACTGATTAACCTCAGCAAAACTAGTCTAAAGACAATCACGGGATTTCTGACGGGACACTGCAGATTCAAAGAACACCTAAGGAAGCTAGGCTTATAGGAAGACAGCACCTGCGGATTCTATGGGGAACATCCAGAAACACCCCACCATATATTGATGGAGTGTTATGCTGTACATCACAAGAGATTGAATATACTGGGATCACACCAGCTGAGTGTGGGAGAAATACCACGAATAGACCCCTTCAAAATCCTCAAATTGAGGCTGGATGGGCTGCTGTAAACGAGAATAACTTGAGATAGCAGAAGAAGATGGGGCACAATAGATCCAATCTGGTCGCAGCGCATCAGTCACCATCCACACTTACCATTACCATTACTTCCGGCTTCCACGATGTGTTTTGAACATTACATGATTTTCGTTTTCGTGTGAACCAGAACATAAAAAGTTAGTTTTTGGAAGATCTGAGCGTTCATTAGCAGTCTTCATATTATAATGAATACTATGAATGCCTCGCTCATAGTCTCTCTGGAATTTTCACAATATATCCTAGATCATGTTCCATTATCAGTTGGTCGGGTCAGACCTAGTAATGTGTTCTATTTTTCCATTCCGTTCTATTTCCATTCTCCACGTTCCGGTATGCGGACTTCCATGAAAAGGAAATAATGCACATGGATTGATTGTAAACCAATTTTAGATTTATGTCATTTTCAGTCTCTGTAGGTTAAAATCCCAAAAAACCACAACAAGGAACCAATTTCGTCCACAAACTCAAACTATCAATCGATATCTGGAATGGAAATTCCACATATTTTAGTACAACCTTATAACGCTCTAAGTCAAATTTGAAACTATTCCTCTCAAATTTGAGATGTTACGCTATATTGCTCCGGCAGCTCATTTTTTAATTTGAAGCAATAATGATCAGATGGGTAAGAATCATCAGAGGTGGTATATCTTTTAAACCAAGACTCACTTTTATCACTTAGTGTGGTAAAAAATTAGGATAATTAAAAGATGCCAGGAGGACGCCACTGAAAGTTAAAAAAATAAAGATCGGCCTAACATTTGTCAAACTTAACTCCCTCTTTCAGTAGAAAAATTGACAAAAATAATCTTGTGTGGGTTTGTCACCTGAGAAGAGAGATTGAATAAATACGTATCAGTTTATGTACTCAAAAAATTTTAATTACGGTTCTGTAAATATGGGTAAGACTAACACAAGGATGACTGAACACTGCTAAACATACAAATGTGAAACATTTGTTGCCTAACGTGGCAGATGTATCAGTACCTGAAAATTTTTCCTAACCTAAAGTTGTCAACAAATCAAAAACGAATTTTATGGTCATAGATAGAATTTTTGAAATTACTAGTGAGCTAGTTTCACATACATACAAATGTTGGTTCCTGCTACAAGGCCTTGTAAGGGATTAACAGGTATATTGTAAATATAAATTTCAACCTATTTTACGTATGGTACACTAAGTCATGAGTATATGTTGACACCAAAGTACATGCAAGAATATCAGCAAAGTAACATTTGGGTGTTGTTATGACTTGTATATGATAAGGCACTATTTAACTTGTGTCACCTGAGTCTCGTCGTAGCAACAAAAAGTTCTCGCCAAGTCCACTCGACGATTGATGAAAGATAAATATTGTAAGCTGTACGTTACCAAGTTGCAGCAAATGTGATCATGTTCAGTGTCCTCATCCCATGTGATACTCTGTCCACAAAAATCATATGTACCAAAAGAGGCCCCCAAACCTGTAGAAGGGTGTAACTTGCTGGTTGTATAGAAATAGTAGCTCAAAAACTGGTAAGTGAATAGTTTGTTTGTTTAATAACCATAATCTTCGCGCCTGTCCAGCGTTTTCTCAATAAAATGAACTCTTGTACAGAGCTTAACCTCTTCTAGGGTATCGAAAGTCCTCAACTGCTTCGTGTGCGAACAATCCTTCGAGATCGGTTCGCAGTGATCCTCTGGTGACTCAACCTGACGGTTTCTTCAATACGTTCAATCGTATTGAACTCAAAAATGAAAAGGCTCGTCAAAGAGTTTACCTGAATAGACTTCAATGCATGAAGCTTCGATTATGTTCCATTTGACTTGAACATTTGAGCTTGTACATGAGTATAGGCCTAGACAAATCTTCTAGAAACTGTCTAACTTTTGTTGAAGTAACTTTACTTCTACTCTTCAACAAATTAGCCTAGCATTTAGAAAATAACTTTATCATAATATCAGATAATAGCTTTATGTTAAAATAATAGTTTTATGTTAGAACAATAATTTTTTTGTTAGAACCAGCATGCTACACACCGCAAAAGAAAGAATATTTTAGCATGTTCTTAAAATTCTCAATCCTTATTTGTTTTTGAGAAAACAATAAGTTCAAAAATATTACCAACCTGATTGTGATCAAATTTTTCACCAAAGGAAAGTCCAAAGAATTTTCAAAAAATAATTTTTCCCATGAGGTCAGCCAAGTGATTTCGCTGGTTACAGAGATTGATGAAAATGGCCGAAAAGCCCTTCTTTTCGCAGGAATATAAACGCAGTGCTTAATTTTCTGATTTTTTTGTCTAAATTGGCCATCATGAGTTTAAATATTTACAATCTCATTGGTTTATACAAATGACGTATACTCTGACGTAGTTTGCATTGTATCTAAATATTGCTGATAGATGGAGATAAATCACAGAAATATAAGAGCAATCATATTTTTGTATCTACTTTCTCTCTCTATAAACATGCTGAAATATTGTATTCAAATTGACAGGCGGATCCGATTTCTCCTTCCACAGAATTTGTGTGCTGATATTGGCTTTTCCCCTGAGAGCCTATCAGCCTTAATCAGTTACCTAGATTAACTAATTGATTAGTTCGGACTCGCAGCGGATCAGCAGTAAACTTGTGCACTTACTTAAAAACATTATCGCCAGATGACATGGAGTTAACAGAATGAAACGAAAGTTGGAACGGAACTTTTGTGACGTTACAACCTGTTAGGTTGAGTCATCGAATAACGCTCATATAGTCGAAGCACCGGATGCAAAAAAGCATAGTGACCAAAACTTTTTACAGCTAGGTACCTGAAAGTTAGGTAAGAATAAGTTTATTGGTAACAGTAAATTTTAGAAAATTATTTCATAACAACTAAATGTCTCAGTAGAAGGTCCGGTCCATGTTATATTACATACCTTGTGAGAGCTCCCTCATCTCTAAAGTTTTTTAAACAAAATATATCAATCAAGTATGACTCTAATGGATAGAACTATTGCCATATGAAAGTTCCATCGAAGAATACGTTATCTAATATGTTTGTAGAATCAATTATCTCACCATTGAAAATGCTTACTGTTTTCGGGGTATGTAGCCCGAAAAGTCCCACTATCTCATAAACAATCTATAGATAATATCTCAATAAATCTGGTCGCAACTAAACTCAGATAAATTACCATTAGGCAATACTCTCCCACAGGTGGCCTGCTTTGAAAAGAATCCATAGGTACAACCCGTCCATTTGATATTAATCTAATATCTCTAGCGCTGTTAATAGTGACACCTGGTGGTATTTATATGAATTTATGTGGCTTTTAGGCTACAAATTATCGTTATTCTTTTTTCTCTACTACCGTCGCGAGCGGCACGCCGCACTCGGCAAAAGCGTTCGATGGGTTTCCGTGGATTCCCCGTAAGTACCACGTCCATTAAAGGTCCGCGGGTGGTGACCGAAACGTTCGAGCGCTCTATCGTTATTATCGGCGGTACCACTGAACGGGTACCATTGGTCGTTTTCGTGAAATTGATGATGGGATGAAATTCAAATTAGTTCCGTCGAGATTCGTTTTGTGTGGTTTCGTGGGAGAATCCAGATTGAATAATCGGTATTGAACATAAAGAGTATTATCTTTCGTAGGTTATTCTACTTGTTTCTATTTTATAGAAATGGCCAGTTTCATGCACCATTATCTCTACTTCAAGGGATATGAAGATTAAGTTGGATTATTGGGAAAAAGTGTTTTTTTGGATCAGCACCCGGTCGGCTCCTCCCTGTTCAATCAACTTTCGGTTGAAAGCAATGTTGAAAATGTTACTATAGAAGCAGCTGTATTGGAATAGTCGTCTAGCTAAATTAACCGGGCTATAGCCGATTTGCATACTTCTAGGAGAGTTCCCTCAGATTATCAACGAAGGAATGTCCTTTGATTACACCCTTCATTTTGATCCATTTTGACGTCATTGACGTCAGAGAGGGTGGCGACCGACTACCGATCCAACAACCATTTTTTCCTGATAATTCAACTCAATCTTCATGTCCCTTGAAGGACATACCTTCGTAGATAATCGACCACCTAGAGTCATGAGCCAATGGTCTATTATCATAGTCCTCATCAGAGTCACCATCTTGATCATAAAATCAAAATAAACCTGTACATTTCGGAACGAGCATTTAAACAATTCTTTCAGTTTTAGTCTCTTTAATATTTATAACAATTTTACCCTAATTGTTGTGAAAGGTGGCGAAATTTTTCTATCATCTCAATAAGAGTCCCTCTTCCGGCATTTTTTTTCGAAAACACTATAACAAGGGCCTCAAATTAAACCGAATAATTGTTTTTGTCATTTGTCAAATAGGTATCGATGCACATGCACATTGTATGATGTCGTGCTAATCATAAGCATAAAACTTGAATAAACACTTAGGGTGGATTTAGTCAACTTTAGCACAAGCATTATCATATACATATCGGCAACATCAAAGGTTTTTAGCATAAACTTAACATTGTTGTATAAATGGCTCCCATTTGATATAACAGATTCAACTTTCGCTTTTGACATATATTTAACCACAATTTTAAAATGATGTTGACTAAATGCACCTTAAGGTAAACAAGATTAAATTTCCTCAAATTTTTTTATCTATACTCGCGACATATTTCGCTACACTGTAGCTTTGTCAAGCGATTTTGGTAAGAAAACCAAAGGATATTTACAGTATTTTTATTGAATATCTCAAAAACTGTTTCTTTAACTTGGACCTCATTTCACTCACACTTTTCTGAAAATGTTAACTATCATATATGAAACTTTCAACTTTGTATGTTGTGTTTCTAAGATATACAGTGAGCACGTAAAGGTTGGAACAAAATCGTTAAACGCTTGACATGGCCATTAGGGAAAATAAGCTGAGACACGTCGATTCAATTTTTCAGTTGCGCATTTTTTGGATCACTCGGATTTTTGATAACGTCATCGCTGTTCGAGTTATGACGTAATTTTAATTTTTTTTTAAATGGCATTATCCTATTTTGATAATAATTTCAAAAAGAACGCATTTTTCTGTGCATGAATGTCATATTTTTCATTATGTTAGATAACCTTATGTTGGAGAAATAAAATATATTTCATTCATTATAATGTAATATTAAGTCTGTTAACGTGAACTTTTGACTTGAAGTATCTCCACAAAATAAAATCTAGTGGGGTTAGATCAGGAGATCTAGCTGGCCACTCTGAAAATACTCGTCTGCGGGTAGAGGACGGCTATTATTATCATTGGCCATGGCGCTTCGAAAGCACTTTCTGATTTTTGGTGGCGTATCCACTTTTAAGCTGCAGAAAAACCCGGAAAAACCTACAGCCCCACCCCGGGGGGTCGGTTGCACACTTCGAGCAAACACCAGACGACGGGATTGGCATCTAGGCAACTCACATCACACTTCACAACAGAGTATGATGTAGCCTTTCGATACTTGAGAAAAATTCCCTCGATCACAGACGAGGATTTTTAGAGTGGTCAGCTAGATCTCCTGATCTAATCCCACTGGATTTTTTTGTGGGGATACCTCAAGTCGAAAGTTTACTTTAATAGACCTAATTATGAATGAAATATCTCTCATTTCTCGAAAATATGGTAATGTAACATAAGAAAAAATATGACATCCATACACAGAAAAATGCGTTCTTTTTGAAGGTATTATCAAAATAGGGTAATGCCATCAAAAAAAATTATAATGACGTCATTTGTTCCAACCTTTACGTGCTCACTGTATACATATTTGAAAGATGGTAAATTATCGAAGAAAAATATAACGCACCCTGTATCCAAATGAAAGGTAACATAGGACAATTGAATTCATCAAAAAACTACAGTATTTTTTTTATTTACAGAGGAAATGAATTATTTTTTTCTTTTGAAAACCAACCTGTTTAATAATTCAAAATAAAAAAAAAAAGTTATATTTCAAAGGGACAGATTCAAGCACTGAACAAAGAAGTGGTATTACTTTGGGTTCCTTCCCACATAAGAATAACTGGGAACGAAACAGCTGGTATGAGTTCAAGAGAGACAGTCAACCCTAATCAGGTATGGTTGCAATACACTCCTTCGATCGACTTGAAATCTTATATCAAGAATAAGATCATGAACAATTGGAACACTCAGTGGCAGACACCTCTCAATCAAAACTACGAGAAATCAAGTCGAACGTTGGACTGTGGAAGAATCAAGAAATCAACAGGAGAAAACAGGTATTAATGTATAGACTCCGTTTAGGACACACGAGGATCACCCACGAAAACCTCATATCTGGACAAAAAGTCGAACGTTGGACTGTGGAAGAATCAAGAAATCAACAGGAGAAAACAGGTATTAATGTATAGACTCCGTTTAGGACCCACGAATACCTCATATCTGGACAAAATGAACCAACTTGTGATATCTGTGAAGTTCGGCTAACAGTGAAACATATTATTGTGCAATATGTCCCATGTTACAAATCGAGAGAGACTCATTCAACATATCCCATAATTTACGAGAAATGTTAGACTATAGTAATAACAACAAAATCATACAATTTTTGCATGCTTTGGATATGACTAAGAAATTATAATTGTATTTATTCTACTCCAACGCTAATGAATCAAAGGGTTGATGCGGTTATTTCTAATAAAAAAAGGAGAGATTTATTAAGAAACAAAACACGTTTATATAGTTTAGAATATTACGAAGGCGTAGAACGGACGTGCGTTTTTTTTCTTTTTAATTTAGAGTTTATGACAACTCGAAATTAGCGTTAATTCCGGGTTAAAATTTGGAAGAAGTATTATTGAGGTTAGAAAATACCAATCTTCAACTCAAACCGAAAAAGTGCTGTTTGCAAAAGGAAGTTAATTTCTTAGGCCATATCATCTCAGCCGAAGGAATCAAGACCAATCCTATGAAAATCGAAGCTGTTTGGAGTTGGCCACGCCCCAGAGACAAACACGAAGTGAGAAGTTTCCTTGGGGCAGCAAAAAATCGCCAAGCCACTTCACCGCTTCACTGTAAACGTTCAGTCTGCACCTATTTTAGCTCATCCACGAGAGAAAGGTACTTCCATTTTGGACTATGATGTGCCTCAGCAAGGCATTGAAGATGGCAAAGAAGAAGTAATAGCCTACTTTAGTAAAACTCTGGGCAAATCTGAAATATACTACTGTGTTACGAATGTTTTAAATTTTTGTGTTGATATTAAAAACATCATGTTTTCGATTTTGAACTTCGACTCTTAATTGGCTACTGGATATGTATATGATGTATTTTTGATTTTGTAGTTCGATTCCTGATTGTTTTTTTTTTCAAAAAACAATTTGCTATAATGACACAACACCAATCTTTCACCAAAACCAAATAAGCACTCACTATTAATTCATTTCAACTTCACAATTTTCGACAAATTTTGCATACTCGTTGATTAATCAAATCACTAAATCAAAATGTTTTCAAAACAACCAAAAGCGAGATGCAGTAGAAATGCAACGACGAATGACGAACGACGAATGACGCGCTCTGTGATTGTTAACTGAAATAGGGGGATGTTTGAAATATGAAATAAATGTTTGTGATAGATCTACAGCTATCAGTCAAGTGACAAATTCCGGAATCGAAGAACAACAAATAATTAAAGTTACTTGCCATAGTAGTTCAACGTCAATAAACCCATATTTACAACTCAACAAGGTACACCATGCTAAAATAATTTAAAATCTTAGGAATGAAGATGTAAATATATCCACAACGCAGACGGTTGTATCTACTAGTACAAAAAAGGACGTACTGGATATAGATAATGTTAAAATATACAACAGCACGAACTGTACATTTAATGTTAATATTTATAATAATAAATAAAAATGGTTTCGATTTTATTCATGAAATAATCTTAACAAATACTCGGCGATCATCGAAAATTCTTTCTCGTTGTCGAAACAAATTATGTTGCTTTGCTTTGTTTCTCAAAATCGAACGAATTTCTATTTCGATAATCACCGATACACTTGTTGTATTACCTACTATAATCAATGCCATTGAATATTTCCATCGCCCTCTATGGCAGACGATTTCTTATAAGAACTGATCACAGCTCTTTGCAGTGGATAATGAACTTCAAGAAGCTTGAGGGTCAGGTTGCCAGATGGTTAGAGAGACTCCAACAATATTACTTCAAAATTATTCATTGCAGTGGCAGGAAACATAGCAATGCAGACACCCTATCAAGACATCCATGTTTGGAGCAGCAATATCATTTTGCCAGAAACCTAAAAACGAAGAAATCAAATTTTACAATGACAAGCATTGTAAGCTACCAGCGTAAGGATCGAGTCCGGAGATTCTGATTTATGGACCACAGAAGAAATGAGAAAGAATCAAAAGAAAGATAACAATTTGAAGTTATTCCTTAGCTGGCTGAAAAATGGAATTAGACCTGAGTGGCAGAAAGTATCCAAATTTGGTGCAGTTGTCAGGGGATACTGGGCTCAGTAGAATTTCCTATGTCTTTGTAAGGGGCCTATTGCATTGCAAATGGGAGAGCCCAGATGGAGCAAATTTGGCGTACCAACTAGTCTCACCATATTAAGGAGTTCCTCGAACAACTTTATACTACTTGTGCAGGAGGACACTTCGGAATCAAGAGGACCCTAGCTAGAATTCAAGAAAGATTCTATTGGGTGCATTGCCATCAAGATGTGGAAGAATAGTGACCTATGTTCCTCAAAGAAGGGACCTAAAATAAGAAGCCGAAAAAATCTGGTGAACATTACGAAAGAGTAACAGTTGACTTTCTAGGACCATTTCCTGTTACTGAAATGATTACTTCATGGTAGTCATAGTCTATTTCTCCAAGTGGCCCGAAGTTGTGCCTTTATAGAAAATGTGATAGCCAGACATGGAGTTCCGCTAGAATTACATTCTGATCGAGGACTGAACTTCGAATCCTGGTTATGGCAGAAATACAGAAGACAAAATTCTCCCAGAATATGTCGAAGAATTACGAGAAAAATTGGATCGAGTCGAATTCTGCAGACGTCGTCTAATTTCCAGTGAAAAAATGAAAAGATTTTGTCAGGAACACTTCAGGGACTATACTTGAGCCAGGTGATGCAGTTTGGCTCAACCAACCTCAGAGAATGAAAGCAATGTGCCCCAAGCTACAGACAAATTGGACAGGACTCTACGTCGTTATAAAGAAGATCAATGAATTGATATACCACATCTAGCACACCCCAAGGAGCAAACCCGAGGGTGTTCACGTAGAGAGGTTATCAAAATACCACGATCTTCCAAATTGGTTCCAGAGATACAACCAAAATGGTGATGGTGTTATGGGGGGCGGAATAACCTAGAGGAGGAGGCAGTGTGACGCACCTGATTTGAGACTAAAGCTAGCGAACTGACTAGAAACCTCTGATGAATTTTGTGAAAACATCTAGAAGCACTAATTTTATTATTATTATTATTAATATTAACAATAGGTCAAAAATATCTTCGGATTCGTAATCACTATTATACGAACTAATTATTTTATATAGTAGAAATTGTGCTTTCGAGACAATATACAGAAATAAGTTTAGAGAAAAATGTCTTCCCTAGCTCACACAGGTCTCTCTAGGACTTGTGTAAGTTGCGCGTAGGGCTGCAGCCGCCGGTTGACGAAAATAACAACTTTAACAAGAAAAACTGATTAGTGTTCATTCACCAAGTAACATTATTGAAATAAGATCGGCTACAACAATCGCGATGATGAGTTATTTCTTCTTTCCGATAGAATATAATATTTCACCATCGAATAGCAGATGTCCAATGGAAGAACACGAATGAAGAAAAAATGTTCAGTTGCGAAAGTAGTTCCTGAATAATTTATAACTCTTATATAATTTCAGGCAAAACATGGATAAACACTTCGTTTTTTGTTGTTTTGTATCTTTTACGGAATGATGCTGTGAAAACGATTTACTATCGTGTTAGTCTCTATTAAAACCATAAAAAGCTGTAGCGTGAAGAAACCGATAAAAACGATTTGACAAATTTTATGCCTAGTAAAATATCAGTTTCAGGCAATAGCCGGTTGTAAAAAGGAAACAAAACCTTAAATTTAGAATTTATGTGGACCACATAGGACGATAGTGGATACCCGTAGTTAGAGGTATTCATCCCACACAAATAAAATCAAAACAGGGGCTCTTTTATGAGAGCAGTGACTTGCACACTTTTTGTATTGTTTTCTTCTAGTGTTTTCACAAGAAAACATTCTACCCGGCATGGTACATTTTTGTGCGTGAGTAAACAAGAATGTAGTGGTCTGCTGCTGAAAAGTTTCATAAAATAAATAAATGCGTTTTCGAGGATGATGCTTCATTTCAATCGATATCTGTTACGCTATGCCTGTTAGTGCGATCTGTTACAACAATTGCTTCAAATACCAATTAACAATTATCCAATTAAATAACATCAACGATAATTACCTATGATGACGCTTCTGTAAAATACAAAAAGTATACTTTTATACCATGTTGGAAACAAGAAAATATGATTTGAACATTTAGGAAGTCTTGTCTTTTTTGACATGTTTAGAAAATTTTAAGCAGAAATCTTTCATAATCACCTTAATTGATATCTATATATCGGGAAATATATTTGTTAACTTTCCAACAAGTAGGCGTATTGTTTGGTGTTTTCCCAAATTTCAAACAGTTCGGATTATTTATTAAAAGAGATACAAGATATTATTTTTCTGATTGAACAATCCTTTGACGTTGATATTGACATTGTCTGTTCTATCACTTCTGCTGTTACTATATTTTCAATAAAAATTATTAAATTAAATTCAATTTTCAAAAACTAAGCTAGTAAATCAATTTTAAATCTATTGAGTTCTTGCGAATTGAAACATTAGACCAGAATATACAAGACTTGTAAGCATGGATTCGAATATACCGCGGATATTTTTAGTTCTACACATGCAAACATATTTTTTATAAAAACTTCTACCTAGTTTTTTATTTGTGAATTCATTGAGCTCCATGTATTTTTGTGGAAATATTTTTTATGCTACTATAACAGATTGTGATATAAAAAGTTACTTTAATTACCTAGTTAATAACCGATTGATACAAACGAAAATGTATTCGTGTAAGTCTATATGAGTGGAAAGTATGTGAAATCTGACGTGGAAGAAAAATTATAAAAGACTAGTGAATGGAATGGAAAACGGATAACATTTTTTGGTTTAAATTTTGATTTCACACAGTCTATACTCAGCCGTTATCAAATATATCAGAAATTGCAACAACAACAAAAGAACCAACTCCTTCATCGACAGTATCTTCCATATCTTCTAACTGCAGTACGAATAACGTACCCACCGAATTCTCCTCTTCAATTAACTTCAGCCATGTTATAAACTGTAAATTCAACTTTCTCAATGAGTCCTTTAGTTTAAAATTTCTGTTAATGCAATTGATGAAAACTTTTAAAATACCGGGTGTTTCTTAAGTACGTATAGAAACTTCAAGAGCATTTTGCTGACGTCGAAATAAGAAAAAAAGTTCCTATAAACACATGCCCGCAAGTTATTCGTTTCTAAGATACAGAGTGTCAAAGTTTAATTCTTATATTTGTTTTTTTGTGAATAAATTCCAAAATATTTGTGATATTCGAGGAAAGTTTGGTATCTTTTTCAATGACAAAATCAAATTTTATGTTAATTGTGAATAAACTAATTTCTAATTGAATTTATTTTAATTATAAAAATCTTGTCATTCAAAATCACTTGCATCGATTATTTCAAATCTCAATAACTCGAAAACAATGGCTCGCAGTGACCTTTACCAAGAATATATTTTTAACACAAACTAAATAATAAATATTTCCATATACCAAACTTTACCCAAATATCAAAATCATTTTGAAATTATTCATAAAAAATAAAAATAAGAATTCAACTTTGACACTCTGTATCTCAGAAACGAATAACTTGCGGACATATGTTTATAGGAACTTTTGTGCTTATGTTGATGTCAGCAACATGCTCCTAAATTTTCTACACGTACTTAAGAAATACCCTGTATAATAAAAAAGTGGCAATTCCAACTTTGAGACTATATAGGGAGGAAGAGACAATTTTCAAAGTATTTCTGATATATCTAACCAATAACTTTCCCAATGTTTAGCGAATAGAGGGACTACTCCTTCCAGGAACGATGTTGATAATAATTTCAAAAAGTCTGTTCACCTCTTGCTGTGTAGCCGACTTTATTATACATTGTGAGAGTATTGCTGATACCTTTAAATTCAGTAGTTGAGTATTTCACTGCCAGGGATATTATACTTATTCCCAATTTTTCGTGTACATCCCTTTTTTAAATGTTATTTGTCACATTTATTTATTTATCCACAATCACCTTATAATTGAAGTTTTATCCACACTTATGAACCGTATAAAGTACCACTTTATTCACTAGTGGAATAATGAAATTACTTTATTCCACTAGTGGAATAATGAAAAATACAATCTTGAATATCAATCACATTTTACTTATTTTCACCAACTTCACAATTTTTTACAAATGGAGTCGATAAACAATCGAAAATACATAGCAACCATTCAACACCTCCCGATATTTTTGTATGTTATTTCAATGATTTTTGAGGAGGTGACAGCCGCTGTCAGAGCAAAACGTCAAATCATTTTGTGATGAAAAATTTCCGCGATTCTGATTCTAAATTAATGTGATTGTGAATAAAACGTTGTATTGCATGCGTGTTTTAGATACATTTTATTTGCTTAAGAAATTTAAACGATCGAGCTTCGCTCTCGCGTTTAAACATTCTTGCGCAAATAAAATGATATCTAAAACACTTATACAATAAATAACTATAATTGACTAGTTGTAGTAATTAGCATTTTTTAATTTTCATTTATTAACATGAGTGCATTGTCTGGAAGAATTTGAATGTTCTTCATGACATTAAAGTATATTGATTGAGTATAGGTGCTGATTGATTGAATCACGACATTTTTCGACATATTGAGAGAGTTAACTACGTCTTGGCAAACCTCATCATATAAATGAACTGGTTGCAATCAATACAGTTATAAAGTCAACTCAAACACTTTCGAATGACCTAAACGAGACACATTCCTATATATTTTCTATGAAGTAAAAAGTACCTATGTAAAGAAACTGAAGATAAACTCGCAGAAAATATTCCCAGTAGTATTCTAACATGGTAGGAAGCAATCCTTTTAATATTATTTTTAACAGTAAATTTCAGATCAATTGTGATTATCCATCAGTTCGATTGTTGAGTAGTGTTTATCTGAAAGAAGAGGAAGCATGAACAAAAACGAAGGAATACACTCTTATCGATCATTTTAATATTCAACACCTGATATCAAAAACCGCATTGTATGATTGCAAATCAACCAAAACCATTCTCAGTTAGACTAGAAAGGAAGTCCATTTTCCATAAGCACTGTGAGAATAAATGGCTCTAGACCTGCATGGGGTACGAATCCAATTGTAATATGAATATGGCAAGTTGTATCAGCCGGAACAATATATCATCAAGAGGTTAAACATTTTAACCCTAGGATTCCTGGGTAATGATGACGTAGCGGTACACCATATCAAATTATCACAAAGAGCGTTGCCATCAATACTTGTTACCACTAGATAAATTGATATCAGGACGCTTGGGGCGTCAAACGACGATGAAGTTAGTAGGATTTACAGGGCCGTTTCTGAGAATTGGCCCACTGCAAACACACCCTAAAACATCTTGAATGAACTTTCTCTCGTTCCTACCTTGTTGATATGAATAAATCGGACGATATGACGAATCATTGTTTCTTTGGACATTGTGCATTATACGTCATTGTAATAATGAAAATATTATGATCAATGATGAAGTATTACGTTGATACTACGCTGAAAGTTATAGGACTTATCTCCTCAGGAAATACCGTCGTATTGGAAATATAACTTTTAAATCAGTTACTTGACATATATTATGATATTGTTGGATAATTTCATTAAGTGAAAAATACAAATAAGTGCAAACGTTCGTTTCGATGAAGCTGATGAATTCAGTCATGAATTTGAGGAAAGTGATATCCATCTGCAGCTGGTTTTTGAGAATGAAGATGATGTTTTCCTACCTTTGATAGACGAAAAAGGAAATATTAGCTGTGAAGGTGACGAAAATGAAAATGATTAACGAGAAATATACAACAAACTGCCTACTGCTTCACGATATGGTATGTTCAGGCAATCAATATTCATCTACATTTGGAACTTTCTGAAGTTGTAGTCCTGGCTGGAATGGAACATTTGACGGGGAACAATCAGACATATTGAATTTTTTTCAAAATTTGCTTCACAAAACTTCCTTGAGTTATTCCTACTCGCTTCTTCTATCTGTCTCTCCAAATTTCTATGCCAGTGAAACATTTAGCATCACCAATAGTTATTTCGAAGTTCATTTTGAGATGTGCTAATAATTTAGTCCAAGAAAATTTCAAGATATTTACAAGGTACAAACAGTTTTGGAATTTCATATGGAAATAGTACAAATTTCAATGAAGTTAATTTGTGAGGATATACCAATGCAGACTATGCTGGGGATGTTAGTACGAGGAAGTCAAGAGCTGGATATGTTTTCACGATCAATGGATCTCCAGTTACATGGTCTTCACAACGTCAGCAAGTTGTAGCACTGTCTACAACTGAGGCTGAGTACATTGCTCTTTCTTTAGGGTGCAGATAAGCTGTCGTCAGTTGATGACAAAGCCTCTTCCAAAGCAGAAAATTTAGTTCATGTGTTCTGAACTCAATATTTTGGATCTTAATGAAATAGGTGTGTTGGATAATTTCAATAAGTGATTGTATTTTGTTATACATATTTACGTTGTTTTTAAAAAAAGATGATGTTGTTGTCATTATAAAAATACGTTTCTGCTGTAGTAAATTTTTATCTGCAAATAATTCTTTCCATATTAATTACTCTGCATTGGATCAGTTTATCCAAAATATATGTTCTTTGGAGATTGAGCATAATACGTCATTTTAATGATAAAATATGATAATTGGAGTATGACGTTGATACAAATCAGAAAATAGGGACTTTGCTTCAGAAAATAAGTATAATGGATACGTATTAATGACGTTGACCATCATTTATATGTACAACGTTAAGTTTATGTTCCACGTAAGTAACTATGTGTACCGGGTATCCATTTTCAGCTTTGTGTCAACGTCATACTTCATTATCAAAATGACGTACTATGCCCAATGGCCGACGATCATATCATAATATATGACAAGTAACTGATTCATAACTTATGTTTTCAATATTACGGTCTTTTCTGAGCCAATGTCCCATCTTTCAGCGTGGTCTAAACGTTATATTTTAATGATCATATTTTCATCATCAAAATCATCGTGCTCCTGACAAAAATTGAGTATCATGTAGATTATTGAAGGGGGTTGTACAGGCTATGCAGCCTCACATGCAAGCACTTCGACCTACGAGGATGTATTGATATCTAGTTAGCCTAGACCAGTTCCCTGCATAAACAAAACATTGCGTTACCATAGCAACGAACAATAACTTATTAGAAGTGTCAGTGTAAAGTTTGACGTCAGAAAAGTAAACCAGAGTTACGCAATAAATTAAAAGAAAAAGTATGTCCACCGAAATTATGAAAATAAAAAAATTGGAGTATCGAACCATCATCAAGTACCTGTATTTAAAAGGGTTAAGAGGTAAGCAGATTTACGAAGATATGCTTAATACCCTTGGTGATCAATGTCCTTCGTATGCGACCGTGAAAAATTCTACTGCAAGCTTCAAAAGAGGTAAATTTTCCATTGAAGGCCATTGAAGGCCAGTTTCTGTGACAGACCCCGAAAATATCGATGCAGTTCATGACATGAATTTAACAGACCGTCGAATTGGGCTAAAACGGATTTCTGAAGCACTGAATATTTCATACGAATGCGTTCATCATAAAGTTCACGTCAATTTGGACATGAGAAAAATTGCTGCAAAATGGACCCCCAAATGTTTGAATGTTGACAAAAAGCGTGCAAGGGTAGTAGCATGGCGTTCGATCTGTGCTCGATTTGAAAACGATGTAGATTTCTTAAACAGAATTGTTACTAAGGATGAGACTTGGGTACATTTCTACGATCCAGAAACAAAGCAACAATCGATGGAATGGCGACACTCCGGTTGTCTAAGACCTAAGAATTTTCGTATCCAAAATTCTACTGGAAAAATTCTTGCTTCAGTTTTTTGGGATTGCCATGGAGTAATCATGATTGATTTTTTGGATAAGGGTAGAACAATAACTGGAGATTACTATTCGACATTACTGACCACTCTACGGAAAAAAATTAAAGAGAAAAGACGCGGAAAGCTATCCAAAAGTGTTTTGTTTATGCAGGACAACGCCCCTGCACACAAATCTCATGTTGCCATGCAAAAAATTCGTGATTCAGGGTTTGAATTACTAGAACACCCCCATTATTCACCAGATTTGGCTCCGTCCGACTATCATCTCTTTACTCAACTGAAAAAAAGTTTAGAACGACGTAAATTTTCTTCCAACGAAGAGGTAATAAAGGCTGTTGAGGTCTGGTTTGCAGAGCAAGAAGAAACATTTTTTTTGAAAGGTCTAGAGACGTTGCAGGTTTGCTGTAATAAATGTATTCAATTAAGAGGAGAATATGTTGAGTAATAAAATATTTTGTCATTGAAATTTTGTGTGGTTCTTCAGTAGGCTAAGAATTTTTCAATATATCCTCGTATATTGATCTATTGTGCGGGGTCCAATAACCAATGGAGAACTTATAAAAGCGAACGAAGTATTTACTGTTACTGAGTTTGAATTGATGCTTCGTAACTTCAATAGCAGCGAGACCTATCGTTTAGTAAAATACTTTATTGATTATTTTGATCAATAACTCACCATATTTTTTTTAGTTATTGAACTTACGTTAGGCAAAGTTTGCAAAAATACATATTTATTTGGTCGTAAAATGTTTCAATTTGAATGAAACATTTTCATTCCTATATTATGATAAATGAAAAATATGCATATTTTGTCTGATACCAGGAAAACTTTTGAGATACAATGTTTGGAAACACATATAAATAATACATTTACATTCAATTTTCAAAATTGTCATCTCCCAGGAGATATATCCAAGATAGAATAGTTTTTATTGACTATTTTGATCAATAAATGAACATATATATTCAGCGGGCGTCTACCCCGGAGCCCAGAGTTCAAATCTCGTCTCCAACATTTTTTTTTTTTTTAAATATCGTGATATTTTCTGAAATAGATTTATTCCTAAATAATTTTTGGAAAATATAATTAACATTTGTTTTCCCTGGCTCTGAGAATCATGGGGTACAAAAATACCGCGTGTCGAGTCTTTGCCTTGCACAAAGGAAATCTTAACAAAATCTTTTATTTACTAAAATTCTGTTTTCAAGTAAAATATCTTTTAACAAAAATCCTCCCAGAGTCGATGCCGTTTCCAACCGAGATGGCTGACTCTAGTGAGACGCGCCTGGCTGGGAAAAAATGGTCGGTAACGAGATTTGAACTCGGAGCTCTGAGGTGGAAGCCCGCTACAGGCTTTGCAAAAAAATATCTGTAGGCTGAAGTGAGTGATGTTTTTACGTACCTTGATTCCCTGATATCTGAAAAATTGTCATCTGGCCAAGCTAGCAGGTAGGCATGCGATCATAGGAAGTAACACTTCGTACACATTCGTACACATTTCGTTAGAAATGTTCGTTAGAAATAAGTGACGCCTGGTGGCCTGGGAACTTGCTCTATAACGAAATATGTAAAATATTCATATTTTGCCTGATGTCAGGTAAACTTTGAATCATTTTAGATTCGTGTCATTATGCTGTGCACGGTGTATTGCCTAGTCAAACAATAGTTATTTATGTGTTGAAACCATAGAGTGTCAGTTTATTACTTCATCATAAACATTGTAAATAAAAATGAAAAGGCGTTTCCTCCCTATGTATATCATATAGTTATTGAACTCAAATATATATTTTTTCATTTTCCAATTAGCATATATTGATAATCGATAAACAGAAATGGTCAGTCACGCCAGCTCCGTCGGTGCCGACATTAACAAGATCAAATAATAATATATTTTTTCTGATTCGTTGTAGGCGTTGATAAATAATGTGATAGCGGTCTATCTGCTATTAAAGCATATGTTATAAAACCATTTTTTCAACTCCGCATTACTAGGAAAAACAGTTAACATGTAAGTAACGTTGTAAATGGTACTGAATATTTATATGGGTCACCGGTAACGACATCCAGTATGTGCATTCTACTGTGAATTATCTGCCATTTCGAATTCTCATAACTTACAACTCTGCGTAAACATTTTCTGTATTGTGAATTGTTACTACAGTTTTGTAATGAACCGATTGTGGGTGATATCAGTCTTGAACAATAGACTTTTGTTGTTTTGATAGTAGGTTTTGCTCTACTTTTGCCAACTTGCGCATATGATCCAGTGGAGAAATTCTCCAGAATTTCAGAAAATGATCTTAAAACAATTTAAAATCCGCGATGAGTCAATTTGTTTCAACTCCAACAATCCTTGGCCAAGCATTTTCTCATTTAACTGGATTGTTGAAAAATTTTCAGTCTAACTCCACCAAAAATAATCTTTATTGTAGATACCACGTAGTCGGAAGGCTTACCTCAAGGACACGTTTCGAAGGGATGATCCTCCATCTTCAGCTAAACTGGAGTAGGTTGCAAGTTGATCTAAAGAAAGGCGTACAATAGAATTAAGGACAACTTACATTAAAAAAGCAAAAAATATGAAAATTTATTAATTAGTCCTAATTACGACCAAGTTCCGCATCTAGTGAGGGGGTCCACAAGTGTTAGGGACTATGATTGGTCAACTCCAATAACATATTGAATATCTATTTTGAATGTTCAAGAAAGACCATGCAATTATCTCAATCTGAATACTGGAACTTGCTTGCTTGCATGAGTTATGGCTCTACTACTTTGCCAGTTCTGGTATTCTGGTTGTTTCACTCGCAGTGATATCATGAACACCACTTCTATAATTGAATTTGTCCTACTTCCTGCTGTACTGCAATATTCAATAAATCACAAAACGTTCAAGTGATAGGTGTCCGATATAATTGGTTTGGTGCGTAACTGACAGTGTGGAGGTACAACTTCAAAAGAAGAAGAAAGAACCCCACTTTTCTGTTCCATTTTTTAAATAAAGAACGTTTTTCGGAGATTTTTCTATTTCTGTCGTATTTTTACTGTTTCTGCTGTGTAATAACTGATTCTGATGTGTTTTTTCTGTTTGAAATGGACTTTACAATATATTATTTAAGTTAAGATGATGTTCATCGACAACGGTAAAGATAAAATATCAGTAATCGGCATTGATCCATATCTTCTTGAAGCTGAAGATATTTCACTTTTCCCAGAACTACTGTATCCTAATATTATTAATTATTTAGTGGAAACGAAAAGTGCTTCAACAATGGATAAAATGAAAGCATATAAAAGTTCAGAATCTCCCAATGTAGCAATTTGTGTGTGGGTGTAAAAAATATACGTGAAGCAGATAAATTAGCATATTCTAGTGATCGGAAAGGTGAACCATCATACTATAAAAATACTGACTTATTTTTGAAATTTTTCTAGTTGATGATAAATTATTAACACCATGGATAAAATGTCTTGAAGATTGCAATATTGTTAGTGCTCATTGTGATTGTACAGCAGGTTTGGAAAGATTTGTTCTCATGTACCTACAGTGTTATTTTCTATAGACGACATAACAAGAAAACAGGAGGAAATTACGTTGACAGGAAAAAAATCAACCAATAAGCCAGCTGAACCCAGCAGAGTTTTGGACTCAAATCTGGCAAATCCCAAGATTCCGAACCTCACTGAAGATGAACTCCTATATAAAAGGGACTCAAACTCATTAGATATACCTCCTGTTTCTGAGGAAGAGAAACAATATATTCTGATGAGCTTGGTCGAGTCCAAAGTGGTAGTTTACTTACTTCAAATCAGACTATTTTCAGAATCTTTGGCAGAAAAAATACAGTCCAAAAAGTTTTATTAATGAATGTTTATATCTTAATAAATTGAATACTTTTTCAGATAACTTGCTTTATTCTGACATTCATATCCAAAATCTTACAAAATATATGTGCCTAGTAACAGACGAATATTTTAAATAGGATTCATGGTTCAGGTCAACTTAACCTTTGAGAGAAATGTTCTAAGCTTAACAAATAATATTCAACATTTCTTCCTCCTCTAATGAGCTGATTACTTAGGAAACAGACATAGATGGGTTCACTCAAAGAAATAGTATGGGTTAATTCAAAGAAAAAAAATGTTCCGTCAACTATATCGTTAATTTCGTTGAATGAAACAACTTTAATGATATTTTCAATGAAAAGGTGATCGTCATAACAACTGGTTAAACATTGTTGCGGAACAAAATCAATATAAACCTAATTAATGGGTGCATTATAATCAATTATTTTGTCATCCAACTGTTAATTTGTGAAATTTTGTCGAGTCAAACTAATAATAGTATTTCTTCAGTTTTCAACTATTATTAGTTTATAATTCTAACATTATGATAGTTGCTGTACTATTATAATTGGTAGACGAACAAATATAATCGTAAAATCAACCAACACTTCTGTTATTAGATGAATTATACTAGTATCATGGTTTGCTGTACTATTGTAATTGGTAGTCAAACAAATATAATTGTATAATTGTACTACTCTTCTGTTCATAAATAAAACCTGACTGAATTTTAGTTTGCTGCACCATCATAATTGGCGAACAAACAAACGTAATTGTATAATCAACCTGCCCTTCAGTTTGTAAAAAACCTGAATACAGTTTTAGTCTATCCACTTCGAAGAATTGATAAAAACATTCTTCGCATTTGTGTGTGGCTGGACGCGTAGAGTCTATGGTTTGTTCAGGTTTGTGCATGTCCGTCTGGGTAATCTCACCCCATTTCCATTTGAGTTTGAGCATTTCATTCAGTTTAGTTCATGCTGGTGAGTAAAGATGGATTTCAATAATTGTAAATACACAGAGTTAGTAAATTATGAGATCATTAATCCTAATTATGTTTCGGAAGAAGTGGGAACTGTTTTAAGCGATGAAGAGTTGGCATTGAAAAAGTTGCTGAATAGTTGGGGATTTGGACACTTTTTTGCTCTACTGAAATGTAAGTTATGATTTATTATATTAAAACACAGCAAATATTAATTTTATAATAAGATATACCTACCTATTGTATTCACCAAGGATTACTTTGTGTATTATTAGAAATTCTACTTATTCTTCCGACATTCTGTTTGTATACTGTCAACTTAATGAATAATTAGATATCCTTGAAATTGCTTTACCAGCCAACTGAACTGTAATAATTGTTTTTGTTGAAATACATTTGATTTGATTTGAATTTGATTTGATATGTACAAAATATTGAGGTTCATAATATGTGTGACATATTGAGTAAGATTGTGCCACTGTATTTTGCTCAATTTTCAATACAATTAGTACTTTTCATGTTACTACCAATTTTGTAGCAGACATCATGCATACTTTTTTTGAAGTTGTTTGTAATTACGATGTCAGTCAAGTTTTGAATCATTTAATAAGCAGCGAAAAGTTATTTTCTTTAGACATTTTGAATAGCCGAAAGCAATCTTTTAACCTTGGACCTACTGAAATTGGTAATTTTTGCCCACCAATAAAAATGAAACATTTGCAATCATTGAAGTTGCACATGTCTGCAGCTGAAACGTGGACATTCTGTCACACCTACCACTTCTTGTTGGGGACTTAGTTCCAACAAATAATGAACACTGGAAACTCATTTGCTCATTGATACAATTGATTGATATTCTGTTGAGAGTCGAATTTGATGAAAACAGTTTGAAAGAACAGTCAAATGAAATTGAGCAACACCATACTCAATATAAAACTCTGAAACTAAAATTTCATTTTCTCACTCACTACCCAACAATCATTAGGAAAATAGGACCATTGAGGTACATTTGGTGTTTCCGATTTGAAGCGAAACATAGAGAACTCAAAATGTACACTAATAATACAAATTCTCGTAAAAATATTCCTTATAGTGTTGGTATCAAGTGTTCTCTTAAATTTTGCTATAGGTTATTGAATAGAACTGGACTAGATGGGAACTTAGAATTCACCAATAAACATTGTGGAATCCACATTGAAAAAGCAATTCTACTATGACCATATTCGAAATTTCACTATATTCAATGCTGACATCGTGAGCAACAAAATTCTGACATTCATTAAAGAAGTAAAATACAAGAAAACATTATATAGAGAAGGATTCTTTTCATTTTCAAAGTCATTGAAATTATACGAAATTGTTCAGATTGCTTTCGAGAACAAAGAAAATATGAAAGATTGTTACTTCATATGTGTTGAACATAAAATTGGAAAATTTAATAATCATTTTCAATCATATAAAGTATTGAATAAAACTAATTATTTTTATGTATTTGCTACATAGCTTCATGCATTTCATTATACCCCAATTCATGTATACATTTCGCCCAATGTACTTCCAAAATAGTATTAATTATTATATAAGATATTTATCATTTATATGATTCGAGTTTTTTTTATGTTATTGCTTTGTGATGAATATAATTTTAGTTCAATGTTCATTTTGTTTCTCTATATCGTACTACATTTATTTACATGTTATATCTCTGTTAGATAGCATAAAAATAAATAAACATTTTCACGTATTCTGTTTTTTATTTTATTACGAAAATTTGGGATTATTACAGGCATCGACATCACACATATTTTGATATCCCCCTTGTAGTGTTTATTCGAATATCTAACTCATGGGGTTTTTATTGAAATATAGTTATTCAGATGAATTTTCGATATTCAATTGAGTGTGAATATCCCAGAAACAATTGAAAGTAATGTCAATATCCCTATGTATATATCAGGATGATTTTTAATATATACAACATTCCATTCATAACTGATATATTTTCAAATTTGCGATATTTATTTTTTGTTTGGTAGCAGAATCTAATCACGATTAAAACCTTTCAACTTTTACATTTCCAGTTTCTCGATACATATGATAATAAACTCAACAGTGGGTGGAAACAGATACGTAAACACTCTATATGGTATATGGTAAGAAACTGATAGGTGTACCAAACAAAACACGGTCAGAAAACAAAAAAAAAAGTTTCCATACTCAATTAAGTTGTTGAACTAACAAAAAATGTTTAATAAACTACTCATTTAGTTGTTGTTCTGAATATAATGATTACTGAACAAAAATATTGTTGGAAAACAGAAAAAATAGGTAATTTGCTCTCATTCTGTTGGGCAACAAGATAATAATACTTACAAACTACTATTTGCTTGTGTAACCAAAAACATTTGTTTTGGTACTTGAAAATGGTTAATTTTATAACGAACTAGTATTCCTGTTCGAAATAACGATATAAATAGTATGGTAACTAAATATGCATGACCATTATTTGCTGGTTGATATAAATACTAAACTAGATAGGCGCAATTTCATATGCTCTTTTTGGTTATTCTAACCTATTATTTTCTTTGAGTTACAAGTGGGTGCGTACTCTAGAGACCTCAGATCAATAGGGTTTACTTATTGATCTGAGTTAGAGACCTTGACGTTCTATTGAGTTTTGGTGACACTGAGGTTGTGCTAGTGAAATTTCTTTTTAAATTTGTAGAAGGAATTGAAGAACTTATATATGCATTAGAACTGCCTTGTTCACTTTGAGAAGAGAGTTCCTCTACTGAAATAGTTCTCTGCCACTTCAAGACTATGTGCTTTGTCAAATCACTTTCACTGAGTAATTAGCTATATGCCTCTAAATTTCAAAATGCTCTCATTTCATTCTTTGTGTCGTGTCCATTAAATAATTTACAAGCTTAGGATACATTATTTTGGGAAAACTTTAAATATCTGTTGATAATTCTTCAGCTTTGAGAAAATATGGATCAATGCCTAGTACTGATAGTTTATCTTTATACCGTTGTTGATGAACATCTAAACTTGAATAATATGTTGTAAAGTCCATTATTCCTAAATTTCAACATTACAACAGAAACAGTTATAACACAGCAGAAACAATGAAAACACTACAGAAATAGAAAAAACTTCGAAAGACGTTCTTTATTTACAAAAGCAAACAGAAAAGTGAGGTTCTTTCTTCTTCTTATGAAGTTGTTGTATTTATATATATATAAGAAATATAAAGGAAGTTATGAGTCAAGAAACCAAAAATAAGTTATGAATTAACATCTGTCATATTCAAGGTAGCAGAGAGAAGAATGTCCCATACTTCCATGGAACAAGAAAACCCTAAGAACATCATCGATCAGCAGCTAGCAGCTATGTTGAAAAGTGGAGAAATTGTGATTGAATTTGTAAAAATTATTGAGTATTTAAAATAGAAATAATGAACAAATAAATATTGTTAAAATTGTTAAAGTTATTTTTTCCGTTAACCAGCTGTCGTCCTCTTACGAACGGCAGCCCTCAGAAGTCGAAACTTGCGTGAGCCAGGGATTAACGAGGTCTTACCTTTTTACGTGCGATTCCTAGCACTTTCTCAGGCCATCAGAAAAAGTTCTGCAGTCGCTAGGGTTTGAACCTTTCACTGGCAGCCAAAAGTGATTGAAACAATGTCGCTTCAACCACTCGGCTACCTAATTGAAGTATTGTGTTATGAGGTATAGAATAAAGGTTGAAATAGTCTTATTTTTTTTGTTGACATGCAACAATATACATGTATCTTAGTGTAGCATACAGATGTGAGATTATTGTCTAGGGGTAGAATATCAAAATAGATAGTAGATAATTAAATAGTTTTAAACTGTCAAACTGGGTATGTTCCTTTATACATTGAAAATCTGAATTTTTGATTGCCTTGTTTGCTTCAAAAGTTTCTATCACATTGGGTTATTTGTCTCTGTACAAATGTAAAAAATTGTTGAGTCAGAGTTAGGAGCAAAATTATTCTTCTCATTTATAGCTAGTCGAGTTCTAAATTAAACTTTTCTCATTTATTCGTGATATCTTACTTTTTGCAAAATTGGTATTTCGTATTTTTTCGTTTTTGGGTTAGAACAGAAAGTTTCAGTACAGAATTTTATCAAAAATAACCAATAGGTTTTGTAATATGAGGTAAAGCTCTGAAAGTTTCAATAATAAGTGTCTGCTATTCCCGAATTATACGTTCGTAATACAAATTTATTATGAAAGTCCTTAAAATAAACTTATTAATAAATATCAATAGTTCCTAGAACGACTTCGCAAGGTCTCGAAAACTATTTTTCGGGACCGATGAACTTGAGATAATACCCTTTCAAATTATTGAATGATTGACTTGTAATAAGAAGCTTGTCGTCCATAATACTTGGTGCTCGACAAATTGGACCACCCGCTATGAATAATTATTTCTATCAACTGTTTTTCCTGTCAGTTTGTAGATTCAACATAGGAGAAATGATTATAAATTAGCGTTGTCAGTATGTAACAGTTTCCCAAAGCTCATAGGTACAACAAACACTAAATCACCGTGACACTTTTATGATAGGGATCTTATCGAATATTTTATATAAAGACACTTTTATATCTATATTTCAAATTAACAAAATATTTGTGTTTATTTGAATAAATCACTCAAAGTTAACGATCGCCGACAGTCCGGTAATTTTTATAGGCGTTAGCGCAATAAAGCATTGGACGAGTGTCTAGCCATAAATTTCAGCAGTTAGGTGCCTGTCGATTCAAATTCGGGTATATTTGAACATTAAAATAATCGAACAATTTTTACGATTATTTATATTATGTACTTACCTTGATTTTGTATATTTCAGTTGAGGAAATGTGAATTATACTGGCACATGAATACATTTGCTAACATGTTCGGAGAATTTCAAGTCTTTGTTTGTCCCAATTTTTCACAATATTTTTAAAAGGTGAAATTAAGTTGTCTATTTCAATCTTTTTTATTATTAGTTATTAGAGACCTATATTGATCATTCCCAAAGAAAATGAGTTGCGATTTGTATGGATTGATAAGGAGAATATGACTTTTATAAGGATTTATAACTTTTTTCAGGTTATTATTAATCATCACAAGTGTCTGTGTTTTTTTTTTTAAATCTGGGTATCGTCAGCATATGGATGGAATTTACAGTGGTCTGATTCAGAAAATATATCTGCTGTATATAGAATAAATAAAAGTGGGCCCAGTATGGATCCCTGGGGCACTCCTTTAGTAACACTGAGAAACTGAGACTTTGATTCTTCAAGCATACTTTCTGTTTTCTGTCATTGAGGAACTTTCTAAATATCAATAATGCTGTATCGCTGAGAACATTATATTTCAACTTGGAAAGCAGCAGATCGTGATTGATGGTGTCTAAATGTTTTGAGAAATACATCAACAAGAGCACTTACTTTTCTTTCATGATCATTTAAGAGGACTAAATGGTTTTTAATACTTGGATTCAACAAACTATTGCTAGGCCCCTTAAAAAATGTTGGATCCCATTGACATTATTTTCTGTTCTTTGTTTTCTCTAGTAGACTAGTATAGATGGTTTCTATTATATTGGCCATATTCTCACATATAATAATAATAATAATAATAATAATAATAATAATAATAATAATAATAATAATAATAATAATAATAATAATAATAATAATAATAATAATAATAATAATAATAATAATAATAATAATAATAATAATAATAATAATAATAATAATAATAATAATAATAATAATAATAATAATAATAATAATAACAATAATAATAATAATAATAATAATAATAATAATAATAATAATAATAATAATAATAATAATAATAAGTTTATTTGCATAAAAATTTAGAACAATGAGTTTGCATTTGTGAATTTTGCAGATAAACATGAATAAGTCACAGAAGTGTACAGCAGTTTGAACTGTTATACTACTTGTGCGTGACTTTGATTATGAATTCAATACGATAATGCATACAATTAAATTATTTTAAAAACATTCAACATTACGATAATAAATACAATTAAATAATTTTAAACACATCCAACATCAATATATCATAAACATTTGTATAAATGAAGGTTAAAATTGAAATAATGACAGTTAAATCATTTTGGATACATGCAGCATCAATATCATAAAACCGTATACCTACTTAAAATTTTGGATAGAAATATAAGGACTAAAATTGTTAAGACACATTCACAAGTTAAAAACAATTGAAATATACGAGAGATTATTATAACAGCTGCTAAAAAGCTGTAATATGTATTGTAAAACTACTGTCCTATGTAGATGTCAAACAAATAGTATAGGTTTAATTATAATTCTTATTCAGTGTAAGTCCTATTAGAAATGAAAAGAAATGATTGTCTTGATATTCATTTTCATTATCAGATCTTCATATGTTGATTCACAATATCATGGAAGAATTATCTTTCAGTTTTCGTAATCCACCTTTTAGCCTTTTTCTTGAAACTGATCTTGTTATTAATATCTGCATTTCTTTGACCTATAGTTTTGTTACAGGCTGATACTATCACCGTATTATTTCTTTTTCTCGTATTGTAGTTATGACTAGAAGAATATTTCCTTTTTTAATATTATTTAGTATACTCATACAGAATAGTTCTCTTATGTCAAGAAAATTTGATTCTCTGAACAATTCATCGCTTAGATAGTTACGTGGCTTTTGATATATTATTTTAATGATGTATTTGTGTACCGTATTCAGATTCTCCAAGTGGTTATCGTATGCTGATAAAAATCGATTAAAATCATCCATCTTTTTTGTTATCGAAGATAATAAAATGAAATTTGGAGGATTTGTATACCAGGTGTCCACAGCCTCATATAACTCTTTTGTTTATGAAGAAAATTGACTGAAATTTTGATGATCTACATAAGACATTAAACTGCGTTTTTTAACAACTCAAGTTAATGTAACTTCCGGTTTCAACTCTTTTGTCACTTTTTGTAACAACTATTTTCTAATTTTGATTTAAATTTTTTAATGTAGTGCTATGGATACATTCGAATAACTTATTGCAGCAGAAAAATACGACATTACTATTTATGGTCAGAATGTATGCGTTATTTAATTTTTGAATTGAAATTACTAAAATTTTTCAATTGGCATCGTGGGAGCTTATCGGGTTACGATAAAAAATCATTTTATTCCGATTAATTTGATAACACACACGAATAGGTTTTAAACAATCTTCCGTTAAAAATAAAGCTACGTTAGGTCGTTCTCTAAATGAATAATACTTTGGTAATAAGATTTAAATACGTAACCAGTAATAAACAAAACTGATGAAACAAAATCATTGAAGAGGTCGACGTTTCATTTTGGCTCGCTTCTTCAAAATTAAATTAGACGATTAGATAATATTCATACGAGGAGGTCCATTATTACTGTTTGGAGTAATGGTGGATCAATGATTTTTTTCATCAGTTGTGTTGATGGTAGGTTACTAGAAGAATTTAAATATTATTTTAATCTCAAAACATGCGGTTATTAGAAAAGACTTGATTTAATCTTTTTATGTTATTTTGACGAAGTTTGTTTGAAACCTAATAGTGTAATTGTAATAAAATGCAATTTTTTCCTAACACTACGAGCCACCATGTTGCCATTAGAAAAAAATAGTAATACAAATTTAAAATTTAAATTTTACGCAGCAAACACATTTTGACAGAAAACATTAAAGTTCTATTCTTTCCAAAAGTTCAAGACTGAAATTAATTATTCATACGTTTCAACGGAAAATAAGTTCCTAAATAAAAAGAATGGTTATAAAAAGTTGTAGAACATAATTGTTTTCAGGATGGAATATGGAGACAATAGAAGTATACCAGATGTCCAATTTAAAACTCGAAAGATTAGGTCACTTCCGGTGAGTCACTTTTCAAAAAAATGCAGTATTAAGTACTTTACAGATCCTCCAAATTTCATTTCATTATCATCAAAAACAAAAAAGTTATAGGAACGCTCACCCGTTATATAAAAATATTGATTTTTCCTTGTTACCATTCATCACATTGCTGGCTAGACTAATAATGGTTTACAGTGTGTCCCAAATATATTTTTTTATGCAAATTGGTGCTTCACAAAATGCTTGATCGAAAAGTCGTGTTTGATTAGGTACATCTAATTTTCAAAATAGAGAATAAGAAATAATTTAATAAAAATAAGAGTAGTCTCTCTGATATTCAAAATCTAATTGGTTCATTAGGTGGCAATGATTAATTTCTTTCACCCATTATGTGTTTCTCGATATGGATCAATTTTATCTCTGGACATAATAGGCTTTTCCTTTCCTCGGAAAGAAAATAAAAAAAAAAGATTTTCTAATCAAATTCCAAAGAGTTTGATTGATCCATTGTATCTTTTACCTATATTCCATCTGCTTAATTTGAAAATGCTATATTGTTCAGTGAGAAATTTAATATAGCAGATTTCGCATTTTATTCTGAAAAATTAATTTTGATATACTATCATAACTTTTTCCTAACATAAATGAATCGACATCATTCAATAAATATTTCTACGTTCTCACATGTCATTGGTAAACAGAAATCGAAACGGTACTGAACTTTAAATTTCGTATAGGCTTCCACTACTCAAGAGTATCAAGAACCATTTTCAAACATCGTTTACCTAAAAAGGGATCTTATGGTACTTTAGATATCAAACAATGGTTTATTTATCTTGTGAACCGTTGAAGATCATCGAACAAGTACCTGTCAGAGATCCAGTTGGAGTGCTAAACAAACAAACAGGGTGATATAACGAATATTGTTTTGGGGTGGTCTGAAATAGCTTGGAAGTAGATGGAATTATAGCAGAAAACAGGCTTCATAATTAGTTTTCTTGAAGACATAGGAACATAGGGATTGGGGTTCTTATTCATCGAAGATATTTTCCAACTTTCTATGTTCATAGATTGAAACCGAGAGATCCCGATAATCGCTTGGATTTATGTTTCCGGTTTCAGTCTATGATGGTAGTTAATGGACAGTTTTCTAAAAAAAATCACATCAAGTGGGGTAGTCAGCAAGCAGAATTACAGGAGGTTGGTAGATGATAATCCCCTATTCAGAATAGGTACAATGTCGAAATAAATATAACTTCAAAGTTAACATTTGGTGCGGAATTCTTAATGACATTATTGTTGGACCAGTATTTTTCAGGCAACCACTGAGTTCTGCAAGATACCTGCAGACATTTCTCTCCAATTATTCAGATGATTTTCCTCTGGATATGAGATATGTATTTATTTATTTATTTATAAGGCTTTCCAACAGGATGTATAACACATCACCAATAACAGGAAAGCACATAATTACAGATGTATCAAGAGTATATTACAAGTGAGTACTTAAATCTAAATATAAGAAAAAGAAAATAGTGAGAGAGCAGAGGCGATTCTGAAGTGATTGATTCGACAAATTAGATCAAAATTAGGTCAAAACTCTTACAGCAGATTTTCTAACATCATACAGGGAGGAGCAGAATATATCTATATGTCGAAACATATTATAATTTTTTTGTAACATGGGAATTGGAGAATGACTAGTGACGTTGGAATGATAAGTTGGAACATAGAAAAGAGTGTCTATGCGTGTAACATATTTCCTTACACTAAAACATAATTTTTTAAAGAAGATAATCACAGCTTATAATATTATTGACAAGTTTGAAGAGAAAAATTATATAGGAAACATCGCTTAATTTTAGTAAGTTATAATGGTGAAGACAAAAGTAATAAGATAGGTAATGTAACTGCCTACCGAAACGATAGTTCAGGTGGTTTATAAAGTTAATTTGGATTATTTCAATACGATTGATGTACTTCTGATAGAACGGATTCCATACTATAGAGTTATATTCTAGATAGCTCCGCACAAGTGAGTTATATAGAATTATCAGTGTCTTAGCCTCTTTGAAAGATTTGGAAACTCTCAGAAGGGATCCTAAATTTCTATTCGCCCTCTTAACTATAGTTTCGATATGCAAATCAAATTTTAAATGAGAGTCAATAATTACCCCTAGATCTCTCACATGTTGAACATTCTCTAACTGATTCTGGTCAATACTGTATCCAAATTCAATCTTTGTTTTCAAGCGACAAAATGATATGTGTTGACATTTTTTTATATTTAAGAATAGCTTATATTCTTTACAAACATCAGAAACTCTATCAATATCAGATTGCAACTCGATACAGTCAGCGAAAGATGAAATTGGTTTATAAAATTTCATGTCGTCTGCGTAGAGAGCGAAATTTGAGTAACGAAAACAGCTACCAATTTCATTGATGAAAATTGAGAATAACAAGGGCCCCAGATGGGAGCCTTGAGGAACACCGGATGTGATACCAGTTGAGGAGGAGGAGCAACCATTGAATTTCACGAATTGTATTCTATTATGTAGGTAAGATTTTGTCCATTCGATCAAATTGCCGTGGACACCGACATTCTCTAACCGGTTTATTAATGTAGGATGATGGACTTTGTCAAAGGCTTTAGAGAAGTCGGTGTACACGGCATCCACCTGTCATCAAGAGCTTCAGAGATATCTTGAACATATGGTAATAAATTCGTAGTTGATGACCTGCCCTTATAGAATCCATGTTGTTCTGAACAAAGCACATTTTTAAATAGAAAAAATGACTCTGTAATCACGGATTCTAGAAGTTTACCAGGCAATGATAACAATGAAATTGGCCGATAATTTGAAACTTCATTTCGGGATCCACTTTTATGTATTAGGTACTCCCAACAAGACGGTGTAACGGTTCATTCTAAGCTAGAAGTGAGAAGGTGGTTGAATGGAACATTTCCAATTCCGCCGGACCTCACTCCTTTGGATTTTTTTCAGAACATCTCAAACAGAAGGTTCACTCAAGACGACCATTTGAAATAAAACATCATTTGAAGAATACTATAGGGATTTCATTCGAGGAATAACTCGTCTGATTCTAAGAAATGTTCACGATGTAATGCACCATAATGCAGTGTATTGTGAAAGCAGGACTCCATATAGAATGAAGCATAGAGCATATTTTTTTTCAAAAAAAATGTTATTTGTATTGTGAAAATAAATTAATTTTCATTTAGCCAGGAATCACACTGATCGACCAGGACCGACCGTCCGCGACCGTCCACCTACTACCAAAAATTGATTGATCAATGAAAACTTTCAAACTCACACTGATCGACCATCTACGACCGACTGCCAGAATAATTTTGTAAATCTGACATTGATCTGACATTCAAAAGGTTGTGTCAATTTTCTATTTATTTAAAGAAAAAAGGTTCAAAATCATAATTTCAATGCTTTTGTTGTAAATAATGAGTAGGAGTGATAGTGAAGAAGGAAGAATTATGATAGTGTATGATTTTTATTAACGATTAATAACGTAAAGTAAAAAAGTGTGTGGCAATAGGGAACTTTATTAATATCGGGAACAAGAAGGTGAATTTTGAACCAATTATCCCAAATTACTAAAAGATCAATACAGTTCCAAACTACCTACTATTGAATGTCCATAAATTACACCAACGGAAATTCCCAATCAAACAAAGGCCAATTTTTTATTTGCTGGGCATTACTTCCCGATGGAGCACCAAGGAATGTCTCCTTTTTCTATATCCAGCACGTTAATTCTTTAACTATAAAAATATGTAAGTTACTATTAGTTGAACAATATGATACTTAACAATTATTCTCTTGCGTTAATAAATTCCTTCAATGACTTCTGTATTGCTGTAATTAGGATTACTCTGATTTAACGTGGCTCCTCACCGCTCTTATTAAAATATTCATCTCTGCGGCGATTCACACGGTTCCTGTATTGTTCCGCTGCTTTAAAAACATTAAAAATTTGGATGTACTATAAATTCTAAATATAGTACTCACGAATAATATTAAAATTTTCGTTTAGGTGAAAAACTGTTGAAAGTTTATCACGAACATGTGTCCAAATGAAAATTTTGCGTATGGACATTGCATCACAGTAGTCTGACGCCGACCAAAATTTCCAGCAGGTTGAAATTTCAAACATGGTCTTTGAAAACCGGTCGTGGACGGTCGAGAATGGTCAAACAGTGTGAGTTGTGCGATAAGAATATTCGTGTTGGAAATTTTGGTCGTTGGTGGACGGTCGCGGATGGTCGGTCCTGGTCGATCAGTGTGATTCCTGGCTAAGGCATCATTATGCGAAATACTGTCACTTATTTCAATTATGATAGAAGCGGGGAAGGTGAGAACATCCAGAGAATGATCATATCTATACTCCAGTTCCAAAATTGTAGATAGTGACTCATCGTCAGTTTACGTGGTTTCAGCGTGCGGAATGCACGTAAACTGACGATGAGTCACTATATATAATTTTGTAACTGGGCTATAACAATATACCATCCGTCTACTACTATTCCTCACGTCGCGTCGTACTAAGCAATGAGGAGAAAATGGGAACAAATGTTAAAAAATGAAATTGGCCTTTTATTTTTTATAACAAGAATTTCTAGATCAACAATATTTTCCTTTGACTTTTACTTCTACCGTGAGAAATAAAGTGATGGGATCATATTATTTTGAAAATAAAGTATGCTTTTCAATCTCCCTCATATGGGATAATAGGAAATTCAATTTTGGTGTTCGTGATATAGGTTTGGGAAGGAGCAAAGTTTTGCAATAGAAATGATGTTTTTTGACAAATCAATAATAAAAAAGTTTTCCATCTGCTGCAAAGTTTATGTCGTACACTGCTGTAGCTTCGAGAGTGTAGGTACTACATGCTTTCTTGGCTGTAGTGCCTGACGATTCACAATAAAACACATGAAATGAATTCAGTATTGACATGAAATACTGTACGTACAATGCAGTTGAGCTGAATATTCGAAATTGATGCGAAAGGAAGTCATTTCTAGTGCTGAAAGTCTGCATAACTTTCTCACATTCGATTGAAGGAGTTAAGTTCATCGAATGAATATAACATAACTTAATAACTCATTTTCAATGACAGTTTATCAGTGTTGTGGCAGTCAAGCATCTGCCATTTTATTTTTATTTTTTCTTTATGAACGAGTTCATATTTCTCTTCCAAAGCTAACTATATATCTCTACAGTCACATGATACATCAGTTTCGAGTTCTCAAGTGGTTCCATCAATAAAAATAGAAAAAAATACAGCGCTTGCAATTTACTAATTGAACGTATCTGATTAAATTGAAGAAAATTGCGATAAATTGCATTCTTCCACCTATTTAGGAGCATATTATTTAAGTTATGAAAATGGTTATTTATTAATCAGCAATGGCCATAATTGGTGTTGAAACCTACTTCATCAAGAAGCCGCAAGAACCCAGCAACGATTATATGTTGCTGATGTTCGATATAGATGGCATATTCAATTGGAGAACTAGTTTATAATAATTGCTCCGTTTGAAGTAAGGTGTACCAACAAATTGCTGATATTATTGATTGATTATGTTGTTGAGAGGAGAAGAAAACTCGGTTAACGTCTGTCTATTTGGATAATGAGTTTACATCTGGTCAATAAGATGTGACAACTATTTTGATTGCGCCTGATAGGATATCACTAAGATTGAAAAAGTACAGAAAATATACGCGTGGTATGCCCGTAGATTTCGTGTCTCAACGACTGCGGGTATGATTATATTTATTATTAACATAGCACATACTGGGTTATCAATAACATCATTGACAATTGTGAGAATTGAGTTCTGATCAGCGAGTGAGTGCATTTTGCATTTCGAATGTAAGAAATTGAATAGGAAGTGAACGCTGTGAGCAGTTTTGGAAAAAGACAGTTAGTATGACTCTATGAGAACAAATTATAAATGAGGATCCTATACAAATAGCTATCTAATAGATAACAACCAGTCTTCTGGCTTATACCGTGACGACTTCTTGATGATGAGAGAAAATTCATTCAAAACACGGAAGAATAGCAGATTTTGGGAAACATTCCAGTTGCCTAAAATAAATGACATTAAACCTGATGAGCATTAAACAAACGAAACTAAATTGATAACTAAAAGAACAGGAACAGTTTGGGTAAATAAGAAATTTTTTAAAATCCTTTGGAAACTATCAGCTTATTCCGTTGGTAACAGACAAAACTGACTGGTTGCATGAATAGGCCTTTAGCTGGGTGTACGGTGACTATAGATAGATAACATGCCTTATTGTGTGAAGGAATACCTAATTGACAAAGCTTTGTCTTTGTCTACAATATAGACATAAGTGTTAGTGTCTTCACAAAAAAACATACATACACGCACAATAAAATATGCTGCCAAATTTTGAAGTATCACAATCGATAAAACACGAAATAAAATGAATTACAGACATAAAATATATGGCACTAAAATACACTTCTTGAGTTTACAAGGTGAGGTTTGCAAATTTTCACTACGAGGTTTCATTTCCGAGCAACATAACATAATGGTATGTCATAAATATAGTTGCATGTCAGAAAGAAATACAAATTATTGAAAGTTTACTGCAGTTACAATACAAAAGTTAATTAAATAAATGGTTTTTAAATTTGTGTAAAAATGTAAGGAAAATGTTAAATATTCTTTTCCATGTCAAATGTCGAGAAGATGAGGAAATGTAGTTGAATAATTACCCTGAAAAATTACAGTTGAAAAAAAAATATTTGGAAGAATGGTTGGAGTATGGAGTATATTGGAGTATGGCTCATTAAAAAAAACAATTATTTATGGGAATAAACCCTACCATCCATTAGAAAAATTGAAAAAAGTTATTGGTACGCCAAAATCTAAAGCACATTTTATTTTGCTTAACAAATAGCACCCGTCGAAATTTCGAATCTGCCAAAGACAGGACTATTTCACTTTTGCAAACTTCGTATGTTTGAGTCAGCAATGTTTTCATTTTTCCAGTCTACTCCAGGGGCGTATCCAGAACGTTTCTTAGAGGGGGCAATTACTTAGAGTTGAACTTTAAAGTGACCGAAAAAGAGATGATGACCTATTCTTTCTTTATATAGCACATAAAGCTAAATTCACAATGTCAACGTAAAAATATTAAAATATACATACAATACGATACAATTACAGTCACAAATATAACATAACTCAATCTAGGACTACAGTAAAAATGGATTCATATGCTAGCTCTCCCTTATCGCGGAAAGCACAAATTTTTGACGCGCACACTGTTCATCTGAGATAACTGTCATAGCTGCTTTCCGAACTGAAAACAATTTTGGAATCGAAAAAGAAATGGGGATTATGTACCGAATATCTCATCAGAAGAAACAAGCGAAAATGAGATTTTTAAATGAGAAACCTTGTATATTTTCCCTTTTCCTTGTTTCAATATGACATTCAGAAAACAACCATTATTCACTTGTCACTTTTGTTAACCAAATATATATTCTCTCAATTTTAAATAAATCTATCAATCTAGATGGCTATGGATACCTTCAAATCGCTTATTTGAGTAGTAAAATTTTCGGAAAAATACAACTTTACTGTTTTCGGTCAAAATGTTGCATCAATGTAAATCACAATTTTTGTTGAAATGTCACATGGTGGCTCGTAGGTGAGACAAAAAGGGCATTTCATTTCGATTAATTTGATACCTCACACAAACTTTCTCTTACTGGAGCGGAATTTGAAATAAAATTCCACCCAACTGGAGCAACAATTTTTCAGGGTTGATTTATTTGATATTTCATGTTAATTGGTTTCGAAAGGTCGAAGTCAGTAAATATTTCATCACAGTACACATGTTTTTTGCAAAAAATAGTGGTTTACTTTTTGTACCTCTGCCCCATATGCATAAATAATCACTGAAACTAAATATTATGTTGAGAAAAATCTAAATACTAACAGATTCTCATGAAAGTAAAGACCTGCAGAAATCAGTTATGGTAAGATTGAAATAAGTTCCCCAAACAAATGGGTACTTTGCAAGTGCTGCATATCCTGTCCAAAAACCAAATATTTCATGGAATTTGTATTAACTGGAGCGGTGGTACAAATACTGAACCAGATGATAACAATGTCTCGTTTACCTATTCAGAATGGGTATTCGATATGGCGACAGTGGTTCAAAATATGTGCGGCTGCAACAGTGGATGAATAATTTTGAAATGGTGGTCTGAATTCAGATGGGTGGAAATTTTGGTGGTTTACTTTGTGTACCACCTCCAAAGTAAGAGTTAAATGCATAGAGTAGCCAACACAACTGACAAAAAATTCATTGTCATGAAGAAAAAAGTACATGTCGACATTTCATTTTACTCGTCATTGTTGTATTCGTCATTGTTCAAAGAATATATGAATAATGATATTTTGGAACAACGAAATTAGATTTTGCATTAATGATTTCGTTTCATCAGTTACGTTAGTCACAGATTACTAGATTTATTTAAATATTTTTTTAATCTCAAACCGTCCTAAGAAAGATCTAACATATGCTCTTTTCAGGTTTTTTGAAGTTCGTTTGAAAACTAATAGTGCGTTGTATCAAATTAATTGTAATAAAACGCTCTTTTTTCCTAACCTGTCGAGCCTACATGTTGCCATCTGAAAAAAATGAGTTATACAAATTTTGATGCATTTTGACTGAAAACGGTAAAGAGGTATTTTTTTAAAGTTTGATTGATTGAAATTAGCGATTTGAACGAATCCACCCCTGTTGATTGAAAAATCAATGCAATAAAAAAAATTGATTACAAAAAGTGTCAAGCTCATTTTTCGTAGACCTGTTGTGCCAGGTTCTTGGCATCAGGAGATAGTGTGGTTTCTATAATGACTATAATTTTAGAATTGGTATAAGTACCACTTCCAATATTATTAGAAAAACTTACAATGATTCGGAATTCTAGAAAATTCTCGGTAATTCCAATGGGAAAGCATTTCAACATCAAATAAATATTTTACTCTCCTTGGTTTTCAAACTTCCAAAAAAAATGTAAGGAATATTTTATTCTTCAAAATTTTCAAATCCTTTTCAAAGTTACATCAATGTTTACCCCGTGGAAGGTTATGTAGCAACGCGCAAAACTATCATGAAACGAGAAGCGTAGGCAACATATCGCTATGTTTTGATTTTTAAAATTTTGATCTTGAAAAGCGCTCACTATGTCCACTGCCAATCAAGAGGATATGCGCAATATGCGAAAACGCTAGAAGCTTGTATATTTCACTCTCATGGGAGCGGGGCCATTGCCCATATTGCCTCCCCCACCCTTGGATTCGCCCCTGGTAGAATCCTGATCCTGAAGTTTCACCACTTTTTTCTTTCATCCGTTTCCGCATTAGTAGTTATATGTTTTTTCCATCTGATTTATTACCTTTTCACTTTAATCTCTTCTCTAGGTGGAATTGAAGTCAATACAAGCATTTTGAGCATTACTCAAACTTCAGTAATAGTTATTTATTGTATAAGTGTTTTAGATATCATTTTATTCGCGCAAGAATGTTTAAACGCGAGAGCAAGCTCGAGAGTTTAAATTTCTTAAGCAAATGTATCTAAAACACGCATGCAATACAACGTTTTATTCACAATCACATTCATTTAGAATCAGAATCGCGGAAATTTTTCATCACAAAATGATTTGACGTTTTGTTCTAACAGCGGCTGTCACCTCCTCAAAAATCATTGAAATAACATACAAAAATATCGGGAGGTGTTGAATGGTTCCTATGTATTTTCGATTGTTTATCGACTCCATTTGTAAAAATTTGTGAAGTTGGTGAAAATCAGTAAGTAATATGTGACTGATATTCAAGGTTGTATTTTTCATTATTCCACTAGTGGAATAAAGTAATTTCATTATTCCACTAGTGGATAAAGTGGTACTTTATACGGTTTATAAGTGTGGATAAAACTTCAATTATAAGGTGATTGTGGATAAAAACTTAAAGAAACAGTTAGTACTGCAGGTGATGGTAGTCAGGTGACAACCAGTACTGAAATTATTCATCTCAAATATTTTCACAAGAATAATTTGAAGTGCTCACTTCATCAGTAAAGGATTACAATCAAAAGTTGTCATTCGATTCGTGCCTTTGCAATAGGGAATATGCAAGTGATTTAAATTTACTTGATTTTTCCACCTCCAAAACTTTATTGTCTTGACATTACACCTAAACTATTAGTTTATCATTTAGTTTGTATTTAACTCCATAAAACTTTAATCAAAAAGTGCATAATAAGCGCGCGGAATTCAAATTTGCGAAACGCTTCACCATTGGTCGAAACGAAGAATGACGTCACATGGCACGTTATGAAATTTATCTCTGTTGATATTCATACTGTGCTAGTCGTCTTTCATTGAAAATTTGTATTTATTTATATAATTGTAGTGTTTTCCATTACATAGTGCGATTTTGGTCTAGTGACAATTGTAAATTATCAAGAGCAACGACTGAAAGTGGTTTTGTCAAAGCACAATCCGACAATACCTGAACTGATAAGTAGTAATAGTTCATCAAATGATAGTTTTCCTTTTATAATTTAGGTGAGGCAGGTATAAACAGAGTTATCTCCCGCTTCATATAGGAACAAAACATTTATGCATACAAAACTTACTTCGGATCAATTCACATCATGTTAACTATCGAAATACAATATACTCACATTGAAATGATCTTCACAACAATGTAAATGTGATATTGGAGATACTTCGCCTCTTCTCATAACCTTATACCATTGTTTACGTATTTTCGCATCTCTTGGAACAGAAAAAAATACTTTATTTGGTGTTCTTATAATTGTGTTTTGGCATTCCGGTACTAGACAATACCTATAAAATGGTTTTTTAGCATTTTCCATTATCGTAATAGCGATTAAAACTGCAAATCCCTAACCTAATCAATAACTGTCAATAGTGTCAATGGCCATAACTATAGAAAGGCTTGTTCGGTGAAGACTGCTCTGGTCGATCGAGATCACCTTCACATATGTTCATCTCTCTCTAACACTTGTACTGCATTTGTCTTACTATTTTATAAAATATCAACTTCAAGCAAGTAGAGCAATCAGAGTACGTCTCAACGAACGACACTGAAGAAGAACAACACAGCGCGCGAAAATGGAGGCGTTCAAATAGGTCAAATTCATTCGGTATTTTATATATTATTTTAAAAATTAATTCCAAGACTTTCAACAGTATTTACATTTTTTACTATGTTGTAACGAAGTAATAAATTGATTAAACAAATAACAAAAATTATGCATATTCCTTATTGTGTTAGATGAACATTCCCCACTCTACTTGACTGACCTATCAGGAAAATTCAATTTATAACGTTACATATAAGGTTGTAACTCCCTTCTCAATTCCACCAATACATCAGTCATACACCATTATCTTCATCTGTTCATAGAAGTAATTGGTTACAATAAATACGTAATGTAAATAATGGAGAGTGATTAATTCCAGCATGCTGGACATGGTATTCGTTGGCAAAAATAAATGAAAAGAATCCACAATAACTTTGCAAATATGCCTGTGTGTCTTGCCATCGGCGACAATTCTCCATAATATACGGGTAATTCATGAACAGTCGTAAAGCGACACGTTATCATATTTGATTGCAATTAGCTGGTTTCGTTAGACAGTCAGCCATATAATCAGTGAAATATTTCAAGTTTCTTCCAGTTGATCATCTTTTCCATGGCTAAATACCGAGGTGATGACCTTTTTCTAAAGTACTTGTGCGAAAGTGTTGAGACGAACGCATTTGTATCGGGTTCATGCACAAACTTCCACCTGAAAGACTGACTAATCTGCGTGATATATCACCAGTCCAATTTTCTATATTTTAACTCTTTCACTGCCGCGCCGGTCCCTTGGGACAAGCACCTCTTTTGAACGATTAAATCACACCATAAATCGATTACTGAACGTATTTTGATGCCTACCCAGAACCAGCACGGTGAAAGAAAATGGGCATTATTTTTGGTTTTGTAATGAAAGAAATTTTAGGGGGTGTAGCACAATTTTTTTTGTTCTAAGAAAGACAAACATTTAGTCCAATGAATTTCATTTATACTGAAATGAAACTTGTTTACAAAGGTAAAAATCATCAAAACTATATGCTCTTTACCTTTGTGCAGCTCATTGAAAAAATCCAGACATAAGTACGGGTTATAGACAAGGTTGTTACAGAATGTGTGTACTTGCAATATCTGTTCTTTTGGTAGCAAAAAACACCGCAAAATCCTCATGAAATTTCGGTACCCGTGGATTTTCATCAATTTCTGTGATCCTCAACCAATGTAACTATTACGCCAACACCAAAAAAATAATGCTCAGAATAGACTATTAATTTTTTAAAGCGGAAACGACATATTCACTTATTCTACTGTAGCTAATGATGCATGATTGTGTAATTTTATGAAAAATTAACCTAACCCCTTCCCCTCTTCCTACAACTCTTATTAGGAAAGGCAAACAAATTATTCTTTGAGTACTTTTAAATGCATCTTTGGATGTTTAAATATTCTCTAATTAAGAAAATAGCTCTTGTTATGAATATCCCCTCCCTCCCAGAGAGGCATTTAACAAAAAATTGTCGGAGGGTGTTTCTGAATTTTTATTATGACGTAGTTCAAGTTATTTCGAATAGAAATTAATTGGGTCACAAACCCCAAAAATTATTGTTGAATGATCTTGCCATTTTTTATAAAAGAAATTCTTAAACCTCTCCCTACCAACCTCTATTTTGAAACATAGAAAAAATTTATTCTCGTTTACTTGTAAATGCATCATCAAAATAAAATGAATATTTCAATCAGCTTAAATTAGAGAAACCGTGTACTTGTTCAATTGTACTGCTCCACTCCAAAAATAAATTTCGTGGATTTCGCTGACTTCTTAATATTGTTATTTTTGGTATGAATTGATTGGGCGACAATCTTGAATTTTAACAAAAATTATACATCAACAATTCGAATTTGGGGTGGTGCCTGATTTGGATTAATTTGAGCAGGCCTGTTGGCGGCACTTTACTCAATAGTTAATTTAGATTATCGGCTTTCTTCCGCTTAGCCGCACGCCACTGGTAATAATCGATATGCGCGAATTTAGTTTAATAGAATGCACCAACGCTTATTGTAGTGTGATCGCCAAATGATGTTGGCAATACTGTAAGTGTTCTACGTGTTCATGCCCGTGACATGACAAGTGACAAGTGAAGGACGGGGTTCCCGCGTTTTTATGACATGGACAATAATTAGAGATAAGTAATTTAAGTTGGATGTTGTACGTCATGCTAAGAGTCTCTACTCTAAATAATGTAACTGAGACTCTAGCTCCATGAAATCATAACATGTATAAAGTGTAAATATATCTTTATATAGTAGTGCTGGGTTTACGTATAAAACAATCCCAAAACATAACAGAAAACACTACATGGCGCAGTCTTCAATATGGATCTAAAACCACCACGATTTAATGTTAGTGATGCACAATCCGCCAATGCATGGGGAAAATTCTTGCAAGCATTCTTGCAGGACTAGAGGCTAATGACAAAAGGAAGTGCAGTCTACTTCTACATTGCATGGGGTCAGAGGGCATTGACCTCTACAACACTTTCGAGTTGAAATCAGCAGAAATTGACAATTTCCAGCTTCTGGTCGAGAAATTCAATGGCTATTTTTTGCCAAAAGTAAATGTAACGTATGAGAGACATAAGTTTTTTACTGGAATCAACGTCCAGGAGAATGCTTCGATGCTTATGTCACAGAACTGAAGTCATTAGCTTCCACATGTGAGTTTGAAAAATTAAAAGAGTCTTTGATCAAAGACAGGACAGTCTGTTGTATCGAAAGCAACCAGCTGAGAGAAAAATTACTCAGTGAACCTAAGTTAAATTTGAACAAATGTATCGATATCTGCAGATCTTCATTATCAATGAGATGCCAGTTGAAAACCTTAACTGGAGAAGTTCAAATAAATAAAATAAATAAAGTCGTGGAGACAAAATCAACACAAAATAAAGGGAAAAGGTTACTTCAAAGAAAAAGCCAGAACCCAGACCAGGATTATAAAAGCAAAATAATCAAAAATTGCTACCGCTGTGGAAAGGATCACAAAATAAATGAGTGTCCTGCGTATGGAGTTGAATGTCATAAATGCAAGAAGAAAAATCATTAAAGCAGTAAGTGCAGATTCAGAGAGATCAAACAAGTACAAGAGGAAACTCCACAGGGTGAAGATGCCGACGAAGATGATACCCTCTTCATTGAAACAGTAAATAGAAAAATTTCACAAGAAGAAGATTGGTGCGAAACCCTACAAGTCTGTGAAAGTCCAAAAGTGTTCTTGAAATTCAAGTTGGACACTGGAGCGCAGGCCAGTATAATTCCTCAACATTTATTCAATAAAATTCCAAATGCTAATTTACAAAGATCACAGTGGAAACTTTTAAATTATAATGGTTCTAAGATAAATAACCTTGGCATGTGCAATTTAGTTTGTCAAGTGCGAGGTAGGCTAGGAAAATATAATTTAGATTTCCAAGTTGTTGACACAGAGTCTAATAGTTCTCCAGCTGTGTTAGGCCTTGAAGCTTGCCAGCAATTAAAATTAATAAGTAGACTCAATGAAATGAAAACTGAGAAATGTTTAGATGAGTTTAAAGATGTATTTGATGGAATTGGATGTCTCAAAAATGTTGAGCATAAAATAATAATTAAAGATGATGCAGTTCCAGTCATGTTCAATGCGAGAAAAATTCCACATTCTGTGAAAGATGAGGTTAAATTAGAACTAAATAAATTAGAAAAATTAGAAATAATTGAGAAAATCAGTGAACCAACTGACTGGGTGCATCCCATGGTTATTGTTAGAAAACCCAGTGGTAAAATAAGAATTTGCCTAGATCCTAGGAAATTAAATAAAGTAATCAAAAGAGAATACTTTCAAATGCCTACAGTGGAAGAAATGTTGGCTGAGCTTTCCGAAGCCACTGTATTTAGTATTTTAGATGCCAATATGGGTTTCTACCAAATACCATTGGATGCTGAAAGCAGTCGACTATGTACTTTTGCTACTCCGTTTGGACGGTATTTGTTTAAGAGGTTACCATTTGGTATATCCTCGGCACCTGAAATTTTCTATAAGAATTTTATAAAATATTTGAAGGAATACCTGGAAATGTATGCTACATAGATGACCTGTTAGTCTATGGCAAAAACAAATCAGAACATGATCATCATTTGAGGCTAGTTCTTGAAAGAGCCAGAGAGGCTAATGTAAAATTTAACAAAAACAAATGTAAATTTAATGTAAGTAAAATAAAATTTGTTGGTCACATTATAACTAGTTCAGGTGTTGAAGTAGATGATGATAAAATTAGAAGTATCATGGCAGTCCCAATTCCTAAATCAAAAAAGGACGTTGAGAAGTTTCTGGGTCTTGTTACGTATGTTTCAAAATTCATACAGGGTATTTCCGAAAAAACCTCAAAGCTGAGAGAATTATTAAATAAAAAGATCGAATTTCAGTGGGATGAAAATCATACTCTTGCATTCAATAAAATAAAAGAAGTTTCAACTACTACTCCAGTATTAAAATTCTATTACCCGAAAAAACAAATAACTGTGTCTGTGGATGCCTCACAAAATGGCTTCGGTGCATGCCTGTTGCAAGACAACCTGCCAGTAATTTATAGTTCAAGAGCTCTGACAGATACAGAAAAGAATTGGGCACAAATAGAAAAAGAGATGGCAGCTGTAGTTTCTGGTTGCACCAGGTTCCATCAATATATTTTCGGTAGGGAAATAACAGTGGAAACCGACCACAAGCCTTTAGTTGCAATTTACAAAAAACCTTTGATGCTTTGCCCACTCAGACTTCAAAGAATGTTATTAAAACTCCAGATTTACGACATCAATTTAGTATACAAAAAAGGCTCAGAATTGATAATTGCTGACTATTTGTCCCGTAATTTTCTGAAGGAATATGAATCTGATGATTTTCACTTAAATGATGTAGAAGCTCATGTTAATTTAATACAGAAAATACTCCCTGTCAGTGATGAGAAATTTAAAACAATTCAGAACGAAACTCAGAAAGACAAAATAGTCAATAAGCTTTTAAAATTTATAAAATCAGGTTGGCCGGATAATAAACAGAACCTAAGTTTGGAGTTACAAAATTTCTGGACTCACAGAGATGAATTGGTTATTGTGAATGATGTAATTTTCAAAGGTAAAAAAGTAGTGGTACCATTTTCTCTTAGGAAAGAAATGCTAGAATTGATACACTATAATCATCTGGGTATAGTTAAATGTCAACTTAGGGCACGACAATGTTTATTTTGGCCCAATATCAATTTAGATATTGAAAAATTTGTTAACAATTGTGAGACATGTTTTAATTTCAGACACTCAAATCCTCAAGAACCCTTAATTTCATCTGACATTCCTAATGATGTGTGGGAATGCGTAGGGGTGGATATATTCCAGTTTCAGGGAAAAAAGTACATCATAGTTATTGACTATTTTTCAAAGTTCATTGAAACCATGCACCTTGTCAAACTCGACAGTATACAAACTATAACTGCACTAAAATCTATCTATCTATCTATCTATCTATCTATCTGATAATGGCACAAACTTTAGTTCAGAACTTTTAAAAAAATTTGTAGACTCTTGGAAAATTAAACATGTTACATCAAGCCCAACTCATGCTCAATCTAATGGCACGGTGGAGCGTAGCATTCAGACCTTCAAGAGTCTAATGAAAAAAGCAGAACATGACGATAAAGATCTGTATCTGAGTTTATTGGAACATAGGACAACACCCATTGATTCCAATATTCCTTCGCCTGCCAGAATGTTATTCAATAGAGAACTGAATACATTACTTCCAAAATTTAATATCTTGAACAATGTTAGTGGCTTGGCCCGTATTAAAGAATCTTTAACAGAGAAACAGATAGGGCAGAAACTTAATTTCGACAAACATTCAGAAAAGAGAAATATAGAATTAGAAAGGGGAGATAAGGTAAGGGTACAGAAACAAAACAAATCATCGTGGCAACCTGGCCAAGTGGTTGACTTTCCAAACAAACCTAGAACTGTTATTGTTAGGTTAGACAATGGGTCAGTTGTTGAGAGAAAAAGAAAATACATAATCAGGGATTCAAATAAAGAGAAAAAACATATTGTAAACTTTTATCATTGCAACACAAATATAAACCCTAGATCAAAAAGAATTGTAAATAATCTGCTAAGATTTCAGGACTATGATTGTTCAGGGTCTATGTAATATAACTTTGTAAATAGTAGGTTATTGTGTAATATAGTAGGTTGATACGCTTTCTTTGTTGTAGTGTGATCGCCAAATGATGTTGGCAACACTGTAAGTGTTCTACGTGTTCATGCCCGTGACATGACAAGTGACAAGTGAAGGACGGGGTTCCCGCGTTTTTATGACATGGACAATAATTAGTAATTAGAGATAAGTAATTTAAGTTGGATGTTGTACGTCATGCTAAGAGTTTCTACTCTAAATAATGTAACTGAGACTCTAGCCCCATGAAATCATAACATGTATAAAGTGTAAATATATCTGTATATAGTAGTGCTGGGTTTTCGTATAAAACAATCCCAAAACATGACAGAAAAAATCCGCTAAAACAATGAAACACATTGTACCGCCAATTAATTTATTTTTGGATAATGTATTATCCTAACCCTAAATCAAGAAATAACTAGAGAAATCCAATGAATTTGAAAAATTTTCCGACAGTTTCAGACGTGGAAAATTATGACCTGAAAAATTGTCGCCAAAATAAAATCGGAAAATCCTTTGAAACATTGAAAAACATCGAATCGTCAAATAACTTAATTTCCAAAAATGGTACCCTTTGCTACCCAAAAGGCTAGAAAGGGAGCGCGTGGGAGTTAGGAAAAATTTTCATTGATTTCGGACGTGGAAAATTGCGACAAAGAAATATCGGTCATAGGAATCGGACCCCTTTCTCAAAAAAATCGAAAAAATTTAATCGAAAATATCCAAAAATAGTGAAAAATATAGTATTGATAAAATATTTAATAAAAAAAATTATTCCACTACTCCCCTGACGAGGGCCAGTTTTTCATGTTCCAGTTAAGCTCCTGATAACTAACTAATAGTTTAGATGGTGAACGACATTATTTAAATGACGTTTGAAGGATCACATTCTAAACTATTAGTTAGTTATCTGGAGCTTAACTGGAACATGAAAAACTGGCCCTGATGAAGGAAAGATACAGAACGCGTACGAATTCTCTGAATCTCAATCTTTTAACAAAATATTTAAATATTTAAATAGTTTTTTATTCTGAACATTTTTTACTATTCATTTCAATACTTTATAAATGAATCATTGTTATTAAAAAGGATTTATATGTTTATTTTGTTTTATTAAGAAAGTATTGCTTTTATGGAATCAACACAGTTATAAAGTTTCGCAATAGATTCATATTTTCAACATATCTTTTTATATTACAAAAAATTTTTTTGCTGAAAAATTCTGGCGAGGAAAGGATTGGGGTTTGCATGTTTCACCTCATCAAAATATTACAACAAAATTAAAACAATATTCATGGGTATAGCCTTTTTCATTGGTGGAACACTCCCACCAAATGCCACTTCTTCAACTCTTCAGCAATTGAGAAAAACAATTTTTTTCTCATTTCTGGAATGGTGTAACTTTTCGAGAACAGTTCTAAGAGCTTTTGTTCACCTAGGAGACCCTCTTCAATTTTTGACAAGAAATCACCACCCTAAAAACTTTGGCAACAACCCATAAAGAAAAAATATATATGCCTAGGTACTTATAACAAACCGCTCATTATGTTTTCAAAGGCATTGACATTAAAAAGAGCAGAATGAAAATATTGAGCAAGGTCAATCAGCTAACAGTTGAAAAAATTCGACAGATTCATTATGAATTTATTCCTTCTCAAAATAAATGAAAAATTCAGTGAAAAAAAGGAAGGAACATGTGGTGTGACTTAAGGGACGGAGTTGGGTTCGTTATTCACTATCTATATGAATAACATATTTTTTTATCATTTATTGAGAAAGAAGTTCGCATCATCAGCTTCGCCAATGATATTGTACTGGTACAATTAGAAACTTAAAATTGAATGGGATTTTGCTAAAAAAACCCTGGCTGGACTTCAGATTATTATTGGTAAATTTAAAAAATGGTTCATTTACCATTCGGTAGCCTTCCAAACTATGAAATAACCATAGAAAATTATTTCGCAATAAGACCTGCAAATCAAATCAAATACTTGGGAATAATGCTGGATCGTTCTATCAGATGGAAAACTCACGTGGACCACTTGACAAAAAAATTAAGCTGCATTTTATATACTTAGATTCAGAAAAATTGTTGAATTCTTGAATAAAAAAGAAAGAATAATAGTTATCAGAGTTTGGTGGAATCACTTTTGAGTTATGGAATCATAGGTTGGGGAGGCGTTTCAAGATTACACAATAATGCAACACTCAAATTACAACGTCTTACACATGTATACGAAACAAGAAAGAAGCAAAAGTACGTTACACCCATTATAAACAAAAACATTGGAAAGAGAAGTTATTTGTACTTAGGAACCAGATTATATAACACCTTGCCAGAGAATATTAAAAATTGAAATACACGTAAAAGGTTTAGGACTGAAGTAAAAAATATATAATGGGATAGGCCAAGAAGCAAGATACGTGAATTAATTGACAATCTATGATTGACAATTAACTGATTACATGCTTAGATTGTGATGCTATAATTACGCAATGATGATTTTTATGTTCTGTGAAATCACTTCATTAATTTTATTTGTTACAGATTTCAATACTGAATTTTATCAATTGATAATCATTAGACGCATTTAGCTTTGCGTACTGAATTCTTTTACATATTTTAATCAAATTTTAATTGTCTTACCACGAAAAAACTATCGTTCAGATACTTTCTGTGGTTCTGTGTTTATTGAAGTTTTTTATTTTAATTTTAATCTGTTACGAACCATACTATTATGTCAATAAGCATACATACATAAATAATCACACTAATCAAGAGAGTTTTTCACTTTCGATTTCAAATATTTTTGCTCAATCAAAGCTGACCAGATGAATGCCATTACGAGGTCAGTTATCAGTCGAATTAGTTTCCTTCTATATATTTTTTCAGTATCGAAATTTGTCTAAAAGGGATAAAAACTGCTGCGTAAGCAAAAATATCGAATTTCATAATCAAAATTTCAATTTTTAGTACATAGTATACCTAATTGAAGTCCCAACAAAAATATTTTTCATCTACCATTTTGGTTGATATGCCTCACCATGCGTGATTCGATTGTCTACATTAATACCCAGCGAGAATAATCTGTGTTCCGTGGTATGCTCATAAATAATGACTTTATTATTTGCACTACTAAGCACACCAATCACGGACGATCGTTAATGTGGATGGACAATGGCGACCGCACAATGCGTAATTTCACAGGACAATGCCGGAGGGCAATTAGGGTCATGCGCCGGTAGCCCTGAGTTTACCTTTCGTGATAATGGATCTTTAATGGGCTATGATGGGAAATTGATAGGGAAATAAAGGTATATGGAGAGGTTTGTGAAAACAATTTTTTTGTCGGATTAATGTCATTGCGCCCCAAGGTATCTGGCTGAGCCCTAGATTGTTTGTGAGTACTATATGACAAGGAAATATAATTTTACTCAATTATTTGGGAACTTTTTTAGAAAAATAATAATAATAATTTGAATATAAAATATAATATCTATATTGTCATAAAAATCAGCCTGAACATGAACAACATCAAAAAGAAGAAAATACACATGTGTAACAACTCCTCCTTCACTAATATATTCCTTTAATTACTGGACTATAATACCTCGCTCCAGACAATGCGATATGGAGATCAACAACTGTCATTGTTCCAAGGCGATCCGGACCCAAAAAGGAAAATAGGAGTAGTCTATCTGTCAACGTGACGTTTCTTGACTTTTGCCAGTATTCATTTTAAAATCATTTCAATCCTGTGTAATTCTGTTATAATAAAAGTTCATTCTAGTTCCACTCACTCTCGATATTGGAGTCTACCCACCCCGTCTGATAAATTTATTTATCAACATCGTTACATTTGGCGCCCAACGATGTTGATAAATAAATTTATCAGACGGGGTGGGTAGACTCCAATATCGAGAGTGAGTGGAACAAGAATAAACTTTTATTATAACTGAATTTACACAGGATATAAATGATTTTTAAAAATGAATACTGGCAAAAAGTCAAGAAACGTCACGTTGACAGATAGACTACTTTCATTTTCCTTTTTGGGTCCGGATCGCCTTGGAACAATGACAATTGTTGATCTCCATATCGCACTGTCTGGAGCGAGGTATTATAGTCCAGTAATTAAAGGAATATGTTAGTGAAGAAGTTGTTACACATGTTATAAATATAAAAGTTTGTATTACGTACAGGTGACAATAATTACTCACAAAAATCAAACATAGTATATAAAAGTAATCAATAACTGAACTTTTGAATACTACAAATGTCTCTTAACGGAGAGGGAAGCCTGTTCCAAACCTTTCGTGTTGGAAATACCTCCAACGTACTGTCGGATGGCTGGGCTGCGACTTGTTGGATATGACAACACTACTTTGAAACTAAACTTTATTTCGTAATTACAATCCAAAAAAAGATCAATTTGATAATACTGTCACGTTTTGACAATCCCCTGTTCCTCTAACAAAAAAAAACAATCCACCCCTTATCCCTTTTCAAAGGTGGCTTGAAATCAAAACGAAAATATTCATAACATTCGTGCTCTGTATTCAGTACTACTTCTGAAAAAGGCAGTTTTGTGGTGTGGAATCCTAAGATATTTCTGGTTACGACTTAACATGTTCATTTCGGTGATATATTCGTCTGCATTTGTCGAGAACAAGTATTGGTGCTTTTTTACGAAAATAACCCAAGATAAAAATAATAAGGAATGATTTGTAAAATATGACCTGCAGGAGGTATTATAATCAATACCAAGAATACATCTAAATATTAATTTTTGTAATATAAATATTTTACTTGCGTTTGAACTAGAACCTCGAAAAAGTATCCCGTATGTGATGATTGACGGGACATGTCCGAAATAGGTAGTATAATTTTAACCCATATTCTGACACTTGTTCTTTTAGGTATCTGATTAACCCCTAAACGATGCGAGTCTGTTGGTCAAGGTGTCAACATGTAATTCCCATGAGTTGGGGTCAATATGCAACTCCAAGAATTTTATTGATGGTAGCACTGGTACTGATTTTTCATTCAATCCAACAATAAGATTTTGGATTGACGTGGCCTTTACTTGATGGAAATTCATAGTATATGACACTAAGGTAAACACGATTAAATTTCCACAGATTTATTGTCTTCGCGACATGTTTCGATACACTGTATCTTTTTCAAGCGAATGTAATACATTAAATTATTCTACCTTGAACATTACTTAAATACCCTTCTTAACAATTGAGGTAATTAGGAGCTACCTATGATAAAAATAAAATTGACAATACAATGTAGGAAGATACCTGGAAATCTCAAAACATATCTACTACTTAATTAGTTGAAAAGGTTCAACAAAGGGGAACTATTAAGGTCCAATTGATCATTTAGTAAACAATTCGAATTTTTCAATTTATTAATTTCCAAGAATTCTAAATAATTAAGTCTAATACCTTTATTTTCAACATGAAGGATTTCAAAGTTTTCATCGAAGTCATGGTCTTCTTCCAGGTATCTACCTACATTGTATTGTCAATTTTATTTTTATCATAGGTAGCTCCTAATTACCTCAATTGTTAAGAAGGGTATTTAAGTAATGTTCTAGGTAGAATAATTTAATGTATTACATTCGCTTGAAAAAGATACAGTGTATCGAAACATGTCGCGAAGACAATAAATCTGGGGAAATTTAATCGTGTTTACCTTAGTGTCACCAACAATAAGAGATTCCAATATATCTTTATTAGGATGAACATTATAAGTTCAGTTTTATCAGCATTCAAATTTGGAGAGTCCACTCTCTCATTTTTTTTGCTATACTTGATGTTGAGTCAGCAAGTTCTCTGGTATTACTGCTGCTTATTATTACTGAGCAAACTAAAAAGTTTGGCAGTTTGAACTGAAAAGAAGAGAAGTGGCCCTAAGATTGATCCCTGTAGTCCGCTTCACTTGATTAATATTTTTTCTGTTAAGAATAACCTATCTTCTTGCATAATCGAAATGGCTTGATACCTATTTTCAAGGTAGGACCTCAATAAGTTGTACTTCAAATTTCAAAATCTTCCAGTTTTTCCAACAGCAGTTTATTACCAACCCCGATAAAATATTTTGATAAATTGAGGTATTTTCCAGCGGACAGATTTTTGTTAGCAAGATGACAGCTAATTCTGTGGACACTCCTTTATGGAAGCAGAATTGTTCACTTGCAAGAATTTTTTTTTTGCAAAGTGCAACAAGTCTTATGAAAATTATTGTTTCAAAAATTTTTGATGATGCAGGTAACATTGACACAGGCCTATAATTTTTTATATCGGCTTTAATACCCTCTCTATGAATTGAGACAACTTTAACAATCAAATTATTTGGGAATGTACCATTAAAAAAAATCATTAATTATGTTTTAATAAAATTTGGAACATTTTTCAAAATTGCTGATGGAATTTGATCAAATCTACATGAGTATTACGGATGTAATGCATGCAAAACATTGGTTATCTGATTGGCTGAGGTGCCCAGAACAGACAGTCCTTAATTAGTTCACGTTTTTGATACTCCTGAGAAGTGTGGCTAATCGAATCATAATGAAAAATAACTACAACTTCTGGTGAATCTCCTATGGTAGACCCCTCCGAGCAATAAAAGATATAGAGAGGGCTTTCCTGTCTCTTTCTTGAGAGCAACATATCCGACGTTGTTTATAAATATCTATGCTCGGATCATGTTAAAAAAGAACATAATCGGATATTTCCGTTTCCACTCATTAATCAGGTTGGAATTCCGTATTGTTATTCACTCTTAACTGGCGATCTAGTTTGTTTACATGCGTTGAAAACTCATTTATCGTCTTGTCAGTTCAGTTTGGATTTGAGCCTATTTGTATAATTGTTTTGATTTTAATAAGTGGTAGAAGTGTTGTGTTGGATAGTTGAATTGTTATATTAGAGACCATCTCTGCGAAATGGCGAAAACGTGTAAAGTTTGTGGGCTGAAAAAGTTATCAAGCACTAAACAAACATTCCACAAGTAAGTATCAAATCAAACCATGAGCGTCGCAGCATGGCATATACCATGTCTGATGAGCATACCCCACTTAGTTTTAGTAGTATTATTAAAGTTGATTTTTATTGATTCCCGATTGTGAGACAAAAATACACTTTGTACTTTGAAAAATGATAACCCATTCATAAATAGGAAAATACGTTGCAGTAGGTACACCGAAAAATAAGTAAGCAAACTCAACTCTTCAAAACCAAATTCAAATAATATGTCACTAGCTATAGACTCAATCTGCTGGGTACTGGAATGTTTTGTTCATATACAGGGATTATCACAAAACCCGTTCATCAGAAGTTTTCGATGTTTCCATTTGAATAAAAATGTGGCTTCCGGTTAAACCGTACGTGGACGTGAACTTCTTGATTGTAAACGAATCACTGTATATCATCACAAGTTTAAAATGAACTAATGAACGGGTTACGTAGGTGTAATGATTGTCAAGACAATGATTCCATTCTCTCATATTCCTTATGATACTTTGACATTGGTTCAGATTATATTTTCAGGTTACCAAGTAATAGAGCAATTGCCCAGTTGTGGTGTGCAATACTCTCTTAGAAATCCTCAGTTATCTGTTCTAAGCACTTTTGGCCTCACCATATTTTTCGGTCAGGTTGTAGAACTATAATCAGTAAAGGAGCATTACCAGTCTTGGCATTTTATGGTGAATCTTCATCTGATGCGATGATAAGGTAATATTTTTCAGTTTTCTCCAAAATATTTTTCTTACCAGTAAGAATTTGAGCGCAGTTTAAGGGTTTTCGGAGTGCAAAATTCGTACTGATTATCAAATCAAATGCTTCCAGCACGTATCTGATTTATCATATCAATTCAATAGTTCATGTTCATTGATCAATATAGTAGTATTTTTTTCGCAAAACAACAGCAAACATGAAGTTTTCTAACAAATTCGTTCATTTGGTGGATTCCAACTCCTTCCAGCGTTGAAAGATATTAAGGATGATAGCTCTGCAACTGGCACTGTCCCCAAAGTTTGAAGCATCTTCGTCTTCTACGATGACAGAACCAGAATCATTACTCGAAATACAAAATTATCGTAGAACAAAATTATCGTAGACAGCGACAACAGGCGAACAACGAACGACAGCAAAGTTGTTGCCAGTTCTCGCGCGTTCACGTGAAGTCTGGTTTATATCCTCACGAATTTCGCAATTTTTCTGCGAAGAAAATGGCTGCCAGTCATGCCAGACCAATTGTTGGTGCAGCCATTTTATTCGCAGAAAAATTGCGAAATTTGTGAGGGTATGAACAAGACTTTGCCACGTGAACGCGCAAGAATTGGCAACAACATTGCTATCGTTTTTTTGAAAGTGGTTGACAATGTTTCACTTTGAGTAAGGTTATTCTGGACTTACATTGTCCAAAAAAAAAACAAAGAAAAATTCAATTCTCTGCAATTTTATTCACGACGTTTTAACTGTTAAAATCAAGTCGTTATCAAGTGTATGATAACGACTTGCAATTTGATTTCTATTGCCCCACAGCAATGAGCACTACATTTTCATATTCAAAATTGACAGATGAAAGTCTATTATTTTAATGATCGTAAAAGAATTAGTGTATGCTGTGTTAGTACACGTAGCGTGTTGACAATTATCACATGTACAATAAACAGTCACTTCTTTTTGCACCTGTTACATAAATAACTAATTGTCCACTACTTATTCATTATGAATTATATTTATGAATGAGTTATTTAGGCAACCATTTAGGAAATGTTGCCATTTGTATGATAGGAAGAGTTTAATCCAAAAATTCATTGTATTAACGTAAGAACATGTTACTATTTTTTGACAACACTCGTAGAGTGTACCCAAAGGCATATCCTGTGCGGGTACGTGGCAGCTTTTATTTGCTGTGGCACTCCAGGGCGACTTTGTTTTCATTGGAAGCGCATTCACTTTTCATCAGTATAGGGAGACCTACAGCACTACTGCTGGTGGTTGTTATGCATTCCGAACATTAGACGACAAGGTTGCAGCTAAATAACAAACTTGCTTTCCAACCAGGCATGTGGTCGTCTATCGTTGCCGATACATGTGATAACAAATAACCGTATCTAATTAATAATATATAAGAAAATGTATTAGCACGCCACTGGTTCTAAGCTTAGCACCAGTTTTCAAAACAATAACAAATCTCCCCCTCACCTACAAATCATAACAAAGGTATGCAGCTTTCACATCAATATGTGTTGTTTATATAGAAATGGCACCTCTATATCTTTTATTGCTCGGAGGTAGACACGCCACTGGTCAGAGTTATTTTTCCATTTTTATACTTCTTATTTGTTATGCGATTAAAGATATTCCATATTGTTTTTGATTTATTTCTAGAATTTGCTTTTATCGTCATTTAATTATTTTTTTAAGTGACATAACCATCTCTTATAGGCTGACCTTTCTATTTTATATCTTGCAAGAACATCATCACATTCTGTCTCTATGTATAGTCTATACCAGTCCCCTACATACTGAGAGTAACATTTTATTTCCTGTTTCACCCATAGGTTGGTACTATATTTTGGTCTGGTGAGAGTTATTCACGTTTCCAATTAGACTAACTTCTTCCCACAACTCAATCGATAAAGCCTGATAAAAATTAAATATGTTCTCAGCGGAATATCTTTTATATGCCGTTTGAATTGAAAAATGTTTAGGTTAAATTTTTTAATCAAAGATTTGACCAAAATTATCAGGTATAGTTGATTTGATTACCTGTACTTGTGAAGTTTCCTCCGATATATTTGGAAAAACATTGCCCAGCAAAGATCCCCCTCTAAGGTTAGGTCTCATTATTTCTGTGACTCCAGAGTCTAATCCATATGAAAGAAAGAACTCATTGTCTGTGACCATGTGTAAACTATGCACTGAGAAATTCACATATCTCAACACACAACAATTAGAAGATGAAATCCAGAAGTTTAGTCATTTTCTCTAAGAAATAATCGGTAACATGTTAGGGGCGAAATTTAGGAAAGGAGAGCAGTGAATGTGCAATGATGTTTCACGCCACTAACATACCCAGTAGCTCAGTTGGCGTGGATTCGACAATAAAAATTGATTTCGATAAGATTGAAATGTGGGGTTAATTTTCCGGAGCGCCACGGATTTATCACTAGTGAAAAATCCGAAACCACCCTGATGGAATGGGACAACCCACTGCATTAATATTACTAAAATATTAAACAATAGACATCTGTAAATGGTATAAAATAATATATAAATATGTAGAGGTTTTGTCTTCCCTTACGCTTAGATAACTTGGACCAGAATAAAAGAAATAGTCATGTCCCTTACTAATAAAATATTTTGATCTATGTTACACACCCTGTATGGGTACCGTTCGGCACACAATAACAAAAAAAATGAATGAAATTACTGTAAATATGGTACCACCAAGATGGATTCAATAGATTGAGGTGTACTGTTTAAATAAATAAAATATTGAACCTCCAGTGAGGGCTATGCCTGTGACGTCACGATAGCTTACAATTATGATAACTGATGCCTTAGGGGTAATCTCTTATGCTAAACTTATCTGATCGTAAGTAGGTTTCCTCAGTAAGACAGTGGGTACGGCTCAATCAATATAAGTACCAGTACATCTGGGACGAATACCCCCAACGAAGAATACCAACAATGGGGACGAACAGCGAAGGAACGCTGAACAACAGATATACAGCGGGACAACTACAGTTGAGCGGAACAATCACAGTAGTGGAATAGTGGAAAGACAATCGTGTAGCAACGGAACAGTGGAACAATCACATTAGTGGAACTCCAATAAGCGGTAGCAGAGTAGTAGCAATAAACCGTAGTGGAGCACTACCAGCGGCGAAGCAGTAACAGTAGCAAAGTAGTAGCCACAGCGGAGCAGTAGCAGAGTGGTAGCAAGCAATAGCCGCAGCGGAGCACCCTAGAATGAACAATACCAGTCTGACTTCTGATTACACTTGTATGGGGCCATAAGTAGAGCCCAAATGCAAATACTAACCTCTATTAAGTGGGAGGGTTCTGTTAACAGCTTTGATGGTCTGTCTGCTGTCTGATAGCGAGTTTCTCGTTCCAGTGGTTTTACACAATGATGAAATGACTTCTAACCTCAAAAATCCGCAAAGCGAACGGAGATTTCTCAAAAATATATAGCGTCAAAAATCGCAAACAATATGAGAAACTCTCCCGATATGAATTTTTCCAAGATTCATCAACGATGATCAAACTTTAATTGGAAATCTTCAAAATAGGTCAGTCACTCATCAAGATCAAATAAGGAAGAGGAAAATATGTCTCAGACGTCGAAGTCAAAACTGTCAATATCTGACAAGGCGCTTTCTTGGTCGTTAGTGTTCGGTGGGATCAGTCCAGGAACTACCTCGAGCTACTTGGAGCTATGAAAGGAATACCTTGAGATTAAGTGTTGCCAACTGAATCAAGACGAAAACGCCAGCCTCTCAATCTCAGAACCAAACACAAACAAGGTCAAGTATTCGAATGTGAAGTAGGTACCTCAATGACACAAGACAGAGATAGAGTAGGAATGAGTTTTGTGTTCTTAACACAAAACACTAGACTAACCAAAAGTATGTTTACAAAACAACGCTGTCATACCGCAAAATAGAACAACTGATAACTGTCATTAGCTTAAGGCCGGTTCATGTCCGCTCGAACTAGTACGGCAAAGGAAAGTACTAACATTCGGAACAAGCTATACATGACAATGATCAAGTTGTCATTTTGATACAGTGGCATACAGAGTGGAAAGTGTATATCAATGACAGAGAATTTCTGATGTTATTGTTTTAAAACAGAAAGGGTTTTCTAGTGCAAAATAAACCCGTAACAAATCCTTAGGTAAACCATAAACACATATGATTACAAATTTATGTTTATTTAGAAAACAATTTATGGAAATCTATTCGAATCCCTTCTACACTTGATTTTCAGTTGAATTCAATATATCGAATTTGATATTCCTAACGTATATTGCTGTGCCTGCTCCTATAACATTTTTACGTTAATAAGAAGTCGCCAAAGTATAACTATCAAAGTGTATTTTGCTAATTCGATCTAAATTACACCAGTGTTTTGTCAGAGTGAATATGTTTACATCATATTCCTGCAGGACGTTTACCATTAAGGCCTTTTTTAACACTATCAGTGTTCAGGTGTAACAAGCGAGTCACCTTCCACCTTTCATGATGAAGTGCTGAGAGCAGATTTTGATATCATCATTTTTATTCTGTGTCAAAAATTTCCTTCCTGCTGAAAAATATCAGTATTTTTGGAAAACTCTAGTCTTTTTTACACCTCTAGGCCAGAAACGAATATACACTGTATCCTTAAATTTTAGAGGTGCATGGACAGCGAAGCGTTTGAGCCTCCTGCGACCAGTAGGTACGAGTATTTCTGGTACATTGGGAGTTACATGATAGACCAGCACCACATTTAATTTTTTGTAAGTGGTGGAAAATCACCCTGTATCAGAAAACTTGTATGAGAATATTTCAATACGTTATACGTGACGAGTAAAAGCGGCTAGCAGTAATGACTGCTTCTGTGATTCAGTGTTTGAAAATTGTAGTGAAATAGTGCTGCAATTCTGGCGAATGAACTCCCCTGTTTTTATCATCATAATTGAAGTATACTAGGACAGGTCGAATCTGTGTCTTATAAATCAAAGTACTGACGGAAGACAAGACAGCTTTACGTGATACGTACAACTGAGTTTATGAGAGTCTTCACAAAACCATTCCAGTTCTGGATGAAATTTTATCATGTCCATATGTTTACATTGTTCTCAAGCCTCCCTCGTTTAATGAATGTTCTTTCCAGCAACTCTCAGAAGTTTCTAACTTGTACAACTTGAATATCGGTGTCATGACCCATTAGCATGAGTTTCGAAATAAATTCACGTGTACGTTCAACTTGACTTAGCATCAAGACAACAGTTAGTTAGGTGATGATTATTTTTGAGTATTCAACAACAATATCTGCAATGGCGGAAATTTCATTACCTCGCTTCATGACCAACCATAAAATGATCATAAAATATTTACACTTCGTTAAAATAATTTTACGTCTTTGTTTCAGGTAAGTTTATTGCTCGGTCCACAATCGTCTACTGGACTGACACTGATACGTCAACAAGATGATGAGAATATGAACTGTGAGTTTTTATTTATCTTTCACGTTGGTTTAAGGTTGCGAAAAAATCGCTGGTGCTCAGATATCTACATAACCTTCAAATATTGACAAGGTAATTGGGTAGATTTAATATGGGATATTGGATGCCTGTGGTTATCAAAGTGCATGCCCGTCTAAAAATATGAATAAAAAATTGTGTGGTGAAGGGGTGTCATATAATTTGTTTTAATTGGGCGGAGTACCCACAAAACAGTTGTTTACACAATAATAAACTTCAATACGCAAAATTGATTGGATCCCAGAATTTTGCCTTTTGTACACAACAATGATTTTTTTAAATTTTTTTTAGTGAATTACTTTTCACTCGATATAATGAAACTATGGTTCAAATGATTTTCACATAAAGAGGGTTTACAAAACCACGACAATTGTTTCGCTTTACAAAAGCTTCTTCAAGTGGTGAAGATATATCTTCACTACTTGAAGAAGCTTTTGTAAAGCGAAACAATTGTGGTTTTATAAACCCTCTTTATGTGAAAATCATTTGAACCATAGTTTCATTATATCGAGTATAATGGATTTTCATCAAGTATCGGCTATATCAATTCAAAATTACTTTTCAGCTGACAAACCTTCCCAATTCACCGTTTCTGCTTTTCTATGGGGTTTAATAATTTTTCTGTCAATTTTGACATATAGCATTTTGTGCTTCCATAAAAATAATTTAAATTTTTTGTATGAATGGAGATAATATTTCATAATTAATCATTAACTGAACATTTCAAGTGTGTTTCCAAATCTTTTGAGAACTCATCGTTGAGAAACGTATACAGGGTGTTATGTAATAAGTATCCGATATTTAACAGGACGATTCCTCAGTTGTTTATAAGGTAAAAAGTTCATATAAACATGGGTCCGCAAGGCCTTCAGTTTTGAGATAGAGGGTGTTGAAAATTTATTTTTATTTTGGTTTTTCGTGAATAAATTTTGAAATAATGTCTATATTTGAACAAAAATTGCATCCAATCTTCTTCTCATTGATTCTCGCACTCTTTGAAAAATTCCTGGATTATCTTGAATCGATCTGCATGCGTTAATTATTCGATTTCTTAATTTTTCTCTATTTTGGATAGGTGTCTGGTAAATTAAGGATTTTAGATGTCCCCACAGTAAAAAATCTAGGGGGCCATGGTTGAGGCCCTCCCCGACCTATCCAACGGTTGCCGAAAGTTTGGTCTAAGAATTTTCGCGCTTGTATGCTAAAATTTGCCGGGGCACCGTCATGCATAAACCACATTTCATGTCGTAGTCTAAGCGGCACATATTCCAGTAAAATAGGCAAATCTGCTTCAAGAAAATGACGATATCTCTCTCCGTTTAATCTCCCCGGAATAAAGAATGGGCCTATCAGATAATCTCCACGGATTCCTGCCCACACGTTGAGAGAGAACTGTTCTTGAAAATGTGATTCCTGTATCGCATGGGGGTTTTCCTCTGACCACAAATGATTGTTGTGAAAATTGCGTATAGCGTTGCGTGATAAATTTGCTTCATCGGTAAACAGGATTTGATTTTCAAATAAAGGATTTTGAATAAGGCGTTGGAGAAACCAACGACATAAGTTGATACGTAACGGAAAGTCACGAGGAAGGAGTGCCTGAACTCTCTGAATATGGTAGGGATATAATAAATTATCAATTAAAATTTTTCACACCAGAACATGAGAAATGTTCAACGTCAGCGCTATTTTCCTGGAGCTTGTTTCCGGGTGTTCTCCTACCAGATTAAGAACTGCTTCCTCGGTTGCTGGGGTTCTTACCGTCCGATGTGCACCCGACATATGACTAGATTTCTCAAAACTTCCTGTTTCCCTTAACCGAGTGTGAATTCTTGAAAAGGTTTTTGAAGTAGGAGTTGTGCGGTTCGGATAACGCTCCTGATATAAACGTCTAGCCTCATATGCATTTCCGTTAGCGAGTCCGTATGTAAAATGTATGTCAGCATACTCTGCATTGGTGAAGTTTACCATTTTCAATAAAATAATCACACTAGTAACAAATAAAACTATTTAACTATGCGTCAAGATATAATTTTTGAAATGACAGTACAAAAAAAACATTGGAATAAACTTACTAGCCTACTTGATTTTTTAATTTTCAATGAGTTCGCGAATCAATGAGAAGGCGATTGGATGCATCGGTTAATTTAAATTAAAATATCTCGAAAACGGCTGCTTGCAGCGACTTTTGACAGGTATTCCTTTTTCACGTAAAAATGATAGTGGAATATGTTTTTTTTCTAGAAAATGTGATACATACATGCACGAAAAAGTTGTGACTCCCCAAAAGAGACAAAGACCTGTAGGTAGCGCCCCCTATAATAAAGTGCCAAACAGAGATCAAATTTGAATTTCTCATATTGAAAAGTACCCAAATACCAAATTTTGTTCAAATATAGACATCATTTCAAAATTTATTCACGAAAAACCAAAATAAAAATAAATTTTGAACACCCTCTATCTCAAAACTGAAGGCCTTGCGGACCCATGTTTATATGAACATTTTACCCTATAAATAACTGAGGAATCATCCTGTTAAATATCGGACACTTATTACATAACACCCTGTATAATGAAATGATTGCGCTACATCAATAAATTGAAAAAATAATCAACTTTTAAGAACAAACCTTGTGTATTAGTATAGTTCATGGCCTTTCAATCTAATGTAATGTCAGAATAATTTTAATGTCAGACGGAATTAGCATTCATTTAATTTATCAACGTGTGAAATTTTCTAATCGAATCCCCCTTGAATTATTTGCCTAAAATTTTCTCGTTGGTAAATGATTTTTTTAACGAAATTGAATAAAATGCATGTACTAGAAAACTGTCTGGCAATAATTCAAACCCCTGGAGATTACAAGTGAACATTGTTCGATTGGAAAGATTGAAAATTCGTGGAGACCCAACCGAATGTTCTTCTAAAATCCTTGGATATCACCTTTCAGATTAGTTGGATGAGTCTTAAGATAATCTGTTTTTTGCAGTTTTTCAGCCGTAATGATCACAATGCTCATAACTTATTATCCCTCAAAGAACTTATCAAGTACTAGAATGCGAGTTTCAAACGAGCCATTACTGAAACAGTCTGTTTTAACCACATGTCCCAAGAAATGAGTTCCATAAAGACGCCTTAGACTTTTTATCATAACATCAAAGTTCTCTGGCACATAATTCGATTACGTTACGTCAGTGGTTTGGATCATATAAGGACACTCCTGGTATTATAGATTCTTCTCTTGAAATTCCCAGCTAAGCGCTAAGAGTATTTAATACATTTTCTATAGTATGCTGAGCTCTTGAGTTTTGCTCCTGTCGGAGAGAAATGCTGGGTATAGTGATGAAGGTATCTACTGCCTCTTGAATGGAGAACATGAATAGCTAATACAATGGCTAAACTAGTTCGCTGCTGACTTGAATCATATATTATAACATCTCATGTACTGAAAAACTTTTCGTCAAGAGTCCTTCTATATTCCAAAAAATCAACCCTTTAAGACCAAAGTTGTGTGAGAGGGGTGAAATACCCCCTGAGGGTTGAACATTCGAAGGGGATTCCCCTTTTTTCTGGCGTTTGAGTTTTATGATTGTTCACACATGCTTCTACTTCTTCTTCTTGCACACATGGCGGATTTTGAAAACCCTGCAAGTAGACCTCTGTTTGGGCTCTTTGTACACCTACAGTTGAAGGTACCTGTGGAGGTTCCTCCACCGTGTGCCCTCGGCGTAGGGCGAGGGGTACCCGCGGCGTTTCCAAACACCATTGGTTGAAAGCCGTGGGTCTTCGTCCAGTCAACATGGTAGCGGCTGGAAAGTCACGAACGGTCACCCATCTAACGTAGGCTAGAGGGATCCAGTCTGACATGGGTATGCAGTATGGGTGAAAACGACTGCAGACGGCGACCCATCAACGTTGTCGGAGGAATCTGACTAACATGGGTACCTAGGGGGAAAGGGAGCCCCGTCAAGGCAACTTGAAGCCCTTCCATAAGGTGATGACCTCTAAGGGGCGGGGGTTTCGCTGGTTAGGACAATAGAAAAAAATACCATACTTCGGTAGAGGTGGCCAATGTCTTCACCCTTAGGGTTGAGGTAGGAGGCATCGCCCCCCTCGGCGGGTGAGCAACGCTAAATTTGCTCGGGCACTGACACTGCAGAGCCAGTAGTATGCTTCAGCATACGGCCTCACCATTGGTTTTATGCAAATAGTAGCTCGACCTGTGTCGTCTTCGAACTGCACAGGACGAAGCGCATTGTTTTGGCGTATCTAAATCTCCACTAGGTACTGCGGGCGGTTTTGGGGCGTAGTGGGACCCGGATGGCGATCCGAAAAATCGTTGCTGTTGTTGTGGTTGCGGGGTCCCCTGGCAAACTCTCCTACTAACTTGTGTTTTGGGGCTTCTTCTGGTTATTTTTTCCCACTTGTCAGCTTCCGCACCTAGGGTTGCCAGAGACAACCTTGTGGGTTTCTCTGCAATTGATCCTTTCATAACACAAAAAATAGAAGATGACCAAAATCATCAGGCTGATCGGCTTCATTTCCAACAAGTTGGAGCACCTCCGCACTCTGTGACTCCTGTAAGAGACTTCTCACATAACTGGTTCCCCGGACGGTGGATTGGAAGGAGAGGCCTAGTTGGATGGCTTGCCAGATCAACTGATTCATCGCCTTTGCACTTTTTTCTTTGGGGAAACTTGAAAAATAAATGTTTCACTACGAAGCCGTCTGAGTCCATAGAAGATTTCCGCCAATGGAAGACCAGAATGCAGTAGCTCAACACGTGATATGCTACAAAATTTTAAAAACAGATTTGAACAGAATCTGTATTAATGTATGAAAGCATATGGGTCACATTTCAAACACTTGTTGAAGTAACGTTTTAATAAATCAGTTTAAATGCTTGTTCACTTTTTTTTTACAAAGCACTGTTGCAAGTAACAAACATTGAAACTCACAACTAATTGTGGTTATTTTTCATTAATAACAAAATTATGGGGTTAATGTTGTTAAATCCGTTTTCGCATTAACTGTTTGAGTCAATTTTGAGCCCTTTGAAATGATATGTCACTCGACCCCACTTTCCAATTAAAATTTTAGGGTTGAGGCACCCCTTCACTAGGGGGTTGAAGGAACAGGTTGAAAGATATGTCTAAAATGTGTCTCCATCAATAGCTAACTCATATTTGCTTTTAATTTCAAAAAAGGAGAAAAGCTATACTCGGAGACTGAAATAATAGTCAGTGAGGTATTCTTAGATATAGAGTGCCCAACCGGGGCAAGGTGAGAGGGAGAGCAATTCCAGCTGCTCTTATTGTGTTATTTCTGGTATACTCACTGACGTCACTACTATTATTTCCGTCTTCGAGTTAGTTGAAGTTTTTTACTTCTGGGACCTGCAGGACCTTCAGCTACCACACAGAGGCAGCAGCATTTGTTCTTATAGAATAGTGTATTATACTTGGTATAGTCTTTCCTTCTCCAAATTTGTCAGTTCTTCACTTTGGAATTTGAGAGGTGGCAGTTCATGAAGCTAACCTTTTTTGTATGATCTTCTTCAAGGCTTTTCTTCCTTCTTTGGAATTTGAACCAAAAATATTCGGGCACATGGATTTTGCTTCTGAGGGGGACACATTTTAGATACATTTTTCAACCTGTGCCTTCAACCTCCTAGCGAGGGTGTGTCACAACCCTAACATTTTATTGGTGCATACTTTTCGTTTGACCACTCTTTATAGTACTACACTGCTCAGTGGATAATGTTTTAATGAGACCATTAACAATTTCATTTCTGAAATTGACGTTAAGGCGTCCATCACTATTTATAATGCCTAGAGTACTCATGAACAATTGGCCCAGCCCCATAATGAAAGCAAGTGGACCATCTGAACCAACTTAGATTTCAGGTTGTACACACGACAATATCATGCTACTTCTCAGACTGTCTTGGCTTCAGCAAGATATATCGTAAACACTTAAATGAATATACACAGGCATTTTCAATTGATTGCGTCGATGATTAATCTCCATGTTGTCGACGGACATAATATATTGTCTATTGCTATTCCGGCTCATTACAAAATACTCGAGAATGTAGGTCGGAGGTGCTCGAAACCTATAGTTAAGTTTGCAAATTATTCTGTCAATTTTGTTCTGATTGAGATGCAAACTCGCCAGGATTGATTTAAGACACCTTCTAAACGAGTTATGATGTTAAGAGGTGGAAGGAGTATAAGCTCTTGTAGTTTCTGTTAAAGAAGATAAAGGAAAATTGTTATTCCCGGCACTTTTTCGATATGGAAACAGAATAATTGTATTGATTGTGACACACGAAAAGTTGAATCAATGGTCATAGAGAAAGCCATCCACCCCCTGCTCATGAAATATCTGAAAAGCTCAGGAATTTGAATAATCCAAAATATGATGAACTGGTAAATGGATAGGAAATAAAAATGTTCAATTTTCACAAAAAAAGGTATGCTGTACCAAAGCTCCTGACAATTGTTTTAATACACAGTGCGTCATCCTCGGATCTAGTTATAAAATTGTTTACTTCCGAAACCTCATTTCCTTGAATAATTAAAAGTTCAGGAAAAAATATTGTTTAATGACATGTTAATGAAATAAAATGATTTTATGCATTATAATCATCAGATGGCAGTTGGGTTGCTACTGATGAAATAGTAATCATCGGGGAAATAGATATAAACCTGGTCCATCAAAACTAAATTGATATTGTTACCTATATTTTTTTATTTCTATGGATTCTAATATGTTTAATTTCAGGCCTTTACGTTAAATATGCAAAATTTTAGGATTCTGTGTGAAGTTCTGGATATTGTCAATGAGGTGGTTTGAATTCTATGGGAACAAATCATCAATCGTATCTCCACAATTTCTCAACCAATTATAAATTTTATAAACTGGCTTGTCATAAGTTTGAAGCACTTTCGGATAATCATAAAAAATGCACAGGGTACCATTTGAAAAACAAAATGAAAAAAAAAAATTGGGGTCACTTCCGAAGTGTAGAATTCTCAGTTGTAGCATCAAAATACTAAATTTGTCATAAGTACTTTTTATTAATTAGGAGACGTACCTAACCTCGTGGTCACCAGGTATGATGAAAAAGATAGTAAAAGTTTTATCTCGCTTTTTCTCATTGTTCAGCTCATGGAAGTATTTACATTTAATTTACGTCCAGTAATGATTGCATCATCTAAATTTTCTTCAACACTCATCTATGCAGTCATATGCTGAAATCTTGGTCAGGTTATGTATGAGCCCACCCACTAAGCATGTATGTTACAAAATATTGCCACAATATTATGTATGGTTTGCCATCGTAAAATGAAAATATAATATTGCATAAAGCTCAATGCTATATTTAAGTTCTTAACATAACAGAATAAACTACAGACAAGTTGTTTGTAAGTTATAAAGCAAGCTATTGATTGAGTTTCAAGTGCAATATTACATGATCCATGAAAGTTCATTGTAGATGCAACAATACACAGAAACTATATACGAACAATGTGAGTGCAAGTTACATTTGGAACTATCGAACAAGTTCAAATCGCAATGTTGCACTGAGTTTGAAATTCCACGATATTTACAACCATACATAAGCTAACTACAAACAATATTGAAAGTATTTAGAAAACACAATACACTTTCAATTTTCGATTGCATCATCGCAGAAATATACAAAATGATACGCTAGGACAATTTTAAATGGTAAGTATAAAGAAACTTGAAATAATATTTCATTTATCAGGAATCCAACCAGTTTTGGATTTCCCGGTCTTGATGAGATGCCACCTAACGGGGCGACCCAGTAACCCAGATCCCAGACAAGCACGCGCCTCACGCCATTTTGATATTGTAAATTATATTGTTGTTGTGTGTAGTGCCTTTGCGTTAGTTTCGTTTTGGATACTTTCATTCGTTCTTAACCTAGGTGCCTAAGTAAAGTACATATTCTTCTGCAATTTTGTTTTTTGATTAAGAGTTCACTGAGTGTTGAAGCAGATAATGGATAATGCTAATAAATTTAAGGCATCTTCATGTAAGGTAAGGCGATACATCAAATATTATTTTAGGTTAGGATGGTCTGGTATGCTCATTCTGCGTTTATTAGGGGAATGTTTTTTCTCCTTATATTGCGAATAAATCTGGTAGTAGTGAAAGGTACTTTTACATTTGTAAATGATGTGGAATAATTTTACATCTCGATTTTAGTTGCAGGTTTTTCAATATATTGGTGGCTTGAATGAAAAGTTTTGTGTTGGAACAAATCATTGTGCCATGTTTTGCAATTGGATCAACAAAAAAGACAATTTCAGAATCAAAGAAATGAAATCTAAACAAATTTTAAAATTCGAGTCAGTTCAATTTGAATATAAAGCAAGTATGTAAGCACAATAGTGTCATTATCAAGGACAAGTTCAATTGTACATTCTATATTGAAATAAGACCATAATTGTTGAGTTGACTAATTATATATTTATTTATAATATTTTTGTTCCAGATGCAGTGAGAAATTCATCTCCATGCATCAGAGATGATGCATTTCAAATAAATGTAATGGCTTGGCTACAATTCGCAAAAACACGTTACTTAGGGTTAGGTAGTAGATCGAGATGTCGATATTTAAGCTACACATTCAATTCAATGATTATTTTGTTTCAGGTACCTGATAAGGCCAAACAGATTTTTATTTTAAATATGACATTTCAATATGAGTACTTATTTGTTGTTTTGTGATATTTTAATTCAAGGTTTCAATATCAAATTTTTGTCTTTTTGATCTCCAAGATTTAAATGGACATTCAAATTAATAGGTATCATTTCAGAAGATTTTTTGGGTTGTCACTGCTTGTTTCTAAAAACTAGAAAATGATGAATCTGACTTCCATAGAGGACACATCAATACTGAATGATCTGTCTCCCATGAAGATTGTATTTATTTTCTATCAATATTAGTAGCAAGTAGTGAAAATCCAAAAATTCTTCAGTAGCGAACAAACCTACTTGAACGTAATTTATGAAATCTTACTGTTATGTTATGGAAAGGAATAGACAAGATTGGTGGTAAGTTGCTGCTATATAAAAATATTGAATATGTTATTTTCCACTAACTTATATTCTATGTTGCGGTAACCTTGCTGCAATTACTAATTATGAAAGATTACATCCATCAATCCATTTCAGTAGTTGCTGGAACATTGTCATAAGACGTCATTTTCAATATCACATTTGCAATTTTCCTATATATTATATGCAATGTTGCAGAAACCTTGCTGGAATAATTGATAATGGCATACACCATTTGTAATATTGCTGAACGTCCGTTTCAGTAGTTGCTGAACCTTTGCAGTAAGGTAGCAGAAAACTCTGATGTAACATTACACATTACCTTGAAAGGTTACTGAAATATTGAATGAATGTTACTTTGCATAGTGGGCATGATGTTCAATTATTGACTTCGGTGCATTGAACTTATAGAGAAGCGGCTAAAACAAATCGTATTTGAATGAGTTCTCTGAAATGTCAAAACCGTATAGAATTATAGAATCCATATTCAGAAATTCTGTTGACTTGAAACTCACCTTCAAGAGTAGTAATAAATTCCACTGCTCACTCTTAAATTAAACTTTAACGAATCTTCATAAGTGTACGACCCCTCTCTCAACCGTCGTCGCCCGGCAACTCAACTGAACGGTGAACGATAATTTTAACAAATATAACTTCATGTTTACCATTCTGTTCTGTAAGTATTATAGACCGGGGTATAGTGACAGATATTGGGACACGATTTTATTCAGTATGCACAGAGAGAAATAAATGTGCGTTTTCTACACAATTGTGAATAATTTCAGCACAATTTGTTTCTAAAAAGTTGACAGCACCAATTTGTTCATTTTTCTTCTATATTGTATTAGAGATATTGTGTATAAACGATACACTTCAATGTTGAATAATTCTGAATAGTTTTGTTTGTTTATGCATAAATTGTAATGAATGGCAACAATTTGTGTACCTAGTTTGTACAAATTGTGTAGGTATTTTGAATATAGGATGCAAAACATGTCACAAATTTGTGTACTCCGCATACATGAATTGTGTAGGTATATTGTACATATTTGTGTACAAAGCAAGGCCAACATTTATAGGTACCATTTATAATTTTAATAAAGGATACACTTGAGGCACATAACATCCAAAGAGAATAAGATAAGAATAAACATCAGTTACAACCTGCTCGCTTCTTCATATCTTATGCTGTTCAGAAATTATAAGCTTCATTTTCCAGAAGGTTGAAATAAAATTAAATGTAATTCAAATAATGTTTATTTCATGACAAAGAACTAATAACAAAAATAGCTGAACTATAATCTCTAATTACACATAAAATAACAGAAACACAAAATACCAAACAGAACATAAATGAGCATTTTGTTCTTTTGGAACACGTTGAATAATAATAAAGTTTAAAATAATCTTTGTGTCAAACTATATTTATTCAAGTAGGAAGTAGGTACGAGGATGCACCTTTCAAACCGTTAAAAATGATGAAAATGAGTCAGTCTGTAGGTTTCATGTTATAACAAAATAACCTACTAACCTTCAAATATTGGTATCAGTTTGCAAATATTCTAACAAATGGAAGTTGACACAAAACCATATATATATATATATATATATATATATGAGCAAATAATAAATAATAGGTAAGTACACTTAACCAGCTACGCCCTTTGATTAGCATAAAACAATCAAACAATGATGGACTGGACATTTTGAGTGCCGCGCATGCGTATTTAGTTGGGTGAGACGACGCCTTGGTCAAGTTGTGGCAAATTACACAATTGTGTTGAAATAGTATACAATTTGTGCATATCGAATAGAAAGTGCACAACGGGTGAAAGATGAGTTCAATGCGTTGTAGATGTTTTCCATATAAATTGTGTTATGGTAGATGTGCATATTTTTGTGTATTTTTGAGCAATGTTTATTGAATTTCAAAAAACGCGTATGATGAAAGCACGGACAATTGTGTAAAATATCTACACAACTGTGTCTTACACAACGTTGTGCATGAGCCTGCTGCAGTATTTTCTCTCTGTGTGCCTTTTGGAGGGCAGTACTGTCCGTATATCCTCGTGATAATAATGCATGAATCAAAGAGTCTTCGTAGGTTCTTCATATTGAAAAATAATAATAATATTTTCGAAAAATTATGTGTTTCGGTACCATTCCAATCAGGTTGCCATGTGTTTTATAATAAAGTAATAGACGTAAAAAACTCGAAAACCATTGGCATACCATCAGGATGGGCGGAGAATTCCTATTTCCAAATACAATTTCACGTGACCACACCAGCCATTCGAACCCAACCTAACGGCCTGCCAATCGTTTTTGAGTATTTTAGTTTTATTATTTCATCACGAAACACATGGCAGTCTGATTAAAATCGTACCCGAATAATAATAATAATTAAAATTATTATTATTATATTTTAATATTGATTCATGCATTATTATCATGAGGATATACAAAAGGCATACTGAGTAATATCGTGTCTCAAAATCTGTCACTATCCCCCGGTCTATTATCCTAGAGTAGAGGTTGGATGTTTCACCTAAGCACTATGGTACTCGTATTGTGTTTTGCATCCAACTTCATATTGGAATCGGAATTTTTACATTTTATTCATAATTTATCTGTTCTTACAGATAGAATTATACAATTTTAGTGACGAATCTTTGTGTGTGGGTTTTTCTGAGTTTTCAGCAGCTCTAGTTGATTTTGTAATGATGTCGGGTGGTGGGGTTGCTTATTATGGTATATCCATATTAAACATCCATAAAAATAAATATTCCTCCTCCTTCGGAGTCCGGATCTTTCGCCAAAATATGAAAAGAAACTCGTGTAGTTTTTAGACAACATGCTTTCATGGAAAAATATCGGGAATTTTGTTGCACTGGTGTAATAACTCCCGAAAATGTAACTGCTATTTGAGATAAATAACTTTTTTCTTTAAATAATTTAATGAATAATTATTCTTTAAAGGACCCCGCACAAATCAAATGGGAAATGGATCCCTGTCGAATTGGCTGAAATTTGGATATGTTGTAGTTTTCTGATCAAAAGTCTCCATTGGCCCGATACCTAAAAATGGACAATTATTTAGGTATCGAAAGTCAAAAGTTGCAACAATCGACCATGTATAAATGACTTTGTCCAGTTTTGACAGTAATAATAACTATTTCTGAATTGTCAATAAATGTCAAGTTTCTACAAAAGGTAGTGTTTTGAAGATTATTATACTTGTATTATTTTGAATAATATGGCTTTTAGAAGAAAATGCCGACACATGTGAAATCGCCATACGCAGACGAGAGCAAAGGAAGAGGTGCAAATTCTTTTTCGATCGCGAGAGAGAACTGAAACTGTCCATTCGTAGGTCTCGGGCCCATGAAGACTTTTGATCAGAAGGGTATAGACTACAAAATATCCAAATTTCAGAAAATTCGACAGGGATTCATTTCTCACTTGATTTGTGCGGGGTCCTTTGAATTGGTATAATATCTGGATAGAAGAATGAAGAATTTGTATAGGAATAGTCACAATAAGCACTAAAAAAGATTTGGTAAAATTCCGTTAACCGTGCGCTACAAGCTATCAAATTTTTTTTTTGAGACTTACGTAGTTTGACCTCCTGAATAAAAAATCCAAATGAAATTTTTGGCGGTCTCAAGTAATTTCGGAGATACGGGCCATTTTTGAATGAAAACTGGCTTTTTCTAGCACACGTTTCTTCTTCGAAAAACACACTCAAATGCCTCCTGATTTTCACCAGCACAATATACACACCCTAATTCACCAGTTTTACACTTTTTTTCATTGAAAACAGTTTTTTATCAACAAATTCTACTTTATTTTAGCAATAACAAAATCAACAAATTCATGCTGTTTTGTTTAGTTAATATCTGTCAGGTTGGTCACAATGGAATTGACGTAAGGGCGAAGCGACATTGCCAGTGTGATTCTAGAAATATTCAATTCACGTATAAAGTCTTGTTCATACCCTCGCGAATTTCGCAGTTTTTTTGCGAATAAAATGTCTACCGACATGGTTCTGCATCGACGATTGGTCCGGCATGACTGACAGTCATTTTATTCGCAAAAAAATTGAGAAATTCGCGAGGGTTTGAACAAGACTTAACATGGAATATTTTAGTGAATGAGTAAGAAAAATTAGTTGATAACCACAAAATTTTCTCATCAACACTTTAACTGCACCTATGAAACAATGGTACTTACACTGTTTCTAATTGACTAGCAAAATTCAAAGGACGAGACAGATCACGGAAATGTTCGCAAACATAACATGAATACACATGCGCACAAAAAATAATGAGCACTTTTCACATAAAATGAACCTACTTCAATGACTATAACTTATCCCGACAGACCCGATCTCATGCAAACCCAACCGAACTTACCCGACTATACAATACAGTTAGGTTTCGTCTTTTCTATCTGTTTGCGCATGCGCACTTACCAAAAATGAATGTTTGTGATCCGACACGTTTATTGAAGTAATTATTTGTTCGCAAAAAATGCCTCCTTGCTCTGTCTATTTGAAAATATCTTTTGTGCATTCAAAATATTAATACCAAGAATTTTTCCAAATCCTGTTCTCACAACGAAATGGCTTGTTTCATACCGAGGTAGCCAGTATCAATGTCTTTCATTGAATCAAAAACAGCGAGTCTTAAAAACTTTACAATACAATGCGACGTTGTCAGATTCCCTAAAATTCCTGAATACGAATACTCATGAATATGAAGTGTTTGTAGTGGATAGTTTTCAGAAGTATTGGCGCCCTAGAGACTGGCACTTTTTTCACAAATAATAATAATAATAATGATAGTTCCTCATAAACACTCGTAGAGTGAACCATTCTTAGTGAAGATATTCAGCAAGAAATACGTAAGCAAAGCGAGCACGCGCATTCCTATTACTACTTTGTAACTTATGTAACTTATCTCTTACTTCTTGGTGAAGATATCTGCGAGACAGACACGAGCGCGCGCATTTCCATTACTACTTTGTCGATTTCTGTCAACTTTGAGTAGAAATTTTCATACCTTATCTGTTAGTGAACAAGACCAGAAATACGCAAGCGAAGCGAGCGCGCGCATTCCCATCACTACTTTGTCGATTTCTGTCAACTTTGAGTAGAAATCTTCATACCTTATCTGTTAGTGAACAAGACCAGAAATACGCGAGCGAAGCGAGCGCGCTCGCCTGACATTTCGCAAATCCACGCGCGCGGATTTGCGAAATGTCGGGCGAGCGCGCTCGCTTCTCTCGCGTTTTCTCGCTTCTCGTTTTCTCTCGCGTATTTCTTGTCTTGTTCACTAACAGATAAGGTATGAAGTTTTCTACTCAAAGTTGACAGAAATCGACAAAGTAGTGATGGGAATGCGCGCGCTCGCTTCGCTCGCGTATTTCTGGTCTTGTTCACTAACAGATAAGGTATGAAAATTTCTACTCAAAGTTGACAGAAATCGACAAAGTAGTAATGGAAATGCGCGCGCTCGTGTCTGTCTCGCAGATATCTTCGCCAAGAAGTAAGAGATATGTTACATAAATTACAAAGTAGTAATGGGAATGCGCGTGCTCGCTTTGCTTACGTATTTCTTGCTGAATATCTTCACTAAGAATGGTTCACTTTTCGAGTGTTTATGAGGAACTATCATTATTATTATTATTTGTGAAAAAAGTGCCAGTCTCTAGGGCGCCAATACTTCTGAAAACTATCCACTACAAACACTTCATATTCATGAGTATTCGGTATTCAGGAATTTTAGGGAATCTGACAACGTCGCATTGTATTGTAAAGTTTTTAAAACTCGCTGTTGTTGATTCAATGAAAGACATTGATACTGGCTACCTCGGTATGAAACAAGCCATTTCGTTGTGAGAACAGGATTTGGAAAAAGTCTTTGTATTAATATTTTGAATGCATGAAAGATATTTTTAAATAGACAGAACTAGGAGACATTTTTTGCGAACAAATAATTACTTGAATAAACATTCATTTTTGGTAAGTGCGCATGCGCAAACAGATAGAAAAGACGAAACCTAACTGTATTGTATAGTCGGGTAAGTTCGGTTGGGTTTGCATGAGATCGGGTCTGTTGGGATAAGTTATAGTAATTGAAGTAGGTTCATTTTATGTGAAAAGTGCTCATTATTTTTTGTGCGCATGTGTATTCATGTTATGTTTGCGCACATTTCCGTGATCTGTCTCGTCCTTTGAATTTTGCTAGTCATTTAGAAACAGTATAAGTACCATTGTTTCATAAGTGCAGTTAAAGTGTTGATGGGAAAATTTTGTGGTTATCAACTCATTTTTCTTACTCATTCAGTAACATATTCCATGTTAAGTCTTGTTCAAACCCTCGCGAATTTCGCAATTTTTCTACGAATAAAATGACTGCCAGTCATGCCGGACCAATCGTCGATGCAGAACCATGTCGGCAGACATTTTATTCGCAAAAAAACTGCGAAATTCGCGAGGGTATGAACAAGACTTTATACGTGAATTGAATATTTCTAGAATCACACTGGCAATGTCGCTTCGCCCTTACGTCTATTCCATTGTGACCAACCTGACAGATATTAACTAAACAAAACAGCATGAATTTGTTGAATTTGTTATTGCTAAAATAAAGTAGAATTTGTTGATAAAAAACTGTTTTCAATTAAAAAAAAAGTGTAAAACTGGTGAATTAGGGTGTGTATATTGTGCTGGTGAAAATCAGGAGGCATTTAAGTGTGTTTTTCGAGGAAGAAACGTGTGCTAGAAAAAGCCAGTTTTCATTCAAAAAAAGGCCCGTATCTCCGAAATTACTTGAGACCGCCAAAAATTTCCTTTGGATTTTTTATTCAGGAGGTCAAACTACGTAAGTCTCAAAAAAATTTTTTTAATAGCTTGTAGCGCCCGGTTAACGGAATTTTACCAAAGATTTTACAAACATAAATACGTACATATAAAATGTATGTAACTGTCACAATCACAACCATATAAATAAAATCACACATTAAAAAAATCATTGACTGAATAAAAACATTTATCAATAAGTAGCAATTTCAACTTTCTCCTAAAGTTTCTGAGAGTGGAAGGGCATTTCAACTCTTTTGGTAATCTATTGAAGAAAATCAAACCAGCACTATCTGGAGATCGGTATGAGATTGAATATCTAGTTTGCGGAAAATGAAAATTATCTTTATACCTAGAGTTTTTATCATGAATATCTGATTTGTTGATAAATTGGTCTTTATTTTTGAAAATATAACTACATAATTCAAATATATAAAGTGAAGGTAACGTTAGGATATTCAATTTTATGAATAGATCCCTACAACTGTGCCGTCCTGAAACACCAGATAAAGTTCTTATAATTCGTTTTTGGACAAGAAAAACATTATTTGCATGTGTGGACCAACCCCAAAAACACACACCATATCTCAGTCGTGATTCCACCTGTCCATAGTAAATGATGTGGACGTTACATAATACAACGGTTAAAGTATCACAAAACAACTCTTGTAGTTATTAACAGATGTTGTGTTTAGCTATTCATATTTTCCCAGATAATCATTCACTCAATACACTGAGGTCGGACAATCTCAACATACCTATCTCCACAAAAAATGTGTTTTTCCCACTTAATAATTTCTTGCTGAGAATGCTACTTACAGTGAAATCCATTATAATGTTTCGTTAGTTTAGTGTGGAGAGAATACGGAAGCAGATTCACCAAACACTTCTCATATTCCTATTACTTGTTCTCACGTAGGATTGGAGATGTGAAATGTTTACGTTTTTGTGGTTATGTAAATACCGTCTGCGTACGAAGACAGTGTTTAGCGCGATTTAGCGCCGTTGGAATGCAATCTACGCTAAAATATTTCATGTGTGGGAATGAGGGAGTCGAGAATCAAGAGGTCAGTCAGGACATGAAGTAGTTAAATTTGAATTGTTTCGTAATAAGCGGATCATTAGATTTTCATTTCCGTGTACGCATTAGGCGTGAGGATTTTTAGAAAATAAATATTCTCCAGTTTATTGATCCCAATCAACTCCTTTTGCAGAACTTTAGTTGCTCTTTGCATGTCATCTTCAACCTTTGTCAACTATAACTTTTAAACCAAGGCATAGAGGTTTTTTCCCCCACAAAATAAATGAAGCAAATGGCTTATACTAATTTTTATATCTGTATCTGTTTTTGTATATTTGGAATGTCTAATAGGGAAACGTGTAAAGCAATCTTCACATGTTTCAATGTTATGACACTTCCCAATATCTTCATCTTCGAAATGTGTGTTCATGTTTTTAAACACAAAGAATCATTCATAAGAAACTCTGATGTACACGGATATAGCACTCGAAACAATGCACGATTTTCATGTTCATTTTGCAAAAAAGGAAATTATGTCTAGAGCTCCAGATCATGTTGGTCTAAAACCTTGACTATTTAATAAATAATCAATTATCTGAATGAAAATGCAAATTTCCACTTTCAGATTTTTTTCTCTCAAGTTATATAGGGTCTTTCTCAATATCTATCAGATGTAGTTCAATGTCCAGCGTGGCTTTAGCCGGGGAAGTAGTTGTTTTCTGTTTGATATTACGAAAAAGTAACTTCAATTTTATCGTAGGGTTTTTCCATTTCCAGAGGAGTCATGTATTGATTCAATTTTCAATTGAGAATGTTTCTCTTTAAATACGGTATGCAATTGTACCATACGTTTTTTTCGTCAACCGGCGGCAGCGGCTGCACCTTCACGAGCTACTCTCAGAAGTCTTCGAGCGACTTGTGCGAGCTAGGGACGACGAGGCCATCACTCAAATATTTCAAAAGTACTGTGATTGTGAATTCAAATTAGAAACATTTCAGAACAAATTCATCTGGGAATAATCGAAACGTTCAGGTAGTGAGATTTCTGAAATTTTTCAAAATGTAGCATCTAGAACTTTAAATTTAATTCACTAAGAACTATTTCATATTTTATCCAAACTGAAACTTACTGAAATAATTTAACTAAATTGTTATTGGATTGTTGGTGGATCTTTAAAACATTTCAAAATAACTTCAAGTGAGAAGAATCGAAATACTTTTGAAATTGGAACCATTCAAAACATACACGTGCATTCTACATTCTCCACAATTGTGAATTAACGAAACATGTCAAAATAGCTAAAATTATGACTAACTGATTTTTTTTAAATATTTCTGTTTTTAAAAGCTTCTTAACTTGCTTTGTGTGTGTTAGATATGGGTACAACAAATCTTGCAAGCTGAATTAGAACCACTTCCTCTCATCCTATGGAATTGGAATTTAACATGTTGGTTCAGTTCTGATGACAATACATTAATGTCGAAGGAATTCCCCCCCTCCTCCCGCCCCCGAATGCCATATTGAGAACGCGTAGGTTTTCGGCAGTTTTGGACGTCAAAAATTTCAGCAAAAAAATAAATCAAGTAGGAGGGCTCACCTCTCCCCCCCTTTTCTCGAAAAAAGTTGGAAAACTCGTGAAATTAAAATAGGAAAAATCCATAACATTACTGAAAAGCATCTGACAGCCGAATATTATGGTTTCAAAGAAATTCACCCCTCCTGTCACTCCTCGAAAGATATATATATATATATATACATATATATATATATATATATATATATATATATATATATATATATATATATAGAGAGAGAGAACGCAAAGTAATTCGGAAAACGTTTCAACAGTTTCGGACAGGGAAAATATTGACGAAATAGTTATTTATGCAACAAGTGCAAAAAGTGAATGTTTTAGGCCGAGTTGGACAACACGTCGAGTGCAATAAACAATTTTTGCACTAGTTGCATACAACATTTTTTCTACGTTCATACAAAAAGCAAAAAATGATTTATTGAGGTGCGGCACTAGGTGTAGGAAAATGAAAAGCGCAACTTGAATACCTTATTATTAATATCGATTTGCATTGAAACAGGAACTAATACGTTACGAACAATTTAACTCAAACTTTATTTTTACCCTCAATGTTGAAAGTGAATGAACAATTGGTGCAATTTTCAATATGAATATTTCGTAGTGAAGTACCTATTGCCAATCTCACAGAATATCTGTTAAATATGTAGTAGGTTTAAACGTTTTTGTTTGTCATGATGACAGCACGTTGAAGTAGAATGACAGATGAGTGCAATAAAAACTTTATTGCACTAGTGCAATAAAGAACTTTTTTTTCCACTGAATATAGTTCAATAAAGTTTTGCTTTTTTCATGAATGTAGAAAAAAGAAATTAATTGGGAGGGGGTCTCCCTTGCCTGCCACGAAAAAAATTAGGAAAACTCGCGAAATGGAAATCGAAAAAATCCGTAAAAATAGTGAATATTATCTGACCATTGAATGATACGGTTTCAAAAAAATTTACCATTCTTCCCCCCTCCAAAGCTAGATAGAGAACACGTGAAAATTCTGAAAAATTTCCAACGGTAAATTAACAGGCAAGCGACTATGCAACAATGGCGCATTAATTGAAATGAACTGACTACGAAACATATCCACAGAAAACTAAAGAAGAAATAAATAAATAACAAAAAAAACTTCTCAGAGAAAAGTTTTCATTTAAATGTACTAAAAATTAAAAAATAAATTTTAAAGTGAATTAAACCTATATTTCAAATGATTTGAAAGCTTGTAGCGAGAATAAATCTTTCAATTTTAAATGATAAATGAAAACATCAAAAAGAAAGACCCATTCCACAAAGAACAGGTGACTGTGAAGGAGATTCCATCAGATGAAGGGCGGCTTAAACGCTTCGCTGTCGCAGCCCCGTTACAATACAAAGACGTCATGTATGAAACAAGCTTCTGGCCAAACAAACTTGGCATCAAGCGATTCGATTTCAGAAAACATCCCGACCTATTTAAAGATGGGGTGGGGGGGATTTTCGCTAAACATGCAACAACAGTGCAACACCAACCAGGAAAATGATAGCAAAAGGAAAGTCAGGTTAATGCACCTGAATGTGCGAAGTCTCAAGTGCAAAGTACCAGAAACAGAAGTTCTACTGGCAGACCAACGTCGAGATATTTTCTGTGCAACAGAACACTGGTGCAACGAGGAAGAAATTAATGAAGTTAATGTAGACTCATTCATACATATCAGCAGCTACTGTCAGAAAGAGAATCGGGGAGGTGGTACAGCCATATATGCCAGACATGGATTCCAAATAAACCCGATCGCCAGCATAGGAAGCCCAGTCGAAAAACAATTTGAGTACACTTGTTCTAAATTTAGTATTTTTAAAACTGTGTGTATTTTAATATGTGTTTATAGGTCACCAACAGGTAGCTCAGACTATTTCATAGAAAAACTGAAATTCTAGATCACTACAGCAGTCAAGGACAGTCCATGATTTTATGCGGATATTTTAATATCAACTTTAAACAAAAAGGTGGGATTACTTTGAGTCTTGTACAGGTACTTTGTTCATACTGCTTGTAACCTCATGTATCTGATGTTACGAGACCAGGAAATTAATCAGTAGGTACACAAATCGATAACATATTCAGTAATCTACCAGATTCATCCATTAGTTGCTTTGTGTGGAAATCAACAATATCAGATCACTATAGTCAAATATTAGATGTAGAATATGATATCGCGCCTTTAGATAGAAATGGAAAGAAACGTTTTTATACGGAAAGTAATATATCGCAACTCAAACACACTCTGGCCACAGAAACATGGGAAACTTTATATAATACAAATGAAATAAACGCCAAATATAGAGCTTTTTACGACATACTATCACTTTGACTCTGCTTTTCCAGAAAAAACATTTAAATTCAAAAATAGTGAATCTGATTAAATAACAACTGGCATAAAAAATCATTCACGGTATATCAATGATCTATATATGCTATATAGAAACGAAATGTGAAAATATACTCATTAAATATAAACAAGAACGGAAGGCATATAGGAAAAATCTATCAGAATACAAAAAATCACTAAATGACAGTAAAATTTCTTCATCACATTATAAGTCAAAAACAGTATGGTGTATATTCAACCAATCTAAAAACAAAAACAAAGAGAAAGATACATCCATAGTCCTTACAGATGAGCATAAAAAATCAATCGGGCACCCAGGAGAAGTAGCTGAATACTTTTGCAAAATTTTCAGCCACCCAAACATCACTTACAACTCTGAAGACATTAAGGTTGCCCACAATAACACCACTATTTTTCTAAGACCAGTTGATCGAACAAAGATACTTAATATTCTGAATAAGATACAACCAAAATATGCATCTGGTGTATATGGCATTCCTGCGATATTAAAAATAATTTCCATTTACATCTGTGACCCTTTAGTAAACATGATAAATGAAAGCCTATCATCTGGCATATTTCCAGATGACTTAAAAGAAGCAAAAGTTGTACTAATTCACAAAAAAGGCAATAGAAATAACCTAAATAACTACAGACCAATTTCACTTCTTCCTTCCTTTGAAAGAGCGATATATAATGGGTTCATATCATTCCTCCAACTGAATAATATATTAACATCCCACCAATTTGGTTTCAGGCAAGGCATGTCAATGCAGTCAAATATATCACTGAGAATGTTGAAAAAAATAATAGCCCATCAGGATTATATTTTGATCTTTCAAAGGCCTTTGACATGGTAAACCATGCAAAGCTGTTGTACAAGCTTGAATGCTATGGATTTAGGGGCGTAAGTCAAAAACTTTTCCATTCTTATTTAACGAACCGCGCACAGGCAGTATGTGTTACAAAAGATCAACAACTATATTACTCAAATAAAGCTACTATCGAACAAGGCGTGCCACACGGGTCAATACTCGGACCAATTCTTTTTCTGATTTATGTGAATGATCTACCCAAGACTCTATGTCCCGGTAGCGTATACCAGTTTGCTGACGATACTTCTGTTATTGTCACGGGCAACAGTATAACCGAACTCTCAACTAAATCTTCCACTGTCTCTGATAAAATGAATACATGGTGTAAAAATAATGATCTTAAACTGAATGCAACTAAAACAGGTCTTATTATCTTCAACAAGACAAATTACTATGAAGAGTCTCTATACGTTAAACTACAAAATAAATCAAACCCAATATCAGATAACTTCAAATTCCTAGGAGTAACGCTGGATGCAACACTCAGCTGGGAAACTCATATAAACTCATTAAATAGCAGACTGAACTCAATCTGTGGAATAATTCGCTACCTGAGGGTTCAAGTATCAACCAATAGCTTAAGAATATATTACTTTTCTCACGTGCAATCAATCATATCATATGGTATAATGTTCTGGGGCTCATCAACAATAGCACAGAAAATATTCATAACCCAGAAAAAAATTATTAGATGTATATTTAAACTGGATCGAAACACCTCTTGTAAACCATATTTCACTGAACTTGACATTATGACTGTGCCTTCATTGTACTTCCTAGGTCTTGTGTGCTTTGTGAACAAATATTCTCACTTGTTTCCAAGGAACAGTGATCATTATTCTGTGAACATGAATGTGAGGACTAGATATTGCAATGACTTGACGATACCAAACCACAAATCTACTTACTATGAGAAAGGCCCATACTACCTGACAATCAAAGCCTATAACTCCCTACCCCAAGAATTGAAAATCATCAGAGATACAAAGAAAGTTAGAATCTCCGTTATTAAATATCTGAAACAAAAATGCTACTATTGCTTCAACTGTTGGTGGCATTAAAACATTGCTTTCAACATTTTATTTTTATCTTATTGTATTATACTCAACTTCATTACATGTATATCTAACAGCTGTGAATGTATGTATCCTGTCAGTATTTTTCTTTTAATGTAGTTTTGAAATGTAACTCTTCTATTGTACTGTAATTCTGACGTTTGCTGTGTCCCTAGTTGATCATACGCAATAAAGTATTATTATTATTATTATAAATTTAATTAACAATAAGAAATACATAGATACTTGTCGCGACATGCTTTGATATTATTTAAAATTTTATAATGTAATAAAGTGATAGGTTTAATTCAATTTAAAATTTATTTTCTTGTTTTCAGTGCATTCAAATGAAATCTTTTCTCTAAAATGTTTTTTTAAGTTTATTTATTATTCCGAATATAATGAGGCATAAAAATCAACACAAATACCCACAGAGCATATTATAATTTTTGAAACATTTCATTTTATCATTTTAATTATTGATATATTGAATATTCCATCTCAAAAAAAGCTCCAGTGTATATTGCTATATCAAAGTTACTTGATTGTGCAGTGCAAGTACTTATTATACCAAACAACAATAAAAAGATCAAAACATCAATTTTCTTGATATGGAATACTTGTAGGTAAAAGTCTGAACGAAGTCTTTGTAATTTGTACACCGGATATCAACTTTCTGCTTTCAATTATCAAAACAATTAATACATACGTTCTCAGAGGGGTTCTATTTATTTTATGGTACGTCTCTGCTTTACAACTTTGGCGTTGAATGCAGGGAAAAAACAATCAATAACCAATACAGAGAATGAATGCAGAACATATCCGAATGCATTTGACCGTCCTACTTATGGGACCACTTTTTCAGCGGTTTTCGGCAAAAATAATTGAACCTCGCGAAGACAATGAATGACAAGAATTATGAAGTAGTTTTATCCCAAATCGGGCCGAAGTGGGTCATGTGTATGGATATTTATCTGCAGAAAAAACACATTTTGGAATATTGGAAGCCGGAATTATCTTGAAAAATTATTCACTAAACGAAACTGGTAATGCATTCTCACAGAACACGAGATGTCGACGGCTTTCGGCAAGATGAAAGGAAATTTTCATCTTACAGACACCAGTTTACTTGAAATCCACATAAGGAGTTTAAGGGCACCAGTATTTCTGCTTATAACTCAATAAATATCTCATATGAGTCTTTGGACCCCGCAAACTCCTTATGGAATTTGGGTCCCAGTGGATATTTTTAAATTTTTGGAATAATGTAGTAGTTGCCATTGCGCCAACTCAAAAAAGTGAACAGTTTTAGACTATTTATTTTTGAATCCGGTAACAATTTTTTTTGACTTGTTTCATTGTTATGTTGCAAAATATTGTGCTGTTTTATAAAAAAATCTTATCCCCCCTTCTTCCCCCCAACTCCTATTACGAAAGGCAAAATAAATATTTCTCGAGTGCCTTTAAATGTATTGTCGAATGTTTAAATATGCCTGAATGAGGGAAATAACAGTTTTTATGGTTATCCCCCCTCCCCCCAAAAGGCACAAAACGAAAAAATTTTGGTCGATTCTTCTGAATTTTTAATATGTTGCAGTTCAAGTTATTTTGAATAGAAATTAATTAGGCGACAAACCCCAAAAACGAATAGTATTGATGCTAGGGGGCGTTGAAATCATACCTTGCTCAGAATGGACTATTCATTATTATAGGCGGAAACAATATCTCTGCGTATTTTAGTTTAGTTTAATGCTGAACAATTCTGTAATTTTTCTTTAAAAATTATAAAACAATCCCATTACCCCCTATTTTAAAACACGAAAAAAATGTATTCTTGACTATTTGTGATTTTTTTGTTAAAATTGTTTTTCCGTTAACCAGCTGTCGTCCCCTTACGAACGGCATCCCTCAGAAGTCAAAACTTGTGCGAGCCAAGGATTAACGAGGTGTTGCCTTTTTACGTGCGATTCCTAGCATTTTCTCGGGCCATCAGAAAAATATCTGCAGTCGCCATGGTTTGAACCATCGCCGACAATTTCACCATTCAAAAAAAAATATTGATGGATTTCGCTGACTTCTTAGTAAGGCATAGTTCATGTTATTTGAATATCTATCAATTGGGCGAAAATCTTGAAAATATTTTTTTTCGTGTTTTAAATAGGGGGAGGTTTTAGATTTTTTTCATAAAAAATTACACAATTGGTCAGCATAATCTGAACTAAAATACGTGGAGATATTGTTTCGGCCTATAAAAATGTCTATTCTGAGCAAGATATGATTTCAACGCCCTCTAGCATCAAAACTATTCATTTTTGAGGTTTGTCACCCAACTAATAACTTGAACTGCATCATTTTGAAAATTCAATACAATCCACTGACAGTTTTTTGATTTGTGCCCTTTGGGGGGAGGGGGTAATCATAAAAAACTGCTATTTCCCTTATTCAGGCATTTAGACGCACTCGATAATTTTTTTTGCGTTTTGTAATAGGACTTGGGGGGAAGAAGGGAGTAAGATTTTTTTTTATAAAACAGCACAATATTGTGAAACATAAGCAACAATGAAACTAGTGAAAATATTGTTACCAAATTAAAAAATAAATAGTCTAATCTCAACGCCCCCTAGCAGCAAAACTGTTCATTTTTTTGGGTTGGCGCTATGTTAACAATGGTTGAGAAATACATGGACTACATCATACCAAAAATTCAAAAAATCCACCAGGACCCAAATTCCATAAGGAGTTTGCGGGGTCCTTTGCAAGCTGAATTTTTCGTATTTATCGCCTTTCTGAAAATTTACCACACTTGAACTAAGAAAATTTCACGTTTATTTCCATTCTTCTCATCGCAGAAGTGGGATATATTCCTAAAGGACCCCGCACGGTTCTTATGGAAGATGGGTACCAGTCGAATTGGCTGAAAATTCAGTATAATGTAGTTTTTGATGTACTGATCAAATGTCTCCACAGGCACAACAAGATCTAATGGACAGTTTTTGAGATACAGGGTGTCAAACATGAAGAGGCAGCGTTGTTACTTGCCTTCAGAAAATCAATAATGTGGCGATTATTTTGTTACATAAAGTTGAGGATAATGATTGCAATCTAAATATTGTCGACTCGAGTTAAAATGAAAAGTTATAAAACTCCGTATACACGGTTGTTAATAATTTACATAATTTTTACGTAATTTTGAAAGCTCGTATTCTTACAGAATAAGTATAAATATCATTTGATTTGGATATTGGGTGATCTGATATTACTATTGAACAGGTTCACCAAAAATTTTCTTTTATAGTTGTATTAATTTGATTTTTTTTAGGAACATATGTTTACAAATTGAACATAAAGCAGAAAATTAAATATAATATGATCAACATTTGGTGGCTCTAGTATTTGTTGCATCTTGTACGGATCCTGGTCAACGGCATAATGATTCAGCTATCATATAGGAGATTAACTGCATTAAAAATCTTTTCTACTAGTTCATACTCTGTATCTTATTACGATTATGTAAGAACTCTATTGGTTGATGGCTTGAATACCAAACAAAGTATATGACATTAGCGTTATGTGGAAGGTATCGACACTTCCGAGCACCAGATTTACAAGTGGAGTATTATGGATCCAGGGCATTTTCTTATTCATTAAGCATTTATATGTGTATGGCCAATCAAATTCATTGTCACTCAACCTACTCTCGTGGTATATTCTCGTCTGATTTTTTCCCTATATTTTTGTAAGAAAGACAAGATTTCTCATCTTATGATCGGTTAATGTTGTTATCCAATAATTATTACCTAATGGAAGGTTCTAAAATATATCCTTATCTATCTAAATGATGTGCACATGATTTAATCCTTTTTGAAATACAGCTACATATTCGACAGATAACGAAGATCTTCATCGCTGGTTCATACCGTGTGAGTACCAAATTATCAAGCATTTTTGACATTTGCTTCATCTTGTACAGCATTTACTCTTGTAGCAATGCTCGTCACAATTCTGTTATCCCGAGCCTTTTAGCTGATGGAACAGTTGTTTCAATATTATTAATTTAAACTTCAAGAGTTTCTTTTAGATAATTGCCAAAATTTCAAATCAGCTTAAGTGTACTGGGTGTTATAATAATAATAATAATAAAAATGTTTATTGAAGTGAAAAAAAAAATCTAATACATCTCAAATATGACAAAACCACTTCAAAAAGACAGAATATTGGCAAAGCCATTTTTCAATTCTGCTTGACATTCACATAATATAATAATATAAATATGAAAAAAAAAGAAATATATATATATATATATATATATATATATATATAATACATATTATACATGATAATGATTCGAGTCCATTGATTATCTTTACAGTTTCCGAGTGAGACATGAAAATATAAAAAATACAATACAAAAAACAAATATGTATCAAAAATACACAAGTCCCTTCAGCATAACAAATTATTTTAGAATGAAAACAAAATTCTGCTGATGAGTACTTTATACAGGGTGGGTCACGGTCTATGGTACCTTAGACGTTTACGGAGAAGGGGACATAGGAACATTCTGAAAATTTGGTTTCTCAAGTAGTTGCTCTTGGTCTATCGATCTAAATTATTTTCAGCAATGCAGCGTTGCCGCTTATACCAGAAAGTAGCAGCATCTTTGTTAGTTCAAATGAGTCACCCTGTATATGACCGCATTTTTGAACTTGTCATTCTTTTCTGATTATTTCTGCCCCATACTCCCATATACCTATCTCTAACGGTTTTTGAGATATTGGTTATTTTCCATATTTTTTATCCAAAACATAGCTCGAATTGAATGTTTATTTCTGCGGTATTTGAATTCTTAGGAAGTTGCAATTTTGTGTTTAGTTCATCAGAATCATGTACATTGATTCTGTATAGAGAAGTTTGTTCTGCGTTATACAGGGTCGTTCAAAATTCATGATCTTACTGCTAGATACGAAAAGGGTTGAAAGTGCGTTTTTTTTAAATGGAACATCCTGTATATTATGAAATATCCTGAAAGATGACTAAATTCCCTTCGAATTGATATATCATGTTCCTATACCTAAATAGCCAGAATTCCGAGATAATAGCAATTTTCACTTGTAATCTCCAAGCTTGAATTATTGCCGGAAATTTTATGTACGAGATAAATTTACGGCAATTAATTCTAGCACAAGGGGGATTCGTAAGAAAATTTCACACCGAGAAATGAAAATCATCCAACAATTCATAAGAAATAACTAACGATGGTTTCACCTGAACTATTTATAACCACTGAACTATTGATATGTAAAATACTTAACAAAATTTTCATCCATAAATGTTTGACATGTGACATTTGACATGTCACAAGTTGATATTTTGCTTTAATGTACAAATGGAGGTCTAATATTCATATGAAAGGAGATAATTATGTATTTACAAGATATTTGGAATGTGTCTGAAAATATTTTCTCAACGATTATTGCGGCCTATGAGCCGCTAGGTCGATGGTTCAATCCACGATAGGAACATAACTTTTTAATTTTTTTTTCTCCAAATTTAAACACATTTATTGATGAAAATTTTGTTAAGTATTTTACATATCAATAATTAAGTGGTTATAAATAGTTCAGGTGAAACCATCGTTAGTTATTTCTTATGAATTGTTGGATGATTTTCATTTCTTGGTGTGAAATTTTCTTACCGAATCCCACTCGTGCTTGAATTAATTGCCGTAAATTTATCTCGTACATGAATATTCAAAGAAAATTCATGTACTCGAAAAATTTCCGGCAATAATTCAAGGGAGATTACAAGTGAAAATTGTTATTATTTTGGAATTCTGGCTATTTAGGTATAGGAACATGATATATCAATTCGAAGGGAATTTAGTCATCTTTCAGGATATTTCATAATATACAGGATGTTCCATTTAAAAAAACGCACTTTCAACCCTTTTCGTAACTAGCAGTAAGATCATGAATTTTGAACCACCCTGTATAACGCAGAACAAACTCCTCTATACAGAATCAATGTACATGATCATGATGAACTAAGCACAAAATTGCAACTTCCTAGGAATCCAAATACCGCAGAAATAAACATTCAATTCGAGCTATGTTTTGGATAAAAAATATGGAAAATAACCAATATCTCAAAAACCGTTAGAGATCGGTATAGGGGAGTATGAGGCAAAAATAATCAGAAAACAATGACAAGTTCAAAAATGTGGTAATATACAGGGTGATCCATTTGAAGTAACAAAGATGATGCTACTTTCTGGTACAAGCGGCAACGCCTCATCGCTGAAAATATTTTAGATCGATAGACCAAGAGCAACTACTTTAGAATGATCCTATGTCCCGTTCTTCGTAAACGTCTAAGGTACCATCGACCGTGACCCACCCTGTATATATAATATAATATCAGTTGATGAATTACTGATGTGATAAGAGATATTTTTTGAACGCTGCTTTGAAACTCATAATTGTGGGCAGTGAAAATATCTGAGGAAAGTTATTGGTAGTGGTTGGTGCGATGAATCCAAAACTTCTTTCAAACTTGGACGTTGAGTGATGTGGAATCGAGAAAGAATCAGCATTTCTATCATTCACATTATGAAGAACTGATCTCTTGATGAGAGCATCACTCAAATATTTGGGTAATTGGAAATGAATTAAATTATAAATTATAGACCCATAAAGAAGGGCAAATCTACCTTCAATCTTCAAAAGATTCATGCTCACGTAGACTGCTGTTATGTGCACACGTCTCTCTAAACTATTATGGCAAAATCTTAGGCAAGTATTTTCGAGTACCTGTAATTTGTGTTTGAAATCATTGTTCAGATAATTGTAGTACACGCTGGAACCATAGTCAAGATGTGTTAAAATGACAGCGTTAACTAAATTCCATTTTGTATGTTCAGGAAGAATATATTTGTACTTCCAAAGGGACTTATATTTACAATAGCACAGTTTGAGTTTATTGATCACATGTTTTTCAAATGATAAAGTTTCATCAAAAGTAAGGCCAAGATTTTTTGCTTCGGTACTCAGGTTTATAATAACATTATCTAAAGCAATATTATTTTTTTGTGAAGTCTTCGACCTAGCAACAACATTTCTACTTCCTAAACACATAGCAACTGTTTTTGATGGATTCAGATCCAAACCGTGGTTTCTAGAATATAAACTAATTGAATACAGATTTTGATTTAACTCATTAATTAGTTCATTTACATCATCTGGATCACAAGAACCACATATTTGGGTATCATCGGCAAAGAAGTGCTTATTCCAATTCGGAAGAATTACTTCTGCCAAATCAGAGGTGAAAATTGTAAAAATATAAAATATAAGTAAATTCTATTTGTCTTGTCATTGTGAATCTCCCTGTATGTGTAACACGTACATATGTTTAATTTGAACATATTGAGTTTCAAGGTTATAATTATTTGATTTAACTTTTGTTTGAGAACTTTTATTATGGCTGATAATAAAGCCGGTCGTCACATTCAATGCATCACCCTGTATATTACGAAGAATCAATATATCGCCGGTGTCCGGCCTTAATTCTATACACTGTACAAAAAATGAAAGTATGAAGCGCACTGTGTTACTAGGTACGGTGTTACTACATACGATTAAATCAAAAACACCCTGTATATTAGTAAACTCAGATGACCCAATATCAAAATCAAAGACTTATTCTGCAAGTCTACGAGCATTTGCGTTTGACTGATTTTGTTCAAACAATTACTTAAAATTATGTAATTATTAATAACCCTGTATACGGAGTCTTAGAACTTTTCATTTTAACTCGTGTCGACAATATTTAGATTGGAATCATTATCCTCAACATTTTGTTACAAAGTCCGCCATATTATTGATTATCTAAAGGTATACGTAACAACCCTGCCTCTGCATGTTTGACACCCTGTATCTCAAAAACTATACATTAGTTCTCGTTGTGCCCATGGAGACATTTGATCAGGACATCACAAACTACATCATACCAAATTTTCAGCCAATTCGACTGGGACCCATTTTCCATAAGAACCGTGCGGGGCTCCGAGCAATAAAATATATAGAGAGGGTTTCTCTGTCTCTTTCTTGAGATCAACATACCCGAAGTTGTGTACAAACATCTCAGCCCGAATCATGTCAAAAATGAGCATTGTCAGTTATATCCGTTTGCACTCGGGGACCAGATTGGATTTCCATGTTATATTCACTCTTAACTTGGCGATCATGTTTGTTTACGACCGTTTACGACTTATTTATCGTCTTGTCAAATCAAACCATGGGCGTCGCAGCATGGTAATCATGGCCTAATCCCGATTTTGAGACAAAAATACACTATTTGTTGAAATAGCTGTATAAAACATAGTTACTATTAAAGTCGACCTTGAAAACGATTACCTATCAATAATTAGGAAAAAACTTGTTGCAGTGTAGGTACACTAAGAAGTAAATGAGCAAATTCAACTCTTCTGTCTTGTTGGAATGTCTTTCGAGTACTTAAAACATGCGTCGTTGATACTGCAATACGAGCCATGTCGCGAAACATTCATTTCACAGGAGGAATGCTATACAAAATTTTAATTTGTTTCAAACTGGACAGACATTTTACAATAAGCAAGTCATCGCTCCACCCTGTGAGCAAATCTAGACAACATCAAAATAGAGCTGTTGTTTGGTATGTCTGCAGAGATGTCTTCAGAGATACATGTCGACCCCTATTTAACTCAAAAACTTTAATGACTCTTACCTGTTTGATGTTTAAGAAACAGAAGTAAAATAATAACTACATGAGAAATTCTTGTTTTCCTACCAGGCATACTTGTAATATCGATCGCTCCCTGAGAACATAAGTAGAGACATTACTTTTTGACAACTCTAAAACGCTTTTTGATTATCTGCCCCAGGATGCCAATAATCTAAATTCAGAAAAAGAGTAGAGCTTTCAAGGCTTTTACTACTCTTTGAATGCCTATTTCAATGATACACTTTCAACATAAATTTGAATGTAATCTGTTATTTATTTATTTATTTATTTATTTATTCATCCATACAGGCCTACTGGCCTAATTACATGGATATCAAAATGAAAAATATTCACAATGTCACTGATTCAATACAAAAAAAAAAGAAAAAATATTTATAATGGGTAATACCGTGGCAGAAAAGTAGGGGTTTTCACAACAAATTCAAATTGACATATTTAATATTATTTGGAAGATTTCACTACGAAAAGCGGTGGCAGATAGTGACCATTCTAAAGGAGTAAGAGCATTAAGTTGATTAGCTAGTCGAAGCATGTTGACAAGAGGGGATTTGGATATCTGTGTAAATTCTTATGTGTATTGTAATGTAAGTATATCATATATAGTGTAGGTATAGTGTATAGTTTACTGATGTGATCCAACAATTTGAATATATTTACTTTTTTCAGTATTTATGACCTTATTGTATGCTTTGTCAGCAAGCATCTAATTTTTTGCACAATACGGTATTTTCGATTGACATCTTGACAACACACGTGCTTTCCAACCAGGCATGTTGTCGTCTAGAGATAAAAATACCTATAACATGAAAACATTTTATCAGCACGCCGCCACTGGTTCTAATCTTACATCCGAATATCATAATAATAACAAATTTCCCCCTCCGAATCTATCACAAAGGATAGTTATATGCAGCTTTCATAACAACGTGTGTTGTTTATATAGAAATGGCACCTCTATATCTTTTATTGCTCGGACGTGCGGGGTCCTTTGACTAGGGATCAAGTGGTAATTCATTGTGGGAGCCAAAAAATCTTCTCATCTTTACTTCCTACTACCACAAATTCCTTTCAGTGGTTTGAAAAAGATGAGAACCCACAGACGGATTGAGCACAGATCCTTTATGATTCGTTTTGTAGAAGGATTGATTTATTTTTAGAGGATTTAGAATATAGAAAATACATTTACAATATCTATGATTGCTGATTGGAGTAGATGATTCATGGAACAATTGAAATAGTTTCAAATTCTATAACGATAATTTGGTGTTTGCATATACAGTACGTCTTTTTTATTGGTTTGACGAAAAAACATGAATCAACAACCATTTTGTATGGTACCACTAATACTACTTTTTGAAATAAAATTCATAGTGATTGCCCGATATAGAGTTCGCGAGGGCACATCAATTTAATAATTTCAAATAGTATGGGGATCGAGTGACTCATCATGTGAAAAATAATTCAATTTTCTTTCCAAACATCTAAGTTTTTTTTGTGTTTTGTTATTACCTTTTTCACAATTATGATCTCTTGGCTTTTAGAAATTTTCCCGTTGATGCGCTCCCAGCGCCATCTGTTGAGTAATTGCAATGTATCTTTTCTCAAAAAGTAGTATCGGTTATACCATTCAAAATATTTTTTGTCCCATTGTTCCACATATAAAACCGTTCAAAGGATCCCGCACGAAAACAGAAGGGAAATTGTCTCATTTTTTTTATTGAGTTAAAGTAGGATGTGTTAGAAAACTGTATGATTTCAGGCACTGTATTCTACTAAACATTGAGAATTGTATTTTTCCATAAATAAAAAACCATTTTTACAGTAGTTTGTTGATGATTTTTCATATCTCAATATCACTTCCCCTACCAGTTTTTTATCAAATTGGCCACGATTTGTCAGAAGGTTTGACGTTTTGGAAATAATAATTGATTTCGAAAAGTTAGGTGATAATTGAATTTATCAAAAAGTTCCCAGAACTTGAAAAATTCATATGTACAAAGTTGACAAAACCTTTGTATATAATAGTAGAAGACATTTTCAGAATAGTGTGAGTAAAATAAGGTTCAGATTAACTGAACAGATTTTGAGATATTCAGTAAAAACCTTAAAGGTAACTTTTGAAAAAATGTAACGCATCTTTTATATAAATGAAAGGGAATATTGTACAACGCAGTTGTTAAATCAACAGCACCAATAATTATTTTTTTGAAGTCAAAAACGATTTGTCAATTTTAGAATAGAGTGAAACTATGACGTCTTACCAAAATATAACTTGTTGGATCTGGAGTAGTGCTAGAAAAAAAAATCCTTAAAACCGATATTTTTTACATTGCCTCGTATACACATTAATATACTATCAATAGTATGATAATAATTGGACATATTGACGAGTTCCGATGATAGATAGATATGTTTATTAATCCTTAGAGATCATTAGCATGGCATAGGATAGGTCAATATAAATATAGATGTAAATATTAATACAAAGAAGAACTTCGAAACCAAAAAACTGATTTCTGTTTGTGGGGCTGCAGTCAAATTTGAGGATGCCAGGGAGTAAGAATAAAACTCTTTGGTATTATGTCAAGCTTTCGGAAATGTTTATTTCCATCTTCAGGACTTATATCGTGAGTTTAAAGGAAGCTTGCCACTTCATAACACGAGATAAGTTAATCTAACATTATTTGTAGGAAATATTTATAAACATAAATGAAAATGTTGAAAGTTGTTAAAATTGTTAAGTGGTATATGATATACTTTTTAACAATTTTTACAATTTTCAACATTTTCATTTATGTTTATAAATATTTCCTACAAATAATGTTAGATTAACTATCTCGTGTTATGAAGTGGCTAGCTTCCTTTAAACTCACGATATAAGTCCTGAAGATGGAAATAAACATTTCCGAAAGCCTGACATAATACCAAAGAGTTTCATTCTTACTCCCTGGCATCCTCAAATTTGACTGCAGCCCAACAAACAGAAATCAGTTTTTTTGGTTTCAAAGTTCTTTTTTCAACTGGTCAGTCACGATCAACCCAACGTTTGTAAATACAAATATACATAAATAAATAAATAATACGATTGGGACATACACAAAATGAGACGATATCTGAGACATAAAAACAGTGGTACTTAGAATTACAAAGAGGTGTATAAATAAAAATTACACATAATTATATAATACAAAACTACAAAGAAAGTATATCTAAAAAGTGACAGTATAGAAATAAAAATGCTAAACCAAAGTAGAGTCAAGAACGTGTCAGCGCACTGATTCAATAGACTGAGTGAATTCATCTAGCGAATCAAACAAATTTTCTTGCTGATATTTTTTGTCGCACTTTTGAATTTTCTTTCGCATTAAATATTCTTCATTTGCTGCGGTAGCATATTGAAGAAGAGAGATCCAGTATACGCTAGACTTTCTGAAGTGCATTTTATTGGATTTCCTGAAATGTATATAATTTTTTCATCTTGTTGGGTTATCGTGAACATCTTTGTTTTTCTTGAATTTGGAAAGGTTATGAAAGGTGTGCGTCAGTAATTTGTACTTATAGGTAAATACAAGTGCATGTCATTATTTTATTACATGCAAAAGTTTCTCTGCATGACTCATTGTAACCGAGATCAAATATCAAGCGGATGAATCGTTTTTGTATTACTGACACTCTAAAAAAGTCAGTGGCACGTCCCCATACTACAATATTTGAGCTTATCATTGAGTAGATGAGTGAGTAGTAAATGTTCACCATATGTGCTCTATGAAAGTTTTCTTTCAGTGTTCGGAATGCATAATATAGTTTTCCTAGTTTCTTGCAGATTGCCTCAACTTGCAGATTAAAATCTGAATTACAGTCCACTATAGTTCCTAGGAACTTGGTAGAATTTATTGCTTCTAATTTGGTATTGTTGATTTCGAATGAAAGAGAGTTTGGGGTTTTGCATTTGCTTGTGAATTCTACACATACCGTTTTTTTTCAGATTATTGATTAGGTGATTACGTTCGCACCAGGCAGTGAAATTTTCTATAACAGATAGATAGAAACAATTATTGTGGTGTCATCGGCATAAATTAATACTTTACCATCGTGCATTGATTGGGGTAGATCGTTGATGTATAGCAGGAACAGTGAGGGACCTAGAATTCCCCCCTGAGGTGTAGGTACCCAACATAAGGGCGAATACATCCGAGTAGTCGTTATCAATTTTGACTTTCATCGTTCTTCCAGTGACATAAGAAATCAACCATGCTTTTATGGGACCTCGTATACCCATCGATTCCAATTTTATGCCCAGAAAGTAGGGGTCGATGGTGTCGAAAGCCCTAGATAGGTCGAAGAATAAACCTTCAACATATTTATTCTGACCAATATTTTCGTGTATGTGCTGTATTAGATCTATCGATGCTGTTTCAATTGATAAATTTTGACGGAATCCGTGTTGACAAGGTGTAATTATTCTGTTTTGATTCAGGTAGTACATCAGTTGATTATATACGGCAATTTCAATAACCTTGGAAAAACAGGTAAGGAGACAAATATATCCATAGTTTTCTATAAGCATTGTTTATATAGAATATAGTTAGTCAACCTTATGGGATTATAATTGGATCAAAATGGATGCGACATGTAGATGGCGATAGTGAGCTCGCATCCAAGTCATGTCGTAACTTCAGTGATCTGGCCTCCAAGTCATGTCGTAACTTGATTAAAACAATGGAAAAGCATTAAAATCAGGGTTTTTTGAAGAAACCTGCATTAAAATGACGTCAAATATTCATGTTTGTAACTAGTCACGCTAGATGACACTCGCGTTTGTGTCCAATACCTTTCCCACAGGCATTGACTAACTATGTTGTATTTAAACAATGCTATAAGTAATGGATCCCCCTTTTGGAGGACTGGCACAGCTTTTGACGTTTTTAATTCTTCGGGAAATTGACATGAAGTCACCGAGAAGTTGATAAGGTCAGAAATATAAGGGCTGAGTTCATCTACGCATTTTTTCAGTAGTAATGCAGGAATACCATCTATTCCGGTTGAATACTTTTTTTCAAATTGCGAATTATAGACGAAATCTGTTCCGGGGTCACAGGATTGAAGAACATTGAATATGAATGTTTCACTTCGACTTTTGTGCATAAGTTTCGTGGTAGATGAAGGGAGTTTATTCTGTTTATAACCGAATTTGCAAAGAAGTCTCCAAAAATGTTGGATATTTCTTTTGGATTAGAAATCGTATCATTGCTTTTGACAAGATTGATGGTGTGATGTTTTTTAGTTGTTACATTTTTTATTCACCATTTCCCAGAGGGACTTTGCTTTATTCGTTGAATTCAAGATTTTTTGTGAGTGATGCTTTTTTTTTCGTTACATATTTTTTATTGATTTCTGTTTTTGCTTTCCTATAGCTTTCGTCAATTATTTCGGAGTTAATTATTTTTCGTAACCAGTTGAGATCTTTCAATTTAGAAATATCTTGGTTGAGTTCATTTGAAAAACGTATTTTACCACCATCTTTATTTGTTCTGGTTGATATTCTGCGCTCAGGAAACGACAGACTGATGAGTACATTTCGATTCCAAGTTTGTCTTATTTCGACAAATAAAACAGTTTTTTATTTTGTCAATCCTATAACCATCTACGACGTTTTTATGAAATTTGGCAGCTTATATCTCAGAAACGACACATTCAGAATCATTTAAACCCACACATTTTCCTAACAACTCATCCTACTATAACATAATAAAATTTTAGCAAATATTATAATAAATGGTCTTTATTTTTCCTGGCGGAGTTTAGCTGAGCTATTCTTCCACTCAACTAGAGCCAATTTTCCATTTATGTTTCTTGCGAGGTCCTTCATCAAGGTAAGGGTACCATTCAGATTCGCACTCGATTCGATATTTCGAGTTCATATTGTAAGAAAAATATTAACAGAATCCGAAAAAATTTAGATGGTTGAAAAGGGAATTGAATTCTCTTTTCAACGATCATTTAACCCCCCATACCATTTGAAATTTATAAATTGATGTTTCTTCCTGCACCCACTATCAAGTAATCACAATGACTTTCATTTCAAAAAGTTATATCGGTGATACCATTCAAAACTGTTTTCGTCCCATGTTTGTACGTGGAACCATACAAAATTTAACAGAGGGGGGACTATAAAAAGCCGCACTGCATATTTCCAGTGTTGTCCAAAGATTCGATTTTTTGCCATTGTGCTGTATTCCTACAGAGGACAACTGCTCATCGAATCTAGGAATTGAAATGATTCTAAACTTGGTACCCTGACTCTTCTGTAGGAGTTATTCAGATGTTTTTTCTTCCTCCTACATTAGAATTGAAGTCACCCTCTCAAACAGGGCATTGTTTAATGCACGCAGTTTTCGTAAAAGTTTGAATACTTTTCTAACGAGTTCTCAGGACGCCAATGCTTTTTATCAACATCGAATAATTTACGACAGAACCTTTCACAATTCGAGATAAAAAAATGGCAGACGAAAAATACTATTATAAAACTTAGCGGCAATCATCAATATGCGCCTGCGCAAACAGTAGGTGCTTGCGATGCCAGATTAGAAAAACGCCTTTCTCGAATCCCTATTGGCTGAAAATAATAAATTATTCAAAGTTATGCGACTGCCTTTTATGCAAATTTTATTGCACCCGGTGGCAAACAATAAAAGATTGGACAAATTGTTATTTCTTTGTGAAGATTATCGTGAAGGAACGATATTGCTAACGAGTCGTAGGAAGAAAGGACTTCCACCGGGCTCCAAAGTAGACAACATGTGATTGAAAAGATATTTGATAATCCAGGGTTATTCTTTCTTTTTTTAGATTCCATCTTTCAATGTGACTCTGGGGGAAGTGCAGCAAAAAAGGCTTATTTCACTCCTCCAGATAATTCATCCTCCCCCGTTTCAGTTTTCCGCTCTGGTCTGCAGTGCAATTTGTTACCAAACAATTTTTTTTTCATAGAAGCTAACCCAATTGGCAGCTTTTTATTCTCTGCTGGTTTCTGCCTAAATCTAACAATGCTTGAGCGTATATTTTTCTTGTCCTGCTACTTGTTCCAGTCTTTTGGTTGCCTCTTCTGTTTTACTGTGAACAAGTGAAAACGTGATTGTTCTGAAAGAGAAAGGGACGTAAGTCATTTCACATATTGTGAACAATGTGCCTTCTTTGTGTTGATTTTGATCTTGTCAGAAACCAAAGAAAATTAGGTTATTTTTTGTAAATAGTTTTACAAAAAAAAATAACAGATGTATTTTTAATTTTTGTTATGCTATATTATGAATGTATCTTTATGTTATACGAAGTTTGACATTATTTTGGAAAATTTCAATTATATTTTATATACTATTCATAGTTTTTTTTTAGTCAGAATTCTATATAGGTACACCTAGCTCATAGAATTCAAACCCCGATGAAAATTGAAATTTGACACAGTTTAAGAATATACCGTAATCTGACTTGGATTGTAATGAGTCAAAATAAGTATTTAATCCTATAGAAAAACTTTCGAAGAAAAAAATTATATATTCCAGACTAAAAATTATTATCGGGAATTGTATATACCAGAATTGAAAACAGTTATTTTACTTGCAATAAAACAACAAAACGTACGTATTTTTACAAACTATTACATATAGGAAATTTTGATATTACTCTACTTGGTATACATGGTACATGAAAGTAAATGTGTGAACAAAGGACAGTTTTTCACAAATTCACAAGATATCACATACTATATTGAATCTTGGAATAACTTGTCGCATTATGTGAAAATAAATATCTCAAAAGGTAAATTAAGGAGGTTTTACCAGATCTTACAGATTATTATGAAAAATTATCTGAAAATTACGTGATCCTGTTTGTAAAATTCAGGGAACTCCTTATAGAATAAAATTACATATTTATTATGGTGAATTTACTGTTAGTATCAAGTGAACAATTTACAGCAGCTGCTGTCTAATTACATTTCATCAAAATCCGCACTGTATTTATAAACGTATATAAGGCAATAAAAAGAAGCAGAGGTTATATATGAGAAAACAGACAGGGCATCATTAGAGAATTGATCACAGAACTCTTGTAGTCAATCTTTTGTCCAAGTGGTGCCCAGAGATTTATTTCAAAGTCGTGAATTCTTACATCTAATGCCCTTGTTTGTTAGTTCTTCTGTTCTGGTAAGTGGTGAGGTTGCCCTGTTTTCGTTCAGATCGCTATCACCAGTCGGGAATCGATCTTGCAGTTGCTGGGTGCCCTGATAGTCTAGTAATTCTCCACCAAAACGGTCTGATTATTCCATTTTGGTCACATCTTTTGCATAGAGAGCCATTTTCATGATTGAATAATGACAGTGAACATTTTCATAATCTTCCTTTCTTTTGTCAGAATTTCTGTAGGACCCGCCCATTAAGAATAAGTTAAAACAGAACTGAAAAACTTACTCATCAAAAAAGCATATTATTCACTGGACGAGTATTTCATAGATACACTAGAATAGAGAGAGAGTGGTGAAATTTATTTGATTTGATTTTATTATTATGGGGTATTTTGTATTTTTCAAGACAAACTGTTTTATCTTTCCGATTTTATCTATACATCTGATTTTATTTATACATTTGATATTATTTATACTTTTGATTTTATTTATATACTTGATTTCATTTATATATTTGATTTTATTCATATATTTGATTTTATTCATATTTTTGTGTGTATGTATGTGTGTATTGTATGTGAATATACAGTGACCGCCAAAAAGTATGTACCATATGGGAAAAATTTTTATTATTGGAGTATTGGAAAAAATATTCTGGGGAAAAGTTTGTGCATGTCTGATAACCTAAAAATCGATTTTGACACATGTCACGTGATCGCTAGAATGGCGGCAAAATGAAAAGAAGAGATAATTCAAAAAAATTGAAAATAGCAATTTTTAAAAAATATTTTCCCATCTATTTGAAAATATTATTTTTTTTCTTATGAATAGCTTGGCAATACTGAAACATTTGCATTTTAATGATAATGACAAAACTTTCTCATTTTTTCCACACCAGAGGACACTAAATTAAAAAAATTGGTCTTTGCCAGAACCCTCGCTGTTACATTGGTTCTTATCTAACAGTTATATCAGAATTCCAAGACCATTGTGTTGATATGGCAATCTAGAAACACCATGTTTCCTGATTTTAATCAAGTTTCAATAATAATGCTGTATGAGCGTTTTACTTTGCACATAAACTTTAAGAATCTTTAATTTTACGCACTATTTTCAAGTTTATGTGCGAAGTGAAACGCTCATGCACGATTATCATCGGAACTTGATTATAATCTGGAAATTACCATGTTTTTGGAGTGTCATGTCATCACAATGTCGTGGAATTCGGATATGACTGTTAGATACGAACCGATGTAACAGCAAGGGTTCTGACAAATTCCCATTTTTTCAATTTAGTGCCCTCTGGTGTGGAGAAAATGAGAAAGATTTGTCATTATCATTAAAATGCAAATGTTTCAGTATAGTCAAGCTATTCATAAGAAAAAAAAAATTTTAAATAGATGGGAAAATATTTTTAAAAAATTGCTATTTTCAATTTTTTTAATTATCTCTTGAAACTTCGTTTATGTGTATAAAATTGAATTCTAAGTGACTTTTTCAAATAACTTTTTTTGATATCTTGCCATATTACCTCTTTTTTTGCCTTTGCATTGCAATTTTTTTCATTTTGCCGCCATTCTAGCGATCACGTGACATGTGTCAAAATCGATTTTTAGGTTATCGGACATGCACAAACTTTTCCCCAGAACATTTTTTCCAATACTCCAATAATAAAAATTTTTCCCATATGGTACATACTTTTTGGCGGTCACTGTATATATGTATATATATATATATATATATATATATATATATATATATATATATATATATATATATATATATATATATATATATATTGAATATTTGACTGAGATAATTTGTTATTTAATTTTTTGACATTTTATCTTCCACATCTGATTTTATTTTTATAATATTGTATTCCTCACATCGACTGTGACAATCATGTTATTTTGTATTTGTTCCCTGTAATATTTTTTAATGTTGACATGTTCTACACCTGAAAAAGTATTTTATTTGAAAGAACTAATAAAGGAAATCTATCTCTATCTATCTATTTATGAATTCCGAGCTATATTTTTTCCTATAATTACCTCTAAGTGAAATCACTGAAAATGAACAGAACTTTATTATTCTTTCATTTGTAAGGCGTTGAGATGACATGGAAATCGTCTAACTCCTATTTATATTATTGATGATATATGCTGCAATGATTATATCATTAAAATATTAATAACCCGAGCAAAAGCAAATCCATTATTAATAATTCGTCATGCAAAACAGTTGAATGATAATTACATATCTATTGAGACACAGCGTGCATTGTTTCAATTTCGAACATACATATTTTAGGTTAAGTGGTATTGTTAACTTTCATGAAAGCAGGGCGGACAGAGAAGTAGAAGGTCTATCATTTATACAGATCGAGAATGAAGTGTGAGTCACTACAAGAGAATGCAAGATATATGATTTTGATGAAAGTTTGGATTTGTAATTTAAAATCAGTTCTATCAGGCTCGTAGGTCCCACGAAATATGTAGAAGAAAGCTACAATGAAACTAAAACTGGAATGATTTTTACTAAAAAGGTTAACAAAACCACGATAATTGTTTCGCTGTATAACAGCTTCTTCAAGTGGAGAAGAATATAATCTAAATAACATCTTTGCTGTGTTCCCTCAAATACTCGTCGAAAATTGAATACAGTTCAGTTCTATTCCTGACCTTCAATAAACCTCCTATAAGTACCAATACAGTACTGATTATTTTTATTCTAGCTTTTTAGGAAAGCATATTAAGTAGTGGTGAATTATTCATTTCGAGTTGGTCATTAGGAACGTTCTGGGAATTCTTCCATTTATTAATCTCCATACTTTCCAAAAGATTCAGCCTAATGCCTTTGCGTTGAACAGGAAGGATTTCAAAATCCTGGATTAAAGTATGGTTTTAGGTTATTGAATGGGAAGCACATGTTGAATTTGTTTTTCCGGTTTACGAAGCTGTTTAAATGTTCGGTTAGGCGCTTTCTGAAGGTTCTTGCAGTTTGGCCAAGATGAAACTTGAGACAACTACCACAGGTTGATTTATAGACTCCACATAAGCAAGGTTTTAATATTGCTTTCAAGACAGACAATAATTTGGGCAAACATATTAAAAACAACAAACATAAAGTGGAAAAACAAGAAAAGTGTGGAAAAACTCTTTCTACTTTTTTATACCAATTACTTCGAGAAACGGTAAAAATATAAATTATCTCCAAAATTCTGAAATGGGGTGGGGGTCCATTAGGTACGTAAAATTGCACTCAAATAAAACCCAAGTGTCCCACATTGCCCAGCGTGATTATATTAGGGGTAACCAACAATCCCAATAAAGCCATCAGTGAAATGCTCTGTGTATCAGCAATAATATTCTTGATGGAAGCACGTAAGGCCCGATGTAAACGATCTCTCAAAGAGTTGTTTTTCCGTTGAATACCAAGAGCTATATTACTTTCCGTAAGCAGCTTATGATCTATAAGGCAGTGTGAAGCTGTGCAATATTCTGAACATATCTTAGAGTGCTGCTTCCATAATAATATATGGAGTCTAACTCCCAAACATTCCCCATCTTTCTAGATTGTCTGTTCGTCTCTTAGGTAAGTCCAACCCTTTCACTTCTGTAGAACACCGCAGAAAAGCTAGTCATCCATTTCTTTTTTGCCGATCGTTTTTCCCAGGACTGGCTTGTTAAAAAAACTGGCAAATCTCCAAAGAGTGAAAACATTTTTCTACCCATTTTTCCATGATTTCTAACAAGTTTCCGAGTAGGAAAATTTTTCTTCATAGGAACCAGAAGATGATAGAAATAAGTTCACTCATATCGAATTTACTTCGATCAAATATCTAAGATTTATTTATGCTTAAACTATAAGGATTTCGTTTCGTTTTAAACTCATGAACTTTTCCAACATACTTTGTGGTAGTGTTTTTTGTATCAATAATAATGAGAAACTCGCAAAAATATTTTATTTTTGACAAAGGGAAAAAACTTGTGTTCGAAACATGGAGACGCCATGCTATATAGTTTTCACGGCGTGCTTCTTAAAGCAACTTGGAATGCGGATGGCATAAACATTTCAGTTCTGAAATACAAGTTTGTGCTCCCGTTCAGAATATTTCTTTCGTTTCAAGCTGAAAGCAAATATCCAACAAATTGCTTATGACTAATTTGAACATAACAGTAAATGCGTTTTCTCAGCATTTTACCTTGTTTTTTGGTCCATCCAATTCACTCTGAATACTAAATTATCAATATAAGTCGTCTAAAGAACCAGTTCCGTTGAAAGTATTGCCTAATGAATAGAAACTAAGCAAGAATTTTCATTGGCTATCACTAATGATATGAAACAGTGTGATTGAAAATTATTGACTAATTCATTCTCGAGTTAACGACCTGGATTTCTACGAATCTGCAAATGTTTTCTTAGGCAAGAGGTTTGATTATTACGCTGCTGAGAGATTTCCGGCAACGGGGGTTCATCTCTCACTCTTTTTACTGGATTGTTGAAATTGCTCTTAAAGCCAATTTTTTCAATGAATTAACCCCTCAAGTTTCGTTTTGAACAACGTGCATGAGACGGCAATTTATCACAATTTTACCTAACATTACCTGTCTCAATCCGAAAAAGTTCTGTGTACTCCTGCGACCTTAGACAAAAATACGCTGAAAAAATAACTGCTCCACAGAATTTCAGTGAAAACATGACATTCCTGAATAAAATGACGTACTTGTTTCCAACAAATCAGGAAGAAGTTGAAACAGCCATGAGATCTTTGAAAAACAAAAAATCGCCTAGTATAGATGGAATGAGAGCCGAAACTCTAAAAGAAATAAGTAAATAAATATCTGCTCCACTCTCTTATATCATTAGTAAATGTCTTACCACCGGTATTTTTCCAACGACTCTAAAAATAGGCTTGATCCAATACTGAAAAATGGTGTTTAAAATAAAACCGGAAACTATCGACCAACAACTCTTACATCAAGTATCAGCAAAGTATTTGGAAAAATCATAAAACAGCGAATAACATCCTTCTTCACCAAAAATAAGATATTTTCCGACAATCAGTATGACTTTCGAGAAGGAAAATCCACAGAAGACGCAATCAATCCACTCATTAAAAATATATACAAGTCATTAGATGAAAAAGTTCCTACTGCATCCGTCTTCGTGGATCTTACTAAAGCATTCGATACTATCAATCATGAATAATTGTCGAATAAATTGGAGTATTATGGCGAGATAACTCAATATGTCGACATCGATGGAGGTAAGAGTGAGCCTAGAACCATTACCTACGGTGTACCTCAAGGTACCGTACTTGTCCCAGTACTTTTCACTACATATATAAATAGCCTACTTTCATTAGGACCTGTTGGTAGAGTAGTGAGTCTTGTTGACGATATAGTCATACTTTATAATGCTCCTATGTGGGATGAGTTGAAACACGTTGCTGAAATATACTTTAAAATAGTAAAAAAATGGTTTCAACATATATTTCCTTCACGTCATATAGATCAGGACTCCCCTATATTGGCCACCTCAACATTGATGACAATACAAAAATCCCAGAAGTTAACAGTATCAAATACCTTTGGCATCATTATTGATTCCCATATCAAATGGAATCTACAAGCTGAATTTGTTTTCAATAAACTCCGAAGACTATTGTCAACGTTTAAATATATGAGAGACTTCTTAGACATGAAGCACTTGAAAAATATGTATTTTTCCCTCGCACAGTCGCAGCTTCGTAGCTAAGCTACGAAATTTCTGCGTGGGGATCAGTATAAGTGATACTCATCTTGAAAATTTGAATGTAATCCAAAGATGGATACTCCAAATTATTTTTAGAAGACATCAAAGATACTCAAATGATAATCTCTATAAACTGGGCAATGTGATGGATTCAAGGCAACTTTAATTGAAAAAAATCTTGCTTTATGTGAAAAAAAAAGAAAATGCTGAAACACCTTGAGCATACCCACAATACCAGAAATGAAAACAAAACACCTTCTGCCTAAACGGGAAAAGACCATGGGACAGCGTTGCTTGGATTACTTGGACCCAAAGTTTATAAACATACCTATCGATTTCTAACATATACATAAAATCACAATATTCAAAGAAAGACTCATAAAATGATTTATGTTAAAACATTTTTTTTCTCATATTATTAAAAATGTTACTTGAGATTCTTTACCCTTAATACTAAAATGTAAATCTGGCACTTACCGAAATTGACATAATAAATAACACTATGAAACCCAAACAAGAGTATAAAACCAAACAAGGACAAAATACCCGAACTGGGACCCAAAATCCCAAATGAGACTAAAAAGCCTAAACCAAGACCGAAAAAACCCAAACTGTGAACACTTATTTATCTTATTTGTAGGTCCATGCACTGGACCAAATCTAAATATCACGAACAAGTTTTTTATAACCTATCTAGGTACATCCGAATTCTGTGATTACTTGTTCATTTACATTGTAAATTTTATTTATTTTTATGTTACAATCTATGTAGCATGTACCATTTACAGTAAATAAATAAGATTATTATTATTGTGTTATATAACCACCTACCCATTTTATTAGTCACAATTATGAGCTAATGGAATATACCTAAATAATCAAAACATATATTTTTTTATATTCTAGTTCTAACGAAAAAGAAAATCTTGTAATGTTGAGAGCTGAGGGAACGGTCTTCTTGGATTTCTGCACGCTGTATGCCTCAGGAACCACTTCCCGATGCAGTGAGTTCCAAAGCTTTTCCGTTTCTCGGAAGAACGAGCCCTGGTAAGAAGATGTTTGGCATGTCTCCAAAGTGACGACAAAGAGATGTGAATACTGAACTTGACATTATTTTTTCTTTGGTGTTTTGGCATCGACTGCTATGGTCATTAGCCATGTGTTCTGGATAGGCCTTGTTACTAACTCCATACGCCACTTTCGGAGCAGCACTGTTGATTTTTAACCCAACAGAGAATCGTGAAGGATTATTCCCAGCCGACACGAGCCTCAATCATTCAGACTTTCTCATCTGAAACTCTTGACAATATTACACTGACTACTGTGAGATCGACCTTACGAGAGAAAATGTATGCTTAGGTTTTGTTCGCATTGACATCGCATTGAAGTTATTGGATCCCCTTTATGGAATTTTATCCTTATTTGAATCATCCATGTTCCTTCCTGTTCTCTTCTGGTTTCACGAGCTTTGGAATTGGAAAGCGGCATGAAGGGTACTGTAAAATATTTAAAGTCTGAATGGTTTTAATTAATTTATTTCACATACAAACTATAAGTACTAGTTGATTTACTTAACAATTCATCTGATTTGTATCTCCCTTTTCATTTAAAACTAGACTATCTATGCGCACTCTGTCTTTCACCACAATTAACTAACTATCGTCACTGAAAACTCCCTGTCATGTTGGCGTAACGCTTATATACACGAAGGGATTCTAACCGGAATGTTCTCGAACCACCTCTAGTCTCATCTAGATGTCGCACTTTTCTAGATGCCGGAAGAAGAGAATTCTCAAATATTCTTCGGTTTGCAACTTGTTTATGAGTGAAGGAGGCAGGTCCGCACTCTCCCGTAGCGTCGTCGCAGTACTATATTTCGCAAAGCTGCGCAGTGACCATGGGGTAGCTCCCAATGAATCATTGATCAAGAAAAGAAAGAATCCTGTAACTGTGTTTTCGCATTTATTAATTTATCAATACTGTTTTAATATAGACGGCATTTATGGGTCTGAAAAAACGAACGTGCACTTTAATAAAATATGAAAGTTTCAGCGAGTTTGTCTTAGAGATAAGGATTTTTGATTGAAATAATTCATTAACTTGCATTGTTTTGTGTTAAAATCAAGAAATATTGAAAAATAAAAATAGGTTAGATAGATACATAGATAGTTTAGATAGATAGTTTATTTGACTACATTATATACAATCGCATATTTATAGCAGGTCATTTGTGGATTTTTTAAAATATTGACATACGTGAACAAGTAAAACAAAAACAACAAAGTAGAGTGACAGCAACTTGAATAAGTGAATAAAAAATACATGTAAAATAAATAAAACATGTAAATGAAAAAAAATACATGTAAATAAATAACACATATAAATGAATAAAACATGTAAATTAATAAAATTTTATTCAAATTTTGGTGGGTATGTTCCCGAACACAGAACACGGCTGTGAAGTTTTTTCAAAGTATTCATTGACAGAGTAGAAACTACTATTTGAGAAAAACGATTTCATTACTTGTTTGAACTTATTCATATGCAACAGTTTGATATGTTGCGGAAGAACATTATAGAGGCTGAAGTCTAGAGAATTATTTTTAGAAACTGAAAGCCTATGCCTAGGAATCCTGATGTTGTCAGCTTTCCTAGTATTGTATTGATGAATATCAGCTTGTATGGTGAGAGTGGGTGATTTCTTGTGGATTTCAATCAGTGAATTGTACATATATAAGGACGGAAGAGTCATAATTTTAAATTTTGTAAACAAAGTTCGGCAAGAATCTCTATATCTCACATTTCCTAATATTCTGATCGCTTTTTTCTGTTGAATGAAAATACCACTTACAGCAGAACAATTTCCCCACAGGAGAATGCCGTTACCCATAAGAGACTGAAAAAGTGAATAATACACTGTTATTATTAGTGCATCAAAATTTGTAATATGTCTGAGCTGACGTAGTAGGAACAGTATACTTGACAATTTGAGTTTTAATGTCTCTATATGAGCACTCCAGTTTGCCATCTAAAGTGAATCCAAGTATCTTAACACTTTGTCCTTCTTGTTCAATTTGACGAGTAGTGATGAATAATCTCTGTGACTTGTCATTATTGAGTTTTAAATTATGAGATATGAACCATGCTTCAGCTTTTGCTTCAATTTCTTTGGACTGATCTAATAAAGAACTGAAATCTGGATTTTGAATGGTTATCATAAACCTCCATATACAGTGTGAGTCTTCACGAAGTAACCATATTGAAATGAGTGAAACTATTCTCGATTTTATTAACGGAAAACGTATTGGAAAAATCTTTGAAAAAATTTTTATTTTTTATTTAATTTTTTCAATTTCTGTTCGATGCAGTGATCCCTGTATGAAAAAAACGGTGTAACTTTTGAACTTAATTATCTAGCTCGATGAAACAAACTCCATAATTACTGGGCGTCCTCATTAAGAGAAAATTTCGGGAAAAAACACCCCCAATTGAAAATAAACATGTTTATCTAGCCAAAATCTGTTTGTGTTTCATCAATTTTTACAATAAACGTGAAATTTTTCAATAAAACGCATACATTACCTATATTTTCATTACTTTAAGTTATTTTTCATCGTAATAGCTACCGAATGGTCAAAATCTGTTGTCAATAACTCTATAACAACATTTTCTTTCTACTGTTAAAGAAATGAATTATCTCCCCAAATAAAGCATGCCCTAAGATGACCCTCTTTTAACAGTTGATATAAAATGTTACGATTGAGTTCTAAACACGCAATTTTCATCATCAGGTAGCTCATACGATGAAAAACAATTCGAAGTAATAAAAAAGGTAGATAATGTGGTCGTTTTATTGAAAAATTTTACGAACAAATTTATGAAAAAATAAAAACACTTTTGCTAAAGAAACTCTTTTATTTCCAATTGGAGGAAGTGTTTTTCCAGAATTTTTATTTTATAAGGATGTCCTATTACTTCCAATCAATATGGAGTTCGTTTCATTGTGATAGACCATTTAGATCGAAAGTTACACTGTTTTGTTCACTCAGGGGTCACAACAGCGAACAAAAATTCCACACAAAATTAAATTTTTTTTGATTTTTTCAATACGTTTGCCTCTATAAAATTGAACATAGTTTTTCTCATTTCAACATGTGCACTTCTTGTGGGTTTTTATAAAAGAGCCAGCATATTTTCACAACATTTATAAACGAAGTACCAAATTGAGTTGGTACAGATGAGAGGAGATAACAAAAACTCATACACAACTTAGACTTGAGAATTATATATTATATGTAATATATTATATAACGCGATATTATAAACGCGAATACTTCTTTTACTGTGAGAGCTTCTTCGACGATTATGATAATTGTCCAGAAGGTTAAAAAGAAGAAAAGGAGTGATCCTGATATCTAAAGAAGCAAATGAAAATATCTACAAAAAGCATATCTATATCTAAGATAGAATCTCCAGTATCGATTTTTTGTGTATTACAAAAATAGAAAATGTCCGGTCCAGTGTGTGGGAATCATAGAAAATATTTCTTCCGAATCCGCAGCCTATCAGTGCTTTCAAAATCAAGGGCTTTACACTGGTCATATCAGTTTGAGGCGTTGTTATGCCGCTTCGCTTTCTGGAGCTTGTAAGTGAAACAGAAAAAGAGAAACCTAGTGGAAATACGAAATCACATGCATTGGCAGATTTTCAAAAGATTCTCCAGTGAAGGAAATGAAATTTATGAAGCTCTTATAGCGGATGAAATAAGATGTGCCAGTTGGTTTTTCAGTCAGTATACTGCCACTTAGTACGTACGCACCTTGGCCCATTTAGCAAAGATACAATCTGTATTCTCAGCAAACATTCAAATAATTTACGAAAGTTGTTGGTAATTAACATAAACTTCATTTATTATAACGTTGGAGTTATGAACGATGTATCCTTTGACTGAGAAAACTAGTAAGCAATATAAACTTGAATTAAGTATCCATTGAAATTAATATTGTTATTTTATGGCAAAATGGTAGGCATTAATTACTTTGAAGCATTTAATTCTATCCAATGAGAGTCATTCATTACTTTGTTATTTTTCACCTCTCTAATATCCCTGAAAGTTGACGAAATTTTCAATAATAAATCCGATGCAAGTAGTGAATAACTGGTGCTCATAATAATGTAACAAAACATCTCGCTACGACTACTGAAACACATAAAATGCCATGAACGCTGCTCAACGTGGCAAGCCGGGGTCTCAACCTGAAAAACCTGACCCAACAAACCACGCATTAAAAACTTGTAGCTAGTGGTACCAAGTTTGGTTCCCAGTCAAAGTAGACATTTTTTTTTATTTCAATTTGATAGATTGAATTGTTGAAATTTGTAGCTGGACTGTACATAATCCTGTACGATTCACTATCGAGTACAAACTAACAAAGCTGCACCTAAGGTGCGGTGCAGAGCTAGTAACAAAGCCTACTCAGAACATGTATGGAGCGCAATAAGCCTTCAAGACTGCAGGGTAACGCAATCGCAATGATAAATGGACACTTTGAAAAAAAAGTATACCTATAATTCAACCATATTTAGTAGTAGGGGGAAGTTGTCGATTATTAGAATAGAACTGATGTCGAAGACACTTTCAATAAAACTGATGGGGAAATGTATTCCTTTCAAATTGAGAATGCTTGACAATTTTCAATTTTTAGGATAATTGCTCAAATAAAAATAAGACTTCGTCAAATGATGCCGATAAAGCCAAAAAATCCTTATATAGATGGGTAAAATGCAATTGTATCATCGCACTTTAGAACGATCAACACCAGAAAACTACAACCACAGAAAGTGCTCTTTAACTGGTGTAACAGATGGATGAAACCAAGATGCTATGAGAAACAGAAAAATGGTGGTGCGTGCCTTTTTCGATAGAGAAGGCGCTTTTGAAGATACTCCACAATATGAGTCCGTCATAATGGAAGAAAAATAAATAGCACCTAACAGTTTTTGCTTTCTGTAAGAAAGCATATACAGAGAAACGACTACTTCAAATGACACAACGAGAAATTTATATTTCTTTTCGGCCTGATAGATTTTGCCAAATGGTATGCTGATGATATAGGCATAGTTCTAAGGAAAATTGACTATAGGAAAGATGGTTTGAGACTAAATAACAAGTAGACCAATATTACCCCTCTAGCTTTTACGAGGAAAGTGGCACTCAATTTCGAGTTCTTAAAGACAGGTAGACAAGCCTTCGAGTTTAGGGGCGGGCGTATTTTGCTCACCAAAAACCCATTCCTACCTATTAAAGTAAGGGTGTACGATAATCCTATAGGTAATCTCCTCACCAAACTGAAATTGAAGGGACTGGTAATGAAGTAGATATATTATATTAAATAAATTTCTTTACATGCACTCGAGTGTCAACGTGAGGTTAGTTCGTTCTGGTTCGATTATACTAAATAATTTTTCCTCACAAAATGTGTGTATTCACTTTCCACGCATTGAAATGTCTACGTAAGGTTAGTTCGTTCTGGTTCGATTTACTAAATATCTTCTCACAAAATGTGTGTAATCAATTTCCACGCATTCAAATATCTACGTAAGGTTAGTTCATTCTGGTTCGATTATACTAAATAATTTGACACAAAATGTGTGTATCAAATTTCCACACATTCAAAATATAAATTGGTGAGGAGAATACCTATGGGATTAACGACGACCCTTAGTTTTGGTGAGGAGACTGGGGCCAAATATCTGAACCAGCCTAAATGATAAATCCATCTTAAATTAACTTCCAAAGAGCTCATACTCAACGGCCTTTTTAGGAGCAAAGCTACATTCCACACCTCTCTAAATTTGTGTGGATAATGTGGCAAGAGGGTTCATAAACCTAAGACATGCTAGTGAATGAAACGCCAAAAAGTTTCAACATTATGCAATAATGTTCAGCAAAATTTTATTGTTAAACTGAATGTGACCCCGACAACATTGTTTTTTAATTTGTTCCTTCCGTCAACTAGCTGCACCCTCACAAGCAACCCTCAGAAGCCTTCGAGAGACTTGTAACATTATTAACTCCGAGACCCTGCATGAATACAAACTCTTTATCCATTTCTGGTACTACAATCTGGAAGACAATATTTTTCTGTGTGACCAGTTGATATAGATAGATTGATGCTTCAACCAATTTATTTCTAAAATAAGTGATTTATAACTACGAAATACGTCATTGTATTCCGTAGCGCACATGTCCCAATAAGTGGAATATTTATTCAACTTTATAATTTCGAAGATTCATTCGAAATAATAATCAGGCACTGAGGTATTAGCACATATCAAATATGCCTATTGGTATAATGACTTTTTTGCGAAATGAGATTCTGGAGTACTTTTTTTCATATGATCAGCATAAATCAAACATAACTAGTAATAGTTAATAACTCTGACATTTAAAAATCGCATTCACATGTTTGAAAAAAATGTATCTGAATGCAGTTATTGTAATGTACATGTTACATTATTTTTATTTACGAGTTTGTTGACAATTCTCAGAATTAGCATAAGATTGTTGTTAATTTATTGCTATCCGTATTCAACGTGAGAAGAGTATTCCATGCTGAGGAGAGCCGATCGATTGGTTGACATTGTTGCTTCGGCCAGTCCTTTGGTAGTTCTTGGAATAAGTGAAGGATATGTCTCCGTTCAATAAATATTTTATCGACAAAAGTTTGATTTAACAGTTTTGACGTCAAAATCCAAACTTCACCGGAGGTTATTCTTTTATCGACAGAGGGAACTTTTGAAGCTATTGCTTGATGCGGTATACTCCATAACAACTGAAAGGTTCTAAATAAAAAAAATGAATTATCCTAATTTATTTCATAAACAATAACAATAGACTTTGATTGAAATTTCACAAACCTGCTAACACCACGTTTCATTCATGAAGCTTCGAATTAAGGCATCGCAAATTTTATGTGAAAACTTGTTCATGACTTATACGTACTGTGCAATTATTACAATCAAACAAGTTGATGCCATAATATATGATGACATTCTCAACGATTCATTCGAACAATTACAAATATTATAGAAAATTTTCCGATGTTGAGGGACTATTTTCGTTTTCTTCCAAAATTTCCTTACCATCCTCTTCTTACGGTCAGTAGAAGTTCCGATGAATTCTTCAGCAACTGAGCATTTATAGTCAAGAGATCTACCCTAGAATCAGCCAAAAGTGTAGTTGAAAATTGCCTAAAATTCACCCCCTCCAAAATACAGACATCGCAAGTTGCCAGAAAATAATCGTAAATTTTGAATGGCGTCTACAATTATGCATCAAATGTTCGGAAAATTGTCAGACCCTTGGACGCTCTATTCATTTCATGCTTCAAATATAAGATAAGTCTGATTTGAAGAGGTGAATGAGGGTTGCCTATAGTTTTTACGGACAAAATTTTCTATTTCCGCCCAAAACATTCAAATTCAAATATCACCATTGTGTTGTCCATGAAATAACATAAAGTTTTGGTATTTTGCATTTTTTTGAATCAGCTAATAGTTTTCCAGAATATCGCTAGTACCTAAATGAAAAGGGAATGAGTAACAAACTAAAATACTTAGTGGGCTATGAGTTTTTAATTTGTTTCCCATTTTGATGATTTTGACTTTTAAAATGCAACATAGCACTTTGTTTTACTTGCTAGTTTGAACTTTGTTGAACGGTTGAATTACAATTTTTTTCAAGCAACTTGCTATGTCTGTAGCTTGGAGGGGGTGGATTTTCACACACATTTATGGAAAAAAAAGTCTTATTTTGACCTCAGGAATACGCCCTTGAAATATTTGTATTGAATTTAGAAACACCCTGTATAAGCATATATAGTACATAGTGGGGCTTTGCAGCAAATTAATGAGTACTCTTTAAAGTTTGTCCAAGCTTTCGGAAATTTAATGAATAATAAATATTCTCAACAAAGATCATCCCTGATGATGAAAATGATTTATTAAATTTCCGAAAGCTTGTACAAACTTTAAAGAGTACTCTTTGATTTGCTGCAAAGCCCCACTATTTACTAGTTCCATACCTAACTAGTCAGCAACGACTACCCTTCTTCTATAAGCATATACATATATTGCCGTTGTATTACCTATAGTTGATTGCATAAAGTCCTATTATTATTATAAATTATTTGGAAATGGGCAATTCGAGAAACTAAGTAATTCATTTTGACATTCTGCCAGTAGTGTTCATATCAATAGGTAGTTTCATAAATTTTCCAGATCTATTTCCAACAATAAAAACGCATATGACCACACTTTTTAGGTCTCAATTCAAAGTTTTTCTTTAACACTTTTACTTAATTTCAAACCGTTAGTGTTTCCAGATATTGAACAGAATCCTCGTGATACCTTTGTTTTAGTAGTTGGTATAACATATTCCATTTCATTCTCAATCAATAAATTTGTCAACTCTTATTCCCGCCTACTTGCGACTGCAACACTGCAGCATTTGAATTAAATATAACATTGAAACAGCTTTGAACATTGAAATATATGTCTGTAGTATACCTACCTTCATGAACAAAATTTTCATCTGATCGACTTCCTAGGTTTGTGACTCTTTGATTTTTGTTTCAGAAATACCGTCAAATTAGCATGTTTCGTTATAGATTTTGCTTCAAATTCTGTCATCAACATTGAGTGATAGCATCAAAGAGATAAAGGTCTCTGTAATTTTCTATGTTCATTGAAATATACTAACAATCCCGTTTCGTTCGGCATATTAACACCTTTTTTTATTTTCAGCCTTTTGTTTTTCTCGCGATTTCTCTGACTTGTCCTCGCATTTTCAATATCGAATGCATCATCTTCACTTGAAGATATTTTTCTTAAAGAAAAACTTGAATATGATTCTAGAAACCGATCCGACAATTCGATTTGTTTATATCTACCTACCATTGATACGGTTACAAAAATGATTACAGGCAACTCGTGTTTTCAATGATCAGAAAACTGTGATGAACATGTCGAAATGGAATATGATTAAGTTGTTTTTATAGGTAGTTATGAAATACTTGACACTAGTAAAAAAAATTGTTCGCAACGCGTGGGATATTACATTACTTGTAACTGTGTATACATGCAATTCTTGTATATAATACATATTTGTTCTTCTCGCTTATTGAGGAATTTTCATAATTTTTATCAACTTTTAACAGTATTGCAACAAATAAGTTTACACCCTGTATATCTAGTAATGTCAATGGCCATCCTTTCAATACAGCCCATCTAATCTCACAAAAGTTTTCAGTGTACGACTCATATGATGATAATTATTACTGCTCATGTGATGAAACTGAAGTATGGGTTTCAAAATGGGAGTATCTACGTATTTATAGATTTCTGAAATCTTCTGCTGTCTGGCTGGATCTGCCGTTATCGAATTCAAATGTACCATCAATGTGAATTTAATATTACCTGCATAACTTGAAAAAGGATAACGTCTTCAATTACTTGTGTAACCATACATTAATTTATATCGTTAAGTAACCTTTATAACTGTACATGATAGCAGCAAAAATTTATGGGTCACACCAGGTAAATAATAACACGAAGCGACGGTACCTGAACAAGAAGGACCGGACTAGCCCAGTGGATCGTATCTTTAATATACACTAGCGATCTCCGCAAATTCTTTATGAGCAATAATTTGAGTCATATATAAAATCGTCCATTAGAAACGACAGTTTTGACAGTTTGACAACGGATAAATAGAGACGTAACTGTTTGCAAGTGGATAAACTTTTATTTACCTTCACCACGGCAACAATGTTTAATTATCGTATGATTTTGTTGCAGCCGCACGCTGTACCCTAGGACGCGTTGCTATCAACAAAGCCAAATGTAAACAAATTTTCCTACTTTTTGTTACAAAGTGTAGTTTTTTACTTAAAATGAGCGATTACGGTAAATTTAAAACTGCAACTACAGAAATATTAAATTAGCACCACTTGAAAAAACACCAAAAAAAAACAAAATATCGGAGGCAGTTTGAATTATTTTGTCAAGAAAATGGGTATAAACTATTACCTTCAACATCGCAGCCAGAAATCTCAAACATATTGATAGTTTTGGCGTTTAATATGAAGAAATCAAACGGAAAATACTGCAAGAAGTACGTAGCTGAAACAATAAATCCATCATACAATGTTGAATACTGTAGCCAAAATTGTGCAAGAAAAATATTGATTGGATTAGAAGATTGTGTTTGGCCCATTCGAAGATGCGACATTTCAAGCCGCTAGAAACGCTAAAAATGCTAAACGCATGCAATTGCAGATCAATTTAGATGAAAGAAGACAAAGTTCTATAGCATTGAATAAAGAAGAAGTTATAAAAATGGCAGAACAGTGTGATGCAACTACTCCAATGGGACCTCAGAAAAAATTGTTTCATATCGACGCTTTTGCATTAGCCTGGAGAGGTTGTTGAAGTACTCGGTATGAAATTTATCATTTCAAAGCCAATAAATATAATAATGGAACAATAAAGGCAGAGTGGAGTACAAAAATGTGCCTATTAGTGTAAACGAAATTTTAAAGTGGACCAGAATTTCTGGTGAAACAATAAAAATATCAATGACTCCCATAGCAAATCGACTTTAGTGACGAATAACAACCTATTGCAGATGCAAAAAACACAACTCCTTCAATATTTACATTCCACAAAATCATCACGAATTAAATCAATGTAAGAACTCACTGGAAAATGTCTTGGGACAAAAACATATACAATTCGTTTTTCTCCTCTCTCTACTGTATTCAATGAACTGACTAGTGAGATTTCAACTTCTTCAGCAATACTTCTTGAACTGCTATTTGACTTTTAAATATATGTAGCATTCTTTTTTCGGGTATTTATGTTTCTCTTCTTTTGAGTTCAAGATTTTTTGGAAAGAGTACAACTTCACCGGTATCTAGAAGCCGTTGATATACTTCGCGTGCCTACAATCAACATAATTGTCAAAATAAACAATAATCTTGGGTATTCACAAAACTATAGTTGTCCACTATCCCAAACGCCACTGGCAATCGTATTATGTCTGAGATTTTCCTCAAAATTTCGGAAGTTTCAAATTTTGGCTATACTAAATCTCTAGTTACTATTTGAGATTACTTCTAATCATGAATATCCGTTATCGAAGTACGGATTGATTTCGATTCCACCAAATTCTTCTCAATCCGTCTCTGTAAACATTGCACAAATTGTTATCTTCTGTGTTAAATAACTTTCGGCTCTAATAAGGCAACCAATCAATTTACTGTCATTCTGTCGTCCGTTTAAGGAACGATACCGACCGAGCTTTTTGTTTGCGCTCAATTTTGCGGCATTTTTCAATTGGATTAACGGTAACAAGAGATACACTATTTATAGGAGCACGACGTACGTTGTTGTCGTTGAATGTAAGGGGTCATCTCTGCAGGGATCCAAATGAAAATGTCTCTGTAACAAGGTTATTTGTTCGTGATTTTTTTACTTCTTTGTACATCTTTTGAGAATGTATTTACTCACGATCATACATTGAGTGTCCAAAGAACAACTTCTTTATTTTATCTGAATTATCGCTGGAGTCCTGTTCTCATTCATACACTGTGTCAGAGAGACTGATTTGGCTGGGCACGTTCTGAAATTAGTCAATTTTTCAATTTTCATATTCTCGCTATGAAATAAAAAAATCTAATGGAAAATACTGTAGTAGATTTAAACTCCATTTAACTCTAAAATAATGTATTTAACGAAATACAATGATTCACAATACTCTAATTTATATAATCACTCTACTATTTATATTCGACTTTCACTTCACTAACCGTCCGTCTCCGCTGCCTCGTTCTTCTTTTATATTTACCGTTCGATTCGAGGAAATTTCGAGTGAGTCCTCGAATCGTCTAGATTCTTTTCGGTGCATAACGCCTCGAAGGTCATATGCGGCCTGCGTGATCGTTCAGGTCCGGCATCGCCCACAGCTTCGCCACAATACTTTCAAGGAAAAATACGGAACTTGCAAATCCGGCCTCTGTTGTTTTATCCTTCAAAACAGAAACTGAGTGCATGATGGCTGAGGTACATGCTGCTCTTGTTGTTTGATTAGATGGCAGGCCCAGCAGCATGTGATTCACCACAATGTTGACCAACATCTTTCTGTTTGTTAACCAGGGTCTTATTATTCATGAAGAAGACAATTTCTCCTCCTGAAGCTTTCAGTATATACTGTTTTGAAAGGTAGTACTTAAAAATAGAATAGTAAAAAAAGTTCGAAATACGTTAATAAACAGCAGAAAACCCAAGCAGATACTATACCTCTAATCTAAAAGACTTCACCATATCAGCAGAACACCGTAGTTTCAATTAAAACCAGTCACAAACTCAGTATTTCAAAATTTGATACAAAAACATCAGAGTACGATTCCAGTCTACGTGGCAAGCAGAATTCTTCCGAGAACAGCAGCTTTTCCTGAAAATAATTCTATATCAGAAACTAAATACATAATAGCTATTTATGTACCAAGTGCGTTATATAGATCCATTCACCCGAGGGCCTTTGGCCCGAGGGATGTATGTTGCCCGATGGGCGTTAGGATCTAGTAACGCTCGTGGTGCATGCAAGATTTTATTTTTCATGAAAAAATTATCTTAAACGACGTTGTTAACTTCATAAATTTCTTCTTACAGTATTTACTGCGTTCTGGTCGGCATTTGAGCTCAAGTGAGCTTCTATGCAATTGCCGTGGAAACATTGAAGAGGTTGCTAAGGGTTGTTTATTTAATAAAATGACGCTGCATTTTTGTAAGATTTGACAAGCTTGTTAATGGAGGAAATTGGAACGGTTGTGTTCATAATAATTATGGAAATCCCATAGAATGTGACGCTCAAAGCTGAAAAAGCGTTAGGAAATTTTCTGCCTGTGAAATCCAAATACTTATACGAGAAGAAGTATGACCATTTTTTGAAATGGAAAGAAGAAAACAGAGAGTCTTAATGGCATACTTCCAGGGACTGGTGAGTTTATCTCATGAAAAATATTAATATTTTAATGGGATATTAAAGAGTTATGGGTTAATTCAGAAAACACTGGCGGAAAATTATAGTTTTACTGAGAATAAACTGAAAACATTTACATTGACTTGAGATAAGTGACAAAATTACATTACAAACTTGTCAGACTTTCCTATCTATCTAAACGGAAAAATGATCCGGGTAGTTCAGGATAAAAGTGATAGAATCCAGGATTGATATGTTACATTCTCCCACCCTGGTCTCGAACTCGCCTCGAGGAGGGGCCAGCAAACGTTTGGCCTTCCTTCTTCAGAAGAGCAAACAACATTCTACCGGCAACACTCTGCTTTGCCGCTGTATCAATAATACCTTGACCATGATGACCTAAAATGTCGACATGCATTATGGGTCGTGGACGAGGTGAAATCAGAGTATCCAGACTCGAAAACTCCATAGATGAGCTTTCGACTGCAGTACATGTTGGACAATTCGAACTAATATAACCTGGCTTTCCACATCCGTAACATGACAATGGAGAACCCACGTTTCTAGATACACTATAAGAAGGCGTAGAAATTGTTGTAGGATGACAATTACTAGGAATAGTAGTTTCCCGTATAACTTCCTGAACAATAGATTTAGCAATTTCAGCATCTTTCGATTGTTTATTTTAAAGTTTCCTACACTCATCTTTACAATGACCCGGATTTCTACAATATTGACAGCGTACCCGTTTTTGGCCGTCTTTCACTACAACCGTTTCACTACTTTCGAAAGTCTCTTCCAACAACCTCGAATTTGTTAAAAGTTCTGTAAAAGTCTTTATTTTATCTCGAGGCACCTTCTCCCGAATTTTCCGATTCAATAGTCCGTATACCATATCGAGTTGTATTTCCTCGGATAACATACCACTTGGTAATTGTGATAGAATTGAGCGCGCTTTCCATACGAAAATGTCTGTAGGTGTGTTCAAATCCTGCTCGGTTGCAAACAATTCGCGATAGACACGATGAGCTGGTTTTTGTGGCCCAAAAGTGGTTCTCAAAAGAGCTAGGGCGTCGTTCCTCGTAGTTAGCGTATTTTTGACACCTTGGTACCACTTTGCCGCGAAACCATCAAGCAACATAGGAAGTCCTTTAAAATCATTTTCGTCCGAAACCTGTACGCAATCTTTGTAAACAGTGATAGCATCGATAAAAGCGTTCACATCCAAGTCCTTGGAACCGGTGAAACGTGATAAGCACTTCGAAAAATTTCCACCCCCTGCATTAGAAACAGTAGTGGCAGGTGCAGTTTGATTTTGACTTTTCTCAAAAGTTCCTCGAACTGTTCGTTAGTTAAGACAACGTTAGTCATGGCAGTAGTTTCTTGTTCAGCAGACCGTCTTTAAGAACGTAAAAAATACTGATAACTTACTGGTTTATCCGTAATTGTGCGAAATTCCAGAACAGAGAGCCAATCAAAATGGTAAAGAGTAAAATGTACTTACAGTCAGGCAGCAACCAAATTATTTTACCAATTCTCAAATGTCTGCTTGTTCGTTAGGAATTTCTAGGCAAAGGATCCGGGAAACAAATCAAAGTTCAGAAAGTTCCTTTTCGCAAGCAAATGTTCCTGTTGTATTCTATTCGAGTGAAACACAAACTTTCACTGTTCTCTGCCCCACGTTGGGCGCCACTTCAATGAAATATTAATGAGTTATGGGTAAATTCAGAAAACACTCGCGGAAAATTATAGTTTTACTGAGAATAAACTGAAAACATTTACATTGACTTGAGAGAAAATTGACAAAATTACATGACAATCTTGTCAGACTTTCCTATCTATCAAAACGAAAAAATTATCCGGGGAGTTCAGGATAAAAATGATAGAATCCAGGATTGATATGTTACATTATTTCTTATTTATTTTACATTATTTCAGTATGGAAAATATAATGCAAATAGTCTATGGACCAAATACTCACAGCTGGATTCAACACTGATTGTTAAAGAATACATTAATATATCAGCATTTAGTCTGATGGCCTTTCTGGAAGTTAAATCAAAAGGACACATTCCTAAAAACAAAGGTGTTGGAAGGTGAACAAGTATTACTTTTCATAAGAAAAGCTCCAGTTGATACTTTTCTGCTACATAAAGTTATTCTGGTGATGGGCATATTTGGAGTCTTAAGACGTGATGAAATCGTCAAGATGACAATTGATGACATTGAAGACATAGGAGCCGTTTTACTAATCAAGGTACTAGAAACCAAGACCTGCACCTCAAAAAGTTTCACCATTGTTGAAGAAATCGAAATAGGAGCCTTCAACTTAGTTAAAAAGTATATTGCACTACGACCAAAAGGATGTAAACATCAACGTAGGTTTTTTTTAACCTACAGAAATAATAAATTCATTAAGTAACCTGTAGATAAAAATCCTAAAGGAAGTGTTCCTTTTATCATAGTGAAATACCTTAATTTGGAAAACCCGAAAGGTTACACCGAACATTGTCTACGCCGAACGTCGTCAACGCTTCTTGTTCAAGGTGGTGCTTCCTTTGAAACAGTAAAATTACATGGAAAATGGAAGAGTAGTACGGTAGCGGAGAGCTATATTGAAGAAAGTATCTACTCGAAGAAAAAAAATCGCTACAATGATAGCCCATTCCGTTTCCGAAACAGAAAATGTTAACGTTCCGAACGAAACCGAATGCACATTGAGGATTCATCATCGGTAAACTCACAGAACTTCAAACTTGGTACTAATGTTTCAGGAACATTTGAAAGTATTTCTATTTGAGAGAAGGTATTATAAAGCAGTAAACAAACTTATATACAACCCAAAACAAATTGGAAAGTACAGAAAAAGTTAAAGAAAAAATTTAATTTTAAAGAAAATTAGTAATCAAATGCAAGAATAAAATAAAAACACTCAGTTTATGCTACTTAGTAGAGAGTCAATTTTACACGTACACTTCAACAATAAGAAACGAGGACAGAAATAGGGAATATGCATAATTTATTCTTATTTATTTAATCCATTTTTTACTTCGTTACAACATAGTAAAAATATAAATACGGTTGAAAGTCTTGGAATTAGTTTTTAAAATAATATATAAAATACCGATTGAATTTGACCTATTTGAACGCCTCCATTTTCGCGCGCTATGAATGACGTCACATAGCGCTATCAGTGTTGTTCTTCTTCAGTGTCGTTCGTTTTGACGTACTCTGATTGCTCTACTTGCTTGAAGTTGATATTTTATAAAGGAGTAAGACAAATGCAGTACAAGTGTTAGAGAGAGATGAACATATGTGAAAGTGATCTCGATCAACCAGAGTAGTCTTCAATGAACAAGCCTTTCTATAGTTATGGCCATTGACACTATTGACAATTATTAATTAGGTTAGGGATTTGCAGTTTCAATCGCTATTACGATAATGGAAAATGCTAAAAAACCATCTTATAGGTATTGTTTAGTACCGGAATGCCAAAACAAAATTATAAGTACACCAAGTAAAATATTTTTTTCTGTTCCAAGAGATGCGAAAATACGTAAACAATGGTGTAAGGTTATGAGAAGAGGCGAAGTATCTCCAATATTACATTTACATTGTTGTGAAGATCATTTCAATGTGAGTACATTGAATTTCGATAGTTTACATGAAGTGAATTGATCAGAAGTAAGTTTTGTATGCATAAATGTTTTGTATATACCTGCCACACCTAAATTACAAAAGGAAAACTATTACTACTTATCAGTTCCGGTATTGTCGGATTGTGCATTGACAAAACCGCTTTCAGTCATTTCTCTTGATAATTTACAATTGTCACAAGACCAAAAGCGAACTATGTAATGGAAAACACTACAAATATATGAATAAAAACAAATTTTCTATGAAAGACAGTATGCATATCAACACAGATAAATTTCATAACGTGCAATGTGACGTCATTCTTCGTTTCGACCAATGGTGATGCGTTTCGCAAATTTGAATTCCGCGCGCTTATTATGCACTTTTTGATTGAAGTTTTATGGAGTTAAATACAAACTAAATGACAAACTAATGGTTTAGGTGTAATTTCGAGACAATAAAGTACGTGTGGTAAAAAAATCAAGTAAATTTAAATCACTTGCATATTCCCTATTGTGACAAAGAGAACATTATAAAACATTTAAGAACTTATGAAAAAATAAGCATGAACTAAATTTAATAACATAGGAATAAGAAAAATTGTAAATAGTTGTAAGTAGTTATAAGAAAAGTTTAAAAGAAGTGCACGAGTGCTAAGAAAAAATGTAGGGAGACTGAGAAACGGTAACCAAGAGGTTGTTGATAAAAAGAGGGTGGAGAAGATTATCCAGAAAAAAAAACATTTATTTGTGTACCGGCAATTCGAATTTCAACAAAACTAGAAGAAAAATCCCTTTCCACCAACAAAAACTGATTACAAGGAAAATACAATATTCCAGAATTAATCGACAGAAGCAAAATATACTCACGTGACATAAAAAATTCCAGAGATAGCGTACGAGAAAGCGACAGCCAGAACCAGCAAGAGACTCCATCACTAAACAAGGTATTTTTCGAACTATCATCAGAAACTGAACAAAGCACTGCAAAACATATCCAGTAGAAGAAGGCGGGGTAATACCGCGCGGGGAGGTAATACCTATCGCGCAGTCCAAAAAACAAACAACGGATCGCATAATACGAAGTGTAATCATATGTATGGTGTTATGCAGAATAGGTCTGCTGATCGCTCAAAGCACTCAGTTGCAAGTGGTAGATGAAAATGTTACGTTGTTAGTTTTGGTTATAATTTTTTGCCGTTTGGAAATAAGGGGGAAATAAGAGGGGGTAGAACTACCTTAGAATCTTAGGTACAGATCATTGCGTCAATTTATGGATAGAAAACCAAATCAAAGTTGGTAGGGGGTAACATCACGGAAAAATGCGCGGTATTGCCCCTCACTTGTTTCAATGATAACTTTTTGTTGTAATGTTTTTCGTGGGTTTTGGTTAAATATATAAAAATTGGATGGTACAAATGACTAAAGATGAACATTGATAGTTATCTATATTTGTTTTATTTTTACCAAATCCCAGGAAAAAATGTTTTGGGGAAGAAAAGAAAAAGAAATTAACTACGTATATTTTGATATAATGTTTAAAAACGTGTTATATTGCTAATGTTTAAGCTTTGTTTTTAGTTTACTTATTACAAGTAACTTTGATTAGTTTTATTTTTACTTTGGTACTCCAAATAACATGCACGATATTGCCCCGCCATCAACGATATTACCCCACCGGGTGGGGCAATATCGCGAAATGCAGGTGTTTAGTTTAAAAAAATTTTAGTGACACCTTTTCTTTTTTTAGAGTTTTCTTATAACCACTTAAACCCAACATATTTGTGCAGAATTTACCAGTTTGTCAACTGTTTATTGTGTAAAATATAAATTTCTCGAATGTTTCCGCTTAGGTGCGCGATATTATACCCCGCCTTCCCCTACCTTGCAAAACATCAATTTTACAACAATCCAGAACAATTTTACCAGTTTCACAAATGAAAACTTTTATCAACAAATATCTCTGAGACAGTCACTGAAAAAATCTCAAAACCTTTCGAAATAGTGTTTAAGTTTATCAATAATTAGATTAAGTAATAATCCAGGCGAAATACTTTTCAAGTATACGAGGATGTATTGATAACTCGTTAGCCTAGAACAGTTACCTACCTGAACAAAATATAATGCGTTATCATAGCAACGAACATTAACTTATTAGAAGTGTCAGTTTAAAGTTTGACGTCAAAAAAGTAAACCAGAGTTACGCAATAAATTAAAAGAAAAAATATGTCCAACGAAATTGTGAAAATAAAAAAATTGAAGTATCGAGCCATCATCAAGTACCTGTATTTAAAAGGGTTAAGAGGTAAGCAGATTTACGAAGATATGCTTAATACCCTTGGTGATCAATGTCCTTCGTATGCGACCGTGAAAAATTGGACTGCAAGCTTCAAAAGAGGTAAATTTTCCATTGAAGATGATTGTCCCCGAAAATATTGATGCAGTTCATGACATGATTTTAACAGACCGTCGAATTGGGCTAAAACGGATATCTGAAGCACTGAATATTTGATACGAACGCGTTCATCATATAGTTCACGTCAATTTGGACATGAGAAAAATTGCTGCAAAATGGACACCCAAATGTTTGAATGTTGACCAAAAGCGTGCAAGGGTAGTAGCATCGCGTTCGATCTGTGCTCGATTTGAAAACGCTGTAGACTTCTTAAATCGAATTGTTACTATGGATGAGACTTTGGTACATTTCTACGATCCATAAACATAGCAACAATCGATGGAATGGCGACACTCCGGTTCTCCAAGACCTAAGAAGTTTCGTGTCCAAAAATCTGCTGGAAAAGTTCTTGCTTCAGTTTTTTGGGATTGCCATGGAGTAATCATGATTGATTTTTTGGATAAGGGTAGAACAATAACTGAAGATTACTATTCGACATTACTGCCCACTCTACGGGAAAAAATTAAAGAGAAACGACGCGGAAAGCTATCCAAAGTTGTCTTGTTTTTGCAAGACAATGCTCCTGCACACAAATCTCATGTTGCCATGCAAAAACTTCGTGATTTAGGGTTTGAATTACTAGAACACCCCCCTTATTCACCAGATTTGACTCCGTCCGACTATCATCTCTTTCCTCAACTGAAAAAAAGTTTAAAAGGTCGTAAATTTTCTTACAACGAGGAGGTAATGAAAGCTGTGGAGGTCTGGTTTGCAGAGCAAGAAGAAACACTTTTTTGGAAAGGCCTAGAGACGTTGCAGGTTCGCTGCAATAAATGTATCCAATTAAGAGGAGAATATGTTGAGTAATAAAATATTTTGTCATTGAAATTTTTGTTTGGTTCTATAGTAGGCTATGAATTTTTCAATATATCCTCGTAGATAATGTTTCACTATCTCTAAATATAATTTCAATCAGACAAATCAGCCAAAGAATCACTCGCAGTGACTAATATTTCGGCAACGACACCAAAACTGCAGAATATTTGTACAAAATCATTATCATTCCGAACATTTGAGTAGAATAAGGTATTTAACGCAGTTATAGGTAAGTTAGGGATAAAAAAGGTACAAAAGTGTTCGCCTTTTTACATCATCGAATTGCAAATATAATAAAACAAATATTTTAGTTTGATTTACTATCTTTATTTCTACAAAATTTTCACAATCACAAAAATCATATTAGAAATATTTTTCAACGAACTCTGCTTGAGATTGAGAGAAATTCATGTTTGGCGCACCGACTGAGAAGCTGAGGAGCTGAAAAGAAAAAGGTGATGAATAAAAGAGTAAGAGTAAGTATATAGCCAGGGCAATCTAAGAAAAATTATATTTCTGGAATACTACAATTTATTAACAACTACAAAAAATAAAAAATCATTCATTTCATTCATATGTTTTATCAATTTTAAATAAACTAAAAATAGTAAAACATTACAATACCTACTCTTTTAATTCATGATACGATGAGACGGTGAAGATGGATATTTCATTTCAAAATCAGTTTTTGTGAACATTCCAGAAGAGCATTTTGAAATATTGCTGAAATTACAAAAAATCAATTCAATAGACAATAAAACTCACTTGGACATAGGAACTCAACTGTAATAATATTATTCAGACGAATATACTCATTTCTCTACAACTCAACTCAGCTCTTTTTATTTATCTTGGAATATTTTCATTACTAATGTCAGATGAACTATTGTTACTATAAGTAATACAAAACTGTTCTACCGTTTTCATTCATGTCATAACTGGAAGGAACTGGTACAGGTAGGCATGTTTCAATTTATAGGTAAAAAAAATTATTCCCCAAACGATTTGAAAATTTTAGTAGAAATAATGAACATTTTCTTTCAAAATATTTGAAAGCGCGTGAAAACACTCTCCAATTGAATAATAAGTAGGTATACCTACAATGAAGTGTTGTTAAAATAATCACCTCTGATGCAACAGAAGAAAATACGTTAATTTTTGTAGTCTACTAACAAACTATTGAGTTGGATGACTGGTATTATTTTTGCTGAAACCACTATAATCCAAAATGACTATATGTGTTGGTAGGTACCTTTCAAATTTCGAGTTTATTATCAAACTCCTAATTCAAAAACTTTTATTGGATTACGGCTACACCACCTACAAAACAATGTAAAAAATATATGCCCACTCTATGTACTTGTCTCCATTATATTTCTTTCTCAACATATAACACCCTCAATTTTTTCATTTGCACTCTGTTAAAAAATAGCCTACTTTTGACATTTGAAAGTCATGAAAAATTACACATATTTGAGGTGAGTATTGGAAAAAAAATCCTAATTCAACAATATAGTTAACGTCATAATTGGTCAATAATTTACTGAGTGTTGCAACTTTGTTTTCCAAAATTCATATTCATATAGAGGGGAACCGTTTCTTGCTTATTCCATACTTGAATTCCAAAACTATAATTATTCTGCTCCTAATATGGTATAAGTATAGTAAATTTCTTTATTACGCCCAAGAAGCGAAAAAATAGTATGTCTCTCTAATTGTAATTACACTCGAGATATTCAACTTCATTTCCACATGTATGATTAAAAACTCATTTGGCAAATTATCGTTTAACCAAGACATACAAGAGCAAATACTCACGTAACGACGTTCACTTTTTTCGTGCAAATCGAGGTACTTTCGTTAACTTCATTTTTATCCTCGGTTCTTATTAACGGAGCATTTTGTTTTTCATAGCCCAAGGACTTCTTGATTATATCCTCTGCTGAAGGTTGATTATTATTAATGTTTTGTTTTTTTACTGGTGATTTGATATAGTTTCATTACAGCATGACTGATAAAAATAGCGATGTTGCAATTTACCAAATCTCGTTTATACTTATTACACTTTCTAGAAACTAAAGGCATTCTGAGGTGGATTTCTCATTTTCTGAGCTATACACCAACATATATGGATATCAAGTTTATCAAGGATTCTTTCATCGAAATCAGTCCAGTTTTTCAAGTTTGATTTTATAGAGTCAAATACCAATTGACGATTTCACGTAAAGGTATTCCTAATGATTTTTTAAAATTCATCTCAGGCTGACTGGTGTTAAGAGACATAAGAATGTAGGTATATTTTCTTGATTGAAGATTTATAAAATCTACCTATATCATTGGGCAAGAATAATAGCTATCGAACTATATTAGACTAGTTCATGAGTTCAAAAACTTGATATACCTTCTCAAAAGATTACTTGCTGAGATAATCGATGTTTTAAATGAAGAAATTGAAAAGATGCGATGAAACATTTTTTTCATTACAAACTATTGCTGTTTCAAGAAACAAAATACGTATTACAAAATATTCGATTTACATTTTTAGCACTATTGCTTCAAAAACATTTTTTGAACAAATTAATTAATTACATTATTTTGAATTTTTTACCAGTTCATTATGAAACAGAATAATTTGAAAATAATTCTTGTTTCTTGAAATTAAACTGTTTAAAAATTTTTATATTGTTAAAAAAATTAAGGAAAAGTTTTAATCTTGAAATTAATAATTTGGGGTCTACGACAATTGGTCGAAAGTTAATTTATCGAAAGTCAATTGGTCGAAGTCAATTGGTCGAAAGTCATTTGGTCGAATACGTCAATTGGCCGAATACGTCAATTTGACTAAATTGGCCGAATACGTCAATTGGACTAAATTGACCGATATATATTTTTGGCAATCTATAGTTTATACTTTATACAATCGGTTAGGATATTTGATCTGACTTTCTTTCCTTCTCCTCACTGACCCCATCACTAACCTCTTTTGAAACAAATTCTTAAATAAGATGAGCAATTATTCTAAATAAATTATAGATTTATTTTATTACAACTTCTTTTTATTCTTTCAACAATCAATTACAGTTCATATATTTTATATCAAATCAAATATTGCTTGTTGAATTCAATGTTTTTCTTGCATTCTTCCTTAGGAGGTTTGCTGTTACTATAACTTCTTTTCTTCGAGCATCTGGTTGGTGTGAATGTTCACCCCTCACACATACCTCATCTCCATCCTCCGCAGATATCACTGTATGTGCTCTTCCTTTACAAGTTTTTCTCAACTCGCATCTCCAATAGATTTTTCCATTTCTTTCCAAATCTCGTACATAGACAAAACCTTCGAAGTATAGATTCCTTTTGAGTTTTTCTGTTTGCATGAATAATGCCATTTTGCATTCAAAATCAAATGTTTGACAACAAGGTGACATGACAACAAGGTAATACATTTACTATATCTCTGACAAAGTAACATATGAAATTCGACGAATTGACGTAATTTAGTCAAATTGACGTATTCGGCCAATTGACGTATTCGACCAAATGACTTTCGACCAATTGACTTCGACCAATTGACTTTCGATAAATTAACTTTCGACCAATTGACGTAGACCCAATAATTTGTTATTCTTTACAAGGCGTAATTTTTCATATTCAATTTGTTTATTGACTGAAAAATGTGTTATGTATAATTGTAGTATATGTTTATATTTTTAAATAAAGAAAAGTAGCGAAAACAACAATGAAATGTGGAAAAAATAATACTGAAAGAATCGGAAATATAATTTTTTTTATCTACTATGATTATTTTTGTTTTCATCTAAGGATTTAAAAATATATTTTAATATTTTCGACAATTGGTTATAGCAGTTTTTTTATTTCATAAGCAAATCAGATAATAATAAAACATATTATGTGCTTTGCAGACAACCACAAATGATTTATTTTAAGGTTGAAACTTTTTCTAAAAATAATTTCTAACAATAATTTTTTTAAACCAAAGAAATTTATTTTAATTTTGAATCATAATATTTATTGACTGATAAAATTCAAATATACGTAATAAATACATTCGTTTGATCTTTTTTTCAAACAAATAGCAATAAAAAAATTTAAACCAAATTTCGATCTCATTTTTTATTTTCGCTTTTATTGTTGCTCAAATAATCCATAATTATTAGATCATATCAATTAAAAACATAAGTTGAATATCAATGAAAACCTAAAAGAAATTATGTAATTAATTAAAAATAGGCTTATTTTATGAAAAATCAAAAGAATTTCTTTACTTCAAGATTCACATAATACCATATAATATTTTCAAATTTTAAATCAATATTCAATAGTAGGTAGCGAAGCCATATTTTCAATATTAAACAAAAAGTATCAATAATAGAGATAAAGTTCCATGAGCCGACATTATTTTTAGATTTTTTTTCCTCTTTCAGAATAACTTTTTAAATTTCTCTACCTTTTCCGAAAAATGTAGACGATTCGAACAAACAATTTTCCAAAAAATCTGCTGCAATATGGAGAGACAAATGGATTATCAACTATTCCTTCCCAGTATTATATCTTCCAGTGAGTGGACATGCCCACCTGTAACCGTGGGCACTGTTATGTATTTATGGTGTATCCTGTATTAGGTGCAACAGTGAGTAGTTCAATATGATATTTGAGATATATTTATGTTCAGAAATAATAAAAATTATAACGTTTTTAGTAAAAAACTTGCGTGGTTAATTTGTTTCAAAGCAATATTAGTTCAGTTTTATAACCGAGTGAGTTAGAGCTAAAAAGAAGTAATTTGCAAGTAGTGATTATAATCATGAGAGGGAACTGAAGGACATATACAATTTGTGTATCATGTTGGTGAGTTGCCTGCTTTTAGAAACAGTCATATGACAGTGGATAAAGTTTAACTTTTTCTTTATGAGAGGCTGACCAATTTAATTGATATACTGACAATATTTTCGATGGAATATACATTAAGATTCATTTCCCTTCACGAATTGGGATATATTCATATTTTACATTTTTACACGTTTATGATATTCCTCGTTGGATATTTTCCATAATTTCATTTTATTTATCAAGTCTGTTGATATGATGTTATTTTGTCCAACTTCGTACTAAGATTCCTAATAAAGAAATCTTTTAGCTATAAGACCGTTGTCTAGTGTAGACAGTCGGATCTGAGTCTTTTTGGATGTTTGAGAGACAGGAAGAGCCAGTTAAGCCTTGAGCAAACATATAGCTGGTAACACCACCAATAACTGAAAATCGGGGTGGTGACAGCATTTTCCTTTTTAGTTGATTTGAATACTCTTCAAGTATTGTTAAACCAAGTGATATCAAGGGCTTCACCCTGAGAGACCCTATAGAGTCAATGCAGTGAAACTACAAGCAGAGGCAGGAAATATACTTCCAGGTATTGTATTCAAAGGATAGATTACACTGGTGACGAGTAAAATATAAATCATGAACTGTCATTTGAATAATATAAAAATAATTCCTATGGTGGGCCGAAAGTCGCCCACCAAGGTTGTTTCCTTTAGTGTAGGTTTGGTAAGAACCCAAGGCACCAGTTTCCCAACCAATCTATTTTCTCCCAGCACATTTATCTCTTGACAAAACTGAGAAATACCAGTGAAATGGTCGGGCATCATTTTAAATGCCTTTTTGTCAAAAATTTTAATATCTTGCAATCTGAAAGCCAACTCATCTTCCACTGAAATATGAATGGTAACAAATCCATTCACCGTCAGTGAACACACAAGGTATGCGGAGGCTCATATTTTGCTATCATTTGTTGTATAGGATGAAAGAGAACGTGCTATTTCAGTCAGTGTAGGTGAAGTTAGCTTAGCTGATTGTGAATTATAGCGGATATACTCTAGTTTGGATTATTTGGGTATGATTTCTTTCAATAACTCCACTATTTTGTCAATGAAGTCGATGTTGAGAAACGCATTTGATTTTCCTCCATTAGCATATGTCCACCAAAACACTGAACATCTACTTCTGTCTGTTAGATGGCTCTATTATTTCATTTTGTTTCGGAACCACGTGATATTCCACACTCTGCTTAATTTGCAGAGTTCTGTGAGTAAACTCACTAGCACTTCGAGGTGAAACCTGTTCAGTTCCAGTAGTTTATGGGTACACTTCTGAGACAGATATTTTTAGTGCATTTGAGTGTCAACGGACAGTAATTATTTTTCAGTATTATTGGGCCGGTGGAAGTCGACTGCAATTTTTTTGAAAATTGGTTATCTAACGCATTTTCTGCTTTGCACATGTGCAAACATTCATATCAAGGCGACATCGTTTCGTTTGCCCAGTCTGGTAGGTGGTGCTTCAAGGCAAGTTAGCTTCATATCGTTCAAGTAGTGCTATTAGAGCAACCTAACTATCTCAGCATATTTTGTAGGTATACTTCGTATATTTTTGCCGATCAGAAAACAGTCCAGCACACGCTTCAATGGGTACATATCTCTACCAGAAATATAGACGCCAGCGCAGGAATAAACCCATCAAAATAAAAGTATTACCTTCTAAGTAATCAATTATGTTCAATCACCGTTATTTTCCCTTAATTAAATTGTGATTTCAATCTTCTAATAACATGGAATTAATGCACATATTGAAAGTCTTATTAAACCTTAAATGTTATGGTTAATTAATTATTTGTATTACCAGTGACATTTTGTTGTTCGAAAAAATCGTCTCAGATAAGGTACGATCGAGAAAAATCTCTTTTAAATTGCTTTAGCCTCGATGAGTATGAAAGATTAGTAAGGCATTTTAATTGTAGATTGTTCGGTACTTCGAATAATTTGTTGTGTAATTATAAAATATTTTATGTTAATCATGTGAAGGAAGTACCCGCATAACTGGGTGAGTTACTCTTGTGATATTACCGAGAAGGAATTGCTGGGCTTTCTTTTTGGATTTATAGCTATTCACAGGATATATGCAATCGAAAAGTTTCTGTATTGATGAAAATGTTTATCGGAGACCTTCAATGAAAGTTGCCTCGTTGATAAAATAGATAACTTCATCACTTTCTGCAGAATGTTATACCTGAATGGTGCGCATGACTTGAAGTTTCTTCGTCAACCTCTTGGAAACATTTTGATTGTAGGTCAACTGATTGACTGATAGTAAAAGCAATACATTCCCGGACGACAATGTGAATACTTTCGCCGGCTTGTTTACATTTTAGACAGTTATTAAATTCACGCAAACAATATGTAGAATTCCTTATTTTTTGATAATGCTGATTGCGATTTCAGAAAAAATAGTATGTGTACGTCGTAGTAAGAGCACATTCCCAGACTTCAATGCTTGTTGGCCTCGGCTTAACGCCTCGGCCAACAATTTATCGTCCGGGAATGTATTGCTTTTACTACTAGATACACAATATACTATTTAGTGTAAAATAAACAAAAAAATTATGGTGCCGTCATCGGCGTCATCCGGCTAGACTTATTACATAACTAGAAACGTTTCTTTGCGTTTGTCACTCTTTTAGATTTTTTTCGGTAGAGTTATTAACAGAACTATGAATAAATAATATATTTACTCTGATACCAAACTCGGAAATGGTTGCAAAATTGGGGAACGATGAAGGTTGATATTTTTTTCGTTTTCGTCATTTTGCGACCCTTTTGCATTTATTCTTTACAAAATAACTAGAATTGTTTATGATTCACATTTTTAACAATTTTGCCGACCTTGTAAGATAACGCACATTTTTAGAGTTTCATTGCGCACTAAAATATAACATTTGTGAAAGTTTGCATTGTTTTGGTATTTTTTTCTAGTTTCTGATTTTATATGCTAAAATGATTGGCCCACGTAGTTTATCTGACCATGCCATAATAAACTTGAAAAAACATTTTTAAAAACAAAAACTTTTGACAATTTAAATAGTTTCTCAAAAGCTTGAAAATTTCAAGTGTGATGACGCTCCACACGTCAAACTTTCAAGAAAATATTTAACTTTTCAAAAGTTTTTCCTTTTGTATACAACACAAAATGAATATGTTTAACGTTTTAGGTCAATAGTTTATAAATGGAAGCTTGTTCTCGAAAAATGTTTATTTCGTACTTTCAGCATTAACTTTTCTTTAATTACAAGTCTAATGCACCATGTGCCCAGAGGTTGGTACGTTAGTGGCATGTGAATATTTTTTCACCACTTGTCATTCAGCTTCTCGGCAAATAAAATTTGTGTCAAAATTTGTTTTTACGAAATTCTCAGGTTTTGTGGGTCCTACAGTTTAAATAAAAGTGGAATCCGAACCACTTCAGCTCGGTGTCAGGCGACCGGGGATCGAACCCGGACCGCCTGGGTGGAAGGCAAACGCTCTAACACCACTACCACTTTGCCTTACTGGATACAGGCCAAGCAACAAAAAGTATTCGACGGTGATGTTTTTCACTATTTCTACGGATTTTTATAATTTTCTTTTCGTGAGATTTTGCACCGGGCCCCCCTTTCGAAATTTTTACCGCCGTAATAAGTCTGAAACTGTCGCAAATTCTCCTCTTTCTATATCTAGACCTAAGGGAGGGAACATTATTCAAAAATTATTTCATTTATTTTGACTGTACAAAGTTTTTCACAGTTTTTATGGATTTTTCCGAATTTATTCTCACGAGTTTTTGCAACTTTTTTTGAGGAGTAGAGGGGTTCGAGTCCCCCTCTCGACACTTTTGATGTCATAAGCGTCGTTCAAAACAGTCGAAAAATTTCACAAATTCCTAAGCGGTTCTATGTTTTTCACAATTTTAACATTTTTTCCTGATATATTATTTTCGCTAATTTTTACAATTTTTTTCGAAAATGAAGGGAGTTGAGCCCCCAGACCAACATTTTCTGACGCAATTTTTCAAGTTCGAAACTGTCGTGAAATTTTCCAAATTCAAGCCTTCAGTGGGCATTTTTCGAAAAGTAGGGTCCGAGCACACATTATTTATTCAGTATAAATGTCGAAGTCCGAAACCGAAGTAAATTTTTTGAATTCCTATATGTTTGGGGGGTGGGTGAATTTTGAAATTATTCAATTGTCATGGTCCTAAATACGTGTAGATTGATGAACAGATAAACATATTGATAGATAGTCTGTTAGACAGATAGTCAGATAGACAGATAGTCGGTTATATAGGTAGTAAGATAGACAGATAGATAGACATCCAGTTATATAGACCAATAGTCAGTTAGATAGATAGACAGATAGTCTGAAAGTCAAATAGTCAGTCAGACAGACAGCCAGATAAAAAGTCAGATGGACAAATGGTTAGATAGACGGTCAGATCGATAGATAGTCAGATGGACAAATAGTCAGGTAGATAGATAGACAGATAGTCAGAAATTCAAAGTCAGACAGACTGACAGTTAGATAGACAGATGGTCAGATAGACATATACGAAGATAGTCAGAGAGACTGACAGGCAGGAGTATTATGGGAGTCAAAGCTAAAAGGAAAACGATGAAGCGGAATAATTGAGAGAGTCAATGAGAGTCCGAGTTCATTAGGAGGCGCGGTGAATCTGGGCCAGGAAGTTGGTACTCTCGGTGTATACCCTCAATGGAGAGATGGGGTGTTTTTTCGTTACAATGTGTGTGTGTGTGTGTAGTCGGTTATACATTCGGGGTGTCTTTTATTTGAATGTAAATAATAACAGTTTGGATATGAATTTGGGATTTTCTCTTCGTTACAATACAGTAATTTTGGCGTATCTGGTGGAAACTGGAACTAGGTATTTCATGGAAGTCAGTTGACCACTTCAGCTCGGTGTCAGGCGACCGGGGATCGAACCCGGACCGCCTGGGTGGAAGGCAAACGCTCTAACACCACTACCACTTTGCCTTACTGGATACAGGCCAAGCAACAAAAAGTATTCGACGGTGATGTTTTTCACTATTTCTACGGATTTTTATAATTTTCTTTTCGTGAGATTTTGCACCGGGCCCCCCTTTCGAAATTTTTACCGCCGTAATAAGTCTGAAACTGTCGCAAATTCTCCTCTTTCTATATCTAGACCTAAGGGAGGGAACATTATTCAAAAATTATTTCATTTATTTTGACTGTACAAAGTTTTTCACAGTTTTTATGGATTTTTCCGAATTTATTCTCGCGAGTTTTTGCAACTTTTTTTGAGGAGTAGAGGGGTTCGAGTCCCCCTCTCGACACTTTTGATGTCATAAGCGTCGTTCAAAACAGTCGAAAAATTTCACAAATTCCTAAGCGGTTCTATGTTTTTCACAATTTTAACATTTTTTCCTGATATATTATTTTCGCTAATTTTTACAATTTTTTTCGAAAATGAAGGGAGTTGAGCCCCCAGACCAACATTTTCTGACGCAATTTTTCAAGTTCGAAACTGTCGTGAAATTTTCCAAATTCAAGCCTTCAGTGGGCATTTTTCGAAAAGTAGGGTCCGAGCACACATTATTTATTCAGTATAAATGTCGAAGTCCGAAACCGAAGTAAATTTTTTGAATTCCTATATGTTTGGGGGGTGGGTGAATTTTGAAATTATTCAATTGTCATGGTCCTAAATACGTGTAGATTGATGAACAGATAAACATATTGATAGATAGTCTGTTAGACAGATAGTCAGATAGACAGATAGTCGGTTATATAGGTAGTAAGATAGACAGATAGATAGACATCCAGTTATATAGACCAATAGTCAGTTAGATAGATAGACAGATAGTCTGAAAGTCAAATAGTCAGTCAGACAGACAGCCAGATAAAAAGTCAGATGGACAAATGGTTAGATAGACGGTCAGATCGATAGATAGTCAGATGGACAAATAGTCAGGTAGATAGATAGACAGATAGTCAGAAATTCAAAGTCAGACAGACTGACAGTTAGATAGACAGATGGTCAGATAGACATATACGAAGATAGTCAGAGAGACTGACAGGCAGGAGTATTATGGGAGTCAAAGCTAAAAGGAAAACGATGAAGCGGAATAATTGAGAGAGTCAATGAGAGTCCGAGTTCATTAGGAGGCGCGGTGAATCTGGGCCAGGAAGTTGGTACTCTCGGTGTATACCCTCAATGGAGAGATGGGGTGTTTTTTCGTTACAATGTGTGTGTGTGTGTGTAGTCGGTTATACATTCGGGGTGTCTTTTATTTGAATGTAAATAATAACAGTTTGGATATGAATTTGGGATTTTCTCTTCGTTACAATACAGTAATTTTGGCGTATCTGGTGGAAACTGGAACTAGGTATTTCATGGAAGTCAGTTGACAGCTTTGGAAACATTATTTTACATCAGAGCGAGCTGTTTTTCTTTGATTTATTTCAGTTCGTTGTCATCATTAAATGCCTTAAAAACTTTATATTGATGAAATGTACAACGTTTTACTTATTATTCTACGCCACATTAACGGGCCAGGTAGCCGAGTGGTTAAAGCGACATTGTTTCAATCACTTTTGGCTGCTAGTCAAAGGTTCAAACCCTAGCGATTGCAGAACTTTTTCTGATGGCCCGAGAAAGTGCTAGGATTTGCACGTAAAAAGGTAAGACCTCGTTAATCCTTAGCTTGCACAAGGTTCGACTTCTGAGGGCTGCCGTTCGTAAGGGGATGACAGCTGGTTAACGGAAAAAACAATTTTAACAATTTTAACATTGAAGCTGGTTTGTGGAAGTCTTGCTGATTATTATTCATCACTTTAAACCCCTATTTAATGTTTATGCATTCCTGAAGCTGTAGCCGAATCTGCAATACCAAGATCATGGTGAAAAAGAAAAACCAGTAGCTTTGTGAAGTTCATGGTTGATTTTTATGGTTTTTGGGAGAGCCATCCCCTGTACTCATATCCGTGTGGTCAGATGCCAGAGCGGATTCAAAACTATATTGAGACATGGTGACAGTGAAAATATTTTATATTGCCATTTTAAATAAACATAATCCTTCAACTTGATGGACCTAGGGTTTGTGGATTGTTCGGTTTGCAATAAAGTGAAGAAAACCAACGGTTTTCAGCACTAAGGGCTCGTTTTATCAACGTGGGGATGAATTTCGAAATCCATTTCCTTAGTTCTCATGAAATTCTCCCAATACTCATTCCCTCCACGTTGGAAATTAAAAATGAATAGGAAATTGAACAGGAACTCGTTCAAAACCTATTGAGTGATTGTGATTCATATTTTTTTTCTGTTATTTTTCATGATTGATAGGAACAATTAAATCATTACGGTATTATTAAAAATACGTATTTGATAATTAAAGCTATTAAGATAATCACGTAATGATAGTCGAAATAAACATCTCTCTTCGCCTTTTCGGACGCTTACATTCCGAGTTATCGTAACTCATTTATTTTAAAGTAACACAAATGTGCAGTAAACTAGCAATCTTACTAAAAATACCTCTCTAACAACCCATAACATTTGACCTATACTCCCACGTACACCGCTTACTGCTTGCCTTACATCACACAACATCCTTACTGAACATATTCATTCATGTGTGAAGCGTCAATTTAGTCTTGTGCATCGGAAAAATTACAGGAAGCAATAATAATTTCGTTTCGGATTGGCGATCAATCATTAGTATTATACATGACATAATATACAGGGTGTCAATGTGAAAAGTACCACCCTTTATATTCCGGCCCATATCGAAAATATATAAATATACAAAAACATGTTGAATTTATTTTTAAGGGGGACATTTTGTAGGCTGGTTGTCAATTTGATTATATCAACCGACTAGCGAAATCTTAAATGGAAGAGGTGTTGAGTGCTACCTCATTTTAAAGGTTGTTCAACTAACTATTCGAAAATACTTGACATTTCTTGTTTGCAGTTCTCGAGAAATCTCGGCATCAGTATAGTTTGGGTAGATCGTTGCCAAGTTTGAAAATCAATAGACCTTTACATTTACGGAAAATTAATTACAAAACTCGTTTAAATCGATAGTTGTTAGTCTGAAACAAAACGCGGGAATGCGGGAGCGGGAGCGGGAACGAGATGAATGCGAGACTAAATTCTGTAGTGGGACATGCAGATGTGATTATTCGTATTCTGAAATGCATACAAGCAACGAAAAATATATGGTTTGCTACGTGTACAGTGTTTCTAGCAAGTTGCACGGTTCTAAAGTACCGTTACTGCTTTGGTTTGACGGAACCTTTAACCTCAAAAAATAAATCAAGGTAGTGTTCGTTGAAGTTTAGATCTGATGAAACTGCTTCACTTGTATCAAATGGGCAGGCAAATGAGTTAGACAGAGACAAACTATTCTTATTGATCGCACCGTGAAACAGACGAAAGAACCCATCTGGTATCAAATGACAACTGTCATACGATACATTATATTTGAATGAGAATTTGGTGCACAACTTTAACAACGTTGCCAAGTTTAGTTTTGATGAACGCGACGTCACGAAACCACTTCTCTTCTGATTATAGATAAACTAGCGGTCAGAAAAAAAAATCCCGAGTGATATTAGCGTATTTACTTTCTAATTTCAGTGTTACCTCATATCTCTTGGAAAGGTCCATTGGTGTTCCAATTCATAGTTTTGTGTACTGCGGCAATAAAACCAATGTCATTTGAAAAAGAGAAATTAGCGCATTCAGGACTTATTTAATACAATAGTGTACCTACCCTATGATAACTGTAATTATAATGACCGTGCATCATCAACGTCTGTCACTCTTGTCAGAGTTCACGACGGTTTTAGAATTTCAGATTTTCTCTTGTCGTTTTGTGTAGTATTGTTGTCTTTGGTTCTTGCGTCATTCGTGAATTTGCATTCATCTTGTTTCTTCAAGATATTTTCTACTAAAACCGTTTTTTCCTGTGGAATAAAAAAAAAATACATGGAATACATTATTTTTGGAAGATAGTGACATTTTTATATTTACTTATGCTTTGCTCAAACTAGCTTATTATTTTAGCTTGACAAAAATGGCAAATGATTCTTGCTTGATTTCTTTAGGAAGATACCCCAATACAGAACATTTGAGTGAGAAAATTGTAATTTATGGCGGACATTTCCTCATGAAAATTTATGTAAAAAGAGCAATAGAATAATTTGAAACCCAATGGAGTACCAAACACAGTGTCTGCGTAAGCATGGCGAGTGATACAACTTTTTGCAAACTTTCGAGTACCTATTAGCCACACCGCTTATATAATATTCTGACTATTCTTAATTAGATTCCTACAAAAAGTACTAAACAAATAGAATCACCTCAGAAGATTAATTTCAATATGGAAGTGCTTTCCTTTGATAATAAGGAAAATGCTTCTCTCTTCTCTTTCTCTTCAAATTGTAAAAAAATAATTAAATTAAAAGCAGTTAGGTACATATTATTTTTGCATGAATCGTCCTAAAAACTTCGAGTTTCTATTTGGAAGCATCCAGTTTTATATTTCCAAGTTGAAATAATTCATAATATTAGCTGAAATCAATTCTCATAGTTTTTGTACTTTCAATTTATTTTCTAATCTAGTGCTTGCTTGAAATTCGCACCGACTACTTGGGGTGATTCCGTAATTTTTTGTTGGGTTTATCTACAGCTGAAAAGCGAACGCTAAATCAAAAATCGCTTCCGAGCGAAAAATAATAATAACAACCGTACTCCTCTTTCTGATGAATTTCGCTGAATATTTGGGATCATAATTATGTGAAAAAATTTATTCAAATCGGATAAATAGCAGGTATAAGAACATTGAGTTTTCCAACCTCATTCCCCGAGATTCAGAATTAACAACGTTTGTTAATCTTCACCAGTCTCATAATATTTTAATAAAACCGGGCCTATTACAAAAAACACAAATGACGCACATGCGCACTGCGGACTAGTCTAAACTTTTTACAACACTTTTGACATATGGGATTAGCATTCTAGAATAAGTATTTAATATATATTTGTATGGCTGTTAGTCATTCTTGAGACCATTTCTTTTTGCCAAAAGTATTTCATTGTAAAATTAGTTTTGGGAGTTGAAGGTTGTGCACTCATATTTAAAAAAAAAAATTGTGGTACATATCAACAAAGAACTGAAATTACCATTATTTATGGGAAATGTTAAAGAAGCACAAGAAGAACGGCAACAATGTTCAATGAAAGATATCCCAATAGTAATTTATATCCAAAATATGTCCTGGCATTAGTTGCTGAGTTTAGTGTAGCAGCACACCAATAGAAGTTTCAGGCACCTTTACTGCAGAACTCTCCACATTACTTCGCAATGTGGCACGTCAGGAAGGAATGTCTCACGAAACAGTAAAGAAAGCAATACATTTACATAGATTTCACCCTTATAAATTGCAAATTCTTCTTCTGCTTTCTGACGACGATTTCGACAGAAGAATTGAATATTGAGAAACAAAGATGATGCTATTTTGAGCAATATTTGCTTTAGTGCTTTAGTGATGGTGATGAATTTAAGTTTTTTCTCAATAGGCATGTTAACAAACGAAATTGTCGCTACTGGAGCGACGAAAATCCGCGACTTTTTAGGGAAAGTCATACACAGTAACCAGAGAAAGTTAACGTTTGGGCTGGTTATCTTGGAAATACTGTTATTGGAGCCTTACTCCTTGGGGAAACTCTAACTGATTAGCTCTACCTAATTCTGCTTGAAGAAATAATAGATCCCTTAATAACAAACACTTTGGAAAATCAAATTGATGCAGCTGGAAACATGATTTTGCAAGATCTTCACTTTGAACATGATGGAGCTACGCCACACTACTTTTGTCCAGTTAGATAGTGGCTACATGACAGATTTCCCTGGCAGATGTATTGGCCGAAGAGAAGCAACAGAATAGCCACCTCGATCACCTGACGTACCGCCCCTAGATTTCTCCTAAGGGGACACAAAAATCGATATTTTATAAAACACAGCCTCCAGATTTGGAAGATTTGAAGAACAACTGCATGCAGAGAACTTCAGCCAGATTTTTTTTGGAATGTTGAAGAGGAGTTTCAGAGCAGACATCATCATCGTTTAGCAAGTAATGGTAAAATTTCCAAAATTCAATAAAATAAATTACTTTTTGATAATTTTCTGCTTTATTGCTAAACACTTGATACCTAAATATCTTCACGGTTTTACTTGATTTCTCCAAAGTACTGAAAAGAAATGTCAAATATGTGGTATTTTTGGAAAGGTAGTTGTACTGAAACCTGAATGGTCAGACTAGTAGTTGAAATTATTATTTTATATATCCGTAATATTGTGGGATAACATTTTTTCCTTAAACGTATTCCTGAATAATTTAAGTGTAATAATGACCCATTCAAAAATAAGGCAACGATAGTTGCATATATTTGTCCGACTATTTTGATCAGAAGTATCGTGCGAGTACCACCTTGGTTTTTCTAGTTGGCTGTAAAAGTTTTTGTTGATTCGGCTGATGGGTTTTTGAATAGAAATTTGTCGAGGCACTCTCACTGAGATTTGTGAAGTGATAAATCGATACAACGTATCTCTTGAGGTGAACTCTGAAATCGACAATTTTTACATTCATTTGTGAAATAAATGTAATTACGAGTTTGGTCACTCTTTTTAGGTGAGTTATTATAAATGTAAAACTCTTTTTAGATACAAAATCTGGTTTTGTCAATACGAAATCTGTTAACACCCATAGATGAAAATATATTGCCGCAGAGCCGTTGTACAAGGTGTGCTTTTATTTTCCTGTCGTCCACAACTCAGCTATCACCACGACCCACTTGTTTCACCACATAGTTGATATAATAAAACGTTATTCCGGTGAAATAGAGTTTCATCACAGCTGATACCATTAATTGTTAGGCCGAGCGGTGCATTTTTCTGTATCTTACATTAGCGTTTATATTGAAACACATCAGGAAAATTATACTATTACTTATCAAATCTCAATCTTCGGCAAACCATATTAGGAAGATGCTACCCGTTCTGCACACACACTCGTTTTAATTAATCAAGTTACTCTATTATTATCTTCAACACTTTTACAGATTTCAATCTATTCAAATAATTATCAAATGGTACTCCTTAATATCTGGGCCGAAGGCCCAAGTTGAAGATAAAATGTAACTTAATAAAATAAAGAAGTGTGCCAAAATCATTTATTATGCCGAAAGAAGAAATTTATAAGTTCTTAAAGCAAACCCAAACAAACCCAATTAGGAATCAGTAAATGGAATGAAATTTCATGATTTTTACGTTATTGAACTACTCAAAAAGTTATTATTCTTACTGAAGCATTAAACTGATATTTCGAAACAGATCATTTACCACAAAAAATCACGTTACTAGCAAACATCTAACTCTCTCAAGATTTAAAACATGACTCCTTTAGAAGCGTTAAATATCTGTTCTCAAGTCAGCCTGTGTCTCGTAATCCCAATTTCTGTTTAGGCCTGGCAATAAATATAAGGGTTGTTCAAAAATTAAATAGTGAATTGAATCTCTTTTCGGTTTCTTCTACAATCTGCTAGTGTATTGAATATTTTATAACTCAGATATTCCGACGTTACGAGAAAAAATATATAATGCATTTTTCGCATTCTGTATCTGATGCGCCTGGTCTGGATATAAAAGGGTACCTACATATACAGGGTGTCCGGTAAACCTTGTACAATATTGGAACTGGTGATAGACCAGGTCATGACTATTCAGAATATCGAAATTTCACCTTAGTAAAAATCTCACCGTTTTCGAGATAATGAGCAATATTTAAATTTCGGGAAAATTACTGCCTCATCTTGGATTTTTGAGTGCCCTGTCTACGAATTTGGACCAATTCGAATATCTTTGCTGCTGAAGATTACTGATGAGTGATGCTTCTAGATGTATAAAACAGTTTTGCATAAATCGATACAATTTTTTCAAGAAATGAGGGTAAAATGCCAGATTTGAGTTTCACCAATTTTTTTAACAACAGTTTGACATTATTGTTTGATAAAAACATAACCAAGTGGATTACAAAAGAATGCCCATTTTGTTCAGACTCTACCATGGTATAAAACATACGATAATTATTTTTGGAAGGAGTAGAATTTCGATTATATCAGAGTGTGATGTTATTCTGAGCTAAAATCAACTCCATTAGACTTTGTCAGTAATGTCTTTTATTTTAATCCTATCAAGATCAAATGATTAAATAATCATGAGTAATAACGAATCAACTGTATAGAAGCATTCAATGAGATGTAAAGAGGTAAATACAAATTCAACGTTTTTTTGAATCAGCATACACTATAAATCACAATAACGATTATTCAACATCGCACTGAATAATATTACAAAAATGTTATTTTCCATCCACTCGTACTCAGAGACGACACCTTTTCAAGAAAAAACCTTTTCAAATGCATTATAGGTTATAGCCCCCAAATCAGCGATTCTCTGAGCGGCATTGTGCAATCGGATATCATTCTGCATAAAGCGCTGCTGCAGCAGTAGCACTAACTCCACATTCACCATAAATGTAGTGCATATGCGCGTATTTTCGGGGAGTATAACGTGTGTACGGCATGACGAAGAAATAAATACCAGTGAATGAAACAAGCGGAATAATTTCAAAAAACTACGATAGAAGTCACAAGTTGTTCAAACAAAATGTGACAGCCACCTACTAGATTTTTTCAATTTTATTTACAGAAGTACCGTTCATGCACAATGTTGTATTTTATTTTTTCAATAGGGAACTATTGCTTCTACGGACACAACACAGGAATTAGAAAAGTTTTTAATTTTCGACAAGGATTCACCTCCTAAAAAAATTTGCACTTATTTTGTTACACCCTGTATATCTGTCGGTCTCTGAAACTTCGTTGGAATCTGGATGTTGGACAATTGCGACATTTATCATAAGTATTCGTATTAATCGGTGCCATGTCGGATAATCGACATTTCATTTCGATAATTTCATTAGGCTTAATTACATGAAAAGTTAATTTTATTGACATAATATTTAATGCAACCAAGCAATCTATTCTTCATTATTAATAATCATTTCCACATTTTATCTTGATTAAATCGAAATAAAATAATTTTTGCGCGTAAGTATAAAAGTTGATGGAAGCCTAGAATAAAACCAAGCCTAATTCAATGGAAATCACTACCTCCAAAAATAATAATAGTTTGTTTTATACCATGGTAGAGTCTGGACCAAATGAGCATACTTTTGAAATGAATGTCCACTTCCAATTGGTTATGTTTCGTTAATAATAAGATAATAATATCAAACTGTTGAAAAAATTGGTGAAACTCAAATCTGTCATTTTACCCTCATTTCTTGAAAACAATTTTCACTCTCTGAAAAACTGTTTAGTACGTCTAAAAGCATTACTCATCAGTAATCTTCAGCAGCAAAGATATTTGAATTCATCTCAATTTGTATACATAGCACTCAAAAATCCAAGGTGAGGGAGCGATTTTCCAGAAATTCCTAAAATGCCCATTATCTCGAAAACGGTGATATTTTTACTGAGGTGAAATTCCGATACTCTGAACAGTCATGTTCTGGTCTAGTTTCAATATTGTACAAGGTTTACCGGACACCCTGTATTTTGCAAAAATCAAAACCTCACACAAATAAATACCAAAAAAAAGAGAAAAGTAAAGAAATAGAATGGAGAAATGCAAGAATAGAACTTCCAACATCAATCTTTATTCCAACATGGTCTTTTCCAAAATGCCGAACACTCTTCGGTGATGCGAATGAGATTGCAAATAATTGAGTCTTCAACGTGGAGATGAAAGACTTTAAGCTGACTAACACCGATACAAATTAATGGTGATTATAGCATAACATTCGAAAAATATGAGGATAAATTAGGAGAACCAGCACTTAGAAGAAGACGTGTAACTCGGTAATTATTTATAATCAGACTAATTAGCTGAATTAGTATATGCGAGAGTCCGTTGATTATGCTAAGAGTTCTATTGAATATATAGAATCGACGATGCATTATGAATCTGACAGCTTTCACAGGAAAAATAAATAGTTATTTTATAAGTCTGCGGAGAAATAATACGGAAGTGGCTCTTTGATGTTCTCGACATCATTTCAGAACGTTTTCTTCCGAAACATTTGATAAAAAGTAGGAAAACAAATTTTGTGAAAATAACTTTTGCATGAGTTCTAGAATATAATTCAGATCGTTCTCACCTTCAGTTTCAATGGAATGTTTGATAGACTAATATTAGATACTATTTTTAAGCTACCGGGATCAAGATAAATTGAAGAACATTGAAAGAACATTTTTTATAAAAAAAATCAGTAACTTAATTGAAGAAAATAAATGAGTTTCTTGTGTACGTAATACGTAACGTAACAGTGGTTCCATGTTTTTAATTTTCCATAGCAACTCAACCTCTTTATTTGCTGAATAGCTCGTTATAGTAATATTTGTCTTACGCAAGGTATAATAATAATGAGAAATGGATTAGGAAGTTCAATCTTCCACATAATCCTATAAAATAGGTAATTTCATCGTAAATTAGCCAACTGTGCCCCCTACTACCGTGAATTATGAGTAAAGTTAAAGTTTGTTTTTACGAAACTTCTACCCCTCAAAAGCAGAGCTTGTACGAGCAAGGGAGACCTGGGACCTACAGTTCAAATAAAAGTGGAATCCGAACTACTTCAGCTCAGTGACACGCGACCGGGGATCGAACCCGGACCGCCTGGGTGGAAGCCAAACGCTCTAACACCACGACCATTCATTATATCTTCAGATACTCTATATATTCTCATTGCTTAAATTATATTTTGATTTAACTGAGGAAACACCTACGTACTGGTTTCATGGTTCTTGTCACTCATCGGTGAAGGGTAGTCTACCCTATTGAATCGAAAAATCTGTTCAGTTTGAGTTCCCAAAATTCCCAAAATAAACACTGAAACATATTATATCCAACGCCATCTCTAGGTTTCAAAAGCACTTGACTTCATGAAGCCAAAATCGTTCTATCAAGAGTGGATGACATTATTTGAAGAGAGATCATCAACTAATAATGAAAAATGATTCATTTCGTAGAAAGGTATCCAACAGACATAACATAACATTGTTAACGGCCATAACAAAAACGTTTGCTTTACGATAACCCTACAAAAAGAAATATAGTGGTGTCATATCTGGAGAACGAGCATGCCATTCTATTAAATGTGTTCATGCAATCCAACTACCATGAAAGAAACTGCTTGCTTCATACAAATACATTCCTCCACGATGCCTTTGTCACTCCAGTGTTCCAGGTTCTCAGTTTGAAAATTATCATTAGGGGAAGAGATAGACCCGCCACTAAAAAACGCTGTTCTGAGGTGATCTTGTGGATTCTTGATCCTTTTGTTTCAGTCATTATTCCACAAAATTCCAGCATACGGACTAGATTAACTTCTTTTCATTTCGTAGAAGTGGGATTTATTTTCAATTGAAACTGCAATTTTTGCACACACCTCAAAAGGAACTGTTACTTTAGATGTGGATCACGTGGGGCCCTCTACAATGTTTGCAACTGCTTTAATTAGTTTTTATTCTATGATTATCTACCGTACACTTCGTTTATTGTTATTAAGCTTTCCTGTCCTATGAGTTTGTTTGTTAACAGAGGTATGGACGCTCTGGATGAATTTTATCAAATAGTGGTTGAGCCTCCTGCAGATTACTTCTAGTTTCAACAACAATTGAGTTCGTTTCAACTTTGTCCTCTTCACTATTTCTTGATTTAAAAGAAATGAACCATTCAGATGGTGAAATTTTGGCAAAATTGATTATAACAATTAAAAAATAACTAAATAAATTCGTGACCTCTATTCAGTTATATTATTGTTTATATAGAAGTAAGATAGTTAGTCAACCTTATGGCATTTATATTGGATTGAAATGGATGCGACATGTAGATGGCGACAGAGATCTCGCATCCAAGTCATGTCGTAACTTCAGTGATCTGGCATCCAAGTCATGTCGTAACTTGATTAAAACAATGGAAAAGCATTAAAATCGGGGTTTTTTGAAGAAACCTGCATTAAAGGGACGTCAAATATTCATGTTTGTAACTAATCACGCTAGATGACACTCGCGTTTGTGTCCAATACCTTTTCCACAGGCATTGACTAACATGGTTATATATAAAATTCCTATTCAGTACTTTTTCAAATTCAGAAAGATAAATTAAAATATTCAAGTGTTTATACAATAAATTGAAAATCATCCAGCCGACATTATTTGACAATTTGTCTATCTCGTACAAGTCTCTCGAAGCGGAACAAAAAAGGATATTTTGTATTGACCACATATTTTTTCTCTGTCGACACAAGTGTTATAGGTACGTAATTCATAAACATGTAAACATAGAACAATTGGAAAAATAAAATCTTTGAAGCATCTTTACAGCATCCTACTACAGCTAACAAAGATCCTCACAATACGGTTTTGGACGAAAAAAATGTGGTGATCAATCCTAGAGACATATTCCATAACGAATTCAAGAATGAATTTGTTTTTTATCAAATAATTGTCAATGCTGTTTTGGAAACCAGTGATTGGTATGGTGTTATTGATGGTTTTATGGTATGCTCTCGCAAGACTTCTATGTGAAGTGAAAAGGTGAGTATTCAATTTTCCTTTATTCACATACAAATTACTTTTTGATGGTGTAACAATGATAACAATAATTATTTCTCCTTCGACAACAAGGAGTTCGTGTACATTTGGGTTTGGCGGATCTTCAAACCGTAATGGTACTGGATGGAGCCTGTGGTGTCATCAGGAGTTTGGATCCCTCATTTGTATCGTTTCTCTCCAAGGCAGCAGCCCGTGCGGCTGATGAACTTGGTCTCATTTTCGACACCAAATGGTACTCTGTCACCGTGTTATAACGGCTCCGGAAAATGCAGTTATATTGCAGCTGCACTGCAGGTGCATTCGGATGAGTCAATGCATGGGGTCTTCTGCAAGGAAGTGGAAGAGCTCATCGTATCCAAAATTTTCTGTTATTAGAGAAGTGATGCAAAGAAACAGATCAGTTCGAACCTCGTCATCTACGCCTTTCTCTCATGTAAAATGGGCTAAAGTCGGAGACCGAGGGATTCATAATGTAGCATCCTGTTTTTGAATTTCATTAAAACTCTTTATTATTACTTATTGAATTCACCGGAGGTTTGTTCTGATAAATTACAATTAGTATTTTCCAGGCACCGATGGACTGTTAACACCCGTAGTCACTGTTCTATCAGCGCGAATTGAATTCTCTTTTTAATGATTATTGACTTCACCCCCCTTGCCATTTAAAATTTTCAAATTGATGTTTCCCCTCCGCGCCCTCTATAGTGCAATCGCATTGTCTTTTGTTTCGAAAAGTAGTATCGGTGATACCATTCAAAATCGTTCCAAAAGTTAACAGGGGAGGGGGTTAAAAAGCCGCACTGTACGATAACACCGTATCTGAGTACATGATTTTTTATTTTCCTTACCCTTTACAGTAGTCGGTTGCGAATATATTGGATAAAATAATGATGTCGAACTAAGCTATAATCGCCAAATAGGGACATTGATAATTTGCTATGCAGAATGAGAGCAGGCAAAACAAAAGAGCCACGTCGATTTGTAGGTAATACTAAAATTTATAGGTAGTTCTACTTATGGTAAATAACGCGTGTGTAATTGAGATAATTACTGGGAAAACTTGAGCTTTACGGCTGCTTTGACGTATTTATTGGAATATTACTGATATATGTAATGTCAGCATATTGTTCTGATGCAGAGGAATTAGCAATATAGTAATGTATTTAATGACACATGATTAATAGTGGCATATAAACTGTTTACCGCCCCTTCAACACCAATTAAATAGATTGTATTACTATGTCTGCGAAAAAACGCGGAAAATATTCCATTTATTATTATATCACGCACGGAATGCATAAATTACAGAAAATGATACCGCCATTTTCAAATTACTGCATATTCTATTGCATAATGAACAATCTTTGTATCGCCGTCGGTATGATTACCTATCTCCAATCAATTGCGCTGACAGGATCAACAAGGACAAAAGAAATAGGTCAAAGGTGATATTTTATTGAATTCTTCCATAATTATAGTTAATGATCCGATGGATAACCTATACTTTGAGTCAATACCAAAAGACAACAGTGTTGAATAGCTTTTAATTTCATTATTATCGTCTGCAAGTCATTATCGAGACAGTACAAACATATATTGATCATATATGTTGGAGGAAATACTAATTCTTGGTACACTGAGAAAACACATTGTTGGAGAGTGCATATATCTGTAACAAACACGATCAAATGATTTGGAAATATCTGAAGCCGTTGTTTCATGGCTTTTTATACAGGGTCACTGATATGTTTGGAAGCGGTCCATTATCGCCTAAAGTATGCAAAGTTAGTATGCAAAAGGTTAAGGGTTTTTTAAAATCTATTACAATAAAGAAAAATTAAGTATTCACGATCAGTCAAAAAGTCATGACGAAATAAAGTTGCTTTTTCTTTAATTGATAACCTTGTAAAATATTTAGTATTTCAATTATTCTCAAGCTTCTATAAAAAATTTATACAGCAAATTATTTTCTAAATTTAACCGTTTTCGAGACGTCGAATTTTGAAAATCATCTTCGTATAAATTATACAAAAATATTTCAGTCCATTGAGATTATACTCCATCAAGTTACGCTTGGAATTCTCTAGCTCTATTACAACGCCGAGTCGTTCTTTTGTCTAACAGTGATGACCTTTACAACACATGTCAAAAATAGATTTGGTGTGAATAATTTTTGCGCAATGATAATGGGAATGAGCATAGATATGATAGTTATGACCAAGTAGTGGATATTTTTAACACGTTCAGCGCTATTGTATCTTTTTTTGATACAATTAGTTGAAACATTGTGTATATAAAAAGATACACTTACAGAATTTCGGTTGTGGCCATGTGTAGCGCTAACGGACATACTTTATGTACATTTTAGATAAAGAATAATAAGCTGTTGCCTCCCAGAGTTACCTCTCAAACTGGGGTTAAGGTTGGATGAAGGTTTTGTGTGACATTCTTATATTAATTACGTAAAGTATTTGATTGAAATAATTTAATTCCAAAAAATAACGAACCTTTTTCATCAGGGCTTTACGCTGAACGTGTCTTTTCAAAAACATTGCAGTTTTTTCATGAAACTGGACTAGGCAAAGATCTACCAAAAAGAGGATGTCATGTTAGATGTGATGGAAAATCCAATGAATTCGAGGTTTTTATCATGAAAAACATTGCAAACTGCAAAAATTCTATCCATACAAAATGATTTGACAAGAATTGAGTGAAGAGAAATTTGATTATAGAATCGAGTTCTGCGAAGTTATTATGGCCGAATTAGACGAAAATGTCAACTTCGTCAATTACATATTTTTTATTAAGTTATTACCTACACTTGTATCAAATCAAAATCCTCATTGGATGGATGAAGTTTGTACCACAAAAAGTAAATGTTTGGTGTGGCATTAGACATTCTTTAAAAGTGAACATTGTTAATTAAATTGTAAATTACAGTTTGGCAAACATAGCTGAGATTGTGAAATTCCCACTTCTTGCGCGAACAATCACGTGAATATCACTGAATACTCCGCTGTACAACTAATGCGCATCGTGGGCGTACATGTTTTCACAATTGCAGCTATTTTTGCCAAGCTGTAAGTCAGTTGCAGCCTTCTTGGTGCGCCTTTTTATATTAATGACTATTATAAAATAAAAAAAAGTTCCCACTACAGTTTACTCTTCACTCGTCCGAATTAACTACCAACTCACATCTCCTTCTTTCTCTTAAGAAATTGCCTGGCTATACCAAAATTGATGTATACACTCAGATGTTATCTACCTTGGAAAAGTCCCAATGAGCTTCAAGAATTCGACCATTTAATGCGCCATACTTTGGAAAATGTTACTTATGATTATTTTAATGAAGATTCTTGGTTACAGGCAACTCTTCCGGTGAATCTTGACGGTCTTGGGCTCCGTTTGGCTTCTTCCCTAGCTTAACCTGCCTTCTTAACTTCAATGAGTAGTTTATCCAGTCATATCGATACTATTCTCCCTTCTACTTCTTCTGATACGACTGATAAGTTTTATGATGAAGCTATTTCTGTTATCACAAACCAACTTTGATTCGCCACCCACTGCGTAAACATTCAGAAATCCGGAACCTTCCACTTTTGATTAAAAAATTTGATTGATTAGTCCAAGCCTGAAAGCTGTCAGTATTAAAGAATCTGGTGCTTGGCTGAATGCTTTACCTATGGCTTCTCTCGGAACCCTTTTAGATGACGAGTCTTTCAGGATATCTATTTTGGACTGCGTTTGGATATTTGTATTCCTCATGAATTTATATGTGGTAGTGAAGTAAACCAAAAAGGAACTTATGATTTGAGCTGTTGTAAAAGTGCAGTTCGTTTATCCAGACATTATGAAGTCAATGATCTTATCAAACGTTCTATGGTATCGGCAGGTATTCCAGCAGTGTTAGAACCTCTTGGCACTAGCCGAGATGATGGTGAACGTCCTGATGGTATGACGCTGATACCTTGGAAATGTGGAAATCGTGCGGTGTGGGACTTCACTTGTGCTGACAGTTGCTGCGTCTCATTCAACAAACACTTCCAAGTCTGCAGGTGCTGTATCAATATCCAGCGAAAAATTAAAAAGAAAAAAATATGAAATCCTTGAACATAATTATCTTTTCCATCCAATAGCTATTGAAACTTTTGGTGTCTTTGGCCATGAATCACTGTCTTTCATTCATGAAATTGGAAGGAGATTGGGCCGCACTACAAAAGATAAACGTTCAACGTCATTTTTGATACAAAAAATTAGTATAGCAAATCAAAGGGGCAATGCTTCTTCTGTAATGGAACAATTCCTCCATCTCATCCACAGGATGAAAAATTGTATCGTCCCAATTTTCCAATGAGTACCTTTCAAAAAAAATCATTATCAGTTTCTCTATCACCTCCTTTGATTTACAGGAACAATGAAACTATGGATTCATTGAACATTAGTGAGCATGCCATAACAACAAGAGACTCCATTTCTACATGTGGTCTAAGAGGATAGAAGAATATAGGGAATACCTGTTTTATGAATAGCATAATCCAGTGTCTTTCGAACACCAAGGTTTTGTTCGAAATTTTCAAGAATGGTTTTTGTATGGAGGATTCAAATACTGCTACATCAAGAATGAAAGGAAATCTAGTAAAATCTTTTATATCTTTGATGTAAAATACCTGGAGTCCTGATTCTTCTCGAAAAATGGTTGATTCTTCATATCACGTCCATCTATTCAGAACTTTTTTTCTTTCGTTCATTCACAACGTCCAAGCAGATTCGGAAAAATTCCTAAGACACCTTGTGGAAGGCTTAAATAAGATTTGAACAAGACAAGAATCATCCTTCACAAAACTATATGGTTATCATGAATGATAATCAGAAAGCTTCCATTCCAAGATGTATGTCTGCTCATAATTTCAAAATTGTGGAAACATTTGCCGGTCAGCTGAAGTTAATATTGAGATGTACTTTTTGTAATTACTGCTCTGTTACTTTTGAACCTTTCTGGGTACTTTCAATCCCTATTCCAGACTTGCCAAAAAAAGTCGTGACTTTAATACAATGTATTGAACTGTTGACAGAAGAGGAGACTTTGATTTATGATGCGAGCCCATACCGTTCAACTTGTGGATTGAAAAGGGAATTCAAAAAGATGATTCGTAATCAAACATTTCCAAAAATTTTAGTTATTCGTTTAAAACGTGTTTCTTCGAATGATAGCAGTGAATTGGACAATGTGATTTATTTACCTATAAAAAATTTTAATTTGATTATATTGTCGTGGGTTTTTCTGGGTTTTCCCTGAACTGAAACAGCAAATGCGCAATCATCCGGACTTTCATCTTGATATTATTTTATATCTAAAACGCTTTTGTATATTTTAAATTAATTGTTATAACTATGTATAGTTCTCAATAAATGATTTTGTATATTTTGAGTATTTCAATCTACCTTTTCAACTGTCCCAGTAATCACAGTCTCAGAAGAGAAATTACTCTGCAAGCATCTTGAAGAAAGAGCTGTCCGTGATTCGCCGTGAAAAAATGGCCAACACGAAGTTATTAATTAGTTCTGGAATCGTTCGGTATAATATTATATTTTTATAATGGGCGTCGGTGTCGCAACACAAAACGCTTTATCTATTTTGATTCGCTTTGTTAGGTATGTCGGTGTATAGAATCAAGATTGGCTGAACGCTGTCACAGATAAATCACCGTGCAAAATATAGTGCCATGAAATGCATGATATAGATGTTTCTCTGCCGATAACCTATACCCTCCTGTTAAAGAAAATTGCTTCACAATTTACACCGACTACAACATCTCACTTTCTGTTTTACAAGAAGTGCTATTTTCGGAATGGACTATTCGATTTCCGATATATGACCAGTGTCGTACCTACTTAATGAGTTTGATAAAACATTAACCGTATCCGCATATGAACGTGGAAATGCTACTTTGCTTAGGGAAGGATTTTGAATTACGTGTTCGTTTATTACAGTAGATTCAGATTTCCTGCCTGATATTTATACCTAGGGAATTTTTATAATGTATAAATCCGATGTAGAACTTGAGTACAGCCCATCTTGCAATTAGAAGTAACACATAAAATAAGCGTAAAAAGTCTTTTCAAAACCAAGCTTTTATTTTCATAAATGATTGAACTAAATAGTTAAAAATTATGAAAAACAAAGAACTTTTAAAAATTCAAATATTTTCTCAAACGCTTGAGACATTAGGAAATGTTGGTAGAAGATTGTTACAATAATGTGAACATGTTGATTTTATTGAAAATATGAACAGGATGTTCATACAATCAGTTGTGGAATCATCTGCTACTGAAAGTTGGAATTTAGTCGCTATTTTCCATCGTACAAGATAACCATTCTTGGAAGGATGTTGTAAAGAGAAACATTCTCAATTGAAAATTGAAACAATACATGACTCCTCTGGAAATGAAAAAACCTACGATTTTTGTAATATCTAACAGAAAACAACTAAATCCTGAATTTGGTTGGGAAAAGGTCAAAATAACTGAAACCTATTTTCAATGTGAATACTTGTTGTTTTCTACAGAATATTTTAAAATTCTCGTTGTTTGTCAGTTAAGTTGTTATTTTCACATAATTGGACCCAATTATTGCTTAAATGTGTTCGTGTTTTAACTCATTATTTTATTTTAATATTTTTAATTTAATTAATTATTGTATTTGCATGTCAAATTCATGTTTTTGTTCTAACAAACATTGTCAAAATGTGTATGTATTTTTAATCCATTCGATGATCTCAATCACTTAGGTATTCTAATTGTAAAGGTTGCTTATACTATTCACTTAGAATAATAATTATAATCCCTATTGTAGTGCCCTGAGGATGACTTTATAAAAGTCGAAACGTCGGCAAAAGAATCATAGTGGTTTCAGTTATCTTGACCTTTTCCCAACCAAATTCAGGATTTAATAACCAGTGAGGTCACAAAACAACAAGAAAGAAAACAACTACTTCGCCGGCTAAAGCCACGCTGGACATTGAACTACATGTGTTAGATATTGAGAAAGACCTTATATAACTTGAGAGAAAAAATCTGAAAGTGAAAATTTGCATTTTCATGTAAAAGTAGTCTGACACACTTTGGAGAGCACTCGCTTCGTTTTATGTAAGAGTCGGATTTCATTTTACAGGAATTATATTATTATTATTATATTATAACACTACCACTAAACAAAATGTATCAGGAATGCCTAAACACCGAAGAATAAATCCGAGAAGGAGTATTCTGAGGAGGATCTCCAACATGCAATTAAGGAAATCAAATAAGATGGGTGCAAAAGACTATTTCACAAAAATATAGAATACCCCGATTCATAATCCAGTTCAGATTGAGAGAAAATTGAAAGTAGGACAACATTCCTGGTGAACGTTGGTATACTAGTTTCATAAAATGACATCCCTTTTCAGTCCATCAAACTCCAGAAGGCGTAACAGGTGCATCTTTCGATGTTTCTGAGAAAGAAATTCGGAAATGATTCACAGAAAATGACTTGATAGAGAAATATTACTTTTCTATAGCAAACGACCCACACGTGTTTATATCGTTGACGAAACATGCTTATTATTTTGTCCAAAATCAGGCATAGTTGTTGCTCCTAAATGAGCCAAAAATGTGCACGAAAGTGACCAAAGGGATGCAAAAAAAATGTGTCTGTTATGTTCACTCTCTGGGCGGCAGGTAATATAACAGATAGGACCACTTTTTACTATATTCAACAGTGTATAACAAACAACTAGTGGCTAAAGGTTAAGACCAAAGCCAAAAAAAAACTAGAATAAAATGAGAGAATAAATAAAAATGGAGGATGAGAAATAGATAAAAAAGGAATGGCAAAAAGATTCATGAAGTTAACGAGAATCAGATGCCGATAGAAAACAATAATGTTTCATAAAGTGGCTTGTGCTTCACATGTTCCTGTAATATTACACAAAAGATAAATATTTTTAAATATTTTGGAATATAGTGCCAAGCAGGAACAAAAAGAACTTATCACGCGATTTATTTGCAGAAAAGAGCGATAAGTATAAAAAGATTTTTTTCATTTGTGCGTTCACACAATAAAAAATGTTGAATATGTCCTGTTATCTATAAAATTCTCATTTTGTTTTATATCCTCCCTGACAAATTTCTGTTTTGCACTGGAAAAGAATGCGTAACATTCTTCTCTAATGCAAAAAAAGTATTTTAGATGTTTTATTAAATAAATACAGAGTAAAACGCAAACAAACAAATGGAATTGCTATTAAAAAAATGAGTTGAACAATTTTCGAGATAACCAAATTCGGCGCCAATTTCAGAGCACCACGTGTAATTTCTTCGAAACATTTCCAAATATTTAGGAAGCTTCAGGTCTCATTCAGGCAAATTCTGGCAATTTTTGACCTGATTCTCTTTGTTTCCAAAAACTATATTTTTTGTAAAGGGCTGCATATGTCAAAGTTTTCAGAAAAATTCTAATAACCGAAAACTGGAACCCTGCAGACCTATGATATTTTGAATAAAGTTATATTGTAAATCATCGTAGATTGTAAACAAAGTTGAGGGCCACTTCTGGTATAACCGGAAATCCTAGACAACTGAAAATATTTCAACTAAAATGAACTCCTCGGAAAACTCCTGCTTACATGTTTTCACAAAAATACTCCCAGTAGTTTCCCATATACACATTGACTCTGCTCATACCTTGTATATTTGTCGGCCTATTGCTTACTGCTGGACCGTTTTCTCAATTTTGACACCTCTAGTTCTATCAGAACGGTATTTGCCACAACTCTTGTCATTTCATGTCTAACATTTTTATTATTTAACACCAAGGAAATTCGTATAAATTAACATGAAGGTTTCAGCATCGATAGATTATGATATTATTCACCATGGTTTGTAGCGGTAAAAGTCTTGCTACCTGGCACATTTTTACGGTATCATTATTGACATAATATTGCAACACCACTGACCACACAGAGATCGTCGTACTTACCTGATCCACATTCCAAAACAGGTGCTTCACGGTGAAAGTGATCTGATTGCAGGACGCCTTCTTCAGTTCTTCTTACTTGCACTTTTTCTTCTCTTAATATTCCAGCCTCTCAGCTGCGAGAAATGCCGATATAACTCACGTAGATGCTGGACTTTCGGTGCAAGATTGCTATTGAGTACATAGTTTTTTATATGAAGACCGTATTGAGTGAGTCTGGGTTGTAGAACAAATGATTAGTGATTTAAAACTGTCAGGACGTGTATATTATGAGCATACATTTCTTTACAATATTTCTATTTCACTTGAAAAAAGCCTCAAGCTGCAAAGAAAATATTAAAATTTGAAATGAACTGTGTTCTTCGTACATAAAATATTATTTTTCACTTTTTAGTTCAATTGTTCTTGAATAAAAGCATGTTTATAAAATTGATTTTGATATATTATGTGAAAATGTCAGTTTTTATATAAACCTATATGAACTAAAAATATAATTTTTAATGATAGTTGTACAAACACAATTTTCTCTGACTAGATTTGAAAAATACATTTTCATTGAGGAACACGATTTTTGTTTTTCCAACTCAATAAAAAGTTACAAATTTAATATGGTCGGACTAATATCTTCTCCATATCGATAATCAGTTAAATACGTCTTGTAACTTGATTTCCATCGATCTCACAGAAAACTTCTGGAAAAAAAATATTGAAAGAATACTGATAAAGACTTTTTTATTCCAATAACCAAAAAATTCAATTTTGGTTAAAAGATAGAATAGAATAGAATAGAATTTATTTGACCAAGTTACAATTATGTTTTTGGCAAGTCAATCAGGTACAAAACATTAATTAAAAGTCATTTAAAAATACAACTAAAATAACACAAACAGACATAACAATATATAAAATCGAAAACATGACTTAATGTCGAAATCAGAGTCAGGACACAAGATTGAGAAGTGAGGGTGCTCTCAGATATTCGTCGATAGAGTAAAAACAGTGGAACAGTAAATGTCGTTTGAGTTTAATTAATTAATTCTCTTTTCAACCATCTGAAATATTTCGAATTTTGTTAATATTTTTTTCACAATATGAATGAATAAATGAATATGAATCAGTTTATTGTGTGGGAAAAAAATCGTAATATACAAACAATACTTTAATACACATAAGATTATTTGATACTATGTTACCCAATGAGCCTTTTCTTTTCGGTCACGTGACATGTGATATCTGATTCAAAATCTTTAATAGGACACCCTGTATATTTGTATGTGTGTATATTTTTATGTTCCTCCCGATGAAACAATTTCAACGAACTATCACACTTGTAGGCAAAACGATTAATTCAAGAAATACAGGTACCTCAATATCCTTTGTCCCTTGGCGATTTTTAATAATAAAATATGATTAATTTAATTTTGCCTTGTTTTAATCATCACATAAAATATAGGACTGCCCGAATACACAGGATGACCCTAAACCTAAATAATTTGGCAATTGTTCGTTTCAGACGTCGTGGGACAGAGGATATTGAAGTACCTGTATATTTTGAATTGATCGTTTTAGACCACAAGTGTGATAGTTTGTTGAAATTATTTCATCGGGAGGAACATAAAAATGCCAAAATATACAGGGTGTTCCATTAATAATTTTGAATCTGTTGTCACGTGACCGAAAACAAAAAGCTCATTGAGTTACATTATATTTAAAGAAAGCTGCACCAATTGCTTTTATTCAGAACCCCAGAATGACAATTCTCCACTACTTTCGAGTTCCGAGATATTCCCTGTCCTAAACTTCGTGGGCCACCCTGTATATAAACTTCTGTTGTCTTTCATATCTTGAGGTAACTTATTGAATCGACTCAATACCTTCATTGAGTTAGTTGAACTGCATCTTGGCAGATGAAGATCATTAATTTGTCTTGTAATACAATTACGGGTACTTACTATTTCGATATACAATAAATTCATTAAAATATGATGGCAGCATATCATTGATAGTTTTAAAAACAAATATCATTGCTGTCTTGAGCTGAAAACCACTTCAATGTATCTAGCATAGTAACTGGTATGCCAATTGCATTTCAGAATCACTCTCATGCCTCGATTTTGTACTTTTAATAATTTCATTATTTTGTTTTGATCGGAACCATATAATAGAGCAAGATCCCAGGGCCGTCAGACGTTACTTAATTTTAAACGACCGAAATGTGTACGATTGAGTAGTGTTAGTATGTACTATGTTCGCATGCCTACCTGGTAGCTTGACCAGATGACCATTATTCAGATATTAGGGAATCAAGGTACGTAAAAACACCACTCACTTAGTTGAATTGCCAGTCTACAGATATATTCCTGTAACCCGTGGTGGATTAGTGGACAGAGTAACCAGCTACCACCCCGGAGTTTCGAGTTCAAATCCCGCCTCCAACAATTTTTTTTTTAACCCAGCAGATGCATCACCCTAGTGTCAGCCATCTGGGTTGGTAACGGCTTCGACTCTGGGAGGAGTTTGTTCAAAAAGAAATTTAAAAGAAAACAGAATTTTTGTAAATAAAAGATTTTGTTAAGATTTCCTTATGAGTAAAATCCGAGGGCCTTCAGACATAACTTATTTTTGAAAAGATGAATACTTAGGTTCTGAGTGGTGTCTCATGTACTTTTAATACCTGCGTGCTTGTGGAGTTCGCTCTGTAACACCTGGGCAGGTACCAGGTGAGAGAGGTAACTAAAAATAATAGTTACCTAACTTTAATTTGTATGGCTGATTTTTATATGTATTTTGTAGAATATCACTCTGAAGTAATTTCAAAGGTGTCAGACGTTTTCCATAGACCAGAACTTTTGTCAGACGCTTTGAAGATCCACAAATTACTTCCGAGTGATTTCTACAAAATATACTAACTCTACTCAATCGTACACATTTCGTTCGTCTTATGGCCCTGGGATCTTGGACTATAACAGGGTACTGCAATAATCAAAATGCGATTGTATTATAGTGTTATATACAGTGATCTTGGTAGCAGTTGACAATATGCATTTGAAATATCAAGACGAGTATAAGTGCGAGTCTGAATGGTATGGATATGATATGGTATGGATATGATATGGTATGGACAAATTAAACGGTTTGATGTGAAACAATGGGACAGAAAATGGAATTACTAAGTACTTTAGAAAATACATTGCCTTCACTGTACAGATGGCGCTGGAGGCACATCAAATTGAAAATTTCGGGACGTATATCGGGACTGAAATTGTGAAAAAACCATTTAACAAAACCCGAAATATATTAGGTGTTCGAAAAGAGAATTAAAATATTTTTTCAACGAAGTGAAACTTGACCCTCCATGCTATTAGAAATTTTTGAGTTGATGTGCCCCCCTGCGTCATCTATCGAACAATCACAATGTCTTTCACTTCAAAAAGCATTATCGGTGATAGCTATCCACAGACCTCATAAAAGGAGTAGATATCACATCATGAGATCAAAATGGAACCCTAAAGGGCGCTGACATTAATCTCCGAGTTTGTGTTGGTACAACTGAAATATCAGAGCTGGTTCTGTTGAATTTTGGCCAATCCCATCATTTCGATTACTATTCATTCTTAATTCATCATCCGAAATTCATTTTGTATTTTGTGTCTTCGGGTTCAACATTCTCCGATACTGGAGTGAACTAAAGAAAATTTCCTGATACATACTTATAGTTAGGTATGTACCTATTATTATAAGCAAGTATCATATCAAATTTACTTCTTGAAACATAACGAAGATTCAGCTCCGAACTATGCATCTAATTCTTTTTTAATTGCAGACTGTTACCGAAAGATGACATTACCAAGAAAAAACAGGGTACTGGGAAATCGCATAAATCTATTGACAGAAATTCTGACAAATTCCAGAAAACCCATTACTAGAAGGATGCTGAAGTTTAAAACTTTGTCACAAGTGATTCTGATCAATAGAAAGTTTGTTTTATCACATGAGGATACTCTTGCACTGGAATAAGCATCTGCCAGTGGTGTTCCTGTATTTGTAAGAAGAATGATCACAAATTCTCAATCAAGAGGAGAGAAAAGAAGAAGAAAACAAAAATTCCCAGCTGAAATTCGAAGCTTTGCTAGGACATTACAGTTTTAAAGTAGCAAAGCTTACAAATACCTATGTAAGGAAAATTTTCAATCTTGCTCTTCCTGCATCTGCCACAATCTGATTGTCCAAAATTGACTGCAGTCCCGGTTTTACAGAACAAAGTATTGAATCCATCAGAAACAAATCACAGTATTTCAAAAAGAGGTGTAAAAAGACTTCATTATGTGCTTTGATGTTTGATGAAATGTGCATAAAAAGGAGCTAGTATGTGATCAGCATTCTAAAAAGATCAGCTCAAGTATAGCTGATGCTTTCTTTCATCACTCAAGTCACGAAGCATTTGAAAATGTCCAGCAAACGGTACAATTCATAAAAATTGTTTATCAACTCTTCGATATTTTGGATTTCACAAAATATATTGATGCCAGAGGAATGAAAATACCCATAAAAAAAGAAAACAGTGATGTGTGGTAATTTAGGATACATATTCTAGGAACTTCTACTTCTTATATATTAGAATATGTACTTTGAAGATTTTTTTATGTATATTCTGTTAAAAATAAATAGTGTCCATGTACGATTTTTGTCATATCAGCAAAAACATCAATTTGAATGCAAGTCAATTTAATTAAGCAAGAATGAATCTAGGAACATGGTAATTTCTATGGTTACATATTCTACTATCAGCCAGCTTGAGTTAAAGTGTCACTTTTGCTCCACTTTGGTATATGGGGAAAATGAGCAGTTACAACTGTTTGTTGAGAAAGTTTGAAAAGGTAAGTCCAGTTGATGAGGGAATCTATGCTATAACAGTTGGTTTGCCTCTTGTTACAATTTACTTTACCGGCCCTTTGACATAAAGATTTGCAAAATAGAAATAATCATTGAAGTCTAAGACCTAAGACGTTTCCAAAAAAAACGAATTGAATCTATACTTGAATGTGTGAAGTGAACCTACACAAAAACACATCTAAATCTCACACTTAACATTACAAAGGTTCATAATTCATAGTAACGTTGGAGAAAAGTACAACACCAAAGATGTAAGGTTGGATTTAGTCAACTTTAGCACAAGCATTATCATAAACATAACAGTAACATCAAAGGTTTCTATCATTGTTGAATAAACGGTGCCATTTGATATACCTAACACATTCAACTTTCGTTTTTAACAAATTATATTTAAGCACAATAATTTTAAAATGATGTTGACTAAATGCACCTTAAATTTTTTGTAAATATTCATTCAAATGAAATTCTATATGAGGTCTTATTTCAATTTCACCCGCCAGGAAATTTCGTAAAAGGGCAAATCTCTAGAAAAATCGATATACTCATCAATTGCCTTGCAAATAAATGAAAAAAAAAATGGAAAACCTGCCCTGGACTCTCAAACATCAATCAGTTTTGACACAGTTTTATGTCAAATAATGAATGCATCTCTTGTCTCGCTTTATTCCTCTAATAAGAAACGTATAGACAACTGACAATCAGATGTACCAACTTAAAAGTGGAAACAAATGTCAGCCATGGGAGCGGGGCTATTTTGTAATCATTGGAATATCAGCCATGTTATATCTACTTCTTTTATGAGGTCTGTGTAGCTATCCTTCAAAACGGTTTTTGTCCCATGTTTGTACGTTCGTTGAATCGTTCGAAAGTTAACAGGGAGGGGGTGCTATAAGGACTGTATGTACAGGAAAACGGTGGTCGATCTTTGTTCCACAGTTATTCTCTCTGTTTATCAAGTGCTCGTCTCAGAGGCCAAGCTATTTTGGTTCACTTTTGTTCAATCTTGAAATTCAAAAATCACACCGGACTATTTAGTCACCAGATAATTATTCAATTACACCTCCTCCACTCAACAATGAACAGAGATCCAGATAATAAGCATTAAAATGAAACAAATCATCCTTATCACACCGCGAAATGTTCTCATAATTGTAATTATAATGTGAGATAGTTGCCAAGATGAATGGATGGTGGTTGTGTGGGCGGCAGCCGATGCCTGATGCTGCCTCCCCGGGCTCTAATGAGTTTCTACTATAAATCACGGTTTGTACCCCTCCAGGCCGCTATTAATTGTTCTCGCCGATGATCGCTTTTGAGCCCACAAATATTGGCGGTTGATGTATTATGGACGAACGGGTACTGTTAGGAATATGACGGAATTTGGGACACGACTTATTGAGAAAGTTTTTAGTTCAGACGAAGTTATTATTAATTTGTACAGTGCGATTCCAAAATACCGTATCTTCATAGGGTTTTTTGATGACACGGAAATATTTCATAGGGCAAGAAAGACTGGCCCAACTATCCGCATGCAAAATGATGCCATGCAAGGGTTTTGTCGTCCCTAACTTTCAAGGTTTATTTTTCATTATTAGGCGATGAAAAAATTTGAACGTCTTGGTAAAGATATCATTTTTGTTTCTTTTTGTCACCTTTTCGAAATTTGATTTGGTTCTTTAAAAAAAATGGGAAAATCATCAAAAAACTTGGACTTTTGCGATATTTTTCAGAAAAAACTAAAACACATTTTGGAAAAGTGGGAAAAGGAAACATAGATAACATCTTTACCAATATTTAATTATTTTTTAATTCACTCAAAGTGAAAAATGAACCAAAAAAGTTAGGTACTACCAAACCCTTGCATACACTGTTTTATAGTATAGTACAACTTCCTCTTAACTACGAATATTGATAACACGTCATAAGACGCAATGTAATTAAATTGATGCCAAAAATAAATATCTTACCTTTTCTCAAACGGGCGCGCGGAAACTATTGCACATGCCGAATTCTGAATCACTAGAAATGTCATATATTTTTAAGGTTATGCTTTTTTGACATTTTCAACCGTACCAGATTGAAAATAGGCTAACATTTTTCTATAATGTGGATAATTGAATGAATTAGAATTATGCAAGACAGTCAATTAAACTTCGTGTCATTAAGAAAACGATTCGTTGATCCATCTGTAACTCTAATAATAAAATGTCCGTTTGTTACCTGGTACCAGAGTTTAGATAATCAATTTTCTGCCAATAGCGGATAAAAACTCATTGAAATCGAGGAAATATGGATTGGGTATGTGACGGACAGTTGTTTGAAAAATATTCTTTCCACAGCGGCCTCATAACCGCCGAGAAAAATAGTTTGCTGGTAGTGATGTATTTTTGCCTTCTGAACACGAACTCGTAGGAAAACGCGGCGATCTCAAATTATTTCAGGCATGAATCTAGAAATTTATAAAATGAGTCATATTCTCAGGAACAAAAACCCACGTTTCCGCAAAAACACCGCCCCACCAGCCTAACACCTGCGATGAGTGAGGTAGCAGAAAGGGTGATCAGGACTCGACTTGAGACAATGTCTGAAGAATTGAACATCCTACCAGATGAACAATTCGGCTTCAGACATGAACACTCAACAGAACTCCAGGTCACCCGGATAGTGGATGGCACCATCCAGAGCTGGAACCGCACGGGAAAATGACATCTTTCTGTACGCGTCTACTGCTTGGGGGCAATGCGCGAACAGTTATAGGCAGAGGATACAGGCCTTCTTCAATGTCTGCCTGAGAATGGCGACAAACGCACCACGATATATGCCTAACAGGTTTATATATCGAGACTTAGACATCCACCCGGACTAAATCGACAGACTGATCAGGCATCACGTGGGGACTGCTCTAGACAGAGTGGAGACCCACACGAACCCGCTGCTCACAAAGCTCCTCGAGAACAGACGTGAGCAAGACGACAGAGACAAATACAGACGACCAGTGAACCAGGGAGACAACTACACCCCTGAAGAAGTAAAACGGAAGCGAAACCTTCGGCGACGCCAACAGGCTAAAATTACAAGCCAAGCCAAGTGTTTTTCATGCCTTCAGCCAGTTTCAGGGGGGCACCATGCATATCAAGTAAAGTCATTGTTGAATTCAAAATTCAACTCTTGTTAGATATAAGAGAGTTTTAGGCCGAGAATTGGCCGAGCTCTCCATATCAAACGATCAGACTTTATTCTGCTGATCGCCAATCACCAGGATGAGGAACCTCTTTAACGAGCGGGGGTGGAGGATAGGGGGGGTGAGCTTTCGAGTACGTACGAGTGTTGGGCCGTTTATCTTTCCGGGCCTCAACCTTAGAGGGTACATGGTGGAATAAAACCCATATAGTGCCGCCCTCTTATATTCAGCACAATATACACTTGCTCCTCTGTATCTGTAACCTTATCCAGATTATGAGGTTATGTTGGAATTTGCCGAATTAGCACCACATAAGATTTGCTTCTCATATCTTCGATAATTGTTGCTGCTGAACCATGCACACTACAAATACTGCAATTTGAAACTATAATTGGACACCAATAATTTGAATACAACGACTAATGCGAGACTTGAGAAAAAATCCAAGAATATTTTTGACTGATTTCCCACAAAAACTCGCGTTTTCAATGCATGACTCTGTTGACTAATTTTCTTCAAAAATAAGTGTGTTCAATACATTAATGTCTTGAATAATTTCCCACAAAAATGCATGTTTTCAATACATCAATGTCTTGACTAATTTCCCACATAGATTCGTGTTTTCAATACATGACTGTCTTGACTAATTTCCCACAAAAATACGTGGTTTCAATACATGACTGTCTTGACTAATTTACCACAAAAAAACGCGTTTTCAAAACATGACTGTCTTGACTATTTTCTCAAAAAATACGCGTTTTCAATACATGACTGTCTTGACTAATTTCCCACAAAAATAAGTGTTTTCAATACACGACTGTCTTGACTAATTTCCCACAAAAAAAACGCGTTTTCAAAACATGACTGTCTTAACTAATTTCCCACAAAAATACGCGTTTTCAATACATGACTGTCTTGACTAATCTCCCACAAAAATACGCGTTTTCAATACATGACTGTCTTGACTAATTTTCCACAAAAATACGCGTTTTCAATACATGACTGTCTTGATAATTTCCCACAGAAATAAATTTTTCCAAATCGCATTTTTTTTCAAGATATGGAAAATTTGGAGGATTGGGGCAACGGGGCGGAACATACGAAAAAATCCGGGCGCTTCGCGCTTGGGAAAATCTGAACGAGGGGTGGGGGAAGTAAATATTAAAAAATCCGGGCGATTCGCGCCTGGGAAAATTCGAAGGAAGGGGGGGAAGTAAATATTAAAAAATCCGGGCGCTTCGCGCCCGTGAAAATATGATGATGGGGGGAAGGAAATATTCAGAAATGGGAGGGGTGAGTGATTATTCGAAAACCCGGGTGCTTCGCGCCTGGGGAAATTCAAAGGGGGGGGGGGGGGGGGGTTAGGTTAGGTTAGGTTTGAACGTGAGTGGGCCCGTATCAGGCCCTCCACTGCGGCCAATGGCCTATTGTGGCTCACCCTATGGTTATATTTCTCCCAGTATATCCAATCTCTTGACGAAATTGAGGAATGCACTGGGAGAACAATTTACCAGGTTTTCTGGCCTTACTGTCGTATCGCCAAATATTGAGAATCTGGTTCTGGCCGCTGCAGGGCATGTACACAGAATGTGTTCAGCCGTTTCATCATCCTCCATGCATAGCCGGCACTCTGCATCTTGTGGAAGTCCGATTTTATGCTTGTGATGTTTGAGTTTGCAGTGGCCAGTAAGCAAACCTACTATAACTCTGAGATGCGCTCTGCTGAGTTCTAGCAGTTTGTCAGAGTCCTGTTTTTTCCTTGTACAAGCAATAAATGCTTTGGAATGGGCTAGGCCTGGTAGACTACGCCAGTACTCGACTCTTTTATTGTCTGCCCAAGCTGTTATGACATTCTTGGCAGTGCTATATGCTATACCGATTACCGGTTCTGGGGGGGGGGGAAGTAAATATTCAAAAATCCCAAAGTTTTTTCTAAGTCCCAAATTTTTCGTTTTTTTGAAATATTTATCAGATTATTGGTATAACAGAAAAAATTATAGATCATTTTTTGGAGACTTTCATGAGATTATCAAAAAAGACCTATTGTGAAATTGGTAAATCCGTCGCCATATTTGAGTTTTTGGTGTTTTTATAAAAAAAAGTCTATATTTTTTTTTATTTTCACAGATATGGAAAAATGTCATCATTTTTATCTATTCATATCTTTGAGTATAATAAAACTGTTCCTATGAATTTTTTCGATATCTCGTATAGTTTTCGAGTTTTTGGTGTTTTTCGTTTTTGTGAAATATTTCCCAGACTATTGATATTACAGAAAAATTTTATCTACATTTTTTTAGACTTTTATGAGATGATATAATGTGAAATTGGAAAATACGTCGTTATATTTGAGTTTTAATAAAAAAATTAAAAATTTTCAAAATATGGAAAAACTTTTTAAACACTTTTTGTAGATCTGTTCTAGTACATCAAAACTCTCCATATACTGTTTCTTGATATCTTGTTTCGTTTTCGAGTTTTTGAGGTTTAAAATTTTTTTAAAAAAATTTCAATTTTTTCCCACTTTCTAATACAGTTGGAGAGTTTCTAATACAGTTGGAGTTTTAGTAAGGCTTGTGAATATGTATCAGAAGCAATTTCGAGATTTTCATTTGTTCCATTGTTACGGTCAATATCTCGATTTTCCATTTTTTTGGGATATTACCCGTACTATTGATTTTACGGAAAAAATTAATCCACATTTTTTGTAGATTTTCTAAAGGCGGTCAAAAAGGATCGACCGTTTTCGAGATATTTTGTATTTTCAAAAATTCAAATTTTTATTTTCAGTTTTCTCGAGTTTTCCCGGTTTTCCGATAATTTTGGTGAAAAATGTTCGACATATATTTTGTTCCTCTATTTGAGCTCTACCTATCACAGTTTTCAAAATTCAGTTTCGATCATCGGTTTGGCGTATTTTTGAGTTTATCACTTTTCGGAAAATCGCCCGGAAAAGTCGTAAGCATTTTCCAATCCTTCCCAAAAGCTATACACTTGTGTAGGACATATAGGCGTATACCACCAGGAAATATGGGAAGAAAAAATCAATTCCTGAACCGCTATCGAGGGAAGAAGGAAAAACCGAAAAAACCCCATAAAAATTTTCCTAATTTTCCTATCGCAAAACAAAAATATTCGAGAAATATTGTCCTCGAGTTATTGTATGGTTCAATTTTCAGAGCGATATCTCCAAGGGTTTGGAAATGCGAGCGTTTTGAAATGCCACGACAGAGATACAGACAGGCCGACAGACAGACAGACCGACAGACAGACCTAGAAGTAACTATGGGTCTAAAACGTCAAATAAAAAAGTTGGTGTCCGTCTAGGAAACCGTAGGAAATACAACTTCCTAAGAGGTCGTTGTATAAAAGCATAATTCCTAAAGAACATCTCACAAGCCTTTACTATTCTTTAGTGGAAAGCCACTTCCGGTATGGAATACTCATCTGGGGTGCAGCCCCCAAAAACCGACCTTGAATCAAAACAACATATAAATGCTTCGAGCAACCTGTAAACAACACAACTGATAAAACAAAATCAATAATCCAAAAGCTAATAACACAACATCTTCTTGCATAAATATTATCATATTAACATGTTCTTTAAATAATCAAATATAATAAATACCCTATTTAATTTTGCAGAAGCGAAGTAAAATGAGAAGCCGACCTCCTTAACGTTCTTTAGCCTCCTAAATAAGAAACGTATATCGTCAGGTGGCACTGCGTGTTCTCCCTATGAATTAAATACAAGCTCCGCCTCACTTCTAACTTGGCGATTCTCGTAAGATACAGGTCCGAATTAGATAATTCGGTGTTCATTCTTCCAAATTACATATCTAGATTAGATAGATAGATAGTCTGAGAGTTTGCACGAAAATTTCTGATGAATAAATATAATGGAATCCAATCACAAAATGTATCAAGAATTGAAAAAATATTTTAGCAAAATTTGTTTAAACAATCTCGGAAATGTTTTGAATGTGAATTTTAAGAAGAAGTATACCGCAAAAAGAAATAGATAACGTCTGAAATATCAGATGAAAGGTAATGTCAAATAAAACATGACATACTTGCAGCACAAAATAAATATACAACGCTGACGTAAACAGTCTATTCTATTTTTTTTTTCAAAATGTATTGGGCCAAAATTACTTTTATGGGTTTCTTGTTTTTCTTATTACACGTTTCATACTAATTTGACCTGTATGCTATGTGTAGGTATGTAATGGAATCGTTGTACAAAATTTACACGTCCGAATGATTTCATATTTGATACCTAGGTGTTCACTGTTCTTAATTCCATTAGCAGGTGGGTACTCCATTATAAATGTTTTTAAAGAAAAAACATAAAAAGCGAGATTTGTGATTTGGTTTCTGATTCGATACAAAATGGGTATGTGCGGGTTTTCGGGGTCGTAGATTATGAATCTTTCGTTAAAATTGATAATTTCAAAATGACGGACGAGATTAGTGATTGTGGTTCGATTCGATTCAACATTTGTCTGTGGGTTTTTCTAGCTCAAAGATATGAATCTTTTGTCAAAATTGATGAATTTAAGATGCCCGTTCCAAAATGAAGGACGAGTTTTGTGATTATGTCCGGTTCGATTCAAAATCGGTTTTTGGGTTAAGAGATCCTGATGATTTCTGTTGAAATTTGTGAATTCAAAATGACGGAAAAGTTTTGTAATTTCTGGCGGGTTCTAAGATTATAACCTATGTAGTGGTTTCTGGGTTCGAAGATAATGATTTTTCTGTCAAAATTCAGGAATTCAAGATGGCAGACGAGTTTTGTGATTTATGGTTGAACTTTATATAAGAATGCTATTTTGGGGTTGGTGATGATGAATTTTTAATCAAATTTCAATAATCCAAACTGGCAGCTCCAAGATGGATTTCGTTATTTTGTGAGTTATGGTCGTATTCTGTTCCAAATTACTATTTAGGTGTAAATGAATGCATTAATTTGAATTGATTCGAAAATATAAAATCAGATGTGGCATCATGAAAAAAAAAATTTAAAAATCATCATCAGATTTTGACTTTTGAGTTAGTTATTGAAAATAGTTACCAATAAGATCTGATAGCAATTTTCTTGAAAACTATTTAAATGTAATTTTTTGCAGGAAAGGTCTATAGTTTAGGAACATATGTCTTATTCCATATTAAGGGTGAAACAATATAAGACTATCACCCGTGAAACATTCAATTCAACCGATGCGAATTATTACAACTGTTAAAAATAAATTAAACAATGTTTTAGCTAGATGTTTTATTCCAATATACCTGAATATTGAAACAAATCAGCTATTTCCTTATTTTGTTAAATTTCTTTCTATATCTTCAACAACAAGAAGCATATATCCCTAATTCTCATTCCTCTAGGAAGATGCCCGTCCGATATTTCAGCTAGAATGCAATTTACATAAAATGCTTTCAGCTTTGGAAGCATTATTGATTCCCAGTCACAAACGTCTCTGTGTATTTTTTTGACATTGAAGTCATTTCTCGTATATATCTATAACTCAATCGCAAGTTGTCCTTGAATTTGACAAAAATAATTGTGATTCTTCTTTAACGTAGAATCATTAATGAAAATAAAAAAATGGAGTGAATAAATTCGATTGATTACTATTATCGATATAAATGCCGCCAAAGAAACAAACAAAGCCTTAATAATCACCTGCTATCAAGTCAATGTTTCGTTTGTTTATCTTGTCGCACTGCCCCATTGGAACATTCAAGAAAAGTCCTCTGTATCTTTTCAACTTCAAAGATACATAAAAAACGCCGCGCCGCCCAAATAAACCGTTGTATCGGAAACCAACGTAGAACGAAGTTGCCGATATGGTCACAAGAACAAGTTATTTAGTAATATGCGTAAAAATATGCTCCGAAACTTTCGCTAAATAGTTCTGACGAAGTGGAGAGTGTATTTCCTGATAAATATGAATGGAAAAATGTTTTTAAGACAAGATTTCAATCAAACTGACTGAAAACGAATATTTTCTTTAGATCATTCGTAAAATATGTCATATTGAATTATTTAGTTTTGAAAAAATTCCAAAAACTCCTAGATACAAATTTTGAATAGAATCTGACCTCAAATCTCGGGGTCGCCATCTTGAATTTTTTGATTTTGACAAAAAAATTCAAAATCACCGATCCAAAGAACCCCTACATTTTGAACGGACAATAATTATTCGCTCACCGTTTTGTAGCTGTCATTTCGAATTTTCAAACACTGACAAAAAAATCATGTTATCCGATCACAAAATCCCTATACCTATACCAACTCAAAATAGAATCAGACCAAGAATCAGAAATTTCGTCCGCTATTTTGGAGCCGCTTCGTTGAATTATCAAAAAAAATTATGACTTCCCAAACCCAAAAGTTTCTATATACCAATTTTGATTGGAATTGTATCAGAAATCAAAAAACTCGTCCAACATTCTGGAGCCGCCTCTTGGTTTATCCTGATATACAAATGTTGGAGTATTGTCCCTCAAGTGATGAACACCTGTTGATAAACAAAGCTATTAATTGTAAAAGTTATAATATTCCATAGTTTCGATCGACCCGAATGAGTTTTATTTTTTCCCATTCCCGATCCGACCCTGTGCCAGATGTCATACTGGCTATATGATACTCTCTCTTTTCCTCATCAGTCCTGTGGGAGGAGCAACCTGAGGGGCGTGTAATTTAAAAGAAATTCAGTTCTATTTCTGAATACAGAATTGTAAGTAATAATTAATTTTCACTGGTCGACGGCTGAACCAAACCTTTATTAGTTGACCTTGATAAAGCTGGAGATTTCTCATTTCAAATGGAATAAAGCAAGGAAACCCATTTCGCGAAAACAAAAAATTTTTATAAAATTATTCACAAAAAAAGAAAATATCTAGGAGAAAAATAAGAAAGTCGTTCAACTAAATGAATGATAGACCTCGATACTGAAATGAAACAACACCAAAATATTCGTTCGTTTCGATGGTGGAACTGAACGGAAATGCCCAAAAATGGGGGAAAATATCCTCTTCATTCATTTAAAACTCAAAGAATATTTTTTCGTTATTTTTATCTTCGTACAATCATACAACCCTTCACCACTCAGAAAAAAAAATCGTTTCAGACTCCCCTTTTTTCAGGGATGAAGACCCTTAATTTTATCAGTTGTATTTTTCAAAGGTTACTCGATGCATTTTAATCTTTATTTTATGAAAAATCCAAAGTAGTTTTTTAGCTGAATTTTGTTTAAAACGTATAAGTGTGCGGTATCAAATAAATCGTAATAAAACGGTTATTTTTCCTAACCCGACGAGCCACCATGTTGCCATTTGAACGAATTAGTAATTTCAATTTAAAAATTTAATTTTACATAGCACATACATTTTGACCGAAGTTGTATTTTTCCCAAAATAAAAGTGACAAATGATGCATGGTTGTATTCAGAATGTCATGTGGAGACAGAATAGTTGCAAATATACAAGGTGTCCATTAAAAAATCGAAAGTTCAAGTCACTTCCGCTAAAACCGGAAGTTGCATGAACTTGAACTATTTGTCAAAAACGCACTTTTATGTCTCATTCAAATTCATCTTCAAAAACAAAAAAGTTATAGGGGCGAGCCACTTTCCGCGGACACCCGGTATATATGCCTATTCGTTTGACTGCATGCCTTTTGTTAGTAGGTAATGTGATATTTGAAATTGGTCACTATGGAAATACTTTCAATATTTGATTTGTTGAGTTACCCTATCTATGATCATGAATTATAAGAATTATACTTGGTAATTTGAATAAATTGAATATTTCGATTAGTTATATCAATGCAGTAGCCGTCGATTGTTTTTAAGACCAATCCAATGTAAAATTTTACTGTGAAACAGTGCAGTAAAGTCACATTATTATTAGCAAATAAATCATAGGAAATGAACATTTACAACACAAATTTCATTTCATTCTTGATTCATTCTGTTGTTCTTATTTAGTGTTTTAATTTCGTAACATCATTATATCTAATGACATTTCCATTTTAGATTCGAAAGAACGCAATTTCTGTGTCAAATGAGTTTATCATTCTATAAATTAGTCGGTATTTCACTGTGAGATCAAAATATTATGGTTTTATAAGAATCAATTCTTCGAGGGATATGGGTAAACATTCCACATATCTCAATAGAAAACGATATCTTTATATTTATGTGGACTAATATCATTAGTAGTTCTTACGATACCCGCACATTCTCATATTTCAATCTAATGATTGAGTAAATTTATGCAGACATGAATGCAAAAAACAGTTATCGAAACCATATTATCAAATTAGCATATGGTAATCTTTCATTTATCATATTAATTGCATTTTTCTTGCTCCCAAAGGAAATATGTTTATTTAAAGAATTATATGTTATTGTTATTGTCGCTATGCAGCAGTATGCTAGTAATAATTTTGTATTTGTTCACGAAGAGTTTCACCGTCTTAGGAGCTCTCTACCAGAAGAATTAAATGAAAAAAGAGGTAAATATTGGAATGAAATGATCAAATGCCAGCTGTTTCTGCTGAAATTCGGATATGAGACCTTCGTTGATGAAATAGACAAATTCAACAGGCTCCTCACGCCATATTAGATACAGACAATCAATTCACATTAATTCCAAAACTTATCAAACTTCAGTGGGAAGTTAGTGCCTTTCTGAAAACAAACTATAAAATTTAGCAGAAGTCTGCTATGAACGAAATATTGTTTGAATGGCAAAAAAGCTATATTGCTGTATTTTTGCACTGAAAATTGCAAAAGTTACTCAAAAAGTTGTCTATGAAAACAACAAAAAAAAATAAGCACGTCAAGATTGACAAAAAGAAAAAAATTCTAATTCATTCAAAACTAAGACTCGTCTTTCGAACACACATATTAAATCAGGAGAATCCCTTTCACGTAATTTCCAAAACTGGTCCAAACAACAAAAACGAAAAACAAAACAAATACTTCAAGATTGACAAAAAGAAAAATGAAATCTAATTCATTTAAAATTAAAACCCGTCTTCCGAGAACACATATTAAATCAGGAGAATCCCTTTCACGTACCTTCCAAAACTGGCCCAAACAACAAAAACAAAAAAAATTAATACTTCAAGATTGACAAAAAGAAAAATTAATTCAATTGATTTAAAATCAGAACTTGTATTTCGAGCACACATATTAAATCACGAGAATCTTTTTCACGTAACTTCCAAAACTGATCCAAAAAAATAAATACTTCAAGATTGACAAAAAGAAAAAAGAATTATAATTCATTTAAAATTCAAACTCGTCTTTGGACCCCACATATTAAATCAGGAGAATCCCTTTCAGGTAACTCCCACAGTGTGTGAGGTCATTTTCATTTGCAACCATTATTCAAAACTTCTGCAAAAATGTCGATACCTGTTTTAATTAAAATAATACTCTAATGACAAAATGTCTTTTCCGTTTACGCAAGAGGTTGCAAACTGAAGCACTTTTTTATTAGGATATCTAATTGGCCGTCATTTAATCAGTTTGGAGAATAGCGAATTGAATTTATTTTATTTTTTATGCAACTTTTTTCAAAAATACCAATTCAGCTTCAGAATTTAGGTATAGGTGAAACGAGAAAAAAGAGCCATTTCAATTCAATTCATTTTTATGGTCATAAGGATCGTGCTGGTCCAGACCTTCAAAAGTGAATCCGGAAAAACTAGAGAAAAAAGAAGCTGTTAGATAGAAGAAAGAAATAATATTATTCGCCTTACAGTCTCATATAACTATGGAAATACTGAGAAATGTGGTTTCGGCAATTCAACATTGACATTAAAATTATTACCGGGAAAATTGAGGTCAAAGCCCGTAGTTATTTTGAAATTTCTCAAGTGTGACATGATTTGAAAAATGGTAGTATAAAATTTCACCTCTTCTGAGGTAGGCAGTCACACACTATGAATTTATGGCGAATTAAACATGGTTGATATATGTTCAATTAATTTCCAGACATGTAATATGTGCTTAATTTGACTTTTTTCACAGCTGATGCTAAGACAACTTATATTTTAAACGCCTACACTGACAATTGCTGTTAATTCTGCATTAACGCACAAGAGAATTTGCATGAACAAATATGACAGATCTTTCATATTATGAATATGCAGTGAGATGAGTGATTGACATAACACTAAGTTTCTGGTCGATGAACTTTCTATTCTCCAATTGAATGAATTAATATTGTTCGATGATTTGAAATTGTCTGAAATGAGTAATCAATTTTCCAATGGAAAATTAATATTTTGTATCCATCTACATCCAACATTTCAATTATATGGACTGTCTCATTGTACTAATGACCCAAAAATGGAATAAAAGAACGTATCAATTATATCTTCTAAGCTGAAAATACACCCAGGCCCAGACTGGGACCATTCGGAGCCCTCAGCTAAAACCTGTAAAGAGGTCCTCTACCGGGGGGTCTGGGGGTATCGAATGTTTTGAAAATTATGTGCTTGAAAACAATGAAAACGCATCCTTACGCTATTTTGGCACTTACAAAGAAGAAGAAATTCAGCTAGGTTTTTACACGAAAATTATGATTTTCGACTTTTGTTGACTTTATTATTTATCAAAATAAAAAATTCACAGTATTTTTAGGATACCACAACACTACAAAACACATGCTGTAGAACTGCCACTAATTACAACTGAGTACAAAATGAAGTGCAGTATATTATTCATACCTAAGTAGTTACGAATTATGTCAAAATTATTAGTGTGATAAAAATAATGACAAACGGATTTTAGGGATTAGAAAAGTATACTAAGATTTTTTTTTAATCCTGTGTTTTTAATTGTTTGCAATATTGTTATTTTAGTCTCCTAGCCCTAAAGTAACAGCTTCTTTGTAAGCAACTCACTTGTTGAAGCTACTTCATCTATAATTTTATTTTTGTCCAAATCACAAAATAAATCGCTCTCGACATTGATAAAATGGACCCAAGGTCTTGGCCTAAAGACGGCCGAAGTTGACTTTTAACTATTTTAAGTTTAGAAAAAAACTCGTTCACATGTTACTTGGGTAAAAGGTATGGTAAGAACAAATTTATATGCTCTATATAGGTTGGTAAACAGTCCAGATTGAGTAAGTTCAAACACAACAGAAAAAGCACATGTCAAACACTGGAAACACTGTCTATTTCCACATTCAGAGCAGTAAATGTCAGCATTCTTTTCCGCTTCTTCAGTTGGGTTCAAATCGTCTTCTTCGTCTCTGCACCTGTCTCCTCAGAGGACTCTGCCGCTAAGAAGTTGCTGTATTGTTGTGCAAACTGTCGCAGCAGTTTCAAGATAGAGTCAAACTTTTTGGGGTCCAACTAAGAGCAATCCTGTAAAACATCTTTGCACAAAAATCTTTCTTCAATACAGTGTGGCAAACATAGCTGAGATTGTGAAATTTCCACTTCTTGCGCGAACGTTCACGTGAATATCACTGGATAGTCCGTCGTACGACTAATGCGAATCATGGGCGTGAACATTGTCACAATTGCAGCTATGTTTGACAAGCTGTACTTATCCTCGCACAATCTAAAAGATCAAAATATACAATTAGGTAATTTTGAAGGGTTGAAATAGAGTCAGCTTCATCTTTTGATTTTTCACCTTCATCAATTTTTTCTTTGACGATCTTTTTCTCTTAAAGTGCAACTCTAACGCAACATCAATGTCATTTTTGTCTAGCTTAAGATCAACTGCACTTGCATAGGTTTATATTTTTGCATACAATTCTTCAAATTGCGCGTCATTCCTTTTGTCCTTAACTTGCTGGAGCAGTGTTTGTACTAAGTTCCAAGCTAAAGCACAATCAATGGTTTCACTTTGCAAGTACTTAGAACCAGTGGAAGTGACCAAAAACAAATCTAGTAAAACAAACGACATAAAAAAGTTTTCAAATTTGGTCCATTGACTTCTTGCTGTGAATCGAGATTTGCTGTCAAAACATCAGAGATTTCTTCAAAAACAGAATTAAAATTAAAGAATTTAGCTGGATGCACACTGTCTTCACTGATTAAGAATTCTTCATCAACAATTGGTGAAAGAGCCTTATGTTTGCTCCACCTCATCGTTGCTCGTTGTATAAAGGTTTCGTAAGCCCCGAAAACTATCTGATTTTCAAATTCAAAATTTTCCTCTAGCTGATTTCATCTCTGATTGAATTTGTAGATTATCACTGCATATAAGTTGTTTAAATGAATATAATAAGAATCCTCATGTTTTCTTTGGATCTTTCGAAGGTGGTTATATTTCAAGAAAATATGAAACGTTTCTTTCTCAAAAAATCAGTATTTTTTGAAGAGTTCTCTTATGCAAGGCTCTTCGCGTTGTTTTTTTTTGTTTCTGAATTTGTTCATCGATCACTCAGTAGAAATTTCAGAATCCTGTGATTGAGAAAAGTATAGTTCAAAGTATATAATCAACATATCGAAACTAAATTTATCTTCAAGAATGATTTTGGTCTCCAATTTCACTTATTGCAATATTGTCAGAGAATAAATTAATTGGCCGCCAATATACGTCAGCTATTTTATATTCATAATCAATCAATTGATGAAAAATTCTGTTCTGTATAAGTACAAGAATTTGCCGAAGGTAACTATATCATTTACTCTAATATAAAAATGTCTTGGTATTTGTGTAAATGATTAGTGAAGTGGAAATTATTATACATTTCTCAAAATTATACGGATTTTATTGATTGATTGATTTAATAATATAGATATGAACTGAAAGTAGATGCTGTCATTAGGTATGTTAATGATACAATTTGCATTCCAAAAAGTTTTTTAAAGGACAGGCAGTTATAAGTTCAAAGGATCAAAATTTCAAGTGAACAATTTTGATTGTTTTCCTGTTTTATTAACCTTTAAATTTTTCTGCCAATTCAAATTTGTTAAAATCTGAAAAGACAAGTTGAGATGTAATACACTGCTAGAAGGATTTTTTGAAAATATTGAAAACTGGATATTTAAAAAAAATACTTTGTGTTTACTTGTGCTCGCCACCTACAGTTTGTGGACTGACTACCTCATTTGTGATGAAAGTCGCCTTGTCTGTCCAAAAAATTTTGGAAGGAAAATTCACATTTTCTTCTCATTGATGTCCTTGAAACCATAAAGAGACATCAAACCATGCGTCAAAACTGCAGACTTTCAAAGTATTTGCAAAATTTTGGTTTGAACAGTAATTTTCTAAAACTTTTCTCACGACTTCTCTTTCATAGCATCGGTACTTTCACAAATATTTGTTACACTTGTTTGTTCTTGATCTACTACATTCAAGCATATATACACTTATTGAGCTTCTTAACCATACATTCTTGGATAAGGTCTTATTAAATTATTTTGGATAAACCCATCTATTTGAACTTTGAGATAATCATGCGTCATAGGCTGTTGGATATTTCTTTAAGGATGTTTTACAAATAAAATATTCACAACTGTTACAATTTGTTGTTGACTTGCTTTTTCACCGAAATGACTAAAATTTCTATATTTTCATATAAAGTCTGCTTTTGATTCTACTACTCGATAAAAATTACTATTTGTTAATGTTGGAGAAAATGACAAACACTTTGTTATTTCAATATCCATTACATTAATTTCTATTGTTTTCATACTTCTCAGTAAAGAGCACTTTGATTATTAATTTTTGAATATACCTACGTTCGAAGAGTAATTGGTTAAATTTGATTAAGCAAGAATTTGGTGGGCAAATTGAATTGATATTTTCAACTCTCAACTGAAATGCCATCATGTGATAGAAATGAATGAAGCAAATATTCATATGTTGCCATTTTGCAGCAAGTATGAACTATTTTTTTTACCATCGTTGTACCTACTTTGTTAAAAATATCCAATTGAATACATTTTCAAACAGAAAAAAATCCCTTCTGCAGATGAGCGTGTACATCTCAATTGGTCCTTTCAGATTTTACCAAATTTGAATTATCCAAAACTTGCATGTCAAGAAAACGAGAAAAAAATCAAAGTTGGTCAAACCGGTTCAAATTTGGTAGTCGGGAAGGAAACCAAAAAGTAAACAACTTTTTCGCATTGAGTAACTTTTAGAAAAAAATGTCGCATTTGACAGGTGTAGCTGCTTGATGCGAAAAAATCGTAAAAGTATTTTTAGCACGGAAAAAAGGAAAAAAATTGTCCCAGTAAAATATTTTCCTAACCTTTATTCGATTGTGATGAGAACATTATTACCTATATTTAAAAAACAACCAATTTGTCTGTAGAAAAATTAGAATTATGAACGCATGAACTCGTAGCTATAGCATTCTTTACATACAGCAAGTACATAGAACATTAGATGATTCACTTTGTATAATGTCATGTCAACAATTTACTAGCGCTGGAAAAGTGTATTTTTATATTTATCAACTTTGGGTTTCTGAAAAGTATATCATCTCAATAGAAACTCGTGTTATAGGCATGTTACAACAATGTATTTGCCAGTAGAACTTGGTGTTCCTACGGAAATGTAACGTGGTCACCTACTCTTTGATTTTCGACCAGTTTGGGATCAATCGGGAGTAACCGCCTTATCTGTTAGGGGGTGTTAATCACATTTTCGCAAAACAGGCGTCATTCCAATTCCAGCATTTGAGTAGTAGTTGTATGTGGACGTGTTACATCGTGTGCCTGAATAATATTGTTTTTGCTATTGTGAGTTGTGTGAATAGTGTTAGTTTGATAAATGTATTTTACTTTTTGGTACGTAGAATGTGGTAGAATCTGGAGAATTTTCCAAAAGATGGAACAACAGTTTTGTTTCAATATAAATATTAAAAATTAACATAATTTTATTTCATTTCTTCGTTATCTTTTATTTTCAATTTTCAGAAAATTCTACATTATGTTATGCATAACTTGGATTTGTTATGATCATAATGACGAAAGACATTAGCTTGCCTGCTTGTACATTTATTCATACTGATGAATACAGATTCAACAAAGTTCCGAAATTTTTAATTATGAAACAGGTTGTACTGGATGATCCAGTAAGGGTATGGCCGGAGGCGATGATTTGTTTAAAATAACCGTCAAAATGTTTTATACTTCTATCAACATCAATTTATAGTGCACGAAAAATTATTGTCATAAAACTGCAATCTCTTTCTCCGGTTTTTCTTTAGTAGTGTATTTTGCTAGCCTGTATATGCCATGCAAGTACGTTTTCTTATAGTATAAACTGAATCATTGCTACCTTGGAGCAACCGAAACTTTCATTTCATTTTGAACAACAATGAAATAATGAATTGAAAATAAGGCTTTATAAAAAACAAATGATCCAGGTAAATTAAAATTACTATAATAATCTAAAAATGTTGCTGCAGTAGAATACTGTATAGTAGCAACTAATATACTTTTTAGTAGATTCAAGTATATGAGTTATTGAGAGTAAATCATTCTTCATCAATGGTAAATTCACTTGTCACTACACTGAGGAAAATCGTGCTATTAAAGTTTTTACTAAGATATTTCTTGCTATCATAATAAGAAATACTATCACTACGACAAAGTGTCGAATAGTACCAGCACATTGAAATCCTACGGCAGCGAAAACGATTTTGCTGGAGGTGATTTTTCTGCCACAGAAAAGTATACTGCTGTCGCTCTTAGGCAGTCGGTCTGGGACAGAAAGTTTTTTTATTAGAACATTTTAATCTTATAACTGAATTAATCACTAGCGAGTTACATGCCTGTGGCTGTAAGGTTTCTGCTTACTATAAGTGGAAAATCGCGTAGATTTTCATCCACTTACTGTAATACAGTTGTCAACCAGCCACTAAAATATTACTGGAAGAACTCGCTTACCATTATTCTATGCCTTGCTATGATTATTCGATGTTTTGCTGATATTTCAACGGAAATTACCCCTTCCACGAACACAACAAATATTTTTAGGTCGTTTAGTGCGAATGAAAACGAAGAAACAGAATCATTCTCTGGCTGGTGGTCGTTTGGACAAGACAAAGATTAGGTTATTGTTCTTGGCTTCGTGTTTGTGCACGTGTATGCTTTTGTTTCCGGCTAATTCATATTTCATAGTCTATGAGTACTGATTGGGAATAACGCCGCTGTGTGGTAATCAAGTTTAGTTTTGTGTGTAAGGCCTCTTTATGCAGGTGTGGTTGTGTAGTTTGCGGTCTCACGGCAAAACATTGGCGTTTCCGTGTGGTGCCTTGTACCTTTTTATGCAAGTTGCAACGGTTCGAGAAGCTTTAGTGCAGTATGCTATCAGAGCAGAGAAACAAGTATTTTGTATTATTTATTAAAATTTCGCAAGAAGCGTTTCGTGCCGTTTGACTGCAAACCTTACAACCACAAGTGCATAAATGAGGTCTCAGACAGTAGGTACCTTTCTACCTAATGGCTAACAAGATTATTTTACAAGAATGGGAGCTAGCGGAATTAGAATGTTTGCTCTTTATGAATTCTATACAAGTGGTTGAAATTGATGAACCTATTTTTGGGACATCCTGGAGCAAAAAATATTGCAACCATTGCTAGCAGGTAGCAAACTTGCAAATCTACAATTGAAACTATTACTTATAGTCTAGGTAGATGCACTCGTTAGCAGTAGCTGGAACAGTACCCCATTAGTTCTAGGTGGATGCATTCACTAGCGGTAGCAAAGTCAGATACCTACGACTGAGATAACCTTGTAGTCATAAGTAGGTACAATCGCTAGCAGTACCAAAGTCAGATACCTACGACTGCAACAATGCATCATAGTCATAACTAGGTGCACTCACTTGCGGTAGCAAAGTTCGAGAAAATAAGTTATTCGACAAAATCTAGTAATTCCAAGCGAGTTGTAATCAGCAAAGTCGACTTTATAACCACAGGTGAGAACTCGCTTGTCCCCTATGCTATTAGAGTTTCTTGCTGGGGTTATTCGATTTCTAGCTGGGGTTAGTAAAATTTTTCCTCAGTGTAGTAGTTATCAAACTGAGCACCTACTGCCGAAAAAAAGGTAGATTGAGGCTTATGAATTAAAAAGTTTGCTTCTAGTAAAGAGTTTAATATCGTTGGTTACATTGCGTTCCTGAAATTATATCAATAACAGAAAGTGATCAAATTCAGGAATCTAGTTTTCTTGTGGCTAATAAAGCGTGTACTTGTCCCATATAGTATGCAAATTTTCACTTGGTGGTATGCGAATTTTACTTGCTACTATTACATTTTTTTTCAGTGTGGAACTCAATGATGACACTGTATATTTTCTGACAACGATTTTAAACCCGTAATTGACCAAAAGTTATTGAATCAGCATCGAATCAAAATCTGCAATAGGTATCTACTACAATCTACAAAACTATCGATGACCATTCGTACTACTTACCCCTACTTTAATGGCGGTTGCCTGTACAAGAAATTTCATACATGTGAAAGAACAATAAACTGCTTCGGCATAATCCAACCGCGCCGATAATTGGTCGAGATAAATTAGACATTTCTAGTATATTACTCACTGAAAGTAGTAATTTATATTGTCCTAAGTTGGCAGTATTGTTGTTATTATTTCCTGAAAACGGCATGTAGGAGGACGTATAGTAAATGTTGGTCATATTTTGTAATTGTAATCAAGATTATGACTGTAAATTACGAAATATATAATGAAATATTCTTCTCAAGCTTTGCTTCGGCTTTAATTATTTTCTTTTTTTTACGTTCTTATTCCTTGAAATCGTTTATTATATGCAAATTGACCTAAGTGGCATTAAGCTTTGAATGATGGTCGCCATTAGGCTTTTTGAGCGATTGGTATTTGTCCATTTCGTATTGTTATTCAAGATAATTGTTTGGATGAATAATGTTCGGATGTGATCGGATTCGTTTTCATTACAGTCGGATTCGTATTGAGAAGTCAGAATAGACGAGGAAAGTGTGTCGTCACAAATGTCATACTTTAGGTGACATTATCTGTTGATAATTTGCTGATTAGTTTGTGTTTGGTTGTCTGGATTTTGTTTTCTCAGGCAAAAGAAGTTGAAAAACCTTAACGGAAACAATATCGGAGTTATCAGACAAGCTGATTTAAATTCGACGGAGGTTTATTTGGCATCAATTTTGACAAGAATGACATTTGTGACGCCATCACTTCCCTCGTCTATTGCGAGATTGAACAACCGTATTGCCGAAGATCATACATTAGAAATTGGCACTGATTTGACATAAAAAGCAGTGCCGTAGGCAGGAACGATAAAGGGTTGGCATCTAGACATTCCATATACAGGGTGTTAATTAAGTACGTTGACAAACTTCGGGAGATGATTCTTTGAAGGTTTTCAGGACGAAATGTTCATATAAACATATGTCCCAAACGGCTTGGTTTACGAGATACAGGGTGATAAAAATACATTTTTTTCAAGATTTTTTAGAGTTAACTTCAACATTTTCTACAATAATCAGTTCAAAGTAGGCAAGTACAATCCATTCAATAGTACGCACGATACAAAATAATGCATTTCTCAAATAATTCACAGGGTCCTCCATTTTTCAGAGTCAAGCTTTGTTCAACCCTTCAGAATTTTTTTTTTCCGCCTCCACTGACATATTATGAGAAAGGAATAATGAATGTTGTTTCATTTAACATCTTTTTGCTCTCTTGATGTTTTTCATTTACTTGTACGGTTCAGGAGTTACAATGAAAATATTAACGCAAACATTTTCCAGTAACGCATAACATAAAGAAATTTGAGAAGCAAATAGTCTAACAAACTTGAAGGGTGATTCTTTGAAAGGTTTCAAGATGAAAAGTTCATATAAACATGTCCCAAGCTGCTTGGTTTTCGAAGTACAGGGTGATCAAAATACATTTTTTAGGAGTTTTTGGAGTTTACTTCGAAATTTTCGACAATAATCGATCCAAATTAGTTCAAATTGGACAAGTACAATCCATTCAATAGTGCGCATGATATAAAATAATTCATTTCTCGAAGTGTCATTGCCACTCTCCAAAGATTAGCGCGTGACGCAATACGTCATTTTGTTCTCATTACACAAATAGCTATTTTCTGCTCGTGTAGAGAAAATGTAATGTTATGGAGCTCCCATACATTTTTTACCATAACTCAGGTTGGATATGTATTGCACAAAGTTAATTATGGCAAAATAATTTTGGACATTTTCAACAGTGAATAACTTTATTATCAAATACTAGAGCAAAGTAACATAAATTCCCTAGGAATAAAATTAAGTTCAGAAAAGGACCATTATTGAAATTGATATGTCAGAGCAGCTGCTGGAAATGGCCACCGCCAACTTCAATGCATACGTTTATGCGCCTAACCATAGACTGGCGGACACGCTCAAAAATACCAGGAGTGTTTCTTATAATTCCGCATGACTCCTGTATGCGATTCCTCAGGTCTTCTTCACTTTGAACTGGAGTTCGGTACACTAATGATTTAAGGTGCCCCCAGAGGAAAAAATCAAGTGGATTCATATCGGGTGACCTTGGTGGCCAAAGTTGTGGCCCACCACGCCCAATCCAGCGATCAGAATAATTCTCATCTAAATATTGGCGTGCAACCAATCTGAAGTGTACTGGAGCACCATCATGCATAAACCAAATTCCAATTCTTTCCCTCAGTGGGATCTCTTCTAGGAGTTCAGGTAAGATGAATTCAAGAAAATGTCGATAATGGTCACCATTGAGTCTATGAGGCAGAAAATGTGGCCCGATAAGGAAATTCCCTACAATTCCAACCCAAACATTCACAGAAAACGTCTCTTGAAAATGGTTTTCAATCACGGCGTGTGGGTTTTCATCAGCCCACATATGATTGTTGTGAAAATTAATAATGGCTTTACGGGAAAAGCATGCCTCATCGGTGAATAACACTTGAGATAAAAACCATGGATTTTCCAACAATTTATTTCGAATCCAAGTGCAAAAAGTTAATCACTTTGGAAAATCCCTTGGCAGAAGAGCTTGAACACGTTGTATGTGATAGGGATAAAGTTGTTGCTCTTTTAAAATTTGCCATACCAATACATGGGTTACGTTAAACTGTGCCGCAATTTGTCTTGTACTGGTGTCTGGATGCTGCTCAATTTCGTTAAGTACAGCTTCTTCTATCTGAACTGTTCTAACTCTCCTGGGTCTTCCTATGAGAACAGCAGACCTCTTGAAAGTACCCGAGTGAATATTGATGAACATTTGTGTGCTGGGAATATGACGTTGTGGAAATCTTTCTAGATACATTCGTCTGGCGGCACGAGCGTTACCATCAGCCATACCATACATTAAGTGCATGTCTGCCATTTCTGAATTTGTATAATCAACCATTTTATCCAAAGGAATATTGAATGAATCTGCTTTATAGCTTGCACTAATGAAAAATTAACAATGAGACAGTTTCTCAACTTTCGATAACTGTCAAGTTGTTGATATTTAAATAAATGAATTAATATCAAAGCCCACTTTGCTATTTTTATGAATTCAAATTGATTACAAAATTTCTGCGTTACTGCAGAAGAAAAAACAAACCGAAATTTCTGATAAAATAATGTACTCCGTACGGAAACAAAAATTTGTTTGATTTAGTTTTTCGGGGTAATGACCAGAGATTCATAAATGAAAATCAAATGTGTAATGATCTGCGACTATTAGATAAACCCTATTAACTATCTTCCATTACAGGATTACCTTTCGGAAGTTTTTTATGTTGAAAAGGAAACGTTCAATTGAAAACTAAAAAATATCTTTTTTTAAAATAACAAAAAATTTGTATGAGTTCTCTATCAAGACTGATGGGTAAAAACATTTTTAATAAAATAACTCAATGAAAATGCACATTTTTACCAACAGAATCTTCAGGTTGAAAGTTAAGGTTTTCCCAATATCTGTCAGATCTAGTTTAATATCCAGCGTACACCGCAGTGACGGGGAGATAGTAGTTTTCTGTTAGATATCACAAAAAGAAATTACAATAACAAGCTTTTATTTAGCTTCACTTGTAACTAACTAACAAACAATTTAATAAAAGTTGAATTTGACCCACTTCTAATACTCCGATTAATTTGAAATTTGGCAGGTTTCCGTAATTCCGGTGACAGTGCATTAAAAAAATGTTTGTTAAAAAACAAAATGGCGGCTCCAATATGGCGGACGAGTTTTGTGATTATGATCCGATTCTGTTCAAAATTGGTATGTGATGGTTTTTGGGTTGGAGATTTTCAGTTTCACATAAAAAATAAACTAAAATGTTAAAAATGAAAATCATAAAAAGAAAACATTTTAAAGTTTTTATACAATACACTGAAAAGGAAAAAATAATTCATTTCATTGTTTGATCTAGGTAATCTCGTACAGAAAGATTTTGATACTCACAGAATAACCTACAAAAAATGAAACAAATTATTTTTTCATTTTCAGTGCATTTGTAAAAAAGCTTGTCTTTATATTTTTTATTGTATAATTTTTATTCATCGTAGATTTTTCTAATTCTGAAAAAATATTTCCATCAATTTACAATAATTGAAAATGTTTAATTTTCAAATTTTCTAATATTATGCCACACTGGAAAATGTTTAAATTAATATTTTCATTATAGCCCCTGAACCGTACAAGTAAATGAAAAAATGCAAGATATCAAAAAGATGTTAAATGAAACAACATTGATTATTCCCTTCTCATAATATGTCAGTGGCGGCGGAAAAAAAAATTCTGAAGGGTTGAACAAAGCTTGACTCTGAAAAAAGGAGGACCCTGTGAATTATTTAAGAAATGCATTATTTTGTATCGTGCGCCCTATTGAATGGATTGTACTTGCCTAATTTGAACTGATTATTGTCGAAAATGTCGAAGTTAACTCTAAAAAATCTTGAACAAAATGTATTTTTATCGCCCTGTATCTCGAAAACCAAGCCGTTTGGGACATATGTTTATATGAACTTTTCGTCCTGAAAACCTTCAAAGAATCACCTCCCGAAGTTTGTCAACGTACTTAATTAACACCCTGTATGTATTTATATTCTGACCAACAAGTTGAAAAACGTGAAAAATAGAGAAAAGGCTCTTGAAAGTACAAAAATATTTTCAAGGATTTTACCGCAAGTAAAAAATTGCGATTGATATCAACAAAATAAGATGATTAAAAAAAGGTATACAGTTTTTTGCTTGTAACTCAAATTACTATTGATATTTAAAAATAAATAAAAGGAGTTCCGAAAAGAGGAAGAAATTTCCAATAAAGGTTTCGTGCCTCTCAGAACTCTATCTCCATTATTAATAATTTTAATTTTACGCTGAAAATATGTCTCTGTAACTTAAAATTTTGAAAAAATCATGGTATCATCTGGGCACTCGAAAGAATAAATCCCCATTGGAAAAAAAATGTGTTAGTCTATTTTTCAAAAAGTTATACTATTGCCAATTAACTAATTTTGTCCAGTATCCGTTTTCATGAATTATGACGTAAAAGTTTAAATAATTGTCCTATAAATTGTTGACTTCCTGGAGCCCTTCTCATATACCTCATTAACAAGGTCAGACCATAAAAATTTATGAAAGTTCATTATTTTGTTCATTATAATTTTTTATAACTAAAGAAAAATTGAATATCCAAAAAATTATGTTAAATTTTTTTTGTGACAAATTATATTATTGCTGTTTTTACTGGTTACTATTTTTTGACGTAATTCTTTTATAAAATAGTTATAAACAAATATAATATTTGAGAAAAAATTTTATTTCCATAATGCTTTACTTGAAAAACAATGATTTAAAAAACATAACTTTTTTCTTAAATACATTTTTTGGTAGTTTATAATCGTTTTTTTATATTCCAATTGTTTTAATAATTAGTTATAAAATTATTTCTTTCTAGAGATAATAATTTGTACTTCTCAATGGGGAAATAGAAAAATCTTTCTTCATAAATAATTTCATTGGTTTTAAGATCTGTGCAAAGCTATATACAGTGAGCACGTAAAGGTTGGAACAAATTCATTAAAAGCTTGATATGGCCATTGGGGAAAAAAGCTCAAACACGTCGATTTTCTTTTTCAATTGCGCATTTTTTGGTCTACTCATATTGTTGATGACGTCATCACTGTTCGAGTTATGACGTCATTATATATTTTTTTAAATGGCTATACCCTATTTTGATGATACCTCCAAAACGAGCGCAGTAGTCTGTGTATGGATATCATATTTTTCTTATGTTACATAACCGTATATTCGAGAAATAAAAGAGATTTCATTCATACTAGTGTAATTTATAAAAATAACAACAGGGCTAAATAAACGTACAAATTATTAAATTATGTGCTCAAATTGCATGCCATTTGTCTTGACAATTTGCAAGACGATGTTGAAACTCTTGCAAAACATTAGTAAGGGTATCAGCGTTAATTAACTGAATTTCGTTCGTAATTCTCTCTTTCAATTCATCAATAGTTAACGTAAACTTTTGACCTCAGGTATCCCCACAAAAAAAAACTGGTGGGGTTAGATCAGGAGATCTAGCTGGCCACTCTAGAAAGCCTCGTCTGCCAATCCATCTATTAGGAAACATGTTATCGAGGTATTCACGTACATGTCGTGCGTAATGCGGTGGCGCTCCATCTTGCTGGTACCATAGTGAATTGTCCTGTAGCTGAGGATTTTGATGATGTGGGTATAGAGCCGCAAGTGCAGGAATTATGTGATGTTGCAGTAAATCTAAATATTTGTCACCGTTCAATAAACCGTCAATAAAAAAAGGTCCCGCAATTGTATTCCCGCCCACTGAGTGTGCCCTTCCATTGCCCAGTGAGGGTTCTCTGGTGTCCAGTACCTACAATTCTGCTTATTTACTGTACCATTTAAGCAGAAGGTAGCCTCATCTGAGAAAACAGTGCTGTATGAATTGCGGATCATTATTACATCGAGCCATTAATTCACAAAATTCTTGTCTGGCGATAGAAATCATCTTCATTGAGTTCATGAATTACTTGCACTTTATATGGGTGCCACTTATTTTTTTTAGGCATTTTAAAAAAGTTGTTTGACACATTGATTGCTCCAATGCAACTTGACGAGTAGGTTTATGAGGATTTTCTCGCAATGATAATAATACATCCAATTGTGGATCTTCCGTAACGCCTGGACGACCTTTCTTATAATTTTCACCGACATGGCCAAAATTTCTAAACTTTGCTTCGACTTTGCTCACCGTCGAACGTGTAATAGGTCTATCGGTATATTTATTGTTGAATAAGTTACAAACCTCAGCTTGCGTACGGGTCGTATCTCCATGACCGATCATCATTAAAATTTCTATGCGTTGCTTTTCGCTTAAACGGGCCATGATGTCGGTAACTGATTTATACCACAATTATTTGATAGCTCACTATTATTGTGAAGTTGAATTACTGTAAATAAGACATGTTCTTAGAACAGTTGTAAAAAAAATTTAAAAAAAAGTAATTTCAACAGTATTTACAGTCAGTGTCGCCGACGGAACGAAAATTAGATACATGCGTATTTTAGTATCCCTGAATTAATTTCTGGAAATGTTCCTATGTAACATTAAAAACAATATGACATCCATACACAGAATAATGCGCTCTTTTTGAAGATATCATCAAAATAGGGTATTGCATGCCATTTAAAAAATATATATAAAGACGTCATAAGTCGAGCAGTAATGACGTCATCAAAAATATGAGTAGACCAAAAAATTCGTAATTTACAAAGAAAATCGACGTGTAACATTTTTTATTATTTAATATTTCATTAGTTATAAAAAATTATAATAAACAAAGTAATGATCTTTAATAAACTTTTATCGTGTGATCTCGTTTATCAGGTACATAAGAAGGGCTCCAAGAAGCCAACAATTCATAGGTCAATTATTTAAACTTTTACGTCTTTATATATGAAAACGAATACTGAAAAAAAATTGTTAATTGACACTTTAGAGTAATAGACTTAAACATTTTTTCCATAGGGGTTTTTTCTTTTGAGTGTCCATATGATACCATGATTTATTCAAGATTTTAAATTAACATTTAATGCTATAGAAAAATTATTATCTGTAATTTGTTGTCTTTTGTAGCGGTGTGCCCGTGCTGTAACGGCCTCGCGGAGCAATATTAGAGTTAAATTAAAATTATAAATAATGGAGATAGAGTTCCGAAACATTTTTTGGAAATTTCCTCCTCTTTACGGAGCTTTTTTCAAATTTTTTTGATTAATAATATTTTCTGAGTATAATTAACAAAAAACTGAAAACCTTTTTTTCATCTTATTTTGTTAATAACATTCGCTGTTTTTTACAAGAGGTAAAATCTTCGGAACTGATTTTTCTAGTAGTAATTCCAAATTCAGTGGCTATTGCTCATAATTTTAGGAGCTTTATATTTTTCAACATGTTGAACAGAGTTATTTCTATAAATTGATGGATGTAGCCGTTACTACGTGGTCATCACGAAAAATGAGAAATAAAACTTTCTATGTTTTTATTCCACTTCTATTTGTAACCAACGTTACTGCAGTTTCGCCCTATATGGACATTATCAAACAATACAATAATCTGAAATAATAAATAACACTCCTTAAATACCCTTAATTCTACCCGAGGCCTGTCTTAATGACTAACGGTCATTAATGGACCTTGTTTATTTGGGACAATGTGACTGAGCTGCCCTAAAAACCGGTGAATAGACCAAATCCAGTGATCATTCAGTAGGTTACATCCACAATATTTGTGTTTATGAATTTCTAGGGATTCCAAATACTTCAGTTTCCAACCCTTGCTTGCATAGTGCAAAATTTCCGTAACGTTCAGACTCGGAAACTTGTGGTTGCATTCCAAGTAATGGTTTGAAAACGTCGAATAATTTTTTCCTAGTCTGAAGGACCTTTCATGTTCAGCATATCTTTTTGAAAAATTACGTCCACATTGTCCCACATAAACACCGTTACACTCTGGACACTTAAGCTTATAAACTCCAGATTTTTCCATTTTTGCTATTCTATCTTTGGCATTGAAAAGAAAATTAGACAACCTGGTATGCTACTTCTATATTATTCTTTCTAAAGAATCCCGCAATAGCCTCTTCTTCCGAAGTACGTTAAGGTTACAAATTTCTTAGTTTCTGATTGTTTGACCTGGGGGTATATTAATTTGTGCGAAAATTTAAGATGATGTTTTCTGTTGTTTAGCGATTACTTTCATTCATGGTAGATATTATTCACCGGAATTCATTACGTTTTGTAGTAATACTTACAGAACAGAATTGTAAACATAAAGTTATATTTGTTAAAATTATCGTCCAACGTTCAGTTGAGTTGCCGGGCGATTCCGGTTGAGAGAGGGTTCGTACACCTATGAAGATTTAGTGAAGTTTAATTTCGAGAGGTCTGAGTATATTATAATATTATCGTGAGTGAGCAGTGAAATGTATTACTACACTTGAAGGTGAGTTTCAAGTAAACAGAATTTTCTGAATATGGATTCTATAATTCTATACGGTTTTAACATTTCATCAAGTCTGAATTTACTTCCATGAACTGAACAATAAGAAAAAGCGAGATAAAAGTTTGATGAAAGTCTTGAATCTACAAATTTGTGTTCCTGTTTCAGTATACCGGTCATCATGATGGCGGAAGAGAGGGGGTCGATATGTTACCACTAAATCATCGAAGAATATTATCTCTGAAGAATAAACAACCTGATTGGGAAAAACAAATCAACAGAATTACGAAGACAGTTGGAATTCATTCGCTTCCGTACTTGAAGGTATGTAACTAGTTTACTTTTCTCATTATTGAGTCGAATAATATTCCTTGAATGATAGAACTAATCAATTCAGTGAAACGACCTTTTCACATCACTAGGAGTCGTGGTATATTATATGATGACTTTGTTTTTACTGCTCCAGTAGTGGTATTCATTCCGCGTCTTTATCAAATTACCACGGGTCGTGCTATATGATAAGATTGTTGTTTGTACTGTTCCTGTCGCGGTATTCTATTTTGCACTGATTTTGTGAAGAAAAGAAATAACTAAAATCAGAGAAAATTATCAGGTATTATATTGGTAGAAGATTAAGCATACTTTCTGTTCGACTATACCAATAAATGATAAATAATGTAATTCATTCACAGGAAGGAACGCAAAGTACAAACAACAATCTTCATATTGACAAAAAAACAGACGCTATTCAGGAATAATTCACAAATTTCAATAAATCAGATAAACACAGAATCACATAGATTTATCAACTAAACTCAGAGTCTTTTTGTATTTCATAAAGATAATATTCAATTATTTTTATATTTATCAAAAGTAATGAAAGCAAAATCAAGTCACCTGACGTATTTTATCATTCGTCATATTTATAAGATGAGAGTGACTGTATTTATTTCAAATGAAAATGCCACGTATACCTTTTTGACTTTACATTCAATTCAGAGTATTATTATTTGCTATCTCAAAAACTGTACCCCTGCATAAGAACAGATATCAAAGAGATATTCATGTAGCTGCTGATATGAACCATAAATGACAATGAATTTTTCAGAAAAACAAGAGACGAATTCGAACTAAAGACAAATGGAGTCGTGAAAGCATTCCTTCAATAAAGAAAAATTGTTTCAATCCATCATAAAAGTCAACAATATGAAAAATTACAAGAGAGGAACGTTATACGATCGTTACACTCGTTACAGTAATAAGAGAAAAAATATGATGAACTCATAATGATGGACTCATGAAAAAAATCAAATAAGATCAGATGGGTAAGTACACTTTTTAATAACAAAAAATTGAATTTTCAATAAATATCGAAAATTTCAATGAAAACTTTCCTTCTAGACTGTACCTGATGGATTTTTAATTTCAGACTTTTCCAGATATACAGCCCAATTTGCTCTATAAATGAAACAAATATGAAACGTTGAAATTAGCTTTGCAATCGATGCCAATATTGATTGTGCACAAGCAATATTTTGTCTTCGAGGAAGATGATGTTTGAATTGGACAAACATGTTATTTTGTGAATAAGCTGTTAAATTATGATACCACTTATATTATTGTTATTATTATTTTCCTACCTATATGAGAAAAGTTCGGGTAAATTTTTTACAAAAATTTGTGTTCTGTATATTCTGATTGTTGTTGAATAAATGATAAATATTAGCTGTTGTTATTTTTTTACCCAGTTTAGTATACAAAAACATATCAAAATATACCATTTGCTATTCTCCACATTAGTTTTGGTCTCGTTTCAAACCACTAGTATGGCAATAATAATTACGAATTTTGAGGGGAAAACATAAATTGTTCCATACTTGTGGTTTGAAACAACACTAAAACTAACATGAAAAATAGCAAATGGTACATTTTGATATTCGCTGGTTTATAATATCATGGGCGAGAGTGTGGTAAACTGTTTGATAATCAGTTTACTAGCTAGTAGTGGTAAAAAATACTCTAATGGTAATATTACAGATGGAAGAAACATATACCGCAAACTTTAGTAAAAATTTCTCTGTTCAAATCTAACAGTTGAAAACGTGGGGGTGCCTGTTCCAGATTCACTAATGAATTATAGTATAAAATAATCAGCGGGTGGTTATTCGATATTACGTAGTCGTGGTAAATATAACCACGATGTTCAGTTGATCGATTTTTGTTTTTCGCGATCAATATCACTACATTAACTAGCAATACTTTCTCAAGGTTGTCTTAACGTTTTTTAAGAGTACATCTCACTACGATCAAAGTTTGTCCATATTCTTAACGTTTTTCGTGGTTAGATCCTTGACTATTCTAGTAATTTCTACCTTTCTTTTCTCTGCGTGTAGGGGAGGTAAACCTTGAGGCGCTTTCCAATTGAGAGCTTGTTACCCCTGAACTACCCCTGAGATCACTTCAGGATCAGCTCAACTGACGGGAATACATGTTATTTAATAAGAACATTTCGTGGTCTTTCAGGAGCTCCTCGGAGTTACTCGGAGCGACTCACTGAGTCAATTGGAAAGCGGCTTTGGTCGTTCGGTTTTTCGAATCCGTTCAGTCAGAGATTGATCTGTTTGCTCGGAGAATTTTAGCAGACGAGTTCAATTAATTTGAAAGTGTGAGGTTGTGTTCATCATCATCAAAAATAATAATTTGGGTTTCCGAAACAAAAACTAGCATTGTCTGTTGTATATTCGTTATGGCAATATTCAAAATGTTCAAATTCAAAAATTGAGATGATAATACCGAACGCGCCGGATGTTTGTTCTACAAAAGCAACCAAAATGTCCAAATAAGTGACATCGATGGCATTAAGTTTGATTGGCATTTGAATTTTGGATGACCTTGTTTCTTCACTAATTTCATGCATCCGGAAATGTTGGTATATATTTTTTTGTCATTTCTCGTCTTTCTTCGATAAATCTTTTAATTTTATCTATTTTTTCGGTATAATGTCTCATTTCTATATTCAGCTTGGGCATACATCAAGTTTTTTGATCCACAGAAATGTTTGGTGAAAAATCATTTGACTTCTCCTTACGTTTCGAAATCTTCTTCTTTCTCTTTCAGGGGATCCAGTAACTTCGTAACTTTTGAACCCATATAAAGGAGTAGATTGTTGGTTTGTGATTTTTCGCTTGATGAATCAATCTTTGTAGCAGAACGACATCTTTCATAATGAATGATCCAGCCCTGACACTCAATCTTTCTCTAGCAAAAATACTTCTGGCGACGGTACTGAATTCACCACTGTTTGAATCTGCTGCTGGGACAACACTTGGCTTAACTTTTCAATTTCATTTCTAGGAACTATTTCCTGCTATTCATTCATTCCATTTCATTTTCTAGTATTTTAAACCTGACACAATGTATTGGATGTGGGAACAACTTTTGTACATCTTTATTTTTCTAATTCGATTCCCACAACATCCTAAAATCACCTTAAAGCTAACTTCTCGTTGCTGTGTTCAACTACATATTATACAAAATTCGGCATTTGCTATATTTCTTTATATATTAACTGTTGTAGAAGAATATTTTTTGATACATTTTGATACACTCGACATTTGCTAAATTTGTCTATATAATAACTGTTGTAGATTTTTTTAAAAATATATTTTCGTGAAGTGCATTTTTGTACTGACGTGTTTTGAAAGTTCACGCTAGTACAAGAAATTCCATCTTTACGAACTTGTACCATGAATAACTATTATTGGCGTCTCAATGTGGATTTAACTATAGGTAATTGACAATGATTTTGTATTATAGAACCTTAATATTGTCGGGTTATTCCTTCTTCGTGTATCAATTGGTTTCATAAAGTTTGATCATTCTTCATTCTCGAACTAATTGCATTTGTGAATAAAGAAAAAAGACACTCAACTGTACGTGCGAAAAGGTTCGTCAATAATGTGAACGACCTGTTACGGAATCTGAATTCGAGTTTTAATGGTTGCTAAAATAACACTTGCCGTTTAGTTTTAATCGGCAGCTATATAACACCTTATTAATTATTTGAACGAGATTGGCCTCAACACTATAATTTTTAATATGTAAATTTAACCAGAAAAAACTTTTAGTGGGTAACCCTGCCCATCTATAAAATTGTATTATAAAACAAATCATTTTATGAGTCGAGATATTGGGTGTGATATCTGCAATGAAGTACTACCACACAAATATTTGTTGAGAAACGTCATATTTAGTGTTAATTGAAGTTTTGAACAGTATACGTACTTCAAATTTTTTTATTTTACTGCATCATAATCCTTTCTCGGTTTCATCATATCATTATGAAATAGCAGATAAGCTTACTTTTTCAACATAAGTGACATCAAATAAGATGTCTATAAAATAAACTGAGTAAGAGAAATTATCCCGATAAAATTAGTTTTTAGCATTGTCTTTGAAAGTTAACATGCATGCAAAATAAAAATTGCGTTATGATAAACATGTACAAGTACCTTTAACTCCTTGAATGCCACATCATCAGTCATCATGACCATACTTTCCTCTGGTACCACAGCGGTCATAATGACCACTATACCGCGGCTGCTTTAAAAACTTTTATACCAAGCCGTAATAATCAGAGTGAATACATTTATTCTTAGATTAGTATATCTTAAGAGAAGGCCAGGTATAGCCGAGTGGTAATAGCGTGATTTTTTATCCTCACTGGCTGCCGGTCCTGGGTTCAAATTCTGGCGATTGCAGATTTTCTGATGGTCCGAGAAAGTTTTATTGTAAGATACAATGATGGGCCTCTAGTCTAGTTGTCGAAACAGTCTGGGTCTCTTTATGAGCCTACCACAAACGAGTGGAGTGTTTAGTGGGTATACTTTGAAGGAAATTTTTGTATTTGGTGAAACCATGAAAACATATCATGTCCAATGTACGATGCGAATTTATTAAAAAAAATTGAGTATGTTGAAACAAATTTAACGATAAAAATCCTGAGCCATGATTATCCTGGATAAAACAGGTCGATTAGCACATGTCTGTGTAAATTCTGCAAGAAATACAAAAAATGTCGTCCAAATATATTCATAAGACAATTTCACATCTGAGGGGGACTCAATTCGGACTTAGGGGACTCCCACATAACCTTAGGTGATCTGTGAGAGAGGCCAGATAAGTTACCCGAATACAGGGTTTCAATCATCTCGTTCCAAAAAAAGAGTATATCTTAAAACTACCCATGTCACAGCACTGGGTGATCGAGAATATAGTCAAATTGAACTCGTAATTTGTTGGAAATGATGAATCGGAATAAATAAGATATGAATCTGGCATTAAAATAGTTAAATATGAGTTTTTCAAGGAAGGCAACGATCTTTTCCCTGCTTCATCAAAACCATCAACTAAAAGATATACTAGGATATATTGAAAAATTCTCAGCCTACTATATAGAACCAAACAAAATTTCAATGTCGAAATATTTTATTACTCAACATATTCTCCTCTTAATTGGATACATTTATTACAGCGAACCTGCAACGTCTCTAGACCTTTCAAAAAAAATGTTTCTTCTTGCTCTGCAAACCGGACCTCCACAGCTTTTATTACCTCCTCGTTGGAAGAAAATTTACTACCTTTTGAACTTTTTTTCAGTTGAGGAAAGAGATGATAGTCGGATGGAGCCAAATCTGGTGAATAAGGGGGTGTTCTAGTAATTCAAACCCTAAATCACGAATTTTTTGCATGGCAACATGAGATTTGTGTGCAGGGGCGTTGTCCTGCAAAAACAAAACATCTTTGGATAGCTTTCCGCGTCTTTTCTCTTTAATTTTTTCCCGTAGAGTGGTCAGTAATGTCGAATAGTAATTTCCAGTTATTGTTCTACCCTTATCCAAAAAATCAATCATGATTACTAAATGGCAATCCCAAAAAACTGAAGCAAGAACTTTTCCAGCAGATTTTTGGACACGAAACTTCTTAGGTCTTGGAGAACCGGAGTGTCGCCATTCCATCGATTGTTGCTGTTTCTGGATCGTAAAAATGTACCCAAGTCTCATCCATAGTAACAATTCGGTTTAAGAAGTCTACATCGTTTTCAAATCAAGCACAGATCGAACGCGATTCTACTACCCTTGCACGCTTTTGGTCAACATTAAACATTTGGGGATCCATTTTGCAGCAATTTTTCTCATGTCCAAATTGACGTGAACTATATGAACGCGTTCGTATGAAATATTCAGTGCTTCAGATATCCGTTTTAGCCCAATTCGACGGTCTGTTAAAATCATGTCATGAACTGCATCGATATTTTCGGGGACTGACACAGAAACTAGCCTTCCCGATCGGTCATCATCTTCAATGGAAAATTTACCTCTTTTGAAGCTTGCAGTCCAAGTTTTCACGGTCGCATACGAAGGACATTGATCACCAAGGGTATCAAGCATATCTTCGTAAATCTGCTTACCTCTTAACCCTTTTAAATACAGGTACTTGATGATGGCTAGATACTCCAATTTTTCGATTTTCACAATTTCGGTGGACATATTTTTTCTTTTAATTCATTGCGTAACTCTGGTTTAATTTTTTGACGTCTAACTTTACACTGACACTTCTAATAAGTTATTGCTCGTTGCTATGCTAACGCAATATTTTGTTTATGCAGGGAACTGGTCTAGGCTAACTAGATATCAATACATCCTCGTAAATTGGAAGTTGATTACGACGCATAATCGACAAGATATTATTATTCTCTTTTCAAATTACTACCTATGCATTCTATATTATTTCTTTTCAATTCATCAGAAACTGCCTGTATTCGAAGAAAGGCATTGTATGCCTGTAGAAAAAGGTTATTTATTGTATTGGTAGAATTTCTTGTAATTTAAAACTATGTGCAAATGTATCCACTTTTAAATAAAAAAAAAACAATTCCCATTACACCTCCATTCTGTTTATATTCCCTATCTGATGAACACTGTATATATGTGGACATCACGACACAGTTAATAGCAGAGATGGTTATGGCATTTGGTACCAGAGAGAGTGCTTCGATAACGGATGCATTTCAAAACATGCAAGTATAGTTTACCAAAGAAAGAGCAGAATAGAGCATGTCTATGATTGTGCGGATTGTGTTAATACAGTTTGATACTTGATGATGTTCAAAATAAAATAGAATAGAAAAATATAATACGAGTACATTTTGCCAATGAAAAATTGAGTCAGAATGTTGACTCTTATAGCATTTTCCTTCTGTTTGAGCAGTCGTTGGGCTTTCAAATATTTTTTATTAGCAATTGAGGTATTTTTTTCTTGGATTACATACGTAGGAGTGCGCCCAGAATATTTTCCTTGAAACTGGTAATTTCTTTTATGGACTTCTTTATTTCAGAAAATCGTTATATCGGAAATGAGTTCCACTGCTAATTTTGTCGGTGATTTTCTAAGAAAGGATTTACAACCATAAATGAGTATCAAAAATATCTATTGATGCTTTAGTTTTATCATTTTGTATATTATTGTTGCTGGTCTATCAATAGTAAGTAGGTACTTCTAATCGGTGAATCTATTTGATTTCTATTTAGCGTTTACTAAGTTGGGAATTTCGGAATCTATGGTTTCTTCAATAATTTCAGATTCGTAACAATACCATGAGATATACGAGTACAGAATAATTTGATAATTTTCAAATTGTTCAGTAGGGAAAACCGTAAATAGCTAAAAAGCTGAGAAATGGGTGGAAAATGCTTGCAAACACGACTGGTAGAAGTGAGCGGGAGATGAGGTGAAGCATATTATTACGTAACCCGTTCATTAGAAGAATACCCCTCATCTCCCGGACTCTCCTACTACTCGGCAGCTAACGCGGGCTCGGCCGTTTTCAGTCATGTTTGCATGCATTTTTCATCCATTTCGCACCATTTTAGAACAAAATGAGAAAATACGTTTTGTAGTACTATACTTCTACTTTCATAACCTGTTTAATTAATTGAAATTGGGCTATCATTAGAGCATCCAGGCACGTTGCAAGATAGTGCAAAACAAAATTTAAATTGCAATTGTGCCTAAACTAACGATCCGACAGCGCCTGTTTTGTGCACACGTAAATAATACATGATTCAATACTTTGAGAAGGGCCAATCCTACTTCTTGAGAAATGGCGGAGTTATGAATTTTTAAAAAAATTGGAAAATTTTCCGGTTTTTCCTGTTTTTCTCCATTACTAATGATCCGACAGGGTTATAAAATATCCCATTTTATTCGTGTTTCAATTATCTACAATTTTTTTCATTAAAGTGACCAGATTGTTGTATTAGTTTTCATTTTATGAGCAAAACAATTGAAAAAACACGTCTTTTGTTACCTAAATGTTTATAACAAATTAATAAGTAACAGCTGTGAGTCGAAAACATAACACAATATAACTACGGACTGTCTTTTATGTCATAGCATAGTCGGTTTTCCATTAGTATTTTTGTTAAAAATTCACTCATTTTATGCTACATTGCTTGGTGTAGTCGGAAAGACTATCAAAGGAAATTCATGTTACAAGTTTGTCACATTTCAGTTGGTTAGAAAAAAATGTTACGATCTAAAAATGAATAGGAATGTACGTTATGTACTGGAAAGTTCGCATCATCAGCTTCGCCAATGATATTGTACTGGTACAATTAGAAACTTAAAATTGAATGGGATTTTGCTAAAAAAACCCTGGCTGGACTTCAGATTATTATTGGTAAATTTAAAAAATGGTTCATTTACCATTCGGTAGCCTTCCAAACTATGAAATAACCATAGAAAGTCACTATGTCTCATAATAGTAAAAAAAACCGAATGTAAATAATATAGTTATTGTATTCTAATTCGCTGATAAAAAAATGTCATTTTTATATTGGCGCATTCACATACTTCAAACGTGTACCTTTTGTTAATTAACGTACTTTGATTAGTGATAATTGTTATAGAATTCTATTGGAGAACGTTTTCTTGACAGTTTTCTCAAAAAAACGAAACCTTGAATAATCAGTTTTTCATTTAATTGAATTATGTTTGGGATTGATATTAGTGCCTTTGCCTCATTAAATTGGTCTGAGCACCTCTTCGATTCTGTAAAGATTACAGTAATTAAATCCAAATGCCGATCTAATTATGGTATGAATTAACAAACGGATCATAGATGGAAAGAAGTGGGCACATCAGTGGCGCAGGTATGGAAGAGTAGAAGGGTGTAAAAGAACATCAAATTCATAGATGAATATAACCGACTGATCTATCAATTATGATTCATTCTTTAAACAAAGCACTGATCTTTTAATCTGGGGGTGTTTTTTGCCAGGTGCTTTCACTCAAAAATACATCTATTTTCTCCAAATTTTTCTTTCAACATGATAGCAGCTTTCGATTGATAATAAAAATTATATGTACTCTTCATGCCTTGGTAAGTATTTCAAACGTTGAACTAAAAAGCTTTCTATCATTGAGAATTAACAAAGCACTGTTCAACATACTGGTTAGTTTTTGTCAATGAAGATGTATCACCTTTTTCGGTGTAAATATAGTTCAGATATATATGCGGATCTCTACTACAATAAAGATGCGGTTGACTAAAAAAGACCCGTATGTCCTCCCGATATTTTCTAAATAAACAAAAAAAATATCCAGAACCTGAATTGCATTTATATTTGAAATGTATTCAAACTGAAGGTGGCACAGTTAAGTTGAGTACACATAACTAGGAGGGAGCTGTTCTACAAAGGAATTGAACGTTTAAATCACATAGAATTTAAGAAAAAAGAAACTACCCAATGACCAAAACTACGTCACAATCACACTCGAAGCGAGTTTCGCCAACAAAGGAGCTAAAAGCTTACTAAACCATGTATCCTAACTTACTTCTATTAATACCACTATTTCTTAATGGACCTGAAATTATCTAACATTTCGAATCTACCTACCACTTATATGAGGGGCAACCATTATCAAATTTGCCCACTTTTGTTGTGTACTAATTCTAGTAATTTACCTGCACTAAACTAATTTTAATGTTATCCTACTTGTTTTGGAATTGATGACATTAAACACTGTACCCTGTCCAAATTTAACACAGTTCCGCTGTCAGACTACAATAACTAAAGCCCTGCTTCTAGTTACATATAAACGTCATTTAATGCCTGTTATACATTAATAGTTATTTTTGTACACATCATACTAGCCCCATATCTTATTCTTCGTGATTTTTGGAGAGTCATATTATAATGTCAGTTCTATAATAATAGGTAACTTTTCAAACACATTGACTATCTGTAATCAAAATGAATTTAAATTTATATCAATAACTTTTACTGACACGTATCTTCCAAAACTTTCAAATTCTATTTCATCATACTGTGGATTATACCAATATTTTGGCAATATACGGGGTGTGGTGATTTGAGATAAGACCAACAAACGCCATGGTATTATTATTTAGTTACAATATCTTTTCCTAGACATTTTTTTAAAAATTGTTTGGTTACCGAGATACACAGAGCTGCACAGTTGATGATGTATGAAACGACAAAATTTGATATTCGGTATTCAGAATAAGGCCATCGGCTAACCAAGAGTCCACGATTTTCCGTAGCTGATGAAATTTCTGATTTCAAACATATTTTCAAAAATCCGAATGTGGTTCAGAATGATTAAATAATTAGGAAACAAATCTATATTGTTATGATTCCTTGAAAGAATATATAGTTCACATCAATATGTATTATTTTGAAGTGCTTTGTTACTGAGAAACTGAATAATTTTTTTTTTAATTTTTCCATGATGAAGAAAAGATAACTTTTGTCTAATTTCCATTGAGACTTCTTTAATTGTGACCGGTTTCGACTTAACACCATTCGCAAGTAACTGTTAAGTAACTACAACAGTAACTACCAATCTTTCGAATATGGATAATCCAAACTCAGTACCTAGTTGAGTTGTCTTTCACAAACTTTTTGGTTTATCTTACAATATGATTTAATGAGATGAGGATTCTGAAAGAGAAATATGAAAAAGTATAGTTTCTTTAAAAATTAGTGCATGGTGTTGTATATATATATTTCATATTTGGTAATGCTCCTCCATGTATTCTGGACAGAGATAATTTGGTGGGCTGTACATTGTTAAGTAGATTCTAAAGGTGACATACATTTTGTATTTTTTGAGATAATAAAAAATAAATAAAACACTTGGAACTTATCCGACTAATTTCATCTACGTAAAATGATATTTTTTCTGGGCAATTTGAAGAAATATTCTCTTTTGATATTAGATCTATGCCTTGATATACAGGGTGTTTCATAATAAATGCGCAGGACTTCAGAATGTGATAGCTCGTCCAATAATATGAAAAAAAGTCTCTATTAAGTTACCCTCTAAAATGCACCATTTTCGAGATACAGGATGTTGAATTAAAAAAAAAAATTATCGTTTTTTGCGAATATCTCTGGAACCGTTTATCGCACAGAAAACAGATTTCGTAGGCATTTTCTACTCATAATAAGCTATGTTTTGTGTGGACTTTTTATTTTTTTAAATTCATAATTGTTGAAGATTTTGAAGGGGTAGTGGGTGTTTTTTTCTCCAACTTCTACGCCACTGGAAAAAGTACGGTTTTGAGCCTTCTATATGAACCGCCAATGTTTTATACACAAAAAAGGTATTCTTGGTCATAAGCTCTAAAGTTGACCGTTTTCAATAAAAATCAACTTTCATGTTGTTTAAATAATGTTTTTTCCTCGAAAAATTGCTGCGTGCATTGAAGCTAACGGCGGACATTTCCAACAATTCAACTGAGTATGATTGTTATTGTTTTTTTTTTTATTTTGCAATTGAGAAGTCAACATTTGGTTTTGTTACTTGTTTTAACGTTTAAATAAATTTTGTATAATTAGGAAAAAAATTATTTAAAAAAATTTACCATGTTTTTCAACATGAAAGTTGATTTTTCTTGAAAACGGTCAAATTTACAGCTTATGACCAAGAGTACCTTTTTTGTGTAGAAAACATTGATGGTTCAAGTAGGTGGCTCAAAATCATACTTTTTCCAGTGGCGTAGAAGTTGGAGAAAAAAACACCCACTACCCCTTCAAAATTTTAACCAATTATGAATTTGAAAAAATAAAAAATTCGCACAAAACATAGCTTATTATGAGTAGAAAGTGCCTACGAAATCTGTTTTCTGTTAGATGAACGGTTCCAGAGATATTCGCCAAAAACGATTATTTTTTTTTAAATTTCAACACCCTGTATCTCGAAAATGGTGCATTTTAGAGGGTAAGTTAATAGAAACTTTTTTTCATAGTTTTGAACGAGCTATCACATCGTGAAGTCCTGCGCATTTATTATGAAACACCCTGTATATAGTCGATAACATATTATTGGATTATATTCATTTACTTTTCATATTATTTTTATTCTGAGGTAAGAAATTATATTTTCTTAGTCAATGAAATTCCGAAATATAAAAATTGAACTGACCAATGAAAGCGCAACTGAAGATTCGAGTGGATGCTAAAGGGGCAAATTGCATGAGAATCAAATTGAGAAGTGAATATCTAACTCATTATCAAAAAACTTCTGGTAGTTGTTTCCAGCCACTCGTAAATCCCAGATTGAATTTTACATGCAGCGAATGACAGAAACATTATATCACCCCGTTTCAAAAACAATTCTAAAGTTATACAATATTGTGAAATCATTTTCACAAGAATCGAAACGAATCTATTGTATGTAGGCGACTTTACTTGCACATCTGGAACTCCCACAGTTACATCTAACATTTACTTAGAAAAAAAATGGCAGAGAAGTGAATACTTTCGATGAAACTTCTGCACGTACATATTTTCTGCACGGTTGACTGATTTTCCCAGGCAATAATTAATCAAGAACGATTACAAATCGACCTGAAAAAATCGCTCGACCCACGCCAGATGCGGTGGGCAGGAATATGCCAATAAAAATGATAAATCCATCGAAGCCTATTTCATAATTTCATAATTCTCGCATTGTTGTAACTTTCTTCTGGTTTTTTTTCACGCCGCCTACTCGGTTTCTGCAATCGTCCAGACTGCGAATCTAATACCTTATAGGCAAGCGGTATTTATTCATTTTCGTGCAACAATATATAAACGACTGGTGATTGGAATGAAAATTATATACCATGTATTTCACATAATATTTCAAACTATTTATGTTTGTTATCAGCATAGATGTGAGGACTGAAGACCAGAACTTTAGGCGAGTCGGAAAAAAAATAATAACAAAATGAAGTCCTGAAGATGGTCATATAGCATGTTAATTCGAGTAAGGTTTAAGGATATTATGATAAAGTCAAATTAGAAACAGCCCTTTAATACAAAGAGGTGCGTTTGACACGCTCAGCATAGATGATCTATATCTCAGATATGTTTGGTAGATCGTGACTTAGTATCATTGGTAGGTAGATAAGAATTTTCATTCAATATATTACAAATTGGTGGTGGCAGTTTGTTATATTTTCCAAATTTCACGATGTTTGCACCCTTCATACTATGTATGCAATAATATTGCGTTAGATTACTTACCTGCAACTACGCGGTAAGTAGCATGATTGTTTTTGAATGAGAATGTGGGGTGTTTAGTTGTATCGCCGAGTGTGTTTTGAAAGTGAAGCTAGAGCTAAGGAGAACGAATGCGATAACACAGTAGCTTCTTCAAGTGATAGAAGCTGATTGAAGAAGCTGATGTGTTAGCTACTGTGTTAGCGAAACATGTCGTGATTAAATGAATTTTCTGAAGATCGAATCGTTTTAGGTGTAGTTTTTACAAATAATGTGTAATGGTTGGCAAAAGTCAGAAGGTATAACAGGATCAACTATGAGTCACCCTTTTTGCAAATAATTCTTTCCGACCAACGAACAAATGAATGACGTCAATGCGTAAGAGTGACCATCTCAACTGAACGCATACTACGCGAACTAAGGCCGCGTTCTCATGAGTCAAGTTTAGTTGATCAGTCGATCAATAAAAATTGAATAAAAACTATAGTGAGAACCTCTGTTTCAACAGAGTTGATCAACTTTGTAGTTGTTCAACAAAAGTTTGATCCAGTCAAACTTTTATCGTTCAAGTCCTAAATCCTAAATCCTAAGTTGAAGTAAGTCTTGAAACGTATGAACTAGTCAGTCAAGTTTTATTGCTTTCAACTGGCCGCGGTTTGAGTAGTTTTTGGCAAGAAATATTGAAAACAAAAAAAAATTTCTGAAAATGAGTGTAAATGGTCGGAAAATGTGTTGATGAAGTTCTTCTACTGTATCAGAGACAAGCAGAGTGCCTCTGGAACTATCGTATCAGTGACTATACCGAGACATACGAGAAAATGATTTACGTTGTATTGTCAAGAAAATGTAATTATCTGGGCTGACTACTTCCGATCTGAAAAACAAAATCAAGACTATTAGAAGAATGCACTCCAAAGAATATGCATTGGTTTGCAAATCAAAGAAAAGTGGAATGGAAACAGATGAATCATACGTGCCTAAACTGTTTTGGTATAAAAGAGCGGATAACATTCGCACAATATTGCGATCGACGCCATTTTTAAAGTAAACAGGTACGATCAATTATTGATCAATCAAGTATTGAATTGAATTACTGTCAGAAATGAAATACCAAATTACCCACAAATGAAAAGCAATGTAATGTTACAAATAAAAATTAACGATGAAAGGTAAATATATCCATCTAACTCTTTTTGTTCTCTATTACAGCAAATATAATCTAGAAATTTCAGATCTTATTTAAGCAGTTATAAAATAAAAACCCAGTATGAAAAGATGATTGAAATGAAAATTTCCCAGAACAAATACACAATCGCAGGTACCGGTTACAATAAACAGAAAGAGATTTGGTGGTCGCATTTACACCATACTATAGGAGAATGTTGATTAAAATAGTATGTAGAATCGATAGTAAGGTTTCAGGATTTCACATAATAGTCTCATCTGCAAATTAATGTCAGAATTTGATTTTGAACCGTAACAGGCTATACACTAGATGAGGACAAACAAAATACAAATGACTTTTCTAAGGTTATGAGCATTATGGCTCAGTTTTTGTTCAGGAAATATTCAATATTCCGTATGAAAAAAGGGAATATTACAATAATTATTACCTATGAAATGATTATCCCCTCTCACACTCAATTTCAATTGAGAGAATTTCAACCATTTCCACTAGCATTATCCCCGGAATTATCCCAGTCATGTATTTGAGTACATTTTAATTCAATTTCATAATCAGGGCAATATTTTATACATATGAATGTGAATTATTATTTTCATGTACTGTCATTAAAAATGACGTTTTTAATTCGTAGGATTAAAAACTGACGTTTTACATTATGTTTCGATTTCTTGCTTTCTTGCTTTCAACACTAGTATTAAAAATACTTCTAACACTAGTGATGAAAGTGAAGTAACAGATGGGATGATGGATACTCATTAATATAAATCTCTCCAATAGTAACACTTCAATGATATATTATAATAATCAGAACACACTTAGAAAAAAGAATTTAATAACTTTCATATGTATTTGGCAGTTTGTGCAATTGGTAATAGTAATTCCCTGTAGTAATAGTATTCAGTCCAACTGTAGAACATCCTTCATCGCTCACCAACGATGGTGCTATTGAATTGGGATGATCAAATAATGCTGGTGGAAACATTTCATCAGCAATTTCATTTTTATTTTCAATGGAGTCCTCGACGTAACTCTCAGCTACAGTTGAGGACTTCCACCCGTCATGTCGTTTTATTATAGTCAAACTTGCTCCTGAATTCACTAATCTTCAGCATCTAGATTTTCGGAAACAATGGCCGGTAAACCTGCTGATCTGGTAAATTCTCAGATTCAAAAATGGTGGAAGGCATTTTCCCACAAGTATTTATTCCAACTGGTTGAACAGTGTGTTCGTTCTTAGAGTGATTCAGGACGGTGAATAACAGCAGATGGGCGTAATACAGAATATCCACGGTAAGGATTCACGTAATGTCTAACGATTCAAAAACTTCTTTGAATGTTGGTTTTGGTATATGAAGTGTGAATTGATAATGACAGTATCGTTTCTTCAATGTCCTGTACGCTCAATTTGCAGAGTTCTTTACGACGGCACGCCCCAAATAATCCAAAAATGGTATCAGGAGCCCCATTTAAAAATCTGTCAATTTGTTCCCTTGTCAAAATTTTCGATTTTTTTGGAAGATAACGACACTTTTTATTTAAAAAATGCGGGTATTTACTCATATCAACATTTTTCCTGATTTCCAGTTAAGCTTTTATCATAGAGAATTCATACCACAACGTTGATGAATTCCATGACTTTCTTGTTTTCTTCGAAATAAACTAAAACTACGCTTTCAGTGAACTTGCCTTCAAATTTCTTCATTTGACTACATTCGATAAATCCACTAGCAATTTCATATTGTTTCCGTGATTTTTCAGATCTGAAGTTACGCTGCTTAGTTCCTTGAATTTCTGGAGGAAGAGAAGAATCTGAATCATCCATTTCAACTTCCATTGTATTTATATTTGTAGCAGTAAAACTTTTATTGATTTGTGGTAACCAATAAATAATTGTTGATTGTTTTTCATTTGCCTCACTGTAATGCCCACTATTGCATTTAAAATACAGAATATCAGTTAGTAAAAAAGTGCATCAGCACATTTAGCTGGAGCTTTCTTGTAATCCAGAGATCGTGTGTTCAAATCCTATGGATTTCATGAACTTTTTTGCTTACTAGCACTAATAAATGTACAAACAAATTTGTATAATACATTTGTTAAAAGTTTTTTTATTTTGCTCGTGGGGTTGCTCCAATCGCTAACGCTCGTTCCGCAATATTTCTCACTCACAAAATAAAATGCCACTTTCAACAACTGTATCATAAATAACTATTTTCACATGTAAATATTTCAATTTCTTCCAGCTGAGATGAATTCTACCTTTCTACAAACAACAAGATATTTCCCTCTATTCGACCCTTCTAAACCAATTATTCAGTAAACAACCTAAAATCCAGCAGGGATTTTTGTCTTATTATTTTACTAGCTTGGAAATTTCTAAAAACATTTCTCCATTTGGTTGTCTGGAATTTTCTTTTTCCGCTACTCAGTTCAGTACAAATAGAACCAGCCTTGGCTGTGGTTCTCAGTAAATATGTTTCATCAGTAAATATAATTATATCATCACTATATACTGTAGAATTTGATTCTTCCATTGAAAGTATGAATATGCAATAAAGTTACAAGCCAATAAGGCCAAAGTGAATTTTCTCATTTTAAAAAATGTAATGCCCCAAGATACGCACAACACTGTATACCTTCACTTAGAATGGATATCTATTTTTTAGGGTTTGTACCACTCGCCTACAACGATGCCTCATGCTTGCAGTTTCACACCTCTTCAGCGTGGGTACGTCTGTCATAACAGCCATGCACTTTCGTCTCGTTGCCGCTTTAGCAGACTAACTCATCTCCAGGAAGTGAGTGCTACGAGGATGGTATTATGACTATAAACGGGAATTTCAATGTGTCTTAACAGATGTTCTCGGCACCGCCTCCTATCAAGTTATCCGTTTTGTTCGTACATGAATTACCGAATGCACGTATGAATGAAGTTTTATTGGGTTGGACCAGTGAACTAGGAAGTGAGATGCGTGGATGTAATCATTTTGTTATTCTTTGGCTTCTTGGATTTATTTCACCAATATCAGTTGGTCCAGAGGCGTCTGAATGGAAACAATTTACAAAATATCAGAATTACGGATTATTCAACTTACTGGAGACTGGAGGGGATTATACGATGTGTTCGAAACGATTTTTGTCTGTCGAGAAATCACTGAAACTACAATATAGACCATGAATTTCTTCAACGAAAATTATATAACGTTGAAGAAGTGTTCTTGGGGAGGCTGCAGCCGCAGCCGCAGCCAGGCAAGTAGGCCCTCATGGACCCTTTTTCATCTTCCTAATCTTCCTTTTCGAACCTTTGTGACGTCCTAATGACGGTCAGTATGTATGACCACTCCAAGACGATTCGTTCCTCTTGTTGGAGTTTCTCAGCTCCGAAAGTTCCAAATCCTACACTCGTCGAGGAAGTGAGATAAAGTTTCTTCGGCAAGTGGTGCTGTCTTCTATACATATAAGTGATAGGTGTCTGCCCAACTTGTAATGTCCTGTTACTTGACTTTCAGGAGCCGGCGAACTCTTCAGCTTGAAAAACTCTTTGTACTTGTATATCTACCCAAAGCGTAGCTCTCTCGTACCTCTCTTCTCTTCAGGTAGATTCCTGCACCCAAAGCCTGTTCGTCAGTCAGACGCGAACCGTTTGTATAACATATTGAGATTCCTGTGCAAAACTCCACCGTGTTTCCTTTTCATTGTTCTCTGCTCGGAATAGTAAAATCTCTATATTCCATCGCAGTCTATCGTGTGCGCTTTTTACTCTGACGGCAGAGATTGGGATCTCCTGATGCTCCGCCCACTTCGAGATTTCCGTTTGACCTATCATCGCTCTGACAACTAAATGCGTGTGCACGGAGGTACGGAAATCGGAGGTATCCACCTCATCCGGTGGGCTACTCTCCGCACACAGCATCGTCGCAATCCAGCAACTCCGGAACTCTTCTTACTGGATCAGGCAGGAACAGTACGAATTCTTTTTTAATGTTGTTGGTGTTAACCAACGACGCCTTATCTATCTAAGCCAGGCCGTAGATTTCTAGAGGAAGCTATGACCTGGCCAGAAATACTAAGGACACCAGAGCCATCCGGGCTACCACTCGGTAGGACAACTACGCGAAGGTCTGTGGCTCCCGGACGACTGCCTAAAACAGCCGAAAAGGAGCTCTTAAATAGATAAAGTGTACATTTACTTTGGCCAATGCTGATCGCCAATCATCAGGATGAGGAACCGCTTTAACGAGCGGGGGTGGTGGATAGGGGGGGTGAGCTCTCGAGTACGAACGAGTGCTGGGGCGTTCATCCTTCCGGGCCTCAAATAGGCCCCGCCCACCGGCGCTCTGGAGTACCACTGGCCGGGACAAATTCGCCGCTCGGCTATTTAATAACGCTGAGTTGGCCACAATAGTTAGTTGTCCGGTAGGTGCCTGACAAGCAACGTCTGGGAAAAGTCTTCCCAGACAGTCGGCCCTCCGGGCGACTCAGCAGCTAGTTGCATTTTTCCAATTTTCTTTTATACTTCGAGTATTTCTGTGGTATAGAAATCTACGGCCTAGCATGGTGATGGGAAGTCGTTGGGAACAACACGACGTTACAAAAAGAATTCGTATAACCATATAAAGAAAGAATTCGCAAACCAAATAGTCTTTTTCAAGACTATTGCTGCTGCTGTTCCGAAAGAAGAAAGAAGATAAGTTCCGGAGTTGCTGGATCTGCGACAATGCTGTACTGGGAAGGAAACCTAGCCGGACGGGGCAAATACTTCGTTATTTCCCGATATCCCAGTGCACGCATCTGTTGTCACACGACCTCTATGTAACAATAATATCTAATGATAATTAATTTTTATTCACTATACATTGTATAATAAATGATATAAGTTGAACAGGAATATTGAATTCATAAGTTAATATATTTACATAGGTTACATAGGTCTCCCAAATAGCGAATCAACGTTGTTCAAGAAAGTTGCGCAACCAAAAGAAGTTGCGTTGCCGACCTCAACACAACATTGTTACAACCATGTTTTGCACCAATTTGGTCAATAAGTTTTTAATTTTTGAAATTTTTCAGCTCCAACTGTAGGTAGCAGTTAGTCGTTTACTAAACGTTCCTGAATTTACTTAAACACAACTATACAACAGCGACCTCTCGCACGGCGATGGTAGTTTAGATGGTGTTCAGAAAATAGTTGATTTTTCAACCAATTAATTATTGATGGTCAAGATTAACAATTATAGAAAACTTTCTGGCAACTCCTACCGCATGTTAATTTCAAAATGTTTTATTTTTATGCTCAAGATTCTCGAAAAATAAAGATTTCGAAACAGGAATCAGCAACGCATTTCATTTTACTGTCAAATATGCCAAAAAAAACTCGCGGGCTCTTGATCGGTTGCAAATTTTTAAAACTGAAGAAAAAAAATTTGGATGAACAATATTTAATGTTGATATTGATTCCAGCGCGAACTAAATGAGATACATTGACGGAGGAGTAACATCTGATCCCACATGTAAACCTCAGGGTTTTGCCAACTTTTTCAGCTCTGTATATGAACCAGTTTCATCTACTTATGACATTCAAACCATAACAAATATTTCCAACTATCATCCCCAACGAAGTAGTGAAACTATGATTTATACAGAAATAACCGTTCGTGACATGGAAGAAGCATTCAAAATACTGAAACCGAAACAATCTTTAGGTCCGGATGGAATACGCTATCTGTTCAAGGCTGATGATGATTTTCCCAAAATCTCTAGAGAGTGGTATTTTCCCTGATACATTAAAATGCACTAAATTGACGCCAATCCACAAAAACATTGTTTCAAATTACAGACCTCTGAATTGCTGGCAAAATTATTCGAATATATCATTTATGACAAAATTTATGGTCATATACAAAATCTTCTGTCTTCATCTCAGCATGGGTTTTGTAAAAATAAATCTATTGAAACTAACTTGAGTACGTTTGTGAACAAAGTTGATGAATTCCTGAATATGAGGAACCAAGTGGATGAGGTTTATACAGACTTTGCCAAGGCGTTCGAGAAAGTACACCAAGACATTCTACTGGCTAAGCTCATTTCATATGGCCTCGTCAAACTTGGGTCCTATTTTATTCTTGATTTTCATCAATGATCTATCTGATACTGGATCATCAAATTCTCTTCTTTACGCTGATGACTTCAAAATTTTGCGTTCCATCAAAGACATCAATGATTATTTTGCATTACAACAAGGTGTTGACCTCATTCACGAATGGGATGTCTCGAAGAAGCTATTATTTAGTATGGATAAGTGCACCATTATGACCCACTATAGAGGCACTAATCCGAACAATTTTGTTTATACAATGGATGGTATAGTAATTTCCAGAGTCAATGGAGTTAAAGATTTGGGTGCGAATTTTCAAAGCAATTGCAAATTCAGTGATCATATTAATAAAATTGGTAATGAATCAATGAAGATGCTGGGTTTTCTAAAAAGATCTACTACTGACTTCATTAACATTGATTCACTCAAGTTTCATTATTTTTCCCTAGTTCGGAGTCGTATGTAATACTCTTCAATCATTTGGGACCCCTCGAAAAAGAATATGAAAAAGGTCTTAGAAACTGTTTAAAACAAATTCCTCAAATTGATCTATTATAAAAAATATGAAATAATTTTGGGTTTGATTCACTTCAACCAATCTGTGATGAATTTGGCATAGTTCAGCTGGAACATCGAATATGTCTCAATAAAATAACATTTGTGTATAAACTCCTCTACAACTATATTGAATGTGAGGACTTGTTGACACAAATAAAATTAAATGTCCCTGCTCCTGGACTTCGCCCTAAACCAACTCTCTTCCAGATTACCAAAGAAGCTACTCTCATTGGTGACATACTCTCTTTGTTTTTTTGATATTTCCTATGGAAAATTCAGAAATGAATTGTCTGGTATACCAATCGTTTATTGAACATAAAACCTTTGTAATATACTCTTACTTTCGACAAATCTCTGCACTCTGAGGTATATTCGAAGTCGTCGTCAATTTACTCAAAAAAGTCAATTTGATTATTCTCTTTTCTGCTTATTATAGTTTCTGATGTATCATATTCTATATCCTCCTTATTTTTTGTTTCTTTTTTTAAACAATGTTTACCATAATTCTAGTCAAAATCACTTAGTATTTAGTTAGGAAACATGTGATTAGGTTAATCCTGTATGTTTTCTGAAAATAAATGAATAAATAAATACATATGAATTATTTCTAGAAAACTAACATTAGGCTTTATAATCCTTAGTTTATGCTTGTTTGCGTCATAAATTTTTATAGCCGACCATATGTTTCCAAATAGACTTTTGGAATTACACTTCCAACATAAATAAAAGTCGCAAACTCGATTTTCAATGTTAGTCTGTCAGACAACAAACTTTATACCCTAAGCGCGACTGGAGTTGCTTATCCGACCAAAAACTGAACCAAGTGCAACTAACGAACACACCCTGCTCCACATTTTGACACGAAACACACTCTGTGACGTGCCTTCTTCTAATACAATGCATGTACATTTTTTTTATCAAACAATTAAGCCGACAGTATGCCCTTGTCATCAAAATAAAATAATTCAAAATATTTACCAATTGTGGTCGATTGGATAACGTTATGACAACGTCAAAGCTTAACGGATGTCAAGTTCAACGTTAAGACAACGTTGTCCGATGGTTTAGAGACCGTCGTTTCATAAATGACTAATTTCTACAACAAGTGTAACGTTAATATTGGTGTATCACGTAGTTATTGTCGCCAAAATTGCAAAGTGTGTTCTTGTAGAAATGCTTTGCCATGTGTTGTGCAGGGATGATTCGGCAGTCGTAGAGGGCTGTTGGACTATTTTCTGTTCAATGCTTGCCGACGAAACCCCTATTGTATAGGAAATTTGCGAAAGACTGGATTTTAGAAATCCATTTTCATTGAGGGTTAATTTCTTTTGTTTTGATACTAGTGATGTGTTCTGCAAATGTTTAGCAACTGAACCAAGTTTACTTGAACCAGATTTGGACTAGGTCAGTCCAAGAATCAAATATTTGTTAAAATTGTTAATTCTGTGAACCTGTTGCACCCCTACGTGCAACTCTCAGAAGTCTTCGAGAGACTTGTGCAAGCTAGGGAAGACGCAGCCCTTATCTTTCAACGTATGATGCCTTACATGCATGGTGAACAATTACCGTTTTTTTTGTTTCTCACCAATAAGGTTTCTTTGTTTCATAATGTTCAATTATTTCATGCTAAAGTATGGCTTCCTATCACACAATATTTATCATATTATTATTAGAATGTCATTCAATCAGAATTCTCGTAACTCTTTCTTAGAGTGAACCCGATCAAGTGTGAAGGATTAAAAAGTAAAAACTATACATGCTATTAATTTGTTTTATAACGTCCTGAAGCAATTTCAATAAACTTGTATCCGTTCTTATGAGAAAAATCGATAATGTTGGCTAACAATGCAGTTTATGAATGAAAATGTGTTTGACATTCACGTTACATTATCGCACACAAGGAGGTCTTGATCAAGAGCAGTTGTTGATGGCGGATTTGTGCTCAGATTATCGAGTTACTAAGCTGTTCCGGAATAAATGAATTCCAAACTGGTTGATTATTGAATGTCAACAACTTTTTTTCGGATTTCGATATCCGTGAGTTGTCGAAAGTGTTTCGTTTTTACAGTGAAATGAAATTAGTTAACGACTGTCACAGTGGGTCTCAGGGAATTTACTAGTTTTGCATGGCTAGGTTTTTTGGCACTAATTCCAGACATTCAACCGGCCGGCGTGAAAACGAGTCAAAATCGTGCGGATTGGAATGATGGTGTTACGGATCTGGTAATCAATGACAACATGGTCAATCGTTCTGAAAAGGTCGTCAAACATTTCGAAAACTTCTTAGAATTCCACAGAATCAATTGTTCTTTTCTAGAACATACTTTTCACTACACAGGGTGATTTACAGTAACGGAATATAAAATGGTGTCCTAGTCTATCATATAGAAACATAACTTAAAACTTTTGGTGAAATCCGTGATAATTTTTACAATACAATATTTGACTACGTTGAACATGACCCCTCTAATCTCCGCCCTATCTCTCTTATACCATTCATCGCAAAACTAATTGAAAAACTAGTTAAAAAAATGCTACTTGAATTCATTAATAAGCATAAGATTATTAGTGAAAACCAGTTCGGTTTTAAAAACAATAAAAACACAGGATGCCATATTCTCTTTCTTAAATAAAGTTTTTTCGGAGATAAATGCCGGCGAAAAGACTGCAGCAGTGTTTTGTGACCTGTCAAAGGCATTTGACTGTGTTAATCACAAAATACTGCTGAGGAAGCTCCAACAATATGGATGCAGAGGACTGACTTTTGAATGGTTTAAATCTTTCCTCACAGGGCGAAATCAAATAGTAAAAACAGCGGAGTTTTCAAAAAGGAAGGAAATCGATTCGGGAGTCCCACAAGGGTCTGTGCTGAGCCCCATATTGTTTTTATTGTATATAAATGACATCACCACTATCAATATTTCTGGAAAATTCACTATTTTTGCAGTCGATACAACTATTCTCTTGAGTAGTAAAAGCACCGGTGACCTGCACAACATAATAACTACCGATCTAAAAAAAGTAAAAAACTGGTGCGATGCAAAAGTCTTAACTTTTGATTTGAAAAAAACAAATTTGATTTCATTTAGATGTTCGCTAGATGAACTTCTCTTGGAAGACAAATGATTGGAAAATATAAATCACACGAAATTTCTAGGAGTGTTCATCGATCAGAATCTTAAATTCGAGAATCATGTTAGGCAACTTACAGGTAAAATCGCCTCGGGATGATATGCGGTTAGGGTGATTTCCAATGAATTAGGGTTCAGTACAGCCAAAATGGCGTAGTATGCACTTATCGACTCCCAGCTACACTATGGAATACCGTTTTGGGGAGCGTGCAGTCAAACATTATTCAAACCTCTACTGATTCTACAAAAAAAGGCTATGAGGTATATTTGTAACCTAAAACCGAGAGAATCTTGTAGACTCCACTTTAAAAACAATAAAATTCTGACGATACCTGCACTATTTATACTAGAATCCGTTTGTTTGATAAATAAACATATTTTGAACCTCGCTGCATCCACATCTCACTATAACACCCGGAACAGCAGCCACACTTTAAAACTACCGTTGCCGTCCAAAAATATCACAAAAGACTCTATATTCTACAATGGTGGGAAAATGTACAATCATTTACCCCTGTATATAAGATCTGTTGTTTCCCAATTTAGGCAGGCAGTCAAAAGATTCCTATCCGATAGACCCTATTATAGTTTGCAGGAATATTTCAATGATAATTTTTAGCCGAACTATTATAATTGTGATTGTCTATTTTATAATTGTGATTAAGTATTTTATATCTGTTTATAACCTCACGCCATTTGTAATTTTTACTATTGTTTGTGACGAATTAACATTTTTATGATTTACCATTTTTAATATTTAAGAAAATTTCCTAAGGTCAACAAGACCCTGTCTTATGATAATAAACAATATTTATTATTATTATTATATACCTAATATGTTTGTAGCAATTCATATTCTGGTTTACGTCCAAAAAACACATAAATAATATTAATCACAGACACAACAATTGTGTAATTTTATTAACTTTGTGAATCAAAGAGAAGAAGTAAGGTTTGTGTCGGCAATGTCTAAAAAGAATTAAAATTTTCTCTAACTGAGCTCTTTGAAATTTTGAGGCAAAATATTGAAAATTATATAGGGAGATTTTTTGGGATACGTGAAGACGAAATCGATTTCGTCTGTGTTTAGTTTCGTGTATTATGTTCGTGAATATGAGATCGTTTCAAGGTTTATTTCTTTTTGTGTATTACAATCAAAACATGATATAAGAATGAAGTTGTCTGTGGTATAATTATGAGTTTTTGTTGGTCAACCTTCGAATATGCGCTACTGAGTCAAATAGTTATGTTTTGACTCTGCCTACGATCTATCGGCGATGTTCAGTGTCTATGACCGATCGTAATTCCAGGATGATTTATATCATATTTCCTCCACATACATAAACTTTTCATCTTGTTTTTAAATAAGATCATATTTGATGATTTCAATTCTGGTGGTAATATACTGTAGAGATAGAAATTCAGTGAATTTCTACTAGATTTGTTCAGACGGAACCGGTTTGATCTTAAATTATAACTGTGTATATCAGATTGCATAGTGAACATCGAAAACGTTTTACGAATCTTCAACAAAACTTGAAAAATACATAAACACGGTAAAAGCACTATTCTTAGTTTGATAAACAAAGATTTTGACACAAGAAATTGACAGTGTTTCTGTTCCAGATAGCTTGTGCTGGATAATATTCTGGTCGATTTTTTCTGTAAACGGAAAATTAAGAGAGGTTCAGACGTATATACCACCCCAAAAAAATGTGGCGTAACTGATGTGAGAATGAAATAAGGAACAGTGGGTAGTTTTGAGTGCATTAAAATTGGTTACAGTTTGAAGATGTCGTAGAACAAATAGAGCCCTACTCAGTTCACTTTTCAATTTGGTGATGTGAGTTTTGCAAAATAGATTGCTGTCTAACGATTTTGCAAGTAAATTTGCAGCGTAAGTCTCTGAGATATCCGTAGTATATGCAGGATGAAAAGACTGAGATTTATCGTTTGTAAGTTTAGGTTTGTTGGCTGTGAACCATTTCTCGGATTCAGTAGCTAATTCTTCGCAAGTACTGTCAAGCTCTGAGCTCAGTTTTCCTGAAAAAAAAGGTCGTACCATCTGCAAATGAAATAGTTTCACTGCAACTATGTAGTTGATCAAATCATTGGTATATATTATGAACAACAGCAGTCCTAATATTGACCCTTGAAGAACGCCATGCCCAATATGAATGAGATTAGATAAGGAATTTTCAGTACACACGATCTGAAAGCGATTTTTTCTGTAAGGATTGTATCAGATTGAGTGGTGCTCCAAAAACACAGAAATGATTTGATTTCTCAAGTTATATATTATGTGATAACGCAATTGAATGCATTGGAAAGGTCACAAACGGTGATAGCAGCTTTCATCCCATCTTTCAATGTTGTTACTATACCATTCACAAAACTCATGACAGTAGAACGATAAGGTCGAAAACCATATGTTACTGAAAAATTATTCAACTCAAAGTAATACCTAAAGCGTTTATCGTAGTTGCTGATATTATTTCTTTCACATTTTTCAAAAAATGGGGTTTGTTTTAGAATATTCGAAGCAATTTGGAAAAGTTCTGATGTAAAGATTGCGTTTATTAGATTAGTAAGTGGAACCAGAATTGATGCCGCTGTTATCGGTTATAATTTGACAGTTCATTTCATGTATTGAGACACAGATTTCTTCAAAGATTGTATGTATAATTCTTAAGGTACTAGCGACGACAAATAAAAGAAATCGCAAGATCTTGTTTTTTTTTTAAATTTAGTAATTCACTGGAAGATATGGTTGGTGAGGAATCGATTAAATCAACAGCAATATTGACAATTTCGATACGGTGGAATTAATTTCTTCCGAAGTTTATTATTTGCCAACATGCTTTCGATTTGTTTTCAGCTGCAATAGTATATCGATCATTTGCTTCCTTTTTTGCTTTCTTCAGTGCACAGTTGTATCTAGTTTTCAGTTGAGTGTAAGTGTAAGTGTCAGTTGTTCTTTCAGTTATGTCAGATTTTAGTTTGAGAGCTGATGACGAATTTCTCATGGATTTGAAACTGTCATCAGTGTCATCAAACCACTTGACTGGCAAGAATTTTTCTTGAAGAAAATTTTCTTAATGGGCAGTATTTTTTCAACACATCATTGTTAGTTTCTACCATACAATTTCTCAAATATCCAACAATTTTATTGGATTAAAAAATTGTCCAATCAACAGAGACTAAAAGCATTTTTAAATCTGAGATGGATTTTTTTCTGATAGCAAAATTTTTAGTTTATTCCTGAATACTAATAAACTGACCGCGATGGTTAGAAAGGCAAGGTTCTTTAACCCTACTTTAAAATGAAGATTCACTGATATCCGTTATTATATTATCCAAACATGTGAACGATGTAGCTATGATTCTTGGATATTCATTTATAGTAGCGGACAAAAAAAATGTTATAGTGACCATCACGTATTCGCTGATTTATATGGATTGTTTTTTGAAGTATCATGAAAGTATGCTTCTTATGGACCTCATTGTGCTTTTTAGAAGCTAGACAATGAATGAAAGCATGATGGTCATTCTGAAGAACTCTCAAATCACGTCTCTACGGCCACACATCTAGAAAATCCTGTAACAACACCTTCAAAATGAATAAGTTCGTTGAAGTAGATCTACTCCACCACTGAGAGTCCATTGTTGAATCGTTGTTAAGGATCTCCCAAGTCGCGAATGAAAGACTCTTGTTAGTTATGGTTATTGGTAAATAAGCATGTTGAAATAGTATAAACACGAACTATATTAATAAAGCAACGCCCGTGTTTCTAGGTAACACATGCGATTGCCATCGCTAATGGGCCGACAAAAAGTACGACACCTTAACAAGAACCGAGATTTTGTATCGTGATGAACTTTCGTTATGTGATACGGAATGAGCAGTAAATATTGGTTTATTCAACACTCCCACAAGTTCCAGATAGGTAGTGACCAATTTGTATTACATTCGTCTACTATTCTTTGAAATATGTGTTGGAGTGTGAATTTGGCTTCTAATTCCATGTCCCAGATTATTAATTAACAAACCCATATTCAATCAATTAATGAACTTTCGAAGCCAGTTGAAACAAAAATCTCTCAAATAATAGGACAGGATAGAATGTGATCGAATAGGACACGGACGGCAGGAATGTCAAATCTTCTTTTTGTTTTTCTATAACTTTTTCAGTAGTTATAATTAACTTTAAAATATGAGTAAAATATTTTTCACAGACATTCAATCTTAATCTTTTTATTTACTAGGAAACATGCATTTCATTATACAATGTGACTAAAACATTCGAGATATCAATTATCAACAAAAATGTATAACAGATGGGCACAACCAAAACTGGCCTACATAAACATGTATCTGTAAAATCCTTATTTTCTACCATGTGTCCGTCGTGTTATCAGAAAGGAGAGAAGTCTTTCATTATCAGATATTTCTTTGTATGATATTCAACCTTGCGGGATAACTAGATTTGGTACCGAAAATATCTGATTTTGAAAATTTGCTAATAAAAACATACTAAAATGGTATAAAGTTGTAAGAATAAAATAAATCTAAGCTTATACAGGGTGTTAATTAAGTACGTTGACGAACTTCGGGAGGTGATTCTTTGAAGGTTTTCAGGACGAAAAGTTCATATAAACATATGTCCCAAACGGCTTGGTTTTCGAGATACAGGGCGATAAAAATACATTTTTTTCAAGATTTTTTAGAGTTAACTTCGACATTTTCGACAATAATCAGTTCAAATTAGGCAAGTACAATCCATTCAATAGGGCGCACGATACAAAATAATGCATTTCTTAAATAATTCACAGGGTCCTCCTTTTTTCAGAGTCAAGCTTTGTTCAACCCTTCAGAATTTTTTTTCCGCCGCCACTGACATATTATGAGAAAGGAATAATCAATGTTGTTTCATTTAACATCTTTTTGATATCTTGCATTTTTTCATTTACTTGTACGGTTCAGGGGCTATAATGAAAATATTAATTTAAACATTTTCCAGTGTGGCATAACATTAGAAAATTTGAAAATGAAACATTTTCAATTATTGTAAATTGATGGAAATATTTTTTCAGAATTAGAAAAATCTACGATGAATAAAAATTATACAATAAAAAATATAAAGACAAGCTTTTATACAAATGCACTGAAAATGAAAAAATAATTTGTTTCATTTTTTGTAGGTTATTCTGTGAGTATCAAAATCTTTCTGTACAAGATTACCTAGATCAAACAATGAAATTAATTATTTTTTCCTTTTCAGTGTATTGTATAAAAACTTTAAAATGTTTTCTTTTTATAATTTTCATTTTTAACATTTTAGTTTATTTTTTATGAGAAACTGAAAATCTCCAACCCAAAAACCATCACATACCAATTTTGAACAGAATCGGATCATAATCACAAAACTCGTCCGCCATATTGGAGCAGCCATTTTGTTTTTTAACAAACATTTTTTTAAAGCATTGTCACCGGAATTACGGAAACCTGCCAAATTTCAAATCAATCGGAGTATTAGAAGTGGGTCAAATTCAACTTTTATTAAATTGTTTGTTAGTTACAAGTGAAGCTAAATAAAAGCTTGTTATTGTAAAGATGTGATTTCTTTTTGTGATATCTAACAGAAAACTACTATCTCCCCGTCACTGCGGTACGCTGGATATTAAACTAGATCTGACAGAGATTGGGAAAACCTTAACTTTCAACCTGAAGATTCTGATGGTAAAAATGTGCATTTTCATTGAGATATTTGATTAAAAATGTTTTTACCCATCAGTCTTGATAGAGAACTCATACAAATTTTTTGTTATTTTAAAAAAATATATTTTTTAGTTTTCAATTGAACGTTTCCTTTTCAACATAAAAAACTTCCGAAAGGTAATCCTGTAATGGAAGATAGTTAATAGGGTTTATCTAATAGTCGCAGATTATTACACATTTGATTTTCATTTATGAATCTCTGGTCATAACTCCGAAAAACTAAATCAAACAAATTTTTGTTTCCGTACGGAGTACATTATTTTATCAGAAATTTCGGTTTGTTTTTTCTTCTGCAGTAACGCAGAAATTTTGTAATCAATTTGAATTCATAAAAATAGCAAAGTGGGCTTTGATATTAATTCATTTATTTAAATATCAACAACTTGACAGTTATCGAAAGTTGAGAAACTGTCTCATTGTTAATTCTTCATTAGTGCAAGCTATAAAGCAGATTCATTCAATATTCCTTTGGATAAAATGGTTGAATATACAAATTCAGAAATGGCAGACATGCACTTAATGTATGGAATGGCTGATGGTAACGCTCGTGCCACCAGACGAATGTATCTAGAAAGATTTCCACAACGTCATATTCCCAGCACACAAATGTTCATCAATATTCACTCCCGTCTTCGTGAAACGGGTACTTTCAAGAGGTCTGCTGTTCTCATAGGAAGACCCAGGAGAGTTAGAACAGTTCAGATAGAAGAAGCTGTACTTAATGAAATTGAGCAGCATCCAGACACCAGTACAAGACAAATTGCGGCACAGTTTAACGTAACCCATGTATTGGTATGGCAAATTTTAAAAGAGCAACAACTTTATCCCTATCACATACAGCGTGTTCAAGCTCTTCTGCCAAGGGATTTTCCAAATAGATTAACTTTTTGAACTTCGATTCGAAATAAATTGTTGGAAAATCTATGGTTTTTATCTCAAGTGTTATTCACCGATGAAGCATGCTTTTCCCGTAAAGCCATTATTAATTTTCACAACAATCATATGTGGGCTGATGAAAACCCACACGCCGTGATTGAAAACCATTTTCAAGAGACTTTTTCTGTGAATGTTTGGGTTGGAATTGTAGGGAATTTCCTTATCGGGCCACATTTTCTGCCTCATAGACTCAATGGTGACCATTATCGACATTTTCTTGAATTCATCTTACCTGGACTCCTAGAAGAGATCCCACTGAGGGAAAGAATTGGAATTTGGTTTATGCATGATGGTGCTCCAGTACACTTCAGATTGGTTGCACGCCAATATTTAGATGAGAATTATTCTGATCGCTGGATTAGGCGTGGTGGGCCACAACTTTGGCCACCAAGGTCACCCGATATGAATCAACTTGATTTTTTCCTCTGGGGGCACCTTAAATCATTAGTGTACCGAACTCCAGTTCAAAGTGAAGAAGACCTGAGGAATCGCATACAGGAGTCATGCGGAATTATAAGAAACACTCCTGGTATTTTTGAGCGTGTCCGCCAGTCTATGGTTAGGCGCATAAACGCATGCATTGAAGTTGGCGGTGGCCATTTCCAGCAGCTGCTCTGACATATCAATTTCAATAATGGTCCTTTTCTGAACTTAATTTTATTCCTAGGGAATTTATGTTACTTTGCTCTAGTATTTGATAATAAAGTTATTCACTATTGAAAATGTCCAAAATTATTTTGCTATAATTAACTTTGTGCAATACATATTCAACCTGAGTTGTGGTAAAAAATTTATGGGAGCTCCATAACATTACATTTTCTCTACACGAGCAGAAAATAGCTATTTGTGTAATGAGAACAAAATGACGTATTGCGTCACGCGCTAATCTTTGGAGAGTGGCAATGACACTTCGAGAAATGAATTATTTTATATCATGCGCACTATTAAATGGATTGTACTTGTCCAATTTGAACTAATTTGGATCGATTATTGTCGAAAATTTCGAAGTAAACTCCAAAAACTCCTAAAAAATGTATTTTGATCACCCTGTACTTCGAAAACCAAGCCGCTTGGGACATGTTTATATGAACTTTTCATCTTGAAACCTTTCAAAGAATCACCCTTCAAGTTTGTTAGACTATTTGCTTCTCAAATTTCTTTATGTTATGCGTTACTGGAAAATGTTTGCGTTAATATTTTCATTGTAACTCCTGAACCGTACAAGTAAATGAAAAACATCAAGAGAGCAAAAAGATGTTAAATGAAACAACATTCATTATTCCCTTCTCATAATATGTCAGTGGCGGCGGGAAAAAAATTCTGAAGGGTTGAACAAAGCTTGACTCTGAAAAAAGGAGGACCCTGTGAATTATTTGAGAAATGCATTATTTTGTATCGTGCGTACTATTGAATGGATTGTACTTGCCTAATTTGAACTGATTATTGTAGAAAATGTCGAAGTTAACTCTAAAAAATCTTGAAAAAAGTGTATTTTTATCACCCTGTATCTCGAAAACCAAGCCGTTTGGGACATATGTTTATATGAACATTTCGTCCTGAAAACCTTCAAAGAATCACCTCCCGAAGTTTGTCAACGTACTTAATTAACACCCTGTATAGAGCCATAGTTGAAATATATAAAATATAAAAATATAAATATGAACCTATAAAAAGGCAAAATTATAATTAGGAATCAAGACTTCCTGTGAAAAATATTCCTCCAAGTTATACAGGGATACAGGGGATTTAAAAAAAAAAGCCAAAATATATGTTATGATTAAAGAAGTATTATCAATTTGACCTGGCCACTCTACCTTGTATTGTGATTTATTGAGACTGGCTGGAATACATTTTTGTTTATATTATTCAGAGAAGATATTTCTAAGATGTATATACAAACATTACAAACTACAGTTTTTAATAAATCTCGACACTGGAGGTTCTAGATTCTGCCTTCCACATAATCTCAGAGCTTGTTTTTGTAAAACGTCACTCCTTTGGAATAACTTAATACTGCAGGGGCCCCTGAATGTTATTCCAGGTAGAATTAAAGTATGGCAAATATGCCTTTCTGACAGATGCAAATCCTGATTCTGTAGCGATGATTCTGATGAAATCCAGATGCTAGTTTTTTACACATAGCCATCACATGTTCGATGTTGTTGATGTTAAATAATAATAAAAATATGAATTCAACTTTGACACTCTGTATCTCAGAAAGGAATAACTTGCGGACATATGTTTATTGAAACTTTTCTTGTTATTTTGATGTCAGCAACATGCTCCTAAATTGTCTACACGTACTTAAGAAACACCCTGTATAGGTTTGAGATGCTGCAGTGGAAGATCGGGATATTGTTTTTTTATAATAAGAGGTAGAAGGTTCGATTCACACCAGTTTTTCATGACTCCAATATCCTGGATCATGTTAGGGTGAAGGATCGTTTCACACTTTTCTCGCTAAAAAATGTTATTTTAACTCTGATGCCTGACAAATCCATGTCATTCAGATAATGTTAGAAAAGGAGAGGTCAATGACTGATCCTTGTGGCAGACCATGTTCCATATGTGTAGTTTTCGAGACACTGTTTGTTCTAACTGCCTGTTGACAATCCGAAAACAAACTCTCCAACCACCGGAATTCACCCCTTGTGAAACAGAATTGATGCAGCTCCGCAGCAGTATTCCGGAATTCAGGAAATCGATCTCTTTAAAAAAATTACAAGACATTGCTGCAGTTGCTGTTCCTTCATTATTAGAGCAAATCCATAAACGAAGAGAGTACATCATTTGTGCTCTTACCTGTTTGAAATCCAAATTGCTTTCCTGTCAGTATTTTATTCTCTTTCAAGTGGTCAAGCACTCTGACTTCAATCTGTATCTCAATTATCTTGGCTAGCGTGGGTATAGGTGCAATAGGTCGGAATATATTCGGATCTAATGAATCTCCACCTTATAGATGTGAAAAACTTACGAATGTTTCAGGAAGATAGGAAATTTTCCACATTTGAATGAATTATTTATATGGGTTGCAAGTATAGTGATAATGATGTGTCTGGGAGATTTCGGAGATATTTGCTGCTACTTCATCAATTCCTGAAGCATTTTCCTTTTATATATTAGAAATAACTGTTTTCAACTCAAAAATATATAACTTTGATAGATTTCTTTGTCCAGTTTCAATATTTTTAGGTAGATACTCTTGTACTTTAAATGAAAATCGTTGAACCATTTTGTTTTTTTTAAAATTTTTTTATAACTTGCAATTATCTTTGATAGTAATATTAAGTTCTTTACAGAAAGCTGATGAGATTTCAAAGGATTTCTCATCCTATGAGTAATTGATTAAAATAATGGCGGATCAGATTCCTTGAATACATTTAAAATTAAAACAGTAATATGTTTTTCCCATAACTTTTTGAAATTTTAGGTATTTTTCAGGAAAAGTAAATTTTGACAGGTTAATTGAATTTTATCAAAGTCTACAAATTCATATACTTCATGTCCAAATATCGAAACTACGCTAATATTTTAAACATCGAAATATTTCCTCATAGTCTTCTAAAAAAGTAAGTATCATCAGGAGTTGCAAGTTTTCAGAAGATAATAACTTCTGTGTTTATCTAGCGAAATCACAATGAAAAATTTCAAATGTCTCCGAAAGTACCTTGATTTGAATATAAGAGCGAAACAATATGATAAACAGTATTTGACAGATGTCTTGCTAATATCGTCATTGCATAGATTCTGAATTTATCTTATCCAGCTTTTATACAAAAAATAGTGAAACGTTTCCAAACCGATGTTAACAAATGGGCAGGAGACTCACTCGACAGATATGTCGCTAGTTAACATTTTCGAATAATTATCTTATATATTAATACAGCATACATTACTGCTAATGAGAATTTCTGTAATTTATGTCGAACTATAAAATTCTGTTTCCGCGGGATAAAAAAATATCTGCCAAGGTTTTAATAATTGGTCCATAACTGTTAGTTATTACAATGTACTCAACCCAAGTAAATGAGCCAAGATATATTTTAATTTATCTCTATCTTCACAAATATAACAGATTTTATCATATAATTGTACTTTATTATTCGATTTATTCGCTTCTCTGAAATAACTCAGCTCTATATGTCACTTGTCAAGGTTCACCATTTCAATTTGCGATCTTCGACTGTTTTGAATACTTGCCGAGCTGTAATAATTATAGCTGGTTGACATTTTTTAGTGCTACCTGTGATTGATCGTGTTACGGTAATTGCAGTAAATGATGGCTATTAATGATTTCCACCGGAGATGGGACATTTTGACGGAATAAGTATGTGGTGTGAGTGATGGTCAATTTGGAAGAAAAATGGATCTAGTTATCAGTGATATATTTATTGGTTCAGTTCCTGTTTTTTTTTGCTCCAAGATATTCCGATAGGTCTCCGAAGAGTATGTATATAGTAATCAAAGGAGTGAAAAACAGATTAGTAGTTATTTCATGGATTATTTCACTTACGCTAAAATAGCGTGTTATGATTGGTTGAAATTTTTGTGTTGATAAATGAAAACATCATGTTTTCGATTTTGTAGTTCGGCTCTTGATTGGCTACTGGATATGTATATGATGTGTTTTCGATTCCTGATTGGTTATTATCAAGACACAAACTTACCACTAGCAAGCGCTATAATGACACAACACCAAACTTTGACCAAAACTAAATAAGCACTCACTATTAATTCATATCAACTTCACAATTTTCGACAAATTTTGCATACTCGTTGATTAATCAAATCACTAAATCAAAATGTTATCAAAACATAACCTCGAGCGAGAAGCAGTAGACTAGACATGCAATGACGAAACTACGAATGACGCGCTCTGTCATTGGTAACTGAAATAGAGGGATGTTTGAAATATCAAGTAAATGTTTTGTTAGTTGCATAATTTCAAAACAAAATGCGGGATTAATGTTCATAGTTAAATTGAATAGTAAATAAATAAAAATGGTTTCGATTTTATTCATGAAATAATCTTAACAAATACAACTCGTGTTATCGGCGATTATCGTTAATTCCTTCTCGGTTTCGAATCAAATTATGTTGCTTTAGGCAACCACACTCGCGCAAGCGCTCGTGTGGTTGCCAAGCAACATAATTTGAGTCTCAAATTCAAAGGAATTGCTATTTCGATAATCACCGATACACTTGTGGTATTACCTACGAAAATTTCACGCAAATCAGAAACAAGGTTTTTTTTTCGTTGTCATGGAATTCCAAAAAACATTTGGTAATTTTCTTCCTCCAGTGTGCCCTGGATATTTGAAAATCTTTTGAGAGTTCCTTTAATTTCAATGATGAATATATCCATGAAAAATATATATCACTCAAATGTGTACCTATGCTTGAGTACTTGAGTACATAAGTTTGATAGTTGAAACAATTTCATACAACTTATCTTTTCGTGAAAACTTGGTTGAACCTACCAGTCGTTTTCTTTATAGTACGCTGCATGATTTCTCATTTTTGTTCTTCTCCGCATTGCATTTTATAATCAAATGGGCATGATGAGTATTTTAGACCGACAGTTCACAACGTATTTTATGTATTTGTTCACACTCAGCAGCCGAGCTACCGCCTGGCTGACCTAGCTTTCTTAGTTGTTCTTTATTTTTTTTATTTATTTTTTTTAAATCCGCGGACACACGCACAGCCTAAACGGAGGGTCTTATCGAAAAAAGTGAGGAATACAAATCTTTCTAGAATCATCCAAGGGTGTGCCAAGAGCTATTTAAAAAAATCAAAAAAAAAAATTTCCTCTCCTCCCTCAATCCAATTTTATTTTGCCCATCTCACCCCCTCTTCCGAAAAAAAGTAAAAGATACCGAAAAGAAGTCAAAACGATCCTCTGCAGTACCATATTTTTTGTTATTTTTTTTAATTTTAATTTTCCAAATTTTTTGAATTTTTTTCATTTTCGAAAATCCGCGGAGACGCGCACAGCCTAAACGGGGGGGTCGCATCAAAAAAATTTGTTCATTTTAATTTTCCTAGAATAAGCTCCCATGGTCCCTAGGGCTATTTAAAAAAATCTAAAAAAATTATTTCACCCCCTCAAATCCAAAATTTTTAAAAATCGGAACGCCCTCTCTCTAACTGCCTAAAAGGTTTCCCAATAGGTCTTCAGGTGTCGGAGATACAGAATTCACCCCTCCTTTTTTCCCCCTACCCCTCCGAAATTTTCGTCATATATCTTAGAATTTTGAGTTCTACAAAACGTATATTTTGGAATTTTTGATGTGACGAAGGAATATACCCATCTCACGTTACCAGCAGCCTTGTTCACACTCAGAACCCCAAATTTCACCTTCCACTACATGGATAAGGATAATAATGATAGATATTTGGATGTCGGGGCGTGGCACAGTGGTTAGAGCGTCCGACTCTGAGTCGAAAGGTCCAGAGTTCGAGCCCCAGTTGCGGCTGGGATTTTTTAATTTAATTTAACCGATTGAATTATTAAAATCGCGTGGCTCGACTAGGGTGAGTCCTGCACGATTCAGTGTTGCGTTCCAGTTAATAGTGCTGCTCCTAAGGTGGCGTATGGAGTTAGTAACAAGGCCTACCAGAACACCGATGCCAGATAAAAAAAAATAGGTATGCATGGATTAGCGCAGTGGTTGAGCGCCCGCCAGGTTCCAGGTTTGGTTCCCAGCCGGGCGGGCTTTTTTCATTTTCAGATGTGAAAGTCTGAATGATTGAAACTCTTGTCGGCTGGGAATAATCCTCCACATTTCACTGTTGCATTAATAATAAACAGTGGTGCTCCTAAGGTGGCGTATGGAGTTAGTAACAAGGCCTATCCAGAACACATGGCTAATGACCATAGCAGTTGATGCCAAAACACTACGGAAAAAAATAATACGTCTTTACTATTTTCCACATATATTACATATGAATTAATAAATCAATGACATTCCTAAAGAAATTGGAAATTCATGTTTTCTAATGAAGCAATCACTTACTTCATAAGGAAAATCTTCTTCCATTTACAGCTATTTGCACCGGTTTTCCTCAATAACAAACTAAGCTAAGTGGAGGATCAACTTACGGTACACCTTAAGGTGAAGATGGTTGCACCGTTGACTCCTGGCCTGAACCTTTGCTGAATATTAGACCTGTTTGGCAACAGCGCAAAAATGATCACGTAACCAACGACGAGACGGTAAACAAAGTTTTCAGTTCTGTCTAATTTGACAGGCTGGCGAGAGGATGGCATGTGATTTGGAAAAATTTTCTCTGCCGGAAAACTAGCCACAATATCGCACAGAGAGCTGCGTGCACATTAGATAAAATAAGTAGTTAATAGTTCATTACCCACCCTAATCTGACCTTCCTTAAGTACAAAATAGTATCCATCCAAAATGTTTACGATATGAAGATGTTGTTAACAATTTTGGATGAATAAAAAAATTGAAAAGACTTGCCATTCCATTCCTCGAGTACAAAGCAACAGATTAATTTTGAGTTCGTAAGTAATATAACTTAACAATAATATACCAATAGACATTTTGTATTAGGATATAAGTACAGTGATGAATCTGAAAATTATTCTTATACTTTCACATCATCGGGATATTCAATTTCAGCATCAATCGGGTTTAGTATATAGAGAGCTGTAGGTTTGGTCGCACTAAATCGCGGAAAAAATGTTAGTTCGTCAAACATGCAGATGATGTACCCTCACGTACACTCGTCTAGGCACATCATAAAAATTTTATTCAAATTCTTGGTCGTCATCATCTAATATTGTACGTGACATTTTGTTTCAAACCTGATACCTTCAGATACCCACAAAAATACAATCTCATCAGCAAACTCCAGGAAAAAGTGCTCGAAAAACTTTAAACATCAAGGAAATAGGAAAATATTTCGTGTAAAAAAGCGAGGTTAGGTCGTTAAGTGGAACCTAAGTTCGAAAAATGTGAGGCTTATCTTGACTAAGGCTTATGTTGTCCTTAAATAGCGGTGCAAACCAAAATCGTAATGTAAGGTAAACTTAAGTCATAAGGTAACCTTAAGTTGAACCGGTGCAAATAGCTGTTATCCCTAAAACGTGTGTCTTACATCAGTTTGTTCATAAATATTATATAATTTATGTGAAATACATTCATGGTTATAATTAATTGATAATTCAAATATAAACACATATGATTCTATTAAGTTTCAAGAGGGTACAGGATAGCATAAAATTGACATTTGTTTTATGAGTAAGATATTTTTATACGTTGACTTAAAACTAGCAACACTAAAGATTTTGCAAAGTTACAAGAACAGAGTTACGCATCTTATAAATTTGGTATTTCAAAGAACGTCTGTATATTCAGTTTTGAATACTCGTGGTGACAACGAAACTTTGAATCTCCAATTCAAGTTGTGTACATCCATTCTGGAAGTAATTTTCCTCCAGAGGTATATATTTTTTTTAGGATAATTCGTGATATAAGAATTTGCATGATGATCTCTTCCATGTTCCATTTTCAGCCAGCCGATTTTAGCCAAATTGTGTGATATTCTTTGGAATTTTTTGATGCCATATATCAATCTTAAGCAGGAATTCTGTACTTTCTGGATTTTATTTATGATACGATATGATCTCGCCGAATCAAAATTGTGGACCAAAGGGTGGGGTCCACGTGGGTGAAGTTGTATAAAAAAAACCTGGGGTCACAAATCATTACTTACCGTTCATCGCAAGTTACTGTAACTGAAAAAAAATGTGCTGGCGGCATTGCCGAACATACAGGGTGGATGCGGAGCGCAGTGGCGTTGTTTATTGTTGTGAAAAAATATTTTATAAAAAATGTCGTTTGGTAATTCGACTAATTATTCACTAAATATCAAGATAATATAATCGCCGAACAGTTTGGTTGGATCAGGAGTCAACCACCCCCGTGTACGTTCGTCTTAAGTGCATAGGGTATGTGTATATCATGTACATCCGCCTTTGAGATGTTTAGAGCAATTCGATGCAATGCGAAATATTAAGAAATAACTATTGTCTTACAATTTGAATGGATCTATCTAAAGGGTGTAAAGTACAGATGCAAACCACATCTCCTAACATCACTCCAATTGATAGTCATATTACTGAAATTACCAACGAACTACAAAACATATTTTGCTGACATCAACAAAGCCATTGAATCTGTCTCAATTCCCCCGATCGCTTTCAAGAAATGTGCCCTCAAAATAGCATCAGTTCCTTGCAAGTTATTCAACCTCTCTTGAGATTTAGGGAATTTTCCGTACAATTGGACAATTGAGAAGTGTACAATCAGTTCCCTAAGAAAGTAACGAGACCCTACCTAGTACCTACTAACACTGCCATCTGTTTTCTCGAAGGTCAGGGAAAATGCCATCAAAATCGATGGGATGAAATATCGACACTATTGTTTCCCTGATACGAAATCAACAGTTAACCTTCTTGTTTATATCTCATATACATGAGATCAATGTTATACGGTGGAATTCTGGCAGTAGCATTAGATATTTCCAAATCTTTTATGAGGCATGGATCCAGCCTAACCTGGTAACTGATACCATGTATGAAGTTCAGCCCCTAAACACAAACTGCGAGAGGTTTGGATTATGTCCTCTTGTCTCACTCCACACCATAGAAGAGTAGTTGTATCTGTCTCCTTTTTTAGATATTTTAATTTCTGGAAATATCGTCTTTGTCGTTACTTTGGAAATATCTTTCCCATTGCTCGTTTTTCCAACTGACGTCAAAGCATTCGAAATCACTTCCTGGGAAGGTGTTTTCTATGGCACACAGCATGAAGAAATTCAAGAACAACTTCAATTACTCCCCTCTCTTCCTCTGCCCTCAAGATATTCTCTGAATTTTACAGGATTTTTTTTTCGGTGTAATCAGAATATAAAACAAATTTCAGAATCACTTTCCCCATGTAGTTTTTATTGCTACTGATATCTATTTTCGGACTTATGTATTGAAGTTTTATCCAACGAAGTCGATCCATATAATTTTTTTCACTACCCAGTTCTATTAATTTTTTGTTGCAATGCAAATTAGAATGAATCATAACAGTTTTTGCGATTACGAGTCTTCAAAATCAGGTACATGATTCACCATTCGAAATTGTCCTTGACTGAAATCCTATGAGGATAAGTAGACTAAATGGTATCAAGCTTATGACTTCAGCTCATGAAAGCTATTCCTCCTGAGTTCATTCCAGCAATGACTACAGTTGGTTCAAAAAGGCATACAAGCAAATTCATTATTACAGCAACTTCATTCATCCCAACAGTTTTGATGATTACATCTGCCGAAGTGTGTGCTGACAGTTTCTGTGTCAATGTTTTTTTTACTTGAAAACAGTATATTTCCACTTCCGACTGAGCCACATATTGTCTCCAAATATCCTCACAGCCTTTCCAACCATATGATACTTCAACTTCACCCAATCTCAAGCTGAAGCAATCCTCTAAAGAGACATCAGTGTTGCCAAAATCTGAAAATGAAACGTTTCTCTTTTGGTGATAAAATTATTCAATAGAAATTTCTAGTGGTGCTTTACTCAGGAGCTTTTATATGTGAATATTGAAATTACCATCAAGATTCATGACTATTGTTTTCCTTTCTTTCTCTGATTCGTTATTCTTTATTCTGTTTACTTCATACATGTTTGAGCGGACTATTGGACGTTGTTCAAGGATGAAAATAGAAATAACTCCTTGAATTTGCATGGTAGTTCTGCCTGATTGAATGTTAAACATAGTAATTCTTGAACACATTGTATCCCATTGAAAGGTTCGGTTTTATAGTTTTACTTTAAAATTTACACAAGTTCGTTCACAGTTCTTCTCTTTTCTTCTAATAACTGAATGAAAGGTAGCAATGTTTGAGGGTACCACGGGGCATTTTCAAAGAATGGAAAAAGATAACGTTTCCTGAATGTTCATAGTTGTGTTGCCTGATGCCTGATTTTAATTTTGAAACAAATACTCATTGCATGATATCCAATTTTCCATTTCAGTGAATCTTACAAATACCTGCAAAAATGTCCATTATAACAAAAATTAACGTATATGATAGTTAATCCTATGTTTTGTTTCAGGTAACTGGTTAAATTCATGAGGCAATGGAATGACCTTAACTGTGAGTGACCCTTAATCTGATTATGTATTTAATGTTTTGAAAATACACTGAAAAAATTCATATTGTAAAATTATAGTATGTAATGATTGGTATTTTTGTCAAGGACTAAAGTGACAAAGTTTCAATGAGGCTTGTTTGTGGATGTAGACTTGACGATGTGGAAATAATTGATTTTCGTATTTTAGGGAATGAGGGTATATTACTATTCACATTGTAAAATCACATTTAATGTACTTTTGTAATTGTTGAATCACCATTATACATACTCAGGTATTTGAAACCAGCTTTCATTTATAAAATCTCAAATTACAATTTACAAATTCATAATTCTAAATCGCAAGCCACCATAATAAGACTATTTCATTTTAGCTCAATGATTCAAACAGCTATTTATATTCTTTCAATAAAACATCAGTGTTATATTTCAAATAATTTGGAAATTGACTGATTACATTGAAGGGAGAAGTTTAAATCTTAGAACATAAACTTATTCTTTCAATTTCAGGTTTCGTTTTTCCTGAACTTGGGGATTTTGCATATACAGTGACCGCCAAAAAGTATGTACCATTTGGGAAAAAATTTTATTATTGGAGTATTGGAAAAAATATTCTGGGGAAAAGTTTGTGCATGTCCGATAACCTAAAAATCGATTTTGACACATGTCACGTGATCGCTAGAATGGCGGCAAAATGAAAAAAATTGCAATGCAAAGGCAAAAAAAACGGGTAAGATGGCAAGATATCGAAAAAAGTTATTTGAAAAAGTCACTTAGAATTCAATTTTATACACATATACGAAGTTTCAAGAGATAATTCAAAAAAATTGAAAATAGCAATTTTTTAAAAATATTTTCCCATCTAAGTATTTAAAAATACTATTTTTTTTTCTTATGAATAGCTTGACTATACTGAAACATTTGCATTTTAATGATAATGACAAAACTTTCTCATTTTCTCCACACCAGAGGGCACTAAATTAAAAAAATTGATTTTTGCCAGAACCCTCGCTGTTACATTGGTTCTTATCTAACAGTTATATCAGAATTCCAAGACTATTGTGTTGATATGGCAATCTAGAAACACCATGTTTCCTGATTTTAATCAAGTTTCAATAATAATGCTGAATGAGCGTTTTACTTTGCACATAAACTTTAAGAATCTTTAATTTGACGCACTATTTTCAAGTTTATGTGCGAAGTGAAACGCTCATGCACGATTATCATCGGAACTTGATTATAATCTGGAAATTACCATGTTTTTGAAGTGTCATGTCATCACAATGGTCGTGGAATTCGGATATAACTGTTAGATACGAACCGATGTAACAGCAAGGGTTCTGACAAATTCCCATTTTTTCAATTTAGTGCCCTCTGGTGTGGAAAAAATGAGAAGGTTTTGTCATTATCTTTAAAATGCAAATGTTTCAGTATAGTCAAGCTATTCATAAGAAAAAAAAATAATATTTTTAAATAGATGGGAAAATATTTTTAAAAAATTGCTATTTTCAATTTTTTTGAATTATCTCTTGAAACTTCGTTTATGTGTATAAAATTGAATTCTAAGTGACTTTTTCAAATAACTTTTTTTGATATCTTCCCCTTTTTTTGCCTTTGCATTGCAATTTTTTTCATTTTGCCGCCATTCTAGCGATCACGTGACATGTGTCAAAATCGATTTTTAGGTTATCGGACATGCACAAACTTCTCCCCAGAATATTTTTTCCAATACTCCAATAATAAAAATTTTTCCCATATGGTACATACATTTTGGCGGTCACTGTATATGCTGGATCAAGTTCTCATTAGACTTTCTCCTGGTTTATCAATTCCCAGGTTTTGATCAACAGAATTATTGAATTCAGTGAAAAACAATTTGAAAATTTCCTAAAACTTTTGTGGTTGTAGTGCCTCTTCGGTTTTTGGTCTACCTTTTTATTGCTATAAGGATTGGGAAGGTTCTCATTAGATCTATCCCATGATCTTGAGCTTAAAATTGGTTTCACAAATGCCCAAGAGACTGTGTCTTCTAATCTTTTGGTTCTGTGCACATTGGGTTGAAGTTCTCATTAGACTTCTTTCCCAGTTTGTCATATTTCCTTGGGTTTTTGATTAACAGAACTACAAAGTCCTTGCTTGAATTGTCATTTACCAACTTTTCAATCACAGATCATTATTTCTATAGTTCATGTTCCATGTCAAAAATTCATTGTAATTGTCAACTTGTGATACAATGTAAAAAAATTTTCATTTGGTTAGACGTTAGATTTCAGTTTCAGGAGACATTTTTTGCTAGAAACTCTTTATCCTGGAATAATTAGTTTTTTGAAATGTTAATCATATGATGTCCTGAAATTTTAATCATTTTGGACACATGATATTTTTATGGTTTGGCTACGGACATGTTTCAAGTCAGGTAACACTATTCGCAGCCATCTCACAAAGACCAGACCACGTAACGCTGACATTGACTCCAAAAACTGCATCTACCGCATCCCTTGTGAATGCGGCGAAGCTTATCTTGGAGAAACTAAGAGACCACTTAGCGTTAGACTCGCTGAACACAAGAGAAACACTCAACGAGGAGAAACATCAAAGTCAGGAATAGCGGATCATGTCTGGATGATCCAACACAACATAAAATGGACTGAAGCCGAAGTCATCCATAAAGAAGAGGGCTGGTATAGAAGGAAGTTTAAAGAGAGTGCATATATTATGAACAACAAAGTCTTTAGTCAAGCTAGCATAGAAATCCGTAATGTGTGGAAACCCTTAATTAGTGGCATGGATCAATTGAAATTGCGATAAGAATGAACAATGCTGTACCGGAGGGACCTGGCACTGTAATTAACAAGCTTACCTGAATACCGCCAAATTACCCCCAGGCTAATGACACAAAATTATCCACAGCACAAACAAGAAGTATCCTTGAGATTGACGCATTATACACTTGATAACGACTGTAGACTTTAACAGTTGAAACGTCGTGATTAAAATTGCAGAGAATTGAATTTTTCTTTGTTTTTTTAGACAATGAAAGTCCAGAATAACCTTACTCAAAGTGAAACATTGTCAACCACTTTCAATCAGATAACTTACTGTTTGAAAGAGGTTGACAATGTATTAGTGTTAGAAGAATTCTTGTGAACTTCCATTGTCTAGAAATAATGAAAATGAATTCTTTGCATGTGTTTGAGTGACGACGTTTCAACAGTTAATGTTAAACGAGACCACTCAACAAGAATAGTGACTCTAAAAACTGCATTTACCGTGTTACGTGAGAATGCGGGATAGATTATGTTGGAGAAATAAAGAGGCTACTAAATGTGAGAATCGGTGAACATAAGAGAAATAAATACTCAGCGAGGAGAAACAGCGAAGTCGGGAATAACAGATCACGTATGGACCAATCAACACAGCATCGCATGGTCGGAAGCCGAAGTTATTCACAAAGAACAACATTGGTATAAGAGAAAGTTTATATTCAGAATAATGACGTGTTCAGTCAGCCGAGCATAAAGATACGGGACGTGGAAGCCACTTATCACTCAGCCAGATCGATTGAGAAATCAATGAAAACTCTGTGTCAAGATCGGTCATCAATAATAAGACTCACCAAAAAAGGTCGTTGTATCACATTAATTAACATTGTTGACCACGAAGATCATAATTACCTTTATGCACTAGCGGGCGGTAAAGTACACTTTACCGCCCGGTTCGCCGGGTGTAAAATGGCACTTTACCGCCCGTGGGCGCATTATGGCCCGGTGGGCCGTAAAGTAGACAAAATTCTCAAATTGTCTATACTCACACATCATTTCATGCAATTCCTAACACGAATTAGAATCATTTCAGTTCAATAGAGCAATACTCTTTCTAACATTTGTTCATAATCGTTGGCAATTTTTTCGGTGATGATCTATTTATTTGAAATAGATTCTCCAATATAGCACTCAGCTACTATAGTTTCACATTCCTCATATTATGTTACCCTTAATTATTTTATGCATAACGTATGAAACGTGTAGACCATTAGAATTCAAGTCAGTATTTGTGATTCGCGCTATAAAACCGATAGTGCATAAAATTTTTTATGTATCAAGTGCGTAAAATGCGTTTAAGGCCTTCGGCGTGTGATGGCCCTCGGCTACCGCCATCATCCACACCGCAGGCCATAAACGCCTACTGTACGCCCTTCATACATAAATAACTATTATAGCAGGTAATCATTTGCATGCTATATAATAAGTATCCGAGATATCTTGTCGCATCCACACACTTGATATCGACAGTAGATGTTAACTTTCGAAACGTTGTGACTCAAACACATGCAAATAATTTATTTTCTTTGTTTCTAGACAGGACAAGTCCAGAAGAATTCTACAAACATAGTTCTCATGGAAGGGTTATATTGAAATATAATATCTTATATGTGTATTCGGAAGTTGATGACAATTTTCTTTGACGATGAACTATGGTAACAAAGCTCTAGATGGATCAGAACATTTGCTTATTCTAGAAGACACTGGGATTTCATGAACGGTTCACCTCTTGAAGTGGATAACGAAACCATACGTATTCTATCCTTGTTTTCTCAAACTATCAAGACTAGAGAATAATCCGGTGGAACTCATATCTCAAAAATCAATTACAATTTTCTAGGAGACCGCACTTCAATTCCAGTATTTTTCTTTTTACCCCAATTTCCCCTGCAAACGAGAATTTGATCTAATAGCCGATTGAAATTTATAATTAGCCAATCTTTTCGATCTTTGGGTACCGAACGGAGCACGTTATTGATTTTTTTCGAACACGTGAGAGTGAAACAACCGTTAATATTATAAAATGAAAAATATTCAATTCTTGGTTATTAGATCTTGCCATCTGATTAATTACGAATAATAATATACAATTTTAATAGGAAAATCCTTTATATTTATGTACAATCGGAGATCGTGTAAAACAGTAATTACGTACCGTTTAAATTGTGGATATGTTTAATTTATAATGCAGAGGTATGGGAGTTATGTCCACAATATTTATTGTAACCTCGATAGTGTATTTATTTTATTGATTTCGTTTTTTTTTTTGAAAATGCGGTGATCATGAAAAATACCAGAACGTATTCGTCATATTATATCCTATAACTACTGCAAGAGTTTCTATTTGTGAACAAATATTCCAATTCCATACTACAAATATCGTTTTATAACCACAAAGGTGAAACATGAAAACATTTCCACGGAATTTATTATTCTCGTGACATGTTTCGCTACACTGTAGCTTTGAAGCGATTTTGGTATTCTAACATTTTTTTTGGAACAATTTAAATACATTTCTTCAATTACTAGGTTTCCACAACATATCAATTAAAAACAGTTTACCTGGGAATTCATTACTAACTTTCCTAATTATTATCTAAATCAATAAGAAATAAAAGAATGCCTGGACGTAGTAATTGCTAAGAGAATAAGTTCAACAAATGGAAATTATCAAGGTCTAATTGGTCGTTGAGTGAACAATAGGCAATGGTATTTTCAAATCGGTGTTTCGCCTCTTCCTTGTTCATACTTTTCTATAGTTACAACAATCACTTTAATTATAGAAACGTCAGTTTGACGGTTCAACTCTTCAACTGTCATTTATGACACATGATGAACCGTTCCTGCAATACGCATGTCAGAGCAAAACGTCAAATCATTTTGGGATGAAAAATTTCCGCGATTCTGATTTTAAATGAATGTGGTTGTGAATAAAACGTTGTATTGCACGCGTGTTTTAGATACATTTTATTTGCTTAAGAAATTTAAACGCTCGAGCTTCGCTCTCGCGTTTAAACATTCTTCCGCAAATAAAATGATATCTAAAACACTTATACAATAAATAAAGACGAAATCATACCCTTGCGAATTCCGCAATTTTTCCGCGAATAAAATGGCTGCCAGATTTGCCGCAATAAAGTTCAAATATTTTAACTTTTTGCGAATTCGCGCAAACCACGGAACCGTGTGTTCATCGACATAAAAGGTTATGTTGATGTGTGTGTACTGTGTACCTAACGTCCTAACCTGAAAATTGACTTTTTATTTGTGTTTTTGACTGTATTATATAATGGAAGATCTTTTGAAATTATATGAAATTCACAGACTATACCGGCTTTGGTCTTTACGAACCTCAAAACGAAATAGAAGAACTTGTAGTGTTCGTCAAATATTTCGGCAAAGGATAGCTCAGGGAGATTACTATAATCTCGTTAAGGAGATGCGGATCTATGATCCCAATAAATATTTCAGTTATTTTCGGGTGACCTGTGCTCAGTTCGACGAACTATTGTCCATAGTGGGGCCAAAATTGAAGAGGGTGTATTTAGGTACAGAACCCTTACCTCCTGCAGAAAGGTTAGCTGTAACTTTGAGGTGAGTTATACAATATTTGTATTTTTTGTACCCTATTATTTCATCTTAGATTTTAAAATCACATGCGTTTTTGATTCTTGAAAGGTCTCATAAGTTGCAAATTGCATCTGAATAGATATCTACGGCAACTGCATTGTCTTTCTTATTTGTTGAAGGTACTTAGCTTCCGGAGACAGCATGACATCAATGTCATTTGCGTTTCGAATTGGAAAATCCTCAGTATCCCAAATTATATTTGAAACATGTAAGACACTGTGGGAAACGTTGAGTGAGCAATACCTTTTACAGCCAACTGAAGAGGCATGGTTATCCATTGCAGAGGATTTCAATAACATATGGCAACTCCCACATTGTATTGGAGCAGTAGATGGAAAACACTGAACAATACAGGTGCACCTTTTTTTAATATTTTGTGTATAGTCCATAATAAAAATTAAAGAATAGGTGTCTCATAATAATAATTTTTATAGAACAGAATCATTATTTAATTTCAGGCTCCCCCTAACTCAGGTTCAGAGTTCTTCAATTACAAGAAAACATTCAGTCTAGTTATTCTTGCTACCTGTGATGCTAAGTATAAATTCACTATGGTTGATGTTGGTGCTAAAGGGAAGCAGAGTGATGGAGGAATTTTACAACATTCTGAAATAGGGAAGAGATTATATAGAGACTCGTTAAATATACCTCCACCTGCTGCTTTATGTGGCACTGAAGAAAAATTTCCCTATTTCTTTGTTGGAGATGAGGCATTTCCTTTAAGAGAAAACTTGATGAGGCCGTATCCTGGCACATTTTTAAGCTCCATAAAGAAAGTTTTCAACTATAGGTAAGTATTTGTTGTAATGAAGAAAACCATACCTAACAAATTCACAGATCTGTTTCTATTGAGTTTTTTTTTTAATGTTCTAGGCTCAGCCGTGCAAGGCGAACAATTGAAAATAGCTTTGGCATCTTATCATCTCGATGGAGAATACATCGAAGACCTCTGATTTCTTCTATTCTTACTGCAGAGGCTATTTTCCTAGCCACAATTTGTCTCCACAATTTTTTGATGGCAAAAAATGAAATTGAACCTGGCCCTTACTGTCCTTCCAATTATGTGGATTATGAAGAGAAGGGCATTCACAAACCGGGATTATGGAGGAGAAAAAATGAAAATGTTGTATTGGACGAACAGCTTCTAATGTGTATAAAAGAAATGCTGGAACCATAAGAGACAATTTGGCAGTATATTTTGTTACTGAAGGAAGAGTAGAATTCCAGTTTATGAAAGCATTTGGGATGTAATTGATCTTTAAACATTTTTCAGCATTTAGTTTTATATGAATAAAGTCGATTTGTTATTATTATGTGTCTATACTTTACTAAAATGTGGTGTTATCTCCACTGACAAGGGAGATATTGCCCCACTTATTTTATCCATAAGCTCAATGAGTAGGAGTGAGAAACTTTTTCTGGCGGGTCCATTCAGCTCTCTCTCCCACTCATTGAGCTTACGGATAAAATAAATGGCGAAATCTTCGTAGTCATTAGAGCCTGGTATCATTGGATTCCTCATGATCATCCCTAATCGATCATGTAATAATATACAGGGTGTCTCATTTGGAAATCGAAAGTTGATATCATTTCCGGAAAATCCGGAACATGAATTTGTTTTACAAATATGTCAAAAAATGCCGTCCAGTGAGCAAATTCAATGTTCCAAATTTCAGAAATATAGCCAGAGAAACAAATTATGAGATACCTATTAAAAAATTAGCTTTCTTGTCAACAAAACTACAATAAAAAACGGTGTTTTTTATATAAATTATTCAAAAATAACATATATAACTCTGAACATAGAATAAATAAAGCATGAACTTAAATACATTTATATCACCGGTACTATAAAAAAATGGAAAGGAACTTGAATGTACTGAAACTATTTACTTTTATTTATGGAAGGATAGGCAGTTCTATAGGTTAGGGTCATCAATTCTAACTCTAACTGAGCTCTCTTTTCCTCATTCAGTACATCAAGGATTTGTGAAATCTTTATGCATATCGGGTTTATTACATATTCCTTATTTTGATAGGATTTCAATGGCCTAACATTTTGTATTGCTTCTATAAAAGCATCTTCCACTGGATTTGATTTGCTAGATTTCTTTTGTGTAGAGGAGGTGGCCACATTATCGTTCTCTTTATCTTCATTTTCTCCTTCAGACAAGTTAGTTGTCGTTTTTCTGAAAATATACAAATTTTGTAACTATAATGAGGAAAAAAATTTGAATTTATATTATAAATGCGTCGATTTGGTATCAATACATCAAGCATAACAGAAAGAAGCATAACAAATGTGCAATTATCATTTCAGGTAGGTTGTACAGTACAGAGTTCAGTGGGAGGAAAGCTATGGTTGAATTTGAATTGGAAATCATGTCGTACCTAGGTGCCACTGTATCTGATAAAAATTGCAGCAAATCGTAATGTATCCAAATTTTCTTCTTCTTCTTTGGAGCCGCAGAACCACTTGGAATATATTCATCCACCTCTACTTTTTTCTTCATGAAAGTGTCTCTCAGGTTTTTCCATTTCTTCTGAAGGAACTCAATGCTATATTGCCCTTGAAGTGATTCATATATTTCCAACCAAAGCTTTTCCCTAGTCACTTTATTCCTTTGCGTTATAGGAATTCTAGTGTCCCACAAAGGCCTTCTATCCTCCACCAAAGCAATCAACAGTTCTTCCAGCGTATCTCCTGAAATATCCCTCTCTTCAAGAACTTCCCTTGAAGTCTCCTGCATTTCCTCAGCGACAGAGGTATCTTCTAGTGTTACATGGTCACAAACGTTATCAAGTGTAACGTAGCCACAAAGTTCGCAGTAAATAAACTGAAAAATCAAATAACATTTGTACCTAAATAGAGTGAAGAAAGTATGTCAGTACCTACTAAGCTACTGGTGTTTTGAAGCTTTCAACTCAACAGTATGGGTAGGTACCCTGTTACTCAAATTTTTCAATAGGTAAGTATTCACCAATTCAATATAATAAATAAAATAATTACCTGCTCTTCTTCCGAATCCATGTTTGATTTGCTAAAACTATTAGAATAAGAACTGCGTGGAAATATAGCAATATTTTAATATCTCAGTAAAAGTAAAAAACAAACAACATCTAACGTCTAACCCTGCTTTTCGAAGATTTGGGAATATTTTAATTTCTAGTCTAATCCTAATCAAAAAAGAAAAAAAATCTGATACATAACGAAAAATGACATGTGACATGTTATTATTATTCATGAGGTTAACCGCACTTTTTTTGCCGCATGAGTATGAACGTTCATGCGGCGATTTTTTTGCGATTTGCGAATCGCAGAAAAATTGCGAATATTCGCGAGGGTATGAACGATCCTTAACTATTATCTGATTGGGCTCGGGATAATACGTCACAAAGAGCGTCAATATTAGTAGATTTGAAATTTGCTGATTCTCAGAAACGAATGGGAATGGCTGTAATTTAAATTTGACTACAAAAATATTGCGTGGGTTCATTTATACATGTATAATGCTGATAACGCAACAACAATCTCGACATTGTAGAGCTGGATGAGGCTTTCAGCGCTATACAACAACCAGACTGATGGATTGAAGTGAGCCGACCGGCCATCTCTGGATTACGGAGCGCACGTTCAACACACTAGGATATGAACCTCGTTTTGGATGTAATAGAAATCCACGAGAGGGCAAGTTTTGAAATCCGTAGCTAGATAAACAATTCACGAAAGGTTATCGACAAAATTCCTGAACATTTCATATCGCAAAATCAGAAAAATTTGAACTTTTTTCTTCACCAACCTGCTAAAAGAGTGTTAGGACTATGGTGGAATCCTGAGATAGACTGTTTCAACTTTTTCACCCAATCATCAGAAAATTGATTCAAATTTAGTGAGAAGAACGAAAATACCGACAAAAAGGGTTAGAGTCGTCACGTCTGTCTTTGACCCTCGAGGCTTCTTGTCTGCACTGATTGTGAAATTCAAAATTTTTGTGCAACATTCATGGAAACATGGAATCGAATGGGATGATTAAATATTTGAAATTATAAACACGATATGGACACAACTATTAGAAGAACTGAAAAAAATGGACAAAATACACATACCAAGATGTTATGGTTCATAACTTTATGAGAGCAGAATAGTAGAACTTCTTGGTTTCTGCGACTGTAGCGAACGAGCATTCTCAGCAGTTGTCTACTTTAGATTCACTTTTCAAGATATATTTCAAATATCCTTTGTTAATGCAAAAACACGAGTGACACCTATGAAACTATTCCCAGATTAGAACTACAGGCCGCAGTTATGTTAAGCAGACTTGTGAATACGATGAAAGAAAACCTTGAAATTGAAATTATCAAAATTTACCTTTGGACGGACTCAAAAATTGTTTTACATTGGATTCGATCTGACTCAATAAGGTTTAAAATCTTTGTATCGGTGAGAGTTGGGGAAATTACAGAAATCAAAGACGTTTATGATTGGCATTGGGTTCCTGGAGAACAGAACGTTGCAGATGAAAGTACAAGAGAAGTGAATACATCAGGTAGAAATGAATGGCTGACTCTACCGAACTTCTTGAAATTCCCTGAAGACGACTGGCCAAAGGAAATTGGAGAAAAAGTTGAAGAAATCGAATTCAAAACGAAAAGACAAAACATCTTGATAATTTCAATTGAAAAAAATTATTTGCCCAATACTGAGAGGTATTCGAAATACATCAGATTGGTGAGAGCCACTGCCTGGATGTTACGATTCTTAGCTAATTGCAGAAAGGAAGGAAGAACCATAACAAACTTAGAGGTGTCTGAGTTAGATGAGACAGAAGAAATTTTGATCAAATATCATCAGAGCATCAGTATTCCTCAAGAAATTTCAGATTTGAATAACAAGAAATCTTCACAAAAATCAAGTAGACTTTATAAATTTATAACGTATCTTGACATACGCGGTATTCTCTGAATCAAAGAGAGACGTGAACTATCTGAAGACCTGAATTTTTATAAAAAACATCCAGCAATTCTAGATCCAAAACAGCGCTTCACGAAACTGTTGATTGAAAATTATCATGCTAGATTTGGACATCAGGATCAAGAACTCATCATGAACGAGATTCGCCAACAATTTTGGATTATGAAATTGAGAAACGCTGTTCGAAAATGTAGAAATGAATGGTTCTTCTGTAAAAAAAGGAATTCCCAACCACTTGTTCCGAAAATGGGACAGCTTCCAGAAAGTCGACTCCAGAGCTTTATGAGACCTTTTACTGTGACCGGAATGGATTAGTTTGGAACTGTATATCGTTTTGTTTACTTGTATGACCGACTCTGCTAACATGGCGATTAGGAGATTTGTAAGTCGTCGAGGATGTCCCAGGGAGATACACAGATAACGGAACAAATTTGCATTCTGCTGATAGTGAATTGAGGAAAACTGCCCAGGAACTAGATTCAGAGAATTTTTTTGAATATTTCTCCCTCAAAGGCATACAGTGGAGATTCATTCCACCAGCATCCCCGCATATGGATGGGAGTTAGAAGAGGTTGGTAAAATCGGTAAAACATTGTGAAAGGCTTTCGCGGCCATCGTTGAATGAATGATGGTTTTTCAGGTTTTTAGGCCAACGTTTATTTAGAGAAAAACTCGACGTTTCGCCAACACGAGTGGTTGGCATTTTCAAGAGAAATGTTTACAGTTTCGAACACTGAACACTACTTGTTTTGACAACGAGTACTGTTCAGTGGTCGAAACTGTAAACATTTCTCTTGAAAATGCCAACCACTCGTGTGGCGAAACGTCGAGTTTTTCTCTAAATAAACGTCGGCCTAAAAACCCGAAAAACCATCATTCATTCGGTAAAACATGTTTTGAAAGTGACTTTGAGAGAAAGACATCCAAGAGAAGAAGTACTGAAAACACTAATTGCTGAAGCAGAAAATATGGTAAATAGTAGACTCTCGTATCAATCATGTTTTACTGAACTGTTCCAATGGAGCTACACCACCTACTGGAAAGTTTGAAAAATCCGATGTGAACTTGAGGAATCAATGGAGGGCGTCACAAGCTTTAGCAGACATTTTTTGAAGACAATGGAAAAAAGAATATTTACTCAACCTGAACAAACAAACGAAATGGTATACTGATGGAGACTGTATCTCAGGAAACGACATTGTACTTGTTATGGATGACACACTTCAAAGGAACATGTGGACTCTTGGGAAGATACAAAAGGTATACTGGAGAAAGACAAAAAATATCGAGTTGTCGAAGTGAAAACAAAATCAGGAATATATAAAGGTCCAGTCGCCATAAGTTACTCAGTTGCAACGGAACCTGAAAAATACAAAAAAAAAGAAGGGTCTTGTTGTAATGTCATCACGAGGAGGAGTAGAATGTTCTTGTTATTTTTATTGATTAAACAACTAGTCCGTACATATGCGTTGTGTTTTTGAAAGCATATTTGGAGCGATAATATTTTTTCGTGTTCGTCTATTGGAATTTTTCAGTTTATTAATTTCTCACCATACGGAAGACATATGTGGGTCATCGCGTCCCAAAACCCGCGGCTCTCCAACTATATTGATCTACACCAGTTTAAATCATCTAGCGTTAAAATACCTTTCCAACAATCCTATAAAGCGGAATATGGTCAAATATAAAAATTCTTCTCCTGGTAATACTGCGACGGATATTGCTTTTTGTAATCTAACAACATAACTTTTTTGATTGGACGGCCTGCAGACTGGCTTGTGGGTTCTTGTCAGTACAACAGAGACGACATTAAAGCCATTTGGTTCCCATCCAAATTTAGTAGAGCTGCCCCGACCTATTGAAGCTCCAAGAACAATAAATGTAGGCAATTGACTTCTGTCGATTCATTTGTAATTTACCAACTGATATAATCGTTTAAAAAATTTGGGTTGGTATACTTCTGCCAAATATTTATGACTGACGTCTTCCAAACTGTGTTATGCGAAACGTTGCATAATTCTATTCAAATAATTTTTTTGTCGAATCATTTTCCCAACACAATCATTAAAGAAAATAACCTCAACATCATGTCGAAATGTAATTGTCAGCACTATAATTTTGACATTTAGAAGAGCATCGGATTGTATTGTATTTTAAATTCACTTTCATTTTCAATCACACCAGTCATGCTTTCTTAATAACCGGGTAAACCTTCCTTGGCCAAACCTACAAGAGCTGTGTTTATCGTGAAATGATTCTGTTCTATTGTTATTATTTCTGTAAACGATTCAGATGGAATCACTATGAGGATGAGCGATTTCATCATTCGTTTGCCTAATTGTATGAAAGAGGGTCTGCCTGTGAACGAATGATTATTACTCATGAAATTAGGGTGTGTTTTTTTGGACAACACTGACACAAATCAAGACACATTTCACTAATTATTGTGACATAACAAATGATTTATGTTTGGAACTTTGTTGTAAAACCAAGTTAAATGACATTGAAAACTACCAAGAACACCAAAACTATGTCAATTCCAATATACTTCTTTAGTATACTACTTCAATATAGTATTCTTAAATTAGAAATCTTTCATTCCTGATATGTAAAAATTTCAACAATTTTCTCAAAATTCGACATTCCACTCCACATTTCGACTTCTTCTAACAAACTGTTTTTTCTGAAATCGTTCAAGAATGCCCACTTTCTCGGAGCAATTTCAGGCCTCAAAATACGCTAATCTAGTATTTTAGTCCGTTGCTAAGCAATGAACTTTCTCGGACCGTTTTAGGACCTAAACGGTACGGGAATAGTAATTTACGTAACAATTCCGGAAAATACTGTTTTTTTGGACGAGCAGACCAAATTCTAGGACGAGCGTTAGCGAGTCCTGGAAGTCTACGAGTCCAAAAAAACTGTTTTCGGACGTGTTGCGTACACTATTTTTTCGGCAACCATGTAGAATAACAAATCAATGAGACGCATTTAGTCTAAGAGACGAAGAGAGGTCGACTTTCACCCATCTGTTAACCGGATGAAACGATTCCAAATTTGAATATTTTGAACATTTCAGTTCTTATTTGTATTATATATTGAAATTCGAACAAAAGATAGGTACCAACAGAAACATTCTAATTCTTATTTATATTACTATTTGTATTAAAATTCGAGCACTTCCCGGCCTAGTCCGGGAAGTACGTACTTCCCGGACTAGGCCGGGAAGTGCTACTTTCCCAAAAAAGGGTCCGAGAAGTGAACACTTCCCGGATGGTTGCCGAAAAAGTACTTTCCCGTATCGAAAACGATACGAGAATATTTTTGCCGGCTTGTTTACATTTTAGACAGTTATTGAACCACATTCGCACAGGAAGTGGAAGGATTCCTCCTTCTCCCCACATTCCGTGCATAGTGGGTCTGCCTCAACTCTGATGAGAGCCAGGTGCCTCCTGAGGCCGCAGTGGCCGGTTAGAACTCCCACCAACAGTCGGAGTTCTTTGCGGCTCAGCTTCAGTATCTTGGCCGTCCTTGCCCTATCGGGCCCCGATTTCATCTGCTTTGACTGCCTGCAACCTCTCCACTCTTTTCCTAATGTATGTAATTCAGTGTCCTAAGTTTTTATGCAACAGAAATATACCAAAGAGTAATATGTAGAAGTCACGATCTTTCTATAGCTCAGCAATCTGTATCGAGGGCAATAGAAGAAGTAACCATTGCTATTTATTAGAAAATACTTTGCCTGCCTTTTGCTGATCCTTCTGCAATTTTGCAGGTCTTCGTTTTTGACTTCCAGTCTACCAATACCTGAATTCAAATAAAACAGAAGTATAAAAATACACTGGCTAATGCATTACGGATCTGCACTCTGCACTATTACTGTACTTTTCTGAATGCAACTCTCCATTCTTCAACAGACTTTTCTCTTAAAAGCTCACAGTTTGCCAAAGAGCGTAACCTTTTGCTTTGCCCTCTATTTTATAAAATTTATTTGTTATTAATAAGGTTTTTTTCACTTATATCGGGGATTATTTGCCGGTGTTCAATCCGTACCCTGATTATTTGATATTTTATATTATTTGCATTCGAAATTGTAATATAGATAAACATATTTGGCAAACAACAATGGCAGAATGAATCGAAACAGAAAAGTAGGGTTAAACACAGAAAACGACTTGTCTCGACGTCTTGCTTTCTTGCTACCGCGATAGTCGAGTTTAGGCGATAATTTTTATGCACAGAGTACCAGTCATGTCGATTTCAGTCGATAAGTAGAATTCAATTTGATACAGAGTCCCACTGCAGAATCGTCGAAAACTTCAAAATCAGATTTGAGCAGAACATCTGAATCTACCAGTGTCTATTGAAGATCCAGTACGCTTGTGAAAAATAAAGCTATTGTAGAGGTGTTGTCACCCAGGAGCAAATATCGGCATTCTAGACACAGACCATCTGATGTCATGAAAACTATTACACAAATTCATTGCAGCTACGTCTCTTTTCTGCAGATGAAAACATGCCGTTTGAAAGAAAATTGTGAGATCCATGTACTGCCATATTTTTCTTAAATGGAAGTGAATTAACAAAATCTCTCATTTGAGTTGCTTCTTCAGTAACGTGAATACTGGACCATCAAACGATGAATCAGCCAAGTATGTTCAAAAAAGGAATCATGTCCAGAAGTGGAGACACACGGATATGTCTTACATATAAACGCTCATTAAATATGCTTTAAATATTTATGGGAATAAAGAGAAATCTCCGAAATGTCCTTACTATCTATTAAAGCTATCAAATATTTTATTACTAGAGGGTGTGAACAAACCGCTGTTCTCACATTGCAATTTAGCCGAATCTCTATTAAATTCTATATTTATGTACCAGTCAGCGCAACCTTTAACGATATCACTTTGTATTTGTGTGATTTGCAGAGTAATAGATCATTTTTATCTCGTATAATTGAATTTGCAATTTCTATTATTCGAAGTCCTTGCTATTACTCGATATTCTGTGTGATATAATATTTCATTATTGTCGGTATGAGATACGTGATTGACATGATTCACCTAGAATGATATCTTTCATCATTAGAAAATTGCATTTACTTTCCTTTTGTGTTTTTGATTGGTTGCAGACCTTGGATTATGTATTTCGGATTCGAACAAGTTCCATTCTATTGTGGGAATCTCCTTGAGTTCTTCGTTTCAGTCTCAGCAGGAAGATGCAACATTGTAACAACTGAAAGAGTGCCGACGTTTGTTTGAATTTGGTGTAGAATGAGGATCATCTCGATGTTGAAAACGAAACAAAATTGACCGTCGCGTTCTCAAAGTAATTCGTGAAATGGAAAACCCTATATTTCATTGTGTATTTCGAATTACTATCTTATAAGAGTTGAAAATGAGGAATGAACCACATCACACTGAAGACTTTTGGCTTTGGAATCTCTTTACGGTGGTGAGAAAGGTTACCAAGATAGAGCATTTTAGGAGAGGAAGCTGTCTTTTCTTTCTATATGGTCCAGAAAACCTGTTTTCATCGTCAGTAGGTATAGGTGAAAAGTGATTTTCCATGGTTCGTTGATGTGTTTCCTCTATTACCGTTTGCTCTGAAATTCAAATGTACTTTCATTCCGCAGTATTTTACTGAAGAGGAGCCTCCTTTGTCATTACATTTTTTGAGTTGAAACTGAAAATGAAAGGAAAGTGAAGGAAGAGAAAAAACGATAAGAGGGTATTGACAAAACACAACATAGAATAAAATCAAAATCAGCATAATTGATTTTCAATATATTCCATGAATACATGTGCATACATACAGGGTCTTTCACGATGAGCGGTCGTTAGGAATATATGGAGAACGATTCAAAATAAAACTTCAAATTTTGTGGTAGAGGGTTTTACAAAATGGCCTTCTCAACTAAAATATTTTCAACTTTTGGTCTCTTTCTGTTATACCGGAAGTTGAGGGCAACTTCCTTATTTCAAATGGAACACCCTGTATTTTATTACATTTTTGAATTTCTCAGCACATTTTAGTCCCACTTTGTATAACAATGCCTATACCCAAATTTGTTAGTTTTCGAGATTTGATTTTTTTCTTAAAAATTTGACAGTTACAGCACCACTCTAAAAAAATCATAACTTATAGACAGTAACAGTTGAAAATGTGAAATTTCACAGAATCACACCTTAAGCATCAAGTCATGAACAGGTCCATCGAATTTTCGAAAATAATTCACAGGGTGGTCGAAATTTCCACCTGAAACATAACATCGAGAAAACTGATGAAACACGATTTTTTCAAATTGAAAGCGTACACTATTCTATTATTTTTGGATACTAAGAAAAAAAAGATGTCAAGTTCATGAAGAATGTCCTATACCTAAAATACACCCCTGGCAAGATATATCCGATTTTGGGAAATATTTGAAATGTAAATCATTCGAAGCAATACCAAACCAAGCAAGCTTTGAAAACAAATGAAGTTACAACAAATATGTCAAAATTTGATGCGATATAATTCGTAGTTTTTTATTTGTGTGCAAAATGTCTCGTTTGGGGTATTCTAATGAAGATTTCCTGAATTTAATAATCATTTATGGCGAATGCAATAAGATAATGGATAGAACTTGCGTGTTTTTGCAGAAAGATTTCCAAATCTGCACAGACCCAATAAAAATATTCTGAGAAGACTTCTAAGAAACTGCCGTGATTTCGGATCTTTTTTGTCTGTCATCAACATAAAAAAACCACTCGTAAACAATGAGGTCATCGAAATTGTAGTTTTGGCTTACCTCACAGCCTATCCAGAAAATTCGTTGAAAGACGCAGAAAAGTCACTTAGAATTTCATGTTCGTCAATAAACCGGATTTTATTCAAACATAAGTGGCGTCCCTTCAAATATCACCAGGTTCAAAATCTGAAACCTCACGACTTACCTGCACGAGTGGAATTCTGCGAATGGTTTATTATCAAGATACAGGAGGACCCTGAGTCCATGAAGAACATTACAAGGACAGATGAAGCCAAATTTGCCAAGAATGGTATGTACAACCGCCATAATAGTCATTTTTGGGCAGCAGAAAATTCAAAGCTCGTTCGCCAGCGCAACTTCCAGGATTCATGGAGTTTTAATGTTTTTTGCTCTATAAAGGAAGACCGAATTTTATGTTTATATCTTTATGATGAGAATTTGAATAGCGATAGATATTCGCATATAATTAGAAATGTGGTTGGTGAATCCATAAGGCATGTTTCTGAACAATACCGTTCCAAGTTATCGTATCAGATGGATGGAGCCCCTGCACATAGTACTGCTACCGTTGCTGGGTTGTTTTATGGGATGTTCGAAGATCAGTGGCTTTGCTACAATGGGCCATTTAAATTTCCTCCTCGCTCTCCAGACCTGACGCCACTAGACTTCTTCATCTGGGGATATATCAAAGAAAATTTTTATGCGGATCCTGTGAGTGATAAAGAAAACATGAAACGAAGGGTTCTGAGAGCTCTCAATAATTTGATTCCTGACTCCATACAGAAAGCTACAAATAGTGGTATGCAAAAAAGAATATATTCCTGTTTAGAACAAAACGGCAATGTCTTTGAACAACTGTTGAAATGAACCACAATACTATTTGAATTTAAAGAAATTAAGTTAAATTCTAAAATTAAAGTAAATTCTAACCTTAAAAAATATAAACAAAATAAAATTACTGCATTCGATATCAATAAACAAAGATATAGTGTTTTATTCCAATACATCCATTTTCATGTTGAGTTACCTTTTACCAACGACAGAGTTAATATTAGTTCATTTGTTTTCAAAGCTTTCTTGGTTTGGTATTGCTTCGAATGATTTACATTTCAAATATCTCCCAAAATCGGATATACGAGGGCTGTTTGGTAACTCCGTGACTATTTGAATAAAGAAAAAAAAAATTGGCAAATAAGCGTTTTATTTTTCAACATAATCTCCTTTTGGATCAATACATTTAGTCCAGCGTTTTTCCAGTTTTTTTATTCCTTCCAAATAATAGGTTTTCTCAAGGCCCTCAAAATAGGCGTTTGTTTCGGTTATAACCTCTTCATTCGACCCAAATCTCTTACCACCCAGCCATTTCTTCAGGTTTGGGAAAAGAAAATAGTCGCAAGGGGCTAAATCTGGAGAATATGCTGGATGGGGTAGTAGTTCGTAGCCCAATTTATGAATTTTTGCCATAGTGACTACACACTTGTGCACTCGTGCATTGTCTTGATGAAGCAGCACTTTTTTTTTCGCTAAATGTGGTCGTTTTTGCCTCAAATCAATATCGAATCTGTCTAAAAGCTCTGAATAATATTCGCCGTTGATCGTTCTACCCTTCTCTAAGTAATCTATATGAATGACACCGCGTGCATCCCAAAAAACTGTGGCCATAACCTTGTTGGCTGACAGACGCACCTTAGCCTTCTTTGGTGCACGTTCACCAGTTGACACCCACTGTTTTGATTGTTCCTTGGTCTCTGGGGTATTGTGATGGATCCATGTTTCGTCTACGGTTATATAACGGCGTAAAAACTCGCCCGGATTGCGATTGAACTTTGCCAAACACTCCTTTGAAGTGGTCACACGGTTGCGCTTGTGGTCGAGTGTGAGCAATCGCGGCACCCATCTCGCGGATAGCTTCTTCATGTCCAAATATTCATGTAAAATGTGATGTACTCGCTCAGTTGAGATGCCTACAGCCTCAGCTACCTCACGTACTTTTATTCTCCGATCGTCCAATATCATTCCATGGATTTTATCGACGATTTCTGGCGTGATGACCTCTTTTGGGCGACCTGAACGTACGGCGTCACTTGTGCTGGTACGACCACAACGGAACTCAGTAAACCACTTCTTAACCATTGAAATTGATGGTGCAGAGTTCCCATAGTATTTATCAAGTCTTTCCTTGGTTTCAGTTATGGTTTTTTTACGCAAAAAATAATGCTTAATCAACACACGAAATTCACTTTTTTCCATTTTTGTTAAAATTCACGAGGTTGTCTGCTTCTAATTGCTGTCAAACACAAACCAAATGTCGCAGCTTGCTCAAAATTTGACAGTAGTCTATTGAAAGATGGTGGTTGACAGCAGCAGTGTTGCATTTAAAGTTACTGCGCGGGAAATTTAAAAAGTCACGGACTTACCAAACAAGCCTCGTATCTTCCCAGGGGTGTATTTTAGGTATAGGACATTTTTCATGAATTTGATATGTTTTTTTTCGTAGTATCCAAAAATAAATGAATAGTGTATGGTTTCCATTTGAGAAAATCGTGTATCATCAATTTTCTCGATGTTATGTTTTAGTTGGAAATTTCGACCACCCTGCAAATTATTTTCGAAAATTCGATGGACCTGTTCATGACTTGCTTAAGGTGTGATTCTATGAAATTTCAAATTTTCAACTGTTACTGTCTATGAGATATGATTTTTTCGGAGTGGTGCTGTAAATGAACCACAATACTATTTGAATTCAAAGAAATTAAGTTAATTTCTAAAATTAAAGTAAAATCTAACCTTAAAAAATATAAACAAAATAAAATTACTGCATTCGATATCAATAAACAAAGATATAATTCATCTCTCTGATAGTATTTTATTTCAATCCATCCATTTTCATGTTGAGTTACCTTTTACCAACGACAGAGTTAATATTAGTTCATTTGTTTTCAAAGCTTTCTTGGTTTGGTATTGCTTCGAATGATTTACATTTCAAATATTTCCCAAAATCGGATATATCTTGCCAGGGGTGTATTTTAGGTATAGGACATTCTTCATGAATTTGATATGTTTTTTTTCGTAGTATCCAAAAATAAATGAATAGTGTATGGTTTCTATTTGAAAAAATCGTGTATCATCAGTTTTCTCGATGTTATGTTTTAGTTGGAAATTTCGACCACCCTGCAAATTATTTTCGAAAATTCGATGGACCTGTTCATGACTTGCTTAAGGTGTGATTCTGTGAAATTTCACATTTTCAACTGTTACTGTCTATGAGTTATGATTTTTTCGGAGTGGTGCTGTAACTGTCAAGTTTTTCAGAAAAAAATCAATATCACGCATTTTAACTAATGTGCACGCAGCTCTCTAGGCGATATTGTAGCTAGTTTTCCTGGTAGAGACAAATTTTTCAAATCACATGTCATACTCCCGCCAGCCTTTCAAATTAGACAGAACTGACAGCGCTTGCGCAACGTGCATATTTTTCGAAACTTTGCGTTGTTTAACGTCTCGTCATTGGTTACGTGATCATTTTTGCGCTGTTGCCAAACATTTCCAATACTCAGGTAAGGTTCAGGCCAGGAGTCAACGGTGCAAACCATCTTTACCTTAAGGTGTACGTTAAGCTGGTCCTCCACTTAGCTGAGTTTGTTATTAAGGAGAACCGGTGCAAATAGCTGTTGCCCCGCAGAAATCCGAAAAGGTTATCCTGAGAGGGCAGAAAGGAAAGAGCAGGTTGGTATTGGTATTGGTAGGTATGGATGGTGACTGATTTTGATTTTGAGGGGGTCCATTTGTGGTATTTCTTCCACAGTCAGCTGGTGCGATCCAAGTATATTTAATCTTTTGTGGCAGCATAACACTCCGTCAATATGTGGTGAGGTGTTTCTGGATGTTCCCCACAGAATCTGCAGGTTTTGTTCTCCTCTAAGCCTAGCTTCCTTAGGTGTTCTTTGAGTCTGCAATGCCCCGTTAGAAATCCTGTGATTGTCTTTAGACTAATTTTTCTGAGGTTAATCAGTGTTTTCGATCTTGCTCGGTTGAAATTGCCGAGGAGATATTTGGCCTGCCTTAGCCCTGGAAGTCTTTGCCAGTATGTTGCTCTCATTGCTTCTTCAGTTTTATTGAGTTGTTCTTGGAAGTAAGATTTTCCAAGTCCGCAGAATGGTTCTGTCCCGATCAGTGACGTTGATGCCCCTTTTCGTGCCAGGGTGTCTGCTTGTTCATTGCCCTCTACTCCGACGTGCCCAGGCACCCAGAGGAGGATCACCTTGTTGTTCCTGCCTAGATCATTAAGTTTTTCTAGGCATTCCCAGACCATCTTCGTGTTGATGTTATATGAGCTCAATCAACGCTTTGATGGCTGCTTGACTATCGGAGAGGATTGCAATTTCCTTATTCCGGTAGTTCCTGTCGATGTTGAAATGAATGCATCTTGTTATGGCGTGAATTTCCGCTTGAAAAATGATGGGGAAGTGTCCCATGGGTTCGGAGTACTTGGTACGAGGTCCAAATACTCCTGCTCCAGTTCCGTCGGGAGTTTTAGACCCGTCCGTGTACCATGTAATGGTATTCTTACCCAGTGCTCGAATGGATTATGTGCTCCATTGTTTCTTGGTATTTAGTTCCGTTCGAAAAAATTTCTCGAAACTAAATTTTCTGGTAATTTCGTCAGTTGGGAGATCGGCAAGGTGTGCACTTCCGGTGGGGGTTGAGCCCCTTACACTGTGTGCTGTCCCTTTGAGTCCGACTTTGGCCAACCTCAGGTTTGCTCCCCAAGCAGTTTTCCTTACCATGAGATGGAGAGGAGTGAGGTCCAGAATGACCTCTATTGCTGCTGTTGGAGTTGACCTCATTGCTCCTGTTATGCAATGACATGTTAGTCTTTGTACTTTCTCCAGGATTTTCTTTGTTGTGGCGAGTTCGGTTCTACCGTGCCACACTACTGCTCCGTAGGTTATCATAGATCTCACTATCATGGTGTACATCCATCGCAGTAGTGATGGGTTACAGCCCCATGTTTTTCCTGCAATGTTCCTACACACCATCAGTGATGCTTTTGCTTTGTTAGCGATCTATTCTACGTGTCTGTTCCAGAGTACTTTTGAGTCTAGGGTTAGTCCTAGATACTTCACCTCTTGCTGCCATCCTAAATCTGATCCGTCGAGGCGAACAGTCCTTAGGTGCTGAATCTTTGTTCTTCTAGTGAATGTTACCATTGTGGTTTTTGATGAGTTAATTCTCAATCCCACAGAGAGGCACTATCTTCTGGTAGGCCATAATGACTATGTCGTCAGCATATCCAAGGCAAGTGACTCCGTTCCCGGTAAGTGTTCCGAGTAGTGCGTCTACTACGAGACTCCACATCAGAGGTGATAGTACCCCTCCTTGTGGGCATCCCCTGCTTGTGCTGATCCGAAAGCTGGTATCGCCAACTTTCGTTTCAGCAGTTCTTGTAGTATGTGGTTCTGTCTACTCCCTTGTTCGTTAGGGCCCCATTTATTGCTTCGTGAGAGGTGTTGTCGAATGCCCCCTCTATGTCTAAGAAAGCGCATATGGCCATTTCTTTATACTCGAGAGATCTCTGGATGCTTTCGGTAAGCACGTACAGAGCGGTTTCCGTTGATCTGCCCGCCCTGTATGCATGTTGCCCGGGGTGCAATGTCACCCTCTCCAGTATCTCGGTTCTGATGTAGTTATCTACCGTCTTCTCCACTGGCTTCAGTAAGAAGGATGAGAGACAGATTGGTCTGAATGACTTCGGGAGGGTTGGGTCCTTCTTTCCTACTTTGGGAATGAAGGTTACCCGTGCTCTCCTCCAGTCGCTCGGTATGTACCCGAGCGCCAGACTGAATCTGGCTGCTTTGATAATGAATGGCATTAGTTCCGTTTGCCCTTTTTGTAAAAGGGCCGGAAATATACCATCAATCAAAGAGCAGGTTAAATTCGTATGTGGCGAGGAAGAAATTCCTAGAAAAAAAGCCTTGTGTACCTGGGAGTCACTATCGGCGAAAACTGCAGTTTCACCCAGCCTATAAAAGCCACCGCACAAAAAGCCGAGAAAATCTGCAGAGGAGAGATTGATTCCCTAGCAAAATGGCAGGAACTGTGGGATAACACCGAGAATGAGGCGCAATGGACGAAAACTTAAATACCAAACGTGCAAGACTGGGTGGAGTGCAAACATAGAAGAGCGGACTACTTTCTGACAAAAGTCCTCACAGTTCAAAGTTTACACAAAAAGAATTGGGAAAACTGATGATGTTTGTACTGTAAAACAGTAGACACAGCGGCACATACAATCTTTGAATATGAATGATTGAGAGAAGAAAGAGATTCGCAAAATTTTGTAGAGACTACGATGGAGTGAAAGAGAGACTTGAAACATAGTATATACCTTTATAAAAAGAGTTATGCATCAGAAAGAGCTAGAAGAAAGACAAGAGGCAAGTCGAGCATAAAGTGATCAATACACTTCACTCCAGAAGATATGCGACAAGCTGTTCCAGGGTGGAGAGTGAGTCGGAAAAAAGGAGGTTTTTTAGTCAGTAGGAGTCTGACACTAGCGGTAGAGACCAAGCGTCCGGTGCCCTATGCAGGATTTCCCATCCCCCCCACAAAAAAAAGATATGAAAAATGCAATCATGGATCTTATTTATTCGAAATAATTGGGTCACTTTTGGGAATTCGGTTCATTCATAATTTCATAAGATAATACAAACGTCGTACAAAAAAAATAATGAGATTTAGATTGCATTGAGAGACTCGGTTATATTTAGAAAACCCTTGATTAAATTCTCAAGTATTTCAGTCAGATTCAACAACTTTACGACATGGCTGAGATCAATAAAGATAACTTCGCAGGAAAATATGTTTGCTCAAGATAAAGAAACAAACAGTTTTATTTACATGCAGAAATTGTACGTAAAATATTGAAATCAACTACACAGGATATCCATTAAAAAGATGTGTTGAGCGTCTCTATTAGTTTTCAAGGGCGGCCGAGAACGATTTTAGTTTTAAAAGACTTTTCAGTAAATGAAAACACCCACATGTATAATGAGTTGTATCTCTCATGAATAAATCTGAGTTCACAAAACATCGGATGCTTACACTTAACATGAAATTATGTTCGTGTATTCCGCATACGTCATACATCATTTTTTGTATGCCTATTTCAGTGTTATCGATCAATGATATAGATTTAGGTGATTATCAACAATGATAATAAAGTGAATTCATTTGAAAACAAATAAATTCGAAGTAAACAAAACATTAAGGATGATTAAAAATTTATTAGTTAGTTGACCCTGTATATTTCAATGAATCAAGCACTGAGATCTGGAGGTTATAGGGTGTTCTGAACCTGAATTTTGTGTTAGTTTTGAGATTACTAGCTGATCTTCGGCTTTTTTCCTTACATGTACTTTCTCAAATGAAAAACAAACAGCCGTAATTATTATAATAATTATTAGATATGATTATAGAGTTTTAATTGAATCGGAAAAAAGTTGCGTCACAGAAGCGCGATCTATATGGAAGTATGAAAATTCGGTAAAGTCCTTTGATTTTCAAATTATTTTGGAAAATCTGAATTTTTGAATTTTGCTGTTATCATCAAACCTGAAACAAGATGAAAACGTCATATTCACAGACACTTTTTATACGCTTTCTTGTGACGATATTAGGTTTATTACCTGAAGTTTAGTAGTCGAAACACCATAATACAATCATATTATTATTATCAATTTTTTTACGGCCTTTTTTTAATAAATTCATATTTATGAACTAGTTGTTATTCCGAATTCAATGATGGCAATTTCATTACGTGTCAGATGATCACGAAAAAAAAAATTGAGTACGGTTCCGAATTGAAGAGAAAAGTTGTCAAATTAGATGTACTAGATCTGAAAGAAATTAAGAGTTCAGGTTGACATATTGAATGATTGGTGAAAATCTCTGAAAAAATGCGTGATGATTGCCGGAAGAGAACCTGAAATACATTGACACCGGCATAAGTAATACACCATTGAATTCAAAGAAAAATATTTCAAAAAACTGTAGTTTTTGAAACAGGGCTGTATTTAAATGAAAAAGTTGATGATGGTTGTTCGCTGAAGAAACGTCGGACAATGTAACTGATATCACGACTAGACAGCTTATAAAAAGAAAAAAGAAAACAATGAATAATAAATTCAGTTTTACGAAATAAATGGAAAATCAAAAACGTTTTTGTAAATGCCCCTTCATATAAATGACCCTTCTTTAATGCAACTTTTCTGCCATATAACCAAAACTGTATGTATTATAGTGATCCCCGTGGTGGACAACCTTATCTTGTACTTAATGTATATCTAAGTTACCTATCTATAGTAATAATGATAATTTTCAATTAAACAAAAATAAATTATAAGTTCTGATTTCAGGAAATGTTTAACAAAAACTGTTTCTCTCTGAAGTTTTACAAAAGATAATTTTTCTTCAATGAGTATATTACTGGGATTCAAGGTTGTTTTCGTAACAATGCTTCGCATAATTTTTCTCACCTTTGTTGTTGATCTCAACTTCTGAGATACTGGTTTTTCAAATTCTCACTCGTATATGACGTCCAGTCGTGTTCTTTACAAACATCAGCAGCAGAATTGCAATTCGGATGGCCATTATCTAATAGATCAATCAACCTCAATATTGGCAATTTTAGGATTGCTATTCACATCTTTCAGAACAGAATTATATTTAGATGCTTCATCAAACTGATCATTATCCACTAGTGGAGAATCAACAACTTCTTCCACTGTGGAACTTTCACACTGAGGTCCAGCATTAACAAAATATGTCACTATCATAAGTGTTACTTAGCCCTGTCAACTGCTCCCCTAAAATATCTTTCACAGCAGTATCAACATCATCATCTATTGGTGGTTTGAAAGCAACTGCTGTTTTTGAAATTAATTCCTTTTCATCCGCCCATTTCTGTTTCGTTCTTTTTTTAATATTATCATATTTTTCTTTCAGAAACAGTTTCCCCCGTTGCAACAGTTGAATTCCTTCTCTATTATCAACTTTTGTTATCGTGAAACACTTAAAATTTTAACCTCTATGTAGTAAACTATATGTGGAGGACAGACGGTCTCCTCATTCTGAAGTCAAGTAAATGTATGTGAATGTTATAATATGTGTTAGTGATTTCCGCCGTCTATACAGTACGTGCATTGAACAACGTTTTTATGCATTTTAGTAGTCTGCCGTATTATATGCTAAAACCAAGATACAAAAAGTTTATAATTTTTTTGGGTGGAGACATTGCTTAGAGCAAGACCCCCTCCGTGTCTTGACGAAGCTCCTATTAGCGACAGTAACCAGGCTGGGGTAGGGCGGATCCCTACGCAGTGGGGGAAGAGCTGGTCAAGTGCGTCAATAGGAAACAAGGTCCAACAAATACACAGAGAGAGATTATATGAATTAGAAATGCTACAATGCTACTTCGTTGAACTTTTGTGTACCTATAATAATATGGTACTTGGTACTTATGTATGTACTAATACGGGAAATATCTATTTCAGTGATATTTGAATCAAGCCAGTCCATTTTCAATCGCATTTTATGATAAGTTCGTAATAGAACTCCAAGATGGTTTGAAAGAAATTAATTGCAAGAGATACACCAGGGCATCTCGTTAAATCATTGTTTGTCAAAAAAGTTCACGATTAATCCATTAAGATAAGGCGTTGACAAGTATATTAATTCCCAAAGATATTCCTCACGTCCGCGCAGAGGAAAGTTACGCAGTCACATTTATTGAGCAACGATATCTTTGGAATTATTGCGGAACCATTGGAGCCATTTGATTCTTAAATAGCCAATTACTGATTAGCATCGATTTTACTCAATACATTAGCCGATATAATCTGCTTCTGTTATTAGTTATTAGTCATTGGGGCACATGGATTGTTAATATATGGGTTAGGATGTGTAATGTCCAGTGGCGTGGGTGGATTGGGGCTTGTATTATTCTGATCGTTGGTACAACAACAAATGGTTGAATTATCTGACGTATTGTGTTAGTACTAATATTCATATTTCCGTGATATTTGCAAAGAACAGAAGGATCTAGACATGGTTCTTGAATACATTCGTAAAATTTCCACTTTCGAATAATAATATCTGTAATAAGATTTTTTTTTTACGATTCACTGTTGCGTTCCAATTAACAGTGCTGCTCCTAAGGTGGCGTATGGAGTTAGTAACAAGGCCTACCCAGAACACATTCCTTATGACAAACTGATAAATTCCGTTGGAAACTATCATAACTGAATTAAATAAACAACCTGTTTGGTGGTTCAATAACAAACTAAAACAACAATGAGAAGTTTTATCATGACTTTGAATAATTTGATATAGAAAACTCCAAAAAACTCAAAATGGATTACCATGTGAAACTCAGAAATGCAAAAACAAAGCAAATAATAAATAGACAACTTAAGCTGACAATAAAAGCTAAAAATAGTTGGAACACTATATATTTTTATACAAATAAATCTTAACCCGCAAACCTTCCTCAAAATTTCACTTCATATGACTTGACCATTTTTGTTTTCAAATATAGCGGCAGACAGTGTAATCCTTATCTAATTTGACTTTGCCTGAATTGGTGAACTTTCTAAAATGTCCTTCTGCAGCATATTTTTACTTAGCCCCTGCTACGTCTGGGAAAGTGCAATACCCTATAAAATTATTATATATTTCAGCTTATCCTGATATCCTTGGAGTGAATAGTAAAATTATGTTTCCGTATGTAACAGACTGAAACTTTTAGATTCTCATTTTCATAGCAATGCTTCTCTGAAATTTCATCAATTGTTCCACAGTTAGCGGTCCCTCACATACATTTGTCGTCACTTTCTAGTTCGTTCTTCCGAAGAAGGCATACAGCCTGCAGAAATTCAAGAAGAACACAAATTCCTGCCTGATTTCCTTCAGCACTCATGAACATTAAAGGATTATCCTTTTCGTGGGAATCAGAACATAAGACAAGTAGATTGAAGATTTTTCAGAAATCTCCCTTGTTTCACTTGATTTTGGATAACTGTGTATTTAAAAAATTATTTCCAATATTTATTTAATCAAAAGTCAGAGTCAAAAATAGCTTCATTGTTTAGAAATTATGAATATCTGTAACAAAGTATTCAGAAGAATATAAAACACATTACCTTATAGTCACTGATGTAAATAGTACAGAAATAATACAGAATAATACAGAAATAATACAGATGTAAACAAGAGAAACAAGATTCAAAATAAAGAACATTAAAACTCTTCAACAGAGTAAAAAGGGTGTTCGTCTAGAACATAGTTTAATACTTTTGATTGGTTCTGGATAGTGGTTGTACATCTTCAGACAATTATAGATAGAAAAATTCTTAACTAGTATTGACGTTGGAATTGACAGTTGAACATTATCATCCTGTGGGGTTTTGTAAACATGATCTCTAGTAGAGTATGAAATTTTGTAGTTGTGGATTATACAGTTTCAGAAAAAAACAAATCTGGGAGGGTCAATTTTGGAAGGGTCTATTTTGACAAATTATTACCTGTAATCTGCTTTGGAGAAATATCTGACGGCTCTTTTCTGTAGAACAAATACAATGTTGGCACAATCAGGCACTGTGGCTCGCTTTATGGTTATATTTCTCCCAGTATATCCAATATCTTAACAAAATTGAGGAATGTATTGGGAGAACAATTTACCAGGTTTTCTGGCCTTACTGTCGTATCGCCAAATATTGAGAATCTGTTTCTGGCCGCTGCAGGGCATGTACACAGAATGTGTTTAGCCGTTTCATCATCCTCCATGCATAGCCGGCACTCTGCATCTTGTATAAGTCCGATTTTATGCATGTGATGTTTGAGTTTGCAGTGGCCAGTAAGCAAACCTACTATAACCCTGAGATGCGCTCTGCTGAGTTCTAGCAGTTTGTCAGAGTCCTGTTATTTCCTTGTACAAGCAATAAATGCTTTGGAATGGGCTATGCCCGGTAGACTACGCCAGTACTCGAGTCTTTTATTGTCTGCCCAAGCTGTTTTGACATTCTTGGCAGTGCTATATGCTAAACCGATTACCGGTTCTGGTCCAGTGAACGTTGTTTTGGCTCTCCCTTTTGCTAGGGCGTCCGCTATTTCGTTTCCTTCTAGGCCTGTGTGACCTGGTATCAAGACGTTGTTGCGTTGCGCTAGTCGGTTTAAGGTGTTTCTGCAGTTTCATACTGCTCTAGATTTAAAGCAGTTAGATTCAAGCGCTTTCAGTGCTACTTGACTATTTGAAAATATTTTTATTATTTTTCGTTTGTGGTGTCGAATTTTCAGCTCTCTTGCACATATTCCAATGGCTTATACCTCTGCCTGAAATATCGTAGATAGTGTACCCATACTGAATAAGCGTTCCACTACTGGGTTCATCCTATGAATTCCGGTTCCGACGCCTTCCAGAATTTTGGAACCATCGGTAATTACTCCACTTACCTGAGTAGTTACTACTTTACTCTATAGGCAGAGTACTCATGCAATATATGTTGTTTATGACAATTTTCTATTCAAACAGACTACTACTATGTTATCACCATAATACCAGAAGAAGAGTTCCTACAATTACACTCTACAGCAATAAATCAAAATTATGAATTTTCAGACCACCTCAGTTAACAATACCGTCTAATCTCGGAACATTCGCTTCATTCTCAGCTTATCGTAATTCACATTATTCTTCATCCTGCTCTTCAGAAGAAAGACGTGCCCCCGCCAACTTGCTGCCATTCATTAGTGGTACTTTGCGCTCTTCATCCACTTGATGGTTCATTAATAATTTCGAAACCGACCGAGTGATTTACACTTCATCAGATTTGAATTATGTTTACTATTAATGAAGAATTAATCATTTTGGGCCGAAGGGTACAGGTATACAGCCGAATATTATTGTGATTTTGACGTGATGCTTTGTCAAGGGGTCCATCGAGAGCTCAATACGGTTGAAGAAGAATGAGATATTTTCGGTTGTCAACTGCATGTTTGAATGTCGAACGCGTTTTTAAATTACTATTGAAGATGACTCCTTTCATATTTTTTTCAAGGAACTGATGACAATTCCTTTGAAATCCGCCCTTAAACATCTATTTCACCTGTCTGATATTCTGACTCCACTGCTGTCTGAGTCGATTAACGAACAAAGTCCATCTGTATAATGTGTGATCAGTAAAACGGCTTCAAACTGGAGCTCACCCTAACTCCCTTATTCCTATCAAAAATTCATACATACTCATCTATATGTCCCAGCTGAAATGGTTAACACCGAAGAAATTCAACCTGAGTATGAACTTCCAAAACATATTATTGTCACAATTTCAAATAACAGCAAAAATTAGAGTAAATTTTCTTAAGCTATATCTTTTTTTTCAGAAAGTTTCAAAATACTGACAATTACATAATTACTGAAATCAGTGCCTTGAATGTGGTTGTTGAAAAGAATACATGACATCAGCATCAGCACTTATAAGAACCGTATTAGATTTTCACAAACTTCAAAATGGCCGGCTCGCATTTTCGAATAATTCTTATAATGGAAAGGCAGTTTCGAATTGAAATTGCTTCAGCTTGAAATCGTGCATTCGCTCTTCTAGTTGCCAATCCTTCTTGCATTGCGAAATAACGGATTTGAATTAAGAGAGTTTGAGTGAGATATCAAATGGCCTATGAGAATAAAGAAGCAGACGTCATATCAATGTAAATGATACAGCCGGGCTCAAACGACTCGTGTACTTGACAAATACACAATTATTTGTGGACTTGGCAAGCGATGGCAAGCAGGGCGCTCACACGACGTGTACAATGTACAAGTACGCGAGCGCGAAGATTTGGCTTCAAACCTTGACAAATGAATCAGTAGTGTGGCAGTCAATAGACAAGGAGAGTCATGACGTCACAAATGTTATTCTTGTCAAAAATTTATTCCAAACAAACCTCCCTCGAATTTAAATCAGCTTCTCCTATAACTCCGATATTGTTTCCGTTAAGGTTTTTCAACTTCTTTTGTCTGAGAACACGAAATCCAACCAACCAAACACAACACAAAACAAACTAATAATGTAGTAGATCTATATTCTGTGCTAATAAGCAAAGCAGCAAATCATCAACAGAAAATATCATCTAAAATTCTTTGTTTGGAATCAGTTTTTGACAAGTATGATATTTGTGACGACACACTATCCTCGTCTATATGGATAGCAGTCGTCTGGAAAATCTCGTTGCTGCTTCCGCGGCTTTTGTTGTGATGAGCCTTAAATTTTTTAATGAGAGGCCGAAGTGTGGCCATTAGCGAATCTTTTTTTTTCAGTTCATTTATAGTACACTGGACAGATATGTAATTTTGTATTCTTTTACACTCATCATTAACTGCATTACGATTTTTATGGTCTTTATGCTTATCCATCCAAATGACCGGTTCATTTTCATAAAAATCAAGAAACTCCAACACAATGTCATTTGTCCACTCCATTTCAATTACAAAAAAATACAAACAAAACGTCTGTACGCTTCTGCTCGCAGTAAAAGTCAATTATTTGTGTGTTTCGTTTGAGCGCCTCTACAAGTATAGACAAGTATGTACTTGGCAAGTGTACGAATAATGGTGATCCCTTTGACTCGGGCCATTTTTACCGACCACAAATGGAAAACCAAAGAGTGACAAATAATTGTACAAGTAACCCAGTCACACGACATGGCAAGAATACGCAAGTAACGATTATTTGCCAAGTACTCGAGTCGTTTGAGCCCAGCTTAAGATGAACCTACGTCCAGCGTCCACGGTGTAGCGGCGTACCACAAGGGTCAGTTTTGGGACTTCTACCATCTTGAGACACGGAAAAGATACTTGAACAGAAACAAATAATTCAGACGTCTCAGTCGAGATAAAGGAATGATGCGACACTAATACGCCCGCCTTGGATATAAATAAGTCCAAATTACTCTCCTTCACGTCTGACAGAAATAATGTGTAACACAAAGTAAATAATAAAAGTATTAGAAACATAATACCCGTTTGGATCAATCTCCCAATTAAGTACGTATTATATTTATATACTAGATATATTTTTTTATAACATGTAGATCCAATCAATTTCTGTGCATGGAAATATGATAATGAGTATTTTTTTTATATCAACTTCTCATCTGTACTCTTGGCAAACTCAAGATCCAGGTTTTGATTTCGTTTTCGAATGACTTTCCACTTTATTTATTTTTTGTTATCGTGGCGTTGCTGCGGGCGAGTGCGGACCTGTCGACTTTACCCATAAACAAGCTTGCAACAAAAATTTATAGTCACTTCCGGTTTAACTGAGGGTTTTCATTTAAACATTAATAATTCTTTCAGTTCTCCTACAATTCTAATGATTTGAAATTTGACGTTATCTTCATCATATCGAATGCAAAATTGTTCATGAATTATCAATTATTATTGAAGTCAAAATCAAAATTACACAAAATATCGTAGCCTACTTCATTTCTTTCATCGTTGGAAAGATAATTTTGAGTAGAAATCAAAAATTGCAAAAAATATACAGGGTGCTATTTTAAATAAAAGAAGAAAGAAAAAGATAAAGTCACTTCCGGTCAAACCGGAAGTGAGTTTTATTTTTTGTCTACCTCAGTTGAAGGTTCCTTGAACGAATTGATGATCATGTAATTTTCAAGTTTTTATCTTCTGAAATGGCTGAGATCATCCATTGGAACTGGTAAACTGGGACACCCGGTATACTTCGTTATATGAATGGATGTTTCGACTCGTTTGGGTGAGCTAGCTTTCGCTGGCAAGAACCATGAAACCGGCATTTGAATCGAAGCATAATTGTAAGTAACTATGAGATTTAGAGAACAGTGCAATGTAGTTCTTGTTGAAAACTTTGCCAAATATCTAACAGATATAATTTAATGGTCGTAGGGGGCATTAGCCGCTTTCGGTTGAAATTACCTGTTGTATAGATTTATGGATTGGATTACTGATCCATTTTTCATTATTATGAAATAATGAAGTCACATTCAGTATGAAATTCTCAGGCATTAGGAATGTGTTTCCGATAAATAATCTGCTATATCATATTAATGAGTTATTGATATGTTAATAACTGTTTTCATAAATTTCCACAAATGGTATTCTCTAGAAAAAGTTGCTCCACGGGTACAGGTGACCTTAAGCTGATCTCGATCAACTTCTCCAACAGTAACTACGCCTCTACCACATATTGTTCCTGGTAATCTCATATTCTCACTTCACGTTGTTCTCTTCAAAAGCCAATTACATTCTCAATTAATCAAATAAATGTTTCCGATGATTTCTGCTGATTTACCTCAACCGGTGCGTTTAAATTAACGATCTGAACGCCGATTGCATAACTTTTTTTCTCTCAGAGGTTAACCTTTTGATTACCAACTATGATACCAACAGCTCGGTGGTATTTCTATATGTGAACGTATAAATTTCACGATATGTGCCCATTCATCCGTTATGAAGTGACCATAGGCGGACAGTAGGAAGATGAACGGGAGTGAAGTTTCTTGGACAGTTAGTGAGTCACTTGCATATATTGTATTCGTTTAGAGAATGGAAGAAATTAACCATGATGATTCCGCTAAGGAGTGAACGGAAATATTTTTTCTGGTAAAACATGAAAGTAAGTATACCAAACGACAGAAAATGGGTTGAAGAATATCCAAATTTGGTTGAACTATAATCTCCTTAGCTTGAATCTGAATAAAAAAATGTACTAGAATTACATACCGTTGAATGTACACAGATGAAACAAGATTGCCCTTCGATAAAGAAAGAATCAAAGCTAAAATAAATATCTTGGTGTAGTTATTGATCAGCATATGAGTTGGGACGAATACGCCCGCCCTATATACTCGTATTACAAAACGACTTCGCCAACTCAATTACAAGCTGTACAATTTAAGGGAAATCCTAACCGCAAAAAATCTGATAACGGTAAACAGATCTTTGGCAGAATCAGTTATTAGGTACTGTATCTCCGTATAGAGTGGTATTTTCGACTGCAATCTGTACAGTGTCCAAGCCATGCAAAATACAATAATTAACATTCACGATTCACTGTTGCGTTCCAATTAACAGTGCTGCTCCAGAACACGTGGCTAATGACCATAGCAGTCGATGCCAAAACACCAAAGAAAAAAAAATTAACATAATTCTTGGAAAAAAAAGCTTTACTCAACAGAACAGGTCTATAAAGAAACCAAGTTATAAAATATAAGGTGTCTATATATTTATCACTCTATATGGATGTATACTCATAAATATCTATACCATAAAGAAAATATAAAAAATACTATTTACTGAAAATTTAAATGTTATACCTCCGGTTGAAAAAAAAAACTACCAGAGCGCAGTTTGAAAGAAACCATCTCATTTAACAAATATAAGACTGGTATTGAACAATTCATAAACCTAAACTAACTAACACTCGTGAAGTATATATGTATATAGAAGTTAGGAGAGACGTAGTCTTTGCTGGACTAGTTAAGATAAAAGCTAGTTCATTGTTGGGTACGCAGCATACAGGAAGTATATACTCTTATAACACTTATTCCAATATTTCGACAAAGTTTATTGTTGTATCAAAAGCACAAATTTGTGGAATGTCAATAGAACACAGCCATCTTAATTCATTAAAATTTTGTTGAAAACACCAACTATATTAATAAAACAAATTTTCAATTTATAATTCAAGAGAAGAGAACACATGCCGCTGTATTCTCTGGATAAAGATACTTATATATGTGTATATACGTACGTAGGTATCTGAATATATATGAATGGTCCTTACCACATCAACCATTCCGATGATTGAAAAAGACAATGAAAATGAAAAAAAGGAAAAAAATCAAGAAAAATTATAAAACAGAAATAATTGCTTCTAATCGATTCCTACTAGAATTCCAGATATTGATAATAATGTAATTTCCATTGAAGCCAATATATTTAGCTGTATACCATTCATACTGAATACCGTATGAAAATCCTGAAATAATCCAAAGGGTTTCACAAAACAAGCGAATCAAGTGCTGAGGTGAACTTTTTATACAGTGTGTCCCACTTTGAGCAGCCACACCCTTGTATTTCATTGAGAATAAAATAATTTGAATTTGTTTTTCCATTCATATTAAAGTACTCAGGAATATCTACCTTCATGTTGATGAAACATTCGTATATTCATTTTCCAAGGCAAACTATGACTAATTGAAATGTGAAAAAGTGCGGAAATCATATAAGAAATTTTTCCATCACAAAATTAAAGTCAAATTCTGTTTCAGAATAGTCTCAAACCCCTAGATCTCAATGCTTGAATGAATTGATCATAAAGGGTGTCATTTGTTAATTTTCAAAATTTTTTCACTATTTACAAAATTATTACTGCGAAAAATAACCAAATAATACTTTTCCATGGCAAACTGTGACCACCTGAATAGAAAATTGGGAAAAAATATATTAAGGATCTTTTATTGAAAAACTAACCCAAACTCCTGGTTTTGGAATGTCCCAGAACCCCAGAACTCAATGCTGACATTGAAACATACAGGGTGTCATATGTAGCTGGCAATATCACCATCTCTCATTCATTTATAATGCTGGGATGATTTTAAAATGTATTTTTTGTCACAAAATGCCCAAAAATGTTCCATCATTACTATAGAAAGTAACCAAGAATCAGCTTACTATGACCAACTGAAAATTGATAAATTGGAAAAAACGTCTTATGGATTCTTTCATCACTGAACTATCATCAGATTCTGGATCAGAACACTCTGACACCCCCATATTTAATTCCTGAGAAATATATATGTTTCATAATAAACTAAAATATATCACTCCCAAAACTAAGCAAACCCGATTCGCTGAAAACAAGTCTATGATATTACCAATTTACCGGAAAGCACACACACAACGATATACATTTTTTTATGGACCTAAATTGTACAATTTCCTACCATACAACATAAAAACTACCACCTCTTTGAAAAAATACAAAACATCAATGAAAAGATTCATACAGGGTGTCAATTTGAAAACTTCCCACCCTTAATATCTTCCTTCCAGTAAACAATACGAGTAATCGAAAAAACAGGTCAATTTTATTGTCAAGGGGGACACTTTCAAGGACTATTTGTAGCCCTCGTGGTTCAACCCCCTAGGAGGGGTAGATGTTACCCTTAGAATTTTAAATGGGAAAGGGGGTCAAGTGGCACATCATTTTGATGGGCGTTCAATTCTTGTTCCAATGGTACCCTGACTTATTATTTTTTGATGAGCATTTTCCGAAAAATTGCGTTCTAAACTAACAGAAGTAATTATTAGAACGCCTATACTGAGATGCATGGTTTGGCCAGAACTGGTTAGAATATTAGGTGGTACCGTTCCAACCCTTTATTAGGGGTAACATTAGCCATTAGCTCCAAACACTTTACATAAAAAAGTAGTCTAATAGTAAAACGTAGATGGTAGTAAAGTTGTGTTTATTAAATGCTGAATTTTTAAGTGTCATCGCAGAAATTGTACAGATAGCCTTCCTTTTTTGCTACTTCTGCTGTAAAAAGTTTCTGTTTTCCGGCAAAAAATTGGTTAGCAAATTTGAACTATGTGGTAGTATTGTGAATACCGTTGTACTTGTTGGGCTGTTTAGGAATTACTTTAATAAGTGTATAAAAGTGTAAAAATGGTTTACATTCTTCAAGACAGAATTGAAATGACTGTAATTTATGGCGAAGTTGGAAAGTGCGCACGAAGGGCGGCATGTCTTTTTAACGAAAGACATCCAAATTGTAATGTAAGTCACCGGTATGTGCTTGATTTGGTGAATAAGTTTTACGAAACTGGTTCAGTGACAAATAAAAAAAGAAATAACCCCAGAGTACTGAATGAAGCAGCTCAAATTGAAGTTTTGGGAACATTTGCTGCAGAGCCCACGAGCTCCTTACGATCAGTATCAGAACAGACGGGAATGTCACGCGAGACTATAAGAAAAGCATTGCAAATGCATAAATTTCATCCATATAAAATGCAGATTCTTCAAGAGCTCCACGAGGATGATTATGATAGAAGAATAGAGTTTTGTGAAATCATGTCTCATCGAGTCAATACCATCCCTAATCTTCTGTTAAACATCTGTTTCAGCGATGAGTGTTCATTTTTTCTGAATGGCAATGTTAATAGACAAAATTGTCGCTATTGGAGTGACGAAAACCCACATATTTTTCGGGAAGGGCATACACAACACCCACAAAAAGTTAATGTTTGGGCTGGTATTCTTGGAAATGCCATTCTTGGTCCATTATTTCTGGAAGAAAACTTGACTGGCAATCTGTACCTTGATATGCTTGAAGAGACTATCGATCCTCTTCTAACTCACGGGCTAGAAACTCAAATTGATGCAGAAGGTAATGAACTTTTGCAGGAGGATCTGTTACATTTCCAGCAGGACGGTGCTCCACCTCATTATTTTCTTCCCGTCCGACAGTGGTTAAACGAGAGATTTCCGGGTAGATGGATTGGCAGAAGGGGAGCAGTTGAATGGCCTCCGAGATCACCGGATTTAACACCCTTAGATTTCTTTCTTTGGGGGCATCTTAAATTCGTTGTTTATAAAACACAACCTTCTGATATTGACGAACTTAAAAGACGAATTACAGCAGCATGCCGGTCAATTCCTAGTGAAGTTTTCCGTAATGTTAGAGGGGAGTTCGAAAACAGACTGTATTACTGTTTAGAGCAAAATGGACAACATTTCGAACAGCTAATAAGATAAGCGTAAGTAGATTTTATGTTGGAAATGTCTTTCTCGCAAATTAAATTTTATTGTGTAGAAGGAAAATAACCACCAAATAAAAAAATCCCATGCGTAATAAATTTATTCCTGTCATTCAAGGGTTGGAGCGGTGCCACCTACTCTTCTAACCATTTTTATTAAAGGGAGTCAATACAATAATGCATCTCAGTATAGGCGTTCTAATAATTACTTCTGTTAGTTTAGAACGCAATTTTTCGGAAAATGCTCATCACAAAATAATAAGTCAGGGTACCATTGGAACAAGAATTGAACGCCCATCAAAATGATATGCCACTTGACCCCCCTTCCCATTTAAAATTCTAAGGGTAACATCTACCCCTCCTAGGGGGTTGAACCACGAGGGCTACAAATAGTCCGTGAAAGTGTCCTCCTTGACAATAAAATTGACCTGTTTTTTCGATTACTCATATTGTTTACTGGAAGGAAGATATTAAGGGTGGTAAGTTTTCGAATTGACACCCTGTATATGAAAGTAAAAACTTAATAAACATTTTCTGACCGACAAAAAACAATCACTTAATGATAATATCTACCTTCTCGTTTTTGTTTAACTAAACCCTTGTTTCTCACCTCATTCTCTCTTACCGCCTACTTTTTTTTGCTATTGTTATTACTTTCCTAATCTTTAATCTCTTTTACTTTTTATATTACTTTTTATATTCCTTAATATTATTGAAATCTGTTACCTACCGCTAAATTTGATGAATTTTATAAACCACTCCAAATTCACTGCAAGGCCACAACACAAGCATTTCAAATGCTTAGGTGGGTTGTTTGTTTTTTGGAAGTGGAACATGTATTTGAAAATTAAACAATGTAAATTCTGTAAATTATGGTATGTGAATAAATTGAAATTGAATTTTGTGAATTTTGCGGATAGTGAAGAAATTTCGAAAATGTGTAATCAATTGATTCAATCATTGAGTTCTGGCGATTGAAAAGTACTCAGAAACAGAATTTGATACTGATTTTGTGATGAAAAAATCCCCAATATGTTTTCCCCACTTTTTCACTTTTCAATTGGCCATAGCTAGCCGTGAAAAATGGATGTAGGAATGTTTCATCAACATAGAGTTAGGTATTCCTGAGTACTATATAATTTGAAGAAAAAAAATTTTTTTCAAACTATTTTTTTCTCAATGAAATATGAGGGTGTGGCTGCTCAAAGTGGAACACACTGTATATGAAGAAGCCAATTTGAAATATAAAAAATTTGAATTATGCCCTAACAGCTCCAGTTCTAAAACAAAATCTATGGGAAACAAAACCTGTTTCATAAAACAAACATCGTGATATGTATGCCACAATTTCATCGCAGTACCTACTTGCTTTGCATACTATGATAGAAAGGAAAACGGACCACTGCAATCTCGTTTCTGATGATCGATCCTGGCACTGATGAAGGAATAGTACTGAGAAACAGATCAGCGGGTGAACAGCGGCCTGTGTGAATCGAACAAATTGTCTCACTTGAAGATCGTTGCACAAGAACCTGTAAGATATAATTCAATATCCGTCATGGTATTAGCTAGGAAAGCATTTGTTTTTGGTCAGATATTTGCCTCAAAGTCTACCTGGCTATCTTATTCAGAGTAAACCGTTTATATTAAATGTTTTCGATGTTACCATTGGAATAATATTTTGAAATTTTTAAACCTCAAATAAGTCAACTTAAACAATCAATTTGAAATAGCGTCAGCGGCGTAGCACTTCCGGTTAAACCAGATATGGACACAAACTTCCGTATTTTTAATTAGATATTTTACTATATTTTCACGAATTATCTTGAACCAATTTGTATGATATGATAATTCATAACCGTTTCCACTTTATTATGATTTTTTGGACAAATTTTGATTTTGCACTAGTACAGAAATGAATTCCGAACTTGGCTGAAGTGAACAAAACAAAATACAAAAAATTAGATGCACATGCACTTGCTTCAACAGATTTTGTTAATCCTACAAAAAACAATCCTCACGTTAGTGTTGAGATCAAGACTTAGTTTTTAATTAAAAGCTTTTATTTAACTTGCTCTGTGTATGTGTTAGATTGGCACCAATCTTGCAAGCTGAATCAGAAACACTTCCTCTTATCCTATGGAATTGAAATTTTTCATGTTGGTTCAGTTCCGATGACAATACAATAATTTCAAAGAAATTGTTCCCTCCTGCCCCCGGAAAGCTAGAAAGAGAAAGAAATTATCATTATCATAATATGTGTACAATCTCTTGCTCCTATTGTTCCAGATATCGTCTGTCCATCTTTAGCGAATTCAATTTGCGGGCAGTTTGAGGAAAAGAAATCCAAAAATTTTTTCAAGAAACAATTTGTTGTGATACTTCTCTAATTACTTTTGACACATCTGCTTGATGTACCCCGACATCTACACCAACTCTTTGTTGAAAACCAGTATTACTTAGAGTTCCTAAAAATACATTAATTTTCGTTACATTTGATGAAGCTGCTCCCCTCATCTCCATATGATTTCCTAAGAACTCTCTAGCTATCCATTCAATATTGTTTGCATTGAAGCTAAAAGTACAGTTCCTAACAGTAGCAAGTTACCTGGAATAATTGACTTACCGAAATTTTCTATTTTGTACCTCCCCATACTAAAAATTTAGTAATTTTCATTGAAATATTAGATCAGCCTAAAACGATATTCTGCACAATCTTCAATAATAAAACAAAAATAACCAGAAACACTGAAAGCTGTAACCGCATCAATAACCACAATAACCGCATCAATAACATGTGTTCACAAAATAACTAACAATCAGCTTGGAGGCACCAAATCATCCTTCGCATGCAGGTATCAAGCATTTAATAAACCATCATGACTCGAATTCAAGAATGAAATTCCACTGTCCTCTGAAAGTGCAGGTTTCGAACCCCGATACTTTTTAATATTTCAATTCAAAAGTTGAATGGAATATACACACAATGGATACGACGCCCACTGTTATTATTATTGTGCGAACAAAGTTACATGGACACGACTGTCTACACCTACGCCGCGATATTTTTTTGTTAATTCTCGTTGGTAAAAAGTAAACACAGTATGGTTCTGTGTGCTTGCTCTCTCGGAATTGACTACTCACGCTATGAGCTTATATTTTCAAAGAAGAACGCATGAAAATTTCCAAGTTTACACAAGAACTATTCTTCAAAGAATATGGCGGGTACTAAGGACTGAAAATGGCGTAGAATTTGTCAAAAACTAATTGGTTCCATGAATGAAATATAATGATTATATGTCAAATAGCTCAGTAGTTAACTCTGATGTGCCACAAGGCTCTATATTATTACGTAGGTATTACATATTTCATAAAACATCCACACTCTCTAATATATTTAAATTTAATGATTTGCGTTTTGCAAAATGGAATTTTAAAATAGTGTGTAATCTTTATTCGTCAACTGAAACCAATTTTTCCAGACTAGAACAATCTAATAACATTTATCACTAACTACCATGCTCTAACTGCAAGAGTTTATATTGGATAGACTAGCAGAAATATGTCTGGACGATTCAAATCACACAGCAGTGATTGCATTCACAAAAAAAAAACCTGCTGTGCTTTTGTTGAATACAGTACACAACTTTTTATCATATTGACTTGGATGAACCAGCGATTTGAGAGATTTTTTTTAGAGATGGTTTATATCAACAATGGACCTAACGGTAAGAATAAGAGGTCGGATTTTGCAAATATTATTTCAACTTAAATAAATTTTTTTGTATAATTTCAAGAGGTGGTCAAAAACGGTATCGTTTGAAAATTGAAAATCTGTCGCCAGTTTTGAGTTTTTGGTGGGTTAATAAAAAAAATCAATATTCCGTTTATTTTTCAAGATATGCAAACATTTCATGGTAACTTTTGGTACACATTTTTGAGGACAATAAAATTGTTTATTTACTTTTTTTCGATAACTCGTTTAGGTTTAGAGTTTTTGGTGTTTTTAGAAAAAATGGTAGAATTCTATAATTTTTCGTTTTTGTGTATTGTGAAATTGAAGAAATCCGTCGTTGTCGGAGGAAAATAGGAAACTTGTAAAATTTGTGAAATTTGTTTTTACGAAACTCCCAGGTTTTCGGAGAAAATCCCTTGAAAGCAGAGCTTATGCGAGCAAGGGAGATCCGGGACCTAAAGTTTGAATAAAAGTGGAATCCGAACCACTTCAGCTCAGTGACACGCGACCGGGGATCGAAGCCAAACGCTCTAACACCACGACCACTTCGCTGTTGTAGGATGATATACATTTTTTCCCATTTTCTAAATCTGTCCAAAATAACGTTCTCGACCTATTATATCGATTCTTCATACTCCCAAAAACACCTATTTTTTTAAAGCTTAACCTCGGAGCAATTATTTTTGTCATTTGCAATCACAAGATTATTACCAAATCTAACCTTACCGAACCTAACTTTCCCTAAAACCACTATAATTTAAAAAAAACACAAAAATACTTTTCTTTCAAGATATGAAAAAAAAATTTAAGGAACTCTTTGTAGATCTTTTAAAATGAATATCTGTCGCCAAATTTGAGTTTCTAGAGGTTTCATAAAAAAATCAATATTCCGTTTATTTTTCGAGATTTCAAAAAATTTCACTGTAACTTTTTGTAGACACTTTTGGAGACAATAAAATTGTTAATGTACATTTTCTTGATGTATCGTTTAGTTTTCGAACTTTTGCTATTTTTGAAAAAAAATGGTAGAATTCCATAATTTTGCGTTTTCGTGTATAGTGATACTGAAAAAGCTGTCGCTGTCTTCGAGTTTTTAGAGAGAAATTGAATCCAGGCGCTTCGCACCCAGAAAAATTTTGGTGGGTAGGTAGGGAAATTAGGGGTGAAAAATGAAAAATCCGGGCCCTTCGCTTGGAAGAGGAGCGAATAGGGGGGTAAAGAATCACAAATTTCAGTTAGTGAGGAAGGGGAGAGGATTGAAAATTATCGAAATTTTTAGGGTGGGGAAGGGGGGAGAAAATAGTAAAAAATCTGGCTCAAAATGCCACTGAAATTTTGGGAAGGGGGGGAAGAAAGTAATCGACAAACCAATCGCGTTGCAGCCAAAAAAATTTTGGAGAGGGCGGAGAAGGGGGAAATAATAAAAAATCCTGCGCAAACTTCCTGGAAAATTTTGATGAAAAATAAAAAAAAAATTATAACTTCATCAGGTTTAGCAACTACTACTTCATTTGTTTTCGAACTTATAGAGGAACTTCAACGAAACTTTTTGTTGACCTATTCAAGGACTAAATAATTGTTTTTCAAAATCTACAGATATTTAGTTTCGTTTTCGAGTTTACGGTGATTTTGGAGAAAAAGTGCAGATTTTGTAGTTTTTTATCAATATTTTTAACACTTTCCTACTTTTTGATCAAATAAGAGGAAAATGGTTTGGAAATATCGATATGGCCTGTGAAGACGTATACGTGGCAATTTTTAGATTTTCATTTATTTCATTAGTACGGTAAATATCTCAGTTTTCCTTTGTTTCAAAATATTTCCCTGACTATCGAAATTTCTGGAAAAAATTATCAACTTTTTTTGTAGATTTTCTGAAGACAGTCTAAAAATAAATCTTGAAAGATTGTAAAAATATCATCCGTTTCTCAGAAATTTCGTATGTTCCAAAATGAACATTTTTATTTTCAGAGCTTTCGCGGATTTCCGATCATTTTCGTGAAAATTGTTCGTCGTTTCGAGCAGTACCCTTCGTATTTTTCGAAATTCAGCCCTGTGTATGATTGTACGCTTGTCTTACCTTGAAAAAGGATATATCGTATTAGATTCGGCTGAATGACCAGCACAATGTACGATTTTAGCTTGGGTTCTTGGATTTTTGTTGTAAAAAATAAACTTGTCAGCTTATTTTCTTTAATTGTCAAAAAAAATTTTCCACAACAACATTCATCTCCAAGTAAAAACATTGAGTCACACATTTGTGATTGAATAAAAATATATTCGACATGTTCAACATTTAAACGAATAACGAGTGGCCAATTGTTTCTAGGTAACTTGTTGTCCATGATGACAACCAAATCATTTTCTTTCAAGTACTTGCTTGTTGGAACCACTTTGTTCTTCGGGTAAGTGTAGGAATGTATTCTCTCAACCATCTGGTCCAGAATTTCTCAGTTAATCCTTGCGATATCTTCCACTGCTTCTTGAGGTTCCATTCCTTCTGTGAAAACATTCCTGGTGGTTTTGTCATCTCCAAGTAAAAACATTGAGTGATTGAATAAAAATATATACAACATGTTCAACATTTAAACGAATAATAATTCAACTCCTAAACACCCTGTTAGCATCTTACGATCATTCTCAAAAACCGTACACTTCTGTATATGTCAAAAAATATGGAACTGATCAGATCAAGTCCTGAACCTGTATTGAGGAAAGTAGAAATGAAAGAAAAAACAGAGAAACCCCGTAAAAATTTTCCGGATTTTCCGATCGCGAAAACAAAATTAACAAATATTGTCCGCGAGGTATTAAAATGATTCAAATTTCACAGCTATATCCCAAGGTTTTGGAAATGAGATCGTTTTGAAGTGTTCACAGACAGACAGACATAATTTCTCCGCTGTATCACCAACTCCTTATGAAGTCATGTATAATGAGTGTTGAATATCTTTTCAAAAACAAGCTTTTATTCATAAACTGTTGTACTAAAATCAAAAAATAATATTTAGTATATGAAATACAAGTAACTTTAGAAATATTTTCTCAAAAGCTTGAGAAGTGACACGTTATTCAACTTAAAGCTTTTAAGTGAGTATTTCAATCTTTGAAAGTTCTTTGTTTTTCATACACTGAATATTAATTTTTTTTTCTATACTTTATGAATGAAAGCTTAGTTTTAAAAATATTTTTAACATTTATTTCATATCAGAATAGAACAAACACAAAGGCTGGCGATTAAGGCCATGACTGGAAAATGAATTGGTATCAAAACTAAAATAAAATGAAAACAAGGGTTGATTGGGACAGCCCATATATTAACTTCCCTTTGAGAATCTAATATTGATTTTTAAGACAAATCTTTCATTTATTGGACAAGCTTTATTATTATTAGATGGCGGGGCTAGCCAGCGGCTGAAATGCAGGTAGTTCTATATTCTAAACCGTAACAGATACGAAGACGATTAAATGGGAGAAAAGGTAACTATTGTGGAGAACAGTACAATGGTCATAGAAAATTTACAGGGAGTCTCGCCCTTCCCGAGTTATACAGGGAAAACTAAAAATGCTGTTATTTGTTTTTTACGAATAGAATTGTTATTTCTGAAAATATAAAAAAATGGAAAAGGAAAGTTTTAATGTATTCTAAATGTACTATAAAAATGTAACAATGACTCTTTGATTAAACGTTTCGTGTCAACACGGCCACCATCAACATTTCTTTTCAAATACGGACCTGTCTGTTTTAGTACTAATATTGATAAAGCGGTAAAATCACAATTCAGTGGTACATCACACTTGATATTTTTATAACGTTTCATTTAAAATAACTAACATCATCAGTGACAACAATTTTTAATTACGGTCCTGTCGTTAGGTCGTTTATGGATTCCACAAAACCTAACTCTCCGATATAAAAATTATCAGTGACACTTTGAATAAATGTATCTATTAAAATTATGTTTACACTATAATAAAAGATATCTGTAGTTTCAGAGACGAACGATAGCAATTTACCTCGGAAATAAACTTACTTAAGAGTAGAAGAAATCAAACAGAAAACATTTTATTTCATATTGAATTTTTGAGTGAAAATAAAACCAATACAGAAAATGAATTCTTCATGATAACCTACATTAAATGCTCGAATTGCCGACCTCTTTGTTGAATGCACATAAGTTGTCTGTCCATACAATTTCTGTGGCAATTTTCTAGCATGATGTGTGTAATGCTATTACATGCATCTCTTATTTTTTGTTTGAGATGGTCGATATCTCTACTAGCTGTCGAAAAAACTTTATCCTTTATGTATCCCCAGACAAAAAAATCTAAAGGAGTCAGGTCTGTTTCCAATCCATTTTCTTGGGAATATTGCATCTAAATGTTCCCTTACTATTGCTGCATTATGGGGAGGGGCACCGTCTTGTTGAAAATATTGTATTTCACGGCGGATGTTCAGTGGCAATTCATCTAAGTAGCCATCAAACTCATTGGATAAAAAATGTAAATACGTTCCACCATTCAAATGCTCGTCGTAAAAGAATGGACCTAGTATGTTTGTTCCCAAAATTCCCAACCAAACATTTATTCCGAACCTTTCCTGGAAATTGGTTTCTCTATGTAAATGTTCATTTGTATTATTCCACCTATAATGGATGTTTCTGTTAAACCAACCATTGTTGGTGAATTTTGATTCGTCCGTCCATATTATTTTATTACAAATATTTCCAACTTCGCTATTTCTACGTCTCAACCACATCGCAAATCGTACTCTCCTTCCGTAATCCCTTTCATTGAGGTGATGAACTTTGCGTATCCTGTAGCATTTGTATTTGTTCTTTTTCAAAATATTTCTGGTAGATTTTACAGAAATCCCTAGTTCGTGGGCAATTTCTCGTAAAGAACAATCATGATTAGAAATATTTTTGTAACTGACCAATCCTAAATTGAAAAAAAATATTTTCGTCACTTTGTTAATCTTTATGAAGTAATATTTGCTTACCTAAAACATTTATTTGGTTCCGCATACTTCCAGTAACAACACATTTTCTAGTTTTATTTCTATCAAATGCACCACAGTCTCTCAAATTTCTTTCTAATCGTCTAAACATTTGAATGTTTGGAATACGACGATTTGGGTATAGCTCACCATACATATTTTTTGCCAAAAGAGGATTTCTATTTGATTTTGCATAAGCAAATAGCATATCAGTCCTTTCGTCATTTGAATACATCTTTGATATGACTGAGTGTATAAACGACTGACAGTTCTTAACACGTATCAACAACTCATTTATTTGTCCTGCCATAGAAACCAAGCAAAGCCTACTTCTTTAGAAATGGTAAATGAAGTGAGATGCTATTTAATTGTACCATATCACACAATATTCGTATTTTGACCAAAAACTAATATTTTCGTTAATTCCAGGATTGAGAATTATAGAAATATTCAGTATGATAATTGATTCAGAAAGGAACAAGGATTCAGGAAGAAACAAGGATTTCTGTAATACAAAAATGCCTAAGAAGGAAAAATACGAATGTTCGTTGTGTTGGGGTATCTTCTTATCGAAATTATTGGGTGAAGTCTGAAGTATGCCAATAGTTGAATAGGTTTTGAAGAAATCAAAATAATTTACAAAAGAACTAACGACAGGACCGTAATTAAAAATTGTTGTCACTGAGGATGCTAGTTATTTTAAATGAAACGTTATAAAAATATCAAGTGTGATATACCACTGAATTGTGATTTTATCGCTTTATCAATATTTGTACTAAAATAGACAGGTCCGTATTTGAAAAAGAAATGTTGATGGTGGCCGTGTTGACACGAAACGTTTAATCAAAGATTCATTGTTACATTTCTATAGTACATTAAGAATACATTAAAACTTTCCTCATATTTTTTTTTATATTTTCAGAAATAACAGTTCTATTCGTAAAAAACAAATAACAGCATTTTTGGTTTTCCCTGTATAACTCGGGAAGGGCGAGACTCCCTGTAAATTTTCTTTGACCATTGTACTGTTCTCCACAATAGTTACCTTTTCTCCCATTTAATCGTCGTAACAGATACGAATGTTACGGTTTAGAATATAGCAATGTTACCACATGATAAAAGAAACGGCCTGTATAGAACTTTTCTGCACCACGCTATCAGGTCTATCTAGTGAGTACTGCGGATCTTTAATGAACTGGAGATTCCTCACAAGGTTTTCCCGCAGTGTCCGAAGATATCCATCCTCATGCGAACAAGAGCTTCGCATTCAAACATTATGTGGGAGGCTTTTTCGTTCTCATCACAAAATCTGCATTGAGTGGACTCTTGATGTATCCCTAACAGTTGTAGGTGTTTTCTCAAGTGGCAGTGGCCTGTCATCAGTCCTACCACCTTCCTGAGAGAGTCTAGGCTTAGTTCAAGGAGGTGTCTTGATAGCCGGTCGGTTGGCCACATCATCATTTTTCCTTGAGTATTGCCAGAGGCACTCGCCCAGAGAGATTGATGACGGTTTTTAACTCATTTCTTTGTGTCCTGCTTAATTTCTTCAAACGGGATTCCGCAGGCTGGTTCTGGTCCAATGAGAGTTGTTGCTTCTCCCGCTCTTGCTAGGGCATCTACGCCCTCATTTCCCTGGATGCCCTTATAACCTGGTACCCAGACAAGTTTAACCCAGTCCTGTGCTCCCAAGTCGTTAAGGTTTTAGTGTGCCTCCCAGACCAGTTTGGAACTGAACCTGCATGAATGCAGGGCTTAAATCGCCGCCTGACTGTCGCAGAGAATTGCTATGGTTTGGTTTCTAAGACCCCTCCTTAGAATATTTCTCGTGCAGACGGAGATTGCCGTTACGTCGGCTTGGAATATAGAGGCTTCGTGTTGTTCCAGGGTGTACATTTGTACAAAAAGCTGTACATTTCGATATTGAGTAGTACAACATTAGTACAATGGAAAAATACAACAAAAACTGTACAATTCTAGAATGGGGTGTACAATTCACGGTTGAAGATCATTGAATATGGCAATATGCTGTACAAGTTGAAGATGTTCTCTGATGCAAGCAGTTTTGTTATGATCGTCCTCCAAATGGGCATTGATATGAATGTGTTCTTGTTTTTCACATGAGAAAGACCCTTGCAATTGAATTGCGTTTTATTGCAAAATGTAATGTCAAAATGAATGAAAAGAAAGTTTTACCACAGAAGTTCTCTAATCTGTGATTTGACCGTTGTCAGTAATAACCTGTATACTCTAGGCAAGGACACTGAACACTATTTGTAGAGGATGGCCCGTTCCCTATGTTGCAATGTAGTCTCTGATTTGACGTCACCGCGATGCCTTCCGTATGGGTTTGTATATCTATATATATATATATATATTTAGTAAACTATTAGGAGGCATCGCGCTGACGTCATTTGACAGGCCCATAAAATCAGTCGATCGGGCCATCCTCTACAAGTAATGTTCAATGTCCTTGTACTCTAGGCGTGTTCGATTGGTACGTGTATGTTAGTTCAATTGCCTGAGTTAATCACGGATGGAGTGAGCAGAGGGAGATAGGTTTGATCTGTTGTCAGTTGTCACTTTCTGATTATTTTAATTGTAGTCAATGTAGAATGTAATATGTCTGGTATTTAGTTATATCTCAATTAATTCTTTATTGATGTTGTGCTCCATTATTTCATAATTAACAATCTACCGTATGGAAGAAAATTGTAAGTGACAGGTGACAGATCAGTGTACAAAACTGTACAATTCAAAACAAATCAACAGTACAATTTGAAACCACATGAGAACAACACTTAAGTACCGAGGCTTAGACTAATGTATTGCCTCGGTCTCTCCCCGTATATTCCAGCCCCTACTCCTTTGCTAGTATTTGAGCCATCCGTGAACCACATTTGCCCTCTTGAAAGCATTGGTATGGCCCTTCATGTAACTTCCCCATCTTCTATGATGGTGATGTATATTCCACCAAATGAGTAATTTGGAGTCATTTTGTCCGACTGCATCTCAGACGTGTCAATTCTTATGACCTCCAGTATGCTGGAGTGGCCTTGATTATTGCCCCTCCATTGGCCCAGCCATTTTAGCCTGGATGCTTCTATCCTCGTCTCTGGATAAGCTGATAGTAAAGGCATTTACTGCATTCAATATTATTTGCACATCTTGTAGATATCTTGTTCAGAAGAAATACAAAACAAAATTCCAAGATTCATTGAACTCAACTGAAGGACATATTGCTATTGAAACGACAGAAGGTACTTCATAACTCCTCAAATTCATCCAGTAAAAATTGTTAACTTTTGATAACCATAAAAAAAAATGTGTTTGTAAAGGACCACGCACGTTTCTTATGGAAAATGGCTTTCCGTGAATTTGTCCGAATCTTTGGTATGGTGTAGATCTGGACGCACTGATCAAAAGTGTCCATTGCCAAAAACTCCAAAAATGGACAGTTTTCGAGATATGGCTCTATCAATGTATTTTTTTTTGTATTTTTTGGATTTTGACACATAATCAGTTCACTCTCATCCTTAGGAAAAACCGAGTTTCAATGATTTCTCTGCAGGAATCGATTAAAAAATAATTCTTTCTTCTTTTCAGATACTGCCATTTGAAGAAAGTATTATACACTGCTCGTCACTGACGATGTAACTGGACTATTATTTTCAACTTCTATTGTCCAGTTTTTGTAGAAACAAAAACTTCTGAATTGCTCAAGGTATCACAGAGTCACATATATTCAATACTTTTCGATAGGGGCACTAGAAAAATAATATTCGATACACACTATAGGAACTGAATCTGAAATACTTTTTTTTTAAAAAAGTTTCCTAGTCGTCAAAGAAATAGAGGTAAATGCAAAATGAGCATATAGAAAATCGTTCATAATGTTTGCTGACGACATAAATACTCGTATTGAATGCAGTTTGTTCATACCGAGTGTTAAATATCAATAGAAACAACGGAATACATACCCAATAATCATTTCTAATCGCTAATCGAACCGTTAAGGCAAACAGATCCGTGAAAATGTCTGAATATTTGATATGATGTGGATTTCGATGCACTGATCAAGTGTCTATTGCTACAGACTACAAAAATGGACAGTTTTCAAGATATGGCCGTATCAATATCAGACTTTTTTTCGTTTTCTAGATTGTGGCCCATAATCGCTTAGCTCTTATACCCAACAAAAACGGAATTCTATCGATTTCTGCGCAGGAATTGACTGAAAAATAGTTGTATTTTATTTCTGATACATTCATTTGGAGAAATTAGCATACACTGCTCGTCACTGGCGATGTAGCTTATAGCTATTATTTTCAACTTTTGTATTTCCGTGTTCGTAGAAACAAAAACTCTTGAATTGTTCTAGTTCTAACAAACATACTTATATCGAACACAATTCAATTGTGGCATTTGGAAAAATAATATGCTATACACACTCCAAACATGATTTGAATTTTTTTGAAATATTCTCCTGGCCATCAGGAAAATAGTGGAAAATGCAAAATGAGAAACTAGAAAATCGTATTTATAATGTACGCTGACGAGATGAATGCAGTTTGTTTATACCGAGTGTTAAATATCAATAGTACCAAGGAAATACATACCCAAAAATCATTACTACTGTTACTGTTAATTGAACTGTTAAGGCAAACGGATTCGTAAAAATGTCTGAATTTTTTATTCGGTATAGGCAATAGCTTTTTCAGTTGAACAATTTATGAGTGGGAGGTCAACAACAGTAGACATTTCATAAGAAAAATATTGAATTTGTTAATGTACAGATTGAACCACAGTTACTTAACCGTGTTCACTTCATCAAACATATTGATTCTTCACAAAAATTATATCGATAGGTCAGCGTACATTATGAATACGATTTTCTAGTTTCTCATTTTGCATTTTCCACTATTTTCCTGATGGCCAGGAGAATATTTAAAAAAAAAATTCAAATCATATTTAGAGTGTGTATCGCATATTATTTTTTCAAATGCCACAATTGAATTGTGTTGGATATAAGTATGATTGTTAGAACTAGAACAATTCAAGAGTATTTGTTTCTACGAACACGGAAATACAAAAGTTGAAAATAATAGCCAAGCTACATCGCCAGTGACGAGCAGTGTATGCTAATTTCTCCCAATGATTGTATCTGAAATGAAATACAACTGTTTTTCAGTCAATTCCTGTGCAGAAATCGATAGAATCTCGTTTTTGTTGGGTATAAGAGCTAAGCGATTATGGGCCACAATCTAGAAAACGAAAAAAATCAGATATTGATACGGCCATATCTTGAAAACTGTCTATTTTTGTAGTCTGTAGCAATAGACACTTGATCAGTGCATCGAAATCCACATCATATCAAATATTCAGACATTTTCACGTATCCGTTTGCCTTAACGGTTCGATTAGCGATTAGAAATTATTAGTGGGTATGTATTCCGTTGTTTCTATTGATATTTAACACTCGGTATAAACAAACCGCATTCACAACGAGTATTTATGTCGTCAGCAAACATTATGGACGATTTTCTATATGCTCATTTTGCATTTACCTCTATTTCTTTGACGACTAGGAAACTGTTTAAAAAAAAAGTATCTCAGATTCAGTTCCTATAGTGTGTATCGAATATTATTTTTCTAGTGCCCCTATCGAAAGGTATTGAATATATGTGACTCTGTGATACTTTGAGCAATTCAGAAGGTTTTGTTTCTACAAAAACTGGACTATAGAAATTGAAAATAATAGTCCAGTTACATCGTCAGTGACGAGCAGTGTATAATAATTTCTTCAAATGGCAGTATCTGAAACGAAGAAAGAATTATTTTTTAATCGATTCCTGCAGTGAAATCATTGAAACTCGGTTTTTCCTAAGTATGAGAATGAACTGATTATGTGTCAAAATCCAAAAAATGCAAAAAAATTACATTGACAGAGCCATATCTCGAAAACTATCCATTTTTGGAGTTTTTGGCAATGGACACTTCTGATCAGTGCATCCAGATCTACACCATACCAACAATTCGGACAAATTCACGGAAAGCCATTTTCCATAAGAAACGTGCGTGGTCCTTTGTATTCAAATGTCAGTGGACCGGTTCTTTCACAGGTTCTGTCGGAGATGTCAGTATCGAAGCTGTTGAAATATTCTAATCAATTCAGAACGTGTTTGTGTAACATCTTGAATTAGACAGTTCGCCTCCGACTATTATGACCCCAAAAACAAACTGACAACGCGTCATGTTACAACCCATCAAAACGCAAACGAAACAATCAAAACACCATTGAACTCGTTATTTTTTGTGGTCATCATCGTCCTAAAACGTTCTTATTCTTGTTCAATGAGTCCATAAACACCCACGTAGGGATGCAAGTCAGCATATAATTTATTTTAAAACAATAGTACACGTTCCTAATGCAACCATTGACTGAGTAACATCTGAATACATGACAAGGCATGTGTACAATTAGCATACAAAGTTATACCAACATTGGTGTCTTAAATGTTCCCAGAAAACGTTTTTATTAGATAAAATGAGGTTGTCTTTGACGTAAATGGTACTGAATAGAGCTGCTTTGGATTTTAACTGTTTTGAATTAGTTCCGAGATTGAAATTCCATTGCACTTTCTGCAATGCTGCGGGTACTGAAATTTGCATGTTGTGGAAGTTTCATCTCAGATATTTCTGACTATTAGCCCAGTTGGTGTAGTAAATTTTACACTGAAAGCACAAGTAATTAGAAATCTCCCTGATATTTTTTTATAATTAGTTTAGAGTATATTGGTTGATATAAGAAAAAGTTCATTGGTCAATCGATATCCTAAAGTCAAAAAAAATTGCGAAAAATATTTTTATTTTCAAAATCCTAGAATATTTTGGGCTGGGATGAATATAATGGAAAATAAAAAATACAATCTTGTAGCGAAAGTTTTTTCTTCCAAACTAAATATTTTCCACTTTTTTGTCAGAGTTATAAAAAAATCATTTAGAAACTTATGCATACTACGCCTGGTATAACATTATAATCTGATTCGTACTTACGAGATCCTTAATTGGAATTTCAAATACTCTATTTTCAAGTAGGAAATCTGAACTTTTCAATGGTATAGTTCATTTTTTGTTTCTAATAAAACATTGTATAGAAAAAAACGCGAATATATTATATATATTAGAATCGAAAATTGACCGTTCAGATTATAAATTTTCTCAAACATAATTATAAGTAATTATCTAGGTGACCAAATTCACGAATAAAATTTTCCAGTCATTCATTTCGTCTCGTTATGAAATATGGCTCTTGTGATGATTTTGAAATTTTTCGGTATCAAAAGATCATAGCGATATAAATATATAGGCCTCTGCAAAATTATTAAAAACAAACTTATTTGGGTGAAACTTTTTTATAATCTGAACTTTTAAATGGTATAGTTTACTTTTCGTTTTTAGTAAAACATTTTATAGAAAAAAACGCGTATATTGCGTGAATTGTTATTTAGGTGACCTAATTCACGAATAAAATTTTCCAGTCATTCATTTTGTCTCGTTATGAAATATGGCTATTGTGATGATTTTAAAATTTTAAGAAATCCAAATATCATTGCGAATACCTGCATTCGTTTCTATCGTTTTCTCACCAGGGTTTTTTCTTACCTGTCCACTATATACATTCAATTCTTTGAGTATTCATCTGTTTAGTATAACAGTATCGAAATTTATTTTCAACAATACGTTGTTATACACATAAAATTATTATAATTGAAAAAATTTCCGCACTGAATGAATTTATGCTTAAAGATTAATTTAACCTACTTTTTAAAAAGAGTTTAATCCAAATAAGTTTATTTTTAATAATTTTGCAGAGGACTATATATTCATATCGCTATGATCTTTAGATTCCGAAAAATTTCAAAATCATCACAAGAGCCATATTTTATAACGAGTCGAAATTAATGACTGAAAAATTTTGTTCGTGAATTAGGTCACCTAAAAAAACAATTTTCAGAAATGAAATGTTTTTCCGAATTTTAATTGTTTGAGAAAATTTATAACCTGAACGCTCAATTCTCGATTCTAATATTTACCTACACGCGTTTTTTTCTATCCAATGATTTTATTAATAACGAAAAAAAAGAACTAAACCATTAGGAAGTTCAGATTTACTACTTAAAAATAGGGTTTTTGAAATTCCAATTTAAGTTCTCGTAAGTACGTCCAACACGTCCTACACTGTGGTCTTTCCCGAAAGAGAAGACTGGGTCCGGAATGAAACCAACCTATATAGGGCAAATGAACGTTGGTTCACCGATGGTTCCAGAACTCATCAGGAAGGCGTCGGAGCCGGAATATATGGGATGAACCCAGTAGTGAAACGCTCGTTCAGTAGAAAATCGACACCACACACGAAAAACAATAAAAATATTTTCAGATAGTCAAGCAGCACTTGAATCCAACTGCTTTAAATCTAGGGCAGTATGGAACTCTAAATCTAGGGCAGTATGAAACTACAGGTACACCTTAAACCGACTGGCGCAACGCAACAACGTTACCCTTGTCTGGATACCAGGTCACACAGGCCTAGAAGGAAACGAAATAGCGGACGCCCTAGCAAAAGGGGGGTCCGAAACAACGTTCACTGGACCAGAACCAGTAATCGGTTTAGCATATAGCACTGCCAAGAATGTCGTAACAGCTTGGGCAGACAATAAAAGACTCGAGTACTGGCCTAGTCTACCGGGCCTAGCCCATTCCAAAGCATTTATTGCTTGTACAAGGAAAAGACAGGACTCTGACAAACTGCTAAAACTCAGTAGAGCGCATCTCAGAATTATAGTAGGTTTGCTTACTGGCCACTGCAAACTCAAACATCACATGCATAAAATCGGACTTGCACAAGATGCAGAGTGCATGGGGGATGATGAAATGGCTAAACACATTCTGTGTACATGCCCTGCAGCGGCCAGAACCAGATTCTCAATATTTGGCGATACGACAGTAAGGCCAGAAAACCTGGTAAATTGTTCTCCCAATGCATTCCGCAATTTCGTCAAGTGATTGGATATACTGGGAGAAATATATCCATAGGGTGAGCCACAATAGGCCATTGGCCGCAGTGGAGGGCCTGTTACGGGCCCACTCACGTTCAAACCTAACATAACCTAACCTAAGTACGTATCAGATTATAATGTAATAAGCCCGGTTCCTTCTAAAAAATAGGTCCTTTAGGAAGTCGATTGACCAATGAACTTTTTCTCATATCATCTAATATACTCTAAACTGATTATAAAAAAAATCAGCGAGATTGCTAATTACTTGTTGTCGTGACCTCCGCCAACTGGACTATACGCAGTTTACTTTTTATCTGTTACTCATTGATATCATTTCCATAATAAAATCAGCTATTTATTTTACCACTAATAAAATACCTACATTTTTAGAAAGTCTTCTGAAAATGTAGCAGATGTGCAAACAAAACAAAGGCATGTTCAGGTTGGTTTCCGAGTTTTGCCGTGGTGTTCTTTGCAGCACGCAAACATTTCGACTGCAACTAAGGCATCCATCTTCAGTGGCCTGCTCCTCTTTGCGACGCGACGTATCAACTGGAACAAAATGAACGAAACTCACAGACAATTGTTTGACACACACACAAACGAAAGATGTTCACAAAGACACAAATTATTATAAAAATCACAAAACTGAAATTATGGTAAAAGTAGTAAACAAGTTTTGGGATACACTAGTATAGCAAGATGATTACCAACTTGCGAATTTTTATAGTTATGTACTGGGTGATAAATATTAGCGTTCCTGTAACTTTCTTATCTGAAGAAAAAACCATAACATCATTATTGGTAGGAATTGAATGACTGATTCCAATTAACCACATTTTGTCACCTGTCAAAGATCAACCTGTTCGTGAGTTATGATAGAGGCTGCCTTCGTCAGTTCAATTATATGGAGCAAGAAACATTTTCATCATTATTACGTCGTTTCCTACCTCCGGGTGTTAAATGGCCTGCTTGGTCACCAGATCTTACCTCACTGGATTTTTCTCTGGTCCTATCTTAATGAACGAGAGCCCCTACAAATATCGAAGACCTCAAAAACAGAATACGCACAGGGTTTCAAAGTTTGAACAGTCAGTCTCCGAAGATTATGGTTTTCATGAGAGAGAATTTTGTTTTAATACCTTTACCATGAGACGGTAGTAATAGTTGGTGCTGTCTTCTTAGCTTAAGGGTGCTCAAGCGAGGCAAGGGAAGAGGAAATTCTAGCTGCTCTCATTGGGTTCCTTTTGAACTAGTGACTATTATTTTCATCTTATTGTTGTTGTTGAAATTGATATTTCCGTAAACCTGTTGAACCCCTACGCGCAACCCTCAGAAGTGTTCGAGAGACTTGTGCGAGCTAGGGAAGACGCTGCCCTTACCTTTTCACGTGTGATGACATGCACGAGACCGTTTACCATACTGGGGAATCGAACCCACGACCCTACGCTTGAGAGGCGAACGCTCTACCAGCAGACCATTACGGCCCATGTGTTATAGTATATATGATGTGTTTTAAACGTGTCCAATGCTTCCTCATTGGTAGTTTCATAAAATAGTGACCATTTTGCTGTCATACTATATTCCTATTTCGGAAATGAAACAAAACCGAACTTTGACCAAAACCGTGATAAGCCCTCACTATTACCTAATTCGAATCAACTTCAAAATTTTCGATAAACTCGGTATTATGCTTAATGTTACAATCACTAAAACCAATCTGACGACATTAACATTACCTATAAAATTTTTATCAGATGCGATAGACTGTGTTACGAACCTGATATTCCACAGAAAATCAGTGAATTTTTTTAGAGACGCTGTGGACCAATTAGAAACTTTCTAAGAATTCCATGGAAACGTCTAGAAACACATATTCTTTTTCTACGAAATGTCAAGTATGCTCATTAGAAACCGAAAACGTAACATTTTACAAGTATACATTTTCATATAATGGTGGATTTATGCAGCAACCAGTCATAAGTCATAAGTTTTAAGTCACAAGGAAAAATATTCGTCAATGATTGGTTGATCCGTTTATTACAACCAATCTTTCAACAATAAAGTACTTTCATGATAAATAAATAAACCTCTCTTTTTAGGAAGTCATCTTCAATTTTTCTTAATAGTAGGGCTCTCAACTGATTCTAGAATACCCAGCCATATTATAGTTACTATGCTTCCTGATTATTTATGTTAGATCTTAAGGCGCGTCCACATTAGTAAAAATTTAGGTTATGCGTTGCGTTCGCCACAAATTTTTAGTGTTGGATACAAATGTATGCGAGTGTGGACGTGTTCGTCGCATACAAACGCACGCAAAAAATTTCGCCGCATGCAACGCACGCGATCCGTAGCTTGTCGGTTTTTTTTTGTCATCAACTGGATTTTTGCCGCAACATCGTTGTAATGAATACGTATTTACCCTGAACGCAATAGTTTTGAAGGAAAATATTGTAATTGTGTTTGCTTGGTAGAATTGAGATTTTCTTGAGATATATGAGCATGCCTAATGCCGTAATGACGAGGAAAAGGAAATGATCCTAGAAGGATTGATATTTTTTTCTTCAACGTCTATATCTATAGATTTCGCAAATTCATCCCACGCATCATTTTCATTTTTTTTTTTTTTTTTGAAAATGTCTCTCATCTATTGGGTCTCACAAAATCGTTCTTTGGTGGTATTCTTCAATTATAGAAAACTTTATCATCCACGTATTTCAGACAATGGATAATAACACACTTGTTGATCAGGGACTCTCGGCAGACAACATACAAATTGGCGCAGGGTAGTTAACAAATATTTACTAATATGGACCCGCCATTAGATCTCAAGAAGAAATATTTGCTACAAATATTGCTGTAAATCGCGATATACGAATTATTTTAGAAAAAAATCGATATTCTTCTGTGATTTTTGTGCATACAATTTTGCAGTGATTTTCTGTTACAGAACGGCTTTGATGATTTGCCATAATGTTGAATCCTTCTCCTATTACTCAACTTTATATCCTGCCGATTCCCAGAAAAATTAGATATACTCTCCATATGATTGATGAGATGTCAGGATATCTGCAAATGGCATGCATAGAAGGTGGGAATTGTTACTGGGGATTGTGTACTTTCGAAAACGCCATCCTCGACAGTATGAGCCCATACCGGAGAATGTCCTTTGACTGATATTTAAAAGAGGGAAGCCTCAAATTATTGGCAAATCTTGACGATACTGCTAAAGGTGGAATGATTGATAAATTTTCATTCTGATATTTTAGTGATGGTGAGAGAATATCCACAATATCACCAATATTTATTTTGAATGACAAAGGGTTCAGAACAGACCCTTGGTGTAGCCCACATTTCATAATGGGGTTTTCAATTATTAATGTAGACTGGCAAGCGACTTTCAGAGAGATAAGACAAGAAATAAGACGAATGCGTGGTACATTAGTAATGATTTTTGTGAGTGAACCAACATTTTTCAGATCGTATAGTGTCATCGATATAACTATTATTGTTTCGGGACTATCCATTTTATCTTTCACCACTTTTTCATCGAAGTTTGGGCACTGTGCATGGATTTGTGATTCCTGATCCAAACTGTTTGTTAAGGTACTCGCACACTTGGCGCAAGTTCTTTTGGCGCCATTCCACAATTGCTCGATCTGTTCACACAGTAGCAAAATTGCTCTAGAAATTGCGACATAAATGAACTGCGCAACTAAAAATTGGCAAAGACATTTTTAATAGTTGCAGGGCTACTCACACGTTACCCACTTTTATTCCATAAAATAATAACAAGCCATTAAGAAGTTGCTCTCTAAACTGAGAATATTTTTTGATGTCTACAAGAATAACGCTCGTTCGTGTACTGTGTTCGTAAGCTATGCATTTTCGTTTTAACTTCCTCAGTAGACATTTTTTGCTCAGCAGCAATGTTATCTCTTATTTAGCGATCTTTAAATTCAGTCAATTTTACCTCTATCTCCTCTACTCTATCTGTTTTAAATGTAAAGTGTCCTCGGACTCCCACTTGGTTTTCTTGTGGTCCATATTTTTCAATATGTAGGCATTTTCATTACTAGAGTTTACTCATATAAAGCTTTATGATTTAAATACCTCTTATCAACCTCAAACCCAAAACATTAACACAACAAAGTTGCACTGGAATAGTATATTCTATAACAAGGTTAGAATGAAAATTCGATGCGAGTGGAAAGTTCCGAGCGCGAGCCGAAGGCGAGCGTGAGGAACCACGAGCATCACGAATTTTCATTCTAACCGAGTAGCAGACTATACTTTCTCCACGATCAGAGATAGGAAACGTGACAGCAATAATTTTGACACTTACTCAAATTTTGCCACTACGATGACAATCAACTGCGTCAAGGCTAATGTTATTATTGCTAACCAGTGTGAGAATATTATTCTATCACAAGAGAGAGAATGTAATAGTTATTTTCCTAACAAGTGCGGAAAGTGATACTTTTCCGCACGCGACTGCCGTTGACCCGAACGTCGCGAAGCGGAGTTCGGGCAAGCAGTCAAGGGCGGGAAAGACACTTTACGCATGAATTAGGAACATTATTTTTTCTACGACCGCATAAAGATTCAAAAAGCACATTGAAAATATATATTTTATTTCAACATACAAAACATTCCATGAAAATCCTCTAATTATTATTAATAATAATGTTGAAAACACAATTTGTTGCATTCTGCAAATGCGTCAGAATAGCCGGTCCAGAGGAGTTAGTTGGTGGTAACTGGCTGTTAAGAGTAACACTCGTAGATTGCAATGCCAGTACATGAAAGAATTTTATTCGAGATGGTGTTCTTCTGTTCTACGGAGTCCTCCAAATAACTCTCAGCAAGAATGAAATGTACATTCAATAACGATAAATTGACATATTTTACTTTCCCGCACTAGTGCGGGAAAGTGACACTTTCTAAACTAAAATGGGTGCGGGATAGTGGGTAAAAATGCACGGTCGTAGAAAAATACATTTAAATTGCATGGGGGCAGAGGTGTTGCAGAATATTTCTTCAATCTCAAGAGAGAGAATTCCAGCATTCTGTAATCAAATTTGATTTCAGAATTGGCAAATTCTGTGATGATCGTAGAGAAATAGTATTACGACACATTATTTAACCAACTTGTTGGTCCATTTATAGGTGGCGCAATATCATTCCATTTGGCCGTTCAAACACTGCAATTTCTCAAGTGTACGCAAGTTGAAAAAATGTAGTCAAATTATGATTGTTGCGCAATTTTTACAGTTACAATGCTAGTCTCATCTTGCAATGTAAGAATGGCTCCATTTTTCAGTGAGTACCTTTACTCATTTTAGAGAATGTGTCTGCCAGATGACACATTGGTGAGCTAAGTTATTGGATCACCATGGTCTAATTGGTTTTCTTCTTTCAGATTATTATAATAAAATAGTAATGATAATAATCTCTCTTCAACTATCTTAGACTGTAAACGAAAGCATAGAGAACAGTGATTATTATTATTGATCACAGCGTTCTAGGGCGATTTTCTGATTTTTGATATCATATTCAACTTTTAGCTGTAGAAAAACTCGGAAAACTACTACTAAAACACCACCTATTAATTGTTCCAGAATGACAATTTTGTAGCCTAAAATTCAAAACTAGCGAATTAACTTTTTGTTCACCGCAACCGAATGATGCTGCAGGTATAACTATCAAAATATTGAAATCTGTTTTTTTTTTAAAGTTTCTTTATCATATTGACTTCCTGGTAGCTACGATTGAATTTATCGAAAAAAATATGCATGCCTGCTGTAAAACATGACTTTGTGTGGAAAAGTGGTACACATTAAGTGCAGATATGTGTCTATGAAACTTGTCGCAATGACTAATAAAACGATGTTTATAGTTTTCTGTGGTTTTTATTGAACATTAATTGAAAGAGCGGAACGCCGTCGTAGCGAAAAAGACAAATATAATTAAAAATTAACTTCACTTAATGAAACTACACTTTCTATTGAACGATAAAATGAAAATTACTTCTGTAGGTGTTCTTGGCTATCCTTCAATGATAGTACTAAAACTCGAGGCCGCGACACCCAGACCAGAGTGACCTAGAGAAACCTGGAATTCAAGAATAATATTGTTTGATAGAATAGAATAGAATTGAATTTATTCGTCACTGAAATTTTACATACACATTCAAAATAATACATACATGCAAAACTTATTGGGCACAATAGATACATTCAGAACTATACAATTTAAAACATAAAAATATCTACATATAATTCTAAGTTGGGGTAAAATTACCTACAATTTAGCTTCTAAAAACTCCTGAACGGAGTAAAATGATTGATTTATCAGATATTGGGTCCACTTATTCAACACATTTGAACTCGCTAAGCTTAGGTGAGGGAACATACTCAAAAGTCGGTTATAACATGCATTTAATTCTTTGATATATGTGAGAGTCCTGCCCAATGGTTAATCGTGAGTATAGCTGGTGGATGTTATCACCATATCTCATACTATATTTGTGTAGATCACTTCTTTTATTATTTTCTTCTTTTTTGACATTCATGATTATCAAAAGTATGTGAAGTGAAGGAACTGCTAGAATTGAGAGTCGTGTAAATAAATTTCTACATGAGGTTCCACGATGTACAGCAGCCATACACCTGATTAATTTCTTTTGTATGATGGAAACTTCATTCATGTGTGCTGAGTTTCCCCAGAAAATCAGTCCGTAGCACAATACAGATTGTACCAGTCCAAAGTATGCCATTTTGCATTTTGAGTGTGTCTTACGATATTGTGCCCTTTAGTTGCCAGATAATAAAGCTAATTGTACTCAATTAAATCATTTATGTGAGGTTCCCATGCCAATTTTCTGATCTATTTCACCCAGAAACCCAAGTATAAGGTAACCCAAGTATCACCTAGATTTTGGGCTATAAACGATGAAATATTATGAAAACATTGGTATAATATTTCATTATCAATATTGGATGGAAAAAATGTGAATATTAGGTGATATTGATGTAATATTACGATGAACTAGCGAAATATTGATGACCAATATAATATTATGTTTCCTTGAAAACACTGATAAAATATTGTTATAGCAGTATGGCTGAAAAAATAAAGGATAAATAATATGGGTGATACATTGGCAGATAACTGTTGAGCTAATAAAACTGAATGCTCTCAGTTAAACATCTGAACGATTTCAGAAACATATTTGAGAGACATGTTTCGAGATGGTTTTATCTGGATACCACCATTACCCCAACAAAACCACTCCTTCATCAGAACCTGTTTCTTCTACGACCATCACAGAACTTGGCAATTCTGAAATCAAATTTGGAAACAGGATACTAATATTCCATCTCTTTGGGTAGAAAATTTATTCTGAAATACTTGCTTTTTGCATGTTAGCATATCAAAACATGATTTTTTCATAACAAAAATAATACTAAGAAACATACTGAGCCATCACATGGAAGACAGTCCATATTTATATTCTGTTATGTTCTGGTCCCGCAACTGTAATTCATCAATTTGTTATAAATATTGACATACAAAACATGTGTTTTTTCAGTGTTTAGCTTATAAAATGAAAAGTAATACAGCAATCTGGTTGCTCCAATGGGAAAAATTGTAGAGAATTGATATACGAATGAGATTTCAATGACCCGATAGGATCATTAGTAACGGACAAAAACTGGAAAATAATGTGATTTTTTTTAAATTCATAACATAACATGAAAGTATTGAATTATGTGAACTTCATATTTACCAAGGAAAAAAATGAGAAACAATACACTAGTTCCATTGTTGGCGACATATTTCCATTCTTGGAGTTTCACAAAATACGCACTTTCACCAAGGTGTAATATGTTACAACCATGCTGTTGGTATTCTTGGAAATATGAACAGTTTAAATTTGTTTAAATCAAGACTTTTCAATTATTTGAATGCTAATGCTTTTCATTCAATGAAGGAATTTTTAGAATGTTAATTGTGAATGTAATTTCGAATGTTTCATTTTATTTTATTTTTATCGTCTTTAAGACATGTGTGTAACTGACTAGTCTGAAAAGTTTTGTACTATCAATGTGTAAAACTTCAATGATGAATAAATTATCTATCTATCTGTCTTTTACGTGTTCAATCGATCACCAAAATGAATATTTAAACATTGTTAAGATGACATTTTCAAACAATCAACCAATACCCATTCCAGTTTTAATAATAACTTTTTATACCAGTATGAAACCAATTTTGAAATTCGATTTTTCCTGTGACAGCATCGGTAAGTATTTCATGCATGTCCAATATTGATACTAAATTTGCTTACTGATATTTGAGAAATATTGATAGGACAATATTTGGAACAATATTGACCAATATAAATACATGTGGATTTACTTATATTTTTTCAGATATTTACTACGCTATCTCGTCTTGATGTTGTCGCCCACAATTTTCCATCGTAAGATGTTTCATCGCCAATGTTGATATTACTATGTTGCCTTTCAAATATTCAGTTCCGTTGCTTCAATTTGATTTTTCCTGATGTCTATGTTGGCTCAATGCCACAATATGAAATTGTCGTTCTTTATTTGGGAAATGATCTTGTCCTACATGTTTTAGAACTTCGATGACACTAAATATATTGAAAATGAATCGTTGGTTGAGTTGACTGTCAAAATTATTCAATTTTCTTATTTCACATTCTAACGAATCTCTCACACTCTGTTCAGTATCTTTTTTATTATGTTATACTATGCCCACCAGATGGAGCGTTGAATATTTTATAGTTGATTTTACTTCATTATTTCTAAAACGATAGATCAAATCAACAAAATTTTGGTGGATTGCGTCAAATGTTGTCTATGTTAACCTACCCCCGTACTGATAAAGGGCAGGAATCCAGAAAACGGTCAGAAGGTGTTCAACCCCTTTCATATCCAGTCAAATTCTTCTATCCGATTACAAGAAGCACTGGAACATTCTGCAAGTATTCACTGAAATAATGTCCGTCGCCGTGTTAGCTAGGGAAGCAGTTGCTTAGAGACATATATCTGCAACTCAGCCAAAATGATTCAATATGAAAAATTTCGTATCTTACAATAGGCCGTTCTAAAATGATTTTTGAAACTCACGTTGGAAATGTCTTCGTCTTCTAAACTTATAGAAGTTCTTCAAAAAACTTTCTAAAGTCATGATGGCAGTCAATTGACTCTTCCACTTCATTAAAAATACGTTTAACCCAATTTTCAGTAGTGATTATAAATAATATAATAATAAAATATTAATAAAATTTATTAAATACTTTACGATCATCAAAAATGACACAGGATATGTCAGACAACAAATATACATACATGCGTACAATCTACATTAATACATAAAGATTTAACATTTCCACAAAATAAATATATACAATATAAAACCACATCATTGATTGAAATACTCAGTAAAACTATAAAAACAACCATTAATCAAAAATTCTCTCATCTTGGTTTTAAAAAGATTTTCCCTGTCTAGATTTTTCAAATCATCAGGTGATTGATTATAAAATTTTGCTCCCTGAGAAGAAGAAAAATTTTCAAACAAACATGTTGAATGTTTCTGCAGCCGTATCAATTCACCGTGCCTAGTAGGATATGCATGAAAGTCAGATTGTAATTTTCTGTATTTGTTTTTTGAATAAGAGAATGCATTTGTAAACAAATAGTAGGTACGCACATGACTATATTTCTTATAAAATATTACCTACAAGATTTTTTATGGACTATTTTATAGATTAGGCGCAACACCATTTTCTGGGAGCCAAATATTTTGTTGAGTTTTGTGGAGCATCCCCAAACTGCAATATTATAAGAAATATGGGAATATACAACAGCAAAATAAACGTTTACAAGCTGAGCTTAATTGAAATAGGATCTCAATTATCTGATTGCATAGAACCCACTCTTAACTTTCTTAAGTACATGGTTTAAAGCTGACTCCCAGGTCATGTTACCATGTGGTGTTATTTGGTGTTATCTGATGATTCAATTATTTCGTCACCCACTCTAACATGAAAATCATCAATTTTTCTATTTCTACTGGAATAAAACTGCAGTAGAACAGTTTTCCCCACATTCACCACTAAAGAATTTTTACAACACCAATTTGTAAATTCTAGACTTAAATTGTTCAATTTTTCTTGAAGCTGCTATGAGTTATCGGCATTTGCTGCGAAGGTGGTATCATCTGCGTACAGAACTATGTTGTCTGTGCTTATATGATCTGGCATATCGTTGATGAACAGAAGGAAGATGAGTGGGCCCAATATAGAACCTTGAGGAACCCCAAGATCAATGTCATATTGCTGAGACTGACAATTGTCAACTTTGACATGTATCTTTCTGAGAATCAGGTATGATCTGATCCATTAAAGAAAGTTACTTGTTACCTCTGAAGCCAAGTAAATAAAGTTTTTTACATATAATATGGGGGTCAATGAAGTCGAATGCTTTCGATAAGACAAAAAAAAGTGCACCGACATACTTTCTTATACAGGGTGTTTCTTAAGTACGTGTAGAAAATTTAGGAGCGTGTTGCTGACATCAAAATATGTCCGCAAATTATTCCTTTCTGAGATACAGAGTGTCAAAGTTGAATTCTGATTTTTATTTTTTGTGAATAATTTCAAAATAATTTTGATATTTGGGTAAAATTTGGTGTCTGGGAATATTTATTATTAAGTTTGTTTAAAAAATATATTCTTGGTAGAGGTCACTGAGAGAAACTGTTTTCGAGTTATTGAGATTTGAAATAGTCGATGCAAGTGATTTTGAATGATAAGATTTTTTAATTAAAGATAAATTCAATCAGAAATTTGTTTTTTCACAATTGACATAAAATTTGATTTTGTCATTGAAAAATCATGCCAGACCAAACTCTACTCGAATATCACAAATATTTTGGAATTTATTCACAAAAAACCAATATAAGAATTAAACTTTGACACTCTGTATCTTAGAAACGAATAACTTGCGAACATGTGTTTAAGGGAACTTTTTTTCTTATTTTGACGTCAGCAACATTCTCCTGAAGTTTCTACACGTACTTAAGAAACACCCTGTATATAGTGAGTCATAGACGCACCGGAAAACACTGCAAAATGCACTTTCTGTTGACCTACCTGGGCAAAAAGCATGCTGAAACTTGGGTATTTCATCAAATTGACCCAAAAACGCAAGCATTTTGACATAAACGGATCTCTCGATTAACTTACATAATATAGTTGGAACTGTTACAGGCCGATAATTTTCGATAAGGGTTGAATCGCCTTTTTTCAAAATCGGTGTTAATAAGCCGATTTTTAGTTTTTCTGGAAATTCTCCAGATTCAATTGAAAGATTTATCAAAAATGCAAATTGAATTTTTGATGTTCTTTATTGCTTTTCGAGGAGTAATTGAATTTTCAATAGTAATACCAAGTGATTGAATTTTCAACAGTTATACCACAAGTGATTGAATTTTCGCGATAAGTCTGTCGATTCATTTCTGAACGAAACTGAATCGCTTCGAGAAAACACCACAGGACGAGTGATGTTTTCTCATTAGTAATATCCTGACAAAATACTGCATTTTCAAAAAATACTTTCACCTTGCTGTCACGAAAACTGTGTTGCTTAGAAACAAACACCTCGAGAGCTTGCTCGAGGGGTGTGAAGGTGAAAGTATTTTGAAAATTCTGCATTTTGAAGGGATATTCGATCAGATAATTTCACGAATACATTATATTTAAAAAAATCAAAAATATGTTACTGAAGAAATAATAATAATAATAATAATAATAATATTTATTTACCACAAAAATTTATACATAAAATTTCAGTTGAATATTAAAGAATGTAAATAAACACAGAGAAGATCCACAAAGGCTAACCTGCGCGTGGATCACTATGGTTATTCTACAATTTTAAATTTTAAATTGAGTATTGTGCAATTTGTATTCAGATAATAAATTTACGAAACATTGATAAAATATTTGAATGCAATAAAAAAGATAGTAATTAAAAACATACCAAAAATTGTCAAAAATAATAATAAAACATAATCATATACATATTAAAATACTAAAATCTGAAGATCTCGGTAATAATTATTAAAACACAGTCACATACATATTTGACATGCTACATGGAATTAAAATGAGAGAGTCACGGTAATTAATATAATAATAATAATAAAAATAACAATAGTTACACATAAGTAGATACGACGTTAGAACATGGATAGATTTCAATTTGCGTTTTTGAGGTCTATTAAACAGTGTATCTCATTTCTTGATTTCATATTAATCCATTTCTTGGCTTCCTGTTTGAATAGGGATAATGAGTTGAGATTCTTAATTTCGGTTGGAATTTTATTAAAAAGTTTAGGAGCCAGAAAGACATGACATCTTTGTCCAATAGTCTTGGTCATCTTAGGTACATCTAAAGCTTCCTTCTTATATCGGGTGTTGTATATATGATGAACGTGTTTGCTTGATGAAATATATTTTCGTTGGTGTACCAAGAGTGTGAGGAAAAACGTTTGACGTATATCAAAGAACCCTGATTCCCTATAGAGATCATTACTTGAATAGTCACGTTTTTTTCCGAGTATGATTTTTATGAGCCATTTCTGTAGCGTTTCAAGATTTTTCAGATAATTGTTAGTGGCTCCACCCCATGCAATGATTCCATAATTAATGTGTGTTTGGACAAGTGTATAATACATGATTCGAAGATGGTGGATATCAAAAAAGCGTTTCAAATATTTAAATTTACTCAGAAAAAAACGGAGTTTTTTTATTAAATTACAGATGTGAGTATCCCACCTCAGATGACTATCTATTGTGATGCCGAGATATCTAACTGTTCTGTTTTCCATCAGAAGCATAGATTGGTTTTCAATTTTAACTTCAATTTGGTCGAAATTTGGTAGGTTTGGTTCATAACTGGTCAGTGGTAAGTATACTGTTTTTTTAACATTGACTGTCAGAAGTTTACTACTGAAGAACCTGAATAAAACTGGTATTGCATTTTGAATTTTCTCTTTCAGAGTTTTCCAGTCTCCTACCACTCAGTCGATGAATATCTAAATGATTAATTTAATGACTCAATAATTGATGCATCTAAATTTCTGTCCCGTTCCTGACTGTAAGATTTATTTTGTATGTATTGATTTGCACTGCTAATATTATATTGTGTATGAAGTTTTAATAATAACCTGTATTTCTAACCCTGTTCTTCCTGTCGCGTTCCTGATTGTAAATTTTATTTTTGTAGGTATTGATTTGTGTTGGTTATGTTATATTGTGTATGATCTTTTTACAAGAATTTCTTACAAGAACCTGTTTTATGTATATTTTTAGCACTACTGTACTCTTTCCTACAAACAATATTGTTTTTTTTTGAAATAAATGTCTATCTAAAAAAAATGTCTAACTATTATTATGAACCAAATGCGTATTGCAGGAACGGTTCATCTTGTGTCATTAATGTCAGTTGAAGAAATGACCCGTCAAACTGACGTTTCTAAATTTACAGTGATTGCTGTAACTATGGAAACGTATAAATAAGGAAGAATCAAAACACCGATTTGAAAATACCACGGGCTGGAGACAGTGTTTTCGAAAAGTCCTTTTCTCATTGTTTTGAATTCAAAAAATTATGGCATTTGATTGGTACAATTCAGTTGAGTTCAGAAATAAAAGACAAACTTGTGATCTCCTAGTTTTTAAATGCGTGCATGGCGTCTTACCTATATTTGACATTTAACTGCCACATATACGAAGCAGAAAACACCGAACTTGACAGACCAATCGGAGTCAAGAGTCAAGTTCAGTATTATCGATAATCCGTATAAGAGCTTCTGATTGGTTCATTTGGCAAGTGAGTGAAATAGTCAATACCATTCCGAAATTGTGTGAACTGACTCAAAACCGTTATACTCTTGTTAATCCTCGACTGTCTCTCGTACCGACAAACATAATATATTATTAACCTTGAACCATCGATTCCGCGGTTTCAATACAATGTCAACAAAATATATAAAGTTACTATCAAGGCTAAGAAAGATCGACCGGATTGAAATAATTCGCGTTATCTTACTTGTATCCTTTCATCGCGCCTCACAACAGTTAATCTTATCGATTTTTTAAGGAAATTCGGTAAATATTGAACAGGTTGAAGAGTTGAGTTTGTTCAAGTTATCAATGTTATTTCCTGTACTGACAGTACTGACACTGAACTTTCTCAACAGGTAATGCACGTATGTTTGAAATGAGTGCGTTCGGAGTCGCCACACCTTGTATGTATTGTGGGTGACAAGCGTTTCTTACGCAAACTAGAAGGTCATCAGCATATTTGAGATTCGCTGTTGAACTTCCCAGGTTCCGGTTCCTGTTTGAGATTTTTTTTAATTCATTATGAATCGAGTCACTGGGGTAGAGATGACGAAGAAGGTAACGTGATTATATGTTCAAAATAAAGAAAATGCAACGATTGAAAAAAAAGCCGACCCTGTCAAAACACTCGTTATGCCCATATTCCCAGGGTCATCGGTTTGCCGGTTTACCAATGTCAAAAGTGCCAAAAGTTTGACGGTTTGCTGAAATATTCGATCAATAATTGAATTCCGATATTGATTCAGAACTTTCCTACTTACTCATTTCAAACCAATATCATTATTTCAATATTGTTAAGCTAACACTGATTACCCAAAATTGATGATGATTTTTTTTATATCTATAGGTAACTAATACTGATATATTAAATTAAATTCAAAAATAAGTTCATTGCATAGCAGATATATTTGTTTGACATCGGTTAATTGTCATTAATTCAATCTATACCTGAGTACCAATAATGACACTGATTGTGCGTACCTATATCTGAGCAATATTGATCAAACAATATCGTGAACACAATATTCATTAATAGAGATACATGTGGATTGGCTATTTAATATATTTTTCTAAAAATAATCAATTGCGCTTAATGTTTCACGCAATGTTTATACATTTTCTAAAAAGATAGTATTTTCAGTCAGATTTTGCTCGAAATCATCATTTGTAATAAGTCGAAAATTGAAAACTTCATGAGATGAAACATTCGATAATTCAACAACTGTCGTAGAATAACTATTTGTTCAACTGAGGAGGAAAGTGTCACTCCCATATGCGAGGTTTGATGCCAGAGGGCCCGCGGAGCCCGAGGGCAGCAAACTCAAAGGAAGGAAAAATATTTTACTCCAGTGTAAAACAGGATTTTTATCACCTTCAGCAAGCAACCACAGATTAATAAGAAAGAGTATTGTGTTTCAAATATTTGAGCTATCTTATATTTTTCAATAAATAAAATAAATAAGACCATTTTTTAAACACCCACTAACAAAGCTAAAATAGCTATTAGATTAAAAAAGGAAAAAAATCAAACCGTGGTAATGTAGTTGTTTCGAGAATTCGTATCCGTAGTTACGTATAATAAACATCAAATATTTTAACTCTTATTTTGTGTCTACATCCATTTGATTTTGAGTTTGATAAATTTATATATTAATATGGACGATTTAACGATTTAACGATTTAACGAATACGAAGACAATGTACCGGACGACATATAGGAAGACACAAAAATATAAATATTTGATTTAATTTAATTTAATTCAATAATTTTCGTCCTTGTCTACAAAAATAGACCTAGGTATTTTTGAGAAATAACCAAAAGAATGGGTCCTCCAAGTCGTTATTTGAGAAATTATGATTGTTATCGTCTTACCTAGTCCGAATGCATTCAAATCTTACATAATTAGACTTTTATTAAGGATTAACGGCTCTTTGGCTTCGTTGGCTTTTGTCTGATTTCAACAGGTCTCCAAAGATAAAAATTTCCACAGAGATCACTTGCGTTGGATCTGCTTCTCTTTATTTTTTAGACTTCACATTTACATCTGGTCGGCATTGCAATACCTACTTCAACAGGCTTTACAATATTTATATTTCAAAAAGGCATGTGCATCTCTTAGAATTAAGTAACTATCATCCAAAATTCAATATTCAATTTCGTTTACAAACGACGTTGAAAAATATCGAAGCAGTAGACATAACGAAAATGTATAGCCATAATTTCATTTGCATGATATTTGATTAACTTTCTCTCAGAGCCATATTTAGTATATCCAAATTTTGGTATTATCATGATTACTGCTCGAGTCGTCTTTCCATTCAAAGCAATTGAAAGTCTGGCCCTATCAATTTTTTTTCATAACAATATCACTACAGGTACCTTCAGAAAAAAAGGAGTATTGGAATTACATAAAATACCATGCTCTCTATGTACATTTATTTCTCCCATCGCGAGATGTATATAAAGCGACTCTAACAGACCGTTACGAATAAAAAAAATGACCTTAACTTCGCTGTCGGATACGAAAACAACGAGATCACTTTAAGGAAAGTGAAACCTAATTCCTATAAAAAACGACCACATGGTTTCGAAAAAAACTATAATTTATTCAAATTTATTCAACCTTTATAAAACTGAATCAACTCGTTTCCGTGTGTGATGTGAAATAGTCATCTGATTTGATTAATTTTAATTTAATTTGGAGAAATTGTGTAAGGAATTTGAGAATTTATTCAGAGTATTTTATACAGGGTTTATGAAAATTCGCGAAACACAGTGCATGTGGGCTTACGTTTGAATATAGTTTTTTATTCATAACACCTGCACCGGTATATGTCCAGCCGTGGAAGTAGTTTTTTGCTGTTAGATAATACAAAAAATAGCGTCTTTTTCATCTTAGATTTTTAACATTTCCGGAGGAGTCATGTTTGTTTAAATTTTCAATTGAGATTGTTTCCCTTTTCAACATGAATAACTTCCAAGAGGTTATCTAGAACGATGGAGAATCGCGTCTATAGTTTCTCAATGTATTGCAGATGATTCCACATCTGATTTTATGAATATACTGTTTATATTTTCAATGAAATCATAAAAAAATCCGTGAAAGGCTTTCGCGGCCATCGTTGAATGAATGATGGTTTTTCGGGTTTTTAGGCCGACGTTTATTTAGAGAAAAACTCTCTTTTTCTCTAAATAAACGTCGGCCTAAAAACCCGAAAAACCATCATTCATAAAAAAATCCGTTTTCATCAAGGCAATATGTGTCCCCAATGAAAATGGATATCTGAAAATCCATTATCCAAATACAGGGAGCATTGCAAACCCTAGTAAATGCAGAAATTTTTCTGATGGCCCGAGAAAGTGCTAGGAATCGCACGTAAAAAGATAAGACCTCGTTAATCCTAGGCTCGCACAAGTTTCGACTTCTGAGGGCTGCCGTTCGTAAGGGGACGACAGCTGGTTAACGGAAAAACCAATTTTAACATATTTTTTTAATAGAGTAATGTCATATGCCCTTGAAGCATTATTTTTCTTCAAAGACAAACCGCTCACCATTTCGTGACAATCTAGAGACATTAGAAAACTTATCAAAGCTCATATTTGACTATTCAAATTACCTTTTCTTTTTATAAAAGATGACAGTAATGAGTAAGTCGGCTAATGTCAATATCTGAAGTTAGGCATCCCTGGCCGCGGTTAGCTTTTTAATGGATAACTCTGTGGATTCTTGGGTGTGCATGGTTACGCATATAAAAAATTGGAATTCTCCATTTATTGTCCTAAATCGACATCAAATGTCGTAAGGCCATCAAACGAGGTCCTCCCTTTCAGTCATGTATTTTGTAGGTAGGCTTTGTTACTAGCTCCATACACCATGTTAGGAGAATCACTGTTAATATTTGAACGCAACAGTGAATCGTGCAGGATCGATTTACAAAATTTATTAATTTAGTCTATTAAATTTAGTTGAATAAATTTGAACTCTTTCTCCATACCACGCCCTGACTTTATTGAAACGAATAAATTGATAATCCATTTATTTACACCGTTCATGATTAATAAAAACTTCGTGGAAACATACTTTAATATGAATTCCTATGAATTAGATAATTCATCAATCACAGAATGTGCCTGCCCTACCTCAAACAAGTTTCATTATGACTTATGATAGTTGATAGTATGGGGCTACCTTCAAACTTCAAAACTTCCGAAAGAATAATAATTCCTGTTTCTCTTCCTTCCCCATATAAACACGTAAAATAGGAATACTCACATTCTAGATTCCTTCAAGGGAAATATTCCTTCTTCAAAATGTCGTTTAATGTCTCTACTGAATTGCTCATTTCATTGATATCAGCATTATTACGAGAAATCGAGCAAAATTTTAAAACTTTGCCGGAGAATATCAATTAAATGATATGAATATAGTCGACAATTCAGGTGTAGGTACCCTTCTCTGCAAATATTGACTTAAAGGCAAGTCGCTGCTTCATTTGTGAAGAAATTTTAGTTGAAAAATTATTTATCAATCGTTGTTCAGGAACAAGACGACTGTAATATTGTCCGACCTACCCTTGCACTGACGAGAGGCAAGAACCCCGAAACATGCCTGCAGGTGGTCATCCCCAGCCAGATGAAGAATATTCTACTATTCAGTTACAATACGCACTTGCAATTGGGTCTTCTTGCACCAATATTTGACAAATGAAATAGTTTGTGAGTCAATAGTGTGCTATGATTCAATGTTTTCCATTTCAATCAAACTCCGAAAATAATCATTGCTTCTTCACCCATGCCTTCCATCTCCTTATTTTTATCGAGCAATCTTCGAATTCCTGGTATTTATTCCTTGTTGAAATGATATTTTGATTCCTCAAGAATAATATTTTTTGGTGCTTCTTTGGCTTTTTCCAAAATTACTTTCTATTAGGTATTATTATCGAAACGCAAGCACAAAATATCGGAAGTAACTTGATTTCATAAAACTAAACTTCCATAACATGGAAATGGCATGTCGGTAGACGGGTTTGTCAAAATAATTAGACAGTTTTGTAAAAATTGGTTTTCTTGAAATAGTCATCAGGAATTGCTGGATAACATTTTGTATTAACCACACAAGTTATTACATGAAAGTTCCTCAGAAAATTATCCCACTATGCCTTCGGACTCGTTCTTCTATAACGTAAATTCCTTTTTTTATAAATAACTATTAAAATAATGCAGAATTATTATTTTTTTAGTAACATGCATCTTTCGAAAATATTCATTAGGTTCAATTCTACTGATTTCCAGGATTTGGGATTCTGGACAACTATAAAAAGTTTTAATAAATATAATACCTACTTAAAAATGGATTAATAATAATTCTGTCTTCCGCTTCAACCCATGCAATATATTCGTCGGCAAGTCCTCAACAGAAAAGAACTACTGCATTAAAAAATACTGTTAGATAGAATGAATTTATGCAGATTAGAAAAATTCAAACAACCTTATTATTTGCCTGTTTTTTTTCTGGTTATATAATCTTTGATTCATGTTTATTGTTTGGAGTACGAGGTATTTCTTTTCTCATTTGAAATCTCACATTTATGTAAAACGTATAACCATTTATTTTATTGCAACAACGTTCTAAATTTTGCTATCTCTAACAACAAACATAAATTATAATTTCGTGATAGGAGTCAAAATTGTATATTCAAAATTCGCAGACATCCAGTATAGAATTGGAAGGAAGAAAAAAGATGTCAACAGGAAATATCAAAAATTACAACTGTTGGAAAAACATGAAATAGGGATGAAAACAAAAACATCAAAATGATTTCAAACTGAAATTTATAGATTGTAAAAAAATAGATTATAAGGTAGAGATTAGTATGTGAACTAAAAATAGTGAGAATTTTAAAGAATAATCAATAAAAAGTGATTGGTTGAAAAGCAAGAAAAAAATGGGATACCAGTTACCAGGGGGAGTATGAAAGGAGTTCAGAAAAATTTTATGAAAGAAATATTGATAGAAATTCAAAGCCGAAATTAGAAGAAACTAAGCAAAAATAATAATAACACAAAGCATAAAAACATCTAAGAAGAGATGCAGAGCAGTTAAGAAGAAATAAATAAATGAGAGAAACACAAATAACCAAAGGAATCTGAAAATAAAGGAAAGTACTCACCAGAGAAAGCATTATAATACAAATGAGCACTAAGCAGCTAGTACCCAGAGGAAATTACAAGGTGTTTATAAATCCGTTCATTTGTATCTTGAGTTAGGCAGATTCGTGTAGCAGAATTGCAGAAACAGACTTTAAATCAACAATTATTATTAACTTCTGATCATTTCAATAGAAACCACAACTTCATATAAAGCTTTTCATTTCAAGTTAAGTTAAGTATTTTAACAACAAAGAACATTGACTATACATAAGAAAGTCCACCATTGTCTATAAACTAAAGCCATCTAGTGGACACTTGCCAAACTTTTATAGATTTTGTTTAGTGAATAATAATTTAGTTAATAGAGGGTGCTAAGGTCACATTTTAGAAAAAAGTTAGAAATTGTGGGTATTTTTAAGTTAGTATGGATTTTAGTAATAATAGATAATAAAAAATAAGCATTTCAGTTTTTGAAAACATTCATTTGGAGTTTGAGAGGGGTAATTATTATTAAAATTCATAAACAAAATTGGTATATCATTTCTGTCATAAAATTTCACATTTCTTGCTAGAATTATATACAGGCGCCCAACGTCCTTTAAACCCAACTGATAGCAGGAGTTTTCTTTGCTGCCGGCTGAGCTGTGAAAGAGAGGAGAAATAAGCAAAGAGAAGGTAAAAAAGGTAAAAATAAAAGTGTTTTGAGCTAGGACATTTCTATCAATGAAGAAAAAGTAAAATTGATTCTAGTTTTCATATCATCTGAAATCAATATTAATTGTAACAAAATCATAAGAACACATAACTTTACACTTTTTATTGTAAAGAAATTACTCAGAATTTTATCTATTGCTCGAAGAAATGGCACAACGATAAAGATTGACTGGTTGCTTATTTGATCATTCGCTTAACCTAAAAAAATAAATTACCCACCTGATGTATATAATTTAGTTTGATATGTTACTGTTTCCTAATCACTTTTTCAAACAGACATCTGATCAAATCAAGTACTCAAAAAGTGACCTCTCGGCAAAAATTCAACAATAATGAGTTATGAAACATTAAAAAAAAGATTGTTGTAACGTAACGTATGCCAATAAAGCAAATAGACGTCCTTCCATGCCAATTATGATTTAATTTCATGCCAAAAAACCGTGTTACTGTTTAATCATTTTGATGTCAGACGGAAAAATTGAATTTGCACGCTATAATTTCATGAAACTGTAAATAAACATTTTTGAAACAAGTTTATAATTACAAAGTTTAGCGATTTCATTCAGTATCGATATAACCTTCGATTAAGATCAATAATTAGACTGACATGAGTGATTGTACATGGAACAGTAATTGAGATATCCAGACGAAGGAAAACGACATGTCTAAATGGCCACCAGGGAAAAATATGTTGAGACTCTTTCAGTTTCAAAGACACGGAAGATAGGCCACCACCTAGTTTACCTAAACATATACAACCCGGCAGATTATTGGATCCAAATGTGAATAAATAAACTTAAAAAAAAAATTAGAGAAAAGCTTTTATTTAAATGCGCTAAAAAGAAGAAAATTAAATGATATAAAAGCTTGTTGCGAGAAGAATCTATGCATTTCTTATTGTAAATAAAATTTAAATTTACCCCAAGATATATTATCGCGACAAGGTTTTATATGAAATTTTATAATTATAATATTAATAATATAAAAATAATATATTCTTTATTTCATGTAAACATTTATATATACAACACACTATATAAATACAGTGCCCGTCTAAAGTCCGTTTCCCCCCTACTAATTTTTGAACCACCTGGTATATCGCATCTAAATTTGGAGGGCTTCAATAGGAGATAAAAACCAACTTTTTCATGAAAAAATCAAAACTAAAAGTTTTAAAATGGCGGCTGAGCGCCATCTTAAATATTTTTTTTTGATAGAGCACCCCGTATATTATTCCATTTTCGAAATTTGCTTATAATTCTCAACAGTTTTCTCTAATACACTTTACTTCTAAATTCAATTGTTTTCGAAATATTAACGTTTGAAAAGTGACATTCCGCGATGAAATGAAGTATGGATTTGGGCCACTTCCTGTGAAACATTTTGCTAACTAAACGTTGTTATTAATTTGTAGTTAAATCTCTTAATTATTTCGATTTACCGGAAAATGTCGAAGCCGTTGGCTAAAAAATTATATTTTATTTTTTAATAACTCTTTTATTTAACCCCAATAAGTATTTTATCAAGTGTCCTAAATCTTCACAATTGCCCTATTATAAATAGCTTCTCTCACGTTGATGAAAGTCTGTTCATCTATTTCTTCACATGTATCTATTATTCTGCGTTCCAACTCTTCTATTGTTTGGCATTCATTGGCGTAGATTTTTGACTTCAGATACCCCCAAAGGAAAAAATCTAGAGGTGTAAGATCCGGTGTAAAGTCCGGTGGCCACTCTATACTTTCCCTGCGACCTATCCATCGCCCAGGAAAGTTAGTATCGAGGAAGTCTCTATCCATGCGATCAAAATGGGGAGGTGCCCCAACCTGCTGAAATATGATTTCACGATTTTCAAACTCCTCATTCAATACAATTTGCCTTATTCGAGGTTCAATTTCAGTTTCTAAAAGATTTTTGTAAAGAACTTCTGTAAGATTGCCTCTGATGAAAATCGGCCCAACAACGCGATTGCCTAAAATCCCCGCCCAAACATTCACCTTTTCAGGAAACTGGGTATGTCCCTCTCTGAAAATATGCGGATTAGGATCGCTCCATTATCGTACATTCTGTTTGTTGACTTTTCCATTAAGAAAAAACGTGCATTCGTCTGAGAAACATACACGTTTTAGGAAGCCCCGTTCTCCTTCAATTGTTCTTGTTAACCACTCCGGTCTGGATCATCCTCCGTGATCTTGGAGCATCTTTCAGCGTACCAGTTGCTTGGAGCTTATTTAAAAGTTTGCGCAAATATATCCTCGAAATAGGATTCTCGGGAAATCTGTCATTAAACATACGGACTGCTAGATAATTCTTCCAGCTTCTCCAAATTTCAAAACTGCTTCAAATTTATCGTCTAAACTACGAGCCATCATCACACTTTGCATAAAATGATTGAGGCTGTCAACGGACTATTTGACAGTTTCAGTTAATTTGACAGTAAACCAGACGTTACCGCGACGATTTTCTCCAATGCAAACTTGATTGAAAGCAACATTAGAGTTTTTGATTGGGTTTGAAATGAACAAAGTTTCACCTTTCATACGTTAATATTTCGAAAAGAGTTGAATTTAGGAGTAAACTGTTGAGAATTATGAGCAAAATGGAATATGGAATAATATATGGAGTGATGTCGGGGCGTGGAGCAGTGGTTAGAGCGTCCGACTCTGGATCGAAAGGTCCGGAGTTCGAGCCCCAGTTGCTGCTGGGATTTTTTTATTTAATTTGACCGATTAAATTATTCAATTCTCGTGGCTGGACTGGGGTGAGTCCTGCACGATTCACTGTTGCGTTCCAATTAACAGTGCTGCTCCTAAAGTGGCGCATGGAGTTAGTAACAAGGCCTATCCAGAACACGTGGCTAATGACCATAGCAGTTGATGCCAAAACACAAAGGAAAAAAAATATATGGGGTGTTCTATCTAAAAAAATATTGAAGATGGCGCTCAGCCGCCATTTTAAAACTTCTGGCTTTAATTTTTTCATGAAAAAGTAGGTTTTTATCTCCCATTGAAGGCCTCCAAATTTCGTTGCGATATACCAGGTGGTTCAAAATTTAGTAGGGGGGAACGGACTTTAGATGATACATACAAACATAGAAAGAAAAGACGTCAACAAAACAGTATTTTCCAAGCTTCACAAACTTGCTTCAAAATATTCTTTCGAATTATATGGTTCCAGATTCAACAGAAGTTGTTTTACTTTACTCTTGAAGACTTTATGATTTATAATAATAGACTTGAGATTGTTTAGTAATTCATCAAATTTTCTGATGGACATATTTGAAGGATTTTTTTCTGTGAGAGTTAGTCTGTATATATGGAAGTTAATATTGAATGTTCGTGTACTTCAGTTGACATTCATGTCATTTTCTGTGAACACATCCTTGTTTTTATATATAAATGTTAGACATTCTGATAAATATAATGCAAAGACTGTTAAAATTTGTTTTTCTTTAAATAGAAATCTACAAGTTTGTCTAAATGGCAATGAGCAATGGATATTTTTTGTAGAATATGTTCCATTCCCCACAACATGATCCCATATATCATCACTGACTCAAAGTTTGCATGGTAAAGAATTTTTAACGTTTTTTCATTCATTTGATGTCGTCTTTATTGCATAAATGACCTTGTTCAGTTTTTGATGCTCGTGATCAGTCTGCCTATTCCATACCGAAAAATTATCTATATACAGGCTGATTCACGGTGGATAGCACATTAGACGTTTCTGGTGAACCAGACAACGGATCACTTTGAAAATTTAATGGAGGGCATACTCGGACATTATCTAGCCAACTAAAATATTTTCGACAATGCGGTGTTGCCGCTTCTATTAGAAAGCAGTAGCAACTTTGATTTTTCAAATGGAACACTCTGTATATAATATTATTTTTGGAATCTCCAACAATTGCCCGACAACTTTTCTTGATATTTCCCTATACCTATCTGTTACCGTTTTCGAAATAAAAATTAATTTCAATTTTTTTCTTCGAAAATCATGACTTCTAAAAATGCCGATATCTTTTAGTTGAGAAGTACTATGAAATTTGGTTTGGAGTTAGGTGATACTTGGACAATTTCCACACGTCAGCCTAATCTCCGTTACTTCAATACAGGGTGGTAAAAAAATACAGTTTTTTCGTTTGCTTGAAAAAGTTGCTGAAATTTGATTATTTTAAATGGAACACCCTGTATATTATTGAAAATTCGGAAAGCTGCTGAAATTTGCTTTCTTTCTATGTATATCATACCTATACCTAACTAGTCAAGTTTCGGACTTATGAGCATTTATTTGTGAAAATGTCCCTTCAGAATGGTATTTCCATTCGGTATTTGGTAAGCAGGCCATGATTACTATTTGGCAGTAGCGTTGTGACATTCTTCTAATAATATCGACATTTTCGTCACTTCAGAAGTTGCAAATACCTTCAAAACGATGGAACAAAACTATTCAAACGAAGTTCTTATGAATTTGTTTATTATTTTTGGACAGTGTGACAAAATTATCAGCAGAACATGTAGAAACTTCAATGAAATGTATCGGAATCTACCGCCAATGAACCTCAAGAAATTTATACGAATTCAGAACAATTTCAATATGTTTGGATAAACTTTAAAAAAGCACCAAGAAACTTGAAATTGGAAATATTGATATGAATAATTATAAAAAAGTAAAACAATCATGTGGAATATTTCAAAATATGTTCGAATCGCTGGCCTTTCACTTCCAAGCACTTTAAAATGCGGGTGTTGACTGCTTTCGTGGTGGCAGATCTGATTTCATTGGGATCCAAATCTTCAAATGTTTGGGCAATCCTTTCTAACAATTCATCTCTCGAACGCACGGGTATTTTGTAAACTTTTTCTTTAAACATTCCCCACAAATAAAAATCTGATGGATTAAGATCGGGTGATCTCGCTGGCCAATTCCATGGTTCCAAGCGCCTTATCCACCGATCGTCAAAAAGTCTTTCCAGTTCTGCGCTCACTTCTCTTGTGCAATGTGCAGGAGCTCCGTCTAGTTAGTACCAACAGTTTCGATATTCTTCGAGTGGCAGATTATCCACGAAACTCTCTACAGTATTCTCCAAAATATTCAGGTAGCTTCTGGATGTTAATGACTCCTCGTATATCACGTACCTCAATTTGTTGTCCATCAACATGCAGAAGACATTTAAACTAAATTTTTCTTGAAATCCGGCTTCTTTTGTGACGTGAGGATTTTCACTGGACCAATAATTACGATTTTTTTTATTGAAAATCCCTTCTCTCGAAAATTTCGATTCATCAGTCCAAATAATTTTATTTAAAAAAAGTGGATCTTCTTGAATGCGTGTCAACAACATTTCACAAAATTCTACTCTCTGTTGAGGGTCTTGAGGCTTCATTGCTTGAATTTGGTGAATTTATAATCATGCATTTTATGTCTTCGCAAGATTCTTTGAACCGATGAATATTTTATACCCAAATCTTCTTCAGCACTTCTTATCGATGACTCGGGAAATGCGTGAAAATATGCTAAGACATTAATCTGGTTGTCTTCAGAAGTTACGGGTCGAGGCAAGTTTCTTGGTGCTTTTAAAGTTGATCCAAATGCATTGAAATTGTTCTGAATTCGTATAAATTTCTTGAGGTTCATTGGCGGTAGATTCGGATACATTTCATTGAACTTTCTACATGTTCTGCTGATAATTTTATCACACTGTCCAAAAGTAATAAACAAATTCATAAGAACTTCGTTTGAATAGTTTTGTTCCATCGTTTTGAAGGTATTTGCAACTTCTGAAGTGACGAAAATGTCGATATTATTAGGAGAATGTCACAACGCTACTGTCAAATAGTAATCATGGCCTGCTTACCAAATACCGAATGGAAATACCATTCTGAAGGGACATTTTCACAAATAAATGCTTATAAGTCCGAAACTTGACTAGTTAGGTGTAGGTATGATATACATAGAAAGAAAGCAAATTTCAGCAGCTTTCCGAATTTTCAATAATATACAGGGTGTTCCATTTAAAATAATCAAATTTCAGCCACTTTTTCAAGCAAACGAAAAAACTGTATTTTTTTACCACCCTGTATTGAAGTAACGGAGATTAGGCTGACGTGTGGGAAGTGTCCAAGTATCACCTAACTCCACACCAAATTTCGATATCATAGTACTTCTTAACTAAAAGATATCGGCATGATTTTCGAAGAAAAAAATTAATTTTTATTTCGAAAACGGTAACAGATAGGTATAGGGAAATATCAAGAAAAGTTGTCGGGCAATTGTTGGAGATTCCAAAAATAATATTATATACAGAGTGTTCCATTTGAAAAATCAAAGTTGCTACTGCTTTCTAATAGAAGCGGCAACATCGCATTGTCGAAAATATTTTAGTTTGCTAGAGAATGTCCGAATATACCCTCCATTAAATTTTCAAAGTGATCCGTTGTCTGGTTCACCAGAAACGTCTAATGTGCCATCCACCGTGAATCAGCCTGTATACTCCTAGAAATTTAGTGTATTCGTTGATTTTCGTTTATCGCCTTGCCAATTTATACTTGACAGTTTTTTTTCTACTTCTGTCGGTACTGAAAATCATTAGGTTTGTTTTATTTGCATTTAACAGTAATTTATTCTTATCAAGCCAATGCTTTGGTCTCAAGAAAAAAATATTTCCCTGGTTCATAAGTTCATTACTTTCTTCTGCATCTGTTAGTAGATTTGTGTCATCTGCATGATGATGATCATACTCCCCTGTGCAATGCCTGTTCAATTAATTAATATATCTGATCTTTTTGTAACCCCACACTTCGTGATCGTTACCCTTTGGGTTCTTGATGATAGGTATGAACGAAACCAGTTGTAGGCTTTTCCTCTAATTCTATATGTTTCAAGAGATGTTTTTAATAGAAAGAGTCATATGCTTTTGATAAATCCAGAAAAATTGCTAACGCAAGGTTGTTTTTCTCAATCAAATCGAGAATGCTCTTGGTAAACTGGAAAATTGCGGTTTGGGTTGACCTACCTTTTAGATATGCATGCTGGGTGTCTGTAAAGAAGTTTGTGACGTTTAAAAAGGTAGTTACTCTAGAGCACAGTGCTAATTCAAATAATTTTGAGAAACATGGCAGCAAATTGATGGGCCTGTAATTTTCTATTAGTTCAGGATCCCCACTTTTGAAGAGAGGTTTAATGAGTGATTGTTTTCATTTTTCAGGGAATACACCTTGTAATGTAACAAAATGATGGGTTTGATTCACTTTGAAATTTATTTTCTTCTTTTCAGTGCATTTAAATAAATGCTCTTTTCTTAAAAGCCTTTTTAAGTTTAATTATTTCTTTTTTAGTTTTCTTTGGATGTGTTTCTTATTCTGTTAATTTCAATTACTCGATGTGATCTTTCAAGACCCTTCGACTTCGAGTGGGAACACTCTAGTGGATAAAGTGCGTTTTTATGGCATCAGAAGTGTGGTTCCCAATTTGGTATAGTCCTACCTAAGCAATATAAGACCAACAGTTTTTATAAATGAGGTATGTTATTACTTTCACACTATTTTACATGGGGTACCTCAGGGATCCGTTATTGGTCCACCACTCTTTATTATCTACATGATCGATCTCTATCACTCTATGTCTTCTAATAACGTACAATAAAACCCATCAATTGGTTTTCACTGAAGGAATTGCGAGCAGTGAAAAGAGTGTCGACCTTCTAGGAGTAGTTATCAATGATAGACTATCATAGTCAGCACATATAGAGCAGTTATGTCATAAATTACTCAGTTCAATATTTCTGTTGCACACCATGAAAAATCAATTCTGCGACAATACTGTACGGTCATGATATTTCTCTTTCTTCCACACATACACACACACCCACACACAAATTACGGCATACTGTTATGTGGAAACTCTGTTCACTCAAGTAAAGAATGATAAGAATCATTGCTAATGCCGGTTACAGGGATCATTGTCAACAAATCTCCTATAAGTTCATAATACTCTTCTAGCCCAGACATCTCTTTCCGATAAAAAAAAGGAAATCGATCACTGTCCCACACTTACTCTATCATATAATAATAATAATACTCCCTCATAAACACTTCAAGAGTGTACAAAGGCATAGCCTATGCGGGTAGAGGACTGCTATTATTATTACTTGCCGTGACGCTCCAGATGCTAGAGGAAGCTTCAACGTACCGACACATCGAACCGCTGAGCCACCGTCCATCACGTGTATTTTTTGCGAATCACAAAGACTAAGCTGTCTATTGAACCTGGTCTATATTTGGGGTTACCCAAGGTTGCTTCACAAGGAAACGTGCTAATTTTACATTCCAATCACAGCATAATAGTGTCAGCTGAGGTTTTTTCTTGATGGCAACCACGGAAATAATCGAATACTTATCTACGTTGACCATTTGTTTGAATCTTTACCTATGTCGTTATATGTATACATTCTCACTCTGATTCCTCAGAGTTTTTGATAACCAAAAAATTGTTCTACAGCTGCCAAGTTGAAAGTGTTTCAATTTCCCCCAAAAAAAAAATATTGCGCTATCCTGGGTGATGTAATGCAATTCCTTCCTGGCAAATTCATTGCAATTTGACTATGATTAAAACTTTTGATCTTGTCAAGGTTTCAACTCTACCGTGATAAATATCTGAGAAATTTCAATTAACTTTGCATTTATTAGAACACCATTTCAATCATTTATGTGAAGTAATTAGCGTGTAATTCGAGAATGACGTTGAAAAACCGCTATTTATAGTCGTTGCAAATCATAACATATAGGTACATTGAAATTATTTTTCCATGTACTGGTCTAATCAAGAATATTTAGATCTCCATAGAGTCAGGTCATATCTTATATCTCTGACCCAATCCATAGCTAAATTGAAAGTTGCTTGATTCAATTATTTCCCAATAATAATTATTTATCATGACTTATAGTTTTATGATTTTTCAAGAAAATTATATTTTAACTAAGATTATCAATTCTTTCGAAATGATTCAATCATTCGATTGGGAAATAGGATGTATTTCATGCAGGGTCCGTCTATCTTTGCATTTCGGTAGGCACTGCAGCCATAAAGCAGTATGTGCTAAAAATAGATACATGCATACATACATACCATCAACCAGCAAGTTCAGAATACATTTATCGAACATAGAATATAGAAATTATTGATCTCTCAAGAACAAATACAATATAATAATTAAAATTCTCAAAATCTTAGAGAAATTCCCCACAGATGAATCTTGAAGTTTGGCAAAATCTTGGTGATGTTAAATTTTAGATTTTCCTTATTATTATAAGCTTTCATTTTACTTGCTTCGATCGTAGTTTTGTCTTTATGTTTTCATGCTTCAAATTTTGTAGTCCATTATAGTTGCTGTCATATTATACTCATAAAGTTCTAGACCCCCGTCCCCCTCCGACCCCCTGATGGCTAGATAGAGAACGCGTAGAAATTTGAAGGCATCAGACGTGGAAAATTACGGGAAAAATAACATTTTGGTTAAAGGAGCTCGGACCTCCCCTTTCTTTCGAACGAAGTAGCGAAAACTCCGTGAAAATAGTGAAATACACCGGGACGTCGATTAATTTCTGTGTGTTTGTTTTTGTTATTTCCGTCAACCGGCTGCACCCCTATGAGCAACCCTTAGAAATCCTCGAGATACTTGTGCGAGTTGGGAAAGACGTAGATCTCACCTTTTAACGTGTGATGCCATGCACGAGACCGGTGACCATGAGAGAGAGGCGTCACGACCACTCTCTGGGTACCTGGTTCACCTATCTAGTAATAGTATATTTCATTACGTGTTCAGAAAATAGGCTTTTTCCGTGAGTGCGCGACATGTTCCCGTGGGAGACGATGCCAAAAACGGGAAGTCGTGCAAGCACGGAACAAGCTTGTATGGACGAGTAATGAACGATATTTTACATAACATCTACCTGAAATCACAGATTGTTAAGAAACATTCATTTTTAATGATGAAGTAACAAAAACATGTATTAATAATTGAAATATAGAAATATCCAGGAATTGCCACAACACAAGCGTTATTTACCATGTTGGTAAGGAAATATTCAAACAATTTGCGATTTCTAGAGAACTGTCAACAACATTTTATTTAATTTTGACATGTAAAAAGGCAGCACGGACCTCGATTTGCAGAACATCTCCTTTTGTTCCAAAGGGGTTATCTTTTCAACTGTTTTCAGTGTTTCCAAAGGTGGGGACCATTTTCTTTAAAGCTGGTTCATTGTTTTTCTTAGATTTTGATTTATTGATGACACTTGTGCCGTCGGTTTTCCTGTGGGAGGAGATCTTGGTAATCTTTGGTATTGACCCTTTTTTCCAGTTCACCTGTATATTATTTATTGTATTCATTTCGTTTGTTTTTCTGATATTCGGGGTTGCAGTGCCCATGGGTTTGTTAGGTATAGATATAGTCAGTCCCTCCTTGATCTTGCTTAGATTAAATTTGCTTTTAGCACAAACAACAATATTGTTCGTAAAATGAAAAAATGGCGGCTAATATGAACAACTCACTATAATTTATTTTTATTAATATTTTTCAACTTTGTAAGCTGAACTCCGCCTATTATGACGTTATGTATCAGACTGAACGCCTCGGACTCTCGTGGCCATATGGTATTTTTTTCAGTAAACGGCCTGGAGGAGTACATGTATGTCGATCTGAGGCACATTTTAAAAATAATGATTTTTATACAAGGTGTTTGAAATAAGCGTGACATATCCAAATTATGTTTTTTTAATGGAACACCCTGTATTTTCTCACATTTTTTAATTCTTTGAGAAAAAATAAGCTGACTTTGCTAAAGTTTCCCTATACCTAACTCTCTCCATTTATGAGATATTCAACTTTTTCTCAAAATGTAACGTTGTCATAAAAATTCAATATCATTGCAATTATCCACTGCATGTGTACGAAATTTTTACCGGTCACTCTTATCCCTTTCAGCTAGTTACTGCAACTTCAGACGACAATCAATATCATACAGTGTGTTTTATATTGTCAGGAACACTTACGCATACTTTTTCAATTGTGTCCAAGGACTCCAAGGCTCTAGGCGGGCCAATCCAAGATCCAACTGATGAACTGACAAACCCCTATCGACGTAACTCTCATTTACGGAGAATTAAACAAATTACATCGGATACTGCTGCCTAGAACCATTGGCAACGCTGTACAGTAAATATGACAGTGACAATAATTCTGTGCAATACCTTGTGGACAGTAGCAGAACTATTTTTGTCTTTTCGTTCATGTACTACAGAGGAATCACTTTCTAAAGCGATTTTCCGTTTTTTTTCCGAGGTTTTGAAAATCATTATTAAAAATATAAATCGTTTGAGTTTGTGTCTGAAAAATAGTGTGAATAGTTCCTCAATGTTCAGTTTTCTGAATTTCATATAAATATTACTTGCAAAAGCGATTCTTCTCAACTGTCTTTGATTTTATAACAAGATTTTCAGAATTGTGAGAGAACGTTGAAGATTCTGAAAAATATCGTGATTATCTTTTACTTTAACATTGATATGTCATGATATTTGGAATGGAATCTGATGAAAGGTTTTTGGGAAAACGTAAAAAAACCTCTAAAAATTATGTTTTTATTTTTTTCCTCGAAAACTATTTATCAGATTTTCTTCTACATCTCTCTCATTATTTAATTTGAATGCCAAAATAACTGGATTTTTTTTCAGAATTTTTTACCTTGCCGTTAATTTTTACATGGGTTTATATGAACCTTAAAAATGGAGCTATACCTTTCTTGTTGCCCAAGATTTGTTAAAGCTCTTTAATTCTGAGTATCTGTTCTTGTGACCGGAAAAACATTGTGAATGGATGTACGTGGCTTATTGTAATCACTTGAGTAAGCTACTGTAATAGCGGAACATGTGGTTGGTTAAATAAAAGTTTGTGAAGATCAAATCGTATCTGGTCTATACAATGGACCTTTACATTTACGGAAAATAAATTACAAAACTTGTTTAAATCGATAGTTGTTAGTCTGAAAAGTCCATTTAACAAACAGTTCCATTATTTTTCTTTCATTTAAAAAAAATATCACATTTGAAAGTATGTCGCTGACGTCACGTTCATCGGAAATACCTCCCACCATAATCCACGTTCCGAAACAGGCAATACCGTTCTCCTTAAAAATATAACTTCTAGCATGATATAAGCCGTTGAGAAATAATCAATACATTGTCACTTGATCAACTCATAGATAAAAATCCACATATTAGCTGTTTTTTATTGTATTTGTAACTTTCAAATTTTCTGAACGGATCATCCTTTTGATGAAGAACGAGCATTGACAACACAGCAAATCGTAATGACAGTTCTCAATTCTCAAAAGTTATATGGAGATGTGAGGTTATTGTTTATTTTATTTACATTCAACAATCAACATTCAACTGATAAATTCGATAATAGTGTAGTGGGGTGTTATCATAAACGATTTGGTGTGAATTTATTTGTGTAATTGTTCACGGTCTTTCTTGCAATGACTAAAATTTAAAATCATTCCTTGAACTCTGCTTTGAATACAATAATAACATAACGTAAAGTACTCACTTGGAAATGTTCTTCACAAAAACATATATTTCCGCTTTTCACAAAAGGTTTATTCACTGTTTCGAACCACATTTTCCGACGCGCTTCATCTTTAGGTGCATAAAAAAATTGTTCATTGGAATTTGCACTGGTGTTCAGACAACCGGGTACAAAGCACCTTTTCGACATGTTCAGTTAATGCAGGGTTACAGTTACTGGAGATACAGGAATTAATAACAAATTTTATAACACAAAGAACAAAAGCTCTCAAAACATTCAAAACTGCATTAACCTCAAAAAATAAATCAAGGTAGTGTTCGTTGAAGTTTAGATCTGATGGAACTGCTTCACTTGTATCAAATGGGTAGGCAAACGAGTTAAACAGAGACAAACGATTCTTATTGATGCTCCGTAAAACAGACGAAAGAACCCATTTGGTATTAAATGACAACTGTCATACGACACATTATATTTGAATGAGAATTTGGTGCACAACTTTAACAACGTTGCCATGTTTAGTTTTGATGAACGTGACGTCACGAAACCACTGATTATAGATAAACTAGCTGTCAGAAAAATAAATAAAAAATCTCGAGTGATATTAGTATATTTTCTTTCTAATTTCAGTGTTACCTCATATCTCTTGGAAAGGTCCATTACTAAAGATCTTCATCAAGTAACGGCCTAATCAATCTGATAATCGACGAAAGAAATTAAACTCTGCTATCAGTCACATACGTCATTTATTATTTCTGACTACGGATCCCAACCACTTTTATTCTTCAACATTATTCACAACGGACTATTTACAACATTTCATCAATATTAGTATTTCTGCAGATACTGAAAAATGTATCGTAACTCAGATGACATTCGTAGAGTGTACTCAGATCCTTGGATTATAATTCAAATGAATTAATCAAAAAAGCTGTATCGTGTTTCATCTTGAATGGGAACCATTAGGCTTTCGATTGATACAGCATATACATAATGGTATGTAAATCAAATCAAATAAATACTGTACAATCTGTCACTGATTAATCGGTCATACCCACATATTCAAATGTTTAATAGATCATAAATTCATATCGTGAAAATGAGCAACAAATAATTTGCATTAATGCATTGCAATAATGAGTGAAGAGCAGGGATGAATCGAATTAATGTAATAGGTGGAATGACGATACCAGGAAGTGCATGAGATGAATTTGCTATAAAACAAAAATGGTTGAGTGAAAATTGCAGGAATTATTTCATTTGATAATTGTTTTCAGATAAGTCCTGAAACTATATTTATTTGCTCATTTTGTAGGTGAGTATATGCAGGATAAAATGCTGCAATTATTTTGTCTTTTGCGTAGATAGTGAGGTGAGGTTTCAGTTGGAATTAGAAGGCTTTTTGAGTGCAGGTGATACTGCTTTCAGCCTTACCGCATTGTAACTATAAAAATATTTTTTCATAATATTTTCAACGAGTAGTAAAGTATTGCGTTATCGACATTTCAATGTCAGATATTATTATTATTTTTTCCATTTTATTGAATTTGTAACACATTGTATAATAAATAATAAAAGTTGATATTGAATTCATAAGGTAATATGTGATTACATAGGTTAGGTGTGTAATTATATGTTTTTTCACTCCAAACTCAAAAGTACACGGCCTCCCTGTTGTCTGAGATAGTATAACCGTTTAACGGACGATTTAGTATGCAAGCAGCTACGAAAATGCATAATTTTGTGATTTTGTACGTCGAGTAGTACTTAGAGTGGAGTGAAATGGAGTTGAAACGACAAACCAGACCTCTCAGTTTATGCTGCTACTTTCCGCGGAGAAAGTTTCTACCTGTGATTTCCTCTTGGGAGCGGCATCATCCCACCCCTAGGTAAGAATACACGTCTCTCTGGCATCAAAATGATCTTTCCACGAAAAACATCTTTTCATTGTTTCTGGTGGTGAAAGACGTGGAAGATTTTGGAAACCAAGTGGAATTGAAAGGTGAAATTCAGAATAGGCCAGCAATATAAAATCGGGAGATTACCGTATCATCTGATCACCATAATAATGTAACTTCATGATCAAATTCGGTTCAAACAAAATCCTTCTGGGCATCTTTCAAAAACAAAATTCATTCCACTGATTTCAGTGATTTCATTTCGGACAAATTAGTCACGATATTCTTAATCTGATATTTAAATTTACAAACCACCATTATGTCTATTGTGCGAAATTTCATTACTTTCCCGTCTCGCATCTCGGTGAGAATTGTAACGTTAATTTATTATTCTCTATAATGTACATGAGATTAGAAACTTCGATATAATGAATTAGGTATGAATTTATAAATCAATTTTATTGTCCTTTATTGTACTCTGTCCGAATCCATTGTGTTCGTGATGAGGATTTCGCCTATGATTGTGAAGAAATCAGCAAATCATTAATAACAGAAGAAGACGAAAATAGTGGTACAAGCCGAAGGAATCCTTCTTGCTCATGAAATAGATTTTGATTTCTATTTGGACATGTATAACAAGGAAGGAATATTCATCTTTCTCATTTTCTTAATTTGCTTCATCCTCTTTATTTTTTCAAAGTTTTTAATGCCCTTGAAACACGGATGAGACAAACCTCTCCAAGTGGTTTCATCTGATACTTTAGTTGTGGAAGCTGGTATCCTGCAGGGTTCCACTCGAGCACCAACACTATTTCAACTTCACACTAGTGATTTGTTCTCATTTCGAACAGTCGGTGATGCCTGTGTCACAAATTCACTAACTTCTCTGTCATTCCGCAAATAGTTGGATATGTGTCTAACTTGCTAGTTGCTAGTTTCATTGATTTGTCTCGACGAGTTTACTTTTCACACCCACTTGTTGTCACCTGACCGCTTGCTGAACGTTAACTTCTCAAAGCTTGTTCTTCCAGCGAATGGCAAAGCAGTGACCTATTTCTTACAGATGAGGTATCCGCATTACAATTTTCTTTCAAATGTATTTTATACCTACGACTTACATTTTTTATACTTATGTGAAGTGTCTATATAGGTTAAGTCAAACTTTTTTGATTTATTTGTATTTTGTACGACTTATATGTTTTTATACATACAAACTAACTTCAATCCAAACTCCATTACTTTAAATGTTTTTTGGACCATTTATATATTTTTAGATAAATATAGTAGTGATTTTTATTTTTCTTAGCTTAGGTTAAGTGAAATTTTGTCAACAAGATCATTCTTATGACAATAAAGTATATTCTCTCTCTCTCTCCCTCTATATCCTCTATGACTTCAAGAGAAACCCCAATTCCTACCAAATCTCCTTTGATTCTCACGATATTCACTATAGTGGAAACCAAAAGATTACAAAGAAAGGGGATTTAAAAAATTGTCACATTTGACTATATTTAGTTTTATTGGATAAATATTTTCCAAGCTGCGATCGAGTAAAAAATTTCGATTTACTTATATATTACTTTGATGATATCAATAAAAATAACGTCTAGTTTTTCAAGAAACAACAAAATAATCATGTTTAAAATAGGGAACGTCAACTGATGGATTGAGGTATTTTTTGGGGTCTCTCTCAGGTCATCAATGTTAATTGATGCGATAGCGTGAGAGACCCCATGAAGATCATAATTACCTTTTTCGTCGACCTCTGCAAAAAATTACATTTTACGTACTAATTTCCGGACGAAAAATCGACTATTTTTGAAGGCAAGTACTTTTCGTCCGCAAACACTTTTCGTCCGCAAACTCTTTTCGTCCGCTGTGGTCATTATGATACGGCACGGTACGAGAGCGGCGATTGAGTCATTTTCGTAAATCCACGTTTTAATTAATACATAGGCGCCTGTGACAATAACTGTCATTTGCTGTTGTCAAATTAATTATTTACGAAATCCGCTAGATTTTACGTGTGAATTTAGACCGTGGTGTGAATATTAGTGTTCATAATAATCAAGAATTGATCGAGTCTGCAGTTCGAAGAGTTGGACGTAGCTGAGGCCAGCAAACATGCGAGTACTTACTTTTATAAAGGTATGTAGAGGTCGACGAAAAAATGTAATATGCACCTCGGCGAAAAACTGTCTACTGTCTCGCCTGCTTGCTATCCTCGGCTGCGCCTCGGCTATCAATTTGCTGGCTCGACTGTAATAGACAGTTTTTCGTCCTTGGTACATAAATAACTATTATAGCAGGTACATCAGTTGCATGCTATATAATAAGTATCCGAGATATCTTGTAGCATTCACACACTTGATAACGACAGTAGATGTTAACTGATGAAACGTCGTGACTCAAACCACATGCAAAGAATTTATTTTCTCTGTTTCAGAAGAATTCTACTAATTTTTATAAACATTTAATTAGAAAAAAAACGTGTTTTTGTTTATTGTTTTGCTCACAAAATGAAAACTACTTGAGGAATCTGGTTGATATGGAATTTAAATACGAACAAAATGGAATGTTTCACGACCCGATCGGATCAGTAGTAACGGATGAAAACCGGAAAATTCTGCGATATTTTGAAAAATTCATAACTCTGCCATTTTTTAAGAATTAGGTTTGGCCCTTCTCTTGAAAGTATTGAATCATGTATACTTTATGTGTGCACAAAACAGGCACCGTCGGATCATTATAGTTTTGGCACAATTTCAATTTTTCAAACAGATTATGAAAGTAGAAGTATATACTGCAACAAAATGATTATTTTCAATTTGTGCTATATGGTCTGTTTACGTAAAGATGAGAATGACATCACAAGATGACAGGTTGCGGCGTTGCCAACATGTGCACTATTTCGAACCATCATGAAAAAAATATATTATATTGACTGAATGTCTCAAATATCAATGAAAGCTATTAATCTTACTTACTATTCATACTCACCTAGTTGAAATATTATCAGAGTGGCACTCCATTTCTTTTTATAATAGTTATAAAAAAATTAATATTTTGTTTAAATTCGTTTAATATATCTTTATTCAAAATGAAATATAAAGTTGGAATCTTGCCAAGATCGCCCAATGGTACCATCTTTGAAAACCCAAGTTTCATCCAATAATACAAACTGGCGTAAACCCTCTTTCTTAAGTTTGATGTAATCATATAAAAGGTGTATACGTTTCATTGCAATAAAAGGCAGTTCCATCAAACCACAACGTGGATCATCTTTTTTGTGTCTATGTAACAATTTTCTTCAGAATTCCCCATAAAGATGTTTAACAACATTTGAGAAGATCTCGTTCTTTCAGTTCGTCTTTCAAAGTTTTTAAATTGATAGGTTTTCCTGAAATCATTGTTGTCGTCAAATATTGCATATTTATTGAATAAATCAATACAAAATATTTACTGGTTTTGTACATATCATAGATCACATTTGGAATGGCAGTTTGATCGAAACCATCGATATCTACCACTGGTTTCGCCCGTTTTCGCTGTTTCGATGGACTGTTGAATACTTCACCTCTATAAGATTTAGTTGCAATGCGGTTTTAACAGTAGTAATACTCAACTTCAAGGCATCTGCAACCCTCTGAAATCGACAATTGAGAAATATTTAATTTCACCTAACATTTATACATTCACTGTATAATTTTTCATTAATTCTTATAGATGTGGAATAGGCAATTAATATAACTTATGTCACTAACAGCGGTTAGTGGAAGAAACAATGGTGGAAGTAAAGGTCCTCCATTCTCACGTTCTCTTTTTCAGTAGTCTATTAAAGACGCTACTATTTGTTTGGACTGTTTTGACAATGCTTTAGCAATATACGCAGGTTTCAACAAAAGGATTGATTAGTTCTGAAAAGAACTCTTTTTATTATCGGACAGAAAAGGTAAGGAATCAAACGAAATAATACACAAACTGAACCACAAAGTTACAGCTATAAGACAATGGCAGATTTCGAGTTTTTTTCGCTTCAGCAACGACTGAAATTTTTCTATCAGTTGAGCAACTCACAAAATGAAATTTTACTAGTTTCATCACTACTGAAAGCATTTCATAGGGAATTTCAACGGTGTTATGTCGGATATATTAAATTACCAAATATGACGTCATTCATTCTCTTCTCAACGTAAACAGACTATACAATGGTGGGAAATGGGTGAAAAATGCATACAAACATGACTGAAAACAGCCGATGTTCGATATTCTCTGAACTCTACAGTTTTTTTCCTTGTCATTACACCCATTACACATTATCCAATTTTCCCATCCAACTTTCCAGTGGACACAAAACGCCGGTACATTTATCTTCGTTCGATGAACCTTTCTAGCAAAACGTCCCGATCAGCTATCGACCCACACGACATCGCATTTGAAACCCGAGAAATCAATCGGAAAGCTGATACTTGTAAAGTTTACAAAATGGAAGCAATAATGTAAGTCAACAGCTATCAACGATGCAAATATATAGGATGTTACGATTAGATTTATCGGGAACGCCGTCGATGCGAATGCATTGAAAAGGCCTTTTTGCCGGAAAGGATACTTTATGTGGGACAAATTTTATTGAAAGCGTAGGTTAAATGGCTGAACGTGATCGATGAATATATTCAGAAGAGCTCGCGGATGGGTTGACCTGAGAGGTCGGAAGTCAGGCACAGGCGTTTTGATCTTCATTTGATCCGGAAGAAGAACATTGAGAATGATGAATAGGACTTGGCCATTATTCTTCATTCGTATTATCAAATTATGGATTTATTCAATCACGAATTCTTAGAATATCACTAATACTATTTCAAAGAAGGTAGTGAAAAATATGTACCAAGAAATATGTTAACACTTTTTTCATCAAACCTTGGAATGTTCTCTTTGTATGCTCTTTGAAATTCTTTTTTTTTCCCAAAGAATTTTCGAAGTAGCCTTCTGCCACGGTACTAAAATCAATGTACTTTGAAATGACTCATTGGTATCAAAAGTTACAGAATATAGGTACCTACTTAAATCATTTTAAAAACTAATCGATATACTTACACTCATCGCATTGATGTTAACATCACTCAAATGGTTGAATATCAACAAAAAATTACCAGAGAACAATATTATTCATCTGAAAAATATTAATCAATAAAAAAACTTATACCGTTCACTGTAGAGATATTCATAACTATCCTACACGAAGTAATGATCTGTAAAATATAGCCTGAACTAAAAAAACTTGTATCATGAATTTACTGTTTTATAAAGGTTTTGATAGTTGCAATCAATGCAATAAATGCATGAAAAATCTTGATTCTGTTGAAGGTTTTGAGAAATTTTTTTATTAAATCCATTCGTGACCAGCCATCATTGAGATATTGCGGATGTGAACACTTCATCATTCGTTTATATTCAAAATTATTAGATATCTTTTTATTATCATTTTTTTTTAATCATCATAATAATATTGTTTTATGTTATAATATGATTCTTTGTTGTATATATTTATGCATAGTTTTGGAACTTTCTATGTTTTTCTTATGTATAATATGATATTCTATTCAACTGTATAAAGATTATATCTTTTTCGTCTTTGCTTTGATTTCTATAGCACCTGAAAGTATTGAGTTATATGGTTGTAGTGAGAGTCTACTAACATTATTTCTTATCAACTTCAAGATCAAAATATACCTACTAGAAAATTATTAATGAGAGAAATTAATTTACTGTCATATGGTGAACACAAAGATTGAAGAATTACCTATGAGACAGTCTTCAAACAATAATAAATAATATATAATGAGATAAGCTTTTATCATAATCATAATATCATGACTAAACCAATCGATTCCATTATTCAATTTCACATCATTGTTTTCACTCAGTACAGAACACTTTTCAACATGATTAATTCAAGAACGTACAAGGCTACACTGGAACGTAACTTTTTTTTTCTTTCGAAACATTCGAATGCAACTTTTCAAAATACTCGAACAATGCTTCTTTATAAACAATTACTCCAGTTTTATGGCTGAAGTCAATAAAATAAACACTGAAATACGTTAAAGTACAAAATACATTGAATCGAATTTATACTTGAAAAGAGAAGATTAAGCATTTTGATGATCTCGAATGTGTTATTGATTACAGTTGTTAAAGGGTTGATTTTCAAACTTATACATGAGACAGTCATGATTGCTAACAGTTGCAACTGAAAATTATTATTGAATTGAATTGAATTATTATTGAATAATAAAATATTCTCGTCGAAAGAAGAATATTCTGCTGATACACCACATTTTTGACTTCGAAATTTGTATATTAGAAAAACAAATTCATTTTATTATTTTTGAACCAATTTCATGTTTATGAAGCTTGCCCGTATATATAATAGGAAAAAGATTATTTACAGTGCGGCTGTTTACTTTTGAACGGTTCGACGTAGAAACATGAAAAAAAACGTTTCGAGGGTTTCACCAATACTACTTTTTGAAATAAAGAAAATAGTGATTGCACAATAGGGGGCGCAGGGGGGGCCATCAACTCAAAATTTTTAAATGGCATGTGGGGTCAAGTGTCACATCGTTGAAAAGAGAATTCAATTATCTTTACAACCATCTAAATATTTTTGAATTTTGCTTATAATTTTTTTCCCAATTTCGATTTTTATACCTTTCGAAATTTTTAAATTAATGTGCCCCCAGCACCATCTGTCGAGTAAGTGCAATGTTTCTTCTCTCAAAAAGTAGTAATACCCTTCAAAAAAATTTTTGTTTCATTGTTCCACATCCAACCGTTCAAATTTATCGTGGTATGAGTAGTATTCAGATCCGCATTTATATTTGATATTTCGATTTTGTATTACAAAAAAATATTACCGAAATTCAAAAATATTTGGATGGTTGTAAATAGAATTGAATTCTCTTTTCAACGATGTGACACTTGACCCCACATGCCATTCAAAAATTTTGAGATGATGGGCCCCCCTGCGCCCCCTATTGTGCAATCACTATTTTTTTTATTTCAAAAAGTAGTATTGGTGAAACCCTCGAAACTTTTTTTTCATGTTTCTACGTCGAACCGTTCAAAAGTTAACAGGAGGGGGGGCTATTAAAAGCCGCACTGTATAATTAAGTATGCATGGCTCTTCTTTGGATCCATGTATGAGTGATTGTTTGGATGCAGTAAACTGATCTGGAATGGTTTTTTTCAAACTACGCCCTTAATAATCAACAGTGAGACATTTTGTTCGACTGAAAAATATCCAGTACTGAGTTGAAACAAAATAACAATGTTCTCAAAATTTTTTCATGATCAGTTGGCAAATCCAACTCTGCTTCCACTGCTTTGATATTTGTTTGAGTACTTAATATGTTGAAATTGCAAATAAGGGTACTTTGTGAATAATTTTGTATTGCCTAGAAACGTCTACAGTTTTTTGTAATTCCTTTCAATTTTCATATTCATTCTAGTTGGCAGTACAGCAGAAATATGACGTAAAAATTTTCATGTTTGATAACTAAAAACGCTAGATTGTACTAGCGTTTTACTCCAATACCAATTCCACAGGCATTGACTAACAATCTTATATCTCCTTAAACAATGGTTGTAGAAAAAGTAGTTGGATGGAAAATCGGATTCTTCGATTAAACGCAGGTTGTCTCTCTTATCTATCACTTGTATTTTCCAGTACTTTTAGTTCTTGAATGTTTTCCTATATTACTGAATTATGCATTTTATTATGACGGTGTCTTGCCAAACCAATTCTCAATGCTTCTTCCTACTAGTTTTGGGTTTCTTCAACTACACTGTCACTTCTAATTCTGCCCGTTTTGATATTTCTCTCAATTTGCCTGATAAATCCCAGTTTCATTGCCATAATCCTTCTGTAGTTTTTGCTAGATAACGTCCAATATTAGCTGAAGAATACTTAATTATTTCTTGAATACCTCTGTTTTCATTCCTTTCGCGATATTTCCCAGAAAACGTAATTTTTCAGCTTGTTATAATATTCCCCAACCTTTTCTATGCTCTCGTTTAATTCTTAGCCTATTTTTTCTCTTTCTTCTTTCATTATGCCCAGATAGCTGAAAAGGTCAACTTGTTCAACTTTTAATTCAGGAATAATATTATTAGTGTTCAAGATAGTGTAAAGATGAGAAGGAAGTGTTTAGAGCGAATCTGAATTAGTTCCACTGCGACAGTGTCGATCTCATCTACGTAAGTTCAGAACCATTTCTTATTTCTTTATTAAAAAAATTAGAGCAATTGAATGAAATAAGTTTTAATACAATACCCATTGAAAAGTAGAGTAGGCAGGTAGGCGCATAGGACATTTATGAAAAAAATATTAGATGTGTTATCCAAACTAATCAAATTTCATTTATTACCACTTTGACTTTCACTGCCAGACCCGACTTTTTTTGTTCAATTGGTATTACAAATTTAGTGCCTAAATTGCCATGACAACTTGAAATAAGATGCTCTCCCTCTATAGGAGATGATCGAATAGTGATATCTTTCATTCATTCATTCACTCATTCAATTTATTTTCCTTCAAACGACAAAAGTACATTTTGTATAGGAATAGTCAGTCTAGAAGAGTGTATATCACAAAGTAATACGTCATATTTAAAATAAAAATCTATCCAGTCACCTGTACAGACCTGAATGAATAAAATTCGTCTATGGAATACAAACAATGTTTCAACAGAAATGATTTCAAATTATATTTGAATTGTTTAACAGTACAAGATGTTTTAATATCATATGGTAAATGATTATAAATTCTGGGGCCGATATAGTTGGGAGAATTTTGTGTAATTCTATTCCTGGCAACAAGAGTATGAATTTCATTCTTTCTCCGAGTATTCATATTGTGCAAATCTTTGTTTCTTTTATAACCATTTCTGTTACTGAAAATATAAACTGCCATTTCATAGATGTATAAACTTACAAGAGTTATAATTCCATAAGTGGTAAAAATAGGTCTACATGAAGACATTCTAGAAGTACTAGAAATGCAACGAAAAATATATTTTTGTTTGATAAAAACATTTCTGGCCATGGTTGAGTTGCCCCACAAGCAGATGCCATATCTCAGTCTCGATTCAACTTCTGCATATTATATGCATATATGTATATCTGACATAAAGTGATGGCTTTCCATTCAGATTCTCAGTAGTTACTTGCAGGGAAACGAAAACATTTCTGAGTGCGGTGTTATGAGCTGAATCCAGAAGCTTGAGTAATTTTTTTATCGCTGAGGTAAATAGCAACAAACCATATTCTATTTGGATCTCATCAGTGCTCTATACATCGAAAGCAGTGTTTTTTGTCTGATACCCAGCGCTGGTTTGATAATACTTTCATCAGCTTCAAGCTGTTTCGACATGATGATACAAGCTTTTTTTATGTGAGGATCTCAACTGAGCTTCTTATCCAGGATCATTCTGAGATATTGTACTTTCTCCATGACTTCCATGCTGCTTCCCTTCAATTTGAGAGTTGGTTTGACAGGGTTAGATTTTTTAGAAAATTAAATTCATTCAGTCTTGTTGACAGTCAGTTGAGAGCCTGTAGTTGCTAACCAGTTTTCGATAGTATTAATGGTGACTTGGAGATTGTTTCGCATTATGTTTAAGCTCTTTCCTTTTCAGTATATTGGTAAGTTGTCTACATATAAGCTGATTCGTAATAGTGACAAAATTCGTGGTGCAATTTCATTGATGAATTCGGTGCAATTTCATTGATGACAAGTAGGAATAACGTGACACTGATTACTGATCCTTGAGGGCCTCCATTCTGTTGGAATCTGTGAACTGATACTGCGTCCTTTCTTCTCAGTCTAAAGTATCTCTGCATTTCAGAAAATTATTCACGAATTTCAAACAAGGTACGTCAATTCCTTTCTATGCTATCTGTTGAATTATGTATTGTCGCCAGGTCATAGAGTAGGCATTTTTTAGACAAAAAAAATTACTGTACAGAACTGCTGGTTTGCGAATCTTCCTTGGACGTAACTTTCAATATCTACCAGGTTGACCACTGTAGATCGAGTCTTTCGGAATACATTCTGTTCAGATATCAGAAATCTATAATTTTCAAAATACCACGTAATCCTTAGGTTGATAATTTTTTCAAGTTGCTTACAAATTGTACAATTGATTGAAATGGGTCCAAAAGACTGTGGACTCGTGTTTCGTTGGTTCTGCTCCATTATTGGTAAAACAGCCTTATGTCCATACTCTGTTGTAGATCTAGAGAAGCATTTCTATCGCGTTTGGTGTAAGTTCATGACGAAAAATAATTGGTATATCGTTATAGCCAGGTCTAGAATTTTTGAAGTATTTTAGCTAATCGTATAATTTACCACTATTCATTTCCATGTTGATATGCAACAATTTGGAAATCTCATATGAGTATGAATGAAGCCTATTCGATCAGATCAAACAGTTCAATTTATTAGTAATCGTTTGAACTGAATCAGTTCAGACATGTTCAGACAAATAATGGACAATTCGAACTTTCACCGTTATAGTTATCAGGGTCGAATTTATGGTTACGATTAAGAAATTTACAAGCGGGAATACTTCGAGTAGGATTCAGATATCTTTATCGCAAAAACGTTATTCCTATATATTATTCGGATGTGAGCTTTCTATTGATATTATTCCACTCGACTGCAGTGTAATATCTCATTCTATACCGTTGGAATTCACCATATTTGAAAGATAGGTATAAATTTGTTGAAAAATATTCATTCGGTTTTGATTTTTATTGACTATGAGGTAATAAAATGTTTGCTTATCATTCAAGAGAAGGCCGTGCGAGCTTCATTAAAATTTTATATCCTTAAAGTTTTATTCATAGAATTTTGAGTGGGTTCGCCAATAGCATAAGTATAGTTATTCATCAGAGGGCAGAAAGGCATCTAGAATTTCAACTCGTTCATACCGGGTGACAACAAGTGGTTTGTATATTTTGGTAAGTTATAAAATGTGTCCACCTATCAGAAATTTACCGACTCGTTTTCGCATGTAACAAAAATAGAAATCCTTCCCAGAAAAGTTCACATTAGTATTTCCAAAAACATATCTTGTACGAGTAGGAGAAATTCCTGATGGTGTGTAGAAACTTCGCAAAAAAAACTATTTAAAACAAACACCACCATACGCAGCAAGGGATTAGTTATAACTTATGGGGTGGATAGTGGTATCATGTAGAATAATAATCTATCCACCACAGAATGTTCCACTCAAAGATACTAAGATTAGTCTGTCCTGTGAAAGAATAGTGCAACTCCCATCTGATTTTCTTCAATGTGGAAAGAAACCAACATCTTATCATTCAACTGTGAGTAATGACGTAATATCAAATGAAAAATCCATAAATATTTCGGAATCAATTTCAATAATCATAAAAAAATTCTGAACAATACACTAGCTTCGGAATGTTATGTTGCGAATGGTGTCGAAGAAACTGGGTATTGTGACCGAAAAAGTGGTTTACCACGCTGCAACCAATTCAATATTTTTTTCTTCAAAAGCACACCATTCGATATTTGTGTAATATTGAGCCAAAAGTGTCTTACAAACCCTTGTAAGGACCAAAAATTACTCACACTCATTCATTCATCATAGAAACTGTGTGCCTAGACATAAGAACAAATCAACTTACAATATTATCGTTGATTTCACTCGCCAAAATGACACTCGCCAAAATGACACTCGCCAAAAAATTTGATCATCTATAATGCAAATGAAATATGCAACCATCTTCTGACAAACGTTGAAGACATACAATTACTTGATCGTTTCAGGAAGTCTATACAGAAAGTTCTTATTGAACAGGTATTTTATAGTGTTCGAGAATATATTGACAAATAAATGGATGTCATACAGATAAAAAATTATTTTTCGCTTTGACCATTGTTATTTTAAATATTTGTTAATTTGTTCAAATATTTAATTCATTTCTTCTTCATTTTTCTGTGAGACTGTGATTATTCGTTCATCTAGTGTGTATATACAGAGTAACACCGCTGAAGTTATTTTTTTTATAATTCAATTATTGCAAATTTAGAGTTCATAAACAGTTTGTGCTCCGAAAATAATGAAAAGTGACGTATAAGATTTTTCCTAACGATTGGCTACACCTGTCAAACTTGTCAAAGTTGTTTATTCTTCGATTTTCTACACAGAGAAAAATTAATGGAGGAATTTACAATAATATCTGGTACTATTTATGACAGCAATAATATATATACATCAACTTCAACTGTAAAGTATTTCAACTTTCTATCATTATTTTACAACTTGATTGAATGGATAATACCCAAGTCATAGATAGATAGATAGATAGATAGATAGATAATTTATTCATCCAGTCTGAACATTACAATGTTATTGGATAAGTCAAGAAAAAGTGAAATATAAACAAGACAAACTTAACATCTAGAATAAAAAAATGACTAGCAGTATATACACATACATCAATATTAAATATATATAGAATAGTATATAAAAAAGAATGGATTTAGCGAGGGGCAATATATGAAAATATAAGTAGAAAAGTTATTGGGTATAACCCTCTAAATGTTGTGCAACCGTAGACACGTGTTTCGAGCTCAAGCTGTCATCAGTACGGTAAAATCTAACCGAGGCCACAAATGTGTGGTTGGCTTCCTGTTGTTGACTTCCTTTGTTTCTATTTTTACATCCAAGTGTTGTGCATCTTCGCACCTGATTTTACCGTACCGATGAGAGCTTAAGCTCGAAACACGTGTCTACGGTTGCACAACATTTTGAGGGTTATACCGAATAGTATATATATATAGAACAGGATGGTTACTAGATTGAAACGTCTCCATAATATACAATTGATAGTTCACATAACATCTATGAACTCTTGCAGAGTGTAGGGAGAAATGGTCAATAAGATAGACTTGATCTTTTTTTTAAATTCGGGTAAGGTTTTACAGTTTTTGCAATGCTGGGGTAGAATGTTATAGAGTTTGTTCGCTGTAACAACGTGTGATCTCATACATAGACTCAACTTACATTTTGGGATATAAAATTTGGTTTTATTTCTTGTATCATGTTGATGATTCGTATGTTTTAAATTTAGCTTTGTTCTCGTGGGAATAGATCAATAGGCTCAAAATATAAAGACCTGCTGAAGGGAGAATATATTATATTTCTTGAATAGTTCTCTGCATGAAAAGGACGGCACAACGCCAGCAATGCAGCGAATAATTCGCATAGTTGAAGTATACGCAGTACAAGATCACACATTCCACATATAATATTGTCACATTTTATTATTATAATCAATGGTAAGTAATTTATATGACATGTAACTTTGTGAATCTGTTAGTCTGTTGTGTGACCTCAGATTGCTTTGAATATATTATTCTATCACAATTATATAAAAAATATTGAAGAATTCCCACAATCATTTTTCTTTGTACTATATTTTTAGTAAGAATGTTTTTCATGGATACAATAAATTTGAATTTGACTTATAATCCAAGTCTTCAGGGTTACCAACAAATATTGTTATTTTTATCATAATTTCTTGAAGATATCTAGATATCTAGATTTTTCTCAGTGTACCTACGTTACTAAAATGTTTCTAATAGGACATTTTGATAAATATGCTAATAAGATATATGTTACAAAAATACCTTAAAAGATCTAAAACACAATATGCCCCTGGGTATGCACAACAAGATGATATCTACCGATCGTATCGTTCTGAGCAAACACAAACTCTGCATAACAACGGGAATCTTGAGATGCCATTGCTAACTCAAATAATATCTAAAGAAACTGGGGTCAGAACAGGGGAGGCAAAATGCAGATTCTGTCAGAGTGAGGATGAAACCTCCATCCACATTCTCTATATCTTCACAGAGTAAAATTGCTTCTGATGAGTACTCTTTTCAATTCTTCCTCTGAATAACATTCTCCCTTATCTTATCAACTTTCTTAGGTTAGGTTCTTAGCCAGGAAAGTAGGAGTTTTCTGCTAGATTTTACAAAAAAATTTCTTAATTTCATATAGCCATCTAAATGAAAATGTAAATTATCACTTCATGTTCATGTTCTTTTAAGTTAGGGTCTTTTGACAATATCTGTCAGATGTAGTTCAATTTCCAGCGTGGCCTCAGCAAGGAAAGTAGTTGTTTTCTGTAAGATATTATAAAATAAATTGCTTAATATTTATCGTAGGTTTTTCCCATTTCCATTTCTCCATTTCTCTTTTTTCAATTTTCAACATATATGAAGTGTTATGCTATTTTGACCCTATCGTTACGCATCTGAATTGAGAGAAAGTCTTAGAATATCCTGTATCTTATCTCCATCTGAAACTCTAAACGATTAGAAACTTTCTTATAAAACTAGGAAGTACTTACGAGCAAAGCTCTCTGACTATGATCAGTTCCCAGCCGTGTTAAATCTCGTAAGTTCTGCCTTTGTTACTGATATACAATAATTTTCAATTAAGTGACGTAATTCCCGTTGGCAATATATCACTCTAAACCAAATAATTTCCATTGTTTATTAACGAATATCTCGAAAAGTTTATGTCTTTCAATGTAATGGTTCGGATTTACGGCCACGACTGACCTGAAAGTCGTTGTGTTAATTTCTCCGAAACCATGTATGATTTTATATTCAACGTGAGTTTACATTGTTATTAACGAGAAAGAATAAAGACCTACAAAATGAAAACCGTTTAAAGATGATTTATCGGTTATTAACTAGGTAAAACGGCATGGAACTGATTTCCATATTGGAGCTGAATTTCGACAAGCATATTAAGTAGTCATGGAAAGCCGGTCATAATTTTTTGCGGTGTGATCCAAATATCAGTTGCTGCAAGCTCATTATTGGTTTGATCCCAAACAAATTTTCAACATACCTACACAGAATCAGAATCAGAAAATGCTTTATTGTCAGAAGATTTGTATCCTATTGTATAAATATGTAAAGGAAGTTATATCGACTGGACTGATAGTATTATATGAATGATTTATTGGGGATGCAGTCTGATATTGACGGACTTAGTCAGGTATACACATATTTACTGGAATTAAAATACATAATCAGTGAATTCATAAATATACCATTCAGACCACAAAATTTACAAAAACGTTGAAATATTTTATACATAACTAAAATAAGATTTTCTGCATTTCTCATTTCAGTGTGTGAATCTTCAAACTTTCACCCTGTTATATACGGACAACAAAATTTCGATGTCAAGTTGAAACATCATTTTTCCTACTATTTTTCGTTTTGAAAGTTCTACTTTTCCACCCGATTTTTACTTTTCCGCACGATTTTTACTTTTCCGCACGATTTTTGCTTTTCCGCACGATTTTTACTTTTACGCAAGATTTCCTCTTTAAAGCACAATATTTTAATTCAAGATTAGTATATTGTACAATGAGCATGAAATGACATACATTTCCCACGAGTAGGAAGGTATATGAAATTTTGTAGTACGAGTGAATTATTTTTTTCATAACAGATTCTATCAAAAACACTCATATCATGTCGTCATTGAATATACAAATATTGAAAAATATAACGAAAATTGAACAGTAAGTTTTCTTATCGATTTCAAAACAAAAACAAAAAAAAAGTAATTTCCCCAGGATTCGAACCACCTACCCCATTATCAACCATTAACCAGCGTAGAACGACTGCTCCCTTACTTTGCCAACTGAGCTACTTCAGATATTAATTTAATTGCTTTAATACCATATCAAATCCTGTCAAATTTTAAACATTTTAAACATTTATTTTGATAATGTCTTAATTACTTTATATTTTGAAATTAATTTTATGAAAATTACGGAATATCGGAAAGTTATTATCAAACAGTCGTTAATAGACTAGATTCGATCTCATATTATAAATCTCGCGGAAAGATAAAATCATGCGGAAAAGTTACTTTTCCGCACTAGTGCTGAAAAGTAACTTTTCCGCACGATTTATATATTGTTGAAAATGAGGATATTTAGGACTAACTAAATGATCTATGTAAATATTCTCTCTTATGTGTCATTTTGTAGCATTATAAAATCTTGTTTAATAAAAACCTTTTTTTTTCTCATATCAGATGGACAAAAACACTTGTAGGAAAAACATTGTACCTAACTCTTGCGGAAAACGTCTTTTCCGCCCTTGACGGCTTGCCCGAACTCCGCTCCGCGTCGTTCGTGCAACTGCCGTCACGTGCGGAAAAGTGCTACTTTCCGCACTTGTTAGGTAAATAACTATTTTGACGTCGATTTTTGTCGTAGTTTCATTCCTCTTGGTTTTTTTCTTTTTGTGAGGAACGTTTTCAATGTTTTTTATTGTAATGCTTCAACTATGAATCTCACTATGTAAGTAGAAGATTGAAATATTTGAATATTTCCATTTTTTACCAGAAAACTCTTTAGATGCCTTTGAAAATGAAATAAAGTATTTCGAAAGCTCAGGCAATACCAAAGAGTATACTTCAATAGTGGCCATCTCCAGACTGCATCCCCAATAAATCATTCATATTATAAATATATAGGTACATATATATAAGTGTATAGACAACTGGTAAATCACACATAAGAAACAAAATATAAATACAATAAAAATGAAATTAAATAAAATGAGATCCACGTATTATTAAAATGATTCGTTAAAATATTCTTGTAAGCTATATAGCTATATAGCTATATAACGCAGACACTTTGACAAGTTGCTTGCCATAGCTGCGTTCCCCCTTGCCCTTGGGGTGAAATATATATTGTGGAGACGACTTCGAGTTTTACTTAACTTTATTACACAGATATCAATTTCGTTAATATCGTTTTTTGAGAACCTAAAATCCTGTGTCAAACCAAATTTGAATTAATGCACTCATTTTGTTGACGTCTTCCCTTCACCATTCATTACTCCGGGCACTTTTCGCATTGAATACCTTCCAAAAAAATCCGAAGAAATCCAAGAAGACCTTTCGACCATAAATTGTAATTTAATTATGTCGCTTCGGGCAGTCGACTGACGAAAATTTATCCACGGCGGCATTGAACATGCACTTTACTGTTTAACGTATCAGAACCATTTACGGTTCCTTCACCTTAGTCACTGCCAGAATTTAAACGACCTGTTATTGTGCTTATAAATAATGCTGGTCAAGGTGTAAGCCGAAGTTTACGTGCGGTTTAAAATACCGTGCACTGAAGAAGACTAAGTTATTTTTTATTTATTCGTTGCTTTATTTATTTACCGTATACAGATTAGGAGGCATTATAATGGCACCTGTGACAGTGTTTAGAGCGGAAAAAATATGTTTTCATATCATCAGGTCTATATGCACGTTAGGAATGAATTATTGATAAATTTGGAATCCCACCGAGTAGATTAAAATTAATTCCAGACAGCACTAAGTATACCGGTTGGCTACGGAAGTATTGGCTACGGAAGTATTGCCTACGGAATATCTCAGTTATTGTATGAAGTACGTTTGTGAAATTTGGAGCGTCGATATAATGACATAAGAGCTAGAATTTGAGCATATTGACATGTCGAAGTTAACTTCCGGTCTGACCGGAAGTAACATCACCTTTCTTATTTTAAATGGAAACCCTATTTTTTTTTCTTTTCGCTTCATTCAGCATTCAATTCCCTTTCTAATGACATATCACAAGTTGGTATCTAACCAGAAACTAGATCAGAAAAAAATCATTATTGAAATTCACCGAGTAGGCCGTGGAAGCAAAATGAAAGCCAAAAATTGAAAAGTTGGCAATGGAAACCATACGTCACTTGATAACAGTTGCTACTACTGTGATATTTTATTTTCATTCGTCGGCGTTATAAAAAGCCGCCAAAAAAAATATTGGAAAAATTGGGAAAAAACAATACTCTGTAGGTCCATAACTTAAATAGGAACATACAACTTTTTCTTGCCTGTACTATTCAGCATAACCATTCCTTTCTAATGATATAATAGAAAATAATTTTTTGAACTGAGATACCGAAAAATCCAATTATTATTCTTCAAATAACAAAACAGATTATCGCCATACGCAAAAATAAAATAAAAAATAATGTGGAATGATAAATTATATCCTGTAGGTTCTAGGTTGAATAGGAACATAAACGTACTTGGTCTGTGCCATCGTCTATAGATATTCTAATATCTACCTATGGACGATGTTTGTGCTATTCAGAATAATCATTCCATTGCAATAATCATTCGAACCAAAATATTAACAAGTAGGCTGATTGAGATGTATTTTGGAATGAAACAAAAAAGAAATGAGAGCTGTCACGAACGCTGCTATCCATATTATTTTGACGTTCGAAGTAGTGTTTTTGATTCTGCCATTTTAAAAGGGTTTGGAAATCGAAATCAGTTAGTGGAATATTCAAAAAATGCCCCGTTATTCACGAACCGAACAAATTGGCATGCTTCTCATTTATGGTGAATGTTTAAAAAATTCTTATGCCTCTGAACGATTGTATTTAGAGCGATATCCAGGGAGGCAGCAACCGTCAAGAAGGTATTTCCAGTGGCTTGAAGAAAAATTAAGAACTGAGCCTGATATTCACGAAGACCAGGAAGCATTTGTTATTAATGAGGAAACTGAAATTAATATATTAGCTTTAGTACAATATGATAGCACAATTTCCTCAAGGCAGATTGGCGCCGAATTAGCTATAAGTAAGGACTCTGCTAGGAAAATTTTGAAAAAACATCGATTGAAATCCTTCAAGTATCAGTTGCATCAACATTTGTATGAAAATGACGGTGAAAGGCGCCTGGAATATTGTAATTGGTTTCTTCGACAAAATGCTGAGAATCACCTATTTAACTATTATATCTTGTTTACGGACGAGTCAAGATTTACCAACAATGGATTATTTAACAGGAATAATACAAGGTAGGTACTGTACTTTATTTGGATTATTGTCGATAGTCGAAGTGTAAAGTGCTAAAAGTGTGAACGGTCTTTTGTTCCAGGTACTGGGCGATAGCAAACGAGTACCGGTTTCGACAATGCAGCTTCCAGGAGAGATTTGGTGTGAATGTTTGGGCAGGAATAGTTGGAATTCATATTGTTGGCCCCATTCTTTTTCAAGGCCAACTAACCGGAGAGAGATACTTTAATTTTTTAACGAATGAAATTTCGGAATTCATTAACAACCTACCAGCGGAAATAACTGAGAGAATGTACTTCCAGCAAGATGGCGCCCCTCCGCATAATTCAAGAATAGCGAGAAATTATCTTCAAAATCGCTTTCAGGAGAGACTTATAACAACCCATGGTCCAGTCAGGTGGCCACCAAGGTCACCTGATCTTACTCCGTGCAACTTTTTTCTATGGGGGCATCTTAAAAATAGGGTGTATTCCACATAGGCTACAACTCTACATGAGCTAGAAGTAAAAACTCGTAGAGCTCTCCAAGATATCACGCCCCAAACGTTGAGAAACGTTTTACATGAAAATATCACCAGAGTCAATAAATGTATTGACGCTGAGGGATTGCATTTCAAACATTTGTTTTGAATTTATTTTATCTTTAATCCTATCAATTTGAATTTTTCTTTTTTCGATAAATCTGTTTTTTCGTTATTTGAAGAATAATAATTGGATTTTTTGGTATTTCATTCCAAAAAATTACTTTCGATTATATCATTAGAAAGGAATGGTTATGCTGAATAGTACAGGCAAGAAAAAGTTGTATGTTCCTATTTAAGTTATGGACCTACAGAATATTGTTTTTTTCCAATATTTTTTTTGCGGCTTTTTATAACGCCGACGAATGAAAATAAAATATCACAGTAGTAGCAACTGTTATCAAGTGACGTATGGTTTCCATAGCCAACTTTTCAATTTTTGGCTTTCATTTTGCTTCCACGGCCTACTCGGTGAATTTCAATAATAATTTTTTTCTGATCTAGTTTCTGGTTAGATACCAATTTGTGATATGTCATTAGAAAGGGAATTGTATGCTGAATAAAGCGAAAAGAAAAAAAAATAGGGTTTCCATTAAAAATAAGAAAGTTGATGTTACTTCCGGTCAGACCGGAAGTTAACTTCGACATGTCAATATGCTCAAATTCTAGCTCTTATGTCATTATATCGACGCTCCAAATTTCACAAGCCTACTTCATACAATAACTGAGATATTCCGTAGGCAATACTTCCGTAGCCACCCGGTATATTACTTGAATAATTGGCTCACTTGCAAGGATGACCACTATTGTGATATCGGAAACGGCAATTGATTCAGTTTTGCTTCGATGAGTAAAAAAGTTGCATAAAACTTTTCCGTATTTTCAGATTATTTCAGGAAATATGCATTTGCCGAATTGTCTTATTTTTTCTGGTATTGTCAATGCTGGAACAAATTAAAAAACTCCACTCCAAGTTTTTATAAACTTATCGATCAACCATTACTAACTTACGTTTTCTATATGTGGGCCTGTTTTCATAAATGGGCAAAAATTGATGAGGTATTTTTCATTGTAACTACATTTGTCGGTTTGATTGTTTTATATGGAATATTCACATTCAACGCACGGTCCAATCCCTGAGATCGATTTTGTTTAAAATCAAATATTTCAAAGGTATTTTCGATGAAATCCACTTGAAACTTATGTATCATGCGCTAGTAGAATCGCGACTAACCTACGGGATCATCAAAAAAAGTTCCTGAAAATTATTTATGGTAGACCATAACGTTATCCGTCAGATTTGCTTTTTGTAGAATCTAAAATCCTAGATATTCGCCAAAACTATTTTCTCAGAGCAGTAACTGAACAACACAAAAAACAGAAGTTCCTTACCTTTGATTGACCATAGATATGGTACAAGATCCAAAATAGACAAAAACATCAAGACATCTTTTCAGACAAAAAGGTTAGGACAAAGGAGTTTTTGCTACATATCTTCAGTGCTCTTCAATAAACTCCCAAATGAAATCAAGAATAAAAGATTAAAATAAATTGTTAATGGTTCTCGTTATTCATTCATTTAATACTTAATTTACAAATTTTTAATCTGTTCCACATATCTCTTACCCTTTTATTTTTTTTTATAGATTCATTATGAACTATTTGTAACATTTTTATAGTATTAACTATTTGTAATTTTTTTTTAATTGTTTTATATTAAAAGTTTGAAGTTTGCTTGCCAAAGTACATCACTTGTTTATGAAATATTGCATAACAACAGTATTCCTAATATACAAACAGTACTCATAATCAAAGCACCTGCGCTCAGGCACTGCCTATGCAGGAACCATTTATTTCGGTTTATTTGCACTACATTGTAATATGTCACCACAGTACAAATTTTATATGTCCTATCTCTTAAGCAAGTTCAAGTACTATGTACACATATTTTTATCTGCTAATAAACATTATTATTATTATATCATCTCAAATTTTCAAAGCAATTTTCCAGTTTTTTCTTCTTTGAGAGATCCTTCGACAACTTTTACTGCTCGGTCGAATAACTCTGGGTAACCTGAAGTTTTGAACCTCAATGTTCATCAATTTGATTTATTAACCTAATTTACATTTTGGGTCAATTTTCCAGCGACAAAGTATTTCTGTTTAAGACTTTTACTCTCGCCATCGTAACTTACATTTTCTGTTTTATGTTTGGTTATGATCATCTGAATAATTTCCATCAACACATTATAGCTATTTATGTACCAAGTGCGTTATATAGATCTTAACGCCCGGAGGGTAACATTCACCCAAGGGCCTTTGGCCCGAGGGATGAATGTTGCTCGATGGGCGTTAGGATCTAGTAACACTCGTGGTGCAAACAAGATTCTATCTTTCACGAAAAAATTATCTTAAACGACGTTGTTTACTTCATAAATTTCTTCTCATAGTAGTTACTGTGTTCAGGTCGGCATTTGAGCACAAGTGCTTCTATGTAATTGCCACGGTAACATTGAAGAGGTTGCTAAGGGTTGTTTATTTAATAAAATGACGCTGCATTTTTGTAAGAATTGACAAACTTGTTAATGGAGGAAACTAAGAACCGTTGTGTTCATAATAATTATGGAGATCCCCCAGAATGTGATGCTCAAAGCTGAAAAAGCGTTAGGAAATTTACTGCCTGTGAAATCCAAATACTTATACGAGAAGGAGTATGACCATTTGTTGAAATGGAAAGATGAAAACAGAGTGAATACCGTAATTGAAACTGTCTAAGGGCCAGTCTTTTCAGTTCCAGTTAAACTCCAGAATATTAAACTTATGGTTAGAATGTGATCCTTCAAACGTCATTTAAAGAATGTCATTCACCACCTAAACTATTAGTTATCTGGAGTTTAACTGGAACTGAAAAGACTGGCCCTTAATGGCATAATTCCAGTAACTGGTGAGTTTATGTCATGAAAAATTTTAAATTTTTTTTATTTATTTTACACTATTCCAGTCTGAAAAATATAGTGCAAATAGCCTATGGACCAAATACTCACAGATGAAATCAACATTAATATATCAGCATTCAGTCAACTGATGGCCTTTCTGAAAGTTAAATCGAAAGGATACATTCCTAAGAAATCAAAGGTGTTGGAAGGTGGACAAGTATTACTTTTCATAAGAAAAGCTCCGGATGAAACTTTTCTGCTACATAAAGTTGTTGTGGGCGTATTTGGAGGCTTAAGACGTGATGAAATGGTCAAGGTGACAATTGATGACATTGAAGACAAAGAAAGAGGAGCCTTTTTACTGATCAAGGTACCAGAAACGAAGACATGCACCTCAAAAAGTTTCACCATTGTTGAAGAAAGCGTAATAGGAGCCTTGAACTTAGTTAAAAAGTACATTGTACTACGACCAAAAGGATGTAAAAAACGTAGGTTTTTTTTTCAACCTACAGAAATAATAAATGCATTGAGTTACCTGTAGGTGAAAATACTATAGGAAGTGTTCCTACTATCATAACTACCTTAATTTGGAAAACCCGAAATGTTACATATACAAATCAGTAAAACGCAAAGTCGTCTCCACAATTTAATAACCCATCTAGTATGATAGAATGGTGAACGTTGACTGACCACTATCAATCAGATAGCCATCAAACAGTAGTACATGTGTCGGTCCTATATAGGACCATCATCAGGCTGTGAGGCCTTGAACCCCTCCCTTTCCTATTTCGCACCTGTTGTCTTTTTGATGTTTTGGATTCAAAATTAAACTTAAACACAGCCAAAATAAAACTGCCCCAAAATATGGTTTTATAACTTTAATTAACACTAATTGTTAAAATTTTTATATATTATACAACATTTATTTTCTTCTCCATGTAAGTAATCTTATATTGGGCTTTTTGTTCTTTAGTTACATAGTCTTCTCCTTTCTTGTAGAATTTCTTGAATAGCTGATGATGGTCCTATATAGGACCGAAACATGTACCACTGTTTCATGGCTATCTGATTGATAGCGGTCAGTCAACGTTCACCATTCTATCATACTAGATGGGATATTAAATTGTGGAGACGACTTTGCGTTTTACTGATTTGTATATCCATACTACTCCACTTCGAGATATAGTGGACTTCTACCACAGGTTTACCGAAATGGTACGCCGAACGTCGTCAACGCTTCTTGTTCAAGGTGGTGCTTCCTTTGAAACACTAAAATTACATAGAAAATGGAAGAGTAGTACGGTAGCGGAGAGCTATATTGAAGAAAGTATCTCATCGAAGAACAAAATTGCTTCAATGATAGCCCATTCCGTTTCCGAAAAAGAAAATGTTAACGTTCCGAACGAAACCGAATGCACATTGGGGAGTTCATCATCGGTCAGTTCAAAAAACTTTTTGCGGGCGTTATGATTCATAATGCCCTCCCTAACGGCCCGGGCGTTATGGGTCTGTTAATAGCAACCGTTGCCAAGCCAAGCAGTAATGGACAACGGAAAAATAAAAGGAATTTCACGCCAATATTCTGGAATTTGTCTCATATTCCTAGAATACAGTGATTTTAAGATAAAGATGTTTACCATGGGTATATTGGAAGAAAGTTGCGCAACAGAACGGCCATTCATATGGCAGTTACTTTGGAAAATATGAACTTTTTGACTTCTTAGTTTATTTGTTTCTGTTTTATCGTCAGAGCTAGAAAAAATAAGAAACACTTCTTTACGAATTATCAACTTTCTCGTGGTAATACTGGTTTTACTATCCGACATTTCCATATCGATCATCAATTAATAATAATAATAATAATAATTAACGTCTTTATTACTCACAAGATAATACATCTTACATCAGTATGAAAATACAATTGAAATGAGTAAAAGGCGAAGTTCAATTTAGGTGGAGATGATGAATCACCACTAAATTGTTCTTCCACTTAACCTTAGTAAGTCTCTTTCCGCATAAATTCACATTTGGATGTCTGCATGAATGCGTCCGCTACCTAGGACTGAAAAGACTCAGGAAAATTGAATATGGTATTTATAAGAAGAGGGAAATACATAATACGTAATATATATATAGACATTCAACATTTTTCTAGTATCTATATGGTACACTGAAGCTGAAATAAATATTTTTTGTAGATTTTTTTAAACTTGTACAGACCACTGTTTTTTATTGATTGAGGTATAGAGTTGTAAACTTTACAAATTTGGTAAGAAAATGACCGCTTGAAGAATTCTGTTCTGAAATGAGGGGGTGATAAAGTACCTTTGAATCTTATATTCAAATTGTGGATGTCAGAGCGAAATCTCAGTCTTCTGTGAAGGTAAGGAGGTGTTTTCCTGATAATGATTTGGTGGTAAAGGCAAGCACTGTGAAGAATTCGTCTATGTTCCATATTCAACCAACCAGATTCACGAAGTTTATATGAGATTCTTTGACGCCTTCTTACACCATATATTAGTCGTAAACAAGAATTCTGAACATTTTGAATCTTTTTTTTGTACTGATTGGTTAAGTTGGGACCATATAGAGGATCAGCATAGTTGAAAACTGATAACACCAGCGTTTCACACAGGGTAGATTTGATAGTTGGTGAAAGGAGATGCCTACTGCCATATATCAATTTTATTGCGGAGTATGCCTTTTGTATTAATTTGTTCACGTGTTTTTCGAACCTCAAATCTGTGTCAATCAGAACACCTAGATTTCTAGCCAAATTTACCTTCGCAAGAGGCTCATCATTAATTGAGATATTGACATCAACGTTAATATCAGCATTCATTCTTGGTCCAAAGATCATCAAATTAGATTTTAAAGTATTAATTAGCAGACAGTGATCGGATGCGAGCTTCACGAAAGCATTTAGATCTGCATTGATCATAGTCGAGGCATCTTCAATTATTTCTAATGGGAATTTGTAATAAATTTGTGTGTCATCGGCATATAGATGGGCAGAGCAGTTATGAAGAGATTGTAATAAACCTGAGGTATATATGGTGAAGAGTAATGGTCCCAAAATGGATCCTTGAGGTACACCTGAGAACAATTCAAGATATTGCGACTCATCATCTTCTATGCGTACTTTCTGATGTCTGTTTTTCAGATATTCACCCATTAATGCAACAGCCGTATCAGAAAGGCCAATATAATGTAAAATTGCTAAGAGCAAATCAAAGTTGATGGTATCAAATGCTCGGCTGAAGTCAAGTAGAACTAAAACAGTGCAAAGACCTTCTTCTTTAGCTCTAAATATTTCATCAGTAATATGTAAAAGTGCAGTTGTGCAGCTGTACCCTTTCCTAAATCCCGACTGAACTGCTGGTAGTAGTAAGTGATCTGTAATATGATCCCTCAATTGTGATTCAATAGCTCTTTCTAAGATTTTGGACAGGGTCGGGAGAATACTTAGAGCCCGAAGATCTTTGAATTCTGTGGGATTAGTTTTCTTGGGTAAAACTTTCACAACTGCTCTTTTCCACGATTCTGGTACCACATTGTTGCGTAAACAAAAGTTCACTATGTGCGTGATGTATGTGATTATATACGGACAACACAATTTGATGAGTCTCAAATTCAGTCCATCGCAGCCTTGTGCGTTGGTCTTAATGCCATATATAGTATTGTAAATGAAAAAGTCATTCACTTCATGAAACTCTAAGGAGGATTCAAGTCTGGTATTGGTGCTGTAGAAATTCAAAAGATCTGGTGGGGGTTGTCTGAGTGGAATTGAGTTTGTGAAATAATGATTCAGATCATTCGAGTTCTTCAAATGTTCAGGAAGCTCATGTGATTTTTCAGATATTACTTTGTTCGATTTCAATGTTCTCCATAAGTCTTTTTTGTTTTTTGTATTGAGTTGATTATTGAAGTATGCCTTTTTTTCATTTTTAATAGCTCGATTCGTGTAGTTTCGCATATCTTTATAGAACTGAAAATGAACAGCTGAATTAGTTCTTTTATATCGTTTGAAGGCTTTCTCCCGGATGGAGATCATTTCTTTGATTGTCCCTGTTAACCAAGGAGCTTTTGGTTTGGTTACCCTCGATGTAGTGATCGGAGCATGACGATCGAATAAATTCAGTAGACAGTTCACTAAGAAAGACAGCTTTTCGTCAATATTATTTTGATCGAAAATTCTGAAAAACGGGGTTGCATAGAGATCATTTTGAAATGCATCTTCATTGAAATACTTAAAGTTACGGTATGTGCACATTTTTGGGGCTAGCATTTCGCCATGTATATTAATGGTGCAGAATACAATTTGATGATCTGAAATACCGACGCTATCAATTACACCCTTATCTGCTATAAGATTGTTATTAGTTATTATTATATCCAATAATGTAGCAGTTGTATTTGATATCCTTGTCGGACTATCCACAATCTGAATGAGATCAAATGATTCAATAATATTGAAAAGTTTTCCAACATTAGAATTTTCCAAGTTGAGAAGGTTTATATTGAAATCACCCATACATACAACTTTATCAAAACTTGGACAGATTAAACTCATTTTATCTTCAAATTCTTCAAGAAATGTGACATTGTCTTGTTGTGGTGGCTTGTATATCACACCAACAGCAATGGTTATCTTTTTATATGTAATTTTCAACCAAAGCTGCTCAGAAAAGTTCGTGACAGTATCATATATTTCGCTCTTCAATTTGTTTTTTATATATATGCACAATCCACCGCCCCTTTGATTTCTGTCAGCCCTGTATAGCTTATAACTATCTATTTCGACTAAATCGTCACTAATTTCCCTCTTCAACCAAGTTTCACAAATTGAAAATACATCAAAATCCTGAACTGACAATAAATTTTTTATCTCAGGTAAGCTAGGCAGCAAAGATCGCACATTCAGACAACCAAATTTCAGATTAAACATTGCAATGTTAATAAAAAGAAATGACTTATGTTATTTTTCAGATAAGGATTGAAATGAACCTTATCGTAAACTTAAAAAAACTGTAAATAAGTAATTAATTAAGATTACCAACTAATTCTTTTCGAATATGTCCCTGTTTCAAAATGTATAGTTTAAAATTTATTTTTACATTCTGTATGAGCTCATAATGTTCTCTGAGGGTTCAGCAATATGGCAAGAATTGCAGTCTCTTCGATTTCATACCTACCTGAAATCAAGGCTTATAATATTGGCTTGCCACGAAGAAATCTTTGGCTCTGTACAATAACATAAAATTTATTTTGTTCAGCAATACTGTAATCATGAATATCATGGAAATGAGTTAAATAATCTCTAGAGCACGAGATATTAACAAATTAAATCTAGTTTGATGCAATCTCATTGAAAAACAAATTAAAAAAAAAAATTATTTATTATAATGCCCATTGCTACGCTTCTTTATATAAAAAAAAGAAGTATAATATCAATAATTAAAAACCATCAGAAAGCAAATGGAAACATAGCAGTCACCGACTAACTCAATTCGGGTGCCATGGGTTCTTTCTAAAATTTATACCGCGCCAGTGAGTTGATGAAGCCAGCCCAAAACACAGACTGCTCCAGATCTCTAAGGAGATTTCTAAATGGAATTTATAATAATATTAAATAATATAAGCACTGGTGGTATGTAGTATGACGACTACCTTGTTTGAGTATTGGGGTTGGAATGAAATGCCAAACGCTCAGTTTACAAACCTCTAATAATCCGTAAGATGGAAACAGAAAAATCTCTCAAATAATGGAGTACCTGGTACAGTGTTGGTTCGATGCCTTCCAAGCTCCCGTTGTGATCACAAAGGGCTGACAAGTGAGAAGGTGACCACCTGGAAAGTACTAGTTAATTGGGACTCAAAGTCCAATGTCGAGAACAACAAATATTTATAGAGAAAGATTATCAAAAATTATTAGGTTTGTAAACCACAAAATTAGTACAAATATCCTCCACTTTGATAGTGGGCCACAATAATCAAATATAATATATAATTAAATATTTCTCAAGTAAACCATTTAACTCAAATGAATAAATCTGCACACTGATGGTGTGCCACAAATAGCAATCAAAACCAATGATAATTAAATTATAAACAATAGTGAAATATTTATAGTGAAATTTTTCCCTGAATAACACTATTAAAAACAAACACAATGAAACCCTTTTTATTGGTAATAACACTTATAATAGGGTAAATAACTTCATGAAGTACCCTCGTAAAACAATGAATGATAATATGCAATAAGAAATGTGGATTAATAATAAAATCAAATAAGAATTAATAATGAATGAATTTAGGCCAAGAAAGGTTTTGTAAATTTGGAAAATAATATAAAAATGTGCTCTCTCCGTGTGCTTCCCCACTGCTGTCCAAACCCAATACAATAAAATGAGTGTGAATAAATTTTGATGTAGAAAATAATTTATGCCAAGAGAGGTTCCGTAAATTTTGAATAATATATGTTAAAAAGATGAACTGGAAGATGGTTATAGTTACACCAATCTGTACTCCTTCAGCGAAGTGGCTCAGGGTACCTGTGGACTTGGTACAACTGGAAAGTCCAACACTTTCGCCCTCTCAGCAGCTACTAACAACGTACTGATCCCTTCGTTCTCTTGTCAACAACCTAGGGATGGGTAACTCGAAGACTCCAGTCTTTCTGTTCGTTCACCACTGTCGACTACTTGTGAACGGTCCCTCCTGTCCCTCCAAGACTTTCAGTGTCCTGAGGTGGATGAAAAAGAATGCTTGACAAGTATAGATGGCAGAATACAGGTAGCTTGGTTCAACTTGAATATCCAACACCCTCGTCTGCTCAGACTACTGATGGATGGTCCCTCTTATCCCTCCAAGACTCCCAATGTCCTGAGGTGGATGGAATAGACTGTTAGATCGATAATACAGGGCCAGCCAAGAGCTTAGTACAACTTGAAGATCCAACACTTTCGTCTTCGTGGGTGGATTCTAACTAATCGTGGTATTACGGTTTAGCAGATGGAATGGAAGTATCACTCCAGAGATAACAATTAAAGGCAGCAACAAGATTCTAATAACTTGGACTCGTGGCTTCCAAAATGGCGGTGTGTGACATTAACGATAAATCCCCATTACAGGTACTCTCGGTGATATATCAAATACCAAAACGACTATCCACAAATATCACCGGAGATTATTAGACATGTAAAATCAATAAAATCCACGATAACGTGATAAAATACTCAAAATTGATTACATGTGTCTGGTCACACAACTGCTTCAACAACGTAGCACACGGAAGAGGAAGTTCGATCCCAAGGTTCTTTCCAAGAAGCCAAAAACGACGCTATTTTCCAAAAAAAAACTATTTCCTTTTCCAGATAGTCAAAAGTCAAAACATGAAAAGTATGTTCGTCTGTCTTAAATTCACAGAGACTGTCAAATGTGATCTGTTCGTGCAGAACTGATTTTCAACTAATATTATTGGTAACGAATATTTAACAACATAGTGATGTAATGGTTAGTAAAAGTCAGAAGATATAGTAGGATCAAAATCGAATCAACTATAAGACTCTCCGTGCGAATAATGTTTTGCAACCAACAAACCAATGAATGACGTCACTAAAGCGCAAGAGAAATCAACTCAACTAAACGCCTACTTCACGAACAAAATCTTAAGTATTGAACTGAACTACTGACAGAAACAACTCGCTGAAATGTTCAATCAAACTACTGTCAGAAAATGATAACCTCACAAATCTCGTAGCAAATAATTACATTTTGAACGTTATTTCAAGATGAAAACATTATAAAGTGACGAAAAGATTTCAATTAAACAATAATAAGATGGAAACTAATATGATGAAATGATTAAAGTGGAAAATGCCCAGAACACATACACAATCGAAGATACCAATAACAATAAACAGAAAGAGATTCAGTGGTCAAATTTATACCATAATATAGGCGAATGTTCATCAAAATAAAATGTAGAATCGATAGCAAGGTTTCAGGATCTTACACAACATAAGGTAAGAGAATAGTCTCATCTGCAAACCGATTGTGAAATTTGATTTTGAACCGTAACACAGTGACTGCAAGTTCACAGTCATACAACAGCAAACTATGGAAAGAGATACATAATATCTTGAAGAATGTATATAATTATACAGAAAAACCAATTTTCTTTACTGGTCTCGCAAGACGAACAATAGTTCTTTGCTAAACTAGGAAGCAAAGTAGTAGATTGACTACCGAGGACATACGAGGATATATTGAAAAATTCTCAGCCTACTATAGAACCAAACAAAATTTCAATGTCAAAATATTTTATTACTCAACGTGTTCTCCTCTTAATTGACTACATTTATTACAGCGAACCTGCAACGTCTCTAGACCTTTCAAAAAAAAATTTTTTTTCTTGCTCTGCAAACCAGACCTCCACAGCTTTTATTACCTCCTCGTTGGAAAAAAGTAAACGACCTTTTAAACTTTTTTTCAAATTAGGAAAGAGATGATAGTCGGACGGAGCCAAATCTGGTAAATAAGGAGGGTGTTCTAGTAATTCAAACCCTAAATCACGAATTTTTTGCATGGCAATATGAGATTTGTGCAATATGATAGCTTCCCGCGTCTTTTCTCTTTAATTTTTTCCCGTAGAGTGGTCAGTAATGTTGAATAGTAATCTCCAGTTATTGTTCTACCCTTATTCAATAAATCAATCATGAATACTCCATGGCAATCCCAAAAAACTTTTCCAGCAGATTTTTGGACACGAAACTTCTTAGGTCTTGGAGAACCAGAGTGTTGCCATTCCATCGATTGTTGCTTTGTTTCTGGATTGTAGAAATGTACCTAAGTCTCATCCATAGTAACAATTCGGTTTAAGAAGTCTACATCGTTTTCAAATCGAGCACAGATCGAACGCGATGCTACTACCCTTGCACGCTTTTGGTCAACATTCAAACATTTGGGGATCCATTTTGCAGCAATTTTTCTCATGTCCAAATTGACGTGAACTATATGATGAACGCATTCGTATGAAATATTCAGATATCCGTTTTAGCCCAATTCGACGGTCTGTTAAAATCATGTCATGAACTGCATCAATATTTTCGGGGACTGACACAGAAACTGGCCTTCCCGATCGGTCATCATCTTCAATGGAAAATTTACCTCTTTTAAAGCTTGCACTCCAATTTTTCACGGTTGCATACGAAGGACATTGATCACCAAGGGTATTAAGCATATATTCGTAAATCTGCTTACCTCTTAACCCTTTTAAACACAGCTACTTGATGATGGCTCCATACTCCAATTTTTCGATTTTCACAATTTCGGTGGACATATTTTTTCTTTTAATTTATTGCGTAACTCTGGTTTACTTTTTTGACGTCAAACTTTACACTGACACTTCTAATAAGTTATTGTTTGTTGCTTTGGTAACGCAATATTTTGTTTATGCAGGGAACTGGTCTAGGCTAACTAGATATCAATACATCCTCGTACATTTTTTCCTTTGACCTGCCTCATAATCCTTAGCAAATGCACTAAAAAATGTGCGAAGTCATCAAGATTAAGACTCGCCGTGCTAGAAAGTTTGTTGCTTGATAACAAAGCCAAGTTCTCCGTTTCATCATAAGAAATATCAAATAAGCCTCCTTGTCAACAATAAGTGACATCAGATGTCCATTAGTTGATTGATTAAATGTTATAAAATACAAAGGACATTATCATGATCTGAAATTCATTTCCAGCATTTTATTCTTGAAGTCACGATGCAGGTAAAAAATAGCGTATGATACAGGTGCACAAATGCCTTTGAAGCACTCGCTACGTTAAGGGCACTCCGCTCTGCCCTCGTTGCGCGTGCTTCAAAGGATCACTTGCGCACTTGTTTCATAATCTATTTTTGGCGAGTGTTTCAATATATTTTGCAAATTATCACAATTCCGGTATTCCATTTATACTCAAAATACATCTTTGGTGAAAATTTGCATTGTTTTGCAAATTTTTCCCAATTTTCTATTTTCAAGCTAAATTGATTGGCCTATTGATAGAAATTGCAGTTGTGAATTGTGCAGTTTGTTACTGTAGAAACTACAGTGAGTCCAGTATGAGGTTGTCCACCACGGGCATATCTAAAACAGTAAAAGATACAATTATGCCTACAGAGTTGCGTAACAGAAGAGACCTCTATATGGAAGTATGAAATTTCCAAAAATATTTATGGCTTTCAAATTATATTTGGAAAACTGACTTTACCGATTTTTTATTTTATTTTTTGAGGTGAAATATGGTTTTGTGGTAAAAAATAATATCAGTTTAACTGTCTGTTTCGTTGTCAAGCAACCATCATCAACTTAATTTTTATATGCAGCCTTGTTTCGGGGAATAATAAAAAAAAATAAGTTATCTGACATCAAAATAAAACTGTCATGTGTAATAATACTTCATGAAAAAAGATTAAAAAAATCTTTATTAACTAGAAAAAGGCATTATTTGAGAAATTAAGTTGATGGTTGTTCGATAGATAACGAGACGTCGGCGTCGAACAGTAAAGCTAATTAATATCATCACAGGAAAGCTTATAAAAGAATCTGCGAAGTATTTTTATTTTGTTCCATTTCAGACGATAACACTACAAAACAATGAAATAGGAAATCGAAAAGTTCAGTTTTTCCAAAATAAATTGAAAATTAAAAATACTTATATCAATATTAAACTTCCATGTAGATATCCCTTTTGTTGCTCAATTTTTCTCCCATTCAACCAAAACTGTACCTACGGAAGTATTGCCTACGGAATATCTCAGTTATTGTATGAAGTAGGTTTGTGAAATTTGGAGCGTCGATATAATGACATAAGAGCTAGAATTTGAGCATATTGACATGTCGAAGTTAACTTCCGGTCTGACCGGAAGTAACATCAACTTTCTTATTTTAAATGGAAACCCTATTTTTTTTCTTTTTGCTTTATTCAGCATTTAATTCCCTTTCTAATGACATATCACAAGTTGGTATCTCACCAGAAACTAGATCAGAAAAAAATTATTATTGAAATTCACCGAGTAGGCCGTGGAAGCAAAATGAAAGCCAAAAATTGAAAAGTTGTATATGGAAACCATACGTCACTTGATAACAGTTGCTACTACTGTGATATTTTATTTTCATTCGTCGGCGTTATAAAAAGCCGCCAAAAAAAATATTGGAAAAATTGGGAAAAAACAATACTCTGTAGGTCCATAACTTAAATAGGAACATACAACTTTTTCTTGCCTGTACTATTCAGCATAACCATTCCTTTCTAATGATATAATAGAAAATAATTTTTTGAACTGAGATACCGAAAATTCCAATTATTATTCTTCAAATAACAAAACAGATTATCGCCATACGCAAAAATAAAATTAAAAATAATGTGGAATGATAAATTATATCCTGTAGGTTCTAGGTTAAGTAGGAACATAAACGTACTTGGTCTGTGCCATCGTCCATAGATATTCTAATATCTACCTATGGACGATGTTTGTGCTATTCAGAATAATCATTTCATTGCAATAATCATTCGAACCAAAATATCAACAAGTAGGCTGATTAAGATGTATTTTGGAATGAAACAAAAAAGAAATGAGAGCTGTCACGAACGCTGCTATCCATATTATTTTGACGTTCGAAGTAGTGTTTTTGATTCTGCCATTTTAAAAGGGTTTGGAAATCGAAATCAGTTAGTGGAATATTCAAAAAATGCCCCGTTATTCACGAACCGAACAAATTGACATTCTTCTCATTTATGGTGAATGTTTAAAAAATTCTTATGCCGCTGAACGATTGTATTTAGAGCGATATCCAGGGAGGCAGCAACCGTCAAGAAGGTATTTCCAGTGGCTTGAAGAAAAATTAGGAACTGAGCCTGATGTTCACGAAGACCAAGAAGCATTTGTTATTAATGAGGAAACTGAAATTAATGTATTAGCTTTAGTACAATATGATAGCACAATTTCCTCAAGGCAGATTGGCGCCGAATTAGCTATAAGTAAGGACTCTGCTAGGAAAATTTTGAAAAAACATCGATTGAAATCCTTCAAGTATCAGTTGCATCAACATTTGTATGAAAATGACGGTGAAAGGCGCCTGGAATATTGTAATTGGTTTCTTCGACAAAATGCTGAGAATCACCTATTTAACTATTATATCTTGATTACGGACGAGTCAAGATTTACCAACAATGGATTATTTAACAGGAATAATACAAGGTAGGTACTGTACTTTATTTGGATTATTGTCGATAGTCGAAGTGTAAAGTGCTAAAAGTGTGAACGGTCTTTTGTTCCAGGTACTGGGCGATAGCAAACGAGCACCGGTTTCGACAAGGCGGCTTCCAGGAGAGATTTGGTGTGAATGTTTGGGCAGGAATAGTTGGAACTCATATTGTAGGCCCCATTGTTTTTCAAGGCCAACTAACCGGAGAGAGATACTTTAATTTTTTAACGAATGAAATTTCGGAATTCATTAACAACCTACTAGCGGAAATAACTGAGAGAATGTACTTCCAGCAAGATGGCGCCCCTCCGCATAATTCAAGAATAGCGAGAAATTATCTTCAAAATCGCTTTCAAGAGAGACTTATAACAACAACCCATGGTCCAGTCAGGTGGCCACCAAGGTCACCTGATGTTACTCCGTGCGACTTTTTTCTATGGGGACATCTTAAAAATAGGGTGTATTCCACACAGCCTACAACTCTACATGAGCTAGAAGTAAAAATTCGTAGAGCTTTCTAAGATATCACGCCCCAAATGTTGAGAAACGTTTTACATGAAAATATCACCAGAGTCAATAAATGTATTGACGCTGAGGGAATGCATTTCGAACATTTGTTTTGAATTTATTTTATCATTAATCCTATCAATTTGATTTTTTTTCTTCGATAAATGTGTTTTTTCGTTATTTGAAGAATAATAATTGGATTTTTTGGTATTTCATTTCAAAAAATTACTTTCTATTATATCATTAGAAAGGAACGGTTATGCTGAATAGTACAGTCAAGAAAAAGTTGTATGTTCCTATTTAAGTTATGGACCTACAGAGTATTGATTTTTTCCCAATTTTTCCAAAATTTTTTTTGGCGGCTTTTTATAACGCCGACGAATGAAAATAAAATATCACAGTAGTAGCAACTGTTATCAAGTGACGTATGGTTTCCATAGCCAACTTTTCAATTTTTGGCTTTCATTTTGCTTCCACGGCCTACTCGGTGAATTTCAATAATAATTTTTTTCTGATCTAGTTTCTGGTTAGATACCAACTTGTGATATGTCATTAGAAAGGGAATTGAATGCTGAATAAAGCGGAAAGAAAAAAAAAATTGGGTTTCCATTTAAAATAAGAAAGTTGATGTTACTTCCGGTCAGACCGGAAGTTAACTTCGACATGTCAATATGCTCAAATTCTAGCTCTTATGTCATTATATCGACGCTCCAAATTTCACAAACCTACTTCATACAATAACTGAGATATTCCGTAGGCAATACTTCCATAGCCACCCGGTATATTATACCGTTTCAGATAACCCCGTGGTGGACCACATTATCTTCGACTCACTCTATAAACAATAATCAAAATTTGATTAGTTATAAAAGTTACCGTCAGATTCGTAAAAAAATACTCATTCAGAATTGTAGCAGTTTTACTATCAATGTTAGCGAATACTAAGAATGTTGTGAAATTTTGTTGGACATGCCGATTTATATTTGTCTGCAAATTTAGTATTTTGTTGTCAGTCGGAAAAAGCAAGTGTCATTGCCATCAGCGGTAAAACAAGTTTCAATAAAGGTTTGCCATATAAAAGAGTTCGTCTTTTTGGGTAGATATTTAATAATTTTCAAATAACTGCGTCCAGGATTTTTTTTGACGGTCCAATACAAGATTAGCAGATGATATTTATAACAAGAGTGAACCCACTGACACAGTCTTGTTTACTAATATTCCGCAAACATTGAGATTGCAGCATTCCGAATTGGCATAAAAATACTTCAAGGACCGCACTGTTGAAGACTACTCGTGTACAACTAGACCGTCTTTCTCTTTCTAATATCCTTGTCTGTCTAATGCAATATCAACATTATACATCGTCTCACCACTATTTACTTCTGCTACTTGACATTCTATGGTCAGTTCGGACAAAGGCCAAGGTCTACTCCTACTACCATTAGCGGACAGTTTTCTTACTGTTCATTTGTTTCATTACTACTGTTTGTCTATAATTAATAGCCGAGTTTAATATTTACTTTCCCACTGGTAGCAATGGTAAATTATTGGTTTACCGGCTCTTTGATTTCGAATTCATAAACTCGAAATTTGTTTTCCTAGATTCTATGCTGTATCAGAAATGTGACCTATTTTCGCCAACGGGTCGTTATCGCTAATATCTGACATTTCCTAGACAATTAATTATTTAGATTTTTTGTCACGGTCTGATGGATTTGATGCCCTTGCAAAGTGTTTTGTTATGCAAGATAAACGTATAATTTGTTCTTATTTTATCACTGATGAAAGAATTATTTCAGATTGACATTCCTCTGACTTGACTCGCTTGAAGCTGTTTTGTTATCCTTTCTTCACGCGATATGAACATACTGGATGACCATGAAATTTCTACAAAACTGATCTTGATGAATTCAGAATTCAGGAGATTGTTTACGACTCTGATTCATTTCACACCGAATGTGGGATTAAACAACCTATAAGTCAAATCACAAATTTCATAAATGCAATCCAGGATTTGATACCAGAAATGTGAAAGAGAAAAATATATATTGCATACGGAATAAGAAATCAAAATCATTCATAAAATTGGTGGACCGTGGTAGTCGTGATGATAGAGCGTTCGCTTCTCATCAATAAGGGCGTGGGTTCAAATCCCAGCAAGATAAGGTCACTAAATTTCTTTGTTTTTCCTTGGGTGTCTGTGATTTGGCTCAATATCTATGTAAGGTATTCAGCAAATGGGGACAGTCATCAAATGACCATCTTCTGATCATCACTTGGGTAGAATAGAGTATTTTCGGGGTTTTTCTCGACAAGTTAACTCTTGTTCTGTATAGGGAATTTTGTTATCAATTACATAACTAAAATACAAATATTGCTGAAAGTTGGTGCATGTTTGATAATTAAGTAAGGTCGGTACACTTAGAATGGTTCCAAGTCAAACAGTATACAGGGTAGGGGATCACAAACTTTATGTTTGTTGTAACGATAATAAACGCAAATTTGAAATTCAGCAAACATTCTTTTTAACAAGGTGAAACATCAGTAATGATTATAGGCATATTAAAAAATTCTCATTAATTTTTTTTTAATTTCAATTGTCAATTTAAAAACTGTACAAATTAATCGACAAGCATGAAATCCTACTATAAAAATCTCGAAAACCCATGGAATAAAACAAATGAGGGTTGAAAGTAAGCATTATTATTATTATGACTGAATATTTAAAAAAAATGTATGCACTTTGTATGCACTAAACGCACCCAAATCTCAGAAGCAATAGTGTATTTGATCGTATTTGAATTTGGTGCCGATGGTTTCGCCCATTTTAATCGGCTTCTTTTTATTATAACACAACAATTAACAAATCAAAATATATTAGAACAGAAAAATATAATTATCTGTTAACATATTATCGGCGCGTCTCAGCATGTCCACCTCATCGTTAACTGCATCTAATTGTATGATCATAAAATTCACTAAGAGTACATCGCAATACACTTGCTGGAATATTTCTGCAATGAAGTCGTATCGAATTTGCAAGCTCCTCAACATTCTTGTGAACTTTCTACTTCAAAGATCCTCATGCCTAAATCTAATGGGGTGAGATCTGGCGAACGACGAGGCCACCGTGGATCGTTATTTCGTCCTAACCATTTATCACCAAATTCCCCATTTTATGATTCAGTAAGCATTGTAGCAGACTGAGCGGGACATTCATCATATACAAACCATCAATCTATCAGTTATGGCTCACCTGGATGGCACAAAGACACTACAGCCTCGGAAAACACTTTAGTAAATATAATGCAGTGAGTAAAAGCCAGACACTCTGCCACAATCTGAGTAAAATTTGCACCTTCGTCGTAAAGTCCCTTAGGCAACTAAGAATTTTATATTATTTCTAATCTTTTCAAATAGCCTCTGTTGCCCTTTTGAAAATATCGGTATGATTTTGCCAGTTTGTCAATCTACTCCTTTTATTCTATGTGAAGCTGAGTCTAATGATGATTTTGTCATATCTGCAGTTATTTTATCGTTTTTGGGCACTCCTATCTGAATTTTGTTAATATTTTTTTCATTACTTCTGCGGTTATAATATCTTCTTTCAATAGTCTTCTTCCTTACTCTGTAGTCTGGATGATAATTTCATTGTCAACGATTTGAAGTCTTATTACTTCCTGGCATTTTTTCGTGATAAAGTTCCATGCTATTTTCTATACCTTTATTATAATTATAATACTTTACTTTATTATAATACTTCGTCTAGCTGTCTTATGAGATGTTACATTATCTGTGTGTTGAGAAAGCTTGCATTCCACCATTTATATGTTTGGTAACATGAGACTCAGTTGGATAACTCAAAATCATTTCAAGTTACAACAAAATATATTTGACGGTTGATTCACACAATTCTGGATGCTTTCAGTCCATCAGGATAGTTAGAATTTGACGAAATTGTTGAGATTACTACTTCTCCTACTTACACATGAAGGGTGTTTCATCAAAAAGAGCTGTTATAGGGGTTATAACAGAATGATGTTAGACTGGTTGTAACAGAATGATTGTGAGTACAAAGTATTCTTTAGAGGAAATTATTGATTGAGTTGATAAGCATTAGTACATTTTATTAGGGTAAATAATTCTGTTCATATTTTCATATTGAGACAGTATTTTCATTGATGTTTCTGTAATTATAAAGTACAGGCTTTGACTGGCCAGCATCACAGTCAGGAATAGTCGAATAAACAATCAGATATTTCAGAAATCAAGTTATGAGATGGTCTGTGATGGTGTGTGATAATGGTGTGAGATGGTCATATAATCACTCACCTATTTATAAATAATTTCGAACATACATTTTTGAGAAACTCTATCATCGAAATAATAATAAAAATAATAATTACTAGATAGTGAAGATATATTCATCATATGAAATATATATGACTGTAAACAAGAATTACGATGTATTGAAGAAAATCGGAAGATATCAAATTGCAATACAAGCTGTTGAAGCGTAGGTGAAGCTTGCGACTAAATTTGAATTTGAATTTTCCATTTGAAAAAATGGATATGAATCTTTCTGGTAATGACAGGAAATGAAAATGGTTCGTATAAATCAGTTTATTTTACTTTTTGACTTTGCTCATTTACTTCTAATCATTCATTTGTTTGCTCTGATTCGAGGGCCATAAATCAATGTATGCCTACAGTTAGCCTGCGTGTGATTTAATGTTTTCCGTGTAACAATTTTGTAAATTGTTTTTTATTATAGCACATTTCAGAAAAGCTTTACCGCTTCATTACGTTCAACGCTTGCTTGAACATGTCGACTGATTTATGATGGCTTTAAGAATTATTAGGCATCCTGAATTTCATATCGCCTTTTCGTAATATATAGTTGAGCTGATTGGAAACAGATTCAAAATCTCTGAAAAAATTATTGAATTTGAAATAAATGAGCCACTGGCGCATTCAAATAGAACAACGACACATTTTAAGCGGAGACAAATAAGACTGCGGAAATTCATCTCTGTGGCCATCATCGTTAACAAATGAATGAGGAGTAAAAGAGCTAGTAAACATGACAATAAAATATTAAATGAACAGTGTGCGCAGAATAAAAAAATCGTTCTGGTTCGATATGAAAAACTTTCTGGAGTGAAAAGCTGTCAGCTGAGTGAAAGCTTGCTGCTCCTATGATTTTGTTGGTAAAACGCGCGACGATAGAACTAGACGAAGTTTTAGTGTTTGGATAGTTTTCTACATCTAGGAATTTGTATTCAATGCTAAGGTTCCAAATATTCATAAATATGAATATGCTTGGGATGCTATAATCTATTGGAGTTCAAATAACTACAATATTCCAATCTGATGTTCTTTTTAACAGTTTGAGAACATTTTACAGTACAAGATGAATCTGGTTTGATCCAAAAAACTAACTTGAATTGAATTGGGATATAGTCAACGACTAGGCAGGTTCTGGCCCTTTATTGATTTAAATAAAACACAGGAAAAAATATAAAAACAACATTTATTCAACATTGTACAACTAAATGATTGATGAAGATTGGAAAGTAATCAATGAATCCCTCTTGCTTATACCAGGTGTCTGCAAAAGTTGGCACGCCCGCCCCTATAACTTCTTTGTTTGAAGATAATGGAATGAAATTTGGACGATTTGTATACGACATTAAACTGTATTTTTTTTGACAAGTACTTTATGAAATTTCTGGTTTCACAGTAAGTGACCTAAACTTCAGATTTGTAAATGGGACACCCGGTATATTTTTATATCTTCTGTCTGCGTATGACATTCTGAATAGAACCATGTATGACTTTTGTAACAATTTTTTTTTTCATTCTGAAGTGAATTTTTTAATCTAGACGACTATGGATACCTTCAAATCACCAAGTTCAGCCATGGAGGTTTTAGAAAAAATTTACGATTAATTTGAAATCGCACATTATTAGGTTTTAAACAAATTTCGTTTTGAAAAATTTGAAAAGATTACGTTAAATCTTTCTTAAAATAAAGCATCTTCTGGTAGGTAATAAAATAAGATATGCATCGAGTATAACCTGTAAATACCTCCACTGATAAAACAAAATCAACATAGCACCTTGATAAAATTCTTGTCGATATCTTATTTTATTTCTTTTCTGAATGGGTGAATCTTCTTCACCGGTTCCTTTTTGGTTCCACGGGCTGCTAAGGGAGCATTGCAAAAGAAAGCGGTGCACTGGGCATGATGTTGCTCTCAACAAATCATTGATGTGAAGAGAAAAAATGTTGGTACTTGAATGGAACCCTGTGCATAACCAGCATTCATAGACAGAGTTTCAGATAGACTCCATCAACCACCACGTGAAGAGATCTGTTTGAAGAGTACTTTCAACCGCAAAGCTGTGACTGGGCATGCGGTAGCTCCCAAGAAAACATTGATGAGAAGAAGAAACAGTGTTGGTGCTAGAATGATACCCTGTGGAACACCAGTATTTGTAGATGAAGTGTCGGATAAAACTCCATCAACTAGCTCGCGGAGAAATCTGTCTGAAGTGAACTGCCTTTTGGCAAAGAAAATGTCAAAATAACTTGTAACTCACAGGAAATCATGGCTAACATTTATACTTCATACGTACGGTATTCTTTCATTTACCAGGTCAAGAGTTGCATTCAATTTATTGCTTATCTATCCATCCATATTTAACCAAAAGATAGGTGGGAGCAATACCCACGATAGTATAAGTCAGCAAAACTTCAATTAATGTTCCATGGTCAGTTCTGAAGGGTATTCCTAATTTAAAATCTGATATATGGACGCCATTATCACATCTGTTCTACGCATACAGGGCATACAGGAATACCAGCAGAAAAAGACATTGTCAAACAAAAATTTGAGAAGGAGAAAGGGCCTGAAACAAAATCCATGTTTATTTTTTGGAACGGAAAAGAATGTTATAGCCACATAAATGTGATAGCATACCTTCAGTTTTTAAAAGATCTTTTCAACTTCAACATGATCAAGATCATTTTGATCGATCGAATTGAGTCTGAAATCTAAGTTGACCTCTCTATCCGGTTTTTTGCTGTAGGTCTTTTTCTTCTAACCTCTGCAACGATCAAGGCCATATCCATTCTCTGTTTGAAACACATTCAAACATCACGCATAAGCTCTGCAGGAGGTGTGAATTCTGCACATCACCAACTCATTCCTGAGGTAATAACGGATCTACACACTAAGACTGTGGGGGCTGTTTCAAGAGCTTCCCGCTAGGGGGGCCAGGATTCGACTTGGCATTGAAACCAGTTTTTGGCTAGCGACGGTCAACATCGGGTATACAACTGGCTTTCCTTATTCCTTTCCCTTCCGAAACGGTAGGAAGAAGGAAAAAAAGAAAAAAACATTTGTGATTAGATTAGTATGAATATCATCTGAAATACATTTGAACAAATTAAAATGTTTTGAATTTGGCCAACTTCTCTCGGTCAACAACATTCATAAAAGTGGTGGGGGGCACAAGACGATATATTCATATCCTTAGTTAAACTAACCTGAAAAGCTGCTTTGGGACAGGGCATAATGAATTCCAAAGCATATAAAAATCATTCATTTTTGTATTACTCATACTTACTTTACAAATACATCTTTCTGGGGAATGGGGAAAGTTTTCCTGTGCTCCCCCTTAGATCCGCCACTGGTCGTTCCCAGAGTATTGACTTTAGGCAACCAATATCATAGATATCGTGCTTGGTCTTGATTTGAAAGTGGTAGTGGACTATGATACTCACAATATATACGGGGTGATGTATATGTTTCACAATAATTGCTTGAACTTCCATTCAAGGACTCATCGTGGAACAAACAAATGAGAGAAAGGTGCAGTGCTTTCAAACTGAACCGTTTCAGTACTTTCTTCCACAAAGCTCTGTTGGTACTGAAATGGAACCCTGTTGAATACCAGCATTCATAGATTGAGTGTCTGTTGAGACTCCATCAACGACCGCGTGGAGAAATCTGTCTAAGAGAAAGCTAGAAAGCAAGAAACACAACTTGGGTGGGTAAGCCAAAACTAGGAACTGTCTTACTATTCTGGAGAGAGAGTGGATGTCTCCAAGGACTACATGAAATTGTTATTTATAGGCAGATATTAGTTTTTGAATAAACTTAATCAGAAAATCAGTTTCATGAAATTTATTCGAAGAAAAACAACAACAACTGACAAAACTCTACATAACAACGTCAACCTTAAAATTTTACAAATACTGACGGTGGATTTATGCAGCAGTCAAAGTCATACGTTTTAAGTCATAAGGAAGAATATTCGTCAATGATTGGTTGAACCGTTTATTCCAACTAATCATTGAAGAACATTCTTATGACTTATGACTTAAAACTGTTAATTAATTAATTCTGAAACTTTCTCTGACTCCCCTACTGGATCTCTGATCCCCAAAAATTTCAAATGCTTCTCTAATGTGACGGCAGGAACAGTTTTGGTTGACTGATCCAGTTTCAGCTTGAAAGGAATACATCTTAGAACGATCTGCTTTCATAGCTCCTTGATTATCTATATGAATCAGGAAACATGTGTGAAAGTAACATATTTCTTTTGACAGTGTTTGAAGAAATATGAATTTTTTTGTTGCTTCACCGAGAGCAATGAACTCAGATTCAACTGTGCTCAGCGATACACTTCTTTGCCTGCGGCTACACCAACTTACAGCTCCCCCTCCAAGTAAAAAATTATATCCACTGAATTATTTTCGATCCATTTGATTTGCTCCCCAATCTGCACCCGTAAGCATTAGCGGTTTTATTTGTCTTTCGGTATTCTAATCCATATCCATATCTCTGGTAGCATTTAGGTACCTCAAAATATGTTTCATTCCTTTAGTTGGATTCTGACAGAATTGGCTCATGAGTGGCTGCAAATGCTAATAAGTCCATTCTGGTTGTAGTTGCCAAAAATAACAACCTTTCAATGACCTTTTGACACACTTTTTTCTTTTCACTTCAGTTTTATTGAACTTTTCTTCGAATTGAAGTTAAGAAAATGTTTCAGTTCGAAGAATTACTGAAAAATATTATCATAGTTGGTTAATATGTCCTCCCTGAAGGACTCTCTCATAAATAGCGATCATAATATAGAAACATTCTGCATATTTATCCGTGCTATAATAATTAAAAATCAATTCTGCAAATTAGTCTCCAAATTAGTATCTTCTCCAACTATATAAAGCATCATGCTATAAAACACATTTTCTTACCGATTTCGACGAACGCCAATAAAAACGCTATAATCAAGGCAATCTGACACGTTGTAATTCATGAAGAATTAGCGATCCGAATTGGCAAGACTTTCCATTCTCGACAGGTATCCGCCAGTATCCGATGTATCATAAGGAATCTCGTGGACATCGCTTTCACTGACTTGGTATTCGTAACGGTTACTGTCTGGCAGGTTTAAAGATGGGACTGTCTTCATTCATGGCTGCAGGGTAACTGCGGTGAATTTCATTATGCCGCGTTTGTCAGGAAACATATTGACCCGTTGATATATTCTTCGAGTAACGTTTGTGGACGGTGTTCAGTTTTATGCAATTATACGATGAATATTTATGCATTTTCGTAGTGGTATGATACTTACTGAATATAGGAATATTGGTTGTCCAAAAATTAAATCTCTTTAGAAAAACAAAAAAGGTTAGGGGGTCTGGATTAGCATTGGAACTCAGGATTCTTCAGAATATTGATTCTACTGCGATATTCTGAAGTATGTTTACTAATTTTTTTTCAACGCTCTGAAAGTCATTATGAAATCCTCAACGAGCTGAATTATCCAGCTTTTTAATTCGCTACCAACCCTGCTCAGTAATAATTAGTGAAAAATATGAAAAAATATTTTGAGAAGGCAGTTTGAGAATTAATCGATATATCAGATCTTGTCAAAATATTTGATTGGTTTCAGCATAAAAAACTCACAATCAACTTCGAAAACACTTACTTTGTGCCCTTTACTAGTTAAAAAAATAATCTCCCAAATTTCCAAACGCTAGATGTGAACAAAAGTACTTAAAAAATTCAGATACATTGCAACCCTCTTTTCTTTAAAGTTAAATAAAAAGGAGCAGTGCAGACGGCAGCTCTTCGTCGGTAGGCACTATGGGTTCGTTTATACTTTATAACAGAATTATATCATTGAACAGTAATAGAATGGTCACAAAAATAAGAGGGGGCGCCACAGCAACTTTTAATATGTCTATGTCAAAGAGTACTTACTTGGGAGGTTGTGCAACCGAATAAAGACAATTAGATGTTATAACCAAAACTATAAGAGACTTTACCATATGATGTTGTCAAGTTGAAAAGTGTTAATCAATAAATAAATAAAACATAAATAAACACACAAACATTTAATATGAATTAATCTTCACTGGTCAGAGTAACAGTTTCTCAAAAATAAGACTGATTCTAATAATATTCAATATTCTGTATCTGTTGAATCTGAGGTTAAAATTTTAAGATTTTATTAGGAAATCAATTTTCCCAGCGCATAGTACTATGTGGTGGTTTACAGATAGTCGTTGAAAGATATAAACTTCAACCGGAGATAATATCAATATTGAATAATAATAAATAATTAAAATTGAAATTGTAGGATTTCATCCAACATAAAAAAATAGTAAGTGAAACCTGTTCCTCTGGTGACACCAACGTGAAGATTTTTGGACTAGATTCTAGGCCAACCAGGACTGGAGTGATGAAGGAAGGGAGTCTACGAAGACTATCAATGAAGAAGGCCTCATCACATTTGACAGCAATTCAACAGTTCATCAAGCAATACCAGGCATTCTATACGTCAGCAAATCAGCTATACTAGAGCTATAATACCATAAATATCCAACAGAAAGACGTGGGGCTCAAACAAAGCTTGGGAGATACCCAACCAGACAAGGAAATGTGACAATTATCTGGGTTAAATTCCTCCGGGTACAAAAACAACCCTATAAATGTTTTTTTAGTAAATAGCTGTCTAAACAGTCGTTAGCATAAAAACGATGATAAGAAAAGTTGGAAAACTCACCTTCCGTGAAGGGTTTTATCTTCTAAAAAATGTCGGCGTGGTACAAAGTTTTCAAACGCCAAATTGTTCCAAGATAGGCATTTATCAAAAGCCAGGACTTTGGAGTTGATAGTGAGATGAGTAGAATGGAATATCCACAAAGGATCACTTAACAAATTCAGGATTCGTCAGCCGAACAAAACCAGGAACCCCTATATGGCTAGACACCTGTAGCTTCCACCAATTCTACTATATGACCTTTCTCTCAGTCGGAAACGATATCCACCTTGAAGATTTTTCCATCCAGGAAGTTATGTTACCAACATTCAGATATTTCGATATTTCCATGTTCCATGCTTAACCGACCAATCTGACCAGCATAAAAATAATGGTGTGTTTGGTTGTCTCTGATCAGACACCCCAAAAGCTAAGTTGGCTACACTGATATTTTAACATGACAGTTGACAGCTGATAGTTGAAATATCATCTGACAGCTGACAAATAGAAAATAAACGTAAACATGAAAACAAACAAAACAATTAGTTTATAATCACTTTAAACTCTAAAGATTAAAACAAAAACAATAATTCGAAGACACTCCTTATGAACCTTCTCAATAACCAGAACTCAGACATACATACGAAGCACTAGTTCGAAGACAACATTGGAATTAACTAAACGCTACACCAGCATTTATGGCAGAATCCAAAAAAAACTATCACATAATTTTGTACACATTTATTACAAATTTGCGTCACAACCAAAACATTTTTTACAGTCCCCGTTTTCAAGGAAATGGGCGTGGGCTAACTTTTGTGTGAAGTTGCACCACACATTCTGTATTTTGAAAAAATATGCAATTATTGATGATCAAATGGCTGCTAACATTTCTTACACATTTATTACAAATCATTGACTTGTTGAAAATTCCAAAATTTTCATCCCCTAGGGGTTTAATAACCCTTAAAGATAGAAAATTCCCTAATAAATATAGATCTCAAGGTGGTCGGTGCCAGAATTGTTCACAAGATTGTTTATAATTTTTGTACAAACTATCGAAGTGTTAAAAATTACAGAATGAAAGGCCTCCAAGGGGTTTAACATCCCCAAACTTCTCAAAACTCCTATTACATTATCTCTTGCGGTATTGCTCGTATCGCTAAAAATTTCCACAAAATTATTTAAAACTGATTTGAATCTATCGACGCCGACGTGTTGAAAATTTCACAATGATGATTTCCATGGGGTTGAACACCACATAACGCATAAACGTATTTCACTGCATTGCAAAGTGAACAATTCCGAATTTTCATATTATACCGTTAAAAAAATAACCTCTGAGATGACAGAAAATCCGCAACAAGCCTTATTTCAGTTTCAGGCATTTTTTTGAGCGAAGGGATAATTTCCAGCATGGAAATTGATATTTTGAAGAGTGTTAACAAATTTTTGTGTTGAGATATGATAGGAAATCCGACGTGAACTGCATTTTATCGAGTAGGTGTTAGAATTCTCTACAGTATCCCACAGGATTCTACTCTTTGTCTTCAGTTGCTCATGGAAATCAATATTTTGAAGAGTGGGCTAAGTTACTAAATTTTTGTTGCAATATGATAGGAAATCCGACGTGAACTATATTTCATCTAGTGTTAGAATTCTTTATAGTCTCCCACACGCTTCTAATGTGTGTCTTAAGTTGCTCATGGACAATATCAACCATGGAAATCAAGATTTTGCAGAGTGGGCTGGGTTAATAAATTTTTGTGTTACGATATGATAGGGAATCCGACGTGAACTGTATTTATCGAGTATTTGAATTCTTTACGGTATCCCAGATGCTTCTACTGCATGTCTTCAGTTGCTCATGGACAGTATCAACCATGGAAATCAATATTTTGAAGAGTGGGCTGATGTGTTAATAAATTTTTGTGTTGCGATATGATGGGAAATCCGACGTGAACTGTATTTCATCGAGTATTAGAATTCTTTACAGTATCCCACACGCTTCTAATGTTTGTCTTTAGTTGCTCATGGACAATATCAACCATGGAAATCAAGATTTTGCAGAGTGGGCTGTGTTAATAAAATTTTGTGTTGCGATACGATAGGGAATCCGACGTGAACTGTATTTCATCGAGTATTTGAATTCTTTACAGTATCCCACATGCTTCTACTACATGTCTTCAGTTGCTCATGGACAGTATCAACCATGAAAATCAATATTTTGAAGAGTGGGCTGTGTTAATAAATTTTTGTTGCGATATGATAGGAAATCCGACGTGAACTATATTTCATCGAGTATTAGAATTCTTTACAGTATCCCACACGCTTCTAATGTGTCTTTCGTTGCTCATGGACAATATCAACCATGGAAATCATTATTTTGCAGAGTGGGCTGTGTTAATGAATTTTTGTGTTGCGATATGATAGGGAATCCGACGTGAACTATATTTCATCGAGTGTTAGAATTCTTTACAGTTTCCCACACGCTTCTAATGTGTGTCTTTAGTTGCTCATGGATAATATCAACCATGGAAATCAAGATTTTGCAGAGTGGGCTGTGTTAATAAAACTTTGTGTTGCGATACGATAGGGAATCCGACTTGAACTATATTTCATCGAGTGTTAGAATTCTTTACAGTATCCCACACGCTTATAATGTGTGTCTTCAGTTGCTCATGGACAATATCAACCATGAAAATCAAGATTTTGCAGAGTGGGCTGTGTTAATGAATTTTTGTGTTGCGATACGATAGGGAATCCGACGTGAACTGTATTTCATCCAGTATTAGAATTCTTTACAGTATCCCACACGCTTCTAATGTGTGTCTTTAGTTGCTCATGGACAATATCAACCATGGAAATCAAGATTCTGCAGAGTGGGCTGTGTTAATAAAATTTTGTGTTGCGATACGATAGGGAATCCGACGTGAACAGTATTTCATCGAGTATTTGAATTCTTTACAGTATCCCAGATGCTTCTACTGCATGTCTTCAGTTGCTCATGGACAGTATCAACCATGAAAATCAATATTTTGAAGAGTGGGCTGTGTTAATAAATTTTTGTTGCGATATGATAGGAAATCCGATGTGAACTATATTTCATCGAGTATTAGAACTCTTTACAGTATCCCACACGCTTCTAATGTGTGTCTTTCGTTGCTCATGGACAATATCAACCATGGAAATCAACATTTTGCAGAGTGGGCTGTGTTAATGAAGTTTTGTGTTGCGATATGATTGGGAATCCGAAGTGAACTATATTTCATCGAGTGTTAGAATTCTTTACAGTATCCCACACGCTTCTAATGTGTGTCTTTAGTTGCTCATGGACAATATCAACCATGGAAATCAAGATTTTGCAGAGTGGGCTGTGTTATTGAATTTTTGTGTTGCGATATGATAGGGAATCCGACGTGAACTATATTTCATCGAGTGTTAGAATTCTTTACAGTTTCCCACACGCTTCTTATGTGTGTCTTTAGTTGCTCATGGACAATATCAACCATGGAAATCAAGATTTTGCAGAGTGGGCTGTGTTAATAAAACTTTGTGTTGCGATACGATAGGGAATCCGACGTGAACTGTATTTCATCGAGTATTTGAATTCTTTACAGTATCCCAGATGCTTCTACTGCATCTCTTCAGTTGCTCATGGACAGTATCAACCATGAAAATCAATATTTTGAAGAGTGGGCTGTGTTAATAAATTTTTGTTGCGATATGATAGGAAATCCGACGTGAACTATATTTCATCGAGTATTAGAATTCTTTACAGTATCCCACACGCTTCTAATGTGTATCTTTCGTTGCTCATGGACAATATCAACCATGGAAATCAACATTTTGCAGAGTGGGCTGTGTTAATGAATTTTTGTGTTGCGATATGATAGGGAATCCGACGTGAACTATATTTCATCGAGTGTTAGAATTCTCTACAGTATCCCACACGCTTCTAATGTGTGTCTTTAGTTGCTTATGGACAATATCAACCATATAAATAATAAATTTTTGTGTGGCGATATAATCTGAAATCCGACGTGAACTGTATTTCATCGAGTATTAGAATTCTTTACAATATACCACACGTTTCTACTGCGTGTCGTCAGTTGCTCATGAACAATATCTACCATGGACATTGATATTTTGAGGAGTGGGCTATGTTAATAAATTTTTGTGTTGCCATATGATAGGAAATCCGACGTGAAATGTATTTCATCGGGTATTTGAGTTTGGGGGTGTTCAAACCCTTGAGAGCCCTTCATTATCTAATTTTTAACACTTCGATAGTTTGTACAAAAATTATAAACAATCTTGTGAACAATTCTGGCACTGACCACGTGGAATCTATATTTATTAGAGAATATACAATCTATAAGGGTTATTTAACCCCTAGGGGATGAAAAATTTGGAATTTTCAACACGTCAATGATTTGTAATGAATGTGTAAGAAATGTTAGCAGCGATTTGATCATTAATGAATGCGTATTTTTTCAAAATACAGAATGTGTGGTGCAGTTTTACTTAAAAGTTAGCCCACGCCCATTTCCTGGAAAACGGGGGCTGTAAAAAATTTTTGGTTGTGACGCAAATTTGTAATAAATGTGTACAAAATTATGTAATAGTTTTTATTGGAGTGTGCCATAAATGCTGGTGTAGCTTTTAGTTCATAACATTGGATGTCAAAGTGAGTAGGATATATTTTCTTTCGAAGAAATTCCTTGTTCGCCTTTAATAATATTTAGATCAACACTTGCAAAACCTAAAACAGATCACAATTTTCTAGTAAGCACTACTTGGAAAGCTAGACAGGACCACCACCTATGCAGTTTCAATGAGAACAAATCTAAAAGTAATGATTTATTCTGATGGTGCATCCAGAACTTAATTATTCTCCTGTGTAAAATGTGAATTGATCATTAAATGTGGTTTTGAATGGAAATTACCATGGGTTTGTTGATAAGGTTTCTATGAATGACGTTAGACAACCAACTAGGAACATATACGTATGTTTTGTTAAGGCTCATTGAAAGTAGGTCACCACAGGGTGAAGTCTACATTGCTTTAAAGCATTATAAAAAATTAACAAAATAAAGTTGCGAAAATTTACATACTACAACAGAGTAAAAACAACATAAAATATCTAGGAGTAACAATTGATTCACATATGCGACGGAACGCTCACATAAACGAAGTCGCAAGAAATATAAGGCCATTGCTATATAAATTCAAATTTCTGAAAAATGTGTTAGATGTAACTCACCTCAAAATATTATATCATTCACTGGTAGAATCACGCTTGAGATACGCTATCTTGTCTTGGGGCTCAGTAGCGAGAGTACACCTGAAAAAATTAGATGTCGTTCAAAAAAGAGTAATCAAATTCATGTACAATAAGGCATATACATATCCTACAAATGACTTGTTCGAAGAAACAAAAGTATTTGACTTGAGACAGATATACGTATACAATGTGATTACCTTCACTCATAAATACAAGCAAATTCTCCAGCAGATAGAACGTACAATAAACGAATTAAATCAAGAGACAATGTGGAAACAAATCTCGCCAAAAAATAAATAGGACAAAGATCGTATAATTTCCTAAGCATACAAATATATAATGCATTACCAGAAATGTACAAACTTTACATCCTCCTTGAAATAATATAAAATATAATAAAATAATAGTTACATGGGACAGATAGACATAAAATATATTCACTCGGCGAAGATTGATTAATGCTGTCTAATAATTCCTTTTGTAAATATATGTGCTCATATGTTATTTATGTGTGTGTAAAGATATATTTGTAAACTTTATGATTATTTTAAACTTTTAAATCACTTTGTTTTACTTGAATGATAAATATTATTATTCCTTTTGAAAACATGTAAAACAAACAAGAAATATGACCCATGCTCAACTATTTTGTACTCAATGGGTTTCTCTTCGTTTATTTACAAATGAGATCCAAAGTAAAGTGCAAGCACTGTAAACATTAATGTGAATAAACTTATTATTATTATTATTATCACACCATCTTGTACATTTTCTACTTCATAATTCGTCGGTCTCATGCCAAAACCACGAGATATTTACATCATTTGTTTTGCTAGTTTGAATACCCATGAATCTGTTGAGAGTACTGCTTTTAATAGTCTTCTCATATATCTATCAAACCTGTCAGGAATTGAGTTTCTTATATTTTTACCTATGCAAAAAAAGTTTGATCCCGGGATTTCAGTTTTTGTGGTATACTTCATCAGTTCTATAACTGCCCAGCGTCATTCATCATCAATTTTCAACCATATTAGGTGAGCCCATCACCAAAAATTCACTTCCAAAACCTCATTTTCTCTTTCCTCCAAAGATCTCTGCAACACACTTTGTCAGTCCCCTATATACAGGGTGTAAACTAAATGATGTCATTAATTTAAGGTGGTGATTTCTTGTCATATTTCATGAAAAAAAGTTCAAATAAACCTATGTCCTAACTTGCTTCTTTTTTCAAGTGACGGAGTGTCAAAGTTTTAATAAAAATTCGGCAATTTTTACGAAACCTGGTGTGTTTATTAGCAGTTACAGGGGCTTGTTTTCGTGATGTTAGATTTCAAATTATAATTAGCGAAGGGTCACCTGATTGATAATTATGGTGAAAATCATTGTACGCCACTGTTTTCCTCTAAGTTTTATATTTTTATCAGATTAAATATTCAAAAATACAACTCTCATAAAATGCCGTAAATTTGAAATGGCACCACTTTGTCGATCCATAGATTTCCTTAATTAATTTATTTCTACCTGAACTCCTTTATTGGTTTCGTCGTTGATGTACTCGTTGTTTGTTGTGTTCCTAGGCCTATTATTGTCAACTGTTTCTATCAAAACTTAACAAAACATTCGTGTATAAAATTGAATAGAATGTTAAGAAAACATGGAGAATCTGAAATAAAAGATCATTCACATGACTTTTTGATGTTGCGTAACTACCATTCCTACGCTACTGACTTTGATTTGACAAAGTTTAAATCCAAATTCACGACATTATAAGAAAGTTGTATTTTTAATTATTTATTCTGAAAAAAATATGAAACTTAGAGAAAAACAGTAGAGTACAATGGTTTTTACTATAAATATCAATCAAGTAACCACCTGTCACTTATGATTTGAAAAATAATTCCATCAAAACAAGTCCCTTGTAACTGCTAATAATCACACCAGGTTTCATGAAAATCGGCGAAATGACTTGAGTAATTAATAAATAACCGATTTTTTATTAAAATTTTGACACTCCGTCAACTGAAAGAAAAGCAAGTTAGGACATACGTTTATATGAACTTTTTTTCATAATAATAAATAAATAAATTAATGACATCATTTAGTTTACACTCTGTATAGTTGTTATAAAGCACATATTCGACATATCCTGGAGTTTTGTTCACGTATGGATAGATAGATGTTACTCAAATGGGATGTTTTCATAGGAAGTCATGAAAAGTAAATATGGCGAGGATTATCGTAGGTAATACCACACGTGTATCGGTGATTATCGAAATAGCAATTCCTTTGAATTTGAGAATCAATCAAATTATGTTGCAAGCAACATACATAATTTGCTTGCAACATAATTTGATTCGAAACCGAGAAGGAATTAACGATAATCGCCGATAACACGAGTTGTATTTGTTAAGATTATTTCATGAATAAAATCGAAACCATTTTTATTTATTTACTATTCAATTTAACTAGGAACATTAATCCCGCATTTAGTTCTGAAATTATGCAACTAACAAAACATTTACTTGATATCCATTTCAGTTACAAATGACAGAGCGCGTCATTCGTAGTTTCGTCATTGCATCTCTAGTCTACTGCAGAGGTTATGTTTTGATAACATTTTGATTTAGTGATTTGATTAATCAACGAGTATGCAAAATTTGTTGAAAATTGTGAAGTTGATATGAATTAATAGTGAGTGGTTTTTTAGTTTTGGTCAAAGTTTGGTGTTGTGTCATTATAGCAGCTTGCTAGTGGTAAGTTTGTGTTTTGATAATAACCAATCAGGAATCGAACTACAAAATCGAAAACACATCATATACATATCCAGTAGCCAATCAAGAGCCGAACTACAAAATCGAAAACATGATGTTTTCATTTATCAACACAAAAAATTCAACCAATCATAACACGCTATTTTAGCATAAGTGGAATAATCATGTAAATCATAAATGAATTTAATAGTCATAAGCAAATCTGCGAGGAAATCTTATACTGAAAAATTGCATTTCACAAAAAGGTTAGAACCACGTAAAAACAGTGATCTTTGGCATTCAATTTGAATTTTTGTGTTCGATATGAGAGTTTCTTGAACATCTTTAGATTTGCATGGCAAGTTATTCACTGACTGGAAAGACATCATCAATTCTCGTGATGCCCAGTTTGCTTATGATATATTTATTGAAAAATTGCAACAGAAAATTCAATTATTGGAGTACTAATTGACTAATGAACTCAATCAATCAACTAGACAGCTTAAATAAACGAGGTAATTGAATATACATTAATCAGCAAAGGTAAAAGCAGAAAAATGGTAAATAGCCTATTGAAACGAACAAAAAAATAGACATAAATCACAAACTCAGGGAGCCGGAAATAATTACTGAAAAATTTGGAAAACAAAAAATTGTACAAATAGAACTATTTATTCGAACAATGAAGAAAAAGCTGATACTTTCAACGATTAAACTTTGTGAATGTGAGAAATTAAATGGCATCAAAACTATAAAACGGCAATGATAGCATATTGTCGAAACAAGGTGTGTCAACTTCATTTTTCTCAAACCCGTCACTAACATTGAAATTTCATTTCATTTCTTTATTCTTTCTAATTTGACAATTATAAAATTGCATTGAAAGTTGTCACATAACTAAAATTACAACAGTCACAAAAACCACAATTAAAAATTAAAATTTTTAACAGTTACACATTCACATTCACTAAGATATGCAGGTACTAAGTAATCACATTTATCTATGAGAAATTCTAAGAAACAATTATAGAATTGGTTCAAAAGTTGTTACAGTACTAAAATTTAAATTGTTAAAAACACTTCAATTAAAACTCAAAATCGAATGGTTAACATCATTAAGATATTCACTAGCTGAGTAGTAACACTTTTCTATAAGAAACTGTTTTAAGGTTTTTTTGAATTCATATAAACTGTCATTCATTCTTGTATGGGGTGGTAGATTATTGAACAACCTAGGGGCCCATGCAATTCGGAGATTGATTGCTCAACTTTAAGCGGGCTAATTGAAAATGTATATCTTTCTTGTGTCTCGTATGATAATTATGCACATCATCATTGAGAGTAAATTCCCTTTTGTTGCGAAAAACATACAAACATGCTTCATATATGTAAACACATGGCATTGTTAATATTCCAAACTTTGGAAACAATTGTTTGCATGAGTGAGTGTACGACACTCTTGCTATGCAACGAATTATCTTTTTTTGTGCTATGAACACTTCAGAAATCCTTGTCGGCATACCCCACAATAAAATTCCGTATCTGATTTGCGAGTCAACGTATGCATAGTAAAGAGATATCAACTGAATTTTACTTAAAATATTCCGCAAGTTCCTGAATAGGAGTGAAGCTTGGAGATAATATGACCACATTGTGCTTTCCAGTCAAGGTGCTCCTCAATATAAAGACCAAGAAATTTAATAGTCCCATTAGAGCTAGATAAAGGCCTACCATTCACATTGATCGTTATTGTGTTACATGTATTTTGCCTATTGTGAAATCTATATAAAGTTGTTTTATCTACATTTAAGTAAAGGTCATTTTCATTGAAATAGCTAGTAATATTTTTCATAACGTCGGTGCCTGCCTTTTCAATTTCTGATGTTGTAGGAGCCGATATTGTCAAGGAGAAATCATCTGCATAGGCAGTATATTTGCCTGAGATAATACTCTGATCAATGTCAGTCACATACAGTGTGAATAGTATAGGGCCCAATATTGAGCCCTGGGGGACAGTCCTCTCAATAGTTCTCAACTGTGAATCAAAAATCTGAGATATGTTCTTGATGTTTTGGGTAATGCTAACATACTGTGTACGATTTTCTATGAAGGATGATATCCACATATTTGCTACTCCTCTAATACCAAATGTTTCCAATTTTGACAATAATCTTTCGTGATTCACACAATCGAATGCCCTGCTTAGGTCACAAAAAACCGTGGCAGGACATTCACCACACTCAATATATTCCACCACCGTATTATAAAAGGAAACTAAAGCCGTTATCGTAGATCTTGATTCTCTGAAACCATGTTGATTTTCATTTATAATTTCAATTTTTTTGATAAAGTTCGTAAGACGATCTAGAAAAGAATATTCAAATATTTTTTGAAAACTGAATGGTATCATTACTGGTCTATAATTTTCCAATATTTGCCGAATATTTTTTTTGTAAACAGGAGTCACTTTTCCGCTTTTTAGTCCTCTTGGAAAAGCTCCGGTTGTGAACGACAAATTAACCATAAAAGTGAGAGGAGTCATTATTGCTCTCATAACTTTCTTTATCAAGAAAGGTGGGACCTCATCCGGTCCTGATGAACATTTATTTTTGATTTTATTGATTAAGAGATTGAATAACTCATCTTCCTGAAATGGATTAAGAAAAAGTGAGTTTGGATTAAAAACTGTATTTACTCCCACTGATCTTATACATTTTTTGTCTATTTGAGAAAACAAATCATTAGGAGCTGAAACAAATGAGTTATTGAAAAGTGTCACTAACTCAGCTGGATCATCCTTAATTTCCTCCCCTATTTTTATTTTTATATTTTGAAAATCCCTAGATTTATTTGACAATTCTGCAATCACACTCCAGCATGTTTTTGCAGGATCGTCTGAAGCAAAAATTCTATTTTGATAATGTTCTTTCTTAGTTTTTTCCACTAGGATTCTATGTTTTCTTTTAGACATTCGGTACGCTTCTGACAAAACGGGGTTACATTTTTGGAGGGTGTAGAGATCTTTGAGATTTTCACCTTCTTCAGTAATCCAATTCTTTCTATTTTCTTGTTTATGTATTTTTTTCTTTTTTGGAAAATTAATGTTATAATGATACATGAATATTGAATGAAAACAATCGAAGGCATCATGTATACTATTTATATTATATAAATCAGACCAATTCTCTGTCATCAGAACTGTTTCAAAATTATTTATCGCTTGTTGCGTGTATTTTCGCTTCATCATATGACGTTCCCTATGATTTTGTTTATGTAATGGATATTCATAAAAGACTGTTCTATGATCAGAGTAGAAATTGTCAACCACACAGCATATTCCCTTCTCATTTGTATTCACAAATATTTGATCAATAATAGTACATGTTTCATTTGTCACTCTTGTTGGCCATTCTACTATCGGAGTTAGATTGAAAATAGACAGAATTTTGTTAAGCTCATGGAATTTGTTATTTTTGTAAACGTCAAAATTAAAGTCTCCACAGAGAATGATATTATTATGGGGTTTATTCAAATAATCTAACACCTCATATATCCTATCCATAAATATGTCACTATTCCCTGAAGGAGATCTATAACAATTGATAACAATATATCGCTTATTAATACCTTTTATATACTTCATAGCACAAATTTCGAAATTTTTTTCTTCACAGAAAATAGATAAATCAATTGGAGTTGCCTCAATATGATCCCTAGCCCATATACCTACTCCTCCACTTTTTTTAATGGCCGACAATATGAACTAATCATACGGAATCCATTGAAGTGAAAAGTATTCACACAGTTTTCTTTCACTCCAATCTCTGTCATACACAAAAGTTCTAGATCATTGAAATTTGAAATATCAGTCGATATATAGTTTACCTTATCAGAATTGAGTGTCCCTACATTAAGCAGAAAAAGAGTTGGTTGAAAAATTACACCTGTATCTGATGCCTGCTCCGGTTTTTGTATAAAAAACGACTTATGCATGATCCATATGGCCAGACATTGGCATTCATCGCTTTTCTAAAGTTTGCCTCAAAAATACTAACTTTGTATGATGAGTACACTCCTGGTTGTTTTCGAGCGAACACTTCTATCTTGACTTCCGGAAAGTCTTCTTTCAAGAGGTCATTCATGTCTTGTATTGTGGTTGCTGGATCAACCCTACTAACATGCAACTCCGCATATCTGGGTACACCCTTCACAATATTCGAATTCGTATTACTTCCATAGATAATAGTTTTCCTGTTTCGTTTTTTATTTTTAACTTCTTGCCAATTTTCACTGCATTTCGAACCGTGATCCTCACCACCGTTCTTCGTCAAATTTATAATTTCCGTCATTTTGTTCTCCGTTTCAGCTTGCAATAAAGCCGCAGAAACCTTTTTTTCGTCAACTCTGTATGATGATGATTCATGTTTGTGTTCTTCATTTGTGTACATTTCTCTGGGATTCACCCTTTTTTCTTTGCCCAGACGGACCTGCTAGATGATTGATATCAGTATTAGTTTTTGTTTTCATTGGTTTTTGTATATTTTTTATCATTCCACTTGATATTTTATTTTGTTGACTGGAATTGTTGGATTCTACTTGATCGAGTTCCCTGTCTATCCGAATGGATCCGGTAGATGGGGCTACGTACTGAACTGATAACAGAGATAGGAACAATAAAAAAGAACACTGCGGCAGGTCAAGATGGTATTTCTGTCAAACTGATAGAGTTCATTCATACTGAATCATTCTACCCCTGACTCACATTATTAATCTAACAAATACAAGCGGTGTAGTCCCACGTCAAAGGAAATAATCTAAAATTACCATCATCCATAAAACAGGAGATTATAAAAATACTTCCAGTTATAGACCCATATCTTTAATAAGCATTTTCTCAAAACATTTCGAAAATGTCTCAAAAATAGACTGGTAGACTTTTAAGGAATTCATGACGTGCTGACAGAGAGACAATTTGGATTAAAAAAAAATACTAGCACAGAAAACGCAGTTATAGATCCCAATCAAAAGATAGTGGTAGATTTGGACAAGTCAAGAAAATGTATTGCTGTGTTTCTTCATTTGGCCAAAGCTTCGGAAATTGTCTCACAATGTGTTATTAGATCGGCTCAATAGGGTTGGTAAAAAGGGCACTGCGTTAAATCAGTCACGAGCGTATTCAACAGATAGAATCCAGAGAGTCAAAGTCGAAAATTCGTTGAGTGATCCACTCAAAATAAAGGAACAGTACTGGGTCCTGTGCTGTTATTGGTATATATTAATGAAATTGCAAATCTGAAAAAATTACACGGCCACTCAGGATTTTATGCAGATGATACGGAAATCGTTTTCAGTGAGGATTCTTGGGACAGGCTGTATAGAAAATTCGAGAAGAGTCTTCCCTTCATATATCTATGGCAAAATTATAGTTCTCAACTTTCAAAAGACTGGATTCATCACTTTTGGCTTGCCTAGCGTATTTCAACCTAGGAAGAATCCACTAAGTATTCATGTCTCTGAAAACATTTCTCATCGCCAATGCATTTTATTCGCTAGACGAATATATCAATTTTAACAAAAATTGAATCATGTAAATGTATATCGTACATGTATTTGTGGTTTTGTGTTAATTGTATTTGTATTGACTTTTATGGAATGTATTGTAAGTATTTATTTATATCTCAATTTTATCTGACTTATCTCATGTCATATCCCATGGCCACAAGAGGTGAATATCTATCTATCTATCTATTAGTAGAAAAGTTATTGGGTTGTTGATTTCATTGAAAATATGAACATGCCATACCCATGACAGGTTTTATGTCAGAAAAATATTTTCAAAGTTTCACCCCACAAGAACTAGTCCAACAATTCCTCATTACAGTGTGAAATTGCTTCTGAAGAGTATGTTTTCCAATTATTCCGACCTCCCTGATGATCTTAGAAGAGTGAAATAGATTTTTGTCGACCAAAATGTATTGGAGGCCTAGCGAAAGAGATGCAATTATTCACGCATCAATGGAATGAGCGATTTTCTGTGAGTGATACTTCTGAATAACATTCTCCCTTATCTCATTCATAGATAAGAATCTCCAATGGAAACTGGACATTTAATAAATTATCAACTATCTGAATGAAAATGCAAATTTTCACTTTCAGATTTTTTCTTTCAAGTTATATAGGGTCTTTCTCAATATCTATCAGATGTAGTTCAATGTCCAGCGTGGCTTTTGCTGGGGAAGTAGTTGATTTCTGTTAGATATTACAAAAAAGTAACTTCAATTTTATCGTAGGGTTTTTTCCATTTCCAGAGGAGTCATGTATTGATTCAATTTTCAATTGAGAATGTTTCTCTTTAAAACATGAATCCCTTCCAAGAGAGGTTATCTTGTACGATGGAAAACAGCGACTAAATTCCAACTTTCAGTCGCAGATGATTCCACAACTGACTTTATGAACATCCTGTTCATATTTTCAATGAAATCAAAATCCCTCATATTCAAACCGATAAAAATAGAATTTTAGCAAGTCTTCATCCTTCGAGTTTTGATAACGGAGACAGATTTAGTCTCCGAAACGTCAACGTTTTCGAAAAATAGAAGTATTTTTAGTCAATTTAAAAAAAAATTTCTCGTCGTATAGGTAAATTTAGTATTCGATACGTTACTGACGAAATAATAAACTGTTTTCAAGATAACAGTCTTCTAAACGCGGTAACTGATCGGGGCAAATTGATTATTGCCCCTCTACACTTGTACAGATTTCTTTGAATTAACATTTTTTAATTTTCAGACTGTGGAAGGCTAAAATTCCCAAAAAGGTATGTCAAGAAACGAATATCCTCCACAAAAACAAACTTTCATTCAATACTGATTTACTAGTTCTGATCTATTTTTAATTCCATCGCCTCAAATATAGTATTTTCAACATCACCAAACCAGTCCATTGCCAGATCAAAGTTACAATTATTGCCAGTTCGAAGTGATAATTGCCAGATCGAAGTGACAATTGCCAGTGCAAAGTGACAATTGTCAGTTCAAAGTAGCAATTGTCAGTTGAAAGTGACAAATGTCAGTTCAAAGTAGCAATTGCCAGTTCAAAGTGACGATTAAAGTGACAAATGTCAGTTCAAAGTGGCAATTGTCACTTAAGGTGGCAATTCGGAATGGTTTGAAAAATATTTTCTTCTTGGCCTTTCTACGCCTTCTTACATTTCAGTTCTTGTCTCAAAGTTTTTTTTTTCACGATATTAATGATCGTATCGTAATTTTCAACTCTCAACGTAGAGCTCGCTTATGCCACAAGGCAAATTTTTGTTATCTGCTAAATTTATGATGCAACACCATTCCTCGCGTTTCCTCAAGCTACTCAACTAAAATTTAATGAGTCCTCCATTATTCGCTGCCGCATTCTGCTTTTGCAACGAATTTATCGCTACATTTCTGCAAGTACCGTGGTGAATTGAAAGGACACCTTTTAAATTATGTGACAATGAGCCCCGGGTGGAAAATAATCGAATTTAGTACGTGATGAGGAATTCCCACGTATGCTTTGATTAATACGTAGGTTGAAAATGATATTCATCAAATATGCGTGTGACGCTGGTTCATGAGTTCAATACTGATGAAAACTGGACTGCAATTACACTGTTCGTACTGAATCGTTTTGTCTTAAGAACAAAACGTGGTTTTGTTCATTCACCAATAATGCTGAACAATTTGACGCCTTTCATTACGATAAAAAATAAATACAACCTGCAACTCTTGTAAATAATTAATCGGTAAGAGCACCAAAGTTTGTGAGTGCATTTGTCTGATACCTACACTTTTGAAGATCAAAGTATTATTGATTTTATTAATTCTTCCGTCGTTTTTTTTTTGTATTTCATCCCCACCTTACATAGTTTGACTTCACAGAAACTAAAAAGCAACATGCATGAAGCATAAGAACAAATCAAAAGCATAGGTATCTAAATCATTTCTAATACTAATATACGACAGTGAGTAACAACATGGACGAATTACTTATATTTCGGACGTCCATCATCTCAATCGTCTTGTGGCGCGAGTGGTTTCGCGCGTGGATTCGCGCTTTTTTTCCCTCCAAAACGGTCCATGAGCGGTTTCCATACGTTTTTAATTTCCACGCTTGGTTGACTGAAGGCACTATTGGTTTCTATATAGGTGGTTGGTTCAAACGGAAATGTATGCCTTCAGTCAACCAAGCGTGGAAATTAAAAACGTATGGAAACCGCTCATGGACCGTTTTGGAGGGAGAAAAAGCGCGAAACCACGCGCGCCACAAGACCGCGCGTAATTACACTGTAATTACACTTTAATTATAGACCAATAAAAGATCGCGTAACATCTGATTTTGTCATTATTCACCAGAAGACGATTGAGGTTTCAAGTAATTGAAACGTTGTGAAAAATTTGAAAGAGATAGAAATCTTTCAACCAGTAAGATGATGGACGTCACTACATCATCTAAAACATTCAAACAACATGGACGATAGTTATAAGATTCAACGAAAATAGAATAAATGAATCTAGATTGTCATGAACACTCGAGATACAAAATTTCATCTCGAAATTGTAGGAATTGACAGAGATATGGATCAATCGAGCTAGTCGTGAATTGCTCTTCATACAGGGTATCTCTTAATGCCGTAATGTATCTTATGGCAAAAAGTATAAGGCTTATTTTTTTGCCACAGGTTGATGCAGTTTTTATTTTCGTTCGTTCGTTTCGTAGTTATTGAAACATTATCCTCAATTTTGGCATGGGTTGATAGAAAACCAAACCACATGGTGCACTTAGATAAGATTTTATTATTAATTATTTTTCCCAAAAAAAAAAAAATGGTACGCCACATATTTCCGTAGCAATATTTTGCACGGTATATCATCCGGTTCTCCCATGTGCCATACAATAGGCCATCACAAATACAAAGAGAATTTATCAGCTGCACCGAACTTGGATACTTTCTGTCTTTCAACTGTTGTTTAGCCAGCTTCGGACTAAATTTGAGTTGTCATATTTTTTTGTGAATATTTCTCATTGGTTCTATAGTCCATACAAAAAATTATTGAGGCTTGACTCTTACGGTGGTAGCTTGCAGTATTTCTCTGCAATGCTCGTCAATGGAAATGTTGAATTATTTCTTTTCATCAATTCCCCCGTCTGACCATATTGATAGGATCAGAGTTTTTCTGAATTTGGTTGTCTGCCTCGACAAAGAATTTCATTGTATGGATTTTCTTGCTATGATTGCTCCGGAAGATTTTGTTATTGTCAATCTACAAAATTTTATTTCGAAGCACCTGTATCTATGGTAAAGCTGCATCTTTGATTTTCTAAGTAGCCATGGACTTCTAGATTCTGTACATTTCTATTCAATATCGATATCGGTATCTTGCGAAAAGGTAATCTCTCAGAGGTCCGAGATCTTCCTTCTGGTACGAACGACGTTCTGAACTCTCTGATGAAATGACTTGATTGTTCTCTTCCGGAGCTCGACGAATTCTGGAGAATACACTCGATTGCCTGATGCTGATTCAAGGAGACCAATATTTTATTCAATAGCGCATTGCTTGTAGAAGAATCTTCGCTAAATTTATCACCATGAAAGTTGAGTCTTATATTTCTTGATGCGTTCTTTGCCTCCTTGAACTCCAATGATGTTATTGGTGCTGCGCAAATCGTTTGAAGTTGTCCTACTCGAAAGGCATCCTGCAGTTCAGTATATTTTCAGCCGTTCATGAAAGTATACACCCCAATCTGTTCAGCTCCGTGTGAAATGTTGGGAATATATGTCTTATGATTGGCCTCATAGACACAGAACTAGTGACGTAGCCATTTCCTTATGGGACCAGTTGTTTGAATTTGCGGCTGCTTCAAATTGACGTCGAAACATAGCCCACGAAGATTTCCCATCAAATGTTGGAGGCTTCAAATTTTTTTTAAGGGCTTTCACTGGTGGGGGAGATTTCCTCAGAGGGTGCCCGGATGTGTGGAAGGTGTATTGTTCACAGCCAATCCCAGATCTTATCAATTTCTTCGCATCTCGTGCCACCCGTTCGTCTATCTTGAATGGTTCATTTTCGACGTCTTGGGTCCTTTTTGTTGACTCCCTGGACTCCGCCTCTTACTTCTTAAGCTTCACCTCTAACGTCCTGGACGGACTTCTCCTTTGACTTCATGTATTATTTCTATGATTTCGTTCTGGAATCACTGTTGGCTTTGACAGACTCATAAAATTTCACCATGTTGTTGAGGTAAATGTTGGAAGAGCTCAATTTGTTCTTGTTTCCTTTTGAATTCTTTTACCTCTTATTCTCGTTTTTTTTTCAGATTCTCGTTTCTCTTGTTCTTGTTTTCTCTGCAGTTCGAATTGTTGGAGAAATTCTTCTTGTTCCTGTTTCTCTTTGAGTTCTTGTTTCTCTTGTTTTGTTTTATTTTGGATTCCTGTTCCTCATGTTCTCCTTTTCTTTTGGCTTCTTATAATATAATAATAATAATAATGACGTTTATTCGTGATAAAATCGATACAAACATTAAGAATTAAATAAAGGTAATTATGAATAAACCTGAAAATATCCACAGATTACTGTACGTACTTGTTTGTGGCAAATACAATGTAAATAAATATAAATGTAGTAAATAAAGTGTCTGTTGTGATAAAATAGATAAATACGAAAATACAATTATACATGTTTAAATATTTTTTCAATAAAATTAAAATGAGGTTTAAATTAATAAATAAATATTGTGTCTGGTGAGGTAAAATAGACAATACGGGAACACAATTATACATGTTAAAAAGTTGTTTTTTTTTACAATAAAATACAAATAAATAAATATAATAAAATTTAGTACCGAACGCTCAGTGAATTGGAATATATAGGAGAAACACAGTTTATTTTTTTTTCAATTTTCTATCAATTTATGAATATCAGTTTTATCATTTTTCTTTATAAAAGTTATGAGTCGCTTTTTAAAGCATTTCAGAGAAGTTTCATCTATAATTTCCTTTGGTAAGTAATTCAGTAATTTTGGGGCTAGGTACAAGTAGCTTTTCTGTCCGATGGACTTAGACGCCAGTGGTATGTAATATTGATGTTTTGTTCTTGTTGCATATGGATGGTTCGGAGTGTTATGTTCATGTTTGTTTTTATATATTTGACATCCTATTTGAATGCTGTATAATTGTCTGGTATCTAATATTTGTGTTTCTGCATATAGCAAATTACTTGAATATCTTGCAGGCTTGTTGAGTAGTAATCTAAGAAATCGACTTTGAGAAACTTCGAGAGCATACACGTGCGTTCTCGATCTCCTCCCTAACCAATAATTCCATAATTAAGGTGTGATTCAACTAAACTATGGTATAGATTTTTTTTGTATTTGTAGTTCAATGGTTTTACAACTTGTTTGAATCGATAACGACAACGTAATTTTTTAGTTAAATACTTCATATGATGGTCCCATCTGAGATGATTATCTATATATACACCTAGATATTTTATTTTTTTTTGGCAGGTTTAATTACAAAATCTGTTTGAATGTTGAGATTGTATTCTGGCAAGGATGTAGTATGACTGCTAAATGGTAAGTATACCGTCTTATCGAAATTAATAGAAAGTAATCTACTGTCAAACTAGTCTTTGATGTTCCTTTGATCATTTTCAATATTCAGTTTTAGATTGTACCAGTCATCGTATTTATAAAATATGACAGTGTCGTCCGCGAAACTGATGATTTTTCTAATTGTATCTTGGATAAATAAGTCATTCAAATAAATCACGAATAACAACGGTTCCAGTACTGTCCCTTGAGGTACACCACATGTTACTTTCATTTCTGTACTTACCTGGCTTTCAATTCTTACTCTTTGGTTCCTGTTTGTTTGGTAACTTTTTAATACTTTCAAACACTGAAGTACGTCTACTAATGTCGGTATTTTGTCGTAATTGTTGACTTGATTATTCACCATCATATACTGGAAAACTACTTCACTTTTCTTTCTTCGGTACCACTTATTATTCCGCTATTACCATTAAATGTTACGTTTTGGGTTCTGAATAAGTGATAAGCTACTACAAAACTAACTTTATTATCTCAACTCAACTTGATACAGCTGTATGACACTTAAAACTTCGTCACTTTTATCAATTATCCAATGTCAACTACTGGACTACTACTCAACTACCCAATTCTCACAAATGCATTGCTTATACAGGGTGTTTCATAATAAATGCGCAGGACTTCTGGATGTGATAGCTCGTTCAAAAATATGAAAAAAAGTTTCTATTAACTTACCCTCTAAAATTCAACATTTTCGAGATACAGGGTGTTGAAATTTAACAAAAAATTATAGTTTTTCGCGAATATCTCTGGAACCGTTTATCGCACAAAAAACAGATTTTGAATGCATTTTCTACTCATAATAAGCTATGTTTTGTGCAGATTTTTTATTTTTTAAAATTCCTAATTGGTGAAGATTTTGAAGGGGTAGTGGGTGTTTTTTCTCCAACTTCTACGCCATTGAAAAAAGTATGATTTTGAGCCACCTTCTTGAACCGCCAATATTTTCTACACAAAATAGGTGCTCTTGGTCATAAGCTCTAAAGTGGACCGTTTTCAAGAAAAATCAACTTTCATGTTGAAAAAGATGGTAAATTTTTTTAAATAATTTCTTTCCTAATTATACAAAATTTATTCAAACAAGTTAGAACAAGTAACAAAACCAAACGTTGACTTCTTAATAGCAAAAAGAAAAAAAAAAAAAAAAACAATCATACTCAGTTGAATTGTTGGAAATGTCCGCCGTTAGCTTCAAAATGCACGCAGCAATTTTTCGAGGAAAAAAGTTGATTTTTCTTGAAAACGGTCAACTTTAGAGCTTATGACCAAGAATACCTTTTTTATGAAGAAAACATTGGCGGCTCATATAGGAGGCTCAAAACTGTACTTTTTCCAGGGGCGTAGAAGTTGGAGAAAAAACACCCACTACCCCTTTAAAATTTTCACCAATTATGAATTTGAAAATATGAAAAATCCGCACAAAACATAGCTTATTATGAGTAAAAAAGGCCTACGAAATCTGTCTTCTGTGCGATAAACGGTTCCAGAGACATTCGCAAAAATCGATTATTTTTTTAAAATTTCAACACCCTGTATCTCGAAAATGGTGCATTTTAGAGGGTAAGTTAATGAAAACTTTTTTTCATATTTTTGAACGAGCTATCACATCCTGAAGTCCTGCGCATTTATTATGAAACACCCTGTATATAAAAAAATAAGTTCTGGAACAATGCAGAAATTATTAAAATACAAAAAGAATATTCGACTTGTTCTAGAACATCACATTCATCGACTGTTTCTGAGTGTTTCTAGAACAATTCGTTATGGTTCCGTCGCATACCAGATCCGTAATATTATTGTGAAACTATTCCTCCATGGATGAAATCTCTGAAAAGTGACGAAAGTTGTAGAATTTTTCTTGAGTATTATTTTAACATCCTTGGAGTTTGGAAAATGTTGCGTTCGGTGCTCTGGCTCAAAACTTGGTTTATTCATTTGACCAACATCATAAACAACTCAGTTCAGAACAACCGAATCTGACGCGAGGTCCCCCCATTTAAGACAGCAACGTTACTGCACTGTAAATATTGTTTCCATCAGATTACATGATCCCATATGAATAATGCGTTGCCATGCATATACATGTAAAGTTACATACCTCATGTAATATAATGTGGAGTCATAACTTGATTTTAAATATGAATTTCCATTATATTCCATGGATTATCACTTGTATACTTATGTAATTTTCTCCATTATTCCAGATTTAATGGCGATTTCTACATGTTTGATTAGGTGTTTTTACCATCAAATTCAAGTAGTGACAATTGACATACATGCTTTGGTATGTATTATTAGATATATATTCAAGTATTTGTGCAGAAAAATAAAATTTTTGTTGTAAATTAAACTTGGATCAACATGAATTTTTAAATACATCAAATGTGCTTTTCCATATATTCCTCAATAATCACTTGTATTTTCATGTAATTTTTACCCTAATTAAAGATTTAACGGAAATTGTTACATGTCTGTTCAAGTGTCTTCACCTTTGTTTTCAAGTAGTGTCCATAAAATTTACATCATAGGCTTATAATTCCTTAATACTAAAGAGGGGGAGAAATCTGCAGAAAAGACATAAAATCAGTATTAATGATACTTTATTCATCATAACATTATAATATATTATCATATATTGAAGGAAAATAACTCAAACTCTCAAATCATTTGAATGTTGTTAAAAAAATTATTTAAAATATCTTACTCTATACTTCAATTTGGAAATTAACTAAATAGATCAGCTGACCTAATAAGATTTCTCACTCTCCTATTTCATGTTCGAATTGAGATTATATCTATCCACTAGAGATTTGAATGTCGAATAAAATCTCAAAATTATCTCACAGTTGGGTCTGCGACAACGGAAGTTTCGAATCAATTTCCTACGAAAAAAACTGGTGTTATTCAAAATAATATGGAGCGAACAATGACTAAATGAACAAATGACTATAATTTCATAATGAATGTTTCATTATTTTTTCTCAGTACCTATTTACTCATCTGATATATAATCCGATGACATTTTGGCACCCACATACTCACTTACATAAGACACAAAAGACGGCTTGTTTGTTTTTAAAACCTCCCTTTGCCAGATGCCCAACGATGTTCAACCTACCATCATGAACTGTGAATGAGGATTGGGCCGAATGCCGGTAGGTGCGCATGGCGATAGCGTTATGGAGAATTACTTTTAGACAAAGGAGAATTTACACTTTACTTGTAATATTCTGTAAATTGGCGTCATTTCGCTGTAACAATACGTTATTGATTATCACATTCATTTACAGTCATCATGTAAACCAGCGGAAATTACATGTAATAGAGCATTGAATTACATGCTCACTGTAAAACACGGGAGAAATGGAGGACATTTACCTAATTTTACTTCAAAATTTTAAATTTCCTGTGCAAGTTATAATACTAGCAGGATTATGTATTTATTACATTTTGGCATGTTTTTTTCCACCCACTTTTTACTGTGTGGAGTATCATTACACTTTTGGATCCTTTTGCTGGTCTCACGGAATCATTCGCTGATTTTTTGAACTGTTGAGGTGTTTTTATCCAGGGAGCTTTCTTGTCCAATGTATGGTCAACTTGCTATAGAAGTTCACCTTGATGATCTACTTGCTGGGCTAGTTATCTCCCTGTTCGTTTGTTTTATCTTTGAGTGCTAGCATTCATCTACTTTGCTTTTCCATTCTACTGATGACCAAAACTTCAAAACATGTATATACGGTTGTTTCCATCTGAGAGTCTACCCACTATGTTGTCTCCTTCATTACCATAAATCTCAACTCCTTCTCTGACACGTATCTCATTTATTACACTCCATATTGATGTTCCGCTAACTGTACACACTGAAAATTCCACCAAACAAATTGATACTATTAAGTTTGGTAAATAGTAGTAATTATTTCAATCAACGTTTTCGTGCAGAGTTCACGGTTGTAATTTTCAATAAAATATTTATTGAAGGCATTAGTCACAGCTTGAATCCAATGATTTCACTCTTTTTAATTTATGTATAATAGATTGAAACTTTTTGATTATATTGCGTGGTAGTCGAGCGAGCAAATTCGCTGTAAAATATTTCAAATTACTATGTCGTAATACGGCACCGATTGCATACAACTTTGTTTACGTATCCTAACGCGGAGAAAAGAGCACGCTGTGAGTTATGAAACAATCTTTCTGCCGGCAGTTTCCAGGAGGCTCCACTTGGTACAGGACAACAAACTCATATACCGCTCAGAAAGTTTGTGTTTCTAGATAATTGCTGCCTTCACAAGTTTTCACTTTTAGGGGCATGGAACAAACTATATCTTGAGAAATTTCAATACCGGTTTTAGGTAAAATTGATTTTTAGAATTGGGCCTGCAGATTATTAGATGCTTTCTTGAGCAACAGATTGCAGAGGATAATTTACAAAAATAATATTTCAAATCATGAGTTGTCAATTCAGGAGTACAACAAGGAAGCATTCATGGCCCAGTGCTCCAGTCGGTATATACCTCTAAATTTGTGAGATCCATAACTAATCACAATTATGAGTTATAGGCAGACAACACTCACCTATACTTTTCTTTCAACACTCAAGTTATAGCAAAAGCAAACGACGTCATCAACTATGATTTACAGGAGCTTCTCGTGATTTCCAGCCAACATTTACTTAACAAAAATCAAGACATCCCACCAAATATTAGTTCTGTAACTGCTACGGGGCAATCAGTATTGAAAGACAGTATGGAGATAGCACACAGTTTCAACGAATATTTTATTGGAAGTATTTAAGATATCGTTCAGAGTATATATAATACTGAATCTTGGAGTAATTCAAACTATAACTCATTTTGGAAATTTAATAATTTTGAGTTAATTTCTATGCAGGATTTACGAAATATAGTTAGAGGCTTGAACCAGAATTGACTAATCAGCGGAGTGTGTATTGGTTTGGACGGGGAATAGATGGCTTCAGTGCTGTCTGTGTTGACCTACCCTTTGCACTGATGAGAGGCAACAACCTCGAAACAAGTCTGAAGGTGGTCACCCTGTCCAAATCAAAGCATAATTCTGCTGGTTGGTCATAGAGGGCACTTGCAATTGCGTCCTCTGATGCTTTGAGGAACGTTGCACAAGTATCTGTTAGATTTAATTCAATACTCGTCGTGGTCTTAGCCAGGGGAGTAGTTGTTTTCTGATAGGTACTTGCCATAATAAGCCTACGTAGTAGGTGTATATGGGAGTGAAGGGTTCATCATCGGTCGGCAACGACTGTTCGTTGCTAAACGATCTCCCAAAGAACTCTGTTTTCTTCAATGTGGTTCTTATTCATTTCCTTACTTTTTTTATACAAATAAAAAATCAATAGATTTCTGTTTCTTCCACTCTCTTGTTCTGTATTCCTCTTTGTTGACTCTATCAATTATCAATTATTTTATATCCATCAATAACTCAACTTTACTATATAAAGAACTCGTAAGTGTTCTTTTCTGTTCTTTCTTTCATTCTTGGTTGAATGTGACGCTTTGATGAAATTCTTACATTTTAATATACAGGGTCCTGCAACAAGGGGTATGGATGATTTTTTTCAGTCAAATAAAAATATTTTTTGAGCTCTACAAAATGAAAATGATGGGACTTACACTTACACAATTTTTTATTGGAGGATCACACCTTTGCTTTTTTAAACAGGAACCTGTACTTTCTATCAGTTTTCCGGTTTCTACGTGAGAAATAAAATGTACATTTTTCGAAAACATCAACGGTTTTCGAGGTTTTTAGCATGACAGCTTTTTCTTCGGAAATGTTTCCTAATAGAAGCCTATATGATGATTTCGAGGTTTCTCCAGACCACTAGAAAGACAAATTTGAGATCTTACAACACGTAGTATTGTGTATGAAACCAAGTTCCCTCATATTGACATATTTTTTTTCCTTCCTCGGATGCTGGTCCTTTCACCAGCTACACCTCAGCCTCTTGGGCTTTTTGTGTTTTCCTTGTTGGTTTTACAGCACCCCGTAACTCTGGTCCCCTGTACCAGTCTGTACAGGTTCTTCACCGGTTGGCTGTTGTATTCTTCGGGAGTTAAATTGAGTTTCCCAAAAATTGCCTGTATCTTGCGATCTAATGCCTCTCATTCTGACAGTATATGTTTGGCTGTTTCTGTCCCTTTACCACATTGTCTGCAGGAAAGTTCTCCGTTGTACAGACCCATTTTGTGCAGGTGTTTTCTCATTGGACTGTGACCAGTGAGAAGAGCCGTTATTGTTCTTACTTGATTCCTGCTCAGCTTGAGTAGTTCTTCAGTTTTGTGTTTTGACGGTTCTTTAATGTATGTTTTCCCGTGGTGCATGAGAGGGGCTTCGTGCCACCTCTCCTTTTGTTTTCGCTTGACCCAGTCCCGAATGCATCCTCGAATGTCGGATTTATTAATCCCGAGTGCGGGTTCTGGGCCAATATATGGAGTTGATGAGCCCTTTCTAGCTAGCTCATCAGCTTTTTCATTGCCCTCGATACCGCAGTGTCCTGGAACCCACATCAAAGTTAATTTGTTGTGTTCTGTGAGAACACTGAGTTCTTCTCGGCATTCCCATACCAGTCTTGATGTCACTTTCGGGTTCATAAGAGCCTTCAGTGACGCCTGGCTATCGGTGCATATTTTGATACGTGCATTGTGCATTTACCTCATATTGCAAGATGGCGTACATCTCTGCCTGGAATACAGAGGTGTTTGTTCCTAGTGAGACGCTTATTTGGGAGTTCCTCCCCTCACTGTATATTCCTGCACCAGTTCCTTCTCTGGTTTTGGATCCGTCCGTGTACCAGATCCTCTCTCCAGGTTTGCTCCTGGTATTGTCGTCTGTCCATTTCCTTCGATCTTGCAAGATAGCCTCAAAGTTGATGTTGAAGAAGTATCTAGGAGTCATGTGGTCCGTTGGTTTCATTTCAAGAATGTTGCCTCCCACTATTTCTTTTATCTTGTTGTGATCCGATGTGTTGATCGTATTTTGTTGCCTCAGGAGTCCCATTCTTGCCTCTCCCATGATTGCTATGTCAATCGGTGGGAGGTCCAACAGTACTTCCATGGCTAATGTTGGAGTTGTTTTCATGGCTCCCGTTATGCTGAGGCATGCAAGTCTTTGTACCTTGCTCAACTCAGCCGCGGCTATTTTTTGTGTTATCTTTGACCACCATACCAAAGATGCATATGTAATCATGGGTTTCACCACAATGTTGTATATCCAGTACACCATTTTGGGATTTAGCCCCCATTTTTCCGTGTGCCCGCCTGACTAACATCAGTGTCATTTTGGCTTTCTTCTTAACTTTTGCCAGCTGTTTATTCCAGGTGAGTTTCGAGTCTAAAATCACCCCGAGATATTTAACTTCCCCTGACAGCTGTATTAGGGTACCTTGTAGGGTCAGAGGTCCTAAGCTCTCTAACTTCCTTCTACAGGTAAACGCTACACTGGTTGATTTGGAAGGGCTAATAGTTAGTCCCTCCTTATCTATCCATGTACTTATCAGATTTAGGGCCGATTGCATTCTTTCCCTAACCGTGGTGTTGAATTTGCCTTGGACCGTGATGACTATGTCATCTGCGTTCCCAAGTGTTTTGTGCCCACCCCTCTCCAGTGTGAGTAGCAGGTCCTCCACCACCAGGTTCCACAGCAGTGTGGACAGAACACCCCCTTGCGGACAACCCCTGGTGACCTTGGCTGCCAATGTTTCTACCACTAAGGAGGAGTGGATAATTCTATCTCTTAGCATACAGTCTATCCACCTGCAGCAGGTCTCGTCGATGCCTTTTCGTCTCGATGCCCTTGAGATTGAGTTTAGAGATGTGTTGTGGAATGCTCCCTCGATATCCAAGAATGCACCCAACAAGACCTCTTTGTTTCTTAGTACAGTTTCCACCTTCTCTACGAGTTGGTGTAGTGCTGTTTCTGTAGATTTGCCTGTTGTGTAGGCATATAGGTCCTTGTGTAGGGGTTGGTTTACCAACACCGTGTCCCTAATGTGCCTGTCCAACAGTTTTTCCTGTGTCTTAAGAATAAATGACATAAGACTTATTGGCCTCAGTGCCTTCGCTCCCTCCTGTGCCGTTCTTCCAGGTTTAGGGATGAAGACCACTGTGGTTGCTCTCCATGCTTTTGGTATGTATCCCAGTGCTAGGCTGGCCCTTAGTACCGTGCATAGTTTGTGTGCCAGTAGGTCGATGCCTTCTTGTAGCATGATAGGATAAATGCCATCCGTCCCTGGCGATTTATACGGTTGGAATGAGTTGATTGCCCATTGAGTTTTTTCCACGTTTATCACTTTCTTCGAGACCGGCCATTCTTCCCTGGAGGCCCACGAGGGAGGTCTCAGTTCTGAATGTCTCCAGGCCTCAGTTGATATATTTGTGTTTATTGATCCTGGAAAGTGTACCCTGTATACAGTTCTTCCAAGGTATCTTTTCCATTCTGCGTGTACGCCCCTGACTCTGTCCATATTGACACATAGAGACGACTAGAATTATTCAGGGTCCCCTTGATATCATAGAACTTTCCGAATAAGTATAAATGTTTCCATCACTTTCAAAGTTGAAGCTATAGCTTATTATTATGAGAAAGTTTTGACCTCATCAATCAATTGGTAGTATGATTGTTACAGCTCTATTTCAAATACACTCTTACTGAATAACCTTTTTCAAATCAGACAGAATTTCGCACCGAATAGTCGAAATTGTATTTCAGGGTTATCTTCTCAAATATACTATCATTACTAACTATTAACGTTGAAATTAAGCTTTCCATGAACTTATAAGAATAATTTATCGTTATCTCTCACATCGAATATTGAACCAATTCTGAAATTCATAAATATTCATTGGATACGCAACTTGAGACAATTGTAAACCTTCAACTTCGTATCAGGATACAGAGTTGGCTACACACTACACATTTCACGTCACGAATATGTGATTTTTTTACATTTCATCTGTCGTATTATACCTACTGATCAATTAACTACATCGGTTACAACAATAGAAACATGAAAGTTGTGTTTGTCATTGAGGAATTTCATGTATCAGTAGTATGCAGAGTCTTGTAATACATTATCCAAATCTTTCAGTATTGAATATTATATTTTGTCACATTTTCTAAAGATAAAAAAGATTAATTGTCATTGAAACGAAATTTGCAATATGCAAGAATATCAGCCATAGCAATCTGATTTTAAAAAAATATTTTTTCTAAAAACTTCAATAAATAACAAGGCTCGCGCATTGATACAGTTCATCCAATCTCAGTTGAATGAGCTGTAAAACTGGATTAACACGTCAATGACTTCGCCTCTTTGAACGTACTTGCCGACCATAGGCGGAGATATTTTCTCTTACTTGGGTATAACTTTGCGTATTGCTTGCTGTATAGAAATTTGCGATTATAATGTGTCTTGTTCTTATAATGGATAGAATTGAAGGATTGCGCGTGTGTATGGAACGTTGCTCGTAACTTATTGATAAGTTATCTGACATGCCGAAAACAAGTCGTTCAAAAAAATAGAATAAAAGAAAACTTCAGGAAACATTGATAATTTATTTGCTGGTATACGGCTATCTATATATCTATACACATCGAAGTCGTGGCAAGACTCAATCATCAAAATCCTCCGAATCAGTCGAATCACCCATGTTTATGATTACTGGTTGAATGGATGGCAAAAGGAAATATTCACGTTCTTTTGAAATCACATGTAAAATGCAATCTGTCCAAAGAGCTTTATATTCCCCTCCTAAGATTCTCCTAACATTTTCTACTACTTCTCCGCCTAGATTTGGACATTGATTGGATATCCTCAATTTGTTTTTTATAAATTCCCAAAACAATTCAATGGGGTTGAAACACAAATAATACGGAGGTAACCTCAGAAGCGTATGACCAGAATGTTTACAAAATTAATCAATATTTTCTTTTTCAAAATTTTCATTTTTAATTATACATAGTAAAACGTCCTTCGAGGCTTTTTGGGGAATATTCAATTTTGTATAAGCCATAAATTCCAAAATGTCTCCTCTTTTGTTGCTTTTTATCTTTTGACGCGAGTGGTATGACGCATTATCCATTACAATAACAGAAGTTGGTGGTATATTTGGTAACAATTGTTCACTGAACCATTTTTCGAATAAAGTTGCAGTCATATCTTCATGATAATCTGTTGAACATTTTTTAATTTGTTTTTCGGTACAAAACCATCTTCACTACTCGCGTGTACAATAATTATACGTTTTCCTCTGGAACATGGTGCTTGGAGACAACAGTTTTAGGAGTTATCTACCCATCCATACCGAATCACATCATGAGTATCGAACCAAGTCTTGTCAAGATATACTATATGTCTCTTCGATTCCCGATGTTCTTTCATTTGTCGCAAGTAATCTTTCCTTTGCAGAACAAGCCGGGGTGATTCCATTATTGCCATTCGCTGATTTAGTTTTTTTGTGTTTGAAACCACAGTCTAAAAGAATTTGGCGTAGTGTTTCCTGCGACCTATATGTATACTTAGGATAATCAGATAATTTGTTTTTGATTGATTCCAAGATAGGTACTTCGTTTCGTTTATAAAAATCATAAAGTTGCCTTCGAAGAAAATCTTTTGTGGCCTTATCAACTTTGTTTAATTTCTGACCTTCTAGTTTTCTTTTACGATAATGATCTACAACATCCCCTTGTTTCATTTCATTGTCACATTTGTCGTTCATTTCTTTTTTAAGATTTTTATATATATTTGAAGATGAAGATCATTGTTTTTAAATTCCCGTTGTTCATCCGGTTGTGAGTCTTGTTCCTCACGTTCTTCGAATTGTTCATCAGGTTGTGAGTCTTGTTCCTCACGTTCTTCGAATGGTCGCCATAATGCCATGTTGCAAACACTAAATACACAAACGTTTATAAAAAAAATTTAATGCTGATTTTCACACTTTTAGTTAAAAAAACCGCGACATATGTTTTGCAAATACAATGGATTCTTCAAGCAGAAGTAATTAATTTGGGAACAGTTTTATACCTGTTTTCGGATAACTCTATGATAACAAACAGTGTTTGTCAATAATTAATTACATTTATACCTAGTCTAACGGCAAAACAAATTAAGTAGATAGAAAATATTGAGTTCTGTTTGATCGTTCATTAAGTACGCTACTGTTCTTCTTTTCATAAATATCACCAGGCTGCCGGACAGCAATAAAAATATTAAGAGGTGATTTACGGTAATTTATGCAACAGGCGGTCAGCGCATTATTGATTGCTTTCCACGCTTCGAACGGTTACACGTAAAATATACTCAATCTGGTCTACTGTTTTCTTTATATAGGGAATAATATTTATTTAAGTTTCCGTTTTCATCCTTCATTCGTTATTACACCATATGCTATTTTGAACTAACCCTATATATTGAGATGAATGAAGTCATATTCAACTGAGAAAGGATAAACTAAAACAATATGCGAAGTGACCCTTTTCTCATTTTCCTACGTTACCACGACACCGTGCGCGACATAATGTGTAAAATACATATTTCGCATGTAAACTATAATAATTATGAGATTTTCATATTTTAAGCTTTATATTTCAACCCAAGAAATCAATCATTTCTAAATGTTTGAGAGTAAACAAAAAATGCTATTTCATTTCCATATTTACAGTAATTACTTTATTTGGAAAAACATTTTAAGCCAGTTCAACACTGTTTTTTATATTAAGCTAAGCATATCATACTTATTTTAGAGCAATTTTTATGAAGTTTGTAGAAAAACATTTGTTTGCAAAATACTTTGGTGATCTCGACTATTTACATATATTATATATATATAACCCTCAAAAGCAGAACTTGTTCGAGCAAGGGATATCCGTTGAATGATGACCCTTCTAAATTTCTTGTATGAAATTATGACATGGACAGAAATTCTTGGGCTGATATTTATCTCGCATTGATGAAAAGGATTTTTTCTACGACCGTGCGTTTTTACCCACTTTCCCGCACTCATTTTAGTTTAGAAAGTGTCATTTTCCCGCACTAGTGCGGGAAAACTCGCAAAGTAAAATATGTCAATTTATCGTTATTAAATGTATATTTCATTGATTTTTTCTGTATATTACTATTCAAACTAATATAGGTTTTAATATTCAATCTAACCCAGACTATTTTTCATTCACTGGAATGAAGAAATTGCGATACTTTTATATATCTATCCTATACATTTCTCAAAATCAATCCACATAACAATCAAACTAAGCTGAGTCAACTGGTTTGGTGTGGTAACCAAAGATTTGTTATGACAACAAGTGGTCATCAAGACGTCAAAGTTTCAAGTCGAAGCGTTGTCGAAGTGTCCGATTCTGGCATTTTTCAAATTATTTTCAATAAAAGCAATATTTTAATGAATTCGTCAGACGAAAAGCTCCCAGAAGCAATATTAAAGGCCGCAGATAAGGTAAATTCAGACCAGTTACCAAGTAAATCACGAGAAAGATACGAACAGCAGTACAACCAATTTTTAAACTGGTGTAAGGAAAAAGGAGTGAATAGCTTCAGAGAAGAGTTTTTTTTAGCGTATTTTTCGTTCAGGTCAACGGCAGTCGCGTGCGAGAAAGTATCACTTTCCGCACTTGTTAGGAAAATAACTATTTCAGTTACTTACCTCTTTAAATCCATAATTTTTTCTTCTTGCCAGATAATATTGAATGCAGAAAATCAGACTGTTGCTTTGTCCCATTATACAGTGTGGCTCATAGAAACCCCCATGACTTCAGTAATTGACATCAAAATTGAAAATAATGGCCTGGAAGTGGTCAGTACAAGTGATATTACACTACACGCCAGCGGCGATAAAACTACCCACATTTTCGAAAAATCATGGTAGGAGTAAAAGTAGGTCGAAAATGTCTGATTCGTAATCAAACAACAATTTTACTATTAATCCATCTTTTTTCTGACAAAAAGGGAGTTCCAAAAAATCCAAGTTTGTCTCATTCCTCAAGGAAACACTCCCGAAAGTTCCGTAATTTTAGAAGTGGAATTAGATTAGATTAGATATTCATTGGTCAAATTATTGTACCTTAGTGCTATGACAAGTAAAAAATGTAGGTACCTACATACAATATAAGTGTAGTTACAATTATTATAGTGATTATAGTATCGCAGTAAAAAATTACAAAATAAATATATGAATATACTTATATATATACATGGTAGGCAATGTGGGCAGCTTTCTCACCTACTTTATTTTTTATCTGCCTTATTGCATAAACCTTACTTGATAGATTTCTCGCTAATTTATCAATATGGGGTTTCCAAGTTAACTTAGAGTCAATAGTTATGCCAAGACACTTCACATTATCAGAGGAATTCCAATTCCAATTCTGATGATTCTCAGTCATTGTTTTTCTGAATGGCGAAGGTAGTGTCATCAGCGAACAGCATTGTAAACGTTGACATTGAATTTGGTAAATCATTGATATAAATCGAGAAAAGTAGTGGCCCAAGGACGCTACCTTGTGGGACCCCATTCAAGATCGTTTGTATGCTACTGAGTTCTTCATTATATAACACACATTGCTTTCACGAAAACACATGAGAAAGTGGCTCTAGATCAAATGGCTGAAATTTCATTATGTTATAGAGAGATAAGTCGTTAGAAAAATGCGTGAATTTAAATGATTTTGTATTTATCGTTTCAATCAATTTTTATGGCACTATTCCAGAACCAACAAGTAATATTTTGGCAAGAAATCATAGTTTCGGTTCACTCTTAAAACAATTGACAAGTCGTTTTTTAATTCAAAAAAATTATTTATTGTTATTTTTTATTGAAAAAAATATAAGGTATCTTTTTGATGAATTCAACTGTTCAATATTACCTTTTATTTAGATACAGGGTTCGTTGAATTTTATTTTAGGTCAGTGTGTATTGTTTTTATTGATTATCTCTAAAACTGTTATTTCAATTTGGAGGTAATTTTACTCACACTAAATCTAAAAAAAATGTAACGCACCCTGTATCCAAATGAAATGTAACTTCGAACAACTGAATTCATCAGAGAGCTACTTGATTTTTGTTCAATCAACAGTAGCAATAAATATTTTTTTTTCAAAAAACGATCTTCCAAAAGTTTTCAGTGTAGGGGAATAATCAAAAATAAAATAAAATCATATTTCAAATTCATCAACAAACACCTTTTTGATCGCTTAGACTATACTGAAACTATGATGTCTTACCAAAATATAACGTGTTGTTTCTGTAATAGTGCTAGAAAAAAAATCCCGAAAATCGATTTTCTTTACTATGCCTCGTATTCACCCTATAATGTATACTATCATCAATAAGATTAGAATAGGACATTTTAACAAGTTTTGGTAAATATATTCTGAACCTGAATTTGGGTTAATTCCACTAACAAAATAGTTTTTTTCTGTGACAATCCCACCCAAGTACGACATTTTTAAGAACTTTTACCGCTTATTTCTCAGAACTGACACACACGAAATCATTTAAACTTACAAATTTCTCTAACGACTCAATTCTCTATAACATAATAAAGTTTCTCTAACAGCTCATCTCACTATAATATAATAAAATGTCTGCCAATTTGACCTGAGTGCCAATTTTCAATATTATATTTTGGAGCAGGGTCCTTTGCAAAATCTATAGATATACCGGATGATGCTCACTTTGTTGAAGAAACGTGGATAAAGTGAAACTGTCGTAATTTTTATTTTTGGCTAGTTCTACGCAAATCTCTAAATAGTGATAATCAATTATAAATGTGACATTAACAGTACAAAAGCTTCCGAGATCTATTTATAGAATTATCCAGAAAGACTTCAACCACTCCGAATGTTGGTCATGACTGAATAGTTGTGGGAAATTAAAAAATTATACAATTCACTCTACCTCAACCAAATTTAAATTCATTGATATAAAAGTCTCTCATGCGACGGATACTCGGAAACTTGAAAACATTTCATACAATAATTATTTTATGTTAATGGTAAATAGTTGTGGTGCAAGAAGATTCAGACAATCGAGTATTGTGAAGTGTTAGTTTGGATAAAAATCACAAAGAAGCCATATTTAAACGTACAAAATTAATAACTATTCATTACCACACACGCAGTATATGACCTCCAATCGGAACAATATCTCCATATATTGTTGTTGATGAAGAAATTATCACATATATATCCGTTATAACCATTCAGTAATTATATCCATATTCATTCCAAATCAACGACTAATGGGAAAATGAGTGTCGTTTCCAAATACCGCTTAAATGCCTTATATGGGTTTTCCTCGTTTCTGGTATCTTGAGATGATTAATCAACTTCAATAAATAATGTATGTTCAACTTGATGAAGCCATATGTGGAATTCCATGGTGTTTGCCTGAAAACGTTCTCTGAGGGTGATTCGAGAAAATATCAGTTGGTACCAGTCATTATAGTTTCAAATAAAAATTCTGTTATCAGAAAAAACAACTATATCTTTGAACCCTGAATTAGTTAATTCTAACTGGTCCTGAATTTATAGACAATTAGTTTTTGCTACTAGAATAAGATGTCTTATCTTTTGGAGTTGTGATTTTCGCTACGGCATAATTAACTTCCTGAGTAATCAATTGCCACTATCAGAATTTTTCGATTAACTTGTGCGCACTATGAAAGACGAGGGCATAACCTTCTGACATGCGATTTCAAGCACTCTCGAGAATTAAAGTATTAGATGCGGTCTGACTACTTCAGTAATCGAAGCTAGACTTCTCCTGGAAGTAAAAGACTTGATTGACTCCAGGATTACACAACTCGAAAGAAATAATACGGCTCTCAACAGAAAAGTCGAAACTCTAGAAAGGGAGAACAAACGGAAAAATGTAGTAACAAACCAAATAGTGAAATAACGGTCGATCTCATATGTAGAGAAATTAAAACACTCACTGATGTAGATATCACAGAGAGTGATATTAGCAATCTCTTCTGCTTAGGAACGGCCCAGAATTGTCCAATAAAAATTGAGTTCGTCAGATATCTCAAGAAAAAGTATATATTAGAAAATTCCAGAAAACTTAAGGGGACTAGCATTACATTAGCGCATGACCTAACCCAAAACAAGAGAGACGATTATCAAATTCTGAAGCGGCAATGGCTGAAAGAGCGGAAGAATAAGGAAGAATGTTTTATACGGCGCAATAAACTTGTGACGGATGGAGTAGGATACACACCTGAAGATATTCTGGAAATTGAAAATACTGAAGAAGGCGGAAAAGCAAACAGTCTATCAGCTACTTCCACCCAACTTACCCAATGTGATGAGGAAAATCAGGAGCATATCCAGAGACAGAACATATCAAAAAAAGCCCAAGGAAAAAGAAAGTACACCAAAGTCAACTTCTTCAACAGCAACATTTTTAAGCAAACTACAAAGCCGGTAGACCTCTTGAGGAAGTTACGTTCAGGTTCGTCAAACACTTTCTTTAATTCAAGAAGATAAAACACTAAAGAAAGCCAATACAAAGTGTGAACTGAAACAACTGTGTTTACCTTCATGAATTATAATATAGTTTATGAGTCTAGGGTAGTATTCATAACTCTCAAAAACTCATAAAGAATGAACCCATTTATAAATGATTTCAAAATACAAAAAGTCGCTACATATGAACTAGAGAATGCAAATGAAACGGACTAGGTACTATGCTGCCGTCCTAAGGCCAAAGGGCGCATCTCAATTTTTTCCAATTTTAGATTTCACTTTCTACAGGTTCCTTATGACCAAGCCCTTAACTTGAATAACAAATTTGGCCGGATCTCATCGTTCTATGCCATTCAAAACATAAGTAAAAGAAGACGAATATCCAAAATACACCTTAAATTCTGAAATTTATAGACGTAAGTGACTGCCTCAATATCTCTGGTCATTCTTGAGATACGCCCTTTGGGCTTAGGACAGCAGTATGTATAAATAATAATTTTCCAAACTTTAAATTAATCCATCAGAACCATGGAAGTATAATATCGTATAAATACAGATGGACTCAGCATTGCCATACCTGGTTTGAAGTCGCTCATTTTGTTGGCGTGCGGGTGGCGGGGAAGAGAGAAGGTAGCGATAGACTGTGACTTTCCCTCAACCGACAGGAGCGCATTTGATAAATTTAAGGTTCAATCACAAGACAAAAATGCTGAATTTGAATTAATGATGAACATATCAACGAAAGTGGTAGAATATACATCCGATGGGACTCTCGTATGACATACCTGATGTCATGCAATACTTCATTGACTGAGATAGCATCAATCCTTAGAAAATTAGATTCAAATAGTTTTCGAAATAAAAAAACGTCGCGATTGTAGACCCTCGGCCAATTGTAATTTTTGTTTTGTGGGAATGCCCTGTTGCCAAGTTCACCTCTCCGGATTACTGGAAATTTGATATAAAAAAAACAGTTGTATCGATTAAAGACCCTCAACCTATTCTAATGGTAATATCTTTGTTTTACGGAAATGCATCGTTGCCAAGTTTTGGTCACGTGGGATTACTGGAAATCTGATATGGAAAAACCAATTGAACGTCGCGGTTGTGGGCCGTCAGTCAATTGTAATAATACCATTTTTGTTTTGCGGAAATACCCTGTAGCCAAGTTGGCCACTTCGGAGAACTGAAAATCTGACATAGAAAACAATTGAACGTCTCGAGTATAGACCCTCAACCTATTCTATTTACGTTTTGCAGAAATGAGCCGTTGCCATTTTTTGGTCTCTTTGGATAACTGGAAATCTGATATGAGGATGGTTCTAAGTGAATACTAAACTATTCAATCAGATGAATAATTTCGCTATGAAATCTGAACCTTGCAGAAATGCGCCAATGTTGCCAAGTCGTAGGCACTGGAAATCATTAAAAAATGATTTTAGGACATTTTGTACAAAGCATATCATTATAAATATTCATCCTTATTAATTTGTATGATCAATTTTTTGAAAATACTTTTGAAACTCTGATGACGCATGGTCCAAATAACCATTCTATATCACTTAATTTATGTCCACTTTAAGATCAAATGATATACGTTAAAAAAAATTATAAAATACTTAGGGCGGGTTGTAGAAAACAAGCTCAAATACAGTTCAAATAAACTCGCTTCAGTTGCTAAAGATTAGCCGCCGCAATTTCTAGTTCCTTAGAAACTGAACTCAGTTTAGTTGAACTGTTGGAGAACTTGTTTTGTACAACCGGCCCCAAATGATGCGAAACAACGTTGAAACGGTCTGGATTCTCAGTCACAAATTATCATACTACAGCTCACGGACTATGAATGATCAGGAGTTTGACATCAACTTCATTTCCATGGAAATAAAAGTTACAGCGTGTCTCTTTCTTCTGGTAGTTTGCAAAATGCGAGCGCAGCGAGCATTTGCTGTGATTTCACCTTTTCATACTAATCAGTGATCGAAGAAAGAGACACGCCTTTGGCTTGTCTTTTTCTTGTGGTAATTCACAAAATGCGAGTGCAGCGAGCATCTGCCTCGATTTCACTTTCTCATACCAATCAGTGATCGAATTACCAGCAACTTGGATAGCTAGGTTAGGTAAGGTTGTGTCCAAAACGTCTATGAAACTTCTCTGAATGATTTCCCGTGTCCATAACTTGGCATCAACGCATTTTCGCAAAGTCAAAATGTCAAATCAATTGATTGAATAGGATATTGTCCTCTTATACCGGATACCTGTATCCGGTAATCTGGAGTGACTACCTTGGCAACACCGTATTTTCTCAAAACAAAAATGGCACCATTAGAATAGGCTGAAAATTTATATAAATACTCTCCATTGACAATTTCTATAAAGCATCTCTCAATGATTTCCCGCATCCATAACTTGGCAACAGCGCATTTCCGCAAAGTTAAAATGTGATTGCAAAGAATAATGTCCACTTCGATCCATCTCCATATCAGATTTCCAGTAATCCGAAGTGACCAAATTGGCAACAGAGCATTTCCGCAAAACAAAAATGGTACCATTAGAATCAACTGATGGCACAAAATGGCAATGTTCAATTGTTTTTTCCATATCAGACTATCAGTAATCCCAAGTGACCATAACTTGGCAACATCGCATTTCCGGAAACTAAAAATGGTACCATTAAAATAGGTTGACGGTCTATAATAGAGACGTTCAATAATTTTTTTCATATCCTTATAGTTTTTTTTTCACAACAGATTTCCAGTAAATCAAATTTTTACCAAAATGGCAATTTATATATTCAATAAACACATGTTCTTATGAATGAATATTGTGAAGAATAAATATTCGCAGAAAATCGTAGCAGACTTTGAAACACATTCAGTTGAACATTTCATCCCCAACTTTTTCAACCAAGCCATCAGCTTTTTGGCAACCTTTTTTTAATGCATCGTTCAAAGACCTAATAAAGTATTAAATGCTTCGGGGGGTGTCTATTTCATTATATCCACATACAAAGGTTTGAATAAACGTATTAATTTCATTTTGTTCGGTAAAAACATATTGATACCCAATGTAACGCTTATGGTACTCACGAGTGGAATCTGATATTCGGGTTCGAAAACATGGATTGTTTGCAAACCCAACAAGATTGCACCATTATGAGTCTCTGTCTATTATACTGCCACTATATAAACACAAATGAGTTCGAAAAACACTATTTCAATAATAATCTCACAAAAAGGCAATAACAGAATATGTGAGAACTGTCAGAAGTTTACTTTGTGGAAAACATAAACATTGATTTTCAACAGCGTTGACAAACGATCAGTCACAACAAACTCTACACAACAATCTGAAGACGCAAGTAATGATTTTTTTCGATAGTTTGGATTCTAAAACTTGTAAGTAATACAGGTTTAAGTTGCATGATAATGTCACCATCACCATCCTTCATTCTTTGATTGTTATCGAATGAAATACGTATTGAAACAATTTTGTCTATGATAGAGACTTATCACCTACGAGATGTGACAACGCCCAACTCAATATCACGACTACAGATTGTGACCATCCACGACTTCAGACCAGGATGTAAACAGCTAGGTCCACTACAATACTTTATAGGTCCATGATCAGAACATCCGGAGCCTAACCAAAAATTTGGACGAATTCTTAATTTTCATTAATCAATTCAACTTCACATTTGACTGTATAGTTTTTAGTGAAACCTGGAAAATACCAAATATAGAAATTATTAATGTAAAGGGCTATAAAACATTATATAACAATGACAACTTAAATCAAAACGATGGAGTGGTGATATTTGTAAAATTTGACATCTACCGTAATCACACAGAATTGAATAGATCTCTTGTAATTAAACTAAAACTCAGTGTTGGCGGTAGCTCTGTCATGATCAATGCAGTGTATCGATCACCATCTACTAATGTACATCAATTCAACACCGAATTAAAGTTATACTTCGAATCATCTGATAATAAAAATGTGGATTACTGATCGACAAGCGTAAGGATGCCTCCGAGAATTGGTTGCGCAGTAGACAAAACCCTGGAGTGGAGCAGGAGCTCAATCGCTCTGCCTTATTAAACAGTAGTCGATCTTTGTCGCACATCTACTCACGATTTCTATCGTTTGCGCATCTCAGAGGCATCCTTACGCTTGTCGATCTGTACATTATATTAGTTGGAGATATCAACGTCAATATCCTTAAAAAAATGATCACGATGTAAACGAATACCTAGATGTCATGGGTGAACACTGTTTTCTGTCCACAATAAATGCAGTCACGCGCACAATATCAGATTCTTGTATTGATCATATTCTTGTCAAAAGCAAGACCAATATCGATTTGTTATTATGGTTATTATTCAAACAGATATCACAAACCACTATACCACCGTACTTCAGATAGTAATCGAAAAGGAAAATATTAGAAAAAATTAAAAAAACAAGTTTATCGACCAACTAACCTCACAAACAGGCGTAAGCCTCTGTGAGCTTGTTTGTTATATTGAACATATCTGTTTTATTCCGTTTGTGTATGTGTTTATATAATCTGTTTTGATATGTGTATATATAATTTAATGTTTCAAAATGAGTCTTAAGAGTGTATTCGCTATCCTTACTTATTTTGACCATATGTCCACTATATTTTATTTGATGTATTCTTTCTGCAAAATAAACTTCTATTCTATTCTAATCCGTCCAAAAGTTTGCAGTAGTTAGCAGCTATTAATATTACCCGACTCTATCGTATTCTCAATCTCCCTCTCTGAAAACAGTTCAAATTAACTAAATTCTATTTTCAAAAAACGTTGACGTTTCGGAGACTTCTGCTTCACTGTCAGTTTGAAGATAATAAGACCTTTTTTGACAAAGTCAAATGATAAAAAAATGCCAAGAAATTCTTTAGGGTGACTTTGATATTTTCATACATAGGGCATCCAATATCAATCAATTCTGTAATTTCTTAGTTCTTTCCTGAAAAGAGGTAATCAGGTGCAGTCCATTTCGGTTGAGTTTGTTGAAAAGTAGTTCTTCAATAAAAGAATGCAGGCAGTTTTTTTCAACTTCGTATTTTCTTGGTTTGATTTTTTCATTAAATTTTTAATATTTTTCCATTACATCACATGATAGCTATAAGATGTGAAAATATGTTCGGATATTATTAGCCTCTATTATCCTGATGGTAGCAATGAGTAGTTCAAGTAGATCCAGCCCTTCTCATTCTCCACCATGGACTCAATATCCCTCGGAACGTAGGGCAACACCGGTGTCTCGTCTATACCGTACGAGTGACGTAGATTGTTTCGTTATTTATTTATATATGTTAATATAACGCTCGTAGAGCCGCGTTATGTCTGAGAATATGGGCTCATACTTATTATTATAATAACTTCCACAACACGAATAAAATGAACTGGTTGTCTTGAATATTGTTCTTACATCATATGTAAGGCCAATCCGTTTTATCTTTTTAGACAATTCGCGGACTTAAGGTATTATGTTGGTTGTTGGACGTTAAATCCATATTCAATGTTGTGTGAATATTTGTTATTTCTATTTGTATCCTTGTAACTAAATTCAAAATAGGACACTAGTGCTGTTACTATTTCTTTGGGCGTCGCTGTCAGAATGACGAGAAAATGATTGTGATGAATGAGTTCCTCTTCTTTTTCTTTTAACTGAATCAATTCGAAACTTTAGTACCAGCACTGGTAATCCCAGTGAATCCAGTGAATCACAGTTACTCCAAACTAAGCTGAACTCATAATATCTTCTCATTGACCTACCATTATTTTCCAACAGGGTTTCATTTCATCACTTCCTTTTGCCGTGAACAATATTTTGGGGCCATTCTCATTTAAAGCAACCTCTCTGCGAATGACAATGAGTGATTTTAAACCAACAACGAATTGCCTAGAGTACACCGGCTAAATGGTATTGGAGTATCACAAATCCATTACATGGAATTCAAATGAATCAAGTACCTACTTAAAATGCAAAGGATTTCTCTAAGAGCGTATTGAAGTAGCACTTAAGTCATTCGTTTCGGTACAAAAGAATTCGAAATTATTCAAAGATTATTTATTCTAGTATCACGAAGATATTCATTAGAAATTTCACAATTATTCTCAATAAATGGCGGTAGAAAAATGGAAGTATTTCTGAAAAAGACGGAAATGTAATATGAGAAATTAATAGAGTTTAATTTTCACTAATACTCTCCCTAGTGCTTGAATTCTTACAGGAATTTTATGGTGTGCACGATTTTTTTAAAATTAGTCGCAGATGCATTATTGTAGTTTAAGGGATTTTTTACAAAAATTTTCACCTTAATTTCAATCATTTCCTACCCACACAATCCATGTACGAGGCAAATCCAGAAAGTGAGTACTCAATTTTTGTATTAAAAAGAAAAAAAATTATTTAAAAAAATACAGGACATTATAGTATTTCTCCACACAGTTGCCTTCCCGTTTTATGCATTTTGTAAGTCTTGGCACAAGCTTTTTGATGTCCTCCTCATAGAACTCTCCCGCCATCTCCTTCGTAGGCGCTAAGCCAGGGAAATAGGCAGGGTGGTTCAAAATGTCCCAACCAAACGAGTTCAAACGGGCCTTGGTGGCGTTGGCCGTGTGAGGGTAGGCGTTGTGGTGCAACAAACACACCCCCTTCGTCAACATTCCCCTCCGTTTGTTTTGAATTGCTCTCTTTAACTTTTGTAGGGTTTCACAGTATCGTGCTGCAGTAATTGTCTTTCCCTAAGGCAAAAAATCAATCAAAATAACCCGTTTTCGGTCCCAAAACACGGATGCCTTGAGTTTTTGGCCGAAATTGAAGTTTTGAACTTTTTGGTAGAAGGGGACATGCCTCGTATCTATATTTGTTTTGGCAACAAACTCTAATTTCTGTACATTTCATTATCATGAAATATACTTTAGTAGATTCAGCAGATTTAAAACTTCAAATCTCACTTCAATTCGTATTGAAATAAAATAATATAGACGGCCAAAGGCGACGTTGAAACAAAGAAGTGACAGTGATTGACAGTTTGTTGTGGGGATATTTACTTTTCTACCTAGCGCAGCGAATGTGTAGTTACTTCAAATGAAAAATTAATGGTACTTGCATATTATGCACATTATGCAAATTTTGTAGGAAAATTGATGATATTAAGATATATCACAGAGTATTGGGCTGTGGTGGTTGTACTGATAGAGCGTTCGCTTCTCAAGCATAATGTCGTAGGTTCAATTCCCAGTATGATCATCGGCCTCGTGCATAGCATTACACGTTAAAAAGTAAGAGTTGCGTATTCCCACATGTCCCTCGAAGACTACTGAGGGTTACACATAGGGGTGCAACAGATTGACGAAAACATTACATTTACTTACTCAAATATAAGCATTAAATGGAGCCATTCGAATTGTGTTTGCCCTCATATTCGCCTTTTAAAAGATAAGAAGTAGTGTGAAATATACACTGAGCCGCAAAATTAACGCATAATCCTTAAAATTGAAAAATTGACGTTATACATTTTTTCATGACTCATGTCAATGGATTAAAATTATCATTTGGAATATCTTGAATACGTTGTTACAGATTGTGAGATTCAGAAAGCATAAGAAATAAAAATACCCAAAATTTTATTTTTTGAACAAAAAATTACAATACCTAATAACGTGTATTGCCTCCCAACTCCCTGATTACTGCTGAACATCTTCTAGGCATACTTGAAATTGGGTTTCTGATTGCATCTTGGTCAGTCTGATCCCATATTTCGATCAGCCTTAATGAAAGTTCATCTAAGTTCCTAGGTGGAGGCATTAAGGATCTAACTCTACGACCCATATTGTCCCACAAATGTTCAATCGGGTTAAGCTCAGGACTTCTCGCTGGCCAACGTAAAGTTGCAATTTCGACTTCCTGGAGGTAGTTTTGTACTACTCTAGCCACATGCGGGCGTGCATTATCATGCATTAATAAAAAGTCTTCTCCTACAAAGGGGACATATGGTATCACATGCGGTTGTAAAATGTCTGTGATGTATCGGTCAGCTGTCAGACGACCTCCCTGAATTACAACCAACTCCGTGCGGGCCTCCACACTAATGCCAGCCCATACCATAACAGATCCTCCACCATAGCTTAACGTTCTAACAATGTTGCACTGGGCGTATCGCTCACCAGAACGTCGATATACTCTTCTACGGCGGTAATCATTGAAAAGACAAAATCTTGACTCGTCGCTAAACAAGACATTGCCCCATTCACGATCATCCCAGTTTTGGTGATCTTGTGCAAACTGACGACGCTGCCCTCGATGGTCTGCGGCTCTATAGAGATTTGGTCGTCCTTGTCCTGGTCTTCTTTGGTTACTACCGGTCTCCCGAAATCGTATCAGAGCTCTGGATACAGTGGATTGTGTCACCCCAACTCGAAGTGCCACTTGAACTTGTGGCAATCCTGCTTCCACCAATGCCATGGCAGCAGCACATTCCTCTGGCAACAGATTTCTACTTTCACTTACATTTTGGGCCATTTCACCTTACTAAACCTAAAAGTTGCTAATACAAGGGTACAAAGCTAAGTAAACGACATCAATGATAGAATATCACTCGTACAGATTTTTGTTTACTCATCATTTTCTCAATATTGTAAGGAAATACAGTTTTTAAGGTACTCAACAAAAAAAGGGTCCATAAAAAAATTGAAAAGATATATAAAGAAATAATATTCATCCATCAGCGTATATTTAAAAAAAAGTTATCAAGGCAATTTTTCGATTTTTAGTATTATGCGTTAATTTTGCGGCGCAGTGTATTTAAATTTTGTAGTGGAATATGTGTAAATAGTTGGTATAGTTTCTTCATTATAAGTATATATTAGTATAAGTTAATCATTGTTAGATCGTAAATTATTTACCATGTGTATTAGGATTCCTATTTGAAGTCAATAAATGTTATTATTAATATTATTATTATCATATCTCTTTTCGTTTACAAGCAAAAATTTTAGACACATTAAAATCTCTACAAAAATATGTTGTTACTGTATAATCACATTACCAACTTCAAAATTTTTCCATTGTTATCACTTCGTCGTAAATTGTTGGTGGTCCTGTACAATTTTACTTTCTTGGTATTTATCCAAATGACCTATTGAATGAGCTCATGTGAGTTCACTGTTAGTCGGAGTTATTGAAAAGGTACAGCTTATATTTATGGATTAAATGACCTACCATGAGGAAGTTCAATCCCCAGTTAAACGCGATGGCCATGTACGAGAGTATCACACTGTAATCCATCTGCCGAATTATGTGCTGTTCAAAGATTTTCCCACTATACAGTCGTTCATTCCCGTTCGAGTAAGTTTGGTTTTTTGATCACCTGTTTTTGGGGTTCCCCGAGTGGATGGGGTGAACTTCCTCAAGGTAACTCTTTTAGTCTGTAATTATACTTCAATGGCCACGTTCTCCACATCACACTGTAGATGTTCAGAGTCCCGCGATCAAAAAGTGAACTGTAGCTTCACTAGATATCTGTTTGACATATCCAGATTCAGATTAACTTACCTCAGATTTTTTAAATTACGTTTATAACCAAATTAATTTTCAAGGAATTTTCAAAGCAAATATATTATTGTGAAAATTTATAATTATAGGCATAATTTGCAATAAGATTACTTTGAAATGAAAGTAAATAGATAAGAAAATATGTTTGATACTGTCTACCAAGTCTTTGTGATCGATTATCTACATCTCAGCCGGAATCCCATTGAAGGATCAAGAAAGCAGGTATCTATTATCAGCTTGACACCTAGTAGATTTCAGTTTGGAAACCAGGAATTATTGCAGAACACCAATGGCCATTATTCTGTAGAAAGACAGAATTTAAATTAAGAAAAGACCACAGCAAAATTTTCAATCAAAGCTGCAAAAGAAATATCACCCTGAATATGCCAAAGAAACCAAAATAAGCCGTGGCATCATACTGAAAACTATTACTTTTGAACATCAATATGTAGAAAACCAAAACAGAAAATCATGTAGGAATAGGAAATGTTTAAACGTAAGTTAATTTAGAAGGAGGTTTGTATAGTAGATTGAATTTTAGTAATTTTTAGTAGCCAAGAGAATTTATTGTAAACTTTAGAGTAAGGTAATTGTTTCACGTATTGAAGATTATGATTGGTGAATATTAAACATAGTGGAAAAGTTCATCGGTTATCAGGTAACGAGTCAATTGGACAAGTGAGAGTTGATTTCAAGACTTTGAAGAGAACGGTCATATGAAATTTTTCAGAAAAATTTTCAATAAACAAAATAATAGTACGAATACAACTGTACTGAAATCGTAAAAATCTTCAAATTTCTCCAGCATTCTGCTAATAGAAACCAATAACATAGAAACCAGCTGCGCTGCTAGCAGAGAAAACTCAAAAAATCACTTCAACAATTTTAATTTCTCTATCACAATCACAATCACATCTCTAATACGTCAAACAAACTCTTGATTTTTGAATTCACTTTTGGATTGTAAATAGGTTGCGTGAGCAGAACTAGAAGTTTCGTTTCTTTAAACTACAAATCAGTTCGAGCAAAGGATTTTAAAAAAAGAGTCATTGAATATTTGAATATTTCGAGTAACACTTTTTATAAATTGAGACACAAATTAAATAAATTTCGTTACCACAAACTGATTTTTTTTTTAATTCACTTATTTGCAATTTATAAAATTTGAAAGTACAAACTTTCCAAAGCAACGGTAGACCAAAACCTCGGAAACTTAATTCCAGTTGTCTTGACCTGAGAAAGACAAAACCAGATTTAAGAAGGTGTAAGAGTCTTCTGTGTACTTTCAAGAGACCTTAAACACTGATTTATCCATGTATCACACGTTAAAAGGTAATAGGGTTGCGTCTTCCCTAGCCCACACAAGTTTCTCGACGACTTCTGATGATTGCGCGAAGGGGTGCAATCAGTTGACGGAAATAACAATTTTAATAATTAGCTTCTGGGGGATTGATTTATCTGCAGATATTTATGATCTGCTTGTTGAACTGTTAATGACAGGTACATTTGACATAGTTCAGTGTCATTCACAGAAGTTTTTTGGCCCCGGATTTATCATGAAAAAACCTTCTTGAAAATTGATTTTTTCTTGATTTAAATTTTTTTTCATAATTAATAAAAGACGAGTGCTTTCACAGAAAAGATGAAATTCTTTCGCCTTCAATCTTTCGTATACCTACTATCACTTGAAGGCGCAGGTGCCGACATAATAATTATTGATACAGTCCGATAATTAACAAGAAAAGAATTATCACGTTACAATACGATTTATTGGCCGATAAAGTATACAACTTATAAGTCACATAAAGTATCAAGAGGTGAAAAAAATACCGTATAATTAATTCAACTTCTGCTACAAAAAAAGTTCGATTATCTGGACTCAGCTCACTAATTAAATTAGGTGTGTAACGTTCAATTCATTAAATTAATGTCAACTGAGCCGACAAATAACGTTCAATAAATACTGAATTGTGGGTATTGCTCAATGGATTTCATTAGTCATATTGACACTTCGTTCATAATCATATTCATATCCACTTTTTCACTTCTGAATTAGAATAGGTATATCGAGAAAAAACCCTTTGTCAGTTGATTTCCAGTATCGGTTGAACGAACTAACATTTTCTGAAATAGAGAATATTATTATTAACTATTAACGTACCATCACAAATGTGATCAATTTCCTGAGACAAATTGGTTCGAATTTAAAAAAGTTGTGTGCTCATATAGAATTCCATAATGGATCTGCGTCTATGGAATTGTAGTAAGGAATAATCCGTCTGCAACATAGACATATTTTCAAAATTGCAGTATATTTTGGGATCGATAATGGACAGGTAAAATCCATGAGCTCTCTAAGCTCACACAAATGTTACTACAAGCCTTAACAATTCCAATATATTTTGAAAAAGTTGATTCCAGTTTAATAGCTTCTTGCACACATTTTTTTAAGTAGGCAAGCGTTGCTCATTCAGTTAACGATAACAGGTGTTTGTAAATCAATATAGAAAAATATTATATGTTAACGTCACACAGAAATATGTTGTTCTGTGTTGTCTGCAGCAAAAACTTTGTAAATTCCACTGGGTTGAAGATTCATTGTGCCAAAGTATTTAACATAACAAATCGTTTCTTGATGCCTCTTCTACTGATTTCAGCAAAAAGCTCCAATTTTTCTCCAGGGAATACAAGAACTGCCTATATCTGTGAATCAGAATAATTGAACTCAGAAGGAAAGTAAAATAATCAAGAGGTTACCAAAACCAGCAAGACTGTTTTCTGCTTCTACGCTCTCTAATGAACTCGACTGTTGTGTGAAGCACAATACGGCACAGTACAACTCATGGGAAAATCTTCTAGTGTTTCCACGCTATTTCAAATTCCATACACAGTAAGGTATCGTTAGCTTCTTTAATAGGAAAAAACTCATTAATTCTAGTAAGATTCTTACGTTGCCTGCACTAGAAAATAAAAACTCTCATGAAGTTTCAGATGTAGATTTATCTGGAGCTTATAAAGTTTAATATCTGATTGACGTGTTAGCGGATTTTGATGAATCCACTCCAGTCAGAGCATTTTATGGAAAACACTGAACGTTACCAATTTCCAGCGATGACCCCACTCATTGTCTGAGAAAGAGGTCCGGTAATTTCACACCAGTTCATCTGGAGGCTTATTCCTCATATTCAAGATATGGTTACGGTTCTGGGTCAGCAGGCCTCAGACTTTTGTCTTCACTAGCAGTTTTGCAACCTCTCACTTTCGGGTACTGCTGTTGGTATGTCTTATAGCCGTTTGGTAGCAAAAGTAGCTGGTTATAAACGGAAGAAAAAACTTGGGGAATTTTTTGCCCATTGCAATTTGATTTTGGAGCTCGGAGTGGTTGAGAAACTGCTGCATGACGTTACACAAATGAGCCTAAGGAGAACTACGGAAGAGTCTTCCTCAACCTGGAGTTGAAAAACGCATTTAATATGGTTAACAGTTTCAATCCAAAGAGTTGTTCATGAAATAATTCCTGAAGTACTTTCATTCGCTGCTCAATGATTTTTAATTTCAGTAGTACAATAAGGAGATCCATTATCTTCGGCTCTTTTTTGTTTATCCATCAATGCCATGTTGCAGAACATCAATACCGAGTACAACGATTGGTATTTGTATAATAGATCTTTAGGAGGTGATGGTAGTTCTTGATTCATTGTCAACTATCATACTTACTACTATCGACTATTGCGCAACGACCAAGTGGCTGTACTTGAGATCTTATCTGAGAGTGACCCTTGAGATATTCTAGTAAGGTTCTGATGAGGCTAGTGAGTGTTCTAGACCTTTCTCAGTTGAAGTAAGTGAGGAGTTATTTCGATTGCCTTAGAGTTGGAAGTATTTGTTAATCCATTTTTCCACTTCTTCATCTTCATGAAGTTGTTTCTGGAAGTAGGATCTTCCCCCACGAAATAGTTCTGCCCCAATTAGTGGTGTGTATGTATTACATCTGCAAAGCGCTTTCAGCTATTATGCGCCGTCATCAGTGGGATACCTGAAAGTAAGAAAATTAAATTGAATCTTCCCATTTGGGATTTTTTAAATGTTCAAATTTAAATTTAATGGCAATGCATACTCGTTCTGAACTGGACTACCAGACACGACAAAAACGAGGTACTGATGGAAGTGAAAAATAATTTGAAATGTGACAGATGATATGAATTGAAAAGTGGCAGATGATATATAGTGACTGTATAATATGGAGAATTGATAAGCAGCGGTGTCGTAGCGGAGTTGCGGTTGTTTCCAGACACGCTGTATTTTTAGTTGAATTACATTTTTATTTTATTTGAAGTTGTTAAGAAAATTCAATGTTGACAACTTGTAATAAAATAAAAATTTAATTCAACTAAAAATACAGCGTGTCTGGAAACAACAGCAACTCCGCTACGACACCGCTGATCTCCAACAGTGACATTAACATAGGGTCTATCTATTTCCAATGAAGATTAAAAGTAAAACTATGGATATTGACAATGTTTGTGACAACAGAATGTAAAAGTCTATCTAGTGAGCAGAGAAGTAGAAATTTACAAAATTATAGTATTGAAATGGAGTATCATTTCAATCTTCTGTGTAGAGGAAGATATGATGAATTGAACTTGTTTATTCAAGCAGAGGTAATTACTCTTTAAATGCTCTATTTATTTGTAAATCTTCCAGAAAATCTAATCTTTTGTAATTCTTTGAGTTGACTTGTTTAAAAATTTGTGAATTGCGATTTGGGCTGAAGTTGTTTACTAAATTCAATATGTTGACGTTGACCAAATGCTTACTTTTATGTATGTTTTTGCTTTTTTTGATGAAACTATTGAAAGGGTTCGAATTGATAAGTTTGAAATTATTCTTTTGACAAATTGTATCTATTGTTGAATGTTTTATCATAGGAGTATTTAAATTTTTGTCGTATGATGACTTCCGAGTAGGTACAATCTGAAAATGGAAGTCGTATTCACAGGTCAGGGTGTCGCCAGCTGCTTTGATTGCTCATTGGTTGAATGTGTCACGTGGCATATCTACCAAGGAATTATATTCTTGTGTTAAGAGGATTATGTTTCACAATGGGTTAATGTGAATGTTTTCAAGGATGAAGAGTATAATGTTTTCACTGCAAACAAATTCATTTCAAGAGAATATATGTAAAGCTATAAATGGGAGTATATTCATTGAATAGAAATGATTGCTATTTTCAGAAGATTATTCTATTCAAGAGTATGTATATTCTTGATTGAAGAAAACTTTTTTATCTGTGCAGTCAAATGATTTTACGAACAGTTGAGTTTCTTCAGCACTTGTGCTAAAAAATATCACTCCATGCACTGTCGTAGAAAAACAAAATTAATGCTTTTCCAAAGTTCATTTTATTTTAGGAGGGTGGTTATAGTCGGCATTTCTGCGCAGTTCCTGGATAATATGAAGGCTCTAATGACTCCGTTCTCAGAAATACCGAAAGAGGACCGCACTTGTTTAGGTGCGGAGATACTGAAGGCACAAAAAACCTATTAGAGCACCTGACGCAGTGGACCAATCAAAAAAGTACACCGGTGAGACAACTGGTAATAAACAGTGAACAGTGAGCGGAGCAACTGTAAACATATCTCTTTTGAAAATGCCAACTACTCGTTTTGGCAAAAAATCGAGAAGATCCCGTCATGCACGTCGGCATAACAACCCGAAAAACCATAATTCAAGCAACAACGGCCGCGAAAGCCTTTCACGATTTGTAAATTTTGATGTTTTAACTGAATTTTTTCACAAAGCACAAAGCAAGATTATATGTTTGTTCTGATTATGAACCCGAAGACAGTTTTGATAAATTTTTTTCCTAATATGATTTTTCGTCGGTGGTTTCATCGCTGCTGGCGTGCAGTGTATATCACTTGAAATGATACATTCGAGATCATTTTGTACAGTATTGCTGTAATAATCACTTCTGCAAAGTTCAGAAATCCACGGCAAAAATTACTGATGTTACGGGGGTGTTTCCGAGTGAAGTGAGACACTGTATATTCCTCTGGGTTTCTGGAGCATTCATTCTCAAGTGTATCTCCACTTTCAATGTGCTTGGTAAGTTTGAAGGTAAGCTTTCGTCATCCCAAACTCCTTTCTAAAGACTTCTGACGGTTACTCCTAAGAGTGCAACCGGATGGCGAAAAACCTAATTTTGAAACAAACATTGTACACGTTGGCGAACATAAAATTTTATAATAATTTTTATACTTGTCCTGACACTTCTCAACGCTCAGTTCACTTACCGTGAGTTGTTTGCACACTCTCAGCACATAAAGCCTCCAATAGACGACGGTTATAAAATTATCATTAAATCGTCGGTAATTCTAGAAGAATTTACTGTACGACACACTACATTAGCCTTATTCGGTATCATTACAAGAGTAGGAAGTGTAAATGTCCCCGAGTACCGAATAAACCTATGTTGAAATGACCACGTGGTGGACGGACGGCCGTAGAATCGAGATTAGCACATCCAAGACGGAATTAACGGTGCTGTCGGCTATGCAGTAAATCTAGGAAGCCCTGGAGCGCCGAGCGAATACGTGACGGTCCGAAGAAGAGTTACAAAGTGGAGATGTGCTCTAAGGATGACGAATCAACTTCGTGGAATTAGATTCTGCAGTTACGAATGGTTTGACCCACAGGCAACTTGGATCATATGTTTGATTTTTCTGTGTTGATTTGGCGAAAATATTTGATCACTCTACCGTCTGCAACTGTGTTTCAGAGTTGATGTTTGAATCATGTGAATACTGTTATTCATACCAGATTCACGTTTTTTTCTATAGTTTCACTAGAAGGAACATACAAAAAACAATGCAGAGTTAGACTGATTATGAATGATTTAAATCTAATCCTTCACTGTGACCTATCGGACTCAAACAACTGGATGTATTCTAACAACATCTTATGGTGTTGTAAGAGATATTTGAGTCTATTCACCAATTCCAGACAGAATAGGGCCGTTCGAACAAAATATAAGTTTGGAAAGTGTGGTGAATAGAAAAAGAATTTTTATATACCGGCACTAATTACTTAGTTGCTCTTAACTGCTCTCCTGCTGCTTCGTCAGAGCTGTGGATCGAAGGACGGAGAAAAACCGGAAACAATCATAACCAATTTTGTCTTTTAGAAAATATCAATTTGCGATTTTATGTTGCCGGAATTTTACCATTAAAATTCAAGGTGAAAGTGGAAGTATCAAACTATCCTGCATGTCCCCTATTTTATCACGGATCACCTATGACACGAGGCTAATATCAAATTTGGGCAAGACTGACTGGTAAAAAAAAATGTAATTATCTTTAGGCTGAAGCGAGGTAGACTAGATTTAAAACTCAACTTGAACAGCCCGTGTTCGACTGCATACACAACACCTTTTGAAAAATTCACTATATCAAGCACTTGGAATAACGGAAAATAAAAAAAAATATTAAAATATCCTTACACTGTAGCAAGGTAGACTGAATTCAAAAATTTAATTGAACACCCCTTGTTCGACTGCATGCATGACACCTTTTGAAAAAGCCATAATATCAAGTGTATGGGAGATATACCCAAAACAGAAAAATAGAAATATCCCTACCTTGAAGCGATGTAGGCTGGATTTAAAAATTGAAATAACTGCTTGCCAGCATCTTTTGAAAAATCCACCAAATCAAGCTTCTGGGAGATTTACCAATAACGGAAAAATAATAAAATTCTCACACTCAAGGGATGTTTGCTGGATTCAGAAAAAGCCACCAAATCAAGTTTGGGGCAGATGGACCGACAACAGAGAAACAAAAATATCAATAGACAGGAGCGGGGTATATAGGATTTAAAAATTGATATGTCCTATCGGAACAAGGCTAATATCAAATTTGGGCAAGATAGAGTGGTAACAGGAAGATTTTATTATCTACCCTAATAGCACCATGAAGTCCGATGGTAATCCATAGGACATCCTCTCAGGACATTCGGGACGTCCTTAGGATGTGCAAAATTGGTACCGCGGACGTCCATTGGACATCCATGGGAAGCACCAATGTCTCGACTTCTCACCAATATTGGACGTTCTAAAAGGATATCCAATGGACATCCACCTGGGATGTTAATCGGACGTCCCCGAATTACATCAATCGGAAGTACATCTTGGACGTCCTTAGGACGTGCAATATTGGTACGTCCTTAGGACGTGCAGTATTGGTACCGTGGACGTCCATTGGACATCCGTGAGAAGTACCAATGTTTCGACTTCTCACCAAAATTGGACGTTCTATGATGATATTCAATCGACATCCACCTGGAATGTTCATTGGACGTCCCCGAATTACATCAATCGAAAGTACATCTGGGACGTTCTTAGGATGTGCAGAATTATTAGATGTGTTTGTTCCTACATCTCTTTCAGGACTAAGATTATGATATTGTTGTGGATTACCTACTGGATATACCAATTTGGATGGAACCAGATTTACTTACTAGGTAAGCTCAGCACTCTCTCAGAGTCATTCAATTCGGTTTTGTACATGTTTAAAGGATACACACAACTCTACTTGTCTTACGGATACACCTTTTTCAAAACAGTGTTGAATAGGTTAGTAATAACTATTGAATAGTATAACAAAACTTTTATTTTCATTTATAGATATAACTACACTGAATGAACACAAAAAACTTACTGAACAGTCACTAAACTAATTAATCACAAAAGACGATAGAAAAGCCGCCATAGCTGATAAATACTCAACAATTGTCTGTCAATTCGTCAACACTTCACTTGAACACAGAACACAAAACACAGAAAATAACTTTTATGCACGGAATCCATACATAGAGGAATTGTTCGGTTTCAATCCGTATACGTACAAGAGAGACAAACATAAATTTTTTATTTTCATTCGTACAAACTCGAGAAAATGGCCCCTGATGACCATAATGATAGGGAAAAGGGTTTTATTTCAGATGGGTTGTTTTCGCTATAATGTTTAGCCCTATTGTAAATATGCGATCCATTTTATACCTCTTCTGTAAAACCACTAGCTGGGATGTATACACGGGTACTAGGTACACATGGAGGCCTAATCATTGTAACTGTTTTCGAATTTTGTTTAATTTTTATGATTTGGATGGATGCACCTAGGAAACATTCCAAAAATTATTCAATCTAGGTCATCCCAAGGAAGTCCTCGCAGGGACATTGTCTGAAATTCACTGATTGGGATGACGTCCGATGTATCTCCATCAAGGACGTTCCAGAATGTCCCCGTGCCAGGACCACCATAGGAAGTCCTTTCGAAGACATGCCAAATACATGCCAACCAGGACATCCAATGCATATTCTAGAAAATTCTACAAAATACATCCGAATCAGGACATCCCAAGGAAGTCCTTGCCGGGAGATATTCTAAGATTAACCAATTGGGACGTCCAATATTCATTCATGCGGGATGTTCCTAAATGTCCCGTACCAGGACAACCATGGGACGTCCTTTCAAAGACATGCCAGAATACTTACTAACAAGGACGTCTGATAGATGTCCTAGGAAACATTACAAAATATATCCGACCCGGGACATCCCAAAGACGTCCTCGCAGAGACGTTTTATACGATGTACCGATTGGGACATCCATAAAATGCACTGAATCGGACATCCCAAGGACAATGATTTTGAGTCCCGGACATTCGGACATGATTTGTACCAAATAGGGACGTCCCTAGGACATGGTGTGCTATTAGGGTATAGGCTGAAGCAAGGTATGATGAATTTAATTGATTTAATTGAACAGCTGGTGTGCGACTGCATACATAACACATTTTAAAAAAGCCATCATATCAAGTTTTTGGGAGATATACCCACAACGGAAAAATAAAAATATTCTTAAACTGAAGCGAGGTTGGATGGATTTAAATATTGACTTGAACAGCTCTTATTCGACTGCAAACACAACATACACCTTTTGAAACATCTACAATAGCAAGCTTTTGGAATAACGGAAAAATAAAATATCCTTATACTGAAGCAAGGTACGCTGGATTTAAAAATCAAATTGAACAGCCCGTGTTCGACTACTTCCATCTTGAAAAAGCCACCTTATCAATTTTGAGGAAGATTGACCGATAACAGATAAAAAAAAATCAATATCAAAGTCCTACCTACTGCGGAGTAGGCATTCAGCATATTATGCCAAGCGCATGAATTTCTTCAATTATCATCTATCGAGAGAGAGAATTATCGAACACTGTTAAAATACAAAGAAATGCTCACAAAAGCAAAGCGCAAAAACCTAGAATCTAACCTCAGAAAACCAACACATTTCTATAGACTACTAATAATTTAAACAGAAACATACCTTAGTACACATTGTGAGTTCCATTGGTTCTACATGCCAAAAGCTTGCCAGATACCTACTTAAGATTTTGAGACCAATATCTAGAAATAGAAATACTTTTATTAAAAACACTATTAATTTCTTAGAAAAAAATGTATTAAAAGCTTGTTCACAAACGTACCAATTGATAAAAAATCTCCAGCAATTGTCAAAACTAAATTGGCAAATACTAGAACAAAAATGAATGTCAATCATAGAATTCCTCAAACTCTGTAGTAAAGAAACATACTTTCAGTTTTATAATTATTTCTATCAACAGGAATTCGGTAAGGCTATCGCCTATTTTGAGTAATATTTTCATGGAAAAATTTGAAGAATGTTTAGTTGAAATTTACCAGAACGGTCCCAAGGGATGGTGGAGATGTGTTGATGATGTGTTTGCCATTTGCACAGTAGAGATGAACAGAAACCAACAATAGCATTCACTTTAGAAACAGAAAAATATAATAAAAAAGATAATCAACTGTCTTTCTTAGATATTTTGATGAAAAAATCGACATCCTGAATTTATTGAAAGAAAACTCATTCCAATAGCCATCACTATAACTCTAATATTTACATCAGCACCAGAGTTAGTAGGGAATTGTCAAAGGTCTTTACAATAGAGCCACACTCTGTATGTAATTCAAACGAGGATCTGGAAGAAGAATTGAACCTTCCAAAGTCGGTTCTCAAGGGAAATGATTTTCAAGATCGATTTGTGAAAAAAACCATACATGGAATTGGAAACAGTAACACAGCAAACAACCAAACAACACAAGTTACAGAAGCACCTACTCCATCCTCATACGCATCCAACAACCAACATAATACCGTGCCAGAATTGTCTCAAAAGATAAAACGGATTGGCCATGGGTATAGTGTAAGTGCAATATTTAAAGCAACCCAAATATTGAGGTCAATGCGAAACCAACAAACACTTGATCGAAAAATGTTGTTCATAACTTACCTTGTTTTTGGGGTGGGGTTATATAGCTGAAACATCGACCATTGACTGTGTGCCAGGAAGAACATCAAAATCATATAAGAAATCGATTTAATCTGAGTTCTGATGGCGATCAAATGATGGAATGAAGTGATACAAACATTTCAATGAGATAATCAAATAAAGAAGGGAGGAAGTTGAAGGAAGTAGCCTGCATTCTCTTATCAAAGAACTGTTTTTTACTGTTACCTCTTCTTATAGAAGAAGAAAGAAATAACAACAATAGAATTGAACAAATTACAAATGACGGTGATTTCATAGTAACAAATGTATACAAACTACTCTGCTGAATTCGCCAGTTTCATAACGATAGTAGCGGCATCATCGGTCGATTTACTGCCCTATTAATGTTTTTTGAAAATGCGTAGTTTATTGCCATCCCAACCTGGCCTGACTAACATCTCGTATACAGAATAACAATCCAAAATTCTGTCTGCGTAACGTTAGTCAGGTCAGGTAAGGTTGGCTAATAAACTATGGATTTTCAACATACATGTCGGTACTGTACGATTCTTTGATTCGCAGCATCCCCCAGTTAAGGTAAGGATGTATTTCAAAGATGATCTCAAAATATATCAAGGTAGTCGTGGAAAAATCAAACCGCAATTCTGTAGTCAGGATTGTCCCAAAGACAATACAAGGACATGAATGAAGAGAGTATCACCTCCACTGAGTTCACAAGGAGTTTAGGGGCGGAAGTGCTTCAGAAATAAATGCAGAGAAGTGGATGGTCATGTCATGAAAAAGTTATCTAGGCATACTTGACAGGGGGATCAAAGGAACATAGACGTCTAGAGTCATCCGTATCTGACGAAATTTGCCCGGACAGTAAATTATTTTTAAAAGATCAATCAGAATTCATGTCCTGATTTCAAAATTCCACAAAATCTAGGGGGTAGAACGCGAAGGTAATGACCACGATGAGGGATTTACAATGAGCACAAAGCAGAAAGGTCATATACTCTGTACGACAGCTTTTTCTTGTCTAGGTAAGGTTTGAAATTTGATCATTTGACCATTTTGTTGTTTCTGGTATTTGGATATTTTTTGGTGGACTTACAACTCTTCTCAATTCTCTTTACTGTCCTATGAAAAATCAGTCAAACACTATTTCCAGAATCAAAGCAGGAGTGCACCTGTTACGAACGATCCAGCTTTGAAGATAACTAACACACTGTTTCTCACTGCGGTACGCTTCGGTGTATTTGCAATTAGTCTTGCTTTTTCAGAAGTTGCTTACCGAGGCATATCCCGCTAGTTGCTCCGAGCCTAAGTGAGATATGTGATGATACGCGAAGCAATATTCGGGCAGCAACTTCAATACATCATACTGTTCTCGAGAATGCGGAAAAGTGCATCTTTGCAGGGCCGCATTGTGAGACTTCAAAGAAGACGAATTATTATGGTAAAATATTTTATTCAAGAAATAATTCTGTCTTTTGGTTTCATCAGAAAGTAACTACGTACCGTGCTTTCTGAACTTTGGATGGTGAAGAGATAATACACCAAAAAGAAAACAATTTATTTTGGAAGATATCAAGCTGGAAAATATATATTGGATGCAAAAAATATATTGTTACGATTTTTCTGTGGTTTATTCTATTTATAAAAAACAACATCTTAACCGTTAACTTTTTTTACATATATGATTACATACATTTTGTTTCAAATAATGAACATTTGTTCAGTGATAGGGAAGTATTTCATAAGCACTGACTGTGCCATCACATGTAAGACATTCCTTAGTTATATTCTGTTTTGGAATCGCATCTATCATTTATTAATTTGTTATGAACATTTAAATACAAAAAACTTGTTTTTTAGTGTTCTGCTTATAAAATGAAAACTAATAGAACAATCTGGTGGCTCCAATGAGAAAACGTGTGGTGAATTGAATTGAATTTGAATGTTAATCAAAAATTAATAAATGACAGTGGTGATTGATTATGGCTTAACATTATCTCCTGATTAGCAGTAGTAGTTCAGCAGTATTTTTCTTCCCAAGACTTCAAACCGCCGACAAAATTGTGTTGTTGCAATACCTATAAAGAGGGAATATAAATATTTAGGTGATGTATTAGACATCAAACTTCTCTGGTCCAGCCACATCAACAACCTCATGGGTTAAATATGTTGAGATGTGTCACTAAAACTAAATGGGGGGCTGATTCTAGGATCGCTCTCCTTTTCTATGAGGCATATCAGTCAATACTCGATTATAGAGGTATCTTGTTCGGTTCCGCAGCTAACGTCCATTTGAAGAAAGATTGATAGAATACAGTATAGTATAAGAATATGTATTGGAGCTTTCAAATAATCAGCCATTAAAGCTATTCTCGTAGAAGCAAGAGAACCGCCTATGAGTATTAGACGTGATTTTTTTGCATTAAAAAAAATTTGCTATTTAAAAAACGCCATGTCCTTCCTATAGAAAATTTGACTAATACATTTTGGAGCAAAAAAAACAGTCTACCCTTAGCCGATGCCAGTATAACATTTGAAAAATTTATCAACTTGATACCTTCACAACAAAAACTTCTAGTATTCAATCTTGAATTTTCAGAGGTAATTTTCAGACCGACTCTTATATTCCCTACATATTCTGAGGTCCACACTGCCAATGCAAATAAACTAAGAAACATTCAATCTATGATAATTTCTTTGAAATCTCCAAAACACCAAATGGTACAGGCGTTGCAATTTTCATTCCTAAATTCGAAATCAAAATTCAATATAAAATACCAAAATTCTCATCCATATTCACAGCCAAGATCTTAGCTATAGAAATTGCCCTAGATTGGATTGGTATGCAAAAAACAACACAAAATTATTTTATTACGTCAGACTCCAAGTCCGCCCTCGAAGTCATTGATAATAAATCATTTAAAAACCTTCCATTCTCTAAACATTTGTGTAATATAAAAAAAATCTCTTCAGACACTGATCTGACTAACTTCAGGAAATAATAAAGTTGATGTTTTAGCCAAGGAAGCAACGAAATTTGATAACATCGAAAACAAATATAATTCCAAAGACATAATCACTCTTGGCAAAAATAGACCTATACAAGGTGGGAGAATGATTGGACAAATTTTGTAAAAACTTCAAAAAATCATTATGCTCGTTGCCGAGCAGCGCTCTAAATATACAAGAATATGCAGCTAGCAGGGCCTACTCTGTTACCGTCACTCGTCTGAAATTAAATCATGCTAAACATCTCCACAAAATGGGCTTAGTAGAAACTGATATTTGTGATTGTGATAACGAATCAATTTCTGACTTAAATAAACCATATACTTTTTACTTGTGTAAAATGCCAACATGCTAGAAGAAAACTATTGAATTCCTTTATCTGTAACAATAGACCATTACCTACCAACCTAACCACCCTAAGTTTGAATGAAAAACATATCTTCTATCTATTAGTTAATTTGCTCAGAGATATTAACCTTTATATCTAATTAAAACTATTTTTATACTCCAAAAAATAACAGAATATAACAACAGACAGTCTTTTATGTAATGGCACAGTCGGTTTTCTACAAGTATTTACGAAATAATCCTCTATTGATAGGCCTAATTTTTGAGTTTACTGGATGCTCTTTATATGCAAGTAGTTTTCGTTTGTATCAACAGGACCAATCTTCACTTTAGTCTCATAACCTGATCCTGATGACAACGAAGCATATCGAAGAAGACGTGACGACGTCGTAGCGGAAAGCTTATTAAACTTATGAAAGATACTTATCAGAGGATGATTGTCAGTGGCAAGTTGAAAGTGATATCCATATAAGTTCATAGAGAACAATGAACCTCAGATGGTTTTTCCAAGATGTATGGTTGATGGAAGTTCCTAGCATCGACATGGATGACTCAATTGGTCTGATGATTTACGAAATGATGACGATGGGTTTTTAAAATAGGGATTTCAGTGGAAAATATTTTTTTAATGAAGTAATTGAATCGCTTTTGTTAATAGAGTGTGCATTCATCCCTAGTAAAGTGATAAAAGTATGTTGCCAGAATAGATCCTTGCGGTATAGCTGCAGATGGTCTGATTTCAAATATCTTTTCCATTATTTCCATGGCATAAAATCAAATAACACTTAGGTTTTCAATTCTAAATTATGTTGCTTCAAGTAACTCGCTTTGTTCTATTTACTATCAATTAAAACTCATCATTGGCTAACTATTCTGTCATATTTATCAACTACTGATAATCGCTTCTCTATAACTAGTATGTATTCTGAAGTTTAAATATTCAAATGACACAATTTTTATCTTTTTCATCAGTTTTTTATATACGTTTATTGGGATTGAGATAACCTGTGCTTTTACGAAATTATAATCATGAAAAGTTGTATTTCTGCTAAATATGGATCTGTCTATTATAATTATTACTATATAATTTGAGCTAATCTCAACTATATTTCTTTTACAATAACTTTAGGTGATAACTAACAAAGCAATATCCACTGTATGTAGGGGCATGTAATTTTTTGTAACAAAATGGTTTGGAGAAGTGAAGACACATTCCTCAAATTATAAAGAAATACCAAATATTCCACAAGATACGAGTAACAACTTGAACCTCTCAAGGTTCTATTTCACAGTTTTATTCTTGATTTTTCTCTATTTGAAGAAGGTTGACGAGTAGACCAAAGAGAAAAATCCTGTATCAGTTAGAACATCAAATGTCAAAACATCCTGTAATATGTTTCAAGTTAGACAATAATTGAGACCAATGAAAGGAGTAGTTACTACATACTCATATGACAAAAAGTTTTGTATCCATTACTAGATAATTGAATTTCAGTCCGACCCTGTTCTGCTGCAGTTGAAGCAGCTCACGAGAAATGAAGACTGCATGACGCAGTCGTGTGTGATCTACTATTTATATCAGGTTCCTGACCGTTAACTTACATCGCTTTTTCACTTTTTATGCCCAGACACGTATTGGTATCGTTTACACATAATCTTGCACTTTGCCGACTTACAAAAAGACGAAATCATTATCGGTATTCGTACTATTCGTGATGTTGAATGTTGAACCATAACGTTTACTCTTGACCACGCATTATAAAATAATTACGCGAGGTCACAAAAATGTGTCTACGGTTGATGAAACAAGCATCGTTTATGAGCTTTAGCTTCTTTCTTCCTACCGAATATCAAACAAAACTATATGGAATTAATGGTTTTGTATATGCTTGACTAAATTCTAATTTATCAGAAAGATCTCAGCAAATAATAATTACCGAACAGGGTGAGAATGTTAGTCAAAAACCGAATTTGTTAAAATGGGTATTCCACAGGGTAGTATAATAGGTCCAATAATATTCATCTTGTATATAAATGAGATGCCAAACTGTATCGCGAATACAAATTGGTTTCTAACTAATTACGTCGATCATACCAACATTTGAATAACTGCACAGGATTTCGGAACTGTACTCAAAAAAAATTACAACAAAGTCAGAGTGGATTTCGAACAAGAAGCTACTATTGAATTAAAAAAAGATTAATTGTCTAGTGTTCAAAACAAATAGGTTGCAGTTACAGTATCCAAAAAGCATTCAGTAAGATGAAGATGAAATCAATATAGGTGCAGGAACAAAACTTTTAGGAGTAATTCTAGAGGCAGCTCTGTCATGGGAGAGTTATATATAAGAAAAAATAAACTCAGTCTGCTATACATTTATGGTAATGTCACTGTAGATGGTCTGAGAGTCATTTACATTTCAAATTTTGAATCTCTCGTTAGCTACAGTTTAATTTTCTATGGTAGTAGCAACTCAGTAGAAAAACATGTATATGCCAGAAAAGATCACTGGGAACTTGGTATCAGAACTTCTTGCGGAAACATTTTTAAAAGTAATAAAATTCTATACCTGTTGGAGCAATATACATTGAAGAATGTCTAATGTTTTTATTCAATAATAAGCATTATTTCAACTCCAATTTACCAACACATCCGTACAATATTAGAGACAGGTATTACATATATCCTATTCACAGACTAACTGTTACAGAAAGGGGTGAAAAATGTTCTTGTATGGAATTGGTCAATAAATTATCTCAGATTATTAGACTGATAGAAAGTCGAAACCATTTAAAAAATGCAATACACAAAATTCTGTAAGATACTGAACCCTATTCAGTACAAGATTACTTAGATGGCTCTTTGTTAAATATTTAGATACTACATTTTCATGACGAATGTTTCGTTCTGAATGTGTATATAATATTTTTTATGTATTCCTGATTTTCGAAATAAGTATTATTATTATTATCAAGTTGTACATTGAGAAGAATCGAGGAAAAGAACATTATCAGAAGAGCAGATAAACCAAAAAGGTTCTGAATAGTTTGTACAGGTACTCAAGGGTCCTTCATCATATTGATTGAGCTAAATTTTCTTTGAATTTCCTTCATTTCCCAGTCTGTTTCAATTTGCCTGAACAGGCCTAATCCCTGCGGATACCTGTTCCAAGTATTTCGGCATTCGAATCAACAGAAGGTGCATTCTGCTTTTCCTTGTGTTCCATTACAAAAGAGGCAGGTATCAATCTCAACTCTATACCAGAAAGTGACAAGTCCTGTGAAAGTCATCAGCCCCAGCTTGCTGAGATCATCGCTGAGATAAAATCTGGGAATGATGTCGGTGCCAAGATATATGAAAACCATCATCCTACTACAGAGCTGTAATCCAGCCTGGCAGAACTTGTCCACCAAACATAAAAAACATAACTTAAACAGAACTGTTATAACACATTGTGACTTTGTAATGTTATTTAGAGTTATGAATGATATTCCAGATGCTTTGCGCCTCTTTCGAATATAACAATGTATGTTTAATGTTTAATGATAAATGTTACATTAATGTTTCTGATTTTGCATAACTTTAATGTAACTTTACAACATACATTTAATGTTGCTCGAAACAACATTTATGTACTTAATATCATGATCATTCGATCCTTTATATTAATACTTTGTTTTGTAGTATACAGGGTGGATTGTAAACTCCTAGTCTACCACTATTTCATCATTATTTATAGATACATTTCTGGAATTTCAGTTATCACTTTTTAGTGGGTGATGAGCTTTGTATTAATAAATTTAGAGAGAGGTATACCATGAGCTCGAGTCACTCTTTGTACCAAATGAATAAATTAATATTAGACGTTCAAAAGTTAAATGTTACTGGGGGAATGATATTGAACAAAAAACTAATAATAATAAATAATAATAAAAGATCGTCATTGATTCTATTGCCGTCTCTCTTCCACTACTCCTTTGGCTTCTGCAAACAAATCACTGCCTCGGGAGGTATTTCCTAGACATACAACTTGCACAAATTCGAGAAAAACACTAATTCCAACCTACTGTCCCTCGGATCTCACGTTGTTTTCTGAACATTACATGATTTTCCTTTTCGTGGGAACCAGAACGTAAAAAAAATACTGTCACCATGGCACATTCACTTGATAGACATACCCGCTTCTATTTCTTCATATGGAAATGAAAAACCACCCAAACACTGCAGCCATCGAACAAATGAAATATTCATGTACGATAAATTTGCAGAATCAAATTTCAGAATCAGAAATGTAATAAATAAATCGAAAGGGTACTTGCATCATTTATGCTAAAAGATCACATTCCTGCTATGAATTTGCATAATTCTTTTATCCGCCGCCATGACAAAATAGAATAATCACAGTCATGGAAAGTGCTATCGTTCAGTTTCATTGTATGTGTAGAGTTCACCACTTGAATGGTAGCGACACGTGATACAAATCGATGCAGTTTCCTAATGCGTTTTTTATTGTGCTTTTAGATTGGGAGATGATGACAGATTTCAGTTGACGATTTTCTCGTTTATGCCTTTGGGACCAGTGAAAGATATGATAATTCTGACCAAAATGATGAAAAATTTGAGCGGTTGCCGCGTGGCCTTCATATAAAAAATTCAATTCCGGCACTTAACCTCACTACGACATCCGCAAACCTCATGACACTTTTTTATGGGGCATTCATGATGAAAACTTCTATTATTTCAATTGGCATCAACGCGAAAATCGCCTAAAATTAAAAAAAAAAGTTCACAAGTTTACGCCATCATTGGTGTCATTTGGCCAGGTGCAACCCTTATGCCTATAATTTTTATGCTGCTATTGTCTATCTCAACATGCCGTTGGTGTACATGGCAGCGGCGATAAAATCGTCCCAAAACACACATATTTTTTAGTCAAAATCGAAATTTTTATTTGAAAGCCATACGGCGACCGCTCAAATTTTTCATCATTCTTGTCAGAATTTTTATATCTTTCACGTGTCTCAGAGGCATTAACGAGAAAATCGTCACCTGAAATCTGTCACCATCTCCCAGTCTATTTATCGTGGAAAAGATTGCTGTGAACATAAGCCACTATTGGTTCTGTTACTTACTTTCGGCATTGTTAATTTGAACGCCACGTAGGACCCAGCCACACTTTAAAGAATTTAGGATTTCAAATTAAATTGAAAAAGTATCAGCTCTGACTTGGGATCGAACCCAGGATATTTCTTCTTCAGTGCTACGCCCCGGCTTCCTATGCTGTTTTGACTTTACGCGGAAACATTTCAAATACCAGAATGAACTCTCCATTTGGAATATATTTTCATTCACATCAATAGAAAAGAATGTATACCCTGGGATAGAGCACTACATGGCTTTGTCAAACCGAATTAGCTCACTTTTTCTATTTTGCTTGATATCTCATAGAGTGGCAAAACTTCAACCACTGAATTGCCAATTTTCGAATAGTGCAAACTTGAGAAGACTTCAAAAATGCCTAAAATTTTGTCGAAAAACTTCTGACAGTAAAGTAAATTTTACTCTAGACCTTTGATTCCTTTGGCGTTTTGGCATCAACTGCTATGGTAATTATGTAGTATGTGTCCTGGCTAGGCCCTATTACAAACTCCATACGCCACCTTAGGAGCAGCACTCTTAAATGGATCGAAACAGTGAATCTTGCAGGACTCACCCATTCGAAACATGAGACTTTAATAATTCACTCGGTCACATTGAATTTAAAAAATCCCAGCCCTAACTGGGGCTCGAACTCCGGAACTTTGGGCCCAGATTCGGACGTTCTTACCAATGCGCCAAGCTCCTACTTTAAATTTTCCTGAGAAGTTGAAAGACTTCTTACTGCTGTTGGAAAGAAGATTCGGAAGAAAAGAAAAATATTCAATTTGTTGAAACAGACCAAACCAATTCGAGAGGAAAACTTTCCTTGAAGAATCTAATTATACTTTCGAATACATTACAGAGTATGACAGTATATTGAGAAAATACAGTTTACAAACAAATTTTAGGTACCTCAATGGGTTCTACTGTTTCACCAATTTTCGATAAATTTGTTATGGATGATCTTCTAGAATTCTGTATTCCCAAACTTTCTTTTGAACTGCCATTCATCAAAATGCATATTTTGTTTTTGCTGTTAAAATTGTTATTTCCGTCAACCGATTGCACCACAACGCGCAACCCTCTGAAGTCTTCGAGAGACTTGTGCGAGCTAGGAAAGACGCAGCCCTTACCTTTCAACGTGTGATGCCATTCACAAGGCCGATAACCATGCGGACGGGGATTTGAACATTCGACCCTTTGCTTGAGAGGCAAACGCTCTACCAGCACGGCCACAACCGCCCAAAGAGACGATATAATTTTTTCAATTCCACATGACAAAATTAAAAAACCAGTGTACAAATTGAATAGTTTTGATCCAAACATTCAATTCACAAAAGGAAAAGAAACAGATTACACAATATCCTTTTTAGACACTCTTTCGATAAGAACCGAAAAGGATATTACATATCTGAAACAAAAATGGTACTATTGGTTCAACTGTTGGTGGCATTAAAACACTGCTTTTAACATTTATTTTTATCGTATTGTATTATATTCAACTTCATTACATGTCTATCTTACAGCTGTGAATGTATATATCCTGTCAATACTTTTCTTTTAGTGAAGTTTTAAAATGTAACTCTTCTATTGTACTGTAAATTCTGACGTTTGCTGTGTCCCTAGTTGATCGTACGCAATAAAATTATTATTATAACAGATACATTCATTTTAGATTGGCATATCAAATCTACCAGTTCTAGAAAAATGTATCAATAATCACCTTTGGCACCATCTATATAATTGATTTTATTTTGTTAGAAGTGGTTGCAATTAATGATGATAATGATACGAGATCTGACACAATGAACATTAATATAAAATCCCCTGTACAACCTATTAACGATAGTTCCACAATCATTCAACATTCAATGTCAATCAGTGACACATTTTTTGTACTTGTTATGTCGATTTATTTTATATACATTACATTTTCTTTAATTTAACTCATTTTATATGTAAATTCATGCCATTTCTACATTTTCGATATTTTCTAACCATTTACAATTTACCTGATGTACAAATAAATTTGAGGAAAGCTCGGAAAAGTAAAGAAGAGTTTGTCTTTCTGACCTCACTGAATACCCGATAATTCTACAAAAAACATAATATAAACAGTCGACAAAAATATATTCACTATATAAATATTTATAAATTGCTTAAGATTGTCGTTACCACCAACACAATACAAACCATGCACAGCGGACACCACTTCTTCGAGTAGATTCTCACCTTGAATACTTTCCATTTCACATTTTTTATGTGTTGACATTTCTATATAATCGCATTCTTGATATTTTCTCATGTACCTATAAAAACTTCTATATAATCCTATCTGCAATTACAATTTTTAAAGGTGTCTTTTTTACGCCCCACGTGTCAAAACTGAAATATATCAATAATTCACCATAGTTCCACATTATTTATTGCAAAATTGGCTACGGTTAGAGCATATCGTATCACTGAGAATGCTTAAAGTGGCGACTAAAAATCGTTTTCTTATTTTAATGATATATTTGCATACTTTATCAATTGTATTAAGTGGGATATAGAATATAGTCTGATCACATCAAGAGATATAGACGAAGTTTTCTACAAACAAAATATTGAATTATTTATTATTGGTGATGTGGGAAATAGTAGTTTTTCCAGACAGGTTGTAACGAAATGTAAAACATTGCGTTCCTTCTATAATTTCTATCTGGAATTATATCATTATCAAATAGATTTCACATTTTATTGAGATAGTTCATTCCGAACATCTCATTTAAATAGTTTGTTCCGATATACCTAATTCTTCTGTGATGTGAAATGCAACATTACTGCATTGGTAACAGTGGAACAGTGTGGAACAGTAAGAGCGAGAAGGAAGGCGATTTCCTTTATTGGAGTCCTTCATCGACCCTTTCTGAAGCGAGCATTCAAGGCGTTTGGTTGTTTCGAGTTTCCCTTCGGGAAATATATTGATTTTTCACAACGAAGAAAAGAAAGGTCGTATATTTCATAACGATTAATTTGAATTTGATTCTTTGATCGAATCGATCTACCTACATATCGACTTTCTCTTTGGCAGAGTTTTCTTTAAATTTTTTAAATTCATTTTGGCGGCTTGGCTTCACGTACAGGTGAAACAAAGATGTCCACATGAGCGTCACTTATAAATATTTTCAAAATTTTCAATCTTGAATAATTTAATGTAATCCTGATATCTTATGAACATTTGAATAACGTTTCTTATCGTCTTTTGACTAGTCGGCCCGAAAATGTCAAAATTGAACTAGTCTATAACATAACCTCTAAAAGTGATGACTCGCATGTTTTGATAATTTCGATTAATTCTATTATTTTTGGAATTCAAATATCAATTAGACCTGTTTCTATTCCTGCTTTGAGGCTTTGAGGGCCAGTTTCACAGGTTCCAGTTAGGGTCCAGATCAATCAACTAATGGTCTAAATGTTAACCTGTAAAACTGGCCTCAGTGATCCAACTTTTTTCACAAGTTTTCCTGGAACGTTCAGAAAATATCAACCTGCTCAGAAGTGTAAACAGTGAATAGGAGCTGAAGGCACTCTCCTAAACCTGGTTGGTGATCTGTGACAAGGATTGGTCTGGTAGCTAGGACTACGGAATTCGTGGGTGAGTCATTGCTTTCATTTCTTTTAATTACAATCTGTAGAAGCTAGACTCACTCATGATTCTCCGAACTCTAGATTCAATCTATTCTGGATCACTCACTAGCCAAGAGAAAATCTAATGCCTTAACAACCTTTCATTTGCTTTGTGAAAATGGGTATCGAGGTACTCTCTCTCCCATTTTCCTCAGTCAGGAGATAAACTCAAAACAACCATCTGCTTGCGTTGTAAATTTGTTAACGAAGAACTTTCTCAGTACATTCTCTCTTTCTCTTTCATATTCATCGAGGAAATTTCTTGTTACACTTTCTCGTTACATTTTCTCGTTAAAATTTATCTGTACACTTCATCGTTACACTTTCTCCTCAGTCTGGCGACATTCTATAATTATTTATCTTTATCGATAGGAAAGACCAATAATTTGATATCCTTTTGCCAGTCTGAATGACTGTTCAAATTTGAATATTTTATTCTTTGGTTTATTGAAAACAATATTTTTATGATAATTATTTTTCTCATGCTCGCTTGAGATTGGATCCTTCTCTAATTTTGTATGAGAAGATTCTAAATTTAAACTTTATCGTAAATTCTTGTGCTTCACACAACTTTAATCTTTAACACGTTGTTTAACTCAGCAAATCTTGAATGTGTTATTTTTTTAGACAAATGTTGTCTTTGTAAAAATATAAAATTTTACCATTTCTGAAACAAACTTTAAAGTAAGTTGATTTGTCCGAGATTATTCTTATCGCACTTGTCACTTTTAGACAAGATATTGGTTTGTGTTTATTTTCCACAGTGTAACCTCTGCATTCAAACACCTGAGCTTTAGGAAATACTCCATTATACCAGATTAGCTACTACAAACTTTATCCAGCTAGTAGAGCAGCCCCTGTCTCGAGACACCCTACAAGGCTCCTACATCCAACGTTGAAGTAGAGCTCTGGAGTTTAAGTCTTCCTACCCTATCGCAAACACTGGTCATAAAAAGTAAACAAACCAGTCATTTGTAAGCGATTATACTCATTGTATTTGTAAACTCAAACCATCTCAATTGTAATATTTTTTAGAAACTTACTTATTCAAACCATTTCGATTATACAACAATTTTTTTATTGTATCTTCAGATCTATGAACTTAAACAATTTACCTTGTAAAAAATTATTGTGAATATAGTGTTCTTACAATTTTTTTGTTTTACTGTTGAGAAGCACAAAGTATATCCTTTGACAAAATCCGTGTTTTTGGTATTTTCATTTTCTTTAATTTCGAAGATCTAATTTTTGTCAAAGGATCTATCTTTTTAACTGGCAGATAACGAAACCCACGACCTACCGTACCAATCTGAGCAGCTCACAGGCACTGCTGTATAAAATGAGCAAGTAACTATTTAAAAAGTGTTTTTGGAGTTAGTAAACTGATTGAATCAAGATCAAGTTTTGGGAAAATTGTTCAATAAATCCATACAAAAGTTTCTCCACATCTGCCCAATTCTAATTCCAACCACGAAGTGAAATTATGTGACTTTACAACTTCACTTCGGAATCTGTTGTGTTGAAATTCTTATCTGAAGTTCACGCTGTGAAATTAATTGATATCACAAGACAAGTCTACTGGAAGTTTCCAGTTAGTGAATTTATTGTTACAATAATTTTTGAAAATCAGTTATTATTACCATTAACACACATAGGAAATGTATCATAAACACTGAATATTGTAGAACATGGTATCGAAGATGCCAGTGCACCAATTATATGTTATAAATCATGAATAACAGAACTAATATAAAGGATACGTCAGGTCGAGTTAATAGCCACGGCAAAAAATCGTTAAGTTCTTTAAGGAATTGGTAGAATGCTCGACATACTTAACGGTAACGTAGCCATAATTTACTCGAAAGAAATTTGTCACTGGATGTAAAATATGCATTTTCAATTACGTTCATTTGGACTGTACAAATATGGCAGGAAATAACTCGGGAACGATCGGCTGCTTCAATCAGCACGGCAACTGTTCAAAGCACTTCATTAAGAGCCCCTATCCCTATCTATTGGATTTTTCCGGATATTCAACTTGACAGTCACATCTTCAGGATGGGGTTTTGTCTTCAAAATAAAATTAGTTACATCCTAGAATTTATTGGCTTTGGGTCAGCAGAGATGTATTTCCAAAAAATTTTAAATTTTGTTCTAATTTTCTATACTAATCGTTGCCATACCGATATTCTGAAGAGTCAGAATCATCTGAAATGAAATTAAAACTGTATCAAATTCTTACTGACAGTCGTTAACGATCAAAGAACTTTGAGCTCTCTGCAAGGTGGAGCGGTCTTAGATCCCGTTTCATCAGCGCCATACGAGAATAACTGTTTATCTAGAGAGTTGTGATGATTTGGAAGGGAAATAAATGGAATCAATGCTGTTGGTGTTGACCTACCCTCTTGCACTGAGTAGGGGAAAATTTGGCAGCAATCTCTAAACTTGTCTGCAGATTCTCTTTTCCTATAAAAAAATTGCCTGTTGGATTCAGAAAACACTTGCAATAGGGTCGTCGACAATGAGGAACATTGCATAGGTATCTGTTTGGTATAATTCAATACCAGTAGTCATAATAACCAGAGAGGTAGTTATTTTCTCGCTTGACATAGCAGCAGCTATATTGTAGGTGGAGGCGGTTCGGTTTGTTATTTTTTTAATTCTGGTTTCTACGGAAAAGGAAAGACTGTAATGGTCAAAAAACAGTGTTGGAGCCACGGGAGAGTTAATAAAAATTGGTGTTCTTCTGAAATTGGCAGTTCGTTAAAAGAACAAGCCCTGGGAAAGAGATGATTGGTATTTCTTCAAGGTGACGACAAAGAAATCGCCAACTTTTCTGAGGTGTTCCAGAGAAGTGAAAGATCTTGTAAGCATATCATATTGAAGGTCGTGGTACTGAGTCAAACATCGATAGAGTGAGCTCTTGATAGTTTCTACTATTAAAAAAGTTGAATTGGCTAAAAAATTCAAACCTTGACGTCATACTGTGAATTAAACGGTGGACAATTCGTATATGGAAGTATATTATCAAAATATACAGTACGATGCAAATGTATGAAATAAATTCATTATTTCTGAATATAAACATATTTTGGAAAATTCCTCGAATACGTCGATTTTCTTTTCTGATTGGCCAATTTTTGAATCCCACCCTAAATATATAGGGTTTTCCGCAATCGAGTAAAAATGACTTTAGTGATATTTTTAAATGGGACACCCAGTGTATTTTTCCATATTTGGTTAGGGGTCTTCATTACAAATCATGTGATACCAGGTTTGATGGGATTATGTCGAACGGATGCGGAGATATGGGCAAAAAACTTCCTCGTATGTCCAATGAGTATGACGAGAGACTCCACACGATTCGGAAGGTCAAAAGTCTCTGTCGCACTCATTGAGCATATGGAGAAGTTTTTTGCCCATATCTCCGCAGCCGTTGGACCTAATCCCATCATACCTGGTATTACCGGATTTGTAATGACGATCTCTAACCAAATATGGAAAAATTCACTGGGTGTCTCATTTAGAAATTTCACTAAACTCATTTTTACTCGAATGCGGATAAACCTATATATTTTGGGTGGGGTTTAGAAATTGGCCAATCGGAAAAGAAAATCGACGTGTTCGAGGAATTTTCCAAAATATGTTTATGTTCAGAAACAATGAATTCCTTCCGTACATTTGCATCGTACTGTATGTGTGGTATCTATAAAAATAACGATTTTGATAATCTGAAATAACCCAATGAATTTTTGATGCCCTGTTGCAAGATTACAGTGAACGGGAATAGAACCAAGTAACTTGCAAAATGAGTCAAAAAACGAAAAGTAACAGTAATTCTTGTACTTCTACTACAATTGATGACAGCACAATACAAAATTCAATCAAGGAATTGATATCAAAGCTGAATGTCAACTTTGAAGAACAAGGGATCGATTCTCGAATATCCACTCTATGTCGCATGCGACAAAATATCTCCATCTCTTTTTTGTACATATTCGAAGAAGACGATGGATTTTTTTGTAGCATACGACATATGATAGTCAACATTTGAGAATAGAGTTCTATATCAATAAATTATGTAAAAGATCAGATAGCTTGGAAACCAAGATGGAAAGTGTGATTACTCAACTTTCTTCAGTACATTCTGTGGCCGAATCTAATAGAATTAAAATCGAAGTGATGAGCAATGAACTTGAAGAATTGTCTGGAATCTGTAAGGATTCAAAGAAAACAACAAGAAGAATCTGTTCTCAAAAGGTCTTGCATTATTCAATGAAGGTATAAAAATCAAATGCCCACTTTTCTAAATTTTCAATCTATATACAATTGGAAAATGAAATGAATCCCATGCAATGCCAAGAAATATCGTACAGTACAGTACAGTACGTACAGTTTTTTTATTTAGAAATTTATTGTTGCATCCACCACTAGGGTTATTACTGTTATTAGAAACATAACATAACAGTGACATAAAAATATATTTTGGCTGGTAACGTTACTACGACTTAAAATAAAATTTGATAGTATCAACAAAGCTAGAGATCATGAATCATTAATAAGGAATATCGTATGGTACTTAAAATTTTTACAGTTTGCTGGCTAAACCTATTTCGGAAAGGAATCCGATTGTGAGTGTTTACTTTATTGCATAAATTGATTAACAGCAAAATGAACTCACCAGAAATGCTATCTCTACTGAGATTCGACGCACCTACACCCCCAATAAGAACTCGATCTTTTCCAATCTTCAATATCCCTCTTCTTATTTTCTACCAGACCTCCGCTTGTGGCCACGATAAGAAAATTCAATATCTCAATCGAAATAGACCTTAATGAACAGTTTCGCAAAATGAATTTTGCAAATCAATTTTACATCTTCTCATACCTACTCCTTTCTGTGTAATTCAACCCCAATATACGAGTACAGGTTACAGTTAGCACACGCCTACGACGACTAAAGATTCTGTTCTTTTCCATAAAAACTTCGCAGTATTGCACTTGATATTGTGCAATCCAACCCCTTAATTTGGAGATAATATCCTAAGAGCAAGGTAGTTCTACAAAAAATCAAAATATCCGATCCCAAAAACCTCTACATACCAATTTTGAACAGATTACCATTGATCCAAATGACGTTCTGGTCAGCTTTGATGTAGTATCCCTGTTCACAAAGGTCCCGTTAGATGAAGCCATGAGGGAAATTGAACTTCTTTTCCCAAGTGATATATCCAATCTCTTCAAAATATGCTTAACATCATCATATTTCATTTTCAATAACAAAATATATGAGCAATTAGATGGTGTTTCAATGGGAAGCCCACTTAGCTCAGTTATTGCTAATTTCTTCATGGAAAAACTAGAAGAAAAGGCAATTGAAACTGCAAATTAAAAACCCAAGGTATGGTTAAGATATGTAGACGATACGTTTATAATATGGAGCCATGGACCAGAAAAACTCAATGAATTCCTTAACCATATCAATGACATACACCCGAATATTCAATTCACCATGGAAATTGAAAATGAGAAGAAACTGGCATACTTAGACGTTCTCATTTCTCGAAAAGAAAGACGTCTGGGGCATACGGTATATAGAAAACCAACACACACTGATCGATATCTCCACAATACCTCAAACCATCATCCGTGCCAAAAACAAGGTGTAATCAAGACATTAGTTGATCGAGCTAGAAGAATTTGCGAACCTGAATACCTGGAAGCTGAACTGATACATCTAAAAAACGCTCTTCTTTCTAATGGGTACAAAGAAAGAGATATTGAGAGGTGTATGAAAAATAGAAGAGAAATCAGAGACGGAAGAATCAATAGTAGATCAAATGACTGTCCATCCAGTGAACCAAATAGAAGTCAAACCAACACCGAAAAAAGAAAAGCATTCTTACCATATATTCCCAGAGTTACCGATCGTATTGGCCGTATTCTACGAAAATATGAGATTAAAACCGTTTATAAACCTTCAAAAAAACTTTAGATCAGCGAAGGACAAACGAGACGTACTATGCTCTTCTGGGGTTTATCGCATTTCATGTTCCTGTGGCAGCGTTTATATCGGAACCACGAAACGCTCCGTTAAAACAAGAATCAAAGAACACAAGGCTTGCTGTCGGTTAGGGCACATACAGATAACCATAGAGTGAAATTTGAAGAAACCCAAGTCATCTCTTCAACATCTGCCTATTACCCAAGACTCTTCCGGGAAGCAATTGAAATTCAGAAACACCAGAACAACTTCAACAGAACCGAAGAAGGATTACAATTGAACAAAGTTTGGCTTCCAGTTCTCAAAAATTCTCAATTAGCTCCCTATCCACAAAATAACGGTACGAACGATTCTATGATGTCAGCTAACACTATGGACCAATCAGATGTAAGAACGTCAAATCAGAGGTATTTATTGAGATAACGTATAACAAATGTCAAGCATTTGACAGCGACATAAAAAACCAGAAACTTTCTCTTGAAAATGCTAACCACTCGTGTTGGCGAAACGTCGAGATCTTCTCTTAACTTACGTCGGCCTTACTACCCGAAGAACCACCATGTAAGTGACGATGGCCGCGAAAGCCTTTCACAATTTATCAGAATCGAACCATAATCACAAAATCTGTCCTCCATCTTGAATTCACGATTTCGACAAAAATTCCATAATATCCGACCCCGAAAACCTCCACGTACCAGGTTGGCTTAGAATAGGATCATAATAACAAATCTCGTCTGCCATCTCGAATTCTTGGATTTTGACAAAAAATTCTTCGACCACCAAAACCCCCTTTACAAATTTTGAAAATAGTGATTCAGTTCTCTACATCTAGCGATATTCTTAAATTTTCTTACAATATGACAGCCTGTAGACAAACTCCTAGTTGGCAACATGTGGAAAACATTCAAATATTTTTCGTTTAAGGAGTAAAAAGTAGTTCTGCATCTTCTACAACCCAATTTTAAATAATCCAATTTGAAATGTTCGACTGGTGTCAAAAAATATGAATTTGGTTCTAAGTAAAGTATTTTTATTTGTGACTATATCCAAACTTGTTATTTTGAAAAGTTGTTCAAAATAATTATTATTCATGTTGAAATACAAAATCACATATTTACAGAAAAAAATTATTTTTTTACATGGTGGTTCTTCGGGTTGTAAGGCAGACGTATGTAACTGACGATGGCCACGAAAGCCTTTCACAATTTATGTATTTTTTTATTTTCTTCTCTATAGTTACACGTCACACTAAGATCACCCATATAAACACAATTTTTTAGTAAAAACTAGCTGAGTTTTCAACTTCGACCGCCATTCACTGCGAGAGCGCAATTATTTTGAAGGATAAACATGAAGTGTTACTGTTTACTGTAGATAAAGATCTATAAAATAGTATATTATTTAACGAGCGGTAATGTAGGTCGTAACTCACGCAGATGAAGTTTATTCATCAAGTGAGTTTTGACCATTACCGCAAGTTGAATACTATACTTTATCTACGACTATAGCAATAAATACACAAGTACAGCCAAAAAAACTTTATAGTTACCTAATAAAATTGCTATAAAAACTTTAGTTGTGATCATTCATTTTGTTCATTAATAAAATTAACAATAAAGTTTGAACAACGAATGAACTGAATATCTGGGACTGAATTATGCAAGCTTATTGTTTCTTACTGTGTTTGTTGCATATATGTTGATGATGTTGAGGTGTTATAGAACTGTATATATTTTTTGCAGTATTTGTCGCCACCCGCCATGTCGTTTCAGTGCCGTTATATCCCCTCCAGCATCTACTAATGAAGTTGCCGATGAGCGGCGAAAACAATGCCCTGTATATAAATTACAGTCGGGTTATTTTAAAAATGTAGCAATGTCTTTCCCCATTGCTCCAAATTTATCAATGCCAATTCTTTGTGAATGATTATTTTCCATTCTGAAATTTAAAGAATAATATCGTTTGCGATATATCGGTAGGATGAAGTATATTTGTTTTGGGATTTTTCGGACAATAAATTCTGTATGGTAACATTAGCTATTTGTCTTATTTCTGTAGGTGTACATAATAATTCATCACTATCTGTATTCATCTTTTTCAGCACAAAATTCACAATAATAAGAATTTGAAACGTCAAAATTAAGTGACATTACTCCCCATCCGGCTTGTGCTTGTACAGAAGTATCCGATTTATTATAGTGAGTTATAGCCATGAGTTATTATAACTCACGCTGTTTGTTTACAGATACTTTAATCTGCTTAAAACCAGTTGAATAATTAATATATAATATAAAAGGAGTAGATAAACCCCTTTGTTTGCGTAGATTGCATAATTAAACATGATTTCTTGTTTCTAATATCACTAATTTGAAGATTATTAACGAATTTGAGTGGTTAATTAGAGTTATTAATAGCAAGTAAATTATTGTACGATATTTTAATCGTAAATTCATTACGATTAGTTTCCATCTTACATCTAATAAGAATCAAGTTGTAAAATTAAACTAAGACAAATCTTGAACTCAATTTCCTTTCGGCCCACAGACTAACAAGAACGATCCAATCCCAAATACCTACTTCCTGGAGGCGAACTAAGAATTCATCGTTAGAGCCTTAGACGGAGTATGCGTTAAATTAACGTCAATTCTCTGTAAAAATATTACATTAATGAGTAAACGCGATCGTGTACATGCCAACTCACATATCTTCAAAGAACGTACGCTGACGGAAGGATATTCCTCTGTAATCGGTCTTAACTACAAGAAGTTGGTATATGGTATATGGTGTAACGACTCCTAAGGCTGGAGGCCATTTTAGTAGAGTTATTTTATTGGACAGTCTGAAAAATGTAATCGGGTGCGTTCTAGTGAGTTTCCCAGCAGTTCATATTTATGTCAATATCACGATCCTGCTTGGATGCGGTATGAGACAACTAGACAATTCGTCTCGTGTCTTGACGAGAGAGAATGAGCGGTGGCATTATTTGGTTGCATTTCTTTCGGTCTCCAAAGCCAACAATAAGTTTTTTCGGCAACCATCCGGGAAGTGTTCACTTCCTGGACACTTTTTCTTTGGGTACGTACTTCTCGGACTAGGCCGGGAAGTGCTCGAATTTTAATATAAATAATAATATAAATACGAATTAGAATGTTTCTCTTGGTACCTATCTTCTATTCGAAATTCAATATATAATACAAATAAGAACTAAAATGTTCGAAATATTCAAATTTGGAATCACAGCCACACAAATAAAAAAGATTTCTTCAATCAAAAGTATACATCCTCTTGAATAGAATAATCTTCTGAAAAGAATAATTATTATTTCTAATTGATGAATATACTCCCATTTCAAACTGATTGGGATGTTTGCTTCTTTACATAAATTCTCTTGAAATGAATTTGCTTGCAGTGAAACCATTCTACTCTTCATCCTAGAAATCACTCACATTAACTTATTATGAAACATAATCCTCTTGACACAAGAATATAATTACTTGGTAGATATCACTACCCGTGCCACGTGACACATTCAATCAATGAGCAATCAAAGCAGGTGGCGGCACCGAGCCCTGTTAATACGACTTCCATTTCATCCAGTTTGACCATTTATTTGGGTTGGAGGTTATGAGGCTGTGCGTACCTATATGAATGTTAGTTTTGTGACTAGTGGAAACTGTTTCTATACAATAAAAATGCAATATCGAAAACTGAATTTGGCTCATTATTGGCCCGTTGTGAGGATGAGTGAAATATTTTTTGGTCTTCTATAGTTTTGTGTCAAAAAGCGAATGGCGTTGTTTATGTATTCAATCAAACTGCAATATGCGTCACTACTAACTGGTTTTATTGAGAATACAGTCATTAAACTCAAAAGTATTCTCATATGAAACCATTATTTATACCTAAATTGTTCGTAGTTGTGAATCTATGCTTTGTTTAATCTATTCAATGTTGCCAAAATGAAAATGGCTTCCAGTTTATATTTTATAACCAAGTGCAAATTGGTAAGAATAGTATTCATCATTAAAATTCCAATATTCTTGTCTCAACCTACTCTCATGATTCAACAAAAAAAGTGCCCATTATTGAAGCTAAAATATTCTTGCAGGAATCCGTTAAAAAATCAAACTAATATTTGGTTGGGCCCATTCAAGAATACAATATCTTTGAATCAACGCACTTGTGCTTTGATGCAAAAAATCCTTTTTATCAGCGCAGGGTAGTTTACTCTTGATCAAAATTCTATTTTTTGTCCCCGCCCCTGTACACTGTTTGGAAATTTAGAATTTTGATAACTCGAATACAAGTATTCCATAATGCACCAATGTTTATGAAGAAAAAAATTTTCTGACAAATCGATAATAAAAAAGATTCCATATGGTGCAAATTTTTGAAACTCACTGTATATAGTCATGACCACACTTTGATAGGCAATCCATTTTAGGCGTATTCGTCTATTTATGTATGTTTATAAAAAATATGTTTCATCCGGTTAACAGATGGGTGAAGGTCGACCTCTGTTCGTCTCTTAGACTAAATGCATCTCACTGATTTGTTAATTCACATGGTTGCCGAAAAAATAGTGGACGCAACACGTACGAAAACAGTTTTTTTGGATTCGCAGACTTCCAGGAATCTCTAACGCTCGTCCTAGAATTTGGTCTACTCGTCCAAAAAACAGTATTTTCTGGACTTGTTACTTAAATTACTATTTTCTACAATTTTCATCGTTTCTTTACAGAATTCTGATTTGAAATTTCCTCCATGATCGAAGCTATCAGCTATCTACACTGACCGCGCTAAATTATGTAAATATGGAAAAACAGTTTACTATAAAGTATTGGAAATTACATACCAGTTGCTGAAAGATCACCTATCAGATCGGGAACAAGTAGTACATATTGAAGGAATTTGTTTGTAAAATTTTGTAAAATTTGTTTTTACGAAACTTCCAGGTTTTCGTAGAAAACCCCTCAAAAGTAGAGCTTGTGCGAGCAAGGAAGATCCTGGGTGGAAGGCAAACGCTCTAACACCACGACCACTTGGAATTAAAAGCTATTCTAGAACTAATAATAAAATGGATTAAGCAATCCAGACTTCTACATTTAACCTATACAATAGACATAATCGTCGGCAAGTCTCCAACAGAAAACAACTACTGCCCCCTACGACCATTGAATTATATCTGTTAGATTCTTGGCAAAGTATTCTACAAGAACTACTTTGCAATGTTATCCCAATCTCAACGCCAAAACATGTCTCAACCCACACGAGGGAACACCTACGGACCGGTTTCATGGTTCCTTGCCAATCATCAGCGCAGGGTAGCTCACCCAACGCAATCGAAAAATATCCTGACCCCAAGATTCGAAGAGCATTCCGACTATGGTGTCGACTTCGTCTGAAGCCAAATAAATTCAGAAGAAAATATTTGATGACACTACTTGGCAGAAGCCCATTAAACTAATAATAAAATGGATTAAGCAATCCAGACTTCTACATTTAACCTATACAATAGGTATAATCGTCGGAAAGTCTCCAACAGAAAACAACTACTGCCCCCTACGACCATTGAATTATATCTGTTAGATTCTTGGCAAAGTATTCTACAAGAACTACTTTGCAATGTTCTCCCAATCTCAACGCCAAAACATGTCTCAACCCACACGAGGGAACACCTACGGACCGGTTTCATGGTTCCTTGCCAATCATCAGCGCAGGGTAGCTCACCCAACGCTCTTCGAATCTTGAGGTCAGGATATTTTTCGATCAAAATATTCCACAAACAGCAACAATAAACTCACATCTTCTTCTATATAATAACAATTCGTGATTCATTCTGCCTTTCTTCTCTTTCTATACATAAAATCAATACATGATAAATTTCTTTTGCAACGTTCAACAAAAAATTAGGAGAAATTTCTGCTGCACGCTGACGGATAGTTTCTTCCTAGTGCTCAATATTTCGGAAAGGTCTATGCTTATTAACAGTATCTTTCAAATAGCCCCACAAGAGAAAGTCACATGGGGTCAGGTCAGGTGAACGTGGCGACCAAGGAATTTCTGAATATCTACCTATCCACATTTCAGGATAAGTTGTGTCCAGCCAATTCTTTACTGCCGAAGTGATGTGAATGAGTGTCCCACCTTGAGTAATCACTCCTCAAAAAATACAAGGATCTTTCATCGGTCAAATTGTGCCGAAAGAAAAAGGGTCCAATGATTTTGTTGTTGAAAATATCGCAACAAACATTAACTTTGAATAAATATTTATAACGGGTTTCTACTGTTAAATGTTGTAACACTCAACCTAGGGTGGTTGGGCGAATATATTATATATTTTTTTCTTAACACAAAAAAAATTCCCTCTTCAACCACTAACAGAGAAAATTCCACCGCTAATTGTCACCAGAGAATAAACAAATTAAGAGCAGCCTTTTTATTTTCGAATGTTTTCGATAAGGTCCTAGATAAATCAGTACTTACCGTAAAAACTATCTTGGACGAATTTTCTGTTATTTTCTTTCTTACCAAGGCACTATTTTAGGTTTGAAAGGTAAAGTCACCTAAGTTGTCTTAGGGATGTGGGCCGTCTAGGCTGATAATATGCTAGATTTCTTTTTGTTTTCTTTTTGAGATTTTTCCTTTCTTTTTCTATTCTTATTTTATAAGAATGTCACTGAGGTTGGGATAATTACCGACAATGATACTCGACATAAACTGTTTCACGGTATATTAAATAAACATTAAATGATAAAGAATTACACCATAACAAAAAAAATCACCCATGAATGATTCGGCGTAAAATATATAAAAACGTAATTCTCCCTGGGGATAAATAAAAATATCGGCTTTCAAAGAGTAAATAAAATTAAGAAAAAAACAACATTTAAAGTTCTTCACCCGTTCGGTGACAAATCATCGAGACAACAAAAAAAATGGTTCAGATATCATACAACTAATGAAACAAACAAAAGGTTCACCCACGATATTTGAAAAGTATAGCTGTGGTTAGTTTGCCCAAAAAATCCCAAAAATATTCACTTACCAAATCTCTAGCTGCGCTCGGTGTTTCGTTCCGGAAAATGAAACAATTTCGTCCAAACGAATACCAGAAAAATAGTTTCTATCAGTTCGTTCACACAACGACAAAACAAACCCGCCAAACCAAAATCTAACTCGCACTAATTATCCCGAAGTTATAATTTCAACTCCGATGCAAACTCTAATTAACGCGGTAGGTCTTCGATCAACCGCGCCAACCGCCTCTCGAGACCATCTCTCTGGTTTTTTTTTCTGACTCCCGTAAGTCGACTTTCCAGGGGTGTTTATATTTTTAAGGGCCAAAATCGTTAAACAGCATTACCTTCTATTTACGCCATTTCTACCGCCACGGAATAGAGAGTTCTCTCCGCTGTCTCCTCTCAGATCTCTTCCCTTACCCCCAAATACCCATCGGACTTAGCACTTTGAAAGCGTTTAGTCGACACAAAAAATGTTCACTTCAGTTAATGGTCATTTAGTTCGTATATACTCAGCGTGAGTCCCATCCATATTACCCTTTGTAAAATAAATATTTTACTACATGTACGGCGACTTAAATGAATGCTTCATTGTTTTATATATCGAAAAAAGTCTACTCGTCTGAACCACTTCGTTTGTCTCGACATTTTTGTTTATAGAGTATGAATTTTTATTTCCTCTTGAAAGAAATTTCACTAGCTTAGCTTAAATAATATGAAACCAAATATTTACAGGGCATCGTCATCATACGTGACCCTTTTCATTATAACATAAAAGTGTTTATGCATATAAAACATACTTGCAAAGAGGGCCTGTTACAATGTCGATTCTCATCCGACCACCATTTACAATTCTGAGATGAAATAACACCATTTGAATTGAAAGTTAATTTATCACTAAATAAAATTAATTTTGTCAATGATCTGCTTTTTTCAATTTGTACCTACAACTAAGAAGACAAATACTTGAGCGTGTGAATGAACTTGGGTTTATAAGACTTGAGTTTGTTGTATTTTGAGCAATCTTTGCATGCTCCTGCATGGTTTCGTTAGGTTTTGGGTATCGACTCTTCAGTTGGCTCTGGAACACTAGTATGAAGTATCGTTATTTATATCTGATCAGAAAATCCCCAACGATTATGGAATATTTCCTCTGCTTACTCTCGGGGATGATCTGCAGGATGTCTTATATTTGGTCTCGTAGATACACGACTAGTAAGGTGGCCATTTAGTCCTGGGATCAGCCTGGGACATAGCCTATCAAGACTGCCCAGCAAATGTTTTAGGCTTCAAAATTTGAAATTTGTAGGCCTTAGAGATGCCAGTAAAAATGGATTTTGACAGATACGGGAGACTTCCTCGGATGATTCCCGCTTTTTGGAATGTGGATCATTACCAGCCTCTCATTGATCTTCTCCACTTCTTCGTTGAATGTCTTGTACCTACACCTCTTGTGTCACCTATTCATCTATCAAGGACAGTTCATTTTTGACGTCTTATACCCTTTTGCTGACTCTTTGGACTCTACCTCTGATTTCTCGGACTTCACCTCTGACCTCCTATCGCAGAAGTTCACCATGTTGTTGTTGCAGTAATTGCTGGACTAGCTCAACTGGATCTTGTTTTTATTATCTTTATTCAACATGACAACACTGTACTACACTGATAAATATTCCAATGGTTCATCTTATTATTCAACAAAAACTAGTACTGTCAAATCTCACAAATGAATTCCTTATATTATATCAAAAACATAAGTTTCTAAACGTTCTCGAACGAGTTAAAAATCTTAGACTAAAATGAGAATATTCCACGTTATGATCTAGAACAAAAATTGGTGTTCCTATACCTTTCTATGGAATTCTTCGAATGTTTCTAGAAGAATTTACTATATTTCCATGGAATATCAGGATCGTAACAATATTTTAATTTCACTCTGTATGGAAATACCATTCTTCATCATCTCTGCCTGATTGGACAAGTTATGAGCTCAAGAACTGCTTTATCGAAGATAATCAAAACAACAAACAAGTATAATTTCTAAGTGAGAGTAATCATAGTTGCTGGACAACTCCAAGGCAAAGGTTTACTTTAATTATCCTTAAGATTCCACATAAATACCTCGCTGTTCATTTAATGTTATTATGTACAGGTCAAAAGGTTGTGCTGTTCGGATTTTTCTCAGTCCAACAAGTAATGGCATGCATACTGATGCATCAGCTTGAGTCTTATTATTACCTCAATAATGTTAAATAACAGCTGATTGATTTTGCCGATAAAGTGATAGGATTGTTTTTATTTCTTAATTAATTTCCTATTATTACATACTTCGATGTGACGGATAATTACCAAGAGCTCGAAATGCAACGTTAAGATGTTGCAAGAAACGATATACGGGGTAATTGGCATTAACGGTTCGAGATCATTTGATTGAAAATAGAAACACTTCATATTTATAGTCATAGTGGAGGACCATCCACGCAAGATTGCACTCTTGTACCAATCGTTTTTTAAAAGTTCGGGATGAACGATAAAAAAATTTATATGAAAAATTGACTTCTGTACGAAGGCGTAGAAGGGCAACGAGCAATTTTTTTTTTAATCCTGACTTTAAAGTCGGACGCCCAATTTTAATCGACCTCCGACTTTAATCTTGGACCCCCGACTTTAATCTCGGATTCCCTACTTTAATCTCTGGGGTCCGACTTCAATCTCGGACGCCCGACTTTAATCTCGGGATTCGACTCATCGACTGCGTTCAGATTCTAGAATTTTTCACCAAGGAATTTCTTCATAAAGCTATAGACACAAAATGAAACGTTTTTTCTTGTTCAATATTGGTGGAAAGGATAAGGTATCTTGATTTTATTGAAAATATGAATAAGATGTTCATAAAATGATGTGGAATCATCTGCGACTGAAAGACAAATTTCAGTCGATATTTTCCATCGTTCAAGATAACCTCTTGGAAGGTATTCATGTTGAAAAGGGAAACATTCTCAATTGAAAACTGAAACAAACATGACTCATCTGGAAAGACATTTCGATAAAGATTAAGCTACTTTTATGTATAATTTCTAACAAAAAACAACTACTTCCCTAGCTAAAGCCACGCTGGACATTGAACTACATCTGATAGATTTTGTATTATAATAATAACAGCCGCCCTCTACCCGCACATGCTATGCCTTTGGGTACACACTATTCGAGTGTTTATGAGAAAGTATTATTATTATTACTTGAGACAATAGATTTTATTTATTTTTTTTGTTATATCTAACAGAAAACAACTACTTTCCTAGCTAAGGCCACGCTGGCCATTGAATTACATCTGATAGACATTGTGAAAAGGACCTATATCTCGCAAATTTTCAATTTCAGACTTTTTCTTTCATGTTATATATGGTCTTTTCACTATCTCTATGAGATGTAGTTGAATGTCCAGAGTGGGTTTTGCCGGGGAAGTAGTTGTTTTCTGTTAGATATAAAAAAAGCTCAATTTTGGTTGTAAGTTTTTTCCCATTTCCAGAGGAGTCATTTTGTTTCATTTTTCAGTTGAGAATGTTTCTCTTATCGATAATGTATCAAATAGGACAAATTATGTTGAATTTTTGTATCCAATTAATATATCTGTTTGTACATCAGACCTGGGGACGCTTTAACATTTCAAAAGTTCACTTCTATAGCGTTTCTATAGCGTTTCAATACATGGGACATTCATTCTTTGCTACATTTCTGAACCACTTCACCACATGCAAACTCATTATTTGAAGGGACCTAAAGATGAAACGATTAAAATTCGAAACGTCGCATCGGTCACAAAGTAGTCCCAACAAAATACCTGAACACATCAATGTAAGTATTCTCTTCCAGACTGAGATCCGGAGCCAGATATATACAGGGTGATATAGAATGAGACCCACAAATCTTGTGTGCTGATTCTTTATATAGACATAATATGATATTTGTTGCTGTTTGTTCTTTCCGTCAACAACCGGCTGCAACCTTACGAACCCTAATAAGTTTCCGGTAAACTTGTGTGAGCTAGGAGATACCAGGCTATTAACTTTCAACGTGTGATGCCCTTATGGTTGACATGCGAACGTTCGACCATCACTGCCACCATTAACAGATGTTTTGATTAGCTTTTCGACTGAAATCTCGACCCCGACTTTAATCTCGGGGGTCCGACTTTAATCTCGGACTCACGACTTTAATCTCGGACTCCCGACTTTGATCTCGTATAAATTGTTTTATTATTCCACTTTTCCACAGCCTCTACGATAACAAATAAGACTCCGAAAATTACGAAAGCATATCAGGCAATTATTTACGGAAAAAAAAATGTCCCCTTCGATACTGTCACATATGGAACCCCAAAATCTAATGTTTCAATATCGTAACTTATACCGAGTGTTCATAATGTGAGTGCAAAAAAATAAAAATTCTACTTTTTGAGAGTAACCTTTTTAAACGCTATTGACTGTTACGCTATTTTAGATTGCCAATAGATCAAGAGTCACCTAGTGTATCAATTCACACAACATCATCCTCATATCATCTCATACAGAGTGTTCATAATAAATATGGAAATATCGAAAAAAATTTACTCGGAGTTTTCATCACTACATGCGCTACGAAGTTTTGAACATAAGTCAATTTTTGATTCCTGCTTCTGATTTGCATCGTTCATCATGCTTAACTCAATTCAAATAACTCGATAAAGTTTATTTAATTTTTTCTTGCAGGAAAAGGAGTATTGAGTAAAATTTAATATTTATTAATTTCAATTATACCACCCTGTGCAGCAATCCTTTTTCCAGTATCTTCCTACAGGTGTTGGTGACTTTCGTAGTACTTCCTGCGTGTTATATATACACAAGTAATGAATCAATCAAGTGGTGTTGGGTTGGATGAGCGTGGAGGCCATCTAATAAGGGGACTTTTTCGTCCTTTCCATATCCCCGGAAATTTTCTTCCAAGCCACCCCCTAACTATTCTTGCATTATAGGTAGGCGTTAAGATTTTCCTTAAAAAAGGGTCCTATTATTTTACTCTGAAATATGCCGCACCATACATTGATGTCGCTTACAATGTATTATCCAATTTGGATTTTGATCGGACCAGTATCTTGAATTTTGGGAAGAAAACTTCATAGCTAATATTATTTTAGACAAAAACTTTCTATTGGTTGAATAATGTCCTTGGCATTATAATGAATACTTCATTCTAGTTCATGATAGCATTGTCTCCAAGATTATTCACACATCGGGTGCGCATTGTTGAAGAACTACTTCCAGTTCTTTCAAAATGAATGTTTACTTTTGCAACTGCCTGAAGAGTCACAGGTTCAATATCAGGATGACGCCTATCAAATTCAGCCACAGCCTCTCGATATGTCTTATGGTAATTGCCATCAGTCGAATTAGTTGAATTTTTTTACTGCTATTGAAATTCTGACCATATTTGCGTCGATTCTACCACCTATTGCGTTTACAATGACGTGACAAATAATATGAACTGTCAAATAAAATGTATAAACTGGCAAACTGTATAGATGCTTCGTTTATGTCCATCGCAATCTTGATGAAAATAGTAGACGTTACCTTGGAAAATTACAACGAAGATGAATGCATGAATATTTGATACGGCGCCAAGGAAATTCTTCAACCGACAGAACTTGCTTGTCTAAAATAATGTTTAGCAATCAAACTACTTTCAGAACTAATAGAGTAGTGTTTTCGAATAATTCGAAATGCTGTTCCAAATTTGGTAACACATTGCCAAACGGTATATATCCATATTTATTATGAACACTCTGTGAGAGATGCGGATGATAGACTAGGAAACCTAACCTCACAAAACTTTCATCTCTCAACTAGTTTGATTTTCCAGATCCGTCCAACGGAAGATCGTTGTCAATGACCCGGTATATCAAATTGAATATTTGTCAATGTACAAAACACAAAAGGAACTAGCATCAATAATAACAATATTCATTCATATGTAATAAACTATAAATTGTCATTAATTCTGAGTCTGTTATGAAGTAAAACAATACGCAAAGGCTGAACGAAGTAAGGAATGGATTTCGTTGATAATCACGGGTTAAGCTCTATTCTTGTTGCAATAAATGTAATAACTGTGGGGCAAACTAGAAGAATGAACCATAAATCTAATGAAATCAAAGTAAGTATGCTATTCGACAATAACGTCCAGCTTTCACAAATATAGGTATGAATAAATCTTGATTATGTGGAAGTTAATCTGAAGCCGACTCCATCGCAATGCAAGTTTGCAATAGATTCCAATAGTCCAGTTCTTTAAAACTGAATCTGTTATAGAAAGCATAAACAAATTTCATATTTCCGTTGTGAAGGATATATAAAAAAATGATCAGACCAGATGATTTTCTTTCATTATTTTGTGTCAGATTGGGACCTAACTAATATATAGGTTCGTACACGAACCAAACCAAGACATTTAAACATTGAAGACGGTTCTGTCGAAAATACATGTTAAGTAAATGACACTGTCAAAAAGAGCACGAAATTGATTCTACCTTCTGCTGGAGAGCTAAATCATGAGGAGATTGACTCATAGAACTTAGAACATGACCGAACTCTGAGCATAGCCAAGTAACAATGAAAAAGAAGTTATTTATACCTATTTAAGTTTCTCATTTGGACCAACTGTACTACAGTGTAATGGAGTATATTATTACTATATAAGAACAAAAAATGTCCAAAAGTGAACCCTGATTATGCAAGTAGACAACAGACGAAAGTAAAATGTTTAATTCACCTCAAAATTTAATTTTTCGAGGTACATGCCTTCTCTCATACATATTGTTAGATCCTTGGACCTATTTTTCGACTTTATTAATCGAAGCCAGTATATTCCGATAATGAACCTATTTCTACCGTACTATAAGAAAAACATAAACAATAATTTACATTAAGTTTCAAAATAATATATTATTCCGCTGTTTCTCCATTTCTTCATGTTCTGTGCATGGGAAATTGGTACGAAATGCCAGTGCTGATGGGACAAGATTGATTTATACTAAGCTTTGCGCTTGTATTAATGAAGGTTAACTAAGCAATTAATGGGAAAATTGAGAAATTTCATTGCAAACTTGTAATGAATTTACGAATGACAACTAGTCGGGAGGAGTTTGTGATAATAATGTTTGGGTGCAAAATATTTGAAATAGTATAAATAGTCTAATATATTTTAATTGGAAATGTTGCTGTTGCTGATAGATCGTGGAAATTGAAAAGTTGTTACTGCCAGTGGGTATTAGAGTTCTCATAAGTTTATGTTCAAGTATTTCATACAATTTCTTTACCATAACCAACGATTGAGCAGTGCTGTTAACAGACAGTGGCGTAAGTAGGGATTTTGTTTGGGATGGGTAAAAGAAATTTTTCTTGATGGGCATAATAGGAATTCTGCTTGGGAAACGTTGATGAAATACAAATATACAGTGCCCACATACGGAAAAGAAGTTTATTGTCATGGTATTGACAAATAACTATATATGATACAAGTTCGTAAAGTAGGACTTTTTTGTGTGAGCGTGAAGTGTGTTGAATAAGGCGCAGCCGAGTCCAACAAACACGCGAGTACAAAAAGTCCATTACGAAAGTGTTCCATACAAAGTTTTTCTTCGACAGTTATTATATTGCCAAATTGCAGCAATTATATCATTAATTTGAATGTTTAATGATATAAATTGTCGTCATATCATCAAATAAAGACTTCCGAGTTATATTTGAAGCAAAATACTGTATTTTTCAAAAATGCATAAATGAATGAACAGTGAAAAAAATTACTTCACGCACAGGTGATTTTTTTACGCACTTGTGCGAAAATGTATTACTTTAGCTTACTAAAGCTTAGTGTACGCACTGTCGTAGAAAACGAAAGTTTATGTAATGATTGAGAAAAATGTCATGCTAATTAATTGAGTTTATTGAGTTGAAAATTTTTGACACTTCTAACCACCATTCAAATTTTTTCATTTTGTGTCATATTTCACCAAATCAGTGCAATTATCAATCACTATTACAAAATGTCACGTGGCAATGCGAATGTTCAAAGTATAAATGCGCTAATCAAAGAAAAAATTCACAGAAATACAACCCACAGTCACAAATATATTTGGGGAACTTTCATGGAATTTTGCTGCGAACGTGAATATGAATTAAATGAACATAGAAGCTTAGAATAACTGGCGTTGATACTAAAAGATTGCATGGGCGGTCAAAATGCGGGAACCGAATTTAAAGAAGCAACGGTGAAGACAATGTGGAACGTTTCGTGCAAACTTTCGCAAGAAAAGTACTATAATATGATTGACCCGTTTGACAGTATAGTATTTAAACCAGCCCGAGATGTCCGTGATGCAATCAGGAAGAAACTTCAAGCAGATCCATGTAAACGTAAGTCCAGTTCAGTTTCGTTAAATTTTGTCTGAACAAAATAATATTGCTATAGGATGAAAATACTCCTGAAGGTTTAATGCGTTAATTTTACCATATTGCTACTGTAGAATTAGCGTGGCGAAGAGGAGAGGCAGTTGCTTGTCTGATGGACTTTTTTCAAATCGAGAAAAATAACGATGACTCTCCAACAAATCGCATTGAACACAATCCGGTGTACAGTAAAACGTGCCAAGGTGGTTCTAAAAGCTGTACCAGTACTGATTGATTGGTTTCCAATAGTGAAAGACAAAGCTGATCTGTATGTCTTTTTTATAAACTGATATCAAAACGAGGCGACAATATTATTTCACCACGACTGTTTTTGAAACCAAATCGTCACTGGAAAAATGCTGAGGCAATTGGCTTCAATGTAAAGGATAGAAAGATAACAAATGACTCGATTAGATCAACTGTTGTTAACGAATTGGCAAAAATTGGTGTAGAAGAACAACAATTGCTGAAAATTACTGTTCATATAGCAATCAAAATTATATGAAACCATAGTTAAATCTAAGAACACCACAACAAGATCTTAAATATTATGCGTGGTAATAGATCTTCTATAATAGAGAACAGCAACGAATCTAATGTTGAGTTAAATTTTAATAATTGTACTTTCACTAACTGTAGGTACTTTTAATGAATAAAGAAATGTTTCGTGATGATGATGATGATGATGATGATGAAAATAATATTGGCTTTCAACAGTTTCTATCCAAAATCAAATCGAGTTCTGTTTTTCATTAGAACAGTTTAACCTAACCGTTTTTCCTAAGCCTTTGTCTTGACTTCTCTTTTATTAAAATGGTTTGAACAAATCCTGGAAAAATCAATAACTACCTATTGATACCCATACTACCAAAATTGATTCCATAACTGCTTTACTGTTTTATTCTTGAGGAATATCTGGAACGACAATGTATCATCATGGTATGATGTAGGAATATTGTTACAATATCAAACAAGTAATTAACAACTACAAAATACAAGAAATGCATATGATTTTATTGTGATTCATTCGAGCCACGGGCTTTAATAACTTTATTTATTCGCAAATTGACGTAAATATAACCAAAATCACCAATTTCAGGATAGCCACCTTAATTTCCCTCCAATGACGTATTCTCTCCCTTTCCTTAGTCTTCCCCTTGTCTAAATGCTCGCTTATTTCATAACCCCTTCCTATCATAAGAACCCTGGTTATGATTTGGGCAATTTTCTTTTCAAACCAATTATCTACTATGCTACCCTCAAGATTCAAGATTCAAGATTCAAAAGTTTTTATTTTTCTTAATATGGCTCTACCCTCAAATTCGATTGTAGCGAAAGTAGAAAAGGTAGATAGATTTGGTGTCAATAAACAGTTATGTCAAATTCTACTCCTACGAGTTGAATATTTCTGTCTACAATAAAACGCTCCAATGTCTTAGGGATATGACTACTGATATTAAATATATCCAAACTTCCAAATAGCACAAATATCAAGGAGAAAAGTATAGATGTATATTTCATTTTAACTTGCACAGTTTAAGTAAAATTTGCTCCTCTTACTTCTCGAAGGCATAATTCCGAATACGACATTCAATACGGAAATTCTTGCTGCAGATCTTTGCTCCGAATGTGATCATTCAAACCTAGTAGAAGAAGTTCAAATCATTTCATGAATATGTTATTTCGAATGTTATTACTAACGACATCATCTCAGTGCAATAAATTCAGCTCATTTAAACTGTTAAATAGTGTACTTCATTAATATTTATCTTCGGTAAACATGTACATTACCATAATCGTCTTAATATTTACCAATGTAAATTCAGTAATAATTACTCACCAGGAAAATATGAAAATGTAATAGTACGCAACATGTAGAGGACATCATTAAAAATAACCTACACTCGTCATTCACATCTGTTACACGGTTGTACTTCCTCTTCCTAATCGGTAAATTTATTTGCTGCGCTCATTCAAATTCTGATTGCTATAATTTTCAAGAAAAAACTTTGATAAGGTAAAGTGGTTCACTAGAAACACAAGATACACTAATTACTGTTAATTCCTTTATCAATTTGCTTTTTAATCGTCCAGTTACATTTTAGCGAGAGCATGAGTGACTGGAACTCATTATGAAAAGATTTTATCCTGGAGAGTTTAAATGAGCGATTGTCTCTGATTTAAGTATTATTTCGGGATTGTTTATATCAAAAGTCTGAAATGTATTAAGGATAAATAATTCCAATATATCTTGACGTGTTTTTTTTGACCCGATAAGTTTTCGCTTTTAATCGACTGTTGTCTTGAAAATATTATTCAATATGTTTTTAATAAAATCGTATCAAAAAATTTTTACTGTCTGAAAAAAATAAGTCCTAAGTAATTTAATTATACTTCTCTTTTCCATACATGTTATCTTTGATGTTATCAATACTTTCAATACAATTTCACAGCATCCAGTGGTTTTTCTGTGTCGGTACAAAGAAACGGTTTGTTGGCACGCCGCATGTTTGACTGTTTGACTGTGTTTGCTCGTAGTTGCTTCAATTTCAAGTTATTTTCAAGAAGATGGATGTTGATTATGATGGTGGTAGTGATACCCCATCAGACATATCTGAGAAAGCAAAGGCAGTAGTATCTAATATGTTACCGGCCAAATCAAGTTATTATATGAGAAAACATATGACCAATTTCGTGAATGGTGCAACAAGAAACATGTAAAAAAGGTTTCTGAAAATGTACTTACTTGCTATTTTGAGGAAAAATCAAAACTATAAAACCTCCTACGATATGGAGTGTCTACTCAATGTTGAAAAGGACATTGATTGTTAAGGAAAATATTGATATAAGGAAGTTTTCAAAATTGGTCCCGCTCATTAAGAACAAAAGCGTCGAATCCCGCGGAAAGAAGTCTAAAGTTTTATCAAGGGATGATATCAATGAATTTATTTAAGATGCTGATAAGGAAACAAATTTACTTTATATCGTACAGATATAATAATAATTTTGTAAGATTAGTAGTAATTTCAATATTTTTATTCGTAGGTTGTCCTAATTTTGGGTATCAGCGGTGCTTGTCGCCGTGAAGAATTATTACATATAACAATTGATGCCAGTGAAGATGCTGGATCTATATTGATTGTTAAAATACCTGATATGAAGTCCTATTCTGCCCTGCTAAGCGAAAGTACCGTATGTGAAAAAATGGCCGAAATGAGATATTGGGATAGTTGTATTCCTCGAGCATTCAGCGGTCTCTTCACTACGTGAAAACGTCTTATATGCCATAATTAGTGGAAATATTCATTGAATTCGATTGCCGTATGTACAACATTCAACGTAAATACTAGATAAAAACGCAGTGTCTGCAGTATATTAAACATAAGCGCAGCATATGCTGTGTACATAACTGCAGTCTTTTTAGCACGTGTCATTTACTGCGTTTTTGCTCAGTGAATTGGCGAGATTGAGCGCTGCGTGACGTTCTGTTTGGAGGTTGCAAAGTGGATTGTTGTCTTGTTTCTCATACCTCACGTAGGTTTTTTCATTTATAGATATTGAAAACACACCAATTTTCTTCTTTGGAAAGACTTCACGTCTCAACAAAAACTGCAAAATGCGGAAAACAGGTTATGCTTAGCAGACATCGTCGGTATAAAAGCAGTGAGGAGAAGTGGTCGTGGTGTTAAAACGTTTGCCTTCCACTCCTGTGGTCCTGGTTCGATCCCCGGATACCTTTCATGGAGCTGAAGTGGTTCGGATTCCATTTTAATTTAAACTGTAGGTCTCAAATCTCCTTTGCTAGCACAAACTCTGCTTTTGAGGCGTTTTCTTTGAAAACCTGGGAGTTTCGTAAAAACAGTATTTTTTTAACAGTTTTACCGGAAGGCAGATATTCAAAATTCGACGGACCTTTTCAGGAGTTATCATTTAACCAATTCCAACTCTTCAGATGATGTGGTGTTGCAGGTTTTTCCGGGTTTCTCTGTAGCAGTAAAGGCGAGTGCGCCACCAAATTAATTTAAGCCGCCCCGGAGCGCCAAAAATTTTTTTTTCGTCTGTTTCTTTGTTATTGTTACTTTACATAATGAAATTAATTGCACAAAGTTATGATTTGAAATGAAGAGACTAATTACATAACATGAAAAGAAATGGAATGCCAGCACCATCTCCTTTATCAGCACCTTGTGGAGTATCAATAGAAAGTGTATTCTGAAAAACTTAAATCATGTACTTTCAAGTAATAGGAAACACTTTTGGGCAGAGTTGGAAATTTTTCCTTCAATCATGAGAAATTAAATTAAAGTAAATTCATGATCAATAAAATTGTTCATATTTTAATGAATAAATAAAATTATATTCCATGTATTGTTATTTTTTCAAAAAAATCGTTGTTCATTAAACAATCACAATATTCTTCAGATTGTTTCATCACATCGTTTTTCGTCTGTAGTCCCTTAAAAATGCAATACCTATAGAATTTTTGAGAAGCTGCTGACGAAAAACGATAAATAAATTGAAATTTTCAACATATTATTGTGGTTTTATTCAACGTCTAACTAGGAATAGATGCAGTATGTGAACGCTGCTTGATAATGAAGCAGTATGTACGCACACATACGGCATTTCTTTATAATAGGCAATAGCAATACAATTTCTACAGTATATGCATTTTATATCAGACAGAAGTGTTATAGTTGAATAATGACTATTGTAAAGAATACAGAATATTAAAATTACTCAAGAAACACATGTTTCACTACGCAATTGACCGTAGGATCGTTTGGCCAAAGTTGAAATTATCAAGTCATATCTCAAAATGGCTATTTTGTACATACGGCACTTTCACTTAGCAGGACAGTATTGCGCAAGAACGTTTACTGTTTCAAATTCTGATTATATTGAGATATACCGCAAGTATAGAGCACTACGGCCGCCTCATACAAAAAGTAACAGATTATTTTTGAAATATTCGAGAGGAAAATGCCCCAACATGTGGGGATAAATAAAATAGGAGAAACTCCCAGCTTGATTGCAAAATGGCTTGGAAAATACATGTATAAGAGCTACACAGGTTACTGTTTCAGGAGAAGCTCTGTAACTCTTCCGGCAACATTACATCCATAAAATGTTACGGTGGAAATCTGCCTCGGAATAATTAGAAGATAGTTTGAATAACAAAATTGAGATTACTGACAAAATATTGAATTGTCCATCTTCTTCCAACCAAATAATAATATCTGATAAAATTGTAGAATCAACTATTTAAGAAATATCTAACGTTTCTGATCAGCAGCAACATGGAACATCTTCGGGAATTTGTGTTGAAAGTAAATGTTCAAACTTTACTATCAATTATTATTCCAATGAATGCAATTGATTTATGATGAATAATCAATTAATAATTGACTCTGTTAAAAATAAATCCTTTAAAGAGTAATAAATATTTCATGTTTATTTTGTGAATTATTTTGGCAGTGATAAAAAGTATTTTGTTCGCGGTGAAAAGAAGTAAACATTTACAAATCAATAGAGATGCAGAAATGTCGAGTATTTTTGACAGTTGTACAAAATAGTATATTATGCAATGAGCACAAAATGATGCCCATTTTGCACGTGTATGAAATTTGCAGCACGAGCCGAAGGCAAGTGCTGCAATTCATACGAGTGCAAAATAGCCATTTTGTTGCGAGATGCATACTATACTTTTTCTACAAAACGTTTTCGCAAAATGATTTTTCCATTTCAAAAAAAGGTTATATCACTATCAGTTTCCATTTTAATCAATAGTTTTTATAGAAAACAACTATGAAATTACTCGTTACCTACTAAAACTTTGACAGAAACGATCTGCTGACATTTCATCAATTTGTCGTGGACGTCATAATTTGACAAGCCGTAGTCGTCGTGATTTTAGAGTGAACCTAGACTTAATACTAAATATTCCATTTCGCATTTGTTTCTTAGCAACTTGCCTAGCAACCGATGCAAAAATGAAATTCTGCACAAAATGTGCTGGTTTATGATTGAAGTTACGGTTATAAAATTAACATTTATCGAGGTTGTCGTAGAAAAAAATACTTTCACCTTGTTGTCACGGAAACTGTGTTGCTTAGAAACACCACGAGAGTTTGCTCGAGTGGTGTCTTATATAGCAACGTAGTTTAAGAAACTGGCAATGTGAAAGTATTTTGAAAATTCTGCATTTTGAAGGAATATTCGATCATACAATTTCACGAATTATTATGGAGTAAATGCGTATTGCAGTCTTGTCATTAATGTCAGTTGAAGAGTTGAATTGTCAAAGTGACGTTTCTAAATTCTAAACAGTGATTGTTGTAACTATGGAAACGTATAGATAAGGAAGAGGCGAAACACCGATTTGAAAATAACTCGGGCTGGAGACAGTGTTTTCGAAAAGTACTCTTCTCATAGGTTTGAATTCAAAAACTGATTTGATTTGATTGGTTTATATAATATGAGGGAAATTGTAAGTGGAATTCACACATTTATTCATTTGTACATTCAAGAATAAAACCCTTAAAATAATGAAAGTAAAGAATTTTACTGAAAAGACATTACAGATTTACACATGATTGTGTAGATAAGATAATTGTGTTTCATCAAATGACAGAGTTCAAACTACTTGTTCACACAGGTATAATCTCTTTCACTCAACTATGAAAGACCCAGACGTTTGACTTGCAAAAGATTAAGCTCTACGCAGTATTATGGTAACGTATGAAGAGTATCTTATTTCAGTTTCCAAGAGGACACCAAAATTTTTGTGCTATCTGTCAGTTCAATTGTGTCTAGATTTACTGCAATAAGAATTGTCATTGCATCTTTTTCTTGCTGCCGATCTGCCTTTGATTTTGTAGCATAAATGGAAAGGCAAAAGCTTTCAGATATGGATAGCATGGATCAGTTAACAATTTTAGATTTATGAAATTTAGAGTTGTTTTTTTTTAAGTCCTTCTCCACTACCATGCAGAAATTGGTAAATAAATAGTCCTTTTCGAGAAATTCTATTTCTTATGTGGTTTTCGCTGTTATGTTGAGTGGCATAAGGAAGAAAGGAATCCTATCTTGTTGAAATTATGACAAATCCGTCAATTTGTTTAATAATTAATTGACAGCTATGGAGGAAAAATTTCCCATTTCTCTTGGATTTCATAACAACACAATACGACTACAAGATAATTTTTGGATTGGACATTAACATAAGTAGCTATCTGAGAAGCACTGACTGAATTTTCTCCGAAATCAGTAAAAATGTTGAACTCTCCAACGTGAATAAAGCGGAAAATTGAGCTTCTTTCTTTTTCTAAGTTTAATGGGAAAGTGAGAAGTGAGATATTTCCACCTCCAGACAATTGCAATTGTGCGCCAAACCAATAAAACATGATCAGACTTCAGCTATCAGTCGTTTATCCAGATGCAATATTAAAGAATATCGAGTAAGAGTTTGAAACATGAAATAAATCGATATTAAGTTTAATTTTCCTCGAAAAAACCTAAAGTGAAACATTTTCAAAATAATTTCTACCCAGGTTTACGATTTCAAAAACCATAAAAACACTATAATGCAGGTTTTCCAGCCACTTTTCAACTACATATGCTACATATGCTGGAGTGTATATGTGTATATGACAAATAATAATATCATCCACTGATTTCAGCCAAGGATAGTGGTTTTAAAAGCTTGGAATTGTATGTGCGATTTCTCTTGATTCCGTGGTCATCAATCTTTTTCAATCTTATCTAGAAGAATGCACAATTTCCGCCACCTACATATTCTACTAGTAGTTATTTCAGTTCGGGAAAATGTGTGGCGGCCTATCGACTATAATACAGGTAAGCTATTGTAAGAAAAGCTTGATCCGTGCACCTCCAAATTTTGAAATATTACGTTCTGAAACATTCCGTATTATACACAATACGTATATGATCCAATACGTATTCTGTGCAATAATAATTCGGTGTTTCAGCGATATAAGTTGATTTTGTGATATAATGCCATTAAGGTGTGTTACTAATATGATCGTATACCGTTTCTATAAGTACATTATGAACTTGAACGTTATGAAAAAGTACATTCTGCTATTTTACGTTGAGATTCAATGCGATTATGACGGCTTCCTTTTCTCTGCATCTCGTTTTCTGTATATTACGAATGTGATCCTGTACTTTATGATGCTTTGCAATTTATCTCCTTTGGTGTTCTGATGGAATACATTGTGATGAATTAGATGGACCTGAAACTGACCATTTGACCATAATAATTATTAAGAATCACCCTATGCAATAAAAAATATTAGGGTGACGTAATTTTGTTTTTGAGAAATTTGAAGATGTCGAAATATACATATACTGTCGTGTTGTTATATACTTTATTGAAAAATATGAAGAATCCCTCTTTTAACCTCTTGTCTGAATTATTGATAGAATATAACTTTGGTTGAAAGTTCATATTCCTCACAATAACGATTTTTCCCAACTCTTTCCATAAATTCCACGCCACTGTTGCAGTACAGAATCAATTCAATTTGTATTTTTAACGACATAGTTACTTAGCTTTACGAAATGATAACATTTTTGTGAAAGTAACAATAAGAATTTATGCATCCATTGTCAGAGAGTGAACTATAACCGTTTACAACGGACCGAAATGTCAGACAAGATAAAGTAATAAAGTTCTTCTTCGTGCCGAAAGAAATCAGAAATCTTGATGGAAAAAATTCTATTCCATCAATTCGTTGAGATCGGTTTCCCTTTTCATTACGTAATTTCAATGCAAATTACAAAAAAGGTTCGTAAACTCGCGGGTCATGAAATCCACGGTGTTTTACAACTTGTGATGCTAACTCGGTGATAACAATTGAAACGTGATTTCAGCTTGAGAAAAGTTGTATTCATTTATTATTTTCTATTGATATGGTAAGACGAATAGTAAATAGAGTTAGAGGAAGTCACGCATCCTAAATAAAGTCGGATTTTGTTTGATGACTCAAAAATCATCAACTTAATCACCTCTCTCTTTTATCTCCAAGTCAAGAACATCAGATACAAAGTCCTCACGGCCTTTTGAGTTGTGCTCAAGAAGAGCTTCGACATCTTGGCGAATAACCTCGCAAGATGATGCATGTTTAAAGAACCTTGCATCCTTCATCTTCCGTTTCACGGTTATAATTCCCCAGACAACAGAGAGGCCATGGACTTTTGAGTTTGGAGTGTCTACATAACAGAATGGAGCCTATGAAGTCATCATAAGTTCAGATCCTTTTATCTGCATGGTACGCTACCATGAAATGGCAGGGATTGGGGCATTTCAATTGAAGGCATCAGCCCGTGCCACAAATGAACTTGGTCTCGTGTTCGATAATGAGATGACCAAATTCTGTCACCGAATTGGAACTCGTTCGACCTTTTTCTTTCCCAGGTCAAGTAGGCTGAAGTCAAACACCGAGGGATTCATAATGGCCTGCAAGGATGGTGTATTCAACACCCTAGTCCACCATAGTCAGGTTATTGGTATAGAGGTCCCAGACACTAGATGCAGAGCGTGTCGTGGGGCACCTGAAGGAAGCTCACAAGAGAGCTGCGGAGACTGAGGTACTCCTCTAGTTACTTGCCCAGGAAAAGCATATTCCCCTTGTGGACTGGGTTGTCAGGTTTCTGCCACCATTTTCTAGTAATATTTTTCTGCTGAATGGAACCCTTGGCAAGGTGTGGCAGGACATTCCTGTCTTCCCTTACCTCGATATTTTAGGTAGTGGCATCTCTTGCCTTTTGAATGTTATGGACGAGAGCTTGGGTTTTCCCCTCAATATCTCTGCGATCCATTTGACTTTTGATGAGCTTGATATGTTTTTCTGAAACCTCTACACCATCATTACTTACTTATATTACTTTGAATCAATTGTGGTTACTTTTCATCATGCAGGAATAAGTTCGTTTTCAACAAAATGACGTATCATGCTCGATGTCCAAATAGCATATGTCAGGTAACTGATCCAAAAGTTATGTTTCCAATACGACGGTCTTTTCTGAGGCGATAAGTCCCAATTTTCAGCGTTGTATCAACGTCATATTTCATTGATCTCATTTTCATCATCAAAATGACGTATTATGCACAATGTCCAAAGAACATATCATAATGTATATCAAGTAAGTGATTCAAAAGTCATGTTCCCAATACTACGGTCCTTTCTGAGGCGATATGTAATTAGTTTCAGCGTTGTATCGACGTCATACTTCATTGATCGTATTTTCATTATCAAAATGACGTATTATGCACAATGTACAAAGACTGAAAATGGATATCATCGTATATTGTAGGTACAAGCTAAGCACACCTAAGCAGCCTATTAGGCCTTTTGTGCATGTTATCGTGGTAACCCAAGAGGTCCAATAACTAATGGACAATTCACAAAAGCTTTTGATAGTATTCATATACTGTTACTGAGTTTGAGCGGATGCTTCGTAACTTCAATAGCAGCGACAACTATCGTTGGGTACAATACTTCATATTGATTATATTGATCAATATCTGAACATATTTCTCAAGGTATTTAACATATGTCAGGCAAAGTATGCAAAAATTATTTGATCGTAAAATGTATCAATTTGAATAAATCATTTTAATAACTATATTATGAGGAATGAAAAATATGCACATTTTGAAAGGACAATTTTTGTAAACATATATAAATGATACGTTTACATTTGATTTTCAAAATGATCATCACCCAGGAGATATATAAACGATATAATAGTTTATATTGATTATTTTGATCAATAAATGAACCTATTTCTTTAGATATTCAACTCACGTCAGGCAAAGTATGCAAAAAAGTACCCAAAGTTACATGGTTATTTGTTCATAAAATGGATCGATTCAAATATGATATTTTCATTACCATATTACCATATTTTGCCTTATGTCAGGAAAAATTTGTAAAGACAATGTTAGACAATGTTTGGAAACATTTCAATAATATGTTTATATTCTATTTTCAAAATTACCATCACTCAAGAGATATATTAATGATATAATTGTTTATATCGATTATTTTGATCAATAAATGAATAAATTTTTTTAGATATTCAATTTACGTCAGGCAAAGTATGCAAAAATATATAGTTATTTGGTCGTTAAATGTATCTAATCAAATGTAATATTTTCATTACTATATTAGGAAATTTGTAAAATTTTCATATTTTTCCTGTTGCCAGAAAAACTTTGGAGAGATAATGTTTGGAAACATATATAAATAATATGTTTATATTCGATTTTCAAAATTACCATCGATCAAGAGATATGTAAATGAAATAATACTTGTTATTTATTAATTACATCAATAAGTGAACATATTTGTTCAGGTATTTAACTTACGTTAGAAAAAATATGCAAAAATACATGATTATTTGGTCGGAAAATGTATTGATCTGAATGAAAAGTTTTTATTACCATATCATGGAATACGAAAAGTACACATATTTTGTCTGACGCCAGGATAACTTTCGAGAGACAAAGTTTGGTAACATATATAAATAATATGTTTACATTCGATTTTCAAAATTATTATCACCTAGGAAATGTATCCACGATGGAATAGTTTATATCGATTATTTTGATCAATAAATGAATATAATTCTTTAGTCATTCAACTTACGTCAGGTGAAGTATGCAAAAATACATAGTAATTCGGTCGTTGAATGGATCGAATACAATATATTTTCATTACTATATTAGGAAATAGGTAAAATATTCATATTTGGCCTGATGCCAGGAAAACCATGGAGAGGCGATTCTTGGAAACACATATAAATAATACGTCTATTTTCTGTTTTCAAAATTATTGTCACTCAAGATATGTACTAATGATATAATAATTTTTATTGATTATTTCAATCAATAAGTATATAGTTTTTTTGGTGCACATAAATTACGTCTGGCAAAATACGCAATAATACTATTGATTATATTGACGAAGATGTATTTACGATTATATTTAAAAAAGTTATATATTTTCATATATATCTTGATGTCAGCAAATTATTGAAGAGACAATATTTGTAAAAGTACATAAAAAATATGTTTATATGCAATCTTCAAAGTTATCATCATTCAAATGATACATTCGTGATTATGCAGTATTGATCGTTTAATTTGATCAAATATGCAACATAATTGAAATGTGTTGAAGCGAACGTTCGACGTGAAATGGTTTAATTTTGGTATATCATATAGTCATGAGTATGACCGATTTTTGAAGTATGTATCGGTTAAGTTCATTCAACATAATGCATGAGACATCTGATGAATACCATTATATGACTTATAATTGTAAAGTTGAATGTTCACCGGGTAGGGAGATAAAGTTGCATTTCAAGTCCCTAGGGACATAGAGTAAAAATCAAACTCTACCGCAGCTACACTATTAATAACTAGGACAAAAATTAGGAAATATTCCATAATAAATCTTCATTGATTGAATTAACATTGTAAGTGATACTAACATTATCACAATTGATAAAACTAAATGGGCGATTATTTGTCAACATCAATTGAAATGTCACTGAATTGAAAACATTTTTTGACACTGTTGCTATAACATTACCTACTGAGTAATCCAAGTACCTTGTTTATATAACTCATCAAAATTATTAATTGTATCAATGTTGAAAGTTATAATATTGGGAAGTGCAAAAAATAGCGTATATGCCTCAGGACTAAAGAGATATTTTATCACTCACGTGATTATTGGCCCTCGTGGCTCCACGAGCCCTCATGCAATAAACATCACGTGCGGGATCAAAACATTCACTTTAGTCCCTTGTTATATAATATACTATTATTACTGCCCTCGGCTTTGCGTCTGGCATTGGGTCTGAAATGCTTTATTTTCTTCCCTTGATATATAAGTAGGTTATTTTTTACTGATGTTACTCTAAAGTTGCAATGAAAGATAAACACTCGTTATAAAAAAAAAATTTACTAATTCACCTCAACTGAGTCGAGTTGAGAAGTTTTATTTGTAGTTGATTCTTCAATCCTTCTCACATCCAGTTCAATAGAGCAAATATAAAATAAAATGAACGTGAGAACATTTAATTTATGAATCGTTTCGACATCTATATGAAATCATCTGGATAATGTTGCTACTGTGCATGCAGGCTGCTATTACAAAACAAAATTACCCATTCAACAAAAATTACATCGTATCTTACAACCACAGAATTCAAATTACGGTGAACGCTGGGAAGCCAATACACGATTTATATGTTTTATGTAAAATTGAATTTACTTATTACGTATTCCAACTCATTCAGTCACCTTTTCTGAAATTAACTTGTATGTTCCTCGTTGTTGTAACTAAAACATGCTTCTGACGAGTTCTTCAACGCTTGGGCTAGGATTTATACTGGGTATTGCAAAATCTGGTCAACGTTAGGTTTCTAATCTAGGTCAATGTGGAGTCGTAGTCGTTTTCTGTAGTTGTTTCTCTACTAAATCGCTTTCAGTTTTCTAGCAAAAGCTTATATTTTCTCTACCTGGAGAGAAGAAGCCTTTGAAATTGTTCGATGAATGATAGTTTTCCAAGTTTATTTCACATTGTCACAGTTATGACGTACCTACAAACAAACAAGTAAATGACCAATATTTGAAATTATTCAATTGATTTGGCCCCCCAGCGTCCTCTTTCGAGCAATCACATTATCTTTTATTCCAAAATAAATATCAGTGATACCATTCAAAATGGATTTGTTCCATGTTTGTATGTAAAACAGTTCAGAAGTTGAAAGGGGGAAATACAAAAAGCCATCCTTTATAAAGGACTTGAAGAAAGGAAGTATCATTAAGAATATAATCAAAATGTCTCTCTTAAGATTATGATTAAAATAACCATAATCATACCCATAACCAAAATGAGCCATTTTTGAATTATTCTGCATATTAATTGATGACTAAAATTTTTCATTTTGCTAGTATGCTGTGTATATCTACCGACAAATCAATTAAAGCTGTCAACTGTCTGACTGATGGGAATAATGGGAATATTCTATAGTAATCACATGTTCTTATGAAAACTTCATTACATTTGCCCATGAATCACTAATAAATTAACGAAATCTTGATCATTACACCCAACATGAGTCATACTGCACTTTCTCAGAGAATAAATCTGACAGTAAACTACTTCAATTCATTTGTTGGTAGAAACGCATAGCTTAATAAAACAAAAACAAAATTTTAGGCAGTTGTTATGTAGAATTTAGTAGAATGGAATATCTTCAAAATTATCTAATGGAAAAAATATTTATTCGTGAATTTCCAAACAAAAAATTTCAACTTAGGCTAACTTTGAAACATACTTTAGCCCCAATCAGACATACTGAGTGAATTTCAGTTGTTTTTGAAAAATACGCATTTTTCAAAATTAGCATAACCTCAAAAGTTATATTTTTCAAAAAATAAGTAATATTAAGACGACATTTTTCAATCGATGTTTTTTTTGGAGTTTTTACAAGCCAATTGAATGGAAATAAGTCTGTTATGGAAGGTATTACGCCAAAAAAGTGCCTTGAAACTATGAAATGTAAAGATATAAAAGTGGTCGTGGTGTTAGAGCGTTTGCCTTCTACTCATGCAGCCTGGGTTCGATCCCACCGCCTGTCATGTCTGCTTTTGAGTGGTTTTCTCCGAAAACCTGGGAAATTCGTAAAAAAATAATAAAAACAAAAAAAACTGACAGTTTTCAATGGTTTTGTCAATCATTACATCGCTAAACTCACCCTGAAAAACAACGTAGTTTTAACATCAACTCCTGATATACGAAATTTGTAATTAATTGAAAAAAAATTGAAAGTATCGATTATTGTAGAATTTCACAGAAAATTCAAATTTTTCTCACCTCCACATTTTATTTTCCAAATGTTACTTATTTTCTGGAAAATACGAATATAAAGATTTTGCTAATTTTGAAAAATTCATTTTTTCTGAAAACTGAAAATCTTTCAGTATATCTGACTGAGCCTAAGTTGAAAAATCAAAAATAAAGATTTTTTCCATTTGTAGCATACTTTTTGAATGTCACTGTATTGAAACAAGTGCTCATGTTCATAATATAATTGATTCATGAGAAGAAAAGATGTGGTTCCCATTTGATAAAATTGAGATTTTCAATGTTGCTCATTCACTCTCTAGAACAAGGGCGTCGCTAACTTTTTTTTCTTGGGGGTGTGGGGTAGATGATTTTCTTCAAGGGGGGTAAAGGCTTTTTGGTATAGGTAATGTATAGTACTTCTACTGAAAATACCGTTTTATAATTATTCTTATAACGCTCTTGCTCTGGACTCACTTTTATGAGTTCCCTGTATTTTATTCAGTGGATTCGATTATGATATGTGGTCCATGCAACCTTCAATATTCATTATTTAGTCACTGCAAATCATTAAAAATTGTGATTCAAATGAAAATGGCGCGTGGTCGATAGGCTACATTAATTGTAAATTTTTCTAGACCAACTCGAATAACTCAAAAATTGTTCATTTTGGGTAGGTATCGGGTTTGATACATGAATTCGAATCATAATCATGCGACAATTGCAAAATTTTCAAAAAGTACATTGAAAATGATGAAGATGACGTCACTCCCGGAAAAAGCGAGTGTGTCATAATAACGGAAATATTTCAGCTGAATTCTGAATGTGTCCTACAAATTGTCAGAATTACGCTATTTTTGGTTCTTATATATCGATCGTTAGCTCATGACGATATACTGTGTATACATTGGCGAATAATTTAAATACACTAATAATTCTTTTGGCAGATCAACTGATACTGCTGCAGTTGCAGTCGAAACTTTTGGTGATTTTTCAACAAAGAAGACCACGTCAAAGCCCGGAACTCAATCACTATGGCTCAAAGTGATTGTTGGAAAGGACAAAATTGCTGTTGGTGTGATCTATAGACCTCCTTCCTCAGATAAAAATATATTCATTTCTGAACTAGAAGACACGCTAAGTTCGGTCTCGATTGCTTTTCCAAAAGTCATTTGTACAGTTGACCTCAATATAGATGTGTTTGACATTGAAAATCTGCATACAGAAAATCTACTTTCGGTATTCGAAATGTTTCACCTCTTCCAAATTATTGATACTCCAACTAGAATAGGTCTAAATACTTCTTCACTGATTGACATAATAAGTTTATGGGATACCAAGATAGTGGTCGAAAAGGGTACGTTGGATGTTGATATATCTGATCACCACTTAATATTCTGCCGTATTAAAGTAAATGACAACAGCAAAGGGCAGAGAATGGTTACTTATCGTAATTTTAAGAATATCAACCGGCAACAATTTGAATTTGACTTAAGTAGGAATACCTTTTTCGGTATTTATGACTCAGACGATATAGATCTTAAAGTGCACATCTTAAACTCTTCGACATCCATGCCCCCTTGAAAACCTGACTACTAACAAAACCCCCGGCTCTCTGGTTAACGGATACGATCAAAGGCATAGCAAAATTACGGGATAAAGCTTTACTGAGATACAAAAGATCACCTACTGACGGACGTTGGGCATACTACAAACAGTTACGGAACTATACAACACAAGCCATTGCAAGAGAGAAAAAAGCATATACCTCATTTAAACTTAACAACTGTGACCACAAAAATTTCTGGAAAGTACTGAAAAAAAATAATATCATCACTCACAAAAGAAATGAAATCCCTCTTCACCTCAGAGATGTCGAAAGTATTAACGACTTTTTTGTCAATGAGTTACCCAAAACCGCACCATCTCAGAATATTATTAACCATTACAGGGACAATAATTGTCTTTTTCAATCTAAGTTCGAATTTACAGCAGTTGATGAAAATCTAGTTTTTCAAATCATTTCACAAATCAAAAAAAATTCTGTTGGGTGTGATGGGCTTAGTATTAAAATGATTCTTATGTGCTGCCCCCACATT